>OY821786.1:17517500-20017500 GCA_963682175.1 Triglochin maritima
AAATGCACACTAGAACATACCTCGTGAAAATTCCTAATTGTAACATTTAAGAGTATCTAGTAGGATGTGATCAAGGAAATTGCACAAAGAATTGGTGTTCTTGGTCTTGTACTATTGTTTGATCCTCGTTTGCAATTTATGTTGTATTGTAATTAATGTCGATCTACCAATTGATATCTGACTTCTATTCTTTTAGTTATGTATGTAGTAGACTTTAAGTGGGAAGGATATATTGGATTAATCAGGGATTAATAAGCAATTTGCCCAAAGCACTGACACATGGCGCGTCCCTATTGGACAACTCATTTAGGGTTTAGGGTGGAGCCGTCTATACAAGGAGGGGAGCCTCCCTTTGAATAGATTGATCTCATGTGCAAAACCCTAGCCTCCACCCTAACCTAGCCGCCACCTCCTATTCTCTCCCATTTCGTCCCTCCACCTCCACCAAGCTCATTCCGTGGACTCTTGGGTTGTGGACTCGCGCTCCTTCTCCAAGAGAGTAGGAGACCGACCGGTGAGAAGGATTCCGTAAGGTGACCTCCGATCTTCCTTCCGCTGCCACAGGTTCTCTCCAAGAAAGGTACTCCTGAACCTGTAGAATCGTTATTTGCTTACATTGGTACCAGTGCCATCTCGGTTACCTTCGAATCCTCACCATGCTTGACGAATTTTTGTTTCATGATAATCTGATTTGAGATAAAAACAAAATATTCGGTGGTTATGTTTTTGGAGAAAGAAAGAAAACAGAAAATCAGCATTGCTTATTTACATGATGCGCATGTTATATATGTTGATTGTTCATGATTTTTTTTCTTTCAAATTCGTTTTTCATATTCTGGAAATGAAAAACTCAGAGGTTTTTGATCTTTAAATGAAATAATATGATCATTCATTTAGAGATATAAGTGGTGCATGTTTGCTGATTTCTTTCTAACATGCAATTAGGGTTTAGACTAGTTTCTACATGTTGCGCATGTTATGGTTCATTAGAGCATGCATCTAGGGTTAGATTTTGCTCCTCCATTCTTGCGCATATGTTCATGGTTTAAGATGGATTTTTCCTGATTTTATTTCGAGCCAATATGATATGTTACTCTCCTATCATTGCACATACATAGATGTGACCAGAATTCTATTTTTTCTGTGTTGTTACCTCTATTATTTGTGCATGTATTAGATAAAATCAGAAGTTATTTTTTATGTTGATTCTTCTAAATCATGCACATGTATACATGAAATAAGATGTCTATTTTTCCTGATTTTTACGAATTAGGGTTAGATATTATTTATTCTAATCTTTGAGCATGTATACATGAATATTGAGTTACCATATTCTATATTTCGTTTTTTTTTTGGAATGAGAGTATGCATTTCATTTGAAATATTTCCTTTATGATTGAATGCACATATATGTTAATCTCATTAAGGATATTTCGGATTTCTTTTGGAATAATTGCGTGCATTTCATTGGAAATATTTCCTTTATGATTAAATGCACATATATGTTAATCTCATTAAGGATATTTCGGATTTCTTTTGGGATGATTGCATGCATTTCATTTGAAATATTTCCTTTTCATCAAATGTGCATATATGTGATGCCATCCACCAAAGAATTTCTAATTTTTCTTTCCATTACAAGTAGCATAATTATTGTTGATTGCATGCTTATATTGATTATGGAAAGATTGGCTAATTCTGAAATTTTTGGAAAGAAATTATGGGCTGGAATTTTATTGCCTTAAAAATATGTTTGGATGCTTTCCTTTGATGCAAAAAATATGTGTTGTTCTCCACCATATAATTTCGAATTTTTCCTTTCCATTAGAAGTAGCATAATTATTATTGATTGCATGATTATATTGATTATGAGAAAAAAAATCTGTTTTGAGAATGATTATTGTGGAGATTGGTTGTCATTACCTAACACGTTTTTTTGCCTATTTTCGTGCCCCATTCATGCATTGTTTCCATATGCATTACTTCCTTATTGTTTGAATGAGGTGCACACTTTATGATATTTTTTTCATACGTCGGATTGTGCTAACGTATGGAAAGATTGTGGCTATGTGGAATGAATGATTCCTGATTTTATTTACATTGAGAGATCAGCATAATTTCATTCATTTATTTCCATTTGCAATAGTTATCGCAATGGACTGTAATATTTATGGACTGTAATAATTATGGAATGTAGACTGTTTATTGCCCTAAGGAGACGAGGGGCTCTTTTATTTTTATTATTGCGATATTATTGCTATAAGACTCATGCAGGTTCCCGTCGACGAGGCTAAATCCCTAATGGGGATCATTAGCTCGATATGGAAGTAATGTAGTAATCATATCTGTGTGATGTTGATTGCTTTTTGAAAACCGTTTTTGGGAACTCGCATGCCTAGTGGGAGTTGCAAGGTTGAAGTGTTTTGTGTAAACCACCTTGCAACCGGTGGCAAATATTTTTTTTGTTGATTTACCATGATTTAAAATGTTTTTTTTTGGGTCATTAAATCATGATGGAGCTCAATATCTAGATTAGTAAAATGGCTTTATTAACTATTGCATGAGGATTTGATCAAATGCTTTATGTTTTCTTTTGGTCTGAATGCTATAGCTATTAAGTCAGTTTATTCTTTATGATTATTGTAGCTCGTTATATTTTATGCTAGAACTCATGTATCGCTATGTATTTTGATTGTCCTAGATTCTTTATGGCTGCTTCCAAAAGCATTGTCGCTGATCTGACTCGAGGAGATAAACTCAATGAAAGAAATTACGATCTGTGGCATCGTAAAATTGAGTATCTCTTAGAGGATTAGGACATGTTAGAAAACATAAACCAATCTATGTCTCCCCCCGAGGAGGGGAATACTGCGCAACATCGCAGAAACTTAGCTGTTTATAATGCATGGAAAAAGAAAGACCGAATTGCTCGAATCACAATTCTAAGTTCAATGAGGGACGATCTGTTACTGCGGTTCGAAAAGTTTCGAACTGCAAAGGCCTTGTGGGAAGTTGTGAAGTTTCAGTACGGAGTGACCTCCATCACAAGGGCCCGTCAGCTTGGGCTTATGTTTGATGGGTATAAAATGCGCCAAGGTCACACAATGAGGCAGCATATTACCGCAATGTCAAACATGATTAGCGAGCTGAGTGCTGCCGGTCTTGCTAAGACCGATGAGGAGCAAGTGTCTGCTCTCATCAGATCATTGCCTTCGAAGAGTTGGGAGCATATGAAGGTCCATCTGACCCATGCTGATGACATCAGGACATTTGACTAGGCCGCAAAATACCTAGAGCTGGAGGAGGACCGCATGCTTGCGAAAGCCCCTCTAACTGAAGTGTTTGCTGCTGAAGCTGGCGCTCCTCGGAGGAGTGCAAGTTTTAAGCGCAAAAGAGATAGAGCTCAGGGTTTTAAAGGCAAGAAGGGTGCAAATGCAAGCAAAACAGAAAACAAAGCTGGAAAGAAACGACCTCGAGGATCCAGAGGTGGGAAAGATAAGTCTAATGTGACTTGTTTTAACTGCCGAAAGACTGGACATTTTGCTCGTGAGTGCACTGAGCAAAAGGTAATTACTGTGTGTAATCCCTCGAATTGTAACGTGACTAGTTCTGTGATGCTCACTGATCATTCTCCTGTGTGGATTATGGATTCAGGTGCCACGGACCACGTAACAAATGATCGTTCTGCCTTCGTGGAATATCGTCGTGTTCCAAGTGGGAGGCGAATAAACATGGCAAACAACACTAGCATTGAAGTTCTTGGAGTTGGCACATGCAAAGTGACTTTGCGAAGTGGCCAGATCCTATTACTTCACGACGTGTTGTATGCACCAGCTATACGGCGAAATATTATTTCTGTTGTTGTCTTGATGAGACATGTTTTTAAAGTTGTTTTTTAGAACAATGATATGGGTTTATACCTTTCTAACATTTATTATGGACGTGCTTTTCTTTCTGACGGTTTTATTGTGTTGGACGCAATTTATGATTTCAATCATAACGCTAGTGCCTTTATGAGCCAAAGTTCCATGAATAATGATTCAGTTATGTGGCATGCTAGACTAGGTCACATTGGTGTTGACCGGATGAATAGGTTGGCAAGGGAGGGGGTATTAGGAGAATGCTCCAAATTTGAATTGTCGACCTGTGAATCTTGTCTAGCTGGAAAGGCAACTAGAAAACCGTTCGGAAAAGCCATTAGGGCTACTTCTCCTTTAGAACTAATTCACTCAGATATTTGTGGACCTTTGAATATGCGTACTAGACATGGACAAAGTTACTTCATCACATTCATTGATGACTTCACTAGATATGGTCATATTTATCTTATTTCTCACAAGTCAGAAGCTCTAGAATGTTTTAAGAAATTCATGAGCTTAGTTGAGAATCAGTTGGATAATAAGATAAAAACTCTTAGAACAGATAGAGGTGGTGAATATCTCTCCATAATGTTCAAGGAGTTATGTGATGAAAAGGGGATATCTAGACAACTCACTATGCCTTATACTCCTCAGCAAAATGGTGTTGCCGAGAGAAGGAATAGAACGTTGCTAGACATGGTGAAATCCATGATGGCGCATGCGAGCTACCAATTTTGTTTTGGGGAGATGCTCTAATGACTGCTGCCTATATCCTCAATAGAGTTCCAACAAAATCGGTTCCCTCAACTCCATATGAGTTATGGACAGGATGGAAGCCTGATTTTAGTCTGCTGCGTCCTTGGGGATGCACGGCATACATTCATTCTACTAGTCACCGATATGGAAAACTAGGACCTAGAGGGCAAAAAGTGTATCTTTCTAAAATACAGTGATTTCTCCAAAGGTTATGTTTTTATCGGGGTAGACGAGAATGAAAGAAGGACGAAACTGGAGTCTAGGGATGCCACATTCTTGGAAAATGATTTTCCAACCCTTGCTGGAGCTATGAAAGAGTCAGTGGACTTATTTGAACAACAAGATGAGGACATTGCCACTCCACGGGATCAGGATCTGGAAGTTGAACATGAGGTTCCACCAGTCGATCCTAGTGGGAGCAGCAATGCTGAGGATCCGATAGCTCTCACGGAGGATGAGCCATCAGATACCCATCTGCGTCGAAGTAAACGCAGGCTCATTCCTCGTAGGCGATTTCGCTTAGAGGAAGAGGCCCTCATGATAGCTCAAGAAGAAATTGATTATGAATCATCCGGGATGACAGTAATCGATGAGCAAGAACCGGAAACCTTGAAAGAGGCTTTGGAGGTCCAAATGCTAAAGAGTGGTTAGAAGCTATAAAGGAAGAGTTGGAGTCGATGAAAGTTAATCGAGTCTGGGACTTGGTCGACTTACCGCCGAACCGAAAGGCCATTGGGGCCAAGTGGATCCTCAAGATTAAGAGGAAGGCGGATGGATCTATTGATAGATTCAAGGCTAGACTGGTAGCTAAAGGCTACACCCAAAGAGAAGGCGTGGATTTTGAGGAAACTTTTTCACCCGTGGTTAGGTTTGCCTCCATCCGCCTTCTACTAGCTATTGTAGCTCAGATTGACTTAGAGCTTTACCAAATGGATGTAAAGACTGCTTTTCTCAATGGAGAACTCGAGGAGGAGATCTATATGGATCAACCTCAAGGTTTTGAAGTCAAAGGACAAGAGCGCAAAGTGTGCAAGCTCAACAAGTGCTTGTATGGCTTAAAACAAGCGTCTAGACAGTGGAACATTCGCTTCCATCAAGCTATAACAGAGAATGCATTCTCTATGCTTGAGGAAGATCACTGTGTGTACGTTAAGAGATCCAATGATAAATTTGTCATTCTGACCTTGTATGTTGATGACATACTCATGGCTGACAATAGCAAAGAGCTGCTAAAATCCACTAAGGAGTGGTTGTCCTCCACGTTTGATATGAATGACATGGGTGAAGCTAGCTACGTCCTTGGTGTCAAGATAGTTAGAAATAGGTCCAAGAGACTTCTGGGATTGTCTCAAGAGACTTACATTAACAACATCTTGAAGAAATGCCATATGGACAAATGCAAACCAATCGACACTCCTGTTGAGAAGGGCTTGCACTTAAGCCTTGATAAGCATCCTGAGACTCCTGAAGAGAAGACCAAAATGGACAAGGTTCCACTTTGTGAAGGACATTATAGCGAGAAAGGAAGTTGAGTTGAGACATGTTTCTACTAGTCTTATGGTAGCTGACCCTCTAACCAAGGCTATAGCTAAGGACTCGTTTGTGTGTCATGTGAAGTCCTTAAGCTTACGTAGACTTTGATGTATTGGCATGTCTAACTTCCTTTTATGAGTGATTGTGTTGTTTCCTTTCGACTGTATCTGTTTGCTTGATATAGTCGTTCTAGCATAAAATATTATTCTGTCAATAGGCTGAAGAATGCTTACTCACACGAGCATTCGCCTCTGGCGCTTTTGATAGCGAGCAGAGATGAGACTGATCATGAAGAGATCTTGTATGATAGATCCAGAGTAGTTCATGATAGGACAGTCGCCTTGATTAGGAATCAAGATGAGATCCTCTATGTTGGTGAGGATTGACATGAATGTTCCCACGATTCATGTGACCTATAGAAGCCAAGTGCGAGCATCACATGTGGTGCCAGGTGACACCTGTATGGTGTTAAGGCGACAATGATGAAGCTCGGGTCAGGCGCAGAGGGGGTGCGACTGGACTAAGACTTGTATGGTGTTGAGAGACAGACATACTGTTGTGTGCAGTATGATCCACCAGAGCATGTTTGTCATACAACATGTGTTGAGCGACCATTTGGAAGTGAAAGGATGGATCCCTGCTCCTTCACTGTGTGAGTCCAAGACTTGATTGTCATTTAGTTGCCCTCAGTGACCTTCGACGACACCATGAAGCAAAGAGTTGATGTAGCTACTTTGGGTTGTTATCTATGACCATGAGAGATTCGGTCTAAAGATGCATCTTCGGGAAAGGAGTCAACTCTGAGTGTAATGGTGATTTGGTGCGAAGGGAAAGGTTTGACTCGACTGCACTAAAAGTATGTGCTGGGCCCAACTGTATTGGATACAGTAGCAAGTACCTTGAGGACAAGAAGGTATTCTCTCCGAGGGATCGAGATACTGTTCGTGTCAAGTGGGTTTCTGAGTAAACTTGAGGAACTGTGATGTGCATTTGACTGCTTATTTATTGGTTTTTGAGGATGTTGTCATTCTGGCCTTCTAGTAAGGTTTCTAGTTTGAGACTCCAAATTGCAGGTACATCACCGGTCGCACGACCCATTTGTCCGTATGATCGGAAGAGTGCATGTGTCAGGGACATAAATGATCTTGTATCGGGGATACATAATCGGAGACTTGCGTATTGTGGATGCGTTCTTGGAGAGAGGAATAGTTGTATATATCAGGGATGTATACGTGTGTGTCGGGGACACATAGAGAGGTGACATATTGCCATTGTGTGATTGTATGTATCAGAGATATATGCATATGTGTCGGGGACACAAAAGCAGATGACATTTTGTTATCGTGTTGTTGTGCAAGTGAGAGATATTGGATTAATCAGGGATTAATAAGCAATTTGCCCAAAGCACTGACACATGGCGCGTCCCTATTGGACAACTCATTTAGGGTTTAAGGTGGAGCCGTCTATATAAGGAGGGGAGCCTCCCTTTGAATAGATTGATCTCATGTGCAAAACCCTAGCCTCCACCCTAACCTAGCCGCCACCTCCCATTCTCTCCCATTTCGTCCCTCCACATCCACCAAGCTCATTCCGTGGACTCTTGGGTTGTGGACTCGCGCTCCTTCTCCAAGAGATTAGGAGACCGACCGGTGAGAAGGATTCCGTAAGGTGACCTCCGATCTTCCTTCTGCTGCCACAGGTTCTCTCCAAGAAAGGTACTCCTGAACCTGTAGAATCGTTATTTGCTTAGAGGATACTATCAGAAATGCTACGATCCCGATTGTAAAGGTGTGCAACTGATTTCTTTCTGTAGGCCATTTTAATGAATTTTACTACTGACTCTGACATGCTACATGTTTGCATCAGGTTACCGTTCACCTTTGCGCCAGGTTCCTATTGACTTGATCCCCCATGATTTAATGTTGTTCAATTCCGCACGGGCAGCAGACAACGAACAATTGATAAATGTTGACAATGATGTAGATGTTTCTGAAGAGGGTGAGAAGACTTCCTCTTCTAATGTCAGGGCAATTACAGACAGCTGTAAGAAAGATATAAGATGGTGGCAGGAGGCAGGAGGCAGGAGGCAATTAGTCTGAAGTTGTTGAGAGTGTAGGAAAGCAGTCAAATAGCAGTAATATGGTTAGTTGATTTAGCCTTCAAGAATAGTTTTATCTGATTGTCCTTTAGAGCTCTATCACAGGGTAAAAACATTTTGCTCTGTAATTAATTTCATTTTCATCACTGAATAAGCAAGGTAGTGTGTAAAGTTCGTTGGTTAGGATAGCTGCTCTAACTCTATTTATAGTATGTCTGAATAGTTTTAATGTTTAGCCACGTGAGACTAACTTTTCCGACCTTTCAAACATCTTATCTACTGCACGTAGCTGTAATTCAAACAGCGCATTTATTTGTAATTCCTTTATTTGGAGTTAAGATCTGTTTGTTTTAGCCTCACGAGGTATGATTTTACAATTTTTTTGGATATCTAAATTTTGTTAGGTTTTATTATCTAATGTAGACCGTTGCGTATGAAGTACGTAAATATTACATAACGTTCGCGCTCTACCCATGACCTCTGTATGTTCCAATGTCAATACCAGTTCAACACCGACCGAACCGATTCAGGTTGGAACTGGCAAAACGCCAAATTGGGAATTGGTTTGTTTGAGGTCTGGTTTGTAATCATGTGAATCGATCGAATCCGGTTTAAACATGATCCTATTCATATATATATATATATATATATATATATATATATATATATATATATACATATATATATATATATACATATACATATATATACATATACATATATATATATATACATATATATATATATATTCATATATATATATATATGAATATGAATATATATGTATATATATATATGAATATGAATATATATATATATATATGTATTCATATATATATATGTATTCATATTCATATATATATATATATATATATATTCATATTCATATATATATATATATGGTCAAGCTCTAATGAGCACAAGGCTCATCAATTTAGTTTAAGCCCCCTACAATCTCACCATCGGATCTTATTTACAGTTAATCTCACCATTCATTAGCATAACCGTTTTTATCTTAATCTACCTTACAATTTGAAATGAGTGGTGGATATTGTGGGAGCTTAATTTTCTAAATTAAGTCTTATGCTCACTAGAGAATTCCTGTATATATATATATATATATATATATATATATATATATATATATTCATATTCATATATATACATTTATGTATTGGTAAACATAACTTTTATTTAATATTATTTTAGTGGTAAGCAATTTAATTTTTTTGTTTAGGATTATTATATTAGAACTAATTTAGAGATAATTTGATAAAAAAAATAAGAATACATAAGACAAGATTCGTAACTTTCCTTTGGTTTTTGGTATCAGGTTCTGTTGAGCAAATAGTTTCACAATGCTAAACACAAGTTGTGTATAACACTATAATAAAGTTGGTCTATTATCTTTCACCTAAGTGCTTAAATTTTATTGAGGTGGTGGATAAATCAAATGTCACATTGTATCAGAACGGGTTGATTAACCTATGGGGGCATACTCAAACCTATATTTTCCACGCGTAGACACAGAGAAAATAATCCTGGTCACGCGTGCGGGGGAGTGTTGAGCAAATAGTCTCACATTGATAAACACAAATTGTGTGCAACACTCTATAATAACGTTAGTTCGTTACCCTTCATCTAAATGCTTAAATTTTATTGAGGTGGTAGACCAACTAAATTTCACAAGTTCTTGTGTTTTTGATTTTTTGTTTTGTTTTTACGTTTGGATGGGTTTTTGAATGTGAAAGTTGGAAAAGTTTTGTGGGTTTTGTGTTTTGGTGATGAGTTTTGTGGAAAGGTGGGATCTATGGGAAATTTCTCTTGGGTTTTGGTTGTTGGTTTTTGGTAGGAGTCGTTCAGGTTGCATCTGACGATCAGGATTGGGCTGACATTGTTGGTAATGAGGGTCGTTAAGTCTGGTAGTAGCTAGTGGGGTCCACAGTTGGTTGAAGTTGTTGGGAGATTAAGTGGAGCACCATTTGCATCCGACAGTGCAGATGTATGGAGTTAAGCTCGATCCAACGGTGATTGTAATGCGCAATCGATAACCCGATTAAACTACCTATTTACTCGCCCGACACTGTTCCTATTTCCCCTTCTGCCAGCTTCTTATTTTTTTCGCATTTTTTCTGTGATTTCTACTAATTTCTTGTGTGGACATTTAGTTAAATTGAGAGCATCATTAGCTATACTTTACTTGTAATTAGATTAGGGTTGAGATTTTTTCATCTCCTTTACTCTGGAGGAGGTTTTCCCCAAATATAAATACAAAATGAAATAATAAAAGGGGATCGATTTTTCCACCCCAAAATTCGTGTTGTTTGAAGCTGAAGGAGCTCGAATCCACTCTTATTGTCGCAATTTGAGCCATGCTTAAAGGGTCGGGCGTGTCCAAGCACCCTCCCCTTAACGAGGAGGGTGCATGTCGGGCGGGCGCCGGAGGTCCCGAATGGACGCCCGGGCGCCCTTCGGGTGGGGGCACGTGTTGCCTATCAAAAGGGAGGCATTGCCTCTAATATATTGATGTGTGTAAACATTTACAGCCTATCAAAATTTTCTATGACATCCCTCGAGTCATACTCAGTGCATAACTAGAATCTCATTAAACAACATACAAAAAAACCCTCCACCTATATGGTGTTTCAGCTATCCCCAATTACTATCATACATTCGTAAAGCCTCAGCGTCATCTCGAAGCTCCCTAATCCTCGTACCCATTAGCCGCACCGCATCCTTTATAAACGTGCTCACATCCTCAGGTCGGCACTTCTCTTTTTCGCATATCTGCCTATTTCGTTCTTGCCAACACTCATATATGGTTGCAGCAAGAGCAAGTCTTGTGGTGGCTTGTTGTAGCTTTGACCCTCGCATCTTTTGGAGCCTCTCCACTTTTGCACCAAGGGTGAGGCCTGTACTAGTGTCCAGCCGTAGTATTCTCAACATTTGTACCCATACTTGACGTGTGAAGCGGCATTCCCAGAATAGGTGTGCCATATCTTCATCTCTTTCCTCACACAATACACAATGAGGGTCATGGATTGCTCCCCTAGATCGCATAAGCGCTTTGGTGATCAGCTGTCCTCTCATGGCTCTCCAAAATGTGATAGCATGCTTAGGTATGTGATACTTGTGCCAAACCACCTCAGTCCAGCCCACCTTCCTTCCTCGAGGTACCACCCAACTCCAAGCTTCCCTTGCTGAAAATGTTTCACTTCTTGCTCCAGCTCTAATAGGCTTATCTCGCCCCCCATGGATTGGAGGTTGCAATATCCTTGGCCATAATACTACCATCTCTAGGAACCTCGGCTCAGGGAGAGTCCAAACCCCTTCATGAATGAACCAAGAGACCAAAGTATCCCTAGGCATCCCCATGTCGTACTGGAGACGTTCTCCCCCGGGCGAGGAGAGTAAGGGCTGTCCACACCAAGGGGCGGTAAAAAACTGAATTATCACTACATATGATTTCGTGTATTTCGTTTAGTATTAATATATTTTCTAATTTCTGCACTATATATGAATTATCTTTGATTTGAGCATGAAATTAGATGTAATGTATAAATTTAAAATATTTTTCAAATTAATAACATCAAAGATTATCACCCCACATTACTAAAAAATACCCAATACATTTTCAATTAACCCTAATAACAAAATCTCCACTGAAATTATAAAAAAAAAGACCAACGGGGGGGGGGGGGGGGAACACGTGCCCCCACCCGAAGGGCGCCCGGGCGTCCATTCGGGACCTCCGGCGCCCGCCCAACAAGCGCCCTCCTCGTTAAGGGGAGGGTGCTTGGACGCGCCCGACCCTTTAAGCATGGCTCAAATTGCGACAATAAGAGTGGATTCGAGCTCCTTCAGCTTCAAACAACATGAAGTTTGGGGTGGAATAAGCGATCCCCTTTTATTATTTCATTTTGTATTTATATTTGGGGAAAACCTCCTCCAGAGTAAAGGAGATGAAAAAATCTCAACCCTAATCTAATTACAAGTAAAGTATAGCTAATGATGCTTGATTGACATCATTTCATGCTTATATTTGTACCTTATATCCATTATCTTACACCTAAGCAATGCTACGTGACGAGTTTTATGTTTAGTTTTCAGAAATAAAGAGGTTTGAAGAGAAGAGCCATGAAAGGACCCAAAAGCATGAAAAAAGGACCTAATTGTGAGACCTGGGGACCAAGATGCAAGGGAGAAGGACCTGATCGTAAGACAGAAGGACCTAAGAGCAAAACAGGAAACTCCACACCATCATGAGGAGTATTTTGTCAATTCGATTCGGGTCGGAGCTCCACTAAACAAGTTAGATGCATCCAAGACCAAGAAACACACCAAGGAAAGCCCACCAGAAGACCCAGACGGATCTGGGCTTTATAGGCCGCCAATTGGCGGTCTGGAACCGCCAATTGGCGGTCTAGATCATGCAAGATCTGCCCCAACTTCTCCTGGACTTGTATTAGTGTTCGTTTAGGCTATTTTTGGTATTGGTTTAGTCCTACATCGGGGGATTGTCCCGGATTAGCTTTTTCCATGCTTATAAATAGAACTCTTCACCTCCCTTTGTATCCATCTCTCTCTTGGTGGTCTCCTTCCCTACTAAGAGTGAAGCCTTGAAGCAAAACTCTAGTGGAGGAAGGGCTGCTTGTAATCTGAGTGAGTTCATAATAAAAGTTTTCATTAGTTTGTTAATTCTTGCTTAGTTAAATTCCTTTAATGTTTTTGCTTTGATGCTTGTTTTGTTTTATGCTTCTTTAATGTTTCTTGCTTGAGTAGTTTAAATTTCATTTCAGTATTATGCTTTCCTTTGCTAATTTAGTTAGTGTAATGAGTAGTGAGTAGTTCCATCCCCATTTGGGGGGTGGAGAAATATGTGATATAATAATGTAGTGTACTAAGTGTGTGTTATCTTTATCCCTTGAGCTTTATATGATTTCCATAACCAACCAATGGGTTTTCACTCTTATCTTTGATATGCTAATGCTCTTGAATGAAGCTTAGCTTATGCTTTGATTAGTGGACCTATTCTATGGGGAATGATAAGGTTAGGATATGGATGAAGTTAATATTGGAAACACAATTTGTAGTGTATATACTCTTGTTGCCTTTACCTTAGCTAATGCCTTGTATGTTTTAATGATGTAGTCTTATCTTAATTCATGTAGAGGCATAGTAGGGTATAGTCTTTATACTTGAGTTCATGTAGCTTCATTCCAATTATTGCCTTGTATGTTTTAATGATGTAGTCTTATCTTAATTCATGTAGAGGCAAAGTTGGATGTAGTTTTATGATTTCATACAATACATGTTGTGATGAGCTTAATGAACACACACACACTCTTTTATGTTCACACTATTTCTCTACCCCCTTTGGGGTTTAGTTTTATAGTTTCTTCTCAATTTCATTTCAGCTTTGTAGTGTAGTTTAGTGTAACCAACCCTTCTTCCCTTCTTTTTACCTCTCGCCATCGAATAAACCAAGTGTCGACACACCTCCCAGTGGACGACCCGTATTTGCCACCGCTTCAACGCGGCCGTGCACTTGCGGTTAAATATAAAACGATCAATCAATGCTTTCAATTTAACTAAATGTCTACACAAGAAATTAGTAGAAATCACGGAAAAATTGCGAAAAAAATAAGAAGCTGGCAGAAGGGGAAAGAGGAACAGTGTCGGGCGAGTAAACAGGTAGTTTAATCGGGTTATCGATTGCGCATTACAATCACCGTTGGATCGAGCTTAACTCCATACATCTTCACTGTTGGATGCAACTGGTGCTCCACTTAATCTCCCAACAACTTCAACCAACTGTGGACCCCACTAACTACTACCAGACTTAACGACCCTCATTACCAACAGTGTCAGCCCAATCCTGATCGTCAGATGCAACCTGAACGACTCCTACCAAAAACAATACACGAAATACGGAGCGGTACGAAATACAAAATACAACAAACTAAACGTAATATAAACTACACAAAATACGAAATACGAACTAATATGAACTAACAAACTATATGAAACCATTCTTTTCCGCCCAATCTATGAGTTTCATAATCGTTATTTGATCCCGTTTTGTCGGGTTGTCATTTTTCATCAGAGAGTGAAGCATGTCGAGTTTAGTTTTTTTAACATGTCTTTGAAAATTACGCTCAGCTAATTCCTCCTGCTTCGAGAAACCTTCTTCTCTCACTTGGCCGTTGTATGCAATTTGTTGTGCAAGTTCCACAACATCGGTGTTGCCTTCCGGGCCTAATGAACTTTTACCCTTATTTTTTGTCTTCTTCACACCTGGTGGTCATGTAGACGATCCTGACGTCATTTCTTCTACCTCCGATGATTGCGTTATGGAGTCATCAGTGTTCTTTCTTTTCCCAAGGCTTCCCGAACGGGGACTGCTTTCATCGTGAAACTCCGGGGACTCCCGACCAACACGCACGACATTTGCTCCAGATAGCAGGGACTCCCATTTCGGGTACCTATGCAACATGACTGAAGCATCAAAGTAAAGAAATTTAAACTTATTAGTGCACTCGTAGATGTGGTGAGCTTGGCGAACGACATCGTCGTCGTTCTGCCCGCTCCTTTTGCGTCGGTACGCCTGCTCCACTTGTTGACATCAGGTATAATTCTCCTCCAGTGTCCTTTTAAGGACTCCGCATTCCTCTCGGGGAGACCCGTTTCATCAACAGAGATGTCGTAAACCCGTTTTACTTTGGTCCACAAGGAGGTAGCCTTCTGGTTTGTTGGTTGTGGTCTAGTGGTGGGAATGATGGTGCGTATTGAGAGAAGTCTGGCTGTTGGAATGGTTGTTGGAATGACTGTTGGATTGGTTGTTGGAAAGGCTGAGCGTAATGAGAGACGTCTGGTTGTGGGAAATATGGACAGGGGTATCCTTGTGGATAGTCTAGACGTGGATTTGATTGGGAACGACGGGGAGAGCAGTTGTGATCTGGAGAATACATTTTCAAGTTTTGTGAAGTTTTTGTTATGTATGAGGTATATATAGAGGGAAAATCAGACATTGTGCATTCACGCGAATACTGTGCATTCACGCGAATTGCTTTCTTTGCACGCGTGTACTGTGCATTTACGCGTGTACTGTACGAGCACGCGTATACTGTGCATTCACGCGTTTACTGTGCATTCCTAATTTTAATTGATAAAATTTCCCGTGGTTTAATATTAATATTACTTACTAATTATTAATATTAATCATTTTGTCAATTCTAATTATAACGTAATTAGAATTAGAATTATGTAAAGTGTAATTTGTTAAATGTGGTGTAAGAATTAAAATTGCTTAATTAATAAATGATGTGGAGAAAAGAGTGTAGGGTGGATGGGGGTAGCTCGGTCATGGTTAAAGGGATTTTTTGGCTGGGTGGGGTGAGCTGACGTGGCGGAGAGAGAAGCTGACGTGGTGGAGAGAGGGAGTAGGGCGCCCGGGGGTTGCCCAGGCGCTGTTATTTATGGTCTGAGAGTCAAACTGTTGACCCGATCCAAATCCGCCTCTCTCGACGACATCGTTGTTGGAAGTGATCGGATTCCTCGACGAAATTCTATTAGTTTTTTGCATTTTTTGTTGGGTTTTTGGATGTGAAACCTGGAGAAATCATGTGGATTTGCTTTCTTTTTTGTTTTTTGTGTTTTTGTGGTTGTTTGAATCCAAAAGTTAGAGAAATATAATGTGGATTTTTCGATTTTGGGAGAAAGTGTTGGATCTTTGGTATTTTTTATGGAGCTGGCTTTGTGAAAAGCTTAGATCTTCATGGAGGTTTTTTTTCTAAAATCTTGTGAAAAGTGAGTTTTTGGGGCATGTGATCTAAAATACCCAATGGGATCGATGGAATGAAGCATAAGATTGGTAACCTCTCATGCCAATTCACTGGAGACCTACTTACTTTGTCCAACATGTTTGAGGCTTTAGAGATCGACACTCCCCATGCCTATCAAAAGGAGGATTCCTTCCATAATGGATCAGATCCTAAGGCTTACTCCTATGGGAGGCTTGTGCATTCTGAGGGGCGTGCAAAGATGTATGATTATGATGGTTCCACCTATCCCAATAAGTGGATCTTCAGGTGTAACATGTACTTCCTGTACATTCCACTCCTCACAACCAAAAGGTGTTTTGCTCCTCTAGTTAACTATATGGTGATGCATTGGAGTGGTATTGGTGGATGTTAAAAAAACACTCTAATATGGATTGAGAAATTTTTTTCTATTGTGAGTTGGAGAAGAAATATTTCTACCATATGAGAATACGGCTACTGCTATAAAATAGTTGAGCCAAGTGGGTAAAGTGGAGGAGTACAATAGAGAGTTTAAAAGGTTAAGTGTTTCCTGGCAGAGCATGATCAGATTGGCTTGTTTTTAAGTGGCCCCAAACTTGATATTAAGGCTGAAGTTGAATACTATGATCCAGATTCCCTTCCTAGTGCCATGAGCAAAGTTGTTTTGCCAGAGAAGAAGTTGAGGTATCTCAAGGAATCACTTTAGCATTGTCAGAATCCAGGGGTACAAAGAGTCAACCACCTCAACTCTAAACCCGTGGAATCAATACATTCACCAGGACTCCTAACTCTAAGCCAAATTAGGATAAAGTGATCACCCCTTCTAGAAGGTTGACCTTAGCTCAACAAGATGAAAGGAAGAAGAATGTTTTATGCTTGTATTGTGAGGACAAATGGTACGGGAATCATAAGTGTGATCCTACTAAAATGTTAGCAATGCAGTTGTGTAGAGATGAAGAATTAGAAATGGAAGAAGAACCCTCCCTCAATGAAGACATGGACACCCCAAACATATCCCCGTGAGCAAATTGGAGGTTAGGTCACTGACACCACAATGAGAGTGGTAGGAACCATCAAGGGGAAGCAAGTGGTAGTTCTTAATGATTCTGGAAGTACCAATAGTTTTATGGATCAAACGGTGGTGAAGAGATTGGGAACACCCTTACAGAAAGGTGGCACTCAACAAGTGATGGTTGCTTCTGGAGATAGAGTACCAAGGTTGGGACTAGCTGAAGTGGTTACCCTTAAGCTGCGAGGATTACACATCAACATGACATTCAAGGTATTGTCTTTAGGAGCTTACGGAATAGTTTTGGGACATGACTGACTAAGCAGCTTGAATACTATCACTTGGAATTTAAAGCAAAAAACCATGCAGTTCGATTGGGGAAATCAGGAGTATGAGTTGAAGGGGTTGAAGGATCCAGCTCTAGAAGGCATCTCTGGAGAACAAGTTGAGAAGGTAGTTAAGCAAGCCACTCAATTGTATCTTATCCAGTTACATGTTGTGTGTGAGGATAATAATGGGGAGAGTACCTCTTCCAATTAATTACATCAAATACAACCTCTTGACCTACAAAAGGTATTACTTCAGTTTGCTGAAGTGTTTGTTGAACCCCAGGGGTTGCCTCCCAACAGGAGTTATGATCACCATATTCCACTCTCGGATGAATCCAAGGCAGTTAAACTTGCTCCCTACAGACATTCACCTTACCAAAAGAATATAATAGAGGATACTTTTAAAGAAGGATTAACAAGTAGAATTATAAGGCCCAACTCAAGTTCATTTGTTTCGCCAGTGTTGTTGGTGAAGAAACATGATCGAGGATAGATAATGTGTGTTGATTATAGGGCCCTCAACTAAAACGACCCTCAAATACCGTAGACGGCCCCTAATTCTCTCCCACCCCGTCTTCTTCTTCCTCCAACGACCTTACCCAACTCCCGCCACCCCAGCCCCGTCCTACCAGTCCTGTCGACCTAGTCATGCCGCCTCATTGCCTTTCTGTATTGGATATATATTCGATGGAACATGGGCAATGTCTCTCCATCTTTAAGAATATATATTGTAGAGAAGTAAATCCTATAAATGTCATTGTCCTAACAAGAATCTAAGTCAACTTCTTTTGATTGTTTTTGAATTTACACGTTTGAAAGTGTAGTCGTATATTTTCACTTGGTTTGGTTGAACGACCTAGGTCATTTGGTCGAACGACCAAGTTTGTTTCGACCAAATGACCCTGATTATTTGGTCGAACGATCCATCACGTTTGATGATTTTTACAAGTCATTTATCTTGATTCAATCCTATCATGTAACAAAGTTTGTTTGTTCCATTTCAATGTACGTACAAGATAACTTGTAACAAGTTGGTTTGTGATGTTTTCAACTCGTTTGTTTTGGTTCAATTTGAATCTAACAACGGTGTTATAACGTTGTTTTAAAATAGTTGTTTTTTCCTAACAACGCAAACAATTCAAAAAAATGGAACATTGAAAGTTCACTTAACAAATTAAATTGAACTACATATTAATGGTCTAACACTCAAAAACAATCATTTGCAATTAGGTGTGTTGTAAATTAAGTTGTCTCATATTGGACAAGTTGTTTCATGTATTAGAGAAAGTATATTTTTAAGTTGTTAATTAAGTCGAGACGACCCAGGTCGTTTAGATTGAACAACTCAGGTTGTTTCGACTAAACGACCCAGATGGTTCGTTCTAACGACCAAACTCATTTGGTTGAACAACCCGGAATGGTTGGTTGAATGACACAACTCATTTGGTCGAACGGCCCAGATTGTTTGGTCTAACAATCCAGCTCCTTTGGCGATTTTTACTACTCATTTATCTTGATTCAATCCTACCATGTAAGAAAGTTTGTTTGTCCTGTCTCAATGTATGTATAAGTTAACTTGTATCAAGTTGGTTTGTGATATTTTCAACTCGTTTGTCTTGATTCAAATTGAATCTAACAACAGTGTCATAAGGTTGTTTTAAAAGAGTTGTTTTTTCCTAAGAACACCAACAATTCAAAAAGCAGAGCAGTGGAAGTTCACTTAACAAATTAAATTGAACTGCAGATTAATGGTCTATCACTCAAAAACAATCATATGCAATTGGATCTGTACAATCAAATTGTTCTACATTTACGGTGTAAGGATTTGTGTGTACTACAACTATCAAGTCCGGAACTGAAATCGAAAATTCTACTCCTTGAGATTCAGATATGTTTTTCTTAAGGATCTTTCTACTTCAGGACAAGTAGTCAATCCACTCAGAGGACGCAATTATACTTCCACTAGAAAGTTCCATTATCTGCAAGCGAATTTGATCGACAATCTCTCATATAGCAAAGTTTCTCACACCAAGAATCCACGCATTAAAACTCTCCACAACAATCGAATACATATTTTCATATCATTCACCTTGGAATAACACATTTGCCCAATGTGTAGGATCGTGTGGGTTATGGGTCCACAATACTAATAACAATTTTACGCTAATTACCTACTTGTTTGATCTATCAAAGATATGCAGCGGAATTAAGTTAACAAACAAGCAAGTGAGGACTAGAAATACAGACCATGATGGACACGGGGGTTTTACAGAGATTCGGCCACCGCCTACGTCCTCTCTTGCAAGCTCCGCTCACGACTTCACTATCCACTCCCTGTTCCGGGCCGGGAGAGAACGCCTTTTACAAAACAAGCACCGTGAATACCCTCGCTTCCTTGACTTTCTTCTCTCACAATCCGAGAGGAACACTTCGGGCTTTCACCGAAGTCCTTGCTTCTTCACAAACGAAAACTTGAGTGAAATACACTCTCTAACTTGAGCACACTTAGCTTATGATGTGGAATTGATCTTAAGTGTGGAAATTAGAGGCTTGGAGTGTTTGGGATTTTCTCTAATGTTTTGGACAAGTATGTAGTGGGAGAGTTGTGTTAAAATGTGTTTTACAACTCTTTATATAGGCATTAGAGAGAATAGATCCGTTGGGGTTGATTGGGTGAGTGTTGGTGTAGGATACACAAAACAGAAACTTACAGGACCCAATTCTGAGTTAATTCGGTCCACCAGATCGGTCTGAACGGTCGACCGTTTGGCAGTTTTGAACTCAGTTCGGTCGACCGGTTAGGTAACGGTCGACCGCCCAACGCTACGACTTAGGTACACTTAAGTGAACGGTCGAACTCCGAAAAGGGTTCGGTCGACCGAGCTAAGGTCTAGCGGTCGACCGATTTTGTCAAGGAGGTTCGGGTTTGTCAAGAGATAGATATTCGGTCGACCGAACAAGGTCCTCGGTCGACCGATACATGAAATGTATCTGGGGTATTTTAGTTAATACGAATACGACTGTTGGGTATAATACGACAAAATAAACGGTCGGAAAAATAAGTTCATACGGTTGACCGAAAGGGCATATACGGTCGACCGAAAACGGGCAGTGAACACACAAACAGGATGAATGATCACTTGGTCTACCGAACGATTTGTTACGGTCGACCGAATGTGGGCAGACTGTTAGGGTTCATGTTTAGTGTTTTCCGGTCTAAGTTTGGGTGATCTATTGAAGTCCAAATTATGTGAAATTTCGTGTGTGACTTCTATAAGGAACATAGTGTGTGTTTAAGTAGTTTTTAGCTCAAGTATGCTCAATTTACACAAGTTCCTAAGACTCAAAGAAAATACAAAATACATGTCTTCAAAAGAGCTTGATTACATGTCTTAACTTGATTTTCCTTTCTTCCTTGAGTCTTGATCACCTGTAGAGGTTAGCACAAAGCAATATATGTGCAATGCAACATGTGTGCTACTCTACATGATCATAATTAAGATTAGGTTGATTAAATCATCAAAACGTAGATTAAGGCCAAAAATTGATACACTTTATACAACATATTTATACACTTACTAAAAATTGATACAATATGAACGTGATTCGACATTTTGAGTATAGTTGAAAGTCTGAATGATAGCCTTATCACCAAATATCACAACTATAGTTTTGTTGGTGGATGCATGCTTCATTCTCTACTTCATACAAAATTTTGAGATGGCTGAACCAAATACACCCATAAGCCCTTACCTCTGTGGATACATAATTCGCGACATCTTCTTGCTCGAGAATAAGATTCCTTTTTGCATCCTAAAGGAATAATACTTCTGCATGAACATCTTTGTTTGTAGTTAATTATTTACATATTGTTTCAGGTTTACAAAATATTAGACAATAATTGCTAAATTATTATTTACATATTGTCTGTAGATATGCTTGTAGTATGATAGTAACTCATCCACCCTTAAACAACTTGGCCTTTAATAACCTATAACAAAAGACTAAATAATATTTGCTAAGTCATTCATCATACAGGACTTTCCATGGATCTAATCATCATATTTATTTTTTTGTTTTACGATTTCTGTTGAAGTTTGTATGTGTAAGGTACGTAATCTCTTTCACTCATCACATTAGAAAACATGCAATATTAGTAGGATTGCATTGAAACAAGAGAGTGAGTGATTGTTTGGTGTGTTGCTTTTTAGCTTAAGGTATGAAAAACACCTAGGGAGCAATCACCTATAAGAGATGAGGTGGAGGATTTCATCACCCTTTCCTTGGCGCAAAACCACATAATAAGAAAGTCTTGATAAAATCAATTTAGACTTGGTCCTCAGGATTTCCGGACACATTGAGGAGAGGAACCATTTAAGACCGTGATGGCCTGAACGTCGTTGCCCATCTAGTCCCTGAGATTTTAGGAACCGTTGGGTTCTTGATTTCCTATAGACTAGTGGTCCTCGGTGGGACGTCGAAGTTAGGCGTCGTCTAGTGCTAACTACCTATAGTGGACTTTAGACTTACTTTTACCTTGATTGCTTAGTTAGGTTTCTAACCTTCCTTATTCCCACGCTAGATTAAGGACTTCATCTCCTCACTCTTAAGTCATTCTTTTCTCATCTTCATATCTCCGAACCTTCTCATCTACGAACACCTTCTTTAAAATTGAAATTTTATTTCTTGACTTCAATAATAACTATCATTTTTCTTAATGTTTAGATTAAAATGAATCAAGATTGGATTCTTTCAAACCGATTGAGTGATGAGTATCAGAACAGACTGAATATCTTCTTAGAGGTTGCCAAAAATCATTCAAAGAATATGAATGACAGAGACATAGCGTATTATCCAAGCAGTAAGTGTCATAATATGTCAGTGCCAACTTTTCAGAAAATAAAAGATCATTTGTTTGAGAAAGGTTTCGACACAAGTTACAGACGGTGGATATGACACGACAAAAATGAATCATTTAGTTGTTCCAAGAATACGAGGACAATGTAAGTATGAGAGATCAGTTAGAGGATATGGTTTAGGATATAGCGGAAAACTTTTTGTCCAGCCCCGATTTACTTGGTAGTTTGTGTTGAGGTTTTGGCCTTAATCCGTATTTTGATGATGTAATCAAACCTAATCTTAATAAGGACATGTAGATTAGCACATGTAGTATAATAGTATACATGTTGTATTATGCTAACATCTACAGGTGATCAAGACTCAAGAAAGAAGAAAAATCAAGTCAAGACATGTAATCAAGCTAGGATTGAAGACATGTAATTTTACCTTTCTTTGAGAATTAGGAACTTATGTGAATTGAGCATAACTTAAGCTAATATGCATGCATTCACACACTAGGTTCCTTTTAGGAGTCACATACAAAATATCATATAATTTGGACTCCATTAGATCACCTAAACACCTAAAACATTGGTCGCCAGTCTGCCTGAGTTCGGTCGACCGTTCACCTTTCGGTCGACCGGTTATACACAATTTTTGTTATACCAGACCAATCCATTCAACCGATCACACATCTATTTAACCGATTACCCAGACCTGTTCGGTCGACCGGTAAACCTTCGGTCGATCGTTTCGTTTGCTATTTTTGGTAAAAATACGACCGTTTTATTTGTCGTATTATACAACGGTTGTATACGCATTTTTCTCAATATACACCCCCATATACATTAGAACCGGTCGAACCATTTGCCTAGTTCGGTCGACCGTTCAAATAGGTAAAATCTACCTGCTATCGGTCGACACAAGTTTGTCCAACCGATCAAGATTTCTCTCTACCGAACCCAGTAGTTCGGTCGACCGGTACCTGCTCGGTCGACCGTTGACCTATAGAACTTAAGTGATTCGGTCGACCAATACCTATGTTCGGTCAACCGATCCATCAACAGACTCAAGGGTTCGGTCGACCGATACACCTTTCGGTCGACCGTTTCTGGACAGATTTCTGAACCCGATTTTCTGTTTTGTGTATCTTGCACAAAACCCAATCAAATCTTGTCCAAACGGCTAGAAATCTTTAGGAGCTTATAAATAGAGGTTCACACTTAGTTTTCCACAAGATTTCACAACTCTCCAACTCCAATAGTCAAATTCATAGAGAGAAATCCCAAATCCTCAAAGCTCCCATTTCTACACTCTATAAGCCTAAACTTCACACACTTGACCAATTACTCATCCTACTCAAAGTGTGCTCAATTAGAGAGTGAATCCCACTCGGTTACTTGTGTTGTCAAAAGAAGCAAGGACTTCGGTGAAAGCCCGAAGTGTCCCTCTCGGATTGTGAGAGGAAGAATTCAAGCAAGCGAGGGTTGTTCGCGTTGCTTGTGGTGTAAAGGCGTTCTCTCCCGGCCCGGAACGGGGAGTGGTTAGTGAAGACGTAGGCGGAGCTCGCGGAGTCGAGCGGAGCTTACAAGAGAGGACTAGGACCCGGGTGGGGTGCCGAACCTCTATAAAATCGCTGTGTCTTCTTGTGGTTTGCATGTTATTTCCCTACTATTCTTTAAATTGTTTCCGCTGCGTTTATTGTTTGATTAATTAGGGATTAGATTAAAAGTGATTAGTGGACCCATAACCCACACGATCCAACAGTTTGTTGAAGGACAATGAGAAGTCATTGTATACGGGTTGAACCAAATTTACTAGATTGTCAGCGGTGTTGAAATTGTATAATTTAAAAGCAGGAAATGTTTGAAACGATGTTAGTTTTACATCATTGTTGAAGTTATTGAAAGAGATACTTCTTTATGATAATGAACTGCCAGATAGAACTTATGATGGTAAAAAACTATTGTGTCCTAAGGGAATGGAATATAGGAAGATACATGCATGTCCAAATGATTGTATATTGTATAGGGGTGAGTTTGAAAACGTACATTCCTGCCCTAGGTGTAATGTTTCTCGATACAAAATGAAACATAGTGGACTGAAACACAATGTAGATGGTGATGATTTCAAAATCAAAGGACCTCCCGCTAACGTTTTGTGGTATCTTCCGATAGTACTAAGGCTGAAACGTTTGTTTGCGCGTAAGGAGGATACCATCAACTTGACATGGCATGTTGATCGTGAGAAACCAAATGATCAGTTGCTACATCATCCTGCAAATTCACATCAGTGGAAAAAAGTAGATTACGACTTTCCTTTGTTTGGTGAATAATTTAGGAATCTACAACTTGGACTTGGTACCAACGGAATGAATCGTTTCGGTAGTCTGAGTAGCATTCATAGCTCTTGGCATGTTATGCTTGTAGTTTACAATCTGCCATCGTGGTTATGCATGCAACGCAAATATATTATGTTGTCCTTAATGATTTCTGGTCCGAAGAAACCTGGGACCAACATAAATGTGTTTAAGACCCTTAATTGATGACCTAAAGAGATTGTGGGATGACGAAGAGTCAGTTTTTTATGCTTATTGTCCAATTTGCGAAGAGAATACATACTCATTACAACTTGTTAATAGTTGTTAGACAGTCTATCTTGGTCATCAGATATGTTCGCAAAACTCCCATCCTTATCGTAGGTTGAAGAAGACATTTAACGGAAAAAAGAGTTTTAGAATCCGCCAGTTTTAGTCAGCGTAAAAATGGTGTATGAATGTGTAATGAATGTTGAATGTGAATTTGGAAAACCATATAAACGATCAAATGACAAAAGTTCTTGAAAAAAATATCCATATTTTTTATCTTCCTTACTGGAAAACCTTAAAAATTAGACATTGTATTGATGTGATGCATGTAGAGAAAAAATATTTGTGATAGTATTGTTGACACTCTGTTGAACATGCATGGTAATACAAAAGATGAATATAATGCTAGACTTGATTTTGTTGACCTTAGTATACGTGCAAGGCTAGCACCAGAGAAGAAGGAATATCGTAGCTACTTACCTCTAGTTGTTACATGTTGTCTAGAAAGGAAAAAAGGATTCTCTGTCAATGTTTGCATAATGTAAGGGTTCCACGAGGTTATTCTTCAAATATTAGCAATCTTATTGTTTTGAAGGATTTGAAACTTGTGGGGATGAAGTCTCGCGATTGCCACACTTTAATGTAGCAGTTGTTCCCTCTAGCACTGAGATCCATATTACCGAAACATGTTAGACATGTCATAATAAAGTTGTGTTCCTTTTTCAACAAGATTTGCAGTAAAGTAGTTGATGTCGTGCAGTTAGATCAGTTGCAAAATAAATTCGTGGTCACATTATGTCAGTTGGAGATGAATTTTCCACCTACTTTTTTCAACATTATGCCTCATCTAGTTATTCATGTGGTTAGAGAAGTTAAATTGTGTGCACCCTTTTTTTAAGGTGGATGTATCCTTTCGAGAGTTATATGAAAGTGTTGAAAGGTTATTGTAAAAATCATCAAATGTCAGATGCTAGTATGGTTGAAGGATACATAGTTGAGGAGGATCTCGAGTTTTACACTTGATAGCTAGCGAATACCAAAAGTATTGAACTTCCTAACAATCGTCATGATGAACGTTTTGATGGTAAAGGGACGTGTGAGATGAAAATGTTAAATCCATATGGCAATAACTTAATGACAACATATTTCTATGTGTTGTGCAATTCTAATGAAGTTCAACCATATCTCAATGAACACATGAATCTTTTGAAAGAAAGAGACTCTTTATGGAGTGATCAACAAGTAATTAATATCCATAATAAGAATTTCATCTCCTGGTTCAAAAAGGTTGCCTACAAGCACGATGTTTCAGAAACAATACAGTTGGTTGGCCTATGGTCCGCATTCTGCTGTTACAAGTTACAATGACTATGATTTCAATGGATACTCATTCTACACTATTTTTGAATATGCCAAAAGTATTGTTCAGAACAGTAGGGTCACTTTAATAGTCTTTGCATGTGTCTAGTTCTAAAGATAAAAAACTTATATACGCCGACATGTTCTATTACGAGGTAATTGAAGACATATAAGAGCTAGACTTTGTTAAATTCAAAGTGCTTGTATTTAGATGCAAGTGAGTTGATAATAAAAGTGGAGTTCGAGTGGATGACTTAGGGTTCACTTTAATTGATTTTTCGAAAGAAGTATTTAAAGGATAACCTTTTATTTTGGTTTCCCAAGCGAAACAAGTCTTCTATGTGGCTGATCCATGTGATAAGAAATTGTTAGTAATTCTAGAAGGGATTTTTATATATCAGATGGTAATCTCATCGAGTATGAAGAGACACCACCTTTCTCTAAGCAAACACCCGAGTTGAAATCACTATAAGACGAAATACATGTTGAAACTTTAATCGCAAAGATTACCACAATGAAGATATATGGATTGAAAATCCATTAAGTAAAAAGAAATCCTAAAGGTGAAGTGTAGTTTTCAATAATAACCATTTAATGTCTTGATTTTATTTTTTATAGTATCATGGATCCAAAAAGGAAACTCACTCCATCAGAGTTTGAGGTCTCGAAAAGTTACAGTTCACGAGGTCCTACTCTCATGAACGAATTCTTAGTCAAAAGGAATAAAGATGGTAAAATTCCGATACAGTTTGATAGTCATCTTGAGCCGATAGACATGATGTCTGATCACTAGTATAGTTATGTGGGGAGCCTAGCGAGGTCCAAAATTGACATATGTTTGTCGAGTTGGACCAAAATTGATGAGAAGCTTAAAGACACCATTTGGGATGACGTGCGGGTAATGAGTCCATTAAAATGTTCTTTAGTTTTAGTCAAACTTTTAATTTATAGAAATTGAAAATGTTAACATGTTATAGGAAAGTTTTGAGTTCCCATCCACTGCCACTTTGAAGAAAAAGTGGATGAAATACGTTGGAGTTTGTTGGAGGAACTTCAAGACAAAGTTAACAAACAAGTTGATATTCGGAAAGTTTCTGGACAGAAATTCGTGCGATTACTATCACTTCATCACTCCGAGTACATAGGTACAATTTAAAAAATCAAGAGAAACCTCGGAGTTTCAGGTAACTGAGTTTAATTTAGAATATAAACTTATTCAGTTATTGCTTTAAATGATATTTAATAAAATTGGTTGTAGGCCCTCAGAGCAAAAAACCAAGAACGTTGATCTTCTAACAAGTATTTTCATCGTATGTCTCGATCTGGATACCAAAAATTAGAAGAACAAATGATGGCCGAAAAATCACCCGGAAGAAACAAAAACCACTTGACTCCGGTATGAGTGAGGAGCAAGCAAGCAACTTGTCTCCTCCTTCCCCCGTAGCTCGATGTAATTCTTGGAAGAAAGCAAGGATAAACTCCAAAGGGGAGTACGTCACAATCGAGTCGCAAGCGGTCAACTCGAAGATAGTAAGTTGTATCACTTGTATGTCATTAAATCACATTCTAAAAATTTATATTTTTCAATTGTTTGTAACAATTTTTTTACAACTTTAGGACTCTATGAAGTTGAGAGAATCCCAAGGTGATTTTGTTTCAGATGGTCGGAATGACTTTCTACGTGGAGCCTCGAGAAATGATGAGCATCCCGGTCGTGTACGGTTGAACTGCGACAATATTATCTAAAGACTAATCACCCAAGTTCGTCGACAATTCATACAAAATGCGAGCAGAAAATTTTAGCATTGCAAAATCAATTGCAATATGTTATGGAGAGATTGGATCGTGTTTTGCCTACTTCTCCAACACCGTAGGACTACTTCTTTGTCGGTGACTACTCCTCCGGTGCAGCCAGTGGTCAACCCCGTCCGACCATCTGATTTCACGGCTCATTCTCTAGATTTGGCCCTCGTAAGTGGGCCCTCGCTTGGTAACTTTGAGGATGACAGTAGATGTCATCTATTTGTTGAAGAGCCTGAGAGAGGATTGGTGGGACATGGAACAATTTATAACCACTCTAAACACCACTTCAAAGATGTGGAAGATGGAGTCATGAAGGTTGCCGTGGGGAATTGTTAAGATGCTGAGGTTCTGATGCCAATTCCCAAAGAAGAGGTTGTTACCCTTGGCGAAACATGAGGTGGGTTCCTGAGGTGACCTCGTCATTTAGTAGAGATTCATGACACACATGAGGTGTCCTTTAATTTTGAAAACAAATAAATTATTATTTTGTTGTTAATTGTATTTCTAACGTATATATATATATATATATATATATATATATATATATATATATATATATATATATATATCGGTAAGTTTTCAATCCCTGTAGCAAAGGATCAAACAACCAACCACCAATCAACATTAATTTGCTACCAAGTAGGTGCAAAATATTGTATCAATTAATGTTGGTTAGGGAGTCACAATCTTTAACTACATGACATTTGGAGGAGGAGGTTAAAGGTTTGTTGTCAGATTTATATGTCGCCAAAGAGGATGTTATGAATGATTGTGTTTATGAATTTGTGAAATATAAATATGGGTGAATGAAATTAGTTGAATTTGTGTATGATTGTCCATGATGAATTATTGTGAATGAAATTTGTGCAGGATGAATATGTTGTTATGTAGGATGAATGTATAGAATGAAATTTGTGCAGGATGATGATGTTGATTGCATTCAACATTTATTTTTTAAATTTGGGAATGGTATAAACGTCGGCTATGAGCATGATGGCCGACACCAAGTCTTTTTTGAAGGATATAGACGTCTATTGTTCGGACGGCCGACGCGTATTCACCTATAATAGACGTCCACTGTTCGGATTAACGCGTATTCTCTTAGAATAGATGTCGATTGTGGGGATAACTGGCGCGTATTCCCTTAGAATAGATGTTGACCTTTAGTGACCGACGTCTAGGTATAGACGACCATAGATAGATGTCGGCTTATGTAACGCCAATAACCGACGTATAGAAGTCGTATATCTGACATATATTCCTTATTCTGCATTAGTGTTATATGCTTCAGTGAACTCACAAGTATGTTAAGCGTAAGCACATTTTCGGAAAAGGGTTAACATTAAGAATGATGCTAACTTACTTCAAATGAGTTTTTTAGCAACATGTTAAAGAACTTGAACTTTAAAATTGTCTTCCAAGTGGTGTAAACAATAGGCATGGTGACAAGTTGGGAAAACTCGTTCAATAGATTAAGTGAGACCTTTATAACGATCGAAGACGAATGTTAAAGGTATACTCATTACAAGAATTTTCTTTAAGTCTTGCAAAAACCATTCCTAATTTTCTTCGTTCTCGGTAGAAACTACGACGAAAGCCAACGTGAACATCTCATTATGCCTGATGACTCCAGTAGACCCAAGAAGAATGCCTTAGTACTTCGTCTTCAAAAAAGTACCATCTAAAAATAATAGTGGTCAACAACCATCTCTAAACCCGACTATACTACCATTAAACACCAAAAAAATATTCTAAATTGTTGGCTTTCGGTGTCCCAATCCAAGTCCACTAAAGAACCTGGATTAGTTGCCAGTACAATCTCTCGATACCATCTCAGTCTGTCAAAAGTCTTACTTTCATCTCCATATAACTTATTCATCGCTAGCTTTTTACCTTGTCAAGCTCGAATGTATGATATTTGCACACCAAGATCATGAGATATATTTGTTCGCAATTCACATGGTTAATACATTGGTCATTGTTTCAACATAGGCGCCACGTGTCTCCAACAAAACTTTTTAACGTTCTGGGATGACTTGTTGTTCCAATTCCACCGCCCCCACAAGTATATCCTTTCACAAGTTCTTTTATGAGAAAATGACCAGAACGAGAGAATTTGATTACATGCACATACCATGAACAATTATCCTTCGCACAACGTGCAGCAACTCTGGAAGAATAATTTCTCAGAAACTTGCAGTAGAAACCACAAGATATTGTATACTTTGTGAGACATTTCCGAAATGTTATAGTATTTTCAAATTATTGACCAACACTTTCAATCTCCATTTCCCAACAATCGATCGGTATATTCGGAGTATTTGTACCACGACCAGATTGCTTCATCCAATCTTCAATGGTATAGAACTGTGAATTGTCTTCCGTGTTTGTGGAGAACTGTGATGATTTCATTCTCTTTGATCTACTAGAAGTCTCATAGGGACTATTTTTCTTTGGTGTGTTCATTAGACTCGGAGTGTACGAGTGTTTCAAACAACAAAGCAACTTTAGGAACATGCTTTTTTTTCTAGAGTCACCTTCATAGTTGGTACATTGGTGGCTGTGTGTGCCTCCATGTCAGGAAACTCAAGGTCGATGGGCACAACCATGCCAATCTTAACTCGAGACAAACCAAGACTTAAGAGTAATACAAAACGTAGATGTACATCGACGTCAGCAAGACACTATCGTCCCAAGCTTGACAAACTCGTATGGAGCGGGGCATTTGCATCCAAAGTGAGATAGACTCGTCCAGAGTGGGCCATTTGCGTCTCGATTGGTCCCGAGTAGGATGGACTCGTGTTAGGATCGATGACCCTCTAATCACTAGATAAATGCAGAATTAAAAGGATAAATAAGGGATTAAGGAAATAAACCTGCAAATCACAAAATCGACAACACCGGAGTTTAGAGAGGTTTGACACCACACCCAGTCTTAATCCTCCTCGCAAGCCCCACTTGAACCTCTGAGTCCCGCTTACGGTTCCACTAACCGATCTCTATTCCGGGCTGAGATCAACGTCGTTTACAAACACCGAGCGTCGCGAACAACCTCGCCCAACTGATGTCTCCTCTCACAACCCGAGAGGGAGCTTCCTCAAAGCTTTACAATGCTTGGGTGATTCTTTGAATATGGAAATGGAATCATAATCTAGAACACTCTAACTTGAGCACACTTGGATATAGGATTGGGAATTGATATGCAAGTGGCGAGGATAAAGTTTTGAGTGTGTTTTGAGCTTTGAAGGCTTAGGATATGAGAACACAAAGAGTATCGTTGAATAAAGGATGTAAAGTTCTGGTTTATGTCTCTTGAGTGGATTTATATAGGCTTCAAAGCCAAGAAATCCGTTGGGGGAGTTGATGGAGTTAAGGACCAATGAGAAGCAATAGTTTGCTTGAAGCTCGGGCAGATTCTTAGGAGATTCGCTCTATCGTTTATGGAATGGTAGTAAGAAAAGTGATTGTTGGATTGGTCATCATAAGGGGTTCGGTAGACCGAATAAGGTTTGGTTATCCGATCACCAAATTCCACTAACTATTTTCAATTTTGACCTATTTAATTTTGGTTAACCGAATTGCATTCGGTTCACCGCTTCAAGGTGGACAGTAAGAATAGATCGGGCTCTGATTACAGAAGTTTGATTGACCGCAAGCTATTCGGATGATTGACGTTAGCGTGGGTTTTATGCTGACAATTATGGCTCAAATGTTGGTTGAATACAACAGTTATGTGCCACATGTAAATAGTCGTTGTGCACCAAAAGCCAGGAAGGAATTTGTAGACCAATACGAGTTCTGTCGTCTGAAATTAGACAAGTCAATTGGGCTCTAAGGCATAATTCAAATAAGACCATTGGAGCAAAGTCTAAAACTTGTCCGATCGACTGAAAGTGTTTCGGTCGTCCGTCTGAACAATTCCAAAGAGCAACCTATTGTTTACTGTTGGGAGATTTTGGTAGACCGTTCTAGCGTCGGTTGATTGAACTTAGTCGGGATGATTTCCTAGTGCTCAAGTTTATATTTAATCATATGGACTCAATAAATGAAAAATTACAAGTCTTGGTCCAATCCTAGGGCTGCAAACGGGGCAGGGCGGGGCGGGTAAAAAAAATTGGGTCGCTACCCGCCCCGTTTAGTCTGGCGGGTTAACGGGTGGCGGGTTAACAGGTCACGGGTAGGAAAATTTTAATTTTAGAAGAAATGTTAGAAGTTTAATGAAATAACGAAAATTTTAATACATAAATATGTATTTTTTTTAATAATTATATTTGTAACGGGTAAACGGGTTAACGGGTTGGTAACACATTAACCGCAACCCGCCCTGTTTAGTCCGGCGAGTTAACGGGTGGCGGGTTAACTGGTCACCGGTAGGAAAATTTTCAACCGCAACCCGCCCTACGCGGGGCTGGGTGGGTTGGCGGGTCAAACCCGCCCCACGAACAGCCCTATCCAATCCTTTGATTATAAGTCTTGATGTCTTTGTCACAATGCTCATTTTCTTGATTATCTTGATCAAACTATTAAGATGATTACAAATATACAAATATGTATGCAATGCATGTAAGCGTGTTTGCTCACTTTGATTGATTAAGTTGATTGAATTAATATAAGTTTGATTAATCATCAAAATTAATATAAATTAATGTCTAAAAACCAACAATTCGTTCGAGCGGGGCACTTAGGTCCCGAACCAACTGTTTAGAAAAACGAGCCAGCTTGGTTGGACCAAATGAGCCAACTTCTTTGGTCGACCGAGTAGGACACACTTGCATCCCGAGAGGGGCACTTGCGTCCCGAACCTACTGTTTGGAATAATGACCCAGCTTGTTTGGACCAAACGAGTCAGCATGTTTGGAACAATGAGTCAGCTCGTTTGTGGCAACGAGCCAACTTGTTTGGTCGAAATCGGTGATGATCCAAACCCAATAGAAGATAATCGAAAATAAATCACGGAATGGTCCAAAAATCAAGAGATAAAAACGGAAAAAAAACACCAAAATAAAGCTTACTTGCTGGATATCGATCTTAATACTTCAGTGTATTAGGTAGGATGGTTGAAGTGAGGTAATATCTTGGGAAGAAGAATGATATGATTTGTAATTAAAACAATAATATCAAGGATAAATACGACATTTGGTATTCTTTTTAAGACTACGAAAGTCAATGACCCTCAAATAAATAGACCATTGGCCGTTGGCCTTATAATATATTTTTGATTAATTTAATGGAGTAAATCAGTAGCATATTCGTACCGTTTGCACCCTCTAATTAACACCATATACATCCTCACCAACCTGCATCTCTCGTCCTCTCACTAGCTTCCCCTCCAACGTGTGATCTCCCCCTTCCCCTGTTCTTTGTCTAAGATCTGTGTCCTTTCCTCTCTGACCCCTCACCATTCTATACAAAAAAATCACGATCAACTCAACTCTCCCACCTCTCCATACCACTCATCTATGGCCCCCACATAACTTATGTTTCCATCACAAAAATGTCAATAAAAGCCATGTTTCCTATTCATTCATGAAGCCACCGCCTTCAGTTTATTTGATAAGGAACCTTCCCTCACCACCTAACCGCCTCCAACGTTGCCAGGTTTGGTTTGATTGCCAGTACCTCATGATTTAGGAGGTTGCACATTTTGACCACAGCAGGTGTTCATAGAAATCACCTCAAAACAATATGAAATGGTGAAGAAGTAAGATGGGTTTGAGCTCTATATGGTGCCCTTAGAATTTTACCAATCATTAACTAGAACATCGGAACTGAAGTACGAAGAACCAAAGACCAAAGTACTCACTTGAGCATCACTTCCCAGTAAGCAACTAACCTACGTACAACGGTCGAGATCAGATAACGATCACATATTCAAATTTGTTACTTTCACTTTGAAGTTCAACCACGACATGCATATGACCAATTGCTAACAACCTAATAGGTCTCACTATGCGGTTGTGCGTGGCAGCACAGTTACAAAAAAGTTCTTGGGGGGGGGGGGGGGGGGGGGGGGGGGAGTTTGAAGCACCCTTGGACCTTGGTGCTAAAAAACGTTGCTGCGCACGGTTGGCATTGTGCGACGCACACTTTGCCATTGTGCGTTGCACGGCCTGGGATGTGCACCCAACAACCAGTTTTCTAGCTGTTGGGTTGCCTACGCAAACCGATGCACGGGACGCACAGTACAAGGTCGAATATGCGACCCTGGCTTCTTGTGCCACCTATGCGACACACAGCTGAGCATTGATACAACCACATTTTCATTAGTTGTAACTGTATAATACTTAAGAGTTCCAGCAGGAAAACCCAGCAATCCAACATAATTTGAATCAATTAATTTCAAATACCACGTCCACGTCCAACAAAAGAAATATATATATATAATATACACAATAATTCTCCGATAAACCTGAGGTTTAATCTAATTATTTTAAACTTCTATCATATTTACCTTTCATTTTAAATTGTAAGGTAGATTAATATTACAACGGTTAAGCTAATAAAATGATCTAACGGTATATATTAATGTAGATTAACGGTATATATCTAAGGTAGAACTAATGACGAGATTATAAGAAGTTTATAAAGAGTTTAAACAAATAAGATGAGTTTTGAACTCACTAGATAATAATATGAGTTTTCAACTCACTAGATAATATATATATATATATATATATATAATACATAATCCACTGATAAAGCACCGTGTTGACCTTACCGAAAACAAAACACTTTTTAAAAAAAAGGTGTCTTAACATCCCGTCTTCAGTCCTTTCCGACAGTAGAATTGTCATGGGATGAAACTCTGTGAAATAATTCCAGAACATCACGCACAGGAGATAGCAGACAGAAGTTTACTAAAAGAAATTAAGACTATCTTTCATTGAAAGATAACTTCGGAAAGAAAAACTTGCCATTAGGAAAGTAAACTAATCCACGAACATACCTTTCATAATCAAATCCCCTTCAAGAGCACACTGATATTTCAAAAATGTCCAGTGCAAAACTCCCCTGACTCGCATCAATCTAAAACAGACATAGAGCACTTTATGCGCACATTAAACTTTAGTCATACATGGAATAATATAAATGAAGTTTAAACCAAATGCTAACCTACAGAATGTATTTAGTTTATCGAGAAAGTATCTTTAGTTGAGAACAAATTCATCAAAAATTAATATTATAAAACATTGTACTTTTTTAAAAAAAAAATGGAGAGATGACATTCACCTAATATCAAGAATTCAGGAGCTACTTTGAAAATGAAATTTGCTAAAGGAATAAGAACTACAAATTGAATGGGACATGCTACTAGGGTACATATGACGATTCCATTACTCAGCATAGCATAGAGATTGCAACAGGCAGCCAAAACAATAGGAGAAATAAAAACCAACAAAGACAAAAAGAAAATGTAATAACCCCCCTAAAAAAAGCAAAACAGACCATAACATCTGCATTATTTTTGTAGCCTTACAAAGCAGTTAGTTAGCAGTCAGTAGGACATTAAGAAAACAACAAAGAAAGAAGACTCGGGAAAAAAGATTGTCTTTTATTGCTCTCCAAAGAATATAGATACATTATAACTTTTTATGCAAGTTTCTAAACAATGTCGGTACTTGCAATTTTAACTCCGAATCTTCAGTAGACCACATAATGCCTGGTTGAGAAAACATAAGAAATGTAATCCAACTTGTCATTTCTATGATTCGACTGAAATAGGAGTATGAGAGATCTGCTACATACCTGAAAGGGAAATATGAGGGCAAACATTTCAGTGCACCGTTATAAAATTACTAAGATGACACGTTTGACAATTGACACATATATTATCCAATGAAACTTGAAAGGGTATCCAATAGCCGTGCTAGAAGAATTTTCTCGGGTTCAAAAATGGCATATGAAAATATAGTCTTGAGTTATCCATAAGCAACTGCTATTATATAAATTCAGGTTTTTCTAAGCAAGCTACTTACAGAATCAATAATAGTTTTCATCATTTAACATGAAAATAAATAGCACTATGATTATACAGAAAAAACATACAGACAAAAAAATTCACTATTCAAATTTTAATTAGACTGAAGTTGTTCAGAACTTTAAACCAACAAGCAGAAGCTTGATTCTACCAAACACATTCCAAAAACTTCAAGGCGAAATTCATCAATGCCACAAGGAGAGATGAGAACAAATAGGTAGACTGTTTGAGCTATACTCTAGGGTTAAAAATCAAAGAACCTGCTTATTCATGCAAGGTTATATGTGATCTTGATGGAAAAGAAAACCATATGTGATTTGACATTTGAGGGAAAGAAATCCATGACACTATGTCGAAGCAAATAAATTCAGATTACTATTTACTCGTCCAAATCAGAGGCTGACACATTTTGAATTGGAGGTTTACCAAAACAACTCAATGTATGACTCGGTCTCTGTTGAGCTTAAGTGCATGTGAGTTTACATGAAAGAATTGTAGAATTGTTATATATATAAAAATAAGTACTCTTTTAAATATTAACAATCAAATGCTTACGAGCTATCCTAACATCCATTTCCCACATCACGTTAAGGGCTCACTTGGTATAGGGGATGAAAAATTACTCCCTTAATTTTTCACCCAACAAGTATGTTTGGAATGTGGGGACTTGTTGGGTTGGGGAAATCTATTACCCCCATATGGGGGTAATCCATTCCCTCCACTCATCCATTGGGTAAATAAAAATTATGTAATTTTATATATTTTTTTCCTCTCCTCTTCTATTTGGTATAAATATATTATAGGACGACTAAAACCCAAAACTAGTCCGATTTGTGCCAATTTGGTCAGATCGGGTTGAGTTTTTTTAAAGTTCGACATTATTACTCCATGAAAAATTCCCTTTACATATCAAACCCAAGGAAAAGTAACTACTACCCCCCCTAAAACACTACTCTAATTGTTACCACAAAATCTATCACCTCCTAATTTTTACCCTCATGGCCTCATTTCAAGCACACCCTCAAAAATGAGTGAGAGTCCCACAATTGGACAGATATGTGCATGACTTTCAGATGTACCCAGCAAAAATGCTTGCAATAAAAGGTAATTTAGGGAATCATGGTTAATATCTGAGTACATATATTGTTGTATTATCATTGCTTTTCTTTACAGCAAATTAGACGTCCATTTCATAGTTAAAGCTTGCTCTTCTAGTTTAATTTTCCAAAACATTAGATGAAAGCTACACATTGGAACATGAACCAGCTACAAGAACGCATGAATAGTCTAAACCATGTCCACCAAACCAAGTGCAAGGGGATAATGAGCTTGAGACTTATTTAGCAACTTAATCTCAAGTGTGCTAACACAATACATCCAGAAATGGTACCTCACTTTGTAAATAAGTAGGTTGTGTTATGAAATGTTTAGGTATTCGAGCATAGACAATCCTAAGCAAAAAAATTCTAAAAACAAAAGATTGGCAAACCGTGCAAATTTTAAATTGTTGTGTTTCACTACTGAAACAAATAAAAGCCCATGAAAGAATTGTTTTAGAGTAGTAATTAAGCACATCGATAATCAAATAAAAATTGACAAGGAGCAATGATAGGTAAAATTACCTCAAATTGAAGATATCCCTTCTGAACAAAAATATGAAGGGAACAATATGCAGCCCTCTTCAAAGATCAACTCAAATTCAACAGTATTTGACACCAAAATCCAGCAGCCTCACATATTGCAAGTAAAAAATGTTAATTGTTATCTGTAAATCGCCAACTTCACAAGCAATTGTTAGAATAAAATTTGTTATGCGAGTAGCAGTCCCATCTCCAGAGCTCATATGCTGATGTGCAGAACCAAAAGTCCCACCAGATACAAAACCTTCTCACTGACCAACTTCCAAAACTAGAACATCACCTACTGTTTCATTAATTTTGCAACGTAGACGTCTAGGAACCTGTCAAAAGATAGAAATGACAGCAAAAACAGATAACTGAAATGCAAATTACGATGCTGCAAATAAACAATACCAAAAAGAAACGGAACAAACCAAATGCCATTTCTCGCTTAGTGGCTGCCCAACAACCTGAATTTCTTTGACACTGGGCAGTAGAGTATGTTGTGGAAAGCAAACGATTGTCTTCTTAAGCTCATTAACGTCCTTACTCCGCAAGTAAGACGTGTTGATTAATTTTCCATCTTTCCAAGCGTCTTTCAAGAAAAAAAGCATAGGTCTCCTACAAAGACCATAAGCATCTTTTGTGTCAAAATCAAACTCAAATTTATCCTTCTTCCAGCCCCATGACGTGTACGTCTTCTCAGCACGCTCCAAGTCCCGAGGGAGAATGATGTTAGGAAACACTTGAACAACATATCCCAAGGAGATAGAGAATGTCAACTTTCTTTTAATATCGTAGCATATAGAATGTTGCAAGAAACGCCGTTGCTCGACAAACATGGCCTTGGTTAAAAGTCTGAGGCTCTCTAAAGAGTTTAACCCAGGGTAAATTGGCTTGACAGCTCCAACATGGTGAAGTGATACAAATGGAGCAATAGGATGTGAAGCCAAAAGACCGTGAGCATCCCCTCGTATATCCCACTGCCCAAGAATAAACAAAAAACAAAGTGAAAATGAGTACAAGAAATACAACCAACACCTTAGCATCATCTCAAATCAAACATATCAGGTACAGCAACCAGAAAATGGTTGGAACAAATCTTCTTAAAATCCATAAACCGTCAAACCTAAATTCACCCTGATAATGAATAATTCCTGATTACATAGATGATATATAACATTTACAAATTGGATAAGATGGATATTTTGACAGACTTGGTCAAATGCACCAACAATGTTAACAAATTGAGGATCCACCTTAATTCTTGGAAGAAATGAAAAATACCTGATGGAAACCATTCTCACGACTCAAGGGTACTCCAAGCTCTGCTATACATGCATGTAATCTATCATCACTACCATAAAGCATCGGATACCTCTCCAAACACTCATCCAACATCTTCACAAGCATCCTAGCTAGTGGATAGCTAATTGCGATGCCACCCCCACCAAATGCCATATTGTGGCTAAAAGCTGTATTAGAACCATGGCTTTCAGATGAGCCCCCAACATAAACCATTTCCGTCCAATCATACTTACTAAGCACATCGACAAGATTATCCGGACTCATTATGGTGTCGTCATCACATAACACAAACCATCGAACATTTCCCTGCCCTAGTTGAAAGCTCTCTGAAATTATTCTCGCAATCCGGAGTCCTGATGGGTGTCCTGCAGGTCAATCATAGAGCTTTAAATTGGTTGAGCCATGTTGCATTGGTTCAAAAAAAGTCATGTTTTATCTTTCATGTTATACATAATTTCATGAACTTTTTCATGAGTAATGTAACTGTTTCACAATCATGACTATGATCTATGAATGTGTGTTATTATGTTGTGAAGTCTGATGATCTGATCAAGACATATACATTATCTTTTACCTTAATTTTAACAAAACATATACTATAATAAAAATAAAAATAATTAACAATATATATATGTGTTAATAACTCAAACATGTCACTATCTCGTGAAGCCGAGCACAGCCATCTAAACAGAAATGACTGTCCATAAAAAGTCATATGTGGTTAACATGGATGGCTATAAATAGTTGGATTGCTAAATTAAGTCAGTACATATGCTAAACTATATGAAGTGCACATCATTTGTTTATCATGTGATTATGCGAACCAGGTACACGTAACAAAAACTAGACAATATTTTTTTGATCGTGAGATAGATAAAACTAATGTCATTTGAAATGGTTTTTTTATCAATATTCCGAATCATATCTATTAAACTTAACTTTTCACAAATTGGCTCAACAACTAAATATAATGCATAATGGACAGATTGGTGGTGTGCTATCTGTATTATTTGATTATTGTTATTATATATGTAGTAATTGAACTGCCAAATCATGCTATCGATGGCTCGTAGCTACATATCACATGTTCAATGAAAAACAGAATGACAGAAAATCATTTTGCATGGAAATTATAGTAAATGGAAATACAGAAGCTTGAAGTGAAAAATATTCAATAGCAAAATATGATAGTAACAGAAAAAGGTGATGACAAATTCCATTGTGCCTCATGTTTGGGTTAACACGTTTAAGCAACAGGTTCAATGTAGTAGAAGTGTATACGCTAAGTGTGTCAAGTACCAATACATTTAAAATCATATAAACTAGATAACATTGTATGAAAACACAAATCCTGTGCAGTTAAGTTGAACGCCTTATGTAGCAAGTATTTAAAAGTCAAGCGACTAATCTAACAAACAACTAGCCAGCTTCAACCGGATGATACGACTGACCTGACTAATCTGACTAGTTACCAAAATTAGCTCGACCAATCATCACCAAGTCAAAGCCTTGGAGTGGCTAGTATTCGACGAGCCCAACTATTCAAAACCTTGGACCATCTAGTCTCTGTCAGCCGACTCTAAATCCTCAATAACTAAACAAATATAAAAACTATTCACAAATTCATTTGCATCATAAAACAATCAACCTCGAAGTCAAACTTGAATTGCTAAACATAGTAGTTACGACAGAAAAAGAAGAAAAAAACCCAACAGATCACCAAATTCAAATTCCGTGCATCATCTACTTCGGAATAAAACATTTTCCCATGTCATCATCCAATAAAATTATAAAAGAAAACACAACATTCCCAAAAAACTCCCATCGCATTCTTCTCAAACCAACTGAACTACCTGTAGGGTTGGTGTAGCGAAACCTGGCAGCATCCTCGGACAACCGTAACGCGGGGAACAACGTCGGGTTAGGCTCCGGCACACTACGATCCAACCACACGTGGCCGCCCATGTCCATGGGGCGCCACCACAGCCTGACGTACTCCCTCCTGATCGGCCAGAGATGCGCGGAACTAGCGATATCGAAGACGACATGGTCGAGTCCCAACGGAGAATCGTTGAACGAGGGGAGGAAAGGGGAGGCAGAGTCGAGGAAGGGGAAGGGGGAGGAGTGGGGGGAGAGGGAGGAGAGAGGGCAAGGGGAGGAGAAGACGAGGGAGAACCAGAGAGAGGTGAGGAGGAAGAGGGAGGTAAGGGAGAGGATGAATGCGAGTTGGCGGCGCCGGCGCCGGCGCCGGCGCGGGACGGACGCCGGCTTCGGGTCGGCAGCGGCGGCGGTTACGGCGCTCATCGGATCTGAAAAGAGAACGTGTGTGTGACTTGCTTGACGTTGAGGTGGGTCAATGTCTCAAACTCAACTTGCTTCTTTTCTTTTCTTTTCTTTTTTTAGTGTTTTTATTATGATCAATTTCAACTTCTTCCACGGCCGCTGGTATTTCTTTCTTTTTCTCTCTTGTTTCATATTTCGTATTTGGGATTGCATGTTTAAATCTTTCTTTTTTCTCTTTTGTTTCATTTAAATCAAAAATCAAATAAAATGCAGGGTTGCATGTTGGGTTGTTCTTTTCGGTTTCATGTATGTTTTTTTCTGTTAATCTCGCAATACATGTAGTTTTATGTTTTCCTCTCGTTTTAGCTAGGTCTTGTGGGATGACACTTTCACAAGCAACATTTACAGGAAGGAATTGAAGTTTGAGAATTTATAAAGAAAAACCTGGCAGCATTCAATTGAGTTTTTACGAAATTTATGATGAAATGGAATTTATGTTGTTACATTATTCAATGGTGATTCAGCAAAAAAAATACTAAATATTAGTTGAATTAACGGATGAGGATGGAAAAGTAAATGGAATGACATTAGTCAAACAAAAAAATAGTATGAGAGAAAATGACAGAAAATTTCTACGTAGAAGAAAAGGATTTGAATACATATATATCTCCAATTTTAAAAGTTGTGTAGCATGCAAACAAGTCGTCCTTTTTATTCTTCCCAAAATATGCCAAATATATGATAACTTAACCATTGGTATATTTTGGTCATTTAATAAGATGACTTTTCCTCTTTTTACGTATTTCTATCCAAACAATCAAAAACTCCCTCTCACTCTCTCTCTGCTTTGTCTACTTCCTCTCTTTTTTCTCTCTCCTTAGTTTCTACTCAAACATTCCTTGAAGTTGTGCTTCTTTTGTACTATTTATTTTTTTCGTAAATTATATTATTTCATAATTTACTACTCATTCTAACTTTTGGAGAAATAATTGTTACGTAGGGTTGCAAACACTTTTCATTTTGATATTTGCTTACTCTGCTGTAAAAAAATTCAGGATCTATTATATTCTTGGCAGATAAAATATTATTCGAGGCATGGTGAGCATAATTGCATGTTAATTAGGTTATATTTCTAGGCCTACGTATATCGTAAATTACGTTATTTTGTAATTTTATTCTTGTCCTGATTTTGTGGAGCAATACTGGCTAAAATAAAGTTACGAAGCCATCTTAACTTTACTTTGGTTTTATGATATTTTAGGGATTAAAGTAAAAGTCGGGTGCCATCTAGGTAGGGAGAAGTAATTTAGTTAATTTGGACTAATATCTCGAGCTGGTCCTAACGTACGTGGAGCATAATTTATGTGTTCTAACCATTTTCAGCCCAACAGGGATGCCTTGTTAAATCTCGACTCAATCCTCAATCTGCGCAAACTTATGTTCGTCTATTACACTTCATTCTTGTTTGATCCAATGGCAAGAGAAGAATAGAAAAGTACGTGTTTGACTTGATTAACATGATTAACAAGTTGCTTTCATGGAAAGCATAATTAATATAAGGTGACCAATCTGTAACCGGCCGTATGATTAGTTAAGTAACGTGAATATATATATATATGATGTGGGTCAAGCTCTAGTGAGCTCAGGGTTCATCAAATTTAGTTTAAGTCCCCTACAATCTCACCATTGGATCTTATTTACAGTTAATCTCACCATTCATTAGCATAACCATTTTTTCTTAATCTACCTTACAATTTGAAATGAGTAGTGGATATTGTGGGGGCTTAATTTAGAAAAATTAAGCCATGGGCTCACTAGAGAATTCATGTATATGATGTTATGACTCATTATCAACGGTGTCAGTGTCATAGATTAAAGGGTAAATTACAGCTACAACATCAACTATATCCATGTAACGCTTGAACCCTTGAACTTAATATGTTACAGTAACATCCCCTAAAATTTCGATATTAACACATTATGCTCATCTCCATGATTATTTGTTAACTTTTGACACATTTATCATTATTTCATGTTGTTGTCGTAATGTTTTCTATAAACATTGCTCATCTTAACTTATTATTAAAGTGGAATTCGAAAATACATCATATTTGATTCACATGTGCGTTGATGATCCATATCAAATTTATATCATATTTGATACAAATTTGAAAAAATCTAACACATTTTTTAATTTCATTTTGTTAAAAAAGTTGAGATTATTTGTGTATGTGAAAAGAATATGAAAATATCAAGAAAGAAAAATACATATGTCAAAAACTAAATAATTGTCAAATAAAGAAGGGGGTAAAGTGTTACAAATAAGGGTGTAATTATAATGTTTGTTGAAGGGGTTTAAGTATTACAAAGGTATAGTTGAAGGGTATTTGTAATTTACCCTAGATTAAACTTAGGGGGCGTTTGGTTCGGGTATTCATCTAATGGTAAGGGAATGAACTGACCTGGTTCCCTTTGGTGTTGTTTGTTGGGCCTATTTTTTCATAATTCCCTTTACTTTTTTTCTTTTTCACTTCACCTCAAATCTCTTAGGCTGATTCCCCCCCCCCCCCCCAGGTATTTCTATTCTCTTTCCCTCTTCATTACCCCTCCTCTCTCTCTCCTCCAACAAAACGTAATCCCACACCCCCAAACAAATCCACCCCCCCCCCCCCCACACATGGCGACCACCACCCACCAGTGTCGCCTGCTCCCGGTCTCCGTCGTCCTTTCCCATCGCCGCTAGTAACGTCGTCATTTTTGAAGTTTCTTGTCGAGGCATCATCAAGGCTTTGATTATGTATATCATCTTGTTGGTTTTCTTTTCTGTTCTTTTCATCGAGATTCTTGTCAGGTAGAAGATACATCTCTCAACTAGGGGTTGATGATTTGTGTTAATGATCGTTTTTGTTCCCACGTCTCTATCTTATTGGTTGGTGTTGAGGATTTATTAAGGATAATTCATGATTTAGTAGATAATGTAGCACATTATGTTTTCCTGTTTAGTATAGTTCTGAAATGATGTTTACCTTGTAAATAGAAATTGAAGTTTTTATTTGCCAAAGCCATCCATCTAACTAGGAATTCATGTCATTTTTTCAAGTCTTTTTTAAGGTTTATAATATCATAAAAACTCATTTTTTGCAAGTCCATTACCATCATGACCTTTTTCATCACCCAGAATGTTTAATTTGGTTTCTGATTGAGAAATATCATGTTTTCTCGAAATTGTTTTACATATTTTCTTTACTTGTAGTGAACTCCGGCAATATCATGATATAGTCTTCTACGTGTTATTTTCTACTGAAATGGCTCGAAGGGATACTTCTTTGAGAAGAAGTAGAAATTGGGACTTTATTCGTTTCATAGTTACCATGATAAATTGTGTTGTATTGCTACATTTGATGTGGTACTCAACTAGAAAAACACTACATAATTCTCAACATCTTAAACTAGATAAAAAAACTAGAAGAAAAATGAGATTGCACAACTTGAATAGAATGATTAGAGAAAGTGACACTTTGTGTAGGAACTATCTTCGTATAAATCGACGCACATTTCGTGTACTTTTGGAGATGGTTAGAGATATTGGTGGGTTGAATGAGACAAAAAAACAAATGCTTGGAAGAGATTGTTGCAGGTTTCTTGTATACACTAGCTGACCACAAAAAGAATAGATGATTGGTGCATATTTTTATAGAAGTGGTGAAACTATTAGTAGATAATTTCATGCTTGTTTATTAGGACTATAAAATGTATAACAAAAGGTACTCTGGCAATGAATGTATTAGGAGTATGCTCACCTGAGATGGAATTTATATATATCTTACCTGGTTGAGAGGGATCGGCACATGATGGTCGGATTCTTTGAGATGCTCCTTCTAGGCCTAATGGTCTGAAAGTTCCAAAAGGTAATTTCATTAACGAAAACATTTCATTAAGTCCATCTTAGTAAGAGTATAACAATATTATTATTATTTTCCAATGTGTCAAGGTTGTTATTATCTATGTGATGGTGGATATACTAACGGAGAGGGATTCCTTGCACCATATAGAGGACATCTTTATCATCTTAGAGAGTGGAATAACGGTCCACGACAACCACAAACCGCTGAAGAATTTTTCAACTTAAGGCATGCAAAAGCTAGAAACGTGATTGAACGATGCTTTGGGTTACTCAAGGGAAGATGGGGAATTCTTAGAAGCCCTTCTTGGTTTAGTTTACAGACACATTGTCCTATTGTGCTTGCTTGTGCTTTATTACACAACTTGGTAAAGAGATACATGCCTCCAGAATCATTTGATGATGACAACTTTTATGAGGAGGTTGATAGTGACGGTGATGAAATTGACGAAGATAATGAAGTGGAGTACATAACCTCTATTGTTGTATCTGATCCATGGACTAAATTCAAAAATTCAATGGCCCAAAACATGCTTAACGCTTGGAGGGCTAGAGATCGTACAATTACTTTGTGATATTCAGGACTTGTATATTGTATTTTGATTATTTGGACTTATTCTATTTAGATTTGGGACTTGTATGTTTTATTTTGTTTATTTGAATTTGTTTTATTTAGACGTTGACGTTTTATGGTTTATTTTTATTATTTTGACATCTATTAGTTTTTGTTTTTGAATTTATCATTTATTGAATGTTGTAGTAGTATGGATGAAAGTAGTGCAACTGGAGGTGGAAGGGGCAGAAACAAACGGTTTTGGACTGTTGATGAAGATAAAGTTCTTGTAGCCTCTTTGTCTGAGTTAGTTGTTGATCCACATTGGAAGTGTGAGGGTGGATTCAGAAATGGCTACATGGTTCGCTTGGAGGAGGTCATAGGCAAGACTCTTCTTGGTTGTTGATTGAAGGCTTCACCACACATCGATTCAAGGCTTAAAACACTTGTAGCCAAGTTCAGAGCTATTTCTCAAATGTTATGTACAAGTGGATTCATTTGGGATGATGAGAAAAAAAATGATTTCTGTGGAGCGATTGAAAGGAATGTGTTCTAAAAGTTTTACTTTTATATGTCAATTATTATGAACATTTTGTTCCTTGATTAATGTATTTGTCCTTAACCGTAGAGCTCTAAAAGATAATGGTCTACATAAATCTTATTCACAATCATGATAATGAACATGGAGCATTAACTACCGAGATAAGATTGTCGTGTTGGTCATCGATTATTGTAGCTCTACAAATATTGACGACACGAGTATATAAAAGAGGAACATATTACTTTTATATATTGAATAGACCTAACAAGTAAAATTATGGAATTGTGTTATGTGTCATTAATGTTTTACTGTGTCTTGGATCCAAAGATATGAGACTTATATCTTTTCACTCAAGAAGTACTTGATTTGATTATTGTCAAAAACTATCAATGAGTATAGTGATAAATACAATAGTTGGTTGAACATGACTTGTGCTGGAAAAGATAGTTAGTCAAGATTATCATTGCCCCTCTTAATTGAGTGATGATATTAGTGGACCACTTGATAAAGCAAAATGAATATAATACAAAGGTGACTATAATGTGTTATAACTATGTAACTTGAGTTAAGTTACATAGTTATAATTAGCTTAAAGAGATCAAAAAATGAATATAATACAAAAAAACACATTTCTACTTTGTATTCTTAATATCATGAGGCAAGGGATGGACACAGGTGGTGCACTTACATCACTAAATGTATCGTGTTTGGTTTGAGTGGAACAAGACATCTATTCTAATTGGGTAACTATAATGTGTAGTTAGATACCGCTTATAGTTTGAGATATTGAGTGTTCAATATCGTTGTCAATTTAGCTTAGATCCTCCTATAGGTCACACCACAAAACTGGAAAACAAGAAGCTTGATTTTGAATTCATATGATGTGTCGGGTTTCATGTGAAAAGCTACACATGTGGTGAATCAATAAAATCAATATGTCATGAGAATTGACATAATTAGAATCATGGATAAATCCGTATAAGATGTATATATTATAGGGTGTAATAATTTGACATTACATAGGGATAATATATTACATGAGATATGAATTTGCTAAAAATCCCAAAAGATAATATATAACATAGAGAAATTTCCAAGACTTGTTCATAAAGAAATTTATTACATGAGATAATATATTACATCGAGAAATTTCCAAAAGATATATTACACATATTACATGAGACTTGTTCATATTATATTACATGAGATAATATATTACATAAAGAAATTTCCAAAAGATAATATATTACATAGGATAATATATTACATAGAGAATTGTTCATAATTTTGTTGGAGATAAATCCAAAATTTGAGGAAGGTAAAATCCGGGTCAAAACGGTCAACCATTTTGCATTCGGTCGACCGGACAAGGATCGGAACGCATGGGTCGACCAAAAATTATCAGGACGTGTCGTGATAATAAGATCGGTCGATCGAGCGTATGTACGCGGTCGACCAGAAATTTCCAAGACTTGTTTGGAGATATAGCGGTCAACCGGTACGAGGACACGGTCGACCTAAATTTACCAGGAGAAATTTTGGTAGGTAAACGGTCGACCAAAGCGAGACGTGGTTCGACCGAAATTTTCCAGGTAATTTTTCTCAAGAATATTCGGTCGACTGTCTGGCTCGCGGTCCTACCGAACTTGCAAAAAACCGAATTGTTCGGTCGACCGATTGGAAAGTTCGGTCGACCGTTCAACGCGATTTCTACTTGAATTATTAAGAAAATAATTAGATCATGAGTTGGATAAATTCCAGATTTTGTCAAACGTTTTTTGAGGATGCTTATGTGGCAAATTGGGATTAATTTTAGGAGAGAAAAAGCAAGATATCATGGCTAAAGAATTGTTTATGATATAGGTGTTTTGGGAGCCTATAAAAGGACTCATCACCCTACTTGTTAATGTGAATGCAAAAAATCTCTCTATCCCTAACCACCCAATTAATCCATCCAAAAATTCTCTTAATAGTTTTAAGTTTTGGAGATTAAAATCTCAGGAGCTTTTAGATGGGTTATTAGCTAGATTCTAAGCTTAATTAGAGATTGATTGACTAGCTCTTTTCTCTCTAATCTTGTTTGGAGGCGAATCGGCGGGCGATTCGATGGGCAACGGAACTCCAGATCTTCGAAAAGGTTTAGAGAACCTTTGGGTATGATCCACTCTTGTTTGTTTATTTTAATATATGTAGGATTGCATGATATTAGAATACACACAAAGCGATGTACATAAAATTGCTGAAAATATGAAATCGATCATGTATGCTTGTATTAAAAAATTTAAAATATACACATACATAGGGACACGAATCCAACAGAGTGGTCCGTTTATGATGAGTTTGCAAGGTATGATTATTTTACATTATTTAATATGATATGGTTTAGTAGTGTTTTATTATTGATTGTTGTTTCAATTTTTGTCTTTAGGCTCATCCTAGTTGTAAAAACTTGTATGGGGTTGCTTTTCCACATTTTCATGAACTCATGACTATTTATGGCAAGGACTATGCCACTAGAAAACTGGCTGAAGGTTTTATTGTTGCAATTAGCAATATGGAAAAAACTACCCCTGCATAAGTTACACTTGATTCAAGTGATGAGGATGATGTTGTTGGTAGTGGTAATGACACTCAAACTTTTGAGTCTGCCCCTCCATTATAAAAAGATGAAGAGCGAAAAAGCTTCCAAAAGAGGTAAGAGAGGTAGTGATGGTGCTGGATGTTCTAACGAGTTGGCTAGCTTACAAGCATTCATGAAAGATATGAATGTTCATCTTTCCACCATGGCCAATGTAACGGCACGTGTTGATGCTAGAGAGCAGTGTGCTGATGATTGAGAGAAAAAAATAGTCGAGAAGAGTGAGCAAGTGCTAGAAGAACTACTCTCTTTTAATTTGGAAGGTGTCACTCCCGCTCAAGTTTTTGAGGTAGACAACATTCTTACTACATAACCAAACAAGCTCATGATTTTTTCGAAGTGCCCAAATGCTTTGAAAATTAGTTATGTCAAGAGTCTTTTGGGTCGAATTGGTGATGGCAATGCTTAAGTGTCGTGTTGATGCTTCGTGTATGACTTTCAAGTACGTTTTATATGTCTTTGGATGATATTTGGTGTTGGTAGTTGATGTATGTTTACTAGAGGTATGATGACTAGGCATATGTTTTATATGTTTTTGGAGGATAGGTATTTTGTGTTACTGGTATTTGGATCAGTAAAGATGTTGATTTTTTCTTTATTTATTATTTATTGAGGAAGAAATTTATTCATATTACATGTATATTTGACACATAATCTTCATAAATACAGGTTATTCATGTCAAAAAATAATAAATATCAAAATTTATAGTTTGATTTCATGCTTTGAACCAAACAGTCGCAAAGGAAAACAGGGAGTATTCATTCCGTTTCTAGAACAGATCCAAACAAGTAGGGGGAATCAGGGTCATTCCTTTCCTTTCTCCTTGTTTCCCTTTCTGGATTCCATTCCATTCCGCAAACGAAACGCACCCTTAAATGTTTCAAGTTTCAACACAAAAAGATGAAGCGTCTTAATTTGTATTTTTATATTGTTAAGAACTTTTAGTTATGTTGTTACACTCTCACAAGTTTGGAGGTTATACTTGTAGAATTTCATGTTTAATTATACATATATATTTTCGAATTTTTCATGTATAATAAGGATCAATTTTCAATTTTCTAGAATCTATTGCATGCATCGGTTTGTTTTAACAAACTAGTTTCAAAAACTCTATTAAAACAAACATAAAGGAGCTCCGAAATTCATACCTAGAAGTTCTCTAAAACTTCTTGAAGATTCGGAGACCGTTGGGATGCTCCTCGCTGCGCCGGATGCCTCCGAGTATTCACCAAACTCTAAACAAGATCGGAGAGAGGGAAGCTAGTCTCTCAATCTCCGATTGGGTTTAGAATCCAATTACTAACCCCTCTTTAATTCTCTTGAGAAGATGATCTCTTAAGAACTAAACTAAACTTAAGAATTTATGGAATTTTCGTGGAGAATTAAGGAGAGAGATTTTGCATGAAAAGCAATATTAATTAAGATATAGGAAGGCAATGAGATAACCTCTATTTATAGGTTCTCTCCAAATTACCTATTCATGTGCAACCTCTTGCCCATGATTTCATGCAAAATTCCATCTAACCATCCATTATTTATTAATAAATATTATTAGCCACGAATTAAATCAATTATGGACCAATTCCATGCATGATCTAATTAATTCTTAAATTAATTCTGCATAAAACCGTCTGGACCGGTCGACCGTTTCAAGGTGCGGTCGACCGCTCGAACCAATGTTTCGGTCGACCGTTCAACATTCGGTTGACCGTTCGTAACAGGAACTATTCCATCGCAATGTTCGGTCGACCGACCGATCACTTTCGGTCGATCGTTAGAACAGATGAAAATTCCCTGTTATCGGTCGAGACTCGTCCGGTCGACCGTGCCCTACCGGTCGACCGTTTACTGCTATCCGGTCGACCGTTTGAGCACTGTTTTGCAGACTTGTCAAATTTCGGTTTAACCCCTACAAAATTTGACATTTCGGGATTAGTAGTAAATTCACAACTTATGTAACATATTATCCTATGTAATGATCAATCATTACACCCCATAATATTTACATCACATATGAATTTAATTTAGATTCTAATTATGTTATTAATCACAACATAGCTTTGATTTTGCTTTGTTCACCCCATGTGTCATATTTTCTACATGAAACCCGACACATCTTATGAACTCAAAATCCCCATTCCTTGTTTCCCAGTTTTGTGGTGTGACCTATGGGAGGATCTAAACTAAGTTGACAGTGATATTAAGAGCTTAATATCACAAGCTATAAGCGGTATCTAGCCACACATTATAGCTCCCAATTAGTTAGATGTCTTAATTCCACTCGAACCAAAACCCGATCCATTTAGTGATGGCGTGCACCACTTGTGTCCGTCCCTTGCCTCATGATATTAAGAATACACACAAAGTAGTATTGTGTCATCTTTGTCTTAGTATTCATTTCTTGATCTCTTTAAGCTAGTTATAAATATGTGACTTAACTCAAATCACATTGTGCACATTATAACTTTGCTTTATCAAGGGGCCCACTAATATCATCACTCAATTAAGAGGGGCAATGATAGTCTTTTGACTAACTATCTTCTCCAACAAAAGTTGTACTTAACCAACTAATGCCTTTACACTACACTCATCGATAGCTCAAGACACTAGTCTAATTAAGAACTCCTTAAGTGATTAGATATAAGTCTCATATCAAAGGACCAAAGACACAGTAAAATATTAATGACACAGAAACACATTTCTATAATATTTTACTTATTAGGTCTATTCAGTATACAAAAGTAATATTTTCCTCTTTTGCATACCCGTGTTGTCACTCACTTGTAGAGCTACAATGATCTATGACCAACACGACAATCTTAACTCGGTAATTAATGTTCCATGTTAATTACCATGATTGCGAATATCTTTTGTTTTATGTAAACCAATATCTTTTAGAGCTCTACGGTTAAGGACCAAGAGCCTCTTCCTTAACACTTCCAAAAGACGAATAACATAAACAAGGAACAAAATGATTTCTCATTCAATTCATAATAATTGGCATTTAAAAGTAAAACTTTTAGAACACATTCCCTTCAATCTCCCACTTGTTATTAAAGTTTTCTTTCTCATACATACTCAATGCATAAAACAATAATAACTAGGGTAAACCCCATTACATATCAATCATCAAGCCAATCTACATGGTTCCTCAATCCCATGGACTCGAAATGCATTTCGCCCTTGGCTTGGGATAAGGGTTTTGTGAATGGATCAGCTGTGTTGCTGTTGGTGTCCACCCATAACAGATTTATTTTGCCTTCGTCGATGAGGTCACGTGTCACGAAGTACTTACAATCCATGTACTTTACTTTGTGGTGTGATCTAGGATCCTTGATTTGCGAGATAGATGCACTATTATCGCAAAATAGCTCGATGGGTCCCTCGCTCGTGGGAACTACTCCAAGCTCTTCAAGGAACTTCTTGATCCACACTCCTTCCTTGCTCGCTTCAGCGACAGCCATTACTTCTGAAGCAGTGGTCGAATCGGCCGTAGTGGTTTGCTTCCAGCTACGCCAACTCACAGCTCCACCATTCAGAAGAAAGACGTATCCTGATTGCGACCTTCTATCGTCTGGATCACTCATGAAGCTCGCATCCGAGTAACCTTCAGCTATCAATTCCCTTTGTCCTCCATAAACAAGAATCTTATCCTTAGTCCGGTTAAGGTACTTCAGGATATTCTTGACCGCAGTCCAATGCTCAGGACCTGCGTTGGATTGGTGACGACTTGTCACACTTAGAGCATACGAGACATCGGGTCTTGTGCAAGTCATCGCGTACATGATCGACCCAATTGCCGAAGCGTAAGGGACATCTTTCATGTACTCTAAGTCCTTACGTGATTGCGCACGTTGAGACTTCTTGAGTTGCACACCCATACTCATTGGCACACTGCCCTTTTTGGAGTTGTTCATCTTGAACCTTTCCAAGACCTTGTCAATGTATGCACGTTGACTGAGGCCAATGAGTCTACGGGGTCTATCTCGATATATCTTGATTCCCAAGATGTATTGAGCCTCACCCATGTCTTTCATCGAAAATGCAGATTTCAATGAACTTCTCGTTTGCTCAAGCAAAGGAATATGATTGCCCATAAGCAATATGTCATCGACATATAGGATTAGGAATACTACATGGCTCCCACTAACCTTCTTGTATACACAAGGTTCTTCCTTACTTTGAATGAAGTGAAGCTTCTTCACTTCCTCGTCAAAGCGTTTGTTCCAACTCCTTGATGCTTGCTTCAATCCATAGATGGATCTTTGAAGCTTGCATACCTTCTCGCTATTCTTTGGATCTTCAAAACCTTGAGGTTGTACCATGTACACATACTCCTCCAAGTTCCCATTCAGGAACTTTGTTTTGACATCCATTTGCCATATTTCATAATCGTGAAATGCGACAATAGCGAGCATGATCCGAATAGACTTGAACATGGCAACCGGTGAAAAAGTTTCATGATAGTCAATTCCTTGAACTTGAGTGAAACCCTTTGCTACAAGCCTCGCTTTGTAGGTTGTCAAGTTCCCATCCATGTCCATCTTCCTCTTAAAAACCCATTTATTATGAATGGCCTTTTTCCCTTGAGGAAGGTCAACCAAGTCCCATACTTGATTATCATACATGGATTCTATTTCGGATTCCATGGCCTTAAGCCATAGTTTGGAGTCTTCCCTTTCCATTGCCTCTTGGAAGGTTAAGGGATCATTGGTATCTAGTACCATGATTTCATGAAGTCCCAGATACAAATCGGGTTTCTTCCTTTCCCTTGTTGACCTTCTAAGTTCTTTTGGTTCTTCTCGTGTCTCTCGAACTTCTTCCACAATCTCTTGAGGAGTGGGTTCATGTTCAACTCTTGAACGTACACTTGGTGGGGATGATTGAGATTCTCTCACAATTTCTTGCGAGGGTCTCTCACTCACGCTCCCACTAACCAAAGGAATCTCGGTTGGGCCTTCATGATCTTGAATGTCATCATTCATTTCATGATCTTGTAGAGTATCTTGAGTTTCCTCAAGCACAACCCTACTCCCACTACTTTTTACTCTTTCTAGAAATTCCTTTTCCAGAAATGTGGCATCCCTCTCTACAATCACTCGATTGGAGGTGATATGCCAAAAGTAGTATCCTCTTGTCTCACGAGGATAACCAATAAAGAAGCACTTATCCGCTTTTGGTTGAAGTTTGGTCGACATCAATCTCTTGACGTAAGCCTCACAACCCCAAATCTTGAGAAAACTGAGCTTAGGTGTTTTACCACTCCACAGCTCATAGGGAGTTTTCTCCACGGATTTGGATGGAACAATATTTAGTGTGTAAGCCGCAGTTTGTAGTGCATAACTCCAAAAATAAAGAGGTAATTCCGCATGACTCATCATTGACCGAACCATATCGAGCAATGTCCTATTCCTCCTTTCGGATACCCCGTTCCACTGAGGTGTACCGGGAGGGGTGAGTTGAGGTACAATACCAAACTCCTTTAGGTATGAGTCAAATTCGGCACTTAAGTACTCACCTCCACGATCCGTTCGTAGAGACTTGATTTTCTTGTCGAGTTGGTTCTCTACTTCATTCTTGAATTCTTTGAACTTGTCAAAGGATTCACTTTTGTTTCTCATTAGATAAACATAGCCATAACGACTATATTCATCCGTGAACGTAATGAAGTACCTGAAACCATCTCGTGCACTAGTACTCATTGGACCACATACATCGGAATGTATCAAATCCAACAAGCCACTCGCCCTTGGGCCTTTCTTCTTGAAAGGCTTTTTGGTCATTTTTCCCATTAGACATGGTTGGCACGTCTCCAATGATTTAAAATCAAGTAGACCAAGAAGGTTAGCTTCTTGCAATTTCTTGATGCGCTTTTCATTTATGTGACCAAGACGATAGTGCCACAAGAGAGTATCATTCTCGTGAGTGATCTTAAGTCTTTTGTTATTGATATTAAAGATTTGTTTATTATCCAATTCAAGCAAATAGAGATCATTCCTTATGAACGCATATGCATAGAACACACCATTCTTCGATATAGACAAACAAGAATTTGAAATATTTATATTAAAATTATCCATATCCAGACATGATACAGAAATAATATTCTTGCTAATCGAATGTACATAATAAACATTCTTTAGACATAAATTTAAACCACTACATAATTGAAGCACCACAGAACCTTGTGCAACCGCAGACACGTTCGCACCATTTCCGACCTTCAATTCTACCTCGTTCCTTACGAGTTCCTTCCTATCCATGAGTAGCTGCACATTAGAAACTATGTGAGCACAAGATCCGGTATCAATTACCTAATCCTGGACAGAGGTGACTAAATTTATTTCAATAACAAATATACCTTTGGCCTTTTTGGGGCGCCTTCGTTCAATCACTCCGTTGTCAAGGTCTTCCTTGTACTTGGGGCAATTTGGCCGGATGTGTCCTTTTTCACCGCAGTGAAAGCACTCCGTATTGGGAGTTGGAGATTTCTGAGATTTCCCCCTCGAGGCACTCGCACGAGCACCTCCTACTCCCTTGCTCTTGATTGAACCACTTTTGGTAGATTTGCCCTTTCCTTTACCAATCTTATGACCCCTCTCATGGACGGCAAGGACTTGCTTGTCCCTACCCTTGCCCATGTCAACTTCAGCAGTTTTGAGAGCGTTGTGAAGCTCCTCAAGACTCACCCCTTTTTCACGCACGTGATAGTGCATCACAAAGTCCTTAAAGGACGGGGCTAGAGAGCCAAGAATCATATCTTCAGCAATGTCCTCGGGCATTGGTGAAGAGAGCTTTGCCAACTTCTCAAGGTATCCTTGCATCGTGAGAAAATGCATAGATACCGATGTTCCCTCCGCCATATGGCACCTGGTGAGTGCGATGGTGGTCTTATAGCGCTCCTTTCGGGCACTATCCATGAACATCTTAGATAAAGCCTCCATGGTCTTCTTGGGTTTTGAATCCAAGTATTTCGCTTGGAGCGAGTCACCCATGGATGCTAGCATAAGACCGTGAACCTGGTTCTCTTGGTCTTCCCACTTGGCCTTAGCCTCTTTCTCTTCATCGGTTAATCTCTCATTCCACTTTGGGATTGGACCTTCCAAAATGTGAGATAGTTTCTCAAACTTTAACACGATGTTGAGTTTGAGTTGCCAACTAATGAAGTTTGAGCCATCATTTGCTAAAGGGTGTTTTTCTATCATGGATCGTACGATAGGTTGGATGTTCGTCATTTTTCTACAAAATAAATCATACAGGTTTTAATGCCAATTTTATGTTTTAATATACATGCATACAGATATCGAATATATAAATGTAAATGTTGCAAATAAAAATTTTGCCCATAAATGCAACAACCCAAGATCCTATTAATTGTAATATAGACTAGCTAAGGGCTATCGAATACATTACAATGTCAAGGTAAGAAAACATTTTCTAATCACAACCTTTTTGAATTTTAGCAACATTTAGCATCTTCAAACTTTTGTGACTCTTGTCGTTTTAATTATGAGGGAATACGACCTGTCTTCGTAAGAAAAACTTTTTCCCAAAACCGAGCGAGGGCTCTAGGTAATGTTAAGAAAACTTATTTTCATTTGATACGAGATACGTTTATCTATTGTATTCACAACTAAACATACTTGGGGTTCACTAGGGTGAGACACACCTCATATATTTAATTGTGGCACAACAACAGACAACCTTTATATCTCCCACTATTCCCAAAGATAGAGGGAGTTATCTCCCGCTAAGGGCGAGCAGAGTATCCCTCGATCAATGGCTGCTAGTGGATGAAATAAGAAGGAAACTTATTCTTAATTTTTGTTGGACAATTTTAACATGTGATTTAGAATTTTAGGTTATCATGCATATTAATATTCATACACATCCTAACATTCACCACATTCATCACATGCATAGCAGAAATTAAAAAAAGAAATTAAACATTCACACAATCCACATCGTGTGAGTTTATATGTTCCCTTCGATCCTTGATCCTCGATCGATGCGCTACAGCGGCGACTTCCTCTTGCACCGGAGATGTAGATTTTACAGAAAATAAACATGCTCCTCGCATTCGATAAAACCGACTAGTGCAAGTCCTATGTAAAAACCTCTCATATGCAAATGCAACTATCTAAAAGATGGAAATAGAGAGAGTTTTGGCTTTTACATACATAAGCCCCTGTATTATTATAATAACATACATTCACAATCGCTGATTTGGAACATATAAACTCACAATCCTGCAAAACAACTCAAGCATCCATGCACGCAATTGTTATAAACTACACAACCTAGTTTATCAAGCATCTAGAATCCCAAACAATTCTTTGAAAAACATTTTGAAATCCATTAAAAACATTTTTCATGCATCCATAGTTCACAAATTAATTATGAACCGCTGTCCATCCAATTTCCAATGGAAAGATGAATCGCAGTTTTTCGGTTTTGTTGATTCTCTTACAAAATAATCGTTTATACTTAAAACGAAATTATTGCAAGTTAGACTTATGTCCAAATCATAATTCTAGTAATTTCATGACATGTTTTAAACATTCAAAACATTTAAAACGAATTATTACAAAGAATTATTTCAACAAACATTTAAAGACCGAAAAACCGGTAAAACGAATTGTTTAAATCCTAGATGGTAAACTAAATTTGTTTACAGCCATGAATCATAAGAAAATTGAACCCTAAGCTCTGATACCACTGTAGAATTTCATGTTTAATTATACATATATATTTTCGAATTTTTCATGTATAATAAGGATCAATTTTCAATTTTCTAGAATCTATTGCATGCATCGATTTGTTTTAACAAACTAGTTTCAAAAACTCTATTAAAACAAACATAAAGGAGCTCCGAAATTCATACCTAGAAGTTCTCTAAAACTTCTTGAAGATTCGGAGACTGTTGGGATGCTCCTCGCTGCGCCGAATGCCTCCGAGTATTCACCAAACTCTAAACAAGATCGGAGAGAGGGAAGCTAGTCTCAATCTCCGATTGGGTTTAGAATCCAATTACTAACCCCTCTTTAATTCTCTTGAGAAGATGATCTCTTAAGAACTAAACTAAACTTAAGAATTTATGGAATTTTCGTGGAGAATTAAGGAGAGAGATTTTGCATGAAAAGCAATATTAATTAAGATATAGGAAGGCAATGAGATAACCTCTATTTATAGGTTCTCTCCAAATTACCTATTCATGTGCAACCTCTTGCCCATGATTTCATGCAAAATTCCATCTAACCATCCATTATTTATTAATAAATATTATTAGCCACGAATTAAATCAATTATGGACCAATTCCATGCATGATCTAATTAATTCTTAAATTAATTCTGCATAAAACCGTCTGGACCGGTCGACCGTTTCAAGGTGCGGTCGACCGCTCGAACCAATGTTTCGGTCGACCGTTCAACATTCGGTTGACCGTTCGTAACAGGAACTATTCCATCGCAATGTTCGGTCGACCGACCGATCACTTTCGGTCGATCGTTAGAACAGATGAAAATTCCCTGTTATCGGTCGAGACTCGTCCGGTCGACCGTGCCCTACCGGTCGACCGTTTACTGCTATCCGGTCGACCGTTTGAGCACTGTTTTGCAGACTTGTCAAATTTCGGTTTAACCCCTACAAAATTTGACATTTCGGGATTAGTAGTAAATTCACAACTTATGTAACATATTATCCTATGTAATGATCAATCATTACACCCCATAATATTTACATCACATATGAATTTAATTTAGATTCTAATTATGTTATTAATCACAACATAGCTTTGATTTTGCTTTGTTCACCCCATGTGTCATATTTTCTACATGAAACCCGACACATCTTATGAACTCAAAATCCCCATTCCTTGTTTCCCAGTTTTGTGGTGTGACCTATGGGAGGATCTAAACTAAGTTGGCAGTGATATTAAGAGCTTAATATCACAAGCTATAAGCGGTATCTAGCCACACATTATAGCTCCCAATTAGTTAGATGTCTTAATTCCACTCGAACCAAAACCCGATCCATTTAGTGATGGCGTGCACCACTTGTGTCCGTCCCTTGCCTCATGATATTAAGAATACACACAAAGTAGTATTGTGTCATCTTTGTCTTAGTATTCATTTCTTGATCTCTTTAAGCTAGTTATAAATATGTGACTTAACTCAAATCACATTGTGCACATTATAACTTTGCTTTATCAAGGGGCCCACTAATATCATCACTCAATTAAGAGGGGCAATGATAGTCTTTTGACTAACTATCTTCTCCAACAAAAGTTGTACTTAACCAACTAATGCCTTTACACTACACTCATCGATAGCTCAAGACACTAGTCTAATTAAGAACTCCTTAAGTGATTAGATATAAGTCTCATATCAAAGGACCAAAGACACAGTAAAATATTAATGACACAGAAACACATTTCTATAATATTTTACTTATTAGGTCTATTCAGTATACAAAAGTAATATTTTCCTCTTTTGCATACCCGTGTTGTCACTCACTTGTAGAGCTACAATGATCTATGACCAACACGACAATCTTAACTCGGTAATTAATGTTCCATGTTAATTACCATGATTGCGAATATCTTTTGTTTTATGTAAACCAAAATCTTTTAGAGCTCTACGGTTAAGGACCAAGAACCTCTTCCTTAACACTTCCAAAGGACGAATAACATAAACAAGGAACAAAATGATTTCTCATTCAATTCATAATAATTGGCATTTAAAAGTAAAACTTTTAGAACACATTCCCTTCAATACTTGTGAGAATATCATAAGATGTTGTTATGGATTTTGAGAATAATGAGATCTTATGGTAAATTACCACCTTGAAGTATATATTCATGTAAATCATGTGATAACATGTCGATTTTAAGTGGCACACCTAGAGGGGTGGACCAAATTAATGGAGCTGGAACCTGATTCATTGTATCTCTCGACCAGTTTAGTTTTTTGGGGGTTTTTTTGAAATAGTTTTATTTAAAAAATTAGCATAATAGGTCTCCCTCCAAAATATTTATAAAAGTAGGCATGCCTACACCACGTAAACTAGGCATGCCTCAACCAAGTTGTGACACATGGCAGAGGTGGTTTTTAGTTTTTTAACCGTATCAAATTCGACAACATTAATGCCGAGTTCTTCAAGACTCGAGAACCCCAACGCCGAGTTCATTAAAAATTTGGAGCCGAGTTCCCTCTCTTGTTAAAAATCGAGGGAGTGTTACCAGGGTCGAGTCCTGTAAGGTTAACTCGACATCAGGAGTGTCGAGTTCACTTAAGGAAACTCGGGAGCTGAGCCACCGAGTTCACTTAAAAAGTGAACTTGTCACTGCGGTTGCTAAGTTCCTCTGATTATAAAGCCTACGGACAAACCATTCCATCCGCCCTAACCCGACACTAAAACTCCTCAATGTACTTTTTCTCCCCTATTGTCTCCTCCATTCGTTTTATTATGGTGAATCTTAATTATTAGTTGGTTTCAACATATTTGAATGATTACGTGTGGTTGTGGTGGTTTTTATAATGTTTTACGATGAAATAGTTGTTGTTTAGAGTTGTATTTAGGATTGAGATTGAGTTTGGGAAATATGTTTATTTTCTTGGGTTTGGTAAACTAGAAAAATGATCGAGAGTTCAACCAAGAATTTGTTGTTTACAAACTGTCTGACGAAACCATTATAGCGGTCGACTGTTGTGCATAGACATAATTGAAGTTTGGTTTGATGGTTTTCCGGCTTAGGTCTAGGTGCTTATTGAAGTCTAAATAATGTGGATTTTTGGGTGTGATTCTAGATGGAACCTACAGTGAATGTGGCTGGATAAACCAACTTGTATGCTCAAGTTTATAAAGGTTCATAAACAATCAAATAAAGAAAAATTACATGTCTTTAAATAGCTTGATTACATATCTTAACTTGAATTCCTTTCTCCTTAAGTCTTGATTACCTAATCAGATGATAATAGGACAATACAAGTATATGTGTAATGCAAAGAATATGTTTGACCCAATTCAATTATAGTTAAGATTAGGTTGATTAAATCATCAAAATTAACATGATTCAGGCCTAAAAAGCCAACCATTTTAGATTTGGATTGGTTTTGGATTTGAGATTTAGGATTTGGCTTGTGGTTCAGATTTGAGATTGGAATGAGTTTTGGTTTTGAGGCTCAGTATAGGTTTGGGTTTTGGATTTGTGAATTGGGTTTTTGATTTGGGGTTGAGATAGAGTTTGTGAACCATGTTTGAGATTGAGTATGTGAATTGGATCCGAGATTTGATTTGCAAATTGGGTTTTGGATTTAGGAATTGAGATTGGGTAAGGGTTTGAGATTTGGGGTTTGGGTTTAAGATTACGTTTGAGTTTGAGATTTGGAATTTGGGTTTGCAGTTTGAATTTGAGATTGGAATTGGGGTTGGGTTTTGAGATTAAGTATAGGTTTGGGTTTGAGTAGGTGGTTTGAACTTGAGATTGTGTATGTGAAGTTGTAATTCTAGGTTTAGGACGTGAGGCTATTGAAGTTTTGATGATGTACATGTTGTTTGATACTACTTATCATTATTATTTGTTGTAGTTCCATTGATTGCTTGCGAGACTACTTATCATTATTATTTGTTGTAGTTTCATTGATTGTTTGCGAGACTACTCGAGTTAATTTCAATATTTCATACTTCTATTAGTATTTTGTTTAAGTTTTTTTTATCAATCTAGGTTGGTTATGGATAGTAATGAGGATGTGGATTTGTTAATGCTATGGGATGGAAAGTTTGATAGTAGTAGTTAGATGGTAGATTATATTAGTGGTTTCTACGATAGTTCTTGTTTCGTTAAATTTAAAGTATGATGACATGGTATCCATCATTAGAAATGTCGTGAGGTATTTTGAAAGTATGTTTGATGTGAAACTAACAGTTAGATTACCAGTATATAATGAGTGAACCTATGCTCCAATAACAAATGACTTAACCACACCATGAATGATGAGACCCTTTAAACGACAGATTGTAGTGATGTAGTATGTTGAAGCGGAACAAAAAATGTCAAATCCAATATAGATGACTTATCCTGGTTCGTTGGATTACAACCTGTAGTAGAAATGTTATTCTACAGTTGCAGATGTACACACCGAAAGGCATTTGGATATGTCCTTATCCAATGAAAGGGGTATCCAAATATTGTTATTTATCAAGATCTGGGTATGCCACACCCGATTCGAAGTCAGTACAAATTTTGGGCCTCTAATTCTACAGCCTATGAGAGCAAACCTAGTTGTAGTTATCAAGTTGAGCAAATGTATGATAAGATTCCAAGTTTAAATGCACATGAAGGAGAACCTTCATATAATCAACCTCTGCCATCTATGAATTTGTGAAGTTTGACATTTGACAACAACCATAACTCTGTAGAGTCGCCAGATTCTACAAATAATTGCAGTGACAAAACTTAATTGATGGATGACAACGACGTTGATGTTCCTCCAGAAACCCAAGAAGTAGTTAATGCAATAGCAGAAGGGGTTTCCTTTGAACAGAACGACTTCATTGACAATGCAATGTTGAACAATGGTGATGTGCCAACTTTACCTGAACTAACAAACCTATTTGAAAATGACGACTGGATTCAGAATTCAGAAATTGATGAGTTGTTTACTTCTCTTGTCAACTATTTCTAGTTGATGATGGAGGAGACGTATGTAGCGTCGACGGGAGATGTTATTGCAACCAATGAATATCTATCACGAAAGAAGAGTTGGTGCACACACTACAAGTGTGGCACACAAAGCGACATGTTCAATACAAAATTGTGGCCTTAGGAAAAGATACATCGTTTCTTGTATAAATGGGCAATGTTCATGGAGGTTGCACGCCCTGTCCCTAAAGGTAGAAAATATTTCAAAGTCTACAGTTACAGAGAAGAACAATCTAACCATCATCACAAGTTCTTGGATGATAACATCCAATGCAGCGCCAAATTCTTTTGCAACTTGATTATGTCCATGTTCACTCAAATCTCTCTCACTCTCTAGCTGAAATTCAAGAAAGAGTAAAAGTAGATTGGCAAAGTAAATACAACTACAATAAGGCTAACAAGCTCAACATATGACACTTAAAAGAATTTATGATGTTGAGAAGGATGCATTGAACAACTTGTGAAGTTTTTTGCATGCCTAGTCTGCTACTAACCTAGGATCGGAAGTTGAAATTTTAGTGAACCCAGTACAAATCTAGAGAAATAAAGATTCATACGTGTTTTGGGGCCTTCATTTTGTCAATTGCAGGTTTCCCTTACTGAACACTGATCGTTACATGGATGGAACACACTTATATAGCAAATACATAGGATAATTGTTGATAGCGATAGTGATAGTTGCTAACAATGGATTTTATCCCTTGGTATTTATAATGGTAAAGGGTGAGATCAAGGAGTCTTGGAGGTTGTTATTATAGTTAGTGGCTAGTAGGGTCATGAGAAACTTATGTGAGTTATGTATCATCAAATATCATTTTAGTGGTATAAGCTCTTGCGTCAGTTGTGCATTCTCACCCTCTAAAGAGCATGTTCGAAGGTTATATTTGTGAAACATGAAGGCGAACATGGAAAACTATCTCGGTGTAAGGAGAAAAGCATACAAAATATATTCTACGAAACAAGTTATGTGCACACTGCTATCAATTTTGATGTTAAAGATTTCATACATTGCTAATTTTTTGAAGCAAGTGAACTTAGCTATATATATTTTTAATGGCTGCAGATGGATCTTGATGGGGTTAAGTGTGTCGAGCATGGCTCGGCTATGAACCATTTAGGCAGATCAAGATGAAAGGGTGATATACTTGTTGGAGACGACCGATTTTAGTATAGATTGCAAGCTGCCTTGAGTGGTTTTGGATCATGCCTTACTCGGGGCAATGGTAGAGCGTTGGATACAGAAGACTTATACTCACCTGTAACATGGCGAGATGACTATCACATTGAAAGAAGTGTTTATTCTTACGGGGTTGAAAGTGGATGGTCTTCTAGTCTTAATAGTACCCAAAATCTGCTTTGGGCACAAGTTTACGTGAATTACTGGGACGTATACTATAGAACATTGGGAACACGTGGAATGTAAAATTGAAATGGTTGAAGGACAATTTCTCTGTGCTTCAGCAAATGCAGATGACATGATAGTTGCACGTCACACGAGAGTTTATATCTTGTTTCAATTTGGTTGCAGTTTATTCTTTGACAAGACCAGAATAATGGTGCATTTGAAGTACTTGAGTTTGTTTGAGGATTTATTTGCTTTTGGGCAATATAGTTGGGGTGGTGCAGTTCTTGCTCATTTGTATCACTACTTGGATGAGGTATGTCTAATACATGGGAAGCATAAGCTTATTTGCTTTTGATATGGTGTTGGGAGCATCTATACTTGGGCAGGCCGACGAAAACCCATCTAGTTGGATTACCGTGAGTTTGAGGAGCACCATTGGGTGGAAAATGGAGAACGCCGAGGTTGTCTAAAGGGATTGTGAAGACATGCATAATTGACTTTTATAAAAATGAATTGGATAATCAAGAACATGATCAGGTGTTATGAGATCCTTACTTGGATTTGCAAGAACTCCCACCCATGTGCATCGAGGACGCGCGGGTGTGGATGAGCAGGGCGTGGCTGATTTGTTTTGGCATGGTTAGTGATCACAATGCACGTACGTTCTTGTCTGAGTTATGTTACAGTTTGGTCTGCAACAACATATTCCGGAGGCGATGGAGCGATGGCCAATATGATCTTCATTCCTGCATTTTGAAAAATACCAAATAAGCTTAGTGTTTTACAAAATGCAGGATTTATTCGACAATTGCCGCAATAAACTTTCTTGTTTACCATTCCCAAACATGAGTTTTGAGGTTTGAGTTTTACGTTTTCATGAGGGGTACCAAAATTACTATTTCAAAACTGAAAATACAATCAAGTAATCATGGGGTTTGAGGTTTATGTATGAAACAGAATGGAGTTTTGAGATTGCAACTAGCATCGAGACGTTGAGTTTGAACCTCAACCCTCAAAACTCTAGTTATCCAAAATGATAAAAAAATCAAAAAAATTAAAAAAATTGAAAAATATGCACCGTAAAAACTTATTTGGAAAAATATGCACATTAAAAACAGCACCTCAGGTGCCTTTTTTCTCCAATGAAAACGACATCACTGGTGCTATTTTTAACCAATGGAAAAACGACATCCGAGATACTATTTTTCCCTAGGGTTTAAATGGGACTGGCCAACCACCATCTTCCTTCTCCCACACCCAAAATTTTCCTCACTCCCCATTACTCCCTCTCTCCGGCGACCAACACTGTTGAGGTTTGGTTTTTATTTTGGTTTTTGGTTTTTTTTATTTGGACATGAAATACAATGCATGTATAGTTATTGTATTATTGTTATGTTCATGTATGAAATGTAGATTTTCTACACTCGAAGCAATGAGCTCCGGTACCGGATTGGTTATGGGTATTTTCGATGGAATTGTTACATTTGTAGATGGGGTACCGGAATATGAAGGTCGTTACAAATGGATGCTTAATGTTAATACTGAAATGCGATATGATGATCTCTATGAAACTTTTTATCGAGTTTTTGGTTTTCGAGAAGGAGAGTTTGATATGAAGTTAACCTGTAAATGACCACTGTATGAAAAGTATACATATGCTGAAGTTTTTGATGATCGGAGTACGGCTACGATGCTATCTTTATTTAACTTCATGAATACGGTTGTATTGTTTGTTCAGAAATAACCCAAGCACTATACTACTGTCCACCAAAGTCAGTTCACTAAGGATTATCAACAAATGACACAAACATATAGCCAATATGAAGTAGGTCTGTCATCGGCATTTCCTCGGTCCTATTTTCAACCGTATGAGCACACACCAATGGATATTAGTAATTATGAAGTCTGTGTGAAGAATGGATCCCTTCAAGATGGTGAATATCTTCATGTAAGTTGTGTAAGCCATGAAGCTGTCAGAAAAAACACATTTATGATTAGAAAGTGCAAATTAGAAGCTTAACCAAGATTATAAGATTTTCATTTCTTACCAAGTATCGATCTCTAGCAGCTGGAGGCCTATAATTTGGTAATTCTGCATTTTGAACTCTTCTCATCAGCCATCGAACCGTAATCTGTCAATACCACTCCATGAAAATAAGTCTACACGCATTTAAATCTGACGACAGTGAAGGGGCCTCAATCTGCACAACCTCTCGCCAACGTGACCATGCTTGAATGTATAATTGTTTCTCTTGCAAATCTTCATTAATTCTAGAATATGTTGCCGCATTCCAAACTGACGCATCACCCTCTCTGGAACGTGCATGGCGGAAACTCCGAAACAAACAATCCACGTTCTGCTCATCCAGACTTCATGTCCTTGGCGACAATCAGCAGGTAACACTATCACATCTACTTTTTCGTATGGGTTCCAACAAACTTGACTTTCTTCTTGAACGTCCAACTCATTTTCTGTAAAATTCAATCTGAACCGTCTTCACATTGTTCGCCCACGATCTAGGAGTCCGCCAACGTGAACCTAAATGACACAATAGAAGTTGCACACCGGGAATTCTAGATGGTCGTCCGACATGAAGATGTTTCCAACACTATATCTGTAACAATGTAAGGAAACCAGCTAATTGTTTCCTTTTTTTCAGACATGCATGATCCATATATTAGTACAAAACAGCTAATGATGCAGCTGCTCAACTGTAGTTTCCACATTCAAATATGTTCTCCAACAACAGCAAATATCTAAGGTGGACTTTGTTTCCACTCCTATCGCTTATTATCCCGGAGCCTAACTAAAACAAAATGTAGGCTCTCGTGTGTTGCATAACCTGCTCATCTGTTGCATCTGGCTCGACAACTTGATAATTTTGTTGCAACCACTACAATGACACGTATCCACCTTTCACTGCAGTTGCCGCTTCTTCTTCTTCAACACCCAACAGATTCATGCAAACTTGAGTCCAATCATGATCTAAAGTTGCACACACCGTCAAACCGTCAACACAAAAACCACTAAGCATAGCTACATCTTGTAGCGTGATGATCATAACATCGTGTCTAAAATGGAAGGTGTGTCTCAGGCCTCCACCTCTCCACAATAGCACAAATCAGATTCCAATCCAGTTGCGGTCATTGCAATCGAGACATGGTGTCAAATCCCGCAATCACTAACAAATCTCACACCCTTTCCTCTTGCACATTCCACGTGTTGAAATGAATGGCGTGCTCAACGCATTTAATATCCATCAAAGGCTCCTGAAAAAGAAAATTAATTACTTTAGGTCTAATATAAACCAATACCGATACACAGAATTTTGAAATTAAAAATCAAGACACATACATTTTCGAGAATCGAAGATGATCTACGATCTTTCTGTAGTACTAACACTTAAGGGTCAACAGGACCGTGGCAATCGTGTGAAGTCAGACATTTTGGAAACTGTTGAAACAAAATTAACAAAAAAAAGAATTATGTACTACTCAGTTTAAATAATACAATCCAAACAAATTTCATACATTATTCACAATCAACCAAATTTCAACAACTACAACATTGATCATAACTTTAATTGGCTTAACACAAATCCAGACAATGCGAAACTCATCCAGACAATGCAAACCCATTAAATTTGGACTTTGGAGATTAATTGATCCATTAATCAACTCATCAAATCTGCATAAGATTAATTAATCATGACAATATAACATCATCCACACAAAATTAATTAATCAAAACAAGGTAACTCATCAACCAAATATCAATCAATCCAATCCAAATCAAACAAATTCAAACCAAACAAATCCACGCAAATCCTAACCAAACCAAACCAATCAAATGCATATAAATACCAAGTAATAAAGCAAAACCTTAACAAAAAATGTCTAAAAATACCTGAAATTGTTGGAGAGAGGGGGAGCAAAAATGAAAAAAACAGATTTGGAAGAATTAGAGAAAATGGCAACATTGGTGTCGTTTTTAACCTAGGAAAAAATAACATCTCGGATGCCATTTTTTCCTTAGTTAAAAATGACACCTAAGGTGTCGTTTTCACTTAATGAAAACGGTACTGGAGGTATCGTTTTCAATGTGCATATTTTGCTAAATAAGTTTCTGCGGTGCGTATTTTTCAAAAAAATTAATTTTTTATTATTATTTTGAAGAAAAAAATTCTATAAAAAATCTTCACCTAATACTGAAATCTCAACCCTCAGAAAAGCATGTTTGGGTAATAAAATCTCAGTTTTAAAATTTGCAAACTCGAAATTGATCAACATCAAAACCCAAGTTATCTAAAGATTTCCATAGTTTCACTATTGCTTAAACATAAATATACGATATATTCCGTCTCATCGATCATCAACATATATTTCAGGACTAAAATATAAATGAAGAAGCCCTTGTTAATTACATACTTCATAGTATATTCCAATCAAAATCCAATGAATCCAGGGACTTGGCTTGGCGTTATCCTGGATTGCCATCAACTTCTCACAACTTAGTTTGGACATATAAGCAAGAAATGTTGCTGACCTTGACGGAATAGAAGAAACGCAAATACCTCATCCAAAACTAAATAAGATATATGAAATTATGAGATCCCATATATCTATAACTTATTCACAAAGTTGACAATTCAATAGTACATTCCAAGCAAAATCCTATTGATGGAATATTGATTTAGCGTGCGTAGTCGACCGAATCGTCGATATTCTTCTTGTATATATCACTTAAAATAATACGTATGAATCTATACAATATGGACCATTCTAAAATCCAATAAATACATAAATTAATTCAATGTGAACAGAACTAGTCATATTAATTCAACATAAAGTCCCCAACCCAATCGACCAAATTCGTTATTTTTCTGCATTTTCGTAAAGTGTACTGGATACCAACTTGTTTAGAAGTTATTATCTTAATTACTTGTTTTTTAGAAAGAAAAAAATTTCGTCATCTTGATGAATATAAAAAATATCAGCATTAAACCTATGAATAGCCATTAGTCCTTTCCGCTCTCACATGCGTGTAGAGTTTTCCAAAACTAAACTTGATATTGAGACAAATTCATTATTGATGTAGTAATGCAAGTATATATTAATGAAATACGTTCAAACTTTATTTTCATATTATCAATTCAACTATTACGTCCCTGATTCTTGAATAAAATACCCGGCCCATGGTTCTTATAATGTTCAGTGGAATAAGCTTTCAACAAGTTATATGTTTATATTTAGTTTAATTCCATTTCCATTTTATGTTTCTCATTTCAATGTATATCATCTAGTATGAAGCTTTTCGAATCAAGGATGTAACTCAACAAGAAAAAAGAAAATACGTTATTTGTAAAATCCTAAACCTTGTTCGGGTTAATCCCGGTTTTGGTGGATGTAAGGTGATGTGATGGGATACCGAGGGGGTGTAGTGATGGGGTAGGAGGTGGTGTAGGGGAATGTTGGGCTGGCTTTTGGAGAGAACCAACGTCTCTTCCTCCTTCATCTTCTTCTTCTCCACCATTCCTCATTTCTTCTCACCAAACACCAATCTCCCCCCCCCCCCCCTTCTCAGTTGCACTGACCAGCGGTGGAGGTAGCATCTGAAGCAAGTTAGGAGGACGGTGGAGTCGTGGGCGTGAGGCGCGCGGAGTCGGACATGCGAAGGTTGCTGACCAGAGGCGAACCTTGCGCGAGCGGAGCTCCGACATGTTTTCGTCATCCTTAGAGGTATGCTGGTTCAACAGTTGCATCTTGTTACTCACACTATTGGTATGAGGTGTTGGCTGGTCAGTGGAGGTCAGAGACCTCGCCGGTGACGTATGGGCAGCAGGTTAGACCTATCTTGACTAGGTAGTTGTCGGCCAACGGTCGACCGGTGCCTTCGGGCAGTCGACCTAATGTAGTGTAAATCTCTGATGTTCACCAACACTGATCGAACGATGTTTTGCAGCGGTCGACCGGTTGTGCTTATGTTGGTGGGTCGGAGAAGTACATGTTGTTTTTCGGTCGACCGGGACTCCTGAGTCGTTCCACTGTTTCTTTCTAGACAGGTCTTGATAGAGCGTAGACCATCTAAATGGTCAACCGCTTTAGACTTTTGTCCGACCGGTAACTTAAGTGGACTTTATAACTGTTCGACCGATAGTTGGTCAGTTCGACCGATCGATGACTAGAAACTTCTAGGTTGCCCCTAGTAGTTTTCGGTCGACCAGGACCCTTGAGTCGTTCGATCGTTTGCCTTGTTGATTTTGACTTAGTTCGGATTTTGACCACGTTTCGGCTGACTAGTTTCTATCATTGTTCGACCATTTAGGCCAAGGCTATGAGTAGAGTGTTCGACCATTGTAGGCGTTTGTTCGACATGTCCTATTGGGAGCGGTCGACCGAGTTGCCTCTTTCGTTCAAACGTTTTTTATCAGGATTGAATCCCTGGTCCTAGTGAAGTGCTAACTCTGTCCACGAAAAGTTTGTCCTCTCCTACAACGTGAGCCAGGAGGTGATGGCGGATGCAATGATTGTGCCTATCTAGGGATCACAGAGTAGAAGATGGTGGGTATTTGGGATGTGCAACCTTTGTTTATAGATTGTGGCGTAATGTATGCTTTTATTGACTCTCGATAGAGAAGTAGACCAGAGGGATCACGAATCCCAATGTATGATGATGCACGGCTCACGGAGCATGATGACCTGGCGGACTTCGGTCCGAAACCGTATGATGTTATGCCAGACATATGATGTATCGTCTGATGTTGTGCCGGACGTAATGATTGGCTTGACCAATGTTGTTCCGGCGAGGAGATTGCAGATGATGCATTCCGGCATGATAGCTCAGTTGGGCACCTTTTGAGTGATTGATGGGCTGACCTATGCGACGGCTCCGTCGGAGTGGTGATGACCACGATGATTCAGATATGATTCTTATGACGTGGAAGTGCAGACGCCCCTCACCGAACCCAATGATTAGTGTAGCCGCGTGTGGGGTGCATTGCGTACTATAGGGGTGCACACGGGTCGGGTTGGGGCTGAAACCCAACCCGAAATTTTCGGGTTAGGGGAAACCCAACCGAACCCGAACCCGAACCGGTTCGGGTTGAACCCAACCCGATCCAAAATTTTCCGGTTGGGTTGGGTCGGGTCGGGTTGAACCCGAAAATTTGGCATGAAATATTTGCACACTAAGTGCTAAATGATTCCTGAAATGTAGGCAATAAAAATGATATGAGTATTCCAAAAACCTCAACCATTCAATCCTAACTTATATAAATTGATTTCAATCCAAAATTAAAATCAAGCAAGCAAGTGAAACAACTACATAACTTCAAACACACCTTAAAAGTTAAATGAATACAACTTCAAAATCAGCAAGCAATAGTTCAAGGTGTCAAGCCAAGAAGCAATAAGTTCAAAATAACTTTAAAATCTAGCAAGTAACTTAAAACACAATGCCATGAAACAATCCTAATTCCGACATAACATCCAACATTCGTAATTTCCTACATAACATTAAACATAACATCAAATAACTTGAGCAAGCCTCTCCACGATGTCTTTATCTTCCGAAATAGCTGAAACAATCAAAATCAAACACATATGAGATCGGATACGTAAAGAAATTTAACTGATTGCAAATATAAATGGCTCGTACCTGATCCACACTTCGGATTTATGTTTCTTACTACTTGGTTCGACCACTTCATCAATAATATCAAGCCCTTCTACATGATCTTTTTGTTGATCAGATGACATCTACCAAAAATAAGATATAGCAAATAATGTCTTCAGATACAATGCAATATTTGTCGCCATTCTTGTAGCATTTCAGAACTATCTAATAAAGACAATAGTCAAAGTTGATTACATATCAAGAGATGCATGTGATTCAGTGATTCTTAACAAATCTTAACAACAAAGTAGCCATTGGTTTTACAATCATTATGCAAATACTAGCAATTTAAACGTTTACTGTTAAGTTCAAACTCTGAAAAAATATCCGAAATTAGTACATAAACGTAACAAACATATCCATTACAACAAATTAGTACATAAAACATAACAAACATATCCATTAGTAACATTTAATAAGTTCCTATAACTGAACAAACATATAACACTAGATTACTCGACCAATTTCTGGGAAACTATCATTCCAGACCTCAAAACCCATGACAAGGAAACCGAAAGTAAAGAAAGCATATTCTACTGGTAGTGTAGTTAGTAACCTTGGAATCCAAGGTTTAAGAAAAGGATTAGAAACGAAATCATCCCTTCCAACTAAGAAAAGTGGTAAGCATATTAATCGTAAAACCCAAAAAAACTAAAACAAAAAAAAATCATTTCCAAACCAGAAAAGGAAAAGGAAACCATAGATTAATCAACAAAGCCCAACATAATTTCCCTTGTTGTTGAAACGAAATTCAGAGTAGTTACAATTACTTCTAATTGATTGATCACTGTGATTCCATAATCCACCTCCATTTACTTTGAAATTAACAACAAAACTAAAAATTAAAAAAAAAAGAAAAAAAGGGTGAACTCAGCTAGACGTCAACAGTACACTCGGAGAACTGCTGGAACTTGAACCTACTAAACCTGAAACTCTGAAACACTAACCCTAACCCTAAATGGAAGTCTGGAATTACCTGCACCAAATTTGAAGACGACGCCGTGTTGGTGAAGCGGGATCGACGAAGACTTAACGGGCGGCGCAAATCAGCGGGTCGATTTGGAGATCGACGACTAACGACGGCGTCTGACGGTGATGATCCGGTGAACCTTCAACCCGGCGCCGATCGAGAGAGCGTGAGGGAGAGGAGGAAGAAGAAATGGAGAGGGACGCGCCGACGCGGGATCGAGAGAGCGTGAGGGAGAGGAAGAAGATGAAACAGAGACTCAGTCGGGAGGGATTTGGGGATTTGGTTTGGGGATTTCGGAGTCGGGAAGTCAGGGGGTTAAATGGGTATTCGGGTATTGAGAGGGTTCGGGTATTTAGGCGGGTTTAATGGCTATTCGGGTATTTAGCGGATTAGAGAAGGGATTTAGCGGGTTCGGGTCGGGTTGGGTCAACCTGACCCCTACAACCCGAACCCGACCCGAAAATTCGGGTTTCAGAAATTTCTAACCCAACCCAAAACACCTACCAACCCGACCCGATCAGTCGGGTTCGGGTCGGTTTCGGGTTCAACCCGACCCGATCGTTCACAAGAGAACGATCATCAAAGTGGGAATGTTACTCATATAAATACCCAATGGGTGCACCATATTACATCAGAGTTTGTCAAAATACATGATTACTGTTCAGGGATGTTACATTATTGAAATAGGATCTGAATTTTGGAAGCTTATTTTTATGGGGTGGATTTTGGTCTTGAGGGGACTTGTCGACTTTTGGGAAGGAGTTTGGAAATTTCAGGGGGTTCTCATTTTTATATCATTCTACATCTAGAATGTGTGCACATTAAAGTGACATTGTTAAGGATTATTTGCTTGGGTACACTCAAACGAGACCAAATTGAGTATTTCCACCTGATTTTCTACTATTTCCAATAGTGCTCCTACATGTCATTGTTATTTACTGGGTGCACCTCTACAGTTAGTATGACCCACTCTGTTGCAACAACGTAATAAACTTGTAAGTACAGATGTGCGTTTGTTAGTCCCCGTAACTCCCGTTAGTACAGAATTATTACTTATCTAATAACACATGGTGTAAGTGGATTTACCCTGACCATATTAGCACCCTTATCCCTAAACCTAATTGGAACCCTACCCGATCAAGCCCCAAAAATTAAACTCAAGACCATACAAACCCAACTCCACCTAAATCAATAATTTCGACCTAACATACTCCCTAAATCTATCAAATCCCTAAGCTTACCTCGAATCCCCAAATTGAACCTCTCTCTCTCCTGAAATCTCAATCCAGCAGAAACCTTAATCAAAGTCCCAAATTGGACGGCCATGAGGGCAACGAAGGGTTGCATGGCGAGAGAGGATATAGGGCTCGACAAAGGAGGGAGCTGTCAGAGATGATGTAGGGTACAAGAAGTGGTTTGGTTGGAAAAGACGACAGGGAGTGGTAACCTCAACAAGTCGTGGAATGTGTTCCCCCACCTTGTGATCTCTAGGCCAGTTACACATTACCATGTCACTCTAAACCCAGTGAAGTATCTCTTTCACCCCAAAATAACACCACATTAAGGAGCCAAGTCATGGAGAAGTCACCAAATAGGATATAGGAGAAACAATCTAATCACTACTAGAAAATAGATTTCACCGACAGATAACTATGCATTGGTGAAACATCTATCGGTGTATATACAATTCCACCAACGGATTAAATTCATCGTTGGTGGAATAATACACCCACAAATATGTTAATTAGTACCAATGGAGGTCCATAAGAATATATTTTCACACCTTCCGTCAGATGACCAACATACACCGACGGATAACTATCATCGGTGTCCCTTTTAAAAAAAATATACGACAAGAAATTAATTTTTTTGCCTAAAAGGAAACACGACGGATATATTTGTCGGTCTATACATATGAATATACACCAATAGATACATTCCATTAGTGTATCTATCAAAAATAGATCGTTGAAAACTTAATCCCACGTCAACACTGTTGGCTTTTTGGTCTTAATCTATATTAATTTTGATGATTAATTAAACTAATCTTAATCAATAAACCTAATCAATCAAAGTGAGCAAACATGATTACATTCATTGCATATATATTTGTATACTTGCAATCATCTTAATATGTTGATCAAGACAATCAAGGAAAGGAGCATTGGAACAAAGAAATCAAGACTCAAGACTTGTAATCAAAGATGTGGACAAAGACATGTAATTTTGTATTTATTGAGTCCATAAGGTTTAATGTAAACTTGAGCACTAGGATTCTGTCCCGTCCATCATCGGTAAACTGAACCCCTTTCGGTCAACCGAATCTTGTCTCGTTCGGTCCACCGAACACCTTTCGGATACCTGAATACTTTGATTGATCGTTTTATATTTCTACCGCAAGTGCACGGCCGCGTTGAAGCGGTGGCAAATACGGGTCGTCCACTGGGAGGTGTGTCGACACTTGGTTTGTGCGAAGGCAAGGGGTAAAGAAAGGAGAAAAGGATTGGTTACACTAAACTACACTACAATGCTAAACTAGAATGCAAAAGGAAATGAAGATAAGCAATAAACTAAGCCCCAAAGGGGGTAGAGGAATAATGTGAACATAAAGAAGTGTGTGTGTGTTCATTAAGCTCCTCACAACATGTAGTGCATGAAATCATAAAACTACATCCAACTTTGCCTCTACATGAATTAAGATTTCACTACATCATTAAAACATACAAGACATTAATTGGAATGAAGCTACATGAACTCAAGTATAAAGACTATACCCTACTATGCCTCTACATGAATTAAGATTTCACTACATCATTAAAACATACAAGACATTAGCTAAGGTAAAGGCAACAAGAGCACATACACTACAAATTGTGTTTCCAACATTAACTTCATCCATATCCTAACCTTATCATTCCCCATAAAATAGGTCCACTAATCAAAGCATAAGCTAAGCTTCATTCAAGAGCATTAGCCTATCAAAGATAAGAGTGGAGACCCATTAGATGGTTATGGAAATCATATAAAGCTCAAGGGATAAAAATAACACACACTTAATACACTACATGATTATATCACATATTTCTCCACCCCCCAAATGGGGATGGAACTACTCACTACTCATTACACTACTGATTAGACTAAGCAAAGAAAGCATAATACTGAAATGAAAGTTAACTAAGAAGGGAAGAAGCATTAAAGAAACATAAAAGGAAAGGAAAGACTAAACAAACATGCACAAATTAAAAGACAAGATTTAAAGAAACTAGAAGAATTATTTTATTAACAAAATGACTCACATTGAAGGTAGCATTCTTCTCCACCTTGAGTTTTTGCTTCAAGGCTCACTCCTTAGTAGAGAGAATGCCACCAAGCAATGGGTAATTACAATGGAAGGTGAAGAGTTCTATTTATAAGCATGGGAAAAGCTAATCGGGGACAATCCCCCGATGTGGGACTAAACCAATACCAAAAATAGCCTAAACGAACATTAATACAAGTCCAGAAGAAATTTCGACGGATCCTGAGCAATATGGACCGCCAATTGGCGGTCCAAAATTGTCGGATCGTGTTGGAATTTGTTGTGGGCTTTGCTTTCTGGTATTGTTGGTCTTTGATGCGGTTACTCGACTTATTGGAGCTCCGACCCGAATAGAATTGGTAAAATACTCCCCATGGTGGTGTGGAGTATTCTGTTTTGCTCTTAGGTCCTTCTGTCTTACATTCAGGTCCTTCTCCCTTGCATCTTGGTCCCTAGATCTCACCATTCAGTCCTTTTTCCCAGCTTTTGGGTCCTTTCATGGCTCTTCTCTTCAAACCTCTTTATTCCTGAAAACTAAACATAAAACTCGTCACGTAGCATTTCTTAGGTGTAAGATAATCGATATAAGATACAAATATGAGCATGAAATGATGTCAATCAAATACCCCCACACCTAAGTTTTTGCTAGTCTCGAGCAAAACAAAGAAAGAGAAAAACAAACGAGAAACAAGAAATCCTAACTCACTTTCGTAGGAATCACGGTTGCACTTAGCACGTGCAACAAGCCGTTAAACCTCTTTGTTGCCAAGGAGGAGGAGTGTTGTCTCCTGAGGGTTTTCAGCGGATATACCCACAAAATCCGAACAAGATGCATTATTCAATCTAGACCTCGACTTGTTGGAAATATTTTGTCGATCAATGGACGCGGTAATGCTACGGGCCGACTCTATATAGGTGATCAGTCCACACCTCTACCCTAATGAACCATTCGTGCAAGTTAAATAAGGAATTATGTGAAACACATGGACAACCTCAACATCCTCAAGTGCTACAAAGTGTAAAGTCCATTAAGGTTCTTATTTGCATTATCATATTTTTTTTTCTTTTTGTTTCTTTTCACATTTTTTTTTTTTTACTTTTTATTAGTTGGAGCTTCATTCTCCCAGGGTCAGGTTCCGTGCATCATTGCCCATGAGGACTTACACTATCACGTACACCTTTCCCCACATCTCCACATAGGGCAATCCCTACCACCCGTGTAACGGGAGTTCAGTCGGCGCATCCCAAGTCAGATGACTCGAAAGCACCAGGCACAAAGTCCCCTCAGACCTACTTTCCCGAGTGATAGGAGCCGTGCGAGAAGAGAGAACACCTACTCACTTATTTCTTATCTACACATGAACCAAAACCCCTACACTAATGTCTCACAACAGGATTTAGAGGGTCCTTGACTACAACAAATTTCCTTAAGTTAACAGACACGAATTATTGACTCACTAGGTTCAGGGTGGACTTCATTAAATGTTTGAGCACTGAAACCCTATGATTACTCACCCCCAAGGGAAAACTGGGGTGCATCCTAACGACTCGATAAATCCTAAAGCCACGTACTAGATATCCTAATGCATCAAGTTCAAGACAATTTTGGGAGCTTTCTTTTTACTTTGCCTCTCAACGGTTTTGCACATGCTAAACACACGCAAAACCCACAAAACATTTTCTTTCGAAAACACATGAAGATTTTGAAAGAAATGTGAAAATTTTGAAGCACTAGGCAAGCAAAAGAAGACAAGTCACCCAAGGATCATGGCAAGCAGATATATCGATATTAAATGCAGCACACTATCATGACCCTAACAATGCAAACAAAAGAAAACAAAATCAAAGGAAAAAGACTCGACTATGTACACACGTAAAACACCCCCCCACACCTACTTCATGCATTGTCCTCAATGAATGCAAGCAAGATACTACATGGATTGATGCATAAAAAGGAGAGATCTCACCAACATGAAGTACAAAGGGAAGTGCAAGGTCATGTTGATGGACATAACCCGAATTCCCTCAAAACCTGTGAGATGCTAAAGAAGGGATACAAATACGTGAAAGAAATGGAGCCCAAATACACAAGGGTTGGGGCTCACAACAATCAATGCTCACTGAAGGAGTCTTTTATTGTACTTTTTTTTCTCTTTTTTTTTGTTTTTTTTTGTTTTTTTTTTATATAACTATGTACAAACATAAGTTCCCATCTTCATTTGTCAAAAGACATCAAATGGGAACCTCAAGAGTGGGTCAATGCACTTGGAAAGGGAACATGACACCACGCGGGGCCAGAATACGCATGCGTGGGCCCCCTTCACAAAGAGCACCAGATGAAACGAGAGGTTCATGAATTGGACGCAAAGGCGTCTCATTCAAAGGATCAAACTGAAAGAGCTTGAACCTCTCAAGAGTTTGGGGAATAAGGGGCAACGGAAGAAAAATATCTCCCGTTGCGGAACTGAAGTTATGATCATCAATCCAAACTCTCCAACCAACAGGCTGGTGGGTCGGAACGAGGTCAAGCACCTCGTTATGCATGTCCAACTCACCAGGAGAACAGGAAGTGGGTCTCATACCCAAGGTATCCTCCAAGGAACTCCTAATACCCTCATGAGCAATGTGGTTGTTTGATGTTCCATCATTTCCAAGATGATCAGGAACAATAGTGAGAGGCAAACTCTCATCAGGTTGTTTGAAGTTGAGGGTACTAGGGAGCTCTTGCTCCACCAGAGGTGAGTCCTTAGGAGGTACAACAATAAGATCATGTGGCTCAAGGGCCACGGGACAAAAAGGTAAGGCACAATCCTATGCCGACTCATAATAGAACTGGTCCAAGTTATTCTCAATTTGAATCGAATCCTCCACTAAGTGATCGTGAATTGAAACCCCAAGTCCCTCAGGTTGACTAGGAGTTTGACTTTGAAAGGTTGTGCTTTGAATTTGTGGATGTGGTGGTGGTTCGATATCAAAAGATGAATCCTCATGTTGACAAGAAAGGTGACCCTCCTCGCGCTCATGGAATTGTTGTGTCATTTGACTCACTTGCAATTCCATATTTTGCAAGGAATTCAAGTTGGACTTCAATAAAGTTTGAGTGGTTTCCATGAATGTTTGGAGGGTTTGTTTTAAGGAATCACATTTGGGGTCAACAGTGAGGTCCAAGTCAGAGCTTGGGAAATTTTGGGGTTGAGTGTTGATGGGCTGAGAATGAGTCCAATGATTTGGAGTGGGGTGTTGGTAGAATTCTGGGTATTCGGGAGGAGGATACGGGGGTGAAAATGAGGTATAAGAATTTGGATAAGATTTGTCTCCCCATGAATCCATCACTCTCGGGTTGTACGCGGATGCGTAATGGTCATAATGAGCATTTTGGGAAAATGTGTGCTCATACTCAGGCTCAGGGGGAACATAAGGACATTCCCCGATAACATGACCACTCAACCCACAACAGTCGCACGGTACGGCTACTGGAGCCACCGGGGCACTCATGTCGTCTGCCATACGCATGAAAGAGGCCAAAGTTTGTTGTAATGTCTCAGTTTGTTGACCAGCATATGATCCGGCATAACTAGATTGTGGTCTAGCAGTCGGTGCCTCTCTCATGTTACCCCAATATAAAGACTGCTCAGTCACAAAATTGCGATCATCCCAACCATACGGGGTGTTAGTCTGAGCCACCCCAGGTTGCATGGGTCCGGAGTACCAGGGAGAATCGTCCTGGTCCCAACAATGATATGGATGGTCGCCCATGTAACCATCCATCTCAAGAAAAACTCTCGAGTCGATCACTCTCACCACCACGAGGCTAAGCTCGCAAAAAGTGCTCGACTCGACCCTAAAACGCTAACAGAGAGTGTAAAGGGGAGGAGACTATAACGTAGAAGAAGGTGAGAAGAAGATGACTCAGAGGAGAAGGGAAGAATCCCTAGAGCTAGCGAGGGTACAGGGTGAAGGTAGAAGCCTAACTAGCAAGCATGGCTCAAACAATGTAAGGCAATGGGTCCTTAGGCTAGACGACGCCTAACTTCGAGGTCACTAGCCTCGACACGCCTCACCTCCCTACAACGAGGACCACAATGCCCAGCAAGTGATACCAGATCCGGAGATCCAGTACCTCCTACTATCGACAAGGTAGGCAATGCCGATCAGGTCATGACGGTCTCAACTAGATTACTCTCCTAGTGCGCCCGCAATCCTAGGGCCAATGTCTACTTGCTTTTAGTTAAGGCTTTATTAAGAGTGGTTTTTGGGGCCAAGGAAAGGGTGATGAAATCCCCCACCTTATCTTTTATGGGACAACCCCTCCTTAGTAGCGTTTTGAGCTTAAATCTAGCAATCAATCACTCCAATCAAACGCTCAACTCACTCTTGTCCCGATGCACCTTACTAACTAATGCATAATCGAAACATGCATGAATGAGAGATCGGGGTGCACGTACCTCACGCCAGCAATCAACGACAAAATGTAAAGCAAAGAAAAGACAAATGCATGCAAGGTCTACCAATGGTGCATGACCTAGATGGCAAGAAGTCTAATCTTTTGCTTTGAGTTTTATGGTCCAAGTTGATTAAAGGGGATTGAAATTAAATCTGGGAGCAAACTAAAGATCACAGCATGCACAATTGGGCTCCCAGATAACTAAAGTAAAGCAATAAACCACCAGAAGAATTTTGAGAGGAGGCAGACCTCACCAGGCCGCCAATTGGCGGTTTGCAACCGCTGATTGGCGGTCCCTTTGTGGATTCTTTTGCTCCAACTTTCCCAGTAGCTTCCCCTTGATGTTCTAGTTCCCTGAAACTAAACAAAACTGGAAACAAAAAATCAAAAACCCCTCGAATCGTCCAAACCAAGGTCTGGACAGAGCTCCTCCCCGGCAACGGCGCCAAAAACTTGATTGATCTTTTTATATTTCTACCGCAAGTGCACGACCGCGTTGAAGCGGTGGCAAATACGGGTCGTCCACTGGGAGGTGTGTCGACACTTGGTTTGTGCGAAGGCAAGGGGTAAAGAAAGGAGAAAAGGATTGGTTACACTAAACTACACTACAATGCTAAACTAGAATGCAAAAGGAAATGAAGATAAGCAATAAACTAAGCCCCAAAGGGGGTAGAGGAATAATGTGAACATAAAGAAGTGTGTGTGTGTTCATTAAGCTCCTCACAACATGTAGTGCATGAAATCATAAAACTACATCCAACTTTGCCTCTACATGAATTAAGATTTCACTACATCATTAAAACATACAAGACATTAATTGGAATGAAGCTACATGAACTCAAGTATAAAGACTATACCCTACTATGCCTCTACATGAATTAAGATTTCACTACATCATTAAAACATACAAGACATTAGCTAAGGTAAAGGCAACAAGAGCACATACACTACAAATTGTGTTTCCAACATTAACTTCATCCATATCCTAACCTTATCATTCCCCATAAAATAGGTCCACTAATCAAAGCATAAGCTAAGCTTCATTCAAGAGCATTAGCCTATCAAAGATAAGAGTGGAGACCCATTAGATGGTTATGGAAATCATATAAAGCTCAAGGGATAAAAATAACACACACTTAATACACTACATGATTATATCACATATTTCTCCACCCCCCAAATGGGGATGGAACTACTCACTACTCATTACACTACTGATTAGACTAAGCAAAGAAAGCATAATACTGAAATGAAAGTTAACTAAGAAGGGAAGAAGCATTAAAGAAACATAAAAGGAAAGGAAAGACTAAACAAACATGCACAAATTAAAAGACAAGATTTAAAGAAACTAGAAGAATTATTTTATTAACAAAATGACTCACATTGAAGGTAGCATTCTTCTCCACCTTGAGTTTTTGCTTCAAGGCTCACTCCTTAGTAGAGAGAATGCCACCAAGCAATGGGTAATTACAATGGAAGGTGAAGAGTTCTATTTATAAGCATGAGAAAAGCTAATCGGGGACAATCCCCCGATGTGGGACTAAACCAATACCAAAAATAGCCTAAACGAACATTAATACAAGTCCAGAAGAAATTTCGACGGATCCTGAGCAATATGGACCGCCAATTGGCGGTCCAAAATTGTCGGATCGTGTTGGAATTTGTTGTGGGCTTTGCTTTCTGGTATTGTTGGTCTTTGATGCGGTTACTCGACTTGTTGGAGCTCCGACCCGAATAGAATTGGTAAAATACTCCCCATGGTGGTGTGGAGTATTCTGTTTTGCTCTTAGGTCCTTCTGTCTTACATTCAGGTCCTTCTCCCTTGCATCTTGGTCCCTAGATCTCACCATTCAGTCCTTTTTCCCAGCTTTTGGGTCCTTTCATGGCTCTTCTCTTCAAACCTCTTTATTCCTGAAAACTAAACATAAAACTCGTCACGTAGCATTTCTTAGGTGTAAGATAATCGATATAAGATACAAATATGAGCATGAAATGATGTCAATCATACTTCCCACAAGTAAAACTTAGGTGTTCTCTGGAATTGCCCCAACGGAAGTTCGAACCACTTTCGGTCGACCGAACCACTTTCGGTCGACGGATAACGGTCGACCGAATATGCCTTGAATTCTACCCGAGCTTAAGTGACAACTTGCATTCCTATTGGTCCTTTTCCCCCCACCAACTTCCAAATGGCTAGTTGAGCTTGAAGGCTTATAAATAGGACCTCATTTGTTGATTTTGGATCTCTTGAACACTTCCTATCTATCCAATGCTCAAAGCCCAATCCTCTCCATCTTCAAGCTCTCAATCCACAACACTCAATCTTAAACTTCACTACTTGCATATCCAATTACATATCAATATCCAAGTGTGCTCAAGTATAGAGAGTTAGTTAGATTGTGATTCCATCTCCATATTCAAAGAATCACCAAGTTGGAAAGCTTCGAGGAAGCTCCCTCTCGGATTGTGAGAGGAGACACGAGCGAGGCGAGGTTATTCGCGAGGCTCGGATTTTGTAAACGGCGTTGATCTCGGCTCGGAATGGAGATCGGTTAGTGGAACCATAAGCAAGGCTCGGGGGATCGAGCGAGGCTTGCGAGGAGGACTAGGACCAGGGTGTGGGTGTCGACTCTCTCTAAACTCCAGTGTCGATGAATTTGTGGTTTGCAATTGTCTCTTCCTTGATCCTTCGATTATTATTTTTAATTTTGCATTTATCTATCGATTAGAGGGTCATAGATCCTAACAAACACCAACGGATAAGATCACATGCACTGACATATAACTTCTGTCGGTGAAAAGTTATATCAGTAGCCTGATGTGGGTTTCCCATCCACTCTCCTCCTCCCGAAATCCCAAAATCCCAAACCGAAACTGCCAACCCCAAATAGACCCGTCGGAGTGGACATAAAAAGTATGAGAAAATCCCAACATTTGTTAGTTAAATTTATTAGTTTAATTAAAATTAAATTGTAATGTGGTGGAGGCCTCCACCCATCCGTTGTTTTTTTTCTTATTTTTTGATTTATTTTTAATTATTTTACATAAAAATTTAAAAAACAACCAAACATTTCATTAGATCTACAACAACACACAAGACAACTACATTAAAATAACCACATCTAGACCAACAATAACTTTAATAAAATTATTTAACTGACAAATAGGAAGTACATAACTATCCATACTAGAAACGGAAGGAAATATTAAGTCTAATACTAGATTACCGGCCTTAGTCATCGTTGACCATGTTGGATCGTTATGGCCCTAATTTTCTAATCAATTTTAACTTAATCTCTATTTCAGATAACAAGATGAGCAGCGGAAATAATTTAAACAAACAAGTAGAGAAATGCAAACCACAATGGACACCACGGAATTTTACAGAGGTTCGGTCGCCCGCCTACGTCCTCTCTTGCAAGCTCCACTCGACACTTCGAGCTCCGCTCACGTCTTCACTATCCACTCCCCGTTCTGGGCCAGGAGAGAACATATTTATAATCTTCAAGCTAGCGAACAACCCTCGCCTAGCTTAGCTCCTCTCACAATCCGAGAGGGATGCTTCGGGCTTTTACCGAAACCTTTACAACCTTGATGACAACAACAAGTAACCAAGAGTATTGACACTCTAACCTTAAGCACACTTAGAGTATGATAGGATTTGGGATCTTAAGTGTGGAAGTGGAAGCTTTGAATGTTTGAGGATTCTCTCTAATGTCGGTCGCAAATAGAAGTGGGAGAGCTCTACTAGACAAAGTTGGGAACCTCTATTTATAAAAGCTTTCAAAGTGTTATAACCAATGTGATTAAGGTGGTAAATGATTGTGTGAGATACACAAAATAGAAAAGCTCAGGGCACTATTCGGGACACAAACGGTCGACCGAATCAGGCAAGGCAGTCGACCGTTTCCTTAAGTTTAAGGAAACGTTCAAACAGTCAAGCACTCGGTCGAACAAAACTGGGCTATAACTTAAGTTCACTTAAGTGAACGGTCGAACAAAATAAGGGAGTGGTTGACCGTTCAGGGGATTTTGGCTAGGCAAAAGGATTAACGGTCAAACTCATCAGGACGTGCATTTGACCGAAAAATAACAGGGAGTTCTCGGTTTCAAGAATGTCCATGTTCGGTCGACGAGTGTCTTGGAAACGGTCGATCGAAAACTACCAGTAAGTTATGGATGATCAAAAATGTTTCATCCAGTCGACCGCCAAGAAGGCATCGTTCGACTATTAGCTAATGGAATTTTAGGGGTCATGTGAACTCCGACCGTTGTATAAAACGACAAGTCTAACGGTCAAATGAAACGTGTAGACGGTCGAAAAAAAATGTGAAAACGGTCGACCGGTACATCACTGTTTGCTAACCGATTTAACTGGTCCAATTGGTCGAACTGAGAACTAGTTCGGTTGACCGATTGTGCACAGGCAGTTTAGGTTGAGGTTAAGTAATTTTTCGGTTTAAGTTTGGGTGACCTATTGAAGTCTAGTTGATCTGAAATTTTATGTGTGACTTCTACAAAGAACCTAGTATGTATGTGCGTAATTTTTAACTTGTATACTAAAGTTTACACAAGTTCCTAAGACTCAAAATAAACGCAAAATTACATGTCTTCAAGAGCTTTATTAGATGTCTTGACTTTAATCCTTTCTTTCTTGAGTCTTGATCACATGTAGATGTTAGCACAATACAATATGTATGTCATGCATAATATGTGCTACTTTACAGTGGATTACGATTAAGATTAGGTTGATTAAATCATTAAAACATGGATTAAGGCCTAAAAGCCAACAAACCACTCTTTTTGTTGGTGCTCACGACAGCTTCGTAATTAATGGCAAAAAAGAGGATATGAGGGCCTCATCTTTGTCTGTTGCCCAAGGCCTTTTCGTTGCAATAGTTTTTTGCGAACATTCACGCAACTTTGGGGGTGATCGGTGCTATGAGAGATTCATCGGACATGGGTCCTCCTCGTCACTTACACCCGCCATACTTTCTTCCATGACCACCTCAACCGAATTATCATTTAAACTACCGCAAGTGCACGACATCAGTGAAGACGTGGCAAATACAGGTCGATCCACTGGGAGGAGAGCAATCTCTGGTTTTTCAGAAATCAAGTGGCAACAAAAGGGGGAAGAGTTTTGTTTATGCTAATCTACGCTACACTAAACTACTAAGAAGAAAATGTAAAGGAAAGAGACTAATGATTACTTCGACAAAACTAAAAAAACTTAATACAAAGCTGGAATCAGGAAGAGAAAGACCCCTAAGGGGTGGAGTGTGTGCATACATGTAAAAAGATGGTGAAGAATGCAATCTATAGGCACAAACGTAGGTAGTGTTTTCATGTATAGGAAGTGTCTAAAGGTTATGGCAAAACCTATCAGTCCATTCACTAACCTAGTTGATTAACATTCATATACACAAGCTGGTTATTTCAGAACCTAAACAAGCATGGGAGGTGTCTAAGATTTGTGGCAAAACCCATCAAGTGTAGTATTCTACTCTAACAAGCAAGCATACATTCACATTTATCAACTCATTCCAAAATAAAGCATTCATTTTCATTCTTTAATGCATGTATGAACATCATCTCACTACACGTTATTCTAACAATTAAACTAAAGAAGAAATGAGACATTCCAACTAATTTAGCCAAAGATCAAAGAAATATGACTAAGCTAAGCATGCATAAAGAAACAACATGAGAACAAAACAATGAAAAAATTATTTTATTAAATGACTCACATTACTAGCAGTATTCTTCTCCACCTTGAGATTTTGCTCCAAGGCTTACTCCAAGTAGAGAGAATGCCACCAAGCAATGAGTGAATACAAAGGAAGGTGAAGAGTTCTATTTATTGGCATGGAAAAAGCTAATCCGGGACAATCCCCCGGTATGGGACTAAAACGCATACCGACTATGGACTAAACACAACATAATACACCACCCGACCAAAACATGTCACCTTTGGACCAATTTGGACCGCTGATTGGCAGTCTTGGACCTCCAATTGGCGGTCTATAAGTGTTGGATCGAGTATGGATTTTGGTGGCTCGGTTCTGGCTTGATTTCTTGGTGTTTAATGAACCCAGTTTGGTTGTTGATGGTTGGGCCCGGATTTAATTGCCAAAAAACTCCTCATTAAGGTGTGGAGCTTCTTGATTTGCTCATTGATCCTTTTGGTTTTACATCCGGGTCCTTCTCTCTTTCATCTCAGTCCATAAGTCTTGCAACTTAGTCCTTTTTCCTTGCTTTTGAGTCATTTGATGCATCTTCTCCTCAATCTTGTTTATTCCTTAAACTCAAACATAAAACTCGTTACGCAACATTGTTTAGGTGAAAGATAACGGATATAAGACATAAATGTATGCATGATATGATGTCAATCAATTTACATAATTTTTACTTTAGATTAGAAGTGATATTAAATGTATTTAATAACATAAAAATCTATAATTATGGTTTTTTAAAGCATGATCAATATGTTTATTAAACTAGACAACCTAATAAGTATAGATAAGCAGAAGTTAAACATAGCCTAACCCATGATCCCTAACATAGTCAACTATTCCATCTCATTGGACCCAATTCCTATAGATTTCTCACTTTAGCTCTGTAAAATGTATTGAATGTTATATAAATATGCAATAGAAAAGGTGCGTTATGTTAGGATTAAATCTGCATCTCATCTAGATAAATCCACCTGAACCCAAGAACCTAAACTTCGTGCAAAAGAGGTTGAAGAAAAAAAGGTCAAACCACAAGAGAACAAGCACACAAAGAGACTTACGTGCGCATCCCAACCCATGAGGCTCCCAAATCGAGAGAAAAATTTAGATAGAAATCACACAGAGAAAATTTTCCCAAGAATTTTACCCTCCTAGAAACACTCTCTACAATTGGTATAAAAAATACCCATGAAAATACCCTACTTATAAACTCTAATACACAAGGAAACCCCTCAATTACAATCAAATCGCATCCCACAAAATCCGGAACCAAATCTCTAAGAGTTTCCAAATCCTGTCACTTGATCTTTCCTTAAGCTTCACTAGTGAGTATTTTATCTTCATTTATGCCATGTAGATAATGTGGGATCGTATAAGGTTCGGCAACCCACCTGGGTCCTACTTCTTCTCTTGCAAGCTCCGCTCAATCCCACGAGCTCCACCTATGTCTTCACTAATCACTCCTCGTTCCGTGCAGGGAGAGAACGCCTTTACAACATGAATTCGTGAACAACCCTCTGCTTGATTTCTTCCTCTCGCAGCCTGAGAGGGATGCTTCGGGCTTTCATCAAAACTTTTACTTCTTTGACAACAAAGGGAATGAATAGATTAAACACTCTCTAACTTGAGCACACTTTGAGTATGAATATGATTTGATAACTAAAGTGTGGAAATGTAGGCGCTTGAGTGTAGGATTTGGAATTTCTTGATTAGGAGAAGACTCTCAAATGTATGAGACAAATAGAAGTTGGAGAGTCTTGTAAGGAAGGTGTGTGAACCTCTATTTAGAAGCTCAGGTTTATAGTCGTTGGGGAAGATTTGATTGAAGTTTTTGTAAGATACACAAAAATCAAAATATATGTTTTGCAAATCTGTCCTAAATCGGTCGACCGATACGGGATCAACGGTCGATCGTTTCCATGAAAATAAGGAAGCGTTCAAGCCAACTAAACTACAATCAAACCAAACGGCTATGACTTAAGTTAACAGTCGAGCTAAATCTGGGGCACTCGACCGTTAAGAGGGTTTTGGTCAGGTCAAAGGTTAATCATGTTGAACACAAGAAGGTTCGTTCGACCAAAAATAACATGCACTTTTGGTGCACAGAATTGTCTACATGATCATCATCAACGCATCGTTCGACCGGTGGCCAAATGTATTTAGGGGTTGGTTGTATGTATACAAATATGACTGTTGGAGAATACGACAAGTACAACGATCGTCTAGAATATACTGGACAATCGGTCGACCGAAAGGTCAGAATGGGTGGACCGGTGGAGCTAGGTAAAATCACTATTGGGATAACCTTTAACTGGTAGAACGGTCAAACAGAAAATTTATTTTGGTCGACTGTTGTGCATAGACATGCAAATGCTTAGTTTAAGTGATTTTCCTACCTAAGTTTGGGTGATCTATTAAAGTCCAAATGATGTGAAATTTGGTGTGTGACTTCCACAATGAACCTAATGAGTATCTAAATAGATTTTAACTCATGTATGCTTAAGTTGACATATATTCCTAATACTCAAATAAAGGCAAATTACATGTCTTCAAATAACTTGATTATATGTCTTGACTTCATTCTACTATTCCTTGAGTCTTGATCACTTGTAGATGTTAGCACAGTACAATATATCTTCTATGCATAATGTGTGATACACTACATTTGATTGTGATTAAGATTAGGTTAGTTAAATCATAAAAACGTAGATTAAGGCAAAAAGGCAACATATTGTAGGATCGTAATGGCCCCTAATTAGTCTAATCAAATTACGATTAATCCCTACTTAATTAAAAAGATATGCAACGGAAATGAGAAACAAATCAGGTAGGGAAGGAAACATGCAAACCACAAGTGACATGACGGTTTTTATAGATGTTCGGCATCCTGCCTACTTCCTCTCTTGCAAGTTTCGCTCAATTCCAAGAGCTCCGCTCACGACTACACTATTCACTCCCCATTCCGAGGCGGGAGAGAATGTCTTTACAAAGCAAGCTCAGTGAACAACCTCACCAAACTGGTTTCCTCTTCTCACAATTCGAGAATGAACACTTCGGGCTTTCACCAAAATTTATACTTCTTTTCAGAGCAAGTGTTTGAGTGGAAAAACACTCTTTAACTTGAGAAGACTTTGATTATGAATAGTAATTGATCAAAGATGTGGAAATTTAGGCTTTGAGTGTAGGATTTGGGATTTCTTGATTGGGAGAAGTTTCTCTAGTATTTGGAGCAATTAAAAGTGTGAGAGTTGTCTAAATAGGGTGTATAGACCTCTATTTACAAACTCCTAGAAAGATATAATCGTTGGGGGGAAATTGTGTAAGTTGCGTGTGAGATATACAAATAAAAAATGAAGATCTGCAATTATGTCCCTCAACGGTCGACCGAATCAGGGTAGATGGTCGACTGTTTCCTTAAGTATAAGGAAACGTTTGAATCACATTAAGCAACGATCGAACCTATTTGGTTTATGACTTAAGTTATCAGTTGACCAAAAATGAAGCGGTCAACTGAAGCCAGTGTTTTGGCAGGGTTAAAGGATATATCGGTCGACCACAAAAGGAAGGTCCAGTTGACTGATTGAATCGGTTAAAATACCACAAGTGCACGGCCGCGTTGAAGCGGTGGAAAATACGGGTCGGTCTACAGGGAGCACGTGTGAGTCATATTCATGATACTCGAGTGGGGGAGAAGAATGGAGAGATGTGATCGAAACTACACTACAATGTAAAAGGAATAGGAAAATAAGCAATAAAACTAAACCCCTCGGGGGGTAGAGAAATAATGCGGAATGAAAATGTGTGTAGTGTGTGTTTATTTGTGCTCATCAAAACATGTCATATCCATAAAATTCAATTTCAACTTTGTCTCCACATGAAATAAGATAAGACGTTATCATTAAAACATACAAGATAATAATTGAAATGAAGCTAATATGTTCACATGCATCATGACTCAAATCCAACTATGTCTCCACATGAAATAAGATTTATCACAATCATTAAAACATACAAGACATTAATTTGGATAAAGCCAACATGAGCACATGCATGCACATGCCTTGTTTCCTTCTTCCACTCCATCATTATCCTAACCTCATCATTTCCGATAAAATAGGTCCATTAATCTAAGCATGTGCTAAGCTTCATTCAAGATCATTAACAAATCAAAGATAAGAGTGAAATCATATTAGATGGTTATGGAAATCATGTAAGACTCAAATGATTAAGATTAACACACATTAATCCATCACATGATCAAAGCACCTTCTTCTCCACCCCCAATGGGGATTGACTACTCTCTAGTCATCTCAACACTAAAGAAAACATAAAAATAACATGAACCCATAATGGAAATGACTAAAAACAAGATTAAACAAACCACAACATCAAAGAAGTTGCATCAAAGGAAAGACAAGTATTTAAAGAACAAAACTCACACTTAATTGAAATGAAAAGATTACAAAGTATGCTTTATATCCTCTAACAACACTAAGCAGCAGCAAAATAAAACCTAAAACTAATGGAGAAGCAAGAAGAAGAGGGAGATGAGGGATTACAATGGTATGTATAGACTAATACATGGTTAGGATTGATTTGGGAATAATAGGACGGCTCTAAATTACATCTGATAGTCCAGGAATGCTCCAAACCGAATACAAAACCAAAAATCGAAATTGGAGACCATTTTGGACCATTTTGATTCGCCAGTGGCAGATCAAATGGGTCCGATCGGGTTGAAATTTTGTGTGTTGCTTTATTTCTTCAATTTGGACGTAGGGTAAAGTTCGGGTTTGCTGTCTCAAATCACTTCAAGTTTAATTGGCAAAATACTGATCTGATTCAAGTCGTGTCACCATATTTTGCACTTCACAATCAGGTCCCTCTGGGTTTGCACTTGGGTCCTTCATGATTTGTGATATAATCCTTGTGCATTACAAATAGGTCCAGAACCTTCCCAATCAGACCATACTTTTTACATTTAGGTCATTTTTGCTCTTTTCCTCTTCTTTATTACCGAACTCCTGAAACACTATAAACAACAACTCGAGTAACACAATATTGGGATAAAATAAAGGATATATAGTATGAATATGATCACGATATGCTACTAATCAGCGACCGAAAATAACAAGCACTTTGGTGTCTTGAAATGTTTATATTAGGCCGATCATTTCTAGGTCCACGATCGACCGAAAGGTCAAAGTCGGTCGACCGAACCAAGGCTAAATTTGCACTTATCAACTAGTCGATCGTAACAGGGTCAGTCGACCGTTTAGGTGCAATCAGTTCTATTAATGATGGTTATCTTATGAAATTGGATTGCCTATTCAAGTCGGATTGATATGAAAATTTGTATGTGACTTCTATAGGTTTCCTAGGGTCTATGTGAAAGGATTTTGACTCTGTTATACTCAAGATTACATAGATTCCTAAGACTCAAATAAAACATGAAATTACATGTCTTCAATAAGCTTGACTTCAATTTCATTTTTCCTTGAGTCTTGATCAACTGTAGATGTTAGCATAAAACAATATATCTTTTATTTGATCGTGATTAAGATTAGGTTGTTGAAGTCATCAAAACATAGATTAAGCCCAAAAGACCAACACAGGCAACCCCATAAAACTCCTTTGTTTCCTGCTCAAAGAAGTTGACCGAATTTGAGACACTAAATTCCAACAATCTCCACATTGGCTTCTATTTCGTCCACCTAACCGTAAGAACAAACCGTTATTGAAGCTCCACCTTCATTTCCGCCTCCCTCTTCGCTACGTGCCCTCACGTAGTACGCCTCCATCGGGGCATTCGTTGCAGCTTATCTCTATGTTGCAGTGTGTTGCCCCTCCTTTTTGACAACACGTCTCAATAGTTTGTATTCACTGCTTTCTAGAGTTTCTTAATTCTACCTTTTAAGGCATGTTTGTGCACATGAAACTGTCAGAAAATGGATTTTGTGGTCAACAGGAAACAAAAAGAAAACAGAAACCAGTGGAATTCAGTTTCCCTTCGACCAAATTCATGTTGTTTGTGCATTTCATGGAAGTTGTTAAGAACTCAAATTTTGTTGAACACTGTCAGAATTCACCAGAAAATAAAAACAAGTTATCTTCCATGTTAATCAAAATACAACCTAGCTACACATCATAAAGAGTTAAAGACCTTCTCTATAAAAAAAAGTAAAAAATAGCTACTTAACAAGAAGTAGAAATTAGCAACGGAATTCATCATCTTAAATAGACCCCCACCAAATCAACCAAAACCATCGCTTGAGAAAAAAATCTAATATCCCAAATGTTGAAACCCACGACAAATGGCGAGATTCACCAAATAATGAAAACTAAATGCAAAACAACATCAAAACATTCCCTTCCTTTTAGCAACACACCACAATCAAATTTTCAGAAAAAACTTAAAAAACTATATTCTTCAACAAAAGTAGAAAATTGCACCGGAAATCATATCAACCCCATCCATCCCACAAGCACACGCAAGCATTTTTCAGAAAAAAATGAGATCTCCGAAATGACTCAAACAATCAACACTGTGAAGAATGCATCCTTTCACTTTCACCCACAAACAAACATGAAATGCTAAACACCACCAAAAAACAAAACTCATTCGAAAACCATATTGTCATCTAAAATCCAAAATCAAATATGGAAGAGATGAAAACATATTTCTCATGATGATATAATGGCAGCAAAAACAAGGAAAAATGAGTAAATCCATACATTTGTTGTTGGTTTGTCATCGGAGAAGAGGATCACCGGAAAAGGGAACGGTGTCGAAGGAGAGCCGGAGAAGGCATTGTCGCCGGAGTATGAGGGGTGTTTGTAGAGGGGAGTGGGTTGTTGGATGAGAGGTAGGGGTTTGATTTGGGGTGTTTTCATTTGGTTTCTTTAAGGGGAAGTGAGAAAACAAAAGAAACATTTAGTACTAGTCCTTTTATATTTTGGAAACCAAAGGAATTCATTTCATTTTTGGGGTGACACAAACAGAAGGAAAACAGTTGGTCAAACGAAATTTATTTTCATTTCTCTTGGTTTCTAGGTGCACAAACCCCCTAGTCACACACTAGTGCCCCTTCAAATGAAATATCCCTAATGATATAACATTTTTCTTCAATTCAGGAGCATGCTTGACCCTCGCTTGTTCTCGCATATCCTCCCACGTTGAATCTGACATCTTATCCGGCTTCTTCGACTTCTTCTTGAGGGCTTTGGAAAAGCCCTCCTTTGCCAACACATATATCACCCCTCTCTTGCCACCAGATGAACGTGTTCTCGCCATTGAAGCGCTTCACCATAAAATTTTCAGCATTTGCCAAACTTATCTTTCCTTCTTCGCCCACCAACACCTCTCGACACCTTATGGTGACCTTGATTCCTCGAAATCATGAACCAAAGCTCTAATAATAGTTTGTTAAGATTCAATCCAGCTCCTCCAGATAAATCCGCCCAAACCCAAGATCGTAAACTTCGTGAAAAAGAGGTTGAAGGGGAAAAAGGCCAAACCACGAGAGAACACGTAGACAAAGAGATTTAGGTGGGTGTATCCTAACCCACAACGCTTCCAAATCGATAGAAAATATCCAATACAAAGAGAAATTACACGGAGATAGAATTTCATCCGTGTCAAAATAACTCTCTTCAAATTTCTCTAAACAAAACCAGTTTTTGCCAATAGTCAGTCACCTTGAGTACGATCAATGTATTCTTGTATGGTAAAAAGACATCACGGAACAAGATTCATTAAATTTGTACACGAAATGTCTTGCATAAAGTTTTTAGTGAGTTATTTATAACATAAATAATACAGTTATATTTACTTTAGAAATGGTATTAAATATGTTTAATAACATAAAAAGATCGATGATAAGTTTTTTTTTATTTTGAAAGGAAGAACAATATGTCATGTTATTAAACTAGACTTAGCCTAATAAGTATAGATGAGCATAACTGTATAAATTAGACTTAGCCTAACCCATGATCCCGAACATAGTCAACCATTCGATCTCATTGGGCCTGATTGCTGGATTTTCTCACTTTAGCTTAGCTCTGTACAATGTATTAAATGTTGTATAAATATGCAATAGAAAAGGTGTTCCAATATCTCTTAGAATGTCTCGAGATTTTAAAAAAAATGTTAAGTTCGAGTTAGAAACTTAGAAACAGGACCGGTTAGGTTTCATCAGGTATAACTAGAATCATACTAAAAAGAATTAATCCAACTCAACTTTGAGTTGAGAGGTTGAGGGATTAATATGCGATAAAGAATCTCTGAAAATGGAAGCTATCCATAGCCTTAAATTGGAAAATAATGAGAAAATTTGAACAAATTTCAAACTGAAATTCCCACCAATAAGGAATACTGCTTAGTGCTTACCTTTCCATTGGGAAACGGGTGTGGTGCTGAATTAAGAGCATGACTAACGGGGTCAACCCCCCCCCCCCCCCCCCCTCATCAAATATTTTATTATTATTTTGTTTTTTTTGTTTTGATTTTTTGAATTTGTTATTTGAATTATTTTTTTGAAAGTACGTTTTATAATTGTTTTGAAATTTTATATTTTTTAAAAAAAATTCAAAATGGACCCCAAAATATTGTGAATGAGAGAGATAGGTTGTTGTGGGTTGTGATTAATATGTGAATATGATAAGAAATAGAAAAAGTGAGTTGAGGAGAGAGAAAGTTAATGTGGAAGAAAGAGATAACGCCTGACAGTAATGACCTATCGAGTTTTATTGAATTTACCTCCACCTCAGCGAAGTCAACGACAACATGGAATGTCTCAGCTATGGAGACAACAATATTTTATGTTTTCACGGGCTTTGATAGATACGAGCCATCGGACCCAACAATGGTGAAGGGGATCACACCATTGGACAAAGATAAGTTGTAGTAACGGGCGTTGCTTGCATTGATGATGCGGAAACGGTACTTCCGACGTTGGACGGTCAAATATGGCCATGTTTTTCCCGATGATAGCATTGCCATAATACTCCGGCCACCATGACGGGTGGATATCTGGATTTACTCCGATCGGGTCCATGTGAATCGACCCATCGGTGCTGAAACTACTGTTTATCGGATAAATTGTTCATATTGGCAAGGTGATTAAAAGACTTGAGAGCTATAATTACATGATGGGATAATTATCTTCTTCGTAATATTACATTTGGTCTTCAAAAAAAACATTTGTTTACTCTTCGTTTTGCTGAATATGCATTTTCTGTGGCTCTGCAGCTGATAGGATCGTGCTAAAAATGACTCGTTTTTATGGTAAAAGAAGAGGCAGACTTGGATACGACTTATTTTTAAACTGGACCGTAAGTCTCATTCGGAAAAATTGTTTGGTTGGGATATTGTAAAACATAATTATTTGATATATTAACTGCAAAAAAAATCCAAAACCTGTACAAATTAAAACATTAAACGTATCTACGAGAATTTAAGTTAAAACCACACCTATCTGCTATGATCAAATGTCAATCGAACTCCTGCCTTCTCAGCAGGTTTAGCCTGAAATCCAACCCCGGATTGCCTATCACATAAGCTCCGAAAAGTCCGGAAGTAAATACATTAACAAATATTACTTCCATTTTTTTCAATATACAAAGAAGTACTTCAAATAAATATATGAACAATTTTTTCTATCAAGAATTTTCACAACCAAGAACTTCGGCAAAGATGAGGTCAAGGATGGATGAACCTAAAGTTACAAAGTAATCATGAACAAAAATACAATTTTACTTCAGATTTGATTCGAGTTCGATGGGCACCTGCTCCTCGTCTCCATCTTTATTGGTGCTGTCTTCGACCGCCAGAGCTACCAGAATAGCAAGCAAAGGATAGCTAATTGTGGTGAGAGACCAGTTTACTGCAAGCTGAGACATAAGTGGTGTTTTGCGCTTATCAGCTTGCCAGGCTACTGCTGCCCCAGCACTCTGCACTCCTTTGTAAAATCCACTATATCTGCAGTTGATTCAAAGAATCAGATAAATATAGCTGGAAAGAAGAAAATAAAAAAATAAAATAGTTCTGTTCACACGTAAAAAGACTCATACGCATCCAGTTTTTTATTAGCAGACTTTTTGTATTTAAATCTTGCTTTCCGAGTATACGGCTTTAAGCCTTTATGCCAGGTTTAAAATAGATGTCCAATTTTAAAATCAGCAGGTAGTTGTCAATTGTGTTTTTATTGGACTAAAAACCACCTGCTATGTGAGTTCAAATGCTCAAGAAAGTATTAAACAAGTAAAAGGGAATTATATTTTAGAGCGTAAACTGCAAGGCACCACCTTGTGTTTACAAAATGAACCTCCTACTAAGCTACTAAAACTCCTGAGAAGCTTATGCTGTGAATTAAATATAAGTTAGCTTTTGAGAGATAAATGATTTGTCTTGGCATTCAAAGTCGATATCTGCCCTCTATGGCGACGTCTCAAAATTGTTGAAGCAAAATTTTGTATTAAAAAGAGAAACATTAGAAAATAACAAAGAAAATTAATTGTAACAAACCAGATGGAGGATGAAGGGAACAGAACTAAGTTCAGAACAAGCATCAGCACTAAAGAACAACCAAAGGGAAGTTGAATTTTTTTAACCTGCTGAGAATCTCTGATTCGTCTGCTAATGCACCAATCACCCAATAAACCAAGCTCTGAAACATGGAATCCAGAAGACCATAGCTGAAATAAAGCACAAAAGGCCCGGCATACCTCTTCTCCTTGAAATCGATTTTATGTTCCCACTTCCCATCTTTGTACCTCAACTGGTTTGCCAATCCACCACCCCAGACCACCGTACCAACAATTGCCACAATCGCAATCCCTAGATAGCCCCGTCTTCTCCTGCTCTTGAAGCTGAAATCAAGCACATAGCCTATAGCCAAAGAACCTAACATTTGAGCTCCCCAATAGAACATGTTGTTGAGACCACTGGTCCTGAGATTGAACAACAACCCATTCACATTGTTGAATTGGTAGCTGTAGAAGAAGTTGCTGGCCCAGGCTGCAGGCAGGATAAGGAGCATTTTCCAGTTGAGGAAAAGGCGAAGGATCTCCACTGCTTCCTTGGAAGGGGAGGAATACTCCACTGTACTGACTCGGCTGCCATCATCACGTACGACCTTTGACGGGGGGAGGATGGCAAGAGAAATTAAAGCACCAGTCAACATGAAGCAGATGAATGCAATGTATGTACCTGTTGGAATATGAATATAAGTAACAGGTATTCATGGTAATATCAACGTCGATACATAAGCTGGTATATAAAAAATAAGACCTTGCATTCTAAGCTTGAGTTTGAATTTCTCATTGGATCAGATATATTTTTGCTTTGGTATCACTCTACCAAATAGCTCTAAATGGGGGGGGGGGGGGGGGGAAGTCTTTAAGTGGAACTGATGGTCATGTACTCATGTATGCAACTGATGCTCGGAACATACAACTTACATATGGTAAGAAGATTGCAATTGTAAGAATGGATCCAAACATAAACTTATAATAAGACGATCGAAACAAAAGACAGAGATGCCAGTCAAAACCAGTCTCCTAGACTAGAGCATGGATCCAATTCCAAACTCTCGTTCCAAGATGAGATGACAGTCTGCACCTCTAGACCATGGAATTAAGATTCATAAAAGACCTCTAGACCATGGAATTAAGATTCATAAAAGATCTCAACATTTTCCTAATACTAACTGGAGCATTTCCGTTATTAATTTTTTTATTTTACAAATATGTTATTGATGCAATTTCCAAATTTTAAATTCCCAGCATGTTGTAATTGTGTCTCTATTTCTTCTTGTTCATGTTCCTAACTTTCCATTGTAATTCCTAGTGTTTGCCACTTTTCACACTTTGTGAGTACAGTCAATCAGAGTCAATCACGACAAAGTTACAACCTAAGATCTAGTCTTATTGTGATAATCTTTCGTATTCCATTTATTCGACCGTATGCTTCCAAGTACCTATAATCGTACTTACAAACCATGGACTCTCATAATGCCATAAACTAAAATTCAGGTTAGCATTTCGATGCATACAGTACACAAAACACTGACAGGTGAAAATCAATGAACTTATGGTAATGGTGGCATTTGGAACACCCTCAAGTATGCAAACCCCGTGGTAGTAGTCGGGCTTAAATTTTTCACAAGATTTCTGACTATAACACTAGAATGCTATCTCACTGTTACACAAATCAAGTGCACCGCATTATATTCTCCAAAAAGGTGGGACCCATTTCGCGTCCGACTAGCTAATAAATAATCATAAACGAGTGGGGGGGAAACATTACGACGAACAAACAAACAAACAAAAAAAGTAAATTCGTGCAAAGCTTGAAAATATAAACGACAACACATACCGTCGTTAACCGATCCGGCCTCGGTCCGATGATAATTAAACAAGAAAGGAAGAAGTCCTCCAACAACACCACCGAGATTAAAAATCCCCCAAAACAAGGCAATATAAACCCCCTTCCTCTCCTTCCTCGGGCACGCGGTCATAACTGCCCCCTGCCCGGCCCACAACAACCCGGCCCCGACACCGAGAACAGCGCCGGCAACAACCACAAACCTCTCGTCATGAAACCGATTGTAATGCAAGAAAGACCCGGCGTAGAGGGCGTAAGTGGCGGAGGCGAAGAGAAGGGTGAGGCGGGGGCCGAGGACGTTGTAGATGCCCCCGCCGGCGACGCCGGAGATGGCGAAGAGGGCGTAGAGAGCCGTGTTGGCGTTGTCGGCGGCGGAGTGGTTGAGCTGCCCTCCACCGCCGAGGCCGGAGAGGGCGTTGAACATGCCCGGGCAGCAGAAACAGATTACGGAGATTAGGAGGACTTGGGTTAGAGGGGAGGTGTAGCTGAGGAGGTGGGGTTTGGGGAGAGGGGTGGAGGAGAGAGAGGGAGGAGACATGTTTGGGAGACAGACGGGAAGAGGGGAGGAGTGTTTTGGAGTTCGATTTGTGTTTAGTAAAAGGAAGAGGTTGTGTTTTGTTTTTGTTTTTTAATATTAAGAATATTTGTAATTTTACGTGATTTAATTTGTAAAATTGATAACGGTGTTAACGGAATAGTGATATTGTTGAAAACCGTTCAATAACACCAGGTTTGATGCGCAACCAATGATATTCTCCTAAGTTTTTCATTCTTTCATTTATACTTTTTTGTTTGGTTTGATTTCATTTTGTATACCCCGAACTTGAATGGACTTTTAACACATATCAATCTATAAATTAGTCTACTACATAAACACCATTAACCATTATTTAACATAAGCAACCAATGATTCATTCTGTCTTATCGTGCTAATAAACCGCCATCATCCAAAGATTGGTTCTACTCGAATAATTCTTAAGTCATCCATTATTCTTCTATTTTACTTTCATCATATTACCATTTTGGAGCTTCAAAAATTACGATTTCTCTGTAATTAGTTCTCAAAACACAAACTAAGAACTATCTAATCCCCACATATATTATTAAACCTTCACCACCTTAACTAACGCATAATGATGTCAAGAACCCAGCATATTACTACTCACAATGAATCAACCGAGTTGGCAAACGACCAAGTCAACGATTCACCCACAACAACTAGCATCAAGCAATTCCAAATTAAACTAAATATACAATTACCCTAAAGTATGAAGTAGAGAATACTCACTAGTATTTAGGACACAGCAGATTTATCAACCAAATTAATTTATTGCATAATAAGATTGAGAAAGAGAAAACCGAAAGCGGGTGTGAAGGGGGAAAATACGAGAGAGATGGTAATTTGGTCAAAATATGTCTTTTATGTTTTGAAAGGGTGTTTGTAAGTTTTCAACAATTAGAAGGGGTAGATTGTAATCTTTTTTTATGCTGGGGTTTGATCCGCCCGATTAGAAGGGGTAGATTGTAATGTAATCTTTCCATGGATGGTCGGGTCTACGGGCAGAGCCCGGAGAAAATAAACAGGTCGGGCTTCTCGTTAAGGTAAATGGGCTCCGACGGGCTGTTTAATCCAACGTCTCTAATCAACAATGACGTCAGCATTTTAGAGTGGTTGGTTTTTTTATTTTATTTTTTAAATTACGAAAATATAATTCATTAATTACTAAAGTGACATTACAAAAATCTATATAAACTCTCGTTCCATTCATTTATTCACAATAATTCTTCTTCTCTTCCAAATTCCAATATTCTTAATCTTTAACTAAGTGTTCTCATTGTGCTATAAGTGGGTCGAGACGTCGAGTTTGTGCAAAAACCTAAAGTTGTTGCTCGATTTGTCCGGTTTCGCGACACACTGACACAATCTTCTTTGTTTCTCACCTTCTAGTTTGCATTTATTTTCCCTTTAAATTTATTTAGTATAATTAGTTTATTTGAGTTAATTATCATGAATTTCTCGTTGATTTAGATTTTTGTTTACCTACTTTTTAATTTCAATAGCATCTGACTCATCAATTAATTCATCACCTGAACCTGAGAAGGATATTAATCTACCTATTAGTGCATCAAGTAGAGGCAAAAGTAGTAGAAAAAGAACTTGTAACGTTTTGAATGATTTTGACTTATCACAAGATAAAAATGGGAAATAATAAGCTATATGTAAAATATGTGGTGTTGAACTTACTACTACCGGTAGTAAATGAACTACTCATCTAATAAGACAAGCAACAAAAATTAACTTAAAATATTGGAGCATCTACTTCACAACAATATATTTTAGACTCTAGTTCTGAAACTTTAAAAACTAGGAAATACGATCCAATCAAAGGTAGAGATGTAATTGTTAATTATATAATTAGAGATGAATTACCGTTTAGCCAGTTGAATCTCCAAATCTTAGAAATACATTTAGTTACCATAATCCACAATTTTAACTATTTTCCAAACACACATTAGGGGTTGTTGCAAATACAAAATATGATAAGGGAAAACAAACTTAATTCAATACATTTGCATTAATGCTTTCCATTTTGCTGTATAACTGCTATTTTTAAGATGATTCATCGGTTTTACATAAAAACATTATATCATATGCATCATTTTTTGCACTCACATACTACTATGATTATATATAACCAGATAAGAGATGTACTGTATGAATATTCAATAACAAATAAATTTTGTGTAATTTCTTTTGACAATGCTAGTAATAACTCTGGAGCAGTAGAATTACTTATAATATCATGTAATCCACCCTTAGATGGTATTTTTTTCATATTAGATGTGTTTGTCATGTTTTAAACTTTGTTGTACAAGATAGACTTGAAATAAAAAACCTTATTTGCAAAATGTTTGAGATGCTATCACCTATTTAGGTACATATAGATATCAAGAATTTAGAGAATTGTGCTCTAGTAATGATGTTAAACCTAGAAAATTTAAATTAAACATCCCTCATAGATTGAACTCTACTTATGAAATGTTGTTTTCCTTATAAATCTTTAATTACAGCTTTTTATAATGAAAAACAAAACGATTTTTTTTAACTAATATTCATTGAGAAAATTGTAAAATTATGTTAGATTTTCTGAAACTTTTTTTAACTTCGCTAACACATTAAGTGGAACATATTATACAACTGCTAACTTATTTATATATGAATTACTTCCAATTACTAAAATATTTAAAAAATATGGGAATAATGGTAGTTTTGTAGAAATTATAAATGTAATAGAGACTAAGTTTAATAAATATCAGAAACCTCCACCGTTAAATTTTTGTTTACTTTTGTCATGGATCCTAGATTTAGACTGACTGGTTTACAAATCTACTTAGAAACTATTTTTTAAAACATGAATTATGAAGATTGTGAAGATTACTTAAAACAAATTAGAACACAACTTAATAGAAATTTTGGTCTATATGAACGATTACATAATGTTAATCAAATGGGCTCTAATATTGCTAGTTCATCATCATCCCAACACCACCTACTTTTGGATGAAGATGATGATAAAACTTTCAATAGAATTGGTTAAATCCAAAAAGATTAAGATTTAAACAAAATGATTCACATAACGAATTAACTGCATATTTAAATATGGATATGTACTTAACTACTGCATATTGCAAATCTTTTGATATTTTAAACTGGTGGAAATCTAACTCTGCTAAATTTCCAATAAAAAAAATTCTATATTAAAACGTGATTTACTAACTCCTTTAGCGTCAACTGTGTCGTATGAGGTTGCATTTAGCACAGGTAAACGGGTTTTGACTGACAAGATGTGCAACACATCCGCTAGCTCACTAGAGACAAGTGTTTGCTTGAGGGATTGGTTGGACGCAAAAGAGAGAATGCAGAACATGCAAATCAATGAGAGCAACAACGAAGACGAATAAACTATTTATAATTGTAATATTTAATACATTAGAAATTGTATCATTGTATGTAATTTTTAAATTTATTGTACTTAATACAAATTCACTATCAGTTGGAATGGGTGGACGGGGTAGTCGATGAGGTAATGTCGTAGATGAACCGATTATTTTGTTGAAATTCTAATCTGATAGTTTTTTAATTAAAACTTTATAAGTTAAGGTTATATGAATATATGCAAATCTGACCGATAAGACCTGAACCTAGTCGAACCCGACCCGACCGATCGGGCCCACCACTGGGTCGGGCTGGGCTCCAGCCCGGCCCGTTACCTACATTTAGTGAAGCGTTCAAAAGTTGGTATTGTCATATATTATACCATTTGATTTATTTATTATCTTTGAAGATTGAAAGTTATTTCAATAAATGTTATCTTTGTGTTATTGTTTTAAGCATCTCTCTTTATATTTGTGGACTTTGTGTAATCGCTTTGAGCACCTTAAGAATTTAATTTTAGTAGTTTTTAAACCTTCCAAGGGTCCATTTAGGACACCGAGCTTTTGAGTTGGGGATTTTCAAAAGCTATGTTTTAAAGATGGATAGTTTTTTAAGCCGACCTCTCCACCACCAGCACAAGTGAATAAGAGAAAATCACGTCTCCGGACGGGAAATCCTCTTTGCGCCGAGAAGAAGGAAACCTCGTTGGAGAAGAAGAAGAATGATCTTCTATGAAATAGTTGAACGGTCAAAATTGAGACTTTATGAAGTGTGAGTCTCATATTTCTATTTGAATAGTTAGAGGCCCGAGAATTGGGGGGCGCTCGTCGTCTTGATCATCAATGATCCATTTAGTCATCTTGTTGTTTTTACACACTAAACGCAAGTACCTTTTAGATGTCAAATACTATTTCTATTTGAATAGTTTGAGTTTTTTTTATTTACGTTTGAGGTACCTTTTAGATGTCAAATACTAGCTAGTATTAGTTGTTTGAGATGAATTTTAAAAATTTGATGTCTCATTTATGGGAAAATCATCTATTTAAATGTTATATCAAGATAAATTTTGATTTTTCAAACCAAACCAATTTTAAAAAATTCAATATAATTTTCAGATTAAATTAATGTTGATATTGTTAGTGTTAGTTGAGTCATTACATGTGTTAATTTTTTTCTTCTAAATTTCAAAATTAAAAACTGCAAATAAAGAGACTATAACACACTAATAAATTCTTTTCCAGAAAAAACATATTAAGAAGTTTGAAAAATCATATTATCAGTTATTCAGAAAATCTAATTAAAAATAAGGAAAATGTTTAGTAGACGCGCGCGTCACTGACGCTACTTACGTGGCGGAGAAATTTTGTCCATTCAGCATCCAGTCAGCATGTACACTAAGCTTCTCAGAGCAATGATGTCTTTCTTATTTGTCTTCCCGATGCATTAAATGCATATCTACGGAGATACCACCTTTTCTTTTGGCGCTCAACGGAGATCCACTAAAGATCCCTTAGGGTTTCACGTCACCTATTTTTTTACTCATTTTCCTTTTTTTCGGACAAGCGCATGACTCATTCCGGACACAGTTACTATGTAATCCTGATAGTTGGAACACTTATTCCGGACAAACGTGCTACTTACTCCGGAATGTTGTCTTTTTCTTTTATTTTCCCGATGCATCCACAATCGCATTTAATGCTCCTCAAATCAGCACGTCCTCCATTTCTTCTTTTTTGGCGCTTCACGGAGATACAAAATGTTTTGGCTACCTTATTCGGATACTATGAACCCTTCCTTCTTCTTCCTCCCTTTTTGCTGTACTGTAATGACACTCGTTAATGTGTCCTCACAGCCGGCGCATGCCTCAAACGTCCCGCAAGAGAAGATGTATTTTCCTTCCTTCGAAGAAGCCAAAACATTTTACGTTTCCTATGCCGATTCCTGTTGTTTTGGTGTGAAAATAAGGCAATCTCATTACGATCGTGGTGTTGTTATACGGGTCACTCTTACTTGCTCCAAGGAGGGTAATGCTCCGGGAAACCAAGGTGAAGGTAGACCAAAACATAGGTTATCCGGTAGGGTCGAGTGCACTGCTTGGATCAGGGTCTCCGGAAATCCATCCAGAGGCTACGTAATTAACTACGTAGATCTCCAACATAACCACGCCATGCTGTCGGACGACCAGATGTGCTTCCTCCGACAAAAACGATCCGTCCCGGATTCCGCTAGAGCACGCATTTCGTGTAATGATGCTGCCGGGATATCGTCCGCCAAGACCATGCAATCTTTTGTGGTCGAAGCCGGAGGTCATGACAAATTGTCTTTCAACGAGCGGGACCTAAGGTGTTTTGTTTTCTACTTAACTAGGTTGATGTTACCCATTTTGCTTTGTCATAAAAATTGTGTTTTGCAGGAATGTTGTGTACGAGTTTAGAAACCTGAAGATGGGACCAGGCGATGCCCAAGCTATCCAAGATTATTTCATCAGGATGTAGAAGAATGATTCCCAGTTTTTTTACGTAATGGATATGGACGACGAAGGCAGACTACGAAACGTGTTCTGGGCCGACAATCGTTCTCGAGTTGCGTACTCTTACTTTGGAGATGCCATATGTTTCGACACAACCTACATAACCAACAAGTACGACATGCCTTTTGCCCCATTTGTGGGGGTAAATCACCATTACCAGTCCGTCCTTCTCGGTTGCGCAGTCCTCTCTTCCGAGACGACACAAAATTACATTTAGTTGTTCCAAACATGGTTGACGTGCATGAACGGTACGTACTTTGTCTGTCCGGTTTACGTTATATGTCTGTCCGGTTTACGTTATTTGTCTGTCCGATTTACGTTATATGTCTGTCCGGTTTACGTTATTTCTCTATCCGGTTTACGTTATATGTCTGTCCGATTTACGTTATTTGTCTGTCCGGTTTACGTTATATGTCTGTCCGGTTTACGTTATTTGTCTGTCCGGTTTACGTTTTATGTCTGTCCGGTTTACATTATTTGTCTGTCCGGTTTACGTTTTATGTCTGTCCGGTTTACCATATGTTTTTATCTGGTTTACGTTATGTGCATATATAAGCCCCCCGATGATCATAACAGATCAATGTGGTGCCATAACTGCGGCGGTGAGGACTGTGTTCCCTGAAGCGCGACACAAATTTTGTATATGGCATATAATGAATAAAGCGCCTGTGAAGCTGCCCACGAAGTACCGGGAGCATACGTTGTTTGAGCTCAAAATCTGTGTATTTGATTCCAAGACTCCGGCTGAATTTGAGCGTAATTGGCAGGGTTTTCTCGATGATTTCGAGTTCCACAACAATAGTTTGCTCCAATCCATTTATGCAATTCGAGAGTACTGGGTACCTGCATTTGCGCGAGATTGTTTTTTTGCCGGAATGGCATCAACCCAGAGAAGTGAGAGTTGTAGGATCGTGTGGGTTATGGGTCCACTAATCACTATTTAAGCTAATCCACAATTCTCTACTTGATTAAGCAATCAAATGCGCAGCGGAATAAACAAACAAGTAGAGAAAGAAAGACAAAGCAAACCACACAAAGACGCGTCGGATTTACAGAGGGTCGGCCGCTCCTACGTCCTCTCTTGCAAGCCCCTCTCGAATCTTCGTTCGAGCCCCTCTTGCGTCTTCACTATGCCTCCCCGTTCCGGGCCGGGAGCAACGCCTTTTACAAGTCTTCAAGCTCGCGAACAACCCTCGCCGAGCTTGGCACCACCTCTCACAACCCGAGAGGATCACTTCGGGCTTTCACCGAAATCTCTACTTCTTTGTCTTGGGCTTTCACCAAGACCCTTGCTCACTTGACAACACAAGTAACCGAGTGGGATTCACTCTCTAATTGAGCACAACAATTGCTAGATTGATTGTATGATGAATGATGTGGAAATTAGGCTTTGGATGGCTAATTTGGAGCTTTGAGGTTGTGGAAAATCTCACTATAAGTTTGACACTTTGGAGTTGTGAAATCTTGTGGAAAACTAAGTGTGAACCTCTATTTATAAGCTCCTAAAGTTTTCTAGCCGTTTGGACAAGATTTGATTGGGTTTTGTGCAAGATACACAAGTCAGAAAATCGGGCTGCAAATCTGTCCAGAAACGGTCGACCGAAAAGGTGCAACGGTCGACCGAACGCTTGGGTTCGATAGGGATACGGTCGACCGAAATATGAATCAGTCGACTGAACACTTAAGTCTATTAAGAAAACGGTCGACCGAACAGGGTTACCGGTCGACCGAATAAGCGTTTCGGTAGAGGGAAAATTGGATCGGTCGAACGAAATCGTAACGACCGATAGCAGGGAATTCTTGACAAGGTTAAATGGTCGACCGAACTTGGCACATGGTTCGACCGTTTGGCTAAGTATATGGAGGTGTATATAGTTTTAATACGAATACGACCGTTGGGCATATACGACAAGAATAACGGTCGGAACAGTAAGTTTAAACGGTCGACCGAAAGATATGGTGTGGTCGACCGAAACTAGACAGGGAAACATAAACAGGATTAATTGATCATCCGGTCGACCGAACGGCATGTTGCGGTCGACCGAATGTGGCCAGACTTTTGCAATTCAAGTTTTGGTGTTTTCCGGTCTAAGTTTGGGTGATCTATTGAAGTCCAAATAATGTGAAATTTCGTGTGTGACTTCTATAGGGAACCTATTGTGTATGTGATTGGTTTTTAACTCTTGTATGCTCAATTTACACATATTCCTAAGACTCAAAATAAATCAACATTACATGTCTTCGATTTAGCTTTAATTACATGTCTTGACTTCATTTCCTTCTTTCTTGAGTCTTTGATCACCTGTAGAGGTTAGCACAATACAATATATATGCAATGCAATATGTGTGCTACTCTACATCATCATAATTAAGATTAGGTTAATTAAATCATCAAAACATAGATTAAGGCCAAAAAGCCAACAATCTCCCCCTTTTTGATGATGGCAACCTATATCTTAATTCTATCTAAATACATGGAATTTGTATATGTAAACTATGCATATTAATGCTCCCCCTATGGATGTGCATAGTTTTTGTTCAATTTTATGCCAAATTCCAAGTTACCCCCTTAATTATCTCTCCCCCTTTGACATCCATCAAAAATAATAATTATTTAAGAGTTTAAGCATAGAATTTGGATGTCTTGTAATGAAGTTGCTCCCCCTAAATTTTGCACTTCATTACTCTAATAAAAGATATAACAATTAAGCTCCCCCTATCAATAAGGCTAAATTGAAACAATGAGTATGATGAAATTTAAGTTTAATTAAGTTTCTTCTTAAGCCTTATTCTAACATCCATTTAGAATTGACATTTAAAATCAATGGATGTGATAAAAGATTTGCAATGAATAGGGTATATGATTTGCAATGAATTAAACTATGTGATATGTCAATTAAGCATATGAAGCTAGATTAGAGCTAATTTAACATGAATTGTATAGATAAGAATTTATACCAATGTTGAATTCGAATTTAGCTCCAATCTCATTTGGTGATGCAACCGGATTTGAATTTGACTCTTGAGCTCACCCGGTCACCACCAATCTCCTCCTCAATCTCCTACAAGTGTAGACTTTGGTACCCATTTTTACTTCGGTCCATTAAGTTTAGCTTTTGGTACCCAAATCCAAGTCGATTTTGGTACCTCTACACTAGTTTTGCTCTTCATGGCATTATGATGATAATAAATGTTTTGAACAGGAAAGTTCTTAACATAAAAACTATTTTTATTGCCATGTGTGAACTTATGCAATTTATTTGACAAATTTTTGTTTAATGCATTAAGCTCACTGTTTTTGGTTGCTAGAGATTCATTCAAGCAATTTAGATTTTTAATCATTGAATTATGCTTTTCATTCATGTTAAGCATGTGAATCTCTAAATTTGCAACTTTTTCATTGATGCAATTCAAGTCATGTAGTAATTGCTTGCTTTCAAGATGAGATTTATCAAGTTTAATAAGCAAGTCATTTGTATCGATTTCTAGCATATGACTATCAATTGCATTTGATGAGGTAGTTTTACCATTTAAATGTTCATTCCTCAAGCATGCATTTTCAGAAGTTAGAACTTCAATTTTAGCAAGCAAATCATTTTTGTCATCTAAGATAGATGCATTTTGACATTTCAAATCAAGAATTTGCTTATTTGCTAACTTATTAGACTCATGAAGTTCTTTAGATTTTTCTAAAAGTTTTAGAAATGCATTTTGTAGTTTATGTGAATGTGATGATTTTTCACTTAAACTACAACTTGAAGAGTGACTAGAAGATACCTCATCTTCACTTTCTCCATCGGATGAGCTTGATGTTGAACAAGATGTTGAATTGATTTCTTCACATCTAACTTGAGCTACATCCATTGGAGTGGCTTCTCCCTTCTTCCCGGTTGGTGAATCTCCTTCACCAAAATTTTTTCTAATGTTTGCCATATATGATGAGCACTATCACATGAGCAAACAAGATTAAAATGTTCATCTCCTAATGCACAAAATAAGACATTCATAGCTTTTGCATTTAGGGATGCATTTTTCTCATCTTCTAAACTCCATTTACTAATATGATATCTAAGTGATTCATATGGAGTTTGGATCATAAACCACATGTTAATGTTCATGGATTTAACAAATGAAGACATTTTAGATTTCCATGATACAAAGTTATCTTCATCAAAATATGGTGGTTTAAATGATTCATTTGGTGTGGATGCATTAAGAGTCATGTTAATTTATCGATTAAGAATAAAATTAACGAACAAGGCTCTGATACCAAATGTAGGTAGGATCGTGTGGGGTATGGTTTACTAATCACTTTTTAATCTAATCACCTACTTGTTTAAGCAATCAAGTAAATGCAGCGGAATAAAAAACAAAACAAGCAAGTGTAGGAAATCAATGTAAACCACACAAAGACGCGTCGGATTTACAGAGGTCCGGCCGCTCCTACGTCTTCTCTTGCAAGCCCCTCTCGAATCTCCGTTTGAGCCCCTCTTGCGTCTTCACTATGCCTCCCCGTTCCGAGCCGGGAGCAACGCCTTTTACAAGTCTTCAAGCTCGCGAACAACTCTCGCCGAGCTTGGCACCACCTCTCACAACCCGAGAGGATCACTTCGGGCTTTCACCGAAATCTCTACTTCTTTGTCTTGGGCTTTCACCAAGACCCTTGCTCACTTGACAACACAAGTAACCGAGTGGGATTCACTCTCTAATTGAGCACAACAATTGCTAGATTGATTGTATGATGAATGATGTGGAAATTAGGCTTTGGATGGCTAATTTGGAGCTTTGAGGTTGTGGAAAATCTCACTATAAGTTTGACACTTTGGAGTTGTGAAATCTTGTGGAAAACTAAGTGTGAACCTCTATTTATAAGCTCCTAAAGTTTTCTAGCCGTTTGGACAAGATTTGATTGGGTTTTGTGCAAGATACACAAGTCAGAAAATCAGGCTGCAAATCTGTCCAGAAACGGTCGACCGAAAAGGTGCAACGGTCGACCGAACGCTTGGGTTCGATAGGGATACGGTCGACCGAAATATGAATCAGTCGACTGAACACTTAAGTCTATTAAGAAAACGGTCGACCGAACAGGGTTACCGGTCGACCGAATAAGCGTTTCGGTAGAGGGAAAATTGGATCGGTCGAACGAAATCGTAACGACCGATAGCAGGGAATTCTTGACAAGGTTAAACGGTCGACCGAACTTGGCACATGGTTCGACCATTTGGCTAAGTATATGGAGGTGTATATAGTTTTAATACGAATACGACCGTTGGGCATATACGACATGAATAACGGTTGGAACAGTAAGTTTAAACGGTCGACCGAAAGATATGGTGCGGTCGACCGAAACTAGACAGGGAAACACAAACAGGATTAATTGATCATCCGGTCGACCGAACGTCATGTTGCGGTCGACCGAATGTGGGCAGACTTTTGCAATTCAAGTTTTGGTGTTTTCCGGTCTAAGTTTGGGTGATCTATTGAAGTCCAAATAATGTGAAATTTCGTGTGTGACTTCTATAGGGAACCTATTGTGTATGTGATTGGTTTTTAACTCTTGTATGCTCAATTTACACATGTTCCTAAGACTCAAAATAAATCAACATTACATGTCTTTGATTTAGCTATAATTACATGTCTTGACTTCATTTCCTTCTTTCTTGAATCTTGATCACCTGTAGAGGTTAGCACAATACAATATATATGCAATGCAATATGTGTGCTACTCTACATCATCATAATTAAGATTAGGTTAATTAAATCATCAAAACATAGATTAAGGCCAAAAAGCCAACAAGAGTATGAACGCATTTTTTGATAAGTACCTCACATCTAGGACGACACTAAAGCAGTTCGTTCAACAATACGAACTCGCACTCCGCCACAAGTATGAGAAGGAAGCTCAGTCGGATTTCGATTGTATTCATAAGGCTCCGCAATTGATTTCGAAATATCCATTCGAGAGGCAATTGAGCGAGTTGTATACGGTGGGGGTCTTCAAGAAGGTGCAATTAGAAATTGGGAAGATGATGTACTGCGATATCACGGACGAGTTTAACGAGGAGGACACATTCCACTTCAATGTGACTGAACATGTATTGACACATATGCTCCCATTGTCGAAACGGTTTGCAGTGCAAATTAGAGATGTGAAGTGGTCATGCAATTGCAGAATGTTTGATCACGTCACGCTCCTTTGTTGTCACGTTTATGTTGTTATTGCACGACAACGTCCCAACACGTTGCTCCCCGAGTCTTACATCGTCAACAGATGGAGGAAGGACATCCGAAGGAGCTATCGAGACAAGTTTTCCCTTCAAAATGGCACGATGGAGAACGATGCGCTTCGTCGCCATGACAACATAATGGGTCGTGCGGTTTGGATCGCCCAGGCCTCTTTCGTCTCACACGACAGATATCTTCATGCGGTTGAGGCACTTGACTTGCTTAAGGAACGTATGCAACGAGCTGATCCTGGGCTGGAGGGTACATCCGTTCTCAATCCGGATAAGACAAGACGGAAAGGCAGACCACCGAGCAAACAACGGATTTCTTTGTGTGAGAAAATAATTAAAAGTAACGATAGGAGAATCATCAGGAAGAAGCCTTCACTGTCGTTGCACCCAATCACACCCAAACCAGGGGATCACGACTTCAATGATTGGGACATGAGTTTGTATTATGAGGGAGTTCCTCCTTGATTATTGATTATGTCTTTTGTTGCAATTACTCTATGTAAAACTTCAACCTCCTTAATAATATGTAAAACTTATTATTATGTCTGGTTCACGTTTTATGTTTGTACGGTTTACGTTTTATGTCTGTCCGGATTACGTTATTTGTCTGTCCGGTTTAAGTTATTTGTCTGTCCGGATTAAGTGTTGTGTCTGTCCGGAATAAGTAGTGTGTCTGTGCGGAATAAGTCATGTGGTCGTCCGGAATAAGTAATGTGTCTGTCCGGAATACGTGTTGTGTCTGTCCGGAATAGGTGTTGTGTCTGTCCAGAATACGTGATGTGTCTGTCCGGAATAAGTAATGTGTCTGTCCGGGATAAGTCATGTGTCTATCCGGAATACATGTTGTGTCTGTCCGGAATAAGTCATGTGGTCGTCCGGAATAAGTAATGTGTCTGTCTGGAATAAGTCATGTGTCTGTCCGAAATACGTGTTGTGTTTGTCCGGAATAAGTGTTGTGCCTGTCCGGAATAAGTCATGTGTCTGTCCAGAATAAGTGTTTTGTCTGTCCGGAATAAGTGTTTTGTTTGTCCGGAATAAGTGTTGTGTCTGTCCGGAACACGTGTTGTCTCTGTCCAGAATAAGTCATGTGGTCGTCCGGAATAAGTAATGTGTCTGTCCGGAATAAGTCATGTGTTTGTCCGCAATACGTGTTGTGTCTGTCCGGAATACGTGTTGTGCCTGTCCGGAATAAGTAATGTGTCTGTCCGGAATAAGTGTTTTGTCTGTCCGGAATAAGTGTTGTGTCTGTCCGGAATAAGTCATGTGTCTGTCCGGAATAAGTGTTTTGTCTGTCCGGAATAAGTGTTGTGTCTGTCCGGAATACGTGTTGTGTCTGTCTGGAATAAGTCATGTGGTCGTCCGGAATAAGTAATGTGTCTGTCCGGAATAAGTCATGTGTCTGTCCGGAATATGTGTTGTGTCTGTCCGGAATACGTGTTGTGTCTGTCCGGAATAAGTGTTGTGTCTGTCTGGAATAAGTGTTGTGCATGTCCGGAATAAGTCATGTGTCTGTCCGGAATAAGTGTTGTGTCTGTCCGGAATAAGTGTTGTGCCTGTCCGGAATTTATTATTGTGTCTGTCCGGAATTTATTATGTCTGTCCGGATTACGTTTTATGTCTGTCCGGATTATGTTATTTGTTTGTCCGGATTACGTTATTTGTCAGTCCGGATTACGTTATATGTCAGTCCGGATTACGTTTTATGTCGGCCCGGATTACGTTTTATGTCAGTCTGGTTTACGTTCCAATCATTCAACCCAACACTAATCATTCATCCATGTATTGTTCGTAACAACCGTATAAAAATTAACAAATAGTCTATGTAATTTGAACATGTATAAGCTATAAAAACAATGGTTTATGTAACAATTAATGGTGTAAAGTAAAACAAGTATTTTTGGCCGATTATTGTTGACCGCACACCCCAGAGTCTTCAAGTAACCAGTTAGCCAATTCGCCCCTCACACGGTGGATAACCTTGCTCTGCTTCGGCTTCGTCGGATAAGCATTCACCATCAAACACTTCATCCAGTACAAAACGTATGTCCCGTAGTCGTTACTCCCGGCTAGCTGTCGTTGGCTACCCTTCCTCTCAACTATCAGCGACCAATCGACCTTCAACAACTCTTGCCAAAATTCCATCAACTGAAATGCTGTGCATTCATGAATTCCGAGACACCAGGAAGGATCTTCACCTTTTCCCAGCGAACGAGACATACTGTTGTACTGAATGAACTGTGATCTCGGTCCGTGGGCAACGAACAGAGTCCAGTGGCCAGACTTCCAGCATGGCTGTGCGATGATGGTCTCCGCCACATTTAGTCCTACAATTTTGGGGAGTAGACAGACTTCCATTATATCTCCTCCCTGTCCCTCCACAATTCTTCCCGATTCGAAGGTTGATATGCAAACAACCTTTTGCGGCCCTCCTCTTCTGACGAGTACCTCGATTAGGGCGTCCATGGTTTTATTGCTGAATTCTGATTTTCGCGTTATTATTTCTTTGAGATCTTCACGGGTTATATTACAGAGGTCCCCCCTCCAGATCACCACTTTTTCGTCGCGTTCGGGAGCCGTGAGATTCAATAAACGTTGTACATCATCAGGTTTCAACGATCTCAAGGCGGTCACATCCAGATCAGGTCTCGTCGAGGAAACATGGGCGGCCAGAACATCTTTGGCGGCTTCTTCGGCCTCCTCTATCTCTTTGGCGGCTTCTTCGGCCTCCTCTATCTCTTTGTTGGCTTCTGCGGCCTTCTTCTCTATCCCCTCTTGACCAGATTTCCTGTACGCTTCGGCTCTATCTTCTGTGCGCAAGCATGGTCTTTTGGTCCGCAATTTTGTTGGGTGTGTTTCCCTCTTCCTCTCTACATCCTTCCTCTGTCGTTCCTCCTCCTCCTTCCTCGTCTTCTCTTCCTCATTCCTTTTCCTCTCTTCCTCCTCCCTCTTCAAGTTAATCGTCTTTTGCTCTTCCTCCTTCCTCTTCCGTTCCTCCTCCTCCTTCCTCTCTTCCTCCACTTTCTTCTTCTTAATCCTCTCTTCCTCTTCCTCCATCTTCCGTTCCTCCTCCTTCCTCATCCTCTTCCTCTCTTTCTCCTCCTTCTTCTTCCTCATCCTATCTTCCTCTTCCTCCTTCCTCTTCCGTTCCTCCTCCTCCGTCATTTTCCTCTCTTCCTCCTCCCTTTTCTTCCTCTCCTCCTCCTCCCTCTTCTTCCTCTCTTCCTCCTCCCTCCTCTTCCTGTCTTCCTCCTCCCTCTTCTTCCTCTCTTCCTCCTCACTCCTCTTCCTCTCTTCCTCCTCCCTTTTCTTCCTCTCTTCCTCCTCCCTCCTCTTCCTCTATTCCTCCTCCCTTTTCTTCCTGTCTTCCTCCTCCCCCTTCTTCCTCTCTTCCTCCTCCCTCCTCTTCCTGTCTTCCTCCTCCCTCATGTTCTTGTCTTCCTTCTCCCTCCTCTTCCTCTCTTCCTCCTCCCTCGTCTTCCTCTCTTCATCCTCCCTCCTCTTCCTCTCTTCATCCTCCCTCCTCTTCCTATCTTCCTCCTCCCTCTTCCTTCTCCCTTCTCTTACTGTCTTCCTTCTCCCTTTTCTTCCTCTCTTCCTTCTCCCTCCTCTTCCTCTCTTCCTCCTCCCTCTTCTTCCTCTCTTCCTCCTCCCTCCTATTCCTCTCTTCTTCCTCCCTCTTCTTCCTCTCTTCCTCCTCCCTCCTATTCCTCTTTTCCTCCTTCCCACGGAGTCCTTGAAGACCGATTTCGTGTCTCAACCTCCGACACTCCTCTTGAGAGATCCTCAGTTCTTCCTCCAGTCTGTTTTTTTTTCGGTCGCCTTCTTAAGGGCTGCTTCGGCTTGCAACCATTTCGTCTTAACCTCACTCAGTTCCAACTCTTGTAGCAGTGGATCACATGGAATGCTGCATTCACTAAGTTGTACCCTTGGTAGAGTTGATGTTGAAGGTGTATCTGTGGGATTCTGATCCTAATCCTATCCTAATTGTGCCTTAATCATGTTTTAGGTGGTGATTAGAGGGGTTTTGGAATGGATGGCTTGGATTGAAGATGGATGGATGTAGGGTTGAGATGGAGAGGGGATAAGATGAGTGGTGGATTGGATTGGATTGGATGGTTGAGATTGGAGGAGGAGGAGATATTTATATGGTGAGCTCTCTCTCTCTCTCTCTCTTAACTCACGACTCTCTCTCCCTTTGCTCACTCTCTCTCTACCTCAGAGGTGGTGATCCGGCGTGGTGGTGGTGTTCTCCGGCGAGGCGAAGATCGGCTCCGGGGAGTTGGTGGTTTGAGGTGAGTGTTACTCTCTCGGCTCGTTTTGGTTTCTCTCCCTAAACCTAACTCGTGTGCTGGGGTTGTGGTTGTTTGGTGGAGGTTGTCGGAGGTGGATTCGTGAGTGTGGATCGTCGAGGAGCAGTGGATCGTCGTTTGGACGCGAGGTTCGTCGACGGATCGTGATTTGGGGAGACGTGCTCGTGGAGGCGTCGTCGTGGTTCTTCAAGGGTCTCTTCAGACCTTTAGGTATGTCAAGCTCCCTCACTTAATTACCATGAGTATTTGGAAGTCGACGGTAGGCCGTTCGGCTCGTCGTGAGTAAACATGCAGCAGATTTCACTGCCTGATCGGTCGACCGGTTTGTCCAAACGGTCGACCGTTCGTGAAGAGAATTCGGGCTCTGCCTCAAATCGTTCGAACGATGCCTGTGGGGCGGTCGACCGATTGTGCATAGAAGGCAAGTCTGGAGAGATTCGGTCGACCGGGTCCCCTTTGCCGGTCAACCGTGTGCACTATCTTAAGTCGGTTGGGGCCGTAGACTATATAAACGGTCGACCGCCCTTTGATCTCATCCGACCGTGACTTAAGTGGACTTGTGGTCGGTTCGACCGAATGTGGGTTCGGTCGACCGGACCTGCGTGTTGAGCGTGAGAAACGCTCTGGCTGAAATCGGTCGACCGAGGAGGTCTCGACGTTCGACCGATTTCAGGACGCGAGTGAGGGATTATTCCCTGGACTAATTCGGTCGACCGAGATGTGCTCGGCGTTCGACCGAATTCGTTGTGGTGTTGTGGGATTTGTTCCCTGGTGACTTTCGGTCGACCGGGACCCCTCTGTCGGTCGACCGATTGGTGCTTTTGTTCGTTGAACCGGGAGTTGACCATCTAAACGGTCGACCGTCCCTTGATTTGGGTTCGACCGAACGAGTGTGGTGTTGGGAGTCGGTCGACCGATGGAGTGCCGGTCGAAGTGGATTGCCTTGTATTTGCTTGATTCGGTCGACCGCGACTTTTGGTTCGGTCGACCGTTTGTGTCCTGTTTTGCACTATGGAGGTGCTATGGTCGTGGTTGCCCGTGTGGGGCGAGTTGTGGTGCCGATGCTCATCCGGCAAGTGTGCTAGGTGCACGAGGGTTGCGGTGGTTGGTTGAGATTAGACCTGGAGCCCCGTAATCGTGTGTGAGCTTGGGATTGGCTGAAATAGGCCTGAGGCCCAGCTTAGAATTGTGGTGTTGCGGTGGTTGGTTGAGATTAGACCTGGAGCCCCGTAACTGTGTGAGAGTTGTGGTTGGTTGAAATTAGACCTGGAGCCCAGCTAGTCTGTACGGAGTTGGTTGAAATTAGACCTGGAGCTCCGTAGTGCGTTCGGGTTGGTTGAAATTAGACCTGGAGCCTGAGCAAGGACCGCGTGTAGGGGTTGGTTGAGATTAGACCTGGAGCCCTTATACGTTTGGGTTGGTTGAAATTAGACCTGGAGCCATTGGTCGTGTCGTGGTAGCTATGGTTGGTTGAAATTAGACCTGGAGCCCAGCTTGGCGACGAGTGTGAGTCGCGGCGGTTGGTTGAGATTAGACCTGGAGCCCCGTGACTGTGGTGGGTGCGGCGGTTGGTTGAGATTAGACCTGGAGCTCCGTAGTGCGTTCGGGTTGGTTGAAATTAGACCTGGAGCCTGAGCAAGGACCGCGTGTAGGGGTTGGTTGAGATTAGACCTGGAGCCCTTATACGTTTGGGTTGGTTGAAATTAGACCTGGAGCCCTTGGTCGTGTCGTGGTAGCTGTGGTTGGTTGAAATTAGACCGGGAGCCCAGCTTGGCGACGAGTGTGAGTCGCGGCGGTTGGTTGAGATTAGACCTGGAGCCCCGTGACTGTGGTGGGTGCGGCGGTTGGTTGAGATTAGACCTGGAGCCCCGTACCTGTGGTGTGTGCTGTGGTTGGGTGAGAGAGCCCTGGAGCCCAGCTTGTTGTGATACTTTTCTTGTTGAGTAGAACTGCATGTTAGGATGATTTTATTTATGCATTTAGAGTCTTGGCATACGGGGTTTCCTTCTACAAACTCAAGCATTGTTGCACGTTTACTTTCAGGTCGTGATAGGCGTTAGGGGGTGGTGACCGAGGAGACGAGCGCTGCTACCGGATCCAGCTTTCTCTCGGTTGAGGTCGTGTGATTACTGCTTCCTTTGTTTATACTTTTGATGTAATCACAACTTTTGTAAACTCTGATGTTCAGATATATATTATATATATGTTGGTGCACCTGTGTTCCCGTATTTGCGTAATATTCTCTGTTGATTGAGTGTTTAGAAATTTCAAATTTTTCCGCTGTTTTGAGGATGTTACAACTTGGTATCAGAGCGGTCTGTTCCAGTGTCCTTATCCAAAGAAACCACCCTTAGAGTTTTAGAGTCTGCATTAGTTCATGCATTTATAGTTTTGATGTGTGTTGTTCTTTGTGTATAGATGCCTCCGAGACGCGTGAGACCTCTCCCACGGGACCGTAGCACCAGCGATGAGACTGGGGGCGCGGACTGGGCAGAGGAGCAGCGGATGCTCTATGACACAGTAGGGCGACTGGGAGCGATGTTGGATCACCAGTCAGGCAGAGGAGAGCCAGCAGCGGCAGGAGCGATGCTCGACCGCTTTATGAGACAGCACCCGCCTACCTTTGACGGTAGAGGAGAGTCTGAGGTTGCGGAGGATTGGGTCCTGAAGATTTAGGAGATCCTGCAGCCGATTGAGTGCCCGCCTGAGAGGCAGACAAGATTGGCAGCTTATGTGTTGGGCGGAGATGCGTCCAACTGGTGGAGGACCACATCTGCAGTGGTATTTGAGGGCAGGACTGAGGTCAGCTGGGAGGAATTCCTACGGGAGTTCAATGAGCAGTATTTCCCCGAGCATGTCAGAGACGGGAGGAGAGAGGAGTTTATGACTCTCGAGCAGGGAGAGGCGACCCTGGCTGAGTGACGCCGCTGCAGAGGGCGAGGAATTTTATACGGGGGTGGAGGAAGCACCTCCGTACACAGGTGACCTACAGTATGCCGCAGACGCTGGCAGATGCGGTGAGATTTGCGACGCTCATTGATCAGGATTACCAGCAGAATTATGCTGAGGCCAGGAGAGCACCGGGGAAGGTCAGTGGACGTCTGGGTGCTCCACTAGCAGGAACCCGGGCAAGAGGCCCCGGATCGGAGGAGGTGGATCACGCCAGCCAGAGGCGTGCAGAGGTTGTGGCCGAGTTCACTCTGGAGAGTGTTGGGGCCGCACAGTGTGCCACGGGTGTGGCAAGCCAGGCCATTTCATGAGAGATTGTCCGAGTGGGCCAGGCGGGTCCAGCAGGCAGCCGGGACAGCCGGCAGGTGGCAGTGGCGGGGGTCGCCGACCTTTTGCATCGCAGCGACAGCAGGGTCAGAGGACTGGACGGGTCTTTACCATCCAGGCGGATGAGGCGAGAGACGCCAGTACGGTGGTGGAAGGTACGTTTTTTGTTGCTGGGTTGAGTGCGAGAGTGTTGTTTGATTGTGGGGCCACACACTCGTTTATCTCGGAGCGATTTGCGAGCGTGTTGGGTCGTACCCCTGCGATGTTGACTGCCACGTTGGAAGTCAGCACACCCTTGGGTCTGGTGGGCATTGTGGGGAGCTTCCTCCCCAACGCCACGATTGTTTCGGGAGATCAGGAGTTTCCAGCTAACCTGATCTTGTTGCCGATGGAGGACTTCGACGTCATACTGGGGATGGATTGGCTGTCCCAGTACGATGTGTGAGTTTTGTGCCGGAAGAAGAAGATTCTGATCCCGAGGAAGGGTCTACCTGATGTGCTGATCAGGGGGACGAAAGATAGAGGAGGCCGAGTGATCGTATCAGCAGTGAGGGCACAAAAGTTGTTGCAGTAGGGTTGCAGAGCTTTCGTGGCCACTTTGGTAGTTCCAGATCCAGAGGCGAGGAGATTAGAGGACATTGAGATTGTTCGACAGTTCCCAGATGTATTTGCAGATGATGTCACTGGGTTGCCGCCTCACAGAGAGATTGAGTTTGGAATCGACTTGGTAGTTGGGACTACGCCGCAGTCGAAGGCGCCGTATCGGAGGGCACCTGCGGAGCTGGCAGAGCTGAAGAGGCAGTTGCAGGATCTGATGGATATGGGGTTTATCCGCCCCAGTGTCTCGCCTTGGGGAGCGTCGGTACTCTTCGTGAAGAAGAAGGATGGATCACTGCGGATGTGTATAGATTACAGGATGTTGAACAAGGTTACCGTGAGGAATCGGTATCCCTTGCCCAGGATCGAGGACCTGTTTGACCAGTTGCAGTCAGCGCAGGTGTTCTCGAAGATTGATCTGCGATCCGGTTATCATCAGTTGAGGATCAGAGAGGCAGATGTGCAGAAGACAGCTTTCTGGACGAGGTACGGGCATTACGAGTTTCTGGTGATGCTGTTTGGGTTGACGAACGCACCTGCAGCGTTTATGGATTTGATGAACAGGACGTTCAGTCAGTACCTCGACCGGTTTGTGATCGTCTTCGTGGACGATATTTTGGTTTACTCACCAGATGTGGAGCAGCATCGAGAGCACTTGAGAGTTGTACTTGGCATTTTGCGGGATCATCAGTTGTATGCCAAGCTGTCGAAGTGCGAGTTCTGGCTGAGCAGTCTCGCCTTCTTGGGACACATCGTGTCAGGTGACGGGATTTCCGTAGATCCAGCGAAGGTCGAGGCCGTTGCACAGTGGAGATCCCCGACTAGTGTGGCAGAGATCAGGAGCTTTGTGGGTCTGGCAGGTTATTATCGTCGTTTCATCCAGGATTTCTCGAGGTTGGCTTCGCCGTTGACGGCTCTGACGCGGAAGGGCGTTGAGTTCGTGTGGTCCCAGAAGTGCGAGGACTGTTTTCAGGAACTGAAGAGTCGGCTGACGACTGCTCCAGTTCTGACACTTCCCAGTGGCAGTGGTGGATTTGTGATTTACAGTGACGCGTCAGGCGTTGGACTGGGATGCATACTCATGCAGCACGGGCAGGTGGTTGCATATGCTTTGAGACAGTTGAAGGTGCACGAGAGGAACTACCCCACTCATGATTTGGAGTTGGCGGCGGTGGTGCACGCTTTGAAGACCTGGAGGCATTATTTGTATGGCGAGCGATTCGAGGTGTTCACGGACCATCAGAGCCTGAAGTTTCTGTTTTCGCAGAAGGAGCTGAATATGAGGCAGCGCAGATGGCTCGAGCTGATTAAGGATTATGATTTCACCATCTCGTACCATCCGGGGAAGGCGAATTCGGTTGCTGATGCTTTGAGCAGGAAGGTGGAGGTCACCGCAGCAGGTCTTTGTATCGAGGAGTGGAAGCTGCTTGAGGCGTTGACCGAGTGGAGACCGTTCACCGATGAGTCGCGAAGTGCAGTGATCGCCGGGCTGAGAGTGGAGCCTCAGTTGGTCTCGACTATTGTTCAGGCTCAGAGTACTGATGATGAGTTAGCGGGGTTGTTACAGTTAGCTGCCAGAGATGGGTCAGACTTCAGTGTTGGGGTTGATGGTGGACTGAGGTTCAGGGGCCGTGTCTGGGTGCCGAAGGGAGGAGACCTGAGGCAGGACATTCTGGAGGAGGCACATAGATCCCGTTATTCGATCCACCCGGGCAGCACGAAGATGTTTAGAGATTTTCAGAGGAATTTCTGGTGGAAGAGGATGAAGACGGAGATCGCAGAGTTTGTTGGCAGATGTCTGATTTGTCAGCAGGTGAAGATTGAGCACCAGAGACTTGCAGGGCCAATGCAGAGGATCGAGCTTCCAGAGTGGAAGTGGGAGCACGTGACGATGGATTTTGTCACCGGGCTGCCGAAGACAAGGGGATTCCATGACGCGATTTGGGTTATAGTCGATCGACTGACCAAGTCGGCGCATTTCTTAGCTATCCGAACCACTCTACCTCTGGAGGGTCTAGCTAAGTTGTATATTGAGGAGATTGTCAGGCTTCATGGGGTGCCTGTGAGTATTATTTCAGATCGAGATCCGAGGTTCACTTCCAGATTCTGGGGGAGTTTGCAGCAGGCCTTGGGGACTCGGTTGAAGTTCAGTACGACATTCCATCCGCAGACAGACGGTCAGTCTGAGAGGACCATCCAGACGCTAAAGGATATGTTGCGAGCGTATACTCTGGATTGGGCAGGACATTGGGATGAGCATCTGCCATTGATCGAGTTCGCCTACAACAATATCTACCATTCGAGTATTGGGATGGCACCGTATGAGGCCCTGTACGGGAGACCGTGTAGATCACCGCTATGCTGGAGTGATGTAGGCGAGAGACAGCTAGTTGGCCCTGAGATTGTGCAGATGTACTCTGAGAAGGTAGATGTGATCAGGCAGAGACTAGCGACGGCTCAGAGCAGGCAGAAGAGCTACGCGGATAGGCGTAGACGAGAGCTGAGATTTGAGGTGGGTGACCATGTCTTCCTGAGGATTTCACCATCCCGAGGAGTGATGAGGTTCAGGAAGAAGGGGAAGCTCAGTCCGAGGTATGTCGGGCCGTTTGAGATTCTCGAACGGGTTGGAGAGGTCGCCTACAGGGTTGCGTTGCCGCCGCAGTTTTCGGGTCTTCACAACGTCTTCCATGTTTCGATGTTGAGGAAGTACGTAGCGGATCCTTCTCATGTGATTCAGTTGGAGGTTCCAGAGATCTGTCAGGATCTATCTCTTGAGGAGAGACCGGTTGAGATTGTGGATCGGATGGAGCATCAGCTGAGGAGGAGGACCATTCCGATGGTGAAGGTCAGGTGGCAGCACCACAGTGAGCGAGAGGCCACTTGGGAGATCGAGGAGGAGGTCCGGAAGGAGTTCCCGGAGTTATTTGGTGAGCGTCAGTTTTAATTTCGAGGACGAAATTCTTTTAGGAGGGTGGATTGTGGGATTCTGATCCTAATCCTATCCTAATTGTGCCTTAATCATGTTTTAGGTGGTGATTAGAGGGGTTTTGGAGTGGATGGCTTGGATTGAAGATGGATGGATGGAGGGTTGAGATGGAGAGGGGATGAGATGAGTGGTGGATTGGATTGGATTGGATGGTTGAGATTGGAGGAGGAGGAGATATTTATATGGTGAGCTCTCTCTCTCTCTCTTAACTCACGACTCTCTCTCCCTTTGCTCACTCTCTCTCTACCTCAGAGGTGGTGATCCGGCGTGGTGGTGGTGGTGTTCTCCGGCGAGGCGAAGATCGGCTCCGGGGAGTTGGTGGTTTGAGGTGAGTGTTACTCTCTCGGCTCGTTTTGGTTTCTCTCCCTCAACCTAACTCGTGTGCTAGGGTTGTGGTTGTTTGGTGGAGGTCGTCGGAGGTGGATTCGTGAGTGTGGATCGTCGAGGAGGAGTGGATCGTCGTTTGGACGCGAGGTTCGTCGACGGATCGTGATTTGGGGAGACGTGCTAGTGGAGGCGTCGTCGTGGTTCTTCAAGGGTCTCTTCAGACCTTTAGGTATGTCAAGCTCGCTCACTTAATTACCGTGAGTATTTGGAAGTCGACGGTATGCCGTTCGGCTCGTCGCGAGTAAACATGCAGCAGATTTCACTGCCTGATCGGTCGACCGGTTTGTGCAAACGGTCGACCGTTCGTGAAGAGAATTCGGGCTCTGCCTCAAATCGTTCGAACGATGCCTGTGGGGCGGTCGACCGATTGTGCATAGAAGGCAAGTCTGGAGAGATTCGGTCGACCGGGTCCCCTTTGCCGGTCGACCGTGTGCACTATCTTAAGTCGGTTGGGGGCGTAGACTATATAAACGATCGACCGCCCTTTGATCTCGTCCGACCGTGACTTAAGTGGACTTGTGGTCGGTTCGACCGAATGTGGGTTCGGTCGACCGGACCTGCGTATTGAGCGTGAGAAACGATCTGACTGAAATCGGTCGACCGAGGAGGTCTCGGCGTTCGACCGGTTTCAGGACGTGAGTGAGGGATTATTCCCTGGACTGATTCGGTCGACCGAGATGTGCTCGGCGTTCGACCGAATTCGTTGTGGTGTTGTGGGATTTGTTCCCTGGTGACTTTCGGTCGACCAGGACCCCTTTGTCGGTCGACCGATTGGTCGTTTTGTTCGTTGAACCGGGAGTTGACCATCTAAACGGTCGACCGTCCCTTGATTTGGGTTCGACCGAACGAGTGTGGTGTTGGGAGTCGGTCGACCGATGGAGTGCCGGTCGAAGTGGATTGCCTTGTATTTGCTTGATTCGGTCGACCGCGACTTTTGGTTCGGTCGACCGTTTGTGTCCTGTTTTGCACTATGGAGGTGCTATGGTCGTGGTTGCCCGTGTAGGGCGAGTTGTGGTGCCGATGTTCTTCCGGCAAGTGTGCTAGGTGCACGAGGGTTGCGGTGGTTGGTTGAGATTAGACCTGGAGCCCCATAACCGTGTGTGAGCTTGGGATTGGCTGAAATAGGCCTGAGGCCCAGCTTAGAATTGTGGTGTTGCGGTGGTTGGTTGAGATTAGACCTGGAGCCCCGTAACTGTGTGAGAGCTGTGGTTGGTTGAAATTAGACCTGGAGCCCAGCTAGTCTGTACGGAGTTGGTTGAAATTAGACCTGGAGCTCCGTAGTGCGTTCGGGTTGGTTGAAATTAGACCTGGAGCCCTTATACGTTTGGGTTGGTTGAAATTAGACCTGGAGCCCTTGGTCGTGTCGTGGTAGCTGTGGTTGGTTGAAATTATACCTGGAGCCCAGCTTGGCGACGAGTGTGAGTCGCGGCGGTTGGTTGAGATTAGACCTGGAGCCCCGTGACTGTGGTGGGTGCGGCGGTTGGTTGAGATTAGACCTAGAGCTCCGTAGTGCGTTCGGGTTGGTTGAAATTAGACCTGGAGCCTGAGCAAGGACCGCGTGTAGGGGTTGGTTGAGATTAGACCTGGAGCCCTTATACGTTTGGGTTGGTTGAAATTAGACCTGGAGCCCTTGGTCGTGTCGTGGTAGCTGTGGTTGGTTGAAATTAGACCTGGAGCCCAGCTTGGCGACGAGTGTGAGTCGCGGCGGTTGGTTGAGATTAGACCTGGATCCCCGTGACTGTGGTGGGTGCGGCGGTTGGTTGAGATTAGACTTGGAGCCCCGTACCTGTGGTGTGTGCTGTGGTTGGGTGAGAGAGCCCTGGAGCCCAGCTTGTTGTGATGCTTTTCTTGTTGAGTAGAACTGCATGCTAGGATGATTTTATTTATGCATTTAGAGTCTTGGCATACGGGGTTTCCTTCTGGAAACTCAGGCATTGTTGCACGTTTACTTTCAGGTCGTGATAGGCGTTAGGGGGTGGTGACCGAGGAGAGGAGCGCTGCTACTGGATCCAGCTTTCTCTCGGTTGAGGTCGTGTGATTACTGCTTCCTTTGTTTATACTTTTGATGTAATCGCAACTTTTGTAAACTCTGATGTTCAGATATATATTATATATATGTTGGTACACATGTGTTCCCGTATTTGCGTAATATCCTCTGTTGATTGAGTGTTTAGAAATTTCAAAATTTTCCGCTGTTTTGAGGATGTTACAGTATCCTTCGAGGCGACCTTTTGTGCAGGAGTTGCTTCTGGAGGACGAATTTGATCCTTTATCATCAGTTCATGCTCCCTTTCGCTGAGTGTAGGAGTGCCCTTCAACTCAAATTTGACGCCATAAATCCCATGCAAGTTGATGCCGCGTTCCTCCCATTTCCTCAGGATTTGACGTCTCCCAAACATTTCCGTCTAACAGTTGAACCGTGGAAATGCTGAACTGGGATCCCCCAATTTGAATTTCTCGCAAAGCCAAACCTGCAAATAAGAATGAGTTAGGAGAGACATAAAACCTTTCCAGACAGACAAATAACGGAAACCGGACAGAAATAATAAATTCTGGACAGACACAATAATAAATTCCGGACAGACACAACACTTATTCCGGACAGACAAAACACTTATTCCGGACAGACACATGACTTATTCCGGACAGACACAACACTTATTCCGGACAGACACAACACGTATTCCGAACAGACACATGACTTATTCCGGACAGACAAAACACTTATTCCGGGCAGACACAACACTTATTCCGGACAGACAAAACACTTATTCCGGACAGACACATGACTTATTCCGGACAGACACAACACTTATTCCGGACAGACACAACACGTATTCCGGACAGACACATGACTTATTCCGGACAGACACATTACTTATTCCGGACGACCACATGACTTATTCCGGACAGACACAACACGTATTCCGGACAGACACATTACTTATTCCGGACGACCACATGACTTATTCCGGACAGACACAACACTACTACCGGACCAAGTTGCTTACTTGTAATATGGCAACGCATCCAGACACGCAGCCCTACTTCAGAGTGAAGTTCCCAGCCAATCTCCTACTAGACAGGTCCCTTTTGGCTTCCTCCAGACCCCTAACCAAGCAAGCGTGAACTGCAGTTTCCCACGCATATCTCTTGAGGCGCTTGAGGTTCTTCAGGTGCCTCGTGTACCACGCTTTAGCTCGCAGTGACCCATCGAAGAACAAAAAATGATTGAATATCAAACAAATAAGGAGACGAACGTTCTCCTCCTCGTCGCCCATTGCACTCGTGGCAGTAAGATGACCCAGTAGCTGAGTGTTGTCGAGGTTAACGCCGTCTCGCTTCTCTACGTACATGGGTTCCATATCAACTCTCAGCCCATGCACTCTTAGCCCCAGTATCAGAGCGACGTCTTCTACCGTAAATGGGACGACCCCGGTTGCTATTCTCAACCCGACCTCATTGGTGTCGAAGTGTTCGACGAACCAACCCACGATCTCATTATCAGTTGTGATGTGAGGAAAAGTGAGGAAGTGACCAAAAGGCGTCCCTTTGAAAACCTTCTTCTCCTCCCCCTTCATCTGACTGAGCTGTCGGTGAATGGCCGTCAAACCGCACTTAGTTTCGCGGAAGTAGTACGTGCTTCCCTGAAACCACAAAAAAACATATATTAAAAGTCGGTGCTTAACCCTAAAATCATCAAAAAAACACATCCGGGTTGAGGAGAGACCTGCGCGGCTAGAATTTCAGGAGCGATGGAGGTTTCAGGGACAGTAGGATCTATTTTCGCCTTGTCTTGGTTTTTCTTCGACTCAAAATGGGACGACGGTTTTTGGATGGGAAAAGGAAATGAGGAAAGAGCCAATTAAGAAACTGGACAGACAGATACTCGAATGCTCTACAGCCTCTACTGGTGTACTGGAAGTGTAACCGTCTAATCGTGATTTGGGGAAATGAACCGTCCCACCCAACCAGTCGTCTATTTTTCAAAATAAATCAAGCCCGCGCAGAAGATATAGCTCACTGGATGCTGACTCATCAAATCGAAACTCATCTACGTAAGGCGCGTCACGGACGCCGTCTATCACGGCCCTAAAAAAAATACATGTCACAATTAGGTGACTCAAACATTTAAGAATTTATATAATTGATGAAGATGTGATGTAATTAACTTTGTTGGGAAATTAACTTAATTAATGGAATTTTTAACTCATTGACCTAGCTTTATTACGTTATGGGTAAAAACGTCCAAAATGTTGGTGTCTCGTGAAAAGCTGGGTAAGAATAGATTCTTAGATCAAGAAAAAATGAATGGTAACACCTAACTCCAACTGTACGTTCTCAAACATGAAAATTTTGTTTGGGACAAAAAACTGCGTCTGGGTGTTTGGTGTCAAACGCAGCCTTTTTAAATATTGCAAACTGACCCCAAGTGGGCCTAAAACATGATTTTTTTTATAAAACTAGGATTAGGAATATGAACAAGACAAAGGAGGCGATGTTTTTTGGGAGAGATATTGTATTCGTTGTTATATCCAATACATTATAGCAAGGCTTCTTTTATAGAACAAGAAAACAATTACAAAGGAAAGTAATCATAATATTGAAAAATATATTGTATGGAAATTAGGACATATCACAATCTAATTACAACAATTTAGAAATGTGATAATCCACATATGATTTCATAATAATTTTCCAATTCTCTACTCCAAATTGATGTGTGAATCATTGTAATTCGTGGGTCAACTTGATTAGAATTCTTATAAAAATTGGTTTCAATAATTTCATAAATATAAATTAACAATAGATATATAATTTGGGAAGTCACCTGTCCAATATATGACCGGGTTTGGATTTGTTTACCTTTTTCGGATGAATCGGTTGTTATTAGAATAAAAAATTATTTAAAGATAATTTCATGCTAAAATCTAATACTATGATTTAAGATTAAGTTATTGTTTGTTTAGGACCAGTTTAAGGTTAGTGATAAAAAGTTAAAAACACAATAAAAGATCAACAAATCGAAACATATAAATAAATAACCAATCATAATAAATAAATATCCAAACACGGATGGATAATCGGGCCAAATTATGCATGTGAATCACGCTGACATCACGATTGAGCCGATTAGAGAATTGGTTCAACTCCTAACCCATGAACCCAGTACTCTAATTGTGACCAAAGACGTGATGTGATGCACATTTGTGTGTTTCTATTGATTTACACGTGTATACGTACAAGTTGCCAAGAGAATAAAAACTAATTAATTGTGATTAAAGATGTGACGTGGGACGACGCGGGGTAAAAACCTAGCGGTTGTTAAATTCTTGTTCCGTCCCGTATACCTACTTAACATAGGTGGAACATGTAGCGATGGGATAAAAACACACCCCACCTCATTTAGAACCCTAATACATCTCTCAAACCTAGCTTTTGAAAATCAAAGATTCAAAAGTTGTGTATCTCAAACGGACCCTGGGGCTGAATGAAAAGGAACTAGGACAAGATAATAAGAGAAAATTGATGATGGTATTATTTTATGTTTTTTTAGTTCTTTCGTTAAGAGTGCGTTGAAAAATAGGAAACTATTATTGTAAAATCTCAAAACATTGTTTCTAGAATAATGAAGATTAGTGGTTATTGGTGTTTGATGTGATGGGGGTATGGAGGATATTGAATTTGAACAGTAGAAAAGTTAAATTTTATTTGGGGTTTTGAGGTTGTATTTATACAATGGAATACTAGAGAATACCGTTGTTCTTTCCAAATACATTAGTTCCATGATTCCCTTGATTGAGTAGCGAGATTTGGGAGATTTGGGAGAATCGTCGTTTCTGGTATGTTTTCTTCAACGTCTCTTTCTTTCCATATTTCAACATTCCCCCTCAAGTTGACTCCGGAAGATGTTGAAGGAGCCTAACTTGTGAAGGATGTGTTGGAAGTGTTTCTGATCCAGTGCTTTGGTGAAGATGTCTGCTAGTTGATCACTACTCTGAACATAGGGGACTTCGATTTCTTTATTTTGTATCTTCTCACGAATGAAATGACAATCCACTTCAATGTGTTTGGTTCGTTCGTGAAAAACGGGATTTGAGGCGATATGTCTTGCGGCGTTATTGTCACAGAACATTTGTATTGGATTTTGATTGCTTATATTCATGTCTTTGAGAAGTTGTTTGAGCCAAATTAGCTCACTTGTTGTGGAGGCCATTGCACGGTATTCTGCTTCAGCGCTTGATCTAGCCACCACGTTCTGTTTTTTGCTTCTCCAAGTGACTAAGTTTCCACCAACGAAAGTGCAAAAGCCAGTAGTGGATTTTCGATCGTTGCTACCTACCCAATTTGCATCAGAGTAACCAACAATTGTATTATAGTTGTTTTTCTTCATCCAGAGACCTTGGCCCGGGTTTTTTTTTTAAGATAGTGCAGGATCCGGTCCACAATCTCTAGATGTCCTTTGTGGGGTGCATGCATAAATTGACTTATTACGCTAACAACATATGTAATGTCGGGTCTAGTGACAGTGAGGTAGATAAGTTTACCAACTAATATTTGAAATTGTCCTATGTCTTGAACCGGTTCACCATCAATAAGACTAATTTTCCTGTTCGTCTCGATTGGGGTGTTGACTGGTTTAGACCCTATCTTCCCAGTTTCATGTAAGAGATCTAGAACGTATTTCCTTTGGGATAGAAATAATCCTTTTTTGGAGTGAGCAATTTCAATTCCAAGAAAATATTTCATGATGCCTAGATCTTTTATATCAAATTTGGTTTTAAGATAATGTTTGACTAAGGATATCTCTTTATTATTGTTTCCGGTTATTATAATGTCATCCACATATACTAAAACAATTATAGTGATTCCTTGAGAGTGTTTAGTAAACATGGAAGCATCAGCTGAACTTTTAGAGAACCCATAAAGAAGAAGGGAGTGACTGAGTTTTGCATACCATGCCCGAGGAGATTGTTTGAGCCTATATATGGACTTGTGAAGTTTGCATACCTTGTTTGGATTTGTTTTGTAGCCTGGGGGAGGAGTCATATAGACTTCTTCCTCTAGGTTGCCCTGCAAAAAAACGTTCCTAACATCCATTTGGAAGAGATTCCATCCTAGTTAATAGCTACAGAGAGGAGAACACGAACAATGTTCATCTTTGCAACTGGAGCAAATGTTTCTTGATAATCGATTCCATAAGTCTGAGTATATCCTTTTGCGACTAATCGGGCTTTAAATCTTTCTATGGTTCCCTTGCTATTATATTTGATCTTGTAAACCCATTTGCAACCTACTGGTTTTATGCCTTGTGGAGGGGTCACAAGACTCCAAGTTTGGTTAGTTTCTAGAGCTTTTAGTTCATCATCCATAGCTTTTGCCCACTTAGGGTGTTTAATTGCTTAATGATAGTTGGTGGGTTCCTGAATTTTATCTATTTGGCTTAAGAAGACATGGTAGGTGGGTTTGATTTGAGAGTAGGACAAGTAGTCCTCGATAGGGTAGGTAACATGAGATACCACATAGTCTTGAAGCCGAGGAGGTGGACGAGTAGGACGGGTGGTTCTTCTTTGAGGAAGATGCTCAGCTCCCCCTTGGTCGTCCAGCGAAGGAGGGGCAATATTTTCATGTGGAGGAGTCTCGATAATGGTGTCTGGTGAGGAGGTAACGTCGAAGATATCCGCAACCGGTAGAGGAGCTTCAGATGCAGCGAAAGAGTCTTGGTGATTTTTGAAGTATGGAACATTTTCAAAAAAGGACACATCGCGAGAAATATAGAGTTTACAACTAATGGGGTCATAACATTTGTACCCTTTTTTTCTAACAGAATATCCTAAAAAAATACATTTGACAGAATTGTGATCAAACTTGTCCATGCGCTTCTTGTGAACAAAACAAGTACAACCAAAAATCCGAAGGTGGTCAAGGCTCATTTTTTTCCATGTAAAATTTCTAAGGGTTGCTTGTTTTGAATTGTTGGGCTAGGTAAGCGATTTATAAGGTAAGTGGCAGTTAAAATAGCATCAGACCAAAAATATTTTGGAATGTTATTTTGAAAAAGTAAGGATCGAGTAACATTTAACAAATGACGATTTTTTCGTTCGGAAACACCATTTTGTGCAGGAGTGTTTATGCATGTGGTTTGGTGAAAAATCCCTTTTTGTTTCAAAATTTTTTGAAAATTGTTGCTAGTATACTCGGATCCATTATCGGATCTAAGTATTCTAATTTTAGAACCAAGCAAATTTTCAACAAAGGCAACAAATTCACAAAAGACCAAAAAAGCATCGGACTTAGCTTTTAATAAATATAACCAAGTTGTACGAGAGAAATCATCAATAAAAGAAATAAAATAATTGAACCCATTATAGGATTCCAAAGGGGCGGTCCCCAAATGTCTGAGTGAATCAATTCGAGAACGCGACCTGTTTTATTTTCAGAAGCATAAAAAGGGAGTCTGGTTTGTTTTGATAAACGACACACATCACAAGACAATTCATTTTTTAGAGACGGAAATAACTTTTGTAAAACCATGTGAGACGGGTGCCCCATTCTTTGGTGCCAGGTATCGTGATTAGGAACATTAACTAACATTCCTTTTATTTGATTTTCGAGCACAAAAAGTCCTTTGGCGAGTTTTCCTCTACCAATCGTCTTCCCTGTGGTACGATCCTGAAATATTACATCAAAAGGAGTGAATATAATATTGCAATTTAAATTTTTTGTAAGCCTTGCAACCGACAAAAGATTAGATTCAAAATTAGGTACATATAAGACATTTTCAGGTATTTGATTATTAAAAAATTGCATTTCTCCTGTACCTTTAATTTGTGCTTTGTTTCCATTAGCGACCGTGACAAATTTATTTAGAAAATTTAAACTTGTTTCTATGTTATTTATCATGGAGGAATCTCATGTCATGTGATCAGTTGCACCGAAATCTATAATCCAACTAGAGTTATGACAATCATTTACTAAATATGCTTTGTAAGAGGCTAAGACGGAATTTATACCTTATGTATTACCTTTGCTTGGGGTGTTGGATTGCTGTAAGAAGGCATTTAAGTGGGCCAGAAGAGCACCAAGTTGGGTTGGATCAGCTCCTGTGCTGGTGGATTCGGGCCCAGGAGAGGTGGGATAAAACTCGGATTGTTGAGGAGTTGTCGGATTCGGACCAGTGCAATCGGATGCTCCGTTTGATGAGGTATAAAAACCTCGTTGATCCGCTACCGACTCGATATGTGCCCATTTGTTTCCTTCCACCCGAAAGCTAGGGTTTCCATCGCCGCCGCCTCTCCCTGTGGGGTGTGCCTGGCTGCCGCTCCTCCCATCCCCCCTCCTTTCCGAGTTGTCCTTGGATGGCCGGAGGTGTGGGTAGAGGAAGTAGCAAGTGGATCTGTTGTGTCCCTGTTTTTTACAGTTATCGCAATATTCTTGACTTTTATTTCCATATTTTGTTTTACCTTTGTCGCGGTGGTTTGCGATGTGTTTTGCGGCGATAAACGCCTGATTTTCTTGGTTTTCCGGCTGAGCGGTTTTGGTTTTCCGGAGGGTTTCCTCTCGGTTAACCATCGCAATGATGGTCGAGAAGCTGGGTAGTTCTGGCGACATAAGGATGCTGGAACGGAGTGCTTCGTAGCTCGAGTCCAGTCCAACAAGAGATGTGTAGATGCGATCTTGTTCGGTTCGGGCTTGTATGGTTTTTGAATCGGTCGTCGGTGGCTCGTAGATGGCGAGTTCGTCCCATGTTTTCTTTAGCATGCCGAGGTATTCGGTCACGTTTTTCTGCCCTTGCTTGATCTGCGAGAGGTCTTGTTTTAGTTTGAAAATATGCGCAAAGTTTTGTTGCTTACCATAGTGTTCATGGACGGAGTCCCATAATTCCTTTGCGCTGTTTTTGTACATGAAGATCTCTGCTATTTGACATTGCATCGACTGGAGGACCCAAGACATCACGAGGTGGTCAGTGTTCTGCCATTCCTCTTGTTTGGCTTCGGATCCTTGGTCGGTGGGTCTTGCGGTTTTCCCGGTGAGGTGGCCTAGCTTCCCCTTGCCACTGAGGAGGTGTAGGTGACGTGATGGAGAGGGGTGTTGGATGGGATGGAATGCACGGTGGTGACGTGAAAGAAGTATGGGTGTGTTGCTGTGTGTGTGGATGTGTTTGGTGGAGGAAACTCACACACCACCTGTCTTCCTCGCGTTTCCTCTTCTTCTTTCATTTCCTTTCTCACACCAAGTCTTTATCTCTCTCCCCCTCAACTCCATTGATCGGCGGTGAAGGAAGCAACTACGACGAGCTAGAAGGATGGTGTGATCGTGGCCTTGAGTTGGGTAGGGCTTAGTGTGAGTGGAGCTGGCGTCCGAGTTAATTACCGGAGTGGGTTGCGAGCGGAGCTCCGGTGATCACCGAATTAACACAAAAGAAAGGTATGTCGGCTTATTAGTGTGTGTTTGTTGCTCACCCACGTGTGGGTGAAGTGTTGGTCGGTCGCGGGAGGTCGGAGACCTCACCGGCAACGGGTTTGGCGTAAATCCTTGGCTGACGCAAAGTTGCAGACGACCAACGGTCGACCGGTTCCTTCGGGCGGTCGACCTACGTAATGTATTTTTGCCTGACTTTAACCAACACCGGTCGGACGATGCCTTGTGGCGGTCTACCGGTAGTGCATTGTGCTGGTGGGTCGGGATTGCCTGTTGATTTTCGGTTGACCGGTCCCATGTTTTCGTTCGACCGGAACTTAAGTGTACTGGATTATTATGTATGATTGTTCGACCGTTGTTTAGTATGTGTTCGACCGTTATATGACATAGAACTGTTAGGATGCCCTGGTAGTTTTCGGTCGACCGGGACCCCTGAGTCGGTCGACCGGTAGTATTGTTTGATGTTGACCAGACTCTGGATTTTGACCACGTTTCGGTCGACCGGTTTTAGACCTCTGTTCGACCGTTGGGACTTAGGTTTTGCGCAGAGAGTTCGACTGTTGTAGACTTTCGGTCGACCGAACCTTATGGGAACGATCGACCAGATTGCCTCTTTTGGTCGACCGTTTGTGCGTAGAACTGAATTCCCAGTCCTGTTAGGATGCCAACTCTGTCCACGGAAACCAGTGTCCTCTCCTAGTGCGTGAGCTGGGAGGTGACGGCGGGCGCGTTACGCGTGCTTGCCTAGGGACCACCGTGTGGAATAGTGTGGGTATTCGAGACGTGTCACCTTTGTGTATGGATCGTGACTTGATGTGATGGATTGATGGACTCATTGTAGAGTAGCAGACCTGAGGGATCGTGGATCCCAATGTATGACGTACGGCTCGTGAAGCCTGATGACCCAGCGGACTTCGGTCCGGACCCGTCCGATGTTGTGTCGGACGTATGTTGGACCACTGATATTGTAACAGTGATGCCACCGATGTTGTTCCGGTTATGATGTTTTATGGGTCGATGTTGTTCCGGTTATGATGTTTGATGGGCCGATGTTGTTCCGACTATGTTTTCCTCAGCTAGCCACCTACTAAGATGATGATTGATAGACCAACCGAGTGACGGCTCCATTGGGGTGGTTTCGGTCACGAAGTTACAAATCTGTTTTTTATGGTGCGGACTTGGCAGATGCTCCTTGCTGAACCCCATGATTAGTGTATCCGCGTATGGGGAACGTCATGTCATGTTCCGTTAGACCGTATGTGCCTACGGTAGGTCTCCTTGGGAGACCCGATGATGATTGTCGGACTGATGTCCCGTTTTACCCTTCGAGGGAATTGTTTTCCTTACTGTTGATGACATGACAAACTACTAGTATGATAGGTTCATTTGTACTACTGCATGCATATATGTGAAACTTGGCATACGAGATTTCCTTATGGAAACTCATGCATTGTTGTTGCATGTTTTATTTCAAGACCGTAGTAGGTTCTAGCGGGTGGATACTGAGGATGGAGGCGCGTTGGGATCAGATCCTCTTTCTGTATTTTTCTAGGTAGTATGACTACTTGTATTTTCCCTTCCTGTACTCTGATGTAGTCTTACCTTTTGACAACTCTGATGTAATAAGGTGCACAATTTGGATATCTTATGACTAACATTCTCGTCTTTGATGATTTGTCTCTTGTGATCTTTTATCTTAAATTTTATAATTCTTCCGTTGTTTCGGGATGTTACAATTATTGTTGAAATTAACCAAAGTAACGACATTGGTCAAAGTGGAAATAATGAAATCGATCTATAGTGAAAATAGTAAAAATACAACTATTCTTCTATTTTACTTTCATCGTGATACCAATTTGGAGTCTCAAAAAATAGAAATTCTCTGTTGTTAGTTCTCAAAACTCAAACTACGATCCAGAACTATCTAATCCCCACTTATATTATCAAACTTTCACCACCTTAACTAACGCACAATGATATCAAGAACCAAGCATATTACTACTCACAATGAACCAACCGAGTTCGCAAACGACCAAGTCAACCAATCACCAACAACAACTAGTACCAAGCAATTCCAAATTAAACTAAATATACAATTACCTAAGGTATGAAGTAGAGAATACTCACTAGTATTATAGGACACATTTATTGCATATAAGATTGAGAAAGAGGAAGAGAAGGCGGGGGCAAAGGGGGAAAAAGAAGAGAGAGGATATGGTGATTAAGTTGGTCAAAATATGTCATGTTTTGAAAGGGTGTTTGTAGGTTTTCAACAATTAGAAGACTGTAATATTTCCTTTGGTTTTAATTTTGGTCCAATTGACGGTGAGAAGTGATCAGAAGTTGGTATTGTCATATATCATACGATTTGATTTATTTATTCTCTTTGAAAATTGAAAGTTATTCCAATTAATGTTCTCTCTGTGTTGTTGTTCTGAGCATATCTCTTTATATTTGTGGACTTTGTGTGATCGCTTTATGCATATCAAGAATTGAATTTTAGTAGTTTTTAAACTATAGGTAGAGTGCTTCACGTGTTGGTAACTAGGAAAGCAACCAGGTGGTTACACCAAGGGTTCGTTTAGGACGGGGGGAACAAGGGAAAGGAATGGAAATAAATTCATTTTCGGTTTGACTGCGAAATGAGGAGTGTTTGTGCGGTTTGAGAAACCTTCCACCGGATTCCTTTGCTTTCCAACGTATAAAACCCGATATTTTTTCTCATTTCTCGCCATTTCCCCTCCGAATCTAAGGGAAACCGTGATTTCCCCCTCCAACTTGAACCCTACCCTCCTCCGGCCACCTCGACGACCTCTCCTCCGGCGACCACGAACCCGACGACTTCTCCTCCGCCGACCCCGACCCTGACGATGACGTCCTCATCTCGCCTCTGGTTTGTCATTGTTCTCTTTGGTCGAAAATCCCTTTTCGGGGTTTATGTTCTTCTTTGCCGCTTCGGTTATCTACCTCCATGTAGGGTTTCCATTTTGGGTTTTTTTCCTGTTGGTGTGGGTTTTGGATTGGGAACTAGGGTTTTGTTTGCCTTGGATTTTACCTCAATGTAGGGTTTCAATCTTGGTTTCGGTCTCGGTGTTGGGTGCTTGGCTAGGTGGTGGATTTGGGTTGGAATTTGAGTTTTTGTTGGATTTTTCGTTGTGTTGTAGATGAAATTAGTGTCGTTTTGGTGGTCTGTTTAATGGGTTTCTGTCAAAATTTGACTTCGGTTTGATTCCCAGAGTTGGTCGTTCAATGGTGCTCGCTATTGGTTATAATTTGAGAATTTGTGTTTGCGTTATAATTTCAGTTATTTTGGTGATTTTGTGTAATGGGTTTTCGTCAAAATTTGATTTTAGTTTGGTTTTGGAAGTTGGTTGTTGTGGTATTGACTCTTTTTGGTGGTTTGCGTGATTTCTTTTGCTTGAAATTTGTTCTATTTGGTTGTTTGATTGGTGTTTTGATGATGGGCTTATATTAAATTGGTTCTATTTGCTTGAAATTGGTGTTTTGATGATAATTGGTTGTTTGATTGGTGGTGTGGTGTTGTCTTGTTTCAGCATGGTGGAGATGTGAATGCTACCGATAGAACGGGACAGATTGCGCTTCACTAGAGTGCAGTGAGGGGAGCAGTACAAGTTGCTGAGCTTTTGCTTAAGGAGGGAGCTTGTGTGAATGCTTCGGATTTGTACGGGTACCAGGTTGGCTTGGTTCACTTGATTGAGTTTACAGTTTGGTTCATGGATGTAAAATGCCTTCTATATCAAGATATCTAGAATAAAAAAACAACATGCTGTAGTTTCAAGTATGATGTTAATTGTTTAATTGCTTTGTTTCTAACATGTAGATGTTAATTGCTTTGTTTCTAACATGTAGATGTTAATTGTGTTAGACTACCACCAAGTTCTGTTAACTACTTTGTTTTTTGTTGGCTTATTTGAACCACCAAGTTTTGTTAACTACCAAGAATGTTTTATTCAAGATTTGTTTGATTTTTAAGGAATCGAATTGTAATTGGATACCTTTCGCAAACATGTAATACTAACTTTCGAACTTAAATAATAGAATACTGACTCTTCTTTGTCCCACCTATATTATTGGTTAGAAATGAGTCAAAGGAAAAACTACATTTGGAGTAGTAAAACAGAAGAATTATGCTCCACATTTTGTGTAAGGCAATTGTGGATGGAATAGGAAAAACCTCAGACGGAAAAATTAGACAGGATACCTTTTTGGATGTTGTAGTCAAATTTAATCAAACAATGGACCCTAAAATCACTAAAGCAAAACTGGATAGTCGATGGAAGACATGGAGGACTATGTACAAGAATTACACTATTATTATGAATCAAAGCGGCTGGGGACCAAACTTTGTTAAGTGACACACTGACGTGGAGAATGAAGTTTGGGATGACTTTGTAGAGGTGAAACCCAAGCTTTCTAATGTTAATTTTTGGCTGTTTTGGCTTAGGTTGTGTGAACTAACATATATTATTTTTTCTTACTAGAAACACTCACACATGGGTCAATACAAAGGAAAGAGTTGCCCAATATACGATCAATTTCATATGTTGTTTCATTAAGATCAAAAATGTCAAGAAGCAATGTCAAATGCACTTTCTATGAAATGCTAGAAAAAGATGAGGAGATGAGGAAAAGAAGCATGACTAATTTGTTAGTTATGTCACATACCATGTTCAGTGTTGCGAATGCATAACTTCTACAACCAGTACCGGCTAATAGAATCTATAGTAGAGAGGGTCTAACTTATATTCGTAGATTGTTAGATCCTACGCTACCGAATGAGGTCTACAACTGTAGAAAAATTTACAGGATAAATCAACATGTGTTCCAGAACTTTTGCAGTTTACTAAAAACATAATGTCTGGTAACTAAAACTAAAAGTGTAACAGTGGAGGAGCAATTGGCAATGTTTCTTGTTACAGTGGGATAAGACCAACGATATGGTGTGACTAAAGAAAGATTCAATCGTTCTACTTGGAGCGTCAGTACATATTTTAATAGAATGTTGAATGCTATTTTGCAATTGAATGACATGTTGCTTGCTTATGCCTTAACAAATGTTCCAGATCGAATCAAGAATGATCCAAACATATTTCTATATTTCAAGGTAAGTTCACTTCTCATTAACTGTCTTGGTGTATTAGATTTGTAATTAAATTTTATACAGGATTGCATTGGTGCAATTGATGGAACACATGTTAAAGCCACAATAAATGGACCAGAAACTGCAAGATTTAGAAATCGTAAAGGCGAGTTATCCCAAAATGTTGTGGCAGCCTGCAACTTTGACATGGAATTTACATATATTCTTGCCGGTTGGGAGGGGTCAGTTGCTGATGCTAGAATCCTACAAGATGCATTGACTCGGGAGAAACAGTCTGAAAATACCACCAGGTGAAAATTAATATTTTTTGTTAATTGATAGTTTTATGGTTTTTTTCGAGATTCAGTTTGAAATTGTTTTTTGTGTAGGAAAATTTTATCTCGTCGATGTTGGGTATCCGAACATGCCAGAATTTATTTGTCCATTTCAGGGTGCAAGGTATCATCTCAGTGAATATGATAATGATCGTTTGCCATCAATTGCAGTTGAAAATTTTAACTATCGGCATTCACAGTTAAAAAATGTGATAGAACACTCTTTCGGTGTTGTTAAACATCGATTTGCGATATTAAGGGGTTGTATGTCTTTCCCCTATGATACTCAAGTGAAGATAGTTATAACATGTTTTTTGTTACATAACTTTATCCGTAAAGAAGAAATCTGATTTGCTTCATGATTTTGATGATGAGCTCGGTGGTACGGAAGCAAGAAACTCAAATTCAGAAATTGAATAAGATAACGATGAAGAAGAAATAGAAGAAAGGTTGGATTGACTCAACAACGCAAGAAAGAACTGACAGATCAGATGCGGCAAAATATGACAAATTCTATATGGGTTGGTTGAAATTAATATTTATGTATCCAAAACATTATGAGATTTGAATTGTAATATTATTGAGATTGAAGAAACAAATTTTCATTTATAAATTAAATGTGGTTTGGATTAATATTTTTGAGATTATAGTAACATATTTTCGTTTATAAATTAAATTGTACCTACAAAGTTTCTCATATAAAAGCTGGAAATGATAGATACAAACCACATAATCTATTTTCAGTTGGATTTCAGTGACAGACAAACAATAGAATTTGTTTTCTGTCAGATTCTAGTGACAGACACAAACAACAGAATCTGTTTTCTACCAGATTCCAGTGACACACAAATAACAGAATCTGTTTTCTACCGAATTCCAGAGACAGACACAAACAACAGAATTCAGTCAAAGGGAAATTATTTTCCAGTGGATTCTGTTTCCCTCTGCTTTCTGTTTGACTCCAAAAATCATTTTCCGAAGCATTCCGCGCCACTAACACCGCCTTAGCTATTGAGTCGGGAATTTTAACACGTGGCGTTTGAAATATGGATAGTTTGAGTGGTTGAGACTTTTTGTAGGACGAGTCTCGTTTTTTTTAGAGTTTGAGTTTTAATTTATTTACATTTCAGGTACCCTTCTAGATGTCAAGCACCAGCTAGTATGAGTTGTTTGAGATGAATTTTAAAATTTTGATGTCTCATTTTATTGGAAAAATTGCCTATTTAAATGTAATATTTAGTTAAATTTTGATTTTTCAAGCCTAACCAATTTTAAAAAAAATAGTGTAATTTTCAAATTTCATTAATGTTGATATTGTTCATGTTAGTTAAATCATTACACGTTATTTTTTCTTCTAAATTTCAAATTAAAAACACATACCTGTATTACTTTTCGTTTCATAAAACTGGTATGTAATCTAATAACCGTCATGCTAATGGAATCTAACTAGTTGTTTTTGTTCTCTTTTCGTTTCATAAAAGATGTGATTTCCATTTGATTGCAGGACATGATAGAGGAGAAGATGGAATTAGTGAATCCTCATCCATAGTGAAACCAACAGGGGTGAGCAAGAACTTGTCTGATCTTCGGTCCGGACCGGACCCAACCGGTTCGGGGTCCGAAGCTGATCCGGTTCCAGTTCGGTCCGGGTCGGACCGGTTGCTCACCCCTAGAAACCAAGGTGTGGTACTTGATGAGAAAGAAAGAAATCACGTCAATTTATGGTAGTTCAAAACTTATATAAATTATGTAGGCGATCTAATGAAATATCAGCTTAACCAAATGAAATAACACTTTATATATATATATATTAATTTTCCAATGGCTCTGGGCTTAAAATTAAAATTTAAGCCCCACTACATCCACCGTCAATCTAAAATTTAGTGGTTGATTGAGATAATGGGTAGTCAGTAGTTATACTTAATAGGAGGGTATTTTGGGTATATCTTATTAATACATTTTAAATATGTAATAAAATTTCAATCCACTGTAATACTCTTTTTTTTTGCTTTCTCTCTTTTCCCTTCATTGATGTTTTCTTTAATTTAAATATACTTTTAACTTGCAAATGTGCCTTTTTGCTTATTTTGATTACATATTCAGATTCAATGTATTTTTCTCTTTCATTCAAGTTCCATGACACTAAGGTTTTTTGGAATTTAAACCAATAACAAAATTTAATGAATAAGGTAGGTTTCTCGGCTGGTGTTGAAATGTGTTTCACGGCTGCTTCACTTTGGTTTGTTTCCTTTAAAGTGTTTAAATCTCCATATGTTTTTGCGGGCTCGAAAATTCTTCATCTGGATGCTGCAAATCCATCAGAACAATTTTCTCTTTGACTTCCGATATTTTGTGGTGGGTTTATTGTATTCGTTTGGGTTGATGATTTGGAATGTTGGGTTCATACGTATTTGGATGGAGAGAAGAAGAATGTTTAATATGTTTTAATCATGTTTTTTTAGATGGCTAATTAACATCATTTCAGGCTTACATTTGTATCTTATATCCATTATCTTTCACTTAAACAATGCTATGTAACGAGCTTTATGTTTGAATTTCAGAAATAAATAGGTTTGAAGAGAATATGCATGAAAGGACCTAAAAGCAGGAAAAAAGACTAAGTTGAGAGACTCGAGGACTAAGATGCAAGATCGAAAGACCTGAATGCAAGATATAAGGACAAATGAACAAACAAGAATACTCCACACCATCATGGGAAGTATTTTGACAATTCTATTCGGGTCGGAGCTCCAACAAGCGAAGTAGATGCATCAAAGAACAACAAATTCATCTAGAAAAGCCCAGAAGAAAACCCAGACGGATCCAAACCCTGTAGAGCACCAATTAGCGGTCCGAGTTGCTCCGGATTCGCCAATATTTCTTTGGGTCGTGTATTAGTGTGTATTTAGTCTATTTTGGTATTTGTTTAGTCCCATAACGAGGGATTGTCTCGGATTACCTTTTTCTATGGCTATAAATAGAACTCTCCCTCCTCGCTTGTACCTCATCTCTCTCTTGGTGGTCATCCTCTCTACTAGGAGTTCAAGCCTTGAAGCAAAAACCCTGGTGAAGAGAGACTACTTGTAATTAAGTGAGTAATAATAGATGTTTTCCTTTGGTTATGTTGTTTCTTTCTTAGTTTAATTTCCTTTCTTATGTCTTGCATGTTTCTTTAGTTTTATGTTCTTTTAGTTAAACTTGTTGTTTTAGTCTTCTTATAATTAGTTTAGGCATGTTTTCTTTCCTTAGTATAAATGGTAGTTTAAATATGTGTGAGTAGTTCCATCCCTTTTGGGGTAAAGTAGATGTGTATACATGTTATGTAGATGGTATGAATGCTAAACATTGTTGTTTGTGAGAGATGTTAGTATGTGATTGATTCGTTTTATATTAAACCGCAAGTGCACGGCCGCATTGAAGCGGTGGCAAATACGGGTCAATCCATAGGGAGGTGTGTCGACTTTTGGTTTGTTCGAAGACGAGTGGTAAAGAAAGGAGAGAAATGTTGGTTACACTAAACTACACTACAATGCAAAAAGAAATGGAAGATAAACAATAAAACTAAATCTCATAGGGGGTAGAGAAATAATGTGAATATAAAGATGTGTGTGTGTTCAATTATGCTCCTCACAACATGTAGTGTATGAAATCATAAGACTAAATCCAACTTTGCCTACACATGAAATAAGATAAGACTATATCGTTAAAACATACAAGACAATAATTGGAATGAAGCTAAATGAACTCATGTATAAAGACTAGACCCTACTATGCATCTGATGAGAATTTTATTTATATCGCAAGTGCACGACGTCAATGAAGACGTGGCAAGTACGGGTCGAACACAAGGAGGGAGAGATATTGTTATTTTTGTGATTTTCGATTTAGGAAAGAAAGAGAGAGAAATAAGATTGGTTTGAGATTTTTGGTTTTTAATTATCTAAAGCAAGAACAACAAAAACTAAAAAGAAAATAAAGCAAATATGGATGAGAGTCCAGCGGGTGGAGGTTTAGATGTCGGGTTTTGTTTAGAGAAATCTGAAACTTATAATAAATCACATTAGTCATAAAGCATTACATGATAAATGATTCAACATAAACTCAAGTAATCAAAATATACTAACACGAAATTAAAATAATAACATCATTCTTCGTCTCATCACCATAAATTCATCACCCCCACCCTTTGGAGAGAGTTAGAAACTCATGGATGGAGGGAAAAAGAAGGGGTCCTAGAGAAACTACAAAAGAAAACTAAAAACACAAAAATAAACCAACAGAATTTTATTACTAATGTATGGAATAAAAACTAAGACTCGTTTCAATACATGATTCAGCCTTATTTATACCCTCAACCGGGGATCCCAATACATAAAAGAAAAGTACACGCGTCAATACAACATTGGTAAAAATTTGAGCGCACGGATCGACTTTTGTGCGGCTAATCCGCCGCATTTTGTACATGGGGTGCGGCGGAATCGCCACCTATTTGGCTCAGATTCGATCCGGATTTTTCCTGTGTGTTTATAGTATGATTTAAATGTCCTTTACGCGTCTGGATTGATTTCTTTTGAGCTCCGAATTTATTTCTTCATATGTTTGAAGATCCCAATTGATTTTTCTTTAGAATTTTCCAAATTAATATTTTGGTACTTGTTATTGCAGTCGGGTCCTCGACTCTTTGCAATTAAGTCCTTGACTACTTTTGTGTTTAAGTCATTGACTTTTTTGTAATTAGGTCTTGAATGCTTTTATGCTTGGATGAACTTCAATTTGAACCCGATAATCTTGAACTTGGTCTTTATGACAGAAATGAGTCTCTTGCACGCGTTTATTTGGGATATGGGTAATTTGCATTCAGGTCCCTGTATTCTGTAAATAAGACTAAACACATACCTTAGTAGCATTTATTGATATAAAACTAATCTAAATGAAAGACATATGATGCAATGTATCAGCCTCCACATGAAATAAGATAACCCAATATCATTAAAACATACAAGACATTAACCAAGGTAAAGGCAACAAGAGTACATACACTACAAATTATGTTTCCAATATTAATCTCATCCATATCCTCACCTTATCATTCCCCATAACATAGGTTCACTAATCTAAGCGTAAGCTAAGTTTCATTCAAGAGAATTAGCATATCAAAGATAAGAGTGAAATCACATTAGATGGTTATGGAAATCATATAAGGCTCAAGGGATTAAGATAACGCACACCTAATACACTACATGATCATATCACATATTTCTCCACCCCTAAATGGGGATGAAACTACTCACTAATCATTACACTACCTACATTAACAACATGAAACATTATACTGAAAGGAAATTTAACTAAGCAAGAAAGGAGCATTAAAAAAGCTTAAAAGGAAAGGAAAGACTATACAAGCATGCACAAATTAAAAGACAAGATTAAAAGAAACTAGAACAATTATTTTATTAACAATGACTCACATTGAAGGTAGCATTCTTCTCCACCTTGAGTTTTGCTTCAAGGCTTACACCTTAGTAGAGAGAATGCCACCAAGCAATGAGTAATTTACAATAGAAGGTGAAGAGTTCTATTTATAGCCAAAGAAAAGACAATCTGGGACAATGCCCCGATGTGGGACTAAACAAATACCAGAAATGGACTAAATACACACTAATACGCGACCCACCAAAATCTTAGCGGATTTGGGCCAAAACAGAATGCCAATTAGCGGTCTTGGACCGCCAATTGGCGGTCTATAAGGTCCGGATCACGCTGGATTTTATTCTGGGCTTTTCTGGATGTCTTTGTTGGTCTTTGATGCATCTACTTTACTTGTTGGAGCCCCGACCCGAATAGAATTGTCAAAATACTCCCCATGATGGTGTTGAGTTTTCTGTTTTGCTCTTTGGTCCTTCGGTCTTACGTTCAGGTCCTTCTCCCTTGCATCTTAGTCTCCAGGTCTCACAATTAAGTCATTTTCCCTACTTTTGGGTCCTTTCATGTTTCATCTCTTCAAACCTATTTTTTTTCTGAAATTCAAACATAAAACTCGTCACGTAGCATTGCTTAGGTGTAAGATAATGGATATAAGATACACATATAAGCATAGAATGATGTCAATCAAATACCCTTACGCCTAAGTTTTTGCTAGTCCCGAGCAAAACAAAGAAAGAGAAAAACAAACGAGAAACAAGAAATCCTAACTCACTTTCGTAGGAATCACGGTTGCACTTAGCACGTGCAACAAACTTTTAAACCTCCTTGTTGCCAAGGAGGAGGAGTGTTGTCTCCTGAGGGTTTTCAGCGGATATACCCACAAAATCCGAACACGATGCATTATTCAATCTAGACACTCGACTCGTTGGACAAATTTTGTCGATCATTGGACGTGGTAATCCTATGGGCCGACTCTATATAGGTAATAAATCCACACACCTAGCCTAATGAACCATTCGTGCAAGTTAAATAAGGAATTAAGTGAAAGACATGGACAACCTCAACATCCTCAAATGATACAAAGTGTAAAGTCCATTAGGCTTCTTATTTGCATTACAATTTTTTTCTTCTTTTTGTTTTTTTCTCATCATTTTTTTTGTTTTTCTTCTTTTCTTTTTATTAGTTGGAGTTTCATTCTCCCAGGGTCAGGTTTCGTGCATCATTGCCCATGAGGACTTATACTATCACGTACACCTTTCCCCAAATCTCCACATAGGGCGATCCCTACCACCCATGTAACGGGATTTCGGTCGGTGCATCCCAAGTCAGATGACTCTAAAGCACCAGGCACAAAGTCCCCTCAGACGTACTTTCCCGAGTGATAGGAGCCGTGCGAGAAGAGAAAACATATACTCACTAATTTCTTATCTAAACATGAACCCAAACCCCTACACTTAATGTCTCACAACAAGATTTAAAGGGTCCTTGACTACAACAAGCTTCCTTAAATTAACAGACATGAAATATTGACTCACTAGGTTCATGGTGGACTTCTTTAAATGTTTGAGCACTGAAACCCTACGATTACTCACCCCCGAGGGAAAACTGGGGTGCATCCTAACGACTAGATAAGTCCTAAAGCCATTGTACTAGATATCCTAATGCATCAAGTTCAAGACAATTTTGGAAGTTTTCTTTTTACTCTGCCTCTCAACGGTTTTGCACATGCTAAACACACACAAAACCCACAAAACATTTTCTTTCGCAAACACATGACGATTTTGAAAGAAATGTGAAAATTTTGAAGCACTAGGCAAGTAAAAGAAGACAAGTCACCCAAGGATCATGGCAAACGGATATATCGATATTAAATGCAACACACTAACATGACCCTAACAATTCACACAAAAGAACACAAAAATCAAAGGAAAAGACTTGACTATGTACACACGTAAAAACACCCCGCACACCTACTTCAAGCATTGTCCTCAATGAATGTGAGCAAGATACTACATGGATTTATGCATGAAAAAGGAGAGATCTCACTAACATGAAGTACAAAGGGAAGTTCAAGGTCATGTTGATGGACACAAACCCGAATTCCCTCAAAACCTGTGAGATGCTAAAGAAATGATACAAATACGTGAAAGAAATGGAGCCCAAATACACAAGGGTTGGGGCTCACAACAATCGATGCTCACTGAAGGAGTCTTTTATTGTACTTGTTTTTCTTCTTTTTTCTCTTATTTTTTTATTTTTATTTTATATAACTATGTACAAACATAAGTTCCCATCTTCATTTGTCAAAAGACATTTTTCTTGATGAGAATTTAATTTATACCGCAAGTGCACGACGTCAATGAAGACGTGGCAAGTACGGGTCGAACACAAGGAGGCCGAGATATTGTTATTTTTGTGATTTTCGAATTAAGGAAGAAAGAGAGAGAAATAAGGTTTGGTTTGAGATTTTTGGTTTTTAATTTTCTAAAGCAAGAACAACAAAAGAAAAACTAAAAAGAAAACAAATATGGATGAGAGTCCAGCGGGTGGGGGATTAGATATCGGGTTTTGTTTAGAAAATTCTGAAACTTATAATAAATCACATTAGTTATAAAGCATTACATGATAAATGATTCAACATAAACTCAAGTAATCAAAATATACTAACACGAAATTAAAATAATAACATCATTCTTCTTCTCATCACCCTAAATCCGTCACCCCCACCCTTTGGAGAGAGTTAGAAACTCATGGATGGAGGGAAGGAGAATGGGTCCTAGAGAAACTACAAAAAAAAACTAAAAACACAAAATAAAAGAGCAGAATTTTTTTGCTAAAAAGAAGAACTAAAAAATAAGACCTCTTCACAACATCGTTTCGGGGCTATTTATAGCCGATACAAAGGACCCAAGTATAAAATAGGAGAGCACACGCTTCAATACACGACTGGATAAAATCCGGGGCCACAGATCGCAAAGGGTGCGGTGTTTCCGCCGCATTTTGTATGTAAGGTGCGGCGATTTCGCCGCAAATTGTGCTCTGATTGGATCCAGATTTTGTAGGATTTCATGTTTAATTATACATATATATTTTCGAATTTTTTATGTATAATAAGGATCAATTTTCAATTTTCTATAATTTATTTCATGCATGCATCAATTTATTTCCATATCTAGTTCCAAAACTTTATTAAAACAAATTTGGACTCCGAAATTCGTACCTAGAAGTTCTCTAAAACTTCTTGAAGATTCGGAGACGTTGAGGATGCTCCTCGCTGCGCCGGATGCCTCCGAGTATTCACCAAACTCTAAACAAGATCGGAGAGAGGGAAGCTAGTCTCTCAATCTCCGATAGGGTTTAGAATCCAATTACTAACTCCTCTTTAATTCTCTTGAGAAGATGATCTCTTAAGAACTAAAACTAAACTTAAGAATTAAGGGATTTTCGTGGAGAATTATGGAGAGAGATTTTTTGCACAAGAAATAATGAATGAATTAATTGGGTAATGAAATAAGCTTGTATTTATAAGCTCTCTCCAAATTACCTATTCACGTGCAACCCCTTGCCCATGATCTCATGCAAAATTCCATCTAACCATCCATTATTTAATAATAAATAATATTAGCCACGAATTAAATCAATTATGGATCAATTCCATGCATGATCTAATTAATTCTTAAACTAATTCTGCATAAAACCGTCTGACCGGTCGACCGTTCGCGAGGTCCGGTCGACCGTTTCGACCGCGTTTCGGTTGACCGATCCATATTCTTGGTCGACCGTTCGTAACAAAAAAGTTCATCGCAATGTTCGGTCGACCGAGCGAGAATACTCGATCGACCGAAAACGAACAGACGAAATTCTCGTTACGCTCGATACACATCCGGTCGACCGTGCAATATTGCGGTCGACCGCGCAACATTCGGTCGACCGTTTATGGTCTAGCGGTCGACCGTTTTTGCACAGTGCATGCATACTTGTCAAATTTCGGTTTAACCCCTACAAAATTTGACATTTCGGGATTAGTAGTAATTCACAACTTATGTAACATATTATCCTATGTAATGATCAATCATTACACCCCATAATATTTACATCACATATGAATTTAATTTAGAGTCTAATTATGTTATAAATCACAACATAATTTTGATTTTGCTTGTTCACCCCATGTGTCATATTTTCTACATGAAACCCGACACATCTTATGAACTCAAAATCCCCATTTCTTGTTTCCCAGTTTTGCGGTGTGACCTATGGGAGGATCTAAACTAAGTTTGTAGTGATATTAAGAGCTTAATATCACAAGCTATAAGCGGTATCTAGCTACACATTATAGCTCCCAATTAGTTAGATGTCTGAATTCCACTCGAACCAAAACCCGATCCATTTAGTGATGGAGTGCACCACTTGTGTCCGTCCCTTGCCTCATGATATTAAGAATAGACACAAAGTAGTATTGTGTCATCTTTGTATTAGTATTCATTTCTTGATCTCTTTAAGCTAGTTATAAATATGTGACTTTACTCAAATCACATTGTGCACATTATAACTTTGCTTTATCAAGGGGCCCACTAATATCATCACTCAATTAAGAGGGGCAATGATAGTCTTTTGACTAACTATCTTCTCAAACAAAAGTTGTACTTAACCAACCAATGCCTTTACACTACACTGATCGATAGTTCAAGACACTGATCTAATTAAGTATTCCTTAAGTGATTAGATATAAGTCTCATATCAAAGGACCAAAGACACAGTAAAATATTAATGACACAGAAACACATTTCTATAATATTTTACTTATTAGGTCTATTCAGTATACAAAGGTAATATTTTCCTCTTTTGCATACCCGTGTTGTCACTCACTTGTAGAGCTACAATGATCTATGACAAACACGACAATCTTAACTCGGTAATTAATGTTCCGTGTTAATTACCATGATTGCGAATATCTTTTGTTTTATGTAAACCAATATCTTTTAGAGCTCTATGGTTAAGGACCAAAAGCCTCTTCCTTAACATTTCTAAAAGACGAATAACATAAACAAGGAACAAAATGATTTCTCATTCAATTCATAATAATTGACATTTAAAAGTAAATCTTTTAGAACACATTCCCTTCAATCTCACACTTGTTATTAAAGTTTTCTTTCTCATACATACTCAATGCATAAAACAATAATAACTAGGGTAAACCCCATTACATATCAATCATCAAGCCAATCTACATGGTTCCTCAATCCCATAGACTCGAAATGCATTTCGCCCTTGGCTTGGGATAAGGGTTTTGTGAATGGATCAGCTGTGTTGCTGTTGGTGTCCACCCATAAAAGATTTATTTTGCCTTCGTCGATTAGGTCACGCGTCATGAAGTACTTACGATCCATGTACTTCACTTTGTGGTGTGATTTGGGATCCTTGATTTGCGAGATAGATGCACTATTGTCGCAAAATAGCTCTATTGGTCCCCCGCTCGAGGGAACTACTCCAAGCTCTTCAAGGAACTTCTTAATCCACACTCCTTCCTTGCTCGCTTCAGCGACAACCATTACTTCGGAAGCAGTGTTGAGTCGGCTGTAGTGCTTTGCTTCCAACTACGCCAACTCACAGCTCCACCATTCAGAAGGAAGACGTATCCTGATTGCGACCTTCTATCGTCTGGATCACTCATGAAACTCGCATCCGAGTAACCTTCAGCTATCAATTCCCTTTGTCCTCCATAAACAAGAATCTTATCCTTAGTCCGGTTAAGGTACTTCAGGATATTCTTGACCGCAGTCCAATGCTCAGGACCTGCGTTGGATTGGTGACGACTTGTCACGCTTAGAGCATACGAGACATCTGGTCTTGTGCAAGTCATCGCGTACATGATCGACCCAATTGCCGAAGCATAAGGGACATCCTTCATGTACTCTAAGTCCTTACGTGATTGCGCACGTTGAGACTTCTTTAGTTGCACACCCATACTCATTGGCACACTGCCCTTTTTGGAGTTGTTCATCTTGAACCTTTCCAAGACCTTGTCAATGTATGCACGTTGACTAAGGCCAATGAGTCTACGGGGTCTATCTCGATATATCTTGATTCCCAAGATGTATTGAGCCTCACCCATGTCTTTCATCGAAAATGCAGATTTCAATGAACTTCTCGTTTGCTCAAGCAAAGGAATATGATTACCCATGAGCAATATGTCATCGACATATAAGATTAGGAATACTACATGGTTCCCACTAACCTTCTTGTATACACAAGGTTCTTCCTTACTTTGAATGAAGTGAAGCTTCTTCACTTCCTCGTCAAAGCGTTTGTTCCAACTCCTTGATGCTTGCTTCAATCCATAGATGGATCTTTGAAGCTTGCATACCTTCTCGCTATTCTTTGGATCTTCAAAACCTTGAGGTTGTACCATGTACACATCCTCCTCCAAGTTCCCATTCAGGAACGCCGTTTTGACATCCATTTGCCATATTTCATAATCGTGAAATGCGGCAATAGCGAGCATGATCCGAATAGACTTGAACATGGCAACCGGTGAAAAAGTTTCATCATAGCCAATTCCTTGAACTTGAGTGAAACCCTTCGCTACAAGCCTCGCTTTGTAGGTTGTCAAGTTCTCATCCATGTCCATCTTCCTCTTAAAAACCTATTTATTATGAATGACATTTTTCCCTTGAGGAAGGTCAACCAAGTCCCATACTTCATTATCATACATGGATTCTATTTCGGATTCCATGACATTGAGCCATAGTTTGGAGTCTTTCCTATCCATTGCTTCTTGGAAGGTCAAGGGATCATTGGTATCTAGTACCATGATTTCATGAAGTCCCAGATACAAATCGGGTTTCTTCCTTTCCCTTGTTGACCTTCTAAGTTCTTTTGGTTCTTCTCGTGTCTCTCGAACTTCTTCCACAATTTCTTGAGGAGTGGGTTCATGTTCAACTCTTGAACGTACACTTGGTGGGGATGATTGAGATTCTCTCACAATTTCTTGTGATGGTCTCTTGCTCACGCTCCCACCAACCAAAGGAATCTCGGTTGGGCCTTCATGATCTTGAATGTCATCATTCATGTCATGATCTTGTAGAGTATCTTGAGTTTCCTCAAGCACAACCCTACTCCCACTACTTTTTACTCTTTCTAGAAATTCCTTTTCCAGAAATGTGGCATCCCTCTCTACAATCACTCGATTGGAGGCCATATGCCAAAAGTAGTATCCTCTTGTCTCACGAGGATAACCAATAAAGAAGTGGTTGGATTTTTATTTATGCCGCAAGTGCACGGCGTCAATGGAGACGTGGCAAATACGGGTCGAACACAAGGAGAGAGAGATTTGTTATTAATGTGATTTCGATTGGGGGAAAGAAGGAGAGAAGAAATAAGTTGGTTTTGAGATTTTTGATTTTTAATTATCTAAAGCAAGAAACAAGAACATTTAAAACTAAAACAAGAACAAAGAGGTGAATTCCGTTGGGTGGAGGTTTAGATTTAAGATTTAGATTAGAGAATTCAGAAACTTATAATAAATCATATTAGTTATAAAGCATTACATGATAAATGATTTAACATAAACTCAAGTAATCAAAATATACTAACACGAAATTAAAATAATAACATTCATTCATCTTCTCTTCACCCTAAATCCGTAATCTCCACCCTTTGGAAGGAGTTAGAAACTCATAGAGGGAGGAAGAAGGGGTCCTAGAGACATTACAAAAGAAAAGTAAAAACAAGAAATAAAAGACAGAATTTTATTACTAAAGTGAAGAGTACAAAACTGAAAATAAAAACAACTAAAAACTAGGTGTAAGGCCAAGGACCCTTCTACCATCGTTCTCGGGGCTATTTATAGCCGATACAAGGGATCCCAATATATAAATGGAACGTACACGCGTCAATACAGCATTGGTAAAAAATTGAGCACACGGATCGACTTTTGTGCGGCTAGATCGCCGCAATTTGTAAATGAGATGTGGTGGAATCGCCACCTTTTTGCCTCGGATTCGATCCAGATTTTTCCTGTGTGTTTATGGTATGATTTGATCCTCCTTTGCGCGTCTGGATTGATTGTTTCCATTCTTTTGAGCTCCAGATTAATTCCTCTATATATATGGAGATTCACATTGATTTTTCTTTAGATTTTCTCCATAATAATAAAAGCTACTCGTGATTTGCAATTAGGTCCTTGACTTTTTGCAATTAACTCCCGAGCTACTTTTGTGCTTAAGTCTTTGTTCTTTTTGTAATTAGATCTTGAATGCTTTTATGCTTGGATACATTTCCATTTGTAACCTGATAAACATGAACTTGGTCTTTATGATAGAAATGAGTCTTTTGCATGCGTTTATGCTCGAGATGTGGGTAAATTGCATTCAGGTCCCTATATTCTGTAAATAAGACTAAACACATACCTTAATATCATTTATTGATATAAAAGTGATCTAAATGAAAGACATATGATGCAATGTATGCAATGCATCAAATACCCCCACACCTAGATTTTGCTAGTCCCTAGCAAAACAGAAAATACGAAAAATAAAAACAGGGAAATCCTAACTCACTTTCGTAGGAATCACGGTTGCACTTAGCATGTGCAACAAGCCTTTAAACCTCCTTGTTGCCAAGGAGGACGAGTTTTGTCTCGTGAGGGTTTTCAGTTGACACACCCACAAAGTCTTAATTCAACATTCCATTAGTAGCTCTCAATATCCCTACCTCAACCTTATACATCTCACTTCGAATTCTTGTATGCTCATTATATGAATCTAACTCATTAAAAATATGACTTGGCCTTTGTTCCTCCAACATTCATACCACTAACCCTTCTACACATGATATTACTTAAATTATTTTGCACGCCTCCTCTGGTGGTGAAGTATCATTCGGATCAACTATGGCATGGATCATTCTTTTAGCTTTGGGCCTTGAGTATTTTTTTTCTTTTCTTCCGTGATTCAACACATTTGATTTTTGACACTTTTACCCTTTTTGCATTCGTGTAGCGAGTTTGGTCGATAATCCCGAGCTGGTAGACTCAAGTTACCGGGTTTCAAGATACCCCTACGGACCAGTGTCTCAAAGGCTTGGGCTTTTGTAATCATTTTGCAAAATGTGTTTTCTTCACTTTATTCCTTTATTTTTATTTTCCTCGAGGCTTAATTGCTATTAGAAGTTCACACTTCCCAGTATATTTTCCTCAACCTCTGCTTTTTATCAACCACTTCAAAGATTTGATTCATCCAATTTAAGTGCATACATGTCTTAAAGGGCAATGAGTTATTTCTTTGGAACTTAGATTTATGTCATAATTTCTACAAGCAGAACTATATAATAAGAAACAAAAACTCAATGCAATTTGTACACGGGTTCTGGCAGTTCAATCTTAAGATATGTCATGAAACATTGAATTTTTTTTAGAAATAAAAGACAGATCTATAGATAAATATATACATAAACATCCCCCCACACCTAAATCATGCATTGTCCTCAATGTATGCAAATATAAAGCAAATGCACTTATTACCTTGGTGAACTGCGGTGGAAGGATGAAATTTGCTCAAAGTCAACCATAGTCAGAACTGGATTGAATGACACCATATTGGTGCATGTATCCAGTTGAATTGTTCCCCATGTTGCAATGAGAGTCCTGAGTCACAGGTTCCACACCCCTCACATAAATAGGTTCTCTTATTTGCTCGAGTGATGGTGGGTGTGTAGATGAATTTCTCCTCTTTTTCTTACTTCCTTTTTTATTTTGTGATGATTCAGAAATATTATAGATTCGTGATTTCATCACAACGTCACTTTGATTGCATATTATTTCTGGCTCACTATCAATATGAAAGATATTAAATTCAGCTTTTAAGTTCCCAGAAGATAATTGCATGAGCCCATTACAACAGTTTATCAATGCTTCCGAAGTGGCTAAAAAGGGTCTGCCTAGAATTACAGGGATTTGTCGGTTAGGATTTACAACAGGTGTGGTATCTAGTACGACAAAATTCACTGGGTAAATGAAGTCACCAACCTTGATCAAAACATCCTCTACTATACCTCTTGGTTTCTTAATAGAACAATCAGCAAATTGAAGGGTTGTCTTAGAGGGTTTTAGTGGACCAAGGTTCATTTGCTCATAGACAGAGTATGGGAGTAGGTTAACACTAGCACCAAGGTCTAGAAGGGCTTTGTTGATAAAAGTATCTCCTATTGAACATGAAATTGTGGGACACCCAGGATCCTTATATTTTATAGGAGATATGTTGGACAAAATAGAACTTATGTTTGCAGTTAAGAATGCCTTCTTTGGTACGTTTGTTTTTCTCTTTTTAGTGCACAAATCTTTTAAGAATTTAGCATAAGCAAGTATTTGTTGAATCATGTCTAAGAGTGGAATGTTCACCTTAACTTGCTTAAATACTTCCAAGATTTTCTCTATTTGTGCACTTGAGTTCTTTTTGAGTCTATTGGGAAATGGGGCTTTAGGGACATAGACTCGCTCAGGTTCAGGTTGAGCTATGGGTTCAGGTTGAGTAGGTGGGTTGGGCGTTTCATATTGGACGTCAGGTTCAATGGTTAGGTCATATGTGGCAGTTTGATGGCTAGATTGATTAGACGTTCTAGGATTTACCACATTGTTATCAACTTGTCTTCCGGACCGTAATGATACTACTGCATTTATTTGTTGGAACGGTCCTTCCTCATTAACCATTTGAACCGGTCTAGGGTTGTTATTTCCTGAAGGTGCTTGATAGGATTGATATGAATTATTAGATCTAGGGTTCACCTCAGGTTGACTTGGAAGCCGACCCTTTTCTCTTTCACCTACTATTTGTGCTAGTTGGCTGACTTGTGTCTCAAGCCTTTGGAAGGTCTGGTTGGTTGTTTGTATAAAGGTTTTCATCAAATTTTCCAAGCTTGTCAACCTAACCTCATGATCGTTATTGTTACTAAACCCAGATGATGTATTATTTTGGTTATACGGGTTTGGTTGTTGTCTAGGAGGTTGACCTTGTTGGCTTGATGAGAAATTGGAATTATTACGCCAACCCGAGTTATAGGTTGATGCGTATGGGTCATTTCTAGCATGGTTATACATGGCATTAACTTGCTCCCATTCCGCACAATCCTCCATTACATGACCAGTCTGACCACATCTAGAGCAAGGGATAGACGAGACTTGATTCACTCGGTTTTGGGTTCGTAGCTCTAAACTTTCCATTCTGCGCATAAGGGTAGCTAGTTTTGCTTCAGCCGCTATGTTGGCATCTACAGCTAAGATACCTGGTTTGGGTTGACTTGCTATTCTAGATCCAATACTCGGGTTAAGCGGTGTTCTAGCATTGTCCCATTGCATACTGTTTTCAGCTAAATCCTCAAGAAAAGTCCAGGCATCATTTTCATTTTTCGACATGAATTTCCCTTGGCTTACGGATTCTACCATAACCCTAGATGTGGGTGTCAATCCCTTATAAATAATTTGGCATAATTGTCATCTCGGAATTCCATGATGAGGGCATTGGGTCAGAACACTTTTAAATCTTTCTAGATAGGAATAGATCGGCTCGCTCTCAGACTGAACGAATGCAACAATTTCATTCCTAATCCTCATAGTCTTATGGTTGGGGAAATATTTTTTCAGGAATACTTGAACAAACTCAGCCCAACTCCTAATAGATCTTTCGGCTAGACTATATAGCCATTTCTTAGCGTCATCTTTCAGTGCTAGAGGCACGAATTTCAGACACACTGCCTCCTCTGGGATATGCTGATATTGCATAAGAGAGTAGATTTCCTCAAATTCTCTAAGGAAGAGATATGGGTCTTCCCTAGAGGTGAACTTAGGCAACATACTCATGTATTGTGCCTTAAGTTCGAAGTCGCGACCCGGTATGGTGGGCATAACAATGCACGATGGCTGAGCAGTCATCGCTGGATAGCATCGATCCCTCAGAGTTATAGGTTGTGCAACAGGCGAGTCCACTACGTTCTCACCCATTGGATCCGGGTGAGGTGGTGCAGCAGATGGATTGGGGCTAAGTTCCAGACTGGAATCTAGATGAACTCGTGAGAGTCGATTACTCAAGTCCCGAATCCAAATCTGAGTGCACCAGGTTGAATCAATTTTTGAATTCAATTTCGGAATTTAAATTCCAAATTTAAGTTCAAGAATTAATTAATTTTTTTTATATTTTCGTTTTTTTTAATATATATATTTTTTTATGTTTTTTTCCAAAAGGGAAACAAACAATAGAATGGGGAAAGATGAGAAATGAATCCTAATCTAGAAAATTTAGGTGAGAAGAGAAAGAAGACTCAGATGAGAAGGGAAACCTAACTCTAAAGATAGAAAGAGGGTTGGTCAGAAAATTCCTAAGAAAGCACGGTTCAAACAATCCTAGACCTAGTGTCGCTTAGATCTAGACGACTCCTAACTGGTTGAGTCGAATTGATTCGCTTGATTCACCTCCCTCACTAATCAAACCAACTTGGCCAGGCCGTGTATAGCTAGTGGGGGCGCTTCCGACAGAGTTGGTGCCAATTAGACAACCACTTCGCTTGGAAGACTTACGTCAACACAAAAACACTTTCTAGACACCAAATTAAATTCAATCGGCTTCAGGTCATAGCAAGTCAAACCAATTCTTCTCCTTAATTGAGTCTGAGTCCTTAAGGGTCAATGTCTAATTGATTTTAATTTAAGGCTTGGGTGACACTTTAGGATTGTGATTTGTGGGCCACGGAAGGGTGATGAAATCCCCACCGTATCTTTGCCTACGGAGTTGCCCTTAAGATAGTTTAACTTAGATCTAGCAAAGATAGTCAAACAATGGTCTTTAGAGGGGGCAATTGCAAGGTTGTATGCAAACTAGATTATATGCTTAAATGCAATCGATGAAAACCACGATACGTACCTTGACTCCAGCACTCTTCAACAGAAATTGATTTGCAAGAATTTAGCAAGAATAATGCATACAAAACACTAGATGATGCATGCACTAAGGCCTTTCTAATTTTGCCAATTTTTAGGTCAGAGTTGAATTATTGCAATTTATGGAATTTTTGCCCTACACATGCAGTTCTACGAAAAGGAAATTTTCTGAAAATAGAAATTACGAGGAAAAGAGGCAACAAAGGTTACCTTATGCAATGCTCAGTCGGGTTCACCGCCCGCTCTCGAAATTTCAGATGCTCTGCGCGTTCACCCAGAGATGAGTCGCGTCCCAGAAAAATTTGAAGCCCAGAAGCTCCAAGTGTGCTGCAGATTCGCCGCAAGTTCTTCTTTAGGTGCGGCGATTTCGACGCTCGTTTAGCTCCAAATGTGCCCGGATTTCTCCGCGCACTCTGTTGTTTCCTGAAACACAAATTCAAATACTTAGATCACGCACAAGATAAACAGAATAAAATCGAAAATACAAAAATAAACAAAATCTGCGTCGCCTCCCCGGCAACGGCGCCAAAAACTTGGTTGGATTTTTATTTATGCCGCAAGTGCACGGCGTCAATGGACACGTGGCAAATACGGGTCGAACACAAGGAGGGAGAGATTTGTTATTAATGTGATTTCGATTGGGGGAAAGAAGGAGAGAAGAAATAAGTTGGTTTTGAGATTTTTGATTTTTAATTATCTAAAGCAAGAAACAAGAACAATTAAAACTAAAACAAGAACAAAGAGGTGAATTCCGTTGGGTGGAGGTTTAGATTTAAGGATTAGATTAGAGAATTCAAAAACTTATAATAAATCATATTAGTTATAAAGCATTACATGATAAATGATTTAACATAAACTCAAGTAATCAAAATATACTAACACGAAATTAAAATAATAACATTCATTCATCTTCTCTTCACCCTAAATCTGTCACCTCCACCCTTTGGAAGGAGTTAGAAACTCATAGAGGGAGGAAGAAGGGGTCCTAGAGACATTACAAAAGAAAAGTAAAAACAAGAAATAAAAGACAGAATTTTATTACTAAAGTGAAGAGTACAAAACTGAAAATAAAAACAACTAAAAACTAGGTGTAAGGCCAAGGACCCTTCTACCATCGTTCTCGGGGCTATTTATAGCCGATACAAGGGATCCCAATATATAAATGGAACGTACACGCGTCAATACAGCATTGGTAAAAATTTGAGCACACGGATCGACTTTTGTGCGGCTAAATCACCGCAATTTGTACATGAGATGCGGTGGAATCGCCACCTTTTTGGCTCGGATTCGATCCAGATTTTTCCTGTGTGTTTATGGTATGATTTGATCCTCCTTTGCGCGTCTGGATTGATTGTTTCCATTCTTTTGAGCTCCGGATTAATTCCTTTATATATATGGAGATTCACATTGATTTTTCTTTAGATTTTCTCCATAATAATAAAAGCTACTCGTGATTTGCAATTAGGTCTTTGACTTTTCGCAATTAACTCCCCGACTACTTTTGTGCTTAAGTCTTTGTTCTTTTTGTAATTAGATCTTGAATGCTTTTATGCTTCGATACATTTCCATTTGTAACCTGATAAACATGAACTTGGTCTTTATGATAGAAATGAGTCTTTTGCACGCGTTTATGCTCGAGATGTGGGTAAATTGCATTCACATCCTTGTATTCTGTAAATAAGACTAAACACATACCTTAATAGCATTTATTGATATAAAAGTGATCTAAATGAAAGACATATGATGCAATGTATGCAATGCATCAAGAAGCACTTATCCGCTTTTGGTTGAAGTTTGGTCGACATCAATCTCTTGACGTAAGCCTCACAACCCCAAATCTTGAGAAAACTGAGCTTAGGTGTTTTACCACTCCATAGCTCATAAGGAGTTTTCTCCATGGATTTGGATGGAACATTATTTAGTGTGTAAGCCGCAGTTTGTAGTGCATAACTCCAAAAGTAAAGAGGTAGTTCCGCATGACTCATCATTGACCGAACCATGTCGAGCAATGTCCTATTCCTTCTTTCGGATACCCAATTCCACTGAGGTGTACCGGGAGGGGTGAGTTGAGGTACAATACCAAACTCCTTTAGGTATGACTCAAATTCGGCACTTAAGTACTCACCTCCACGATCCGTTCGTAGAGACTTGATTTTCTTGTCGAGTTGGTTCTCTACTTCATTCTTGAATTCTTTGAACTTGTCAAAGGACTCACTTTTATTTCTCATTAGATAAACATAGCCATAACGACTATAATCATCCGTGAACGTAATGAAGTACTTGAAACCATCTCGTGCACTAGTACTCATTGGACCACATACATCGGAATGTATCAAATCCAACAAGCCATTCGCCCTTGGACCTTTCTTCTTGAAAGGCGTTTTGGTCATTTTTCCCATTAGACATGGTTGGCACGTCTCCAATGATTTAAAATCAAGTAGACCAAGAAGGTTAGCTTCTTGCTATTTCTTGATGCGCTTTTCATTTATGTGACCAAGACGATAGTGCCACAAGAGAGTATCATTCTCGTGAGTGGTCTTAAGTCTTTTGTTATTGATATTAAAGATTTGTTTATCATTCAATTCAAGCAAATAGAGACCATTCCTTATGAATGCATTTGCATAGAAAACACCATTCTTCGATATAGACAAACAAGAATTTGAAATATTTATATTAAAATTATCCATATCCAGACATGATACAGAAATAATATTCTTGCTAATCGAAGGTACATAATAAACATTCTTTAGACATAAATTTAAACCACTACACAATTGAAGTACCACAGAACCTTGTGCAATCGCAGACACGTTCGCACCATTTCCGACCTTCAATTCTACCTCGTTCCTTACGAGTTCCTTCCTATCCATGAGTAGCTGCACATTAGAAACTATGTGAGCACAAGATCCGGTATCAATTACCCAATCCTGGACAGATGTGGCTAAATTTATTTCAATAACAAATATACCTTTGGCCTTTTTGGGACGCCTTCGTTCAATCACTCCGTTGTCAAGGTCTTCCTTGTACGTGGGGCAATTTGGCCGGATGTGTCCTTTTTCACCGCAGTGAAAGCACTCCGTATTGGGAGTTGGAGATTTCTCAGATTTCCCCCTCGAGGCACTCGCACGAGCACCTCCTACTCCCTTGCTCTTGATTGAACCACTTTTGGTAGATTTGCCCTTTCCTTTACCAATCTTTTGGCTCCTCCCATGGACGGCAAAGACTTGCTTGTCCCTACCCTTGCCCATGTCAACTTCAGCAGTTTTGAGAGCGTTGTGAAGCTCCTCAAGACTCACCACTTTTTCACGCACGTGATAGTGCATCACAAAGTCCTTAAAGGACGGGGCTAGAGAGCCAAGAATCATATCTTCAGCAATGTCCTCGGGCATTGGTGAAGAGAGCTTTGCCAACTTCTCAAGGTATCCTTGCATCGTGAGAAAATGCATAGATACCGATGTTCCCTCCGCCATATGGCACATTGTGAGTGCGATGGTGGTCTTATAGCGCTCCTTTCGGGCACTATCCATGAACATCTTTGATAAAGCCTCCATGGTCTTCTTGGGTTTTGAATCCAAGTATTTCGCTTAAAGCGAGTCACCCATGGATGCTAGCATAAGACCGTGAACTTGGTTCTCTTGGTCTTCCCACTTGGCTTTAGCCTCTTTCTCTTCATCGGTTAATCTCTCATTCCACTTTGGGATTGGACCTTCCAAAATGTGAGATAGTTTCTCAAACTTTAACACGATGTTGAGTTTGAGTTGCCAACTAATGAAGTTTGAGCCATCATTTGCTAAAGGGTGTTTTTCTATCATGGATCGTACGATAGGTTGGATGTTCGACATTTTTCTACAAAATAAATCATACAGGTTTTAATACCAATTTTATGTTTTAATACACATGCATACATATATCGAATATATAAATGTAAATGTTGCAAATAAAAATTTTTGTCCATAAATGCAACAATCCAAGATCCCATCAATTGTAATATAGACTAGCTAAGGGCTATCGAATACATTACAATATCAAGGTAAGAAAACATTTTCTAATCACAACCTTTTTGAATTTTAGCAACATTTAGCATCTTCAAACTCTTGTGACTCTTGTCGTTTTAATTATGAGGGAATACGACCTATCCTCGTAAGAAATTTGTTTTCCCAAAACCGAGCGAGCGCTCTAGGTAATGTTAAGAAAACTTATTTTCATTTGATACGAGATACGTTTATGCATTGTATTCACAACTAAACATACTTGGGGTTCACTAGGGTGAAACACACCTCATATATTTAATTGTAGCACAACAACATACAACCTTTATATCTCCCACTATTCCCAAAGATGGAGGGAGCTATCTCCCGCTAAGGGCGAGCAGAGTATCCCTCGATCAATGGCTGCTAGTGGATGAAAATAAGAAGGAAAATTATTCTTAATTTTTGTTGGACAATTTTAACATGTGATTTAGAGTTTGAGGTTATCATGCATATTATTAATTATACACATCCTAACATTCATGACATGCATAGCAAGATAAAAATAGAAATTAAACATTCACACAATCCACATCGTGTGAGTTTATATGTTCCCTTCGATCCTTGATCCTCGATCCCCGATCCTCGACCAATGTGTTACAGCGGCGACTTCCTCTTGCACCGGAGATGTAGATTTTACAGAAAATAAACATGCTCCTCACATTCGATAAAAACCCGACTAGTGCAAGTCCTATGTAAAAACCTCCCATATGCATATGCAATTTATCTAAAAGATGGAAATAGAGAATTTGGCTTTTACATACATAAGCCCATGTATTATAACAATTATAAACATTCATAGCTGCTGATTTGGAACATACAAACTCACAATTCCTGCAAAACAACTCAAGCATCCATGCACGCAATATCGCTATAAACTATCCAACCTAGTTTATCAAGCATCTAGAATCCCAAACAATTCTTTGAAAAACATTTTGAAATCCATAAAAAAACGTTTTTCATGCATCCATAGTTCAAAAAATTAATTATGAACCGTTGTCCATCCAATTTCCAATGGAAAGATGAAATGCAGTTTTTCGGTTTTGTTAATTCTCTTAAAAAATAATCGTTTATACTTAAAACGAAATTATTGTAAGTTAGACTTATGTCTAAATCATAATTCTAGTAATTACATGACATGTTTTAAACATTCAAAACATTTAAAATGAATTATTACAAAGAATTATTTCAACAAACATTTAAAGACCGAAAAACCGGTAAAACGAATTGTTTAAATCCTAGATGGTAAACTAAATTTGTTTACATCCATAAATCATGAGAAAATTGAACCTTAGGCTCTGATACCACTGTAGGATTTCATGTTTAATTATACATATATATTTTCGAATTTTTTATGTATAATATGGATCAATTTTCAATTTTCTATAATTTATTTCATGCATGCATCAATTTGTTTCAATATCTAGTTCCAAAACTTTATTAAAACAAATTTGGACTCCGAAATTCGTACCTAGAAGTTCTCTAAAACTTCTTGAAGATTCGGAGACGTTGGGGATGCTCCTCGCTGCGTCGGATGCCTCCGAGTATTCACCAAACTCTAAACAAGATCGGAGAGAGGGAAGCTAGTCTCTCAATCTCCGATAGGGTTTAGAATCCAATTACTAACCCCTCTTTAATTCTCTTGAGAAGATGATCTCTTAAGAACTAAAACTAAACTTAAGAATTAAGGGATTTTCGTGGAGAATTATGGAGAGAGAATTTTTGCACAAGAAATAATGAATGAATTATTTGGGTACTGAAATAAGCTTGTATTTATAAGCTCTCTCCAAATTACCTATTCATGTGCAACCCCTTGTCCATGATCTCATGCAAAATTCCATCTAACGATCCATTATTTAATAACAAATAATATTAGCCACGAATTAAATCAATTATGGACCAATTCCATGCATGATCTAATTAATTCTTAAATTAATTCGGCATAAAACCGTCTGACCGGTCGACCGTTCGCGAGGTCCGGTTGACCGTTTCGACCGCGTTTCGGTCGACCGATCCATATGCTCGGTCGACCGTTCGTAACAACAGACGAAATTCTCGTTACGCTCGATACACATCCGGTCGACCGTGCAATATTGCGGTCGACCGCGCAACATTCGGTCGACCGTTTTTGCACAGTGCATGCAGACTTGTCAAATTTCGGTTTAACCCCTACAAAATTTGACATTTCGGGATTAGTAGTAAATTCACAACTTATGTAACATATTATCCTATGTAATGATCAATCATTACACCCCATAATATTTACATCACATATGAATTTAATTTAGATTCTAATTATGTTATAAATCACAACATAATTTTGATTTTGCTTGTTCACCCCATGTGTCATATTTTCTACATGAAACCCGACACATCTTATGAACTCAAAATCCCCATTTCTTGTTTCCCAGTTTTGCGGTGTGACCTATGGGAGGATCTAAACTAAGTTGGCAGTGATATTAAGAGCTTAATATCACAAGCTATAAGCGGTATCTAGCTACACATTATAGCTCCCAATTAGTTAGATGTCTGAATTCCACTCGAACCAAAACCCGATCCATTTAGTGATGGATATGAAGGAATGTGTTCTAAAAGTTTTACTTTTAAATGTCAATAATTATGAATTGAATGAGAAATCATTTTGTTCCTTGTTTATGTTATTCGTCTTTTAGAAGTGTTAAGGAAGAGGCTCTTGGTCCTTAACCGTAGAGCTCTAAAAGATATTAGTTTACATAAAACAAAAGATATTCGCAATCATGGTAATTAACACGGAACATTAATTACCGAGTTAAGATTGTCGTGTTTGTCATAGATCATTGTAGCTCTACAAGTGAGTGACAACACGGGTATGCAAAAGAGGAAAATATTACTTTTGTATACTGAATAGACCTAATGAGTAAAATATTATAGAAATGTGTTTCTGTGTCATTAATATTTTACTGTGTCTTTGGTCCTTTGATATGAGACTTATATTTAATTACTTAAGGAATACTTAATTAGATCAGTGTCTTGAACTATCGATCAGTGTAGTGTAAAGGCATTGGTTGGTTAAGTACAACTTTTGTTGGAGAAGATAGTTAGTCAAAAGACTATCATTGGCCCTCTTAATTGAGTGATGATATTAGTGGGCCCCTTGATAAAGCAAAGTTATAATGTGAACAACGTGTTTTGAGTAAAGTCACATATTTATAACTAGCTTAAAGAGATCAAGAGATAAATACTAATACAAAGATGACACAATACTACTTTGTGTGTATTCTTAATATCATGAGGCAAGGGACGGACACAAGTGGTGCACGCCATCACTAATTGGATCGGGTTTTGGTTCGAGTGGAATTAAGACATCTAACTAATTGGGAGCTATAATGTGTAGCTAGATACCGCTTATAGCTTGTGATATTAAGCTCTTAATATCACTGCCAACTTAGTTTAGATCCTCCCATAGGTCACACCGCAAAACTGGGAAACAAGAAATGAGGATTTTGAGTTCATAAGATGTGTCGAGTTTCATGTAGAAAAATATGACACATGGGGTGAACAAGTGATGCATTGCATACATTGCATAATATGTCTTTCATTTAGATTACTTTTACATCAATAAATGCTTCTAAGGTATGTGTTTAGTCTTATTTACAGAATACAGGGACCTGAATGCAATTTACCCACATCCCGAGCATAAACGCGTGCGAAAGACTCATTTCTATCATAAAGACCAAGTTCAAGCTTATCGGGTTTCAAATGGAAATGTATCCAAGCATAAAAGCATTCATGACCTAATTACGAAAAGAACAAGGACTTACGCACAAAAGTAGCCGGGGACTTAATTGCAAATAGACAAGGACCTAATTGCAATTAAAGCACCAAAATATTAGCTTGGAGAAAATCTAAAGAAAAATCAATGTAAATCTCCAAACATGTAAAGGAATTAATCCGGAGCTCAAAAGAATGGAAAGAAATCATCCAGACGCGCAAAGGAGGATCAAATCATACCAAAAACACACAGCAAAAATCCGGATTAAATCAGACGATATTGTGCGGCGAAATCGCCGCATATCACATGCATTGTGCGGTGAAAACGCCGCCCCAGAGCCGATCCGTGTGCTCCAATTTTGTCCAGTCGTGTCTGGACACGTGTACTCTCCAATTCTATACTTAGGTCTCTTGTAACAACTATAAATAGCCCCGAGAACGATGTTAGAAGGGTCCTTGGCCTTAGACCTAGTTTTTAGTTGTTGTTTTTATTCCTTAGTTTAATAAAAATCTGTCTTTTATTTCTTGTGTTTTTATGTTTTCTTTTGTAATTCCTCTAGGACCCCTTCTTCCTCCCTCTATGAGTTTCTAACTCTTTCCAAAGGGTGGAGGTGACGGATTTAGGGTGAAGAGAAGATGAATGAATGTTATTATTTTAAGTTCGTGATTAGTATATTTTGATTAGTTGAGTTTATGTTAAATCATTTATCATGTAATGCTTCATAACTAACATGATTTATTATAAGTTTCTGAATTCTCTAATCTAAACCCTAAATCTAAACATCCACCCAACGGAATTCACTTCTTTGTTCTTGCTTTAGTTTTATTTGTTAATGTTTCATGCTTTAGGAAATTAAAAATTAAAAATCTCAAAACTCAATTTATTTCTTCTCTCCCTCCTTCCCTCAATCGAAATCACACTAATAACAAATCTCTCCCAACTTGTGTTCGACCCGTATTTGCCACGTCTTCATTGACGCCGTGCACTTGCGGTATAAATTTAACTCCCATCAAGTTTTTGGCGCCGTTGCCGGGGAGGCGACGCAGATTTTGTTTTTTTGTTGATTTCGATTTTATCTTGTTTATCTTGTGCGCGATCTAAGCATTTGGATTTGTGTTTCAGGAGACAACAGAGTGCGTGGAGAAATCTGGGCACATTTGGAGCTAAACGAGCGGCGAAATCGCCGCACCTGAAGAGTAACTTGCGGCGAATCCGCCGCACACTTGGAGCTTCTGGGCTTCAACTTTTTCTGGGACGCGACTCATCTCTGGGTGGACGCGTGAAGCTACTGAAATTTCGAGAGCGGGCGGTGAACCCGACTGAGCATTGCATAGGTAACCTTTGTTGCCTCTTTTCCTCGTAATTTCTATTTTCAGAAAATTTCCTTTTATTAGAATTGCACGTGTTAGGGCAAAAATTCCATAATTGGCAATAATTCAACTCTGACCTAAAATTGGCAAAATTAGAAAGGCCTTAGTGCATGCATCATCTAGTGTTTTGTATGCATTATTCTTGCTAAATTCTTGCAAATTAATTTCTGTTGAAGAGTGTTGGAATCAAGGTACGTATCGTGGTTTTCATCGATTGCATTTAAGCATATAATCTAGTTTGCATACAACCTTGCAATTGCCCCCCTCTAAAGACCATTGTTTGACTATCTTTGCTAGATCTAAGTTAAACTATCTTAAGGACAACTCCGTAGGCCAAGATACGGTGGGGATTTCATCACCCTTCCGTGGCCCACAAATCACAATCCTAAAGTGTCACCCAAGCCTTAAATTAAAATCAACTAGACATTGACCCCTAAGGACTCGGACTCAATTAAGGAGAAGAATTGGTTTGACTTGCTATGACCTGAAGCCGATCGAATTTAATTTGGTGTCTAGAAAGTGTTTTTGTATTGACGAAAGTCTTCCAAGCGAAGTGGTTGTCTAATTGGCCCCGACTCTGTCGGAAGCACCCCCACTAGCTATACACGGCCTGGCCAAGTTGGTTTGATTAGTGAGGGAGGTGAATCAAGCAAATCAATTCGACTCAACCAGTTAGGAGTCATCTAGATCTAAGTGACACTAGGTCTAGGATTGTTTGAACCGTGCTTGTGTGGGAAACCTCTGACCGACCTTCTTTTCTATCTTTAGAGTTAAGTTTCCCTTCTCTTCTGAGTCATCTTCTTCTCACCTACTTATACGTTCTAGTCTCCTCCCCTTTACATTCTCTATTAGCATTTTAGGGTCGAGTCGAGAACTTGTGCTTGCTTAGCCTGCTAAGGGTAAGAGTACTTGACTCAAGAGTGTTTTGATGGATGGTTACATGAGCAACCATCCATATCATTGTTGGGACTAGGACAATGCTTCCTGGTATTCTAAAACCAGGCAACCTGGGGTGGCTCAGACTAACACCCCATATGGTTGGGACAATCCTAATTGTATGACTGAGCAATCTTCATATTGGGGTAACATGAGAGAGGCACCGACTGCTAGACCACAATCTAGTTATGTTGGATCATATGCTGGTCAACGAACTTACACATTACAACAAACTTTTGCCTCCTTCATGCGTTGGGCTGACAACATGAGTGCACCGGTGGCTCCAGTAGCCGTACCGTGCGACTGTTGCGGGTTGAGTGGTCATGTTATCAGGGAATGTCCTTATGTTCCCCCAGAGCCTGAGTGTAAGCATACCTTTTCCCAAAATGCTCGATATGACCGTTACACATCCGCATATAACCCAAGAATGATGGATTCATGGGGAAACAATTCATATCCAAATTCTTATACGTCATTTTCGCCCCAATATCCTTCTTCCGAATACCCAGAACTCTACCAACAACCCACTTCAAATCATTGGACTTATTCTCAGCCCACCAACACCCAACCTCAAAATTTCCCGAGTTCTGACTCGAACCTCATAGTTGACCACATACCTGATACCTTGGAACAAGCTTTCCATACGTTCATGACAACTACTCAACAGTCAGTAGACAATATGGTACTGCAATTGAGTCAAATGTCGCAGCAATTAAGTGAGGAGAGTAACTTTTCGTGTCAACATGAGGATTCATCTTTTAGTATCGAACCACCACAACATACACAAATTCAAAGCACAATCTTTCAAAGTCAACTTCCTAGTTGGTCTGAAGGACTTGGAATTTCAATTCACGATCACTTAGTGGAGGATTCGATTTATATGGACCAATTTCATTATGAGTTGGCACAGGATTGTGCCCTATCTTCTTGTCCCGTGACCCTTGAGCCACATGATCTTCATGTTGCATCTCTTAAGGACTCACCTCTGGTGGAGCAAGATCTCCCTAGTACCCTCAATTTCAAACAAGCTGATGAGAGTGTGCCTCTCACCATTGTTCATGATCATCTTGGAAATGATGGAACATCAAACAACTACATAGCTAATGAGGATATTAGAAGTTCCTTAGAAGATACTTTGGGTATGAGACCCATTTTTTGTTCGCCTGGTGTGTCGGACATGCCTAACGAGGTTCTTGACCTCATTCCGACACACCAGCCAGTTGGTTGGAGAGTTTGGATTGATGATCATAAATTCAACACCGCAAAGGGAGAAACTCCTCTTCCGTTGCCCCTTAATTCCCAAACTCTCGAGAGGTTCAAGCTCTTTCAGTTTGATCCGTTGAATGAGACGCTTGTGCGTCCAATTCATGAACCTCTCATTTCATCTAGCGCTTTTTGTGAAGGCGGCCCACACATGCATTTTCTGGCCCCACGTGGTGTCATGTTTCCTTTTCAGGTGCACTGACCCACTCTTGAAGTTTCCATTTGATGTCTCTTGACAAATGAAGATGGGAACTTATGTTTGCACATAGTTATATATATATATATATATATATATATATATATAATCACTTGTTGTATTTATCCCTTCTTTAGAATCTCACAGGTTTTTGAGGGAATTCGGGTTTTTGTCCATCAACAGAGCCATGAACTTTCCTTTGTACTTCACGTTGGTGAGGTCTTTCCTTTTTCATGTATAAATCCATGTAGTATCTTGCTCACATTCATTGAGGACAATGCATGATTTAGGTGTGGGGGGGTGTTTATATATATTTATCTATATATATCTGTTCTTAAAAAAATCAATGTTTCATGACATAGCTTAAGATTGAATTACCAAAACCCGAGTACAAATTGCATTGAATTTTTTGTTCCTTATTATATAGTTCTGCTTGTAGAAACTGTGACATAAATCTAAGTTCCAAAGAAATAACCCATTACCCTTTAAGACATGTATGCACTTAAATTGGATGAATCAAATCTTTGAAGTGGTTGATAAAAAGCAGAGGTTGAAGAAAATATACCGGGAAGTGTGGACTTCTAATAGCAATTAAGCCTTGAGGAAAATAAAATTAAAAAAATAAAGGAATAAAGTGAGGAAAGCACATTCTGCAAAATGACTACAAAAGCCCAAGTCTTTGAGTCACTGGTCCGTAGGGGTATCTTGAAACCCGATAACTTGAGTCTACCAGCTCGGGATTATCGACCAAACTCGCTACACGAATGCAAAAAAAGGGTAAAAGTGTCAAAAAGCAAATGTGTTGAATCACGGAAGAAAAGAAAAGAAAAAAATATACTCAAGGCCCAAAGCTAAAAGAATGATCCATGCCATGGTTGATCCGAATGATACTTCATCACCAGAGGAGGCGTGCAAAATAATTTAAGTGATATCATGTGTAGAAGGGTTAGTGGTGTGAATGTTGGAGGAACAAAGACCAAGTCATATTTTAATGAGTTAGATTCATATAATGAGCATACAAGAATTCGAAGTGAGATGTATAAGGTTGAGGTAGGGATATTGAGAGCTATTAATGGAATGTTGATTTAAGACTTTGTGGGTGTGTCAACTGAAAACCCTCACGAGACAAAACTCGTCCTCTAAGGAAACTCAGGGGTTTAAAGGCTTGTTGTACATGCTAAGTGCAGCCGTGATTCCTACGAAAGTCAGTTAGGATTTCCCTGTTTTCATTTCTCTTATGTTCTGTTTTGCTAGGGACTAGCAAAATCTAGGTGTGGGGGTATTTGATGCATTGCATACATTGCATCATATGTCTTTCATTTAGATTACTTTTACATCAATTAATGCTACTAAGGTATGTGTTTAGTCTTATTTACAGAATACAGGGACCTGAATGCAATTTACCCACATCCCGAGCATATACGCGTGCGAAAGACTCATTTCTATCATAAAGACCAAGTTCAAGCTTATCGGGTTTCAAATGGAAATGTATCCAAGCATAAAAGCATTCATGACCTAATTACGAAAAGAACAAGGACTTACGCACAAAAGTAGTCGGGGACTTAATTGCAAAAAGACAAGGACCTAATTGCAATTAAAGCACCAAAATATTAGCTTGGAGAAAATCTAAAGAAAAATCAATGTAAATCTCCAAACATATAAAGGAATTAATCCGGAGCTCAAAAGAATGGAAAGAAATCATCCAGACGCGCAAAGGAGGATCAAATCATACCAAAAACACACAGCAAAAATCCGGATTAAATCAGAGGATATTGTGCGGCGAAATCGCCGCATATCACATGCATTGTGCGGCGAAAACGCCGCCCCAGAGCTGATTCGTGTGCTCCAATTTTGTCCAGTCGTGTCTGGACACGTGTACTCTCCAATTCTATACTTAGGTCTCTTGTAACAACTATAAATAGCCCCGAGAACGATGTTAGAAGGGTCCTTGGCCTTAGACCTAGTTTTTAGTTGTTGTTTTTATTCCTTAGTTTAATAAAAATCTGTCTTTTATTTCTTGTGTTTTTATGTTTTCTTTTGTAATTCCTCTAGGACCCCTTCTTCCTCCCTCTATGAGTTTCTAACTCTTTCACATGTTAAATTGCTATGCATGTGATGAATGTGTTGAATGTTAGGATGTGTATATGCATGATAACCTAAAATTCTAAATCACATGTTAAATTGTCCAAACAAAAATTAAGAATAAATTTCCTTCTTATTTCATCCACTAGCAGCCATTGATCGAGGGATACTCTGCTCGCCCTTAGCGGGAGATATCTCCCTCCATCCTTGGGAATAGTGGGAGATATAATGGTTGTCTGTTGTTGTGCCACAATTAAATATATGAGGTGTGTTTCACCCTAGTGAACCCCAAGTATGTTTAGTTGTGAATACAATGGATAAACGTATCTCGTATCAAATGAAAATAAGTTTTCTTAACATTACCTAGAGCCCTCGCTCGGTTTTGGGAAAACAAATTTCTTACGAGGATAGGTCGTATTCCCTCATAATTAAAACGACAAGAGTCACAAGAGTTTGAAGATGCTAAATGTTGCTAAAATTCAAAAAGGTTGTGATTAGAAAATGTTTTCTTACCTTGATATTTGATGCCTTGCATACATTGCATCATATGTCTTTCATTTAGATTACTTTTATATCAATAAATGCTACTAAGGTATGTGTTTAGACGTATTTACAGAATACAGGGACCTGAATGCAAATTACCCACATTCCGAGCATAAACGCGTGCAAAAGATTCATTTCTATCATAAAGACCGAGTTCAAGTTTATCGGGTTCCGAATGGAAATGAATCCAAGCATAAAAGCATTCAAGGAGCTAATCACAAAAAGGTCAAGGGCTTAATTGCAAAATGCCAAGGACCTGATTGCAAAAGAAAAGGATCAAGTTATTTTGTTGGAAAAGTCAAAAGAAAAGTCAAAAATAAATCCCCAACAATGGAAGGAATAATCCGGAGTTCAAGACAATGGAAAGAATCATCCAGACGCGTAAATAAAGATCAAATCATACCATAAACACATGACCAAAATCCGGACCCGAGCAGACCTGATTGTGCGGCGTTTTCGCCGCACAACACCTTCAATATGCGGCGTTTCCGCCGCCCAGTCATTGATCTGTGTGCCCGATTTTTGTCCAGTGTCGGGTCGACGCGTGTACTATCGTTTTATGTATTGGTATCCCCTGTATCGGCTATAAATAGCCCTGTAGGACGAATGTAACACATCTTTGAACCTTTGGTCTTGGATCATTAGTAATAAATTTCTGTTTTATTTTGTTTTGTTTTTATTTTCTTTTAATGTCTCTAGGATCCTTTCTTCTTCCTCCCTCCATGAGTTTCTAACTCTTTCCAAAGGGTGGAGGTGATGGAATTAGGGGTAGAGAAGATGAATGCATGTTATTGTTTTAAGTTCGTGATTAGTATATTTTGATTACTTGAGTTTATGTTAAATCATTTATCTTGTAATGCTTCATAACTAACATGATTTATTTCAAGTTTCTCCATTCTCCAATCTAAACCTAAGTCTAGACCTCCACCCGACGGAATTCTCTTCTTTGTTCTTGTTTTAATTTTAATTGCTTTTGTTTCGTAGTTTAGTTAATTAAACCAAAAACCCCAAAAACCCTAATTGATTCTTCTCTACTTCTTCCCATCAATCGAAACAACAAAAATAACGAAATCTCTCTCTCCTTGTGTTCGACCCGTACTTGCCACGTCTTCATAGACGCCGTGCACTTGCGGTATAAATTTAATTCTCATCAAGTTTTTGGCGCCGTTGCCGGGGAGGCGACGAAGATTTTGTTTGTTTTTGTATTTTCGATTTTTTCTTCTGTTTATCGTGTGCGCGATCTAACTATTTGGATTTGCGTTTCAGGAGACAACAGAGCGCGCGGTGAAATCTGACCGCAATCTGAGCCATCTAGGCGGCGAAATCGCCGCACCACCAAGAGTATTTGCGGCGGAATCGCCGCACAACCTAGGGATCCGGTCTTCAAATTTCTGGGGCGTCGTTGGCATCTCTGGGTGGTCGCATTGAGCTACTGTAATCTCCGACAGCGGGCGGCGAACCCGACTGAGCATTGCGGAGGTAACTTTTCTTGCCTTTCTCGTAAAATCTGAATAGTTGAAAAGTTTCCTTTCGTAGAATTGCACGTGTTAGGGTTACAATTCCATAATTGGCAATAATTCAACTCTGACCTAAAATTGGCAAAATTAGAAAGACCTTAGTGCATGCATCATATAATGTTTTGCTTGCATTATTCTTGCTAAATTCTTGCAAATTAATACTTGTTGAAGATTGCTGGAGGCAAGGTACGTATCGAGGTTTTTATCGATTGCATTAGAGCATATAATTTAGTTGCACACAACCTTGCAATTGCCCCCATAAAAAGGACCATTGTTTGACTATCTTTGCTAGATTTAAGTTAAACTATCTTAAGGGCAACTCCGTAGGAAAAGATACGGTGGGGATTTCATCACCCTCCCGTAGCCCACAAACCACAATCCTGAAGTGTCGCCTAAGCCTAAAATTTAAAATCAATTAGACATTGGCCCCTAAGGACTCGGACTCAATTAAGGAGGAGATTGGTTTGACTTGCTATGACCTGAAGCTAATTGAATTCAAATTGGTGTCTAGAAAGTGTTTTTGTGTTGACGAAAGTCTTCCAAGCGACGTGGTTGTCTAATTGGCACCGACTCTGTCGGAAGCGCCCCCACTAGCTATACACTAACTGGCCAACTTGGTTTGATTGGTGAGGGAGGTGAATCAAGCAAATCAATTCGACTCAACCAGTTAGGAGTCGTCTAGATCTAAGTAACACTAGGTCTAGGATTGTTTTGACCGTGCTTGTTCAGGAAATTTCTGACCAACCCTAATTTTTATCCTTTAGAGTTAAGTTTCCATTCTCGTCTGAGTCTTCTTTCCCTTCTCATCCTTACCTTTCTATTGTTTGTTTCCCTTAAAAAAAAAATTAAAAAATTCAAAAAAAAAGAGTAATTGATTCTTGGAATTGAATTTGAAATTTAAATTTCGAATTCAAATTCAAAAATTAATTCAAACCGGTGCACTCAGATTTGGGTGCGGGATTTAAGCAATCGACTCTCACGAGTTCATCTGGATTCCAGTCTAGAGCTTAACCCCAACCCACCTGTTGCACCACCTCACCCGGATCCAATGGGTGAGAACGTCGTGGACCCACCTGTTGTGCAACCTATAACTCTGAGGGATCGATGCTACCCAACGATGGCTGCTCAGCCATCGTGCATCGTTATGCCCACCATACCGGGTCGCGACTTCGAACTTAAGGCACAATACATGAGTATGCTGCCTAAGTTCACCTCTAGGGAAGATCCATATCTCTTCCTTAGAGAATTTGAGGAAATCTGCTCTCTTATGCAATACCAGCATATCCCTGAAGAGGCAGTGCGTCTGAAATTCGTGCCTCTAGCACTGAAAGACGACGCTAAGAAATGGCTATATAGTCTAGCCGAAAGATCTATTAGAAGTTGGGCCGAATTTGTTCAAGTTTTCCTAAAAAAATATTTCCCCAACCATAAGACTATGAAGATTAGGAATGAAATTGTTGCATTCGTTCAGTCTGAGAGCGAGCCGTTCTATTCCTATCTTGAGAGATTTAAGAGTGTCTTGACCCAATGCCCTCATCACGGAATACCGAAGTGGCAATTATGCCAAATTATTTATGAGGGATTGACACCCACATCTAGAGTTATGCTAGAATCTGTGAGCCAAGGGAATTTCATGTCCAAAAATGAAAATGATGCCTGGACTTTTCTTGAGGATTTAGCTGAAAATAGTATGCAATGGGACAATGCTAGAACACCCATCAACCCGAGTATTGGATCTAGAATAGCGAGTCAACCCCGACCAGGTGTCTTAGCTATAGACTCCAACATAGCGGCTGAGGCAAAACTAGCTACCCTAATGCGTAGAATGGAAAGTCTAGAGCTACAAAATCAACCCCGAATGAATCAACCCTTGTCTATCCCCTGCTCTAGATGTGGTCAGACTGGTCATTTAATGGAGGACTGTGTGGACCTGGAACATGTTAATGCCACATTTAACAATTCTAGAAATGATCCTTACGCATCAACCTATAACCCAGGTTGGCGTAATCATCCCAATTTTTCGTGGACCCAACAAGGACAACCTCCTAGACAACAACAAACCCCATATAACCAAAATAATACATCATCTAGGGGTAATAACAATGGAAATCATGAGGTTAGGTTGACAAAATTAGAAACTTTAATGACAACTTTTATACAAACAACCAACCAATCAGTCCAAAGGCTAGAGACACAGGTCAGCCAATTAGCACAGATAATAGGTGAAAGAGAAAAGGGCCAATTTCCAAGTCAACCTGAGGTGAACCCAAGAACTAATAATCAATATCAATCTTATCAACCACCTTCAGGAAATAACAACCCTAGACCGGTTCAAATGGTTAATGAGGAAGGACCGTTCCAACAAATCAATGCTGTAGTATCATTACGGTCCGGAAGACAAATTGACAATAATGTGGTAAACCCTAGAATGACTAATCAATCTAGCCATCAAGCACCCACATATGACTTGACCATTGAACCCGACGTCCAAATTGAAAAGCCCAATCCACCTACCCAACCTGAACCTGTAGCTCAACCTGAACCTGAGCGAGTCTATGTGCCTAAAGCCCCATTTCCCAATAGACTCAAAAAGAACTCTAGTGCACAAATAGAGAAAATCTTGGAAGTATTTAAGCAAGTTAAGGTAAACATTCCACTCTTAGACATGATTCAACAAATACCTGCTTATGCTAAATTCTTAAAAGATTTGTGCACTAAGAAGAGAAAAACGAATGTACCAAAGAAGGCGTTCTTAACTGCAAACATATGCTCAATTCTTTCCAACACATCTCCTATAAAATATAAGGACCCGGGGTGTCCCACAATTTCATGTTCAATAGGAGATACGTTTATCAATAAAGCCCTTCTAGACCTTGGTGCAAGCGTTAACTTGCTCCCATTTTCTGTCTACGAGCAACTCAACCTTGGTCCGCTGAAACCCTCTAGGACAACCCTCCAATTCGCTGATTGTTCTGTTAAGAAACCGAGAGGTGTAGTAGAGGACGTTTTGATTAAGGTTGGTGACTTCATTTATCCAGTGGATTTTGTCGTACTTGATACTGAACCTGTTGTAAATCTTAATCGACAAATCCCTGTAATTCTAGGTAGACCCTTTTTAGCCACTTCGGAAGCATTAATAAACTGTCGAAATGGGCTCATGCAATTATCTTTCGGGAACTTAAAAGCAGAATTTAATATCTTCCATATTGATAATGAGCCAGAAATAATATGCAACCCAAGTGATGTTGTGATGAGAGCACGTATTTATCAGAATTCTGAATCAAATAAATCATCACATAAGCAAAAAGGAAGTAAGAAAAAAGGGAGTAATTCATTTACTCAACCACCATCACTCGAGCAAATAAGCGAACCAATTCAAGTGAGAAGAGTGGAATCTTTTCCTCAAGTCAACATGGGGAACAATTCAACTGGATACATGCACCAACATGGTGTCATTCAATCCAGTTCTGATTATGGTTGACTTTGAGCAAACTCAACCCCTCTACCGCAAGCCGACGCAGGTAATCAGTGCATTTATTTTATCTATGCATACATTGAGGACAATGCATGATTTAGGTGTGGGGGGGTGTTTATATATGTACATATCTATCCATTTGATTTTCTGTTCTGCTTTATTTAAAAAAAAATAAAAAAAAATTCAATATTCTATGACATAGCTTAAGATTGAACTGCCAAAACCCGTGTACAAATTGCATTAAGTTTTTGTTCCTTATTATATAGTTTTGCTTGTAGAAATTATGACATAAATCTAAGTTCCAAAGAAATAACCCATGGCCCTTGTAAGACATGTATGCACTTAAATTGGATGAATCAAATCTTTGAAGTGGTTGATAAAAAGCAGAGGTTGAGGAAAATATACCGGGAAGTGTGGACTTCTAATAGCAATTAAGCCTTGAGGAAAATAAAAGTAAAATAAAATAAAAATAAAGTGAGGAAAACACATTTTGCAAAATGATTACAAAAGCCCAAGCCTTCGAGTCACTGGTCCGTAGGGGTATCTTGAAACCCGGTAACTTGAGTCTGCCAGCTCGGGATTATCGACCAAACTCGCTACACGAATGCAAAAAGGGTATAAGTGTTAAAAAGAAAAGCAAATGTGTTGAATCACGGAAAAAGGAAAAAATAAATAAATACTTTAAGATACTCAAGGCCCAAAGCTAAAAGAATGATCCATGCCATGGTTGATCCAAATGATACTTCACCACCAGGGGAGGCGTGCAAAATAATTTAAGTAATAACATGTTTAGAAGGGTTAGTGGTGTGAATGTTGGAGGAATAAAGACCAAGTCATATTTTTAATGAGTTAGATTTATATAATGAGCATGCAAGAATTTTCAGTAAGATGTATAAGGTTGAGGTAGGGATATTGAGAACTATTAATGGAATGTTGAATTAAGACTTTGTGGGTGTGTCAACTGAAAACCCTCAGGAGACAACACTCCTCCTCCTTGGCAACAAAGAGGTTTAACGGCTTGTTGCACATGCTAAGTGCAACCGTGATTCCTACGAAAGTGAGTTAGGATTTCCCTGCTTTCATTTTCTTATATTCTGCTTTGCTAGGGACTAGCAAAATCTAGGTGTGGGGGTATTTGATGCATTGCATACATTGCATCATATGTCTTTCATTTAGATTACTTTTATATCAATAAATGCTACTAAGGTATGTGTTTAGTCGTATTTACAGAATACAGGGACCTGAATGCAAATTACCCACATTCCGAGCATAAACGCGTGCAAAAGATTCATTTCTATCATAAAGACCGAGTTCAAGTTTATCGGGTTCCGAATGGAAATGAATCCAAGCATAAAAGCATTCAAGGAGCTAATCACAAAAAGGTCAAGGGCTTAATTGCAAAATGCCAAGGACCTGATTGCAAAAGAAAAGGATCAAGTTATTTTGTTGGAAAAGTCAAAAGAAAAGTCAAAAATAAATCCCCAACAATGGAAGGAATAATCCGGAGTTCAAGACAATGGAAAGAATCATCCAGACGCGTAAATAAAGATCAAATCATACCATAAACACATGACCAAAATCCGGACCCGAGCAGACCTGATTGTGCGGCGTTTTCGCCGCACAACACCTTCAATATGCGGCGTTTCCGCCGCCCAGTCATTGATCTGTGTGCCCGATTTTTGTCCAGTGTCGGGTCGACGCGTGTACTATCGTTTTATGTATTGGTATCCCCTGTATCGGCTATAAATAGCCCTGTAGGACGAATGTAACACATCTTTGAACCTTTGGTCTTGGATCATTAGTAATAAATTTCTGTTTTATTTTGTTTTGTTTTTATTTTCTTTTAATGTCTCTAGGATCCTTTCTTCTTCCTCCCTCCATGAGTTTCTAACTCTTTCCAAAGGGTGGAGGTGATGGAATTAGGGGTAGAGAAGATGAATGCATGTTATTGTTTTAAGTTCGTGATTAGTATATTTTGATTACTTGAGTTTATGTTAAATCATTTATCTTGTAATGCTTCATAACTAACATGATTTATTTCAAGTTTCTCCATTCTCCAATCTAAACCTAAGTCTAGACCTCCACCCGACGGAATTCTCTTCTTTGTTCTTGTTTTAATTTTAATTGCTTTTGTTTCGTAGTTTAGTTAAATAAACCAAAAACCCTAATTGATTCTTCTCTACTTCTTCCCATCAATCGAAACAACAAAAATAACGAAATCTCTCCCTCCTTGTGTTCGACCCGTACTTGCCACGTCTTCATAGACGCCGTGCACTTGCGGTATAAATTTAATTCTCATCAATATTGTAATGTATTCGATAGCCCTTAGCTAGTCTATAATACAATTGATGGGATCTTGGATTGTTGCATTTATGGACAAAAATTTTTATTTGCAACATTTACATTTATATATTCGATATATGTATGCATGTGTATTAAAACATAAAATTGGTATTAAAACCTGTATGATTTATTTTGTAGAAAAATGTCGAACATCCAACCTATCGTACGATCCATGATAGAAAAACACCCTTTAGCAAATGATGGCTCAAACTTGATTAGTTGGCAACTCAAACTCAACATCGTGTTAAAGTTTGAGAAACTATCTCACATTTTGGACGGTCCAATCCCAAAGTGGAATGAGAGATTAACCGATGAAGAGAAAGAGGCTAAAGCCAAGTGGGAAGACCAAGAGAACCAAGTTCACGGTCTTATGCTAGCATCCATGGGTGACTCGCTTCAAGCGAAATACTTGGATTCAAAACCCAAGAAGACCATGGAGGCTTTATCAAAGATGTTCATGGATAGTGCCCGAAAGGAGCGCTATAAGACCACCATCACACTCACAAGGTGCCATATGGCGGAGGGAACATCGGTATCTATGCATTTTCTCACGATGCAAGGATACCTTGAGAAGTTGGCAAAGCTCTCTTCACCAATGCCCGAGGACATTGCGGAAGATATGATTCTTGGCTCTCTAGCCCCATCCTTTAAGGACTTTGTGATGCACTATCACGTGCGTGAAAAAGGGGTGAGTCTTGAGGAGCTTCACAACGCTCTCAAAACTGCTGAAGTTGACATGGGCAAGGGTAGGGACAAGCAAGTCTTTGCCGTCCATGGGAGGAGCCAAAAGATTGGTAAAGGAAAGGGCAAATCTACCAAAAGTGGTTCAATCAAGAGCAAGGGAATAGGAGGTGCTCGTGCGAGTGCCTCGAGGGGGAAATCTGAGAAATCTCCAACTCCCAATACGGAGTGCTTTCACTGCGGTGAAAAAGGACACATCCGGCCAAATTGCCCCAAGTACAAGGAAGACCTTGACAACGGAGTGATTGAACGAAGGCGTCCCAAAAAGGCCAAAGGTATATTTGTTATTGAAATAAATTTAGCCACATCTGTCCAGGATTGGGTAATTGATACCGGATCTTGTGCTCACATAGTTTCTAATGTGCAGCTACTCATGGATAGGAAGGAACTCATAAGGAACGAGGTAGAATTGAATGTCGGAAATGGTGCGAACGTGTCTGCGGTTGCACAAGGTTCTGTGGTGCTTCAATTATGTAGTGGTTTAAATTTATGTCTAAAGAATGTTTATTATGTGCCTTCGATTAGGAAGAACATTATTTCTGTATCATGTTTAGATATGGATAATTTCAATATAAATATTTCAAATTCTTGCTTATCTATATCGAAGAATGGTGTTTTCTATGCAAATGCATTCATAAGGAATGGTCTCTATTTGCTTCAATTGAATGATAAACAAATCTTTAATATCAATAACAAAAGACTTAAGACTACTCACAAGAATTATACTCTCTTGTGGCACTATCGTCTTGGTCACATAAATGAAAAACGCATCAAGAAATTGAAGAAGCTAACCTTCTTGGTCTACTTGATTTTAAATCATTGGAGACGTGCCAACCATGTATAATGGCAAAAATGACCAAAAAGCCTTTCAAGAAGAAAGGCCCAAGGGCGAGTAGCTTATTGGATTTGATACATTCCGATGTATGTGGTCCAATGAGTACTAGTGCACGAGATGGTTTCAGGTACTTCATTACGTTCACGGATGATTATAGTCGTTATGGCTATGTTTATCTAATGAGAAACAAAAGTGAATCCTTTGACAAGTTCAAAGAATTCAAGAATGAAGTAGAGAACCAACTCGACAAGAAAATCAAGTCTCTACGAACGGATCGTGGAGGTGAGTATTTAAGTGCTGAATTTGACTCATACCTAAAGGAGTTTGGTATTGTACCTCAACTCACCCCTCCCGATACACCTCAGTGGAATGGGGTATCCGAAAGGAGGAATAGGACATTGCTCGACATGGTTCGCTCAATGATGAGTCATGCGGAATTACCTCTTTACTTTTGGAGTTATGCACTACAAACTGCGGCTTACACACTAAACAATGTTCCATCCAAATCCGTGGAGAAAACTCCTTATGAGCTATGGAGTGGTAAAACACCTAAGCTCAGTTTTCTCAAGATTTGGGGTTGTGAGGCTTACGTCAAGAGATTGATGTCGACCAAACTTCAACCAAAAGCGGATAAGTGCTTCTTTATTGGTTATCCTCGTGAGACAAGAGGATACTACTTTTGGCATATGACCTCCAATTGAGTGATTGTAGAGAGGGATGCCACATTTCTGGAAAAGGAATTTCTATAAAGAGTAAAAAGTAGTGGGAGTAGGGTTGTGCTTGAGGAAACTCAAGATACTCTACAAGATCATGACATGAATGATGACATTCAAGATCATGAAGGCCCAACCGAGATTCCTTTGGTTAGTAGGAGCGTGAGCGAGAGACCATCACAAGAAATTGTGAGAGAATCTCAATCATCCCCACCAAGTGTACGTTCAAGAGTTGAACGTGAACCCACTCCTCAAGAAATTGTGGAAGAAGTTCGAGAGACACGAGAAGAACCAAAAGAACTTAGAAGGTCAACAAGGGAAAGGAAGAAACCCGATTTGTATCTGGGACTTCATGAAATCATGGTACTAGATACCAATGATCCTTTGACCTTCCAAGAAGCAATGGATAGGGAAGACTCCAAACTATGGCTCAATGCCATGGAATCCGAAATAGAATCCATGTATGATAATTAAGTATGGGACTTGGTTGACCTTCCTCAAGGGAAAAATGTCATTCATAATAAATGGGTTTTTAAGAGGAAGATGGACATAGATGGGAACTTGACAACCTACAAAGCGAGGCTTGTAGCGAAGGGTTTCACTCAAGTTCAAGGAATTGGCTATGATGAAACTTTTTCACCGGTTGCCATGTTCAAGTCTATTCGGATCATGCTCGCTATTGCCGCATTTCACGATTATGAAATATGGCAAATGTATGTCAAAACGGTGTTCCTGAATGGGAACTTGGAGGAGGATGTGTACATGGTACAACCTCAAGGTTTTGAAGATCCAAAGAATAGCGAGAAGGTATGCAAGCTTCAAAGATCCATTTATGGATTGAAGCAAGCATCAAGGAGTTGGAACAAACGCTTTGACGAGGAAGTGAAGAAGCTTCACTTCATTCAAAGTAAGGAAGAACCTTGTGTATACAAGAAGGTTAGTGGGAGCCATGTAGTATTCCTAATCTTATATGTCGATGACATATTGCTCTTGGGCAATCATATTCCTTTGCTTGAGCAAACGAGAAGTTCATTGAAATCTGCATTTTCAATGAAAGATATGAGTAAGGCTCAATACATCTTGGGAATCAAGATATACCGAGATAGATCCCGTAGACTCATTGGCCTGAGTCAACGTACATACATTGACAAGGTCTTGGAAAGGTTCAAGATGAACAACTCCAAAAAGGGCAGTGTGCCAATGAGTATGGGTGTGCAACTCAAGAAGTCTCAACGTGCTCAATCACGTAAGGACTTGGCGTACATGAAGGATGTCCCTTATGCTTCGGCAATTGGGTCGATCATGTACGCGATGACCACATTCCCTTCAAGATTGTCGTGTTGGTCATAGATCATTGTAGCTCTACAAGTGAGTGACAACACAGGTATGCAAAAGAGGAAAATATTACTTTTGTATACTGAATAGACCTAATAAGTAAAATATTATAGAAATGTGTTTCTGTGTCATTAATATTTTACTGTGTCTTTGATCCTTTGATATGAGACTTATATCTGATCACTTAAGGAATACTTAATTAGATCAGTGTCTTGAACTATCGATAGAAACTCACAACATATTGGAGAGGTATGATAGTATGCTGAAAAAGAAATAGAAGTGACATGATAAGAATCATAACCACCATAATAAGTCATCATTTTCACATGAACATTTAAGTAAAACGCTTATTGGGGTCCAAACAAGACAAGAAAATGAAGGTTTGGTAGGGCTTGGGACAAGTCAAGCTACCTGGCAAGAGAGATCAAGAATGTGATGAAACAGTCACAACTATTGAATTTTATCTACTACCAAGTGATTCAAAACCAATAAGCAAGATCTTCAAACAACCTCAAATATTTCTGTATCTGGAAAATATACAGAAGAGTAAATAAACACTAAAACAAAACTTATGGTACAACTAACTGCAATGCAATTGCATAGTTTGGATACATCATACAGTGTAACCCCACATAGAAGAAAGAAAATTTCCACAGATATTGTTGAAAAATAAAGAGCAACAAAAAACAGACGCAACTAAAGAATCTAAACTGTTATTGAAACAGGATACTGCTGTATATTGGTGAATGCATTATGTTGGAAAGTCGCAGGGAGCGGCACTATTAGGTTCAAACCCTTACCCCAAACATCACAAATATGACCACAAGAAAATGAGTTCGAACCAGATCCCTATAAGGCAATCACTGTTAGAAAATCCTTTTATGAATAGTATATGACTAAGAAGACAAGCAGATCTGAGTAGTTAGGGATGCACCTCGGATATCTGGAACAACCATATTCATAGAGGTCCAAAAATAAGTTCATGTACCTCCGTTGGTGAACATAGTTTACTAAATGGCTCAACTCACTCCTTTAATTGAAATTACTTCGGGGGGGGGGGGGGGGGGGGGGGGGGGGGCTTCGATTCCTTTGAGTTATACTGGATGAGCGTCTTATTGCACGAGGGGTCTAAACATCGGGTACTTAAGGACCGGAATGACGTGGTAATGCTCCAGTTCTTTTGGTTTATGAAAATCAATGTAAATTCACTTTCGTTTTAATGTAGGAAAAAAGCTTAAAAAGGGAAGTGTTTGGTGTGCCACAACATCAAATGACTATTTGGGGGCAAGGAGTACTGAGAATGAGTCCTATAGCTAGGGGGAAGAACATGCACATGAAGATAGCAGAATAGCAGATGGACATGGTGAAGAGAATGTGTTCTAAAAGTTTTGCTTTTAAATGTCAATTATTATGAATTGAATGAGAAATCATTTTGTTCCTTGTTTATGTTATTCGTCTTTTAGAAGTGTTAAGGAAGAGGCTCTTGGTCCTTAACCGTAGAGCTCTAAAAGATATTGGTTTACATAAAACAAAAGATATTCGCAATCATGGTAATAAACATGGGACATTTATTACCGAGTTAAGATTGTCGTGTTAGTCATAGATCATTGTAGCTCTACAAGTAAGTGACAACACGGGTACACAAAAGAGGAAAATAGTACTTTTGTGTGCTGAATTGACCTAACAAGTAGAATATTATAGAAATGTGTTTCTGTGTCATTAATATTTTACTGTGTCTTTGGTCCTTTGATATGAGACTTATATCTAATCACTTAAGGAATACTTAATTAGATCAGTGTCTTGAACTATCGATAAGTGTAGTGTAAAGGCATTGGTTGGTTAAGTACAACTTTTGTTTGAGAAGATAGTTAGTCAAAAGACTATCATTGCCCCTCTTAATTGAGTGATGATATTAGTGGGCCCCTTGATAAAGCAAAGTTGTAATGTGCACAATGTGATTTGAGTTAAGTCACATATTTATAACTAGCTTAAAGAGATCAAGAAATGAATACTAATACAAAGATGACACAGAACTACTTTGTGTGTATTCTTAATATCATGAGGCAAGGGACGGACATAAGTGGTGCACTCCATCACTAAATGGATCGGGTTTTGGTTCGAGTGGAATTAAGACATCTAACTAATTGGGAGCTATAATGTGTAGCTAGATACCGCTTATAGCTTGTGATATTAAGCTCTTAATATCACTGCCAACTTAGTTTAGATCCCCCCATAGGTCACACCACAAAACTGGGAAACAAGAAATGGGGATTTTGAGTTCATAAGATGTGTCGGGTTTCATGTAGAAAATATGACACATGGGGTAAACAAGCAAAATCAAAATTATGTTTTGATTAATAACATAATTAGAATCTAAATTAAATTCATATGTGATGTAAATATTATGGGGTGTAATGATTGATCATTGCATAGGATAATATGTTACATAAGTTGTGAATTTACTACTAATCCCGAAATGTCAAATTTTGTAGGGGTTAAACCGAAATTTGACAAGTCTGCAGAACAGTGCTCCAACGGTCGACCGGTTAGCAGTAAACGTTCGACCGATCGGGCACGGTCGACCGGACATGTCTCGACCGATAACAGGGAATTTTCATCTGTTCGAACGGTCGACCGAACATAGCGATGGAATAATTCCTGTTACGAACGGCCGACCGAGTTATTGAACGGTCGCCCGAAACCTGGTTCGAGCGGTTGACCGAACCTCCCAACGGTCGACCGGTCCAGACGGTTAATGCAGAATTAATTTAAGAATTAATTAAATCATGCATGGAATTGGTCCATAATTGATTTAATTCGTGGCTAATATTATTTATTATTAAATAATGGATGGTTAGATGGAATTTTGCATGAAATCATGGGCAAGAGGTTGCACATGAATAGGTAATTTGGAGAGAACTTATAAATACAAGTTTATCTCATTACCTCTATAATTCATTCATTATTTTCTTATGCAAAATTCTCTCTCCATAATTCTCCACGAAAATCCCTTAATTCTTAAGTTTAGTTTTAGTTCTTAAGAGATCATCTTCTCAAGGGAATTAAAGAGGAGCTAGTAATTGGATTCTAAACCCTATCGGAGATTGAGAGACTAGCTTCCCTCTCTCCGATCTTGTTTAGAGTTTGGTGAATACTCGGAGGCATCCGGCGCAGCGAGGAGCATCCCCAACGTCTCCGAATCTTCAAGAAGTTTTAGAGATCTTCTAGGTATGAATTTCGGAGCCCATATTTGTTTTAATAAAGTTTTGAAACTAGTTATTGAAACAAATTGATGCATGCATGAAATAAATCATAGAAAATTGTAAATTGATCCTTAGTGTGCATAAAAATTTCGAAAATAATTATGTACAATTAAACATGAAATCCTTTATTTGGTCCTCAGACTGACTAGGAGTTTGACTTTGAAAGATTGTGCTTTGAATTTTGTGGATGTGGTGGTGGTTCGATATCAAAAGATGAATCCTCATGTTGACAAGAAAAGTTACTCTCCTTACGTTCACGTAATTGGTGCGACATTTGACTCTCTTGTAGTGCCATATTTTGTATGGACGGTTGAGTGCTTTCCATGAACATAAGGAAAGTTTGTTTCAAGGAATCAGGTATGTGGTCAACTATGAGGTCCAAGTCAGAGCTTGGGAAATTTTGGGGTTAGGTGTTGATGGGCTGGGAATGAGTCCAATGATTTGAAGTGGGGTGTTGGTAGAATTCAGGGAGGAGGATACTAGGGTGAAAATGAAGTATAAGAATTTGGATATGAATTGTCTCCCAATGAATCCATCCCTCTCGGGTTCTATGCGGATGCGTAATGGTCATAATGAGCATTTTGGGAAAATGTGTGCTCATACTCAGGCTCAGGGGCAACATAAGGACATTCCCCGATAACATGACCACTCAACCCACAACTGTCACACGGTACGGCTACTGGAGCCACCGGTGCACTCATGTCATCTACCACATGCATGAAAGAGGCAAACGTTTCTTGCAATGTCTCTATTTGATGACCAACATATGATCCGACCTAACTAGATGGAGATCTAGCAGTCGGTGCCTCTCTCATATCACCCCTATATGAAGATTGCTCAGTCACACAATGAAAATTATCCCAACCATACGGGGTGTTCGTCTGAGCCACCCCAGGTTGCATGGGTTCCGAATACCAGGGAGAATTGTCATGGTCCCAACAATGAAATGGTTGGTCACCCATGTAACCATCCATCTCAACAGAAATCATGATCACTCAACCCACAAAAGTGACACGGTACGACTAGTGGAGCCATTGGTGCACTCATGTCTTCTACCACATGCATGAAAGTGGCCAAAGGTCGTTGTAATGTCTCAGTTTGTTGACCAGCATATGATCCGACATAACTAGATTATGGTCTAGCAGTCGGTGTCTCTCTCATGTTACCCCAATATGAAGATTGCTCAGTCACACAATTAGGATTGTCCCAACCATATAGGGTGTTCGTCTGAGCCACCCCAGGTTGCATGGGTCCGGAATACCAGGACGAATTGTCCTGGTCCCAACAATGATATGGATGGTCGCCATTGTAACCATCCATCTTCACAAAGAACTCTAGAGTCGACCACTCTCACCACCACGAGGCTAAACTCGCAAAACGTGCTCGACTCGACCCTAAAACACTACCAGAGAGTGTAAAATGGAGGAGACTAAAACGTAGAAGTAGGTGAGAAGAAGATGACTCAAAGGAGAAAGGAAGAATCCCTAAAGCTGGCGTGGGTAATGGGATCAGGTAGAAGCCTAACTAGCAAGCACGACTCAAACAATGTAAGGCAATGGGTCCTTAGGCTAGATGACGCCTAACTTCGAGGTCACTAGCCACGACACGCCTCACCTCCCTACAACGAAGACCACAACGCCCAGCAAGTGATACCAGATCCGTAGATCCAGTACCTCCTACTATCGACAAGGTAGACAACGCCGATCAGGCCATGACGGTCTCAACTAGATTACTCTCCTAGTGTGTCCGAAATCCTACGGCCAATGTCTACTTGCTTTTAGTTAAGGCTTGATTAAGAGTGATTTTTGGGGTGAAGGAAAGGATGATGAAATCCCCCACCTTATCTTTTACGGGTCAACCCCTCCTTAGTAGCGTTTTGATCCTAAATCTAGCAATCAACGCTCCAATCAAACGCTCAACTCACTCTTGTCCTGATGCAATTCCTACTAACTAATGCATGGGCATATGCATGAATGAGTGTAGGAAATGCGTACCTCACACCAACGCTCAATAACTGAAAATAAAGCTAAAAGAAAAGACAACTACGTGCCTAAGTCAAGTACATGATGCGTGATCTAAACAAGTAAGAATGTTTAATCTTTTACTTTGGATTTTATGGCCAAGTTGATTAATGTCGATTTGTTTAACGATCTGGGAGCAAACTAGAAGTCACATCATGCAAAATAGGGCTCCCAGATAACTACAATGAAAGAATCAACTACCAGGAGAAAACTGAGAGCAAGAAACGCTCACCAGGCCGCCAATTGGCGGTCCCAGACCGCTGATTGGCGATCCCTGTTGAAGCTTTTGTGCTCCAACTCCTCCAGTAGCCTCCCCGTAAGCTCTAGGATCCCTGAAACTAAGAAAAAACTACAAACAAAAAATTAAAATCACTCGAATCGTCCAAACCAAGGTCTAGACAGAGCACCTCCCCGGCAACGACGCCAAAAACTTGATTGATTCGTTTTATATTAAACCTCAAGTGCACGACCGTGTTGAAGCGGTGGCAAATACGGGTCGATCCATAGGGAGGTGTGTCGACTTTTGGTTTGTTCGAAGGCGAGTGGTAAAGAAAGGAGAGAAATGTTGGTTACACTAAACTACACTACAATGCAAAAAGGAAATGGAAGATAAGCAATAAAACTAAACCCCATAGGGGGTAGAGAAATAATGTGAATATAAAGATGTGTGTGTGTGTGTTCAATTATGCTCCTCACAACATGTAGTGCATGATATCACAAGACTAAATCCAACTTTCCTCCACATGAAATAAGATAAGACTATATCGTTAAAACATACAAGACAATAATTTGAATGAAGCTAAATGAACTCGTGTATAAAGACTAGACCCTACTATGCCTCCACATGAAATAAGATAACCCAATATCATTAAAACATACAAGGCATTAACCAAGGTAAAGGCAACAAGAGTACATACACTACAAATTGTGTTTCCAATATTAATCTCATCCATATCCTCACATTATCATTCCCCATAAAATAGGTTCACTAATCTAAGCATAAGCTAAGCTTCATTCAAGAGCATTATCATATCAAATATAAGAGTGAAATCCCATTAGATGGTTATGGAAATCATATAAGGCTCAAGGGATTAAGATAACACACACCTAATACACTACATGATCATATTACATATTTCTCCACCCCCAAATGGGGATGAAACTACTCACTAATCATTACACTACCTACATTAACAACATGAAACATTATACTGAAAGAAAATTTAACTAAGTAAGAGAGGAGCATTAAAAAAACTAAAAAGGAAAGGAAAGACTACACAAGCATGCACAAATTAAAAGACAAGATTAAAAGAAACTAGAACAATTATTTTATTAACAATGACTCACATTGAAGGTAGCATTCTGTAGGATCGTGTGAGTTATGGGTCCACAATCTCTAATCACTTTAAGTCCTAAGCAATTACTTGTTTGATCTAACAAAGATATGCAGCGGAAATAAACGAACAAACAAGCAAGTAAAGAAGGAAAATGCAAACCACGATGGACACGGGGGTTTTTACAGAGGTTCGGCCACCGCCTACGTCCTCTCTTGCAAGCTCCGCTCGACACTTCGAGCTCCGCTCACGACTTCACTATCCACTCCTCATTCCGGGCGGGGAGAGAACGCCTTTACAATCTTCAAGCTCGCGAACAACCCTCGCCGAGCTTAGCTACTCCTCTCACAATCCGAGAGGGATCACTTCGGGCTCTCACCGAAGTCTATACTTGTGTCTTGGGATTTCACCAAGACCCTTTCTTCCTTGACAAACAATTGGAGTGGAACAACACTCTCTAAACTTGAGCACACTTGAGTAGAATATGGAATTGATCACTAAGTGTGGAAGGTTTGAGCTTTTGAGTGTGTGTGGAGCTTTCTCTCTAATGTTGGGGACAAATAGGTGTTGGAGAGTTGTCTTAAAATGTGTTTTACATCTCTATTTATAAGCTCCAAAAGAGTTATAGCCGTTGGGATCGATTGGGTAAGAGTTGGTGTAGGATACACAAAACAAAAACCTACAAGACCCAATTCTGCCTAAAAACGGTCGACCGAAACGGGTATGTCGTTCGACCGTTTTGTCAAATTTCAGCTTTGACTTAAGTTAACTTAAGTTAATGGTCGAACGGGCTCAGGGGATTGGTCGACCGAATTAGTCCAAGCACTTCTGGGAGACAAAATTGTGTTGGTTCGGTCGACCGTTAGGAAAGTTTTGGTCGACCAGATGTTTGGTAATTTGGGGTATTTGGGAATAATACGAATACGACCGTTGGGTATAATACGAAAAAACAAACGGCCATGTGGCACGTGTAAACGGTCGAACGGAAAGGTTTCAACGGTCGACCGTTTTGGTCCATGCAGTTCAAGTTTTGTTTAGGTGTTTTCCGGTTCTAGTTTGGATGATCTATTGAAGTCCAAATTATGTGAAATTTTGTGTGTGACTTCTATAGGGAACCTAGTGTATGGTTGAGTAGTTTTTAGCTCAAGTATGCTCAATTACACAAGGTTCCTAAATACTCAAAGAAATACAAAATACATGTCTTCAAATGAGCTTGATTACATGACTTGACTTGATTTCCTTTCTTCCTTGAGTCTTGATCACCTGTAGAGGTTAGCACCAGGCAATATATATGCAATTCAATATGTGTGCTAGTCTACATGATTATAATTAAGATTAGGTTGAATAAATCATCAAAACATAGATTAAGGCCAACAAGCCAACAATCTCCCCTTTTTTGATGATGACAACCTATATCTTAACTATATATTATTACATGAAATTTTTATAAGTAAACTATGCATATAAATGCTCCCCCTATGGATGTGCATAGTTTTTGTTCAATTTAACTCAAATTCCAAGTTTTACCCCCTTAATTATCTCTCCCCCTTTGACATCCATCAAAAAATGATATTTATTAAAAAAAAATTATATGATTTAAGTTCAGTGTGGATGTCTTGTAATGAAGTTGCTCCACCTAAATTTTGCACTTCATTACACTAAGAAAATGATATTCAATAAGCTCCCCCTATCGATATGAATATGATTTGTCAATTAAGTTCATTTCTATTTCTCCCCTATTAACATCAATCAAATACTACAATTAAGAATGTGATGTTTTCATTTCCCCTTTTTACATCCATTTAGACAATTTAACTCTTAAAACTATGGATGTTATTCAACCATTTAAGATTTGCAATGAATGGGTAAATGATATGTCAATCAAGCATGTAAAACCTAGACAAGAACCGATTTTATTGACAAATTTAGAGGATAAGAAAATTATACCAACTTGAAGCTTGAATTGGTTCTATCTCCATTCGGTGATGGAACCGGCTTTGAATTCGACTCTTAAGCTCGCCCGGTCACCACTGATTTCTTCCTCAAGCACCTACAAGTGTAGATTTAGGTACCCAAACAACTTTGGGTCCTTGAATGTTAGCTTTGGGAACCCACACCATTTTGGTTTTAGGAGCCCACACACTTGAGGAAGTATGATTAATGAACATATGCTTGTCATTTAGTGTAGTGTGAGATACATGCATTTTTAATTTAGCATTGTATCCTAAGCCATGTTTTTGCAAAGATTGTCTTTGACTACCTAAAAGCATGTTAAGCATCTTTGTTCCATTGGTGAACTTTTCTATATATTTTCTTAATTGCACATTGCAAGCATGAAGATCTAATTGTTCAACATCTATAGGTGTTGCTTTTAATTTATCAAGATTTGATGCATTATTTTCAAATTTAGCAACACCTCATTTTTCTCATTCATGCATGTTTCAATTTGACTTTGGAGATCTTTGATTAGCTTCCTAGCACTTTTGTTCTTTTCACAAATGATCTCATATTGTTTAACTAAGTCATGAAATGCATTTTGAAGCTCATCATGTGTATAATTTTTGTTATTTGCACCGGAGTTTGAGCTATCACTATAATATGACTTACTCCTTGAGTTTTGCTTCAAGCCTTACTCCTTAGTAGAGAGAATGCCACCAAGCAATGAGTAATTTACAATAGAAGGTGAAAAGTTCTATTTATAGCCAAAGAAAAAGGCAATCTGGGACAATCCCCCGATGTGGGACTAAACAAATACCAAAAATGGACTAAATACACACTAATACGCGACCCACCAAAATCTTAGCGGATTTGGGCCAAACAAGACCGCCAATTGGCAGTCTATATGGTCCAGATCGCGCTGATTTTATTCTGGGCTTTTCTGGATGTCTTTGTTGGTCTTTGATGCATCTACTTTACTTGTTGAAGCCCCGGCCCGAATAGAATTGCCAAAATACTCCCCATGATGGTGTGGAGTTTTCTGTTTTGCTCTTTGGTCATTCGGTCTTACGTCAGGTCCTTCTCCTTTGCATCTTAGTCCCCATGTCTCACAATTAAGTCATTTTTCCCTGCTTTTGGGTCATTTCATGCTTCATCTCTTCAAACCTATTTATTTCTGAAATTCAAACATAAAACTCGTCATGTAGCATTGCTTAGGTGTAAGATAATAGATATAAGATACAAATATAAGCATGGAATGATGTCAATCAGTATGCTTGTTTGAATTAATAAGAACTTTTACTTGATGGTTTCTGCCATAATGTTTAGGTACATTCCATGCTTGTTTATGTTCTTAATAACAAACTTGTCATGCTCATATTAATCACTAGGTTAATGTTTTAAATGACAGGTCTTGTCATTAGGTACTTCTTATGCATTAATAAACACTAACTATACTTGAGCTTATTGTATGCATTCACCACACTTATTTCATGTGCACACACACACTCCACCGCTCAGGGGTTTTCCATTCCGGATTTCTATCTTCTGTTATTAGTTACTTAGTTTAGTTCATTTTGCGCATTCATTTCCTCATTTCTAGTTTACTAGTTTAGTTTAGTATAGTAATCAATCTTTCTCTCCTTTCTTTCCCACTCACCTTCGAACAAACTAGAGTCGACACACCTCCCTGTGGATCGATCCGTATTTGTCACATCTTCAACGCGGTCGTGCACTTGCGGTTTAGGCATGTTTTCTTTCCTTAGTATAAATGTTTACATATGTGTGAGTAGTTCCATCCCCTTTAGGGGTGGAGTAGATGTGTATACACGTTATGTAGATGGTATGAATGCTAGACATTGTTGTTTGTGAGAGATGTTAGTATGCTTGTTTGAATTAATAAGAACTTTTACTTGATGGTTTCTGCCATAATGTTTAGGTACATTCCATGCTTGTTTATGTTCTTAATAACAAACTTGTCATTCTCATATTAATCACTAGGTTAGTGCTTTAAATGATAGGACTTGTCATTAGGTACTTCTTATCCATTAACAAATACTAACTACACTAGAAAACAATGAAATCCAGAAACAAACCTTTGGTTATAGACTTTTAGAAGCTAAAACTTGTCAGAGAGAGGACTAAAAAGGGTCGTCGACATTCGTAGAGAGGACTACTAGGGGCCGTCCACATTTGCAGAGAAACAATGATGACCAACGATGGACCAGAGAGTTTGGTGGGTTCATGGGTTTTGCAAACCCTAATAAGAGAAGCTGGGGGAAGGTCATGTTTTTTTGCACTATTCCCTTAAGAAAATCAAATTGATAAGGTACAAGTTAATTTAAAGAAAAACCCATAAACAATTAAAACAATATACAATATGTTGTATCTGATAGTTGACACCTTGGGTTTTGAAATTGGACCAAACGTCGAACTGACGTGACATCTGGTTCGAAGGCTCAACCATGTTGGACCGTATCAAACCGGTTTGAACTGGTGATGTCATCATGACATCATAAATATATATAAAATCACAATTCATAAAGAAAACCCTCCAAAAAATGTCTCACCTAAGAGAAAACAACAAAGTAGTTTGACAATACCAACATCACCAATGATATTTATGAAAATAACCGACAAACATCTATCACAGACCCCACTCCCATGCCCCCACCTCCACTGACTCAAAAGCCAAAACTCCAACTTCCATCCAATTAGACCATCTTTCTCCCTCCTCCCTTACCCCCCTTCAACCACCTTCCCCCGATCCACCTTTGACCATCCTCTCCTTACTTCTCCACCTCGACAAAGCCCATGTATGGTCGCCGACAACATTCAGCGATGGTGGTAGGCAATGACGCCAACATGACATATAGGGGAGAGGGGATGACAAGGTTGAGAAGGAGCATGGTTAGGGTTGCTATCGAGTTGCATAATGGGGATTTAAGGTTTTAAAGTAACAATCAGGTTATCAGGTCATTGGGCTACCAACAACCTCGAACTGCCAGCTGGACCAATGTGGTTCAGTAGTTCAACCGCTGAACCAGGTCGGTCCGGTCTGGTCCAATGAAAAACATGGGTTTTTAGCCCTTCCTAGTCTAACCAACCGACCCGCTCTGGTTTTCAAAATCATGCTTGACATGCATGTCCATAAAGTATCCTGGCGTATCCACGACGTATTTGTTGACTTTTTTGCCTTAATTTATGTTTTGATTGATGCATTCTACCTAGTCTTAATTGTAATCATGTAGAGTAGCACACATATTGCATTGTATATATATTGCTTTGTGTTAATCTCTACAAGTGATCAAGACTCAAGAAATGAAGGAAATCAAGTCAAGACATGTAATCAAGCTCATTTGAAGACATGTAATTTGCATTTCTTTGAGTCTTAGAAACATTGTCTAAATGGAGCATACTTGAGCTAAAACCAACTCAAACACACACTAGGTTCCTTATAGAAGTCACACACAAAATTTCATATAATTTCGACTTCAATAAATCACCTAAACTTAGACTTGAAAACACTAAACACCTAACCTGAACTGTCTGCCCACATACGTCGACCGAAATAGACCGTTCGGTCGACCGAGTGATCATGAATCCTGTTAGTGTTGTTCTGCCCGGTTTCGGTTGACCGTGCATACCCTTTTCGGTTGACCGTGTAAACTTATTTATCCGACCGTTAGATTTGTCGTATTATACCCAACGGTTGTATTCATATTATTTCCATATACCCCAAAATACATTTAGTGTATCGGTCGACCGAGGACCTTGTTCGGTCGACCGAACGTATGATAACTGGACAAACCCAAACTACATGTTGGTTTTCGGTCGACCGTGTACCTTGTTTCGTCGACTGAATATGATCTTGTTTGTCAACCCCGTAGAGCCTGTTATAAATCGATTGACCGAACCTATCTCAGTGTTCGACCGATCACTTAAGTGTACCTTAGTCATAGCCTTTAGCAGTAGACCGTTCCTTAACCGGTCGACCGAACCGAGTCCAAAATTGCCCAACGGTCGACCGAACTTACCGATCTGGTCAACCGAACTTATGCAGAAATGCATCCTGCAAGTTTCTGTTTTGTGTATCTTACACAATCTTTACCCATTTCATCCCCAACGACTAAAACTATTTTGGAGCATATAAATAGAGTTGTAAAACACATTTTAACACAACTCTCCCACTACTATTTGTCAAATACATTAGAGAGAAACTCCCAAGCTCCAAATCCCTCAACCCTACACTCTAAGCCTAAATTCCACATCTTTGATCATAGCCAAATCAGACTCAAAGTGTGCTCAAGATTTAATGATTGTTGTCCCACGCAATTGTTGTTCAAGAAGCAAGGATTTCGGTGAAAGTCCAAAGTGTTCCCTATCGGATTGTGAGAGGAAGAAAGTCAAGCTAGAGAGGGTGTTCGCGGTGCTTGTGTTGTAAAGATGTTCTCTCCCGGCCCGAAACGGGGAGTGGTTAGTGAAGTCGTGAGCGGAGCTCTGTGATTTCGAGCGGAGCTTGTAAGAGAGGACTAGGACACGGGTGAGGTGTCGAACCTCTGTAAAATCCCTCGTCTCCATTGTGATTTATCTTACTTGCTTGTTTTTGTTTAAATTCCATTGCACATCTTTGATCACTTAAACAAGTAGGTAATTAGCTTAAAAATGATTAGAATTAGAGACCCTCACGATCTTACAATATCTACTATTGAATTGCCCAAACTATCCTAGATACGCCACATGGTGTATTGGACATGTATCAACGCCTATTTGATGCCAATACAATAGATAATCGTTGTTTATGGGTTGAGACAAAAAACACATAATAAGAAAATGAAACTTCATTGTGATAAAGGGAAGATAAGGGCATAAAACCAATACAACAAGTAAAGACATAAATCAAAGCAAAGCAAACAACAACAAACAATGTGTAAAAAAAGCAAAAGGATATGATCTGGTTGTCCAGCATGTTCATGTTGTGATGAAGTTCCTTGATCTGATTTTGGGAATTAGATAGGCTTGACGAGTCTCTAAAGGCATAAATTTAGTTTTTGATCTCGATGAGCGAATTCATTGTCGGAAATCATCGGTGAGCTCCTCGATGCCTTATAGTTGTAGTTCACATTTTGACGAACTTCTTGGATCCCGAGACAATTTTGATCAATGTTTTGCTCAAGATGATTGGCCTACCAAGGTTGTCCCCATTGAGCATCCAACCTGGATTACTATTTAGAGCAAGAATAACGACAATGACCACACATAAGGGCCATATTCCAATTTGGGTCAACCTCGAGTGTGTCCAGAGATTGAGGAGGAGGTGGTTGTTAATTGATCATTTTATTTAAACCGCAAGTGCACGGCCGTGTTGAAGCGGTGGCAAATAAGGGTCGTCCACTGGGAGGTGTGTCGACGTTTGGTTTGTGCGAAGGCGAGTGGTAAAAAATGGAGAGAGAGATTGATTACACTAACTACACTAGAATGCAAAAAGAAATGAAAGATAAGCAATAAAAACTAAACCTCATTGGGGGTAGAGAAATAATATGAATATAAAGATGTGTGTGTGTGTTCAATTAAGCTCCTCACAACATGTAGTGCATGAAATCATAAAACTACATCCAATTTTGCCTCCATATGAATTAAGATAAGACTACATCATTAAAACATACAAGATAATAATTGGAATGAAGCTAAATGAACTCATGTATAAAGACTAAACCCTACTATGCCTCCACATGAATTAAGATAAGACTACATCATTAAAACATACAAGACATTAACTAAGGTAAATGCAACAAGAGTACATACACTACAACTTGTGTTTCCAATATTAATTTCATTCATATCCTAACCTTATCATTCCTCAAAAAATAGGTCCACTAATCAAAGCATAAGCTAAGCTTCATTCAAGAGCATTAGCATATCAAAGATAAGAGTGGAGACCCATTAGATGGTTATGGAAATCATATAAAGCTCAAGTGATTAAGATAACACACACTTAATACACTGCATGATTATATCACATATTTCTCCACCCCCAAATGGGGATGGAACTACTCACACATATTTAAACTAACTACTCTAACAAAATGAAGCATTATACTGAAATAAAACTACACTAATCAAGCAAGAAATATTAAAGAAGCATAAAAGAAAAGGAAAGACTAAACAAACATGCACAAATTAAAAGACAAGATTAAAATAAAACTAGAAGAATTATTTTATTAACAAATGACTCACATTGAATGTAGCATTCTTCTCCACCTTGAGTTTTTGCTTCAAGGCTCACTCCTTAGTAGAGAGAATGCCACCAAGTAATGAGTGATTACAATGGAAGGTGAAGAGTTCTATTTATAGGGAAGGAAAAAGCTAATCCGGGACAATCCCCCGATGTGGGACTAAACCAATACCAAAAATAGACTAAGAATACACAAATACACGTGCCCCACAAATCTGAGAGGATCCAGAATGATTTGGACCGCCAATTGGCGATCTATTGGATCTGGATTCATCTAGGATTTGTTGTGGGCTTTGCTGGTGGTCTTTGTTGGTCTTGGATGCATCTACTTTGTTTATTGAAGCTCCGACCCGAATCGAATTGCCAAAATACTCCCCATGATGGTGTGGAGTTTCATGTTTTGCTCTTAGGTCCTTCGGTCTTACGATCAGGTCCTTCTCCCTTGCATCTCAGTCCCTAGGTCTCACAATTAAGTCTTTTTTCCTGCTTTTGGGTCCTTTCATGGCTCTTCTCTTCAAACCTCTTTATTCCTGAAAACTAAACATAAAACTCGTCACGTAGCATTGCTTAGGTATAAGATAATGAATATAAGATACAAATATGAGCATGAAATGATGTCAATCAAATACCCCCACACCTAAGTTTTTGCTAGTCCCGAGCAAAACAAAGAAATAGAAAAGCAAACGAGAAACAAGAAATCCTAACTCACTTTCGTAGGAATCACGGTTGCACTTAGCACGTGCAACGAGCCGTTAAACCTCTTTGTTGCCAAGGAGAACGAGTGTTGTCTCCTGAGGGTTTTCAACGGATATACCCACAAAATCCGAACAAGATGCGTTATTCAATTTAGACTCTCGACTTGTTGGAAATATTTTGTCGATCATTGGACATGAACAACCTCAACATCCTCAAGTGATACAAAGTGTAAGGTCCATTAAGGTTCTTATTTGCATTACCATTTTTTTTCTTTTTTTTTTCTCATTTTTTTTCTTTTTCTTTTTATTAGTTGGAGCATCATTCTCCCAGGGTCAGGTTTCGTGCATCATTGCCCATGAAGACTTACACTATCACGTACACCTTTCCTCAAATCTCCACATAGGGCAATCCCTACCACCCGTGTAACAGGAGTTCAGTCAACGCATCCCAAGTCAGATGAGTCGAAAGCACCAGGCACAAAGTCCCATCAGACCTACTTTCCTGAGTGATAGGAGCCGTGCGAGAAGAGAGAACACCTACTCACTTATTTCTTATCTACACATGAACCAAAACCCCTACACTTAATGTCTCACAACAAGATTTAAAGGGTCCTTGACTACAACAAACTTCCTTAAGTTAACAAACACAAATTATTGACTCACTAGGTTTAGGGTGAACTTCATTAAATGTTTGAGCACTGAAACCCAATGATTACTCACCCCCAAGGGAAACTCGGGTGCATCCTAACGACTCGATAAATCCTAAAGTCATTGTAGTAGATATCCTAATGCATCAAGTTCAAGAAAATTTTGGGAGCTTTCTTTTTACTTTGCCTCTCAACGGTTTTGCACATGCTAAACACACGCAAAACCCACAAAACATTTTCTTTCGTAAACACATGAAAATTTTGAAAGAAATGTGGAAATTTTAAAGCACTAGGCAAGCAAAAAGAAGACAAGTCACCCAAGGATCATGACAAGCAGATATATCGATATTAAATGCAGCACACTAACATGACCCTAACAATGCACACAAAAGAAAATAAAATCAAAGGAAAAAGACTCAACTATGTACACACGTAAAACACCCCCCACCTACTTCATGCATTGTCCTCAATGAATGTGAGCAAGATACTACATGGATTTATGCATGAAAAAGGAGAGATCTCACCAACATGAAGTACAAAGGGAAGTTCAAGGTCATGTTGATGGACACAAACTTGAATTCCCTCAAAACCTGTGAGGTGCTAAAGAAAGGATACAAATACGTGAAAGAAATGGAGACTAAATGCACAAGGGTTGGGGCTCACAACAATCGATGCTCATTAAAGGAGTCTTTTATTGTACTTTTTTTCTCTTATTTTTTTATTTTTATTTTATATAACTATGTATAAACATAACTTCTCATCTTCATTTGTCAAAAGACATCAAATGGGAACCTCAAGAGTGGGTCAATGCACTTGGAAAGGGAACATGACACCATGCGGGGCCAGAATACGCATGCGTGGGCCCCCTTCACAAAGAGCACCAGATGAAATGAGAGGTTCGTGAATTGGACGCAAAGGCGTCTCATTCAAATGATCAAACTGAAAGAGCTTGAACCTCTCAAGAGTTTGGGAAATGAGGGGTAACGGAAGAAGGGTTTCTCCCGTTGCGCTGCTGAAGTTATGATCGTCAATCCAAACTCTCCAACCAACAGGCTGGTGCGTCGGAACGAGGTCAAGAACCTCGTTAGGCATGTCTGACACACCAGGCGAAAAAAAGTGGGTCTCATACCCAAGGTATCATCCAAGGAACTTCTAATACCCTCATGAGCTATGTAGTTGTTTGATGTTCCATCATTTCCAAGATGATCAGGAACAATAGTGAGAGGCAAAATCTCATCAGGTTGTTTGAAATTGAGGGGACTAGGGAGCTCTTGCTCCACCAGAGGTGAGTCCTTAGGAGGTACAACAATAAGATCATGTGGCTCAAGGGCAACGAGACAAGAAGATAAGGCACAATCCTGTGCCGACTCATAAAGAAGCTGGTCCATAGTATTCTCAATTGGAATCGAATCCTCCACCAAGTGACCGTGAATTGAAACCCCAAGTCCCTCAGACTGACTAGGAGTTTGACTTTGAAAGATTGTGCTTTGAATTTGTGGATGTGGTGGTGGTTCGATTTCAGAAGAGAAATCCTCATGTTGACAAGAAAAATTACCCTCCTCACGTTCACGTAATTGCTGTGTCATTTGACTCACTTGCATTTCCATAGTTTGCAAGGAATTCAAGTTGGACTTCAATAAATTTTGAGTGGTTTCCATGAATGTTTGGAGAGTTTGTTTCAAGGAATCAGGTATGCGGTCAACTATGAGGTTCAAGTTAGAGCTTGTGAAATTTTGGGGTTGGGTGTTGATGGGCTGAGAATGAGTCCAATGATTTGAAGTGGGGTGTTGGTAGAATTCTGGGTATTCGGGAGGAGGATACTGGGGTGGAAATGATGTATAAAAATTTGAATACGAATTGTCTCCCCACGAATCCATCCCTCTCGGGTTGTACGCGGATGCGTAATGGTCATATTGAGAATTTGGGGAAAATGTATGCTCATACTCAAGCTCTGGGGGAACATAAGGACATTCCCCGAAATCATGACCACTCAACCCACAAAAGTGACACGGTACGATACTGGAGCCACTGGTGCACTCATGTCTTCTACCACATGCATGAAAGTGGCCAAAGGTCGTTGTAATGTCTCAGTTTGTTGACCAACATACGATCCGACATAACTAGATTGTGGTCTAGCAGTCGGTGCCTCTCTCATGTTACCCCTATATGAAGATTGCTCAGTCACACAATGAAGATTATCCCAACCATACAGGGTGTTCGTCTGAGCCACCCCCGGTTGCATGAGTCCGGAATACCAGGAAGAATTGTCCTGGTCCCAACAATGATATGGATGGTCGCCCATGTAACCATCCATCTCAACAAACAACTCTCGAGTCGACCATTCTCACCACCACGAGACTAAGCTCGCAAAAAGTGCTCGACTCGACCCTAAAACGCTACCAGAGAGTGTAAAAGGGAGGAGACTAAAACATAGAAGTAGGTGAGAAGAAGATGACTAAGAGGAGAAGGGAAGAATCCCTAAAGCTAGCGTGGGTGAAGGGATCATGTAGAAGCCTAACTAGCAAGCACGGCTCAAACAATGTAAGGCAAAGGGTCCTTAGGCTAGACGACACTTAACTTCGAGGTCACTAGCCTCGACACGCCTCACCTCCCTACAACGAGGACCACAATGCCCAGCAAGTGATACCAGATCCGGAGATCCAGTACCTCCTACTATCGACAAGGTAGGCAACGCTGATCAGGTCATGGCGGTCTCAACTAGATTAATCTCCTTGTGCGTCCAAAATCGTAGGGCCAATGTCTACTTGCTTTTAGTTAAGGCTTGATTACGAGTGATTTTTGGGGCCAAGGAAAGGGTGATGAAATCCCCCACCTTATCTTTTATGGGACAACCCCTCCTTAGTAGCGTTTTGATCCTAAATCTATCAATCAATCACTCCAATCAAACGCTCACTCACTCTTGTCCTGATGCAATTCCTACTAACTAATGCATGGGCATACGGGATGCATGAATGAGTGTAGGAAATTGCGTACCTCACGCCAACGCTCAATAACTGAAAATAAAGCTAAAAGAAAAGACAACTATATGCCTAAGTCAATACATGATGCGTGACCTAAACAAGTAAGAATTTCTAGTCTTTTCTTTGGATTTTAGGGCCAAGTTGATTAATGGGGGAGTGATTAATGACCAGGGAGCAAACTATAAGTCACAACATGCAAAATAGGGCTCCCAGATAATGAAAGTGAAGCAATAAACCACCAGAAGAAAAATGAAAGCAGGAAGACCTCACCAGGCCGCCAATTGGCGGTCCCTTTTGAAGTGTTGGTGCTCCAACTCTTCCAGTAGCCTCCCTGTGACCTCTAGGATCCATGAGGCTAAGAAAAACTGGAAACAAAAAATTAAAAACCCCTCGAATCATCCAAACCAAAGTCTGGACAGAGCACCTCCCCGACAACGACGTCAAAAACTTGATTGATCGTTTTATTTAAACCGCAAGTGCATGACCGCGTTGAAGCGGTGGCAAATAGGGGTCGTCCACTGGGAGGTGTGTCGACGTTTGGTTTGTGCGAAGGTGAGTGGTAAAAAATGGAGAGAGAGATTGATTACACTAACTACACTAGAATGCAAAAAGAAATGAAAGATAAGCAATAAAAACTAAACCTCATTGGGGGTAGAGAAATAATATGAATATTAAGATGTGTGTGTGTGTGTTCAATTAAGCTCCTCACAACATGTAGTGCATGAAATCATAAAACTACATCCAACTTTGCCTCCACATGAATTAAGATAAGACTACATCATTAAAACATACAAGACAATAATTGGAATGAAGCTAAATGAACTCATGTATAAAGACTAGACCCTACTATGCCTCCACATGAATTAAGATAAGACTACATCATTAAAACATACAAGACATTAACTAAGGTAAATGCAACAAGAGTACATACACTACAACTTGTGTTTCCAATATTAATTTCATCCATATCCTAACCTTATCATTCCTCATAAAATAGGTCCACTAATCAAAGCATAAGCTAAACTTCATTCAAGAGCATTAGCATATCAAAGATAAGAGTGGAGACCCATTAGATGGTTATGGAAATCATATAAAGCTCAAGTGATTAAGATAATACACTTAATACACTGCATGATTATATCACATATTTCTCCACCCCTAAATGGGGATGGAACTACTCACACATATTTAAACTAACTACTCTAACAAAATGAAGCATTATACTGAAATAAAACTACACTAATCAAGCAAGAAATATTAAAGAAGCATAAAAGAAAAGGAAAGACTAAACAAACATGCATAAATTAAAAGACAAGATTAAAAGAATTATTTTATTAACAAATGACTCACATTGAAGGTAGCATTCTTCTCCACCTTGAGTTTTTGCTTCAAGGCTCACTCCTTAGTAGAGAGAATGCCACCAAGCAATGAGTGATTACAATGGAAGGTGAAGAATTCTATTTATAGGCAAGGAAAAAGCTAATCCGGGACAATCCCCCGATGTGGGACTAAACCAATACCAAAAATGGACTAAGAATACACAAATACACGTGCCCCACAAATCTGAGAGGATCCAGAATGATTTGGACCGCCAATTGGCGGTCTATTGGATCTGGATTCATCTGGGATTTGTTGTGGACTTTGCTGGTGGTCTTTGTTGGTCTTGGATGCATCTACTTTGTTTATTGGAGCTCCGACCCGAATCGAATTGCCAAAATACTCCCCATGATGGTGTGGAGTTTCATGTTTTGCTCTTAGGTCCTTCGGTCTTACGATCAGGTCCTTCTCGCTTGCATCTCAGTTCCCATGTCTCACAATTAAGTCATTTTTCCTGCTTTTGGGTCCTTTCATGACTCTTCTCTTCAAACCTCTTTATTCTTGAAAACTAAACATAAAACTCGTCACATAGCATTTCTTAGGTGTAAGATAATGGATATAAGATACAAATATGAGCATGAAATGATGTCAATCAGTTGTGTTTGAGCTTCTACCATCTCTTCTTCTTCAACAATGAGAGGTGGGGGATCTTGACCTGGAGGCTTGGACACCATGTTTCTCATCCGTTTAAGAGAATGTTTGTCGATGATGGCCTTGGAAGAAGAGAATAAGTCCGGGGTTGGATCCCACGTTGAATTGTGGAGACACGGGGGCAATGATTATCGGAAAGGGAAGGAAATGGAGCTTCTTCCGAGTGAAGTAGTACATGTGATGGATGATGAAAATAGACCAATTTGCGCGTACCAGTGAGAAAGTTGAATAAGCATTTCATCATTTGTCCGATTTCAAGAGTTTTCTTACTTGGCGTTTGAAGACAAAAGGTAATCCATTGAGAATTCTCAACAATTCTTTACCACATTGGTCATGGAGAGAGAGGCACGTTGGATTTGAATCATGTGATATCTCGGTTCTCCGATAATGGATCGGTCTTCCGATGGGAATGTTTTAGTAAGGATGGAAAGTTTACTAAATCTTAAGATTCAGTTGTCTGATCAGGAGATTCCAGTAAGGATTGAGTTGTTTACTAAAGTGAGGCTATCGGTGAATCAAGACAAGTTCGGTCATCCAATGTAGTTGGGTTCCTTTTGGTGCATCAAATATACATTTGATCTAAAGGCTCAAATAAAAGGAAAATAACAAGTATTCTCTTTAATAAGGGTGTCAGTGGATGTCCGAAATCTGAGAATCCGTCCGCGTCCGTATTCGTCTTATCCGAGAATCCGTCATCCGTATAACCGTATTCGTATCCGAAACTTAATATCCGGGAACTTGCGGAGCGAATATGGATATTGATACATCCGGTCCGAGATTGAATATGCGTATTATAAGATCCGTATCAGTATCCGTGTTTGTATCCGTTTAATATCATATTTAACACACATACATATGTATATATTACAACTTTACAATTGTGTATGTAGTTGCTAATTAATTGCAACTTAATTAGTTAATACGTTAATGTTATCGATTTATCTTTGTTTTACAATTTACCCAACGTATAAATAGAAATATCAACTCTTCAAATTATACCTAACCCAAACACCTCTGCCGCCTCTGCCTCCTCCGGTGCCGCCTCCGCCTCCTCTGGTGCCGCCTCTGCCTCTCGCCTCCTCCGGTGTCTCATTCGCCTCTCGCCTCCTCCGGTGTCGTCGAATCGTTTGTTTCTCGATCCCAACTCGTGCGTTTAGCCGTCAAGTTACGATCTTGATATGTTTTATTTGCTCTTGCAGGCGGATTCTCCTCGCGGAAGGTATGAAACCCTAGTAAAGACTTCTTTTTTCATTGCTATTTTCGTTGTTTATGTTGGGGTTGTGTTTCATGATGTTTACTAGTGCATTTGTTGTGATTTTGGTGGATCACATCTGATCACATTTGTTGTGTTTGGTTGCTGATTTTGGTGAAAAGAATCAGACTTTGGTAGGTATATTTCTTTAAAGGGGCAAAAAGATTCAGACTTTGCTGATTTCTATTTTATGCTTTTAATTTGGTATTTTAGGAACTGGATTGTTCACTTTATGGTCCATGCTGCTATTTTCTTGATATTTTGATGGTTTTATTTGTCTATTTGGCCTGGGCTTCACGTTTAGAAATTATGGTTTATATAGAGAAGAGAAAGCATTTTGGTTACAATTTTGTTGCCAATCTCAATTTTTGGTTTATATAGCGTCGGGTTGAGGAACCAAACGGAATCGATGGAGGAAAGAAGAGAGACTCTTTAAGTTTCGATTATGAGTCATTTTAAAAGATTTCGTTTGGTTCCTCAACCCGACGCTAGGGTTCTTCTTGGCGTCGTTTTGGAGGGTTTTGGAGACGTTCTTCGTTTTCTGCCGTTGGTTTTGTTGTCGGGAATGCCAAATTTCTAATTGTATGGAATTGCAGGATTCCTAATGCAGTGCTGGTTCATTTGGGTTTAACCGGACTTTTAAACTACTAGAGGGATGAAATTATCAGCAAGTTGCATACGACATTTGAGAAAGATTCGAACATCTAATTCTTAGACTAAAGGGAGCACTCAGGGTAGGGGATTGAGTTAGTGGAAGAGAGAAATGAGGTTTTAGAGATGGAGCTAAGTTGGAACTTCGGGGTTTTCTTTGTTCATTATTACATAACGTGGTATTTGGATCTAATATCATTTCCAAGATCCAATTAACTTGGTTTGAACTTTTAAGTTATAATACAAAGAATGAACCGTTTAGTTTAGTTCCAGAGTTTGGCATCTGTTCTTCGACAAGATGGTAGTTGCTGCAATTCAGTTCAATCCGTTAAACAGTAACTGTGAGGCCGAGTTGTTTAAGGGATTCAATCTTTCAACCGACTCTTTGCTGGGTTCCAGTAGGGTCAGTCTGACATGTCTATGTGATTTCAAAATCACTATCTTAAGTTTGTTTCTGTTGTCTTCATTTTTCTTTTTAGTCTTGTATGTTGATGTAATCAACTTTCATTACGTGACTGTTTGTTTGCCATTTTGGTTTTGACGTTTTGTGGGTGTTTGTTGGCTGGTATTGGTGGTCAACCTTGTGCTTGTTGTTTTCTTGTGTGGAGGGACCTTTATATTTTTTGTCGAAGTTGGGTTAGTCGCATGTAAGAAAATTTTGACTTTTCTATCTTAATATTGTAAGAAAATACTTATGTATAACAGGAACATGTATATAATGTTACAGTTTGGGGCTTCATGGCATCCCAATTAGTTCGTGAGTGGTCAGGAATTCAGCAGTTTCCGGCTGCCACTCAAACCAAGTTGCATGAGTTGTTGGGGAAATTGAAGCAAGAGGTTTGCGTATTGTTTCTGAAAGTTGTAATTTGCAGAAGTCGTACTTTTGTATCCTTGGATTTCATGTTGTTTCTTTGTCTACAGAATGTGAACAGCCTGACTATTCTTGTAATGGGAAAAGGTGGGGTTGGTAAATCATCTACTGTTAACTCTATACTGGGGGAGCGGGTAGCTGCTGTTAGTGCATTTCAGGTATGTCCTAATGCTTTGGTCTGGTTAAGAAATGAAAGAAAACAAGGTTTATTTGTTTTTACGTTAATGTGCTTGTGTTGCTGCAGTCTGAGGGCTTAAGACCTCTGATGTGTTCACGCTCTCGAGCCGGGTTTACCTTGAATATAATTGATACCCCAGGGCTGGTGGAAGGTGGATATGTCAATGAAAATGCTCTTGAGATCATAAAGAGGTTAGTGATGAAGCGTGGCTGAAGAAATTTCATGTACCCTTTGTAGGACATGGGAGCAAGTAACATAAGTCTGCATCAGGACTATAATTTCTTCAATGCCCATTTTTTGGTTGCAGTCTTGTACTTCATCAGTATTTTATCCGGGTACGCTCTGTGGGCCTCGACTAACCTCTTTATTCATGAAGTGTTTCTTCAAAATTTCAAGCTTATCCCATGCATAGTTTTACTCAGGCAGTTAGTCTTTGGTTTTGTTTGGGGAGTTGCTGGGAGTACTGGTGAGATTTTCTGGGTCATCTAAAACAATTTTACTACTATTCTTGATGGTTCATCGTATAAGTGCCTTATGCTACTGTAGTGCTTATTTGGCAATGTTTTCTCTTTCAAATGAGAGTGCTTTATTATCTCTGAAGCACAAAACCGAACCTATTGTTTACCTTCCTGGCCCTCATATTTGCATTTTATGATTTCTTCTGTATCGGTAATGATTTTCTAATTATAATTTAGTATATCCTTTTGTGCCTTTATCTAATCAATCTCAATTTTACATTTGTAGGTTTCTGCTAGACAAGACTATTGATGTACTTCTCTATGTGGACCGGTTAGATGCATATCGGGTGGATAACTTGGATAGACAGGTCATTAAATCAATTACTGATAGTTTTGGTAAAGGAATATGGAAGAGAGGAATGGTTGTTTTGACCCATGCACAACTGTCACCGCCTGATGGTTTGAGTTATGACGAGTTCTTGGCCAGACGGTCTGAGGCACTTCTAAGAGTTCTCCGACTTGGTGCTGGAATCAGGAAACAAGACTTTAAGGTATAGTTCTCATGCGGTGACATTCATATATATTATCTTTTAAACTTTTAACAGTCTTCAGTTTTTCTTCTTATGATTGCCCATTACAGAATCGTTTCTTTTCTTTTTTTGATCGGTATCTATTACAGTTTTTTTATCGGTACCTATTACAGCATCAACTTTTTTTAACATGCTCTTGTATGCTATTGCGAGTTATCTTTTGGTATAATTTTTTGTAAGCAACCTGATAATATAAAATCTGTTAATGATAGTTTGATCTGGCATATACATTCTATGACTTGTACTCTAGTTCTAAATATATTGTAATATTCATAGGAGCTATATCGTTACACTGTAGAGTCATAGATGAAGATAATTAGAATAGCACATTATGTTTTTTTTATATATTAAGAAAGTGATAAACGGTATTTTCTTACAATAGGGGAAGTAGTGATATGAATGTTACTTGTACTTATTATGACGGACACAAGCAAATTACTATAAGCAACTTATAGTCTTATGTGAAGGGTATACTTATTGAGATGGACATAGAGTACAAGCGTCATATATTATAAATTGGAGCTCATGACAAACCTTACCGTCATTCCAAGTACCAACTATTTCTCATTACTTGATTCAGTTCTAGTTATCTTGTCAGACCTATCTGAACTTTTATACTTCATTGATGGAGTCTTTAAGTATCAGTGAACTGCAAAACGTGTGAACATCGTGATATTTTTAAAAGATGAAAACCCAAAATGTTTCCCATGGGCCCATGGCACAAAGGAAAAAGTTAATTCGATAAACAGACACATCATTGATGACAATTAATGATTAGAGTCAGCACCCAGGCTGCCTGCCTCTTTTGCGTTGGTGCTCAGCGAGGCAGTTTTGAGGGGTGTCACCTCGAAGGCCTCCATCCAGGGCAAGCACTTCAATCCTTGGGTGTGTGCGCTTTCAAGACATCTTTCCAACCTCCGAAAGTGTTGTCAGACCTCATTTCAAGCTCCTGAACTGTTATGTTAGTGAGGAGACCCTTGAATGGGTATCTCATTAAAAGGCTGACTACCTAGCCATCTCTGAGAACGGGTAACATGAAAAACAAAAAAATAATTGTATTTTTTATGTACATTCAAGACGTCTATGTTTATATGTAATTTTCACCTTAACGTTCGTCGAAAACTCTTTTTGCACAAGTTCATTTGAATTTTTATCATTGTTAACGTTCTATTAATCTAAGAAATTAATTGATTAAGAGGCATAGTTTGGTAGACATTTCACTTGGCCTCAAATTTTACGGCCCTTCTGCTTGATGCATCGCCGTGTCATTCTGAGATTCTTTAAGAGTATCAGCGCCTCTTTGCACCTTAACGACTTTATATTTCATATTATTTTTTTTAATTTTTTTCCGGTTGGCTAATTTTAGCTTTACAAGATAAAATATTATGCTTGGTTTGACCTCTAATATGTTATCTCTTAGATTAAATTAAGTAGTGACAAATTCTGATTGATTGATGCACTCTAGTCTTGAGTGGAATCGTTTGAAGTCAAACATTAACAATTTGTGTAATGCCATCTCCTGGGATCTCTCTGACTTAACAACATTGCTTCCTTGTCTCTTCGATTTAGGAATCTCCCATTCCAATTGCTTTGGTTGAGAACAGTGGACGGTGCACTACGAATGAGAACAGTGAAAAGGTACTTGTGTGAATATCATAAGTTATTTTATGTTTACATGTGTACTCATCTTATATTTACTGATTATTGTGGTATTAGGTGCTTCCAAATGGCACTGCTTGGATTCCAGACTTGGTAAAAACTATCATTGATGTCATCTCAAATGGCAGTAAGCCTATTTTGGTAGATCAGAAGTTAATTGAGGGTCCCAATCCGAATGAAAGAGGAAAAATGTTTATTCCGCTTATCTTCGCATTTCAGGTAGTTCTCGATTTTGTCTATTCTATTAATTTTAAGACCCAGTCACCAGCTTTTAATCTTTCCTTATCTGATGATGGTTTTTTTTTACTCCAATGGCATTGCCAATAGTATTTTTTTGTTGTGAAACGGATCAAAAGAGCAATAAGCTATGACATTGCCAACGAGGAGAGGCCTCTCTGGGAGCTACGTGACTTGGGTCTTGCAGAGCGTGAATTTTAATTGTGGTAGCTGCCTTAGTTTTGCTGTTTAGGATGTCAAATTTTGTATTCCTTGCTATTTTGTGCTGCAAAATCTTCTATAAGTAACAGCCTGCGTTCCTTGCTTGGTCTTTCTTCACATGGGTTTGTTAAGTACTGGTGCTCTGGGGTTCTTTTATTTTTGTCCATTACTATTTATCTTGTTTGATGTTGTCAGAGTAGGTATCTGTCTATCTTGAACGTGTGATTACATCTTTGGCAGGTATAAATCTCATGGTTATACAATTTTTTTCCAATGTTAAAACATGAATTAGGAATGTGCAGAATCGTAATTACACTATGTAACTTTCTGGTACGTAATAACTGCAATTCTTATGCTAAGACTGCAGTTGATCCTTCGGCACTGGTATCTGGTTTCCTCTCTTCTGTCTCCTTGTTCTGATTTCCTGCATATTCCTTGAAATCTGCTGCCTTTTCTGCCATTTTCTCCACTATCTTGTCCTCGTTAGTTTTCTTGGTTCCTTCAGCCGTTTTATCATCGGCACTTCCATCCTCTTTTGAGTTTGTTTGTGGAGACCCTGTTTTATCACTTGTTTTCTCGACCTTTGTTTCCTCCCCTCTTGTTGTCTCTTCCTTTGGAGGTGAAAGGTCTACTAATGGTTCTTCCTTGTTTTCCTTTGCTTGGTCTACCTTCTCAGTGCCCTCGGCCTTCACCTAAACATGAACGATTAACATTGATGAAAATTTCTCTAGGAGGGAGATTTAGTACTTCACCTCTGTCGTGGTAGTTTCATTCCTTGATCCAGGGGTTATTTCTTTGTCTGTTGAATTGTTCTCCGGTAGGGTCTTTGTGCCCTCAAAACCCATCGGCTTAGTCGCACAACCTCCCATGGTTGTTGAGTTAACTATTATCAGAAAAGGGAGGGGAATCACAATAACTGGAACATTATTGCCTGTCCTATATAGTAGGAACAAGGTTGCAATGAAGGGTTAAGGTTTCTTGTGGTTTGTCCTCTAAATATAGGAAATGAATGATGGAGGTCGGAGAAGTTTGCTGCTGTCCAAAATTGTTCAATATTTCTCCAGCACACGATTTTTGTTTTTTACAGTTATCCAGATTTTATTACAGTTTAACCTCACCGTTTCTTGTGTATATTAAAAATATCCAGTCTCTTTTGTTAAAAATCACATATTTAGATAACCACAATTAGGGGTGTGCATCCGGACCGGACCGATTGGATTCGGTCCGGTCCAACACCGAATTTTTACCTCACAAATTAAAAAAAAAACAAAAAATCGGACCAGATCGGGATCAAATTTTCAAATGTTCGGACCGAACGGTCCGGTCCGGCCCAAAAAACCAGACCGAACCAGTTTTTGCACACCCCTGACCACAATAGTAGTTTTTCAAGTGATTAAACTATAGATTTGAGATGTGTACGGACCCACCCATACCGGCCTACGCATGGGTGTTGGCTTTTTGGTCCTTTAATCGTAATTTTGATGGTTAACAAACTAATATTATGCATAACTTCAATTAAAACATCACACACATCATATTGTCAAATTGCATAGATATTGTGTATTCCTAACAATGTAGGTGATCAAACCAAGAGACTAATCAACTACAAGATCAAGGCTCAAGACTTGCAATCAAAGCTCAAGGACTTCATATGTAAATTTTCCATTTATTTGAGTTATAAGATCAAACGTACACTTGATGCCCAAAAGGATAAACCCGTCTGTCTCGGACGACCGTGTCCTTATCGGTTTACTGACCCAGGTTCCCCACGGATAACCAAGTGTCTCTCGGTGAACAGTTCCCTATAGAGTCAGTAACCACTTGATCTCCTGGAACCCTTGTTTCGGTGTACCGAACCTTATTCGGTCAACCGTCTCCTTAGAGTCAGTAAAAACTTGATCTCCTGGAATCATTGTTTCGGTGTACCGAACATACTTCGGTCAACAGTCTCCTTAGAGTCAGTAGAAAACTTGATCTCCTGGAATCATTGTTTCGGAGTACGGAACCCGGTCGACCGTGTCCCTATTCCCAATAGCTTCGAAACTTCTCTGGACATCTCTATTCGGTATTCCGAAGCGAGATCGGTCATCCGAACTTCCATGTGTCTTTAGGCCTAAACCGACTACATCTTATTGGCCCACGTGGCACAACTAACTCCACCAGACTTATATTTTGTCGTTTAGCCACATCCTTTGAAACATCCATATCGGTCTACCGATGGCTCTTCAGATTACCGAAGTGTTGTTATATGTAAGATCATAACGACTATTTTTCCACGTAATATTTCGACTGTTATCGATAAACAAATTTCCCATACAATGTCAGCCGAAAACCCGCACATGTATCGGTCAACCGAACATGCCACGGTCTACCGAACATGATCACCGAATCACACCAAATCTTTATTGTCCACTCTTGAACGGTGCACCGAAGTGGTCTCGGTCAACCGAAGTTAATTATCCGATATTAGGAAAAGTTACTGGAAGTTGGTGAACGGTTATCCGACTTATAATCGGTTAACCGAGTTCATGTTTCTGACCATTTCTTCGGACTACCGTTGGACTAACGGTCGACCGAATCTGTCTCGATTTCTGCCCGAGCTTAAGTCACATCTTGTTTTCCCTTGGTCCAATTCTCACCAACTTACCATAACGGCTCTATTTGTTTTGAAGGCTATATAAGCTTCACCTAAGAGACACATTCACTACCTTACTTGCCAAATATCAATCCTACTCTTGTGCTCTCAATCTTCAAGCCTTCAAAGCTCCACCAACTCTCATACTTCCACTAAATTCACTCCAAACTTAAATCATATCCTTGAGTGCATTCAAGTTAGAGTTCAACAACCACATTCAATTCCATTGTGTTGTAAAGCTTCGAGGAAGCACCCTCTCAAGTTGTGAGAGGAGATCCGAGCAATGCGAGGGTGTTCGCAAGGCTCCGATTGTAAGATGGTTTATCTTCGACCCGGAACGAAGATAATAGTGAATTCTCGAGTAGGGATCGGAGGATCAATCGGAACTTGAGGAGAGGACTAGATCACAGTGGTGTGATCGAACATCTATAAATCTCTGGAGTCATCTTGTGGTTTGCATTCTTTCCCTTATTGTTTTAATTGTGCAATTGTTTAAGAAAATTAGGAGATAATCTATTCACCCCCTCTAGATTAGTGACCGATTAACTTACATTTGGTATTAGAGCATATGTTTACTCATCTAATCCATTTAGCCATGGAGAGTAGAACTAATCAACTTAAAGAAGGACTATCTACCACTAGACCCCCTTTGCTTATCGGAAATAATTATGCACATTGGAAGAATATAATGAGAATTTACATCCAATCAATTTCCTTAAAAATGTGGATATTCCTTGGTAATAAATATGTTCCACCCACTAGTGAACAATTAGCAACATTAACCGATGATATAATTGCTAATGCCGAGATGAATGCAAAACTCATGAATATATTTGCTTGTGGAGTAGATACTCAAGAATATGGTAGGATTAGCGGATGTGATACCGCTTATGAGATATAGAAATTACTTGAATCTCATCATGAATGATCATCTAGAATGAAAAAAACTAGGGTTGATATATTTGTACGTAAATATGAATTATTCTCTATGCAACCCGGTGAAAGTATAAGCGAGATGAACACTCGCTTCACCGATATTACTAACAATTTGAAAAATCTTGGTAAGAAGGTAAATGAAGGTGACATGGTGAGAAAAATTCTTCGATCTCTCTCAAACGATTGGGAGGAAAAGACAACCGCCATTGAGGAGGCTCAAGATCTCAACACATTGTCGATGAAGGATCTCATCGGAAGCCTTATGGCTTATGATATTCAAATGAATGGGAGAAAAGAGATGGAGAGCTCGAAAAAGAAAGAAAAAGTCATTGCTCTTAAGGTTAACTTTGAATCCGAGAAATCGGATGACAATGAGAGTGATGAAGAGCTTGCAATGATGGTTAAGAGATTCAAGAAGCGATGGATAAAAGATAAATTCAAAGAAAGAGAAGGGATGATGGAGAGAGCTCAAAATGTCCTATTTGTTATGGATGTGATAAAGTTGGACATATAAAGAAAGATTGTCCCTTAATCCAATCCAAGGAAAGGAAAGAGAAAAAGGAAAGAGAAAAGGGAAGAGAGAATGAAGAAAAAGAAAGGAGATTCAAAAGATGAGAGAAGAAGTATAAGGAGAAGAAAAAGGCCCTCAAGGCAACTTGGGATGGATCATCCGACTCATCCTCCGGTTCTTCAAGTGAATCGGAAAATGAAGAAGCTATCTATGTCTCTACACTCAAGAAGAAGTTGATGGAGAATTAGATGATGCATCTTCATCAAGCGAGCAAGACGAACCCAACACTTGCAATGTCGCCAAAGATGGAGAAAAAGAGGTAATCTCAACTCATGAATCAAACTCATATGATGAATTACTTGATGCTTTTCATGAATTGCTTTAAAAATGTGACATACTAAGGCATACAAGTAAATTATCTAGGAAAGCTAATCATGATCTAGCTTGTATAAATGAATCATTGTCAAATGAAGTTGATAAGCTTGTATTGGAAAATAAAAGCTTAAAAGAACTTAATGTTGAATGTCATGCTAAAGAAATACATGATCTTAGAGAATGCAATAAGCAATTAAGAATTGATCTTGAGAAATTCACCAAAGGGAAGAAGATGCTAGACATGTTACTTGGTAGTCAAATTCAATCTTTAGAAAAGCATGGTCTAGGATACATGAATGAAAAGAAAAACTCTAAGAGTTATTTTGTGAATGCTTTAAATGGTGTAGTGGAAAAGAATTTCTCATCAAATGTTTGGGTACCTAGAACCAAACAAGTTTGGGTACCTAAAGCTAACCCCAAAGGACCCAAACAAATATGGGTACCAAAGTTATCTTCTTCTTCTTTGAATGTAGGTGAAAAAGAAGGGGAAGTGGATCGTAGATAACGGATGTTCGAGATACATGACGGGAGACCACTCTATGTTCAAAACATTAAAATCAAAGAAAGGTGGAACCGTCACATTTGGGGATAATTCTAAAGGTCACATTATTGGCATCAACGATGTTGGTAATGATTCTACTACTCAAATTCAAAATGTGCTTCTTGTTGATGGTTTAAAACATAATTTCCTTAGTGTTAGTCAATTAACCGATAAAGAATTCTTAGTTGTCCTTGATCAACATATTGTATACATTATTTCTAAAGCTACTTTGAAAACCACCTTTAAAGGTTATAGATATGGAAATGTTTATGTTGTGCATGTCGATAGCATTGACTCATTTTCTAAGGAAACATGCTTAGTTGCTTCAAAATGACGAATCTTGGTTATGGCATAAGAGGTTAGGCCACATTAGTATGAGTCAACTTCATAAACTTGCTAAATTTGACTTGGTAAGAGGATTGCCCGAATTGGATTTCAAGAAAAATAAACTTTGCAATGCTTGTGAATTTGGAAAACAATTTAAAAGCTCTTTCAAGTCAATTAACATGGTTTCTACTTCAAAACCTTTGGAACTCTTGCATATGGATATCTTTGGTCCATTTAGAACCTTAAGTCTAGGTGGCAAGAGATATGCATTTGTCATCATTGACGATTTTACTCGATTTACTTGGGTTTTGTTTCTTGCAAATAAAAACGAAGATTTCAAGCAATTTGAAAAATTTACAAAACGAATTCAAAGAGAAAAATGGTCTTTGATTTTGAAAATTCGTAGTGATCATGGTGGTGAATTTGAAAATGAAGGTTTTGAGGAATTTTGTGATTCTAATGATATTGAACATACTTTTTCTTTCCCAAGAACTCCTCAACAAAATGGGGTAGTTGAAAGGAAGAATAGAAGTCTTAAAGAAATGTCAAGAACAATGCTTTGTGAAAAAGATTTACCAAAGTATTTTTGGTGTGAAGCGGTTAACACGGCTTGTTACATTCTTAACCGTGTTTTGATTCGACCAAATTTAAACAAAACTCCATTTGAACTTTGGTTTGGAAAACCCCCAAAAATTTCATATTTCAAAGCTTTTGGTTCTAAATATTTTGTTCTCAATACCAAAGATAATTTAGAAAATTTTGATGCCGAATCCGATGAAGCAATATTTTTAGGATATTCAAGTAGGAGTAAAATATATCGAGTTTATAACAAGAGAACTAGTTGTGTAGAAGAATCCATGCATGTTCACTTTCAAGAAGAACCATATAAGGATAATTCTAACCTTGATGATGAACTTATTGACCATATTCGTGATATAACAACTTAAGAACAACCAAATGAAAATCTCAAGAAAAACAAGAGTTTCCAAAAGATTGGCAATATAAAAAGGACCATCCTAAGGATCTAGTAATTGGTGATGTATCAAAAGGAATTGTTACTAGGTCTAATGTTCTTGTTATATGTGACTCATATGCATTTATATCTCAACTTGAACCTAAGAAAATAGAAGATGCATGTGATGATGAATTTTGGTTAATAGCTATGCATGAAGAGTTAAACCAATTCATTCGTAATGATGTTTGGGAGCTTGTTCCGAGACCCAAAGATCAAACGGTAATTGACACCAAGTGGGTTTTTTGAAACAAACTTGATGAATCCGGGCAAGTGGTTAGAAACAAAGCTCGATTGGTCGCTCAAGGTTACAACCAAGAGGAAGGCATCGACTTTGATGAAACCTATGCTCCGGTAGCTCGATTAGAAGCAATTAGAATGTTATTAGCATATGCATCATACATGGATTTTAAACTCTTTCAAATGGATGTTAAAAGTGCATTTTTGAATGGTTTTATTATGGAAGAAGTTTATGTTAAACAACCACCCGGTTTTATGAATAAAACATACCCGGATCATGTTTTCAAGCTTAAGAAGGCTCTTTATGGGCTTAAGCAAGCTCCTAGAGCTTGGTATGAAAGGTTGAAGACATTTTTGCGTGAAAACGGATTCACCATGGGAAAGGTTGACACCAAATTATTTACTAAGACCAAAGATAAAGATTTATTAATCATACAAATATATGTTGACGACATTATCTTCGGTTCTACTAATGATTGTCTATATCAAGAGTTTTCTAAGTCTATGCAAGGTGAATTTGAAATGAGCTTGATGGGTGAACTCATCTTCCATCTGGGACTCCAAATCAAGCAAACCTCGGAGGGAAACTTCATCAACCAAACCAAATACACAAAAGAATTACTCAAACAATTTGGATATGAAGATAGCAAACCTCACAATACTCCCATGAGCACAAGCTTGAAATTAGATAAAGATGAAGAAGGCAAAGAAGTTGACATTAAAAAATATCGAGGTATGATTGATTCACTTCTTTATTTAACCGCTAGTAGACCCGATATTATGTTTAGTGTTTGTCTTTGTTCTCGTTTTCAATCTTGTCCTAAAGAATCTCATATGCATGCATTGAAAAGAATTTTTCGATATTTGAAAACTACTTGTGATTTTGGATTGTTTTATCCCAAGACTCGATCTTTTGATCTCATTGCCTATAGTGATGCCGATTATGCCGGATGCAAATCCGATCGGAAAAGTACTAGTGGGACATGTCAATTCTTGGGAAAATCTTTAGTATCTTGGTTTAGTAAGAAACAAAATAGTGTTGCACTCTCAACAACCGAAGCCGAGTATGTGGCCGCCGGATGTTGTTGTGCACAAATCCTTTGGATGAGGAAAAACCTCAAGGATTTGAGACTTGAGTTTCAAACTATACCCATTTTTTGTGATAATACTAATGCTATAAACTTATCTAAAAATTCAATTCTTCATTCAAGAGCCAATCATATAGATGTTCACCATCACTTTCTTAGAGATCATGCTCTTAAAGGTGATATTTAATTACAATTTATTTCAACACATGATCAATTAGCGGATATATTTACTAAACCATTAAATGTTGATCAATTTGATAATATTAGACAAGAACTAGGGATGTGTAGTGCTAAAGAAATATCATAATCCATCTAATTTTCTCAAAATTCATTGCATTGTTTGATTTGTTGGTCTGTCCGCACACAACGGATGACCGAACATGGTTCGGTGAACCGGATTGTGTCTGGACAGGGATTCCGAATTGGTCTTGATTCACTGCTTCGGTACACCGTGTCATACACGGTCGACCGAAGGATTTGCTGTGCTAAAATTAGAAATCTTCCCTGTTCCGAATCCATCGTTATCCGAACCTAGTTCGGATGATCGCGACATTTGGGTGAATTTTTGAATTCTTAATTGATCCCTTTTAAACGTATTTTTTTGAATTCTTGGGTATCCGATTTATAATCGGATGACCGTTGTGGAAAGTTTGTACTTCCTAATTTCCCCCACAACGGACGATCGGTCACGATTCAGTCATCCGTGACCCAGTTCCTGTAAAGCTTCTTCACTTACTGTTGTCTTCGTGACGGTTTACCGAAGCCCCTTCGGTCGACCGAAGCACTGTTTTTTCTAGCCGTTGGAACTGGTCCAATGGTCTTCCGAGACAATATTGGATGACCGTTGGACATGCTTTTTCATGTTTGAAACCCCCCAAATTCTCCCATCTTCTATATATTTGGATTCCCTCTTCCATTTCTATCATCCCCAAAGCCAAAAAATCTTCCAAAGCACACTTTTGCTTCCTCCCTTTCTCACTTCAAACCTTTCATGACTTCCTCCATTCTTCTTCATGGGTCCTAGAAATATTTGCTAAGAAAATGTACTATATTGAACCTGAAGTTCATAAAAGAATACAATTAGAAACACGAATGAACTTTAATTCATAAAATTATAAACTTACAATATCTAGCAAGTAATTGTCATTCGTGTTTATTGATAAAAAAATGAGTGACTAAGTCTTGTATACTTGACATAAAACACATAATATAAAGTGAAAATCTCCGCAAGATAAAATATATTTGAGCTCACCCAACGTCAGAAGCGCGGAACAGAAAAAAATAGTATTTGTGTAAATGAAAATAAATGTTAGTTACCCATTACATCACCTGAAGGAGGTTAAAACCTAAAAAAAATAAAAGCAGCTAGGAAATGTAACAATTCTGGGAATACATAACGGTCAAATCCTAGTGTTTTGGGAAACGACGAGGATTTGATTATTATATTGTAATCAACTAGGTTGATATGAGATAGAAACATAATAAATTAAAGATCGTCGATGACTAATTCACCTTTATTAGTAGCATGCTAATTCAAGAGAAAATCTAGATCCAGAAGGTATAATATTATAAGAATGTTAGAAGCATTTGTATTTAAAATGAATAAAAGAAGGCATAGAATGTAGAACTACACTCGCTTAATAAATATATTGTTTGGACATGTAGTCCTAATTTCTGAAGAATGTAAACATAAATCACATTACAATAACATGGTGATACGTTATAAATCAAGTACTGACACAAGTTTTCGCTGGACCCAACATCCATTATGATGTTACTCATTCTCTCGAAATGTATAATATTACGTTATGTTACATGATAAGTATAACATGTAAACATAAATATAGATAAACATATAAGATATGTTGTGATTATAAATTTGTATAAATCACTTGATATTGATATTTATATGAGAGTCCCCGAATGACTAAATTGCCCAAGGCAAATTATAATGAAGAAATGCGATATAATTTATGAAAAATTACCATATGAACAAACAAAGAGAATGTGCATATCATCTAGAAGAATGATATGAAAGGTGATCATATTAGTCCATATGTTACTTAAGATCAAAATTTATAATCATTTTTATTGTGTATTGATGACTTAAATGTCGTTGGAACTCCTGATGTGATTAAAACCCGTGAAATATTTGAATGATAAATTTTGAAATAAATGACTGGAGAAAAGTCAACTATTTTTCGACCTGCCGTTCGAAATTCTCAAGAAGAGAGTTGTTACAATGATTCAAATATATAAAGAGATATTATACAAAGAAAGTTCACATGGAAAATACATCAATGACAGACTGTCTGTACTGTGTAAACAAAGATCCAGTTATATATAATTAAAGAGGTTGGATTAGGACTTTAAATCCATTTCCTAGAACGTCATAAAATATATTGCATATAAAACTAGACCTAATACAATCACAATGATTATTTATGTAGACATAATATTTCTTCAAAAACATTCAAACGATGTTCAACATATATTTTGTTACATCTTTACCTACGGATCTATCAATATTTACTTACTATATTTATTAGATAATTTTTTTACTTCGGTGATACTTCCTATGACCGATCCACAACAAAAAATCACAAATTATTTTGTGTTATTGTGGAGACATTGTAATCTTTATACAAGTTTGTGAATTACGAATCAATGGGAGAGAGTTTCTAATTATCATCCTTGAAGGACGATTATTCCTGAAAGATAAAGCCCAAAACTTGTACTCTTTTTCCCTTTTCAATTTTTGTCCTAAAAGGTTTTTATTGGTTAAAAGTTTTTAACGAATCAGCTTGTGTAATTGTGTTAGCGTATGTCATGCAATATTTTTCCTTTAGCTATTTTCTTACTGGGTTTTGTAGCAAAGTATTTAACGAGACATGAACATAATGTCATATTATTTAAGAGAATTTGTAAATGTATATTAAATTAAACTAAAGGGGAAAATTACACGCTCTACCCTCTTTTTTCATTCACCACGTGTTGTCCCACAAGGTTTTACTTAGTAAGATTTTTAACGAGGAATGCTGAAAATCGTATAACAAAAGATGATCATCTAAGAAGGAGTGTTATGAAATATATATGTGATGAATGATTCACCTTCCAACTATTATAACTTATTGTAACTCATCTTTTGAGTATTATAACATCTCTTGTATTTTTATCTATATTTACATTTCAAACTATGATTGTTTCTAACTTACACACACTTCTATTGGTATATATGTATGAGTTTGTGCCATGTAATGGAGATACAAGAGAATGAAATATTAGTCTCCTTCCTTACATACCTTTGTCATTTTTCTTACTTTATTTTGATTATGTGATTCCAATGATCTACAATATTTTTACAACAATACATACCACTTTCATGGACAATTTTTCTTGTAACACCTCGTGGGGCCATGCTATTTGGTTACAATTTTGTTGTCTGTAGACATTTGGTTCCAAGAATTCAGTTTCCCTATCATTGGCCTTTAGTCGGGCCACATATGGTATTTAGGTTGTAATTTTGATGTCTTTGAAATTTTAGTTAAATGAGTTCCAATCTTTCCTCAGGCCAGTCTGCCATTTGAATGCCTTTAGACATTTAGCTTATGGGTGTTTCATCGGGTCATTTATGCAATTTGCCTAATTTGGAGATGTAGTGACGCTTATTTTCTGGACCGTTGGTGTTTCGTCAAGTTATGTATAACTCCTTGATCTTGGGTTTTCCCGAATACGGTTTTTTTGTACTAACTAAATTTTAATTTTGGTTCTTTACCTTAAGGATATTCATACGCTAAGGTCCAAGTACCATACTAATATTACTGATACTATCGACCTTCTTGATTTGGTTATTTGCTGTAAAGCATAGTACCCAATGGTTTAGACAACCTATTTTCTAATTTTAGTCTTCCATTGTAAGGACAAAATACCTAACGTTCATCCCAACTATCTTCTAGTTATGGAATTTAATCTTTTAATCGAAACATGGTCAACTGATCACATTATAGAAAAATAACACACTAAAAAGTGACTAAAATATAGCGAAGGTAACACTTAAATTGATTGATGCGAGGATTCTTAATTTATGCTTACATCTCCCGAAACCATCTTAAAGCACTCTAAGGGTAGTAACAACTAACAAACCACCCCGAAGTGCATACACCATTTTAGAGCAGGCAACTGGGAAGGCCATGGAAGAAAAGAAAGAGGGCAAATCACATGAGGAACCAAGTAGCGTTCAAAGGGTTAGAGAGTTTAATGTGAAAATGAGTTCAATTGGTTTAGAAAGTTCAATTGGTTTAAGTGCAAATCGGTGCTCATATGCCTTTGATAACCCCAAGAAGAGGAAGCGGTAAAGGAAGGCATGTCAGATAGACCTGTCAATTTTGGACACGACACGAACATGACACAACTTAAACACGATTGTACACTAATTTTTTTATATGATTGAAATAATTTATTATGATATTTGTGAGCATACAAATATAAAATAATTGGTACACGATTTGACACGAACACGACACGATTACACGATAAGTTATTTTTGTACACGAAACAAACATGAACTGCATCTTTTGTTAGATAATCAATTATTTTTACTTGATAATAGTCAATTAAGATGTTATTTAGAATGAAAAATATAAATATAACATGTCACTTAACTATTTTCAATCTAAACATAATGACATCTTTTCAATTTGTACTATACACGATTACACAAAATCCTGACACGAATGCAGAACTGTTAGACACGATAGTACACGAACACGACCCAATTGACAAATCTAATGCCAGACTTGCTAAGTATAGTTGAGGGGTTAAGTTGGTGCAATTAGGTGTTTAGAGAGGGGATTGATACAGTAGGAATAGTTGAGGGGATAAAGTATAATTTAGTCTTACAAGGTATTAGTGGTGCAAAAAGTTCTGAAAAATAATTTTCGGAGTCAAATGAAAAACAGAAGAAAACCGAATCTAATAGATTCCTTTGACTGAATTATGTTTGTGTATCGGTGTACGTCTCTGGAATCTAGTAAAAAAATAAATTTTGTTGTTTGTGTCTGTCTCTAGAATCCAACACAACAAAGTCTGTCGTTTGTATCTACCATTATAAAATATAAGAAACTTTGTAGTTGCAGTTTAATTTATAAATAAAAAACAATTGTTCTGAAGTCCAATATAACTCATGGTAGAATTGTATTTATATTGTATTTAAACAACATATTCAAAAAATAAAATTCTGTACACCACCACATGTATACATTGTATTGACTTTTGAAATGTGACATTCGTGCACGATCACAAACAAGTGAACGTAATCTAGGTGACTAGGTGCCTCTGTAGGAATCAAAATAAAATACTATGGAACGGTACAAAGAGCTCCACTAAAATTGATTAATTTTGCTTTATAAAAATATGCCTAACATGCACACTGGCTAGTATAAAAAGAAAGAACCTCCACTACACAACAGTCAACTATTAATCTTCTTTCATAAGCACATTATGCTAAAAAGCTAAAAATAGTCTATCAAAGAATTATTTCAAACAAACAATGTGATATTTACAATCCCAGCAATGAACATAACTCCCTGTGTACACCATATGATACAAGGAAGACGTATCTACATCAAGACACAAATTTATTGTAACACCCCAAAGTTTAGTCCCACATTATTTAGCATGAGAATGTTGTGGTGAGATATAATGACACGAGCTCACTACCATAACACATATCAACTTAAGTTTTGTGACAATAGGTGAGTGTTGTGGGCCAGTGGACACATGAGTGACGGATCGGGACCCGGGTTCGATGCGGACTCGGGGACGGGACGTTACAGATGGTATCAGAGTCTGAACCAGCCGGAATTGTGGGAAATAAGTGCTACACCTAAAGGGTGGGAGCCACCTCTAGAATCCAACAACGCCTGGTGACTGAGTGGCTTGACCCTGACGAGGACGTCAGGTGTTCAAGTGGGGTAGGTTGTAACACCCCAAAGTTTAGTCCCACATTGCTTAGCATGAGAATGTTGGGTGAGATATAATGACATGAGCCCACTACCATAACACTTACCAACTTAAGTTTTGTAACAATAAGTCGGTGTTGTGGGTCAGTAGGCACATGAGTGACAGACCAGGACCTATGTTCGATGCGGACTCGGGGACGGGACGTTACACTAACCGCTCCGACGCCAACGTTGGGCCTGACCCCTTCGACGGCTCTGACGTCCTTGGCGGCTAACGGCAACTGTTTGAGATTTGGATCCAGCGATGACCATCAGGAGATACCTTTGCATCGTCAAGATTTCGGGCTAGGATTCCTCTGACACCTCCTAAGGATAATCACTTTCCCAATCCTATTTCCTTACTTGTAGTAATAGAACACTTGTAAGCGGAAGGCTGAACGTTTTCAAGGTCTTCTCTTTCAGGATCCCTTTTTCCTTGTGCATAGTTTTAGGCTAGCTTCTATAACATTCACTGACTGATCAAATTTTGTAGAGAACTTTTGAACTCTGTAGAGACATGGGTTAAGACTTTAAGTTCTTGTGGATTTTAAAATTTTAATAGTAGTATGCACATATATACAATACAAGATACTAGATAATACATATGCATAAATCATCCCTTGAATTTTTAATAGTGGTATGCACATACATTCTGAAGCTTCGATGTCCTATTCTTAGTTATGTGTTGAATGATCCTTTGGGCTTCAGAGCAACTTTTTTTTCTTTCGATTTTGATGGGTTTTTTGTTTTTTTTGTGCTGTTTGTTTACATCTTGTAGGCAGCCCTGCACTACCGCTTAGTGACTTCATGCTTTTATAGACAATGTTGCCCATGATTTTTCAGCTAAATTCTGGTGCTTCAATAATTTGTTTCAAACCATTATAGATGTCATCACATCATTTTATTTGATTAGAAATTCTCCTGTGTTCTCATGTTTTTCCTTAATCATCACTAATATACTTCCCTTGAGTTACCTGGATATCTCGCACTTTCCCTCAACATCCATATTCTTACATTAAACAATTCCTTATATTCAGCAATTCCTAGTGTTTGCACTCAACTGAAGATATGGTTGAAATAATTTGTCGAAGCTTTCACTGTCTATTTGTGCTCTTACTAAATATTGCAAAAATTAAATGGTTCAGGCAGTATAGTCAGCAACCGAGTGAGGCCACTAATACCGACATCGTGCAATCTCAAGTGGAGGCAACTCATGGAACAATGTTGACATTCCGATCCTGTGTAGCGGCCATCTTTCGCTAAATGTGTCTGATGGCTACTGCATATCCTAGTAGTTCACATGAAGCAGAATGAAAAAGAAATTGCTTGCTGATTTAGCTGCCCCTCTTATAGGTCTTTTATGTGTGTAGTTTGCTGAAGAGTATAAATGTAAAGACCCTAACTTTGGTTAGGGATTAATTGGGATTAGGTTGGCTTAATGGTGGAGTTTTGCATGGGGAGTTGAGGAGGGAACAAGAGGATGCTGCTGTTGATGGGTTGGGAGACGTGGGAGGTGGTGAGGAGTATGGGCTGGAGTGTAGGGTTGTGGCTGGGGTGATGGTGTTGGATTGGTGAAAGGAAGAAACATCTCTCTCTCTCTCTCACGATTCCTTTCTTCTTCCTCTCTTCATTTCTTCTCTCCACCCCTCCTTTTCCCCTTATTCTGATCCTCGAGCTCTGGTGGTGAGGATTGCGGAGCAAGGCGGGCGTGCAAGCTAGAGGGAAGAGGTGCGAGTGGTGCAGACCGGAGTTGGTTGCGGAGCTCCGGTGTTCTTCGTCGTTCTTCGCGAAGAGGTATGCGGCTCCTTAGTGTGTTTTTGTTGTTAACCCTCGTGGGAGGGTTGTGTTGGTCGGTCGTGGGAGGTCGGAGACCTCTCCGACGAAGAGTTTTGGTGAAAAACCTCGGCTGACGCGAGGTTGAAGATGACCAACGGTCGACCAGGCCCTTTGGGCAGTCAACCGAATGTAGTGTATTTTGTCTGTCTGTTGTGTTTCGGTCGACTGGTTCCTTGTGTTCGGTCGACCGGAACTTAAGTGTACTGATTATTATGCATGTTTGCGGTCCACCGTTATATGACGTAGAAATATTAGGATGCCCTGTTAGTTTACGGTCGACCGAGTCCCTTGAGTCGGTCGACCGATAGTTTTAAATTGATGTTGACCAGATTCTGGATTTTGACATCGTTTCGGTCGACAAGTTTTAGACTTTCGGTAGACCATTGGGACTTAAGTTTTGCGCAAATAGTTCGACCGTTTCAGACTTTCGGTCGACCGATTCCCTTGAGGAAACGGTCGACCGAGATGACTCTTTCAGTCGACCGTTTCTTCTACGGTTGGGAAGAAACTCTTTCTTGTCTTGATGTACCGACAACAATTAACCGAGGATAACTTCGTAGGAGATTCTTTATCTTAAGATAGTCAACACCAATGATCTTAATCTGACTATACTACCACAAAAGCAGCCTTTTCGGGCAGCCAAATACCGATAGATTTCCACCGGCATAATTGCCAACGAAAATATTTGTCCTAATTCCTATTCTACTCTAATAATACACTAACCTGTAGGATATCTTTCAATTTTATATTCTAAGCATCTAACCAACATATATCTTTAATTATGATCATAAGTAAAGGACCTAAAGGTTGAGGAACTTATGTCTTATTTAATTACTCGAATCATATGAATAAACGCATCCACTAAATAGAGGCCTTTTGATGAGCTCATTTTCTGTCTACTTTTGTGTTAACTACAATTCTTGTCTTGTTAAGTGTCATACATATTGTTTAGTTGCAATATGCGTTTCATTTACACCTATCATTCAGTTGCACTTTCTTTTCCTTTCCTAAACATCTATTCGTTAAGGTTTATCCTTGCGTTGGGGCTTTGAATGTAACAGTGAAAAAGATTAGATATTGGATGCATAGTTGTTGCGATAGAAAGCGGAAGAGTTAATACAAGTTAAAGCAATTGATCACTCGAATAGTATGTATTCTGGGGTAATCTAGAGTTTGAGGCCTTGAGGTCGAGGGGTATGTTTGTCAAAACGACGCTAATAAATTGGAATAGTTAGATTAGCTTTCTGTTTGATTACTTACTTTACCTATAAATAGGTTAATAGATACTCTTGTGTTAGACAAATTGAGTAAACTTTTATCCATCTTATTGTAGGTATTCAGAAAAGGATAATGGGAAACTCATGTGTGGAGATGAGTGAGTATAAGAGATGACTGAGAGAAAAGTGGAGGAGAGAAGTTGTTTTAGTTGTTGGATCTTTCTCCACTATAATATTTTATTTTTTTACTGTTATCCATGTTTCGTCTCAGTATAATGCATTTGTTTGTTGTTAATATGTCACATCTCTCCACCTCATGTGTTTAAAAACACATATTTAGAGAAACACAAGAGGATTTCCTGTGATCTAAGTACAAATTTAGAATTCGCTCGTCAAGTCGGTCAGATAGAGTATCACATTCGTGATATTTGGTCCACTTTTTATTCTAATCTTTTTTAGATACATAAGAAGGCAACGACCCGCCATAGGGTTGGACCTTGTGATTGTGGTTTTAGTCCCTTTTGTTCACCGTATATGACCCTTTTCTTCTTTGGAATGCCACCCATGGATATAGAGGACAACCCCTGTAATGTGAAGTCGTGACCTTGTTTTGATAGTTGACTTTAATGATTTTAACATGGAAAGGGTCTGAATACCGTGTGGTTTGTACTTATAACATTTTAATTTTGGTGTTTCATCGATTATAAAGACACATTATCCAAGGTTCAATTATTTGAAACCTGACCTTTTAATTGAAATGGAGTCTACTAATTACACATCTATATGAAAAACTGAATAAAAAAGCGCGGTAATGTAGCCCCAATGTGGCACATGAGATTATTTCCAAGATCTGCAACATCAAAGCAATGGGAAAAAAATTGCACAGGGAGGCCAACAGCCCGTTATAAGTTTGGACCTTGTGATCGTGCTTATGTGCTTAGGTGAGTGTCCGTCATAAGTTTTCGGGTTATGATGCCACACGTTGTAAATAGAGGGCTACTCTTCAATAGGAGGTCGTGACCTTGTTTTGGTGATTGATTTTCCTACGACAAGGTCCAAATAAAAGGTGAAAGCAACGAGAAAACAACATGCAATGATTAATAACACTCACCTTGTAATTATGAGATTTGACCTTTTAAGCAAAGCATAGCAAACAAATTATACATTATATAAAGAAGACTCAATCAAATAAGCAACTGATCGACAATAGCCAATGTTGTATACTACATTAGGGCTGTCAATTTCGTGTTTCGGGTCGTGTTCGTGTCGACACGAATTGTTTTTTGGCTCAACTCGAACACGAACACGAAATAAAATAAAAATTTGACCCGAACACGAACACGAAATTTGACACCTAAACACGAACACAAACTTAGTAACCCGAACACGACCCGAATTGACTCGATTTTCTTTTCGTGTTTCGGGTGGTGTTCGTGTCAACATGAATTGACAATTCTTTGTGTTACACATTAGCAAATGGATTTGTTGGTCCAATTTATACTTGTCGGCTCAACAGGTAAACAACAGTTAAATTGTGTTCCTTATTCAACCCACATTGGCATAAGCACCCACTGAAATTTCTTCGAAAGCATGTAATGAATATTTTTCAGCTTCAAAGAATATCATTCCATCTAAAACCTGCCACAATGCAAAAGTAGAACATAAGTATTTTTTAAGTTACAACCGTAAGAGACTGCAAGAAGAAGTAATTGACCTTTTTTGTAAAGATTCATGGAAGTTTGGGGTAAGACTCATAAATATTAATCATCCAACAGAACAAATTCAGGGAATGTGGAGAAAGTAGGATTGGTAATTATGAGATGAGATGCATTTAGGGAAAGGGAAAGAATGATAGAAGAATCCAATCCAATCCAGGGGTTATGACGTACACATGAGCAAAGAGATATGCCTTGCCTTGCTTGCAACGAAAAGACTGAAAAACACAAACACGGTCTTTTGGTGAGATGAGATTGAATTGGGATGAAAAAGAAAGAAAAGAAAAGAATCGAGAGGAGAGGGCGAGGACGGATGCTGGAGAGGAGAGGGCGAGGACGACTTGTTGAATTTGGCGAGGACGACTGCTGAAGAGGAGAGTGCGACGACGACAGCTGGATTTGGCGAAGATGGTTGCTGGACGGCTGCTGGAGAGGAGATCGACAACGAGGAGTGGAGACGACTGCTGGATGTGTTTATTTTAGACTTTTAGTTTGGGTTGAGTTAGGGTTTTTACTTTTCTATTTGAAATTTGGGTAATTTGTGTCAACCCGAATTACACAAAACCCAAAATATATCAACCCGAATCTGACCCAAATTAAAATTCGTGTCGACCCGAATTCGACACGAACCTGAAATAGGTCAACCCGAACTCGAAATTTCGTGTCGTGTTCGGGTTCGAATTTCGTGTCGTGACCCGAATTGACATCCCTATACTACATTATCTCCAATATCTCCGGAAATTACGTAGGGAAGTCGTGATAGCTTTTGTTCCTTGTTTTCTTGCTTATCATCCCTTTTGTTTAGTGTATATAGCATCCTATTGTTTAGGGATTGGAAAACCACCCAATGATAATGGAGGAAACCTTGTAATATAAGGTCATGACCTTCTCATTTTATCCTACGGTCAGAATACACATGCATGGTCTGTACATATTATCTTCTAATTTTGGTGTTTCTAAGTAAAGAAAAAGCCAAATAGTGAATAGATCCTATCATTTATGAGCTGACAGTTGAATTGAAATGTGGTTGACTGATTAGACATTTATATAAAAAAGACCTGAAAAAAGTTACCGAAATATAGATAATGTGATTTTAAAGAAATGGGACGGAGAGACATGACTAGGGGTGAGCAAAATCGGATTGAAATTTTGGACCGACCCGACCCGACCCGAATTCATTCACTCCGCCGGATACTGAAAATTCGGGTCTCGGTCTTGTCCGGTCTAGTCCCAGACCGATGCTCAGTCCCGTGAGAATCAAATTTTTAGACTGACTCGACCCCATCGGTCTGGACCGAACTGACCCTAATTTATTTTGTCCCGTCTTCGGTTTGCCGGATACCAAAAATTCGGGTCTCAATCCGGTTTAAGAAACGTGGGAAGAATTAAAGAAATATATTAACAGACATTTCTACCCCATAAATGTGATATATGAAGCAAGTAAGTGACTGGTTGAACTTAGCACAAATCTTCTATAAGAGAGTATATTAAAGAATTTAGTACTGTAATTCTTCAAATTCCAAGCCTTGACCGAGATGACAAGTTGTTTCATTTCACAAATGGACTTCAAGACTGGGCAAGAAGAGAACTACAAAGAAGAAATGTTAACAACTTGGACGAGACCATTATAATGGCTGAATCCCTTTGGAATATGAACGAAAGGACACAGGGAAACAAAGGGACTTTAATAACAAAAGTGGACGTGACAAAATGAGGAACTAATAAAAAAATATCCTCCAAAGAGAAGTTCCCAAAGAAATCTTCTGAAAATAATTCTCACCAGGAAGGCAAAAAGACCTTTGACCTTAAGGGTGAGTGCTTTGTTTGCAAATGTTCTCACTAGATGAAAGATTATCCAAAGTTCGGCTCGTTATCTACCATAGCGAGCCAAAGTGAAGAAAAAAAGACAGAGAAGGAAGGGCGTATGGGGTCTCTCCAACTCCTAGGTGCGTTGCAAGCCAACCCATGACCTCCAAAGACCCTTGAAGAAATGGCCTTGCTCTATGTGGAGGCCAAAGTCAGAGGCAAACCAACTCAGATGTTGTAGACTCGGGGCAAGCCACAACTTCATGACTCCTGGGAAGCAAGGAGATTACGGCTTTCTCTACCAGAGGAAAATGGGAAGCTCAAGACCATAAACGCCTGCGCCAAACCTATTGAAGGGGTAGTGCATGCCACAATAGTGGATCTAGGGACATTGAGGGGGAAAATATGTTTTTTTGTTGTCTCAATTGATGATCACAAGATAGTAATTGGACTTGACTTCATGAGAAGCACCATAGTACTCCCTTCTTCAAATGCCTTGTGCACCATAGAAAAAGGCGCCACGCATTTGACGCAAACGTCCCTAAAACCCTTACCAACCCCCACAATGTCTGCCTTGCAACTAGTGAAAGGATTCGAGAAAGAAAATGAGACATTTTTGGCCACAATGAAGGAAGATGTCGTGCCAATAGAGGGTGAGATCCCTCATGTTATCCAAGAAGTAATGGAGGAGAATCAAGATGCTGTTACTTTTTTGGCCTTAATATATGTTTTGATGATTTAATCAACCTAATCTTAATTATAATCAATGTAGTATGACACACATATTGCATAGCATATATATTGCCTTGTGCTAACATCTACAGGTGATCAAAACTCAAGGAAGAAAAGGAATTCAAGTCAAGACATGTAATCAAGCTATTAAAGACATGTAATTTTACTTATAATTGAGTTTTAGGAATCTTTGTGTACTTGAGTATACAAGAGTTAAAAGATACTCACTCACACATTAGGTGCCTTATAGAAGTCACATACAAAATCTCATAACATCTGGACTTCAATAGGTCACCCAAACTTAGACCGGAAAACACTAAACCCAAACCGGGACTGTCAGATCTAAATCGGTCGACCGAACTAGTTCTCAGTTCGACCAATTTGATCAGTTAGCCTTTAGTGTCAAACCGGTTGATTGTTGCGAGCTTGGTTCGACCGTTTACACGTGTCTTGTTACCATTAAACTTGTCGTATTATACCAACGGTCGTATTCATAGAAACTCAACAAAACCCCAAAATACTTTGGCCACTGGTCGACTGTTCCCTAGACCTCGGTCGATCATTCCAAGATTTTCTCTTGAACCCCAGAGTTCCTGTCATTTTGATGTCGACCGCCCAAACCTCTTTGTTTGACCAAACATAAAACCCTAGAGTGCTTGTTAGATTTCGGTCGACCGTTCCACTTTCTCGTTTGACTGTTGACTTAAGTGAACTTAAGTTATAACCTATTTTTGTTCGGCTATTCCCTGCTTGGTCAACCATTCCTTGTTCTGAGATGCCTATGAGTCAACCGTTTGACCTGTTTGGTTGACCAAACTTGCCCGAATTTGTGTGTGGCAGTTTTCTATTTTGTGTTTCTTGCACAACCAATCACCACACTTATACCCAATGGCTATTACCTTCCTAGAGCTTATAAATAGAGGTTCCCCAACCTTATTTAAACTCCCACTACTATTTGCCTCTTATGCTAGAGAGATCATTCGAAACACTTAAAGCCTTCATTTCCATACTTTAGTCTTAATTTCAATCATACTCACTAGTGCAGAATGCACAATAGACGTCACTGAATAGACGTCGGATCTAAAAACATCTGACGTCTATAGGTATAGACGTCGGATATTTGGTCATCCGGCGTCTATAGGTTTGTCTAAACGTCGGTTTTTAGTATAACCAACGTCTATACCTCTTGAAAGAAAAAAAATATGTTTTTTGGGATTTATTTCATATAAGAATTTATGTGAATTTATTTTTTGGGATTTATTTCGTGTAAGAATTTATGTGGATTTATTTTTTGGGAATTATTTCGTGTAAGAATTTATGTGGATTTATTTTGTATAAGAATAATGTGAATTATTTGGATTCTTTTAAAATAGTTACATCAATGTAATTATCACATGCAAGTGTGTTGTATACATGTGTGTGTATGGTCACATGTCTTGAAGTTTAGTCCCACATTGGAGAAAGTTTTTTGTTGGTGGAGTTGAAGTACTCCACCACTCATTTACTTCTAAATGGGAGTTTGGTACCACACCACAAAATACAAGTGAGACATATATATTTAATGGTCAAAAATTGGCACTTGGGGCACTTGGGCAACTTGGGCCTAAGATAATTGTAATTATATTTTTTACTATTTACTCGTGTATAGACGTTGGATGTATCGAATGACCGACGTCTATAAGACGTATTATTATTATTATTGTTATATGAATGTATAGACGTCGGATGTATGACGTGGCCGACGTCTATCAGTCGTACTGTATGTATAGACGTCGGTCACCCCATATATCCGACGTCTATAGGCCGTAAAAGTTTAGTCCCACATCGACCAATTTTGTTTGGCTACAGTGGTTCAAGTACTCCACCACTCCTACACAAGTGAATACGAATGAGATTGGTCATTTGGGCGTCTTGGGTTTTCTCTACATTGTTATTGGTCAAAAGATGGGCACTTGGGGCACTTGGGCGACTTGGGCTTGATTACTGTAGAGGTTGGGTGCCTGTTATAGGCCGTATAACAAGCATAATATTTTTGTTGGTAAATTAAAGGTATAATAGACGTTGGCTATATATGACCGACGTCTATACACTCTACATTGTATAGACGTCGGTCGTTTATAGCCGACGCCTATACACAAGGGTATAGACGTCGGTGGAATATACGTTGGACACTTGGATGACAAAAATCCGTCGTATATACCACTGTATATCCGACGTATATGACATTTTTTCCACTAGTGACTCAAGTGTGCTCAAGTTAGAAAGTGTTTGAATCACTCAAGTTTGGTGTTGTCAAGTTCATTGTAAAGGTTTCAGTGAAAGCCTGAAGCATCCCTCTCGAATTGTGAGAGGAGGAGCCAAGCTCGGCGAGTGTTGTTTGCGAATTTGAAGATTGTAAAGGTGCCCTCTCCCGACCCGGAACTAGGAGTGGAGAGTGAAGCCGTGAGTGGAGCTCAGTGATTCGAGTGGAGCTTGCAAGAGAGGACTAGGACCCGAGTGTGGGTGCCAGACCTCTATAAAAATCCCCCGTGCATCTTGTGGTTTGCAAATTTCTTTCTCCACTTGCTTATTTGTTTTAATTTCCGCTGCACATCTTTGATTGAGCAAGTAGAGTTCAATTAGCCTTAAAATTCATTAGAATTAGGTATCCATAATGATCCCACATATGTGATGCCTCCAGAGTTGCAAAAAGAGCTACCCGCAAGAAGATAGGTAGATCATGAGATTGAGCTTGAGGCAGGGCCATGCTCCCTGCGATGGTGCCATACTGGATGTTACTTCCTGAGTTGGAAGAGCTACGGAGGCAACTCAATAACCCGTTGGAAGCGTGTCAGATCTGACCTTCAAAGGTACCATATGGAGCGCCAGTGCTATTCTAGAAGAAGCGTGATGGTGGCCTTCACATGTGCATAGATTATCACACATTGAACAAGGTGATTGTCAAGAAAAAGTACCCAATATCGTTGATCGCAGACTTGTTTGATCGACTTGGACAATCCAAGTATTTTACAAAGATGTACTTGAGATCAGAGTATTACCATGTCAGAATCGCCAAGAGAGATGAGTCAAATACCACAAATGTCACGAGATATGGGTCATTTGAATGGTTGGTTATGCCATTCGACTTTACAAACGCCCCTACAACCTTCTGTATATTGATGAACAAGATGTTCCATCCCTACCTGGATCGGTTTGTGGTTGTATACTTAGATGATATAGTCATCTATAACAATTCCTTAAAGGAGCATGTTGAGTAACTAAGACGGGTATTCCAAGTACTCAAGGAGAATAAGCTATATGTCAAGAAGGAGAAGTGCTCCTTTGCCCAAGAGGAAGTGACATTCTTGGGTCATGTCATCAAGCAATGAAGGTTGGAACTGGATAACTCAAACATAGAAGCCATCCAAGAGTGGGAGGGTCCAACAAGGTGACCGAACTCTATTCCTTCTTGAGATTGGTGAACTATTACAAAAAATTCATTAAGGGATATTCTTCCATAGCCAGTCCATTAATTAAACTCTTTACAACGAAGATGGAATGAGAATGGTCAGAGAAGTCCCAAAATGCCTTCAGGGAGCTAAAGAAGAAGGTTATGAAGGAGCCAGCTCTAGTTCTACTCGATTTGACCCTAGAATTTGAGGTGCAAATTGATGCCTCAGACTTTGCTATAGGTGGGGTATTATTGCAAGAAGGTCATCCAATAGCTTTTGAGTCTCAAAAGCTAAACGAGGTAGAAAGAAAATACATTGTTTAAGAGAAGGAGATGATCACAGTAGTCTATTGCCTAAGAACATGGATGTATTCTGTTAGGATCACATTTTGTGATTCAGACCGATAATGTAGCTACAAGGTACTTCCAATCAGAGAAGAAGTTAAGTCCCAAATAAACCCGATGGTAGGATTTCTTGGTGGAATTTGACTTCAAAATGGAGTACAAGCCAGAGAAGGGAAATGTTGACGTCGATGCCTTGAGTAGAAGGGTTGAACTGATATCAATCTCTAAAGTGCAGGAAGATCTCGTGAAAGAGATCGAAGAGGGACTACTGCATGCCCCTTAGCCAAGCAACTAGTGGGCGTGATAATTGAAGGAAAGACCACTAAGTTCTGGGTAGAGGATGACATTCTCCACACCAGTGGGAGAATAATGTTTGTACTTAAGTGGAATCATTTACGGAGAAGGATTATCAAGGAGTACCATGACACGAAGTGGGATGGGCATCCTGGCCAAAGAAAAATGGTGGCATTGGTTGAAGAATCATATGACTGGCCGAAGGTGAGGAAGTAGAACTCTATGTGAGAACTTGCTTTGTGTGCCAGCAGGATAAAGGAGAGCAACATTTGCCTTGTGGGTTACTTGAACCCCTACCCATCCCCTTATGTCCATGGGAAAGTGTCTCCTTGGACTTCATATCAGCTCTGCCTAAATCAGAAGGTGTTGGATCAATCATGGTGGTAGTAGACCGGTTTTTCAAGTATGAGACTTTCATCCCAGCTTTGAAAGATTGTACAGCTGAGGAGGTAGCACGACTCTCTGTCAAAAATGTAATGAAGTACTATGGGCTTCCTACATCCAGAGTGACATAGATCTTAGGTTTACTGGAAAGCTATGGAAGGAGCTATTTACAATGATGGGCTTTGAGTTACGCTTCTCAACTAGCTTTCACCCCCAAACTGATGGACGAATTGAGAGGATCAATGCCTTATTAGAGGGCTACTTGCAGCATTTCGTGGGAGTAAGTTAGAAGGATTGGGCGAAATTGATGGATGTAGCTCAGTTCTCCTACAATCTCCAAAGAAGCGAGGCAACGAGAAGGAGTCCCTTTGAGATAGTCGTTGGTATGCAACCAATGACTCCCATTGGACTTGTAACCTCCTACAAAGGGGTTAGTCCAGGTGCCTACCATATGGCCAAGGATGGAATGAGCAAACTGAGCTAGCAAGGGTCTATTGTAGGATCTAAATGCCCTAAATATTAGTCTTAAGGGGGGGTTTATAGACTAATTTCTTACTACCAACTATTTGTGCAATAACAAGATAACCAATGAAAATAGTGAGATGAAAAAGGCAAACCAAACACCGGATGTATAGAGGTTTGGATCCAACCACCGGATCCTAGTCCTCTCTTACGAAATGCTCTTCCTTGAGCAACTTCGCGATCTTCACTAAATTTGATCTTCTTTCCGGGCAAAGATCGAGCCTTTACAATTCAAGCTTGCGAACACCCTCGCCAAGCTTGGACCTCCTTCTCACAACCCGAGAAGAGCTTCACTCCGGAAGCTTGTACAACTCCTTTGTAGTAGACTTTGTGTAACCTACTCTTGAGCACTTGAATTGATGATGAATGCAATTTAATGATTGATCAAGAGAGTGGTTGAGAGCAATAAAGAGAGTAAGAGCACTTGGAAGTTTTTAGCACAATGAGAGCTTAGAGAATGGATTGGTAACCTTGTAAAGATGATCTAAGCTCTATATATAAGCCTCTTAAGTTTTCTAGCCGTTTGAGAAAGATTTGATTGGGTTTTGTGCAAGATACACAAACCAGAGATTCAGGAAGCAATTCTGTCAAAGTTCGGTCGACCGGTAAGAATGAAACGGTCGACCGGTTACGTGAACAGTAGTCAAACGGTCAGACAAACGAGGAACGGTCGAACTAACTGGGAGGGAACTTAAGTGTACCGGTCGGACGAAACAAGGAAACGGTCGACCGATGTGAAGGTTCGGTAGAGACAAAGTGTGACCGGTCGAACCAAGGTGGTATCGACCGATAGCAGGAAGAATGCTACGAACGATCAAAGGTCAAACGGTCGACCGGTTAATAAGATTTGTTCGACCGGTTTAGCTATGTATTTCGGGGTATGGTGAAAGTATGTGTATACGACCGTTGTATAATACGACAAGTATAACGGTCACAAAAGAAGACAAAAATAGGAATCAACCGGTCGAACAGAAAAGGACTTTCGGTCGACCGGTGTGCACTAAGGCATGTGTCTTCCAGCACGTATGAACAGTTGATCGGTCGACCAAAATACCTAAAGTTATTCTAATGAACCGGTCGAACCAGAACACAGTTCGGTCGACCGAAAGGGTTCAGAAAATAGATTTTAGATTAAACGGTCGAACCAGATGGTCGACCGGTCGACCGGTTGAGTGCAGAATTCCTGGATATGGTTTGATTGATTTCTAAAGAAGTTTTGTATGGAATTTGAACGTTTAGTTCTACTTCTATGGAATCCTAAAGAGTCGTGATATGCAATGCATCAAGATTTAAGTGCTCAAGTTACATTTAAATCCTAATGACAATAATGTAAACCTATCTACTCTTCAACTTCATTTCTCGTTAAACTTGTCACCTGAAATGTTAGTACAAAACAATATATGTGTATTGTGCAAGAGTGATATGAACGAATTACATGTGTTTAAGTTATATGTTGATTAATCATCAAAATGGATAAGCAATCATTAGCAAAAAAACCAACATCTATCTCCACAAAGCTTCAAAGAAAATAAAGAAGTGGGCTGATGAGAGGAGAAGACCCAAAGAGTATCAAGTGGGGGACAAGGTAATGGGGAAGCTACTGCCTCTACAATTCAAGGCCTTCAGAAAGATTCACAAAAGTTTGATTCATAAGTAAGAACCGTTTGAGGTGATAGGCAAAGTAGGATGAGTCTCCTACAAATTGAACATTGCTCCCACATTGAAACTTCATCTTGTCTTCCATGTAAGTAACCTAAAGGATTATTATGAAGATTAGGAAGACCCCGGGCGAGGGGAATCATCAAGGGTACCCCCTGCGGTGACCACGTCCCATGAGAAGGAAGTGGAAAAAAATATCCTTGACCACAAGATATTGTGGAAATGCAACATTCCCCCTTGCATACACTATCCTGTTTTGTTGAAAGGACTGCCTCCAAGTGAAGTAAGCTGGCAAGATGAAGGAAGTTTGTGGCAGTTCTGGGACGCAATGAAAGAATACTTGTCAATGATGGTGTCTCTAGATTAGGTGGGGGAGAATGAAACGTCTCTACCCATAAGGAACAAAAGACAAGGGTAATTTTGCTTCCCAAGAAATATTTTAAAAAGGCAAAAGCCAAATCGAACTTGGCTTCCTAAAGGGAACTCCGAAAGCAACTTTGCTACCTAAAGATGACATGAAAGCTTTCTAGAAGCTACATATTTGCTAGCTTAAGACCAAATGCATTTTGGGTACTTGAGTGATATTTGCTATATAGCTAAAATATCTTAGGAAGTAGAAATACATTTGTATACTCTTAAGAAGAGGAGAAGTTCAAACTTCTCTTGGATATTAGGTAGAGGGAGTCCTTCTCCTACATAAAGAGGTACCCTCCCCTTTATTTGTGGGCACTCAATGTGAGTGTTTGTAAAGAAAGTGTTGTAAACCAATCTTTGTGAATAATACAGTCGCATATTGAGCAAACATCTCAAGTGTCCCTTTGTGTGTTTGTTTGTGAATGTGAGAATACTCTACTTGGCATGCTAGTTGAGTTGAGAGAGAAGGGAAGACTGATCAAGTCCGAGCAACTGGAGGGAGTTAGAGACTTGTGTCGGTACAATGCCTACTTGAGAAGGGCGCGTGACACTATGCTAACTTAACAAACTTCAAAATCTAAAGGAGTTTCCTAACCCCTACCTCTATAATCGTAGAGATATCTTCTCTTTCTCTTATCAGAAAACCACGACATACTATAAACATGCATAATTATAGTAGCTTATTGGGGGGTACTGAGGCTTTGTCCGTCCAACAATGTTGAAACTAGTAATTCAATAATATCTTTATGCTCTCGAGCAAATCATCCTAACGAGGTTCTCTCATGTTTTTGAATTGTGGCATTAAAAAAATGAAAGTTTGACAGACAAACTTAATTGATTGTCCTTGTAGAATATAGTCACAAAATATATATCCTAGATGTGGTAAGAAATATGGTGTCCGATTTTCTTGATTGATGATTTTTCATAACTTTACAAGGTAAACCGATGATATATGATTGGTCTTCATAGCTACTTCTTGTCTGCATTCCTTTATCTAATAAAATGTGTATATATACATTACAAATTCCTAAATTATTTTCATTTGTATTTGTTATATAAGTTTATTACATGACACCCATCAACAAAATGCTTAAATATGTGTTCACATGAGAAAATCCCATACCCAAATACATGTTGCTATCACTCTTCCCTTGGGTTGTTGATGTTCATCTTGAAAGCAGATGTTGTAATTTATCTCCATCACAATAAGTTGATCAACCTTATTCATATGCTCTGATCTTAAAATCCATTGATCCTGAAAGCCAAGTCTTAAACCTCGGTCTTGCTTGGATGTTGATAACCAAAGGTGAAATGTAATTTGATATACATTAATGATCACATTCCACTAAGGGCAACCAAATAACACATTTTCAAGGTAACCCGTAATGTCCCGAAACAATGAAAAATTGACACTTTAAACACAAGAATTCAAACTCAGAGGGTTGGAACATTACTCATATAATCATCAAGTAGGTGCATGATATTACATCAAAGTTTTTCAAAATACATGATTACATCAAAATACAGGCAAGGATACAATACAAGTAATCATGCTGACCTCATCGAGTTAGAAGAGAGGATCCTTGTCCCAAAATGCACCCGCCCGTAGTCACCACCCAGCAACACCTACTGAGGTCATGAAATCCAAATGTAACAACAATACCTGAGTTTCCAGAAGGAAACCCCATATACCAAGCCCACCTATATGTAATCTAACCGTACAATAAAATGAACCTATCATACTAGTGACATGTCATGTCATCAACAACAAGGAAAACAAACCTGTCACGTGTCAACTTGGGACCTCTGTACCGCAACATCAAAGGGCCTCTCTCAGAGACCTACTGTAGGCACATACAATATTACAGATAGTACGCAACGTACCCCACACATGACTATACTAAGTAGGGGTTCAATGAGGGGTCGTCTGCACTTTTGTGCTAGTAGTATCGGATCTGAAACTCGTGGTCAACATCACCCCGACGGAGTCATCGCTCTGGTCAGCCCACTCACTCAGCAGGTGCCTAGCCAAGCTACCCTGTCGGAAAACATTGTTGGCAGCCCACTGCCGCTACGGTCCTCTCCGCCTCTACTCGGTCGCGCAGGAGCCCTCCTGCCGCCACTCAGTCGCGCGGGCTCAAACAACACCAACAAGGCTAGTCGAATGTATCCACTACCCAAAGGGCCAGATAATTGACAGATCCGGACCAAAGTCCATATTGCTCAACATGCTCCATAAGCTATGCAACATCGTGCATTGGGATCTGCAACCCTCTGGTCTACTACTCTAGTATGAGTCATGTAAAGCATACACTATGCTACAATCTATAATACAGATGTGGTGCGTCCCATGTATCCACACTCTTCCATGCTAGGCAAGAACACATGTTTTCATGGACAGAGTTGACACTCCACTAGGACAAGGATTTAGTTCTGTCCCCAAACGGTCACCGAAAAAGGTATAGCGGCCGACTGCTCCCCAAAGGATTGGTCGACCGGACACCTACGACGGTCGAACCCTGGGCTTACAATTTAAGCCTCAACGGTCCAACAAATGGTGAAAAATTGGTCGACCATTACATGGTAAAAATCCAGACTAAATCTAAGTCAAAATCATGGCAACGATGAAAGGCTCAGGGTCCTCGTTCGACCAAAAACTACCTGGGGGTACCTAGAAGTTTCTATCATCAACGGTCGAACTAACCATTTTCTAGACGAACAAACATTAAGTCCACTTATGTTACCGGTCGGACCAAGTCTAGGACGGTCGATCGTTTAGGTTGTCAACGCCTTGTCTAAGCAAAATCACAAAGCAACAGTGGAATGGCTAAGGGCTCGATTCGACCGAAAAATAACATGCACTCCTCCGACCCACCAACATAAGAACGACTGGTCGACCTCCGCAAGGAATTGTTCGACTGGTGATGGTTAAGGTTGGGAATTACACTAAGATCGGTCAATCGCAACAAGCACCGGTCGGTCGATGATTGACATCATTTCATGCTTATATTTGTATCTTATATCCATTATCTTTCACCTAAACAATGCTATGTTACGAGTTTTATGTTTAGTTTTCAGGAATAAATAGGTTTGAAGAGATGAAGCATAAAAGGACTCAAAAGCTGGGAAAAAGGACTGAACTGTGAGATTTGGGGACCAAGATACAAGGGAGAAGGACCTGAATGCAAGACAGAAGGACCTAAGAGCAAAACAGAATACTCCACACCATCATGGGGAGTATTTTAGCAATTGGATTCGGGTCAGAGCTCCAATAAACAAAGTAGATGCATCCAAGACCACGAAATACACAACGAAAAGCCCAGAACAAGATTCAACTGGATCCAGACCTTTTTACCGCCAATTGGCGGTCCAAGACCGCTAATTGGCGGTCTGTTTTGGCCCAAATCCGCCAAGTTTTCTCCTGGACGTATAGTAATGTTTGTTTAGGTATTTTTGGTATTAGTTGAAGGGAATGTGTTCTAAAAGTTTTACTTTTAAATGTCAATTATTATGAATTGAATGAGAAATCATTTTGTTCCTTGTTTATGTTATTCGTCTTTTAGAAGTGTTAAGGAAGAGGCTCTTGGTCCTTAACCGTAGAGCTCTAAAAGATATTGGTTTACATAAAACAAAAGATATTCGCAATCATGGTAATTAACATGGGACATTAATTACCGGGTTAAGATTGTCGTGTTGGTCATAGATCATTGTAGCTCTACAAGTGAGTGACAACACGGGTATGCAAAAGAGGAAAATATTACTTTTGTATACTGAAAACACCTAATAAGTAAAATATTATAGAAATGTGTTTCTGTGTCATTAATATTTTATTGTGTCTTTGGTCCTTCGATATGAGACTTATATCTAATCACTTAAGGAATACTTAATTAGATCAGTGTCTTGAACTATCGATAAGTGTAGTGTAAAGGCATTGGTTGGTAGAGTACAACTTTTGTTGGAGAAGATAGTTAGTCAAAAGACTATCATTGCCCCTCTTAATTGAGTGATGATATTAGTGGGCCACTTGATAAAGCAAAGTTATAATGTGCACAATGTGATTTGAGTTAAGTCACATATTTGTAACTAGCTTAAAGAGATCAAGAAATGAATACTAAGTCAAAGATGACACAATACTACTTTGTGTGTATTCTTAATATCATGAGGCAAGGGACGGACACAAGTGGTGCACTCCATCACTAAATGGATTGAGTTTTGGTTCGAGTGGAATTAAGACATCTAACTAATTGGGAGCTATAATGTGTAGCTAGATACCGCTTATAGCTTGTGATATTAAGCTCTTAATATTACTGCCAACTTAGTTTAGATCCTCCCATAGGTCACACCGCAAAAACCGTGAAACAAGAAGCTTGATTTTTGGTTCATATGATGTATCGGGTTTCTTATAGAAAATATGACCCATGTGGTGAATAAGTAAAATCAATTATGTTGTATATAAACATAATTAGAATCATGATAAATTCGTATGAGATGCATATATTATGGGGTGCAATAATTTATTGTTGCATAGGATAATATATTGCATAAGTTGTGAATTTGCTAAAACCCCCCTTAAGTTCAAATTTTGTTGGAAATAAATCCAAAATTTGAAAAGGCAAAATCGGGTAGAAGTTCGGTAATCCGTTATGGTTCGGTCGACCGAAGGATCTGTGGATCGGTCAACCGAACGTGAACAGATAGTTGTGATTGATTGACCAAACTTGACCAAAGTGCCTAGATCTTTGGTACGGTGTACCGAACCAGAAACGGTCGACCGAACAATGTCAAGTTCCGATATTTTCGGTTAACCGAATAGCACTCGGTTTTAGACGTGAATGAGTCCGATCGGTTAAGGAGAATTTTTCTCCTTAAGATTCGGTTATCTGTCACGTACTCGGTTAAACGATCGTGACAAATTCGGTTAACCGAGTGGGACTCGGTAAACCGAACAACGGTCGATTTTCTGCCTTTGATTATTAAGAGATTAATGTGATCGATGGTTGGATTAGCTCCAAATTTGGTCAAACGTTTTGTGGGTGCATATAATGCATTATGGAATTAGTTTGTGAGAGAAATTGTCATAAAACCGTGGCTTAAGAATAGCCATGATTAAGAGTTAGATTGGAACCTATAAATAGGTCCTTATTCTCCCTAATTGGGTTACACACAATTCAGAAATTATTTTCTCTCCTAATTCACTACTAAAACCCACGAAAATTATCTTAGTTTTCTAAGTCTTTGGAAGGAGAAATCTCAGAGGCTAAGGAAGGGGTTTGTATCTAGATTCTAAGCTTGTTTGGAGATTGATTGGCTAGCTCCTTTCTCTCCAACCTTGTTTAGGGTTTCGGTGAACACTCGGAGGCATCCGGCGCAACGGGAAGCGACGATCATCTTCCTCAACGTCTCCGAATCTTCAAGAAGTTTTAGAGAACTTCTAGGTATGAATTTCGGAGTCCCTTGTGTTTGTTTTAATAAGGTTTTTCAAACAAGTTGTTAAAACAAACCGATGCATGCATGAAATAAATTAAAGAAAATTGTAATTGATCCTTATTATACATAAAAATTTCGAAAATATATTTGTATAATTAAATATGAAATCCTACAGTGGTATCAGAGCTTAGGGTTCAATTTTCTCATGATTTATGGCTGTAAACAAATTTAGTTTACCATCTAGGATTTAAACAATTCGTTTTACCGGTTTTTCGGTCTTTAAATGTTTGTTGAAATAATTCTTTATAATAATTCGTTTTAAATGTTTTGAATGTTTAATACATGTCATGTAATTATTAGAATTATGATTTAGATATAAGTCTAACTTGCAATAATTTCGTTTTAAGTATAAACGATTATTTTGTAAGAGAATCAACAAAACCGAAAAACTGCGGTTCATCTTTCCATTGGAAATTGGATGGACAGCGGTTTAAAATTATTTTTGAACTATGGAATGATGAAAAACGTTTTTAGTGGATTTCAAAATGTTTTTCAAAGAATTGTTTGGGATTCTAGATGATTGATAAACTAGATAACACAGTTTATAGCAATATTGAGAGCATGGATGCTCGAGTTGTTTTGCAGGAATTGTGAGTTTGTATGTTCCAAATCAGTAGCTATGAATGTTTATAATCATTATTATACAGGGGCTTATGTATGTAAAAGCCAAAATTTTCTCTCTTTCCGTCTTTTAGATAGTTGCATTTGCATATGAGAGGTTTTTACATAGGACTTGCACTAGTCGGTTTTTATCGAATGTGGGGAGCATGTTTATTTTCTGTAAAATTTACATCTCCGGTGCAAGAGGAAGTCTCCGTTGTAGCGCATCGGTCGAGGATCGAAGATCAGGGATCGAGGATCGAGGATCGAGGATCGAAGGGAACATATAAACTCACACGATGTGAATGTTTAATTTCTGTTTTTTTATCTTGCTATGCATGTGATGAATGTGTTGAATGTTAGGATGTGTATAATTAATAACATGCATGATAACCTAAAATTATAAATCACATGTTAAATTGTCCAACAAAAATTAAGAATAGTTTTCCTTCTTATTTCATCCACTAGCAGCCATTGATCGAGGGATACTCTGCTCGCCCTTAGCGGGAGATAGCTCCCTCCATCTTTGGGAATAGTGGGAGATATAAAGGTTGTCTGTTGTTGTGCCACAATTAAGTATATGAGGTGTGTTTCACCCCAGTGAACCCCAAGTATGTTTAGTTGTGAATACAATGGATAAACGTATCTCGTATCAAATGAAAATAAGTTTTCTTAACATTACCTAGAGCCCTCGCTCGGTTTTGGGAAAAAGTTTTTCTTACGAGGATAGGTCGTATTCCCTCATAATTAAAATGACAAGAGTCACAAGAGTTTGAAGATGCTAAATGTTGTTAAAATTCAAAAAGGTTGTGATTAGAAAATGTTTTCTTACCTTGATATTGTAATGTATTCGATAGCCCTTAGCTAGTCTATATTACAATTGATGGGATCTTGGATTGTTGCATTTATGGGCAAAAATTTATTTGCAACATTTACATTTATATTTGATATATGTATGCATGTGTATTAAAACATAAAATTGGCATTAAAACCTGTATGATTTATTTTGTAGAAAAAATGTCGAACATCCAACCTATCGTACGATCCATGATAGAAAAACACCCTTTAGCAAATGACGGCTCAAACTTCATTAGTTGGCAACTCAAACTCAACATCGTGTTAAAGTTTGAGAAACTATCTCACATTTTGGAAGGTCCAATCCCAAAATGGAATGAGAGATTAACCGATGAAGAGAAAGAGGCAAAGGCCAAGTGGGAAGACCAAGAGAACCAAGTTCACGGTCTTATGCTAGCATCCATGGGTGACTCGCTCCAAGCGAAATACTTGGATTTTCAAAACCCAAGAAGACCATGGAGGCTTTATCTAAGATGTTCATGGATAGTGCCCGAAAGGAGTGCTATAAGACCACCATCACACTCACAAGGTGCCATATGGCGGAGGGAACATCAGTATCCATACATTTTCTCACGATGCAAGGGTACCTTGAGAAGTTGGCAAAGCTCTCTTCACCAATGCCCGAGGACATTGCTGAAGATATGATTCTTGGCTCTCTAGCCCCGTCCTTCAAGGACTTTGTGATGCACTATCACGTGCGTGAAAAAAGGGTGAGTCTTGAGGAGCTGCACAACGCTCTCAAAACTGCTGAAGTTGACATGGGTAAGGGTAGGGACAAGCAAGTCCTTGCCATCCATGGGAGGAGCCAAAAGATTGGTAAAGGAAAGGGCAAATCTACCAAAAGTGGTTCAATCAAGAGCAAGGGAGTAGGAGGTGCTCGTGCGAGTGCCTCGAGGGGGAAATCTCAGAAATCTCCAACTCCCAATACGGAGTGCTTTCACTGCGGTGAAAAAGGACACATCCGGCCAAATTGCCCCAAGTACAAGGAAGACCTTGACAATGGAGTGATTGAACGAAGGCGCCCCAAAAAGGCCAAAGGTATATTTGTTATTGAAATAAATTTAGCCACCTCTGTCCAGGATTGGGTAATTGATACCGGATCTTGTGCTCACATAGTTTCTAATGTGCAGCTATTCATGGATAGGAAGGAACTCATAAGGAACGAGGTAGAATTGAAGGTCGGAAATGGTGCGAACGTGTCTGCGGTTGCACAAGGTTCTGTGGTGCTTCAATTATGTAGTGGTTTAAATTTATGTCTAAAGAATGTTTATTATGTCACTTCGATTAGCAAGAACATTATTTCTATATCATGTTTAGATATGGATAATTTTAATATAAATATTTCAAATTCTTGCTTGTCTATATCGAAGAATGGTGTTTTCTATGCAAATGCATTCATAAGGAATGGTCTCTATTTGCTTGAATTGAATGATAAACAAATCTTTAATATCAATAACAAAAGACTTAAGACCACTCACGAGAATGATACTCTCTTGTGGCACTATCGTTTTGGTCACATAAATGAAAAGCGCATCAAGAAATTGCAAGAAGCTAGACTTCTTGGTCTACTTGATTTTAAATCATTGGAGACGTGCCAACCATGTCTAATGGGAAAAATGACCAAAAAGCCTTTCAAGAAGAAAGGCCCAAGGGCGAATGGCTTGTTGGCTTTGATACATTCCGATGTATGTGGTCCAATGAGTACTAGTACACGAGATGGTTTCAGGTACTTCATTACGTTCACGGATGATCATAGTCGTTATGGCTATGTTTATCTAATGAGAAACAAAAGTGAATCTTTTGACAAGTTCAAAGAATTCAAGAATGAAGTAGAGAACCAACTCGACAAGAAAATCAAGTCTCTACGAACGGATCGTGGAGGTGAGTACTTAAGTGCCAAATTTGACTCATACCTAAAGGAGTTTGGTATTGTACCTCAACTCACCCCTCCCGGTACACCTCAGTGGAATGGGGTATCCGAAAGGAGGAATAGGACATTGCTCGACATGGTTCGGTCAATGATGAGTCATACGGAATTACCTCTTTACTTTTGGAGTTATGCACTACAAACTGCGGCTTACACACTAAATAATGTTCCATCCAAATCCGTGGAGAAAACTCCTTATGAGCTACGGAGTGGTAAAACACCTAAGCTCAATTTTCTCAAGATTTGGGGTTGTGAGGCTTACGTCAAAAGATTGATGTCGACCAAACTTCAACCAAAAGCGGATAAGTGCTTCTTTATTGGTTATCCTCGTGAGACAAGAGGATACTACTTTTGGCATATCACCTCCAATCGAGTGATTGTAGAGAGGGATGCCACATTTCTGGAAAAGGAATTTCTAGAAAGAGTAAAAAGTAGTGGGAGTAGGGTTGTGCTTGAGGAAACTCAAAATACTCTACAAGATCATGACATGAATGATAACATTCAAGATCATGAAGGCCCAACCGAGATTCCTTTGGTTAGTGGGAGCGTGAGCGAGAGACCATCGCAAGAAATTGTGAGAGAATCTCAATCATCCCCACCAAGTGTACGTTCAAGAGTTGAACGTGAACCCACTCCTCAAGAAATTGTGGAAGAAGTTCGAGAGACACGAGAAGAACCAAAAAAACTTAGAAGGTCAACAAGGGAAAGGAAGAAACCCGATTTGTATCTGGGACTCCATGAAATCATGGTACTAGATACCAATGATCCCTTGAGCTTCCAAGAAGCAATGGAAAGGGAAGACTCCAAACTATGGCTTAAGGCCATGGAATCCGAAATAGAATCTATGTATGATAATCAAGTATGGGACTTGGTTGACCTTCCTCAAGGGAAAAAGGCCATTCATAATAAATGGGTTTTTAAGAGGAAGATGGACATGGATGGGAACTTGACAACCTACAAAGCGAGGCTTGTAGCGAAGGGTTTCACTCAAGTTCAAGGAATTGACTATGATGAAACTTTTTCACCGGTTGCCATGTTCAAGTCTATTCGGACCATGCTCGCTATTGCTGCATTTCACGATTATGAAATATGACAAATGGATGTCAAAACGGCATTCCTTAATGGGAACTTGGAGGAGGATGTGTACATGGTACATCCTCAAGGTTTTGGAGATCCAAAGAACAGCGAGAAGGTATGCAAGCTTCAAAGATCCATCTATGGATTGAAGCAAGCATCAAGGAGTTGGAACAAACGCTTTGATGAGGACGTGAAGAAGCTTCACTTTATTCAAAGTAAGGAAGAACCTTGTGTATACAAGAAGGTTAGTGGGAGCCATGTAGTATTCCTAATCTTATATGTCGATGACATATTGCTTATGGGCAATCATATTCCTTTGCTTGAGCAAACGAGAAGTTCATTGAAATCTGCATTTTCGATGAAAGACATGGGTGAGGCTCAATACATCTTGGGAATCAAGATATATCGAGATAGATCCCGTAGACTCATTGGCCTCAGTCAACGTACATACATTGACAAGGTCTTGGAAATGTTCAAGATGAACAACTCCAAAAAGGGCAGTGTGCCAATGAGTATGGGTGTGCAACTCAAGAAGTCTCAACGTGCTCAATCACGTAAGGACTTAGAGTACATGAAGGATGTCCCTTATGCTTCGGCAATTGGGTCGATCATGTACGCGATGACTTGCACAAGACCCGATGTCTCGTATGCTCTAATGACAAGTCGTCATCAATCCAACGTAGGTCCTGAGCATTGGACTGCGGTCAAGAATATCCTGAAGTACCTTAATCGGACTAAGGATAAGATTCTTGTTTATGGAGGACAAAGGGAGTTGATAGCCGAAGGGTACTCGGATGCGAGTTTCATGAGTGATCCAGACGATAGAAGGTCGCAATCAGGATACGTCTTCCTTCTGAATGGTGGAGCTGTGAGTTGGCGTAGTTGGAAGCAAAGCACTACAGCTGACTCAACCACTGCTTCCGAAGTAATGGCTGTCGCTGAAGCGAGCAAGGAAGGAGTGTGGATTAAGAAGTTCCTTGAAGAGCTTGGAGTAGTTCCCTCGAGCGAGGGACCAATAGAGCTATTTTGCGACAATAGTGCATCTATCTCGCAAATCAAGGATCCCAAATCACACCACAAAGTGAAGTACATGGATCGTAAGTACTTCGTGACGCGTGACCTCATCGACGAAGGCAAAATAAATCTTTTATGGGTGGACACCAACAACAACACAGTTGATCCATTCACAAAACCCTTATCCCAAGCCAAGGGCGAAATGCATTTCGAGTCCATGGGATTGAGGAACCATGTAGATTGGCTTGATGATTGATATGTAATGGGGTTTACCCTAGTTATTATTGTTTTATGCATTGAGTATGTATGAGAAAGAAAACTTTAATAACAAGTGGGAGATTGAAGAGAATGTGTTCTAAAAGTTTTACTTTTAAATTTCAATTATTATTAATTGAATGAGAAATCATTTTGTTCCTTGTTTATGTTATTCGTCTTTTAGAAGTGTTAAGGAAGAGGCTCTTGGTCCTTAACCGTAGAGCTCTAAAAGATATTGGTTTACATAAAACAAAAGATATTCGCAATCATGGTAATTAACATGGGACATTAATTACCGGGTTAAGATTGTCGTGTTGGTCATAGATCATTGTAGCTCTACAAGTGAGTGACAACACGGGTACACAAAAGAGGAAAATATTACTTTTGTATACTGAATAGACCTAATAAGTAAAATATTATAGAAATGTGTTTCTGTGTCATTAATATTTTATTGTGTCTTTGGTCCTTCGATATGAGACTTATATCTAATCACTTAAGGAATACTTAATTAGATCAGTGTCTTGAACTATCGATAAGTGTAGTGTAAAGGCATTGGTTGGTAGAGTACAACTTTTGTTGGAGAAGATAGTTAGTCAAAAGACTATCATTGCCCCTCTTAATTGAGTGATGATATTAGTGGGCCCCTTGATAAAGCAAAGTTATAATGTGCACAATGTGATTTGAGTTAAGTCACATATTTGTAACTAGCTTAAAGAGATCAAGAAATGAATACTAAGACAAAGATGACACAATACTACTTTGTGGGTATTCTTAATATCATGAGGCAAGGGACGGACACAAGTGGTGCACTCCATCACTAAATGGATCGGGTTTTGGTTCGAGTGGAATTAAGACATCTAACTAATTGGGAGCTATAATGTGTAGCTAGATACCGCTTATAGCTTGTGATATTAAGCTCTTAATATCACTGCCAACTTAGTTTAGATCCTCCCATAGGTCACACCGCAAAAACCGTGAAACAAGAAGCTTGATTTTTGGTTCATATGATGTGTCGGGTTTCTTATAGAAAATATGACACATGTGGTGAACAAGTAAAATCAATTATGTTGTATATAAACATAATTAGAATCATGATAAATTCGTATGAGATGCATATATTATGGGTTGCAATAATTTATTGTTGCATAGGATAATATATTGCATAAGTTGTGAATTTGCTAAAACCCCCTTAAGTTCAAATTTTGTTGGAAATAAATCCAAAATTTGAAAAGGCAAAATCGGGTAGAAGTTCGGTAATCCGTTATGGTTCGGTCGACCGAAGGATCTGTGGATCGGTCAACCGAACGTGAACGGATAGTCGTGATTGATTGGCCAAACTAGACCAAAGTGCCTGGATCTTTGGTACGGTGTACCGAACCAGAAACGGTCGACCGAACAATGTCAAGTTCCGATATTTTCGGTTAACCGAATAGCACTCGGTTTTAGACGTGAATGGGTCCGATCGGTTAAGGAGAATTTTTCTCCTTAAGATTCGGTTATCTGTCACGTACTCGGTTAAACGATCGTGACAAATTCGGTTAACCGAGTGGGACTCGGTAAACCGAACAATGGTCGATTTTCTGTCTTTGATTATTAAGAGATTAATTTGATCGATGGTTGGATTAGCTCCAAATTTGGTCAAACGTTTTGTGGGTGCATATAATGCATTATGGAATTAGTTTGTGAGAGAAATTGTCATAAAACCGTGGCTTAAGAATAGCCATGATTAAAAGTAAGATTGGAATATATAAATAGGTCCTTATTCTCTCTAATTGGGTTACACACAATTCAGAAATTATTTTCTCTCCTAATTCACTACTAAAACCCACGAAAATTCTCTTAGTTTTCTAAGTCTTTGGAAGGAGAAATCTCAGAGGCTAAGGAAGGGGTTTGTAGCTAGATTCTAAGCTTGTTTGGAGATTGATTGGCTAGCTCCTTTCTCTCCAACCTTGTTTATGATTTCGGTGAACACTCGGAGGCATCCGGCACAACGGGAAGCGACGATCATCTTCCTCAACGTCTCCGAATCTTCAAGAAGTTTTAGAGAACTTCTAGGTATGAATTTCGGAGTCCCTTGTGTTTGTTTTAATAAGGTTTTTCAAACAAGTTGTTAAAACAAACCGATGCATGCATGAAATAAATCAAAGAAAATTGTAATTGATCCTTATTATACATAAAAATTTCGAAAATATATATGTATAATTAAATATGAAATCCTACATTGGTTTAGTCCCACATCGGGGGATTGTCACGGTTTGCCTTTTTCCATGGCTATAAATAGAACTCTTCACCTTCCATTGTAATCACTCCATATTTTAAGTGGTTATTCTTCCTACTAGAAGTGAGGCCTTGAAGAACACACTAAAGTAGGAGGATGCTACTTGAAATGTGTGTCATTTTATTAATAAAGTTTTGTGTTTCTTTCATTGTTTGTTTATGTTTCTTTTATTGTTTGTGCATGTTTTAGTTTAATCGTCTTTTATTTCTAGCTTAGTTTTAATATGCTTTCTTTGCTTAGTTTAATAATTAGTGTAATGTTTAGTGAGTAGTTCCATCCCCTTTGGGGGGTGGAGTAGATGTACATACGTGCATTAGAGAATGGGATGAATGCTTTATTTTTGATGTGTTGATAAAACATGAATGTATGCTTGCTTGTTTAGGATAGAATTTATAACTTGATAAGTTTTGCCAAAATGATTAGACACCTCTCATGCTTGTTTAGGTACTGAAATAAACAACTTGCATATGTAAATGTTAATCAACTAAGTTGGTGAATATATTGATAGGTTTTGCCATAACATTTAGACACTTCCTATGCTTGATAAACACCACCTTCATGTGCTTAAAGAATGTATTCTACACCCACCTCTTTGCATGTGTGCACTCACTCCACCCCTTAGGGGTTTTCCCATTTCTGTATTCCAGCATTCTTCCTTTGTTCTTAGCTTAGTTATTATTTCATTGTTTGGTTCTTCCTTTCGCATTTCCTACTTCTTAGCGTAGTATAGAGTAGAGTAGCATAAACATCTTTCTCCCCCTATTTTTGCCACTTGATTTCGTACAAGCAAGAGGGTACTCACCTCCCTGAGGACGACCCGTACTTGCCACCGCTTCATCGCGGCCGTGCACTTGCGGTTTAAATTAAAACATTCAACAAGTTTTTGGCGCCGTTGCCGGGGAGGTGCCAGTCCAGACTCTTGTTTGGACGATTCGAGTGGATTTAATTTGTGTTTTGTAGTTTTTCTTTGTTTTAGGAGTCTGGGAATAGCAAATGGAGGCTACTGAAGAAATTTCCAGACGACCTGAGCACTTCAGACCACTAATCAGCGGTCTGGTGAGCTCTGTTCATCTTTTAATTTCTTTCTGTTGTTGCTCTAAATGATCTAGTTATCTGGGACTCAATTTGGCATGTTTTGACTTATAGTTCGTTCCCAGATCAATAATCAAACCTCCTTTAAGCAACTTGGATCCTAAAACTCAAAGCAAAAGACTAGGCATTCTTTCTTGTTTAGGTCATGCACCATGTATGTGACTTAAGCAATTAGATTGTCTTTTATCTTAGCTTTATTTTCTGTTGCTGAGAGCTGGCGTGAGGTACGCACCTTCTACTCTCATTCATGCATTTCGTATGAACATGCATTAGTTAGTAGGAAGTGCATTGCAACAAGTGTGAGTTGAGCGTTTTGTTTGGAGAGTTGATTGTTAGATTAAGACTCCAAAATGTTACTAAGGAGGGTCTGTCCCGTAAAAGATAAGGTGGGGGATTTCATCACCCTTTCCTTTACCCCAAAAACCACACTAATCAAGAGCCTAATTTCTATAATCAAGTAGCCATTGGCCTTAAGGAATTCAGACGCATTAGGAGAGTGATCCGGTCCCGACCGTCATAACCTGATCGGCGTTGCCCACTTTGTCGATAGTAGGAGAGACGAGATCCCCGGATCTTGACTCACTTGCTGGGCTTTGTGGTCCTCGTCGTAGGGAGGTGAGGCATGTTGAGGCCGCGTGACCTCGCAGTTAGGCATCGTCTAGCTGTAAGGACCTATAGCAACCTTAGGATTGCTTGAGCCTTGTTTGCTTGTGTGCTTCTACCTGTACCCTTACGCCGTAGCATAAGGACTTCTTCCCTTCTCTCCTGAGTCATTCTTTCTCTCCTGTGTTCCCCAGTCTTCTCTTCTACGTACATTCTTTGTTTGAAAACAAAAGTTTTGGTATGTGTGCACCTTTGTGCATGCTTTCGTGGACACGAGACGAGAGTGGTCGTTTGACGAGGAGCGTTGTCAATCCGGCTTCGGTCATCGATTTCTCGACGCCTTCCTCCTCTCGTGTCGCACGTAGTTTGGGTCCAATGGATGCTAATTTCCGTGAGGAGGAGTAGTTGCTGGACCCGCCTGCTCGACCTGTTCTTCCAGTTGTCGTTCCCATACCTCTTCGTGATCGATGCTACCCGAGCCGTACCGCTCTACCGTCGTGCATCGTATTACCAGAGGCTAATGGGAACCATTTTGAGGTTAAGCCTCAGTTTATTTCCATGCTCCCTCGCTTCACTGGGAAGGGTGACCCCTATATCTTTCTCAGGGAATTTGAGGAGGTCTGTGCTATGTTCAAGCTGCAACAACTTAGCACAGACTCCATCCATCTTAGGCTCGTTCCTTTCGCATTAAAGGATGATCCCAAGAAGTGGTTGTACAGAAACTAGGCGAATTCCTTTAGGACTTGGGATGAGTTTCAATCTGCATTCCTCAAGAAGTACTTTCCAAATCATCAGACTCAAAAATTGAGGAACGAAATCAATTCTTTCTATCAACATGAGACTGAACCATTCCATGCATACTTAGAGAGGTTCAAGGAGCTACTATCCTCATGCCCTCACCATGGCATCGAGTTGTGGCGCCTTTGTCAGATTGTTTACGAAGGTCTTCACATCCCATCAAGAACGCTCCTTGAGTCCATGTGTCAAGGAGAGTTCTTAGGAAAGGATGAAAGGGAGGCATGGGCTTTCCTAGAAGACCTCGCTGAGAAAACCATGCAATGGGAGAGTGTGAGGGAGCCACCTGCATCATCTAGTATAGGAGCAAGGATCGCGAATGCAAACTCGACTAGATCGGGTGCCGCATTTATTGTCGATACCACTACGGCCACCGATGCGCGCATGGCGGTCTTAATGCGCCGTATGGATTCGATTGGGATCCAAAACCAACAGGGTGCACCTCACATGTCCACATCTGGTCCAGTTCCCTGTCATTCATGTGGTAGGATAGGTCATCTAGAAAGCGACTGTGAGTCCATTCCTCCTGAGATAGAGCGTGTCAACACCATCTATGATAGAGCCAGGAATGACCCATACTCAACATCTTATAATCCTGGATGGAGGAACCACCCCAATTTTTCATGGAACCAAACTAATGCCCCGGGTTGTCCTTCAAACTCTAGACCACATTACCAATCACACCAACCTCCCATGCATGCACATTCCTATCAGCCACCCCAAGCACAAACCACCAATGAATCGGGTTTCCCAAATTCCAATAATATGGAAACCCGATTCAATTCGCTTGAGACCTTGACTCGTGGACTTGAAAACTCAATGAAATTTTTTATGTCAACCACGAGTCAAGTTCTCACTTCAAATCAGCAGACCATCAAATCTCTAGAGCTTCAGATGGGCCAATTGGCTCAGTCTGTACATGAAAGAGAGAGAGGGTCTTTTCCTAGCCAGCCCGAGGCTAACCCCCGTATGTACCAACAACAACACATGCAAAATGAGAATGTGGTACCTCGAGGGAGGCAAGTGAACCATGTGGAGGAACTTGTTCACCATGTCAATTCCATTGTGACCTTAAGGAATGGAAAACAGGTTGACAATCACATTTCCTTGCCACAACAACCACCATCTATGCAGCCCCTCAGTGGGAATGGTGGTGAAGAAGAGGCTGAGGGTGAGGGTAATACACCAACGCTTCTTTCTTCTCAGGCACCGCATGAAACCTACCTGCCAAAAGCTCCCTATCCAAGTAGGTTAACCAAAAAGCAGAGTGACAACATGGACAAGATATTAGAGGTGTTTAAGCAAGTAAAGGTTAACATCCCCTTGTTGGATGTCATCCAACAGATACCTCAATATGCCAAAGTGTTGAAGGATCTCTGCACAACCAAGAGGAAGACCAATGTTCCTAAGAAAGCATTCTTGGCTGCAAATATCAGCTCACTTTTGTCCAATCCGACCTACACAAAATACAAGGACCCTGGGTGTCCTACTATTCAGTGTATGATAGGGGACACTAGAATGAGCAATGTTTTGCTTGATTTAGGATCAGCGGTCAACCTCCTCCCATTCTCTGTTTATCAACAGTTGAACTTGGGAGAATTGAAACCAACTAAGATCACCCTTCAATTGGCGGATAGATCCATTCGTATTCCCATGGGGATTATCAAGGACGTGCTTATCAAAGTTGTCCTCGATACCAATCCTGTTGCGAACACCCACTCTCATGATTTTGGGTAGACCATTTCTGGCCACCTCCAATGCCTTGATTAATTGTAGAAATGGTCTCATGAAGCTCTCATTCGGTAACATGAGTGCCGAGTTTCATGTGTTCAACTCTGGTAGGCAACAGGAACCCATGGATGAACTGTTAAATCTAAATCTCATCCGCCAATTGGAGAAAGCACCACAAAATCAACGAACACCCCTAACCCCAATGCAACCCATTGAGAATGTTCGTGGGCCCAACGACAACTCATTGGCTGTCTTCGCAATGCAACAGAGTGAGCTGGCCTTGAACATGAATGTCCAAAGGGATTGTTCGTTGCATGATTCAGTTGAGAGTACTAGTGAGAGTGAGACACCTCATCATATGCCTATACCAGAAGGTGTCTCTACCTCATGTCCCATGGCCATTGAGCCATTTGAGCTTCATATTGACTCCAACAAGGACCCACCTATGACCGAGCTTATGCTTGATGATCTAAATGATGGTGGGAGGTCCTTGTTGGATGACTTGGGGAGAAGCCCCATTCTTAGTGATGCAAGTCTGCTGCATCCATCGAATGAGCCTGAGGAACTCATTCCGATGCACCCGCCTATTGGTTGGAGGGTTTTCTTCGATGAGCAATTAAACCCTAGTGAGGCAACACAACTTCATTCTTTGTTGCCCACACCCAACCAATATCATGAGGGGTTCGAGCCTTTCAGCTTTGACCTTTCACCCCTCATGACACCTCAGAGTACCAGTGGAGTTTGCCCATCTCGGCACGTCTCTGGTCCTTAAAACTTGATGTTCACATTTGATGTTCCTTGACCAAATGATTATGAGAATATCTTGGTTGATGTATATATCTTGTAAAAAAAACACAAAAAAAAGTGTAATAAAAGACTCCATGAGCGAGCATTGATTGTTGTGGGCCCCAACCCTTGTGATCTTGGGCCCCATTTCTTTCACGTATTTATCTCCCTTCTTCAGCTTCTCACAGGTTTTGAGGGAATTTGGGTTTGTGTCCATCAACATGACCCTGAACGTCCTTTTGTACTTCATGTTTGTGAGATCTTTCCTTTTTCATGCATATATCCATGTAGTATCTTGCTCGCATTCATTGAGGACAATGCATGAGGTAGGTATGGGGGGGGTGTTTTACGTGTGTACATATTCGAGTCTTTTTCCTTTGGTTTTGTTTTCTTTTGTGTGTACTGCTAGGGTCATGTTAGTGTGCCGCATTTAACATTGATATATATGCTTGCCATGATCCTTGGGTGACTTGTCTTCTTTTGCTTGCCGAGTGCTTTAAAATTTCCACATTTCTTTCAAAATCTTCATGTGTTTGCGAAAGAAAATGTTTTTGTAGGTTTTGCGTGTGTTCAGCATGTGCAAAACCGTTTAAAGGCAAAGTAAAAAGAAAGCTCCCAAAATTGTCTTGAACTTGATGCATTAGGATTTTTGGTTTACTGGCTTTAGGTCTTATCGAGTTGTTAGGATGCACCCTGGTTTTCCCTCGGGGGGCGTGTAATCCTAGGGTTTCAGTACTCAAACATTTAAAGAAGTCCACCCTAAACCGAGTGAGTCAAATAATTCGTGTCTTTTAGTATAAGGAAGTTTGTCATGGTCAAGGGCCCTTAATCTCTTTTTGTGAAACTTAAGTGTAGGGGTTTTGGTTCCCATGTAGATATATAAATAAGTGGTGTTCTCTCTTCTCGCACGACTCCTATCACTCAGGAAAGTAGGTCTGAGGGGACTTTGTGCCTGGTGCTTTCGAGTCATCTGACTTGGGATGCACCGACCGAACTCCCGTTACACGGGTGGTAGGGATCGCCCTATGTGGAGATTTGGGGGAAGGTGTACGTGATAGTGTAAGTCCTCATAGGCAATGATGCACGAAACCTGACCCTGGGAGAATCAAACACCATGCAATAAACTGCTCCAAATAAAAAAAAAGGTAAAAAAGAGTCAAAAAAGAACCAAAATGGACTTTACACATTGTATCACATTCAGAAGTTAAGGTTGCCCATGTCTTTCACTTAAGTCCTTAACTAACTCTCACGAATAACTCATTAGGTTAGGTGTGTGGACCGATTACATTTATAGAGTCGACCCGTAGTATTACCGCATCCCATGATCGACAAAATGAGTCCAACGAGTCGTGTAGCTAGATTGATTAATGCATCTTGTTCGGATTTTGTGGGTATATCCGCTGATAACCCTCAGGAGGTTTAACAGCTTGTTGCACGTGCTAAGTGCAACCGTGATTCCTACGAAAGTGAGTTAGGATTTCTTGTTTTTCGTATGCTTTTCTCTTTCTTTGTTTTGCTCGGGACTAGCAAAAGTTAGGTGTGGGGGTATTTGATTGACATCATTTCATGCTTATATTTGTATCTTATATCCATTATCTTTCACCTAAACAATGCTATGTTACGAGTTTTATGTTTAGTTTTCAGGAATAAATAGGTTTGAAGAGATGAAACATAAAAGGACTCAAAAGCTGGGAAAAAGGACTGAACTGTGAGATCTGGGGACCAAGATGCAAGGGAGAAGGACCTGAACGCAAGACAGAAGGACCTAAGAGCAAAACAGAATACTCCACACCATCATGGGGAGTATTTTAGCAATTGGATTCGGGTCGGAGCTCCAATAAACAAAGTAGATGCATCCAAGACCACCAAATACACAAAGAAAAGCCCAGAACAAGATTCAACTGGATCCGGACCTTTTTGACCGCTAATTGGCAGTCTGTTTTGGCCCAAATCCGCCATGTTTTCTCCTGGACGTATAGTAATGTTTCTTTAGGCTATTTTTGGTATTGGTTTAGTCCCACATCGGGGGATTGTCCCGGTTTGCCTTTTTCCATGGCTATAAATAGAACTCTTCACCTTCCATTGTAATCACTCCATATTTTAAGTGGCTATTCTTCCTACTAGAAGTGAGGCCTTGAAGCACACACTAAAGTAGGAGGATGCTACTTGAAATGTGAGTCATTTTATCAATAAAGTTTTGTGTTTCTTTCATTGTTTGTTTATGTTTCTTTTATTGTTTGTGCATGTTTTAGTTTAATCGTCTTTTATTTCTAGCTTAGTTTTAATATGCTTTCTTTGCTTAGTTTAATAATTAGTGTAATGTTTAGTGAGTAGTTCCATCCCCTTTGGGGGGTGGAGTGGATGTACATACATGCATTAGAGAATGGGATGAATGCTTTATTTCCAATGTGTTGATAAAACATGAATGTATGCTTGCTTGTTTAGGATAGAATTTATAACTTGATGAGTTTTGCCAAAATTATTAGACGCCTCTCATGCTTGTTTAGATTCTAAAATAAACATCTTGCATATGTAAATGTTAATCAACTAAGTTGGTGAATAGATTGATAGGTTTTGCCACAACATTTAGACACTTCCTATGCATGATAACACCACCTTTATTTGTGCTTAAAGAATGTGTTCAACACCCACCTCTTTTCTTGTGTGCACTCACTCCACCCCTTAGGGGTTTTCCCATTTCTGTATTCCAGCATTCTTGTTTTGTTCTTAGCTTAGTTGTCATTTCATTGTTTGTTTCTTTCGTTCGCATTTCATACTTCTTAGCGTAGTTTAGTGAAGAGTAGCATAATCAATCTATCTCCCCCAATTTTGCCACTTGATTTCTGATAAACAAGAGGCTACTCACCTCCCTGAGGACGACCCGTACTTGCCACCGCTTCATCGCGGCCGTGCACTTGCGGTTTAATTAAAACGTTCAACAGTCGACCGATCGCCAACAACTACCTGGCATAACCAAGTACCATTGTTTCCTCTTGTCGTCGGCTAAGTCTCCGACCTTCAGCGACGAGCAAAACTCCAACCCCACAAGTGTGGTTAAAACTTTTATGCAAGAACTTTGCATACGTTCTTCCGAGGTTGTCGAAGCTCGCCGGAGTTTCACCTACACTCGCCTCCGGTCAGCAGCCTCTGAACGTCCTCCTCCTCGTGCCTCATGCCTCCAGATCACGCACGTCTAAGCCCACTGGAGCACCCACAACCTCCTCTGGTTGGCTAGAAAAAGGAGAAAGAATTTGAGAGAGATGAGTGTTTGAGTGATAAAGAAATGAAGAAGAAGAAGATGGAGGAGATGAGTTGGGTTTTAAACAAAAACCCCTACCCACCATACAACCTCAGCCATTCCATCACTCCCCACCATACAATGTACTATCAACCCACTCCTCCAAACCCAAGTCAAACCCCAATTAGCACCCTAACGTATGGTTAGGATCTAATAATCCACCATCCTTAAAAGAATTTTGTCCCAAAATTTGAAACAAGAGACTCACCAAAAAGCTCTGGGTAAAGTTTCCGAACCTCCTCCTCGATCTCTCAAGTGGCCTCACGCTCATTGTGATATTGCCACTGGAATTTCACCATTCGAATGGTCCTACGCTTGAGCTAGTGCTCAATGCGATTGACGATCTCCACCAGTCTCTCCTCAAGGGACAAGTTTTGTTGGATCTCTGGTACTGCTATCTCGATAACATGAGCTGGATCTGCAACGTACTTCCTCAGCATAGAAACGTGGAAGACGTTGTGAAGACCCAAAAATTGCGACGGCAAACCAATCCGGTAGGCCACCTTGCCAACACGTTCAAGAATCTCGAACGACCCGACGTACATTGGACTCAGCTTCCCCTTCTTCCCAAACCTCATTACTCCTCCAGCTGGGGAGATCTTCAGAAACACATGGTCGCCAACCTCAAAACTCAATTTCCACCTACGCTTATCAGCGTAGCTCTTCTGACTGCTCTGTGTTGTTGCTAGTCTCATTCTGATCACATCAACCTTCTTTGTGTATAACTGCACAAGATCTGGCCCAACCAACTATCTCTCTCCTAAATCACTCCAGCAAACCGACCATTCCAATACTCGCATGGTAGCTGTTGTTGTAGGGGAACTCAATCAGCGGCAAGTGATCATCCTAGTGTACTACGCAATCCAACGTGCACGCTCTCAACATGTCCTCCAAAGTCTTGATTGTCCTCTCAGACTGACCATCTATCTGTGGGTGAAACACCATAATAAACTTCAACAATGTCCCCAACGCCTGCTGTAGACTCCCCTAAAATCAGGATGTGAATCTGGGATCTTGATCAGAGATGATGCTCACTAGTACTCCGTGCAGTCTGACTATCTCCTAAGCGTACAACTTAGCTAGATCCTCCAGAGGCAACGTGGTCCTGATAGCTAAGAAGTGTGCCGACTAGTCAGTCGATCGACTATAACCCAAATCGCATCATAAAGCATCTTCGTTTTAGGCAACCCGGTGACTAAATTTATCGTCACATCCACCAACTTCCACTCTGGGATCTCAATACTCTGCATCGGCCCTACTGGTCGCTGATGCTTAATCTTCACATGCTGATAGAGTAAGCATCTGGTGACAAATTCTGCTATGTTGCACTTCGTCCCTTTCCACCAAAAGTTCCGTTGTAGGTCCTTATACATCTTCGTGCTCCCTGGGTGGATAGAATATCACGCTTGGTGTGCATCTTCCAAGGTATCTTCCCTCAGTTCGACCACCTTTGGCACCCAAATACGACTACTGAACCTTAGACCTCCATCTACTCCCACACTGAAGTCAGATCCTTCCTTAGCACCCAACTGCACTAGACTGGCTAACTTATCATCTGCATGCTGAGCTTGTACAAGCCGTGAGATGGTCTGTGACTCCACCCGTAGTCCAACAATCACTGCCCTCTGTGAACGGCTTTCACTTTGACAATGACTCAAGTAGCCTCCAATCCTGAACGTACAGACCGACTACTGTCACCTCCACCTTCCTGCTCAAGGCATCAGCAACTGAATTCGTCTTCCTTGGGTGATAGGAAATCGTAAAGTCGTAGTCCTTGATGAACTCAAGCCATCTGCGCTATCTCATGTTTTACTCCTTCTGTGAAAACAGGTAGTTCAGGTTCTGGTGGTATGTGAAGACCTCAAACTGCTTTCCATAAAGATAATGTCGTCAAGTTTTCAACGCGTGAACCACCGCTGCTAACTCCAAATTATGAGTGGGATAGTTCTTCTCGTGCACCTTCAGCTGCCTAGATGCGTATGCCACCACCGTCCCATGCTGCTTAAGTACACAACCCAAGCCGATCGCTGACGTGTCGCTGTATATCACATACCCTCTGCTACCGCTCGGAAGAGTTAGAATCAGTGTTGTCGTCAATCGCCTCTTCAGCTCCTGAAAACTGTCCTTCCACTTCTGGGACAAAACCAACTAGATGCCCTTATGTGTCAACACCATCAACGGTGAAGCAAACCTGTAGAAATCCTGAATGAAATGGCAATAGTAACCAGCAAGGCCTACAAAACTCCTGATCTACGTCACGCTAGTCGGCGCTCTCTAGTACATCACTGCCTCTACCTTCGCTGGGTCCACTGAGATCCCTTCCTTTGATACAATGTGTCCCACAAATGCCACCTCATCCAGCCAAAACTCACAGTTTGTGTACTTGGCATAAAACTGCTGGTCCCTCAAGATACCAAGTACAATCCTCAGATGCTCCCAGTGCTACTCTCTATCTGGCGAATAAACCAAGATGTCATCCACAAAGATGATCACAAAACTACAAAAGTGTGGCTTGAACGTTCTGTTCATCAATACATGAATGATGCAGATGCATTCGTCAGTCCAAACAACATCACCAACAACTAACTCATGGTGCCCGTACTGCGTCTTGAAAGCTGTCTTCTGGACGTCTGCCTCCCTCATTCTCAACTGGTGATACTGAGCAAGGATCAATCTTTGCGAAAACCCTTGCCGTCTGTAACTGGTAATGACCCGTCCTTCTTCACAATAAACACATGTGCTCCCCAAGGTGAAACACAGGGTTGGATAAACCCGAAATACATCAATTCTTGCAACTACTTCTTCATCTCTTGAACTCTACAAGTGCCATCCAGTATGGAGCCTTCGACTGTGGAGAGAGCTAGCCACTAACTCGATGCCAAACTCGATCTCTCGGTGCGGTGGTAGTCCAAGGATATCTGCTGGAAACACCTCCGGAAAATCCTGCACTACCTCAATGTCCTCTAGCCTCCTCGTTTCGAAATGTGGAACTATCAATGTCACCATAAAAGCTCTGCAACCCTAGTGTATCAGCTTCTGCGCCTTAACTGCAGAAACGATAAGACAACCCCCTTCGCTCTTCATTCCTCTGATCAACGCATTAGGCATGTCCTTCCTCAGGATTAGGATCTTCTTCTCACGGAAAAAGATTCGCACATCATACTGTGATAGTCAGTCTATCCCCAGTATGACGTCGAAATCCTCCATCGGTAGCAAGACCAGATCTGTCAGAAAATCTTGGTCTCCCAAAACAGTTGTGGTGCTGAGGAGGAAGCTCCCTTCGGTGCCCACCTCACCCATGGGCGAACTGTCTTCCAACAAATCAGCCAGTAGCTCAGGGGTCCAACCTAACTCACCAGCAAACTTCTCCGAATTGAATGAGTGTGTGACTTCACAATCAAGCAAAACTATATCAACCAAACCTGAAACATAAAGAGTACTGATTGACATCATTTCATGCTAATATTTGTATCTTATATCCATTATCTTACACCTAAGCAATGCTATGTGATGAGTTTTATGTTTGAATTTCAGAAATAAATAGGTTTGAAGAGAAGAGACATGAAAGGACCCAAAGGCAGGGAAAAATGATTTAATTGTGAGACCTGTGGACTAAGATGCAAGGGAGAAGGACCTGAACGTAAGACTGAAGGACCTAAGAGCAAAATAGAAAACTCCAGACCATCATGAGGGAGTATTTTGACAATTCGATTCGGGTTGAAGCTCCAATAAACAAAGTAGATGCATCAAAGACCAACAAACACATCAAGCAAAGCCTAGCATCAAAACCAGACGGATCTGGATCCTGTAGACTGCCAATTGGCGGTCCGGATCTTCCCGGATTCGATGAAACTTCTGGAGAGCATGTATGAGATGATGTTTAGGGTATTTTTGGTATTTGTTTAGTCCCATATCGGGGGATTGTCCCGGATTACCTTTTTCTATGGCTATAAATAGAACTCTCCCTCCTCTCATGTAATTCATCTCTCTGTTGGTGGCCTTCTTCCCTACTAAGAGTGAAGCCTTGAAGCAGAACTCTGGTGGAGGAAGGGTTGCTTGTAATTTGGAGTGAGTAATAATAAAAAATTTTGTAGTTAATTGTTGTTTGCTTTATGATGGTAACTTTATTTATACCGCAAGTGCACGACGTCAATGAAGACGTGGCAAGTACGGGTCGAACACAAGGAGGGAGAGATATTGTTATTTTTGTGATTTTCGATTAGGGAAAGAAAGAGAGAGAAATAAGGTTGGTTTGAGATTTTTGGATTTTTTTATTTCTAAAGCAAGAACAACAAAAACAAATTAAGAATAAAGCAAATATGGATGAGAGTCCAGCGGGTGGAGGTTTAGATGTCGGGTTTTGTTTAGAGAAATCTAAAACTTATAATAAATCACATTAGTTATAAAGCATTACATGATAAATTATTCAACATAAACTCAAGTAATCAAAATATACTAACCCGAAATTAAAATAATAACATCATTCTTGTTCTCATCACCCTAAATCCATCACCCCCACCCTTTGGAGAGAGTTAGAAACTCATGGATGGAGAGAAGGAGAAGGGGTCCTAGAGAAACTACAAAAGAAAACTAAAAACACAAAATAAACCAACAGAATTTTATTACTAAAGCATGGAATAAAAACTATGGGCCTTTACAACATCGTTTCGGGGCTATTTATAGCCGATACAAGGGACCCAAGTATGAAATAGGAAAGTACACGCGTCATGACACGACTGGACAAAATCCGGGACCACGGATCAAAAGGGGTGCGGCGTTTTCGCCGCAAGTTGCATGTAATGTGCGGCGGAAACGCCGCGATTTTAGCTCTAATTGGATCTAGATTTTTCCTGTGTGTTTATGGTATGATTTAATTGTCCTTTGCGCGTCCGGATTGATTTCTTTCCTTTCTTTTGAGCTTCGAATTAATTCTTCATATATTTGGAGATCCAAATTGATTTTTCTTTAGAACTTCTCCAAAATAATATTTTGGTACTTGTAATTTGCAGTCGGGTCCTCAACTTTTGCAATTAACTCCCTGACTACTTTTGTGCTTAGGTCCTCGAACTTTTTGTAATTAGGTCTTTGAATGCTTTTATGCTTGGATGAACTTCAATTTGAACACCGATAATCTTGAACTTGGTCTTTATGACAGAATTGAGTCTCTTGCACGTGTTTATGCTCGGGATATGGGTAATTTGCATTCAGGTCCCTGTATTCTGTAAATAAGACTAAACACATACCTTAGTAGCATTTATTGATATAAAATTAATCTAAATGAAAGATATATGATGCAATGTATGAAATGCATCAAATACCCCAACACCTAGATTTTGCTAGTCCCTATCAAAACAAAATATAAGAAAAATGAAAACAGGGAAATCCTAACTCACTTTCGTAGGAATCACGGTTGCACTTACCATGTGCAACAAGCCTTTAAACCGCTAAGTTTTCTTAGAGGACGAGTTTTGTCTCGTGAGGATTTTCAGTTGACACACCCACAAAGTCTTAATTCAACATTTCATTAATAACTCTAAATATCTCCACCTTAACCTTATATATCTCACTTAGAATTCTTGCATGCTCATTATATAAATCTAACTCAAAAAAATTCTGACTTGGTCTTTCTTCCTCCAACATTCACACCACTAACCCTTCTACACATGTTATCACTTAAATTATTTTTGCACGCCTCCTCTAGTGGTGAAGTATCATTCGGATCAACCATGACATTGATCATTCTTTTAACTTTGGGCCTTGAGTATCTTAAAGTGATTCAACACATTTGCTTTTTTTGATACTTTTACCCTTTTGCATTCGTGTAGCGAGTTTGGTCGATAATCCCGAGCTGGCAGACTCAAGTTACCGGGTTTCAAGATACCCCTATGGACCAGTGACTCGAAGGCTTGAGCTTTTGTAATCATTTTGCAAGATGTGCTTTCCTCACTTTTATCCCTTTTTTTACTTTTATTTTCCTCAAAGCTTAATTGCTATCAGAAGTCCACACTTCCCGGTATATTTTCCTCAACCTCTGCTTTTTATCAACCACTTCAAAGATTTGATTCATCCAATTAAAGTGCATATATGTCTTAAAGGGTAATGGGTTATTTCTTTGGAACTTAGATTTATGTCATAGTTTCTACAAGCAGAACTATATAATGAGGAGCAAAAACTCAATGCAATTTGTACATGGGTTTTGGCAGTTCAATCTTAAGCTATGTCATAGAGCATTGATTTTTTTGGATAAACCAACAGAATATATAGATAGATAGATAGATAAACACCCCCCACACCTAAATCATGCAATGTCCTCAATGTATGCAAAGATAAAGCAAATGCACTTATTACCTGAATCAACTTTCGGTAGAGGGATTGAATTTGCTCAGAGTCAACCATAGTCAGAACTGGATTGAATGTCACCATGTTGGTGCATGTATCCAGTTGAATTGTTCCCCATGTTGCCCTGAGAGTCCTGAGGTAAAGATTCCACACCCCTCACATGTGTTGGTTCTCTTATTTTCTCGAGTGATGGTGGTTGGGTAGATGAATTACTCCCCCTTTTCTCACTTTCTTTTTGATTTTGTGATGATTTATTTGATTCAGAAATCTTATAGATACGCGATCTCATCACAACGTCACTTTGATTGCATATTTTTGGTTCACTATCAACATGAAAGATATTAAATTCAGCTTTTAAATTTCCAAAAGATAGTTGCATGAGCCCATTTCGACAATTTATCAAAGCTTCAGAAGTGGCTAAAAAGGTCTGCCTAGTATTATAGGGATTGTCTCTTAGGATTGACAACGGTTTCAGTGTCTAGAATGACAAAATCCACCGGGTAAATGAAGTCACCAACCTTAATCAAAACATCATCTGCTATACCTCTTGGTTTCTTAATAGAGCAATCAGCAAATTGAAGGGTTGTCTTAGACGGTTATAGTGGACCAAGGTTTAGTTGCTCATAGACAGAGAACGGGAGTAAGTTAACACTAGCACCAAGGTCTAGAAGGGCTTTGTTGATAAAAATATCTCCTATCGCACATGAAATTGTGGGACACGCAGGGTCCTTATACTTTATAGGAGATGAGTTGGACAGAATAGAGCTTATGTTTGCAGTTAAGAATGTCTTCTTTGATACGTTCGTTTTTCTCTTCTTAGTGCACAGATCCTTTAAGAATTTAGCATAAGCAGGTATTTGTTGAATCATATCTAGGAGTGGAATATTCACCTTAACTTGCTTAAATACTTCCAAGATTTTCTCCATTTGTGCACTTGAGCTCTTCTTGAGTCTATTGGGGAATGTGGCTTTAGGAACATAGACTCACTCAGGTTGAGCTATAGGGTCAGGTTAACTAGGTGGGTTGGGCTTTTCAAATTGGACTTCAGGTTCAATGGTTAGGTCATATGTGGGTGCTTGACGGCTAGATTGATTAGGAGCCCTAGGATTTACACATTGTTATCAACTTGTTTTCCGGACCGTAATGATACAATTGCATTTATTTGCTGGAACGATCCCTCCTCATGAACCATTTGAACCGGTCTAGGGTTGTTACTTCCTAGAGGTGGTTGATAGGGCTCACATTGCTTATTAGGTCTTGGATTCACCTCAGGTTGACTTGGAAACTGACCCTTTTCTCTTTCACCTACTATTTGTGCTAGTTGGCTGACTTGTGTTTCTAGCCTTTGGAAGGATTGGGTGGTTGTTTGCATAAAAGTTTTAACCAAATTTTCCAAGCTTGTCAACCTAACATCATAATCTCCATTGTTACTAAACCCAGATGATGTATTATTTTGGTTATACGGGTTTGGTTGTTGTCTAGGAGGTTGACCTTGTTGACTCCATGAAAGATTGGGATGATTACTGATTCATCGTTTTATATTAACCGCAAGTGCACGGCCGTGTTGAAGCGGTGGCAAATACGGGTCGTCCACTGGGAGGTGTGTCGACGCTTGGTTTGTTCGAAGGCGAGAGGTAAAAGAAGGAGAGAAGGATGTATTACACTACACTACACTACACTAAGGTGCAAATGGAAATGGAAGAAAAGCAAGAAAACTAAACCCCAAAGGGGTAGAGAAATAATGTGAACATAAAGAAGTGTGTGCGTGTTCATTAAGCTCCTCACAACATGTAGTGCATGAAATCATAAAACTACATCCAACTTTGCCTCCACATGAATTAAGATAAGACTACATCATTAAAACATACAAGACAATAATTGGAATGAAGGTACATGAACTCAAGTATAAAGACTAGACCCTAATAGGGGTGCACATGGGTTGGGTTCAACCCGAAACCCAACCCGAACCCGACTGGTCGGGTCGGGTTGGGAAAATCAAAAACCCGAATTTTCGGGTCGGGTTCGGGTTGAGAGGGTCAGGTTGACCCAACCCAACCCGAACCCGATTTTTTTATTTTTTTTATTTGTTTTAATTTTTTTTTATTTTTTTCCAAATAAACCGGTCGACCGAACATCCCTCGGTCGACCGAACATCACTCGGTCGACCGTTTCCAACCCGAAAATTTCGGGTTTTCAAGCCACCGGTCGACCGTTTAAGCACCGGTCGACCGAACCCGACCAAGTTTGGGAGAAAAATTCCAAATTCGGCTTCAACCCGATCCAACCCGACCCAACCCGAAAATTTCGGGTCGGGTTGGGTTGAACCCAAACCGGTTCGGGTTCGGGTTGGGTTGGGTTTTTTTCCCAACCCGAAAATTTCGGGTTGGGTCGGGTTGAGGCCCAAACCCGACCCAACCCGACCCATGTGCACCCCTAGACCCTACTATGCCTCCATATGAATTAAGATAAGACTACATCATTAAAACATACAAGACATTAGCTAAGGTAAAGGCAACAAGAGCACATACACTACAAATTGTGTTTCCAATATTAACTTCATCCATGTCCTAACCTTATCATTCCCCATAAAATAGGTCCACTAATCAAAGCATAAGCTAAGCTTCATTCAAGAGCATTAGCATATCAAAGATAAGAGTGAAAACCCATTAGATGGTTATGGAAATCATATAAAGCTCAAGGGATTAAGATAACACACATTTAATACACTACATGATTATATCACATATTTCTCCACCCCCCAAATGGGGATGGAACTACTCACACATATTTAAACTAACTACTCTAACAAAATGAAGCATTATACTGAAATAAAACTACACTAATCAAGCAAGAAATATTAAAGAAGCATAAAAGAAAAGGAAAGAGTAAACAAACATGCACAAAATAAAAGACAAGATTAAAAGAAACTAGAAGAATTATTTTATTAACAAATGACTCACATTGAAGGTAGCATTCTTCTCCACTGAGTTTTTTGCTTCAAGGCTCACTCCTTAGTAGAGAGAATGCCACCAAGAAATGGGTGATTACAATGGAAGGTGAAGAGTTCTATTTATAGGCATGGAAAAAGCTAATCCGGGACAATACCCCGATGTGGGACTAAACCAATACCAAAAATGGACTAAGAATACACTAATACACGTGCTCCACAAATCTTAGCGGATCCAGAGCAATTGGCGGTCTATATGATCCAGATCGAGTTGGTTTTGGTTGTGGGCTTTTCTTGATGGATATGTTGGTCTTGGATGCATCTACTTTGCTTGTTGGAGCTCCGACCCGAATCAAATTACCAAAATACTCCCCATGATGGTGTGGAGTTTTCTGTTTTGCTCTTAGGTCCTTTGGTCGTACGTTCAGGTCCTTCTCCCTTGCATCTCAGTCCCTAGGTCTCACAATTAAGTCTTTTTTCCTGCTTTTGGGTCCTTTCATGGCTCTTCTCTTCAAACCTCTTTATTTCTGAAATTCAAACATAAAACTCGTCACATAGCATTGATTAGGTGTAAGATAATGGATATAAGATACAAATATGAGCATGAAATGATGTCAATCAAATACCCCCACACCTAAGTTTTTTTTCGTCCGAGCAAAACAAAGAAAGAGAAAAACAAACGAGAAACAAGAAATCCTAACTCACTTTCGTAGGAATCACGGTTGCACTTAGCACGTGCAACAAGTCATTAAACCTCTTTGTTGCGAAGGAGGAGGAGTGTTGTCTCCCGAGGGTTTTCAGCGGATATACCCACAAAATCCGAACAAGATGCATTATTCAATCTAGAGTCTCAATCATTGGACTCGGTAATCCTACGGGCCGACTCTATATCGGTAATTAGTCCACACCTAGCCTAATGAACCATTCGTGCAAGTTAAACAAGGAATTAAGTGAAAGACATGGACAACCTCAACATCCTCAAGTGATACAAAGTGTAAGGTCCATTAAGGTTCTTATTTGCATTACCATTTTTTTTCTTTTCTCATTTTTTTTCTTTTTCTTTTTATTAGTTGGAGCATCATTCTCCCAGGGTCAGGTTTCGTGCATCATTGCCCATGAGGACTTACACTATCACGTACACCTTTCCCCAAATCTCCACATAGGGCAATCCCTACCGCCCGTGTAACGGGAGTTCGGTCGGCACATCCCATGTCAGATGACTCGAAACCACCAGGCACAAAGTCCCCTCAGACCTACTTTCCCGAGTTATAGGAGTTGTGCGAGAAGAGAGAACACCTACTCACTTATTTCTTATCTACACATGAACCAAAACCCCTACACTTAATGTCTCACAACAAGATTTAAAGGGTCCTTGACTACAACAAACTTCCTTAAGTTAACAGACACGAATTAGTGACTCACTAGGTTCAGGGCGGAGTTCTTTAAATGTTTGAGCACTGAAACCCAACGATTACTCACCCCCAAGGGAAAACTGGGGTGCATCCTATCGACTCGATAAATCCTAAAGCCACTGTACTAGATATCCTAATGCATCAAGTTCAAGACAATTTTGGGAGCTTTCTTTTTTACTTTGGCTCTCAACGGTTTTGCACATGCTAAACACACGCAAAACCCACAAAACATTTTCTTTCGCAAACACATGAAAATTTTGAAAGAAATGTGAAAATTTTGAAGCACTAGGCTAGCAAAAGAAGACAAGTCACCCAAGGATCATGGCAAGCAGATATATCGATATTAAATGCAGCACACTAACATGACCCTAACAATGCACACAAAAGAAAATGAAATCAAAGGAAAAAGACTCAACTATGTACACACGTAAAACACCCCGCACACCTACTTCATGCATTGTCCTCAATGAATGTGAGTAAGATACTACATGGATTTATGCATGAAAAAGGAGAGATCTCACCAACATGAAGTACAAAGGGAAGTTCAAGGTCATGTTGATGGAGACAAACCTGAATTCCCTCAAAACCTGTGAGATGCTAGAGGAAGGATACAAATACGTGAAAGAAATGGAGCCCAAATACATAAGGGTTGGGGCTCACAACAATCGATGCTCACTGAAGGAGTCTTTTATTGTACTTTTTTCACTTTTTTATATAACTATGTACAAACATAAATTCACATCTTCATTTGTCAAAAGACATCAAATGGGAACCTCAAGAGTGGGTCAATGCACTTGGAAAGGGAACATGACACCACGCGGGGCCAGAATACTCATGCGTAGGCACCCTTCACAAAGAACACCAGATGAAATGAGAGGTTCATGAATTGGACGCAAAGGTGTCTCATTCAAAGGATGAAACTGAAAGAGCGTAAACCTCTCAAGAGTTTGGGAAATGAGGGGCAACAGAAGAAGAGTTTCTCCCGTTGCGCTGCTGAAGTTATGATCGTCAATCCAAACTCTCCAACCAACAGGCTGGTGCGTCGGAACGAGGTCAAGAACCTCGTTAGGCATGTCCGACACACCAGGCGAACAAAAAGTGGGTCTCATACCCAAGGTATCCTCCAAGGAAATCCTAATACCCTCATTAGCAATTTTGTTTGATGTTCCATCATTTCCAAGATAATCAGGAACAATAGTGAGAGGCAAACTCTCATCAGGTTGTTTGAAATTGAGGGTACTAGGGAGCTCTTTCTCCACCAGAGGTGAGTCCTTAAGAGGCACAACATGGAGATCATGTGGCTCTAGGGCCACGGGACAAAAAGATAAGGCACAATCCTGTGCCGACTCATAATGAAATTGGTCCATGTTTTCCTCAATTGGAATCGAATCCTCCACCAAGTGATTGTGAATTGAAACCCCAGGCCCCTCAGACTGACTAGGAGTTTGACTTTGAAAGATTGTACTTTGAATTTGTGGATGTGGTGGTGGCGGTTCGATATCAAAAGATGAATCCTCATGTTGACAAGAAAAGTTACTCTCCTCACGTTCACGTAATTGCTGCGACATGTGACTCACTTGCAGTGCCATATTTTGTATGGACTGTTGAGTGGTTTCCATGAACGTTAGGAAAGTTTGTTTCAAGGAATCAGGTATACGGTCAACTATGAGGTCCAAGTCAGAGCTTCAGAAATTTTGGGGTTGAGTGTTGATGGGTTGAGAATGAGTCCAATGATTTGAAGTGGGGTGTTGGTAGAATTCCTGGTATTCGGGAGGAGGATACTGGGGTGAAAATGAAGTATAAGCATTTGGATATGAATTGTCTCCCCACGAATCCATCACTCTCGGGTTGTACATGGATGCGTAATGGTCATATTGAACATTTTGGGAAAATGTATGCTCATACTCAGGCTCAGGGGGAACATAAGGACATTCCCCTACAACATGACCACTCAACCCACAACAGTCACATGGTACGGCTACATGAGCCACCCGTGCACCCATGTCATCTACCACATGCATGAAAGAGGCCAAAGGTTCTTGTAATGTCTCACATTGATGACCAACATATGATCCGACGTAACTAGATGGTGGTCTAACAGTCGGTGCCTCTCTCATACTACCCCAATATGAAGATTGCTCAGTCACACAATTAAGATTGTCCCAACCATATGGGGTGTTAGTCTGAGCCACCCCAGGATGCATGGGTCGGGAGTACCAGGGAGAATCGTCCTGGTCCCAACAATGATATGGATGGTCGCCCATCTAACCATCCATCACAACAGAAAAGTCTAGAGTCGACCACTCTCACCACCACGAGGCTAAACTCGCAAAAAGTGCTCGACTCGACACTAAAACGCTACCAGAGAGTATAAAGGGGAGGAGACTATAATGTAGAAGAAGGTGAGAAGAAGATGACTCAGAGGAGAAGGGAGGAATCCCTAAAGCTAGCGTGGGTATAGGGTGAAGGTAGAAGCCTAACGAGCAAGCATGACTCAAACAATGTAAGGCAATCGGTCCTTAGGGTAGACGACGCCTAACTTCGAGGTCACTAGCCTAGACACGCCTCACCTCCCTACAACGAAGACCACAATGGCCAGCAAGTGATACCAGATCCGGAGATCCAGTACCTCCTACTATCGACAAGGTAGGCAACACCGATCAGGTCATGACGGTCTCGACTAGATTACTCTCCTAGTGCGTCCGAATTCCTTAGGGCCAATGTCTACTTGCTTTTAGAATTAAGGCTTTGATTAAGAGTGATTTTTGGGGCCAAGGAAAGGGTGATGAAATCCCCCACCTTATCTTTTATGGGACAACCCCTCCTTAGTAGCGTTTTGAGCTTAAATCTAGCAATCAATCACTCCAATCAAACGCTCAACTCACTCTTGTCCCGATGCACCTTACTAACTAATGCATGATCGAAACATGCATGAATGAGAGATTTGGGTGCACGTACCTCATGCCAGCAATTAACAACAAAATGTAAAGCAAAGAAGAGACAAATGCATGCACGGTCTACACATGATGCATGACCTAGATGGCAAGAAGTCTAATCTTATGCTTTTAGTTTTATGGTCCAAATTGATTAAAGGGGATTGAAATTATATCTGGGAGCAAACTAGAAGTCACAACATGTAAAATAGGGCTCCCAGATAACACAAAATTACAGAACTAACTACCAGAAAAAATTTGGAAGCACGAAACTCTCACCAGGCCACCAATTGGCGGTCTCCAACCGCTGATAGGCGGTCCTTTTGGAGCTTCTCGTCCTCAAACTTGTCCAGTGGCCTCCCCTTGATCCTATGGTTCCCTGAAATGAAGAAAAACTGCAAACCAAAAATTAAAAACCCTTCGAATCGCCCAAACCAACGTTTGGACAGAGCACCTCCCCGGCAACGGCGCCAAAAACTTGATTGATCGTTTTATATTAACCGCAAGTGCACGGCCACGTTGAAGCGGTGGCAATTACGGGTCGTCCACTGGGAGGTGTGTCGACGCTTGGTTTGTTCGAAGGCGAGAGGTAAAAGAAGGAGAGAAGGATGTATTACACTACACTACACTAAGGTGCAAATGGAAATGGAAGAAAAGCAAAAAAACTAAACCCCAAAGGGGGTAGAGAAATAATGTGAACATAAAGAAGTGTGTGCGTGTTCATTAAGCCCCTCACAACATGTAGTGCATGAAATCATAAAACTACATCCAACTTTGCCTCCACATGAATTAAGATAAGACTACATCATTAAAACATACAAGACAATAATTGGAATGAAGCTACATGAACTCAAGTATAAAGACTAGACCCTACTATGCCTCCACATGAATTAAGATAAGACTACATCATTAAAACATACAAGACATTAGCTAAGGTAAAGGCAACAAGAGCACATACATTACAAATTGTGTTTCCAATATTAACTTCATCCATGTCCTAACCTTATCATTCCCCATAAAATAGGTCCACTAATCAAAGCATAAGCTAAGCTTCATTCAAGAGCATTAGCATATCAAAGATAAGAGTGAAAACCCATTAGATGGTTATGGAAATCATATAAAGCTCAAGGGATTAAGATAACACACATTTAATACACTACATGATTATATCACATATTTCTCCACCCCCCAAATGGGGATGAAACTACTCACACATATTTAAACTAACTACTCTAAAAAAATGAAGCATTATACTGAAATAAAACTACACTAATCAAGCAAGAAATATTAAAGAAGCATAAAAGAAAAGGAAAGAGTAAACAGACATGCACAAATAAAAGACAAGATTAAAAGAAACTAGAAGAATTATTTTATTAACAAATGACTCACATTGAAGGTAAGATTCTTCTCCACTGAGTTTTTGCTTCAAGGCTCACTCCTTAGTAGAGAGAATGCCACCAAGAAATGGGTGATTACAATGGAAGGTGAAGAGTTCTATTTATAGGCATGGAAAAAGCTAATCCGGGACAATCCCCCGATGTGGGACTAAACCAATACCAAAAATGGACTAAGAATACACTAATACACGTGCTCCACAAATCTTAGCGGATCCAGAGCAATTGGCGGTCTATATGATCCAGATCGAGTTGGTTTTGGTTGTGGGCTTTTCTTGATGGATATGTTGGTTTTGGATGCATCTACTTTGCTTGTTGGAGCACCGACCCGAATCGAATTACCAAAATACTCCCCATGATGGTGTGGAGTTTTCTGTTTTGCTCTTAGGTCCTTTGATCTTACGTTCAGGTCCTTCTCCCTTGCATCTCAGTCCCCCGGTCTCACAATTAAGTCTTTTTTCCTGCTTTTGGGTCCTTTCATGGCTCTTCTCTTGAAACCTCTTTATTTCTGAAATTCAAACATAAAACTCGTCACGTAGCATTGATTAGGTGTAAGATAATGGATATAAGATACAAATATGAGCATGAAATGATGTCAATCAATTACGTCAACCCGGGTTATAGGTTGATGCATATGGGACATTTCTAGAATGGTTAAATGCGGCATTAACTTGTTCGAAGTCCGCACAATCCTCCATTATATGACCAGTTTGACCACATCTAGGGCAAGGGATAGAAGAGGCTTGATTCACTAGGGGTCGGGTTTTTAGCTCTAGACTTTCGATTCTACGCATAAGGGTACCTAGTTTTGCTTCAGCAGCTACAGTAGCATCTACAGCTAAGACACCTGGTTTGGGTTGACTTGCTATTGTAGATCCAATACTCGGGTTATTCGGTGCTCTAGCATTGTTCCATTGCATACTATTTTCTGCTAAATCCTCAAGAATCAATTACATTTTTTTCTTATAATTTTGTTTCTTTCAAAAATGGAAACAAACAATAGAATGGGGAAAGATGAGAAAGGAATCCTAATCTAGAGAATTGAGATGAGAAGAGAAAGAAGACTCAGATGAGAATGGAAACTTAACTCTAAAAGATAGATAAGAGGGTTGGTCAGAAGTTTCCTAAACAAGCACGATTCAAAGAATCCTAGACCTAATGTCGACGACTCCTAACTGGTTGAGTCGAATTGGTTCGCTTGATTCACCTCCCTCACTAATCAAACCAAATTGGCCAGACAGTGGATAGCTAGTGGGGGCGCTTCCGACAGAGTCGGTGCCTATTAGACAACCACTTCGCTTAGAAGACTTACGTCAACACAAAAACACTTTCTAGACACCAAATTAAGTTCTATCAGCTTCAAGTCACAGCAAGTCAAACCAATCTTCTCCTTAATTGAGTCTGAGTCCTTAGGGGCCAACGTCTAATTGATTTTAATTTTAAGGCTTGGGTGACACTTCAGATTTGTGATTTGTGGGCCACGGAAGGGTGATGAAATCCTCACCGTATCTTTTCCTACAGAGTTGCCCATAAGATAGTTTAACTTAAATCTAGAAAAGATAGTCAAACATTGGTCTTTAGTTGGGGGACAATTGCAAGGTTGCATGCAACTAAATTCTATGCTTAAATGCAATCGATAAAAACATCGCACGTACCTTGCCTCCAGCACTCTTCAACAAAAAATAATTTGCAAGAATTTAGCAAGAATAATGCAAACAAAACACTATATGATGCATGCACTAAGTCTTTCTAATTTTACCAATTTTTAGGTCAGAGTTGAATTATTTCCAATTATGGAATTTGAGCTTAACACGTGCAGTTCTACAAAAAGGAAATTTTCCGAAAATAGAAATTACGAGGAAAAAGGCAATAAAGGTTACCTACGCACGCTCAGTTGGGTTTGCCGCCCGCTCTCGAAAATTTCCAGTTGCTCTACGCGTCCACCCAGAGATGGAGACGACCCCAGAAAAAAATTGAAGCCCAGATTCTCAGACGTGCGGCGGATCCGCCGCAGGTTGTGCTTTAGATGCGGCGATTTCACCGCCCTTCTTGCTCCAACTGTGCCCGGATTTCACCGCGCACTTCGTTGTCTCCTGAAACGCAAACCCAAATAGTTAGATCGCGCACAAGATAAACAGAAAAGAATCGAAATCACCAAAATAAACAAAATCTTCGTCGCCTCCCCGGCAACGGCGCCAAAAACTTGATGACAATTTTATTTATACCGCAAGTGCACGACGTCAATGATGACATGGCAAGTACGGGTCGAACACAAGGAGGGAGAGTGATGCATTGCATACATTGCATCATATGTCTTTCATTTATATTAATTTTATATCAATAAATGCTACTAAGGTATGTGTTTAGTCCTATTTATAGAATACAGGGACCTGAATGCAAATTACCCACATCCCGAGCATAAACTTGTGCAAAAGACTCATTTCTATCATAAAGACCAAGCTCAAGATTATCGGGTTTCAAATGGAAATGCATCCAAGCATAAAAGCATTCAAGACCTAATTACAAAAAGGACAAGGACTTAAGCACAAAAGTAGCCGGGGACTTAATTGCAAAAAGTCAAGGACCTAATTGCAATTAAAACACAAAAATATTAACTTGGAGAAATTATAAAGAAAAATCAATTTGGATCTCCAAATATATGAATGAATTAATTCGGAGCTAAAAAGAAAGGAAAGAAATCATCCAGACGCGCAAAGGAGGATTAAATCATACCATAAACACACAGCAAAAATCCGGATTAAATCAGAGGAGATTATGCGGTGAAATCGCCGCATATTGCATACATTGTGCGGCGGAAATGCCGCCCCCTAGTCGATCCGCGCCTCCAAATTTTGTCCAGTCGTGTCTGGACACGTGTACTTTCCAATTTTATACCTAGGTCCCTTGTATCGGCTATAAATAGCCCTGGAACGATGTTGTGATGGTCCCTTAGCTTATGTCCTTAGTTTTTATTCCATAATTTAGTTTTGTTGTTTTTATTTCTTGTTTTTAGTTTTCTTTTGTAATTCCTCTAGGACCCCTTCTCCTTCCTCCCATCAATGAGTTTCTAACTCTTTCCAAAGGGTGGGGGTGACGGATTTAGGGTGAAGAGAAGAAGAATAAAGTTATTATTTTAAGTTCGTGTTAGTATATTTTCATTACTTGAGTTTATGTTGAGTCATTTATCATGTAATGCTTTATAACTAACGTGATTTATTATAAGTTTCAGAATTCTCTAATCTAAACCCAATATCTAAACTTCCACCCAACGGAATTCACCATCTTTGTTCTTACTTTAGTTTTAATTGTTCATGTTTCTTGCTTTAGATAATTAAAAAACCAAAAATCTCAAAACCAACTTATTTCTCCCTCTTCCTTTGCCTTAATCGAAAATAACAAAAATAACAAGATCTCTCCCTCCTTGTGTTCGACCCGTACTTGCCACGTCTTCATTGACGCCATGCACTTGCGGTATAAATTTAATTCTCATCAAGTTTTTGGGGCCGTTGCTGAGGAGGCGACGCAGATTTTTTTTTGTTGATTTCGATTTTATCCTGTTTATCTTGTGCGCGATCTAAGTATTTTGATTTGTATTTCAGGAGACAACAGAGTGCACGGCGAAATCCGAGCACATTCTGAGCTAAACGAGCGGCGAAATCGCCGCACCTATAGAGCAATTTGAGGCGAATCCGCCGCACACTTGGAGCTTCTGGGCTTCAAACTTTTCTGGGACGCGACTCACCTCTGGGTGGACGCGTGAAGCTACTAAAATTTCGAGAGCGGGCGGTGAACCCTACTGAGCATTGCATAGGTAACCTTTGTTGCCTCTTTTCCTCGTAATTTCTATTTTCAGAAAATTTCCTTTTATTAGAAAAATTCCATAATTGGCAATAATTCAACTCTGACCTAAAATTGACAAAATTAGAAAGGCCTTAGTACATGCATCATCTAGTGTTTTGTATGCATTATTCTTGCTAAATTCTTGCAAATCAATTTCTGTTGAAGAGTGCTGGAGTCAAGGTACGTATCGTGATTTTCATCGATTGCATTTAAGCATATAATCTAGTTTGCATACAACCTTGCAATTGCTCCCTTCTAAAGACCATTGTTTGACTATCTTTGCTAGATCTAATTTAAACTATCTTAAGGGCAACTCCGTAGGAAAAGATACGGTGGGGATTTCATCACCCTTCCGTGGCCCACAAATCACAATCCTAAAGTGTCACCCAAGCCTTAAATTAAAATCAACTAGACATTGACCCCTAAGGACTCAGACTCATTTAAGGAGAAGAATTGGTTTGACTTACTATGACCTAAAGCCGATCGAATTTAAGTTGGTGTCTAGAAAGTGTTTTTGTGTCGACGTAAGTCTTCCAAGCGAAGTGGTTGTCTAATTGGCACCGACTCTGTCGGAAGCGCCCCCACTAGCTATACACTGCCTGACCAATTTGGTTTGATTAGTGAGGGAGGTGAATCAAGCAAATCAATTCGACTCAACCAGTTAGGAGTCGTCTAGATCTAAGTGACACTAGGTCTACGATTGTTTGAACCGTGCTTTCTTAGGAAAATTCTGACCAACCCTCTTTTCTATCTTTAGAGTTAAGTTTCCCTTCTCTTCTGAGTCATCTTCTTCTCACCTACTTATACGTTCTAGTCTCCTCCCCTTTGCATTCTCTATTAGCATTTTTGGGTCGAGTCGAGAACTTGTTCTTGCTTAGCCTCATAAGGGTAAGAGTGCTTGACTCAAGAGTGTTTTGATGGATGGTTACATGGGCAACCATTGATTGACATCATTTCATGCTCATATTTGTATCTTATATCCATTATCTTACACCTAAGCAATGCTACGTGATGAGTTTTATGTTTAGTTTTCAGGAATAAAGAGGTTTGAAGAGAAGAGCCATGAAAGGACCCAAAAGCTGGGAAAAAGGACTGAATGGTGAGATCTAGGGACCAAGATGCAAGGGAGAAGGACCTGAATGTAAGACAGAAGGACCTAAGAGCAAAACAGAATACTCCACACCATCATGGGGAGTATTTTACCAATTCTATTCGGGTCGGAGCTCCAACAAGTCGAGTAACCGCATCAAAGACCAACAATACCAGAAAGCAAAGCCCACAACAAATTCCAACACGATCCGACAATTTTGGACAGCCAATTGGCGGTCTTGGACCGCTAATTGGCGGTCCATATTGCTCAGGATCCGTCGAAATTTCTCCTGGACTTGTATTAATGTTCGTTTAGGCCATTTTTGGTATTGGTTTAGTCCCACATCGGGGGATTGTCCCCGATTAGCTTTTTCCATGCTTATAAATAGAACTCTTCACCTTCCATTGTAATGACCCATTGCTTGGTGGCATTCTCTCTACTAAGGAGTGAGCCTTGAAGCAAAAACTCAAGGTGGAGAAGAATGCTACCTTCAATGTGAGTCATTTTGTTAATAAAATAATTTTTCTAGTTTCTTTAAATCTTGTCTTTTAATTTGTGCATGTTTGTTTAGTCTTTCCTTTCCTTTTATGTTTCTTTAATGCTTCTTGCCTTCTTAGTTAACTTTCATTTCAGTATTATGCTTTCTTTGCTTAGTCTAATCAGTAGTGTAATGAGTAGTGAGTAGTTCCATCCCCATTTGGGGGGTGGAGAAATATGTGATATAATCATGTAGTGTATTAAGTGTGTGTTATTTTTATCCCTTGAGCTTTATATGATTTCCATAACCATCTAATGGGTCTCCACTCCTATCTTTGATAGGCTAATGCTCTTGAATGAAGCTTAGCTTATGCTTTGATTAGTGGACCTATTTTATGGGGAATGATAAGGTTAGGATATGGATGAAGTTAATGTTGGAAACACAATTTGTAGTGTATGTGCTCTTGTTGCCTTTACCTTAGCTAATGTCTTGTATGTTTTAATGATGTAGTGAAATCTTAATTCATGTAGAGGCATAGTAGGGTATAGTCTTTATACTTGAGTTCATGTAGCTTCATTCCAATTATTGTCTTGTATGTTTTAATGATGTAGTCATATCTTAATTCATGTGGAGGCAAAGTTGGATGTAGTTTTATGATTTCATGCACTACATGTTGTGAGGAGCTTAATGAACACACACACACTTCTTTATGTTCACATTATTTCTCTACCCCCTTTGGGGTTTAGTTTTCTTGCTTTTCTTCCATTTCCATTTGCGTTTTAGTGTAGTTTAGTGTAACCAACCTTTCTTCCCTTTCTTTACCTCTCGCCTTCGCACAAACCAAGTGTCGACACACCTCCCAGTGGACGACCCGTATTTGCGACCGCTTCAACGCGGCCGTGCACTTGCGGTTAAATATAAAACGATCAATCAAGTTTTTGGCGCCGTTGCCGGGGAGGTGCTCTGTCCAGACATTGGTTTGGACGATTCGAGGGGTTTTTAATTTTTTGTTTTCAGTTTTTCTTAGTTTCAGGGAACCATCAGAACAAGGGGAGGCTACTGGAGAAATTTGGGGAACAGAAGAGCTAAACAGACCGCCAATCAGCGGTTGAAGACCGCCAATTGGCGGCCTGGTGAGAGTTTCTGGCCTTGCAATTTTTACTGTTAGTTAGTGCTATAATTTGTGTTATCTGGGAGCCCTATTTTGCATGCTATGACTTCTGGTATGCTTCCAGATCATTAATCACTCCCCCATTAATCAACTTGGCCCTAAAATCCAAAGCAAAAGACTAGACGTTCTTATTTGTTTAGGTCACGCATCATGTATTGACTTGAGCATATAGTTGTCTTTTCTTTTAGCTTTAATTTCAGTTGTTGAGTGCTGGCGTAAGGTACGCATTTCCTACACTCATTCACGCATCTCGTATGCCCATGCATTAGTTAGTAGGATTTGCATCAGGATAAGAGTGAGAGAGCGTTTGATTGGAGCGATTGATTGCTAGATCTAGGATCAAATCGCTACTAAGGAGGGGCTGTCCCATAAAAGATAAGGTGGGGGATTTCATCACCCTTTCCTTGGCCCCAAAAACCACTCTTAATAAAGCCTTAACTAAAAGCAAGTAGACATTGGCCCTAGGATTTTGGACGCACTAGGAGAGTAATCTAGTTGAGACCGCCATGACCTGATCGGCGTTGCCTACCTTGTCGATAGTAGGAGGTATTGGATCTCCGGATCTGGTATCACTTGCTGGGCATTGTGGTCCTCGTTGTAGGGAGGTGAGGCATGTCGAGGCTAGTGACCTCGAAGTTAGGCGTCGTCTAGCCTAAGGACCCATTGCCTTACATTGTTTGAGCCATGCTTGCTAGTTAGGCTTCTACCTTCACCCTGTACCCTCGCTAGCTCTAGGGATTCTTCCCTTCTCCTCTGAGTCATCTTCTTCTCACCTTCTTCTACGTTATAGTCTCCTCCCCTTTACACTCTCTGGTAGCGTTTTAGGGTCGAGTTGAGCACTTTTTGCGAGCTTAGTCTCGTGGTGGTGAGAGTGGTCGACTCGAGAGTTGTTTGTTGAGATGGATGGTTACATGGGCGACCATTCATATCATTGTTGGGACCAGGATGATTCTCCCTGGTATTCCGGACCCATGCAACCGGGGGTGGCTCAGACGAACACCCCGTACGGTTGGGATGATCTTCATTATGTGACTGAGCAATCTTCATATAGGGGTGATATGAGAGAGGCACCGACGGCTAGATCTCCATCTAGTTATGTTGGATCATACTCTGGGCAACAAACTTTGGCCTCTTTCATGCATGCGGTAGACGACATGAGTGCACCAGTGGCTCCAGTAGCCATACCGTGCGATTATTGTGGGTTGAGTGGTCATGATTTCGGGGAATGTCCTTATGTTCCCCCAGAGCCTGAGTATGAGCATACATTTTCCCAAAATGCTCAATATGACCATTACGCATCCGCGTACATCCCGAGAGTGATGGATTCATGGGGTGACAATTCTTATTCAAATTCTTATACTTCATGTTCACCCCAGTATCCTCCTCCCGAATACCCAGAATTCTACCAACACCCCACCCCAAATCATTGGACTCATTCTCAGCCCATCCACACCCAACCCCAAAATTTCCCAAGCTCTGACTTGGACCTCATCGTTGACCGCATACCTGATTCCTTGAAACAAACTTTCCTTACGTTCATGGAAACCACTCAACAGTCCATACAAAATATGACACTGCAAGTGAGTCAAATGTCGCAGAAATTACGTGAATGTGAGGAGAGTAACCTTTCTTGTCAACATGAGGATTCTTCTTTTGATATCGAACCACCACCACATCCACAAATTCAAAGCACAACCTTTCAAAGTCAAACTCCTAGTCAGTCTGAGGGACTTGAGGTTTCAATTCACGATCACTTAGTGGAGGATTCGATTCAAATTGAGAATAACTTGGACCAGTTCTATTATGAGTCGGCACAGGATTGTGCCTTACCTTTTTGTCCCGTGGCCCTTGAGCCACATGATCTTATTGTTGTACCTCCTAAGGGCTCACCTCTGGTGGAGCAAGAGCTCCCTAGTCCCCTCAATTTCAAACAACCTGATGAGAGTTTGCCTCTCACTATTGTTCCTGATCATCTTGGAAATGATGGAACATCAAACAACTACATTGCTCATGAGGGTATTAGGAGTTCCTTGGAGGATACTTTGGGTATGAGACCCACTTCCTGTTCTCCTGGTGAGTTGGACATGCATAACGAGGTGCTTGACCTCGTTCCGACCCACCAGCCTGTTGGTTGGAGAGTTTGGATTGATGATCATAACTTCAGTTCCGCAACGGGAGATATTTTTCTTCCGTTGCCCCTTATTTCCCAAACTCTCGAGAGGTTCAAGCTCTTTCAGTTTGATCCTTTGAATGAGACGCCTTTGCGTCCAATTCATGAACCTCTCATTTCATCTGGTGCTCTTTGTGAAGGGGGCCCACGCATGCGTATTCTGGCCCCGCGTGGTGTCATGTTCCCTTTCCAAGTGCATTGACCCACTCTTGAGGTTCCCATTTGATGTCTTTTGACAAATGAAGATGGGAACTTATGTTTGTACATAGTTATATAAAAAAAAAAAGTACAATAAAAGACTCCTTCAGTGAGCATTGATTGTTGTGAGCCCCAACCCTTGTGTATTTGGGCTCCATTTCTTTCACGTATTTGTATCCCTTCTTTAGCATCTCACAGGTTTTGAGGGAATTCGGGTTATGTCCATCAACATGACCTTGCACTTCCCTTTGTACTTCACGTTGGTGAGATCTCTTCTGTTTCATGCATACATCCATGTCGTATTTTGCTCACATTCATTGAGGACAATGCATGAAGTAGGTGTGGGGGGTTGTTTTACATGTGTACATAGTCGAGTCTTTTCTTTTGATTTTGTTTTCTTTTGTTTGCATTGTTAGGGTCATGTTAGTGTGCTGCATTTAATATCGATATATCTGCTTGCCATGATCCTTGGGTGACTTGTCTTCTTTTGCTTGCCGAGTGCTTCAAAATTTTCTCATTTCTTTCAAAATCTTCATGTGTTTGCGAAAGAAAATGTTTTGTGGGTTTTGCGTGTGTTTAGCATGTGCAAAACCGTTGAGAGGCAAAGTAAAAAGAAAGCTCCCAAAATTGTCTTGAACTTGATGCATTAGGATATCTAGTACGTGGCTTTAGGATTTATCGAGTCGTTAGGATGCACCCCAGTTTTCCCTTGGGGGTGAGTAATCATAGGGTTTCAGTGCTCAAACATTTAATGAAGTCCACCCTGAACCTAGTGAGTCAATAATTCGTGTCTGTTAACTTAAGGAAGTTTGTTGTAGTCAAGGACCCTCTAAATCCTGTTGTGAGACATTAGTGTAGGGGTTTTGGTTCATGTGTAGATAAGAAATAAGTGAGTAGGTGTTCTCTCTTCTCGCACGGCTCCTATCACTCGGGAAAGTAGGTCTGAGGGGACTTTGTGCCTGGTGCTTTCGAGTCATCTGACTTGGGATGCGCCGACTGAACTCCCGTTACACGGGTGGTAGGGATTGCCCTATGTGGAGATGTGGGAAAAGGTGTACGTGATAGTGTAAGTCCTCATGGGCAATGATGCACGGAACCTGACCCTGGGAGAATGAAGCTCCAACTAATAAAAAGTAAAAGAAAAAGAAAAATGTGAAAAGAAACAAAAAGAAAAAAAAATATGATAATGCAAATAAGAACCTTAATGGACTTTACACTTTGTAGCACTTGAGGATGTTGAGGTTGTCCATGTCTTTCACATAATTCCTTATTTAACTTGCACGAATGGTTCATTAGGGTAGAGGTGTGGACTGATCACCTATATAGAGTCGGCCCGTAGCATTACCGCGTCCATTGATCGACAAAATATTTCCAACGAGTCGAGGTCTAGATTGAATAATGCATCTTGTTCGGATTTTGTGGGTATATCCGCTGAAAACCCTCAGGAGACAACACTCCTCCTCCTTGGCAACAAAGAGGTTTAACGGCTTGTTGCACGTGCTAAGTGCAACCGTGATTCCTACGAAAGTGAGTTAGGATTTCTTGTTTCTCGTTTGTTTTTCTCTTTCTTTGTTTTGCTCGAGACTAGCAAAAACTTAGGTGTGGGGGTATTTCATTGACATCATTTCATGCTCATATTTGTATCTTATATCCATTATCTTACACCTAAGCAATGCTACGTGATGAGTTTTATGTTTAGTTTTCAGGAATAAAGAGGTTTGAAGAGAAGAGCCATGAAAGGACCCAAAAGCTGGGAAAAAGGACTGAATGGTGAGATCTAGGGACCAAGATGCAAGGGAGAAGGACCTGAATGTAAGACAGAAGGACCTAAGAGCAAAACAGAATACTCCACACCATCATGGGGAGTATTTTACCAATTCTATTCGGGTCGGAGCTCCAACAAGTCGAGTAACCGCATCAAAGACCAACAATACCAGAAAGCAAAGCCCACAACAAATTCCAACACGATCCGACAATTTTGGACCGCCAATTGGCGGTCTTGGACCGCTAATTGGCGGTCCATATTGCTCAGGATCCGTCGAAATTTCTGCTGGACTTGTATTAATGTTCGTTTAGGCTATTTTTGGTATTGGTTTAGTCCCACATCGGGGGATTGTCCCCGATTAGCTTTTTCCATGCTTATAAATAGAACTCTTCACCTTCCATTGTAATGACCCATTGCTTGGTGGCATTCTCTCTACTAAGGAGTGAGCCTTGAAGCAAAAACTCAAGGTGGAGAAGAATGCTACCTTCAATGTGAGTCATTTTGTTAATAAAATAATTTTTCTAGTTTCTTTAAATCTTGTCTTTTAATTTGTGCATGTTTGTTTAGTCTTTCCTTTCCTTTTATGTTTCTTTAATGCTTCTTGCCTTCTTAGTTAACTTTCATTTCAGTATTATGCTTTCTTTGCTTAGTCTAATCAGTAGTGTAATGAGTAGTGAGTAGTTCCATCCCCATTTGGGGGGTGGAGAAATATGTGATATAATCATGTAGTGTATTAAGTGTGTGTTATTTTTATCCCTTGAGCTTTATATGATTTCCATAACCATCTAATGGGTCTCCACTCCTATCTTTGATAGGCTAATGCTCTTGAATGAAGCTTAGCTTATGCTTTGATTAGTGGACCTATTTTATGGGGAATGATAAGGTTAGGATATGGATGAAGTTAATGTTGGAAACACAATTTGTAGTGTATGTGCTCTTGTTGCCTTTACCTTAGCTAATGTCTTGTATGTTTTAATGATGTAGTGAAATCTTAATTCATGTAGAGGCATAGTAGGGTATAGTCTTTATACTTGAGTTCATGTAGCTTCATTCCAATTATTGTCTTGTATGTTTTAATGATGTAGTCATATCTTAATTCATGTGGAGGCAAAGTTGGATGTAGTTTTATGATTTCATGCACTACATGTTGTGAGGAGCTTAATGAACACACACACACTTCTTTATGTTCACATTATTTCTCTACCCCATTTGGGGTTTAGTTTTCTTGCTTTTCTTCCATTTCCATTTGCGTTTTAGTGTAGTTTAGTGTAACCAACCTTTCTTCCCTTTCTTTACCTCTCGCCTTCGCACAAACCAAGTGTCGACACACCTCCCAGTGGACGACCCGTATTTGCCACCGCTTCAACGCGGCCGTGCACTTGCGGTTAAATATAAAACGATCAATCAACCATCCATATCATTGTTGGGACCAGGAAAATGCTTCCTGGTATTCTAGAACCATGCAACCTGGGGTGGCTCAGACTAACACCCCATATGGTTGGGACAATCCTAATTGTATGACTGAGCAATCTTCATATTGGGGTAACATGAAAGAGGCACCGACTGCTAGACCACAATCTAGTTATGTCGGATCATATGCTGGTCAACAAACTGAGACATTACAACAAACTTTTGCCTCCTTCATGCGTAGGACAGACAACATGAGTGCACCGGTGGCTCCAGTAGCCGTACCGTGCGACTGTTGTGGGTTGAGTGGTCATGTTATCAGGGAATGTCCTTATATTCCCCCAAAGCCTGAGTATGAGCATACCTTTTCCCAGAATGCTCGATATGACCATTACACATCCGCGTATAACCCAAGAGTGATGGATTCGTGGGGAGACACTTCATATCCAAATTTTTATACTTCATTTTCGCCCCAATATCCTTCTCCCGAATACCCAGAACTCTACCAACACCCCACTTCAAATCATTGGACTTATTCTCAGCCCACCATCACCCAACCTAAAAATGTCCCGAGTTCTGACTCGAACCTCATAGGTGACCACATACCTGATACCTTGGAACAAGCTTTCCATACGTTCACGACAACTACTCAACAGTCCGTAGACAATATGGTATTGCAATTGAGTCAAATGTCACAGAAATTAAGTGAGGAAAGTGACTTTTCGTGTCAACATGAGGACTCATCTTTTAGTATCGAACCACCACCACATACACAAATTCAAAGCACAATCTTTCAAAGTCAAATTCCTAGTCGGTCTGAGGGACTTGGGATTTCAATTCACGATTACTTAGTGGAGGATTCGATACACTTTGAGAATAAAATTGACCAATTTCATCATGAGTCGGCCCAGGATTGTGCCTTATCTTCTTGCCCCGTGGCCCTTGAGCCACATGATCTTCATGTTGTGCCTCTTAAGGACTCACCTCCAGTGGAGCAAGAGCTCCCTAGCACCCTAAATTTCAAACAACCTGATGAGAGTTTGCCTCTCACTATTGTTCCTGATCATCTTGGAAATGATGGAACATCAAATGACTACATTGCTCATGAGGGTATTAGGAGTTCCTTGGAGGATACATTGGGTATGAGACCCATTTTATGTTCGCCTGGTGAGTCGGACTTGCCTGACAAGGATCTTGACCTCGCTCCGACGCACCAGCCAGTTGGTTGGAGAGTTTGGATTGACGATCATAACTTCAGCACCGCAACGGGAGAAACTCCTCTTCCGTTGCCCCTGAATTCCCAAACTCTCGAGAGGTTCAAGCTCTTTCAGTTTGATCCTTTGAATGAAACGCCTTTGCGTCCAATTCATGAACCTCTCATTTCATCTAGCGCTTTTTGTAAAGGCAGCCCACACATGCATTTTCTGGCCCCACGTGGTGTCATGTTCCCTTTCCAAGTGCACTGACCCACTCTTGAGGTTTCCATTTGATGTCTTTTGACAAATGAAGATGGGAACTTATGTTTGTACATAGTTATATATATAACAAAATAATAATAATAATAATAATAATAATCATCATCTATTGTACAATAAAATAAATAAAAGACTCCTTCAGTGAGCATTGTTTGTGTGGGCTCCAACCCTTAAGTATTTGAGCCTCATTGTTTCCCGTATTTGACTCCCTTCTTTAGTATCTCACAGGTTTTTGAGGAAATTCGGGTTTTGTCCATCAACATAGCCATGAACCTTCCTTTGTACTTCACGTTGGTGAGATCTTTCCATTTTTCATGCATAAATCCATGTAGTATCTTGCTCACATTCATTGAGGACAATGCATGATTTAGGTGTGGGGGGGGGGGTGTTTATGTATTTATCTATCTATATATATTATTATTATTTTAAAAAAAAAAAATCAATGTTCCATGACATAGCTTAAGATTGAACCACCAAAACCCGAGTACAAATTGCATTGAGTTTTTGTTCCTTATTATATAGTTCTACTTGTAAAAGTTATGACATAAATCTAAGTTCCAAAGAAATAACTCATTACCCTTTAAGACATGTATGCACTTAAATTGGATGAATCAAATCTTTGAAGTTGTTGATAAAAAGCAGAGGTTGAGGAAAATATATCGGGAAGTGTGGACTTCTAATAGCAATTAAGCCTTAAGGAAAATAAAAGTAAAAAAATAAAATAAAATAAAGGAATAAAGTGAGGAAAGCACATTTTGCAAAATGATTACAAAACCCAAGCCTTTGAGTCACTGGTCCGTAGGAGTATCTTAAAACCCGGTAACTTGAGTCTGCCAGCTCGGGATTATCGACCAAACTCGTTACACGAATGCAAAAAGGGTAAAAGTGTCAGAAAAAGCAAATGTGTTGAATCACGGAAAAAGAAAAAAAAAATACTTTAAGATATTCAAGGGCCAAAAATAAAAGAATGATTCATGCCATGGTTGATCCGAATGATACTTCACCAACAGAGGAGGCGTGCAAAATAATTTAAGTGATAACATGTGTAGAAGAGTTAGTGGTGTGAATATTGGAGGAATGAAGACCAAGTCAGTTTTTTATGGGTTAGACTTATATAATAAGCATGCAAGAATTCTAAGTAAGATGTATAAGGTTGAGGTGAAGATATTGAGAGCTATTAATGAAATGTTGAATTAAGACTTTGTGGGCGTGTCAACTGAAAACTCTCATGAGACAAAACTCGTCCTCTAAGAAAACTTGGGGGTTTAAAGGCTTGTTGCACATGCTAAGTGCAACCGTGATTCTTACGAAAGTGAGTTAGGATTTCCCTGTTTTCATTCTTCTTATATTCTGTTTTGCTAGGGACTAGCAAAATCTAGGTGTGGGGGTATTTGATGCATTGCATACATTGCATCATATGTCTTTCATTTATATTAATTTTATATCAATAAATGCTACTAAGGTATATGTTTAGTTCTATTTACAGAATACAGAGACCTGAATGCAAATTACCCACATCCCGAGCATAAACGTGTGCAAAAGACTCATTTCTATCATAAAGACCAAGCTCAAGATTATCGGGTTTCAAATGGAAATGCATCCAAGCATAAAAGCATTCAAGACATAATTTCAAAAAGAACAAGGACTTAAGCACAAAAGTAGCCGGGGACTTAATTGCAAAAAGCCAAGGACCCGACTGCAAATTAATGTGCTGCGGAAATGCCGCAATTTTAGCTCTGATTGGATCCTGATTTTTCTTGTGTGTTTATGGTATGATTTAAATGTCCTTTGCGCGTCCGGATTGATTTCTTTCCTTTCTTTTGAGCTCCAAATTAATTCTTCATATATTTGGAGATCCAAATTGATTTTTCTTTAGAACTTCTCCAAAATAATATTTTGGTACTTGTAATTTGCAGTCGGGTCCTCGGCTTTTTGCAATTAAGTCCCTGGCTGCTTTTGTGCTTAGGTCTTGGCCTTTTTGTAATTAGGTCTTTGAATGCTTTTATGCTTGGATGAACTTCAATCTGAACCCCGATAATCTTGAGCTTGGTCTTTATGATAGAAATGAGTCTCTTGCACGTGTTTATGCTCGGGATATGGGTAATTTGCATTCAGGTCCCTGTATTCTGTAAATAAGACTAAACACATACCTTAGTAGCATTTATTGATATAAAATTAATCTAAATGAAAGACATATGGTGCAATGTATGAAATGCATCACTTTAGTTTTTACATTGCTTAGTTAATTTCAATTTACATGTCTTGCATGTTTCTTTAGTCTCATGTTCTTTAGTCTCTTTAATGTTTCTTGCTTGCTTAGATTAATTTCATTTCAGTATTATGTTTCATTTTGTTAATGTAGTTAGTGTAATGAGTAGTGAGTAGTTCCATCCCCATTTGGGGGGTGGAGTAATATGTGATATGATCATGTAGTGTATTAAGTGTGTGTTATCTTTATCCCTTGAGCTTTATATGATTTCCATAACCATCTAATGAGTTTTCACTCTAATCTTTGATATGCTAATGCTCTTGAATGAAGCTTAACTTATGCTTTGATTAGTGGACCTATTTTATGGGGTATGATAATGTTAGGATATGAATGAAGTTAATATTGGAAACACAAGTTTAGTGTATGTACTCTTGTTGCCTTTACCTTGGTTAATGTCTTGTATGTTTTAATGATATTAGGTTATCTTAATTCATGTGAAGTCATAGTAGGGTCTAGTCTTTATACATGAGTTCATTTAGCTTCATTCCAATTATTGTCTTGTATGTTCTAATGATGTAGTCTTATCTTAATTCATGTGGAGGCAAAGTTGGATGTAGTTTTATGATTTCATGCACTACATGTTGTGAGGAGCTTAATTGAACACACACACACATATCTTTATATTCACATTATTTCTCTACCCCCTATGGGGTTTAGTTTTTATTGCTTATCTTTCATTTCCTTTTGCATTCTAGTGTAGTTTAGTGTAATCAATCTTTCTCTCTTTTCTTTACCACTCGCCTTCGCACAAACCAAAGGTCGACACACCTCCCAGTGGATGACCCGTATTTGCCACCGCTTCAACGCGACCGTGCACTTGCAGTTTAAATAAAACGATCAATCAAGTTTTCGGCGCCGTTGCCGGGGAGGTGCTCTGTCCAGACCTTGGTTCGGACGATTCGAGTGGTTTTTAATTTTTTGTTTCCAGATTTTCTTAGTTTCAGGGATCCTAGAGACCACAGGGCGGCTACTGGAGGAGTTGGAGCAGCTAGGCATCAAAAGGGACCGCTAATCAGCGGTCTTAGACTTAGGCATATAGACGTTCTTACTTGTTTAGGTCACGCATCATGTACTTGACTTAGGCATATAGTCGTCTTTTCTTTTAGCTTTATCTTCAGTTGTTGAGCGCTGGCATGAGGTACACATTTCCTACACTCATTCATGCATCTTGTATGCCCATGCATTAGTTAGTAGGAATTGCATCAGGACAAGAGTGAGTTGAGCATCTGATTGGAGCGATTGATTGCTAGATTTAGGATCAAAATGCTACTAAGGAGGAGCTGTCCCATAAAAGATAAGGTGGGGGATTTGATCACCCTTCCCTTAGCCCCAAAAATCACTCTTAATCAAGCCTTAACTAAAAGCAAGTAGACATTGGCCCTAAGGATTGCGGAAGCACTAGGAGAGTAATCTAGTTGAGACCGTCATGACCTGATCCGCGTTGCCTACCTTGTCGATAGTAGGAGGTACTGGATCTCCGGATCTGGTATCACTTGCTGGGCATTGTGGTCCTCGTTGTAGGGAGGTGAGGCGTGTCGAGGCTAGTGACCTCGAATTTAGGCGTCGTCTAGCCTAAGGACCCATAGCCTTAAGTTGTTTGAGCCGTGCTTGCTAGTTAGGCTTCTACCTGATCCCACTACCCACGTTAGATCTAAGGATTCTTCCCTCCTCATCTGAGTCCTCTCCTAATCTATTTTCTACGCGTAGTCTCCTCCTCTAGTACACCTTCTGTTGTGTGTTATTTAGAGTCGAGTCGAGCATTTTTATGCGAGGTTGGGCTCGTTCTGGGTGAGAGCGCTCGACTTGAGAGAGTGCATTTTTCTGAGATGGACTGTCTTGGTGAGAGACCATCTCCGCCTCGTGCTCCTTTGGAGCAGGAGGCCGAGTCGTCTCGTGGTGGCGAGGGAGACTGGGTTCCATACATGGATTACCTCGGTCCGTTTCCACCACCACGTAGACCTCCTTCTCCTCCTACTCTGACTCGAGAGGAAGGGAGATTCGGTCAGGATCGAGTTCTTGGTGCACCACCACCTTTAGCTCGACAGGATAGACCGATGACTTTGTGGGAACGGACCCATCCTGTTCGGGCCGCGCAACCATCTTGCATAGTTCTTCCCCCTGCTCGCGAGAACAACTATGAGCTGAAACCTCAATATGTGAGCATGCTTCCAACCTATACTGCCAATAAGAAGGATCCGTATATTTTTATACGTGAATTCGAGGAAGTATGCTCCATGTTCAAGCTTCAACAGCTTGACGAGGATTCAGTCCGGTTGAGAATGATTTCTTTCGCGTTGAAGGATAACGCGAAGAAATGTATGTACAACCTCCCGACGAGCTCCATTCGGTCGTGGGATGAATTTGTGATCGTATTTCTGAAGAGATTTTTCCCTCAAAGGAAAACTCAACAGATACGGCACCAGATACATCAAATGTATCAGACTGAGACCGAATCTTTTCATGGTTTCTTTGAGAGGTTCAAGGACCTTCTCCAGCCGTGCCCTCATCATGGAATTGAGCTATGGCAACTATGCCAAATTGTTTATGAGGACCTCAACTACAACACCCGCACATTGTTGGAGTCGATGTGTAAGAGTGACTTCCAAATGAAACCCATCGATGAGGCATGGGACACTTTTGAGTTAATGGCTGAACACACCTTTGAGTGGGACACCATGAGAGAGCCACCAACTGCCAGGTCTTCTGGTCGAGCTGGATCATATCAAGTTGAGTCATCGATCGCGTCTGAGGCTAAAATGGCTTCTCTCATGCGTTATATTGAGAGTTTAGAGTTGGACTAAGCTCCTGTAGCTCAGGTCGCTACTCTCGGGTGTGGTAGGTGTGGACTTACGGGCCATGATGACTTGGAATGCGCTTACGCTCCAAGGGATACTGAGCATGCAAATGCGATGTATCAACAGAGGCCACGTAACGACTCGTACAGTCACTCCTAGAACCTAGGATGGCGTAACCATCCTAACTTCTCTTGGGGGCCTAGTGGGGGTAACAATCAGAGCTCTCACGCTCAACCTCAACCTTATCAACCTCCACGCCCATCGGTGACCTACCAACCCCACATCAAAGGTCTCATCACCATAATTACCAACCTGCTCATGCCTCATCGTCGGGTTATTCCAACCAGACTCCACCACCCTAGCAGGTTGACCCCAAGGACCCTTCTTGTGATCCGACCCTTCAAGCATTGCAAAGTACAGTCAAGGCTTTGGAAATGCAAGTTAGCGAGTTGGCTCATCAATTCCATGAATGCGAGAAAGGTCAGTTCCCAAGTCAACCTGAGGTGAATCCTCGGGGTACCCATTCTCAAGGAAGGACACCTTTACCTCATGCTACCTCTGAACCGACCCATCATATTAATGTGATTCATACTTTGAGGTCTGGTAAGGAGGTAGACAACCACATTGGGGTGCCTTCTTTGTCATCAACATCTTTGAGGGAGCCAGATCCTGAGGCTCCCTCCACAAATACTTCCAGGAAGGAGCCAGATCCTGAGGTTCTTTCTACATTTCCTTCGACAAAGGGGCCGAACCCTGAGGTCCCCTTGTCTCCTCTTGTGTCGAAGGAATCAGATTCTGAGGTCCCCACTCATGTTTCTTTGGACCAGAATTCTGGGGTTCCTTCGCACCCTTATGCCTCGAAGGCGTCATTCCCATATCACCTTAAAAAGAAAACCTCAGATCAGCATGACAAGATGTTTGTGAGGTTTAGGCAAGTTAAGGTGAACATCCCTCTGTTGGAGGTGATTCAGCAAATGCCACCTTATGCCAAGGTTTTCAAGGACTTATGCACCAAGAAGAGAAAAACTCATGTTCCAAAGAAAGCTTTTCTTGCGGCTAACGTGAGTGCTTTGTTGGCACAACCCATGCAAGTCAAGTACAAGGACCCTGGCTGTTCTACTATCTCTTGTGTGATTGGTGATGTGTCCATACATCGAGCCTTATTGGACTTTGGTGCATCTGTTAATCTTCTGCCAAATTCTGTCTACGTCCACCTCGGTCTTGGAGACCTCAAACAAACAAAGACCACTCTTCAATTGGCTGATAGGTCTATGAAGAAATCGAGGGGTGTGGTGGAAGATGTGCTGATCAAAGTGGGAGAGTTCATTTATCCAGTTGACTTCTTTGTCTTGGATACTGAACTTGTGCCAAACCCACTTGGACAAATTCCAGTCATTTTGGGGCGACCATTCCTTGCGACTTCCAATGCATTGATCAATTGTCGCAATGGTCTGATGCGCATGACTTATGGTGGTGAATGCGCTGATTTCAACATCTTCACCATCGGTAAGAAGTTAGGTGCCTTCAATGACCCTGTTGGGGGCAACCTTACCCTGGGTTTGGATGAAATTGAAGTTGAGGGCACCTTCAAGTACTTCAGAGAATTGTTCGATGTAAATCATGAAGGTGGTGAAGATGTTTCATCTGGGCTGGCACAAGAAGGTGCCTTATGTTCTAATCATGTGGCCTCAGTACCACCTCCTTTTGATCTTGTGGCCCTTGAGCCACATTATTCTGATCTTGTGGCCCTGGATCCACATCCTTTTGATCACGTGGCCCTTGAGCCACAACCTTTCTATCATGTGGCTTTTGAGCCACAAGATACCATTTTTATGGCCTCTGGGCCACATGATCTTCATTCTGTATCTACTGAGGACCCCATGTGGGTTAAGAATCAACCACCTGATACCCTTCAACCTGATAGAGGTTCACCTCTCATTCATGCCTCCTATCTTGCTCACTCTCAAGAGGCATCAAACGACCACAACGCTTATAAGGGTATCAGATGGTCAAGCAATTCTGATTTGTATGTCGCGAGCCCATGCATGTGCATTTTTGGCTCGAGAGATGGCGGGTTCCCATTTGATGTCCCTTGACATATGAAGGTGGGAGCCCATTTTTGTACATAGTTATTAAAAAAAGAAAAAAAGTACAATAAAAGACTCCTTCAGTGAGCATCGATTGTTGTGGGCTCCAACCCTTGAGTATTTGGGCCCCATTTCTTTCACGTATTTGTATCCCTTCCTTTGCATCTGACAGGTTTTGAGGGAATTCGGGTTTGTCTCCATCAACATGACCTTGAACTTCCCTTTGTACTTCATGTTGGTGAGATCTCTCCTTTTTCATGCATAAATCCATGTAGTATCTTGCTCACATTCATTGAGGACAATGCATGAAGTAGGTGTGGGAGGGGGGGGGGTGTTTTACGTGTGTACATAGTTGAGTCTTTTTCCTTTGATTTTATTTTCTTTTGTGTGCATTATTAGGGTCATGTTAGTGTGCTGCATTTAATATCGATATATCTGCTTGCCATGATCCTTGGGTGACTTGTCTTCTTTTGCTTGCCTAGTGCTTCAAAATTTTCACATTTCTTTAAAAAACTTCATGTGTTTGCAAAAGAAAATATTTTGTGGGTTTTGTGTGTGTTTAGCATGTGCAAAACCGTTGAGAGGCAAAGTAAAAAGAAAGCTCCCAAAGTTGTCTTGAACTTGATGCATTAGGATATCTAGTACAGTGGCTTTAGGGTTTATCGAGTCGTTAGGATGCACCCCAGTTTTCCCTTGGGGATGAGTAATCATAGGGTTTCAGTGCTCAAACATTTAAAGAAGTCCACCCTGATCCTAATGAGTCAATAATTCGTGTCTGTTAACTTAAGGAAGTTTGTTGTTGTCAAGGACCCTTTAAATCTTGTTGTGAGACATTAAGTGTAGGGGTTTTGGTTCATGTGTAGATAAGAAATAAGTGAGTAGGTGTTCTCTCTTCTCGCATGACTCCTATCACTCGGGAAAGTAGGTCTGAGGGGACTCTGTGCCTGGTGCTTTCGAGTCATCTGACTTTGGATGCGCCGACCGAACTCTCGTTACACGGGTGGTAGGGATTGCCCTATGTGGAGATTTAGGGAAAGGTGTACGTGATAGTGTAAGTCCTCATGGGCAATGATGCATGAAACCTGACACTGGGAGAATGAAGCTCAAACTAATAAAAAGAAAAGAAAAAAAGAGAAAAGAAGCAAAAAGGAAAAATAAATGCAAATAAGAACCTTAATGGACTTTACACTTTGTATAACTTGAGGATGTTGAGGTTGTCCATGTTTTTCACTTAATTCCTTATTTAACTTGCCTGAATGGTTCATTAGATTAGGTGTGTGGACTGATTACCTATATAGAGTCGGCCCGTAGGATTACCGCGTCCAATGATTGACAAAATTTCTCCAACGAGTTGAGTGTCTAGATTGAATAATGCATCTTGTTCGGATTTTGTGGGTATATCCACTGAAAACCCTCATCAGACAACACTCCTCCTTGACAACAAGGAGGTTTAACGTCTTGTTGCACGTGCTAAGTGCAACCGTGATTCCTACGAAAGTGAGTTAGGATTTCTTATTTCTCGTTTGCTTTTCTCTTTCTTTGTTTTGTTCGGGACTAGCAAAAACTTAGGTGTGGGGGTATTTGATTGACATCATTTCATGCTTATATTTGTATCTTATATCCATTATCTTACACCTCAGCAATGCTACGTGACGAGTTTTATGTTTGAATTTCAGAAATAAAGAGGTTTGAAGAGAAGAGACATGAAAGGACCCAAAAGCAGGGGGAAAAAACTTAATTGTGAGACCTGGAGACTAAGATGCAAGGGAGAAGGACCTGAACGTAAGACCGAAGGACCTAAGAGCAAAACAGAAAACTCCACACCATCATGAGGGAGTATTTTGACAATTCGATTCAGGTCGGAGCTCCAATAAACAAAGTAGATGCATCAAAGACCAACAAACACATCAAGCAAAACCTAGCATCAAAACCAGACGGATCTGGATCTTGTAGACTGCCAATTGGCGGTCTGGAACCGCCAATTGGCGTTCCGGATCTTCCCGGATCCGATGAAACTTCTGGAGAGCGTGTATTAGATGATGTTTAGGCTATTTTTGGTATTTGTTTAGTCCCACATCGGGGGATTGTCCCGGATTACCTTTTTCTATGGCTATAAATAGAACTCTCCCTCCTCTCATGTAATCCATCTCTCTCTTGGTGGCCTTCTTCCCTACTAAGAGTGAAGCCTTGAAGCAAAACACTGGTAGAGGAAGGGCTGCTTGTAATTTGGAGTGAGTAATAATAGAAGTTTTTTTAGTTAATTGATGTTTGCTGTAGTTTTTACATTGCTTAGTTAATTTCAATTTACATGTCTTGCATGTTTCTTTAGTCTCATGTTCTTTTAGTCTCTTTAATTTTTCTTGCTTGCTTAGATTAATTTCAATTCAGTATTATGTTTCATTTGTTAATGTAGTTAGTGTAATGAGTAGTGAGTAGTTTGATACCCATTTGGGGGGGGGGGGGTGGAGTAATATGTGATATGATCATGTAGTGTATTAGGTGTGTGTTATCTTTATCCCTTGCGCTTTATATAATTTCCATAACCATCTAATGAGTTTTCACTCTAATCTTTGATATGCTAATTATCTTCAATGAAGCTTAGCTTATGCTTTGATTAGTTGACCTATTTTATGGGGAATGATAAAGTTAGGATATGGATGAAGTTAATATTGGAAACACAAGTTGTAGTGTATGTACTCTTGTTGCCTTTACCTTGGTTAATGTCTTGTATGTTTTACTGATATTGGGTTATCTTAATTCATGTGGAGGCATAGTAGGGTCTAGTCTTTATACATGTGTTCATTTAGCTTCATTCCAATTATTGTCTTGTATGTTTTAATGATGTAGTCTTATCTTAATTCATGTGGAGGCAAAGTTGGATGTAGTTTTATGATTTCATGCACTACATGTTGTGAGGAGCTTAATTGAACACACACACACCCACACCCACACACATCTTTATATTCACATTATTTCTCTATCCCCTATGGGGTTTGTTTTTATTTCTTATCTTTCATTTTCTTTTGCATTCTAGTGTAGTTTAGTGTAATCAATTTTTCTCTCCTTTCTTTACCACTCGCCTTCACATAAACCAAACGTCGATACACCTCCCAGTGGATGACCCTTATTTGCCACCGCTTCAACGCGGTCGTGCACTTGCGGTTTAAATAAAACGATCAATCAAGTACCTTCAACCACAGTGTTTGAGTCCTTCGCCTCCTCAGCCTGGATAGTGAAGACTCACCCAGACTTCCTGCCCTGTCCTCGTGGCGCCACAGATTAGTTGCCTTCGCTCTTCCCCACTGCTGGTGGTCCCCGCCTCCTGCTAGGCTCGCCCGGTCGGTTTAGACAATCCCTCACATAGTGCCCCTACTGACTGCATCCAAAGGATGGACCCATACGACGTAAACACTCCTGCTCAGGGTGGAACCTGCCGCAAGCTTGGTACGCATCTGACCCGCATGCTCCTCGCTCAACCTGAGGCTTCTTGCCCTGATTTCCTATGAAACAACCAGTTATAAGACCTCCCGCTCTCACTGGTGGCTTCCACACCTCCTGGTAATTCTCGTGGTAGTCTTCGTCTACAATGGTCCCGAACTTCACTGCGTCTGCCAAAGTCTGTGGCATGCTGGTGATCACACACGACCGGAGCTGCTTCTATAGTCCCTTGATAAACTTTCTCGCTTGCTGCTCTGGTGTCACATAAGTCTCCCAGCAGTAACGCGACAAAGCGCTGAACTTGCTAATGTATTTGGCTAAGGAAACCTCCTTCTGCTCGAGGGCCGTTTCTTTGGGTGACACACAGGAACCACCCACCCTGATACCAAGTTGTAATGTCCCGAAACAACGGAAAATTTAAACAAAAGAATTCAAACTCAAAGGGCGGAAATGTTACTCATATAATCATCAAACAGGTGAACCAAATTATTTTAGAGTCGTCAAAATACATGATTACATCAAAATACAAACTTGATAAAATACAAGTAGTCATGACGACCTCGAAGAGTCAGAAGAGAGGATCCCTGTCCCAAACTGCGCCCCGACAGTTTACCACCCAACAACACCTACTGAGATCCTCAAATGCAAATGTAACAACAATGTCTGAGTTTCTAGAAGGAAACCCCGTATACCAAGCCCACTATATGAAATGCAACCGTACAATAAAATGAACCTACTAGTAGCTTGTCATGTCATCAACAACAAGGAAGACAACCCCGTCACGGGTCAACTCAGAACCTTAGTCCCACAACATCAAAGGGCCTCTCTCAGAGACCTACCATAGGCACATACAATGTTACAGATAGTACACAGCGCACCCCCACACGTGGTTATACTAAACAGGGGTTCAGTGAGGGGTCTTCTGCACTTCCGTGTTAGAAGTATAAAATCTAAAACTCGTGATCAACACCACCCCGATGGAGCCGTCGCTCAGGTCGGTCCACTCACTCAGCAGGTGCCTAGCCAAGCTTCCCTGCCGTAATACATCGCCGGCAGTCCACCACCACCGTGGTCCTCCCCACAACCACTCGGTTTCCCAGGGGCCCTCCTGCTTCCACTCAATCGTGCGGGCTCAAACATCCCAACAAAGTCAATCAAAGGTATCTGCCACCCAAAGGGCCAGATAATCGACAGATTCAGACTGAAGTGTGGAGGGGTCATCATGCTCCCTAAGTTGTGCAACATTGTGCATTGGGATCCACGATCCCTCAGGTCTATTACTCTAATATGAGTCAAGTAAAGCATAAACTATGCCACAATCTATAATATAGATGTGGTACGTCCCAAGTATCCACAATCCTCCACACGGCGGTCCTTGGGCTGACACGAGCAACGCACCCACCGTCAGACCAATGCTCACATGCTAGGCAAGGACAAAAGTTTCTGTGGACAGAGTTGACACTTCACTAGGACAAGGATTCACTTCTGGGCCCAAACGGTCAACCAAAAAAGGTACACCGGTCTATGATTAGTAGCATATCATGCATCATATTCATGCTATATATCCTTTATTACCCAAAATATTGTGCTACTCGAGTTGTAGTTGTAGTGTTTCAGGTGTTAGGTAATGAAGAAGAGAAAAGGGAACAAAAAGGACATGAATGCAACAAGAATGGACTGAATTGAAGAATTCTTGACCCATTTGTAATGCACAAGGACTGCATCGCAAATCAGGAAGGACCCTAGTGAAAATCCGGAGGGAGCTGATTGTGAAATGTAAACTATTGTGACACATGACTTGAACAAGATCAGTATTTTGCCAATTAAACTCAAATAAGTTTAAGACAGTTGATTAGGGCTTCGTTCAACGTGCAATATATAACACTGAAGCTCCAGGTAGAAATCGAGACCGATCGAGCGCAAACGATCTCCTAGTGGTTGATATGGATCCATCACTAGCTAATGCATGATTTAACCATGCCTGAATGACAGAATGGATGCACGTATATCACATCAGCAATCGACAACAAGAACGTAAAGAAAAGACGAGTGCATGCAAGGTCTACAATTGATGCATGACCTAGATGATAATCAATCTAATATTTTGCTTTGAGTTTTAAGGTCAGAGATGTATAGATAGGGGATTGATTATTAATAGATCTAGGAGCAAACTACAGGTCACAACATGCCAAATTAAGCTCTCAGACAACAAGACTGAAATCAAAACAACCAGAAGAAATTGTGGAGCAAACAAAGCTCACCAGGCTGCCAGTTGGCGGCCCAAGATCGTTGATTGGCGGTCCAATTAGCTTCGCGTTTCTCCAAATTTCTCCTGGTGCCTCCCCTAGATGCTGGGATGTCCCTGAAATAAACAAAAACTAAAAACAAAAGATTAAACCCACTCGAATCGTCCAAATCAGAGCCGGGACAGAGCACCTCTCCGGCAATGGCGCCAAAAACTTGATTGTCTTCCTTTTAAATACTGCAAGTACACGGTGTCGGTGAAGACGTGGAAAGTACGGGTCAATCCACAGGGAGGTGTGTCAACTCGAGTTCTTTCGAAGGCAAGTTGGAAAGAGAGGAAGAATTTGTGGTGACACTAAACTAAACTACGAATGAACAAACAATAAAACTAAACCCCAATAGAGTGAACGTGTGTATATATGTGTGTTAGTGAGTCTTCTTTTCAATTAGGAACAAGTGTAGTTTGTGTGGCATACAAGTAGAAGGTAGTGTAGAATCTAAGTGTAGGATACACGACACTACATGGAAAACCACGAACATACATATCAAAGTTGATGTTGATTTTAGATTATCAAGCATACAATAAGTACCTAGTGTGGCCATTAGAGCATCAATCAATTCTACATAAAACCTAAATCTTTCATGTAAATGTGCACCAAGCATGGATAAACTCAACTTTATGTGATAGATCCATACATATCAAGCCATTCCCATCAAACCATTATAAGCAACAAGATAAACTCTAAAGCTAGCATGAGATAAGTACCAACTGTGGACATTATCTCATCTAATACAAGTTTAAGCATGCTATAAGTATAGATCTATATGAATCATATGAAATGACAGAAATAAAAGAAACCATCACTATCACATAGTCTACATTACCTCCACCCCAAATGGGGATGTAACTACTCACTACTCATTAAGAAGACTCTACGAAATTAAACTAAGAATGCAAGAATTGAAAAAGACAATATAAAACTAACTAAGAAAATTTATTTTATTAATATGACTCACATTACATGTAGCATTCTTCTCCACTTGAGTTTTGCTCTAAGGCTTACTCTAAGTAGAGAGAATGCCACCAAGCAATGGGTAAATAGAAAGGAGGAGGAAGAGTTCTATTTATAGTCATAGAAAAGGACAACCGGGGACGATCCCTCGGTATGGGACTAAACACATACTATAAATGGACATAAAACATCATAATCGAACACCCGACTAAACCATAAATCATTTGGAGCAATTTGGACTGCCAATTGGTGGTCTGGGATAGCCAATTGGTGGACTGGATTGGTTGGATAGAGTTTGGATTTCGGTGGCTCGTGTCTGGCTTGATTTCTTGATGTTTAATGAACCCGATTAGGTTGTTGATGTTTCGGCCCGGATCTAATTGCCAAAATATTCATGATGGTGTGGAGTTTCTTGATTTACTCATTGGTCCTTTGGTTTACATTCAGGTCCTTCTCTCTTTCATCCTAGTCCATAAGTCTTGCAATTTGTCCTTTTCCTTGCTTTTAAGTCTTTTTTCAGTCTCTTCTTCCCAAGCATGTTTATTCGTGAAACTTAAACATAAAACTCATTACGTAACATTGCTTAGGCTAAAAATAAAGGATATAAGACACAAATATATGCATGATATGATGTCAATCAAATACCCCACACCTAACGTTTGCTAGTCCCGAGCAAAGCAAAGAAAGGGAAAAATAAAAGAAAGGAAAAAACATACGTAAAATAGGGAAATCGTAACTCACTTTTGTAGGAATCGCGGTTGCACTTAGCCAGTGCAACAAGCCATTAAACCTCCTTGTCGCCAAGGAGGAGGAGTGGTGTCTCCTGAGGGTTTTCAACAGATATACCACAAAATCCGAACATTGATGCATTAATCAACCTAGAAACTCGACTCGATAGACTCATTTTGGTCGATCATTGGACATGGTAATACTACAGACCGACTCTATATTTGTAACCAGTCCACACACCTAGCCTAATGAATCATTCGTGTAAGTTAATTTAGGACTCAAGTGAAAGACATGGACAACCTTATCATCCTCAAGTGATACAAAGTGTAAAGTCCATTAAGGTTTTTATTTGCATTCCCTTTTTTCGTTTTCTTTTTGTTTTTTTTCTCATTTTATTTTTATCTAGTTGGTGTTTGATTCTCCCAGGTTCAGGTTTCGTGCATCATTGCTTATGAGGACTTACACTATCACGTACACATTTCCCCAAATCTCTACATATTGGGATCTCTACCACCCGTGTAACGGGAGTTCAGTCGTTGCATCCCAAGTCATATGACTCGAAAGCACCAGGCACTAAGTCCCTCCAGACCTAATTTCCCGAGTGATAGGAGTCGTGTGAGAAGAGAAAACACCTACTCTTTTTTTCTTATCTACACATGAACCAAAACCCCTATACTTAATATTTCACAACAGAAGTTTAAGGGTCCTTGACTACAACAAACATCCTTATATTAACAGACACAAATTATTCAACTCATTAGGTTCAGGGTGTACTTCTTTATTTGTTTGAGTATGGAATCTCTATGATTACTCTCCCCCAAGTGAAAATTGGGGTGCATCCTTACGACTATATAAGACCCATAACCACTGTACTAGATATCCCAATGCATCAAGTTCAATACAATTTTGTGAGCTTTCTTTTTTACTTTGTCTGTCAACTATTTTGGACGTGCTAAACACACGCAAAACCCACAAAACATTTTTATTTTGCAAACACATGAAGATTTTTGAAAGAAATGAAAATTTTAAAGCACCAGGTAAGCAAAAGAAGACAAGTCACCCAAGGATCATGGTAAATAGATATATCGATATTAAATGCAGCACACTAACATGACCCAATCAATACAAACAAAAGAAAACAAAACAAAATGAGAAAGACTCGACTATGTACTCACGTAAAACACCATTCACACTTAGTTCATGCATTATCATCAATGAATGTGAGCATGATACTAAATAGATTTATGCATGAAAAAGAAAAGATCTCACCAACGTAAAGTACAAAGGGAAGTTCATGGTTATGTTGATGGACACAAACCCGAATTCCCCTTAAAACCTGTGAAATACTAAAGAAGGGATACAAATACATGAAAGAAATGGGGCCCAAATACACAAGGTTGGAGCCCACAACAATCAATGCTCACTGGTTGAGTCTTTTTTTCTTTTCTTTTTGAAACATAACTATGTACAAAAATAAGTTCTCATCTTCATTTGTCAAAGACATCAAATGGGAACCTCGAAAGTGGGTCAATGCACTTGGAATGGGAACATGACACCACGCAGGGAAATCATACTCATGCGTGGCCCCCTCACAAAGAGCACAAGATGAAAGGAGAGGTTCATGAATTGGATGCAAAAACGTCTGATTCACAGGATCAAACTGAAAGACCTTGAACCTCTCAAGGGTTTGGGAAATATTGTGCAACGAGGAAGAGTTTCTCCCATTGTGGTACTGAAGTTGTGATCATCAATCCAAACTCTCCAACCAACAGACTGGTGAGTCGGAACGAGGTCAAGAACCTCATTATGCATGTCCGACTCACCAGGCGAACATAAAGTGTAAGACCCGCTTTTCCGTTACAATGTTAATATTATATCCACACCCTATGTTACACATAAGTTAGTTTTTAGAATATTAAATTGTGTTATGGCATATAGTTGAGCTGATTTGATCGGATTTCTCATTTTTCGATCGGGTGCGACAAATCGAGCTAGTGCGCGGTAGGTTGACTCGATCGACTCAATTTGGGCCCGGGTGTGTGTTGAGACGACTTTGGGCTGAGCCAGGTTGGAGGTGGCGTGGAATTGGAAGAGAACTTGGGAGTTACACGCACTTTCAAGGGAGACTTCTGCGTCTCCTTGCTGGTGTCATTTTTGGCAAGTCTTGAAGTGGCTTGATAGCTAGGAAGTTGGAGAGTTGTGTGCACAACTATAAGGCCCTCCCAGACGTCCTCTTCCTCCTTTTTCCATCCTCACACACACCACTTCACACCACTCATTCCTCCTCTCCAGCTGATTGGTGAGCTGATCTCCGTGGAGTTGGGAGCTACGTCAAGTGCAGCTTTGTGCGGCTAGAAGAAGAGGTTGTGGGCAGAATCTCTGGAAAAGCTCGGCCAATCTTCCTTGCTGATCAGGTATGCTCCAGGACCCTTAGTGTAATAGGAAGTATGGAGTGTTGGATGGATATTAGTCCAGCACTAATAGGGTATTCGGTCTGAGGTTTGGAGTTGCACAAGTAGAGATCTACCCGATCGGGTGGGCTGTGGTGCACTCTCCAGATTTTCAGTGGTTGACTGAGCATCTCCCTCTCTACCATGATTCTTGACTCATGATTTCCTTGGTGGTTTGTTGGAAAAACCAGAGGTGATGAGGCTGGGCCATGGAGAGCTAGAAGGGGAGGGGTTTTGCATGCATGTTGCGCTACCTGTTAATCACCTTGTGATGTTTGTTCTTGTGAGCTTTCAGATGTTATACTTCTGCATGATATTGTGATCATGTCCAGACATGTATGCATGAGATGTTTCTGATATTATATAACATATTTATATGTTATTTCATGAGTTTAGTCAGATATCATTTGTAGGACTCGTTGCTGATTTCTGCTCTTGTGTCCATGCATGATCTAGCTAATAGGTCTAGATAATATTGCATGAATCGTTCTGATTTTAGTCCAGTAATGATCAACAAACATACATGCTCTGATTTGTCAATCCCCTATGATATATTCATGACATTGCATCTGAACATAAGTCGCATATGTTCATCGAGATGCGAATGCAACAGGTATAATTGCCTGTCTCGACTTGAGTATTGCGATGAGTTAATCCAATCTGATTTTATTCAAACCATGTTTAGCTCATGTGTATTATCTGATTTTTGGTATGACGTAACTGATATATCTTGATATGCTCTCACGTGGGACTAAATTAGGAATCATCTATGATCTATGCTATTCATACTATGACGTCTAGTATTGTGCAAATCTACAAGCCTGTATATCAATATATCTGTATCGACTATGAAGGTACTTAGACTCCTGATTTCAGAGGCATGTTTTATATATAGGACTACTGATACATTTTTGAATTAATTCCAAGCCATCTAATCTCTGACCATGTTCGGGACCACAAGTTCTAATGCATGCGTGTTCTCAAATTTATGGTGTATGCTATCGATTACCTGTAGTGGTTGATCATCATGTATTCTGTTGTTATACATGTTTTGTTATTTTGTTAAAACCGATATATCACTGATATGAGTTGTTGTGTTGTGATTGTGGTTGACCTTTAGGATTCAGACCTTATGACATCCTTATCATGACCCATAGATGACTCGATGTGTTGTTTACCTTGAATTGCCAATCCGAGTATGATTGCTTGCTGATTTTGGTTGGGTTTCTGTTTGGAAGTTTATGATTTTGTTTCGTCGGGGCTGTTAGGAGGGTATCAGGATACTCTTCCTTGAGCTCGTTCCATAGCTTGTAGCTGCATTTGACTTTACATGCTTAAGTAGCTTGCATTGCATTTAATCTGATTAATAATTATGGGCACATTCTATTTTCTGGGCCGACGGGCCACGAGTGGGTCCTCTAGCTCCAGAGGCCATTCGCATAAGACCTTCACATTGGGAGGCCAGGCGTAAGATAAGTCCTGGGCATGCACGCTGCCATTCTGTCTCAGGGTAGGTATTCCAAAGTTCGCGATGGCACCATGTAGGTCACTTGCCGTGATTTGGGACACTTACCCGGCGCACCGCCTTGTGCCGAGCGATGGGTCACTGTTGAGTGACCACCTTTGACCAGCGAGGCTGGTGTTCAGGTTCGTCTCGAGGAATGGGTTCGGGTGCGCCCGACCGACGGGCTTATGGAGTCGTAGCCTTTTGTTGCACTTGGTGTTTTCTGTTTTGTTTTGGATGCTTTTGTCTTAATTAGACTCCCTGCATGATTCTGTAAAATGTTGTTTTGTACAGGAGCATACTGAGTTTTCTTAATTGAAAACTCACACATTTGTTAATGCGGTGCTTGCAGGTACTTAGGTCCCCACAAGGCAGACTGGACGAGTGTTGAAGATTCTGTACACGAGGGATACGTCGACCAGAGTCTTGATTCTATCTTACTTCGGCTTACTGTTATTGTAATTGCTTTGAGACTCAGATATTATTGTTGAACTTTTCAAATATGGACATTTTTATTGCCTTGTTATTCCTGTAAATTATCCATCTCCGTATGTCCTTTATGTCTTGTCGAGTCATCTCGTTTGGTTCGTCTTTTGTAACTCCTTCGGTCGTCGCGGAGGTCTTTGATCGCGACACTAGTATTCTTTCCTAGTGTGCGTACCCACGGATCGGGGGTGTTACATAAAGTGGGTCTCTTACCCAAGATATCCTCTAAGGAACTCCCAATACCATCAATGGTAATGTAGTTGTTTGATGTCCCATCATTTCCAAGATGATCAGAAACAATAGTGAGAGGCAAACTCTCAGCAGGTCGTTTAAAATTAAGGGTACTAGGGAGCTCTTGCTCCACTAGAGGTGAGTCCTTAATAGGCACAACATAAAGAACATGTGACTCAAGGGCCACGAGACAAAAAGATAAGGCACAATCCTGTGCTGACTCATAATGAAGATGGTCCATGTCATTCTCAATTTGGATCGTTTACGCCACCATGTGATCGTGAATTGAAACTCCAAGTCCCTCAAACTGACTAGGAGTTTGACTTTGAAAGATTGTGCTTTGAATTTGTGGATGTGGTGGTGGTTCGATATCAAACGATGAATCCTCATCATTACAAGAAAAGTTACCATCCTCACGTTCACACAATTGTTGCGTGATTTGACTCACTTCCATTGCCATATTTTGCATGGTGATGCATTGCATACATTGCATCATATGTCTTTCATTTAGATTACTTTTACATCAATAAATGCTACTAAGGTATGTGTTTAGTCTTATTTACAGAATACAGGGACCTGAATACAATTTACCCACATCCCGAGCATAAACACATGCAAAAGACTCATTTCTATCATAAAGACCAAGTTCAAGATTATCGGGTTACGAATGGAAATGTATCCAAGCATAAAAGCATTCAAGTCCTAATTGCAAAAAGAACAAGGACTTAAGCACAAAAGTAGCCAGGGACTTAACTGCAAAAAGTCAAGGACCTAATTGCAAATCACGAGTAGCTTTTATTCTCTTGGAGAAAATATATAGAAAAATCAATGTATATCTCCAAATATGTGAAGGAATTAATCCGGAGCTCAAAAGAATGGAAAGAATCAATCCAGACACGCAAAGAAGGATCAAATCATACCATAAACATTCAACCAAAATCCGGACAAAATCAGGCCAGATTGTGCGGCGTTTCCGCCGCCCAAGCATCGATCCGCGTATCCCAATTTCGTCCAGTCGTGTCTGGACACGTGTACTTTCCAATATTATACCTAGATCCCTTGTAGCAACTATAAATAGACCCAAGAACGATGTTAGAAGGGTCCTTAGTCTTTGGTGTTAGTGTTTATTCTTAACCTTAGTTTTGTATTCTTCTTTTCATTAATAAAATTCTGTCTTTTATTCCTTACTTTTAGTTTTCTTTTGTAATGTCTCAAGGACCCCTTCTTCCTCCCTCTATGAGTTTCTAACTCCTTCCAAAGGGTGGAGGTGACGGATTTAGGGTGAAGAGAAGATGAATAAAGTTATTATTTTAATTTCGTATTAGTATGTTTTGATTACTTGAGTTTATGTTAAATCATTTATCATGTAATGCTTTATAACTAATGTGATTTATTATAAGTTTCAGAGTTCTCTAATCTAAACCTTAAATCTAAACCTCCACCCAACGGAATTCACCTCTTTGTTCTTGTTTTAGTTTTAATTGTTCTTGATTCTTGCTTTAGATAATTAAAAATCAAAAATCTCAAAACCAAACTTATTTCTTCTCTCCTTCTTTCCCCCAATTGAAATCACATTAATAACAAATCTCTCCCTCCTTGTGTTCGACCCGTATTTGCCACGTCTCCATTGACGCCGTGCACTTGCAGTATAAATTTAATTCACATCACATGGACTGTTGAGTGGTTTCACTGAAAGTAAGGAGAGTTTGTTTTAAGGAATCAAGTATGTTGTCAAGTGTGAGGCTCAAGTTAGAGCTTGGACAATTTTGGGGTTGGGTGTTGATGGGCTGAGAATGAGTCCAATGATTAGGAGTAGGGTGTTGGTAGAATTCTGGGTATTCGGGATGAGGATACTGGGGAGGGAATGATGTATAAGAATTCGTATAAGAATCGTACCCACGAATCCATCCCTCTCGGGTTGTAAGTGGTTGCGTAATGGTCACATTGAGTATTTTGGGAAAAGGTGTGCTCAATATTTTGGGAAGAGGGGTAAATAAGGAAATTCCCCGAAAACATGACCACTCAACCTGCAATGTCACAACGTACAACTACTGGAGCTACCGATGCACTTGTGTCATCTACCACATGCCTGAAAGAGGCCAAAGGTTCTTGTAATGTCTCAATTTGTTGACCAACATATGATTCAACATAACTAAATGGAGGTCTAGCAGTCGGTGCCTCTCTCATATTACCCTTATATGAAGAATGCTCAGCTACAAAATTTAGTTTGTCCCAACCATACAGGGTATTTTTCTGAGCCACCCCATGCTGCATGGGTCCAGAATACCATAGAGAATTGTCCTGGTTCCAACAAAGGTTTTTGATGAGTCTTGCCATATGTTTAGACATTTCTCCTGTTGAGCCTAATCTTATGATAATCAAGTAATAATTGTCGATACGTTGTGTGAATGGATTGATAGGTTTTGCCACATATTTAGACACTTCCTATGCACGAAGATTGATTGATCGTTTTATATTAACCGCAAGTGCACGGCCGCGTTGAAGCGGTGACAAATACGGGTCGTCCACTAGGAGGTGTGTCGACGATTGGTTTGCTCGAAGGCGAGAGGTAAAAAGGAGAGAAATGTTGGTTACACTAAACTACACTAAGGTGCAAATGGAAATGGAAGAGAAGCAAGAAAACTAAACCCCAAAGGGGGTAGAGAAATAATGTGAACATAAAGAAGTGTGTGTGTGTTCATTAAGCTCCTCACAACATGTAGTGCATGAAATCATAAAACTACATCCAACTTTGCCTCCACATGAATTAAGATAAGACTACATCATTAAAACATACAAGACAATAATTGGAATCAAGGTACATGAACTCAAGTATAAAGACTAGACCCTACTATGCCTCCACATGAATTAAGATAAGACTGCATCATTAAAACATACAAGACATTAGCTAAGGTAAAGGCAACAAGAGCACATACACCACAAATTGTGCTTCCAATATTAACTTCATCCATATCCTAACCTTATCATTCCCCATAAAATAGGTCCACTAATCAAAGTATAGGCTAAGCTTCATTCAAGAGCATTAGCATATCAAAGATAAGAGTGGAGACCCATTAGATGGCTATGGAAATCATATAAAGCTCAAGGGATTAAGATACACACACTTAATACACTACATGATTATATCACATATTTCTCCACCCCAAATGGCGATGGAACTACTCACACATATTTAAACCAACTACTCTAATAAAATGAAGCACTATACTGAAATGAAACTATACTAATCAAGTAAGAAATATTAAAGAAGCATAAAACTAAACAAGCACCAAAGCAAACATATTAAAGAAAATTAACTAAGAAAGAATTAACAAGCTAATGAAAACATCTATTACTAACTCACTCAAATTACAAGCAGCTCTTCCTCCACCATAGTTTTGCTTCAAGGCTTCACTCTTAGTAGGGAAGATGCCACCAAAGAGAGAGATGGATACAATGGGAGGTGAAGAGTTCTATTTATAAGCATGGAAAAAGCTAATCCGGGACAATCCCCCGATGTGGGACTAAACCAATACCAAAAATAGCCTAAACACACATTAATACAACTCCAGGAGAAAGCTGAGCGGATCTGGGCTGATCCAGACCGCCAATTGGGGGCCTATAAGGCCCAGATCGCTTTGGTTTTGGTTACGCTTTTCTTGCTGTGTTTCTTGGTCCTGGATGCATCTACTTGGTTTGTTGGAGCTCCGACCCGAATCGAATTGCCAAAATACTCCCCATGATGGTGTGAAGTGTCCTGTTTTGCTCTTAGGTCCTTTGGTCTTACGATCAGGTCCTTCTCCCTTGCATCTTAGTCCCCAGGTCTCACAATTAAGTCCTTTGTTCCTGCTTTTGGGTCCTTTCATGACTCTTCTCTTCTAACCTCTTTATTCCTGAAAACTAAACATAAAACTCGTCACGTAGCATTGATTAAGTGTAAGATAATGGATATAAGATACCAATATGAGCATGAAATGATGTCAATCAAAGACACACACACGAACACACACATACATGCTTACATGCATCATTCATCACTTATTTCACTTCATATGTGCATACACTCCACTCCTTAGGGGGTTCTCTTCCTGATTTCCAATTTTTAGTTGCTTTCTTTTGCATTTCTTACTTACTAGTTTAGTATAGTTTAACTTAGCATAATCAAATCTCTTTCCCTTTTTTAGCCACTTGATTTTGGATAAACCAGAGGGTAGTCACCTCCCTGTGGATCGACCCGTACTTGGCACGTCTTCACCAACGTCGTGCACTTGCGATAATTAAAATGTTTAAACAATTATCGACATGCAAGTGAATCTTTTTCTTCTGTATAAGATGAAATGCTTGAAATAATTTTATCCTAATAATAACATAATTTAATTTTTACTCTTTTGGACACCTTTATGATGCCAGAAGGTCAATTTTTTCCAATGATCAACTATTTGGATATGTCAATCCATCTACCTATATATGGGAATCACAATAAATCGGGTCAGCTTGCAACTCTCATGAAAGAACAAGACAAAAGATATTATGTTCTCCCTTATCAGAGAAGTAAATTTGTTAATTCAATGTAAGTGGAGATTTATTTTGTAATAAACTTCTAATTATATATAAACATAGCTCATTGGAAGATTGTCGTTATATGCCCCGAGACTATTTCGGCATATTGGTTTGATCTTTTGGGATCGATTAAACCAAGGGAATCCATCAAGAAACTTGTTTCAATGCAAGTTTGTTTTAATCATCGTATTTGTAATCCGTGTATTTTTATTAGTATTATCGAATTCATGTGTGAATAACTTGTGCTACTCAGGACAATGAAGATTTACAAAGTGTTAGGTGGCATGAGAACAACCCGTGCAAAAATGGGAGTAACATGGCATAGAATGAGAGTAAGTTCTTAAATTTTTCCCCCCATTTTTGTTAAGTAAGTTAAGTAATGGAACATAAATTTAGCGAATTTATAATTTTATAGTACAAGCAAATTGGAAATACGGAATGTGGTTACTACGTGATGAGATACATGGAGGAAATCCTCGAAATTGCACCCCAAAACGTATCCCTATCCGAGGTAATATAGATCGCTATTCAGTTGTATAATTATAGTTTCATTACTTATGTTACCAACATACAATATGATCTTTAATATAATCAAACATCTTTGTGAATGAATGTCAAATGTTTGCCTATGTATGCTTGCTTTTTAATGATTGTCTTTGTGGATGAATATGTGTATGTACTTGTAAATGAATTTGTTGTGCAACATAAATGCTTTTCTTGTGCAGGTTGAATGTGTTTGTTATACAAGAATCTATGATTGCTACGATTTGTATTTATTTATTTTAATATGGAAAGGGTATAGACGTCGGTTGTAGGTAATAGTCGACGTCTATTCCCTTCGAGAAAGGAATAGACGTCGGCTATAGGGTATCATCGACGTCTATACCTGGAGAATAGACGTCGGTGACTGGGTAGACCCGACGTCTATTCTCGAGGTCTAGACGTTGGTGACTAGGTAGAACTGACGTCTATTCTTGAGGTATAGACGTCGGTTGGGAAGAACAACCGACGTCCATACCTAAAGAATAAACGTCGGTTGTTGAGCGACTGATGATGGGAATTTTAACTTATACCGCAAGTGCACGGTGTCAATGAAGACGTGACAAATACGGGTCGAACACAAGGAGGGAGAGATTTGTTATTAATGTGATTTCGATTGGGGGAAAGAAGGAGAGAAGAAATAAATTGGGTTTTTGAGATTTTTGGGTTTTAATTATCTAAAGCAAGAAAAAAGAATGATTAAAACTAAAACAAGAATAAAGAAGTGAATTCCGTTGGGTGGAGGTTTAGATTTAGGGTTTAGATTAGAGAATTCAGAAACTTATAATAAATCATGTTAGTTATGAAGCATTACATGATAAATTATTTAACACAAACTCAAGTAATCAAAATATACTAACACAAAATTAAAATAATAACTTTTATTCGTGTTCTCATCACCCTAAATCCGTCACCTCCACCCTTTGGAAAGAGTTAGAAACTCATAGAGGGAGGAAGAAGGGGTCCTAGAGGCATTACAAAAGAAAACTAAAAACAAGAAATAAAAGACAGAATTTTATTACTCCAAAGAAAAGACTACAAATAAAAACAACAACTAAAAACTAGGTCTAAGGCCAATTAGGTCCTTGTCTTTTTGCAATTAAGTCCCTGGCTACTTTTGTGCTCAAGTCCTTGTTCTTTTTGTAATTAGGTCTTGAATGCTTTTATGCTTGTATACATTTCCATTTGAAACCCGATAAGCTTGAACTTGGTCTTTATGATAGAAATGAGTCTTTTGCACGCGTTGATGCTCGGATTGTGGGTAATTTGCATTCAGGTCCCTGTATTCTGTAAATAAGACTAAACACATACCTTAGTAGCATTTATTGATATAAAAGCAATCTAATTGAAAGACATATGATGCAATGTATGCAATGCATCACCATGCAAAATATGGCAATGGAAGTGAGTCAAATCACGCAACAATTGTGTGAACGTGAGGAGGGTAACTTTTCTTGTAAAGATGAGGATTCATCGTTTGATATCGAACCACCACCACATCCACAAATTCAAAGCACAATCTTTCAAAGTCAAACTCCTAGTCAGTTTGAGGGACTTGGAGTTTCAATTCACGATCACATGGTGGGGTAAACGATCCAAATTGAGAATAACATGGACCATCTTCATTATGAGTCAGCACAGGATTGTGCCTTATCTTTTTGTCTCGTGGCCCTTGAGTCACATGATCTTTATGTTGTGCCTATTAAGGACTCACCTCTGGTGGAGCAAGAGCTCCCTAGTACCCTTAATTTCAAACGACCTGCTGAGAGTTTGCCTCTCACTATTGTTTCTGATCATCTTGGAAATGATGGGACATCAAACAACTACATTACCATTGATGGTATTGGGAGTTCCTTAGAGGATATCTTGGGTAAGAGACCCACTTTATGTAACACCCCCGATCCGTGGGTACGCACACTAGGAAAGAATACTAGTGTCGCGATCAAAGACCTCCGCGACGACCGAAGGAGTTACAAAAGACGAACCAAACGAGATGACTCGACAAGACATAAAGGACATACGGAGATGGATAATTTACAGGAATAACAAGGCAATAAAAATGTCCATATTTGAAAAGTTCAACAATAATATCTGAGTCTTAAAGCAATTACAATAACAGTAAGCCGAAGTAAGATAGAATCAAGACTCTGGTCGACGTATCCCTCGTGTACAGAATCTTCAACACTCGTCCAGTCTGCCTTGTGGGGACCTAAGTACCTGCAAGCACCGCATTAACAAATGTGTGAGTTTTCAATTAAGAAAACTCAGTATGCTCCTGTTGTGGGGCCACACACTCGTTCATTTTGGAGGGATTTGCGAGCGTGTTGGGCCCTACCCCTACGATGTTGACTATCACGTTGGAAGTCAGCACACCATTGGGTTTGGTGGGCACTGTGGGGAGCTTCCTCCTCGACACCACGATTGTATCGGAAGATCAGGAGTTTCCGGCTAACCCTATCTTGTTGCCGATGGAGGACTTCGACGTCATACTGGGGATGGATTCGCTATCCCAGTACGATGTGCGAGTTTTGTGCCGGGAGAAGAAGATTCTGATTCCGAGGAAGGGTCTACCTGATGTGCTGATCAGGGGGACGAAGGACAGGGGAGCTAGAGTAGTCGTATCAGCAGTGAGGACACAGAAGTTGATGCAGCAGGGTTGCAGAGCTTTTGTGGCCACCTTAGTAGTTCTAGATCCTGAGGTGAGGAGATTGGAGGACATTGAGATAGTCCAAGATTTTCTAGAGGTATTTTCTGACGATGTCTCCAGTTTGCCGCCTCATGGAGAGATTGAGTTCGATATTTATTTGGTAACTAGGACTACACCGCAGTCGAAGGTGTCGTACAGAATGGCACCTGTTGAGTTGACAAAGCTGAAGAAGTAGTTGCAGGATCTGATGGATACAGGGTTCATCTGACCTAGTGTCTCGCCTTGGGGAGCGCAACTACTCTTTGTGAAGAAGAAGAATGGATCGCTACGGATGCGTATTGACTACAGGATACTAAGCAAGGTTGCTGATGTGGATTAAATTTATACCGCAAGTGCACGACGTCTATGAAGACGTGGCAAGTACGGGTCGAACACAAGGAGGGAGAGATTTCTTAGTTGATGTTATGTTTGATTAAGAGGAAGAAGGAGAGAAGAATCAATTGGGTTTTTAGGTTTTTGGATTAAGTAGCTAAACATGCACAAATAAAACTAAAACAAGAAATAAGAGAGAAATCCGTTGGATGGAGGTTTAGATTTAGGTTTAGATCAGAGAATTACTGAAACTTATTGTAAATCATGTTAGTTATGAAGCATTACAAGATAAATGACTTAACATAAACTCAAGTAATCAAAATATACTAATCATGAACTTAAAATAATAACATGCAATTCATCTTCTCTAACCCTAAATCCGTCACCTCCACCCTTTGGAAAGAGTTAGAAACTCATGGAGGGAGGAAGAAGAAGGGATCCTAGAGACATTAAAAGAAAAGAGAAACAAAACAAAATAAAACAGAAATTTATTACTAATGATCCAAGACCAAAGGTTCCAAGATGTGTTACATTCATGCTACGAGGCTATTTATAGCCGATACAAGGGATACCAGTATATGAAAGGAAAGTACACGCGTTGCTACCGGACTGGAGGAAATTTGAACGCCGGATGATCAAGGGGGGCGGCGAATTCGCTGCAGATAATGTGTAATGTGCGGCGGATGCGCCTCACACGATGCTCGGATCAGGTCCGGATTTTGGCTGTGCGTTTATGGTATGATTTGATCCTCCTTTGCGCGTCTGGATTGATTCTTTCCATTGTCTTGAGCTCCGGATTAATTCCTTCCATTGTTGGGGATTTATTTTTTACTTTTCTTTTGACTTCTCCAACACAATAACTTTGCCCTTTTATTTTGTAGTCAGGTCCTTGACATTTTGCACTTAAGCCCCTGACCTTTTTGTGATTAGCTCCTTGAATGCTTTTGTGCTTGGGTGCATTTCCATTTGAAACCCGATAAACTTGAACTTGGTCTTTGTGATAGAAATGAATCTTTTGCACGCGTTTATGCTCGGAATGTGGGTAATTTGCATTCAGGTCCCTGTATTCTGTAAATACGACTAAACACATACCTTAGTAGCATTTATTGATATAAAAGTAATCTAAATGAAAGACATATGATGCAATGTATGCAATGCATCAAATATCCCCACACTTAGATTTTGCTAGTCCCTAGCAAAACAGAATATATATAAAAAAATGAAAACAGGAAAATCCTAACTCACTTTCGTAGGAATCACGGTTGCACTTAGCATGTGCAACAAGCCTTTAAACCTCCAAGTTGCCTTAGAGGACGAGTTTTGTCTCGTGAGGGTTTTCAGCTGGCACACCCACAAAGTCTTAATTCAACATTCCATTAATAGCTCTCAATATTTTTACCTCAACCTTATACATCTCACTTAGAATTCTTGCATGCTCATTATACAATTCTAACTTATAAAAAGTTTGACTTGGTCTTTATTCCTCCAACATTCACACCACTAACCCTTCTACACATGTTATCACATAAATTATTTTGCACGCCTCCTCTGGTGGTGAAGTATCATTTGGATCAACCATGGCATGAATCATTCTTTTAGCTTTGGGCCTTGAGTATCTTAAAGTATTTTTTTTCTTTTTCCGTGATTCAACACATTTGCCTTTTCTTTTTGACACTTATACCCTTTTTGTATTCGTGTAGCGAGTTTGGTCGATAATCCCGAGCTGGTAGACTCAAGTTACCGGGTTTCAAGATACCCCAACGGACCAGTGACTCAAAGGCTTGGGCTTTTGTAATCATTTTGCAAAATGTGTTTTCTTCACTTTATTCCTTTATTTTTATTTTTATTTTCCTCAAGGCTTAATTGCTATTAGAAGTCCACACTTCCCGGTATATTTTGCTCAACCTCTGCTTTTTATCAACCACTTCAAAGATTTGATTCATCCAATTTAAGTGCATACATGTCTTAAAGGGCAATGAGTTATTTCTTTGGAACTTAGATTTATGTCATAATTTCTACAAGCAGAACTATATAATAAGGAACAAAAACTCAATGCAATTTGTACACGGGTTCTGGCAGTTCAATCTTAAGCTATGTCATGAAACATTGAATTTTTTCTTTCTTTCTTTTTCTTTTTTTTAGAAATAAAAGAACAGATATATAGATAGATATATACATAAACACCCCCCACACCTAAATCCTGCATTGTCCTCAATGAATGTGAGCAAGATACTACATGGATTTATGCATGAAAAAGGAAAGATCTCACCAACGTGAAGTACAAAGGAAAGTTCATGGCTCTGTTGATGGACAAAAATCCGAATTCCCTCAAAAACCTGTGAGATGCTAAAGAAGGGATAAAATACAACAGATGAATTTTTATTTATTTATTTATTGTTATACATATATAACTATGTACAAACATAAGTTCCCATCTTCATTTGTCAAAAGACATCAAATGGAAACTTCAAGAGTGGGTCAGTGCACCTGAAAAGGAAACATGACACCACGTGGGGCCAGAAAATGCATGTGTGGGCCGCCTTCACAAAAAGCGCTAGATGAAATGAGAGGTTCATGAATTGGACGCAAAGGCGTCTCATTCAACGGATCAAACTGAAAGAGCTTGAACCTCTCGAGAGTTTGGGAATTAAGGGGCAACGGAAGAGGAGTTTCTCCCGTTGCGGTGTTGATGTTATGATCATCAATCCAAACTCTCCAACCAACTGGTTGGTGCGTCGGAGCGAGGTCAAGAGCCTTGTCAGGCAAGTCCGACTCACCAGGCGAAAAAAAAGTGGGTCTCATACCCAAGGTATCTTCTAAGGCACTTCTAATACCCTCATGAGCTATGTGGTTGTTTGATGTTCCATCATTTCCAAGATGATCAGGAATAATGGTGAGAGGCAGACTCTCACCAGATTGTTTGAAATTGAGGGTGCTAGGGAGCTCTTGCTCCACCAGAGTTGAGTCCTTAAGAGATGCAACATGAAGATCATGTGGCTCAAGGTTCACGGGACAAGAAGATAGGGCACAATCCTGTGCCGACTCATAATGAAATTGGTCCATGTTTTTCTCAATATAAATTGAATCCTCCACTAAGTGGTCGTGAATTGAAATCCCAAGTCCCTTAGACCGACTAGGAATTTGACTTTGAAAGATTGTGCTTTGAATTTGTGTATGTGGTGGTGGTTCGATACTAAAAGATGAATCCTCATGTTGACACGAAAAGTTACTTTCCTCACTTAATTGCTGCGACATTTGACTCAATTGTAATACCATATTGTCTACGGACTGTTGAGTAGTTGTCATGAACGTATGGAAAGCTTATTCCAAGGTATCAGGTATGTGGTCAACTATGAGGTTCGAGTCAGAACTCGGGACATTTTTAGGTTGGGTGTTGGTGAGCTGAGAATAAGTCCAATGATTTGAAGTGGGGTGTTTGTAGAGTTCTGGGTATTCGGGAGAAGGATATTTGGGCGAAAATGACGTATAAGAATTTGGATATGAATTGTTTCCCCATGAATCCATCACTCTTGGGTTATATGCGGATGTGTAATGGTCATATCGAGCATTTTGGGAAAAGGAATGCTTATACTCAGGCTCTGGGGGAACATAAGGACATTCCCTGATGACATGATCACTCAACCCGCAACAGTCACACGGTACGGCTACTGGAGCCACCGGTGCACTCATGTTGTCAGCCCAACGCATGAAGGAGGCAAAAGTTTGTTGTAATGTGTCAGTTCGTTGACCAGCATATGATCCAACATAACTAGATTCTGGTCTAGCAGTCGGTGCCTCTCTCATGTTACCCCAATATGAAGATTGCTCAGTCCATACAATTAGGATTGTCCCAACCATATGGGGTGTTAGTCTGAGCCACCCCAGGTTGCATGGTTTTAGAATACCAGGAAGCATTGTCCTGGTCCCAACAATGATATGGATGGTTGCTCATGTAACCATCCATCAAAACACTCTTTAGTCAAGTACTCTTACCCTTAGGAGGCTAAGCAAGCACAAGTTCTCGACTCGACCCTAAAATGCTAATAGAGAATGTAAAGGGGAGGAGACTAGAACGTATAAGTAGACGAGAAGAAGATGACTCAGAAGAGAAGGGAAACTTAACTCTAAAGGATAAAAATTAGGGTTGGTCAGAAATTTCTTGAACAAGCACGGTTAAAACAATCCTAGACCTAGTGTCGCTTAGATCTAGACGACTCCTAACTGGTTGAGTCGAATTGATTTGCTTGGTTCACCTCCCTCACTAATCAAACCAAATTGGCCAGGCAGTGTATAGCTAGTGGGGGCGCTTCCGACAGAGTCGGTGCCAATTAGACAACCACTTCGCTTGGAAGACTTACGTCAACACAAAAACACTTTCTAGACACCAAATTGAATTCAATTAGCTTCAGGTCATAGCAAGTCAAACCAATCTCCTCCTTAATTGAGTCCGCGTCCTTAGGGGCCAATGTCTAATTGATTTTAAATTTAAGGCTTAGGTGACACTTTAGGATTGTGGTTTGTGGGCCACGGGAGGGTGATGAAATCCCCACCGTATCTTTGCCTACGGAGTTGCCCTTAAAGTAGTTTAACTTAGATCTAGCAAAGATAGTCAACCAATGGTCTTTTTAATGGGGGCAAATTCAAGGTTGTATGCAAACTAAAGTATATGCTTAAATGCAATCGTTAAAACCGCGATACGTACCTTGCCTCCAGCACTCTTCAACAATAAAAAATAATTTGCAAGAATTTAGCAAGAATAATGCAAGCAAAACATTATATGATGCACGCACTAAGGTCTTTCTAATTTTGCCAATTTTAGGTCCGAGTTGAATTATTGCCAATTATAGAATTGTAAACCCTAACACATGCAATTCTACGAAAGGAAACTTTTCAACAATTCAGATTTTAGGAGAAAGGCAAGAAAAGTTACCTCCGCAATGCTCAGTCGGGTTCGCCGCCCGCTCTCGGAGATTCCAGTAGCTTAATGCGACCACCCAGAGATGCCGACGATGCCCTTGAAATTTGAAGACCAGAACCCACACTGGTGCGGCGATTCCGCCGCAAGCCACCCTGTAGATGCGGCGATTCCGCCGCCCAAGTGTCTCAGAACGCTCTCGGATTTCGCCGCGCGCTCTGTTGTCTCCTGCTACACAAATTCAAATACTTAGATCGCGCACAAGGTAGACAGGATAAAATCGAAAACACAAAAACACAAAATCTGCGTCGCCTCCCCGGCAACGGCGCCAAAAACTTGATGTGGATTAAATTTATACCGCAAGTGCACGACGTCTATGAAGACGTGGCAAGTACGGGTCGAACACAAGGAGGGAGAGATTTCGTAGTTGTTGTTATTTTTGATTAAGAGGAAGAAGGAGAGAAGAATCAATTGGGTTTTTAGGTTTTTGGATTAAGTAGCTAAACATGCACAAATAAAACTAAAACACGAAATAAGAGAGAAATCCGTTGGATGGAGGTTTGGATTTAGGTTTAGATCAGAGAATTACTGAAACTTATTGTAAATCATGTTAGTTATGAAGCATTACAAGATAAATGACTTAACATAAACTCAAGTAATCAAAATATACTAATCATGAACTTAAAATAATAACATGCAATTCATCTTCTCTAACCCTAAATCCGTCACCTCCACCCTTTGGAAAGAGTTAGAAACTCATGGAGAGAGGAAGAACAAGGGATCCTAGAGACATTAAAAGAAAAGAGAAACAAAACAAAATAAAACAGAAATTTATTACTAATGATCGAAGACCAAAGGTTCCAAGATGTGTTACATTCGTGCTACGAGGCTATTTATAGCCGATACAAGGGATACCAGTATATGAAAGGAAAGTACACGCGTTGCTACCGGATTGGAGGAAATTTGAACGCCGGATGATCAAGGGGGGCGGCGAATTCGCCGCAGATCATGTGTAATGTGCGGCGGATTCGCCTCACACGATGCTCGGATCAGGTCCGGATTTTGGCTGTGCGTTTATGGTATGATTTGATCCTCCTTTGCGCGTCTGGATTGATTCTTTCCATTGTCTTGAGCTCCGGATTAATTCCTTCCATTGTTGGGGATTTATTTTTGACTTTTCTTTTGACTTCTCCAACACAATAACTTTGCCCTTTTATTTTGTAGTCAGGTCCTTGACATTTTGCACTTAAGCCCCTGACCTTTTTGTGATTAGCTCCTTGAATGCTTTTGTGCTTGGGTGCATTTCCATTTGAAACCCGATAAACTTGAACTTGGTCTTTGTGATAGAAATGAATCTTTTGCACGCGTTTATGCTCGGAATGTGGGTAATTTGCATTCAGGTCCCTGTATTCTGTAAATACGACTAAACACATACCTTAGTAGCATTTATTGATATAAAAGTAATCTAAATGAAAGACATATGATGCAATGTATGCAATGCATCAGTTGCCATTAGGAATCAATATCCGTTTCCCAGGATCGAGGACCTGTTTGACCAGTTGTAATAAGCGAAGGTGTTCTCGAAGATTGATCTGCGATCCGGTTACCATCACCTGAGGATCAGAGGCAGATGTGCTGAAGACAACTTTCAGGACGAGATGTGCCCGGATTTCTCCGTGCACTCTGTTGTCTCCAGAAACACAAATCCAAATACTTAGATCGCGCACAAGATAAACAGGATAAAATCGAAATCAACAAAAAAAACAAAATCTGCGTCGCCTCCCCGGCAACGGCGCCTAAAACTTGTTGAGAATTAAATTTATACCGCAAGTGCACGATGTCAATGAAGACGTGGCAAATACGAGTCGAACACAAGGAGGGAGAGATTTGTTATTAATGTGATTTCGATTGGGGGAAAGAAGCAGAGAAGAAATAAATTGGGTTTTTGAGATTTTTGGGTTTTAATTATCTAAAGCAAGAAACAAGAACGATTAAAACGAAAACAAGAATAAAGAAGTGAATTCCGTTGGGTGGAGGTTTAGATTTAGGGTTTAGATTAGAGAATTCAGAAACTTATAATAAATCATGTTACTTATGAAGCATTACATGATAAATGATTTAACACAAACTCAAGTAATCAAAATATACTAACACAAAATTAAAATAATAACTTTTATTCGTCTTCTCTTCACCCTAAATCCGTCACCTCCACCCTTTGGAAAGAGATAGAAACTCATAGAGGGAGAAAGAAGGGGTCATAGAGGCATTACAAAAGAAAAGTAAAAACAAGAAATAAAAGACAGAATTTTATTACTCCAAAGAAAAGACTACAAATAAAAACAACAACTAAAAACTAGGTCTAAGGCCAAGGACCCTTCTAACATCGTTCTCGGGGCTATTTATAGTTGTTACAAGAGACATAAGTATAGAATTGGAGAGTACACGTGTCCAGACACGACTGGACAAAATTGGAGCACACGGATCGGCTCTGGGGAGGCGGAATCGCCGCATGGCATGTGTAATGTGCGGCGGAAATGCCACATATATTGCTCTGATTTCGTCTGGATTTTGGTTGAATGTTTATGGTATGATTTGATCCTCCTTTGCGCGTCTGGATTGATTCTTTCCATTCTTTTGAGCTACGGATTAATTCCTTTATATGTTTGGAGATCTACATTGATTTTTCTTTAGATTTTCTCCAAGATAATAAAAGCTACTCGTGATTTGCAATTAGGTCCTTGTCTTTTTGCAATTAAGTCCCTGGCTACTTTTGTGCTCAAGTCCTTGTTCTTTTTGTAATTAGGTCTTGAATGCTTTTATGCTTGTATACATTTCCATTTGAAGCCCGATAATCTTGAGCTTGGTCTTTATGATAGAAATGAGTCTTTTGCACGCGTTTATGCTCGGGATGTGGGTAAATTGCATTCAGGTCCCTGTATTCTGTAAATAAGACTAAACACATACCTTAGTAGCATTTATTGATGTAAAAGTAATCTAAATGAAAGACATATGATGCAATGTATGCAATGCATCAAATACCCCCACACCTAGATTTTGCTAGTCCCTAGCAAAACAGAAGATACGAAAAATAAAAACAGGGAAATCCTAACTCACTTTCGTAGGAATCACGGTTGCACTTAGCATGTGCAACAAGCCTTTAAACCACCAAGTTTCCTTAGAGGATGAGTTTTGTCTCGTAAGGGTTTGCAGTTGACACACCCACAAAGTCTTAATTCAATATTTCATTAATAGCTCTCAATATCCCCACCTCAACCTTATACATCTCACTTAGAATTCTTGATGCTCATTATATAAATCTAACTCATTAAAAATATGACTTGGTCTTTATTTCTCCAATATTCACACCACTAACCCTTCTACACATGTTATTACTTAAATTATTTTGCACGCCTCCTCTGGTGGTGAAGTATCATTTGGATCAACCATGACATGGATCATTCTTTTAGCTTTGGGCCTTGAGTATTTTTTTTCTTTTCTTCCGCGATTCAACACATTTGCTTTTTGACACTTTTACCCTTTTTGCATTCATGTAGCGAGTTTGGTCAATAATCCCGAGCTGGTAGACTCAAGTTACCGGGTTTCAAGATACCCCTACGGACCAGTGACTCAAAGGCTTGGGCTTTTGTAGTCATTTTGCAAAAATGTGTTTTCCTCACTTTATTCCTTTATTTTTATTTTCCTCAAGGCTTAATTGCTATTAGAAGTCCACACTTCCCGGTATATTTTCCTCAACCTCTGTTTTTTATCAACCACTTCAAAGATTTGATTCATCCAATTAAGTGCATACATGTCTTAAAGGGCAATGGGTTATTTCTTTGGAATTTAGATTTATGTCACAGTTTTTACAAGCAGAACTATATAATAAGGAACAAAAAACTCAATGCAATTTGTACATAGGTTTTGGTGGTTCAATCTTAATATATGTCATGAAACATTGAATATATATATATATATATATATATATATATTTTTAACAGAAAAATAAAACAGATAGATAGACACCCCCCACACCTAAATCATGCATTGTCCTCAATGTATGCAAATATAAAGCAAATGCACTTATTACCTTGGTGAACTACGGTGGAAGGATGGAATTTGCTCAAAGTCAACCATAGTCAGAACTTGATTGAATGACACCATATTGGTGCATGTATCTAGTTGAATTGTTCCCCATGTTGCAATGAGAGTCCTGAGTCACAGGTTCCACACCCCTCACATAAATTGGTTCTTGTATTTGCTCGAGTGATGGTGGGTGTGTCGAAGAATTACTCCCCTTTTTCTTACTTCCTTTTTGATTTTGTGATGATTTATTTGATTCAGAAATCTGATAGATACATGCTCTCATCACAACATCACTTTGATTGCATATTATTTCTGGCTCACTATCAACATGAAAGATATTAAAGTCAGCTTTTAAGTTCCCGAAAGATAATTGCATGAGCCCATTTTGACAGTTTATTAATGCTTCAGAAGTGGCTAAAAATGGACTGCCTAGTATTACAGGGATTTGTCTCTTAGGATCGACAACAGGTTCAGTGTCTAGAACGACAAAATCCACTGGGTAAATGAAGTCACCCACCTTGATCAAAACGTCCTCCACTACACCTCTTGGTTTCTTAATAGAGCAGTCAGCAAATTGAAGCATTGTCTTAGAGGGTTTTAGTGGACCAAGGTTGAGTTGCTCGTAGACAGAGAATGGGAGTAGGTTAACACTAGCACCAAGGTCTAGAAGGGCTTTGTTGATAAAAGTATCTCCTATTGAACATGAAATTGTGGGACACCCAGGATCCTTATATTTTATAGGAGATGTGTTGGACAAAATAGAACTTATGTTTGCAGTTAAGAATGCCTTCTTTGGTACGTTCGTTTTTTCGCTTTTTCGTGCACAGATCTTTTAAGAAATTAGCATAAGCAGGTATTTGTTGAATCATGTCTAAGAGTGGAATGTTCACCTTAACTTGCTTAAATACTTCCAAGATTTTCTCTATTTGTGCACTTGAGTTCTTTTTGAGTCTATTGGGGAATGAGGCTTTAGGAACATAGACTCGCTCAGGTTCAGGTTGAGTAGGTGGGTTGGGCGTTTCAGATTGGACGTCAGGTTCAATGGTTAGATCATATGTGGGTGCTTGATGGCTAGATTGATTAGACATTCTAGGATTTACCACATTGTTATCAACTTGTCTTCCAGACCGTAATGATACTACAACATTTATTTGTTGGAACGGTCCTTCCTCATTAACCATTTGAACCGGTCTAGGGTTGTTATTTCCTGAAGGTGGTTGATAGGGCTGATATTGATTATTAGATCTAGGATTCACCTCAGGTTGACTTGGAAACCGACCCTTTTCTCTTTCACCTACTATGTGTGCTAATTGGCTAACTTGTGTCTCTTGCCTTTGGAAGGACTGGTTGGTTGTTTGTATAAAGGTTTTCATCAAATTTTTCAGGCTTGTCAACCTAACCTCATGATCGCCATTGTTACTAAACCTAGATGATGTATTATTTTGGTTATATGGGTTTGGTTGTTGTCTAGGAGGTTGACCCTGTTGGCTTGATGAGAAATTGGAATTATTACGCCAACCAGAGTTATAGGTTGATGCGTATGGGTCATTTCTAGCATGGTTATACATGGTATTAACTTGGTCCCAGTCCGCACAATCCTCCATTACATGACCAGTCTGACCACATCTAGAGCAAGGGATAGACAAGGCTTGATTCACTCGGTTTTGGGTTTGTAGCTCTAAACTTTCCATTTTGCGCATAAGGGTAGCTAGTTTTGCTTCAGCCGCTATGTTGGCATCTACAGCTAAGACACCTGGTTTGGGTTGACTCACTATTCTAGATCCAATACTCGGGTTAAGCGGTGTTCTAGCATTGTCCCATTGCATACTGTTTTCAGCTAAATCCTCAAGAAAAGTCCAGGCATCATTTTCATTTTTCGACATGAAGTTCCCTTGGCTTACAGATTCTACCATAACCCTAGATGTGGGTGTCAATCCCTCATAAATAATTTGGCATAATTGCCATCTTGGAATTCCATGATGAGGGCATTGGGTCAGTACGCTTTTAAATCTTTCTAGATAGGAATAGAACGGCTCGCTCTCAGACTGAACGAATGCAACAATTTCATTCCTAATCCTCATAGTCTTATGGTTGGGGAAATATTTTTTCAGGAATATTTGAACAAACTCAGCCCAACTCCTAATAGATCTTTCGGCTAGACTATATAGCCATTTCTTAGCGTCGTCCTTTAGTGCTAGAGGCACAAATTTCAGACGCACTGCCTCCTCAGGGATATGCTGGTATTGCATAAGAGAGCAGATTTCCTCAAATTCTCTAAGGAAGAGATATGGGTCTTCCTTAGAGGTGAACTTAGGCAACATACTCATGTATTGTGCCTTAAGTTCGAAGTCGCGACCCGGTATGGTGGGCATAACGATGCACGATGGCTGAGCAGCCATCGCTGGATAGCATCGATCCCTCAGAGTTATAGGTTGTGCAACAGGTGGGTCCACTATGTTCTCACCCATTGGATCCGGGTGAGGTGGTGCAACAGGTGGATTGGGGCTTAAGCTCTAGACTGGAATCTAGGTGAACTCGTGAGAGTCGATAACTCAAGTCCCGAATCCAAATTTGAGTGCACCGGGTTGAATCAAGTTTTGAATTCAAATTCGAAATTTAAATTCCAAATTTAATTTCAAGAATTAATTACAAAAAAAAATCGTTTTATTTTATTTTATATATATATATATATATTTATGTTTTTTTTTCAAAAGGGACACAAACAATAGAATGGGGAAAGATAAGAAAGGAATCCTAATCTAGAGAATTGAGGTGAGAAGAGAAAGAAGACTCAGATGAGAAGGGAAACCTAACTCTAAAGATAGAAAAGAGGGTTGGTCAGAAAATTCCTAAGAAAGCACAGTTCAAACAATCCTAGACCTAGTGCGCTTAGATCTAGACGACTCCTAACTGGTTGAGTCGAATTGCTTCGCTTGATTCACCTCCCTCACTAATCAAACCAACTTGGCCAGGCCGTGTATAGCTAGTGGGGGCGCTTCCGACAGAGTCGGTGCCAATTAGACAACCACTTCGCTTGGAAGACTTACGTCAACACAAAAACACTTTCTAGACACCAAATTAAATTCAATCGGCTTCAGGTCATAGCAAGTCAAACCAATTCTTCTCCTTAAATGAGTCCGAGTCCTTAGGGGCCAATGTCTAATTGATTTTAATTTTAAGGCTTGGGTGACACTTTAGGATTGTGATTTGTGGGCCACGGAAGGGTGATGAAATCCCCACCATATCTTTGCCTACGGAGTTGCCCTTAAGATAGTTTAACTTAGATCTAGCAAAGATAGTCAAACAATGGTCTTTAGAGGGGGGGGGGGGGCAATTGCAAGGTTATATGCAAACTAAATTATATGCCTAAATGCAATCGATGAAAACCACGATACGTACCTAGACTCCAGCACTCTTCAACAGAAATTGATTTGCAAGAAATTAGCAAGAATAATGCATACAAAACACTAAATGATGCATGCACTAAGGCCTTTCTAATTTTGCCAATTTTAGGTCAGAGTTGAATTATTGCAACTTATGGAATTTTGCCCTAACACATGCAGTTCTACGAAAAGGAAATTTTCTGAAAATAGAAATTACGAGGAAAAATGCGACAAAAGTTACCTACGCAATTCTCAGTCGGGTTCACCGCCCGCTCTCGAAATTTGAGATGCTCCAGGCGTCCACCCAGAGATGGTGCTAACCCCAGAAAAATTTTGAAGCCCAGAAGCTCCAAGTGTGCGGCGGATTCGCTGCAAGTTACTCTTCAGGTGCGGCGATTTCGCCGCTCGTTTAGCTCCAAATGTGCCCGGATTTCTCCGCGCACTCTGTTGACTCCTGAAACACAAATCCAAATACTTAGATCGCGCACAAGATAAACAGGATAAAATCGAAATCAACAAAAAATCAAAATCTGCGTTGCCTCCCCGGCAACGGCGCCTAAAACTTGTTGAGAATTAAATTTATACCGCAAGTGCACGGTGTCAATGAAGACGTGGCAAATACGGGTAGAACACAAGGAGGGAGAGATTTGTTATTAATGTGATTTCGATTGGGGGAAAGAAGGAGAGAAGAAATAAATTGGGTTTTTGAGATTTTTGGGTTTTAATTATCTAAAGCAAGAAACAAGAACGATTAAAACTAAAACAAGAATAAAGAGGTGAATTCCGTTGGGTGGAGGTTTAGATTTAGGGTTTAGATTAGAGAATTCAGAAACTTATAATAAATCATGTTAGTTATGAAGCATTACATGATAAATGATTTAACACAAACTCAAGTAATCAAAATATACTAACACAAAATTAAAATAATAACTTTTATTCGTCTTCTCTTCACCCTAAATCCGTCACCTCCACCCTTTGGAATGAGTTAGAAACTCATAGAGGGAGGAAGAAGGGGTCCTAGAGGCATTACAAAAGAAAAGTAAAAACAAGAAATAAAAGACAGAATTTTATTACTCCAAAGAAAAGACTACAAATAAAAACAACAACTAAAAACTACGTCTAAGGCCAAGGATCATTCTAACATCGTTCTCGCGGCTATTTATAGTTATTACAAGAGACATAAGTATAGAATTGGAGAGTACACGTGTCCAGACACGACTGGACAAAATTGGAGCACACGGATCGGCTCTGGGGCGGCGGAATCGCCACATGGTATGTGTAATGTGCGGCGGAAACGCCGCATATAATGCTCTGATTTTGTCCGGATTTTGGTTGAATGTTTATGGTATGATTTGATCCTCCTTTGCGCGTCTGGATTGATTCTTTCCATTCTTTTGAGCTCCGGATTAATTCCTTTATATGTTTGGAGATCTACATTGATTTTTCTTTAGATTTTCTCCAAGATAATAAAAGCTACTCGTGATTTGCAATTAGGTCCTTGTCTTTTTGCAATTAAGTCGCCGACTACTTTTGTGCTCAAGCCCTTGTTCTTTTTGTAATTAGGTCTTGAATGCTTTTATGCTTGGATACATTACCATTTGAAGCCCGATAATCTTGAGCTTGGTCTTTATGACGGAAATGAGTCTTTTGCACGCGTTTATGCTCGGGATGTGGGTAAATTGCATTCAGGTCCCTGTATTCTGTAAATAAGACTAAACACATACCTTAGTAGCATTTATTGATGTAAAAGTAATCTAAATGAAAGACATATGATGCAATGTATGCAATGCATCAACTGACATCTAGGTATATACGACACATAGATAGACATCCAGGTTAGGGGAGTCGTATATCCGACGTATATACCCGATGTATCTGACATATATGCCATTTTCTGCACTAGTGCCATCAGCCCACACCTCAAAACCCAAGTAAAACCCCAATTAGCACCCTAACATAGGCTTAGGATCTAACATAACTGGATCGTCTCATTTGAGGTTTTTGTCAAATTATAATACAATGTAATTTATTAATTCGAAATTACTCAAAGCAACTATAACATCATTGAATCACGAGCACGATCATGGTGAATGACAATTGTAACTTCGGTAACCTCAGTGGACATTGTTGAAGTTATTGAAATATAATTACCAAATAGTCTAATTGATCACAAGGATTAATATAATTCATGGATATGTCATCTGAGTACATGGAATTGAATTTCATGGATTCTAATAACAGTGAATCAACCTTGACGATATAGAGTTGTCTGTTTTTACCATGTAACACAAAGAAAAACATAAGACAAGGTTGGGCTCCAGGACTTTTTCACCAAACCTAAACAACACTCAACCTCGTCAAGCTGGGCTCTAGAGCTTTTTCACCCAACCACAACTATCACGACACGACCAGGGCTCCAGGGCTCTTTCACCCAACCCAAACGTTTTATGAGCTCCAGGGCTTTTTCACCCAACCCTTATCACGCGGTCCTTGCTCACGCTCTAGGGATCTTTCACCCAACCTGAACGTACTACGGAGCTCCAGGGTTTTTTTCACCCACCCTGCACATAATAGCTGGCCCCATTGCTTTTTCACCCAACCACAGCTCTTACAACAGTTACGGGGCTCCAGGGCTCTTTCACCCAACCACCACAACACCTGTGCTCACGAGCACACTTGCCGAAAGAACATTGGCACCACAACGCGTCTCACAAGGACGACCAGAACCAACGCACCTCACATGTGGACAACATCGGTCGACCGAACAAGAGTCCCGGTCGACCGACTCTCACCAAAACTAGGCAAATGCCTCGACCGACACTCCATCGGTCGAACATCTCCCACTAACAACACACGTTTGGTCGAACCAAAGTCAGAGACCGGTCGACCGTTTAGAAGGTCACCTCCCAGGTTCAACGAATACAACGACCAATCGGACGAACAGAAAATGGGACCCGTTCGACCGGAAACCACCAGTAAAAATTCTCCTTGCTCAACAAAATCAATCGGTCGAACCCTCGAGCACTCTCGGTCGACCGAAACCCACATGTAAAATCCTCAATCACATCCAATCAACACCGGTCGACCGAACCACCATTGGTCGGACCAAACAATAAGTTAACTTAAGTCGTCGGTGAGACGAGTCAACGAGCGGTCGACCATTTAGATGGCCAACGCCCTCAACCGACCTACAACAGTACACACGGTCGAACGACAAACGACATCGCTCAACAAATTCGACCGGAAACCACCATGGCTTGCCTCTAACGCACCACTGGTCGACCGCCCGAAGGCATCGTTCCACCGGTTCGAGGATGAATCCCAAAATCACACTAGGAACGGTCGACCGTTGCACCAACCGGAGCTCCACCTCGCAACACGACCATCACCCGTTAACACCTCTTCTCACCGGAGAAACACCACCACCCTCGCCGGACCTCCACTGAGAGAGAGACTTGTGAGAGAGAAGAGAGTGAGAGGGAGAGAAATCCAACCGTATAACCCTTCACCACCTCATCCTCACCATCCAACCATCTCTACTCCATCTCAACCATTCATTCCAATCTCTTCTTAATCACCACATAAACAACCAAATAAACCCAATCAGGATTAGGATCTCACAATCCACCCGTCTAAAAGAATTTTGTCCTCCAAATTAGAACTAAAACTCACCAAACAACTCCGAAAACTTCTTCCGGATCTCCTCCTTGATCTCATAAGTGGCCTCTCGTTCACTGTGGTACTGCCACCTGACCTTCACCATCGGGATGGTCCTCCTCCTCAACTGATGATCCATCCGATCTACTGTCTCCACAGGTCTCTCCTCGAGAGACAAATCCCGACAGATATCTGGTACCTCCAACTGAATCACATGAGAAGGATCTTCTACGTACTTCCTCAGCATCGAAACGTGGAAGACCTGACAACTGCGAAGACAACGCAACGCTGTAGGCAACCTCTCCGATACGATCGAGAACCTCAAATGGTCTGACATACCTCAGACTGAGCTTCCCCTTCTTCCCGAATGTCATCACTCCTCGAGATGGTGAAATCTTTGGGAAGACGTGATCCCCTATCTCAAACCTCAACTCTCGCCTACACCTATCCGTGTAGCTTTTCTGCCTGCTCTGAGATGTCGCTAGTCTCTCCCTAATCACATCGAGCTTCTCTGCATACATCTGCACAATCTCAGGCCCAACTAGTTGTCTCTCGCCTACATCACTCCAGCATACCGGTGATCTACACGGACTCCCATACATAGCCTCGTACGGTGCCATCCCAATACTCGAATGGTAGCTGTTGTTGTAAGCGAATTCCATCAATGGCAAATGCTCATCCCAGTGTCCTGCACAATCCAGAGTAAAAGACCGTAGCATATCCTCTAACGTCTGGAAGGTCCTCTCGGACTAACCGTCCGTTTGCGGATGGAATGTTGTACTGAACTTCAGCCGAGTCCACAGAGCCTGCTGCAAACTCCCCTAAAATCTGGAAGTGAACCTAGGATCCCAGTCAGATATGATACTCACAGGCACTTCGTGAAGTCTGACGATCTCCTCAATATACAACTTAGCTGGACCCTCCAGAGGTAAAGTGGTCTGGATATCTAAGAAATGTGCCGACTTGGTCAGTCGATCGACTTAACCCAAATCGCGTCATGGAAGCCTCTCATCTTTGGCAGCCCGGTGACAAAATCCATTGTCACATGCTCCCACTTCCACTCTGGAAGCTCGATCCTCTGCATCGGTCCTGCAGGTCTCTAATGCTCGATCTCCACATGTTGACAAGCCAAACATCTGTCAACGAAGTCTGCTATCTTCGCCTTCATCCCCTTCTACCAGAAATTTCTCTGAAGATCTCTATACATCTTCGTGCTGCCCGGGTGGATAGAATAACGAGATCTGTGTGCCTCCTCCAAAGTGTCCTTCCTCAAATCTCCTCCCTTAGGCACCCAAACATGATCTCTGAATCTCAGCCCACCATCGTCTCTAACACTGAAGTCTAATCCATCTCTGACAGCTAACTGCAACAACTCAGCTAACTCATCATCTGAACTCTAAGCCTGGACGATACTCGAGACCATATGAAGCCCCACTCTCAGACCAACAATCACTGCACCCCGTGATTCAACGGTGAACGATCTCTACTCAGCCAATGCCTCAAGTAGCTTCCACTCCTGGATACAAAGACCTGCTGCAGTAACCTCCACCTTCCTGCTCAAAGCATCTGCAACCGAGTTCGACTTCCCCGGATGATACGAGATGGTGAAATCATAATCCTTGATGAGCTCAAGCCATCTACGCTGCCTCATATTCAGCTTCTTCTGCGAGGTACTTCAGGCTCTGATGATCTATGAAAACCTCGAACTGTTTGCCATAAAGATAATGTCTCAAAGTCTTCTGATGCGTGCACCACTGCTGCAAACTCCAAATCATGAGTGGGGTAGTTCCTCTCGTGCACCTTTAGCTATTTTGAAGCGTACTGATTGACATCATTTCATGCTTACATTTGTATATTATATCCATTATCTTTCACCTAAACAATGCTACGTAGTGAGTTTTATGTTTCAATTACAGAAATAAATAGATTTGAAGAGAAGAGACATAAAAGGACCTAAAAGTAGGAAAAAAAGGACTGAGTTGAGAGACTTGGGGACTAAGATGCAAGATCGAAGGACCTGAATGTAAATCGAAGGACCAATGAGCAAACAAGAATACTCCACACCATCACGGGGAGTATTTTGGCAATTCTATTCGGGTCGGAGCTCCAGCAAGCGAAGTAGATGCATCAAAGAAAACAAAGACACCTAGAAAAGCCCAGAAGAAAGCAACCCTCCACAACCACGGGGGAGACCGGGTTCCATACATGGATTTCCTCGGTCCGCTCCCTGAAGGGAATGTGTTCCAAAAGTTTTACTTTTAAATATCAATTATTATGAATTGAATGAGAAAATCATTTTGTTCCTTGTTTATGTTATTCGTCATTTCGAAGTGTTAAGGAAGAGGCTCTTGGTCCTTAACCGTAGAGCTCTAAAAGATATTGGTTTACATAAAACAAAAGATATTCGCAATCATGGTAATTAACATGGGACATTAATTACCGGGTTAAGATTGTCGTGTTGGTCATAGATCATTGTAGCTCTACAAGTGAGTGACAACACGGGTACACAAAAGAGGAAAATATTACTTTTGTATACTGAATAGACCTAACAAGTAAAATATTATAGAAATGTGTTTCTGTGTCATTAATATTTTACTGTGTCTTTGGTCCTTTGATATGAGACTTATATCCGATCGCTTAAGGAGTTCTTAATTAGACTAGTGTCTTGAGCTATCGATGAGTGTAGTGTGAAGGCATTAGTTGGTTAAGTATTACTTTCGTTGGAGAAGATAGTTAGTCAAAAGATTATCATTGCCCCTCTTAATTGAGTAATGATATTAGTGGGCCCCTTGATAAAGCAAAGTTATATTTTGCACAATGTGATTTGAGTTAAGTCACATATTTATAACTAGCTTAAAGAGATCAAGATATGAATACTAATACAAAGATGATACAACACTACTTTGTGTGTATTCTTAATATGATGAGGCAAGGGACGGACACAAGTGATACACACTATTACTAAATGGATCGGGTTTTGGTTCGAGTGGAATTAAGACATCTAACTAATTGGGAGCTATAATGTGTAGCTAGATACCGCTTATAGCTTGTGATATTAAGCTCTTAATATCACTGCCAACTTAGTTTAGATCCTCCCATAGGTCACACCACAAAACTGGGAAACAAGAAATGGGGATTTTGAGTTCATAGGATGTGTCGGGTTTCATGTAGAAAATATGACACATGTGGTGAACAAGCAAAATCAAAATTATGTTGTGATTAATAACATAATTAGAATCTAAATTAAATTCATATGTGATGTAAATATTATGGGGGTGTAATGATTGATCATTACATAGGATAATATGTTACATAAGTTGTGAATTTACTACTAATCCCGAAATGTCAAATTTTGTAGGGGTTAAACCGAAATTTGACAAGTCTTCAGAACAGTGCTCAAACGGTCGACCGGATAACAGTAAACGGTCGACCAATCGGGCGCGGTCGACCGGACATGTCTCGACCGATAACAGGGAATTTTCATCTGTTCGAACGGTCGACCGAATATGATCGGTCGGTCGACCGAACATTGCGATGGAATAGTTCTTGTTACGAACGGTCGGCCGAGTTAGAGAACGGTCGACCGAAACCTGGTTCGAGCGGTCGACCGAAACTCCAAACGGTCGACCGGTCCAGACGGTTTTATGCAGAATTAATTTAAGAATTAATTAGATCATGCATGGAATTGGTCCATAATTGATTTAATTCGTGGCTAATATTATTTATTATTAAATAATGGATGGTTAGATGGAATTTTGCATGAGATCATGGGCAAGGGGTTGCACATGAATAGGTAATTTGGAGAGAGCTTATAAATACAAGCTTATTTCATTACCCAAATATCTAATTCATTATTTCTTGAGCAAAAATTCTCTCTCCATAATTCTCCACGAAAATCCCTTAATTCTTAAGTTTAGTTTTAGTTCTTAAGAGATCATCTTCTCAAGAGAATTAAAGAGGGTTAGTAATTGGATTCTAAACCCTATCGGAGATTGAGAGACTAGCTTCCCACTCTCCGATCTTGTTTAGAGTTTGGTGAATACTCGGAGGCATCCGGCGCAGCGAGGAGCATCCCCAACGTCTCCGAATCTTCAAGAAGTTTTAGAGAACTTCTAGGTATGAATTTCGGAGTCCATATTTGTTTTAATAAGGTTTTGAAACTAGATATTGAAACAAATTGATGCATGCAAGAAATAAATTATAGAAAATTGAAAATTGATCCTTATTATACATAAAAAAATCAAAAAAATATATGTATAATTAAACATGAAATCCTACACTCCCACCATCATGGAACAGGGATTCGGTCAGGATCGAGTTCTTGGTGCACCACAACCTTTAGCTCGACAGGATAGACCGATGACTTTGTGGGAGCGGACCCATCCTGTTCGGGCCGCGTAGCCTTCTTGCATAGTTCTTCCCCTAGCTCGCGGGAACAACTATGAACTGAAACCTCAATATGTGAGCATACTTCCTACCATCACTGCCAATAAGGAGGATCCGTATATTTTTATACGTGAATTCGAGGAAGTATGCTCCATGTTCAAGCTTCAACAGCTTGATGAGGATTCCGTCCGGTTGAGGAAGATTTCTTTCGCGTTGAAGGATAACACGAAGAAATGGATGTACAACCTCCCGACAAGCTCTATTTGGTCCTGGGATGACTTTGTGACCGTATTTCTGAAAAGATTTTTCCCTCAAAGGAAAACTCAACATATACGACACCAGATACATCAAATGTATCAGACTGAGACCAAATCTTTTCATGCTTTGTTTGAGAGGTTCAAGGACCTTCTCCAGTAGTGCCCTCATCATGGACATGAGCTATGGAAGCTGTTACAGATTATAATTTCCTTAGATAGATCAAGAAATGAATATAATACAAAGGTGACACATTTCTAGTTTGTATGTATTCTTAATATCATGTGGCAAGGGACGGACACAAGTGGTGCACTTACATCACTAAATGGATCGTGTTTAGTTCGAGTGGAACAAAGACATTTATGCTAATTGGGTAACTATAATGTGTAGCTAGATACCACTTATAGTTTGAGATATTAAGGGTTTAATATCGCTGACGATTTAGTTTAGATCCTCCTATAGGTCACACCACAAAACTGAGAAACAAGAAGTTTGATTTTGAGTTCATATGATGTGTCGGTTTCATTTAAAAAATGGATACATGTGGTGAATGAATAAAATCAATATGTCATGAGAATTTACATAATTAGAATCATAATAAATTCATATGAGGTGTATATATTATGGGGTGTAATAATTTAATATTACATAGGATAATATATTACATAAGATATGAATTTGCTAAAAACCACAAAAGATCAAATTTTGTTGGAAAAATATCCAAAATTTGACAAAGTCAAAATCGGGGTCAAACACGGTGAACCATTTAGGGTTCGATCGACCGAGGTGTCTTCGGAACGGTCAACCGAATGGGGAACGAGTAAACACAATTGGTTGACCGAAATTGTCTAGAGTGCCTGGACAATTGATTTCGGTCAACCAAGCGTGAACAATCAACCGAGAGAAAATATCTTGGGATATTTTCGGTAGACCGAAGGTGACACGGTCATCCGATGAATGTTCGCCAGGAGAAATTTTGGTGGTTCAACGGTCGACCGGAGCAAGACGCGGATCGTCTGAATTTTTCCAAAAATTTTTTCTCATGAATATTCGGTCGACCGTCTAGCTCACGGTTAACCGAACTTGTGTTAAAACCGAATGGTTCGGTTAACCGAGAAAAATTCTCGGTCAACCAAACATTACGATTTTTGCCTGAATTATTAAGAGAATAATTAGATCATGGGTTGGATTAATTCCAGATTTAATTAAACATTTTTTAGGATGCTTATGTGGCAATTTGAGATTAATTTTAGGAGAGAATAAGCAAGAGATCATGACTAAAGAATAGTTCTTGATAAGGATGTTTTGGGAGCCTATAAAAGGACCCCTCATCCTACTTGTTTATGTTACTAATTCTTTCTCTCATTAATCTCTCCCTTAATCACCACGAAAATCTCTTAATAGTTTTAAGTTTTGGAGATAGAAATCTCAGGAGCTTAAGAACGGGTTATTAGCTAGATTCTAAGCCTAATTAGAGATTGATTGGCTAGCTCCTTTCTCTCTAATTTTGTTTAGAGTTTGGTGAACACTTGGAGGCGAATCAGCGGGAGATTCAATAGCAACAGAACTCCGGATCTTCTGAAAGGTTTTAGAGAACCTTTGGGTATGATCATCTATTCTTTGTTTATTTTAATATGTATAGAAATGCATGATATTAGAATAAACAAATACATGTACATAAAATCAATGAAAATATGAAATCGATCTTGTATGTTTGTATCAAAAATTTAAAATATATACATACATAGGGATACAATCCTACAGTAACGACTCGTACAGTCACTCTTACAACCCGGGATGGCGTAACCATCCTAACTTCTCTTGGGGGCTTAGTGGCGGTCACGGTCAAAGCTCGCACGCTCAACCTCAACCTCCACCTTATCAACCTCTACGCCCATCGGCGACCTACCAACTCCCACATGAAAGGTCTCAACACCATAATTACCAACATGCTCAGGCCTCATCGTCGTGTTATTCTAATCAAACTCCACTACCCCAACAGGTTGACCCGAAGGACCCCACTCTAAAACACACCCTTCAAGTGTTCATGCAGAGCACACAAACCATGTTTGCGGCCAGCAATAATTTGGTCAAAGCATTGGAAATGCAACTTAGTCAGTTGGCTCATCACCTCCATGAACGCGAGAAGGGTCAGTTACCGAGTCAACCTGTGGTAAATCCCAGGGGTCAACCTGCTCATGCTAGGCAGAATGTACACAATGTTGAAAGTGACCCTTCCCAACATGCTAATGTTGTGCATACCTTTAGATCGGGAAAGGTTGTCGATAACAATGTGGAAATGCCTGAAGCCAACCCTGTTGGTGACTCTTCCGAGTATGGGCGTGAGTTTGTCAAGGAACCTAATTCTAAGACTCCTCCTCGTGATAGTTATGTCCCCAAGGCACCATTCCCTCATAGGTTGACTAAAAGACGTGATGAGCATTGTGACAAAATCGTTGAGGTACTTAGGCAAGTAAAGGTGAACATCCCGTTGTTGGACGTTGTTCAACAAATGCCACCGTATACCAAGTTCCTTAAGGACCTTTGTACCGTAAAGAGAAGAACAAATGTTCCCAAAATGGCATTTTTGGCCGCCAATGTGAGCTCGATATTGACACAACCCCAGCAAGTAAAATACAAGGACCCAGGTTGTCCAACTGTCTCTTGCATGATCAGTGATGTGACAATTCCTCAAGCTTTATTGGATTTGGGAGCATCTGTGAACCTCTTGCCCTACTCTGTCTATGTCAACTTTGGAATAGACGATCTTAAACCAACGAGAACAACCCTCCAGTTGGCTGACAGATCCCTCAAGATTCCACGAGGGAGTGTGGAGGATGTCCTTATTAAAGTGGGTGAGTTCGTATTTCCAGTTGATTTCATCATCTTGGATACTGAACCTGTGTCCAACCCACAAGGACAAATCCAGTGATCCTTGGGAGTCATTTTCTTGCTACATCTAATGCTTTGATCAATTGTCGCAATGGCTTGATGATGTTGTCTTTTGGAAACCTCACGGTGGATTTCAACATCTTTACTCTTGGTAAGCAACCCGAGCTCTTCGACGATGCTGTCGGATCCAATTTCATTCAGGACACGGATGAGCCCGAGTCATTAGGCATGTTCGACTCACATCGACATATTATTGAGGTGACTAATGACCCGGTTGCGAGTGAAGAAGATCTTGAGGAATCTGCCTGTGAATCTCAGGATGATGAGGCACATCTGACTGCTTGCTCCTCTTACCCAGTGCCCTTGAGCCACTTGAAAGTAACTCTGAATCCGACAAGGACCCACCTCCGGTCGAGCTTAAACCGCATCCCGATAACCTGAAATACATCTTTTTGGGCCCCATTTCTTTCACGTATTTGTATCCCTTCCTTTGCATCTGACAGGTTTTGAGGGAATTCGGGTTTGTCTCCATCAACATGACCTTGAACTTCCCTTTGTACTTCATGTTGGTGAGATCTCTCCTTTTTCATGCATAAATCCATGTAGTATCTTGCTCACATTCATTGAGGACAATGCATGAAGTAGGTGTGGGAGGGTGGGGGGTGTTTTACGTGTGTACATAGTTGAGTCTTTTTCCTTTGATTTTATTTTCTTTTGTGTGCATTATTAGGGTCATGTTAGTGTGCTGCATTTAATATCGATATATCTGCTTGCCATAATCTTTGGGTGACTTGTCTTCTTTTGCTTGCCAAGTGCTTCAAAATTTTCACATTTCTTTAAAAAACTTCATGTGTTTGCAAAAGAAAATATTTTGTGGGTTTTGTGTGTGTTTAGCATGTGCAAAACCGTTGAGAGGCAAAGTAAAAAGAAAGCTCCCAAAATTGTCTTGAACTTGATGCATTAGGATGTCTAGTACAGTGGCTTTAGGATTTATCGAGTCGTTAGGATGCACCCCAGTTTTCCCTTGGGGATGAGTAATCATAGGGTTTCAGTGCTCAAACATTTAAAGAAGTCCACCCTGATCCTAATGAGTCAATAATTCGTGTCTGTTAACTTAAGGAAGTTTGTTATTGTCAAGGACCCTTTAAATCTTGTTGTGAGACATTAAGTGTAGGGGTTTTGGTTCATGTGTAGATAAGAAATAAGTGAGTAGGTGTTCTCTCTTCTCGCATGGCTCCTATCACTCGGGAAAGTAGGTCTGATGGGACTTTGTGCCTGGTGCTTTCGAGTCATCTGACTTTGGATGCGCCGACCGAACTCTCGTTACACGGGTGGTAGGGATTGCCCTATGTGGAGATTTAGGGAAAGGTGTACGTGATAGTGTAAGTCCTCATGGGCAATGATGCATGAAACCTGACACTGGGAGAATGAAGCTCAAACTAATAAAAAGAAAAGAAAAAAAGAGAAAAGAAACAAAACGAAAAAGAAATGCAAATAAGAACCTTAATGGACTTTACACTTTGTATAACTTGAGGATGTTGAGGTTGTCCATGTTTTTCACTTAATTCCTTATTTAACTTGCCCGAATGGTTCATTAGATTAGGTGTGTGGACTGATTACCTATATAGAGTCGGCCCGTAGGATTACCGCGTCCAATGATCGACAAAATTTGTCCAACGAGTTGAGTGTCTAGATTGAATAATGCATCTTGATCGGATTTTGTGGGTATATCCACTGAAAACCCTCATCAGACAACACTCCTCCTTGACAACAAGGAGGTTTAACGTCTTGTTGCACGTGCTAAGTGCAACCGTGATTCCTACGAAAGTGAGTTAGGATTTCTTGTTTCTCGTTTGCTTTTCTCTTTCTTTGTTTTGCTCGGGACTAGCAAAAACTTAGGTGTGGGGGTATTTGATTGACATCATTTCATGCTTATATTTGTATCTTATATCCATTATCTTACACCTCAGCAATGCTACGTGACGAGTTTTATGTTTGAATTTCAGAAATAAAGAGGTTTGAAGAGAAGAGACATGAAATGACCCAAAAGCAGGGGAAAAAACTTAATTGTGAGACCTGGAGACTAAGATGCAAGGGAGAAGGACCTGAACGTAAGACCGAAGGACCTAAGAGCAAAACAGAAAACTCCACACAATCATGAGGGAGTATTTTGACAATTCGATTCAGGTCGGAGCTCCAATAAACAAAGTAGATGCATCAAAGACCAACAAACACATCAAGCAAAACCTAGCATCAAAACCAGACGGATCTGGATCCTGTAGACTGCCAATTGGCGGTCTGGAACCGCCAATTGGCATTCCGGATCTTCCCGGATCCGATGAAACTTCTGGAGAGCGTGTATTAGATGATGTTTAGGCTATTTTTGGTATTTGTTTAGTCCCACATCGGGGAATTGTCCCGGATTACCTTTTTCTATGGCTATAAATAGAACTCTCCCTCCTCTCATGTAATCCATCTCTCTCTTGGTGGCCTTCTTCCCTACTAAGAGTGACGCCTTGAAGCAAAACACTGGTAGAGGAAGGGCTGCTTGTAATTTGGAGTGAGTAATAATAGAAGTTTTTTTAGTTAATTGATGTTTGCTGTAGTTTTTACATTGCTTAGTTAATTTCAATTTACATGTCTTGCATGTTTCTTTAGTCTCATGTTCTTTTAGTCTCTTTAATTTTTCTTGCTTGCTTAGATTAATTTCAATTCAGTATTATGTTTCATTTGTTAATGTAGTTAGTGTAATGAGTAGTGAGTAGTTCGATACCCATTTGGGGGGTGGAGTAATATGTGATATGATCATGTAGTGTATTAGGTGTGTGTTATCTTTATCCCTTGCGCTTTATATAATTTCCATAACCATCTAATGAGTTTTCACTCTAATCTTTGATATGCTAATTCTCTTCAATGAAGCTTAGCTCATGCTTTGATTAGTTGACCTATTTTATGGGGAATGATAAAGTTAGGATATGGATGAAGTTAATATTGGAAACACAAGTTGTAGTGTATGTACTCTTGTTGCCTTTACCTTGGTTAATGTTTTGTATGTTTTACTGATATTGGGTTATCTTAATTCATGTGGAGGCATAGTAGGGTCTAGTCTTTATACATGTGTTCATTTAGCTTCATTCCAATTATTGACTTGTATGTTTTAATGATGTAGTCTTATCTTAATTCATGTGGAGGCAAAGTTGGATGTAGTTTTATGATTTCATGCACTACATGTTGTGAGGAGCTTAATTGAACACACACACACCCACACCCATACACATCTTTATATTTACATTATTTCTCTATCCCCTATGGGGTTTGTTTTTATTTCTTATCTTTCATTTTCTTTTGCATTCTAGTGTAGTTTAGTGTAATCAATTTTTCTCTCCTTTCTTTACCACTCGCCTTCACATAAACCAAACGTCGATACACCTCCCAATGGACGACCCATATTTTCCACCGCTTCAACACGGTCGTGCACTTGCGGTTTAAATAAAACGATCAATCAAGTACCTTCAACCACAGTGTTCGAGTCCTTCGCCTCCTCAGCCTGGATAGTGAAGACTCACCCAGACTTCCTGCCCTGTCCTCGTGGCGCCACAGATTAGTTGCCTTCGCTCTTCCCCACTGCTGGTGGTCCCCGCCTCCTGCTAGGCTCGCCCGGTCGGTTTAGACAATCCCTCACATAGTGCCCCTACTGACTGCATCCAAAGGATGGACCCATACGACGTAAACACTCCTGCTCAGGGTGGAACCTGCCCAAGCTCGGTACGCATCTGACCCGCATGCTCCTCGCTCAACCTGAGGCCTCTTGCCCTGATTTCCTATGAATCAACCAGTTATAAGACCTCCCGCTCTCACTGGTGGCTTCCACACCTCCTGGTAATTCTCGTGGTAGTCTTCGTCTACAATGGTCCCGAACTTCACTGCGTCTGCCAAAGTCTGTGGCATGCTGGTGATCACACACGACCGGAGCTACTTCTATAGTCCCTTGATAAACTTTCTCGCTTGCTGCTCTGGTGTCACATAAGTCTCCCAGCAGTAACGCGACAAAGCGCTGAACTTGCTAATGTATTTGGCTAAGGAAACCTCCTTCTGCTCGAGGGCCGTTTCTTTGGGTGACACACAGGAACCACCCACCCTGATACCAAGTTGTAATGTCCCGAAACAGCAGAAAATTTAAACAAAAGAATTCAAACTCAAAGGGCGGAAATGTTACTCATATAATCATCAAACAGGTGAACCAAATTATTTTAGAGTCGTCAAAATACATGATTACATCAAAATACAAACTTGATAAAATACAAGTAGTCATGACGACCTCGAAGAGTCAGAAGAGAGGATCCCTGTCCCAAACTGCGCCCCGACAGTTTACCACCCAACAACACCTACTGAGATCCTCAAATGCAAATGTAACAACAATGTCTGAGTTTCTAGAAGGAAACCCCGTATACCAAGCCCACTATATGAAATGCAACCGTACAATAAAATGAACCTACTAGTAGCTTGTCATGTCATCAACAACAAGGAAGACAAACCCGTCACGGGTCAACTCAGAACCTTAGTCCCACAACATCAAAGGGCCTCTCTCAGAGACCTACCGTAGGCACATACAATGTTACAGATAGTACACAACGCACCCCCACACGTGGCTATACTAAACAGGGGTTCAGTGAGGGGTCTTCTGCACTTCCGTGTTAGAAGTATAAAATCTAAAACTCGTGATCAACACCACCCTGATGGAGCCGTCGCTCAGGTCGGTCCACTCACTCAGCAGGTGCCTAGCCAAGCTACCCTGCCGTAATACATCGCCGGCAGTCCACCACCACCATGGTCCTCCCCACAACCACTCGGTTTCCCAGGGGCCCTCCTGCTTCCACTCAATCGTGTGGGCTCAAACATCCCAACAAAGTCAATCAAAGGTATCTGCCACCCAAAGGGCCAGATAATCGACAGATTCAGACTGAAGTGTGGAGGGGTCATCATGCTCCCTAAGTTGTGCAACATTGTGCATTGGGATCCACGATCCCTCAGGTCTATTACTCTAATATGAGTCAAGTAAAGCATAAACTATGCCACAGTCTATAATACATATGTGGTACGTCCCAAGTATCCACAATCCTCCACACGGCGGTCCTTGGGCTGACACGAGCAACGCACCCACCGTCAGACCAATGCTCACATGCTAGGCAAGGACACGAGTTTCTGTGGACAGAGTTGACACTTCACTAGGACAAGGATTCACTTCTGGGCCCAAACGGTCAACCAAAAAAGGTACACCGGTCTATGATTAGTAGCATATCATGCATCATATTCATGCTATATATCCTTTATTACCCAAAATATTGTGCTACTCGAGTTGTAGTTGTAGTGTTTCAGGTGTTAGGTAATGAAGAAGAGAAAAGGGAACAAAAAGGACATGAATGCAACAAGAATGGACTGAATTGAAGAATTCTTGACCCATTTGTAATGCACAAGGACTGCATCGCAAATCAGGAAGGACCCTAGTGAAAATCCGGAGGGAGCTGATTGTGAAATGTAAACTATTGTGACACATGACTTGAACAAGATCAGTATTTTGCCAATTAAACTCAAATAAGTTTAAGACAGTTGATTAGGGCTTCGTTCAACGTGCAATATATAACACTGAAGCTCCAGGTAGAAATCGAGACCGATCGAGCGCAAACGATCTCCTAGTGGTTGATATGGATCCATCACTAGCTAATGCATGCTTTAACCATGCCTGAATGACAGAATGGATGCACGTATATCACATCAGCAATCGACAACAAGAACGTAAAGAAAAGACGAGTGCATGCAAGGTCTACAATTGATGCATGACCTAGATGATAATCAATCTAATATTTTGCTTTGAGTTTTAAGGTCAGAGATGTATAGATAGGGGATTGATTATTAATAGATCTAGGAGCAAACTACAGGTCACAACATGCCAAATTAAGCTCTCAGACAACGAGATTGAAATCAAAACAACCAGAAGAAATTGTGGAGCAAACCAAGCTCACCAGGCTGCCAGTTGGCGGCCCAAGATCGTTGATTGGCGGTCCAATTAGCTTCGCGTTTCTCCAAATTTCTCCTGGTGCCTCCCCTAGATGCTGGGATGTCCCTGAAATAAACAAAAAACTAAAAACAAAAGATTAAACCCACTCGAATCGTCCAAATCAGAGCCGAGACAGAGCACCTCTCCGGCAATGGCGCCAAAAACTTGATTGTCTTCCTTTTAAATACTGCAAGTACACGATGTCGGTGAAGACGTGGAAAGTACGGGTCAATCCACAGGGAGGTGTGTCAACTCGAGTTCTTTCGAAGGCAAGTTGGAAAGAGAGGAAGAATTTGTGGTGACACTAAACTAAACTACGAATGAACAAACAATAAAACTAAACCCCAATAGAGTGAAGGTGTGTATATATGTGTGTTAGTGAGTCTTCTTTTCAATTAGGAACAAGTGTAGTTTGTGTGGCATACAAGTAGAAGGTAGTGTAGAATCTAAGTGTAGGATACACGACACTACATGGAAAACCACGAACATACATATCAAAGTTGATGTTGATTTTAGATTATCAAGCATACAATAAGTACCTAGTGTGGTCATTAGAGCATCAATCAATTCTACATAAAACCTAAATCTTTCATGTAAATGTGCACCAAGCATGGATAAACTCAACTTTATGTGATAGATCCATACATATCAAGCCATTCCCATCAAACCATTATAAGCAACAAGATAAACTCTAAAGCTAGCATGAGATAAGTACCAACTGTGGACATTATCTCATCTAATACAAGTTTAAGCATGCTATAAGTATAGATCTATATGAATCATATGAAATGACAGAAATAAAAGAAACCATCACTATCACATAGTCTACATTACCTCCACCCCAAATGGGGATGTAACTACTCACTACTCATTAAGAAGACTCTACGAAATTAAACTAAGAATGCAAGAATTGAAAAAGACAATATAAAACTAACTAAGAAAATTTATTTTATTAATGACTCACATTACATGTAGCATTCTTCTCCACTTGAGTTTTACTCTAAGGCTTACTCTAAGTAGAGAGAATGCCACCAAGCAATGGGTAAATAGAAAGGAGGAGGAAGAGTTCTATTTATAGTCATAGAAAAGGACAACCGGGGACGATCCCTCGGTATAAGACTAAACACATACTATAAATGGACATAAAACATCATAATCGAACACCCGACTAAACCATAAATCATTTGGAGAAATTTGGACTGCCAATTGGTGGTCTGGGATAGCCAATTGGTGGACTGGATTGGTTGGATAGAGTTTGGATTTCGGTGGCTCGTGTCTGGCTTGATTTCTTGATGTTTAATGAACCCGATTAGGTTGTTGATGTTTCGGCCCGGATCTAATTGCCAAAATATTCATGATGGTGTGGAGTTTCTTGATTTACTCATTGGTCCTTTGGTTTACATTCAGGTCCTTCTCTCTTTCATCCTAGTCCAAAAGTCTTGCAATTTGTCCTTTTCCTTGCTTTTAAGTCTTTTTTCAGTCTCTTCTTCCCAAACATGTTTATTCGTGAAACTTAAACATAAAACTCATTACGTAACATTGCTTAGGCTAAAAATAAAGGATATAAGACACAAATATATGCATGATATGATGTCAATCAAATACCCCACACCTAACGTTTGCTAGTCCCGAGCAAAGCAAAGAAAAGGAAAAATAAAAGAAAGGAAAAAACATACGTAAAATAGGGAAATCGTAACTCACTTTTGTAGGAATCGCGGTTGCACTTAGCCAGTACAACAAGCCATTAAACCTCCTTGTCGCCAAGGAGGAGGAGTGGTGTCTCCTGAGGGTTTTCAGCAGATATACAACAAAATCCGAACATTGATGCATTAATCAACCTAGAAACTTGACTCGATAGACTCATTTTGGTCGATCATTGGACATGGTAATACTACAGACCGACTCTATATTTGTAACCAGTCCACACACCAAGCCTAATGAATCATTCGTGTAAGTTAATTTAGGACTCAAGTGAAAGACATGGACAACCTTATCATCCTCAAGTGATACAAAGTGTAAAGTCCATTAAGGTTTTTATTTGCATTCCCTTTTTTCGTTTTCTTTTTGTTTTTTTTCTCATTTTATTTTAATCTAGTTGGTGTTTGATTCTCCCAGGGTCAGGTTTCGTGCATCATTGCTTATGAGGACTTACACTATCACGTACACATTTCCCCAAATCTCTACATATTGGGATCCCTACCACCCGTGTAACGGGAGTTCAGTCGTTGCATCCCAAGTCATATGACTCGAAAGCACCAGGCACTAAGTCCCTCCAGACCTAATTTCCCGAGTGATAGGAGTCGTGTGAGAAGAGAAAACACCTACTCTTTTTTTCTTATCTACACATGAACCAAAACCCCTATACTTAATATTTCACAACATAAGTTTAAGGGTCCTTGACTACAACAAACATCCTTATATTAACAGACACAAATTATTCAACTCATTAGGTTCAGGGTGTACTTCTTTATTTGTTTGAGTATGGAATCTCTATGATTACTCTCCCCCAAGTGAAAATTGGGGTGCATCCTTACGACTATATAAGACCCATAACCACTGTACTAGATATCCCAATGCATCAAGTTCAATACAATTTTGTGAGCTTTCTTTTTTACTTTGTCTGTCAACTATTTTGGACGTGCTAAACACACGCAAAACCCACAAAACATTTTTATTTTACAAACACATGAAGATTTTTGAAAGAAATGAAAATTTTAAAGCACCAGGTAAGCAAAAGAAGACAAGTCACCCAAGGATCATGGTAAATAGATATATCGATATTAAATGCAGCACACTAACATGACCCAATCAATACAAACAAAAGAAAACAAAACAAAATGAGAAAGACTCGACTATGTACGCACGTAAAACACCATTCACACTTAGTTCATGCATTATCATCAATGAATGTGAGCATGATACTACATGGATTTATGCATGAAAAAGAAAAGATCTCACCAATGTAAAGTACAAAGGGAAGTTCATGGTTATGTTGATGGACACAAACCCGAATTCCCCTTAAAACCTGTGAAATACTAAAGAAGGGATACAAATACATGAAAGAAATGGGGCCCAAATACACAAGGTTGGAGCCCACAACAATCAATGCTCACTGGTTGAGTCTTTTTTTCTTTTCTTTTTGAAACATAACTATGTACAAAAATAAGTTCTCATCTTCATTTGTCAAAGACATCAAATGGGAACCTCGAAAGTGGGTCAATGCACTTGGAATGGGAACATGACACCACGCAGGGAAATCATACTCATGCGTGGCCCCCTCACAAAGAGCACAAGATGAAAGGAGAGGTTCATGAATTGGATGCAAAAACGTCTGATTCACAGGATCAAACTGAAAGACCTTGAACCTCTCAAGAGTTTGGGAAATATTGTGCAACGAGGAAGAGTTTCTCCCATTGTGGTATTGAAGTTGTGATCATCAATCCAAACTCTCCAACCAACAGACTGGTGAGTCGGAACGAGGTCAAGAACCTCATTATGCATGTCCGACTCACCAGGCGAACATAAAGTGTAAGACCCGCTTTTCCGTTACAATGTTTATATTATATCCACACCCTATGTTACACATAAGTTAGTTCTTAGAATATTAAATTGTGTTATAGCATATAGTTGAGCTGATTTGATCGGATTTCTCATTTTTCGATCGGGTGCGACAAATCGAGCTAGTGCGCGGTAGGTTGACTCGATCGACTCAATTTGGGCCCGGGTGTGTGTTGAGACGACTTTGGGCTGAGCCAGGTTGGAGGTGGCGTGGAATTGGAAGAGAACTTGGGAGTTACACGCACTTTCAAGGGAGACTTCTGCGTCTCCTTGCTGGTGTCATTTTTGGCAAGTCTTGAAGTGGCTTGATAGCTAGGAAGTTGGAGAGTTGTGTGCACAACTATAAGGCCCTCCCAGACATCCTCTTCCTCCTTTTTCCATCCTCACACACACCACTTCACACCACTCATTCCTCCTCTCCAGCTGATTGGTGGGCTGATCTCCGTGGAGTTGGGAGCTACGTCAAGTGCAGCTTTGTGCGGCTAGAAGAAGAGGTTGTGGGCAGAATCTCTGGAAAAGCTCGGCCAATCTTCCTTGCTGATCAGGTATGCTCCGGGACCCTTAGTGTAATAGGAAGTATGGAGTGTTGGATTGATATTAGTCCAGCACTAATAGGGTATTCGGTCTGAGGTTTGGAGTTGCACAAGTAGAGATCTACCAGATCGGGTGGGCTGTGGTGCACTCTCCAGATTTTCAGTGGTTGACTGAGCATCTCCCTCTCTACCATGATTCTTGACTCATGATTTCCTTGGTGGTTTGTTGGAAAAACCAGAGGTGATGAGGCTGGGCCATGGAGAGCTAGAAGGGGAGGGGTTTTGCATGCATGTTGTGCTACTTGTTAATCACCTTGTGATGTTTGTTCTTGTGAGCTTTCAGATGTTATACTTCTGCGTGATATTGTGATCATGTCCAGACATGTATGCATGAGATGTTTCTGATATTATATAACATATTTATATGTTATTTCATGAGTTTAGTCAGATATCATTTGTAGGACTCGTTGCTGATTTCTGCTCTTGTGTCCATGCATGATCTAGCTAATAGGTCTAGATAATATTGCATGAATCGTTCTGATTTTAGTCCAGTAATGATCAACAAACATACATGCTCTGATTTGTCAATCCCCTATGATATATTCATGACATTGCATCTGAACATAAGTCGCATATGTTCATCTAGATGTTAATGCAACAGGTATAATTGCCTGTCTCGACTTGAGTATTTCGATGAGTTAATCCAATCTGATTTTATTCAAACCACGTTTAGCTCATGTGTATGATCTGATTTTTGGTATGACGTAACTGATATATCTTGATATGCTCTCACGTGGGACTAAATTAGGAATCATCTATGATCTATGCTATTCATACTATGACGTCTAGTATTGTGCAAATCTACAAGCCTGTATATCAATATATCTGTATCGACTATGAAGGTACTTAGACTCCTGATTTCAGAGGCATGTTTTATATATAGGACTACTGATACATTTTTGAATTAATTCCAAGCCATCTAATCTCTGACCATGCTCGGGACCACAAGTTCTAATGCATGCGTGTTCTCAAATTTATGGTGTATGCTATCGATTACCTGTAGTGGTTGATCATCATGTATTCTGCTGTTATACATGTTTTGTTATTCTGTTAATACCGATATATCACTGATATGAGTTGTTGTGTTGTGATTGTGGTTGACCTTTAGGATTCAGACCTTATGACATCCTTATCATGACCCGTAGATGACTCGATGTGTTGTTTACCTTGAATTGCCAATCCGAGTATGATTGCTTGCTGATTTTGGTTGGGTTTCTGTTTGGAATGTTATGATTTTGTTTCGTCGGGGCTGTTAGGAGGGTATCAGGATACTCTTCCTTGAGCTCGTTCCATAGCTTGTAGCTGCATTAGACTTTACATGCTTAAGTAGCTTGCATTGCATTTAATCTGATTAATAATTTTGGGCACATTCTATTTTCTGGGCCGACGGGCCACGAGTGGGTCCTCTAGCTCCAGAGGCCATTCGCATAAGATCTTCACGTTGGGAGGCCAGACGTAAGATAAGTCCTGGGCATGCACGCTGCCATTCTGTCTCAGGGTAGGTATTCCCAAGTTCGCGATGGCACCATGTAGGTCACTTGCCGTGAATTGGGACACTTACCCGGCGCATACTGAGTTCAGGTTCCTCTCGAGGAATGGGTTCGGGTGCGCCCGACCGACGGGCTTATGGAGTCGTAGCCTTTTGTTGCACTTGGTGTTTTCTGTTTTGTTTTGGATGCTTTTGTCTTAATTAGACTCCCTACATGATTCTGTAAAATGTTGTTTTGTCCAGGAGCATACTGAGTTTTCTTAATTGAAAACTCACACATTTGTTAATGCGGTGCTTGCAGGTACTTAGGTCCCCATAAGGCAGACTGGACGAGTGTTGAAGATTCTGTACACGAGGGATACGTCGACCAGAGTCTTGATTCTATCTTACTTCGGCTTACTGTTATTGTAATTGCTTTGAGACTCAGATATTATTGTTGAACTTTTCAAATATGGACATTTTTATTGCCTTGTTATTCCTGTAAATTATCCATCTCCGTATGTCCTTTATGTCTTGTCGAGTCATCTTGTTTGGTTCGTCTTTTGTAACTCCTTCGGTCGTCGCAGAGGTCTTTGATTGCGACACTAGTATTCTTTCCTAGTGTGCGTACCCACGGGATCGGGGGTGTTACATAAAGTGGGTCTCTTACCCAAGATATCCTCTAAGGAACTCCCAATACCATCAATGGTAATGTAGTTGTTTGATGTCCCATCATTTCCAAGATGATCAGAAACAATAGTGAGAGGCAAACTCTCAGCAGGTCGTTTGAAATTAAGGGTACTAGGGAGCTCTTGCTCCACCAGAGGTGAGCCCTTAATAGGCACAACATAAAGATCATGTGACTCAAGGGCCACGAGACAAAAAGATAAGGCACAATCCTGTGCTGACTCATAATGAAGATGGTCCATGTTATTCTCAATTTGGATCGTTTACCCCACCATGTGATCGTGAATTGAAACTCCAAGTCCCTCAAACTGACTAGGAGTTTGACTTTGAAAGATTGTGCTTTGAATTTGTGGATGTGGTGGTGGTTCGATATCAAACGATGAATCCTCATCTTTACAAGAAAAGTTACCCTCCTCACGTTCACACAATTGTTGCGTGATTTGACTCACTTCCATTGCCATATTTTGCATGGTGATGCATTGCATACATTGCATCATATGTCTTTCATTTAGATTACTTTTACATCAATAAATGCTACTAAGGTATGTGTTTAGTCTTATTTACAGAATACAGGGACCTGAATGTAATTTACCCACATCCCGATCATAAACACATGCAAAAGACTCATTTCTATCATAAAGACCAAGTTCAAGATTATCGGGTTACGAATGGAAATGTATCCAAGCATAAAAGCATTCAAGTCCTAATTACAAAAAGAACAAGGACGCGCAAATATGTAGACATTGCAAATATATAGAAAATATATAGAAAAATCAATGTATATCTCCAAATATGTGAAGGAATTAATCCGGAGCTCAAAAGAATGGAAAGAATTAATCCAGACGCGCAAAGAAGGATCAAATCATACCATAAACATTCAACCAAAATCCGGACAAAATCAGGCCAGATTGTGCGGCGTTTCCGCCGCACCACACACACAATGTGCGGCGTTTCCGCCACCCAAGCATCGATCCGCGTCTCCCAATTTCGTCCAGTCGTGTCTGGACACGTGTACTTACCAATATTATACCTAGATCCCTTGTAGCAACTATAAATAGACCCAAGAACGATGTTAGAAGGGTCCTTAGTCTTTGGTGTTAGTTTTTATTCTTAACCTTAGTTTTGTATTCTTCTTTTCATTAATAAAATTCTGTCTTTTATTCCTTACTTTTAGTTTTCTTTTGTAATGTCTCAAGGACCCCTTCTTCCTCCCTCTATGAGTTTCTAACTCTTTCAAAAGGGTGGAGGTGACGGATTTAGGGTGAAGAGAAGATGAATAAAGTTATTATTTTAATTTCGTATTAGTACGTTTTGATTACTTGAGTTTATGTTAAATCATTTATCATGTAATGTTTTATAACTAATGTGATTTATTATAAGTTTCAGAGTTCTCTAATCTAAACCTTAAATCTAAACCTCTACCCAACGGAATTCACCTCTTTGTTCTTGTTTTAGTTTTAATTGTTCTTGATTCTTGCTTTAGATAATTAAAAATCAAAAATCTCAAAACCAAACTTATTTCTTCTCTCCTTCTTTCCCCCAATTGAAATCACATTAATAACAAATCTCTCCCTCCTTGTGTTCGACCCGTATTTGCCACGTCTCCATTGACGCCGTGCACTTGCAGTATAAATTTAATTCACATTACATGGACTGTTGAGTGGTTTCACTGAAAGTAAGGAGAGTTTGTTTTAAGGAATCAAGTATGTTGTCAAGTGTGAGGCTCAAGTCAGAGCTTGGACAATTTTGGGGTTGGGTGTTGATGGGCTGAGAATGAGTCCAATGATTAGGAGTAGGGTGTTGGTAGAATTCTGGGTATTCAGGAGGAGGATACTGGGGAGGGAATGATGTATAAGAATTCGTATAAGAATCGTACCCACGAATCCATCCCTCTCGGGTTGTACGTGGTTGCGTAATGGTCACATTGAGTATTTTGGGAAAAGGTGTGCTCAATATTTTGGGAAGAGGGGTAAATAAGGAAATTCCCCGAAAACATGACCACTCAACCTGCAATGTCACAACGTACAACTACTGGAGCTACCGATGCACTTGTGTCATCTACCACATGCCTGAAAGAGGCCAAAGGTTCTTGTAATGTCTCAATTTGTTGACCAACATATGATTCAACATAACTAAATGGAGGTCTAGCAGTCGATGCCTCTCTCATATTACCCTTATATGAAGAATGCTCAGCTACAAAATTTAGATTGTCCCAACCATACAGGGTATTTTTCTGAGCCACCCCATGCTGCATGGGTCCAGAATACCATAGAGAATTGTCCTGGTTCCAACAAAGGTTTTTGATGAGTCTTGCCATATGTTTAGACATTTCTCCTGTTGAGCCTAATCTTATGATAATTAAGTAATAATTGTCGATACGTTGTGTGAATGGATTGATAGGTTTTGCCACATATTTAGACACTTCCTATGCATGAAGTAAATTTGTTAATTCAATGTAAGTGGAAATTTATTTTGTAATAAACTTCTAATTATATATAAACATAGCTCATTGGAAGATCGTCGCTATATGCCCCGAGACTAATTCGGCATATTGGTTTGATCTTTTGGGATCGATTAAACCAAGGGAATCCATCAAGAAACTTGTTTCAATGCAAGTTTGTTTTAATCATCGTATTTGTAATCCGTCTATTTTTATTAGTATTATCGAATTCATGTGTGAATAACTTGTGCTACTCAGGACAATGAAGATTTACAAAGTGTTAGGTGGCATGAGAACAACCCGTGCAAAAATGGGAGTAACATGGCATAGAATGAGAGTAAGTTCTTAAATTTTTCCTCCCATTTTTGTTAATTAAGTTAAGTAATGGAACATAAATTTAGCAAATTTATAATTTTGTAGTACAACAAGCAAATTGGAAATACGGAATGTGGTTACTACGTGATGAGATACATGGAGGAAATCCTCGAAATTGCACCCCAAAACGTATCCCTATCCGAGGTAATATAGATCGCTATTCAGTTGTATAATTATAGTTTCATTACTTATGTTACCAACATACAATATGATCTTTAATATAATCAAACATCTTTGTGAATGAATGTCAAATGTTTGCCTATGTATGCTTGCTTTTTAATGATTGTCTTTGTGGATGAATATGTGTATGTACTTGTAAATGAATTTGTTGTGCAACATAAATGCTTTTCTTGTGCAGGATGAATGTGTTTGTTATACAAGAATCTATGATTGCTACGATTTGTATTTATTTATTTTAATATGGTAAGGGTATAGACGTCGGTTGTAGGTAATAGCCGACGTCTATTCCCTTCGAGAAAGGAATAGACGTCGGCTATAGGGTATCATCGACGTCTATACCTGGAGAATAGACGTCGGTAACTGGGTAGACCCGACGTCTATTCTCGAGGTCTAGACGTTGGTGACTAGGTAGACCTGACGTCTATTCTTGAGGTATAGACGTCGGTTGGGAAGAACAACCGACGTCCATACCTAAAGAATAAACGTCAGTTGTTGAGCGACTGATGATGGGAATTTTAATTTATACCGCAAGTGCACGGTGTCAATGAAGACGTGGCAAATACGGGTCGAACACAAGGAGGGAGAGATTTGTTATTAATGTGATTTCGATTGGGGGAAAGAATGAGAGAAGAAATAAATTGGGTTTTTGAGATTTTTGGGTTTTAATTATCTAAAGCAAGAAAAAAGAATGATTAAAACTAAAACAAGAATAAAGAAGTGAATTCCGTTGGGTGGAGGTTTAGATTTAGGGTTTAGATTAGAGAATTCAGAAACTTATAATAAATCATGTTAGTTATGAAGCATTACATGATAAATTATTTAACACAAACTCAAGTAATCAAAATATACTAACACAAAATTAAAATAATAACTTTTATTCGTCTTCTCTTCACCCTAAATCCGTCACCTCCACCCTTTGGAAAGAGTTAGAAACTCATAGAGGGAGGAAGAAGGGGTCCTAGAGGCATTACAAAAGAAAAGTAAAAACAAGAAATAAAAGACAGAATTTTATTACTCCAAAGAAAAGACTACAAATAAAAACAACAACTAAAAACTATGTCTAAGGCCAATGACACTTCTAATATCGTTCTCGGGGCTATTTATAGTTGTTACAAGAGACCTAAGTATAGAATTGGAGAGTACACGTGCCCAGACACGACTAGACAAAATTGGAGCACACGGATCGCAATGCGGGCGGCGGAATCGCCGCATGGTGTATGTGTTGTGCGGCGGAAACGCCGCACAATATAGTCAGATTAATTCCGGATTTTTGCTGAGTGTTTATGGTATGATTTGATCCTCCTTTGCGCGTCTGGATGATTTCTTTCCATTCTTTTGAGCTCCGGATTAATTCATTTATATGTTTGGAGATTTATATTGATTTTTCTTTAGATTTTCTCCAAGATAATATTTTGGTGCTTTAATTGCAATTAGGTCCTTGCCTTTTTGCAATTAAGTCCCCGACTACTTTTGTGCGTAAGTCCTTGTTCTTTTTGTAATTAGGTCTTGAATGCTTTTATGCTTGGATACATTTCCATTTGAAACCCAATAAGCTTGAACTTGGTCTTTATGATAGAAATGAGTCTTTTGCACGCGTTTATGCTCGGATTGTGGGTAATTTGCATTCAGGTCCCTGTATTCTGTAAATAAGACTAATCACATACCTTAGTAGCATTTATTGATATAAAAGCAATCTAATTGAAAGACATATGATGCAATGCATCAATTGTGGGGCCACACACTCGTTCATTTTGGAGGGATTTGCGAGCGTGTTGGGCCCTACCTAGGGGTGCACATGGGTTGGGTTCAACCCGAAACCCAACCCGAACCCGACTGGTCGGGTCGGGTTGGGTCGGGTTGGGGAGGGGGTCGGGTCGGGTCGGGTTGGGAAAATCAAAAACCCGAATTTTCGGGTCGGGTTCGGGTTGAGGGGGTCGGGTTGACCCAACCCAACCCGAACCCGATTTTTTATTTTATTTTTATTTTTATTTTTTTATTTTTTCCCAAATAAACCGGTCGACCGAACCCGACCAAGTTTGGGAGAAAATTTCCGAATTCGGGTTCAACCCGATCCAACCCGACCCAACCCGAAAATTTCGGGTCGGGTTGGGTTGAACCCAAACCGGTTCGGGTTCGGGTTGGGTTGGGTTTTTTCCCAACCCGAAAATTTCGGGTTGGGTCGGGTTGAGGCCCAAACCTGACCCAACCCGACCCATGTGCACCCCTAGCCGTACCCCTACGATGTTGACTATCACGTTGGAAGTCAGCACACCATTGGGTTTGGTGGGCACTGTGGGGAGCTTCCTCCTCGACACCACGATTGTTTCGGAAGATCAGGAGTTTCCGGCTAACCTTATCTTGTTGCCGATGGAGGACTTCGACGTCATACTGGGGATGGATTCGCTATCCCAGTACGATGTGCGAGTTTTGTGCCGGGAGAAGAAGATTCTGATTCCGAGGAAGGGTCTACCTGATGTGCTGATCAGGGGGACGAAGGATAGGGGAGCTAGAGTAGTCGTATCAGCAGTGAGGACACAGAAGTTGATGCAGCTGGGTTGCAGAGCTTTTGTGGCCACCTTTGTAGTTCTAGATCCTGAGGTGAGGAGATTGGAGGACATTGAGATAGTCCAAGATTTTCTAGAGGTATTTTCTGACGATGTCTCTGGTTTGCCGCCTCATGGAGAGATTGAGTTCGATATTTATTTGGTAACTAGGACTACACCGCAGTCGAAGGTGTCATACAGAATGGCACCTGTTGAGTTGACAAAGCTGAAGAAGTAGTTGCAGGATCTGATGGATACTGGGTTCATCTGACCTAGTGTCTCGCCTTGGGGAGTGCAACTACTCTTCGTGAAGAAGAAGGATGGATCGCTACGGATGCGTATTGACTACAGGATACTAAGCAAGGTTTCCATTAGGAATCAATATCCGTTTCCCAGGATCGAGGACCTGTTTGACCAGTTGTAATAAGCGAAGGTGTTCTCGAAGATTGATCTGCGATCCGGTTACCATCACCTGAGGATCAGAGGCAGATGTGCTGAAGACAGCTTTCAGGATGAGATGTGCCCGGATTTCTCCGTGCACTCTGTTGTCTCCTGAAACACAAATCCAAATACTTAGATCGCGCACAAGATAAACAGGATAAAATCGAAATCAACAAAAAAAAAAATCTACGTCGCCTCCCCGGCAACGGCGCCTAAAACTTGTTGAGAATTAAATTTATACCGCAAGTGCACGATGTCAATGAAGACATGGCAAATACAGGTCGAACACAAGGAGGGAGAGATTTGTTATTAATGTGATTTCGATTGGGGGAAAGAAGGAGAGAAGAAATAAATTGGGTTTTTGAGATTTTTGGGTTTTAATTATCTAAAGCAAGAAACAAGAACGATTAAAACTAAAACAAGAATAAAGAAGTGAATTCCGTTGGGTGGAGGTTTAGATTTAGGGTTTAGATTAGAGAATTCAGAAACTTATAATAAATCATGTTACTTATGAAGCATTACATGATAAATGATTTAACACAAACTCAAGTAATCAAAATATACTAACACAAAATTAAGTTAATAACTTTTATTCGTCTTCTCTTCACCCTAAATCCGTCACCTCCACCCTTTGGAAAGAGTTAGAAACTCATAGAGGGAGAAAGAAGGGGTCCTAGAGGCATTACAAAAGAAAAGTAAAAACAAGAAATAAAAGACAGAATTTTATTACTCCAAAGAAAAGACTACAAATAAAAACAACAACTAAAAACTAGGTCTAAGGCCAAGGACCCTTCTAACATCGTTCTCGGGGCTATTTATAGTTGTTACAAGAGACATAAGTATAGAATTGGAGAGTACACGTGTCCAGACACGACTGGACAAAATTGGAGCACACGGATCGGCTCTGGGGAGGCGGAATCGCCGCATGGCATGTGTAATGTGCGGCGGAAATGCCGCATATAATGCTCTGATTTTGTCCGGATTTTGGTTGAATGTTTATGGTATGATTTGATCCTCCTTTGCGCGTCTGGATTGATTCTTTCCATTCTTTTGAGCTCCGGATTAATTCCTTTATATGTTTGGAGATCTACATTGATTTTTCTTTAGATTTTCTCCAAGATAATAAAAGCTATTCATGATTTGCAATTAGGTCCTTGTCTTTTTGCAATTAAGTCCCTGGCTACTTTTGTGCTCAAGTCCTTGTTCTTTTTGTAATTAGGTCTTGAATGCTTTTATGCTTGTATACATTTCCATTTGAAGCCCGATAATCTTGAGCTTGGTCTTTATGATGGAAATGAGTCTTTTGCACGCGTTTTGCTCGGGATGTGGGTAAATTGCATTCAGCTCCCTGTATTCTGTAAATAAGACTAAACACATACCTTAGTAGCATTTATTGATGTAAAAGTAATCTAAATGAAAGACATATGATGCAATGTATGCAATGCATCAAATACCCCCACACCTAGATTTTGCTAGTCCCTAGCAAAACAGAAGATACGAAAAATAAAAACAGGGAAATCCTAACTCACTTTCGTAGGAATCACGGTTGCACTTAGCATGTGCAACAAGCCTTTAAACCACCAAGTTTCCTTAGAGGATGAGTTTTGTCTCGTAAGGGTTTTCAGTTGACACACCCACAAAGTCTTAATTCAATATTTCATTAATAGCTTTCATTATCCCCACCTCAACCTTATACATCTCACTTAGAATTCTTGCATGCTCATTATATAAATCCAACTCATTAAAAATATGACTTGGTCTTTATTTCTCCAATATTCACACCACTAACCCTTCTACACATGTTATTACTTAAATTATTTTGCACGCCTCCTCTGGTGGTGAAGTATCATTTGGTTCAACAATGACATGGATCATTCTTTTAGCTTTGGGCCTTGAGTATTTTTTTTCTTTTCTTCCGCGATTCAACACATTTGCTTTTTGACACTTTTACCCTTTTTGCATTCGTGTAGCGAGTTTGGTCGATAATCCCGAGCTGGTAGACTCAAGTTACCGGGTTTCAAGATACCCCTACGGACCAGTGACTCAAAGGCTTGGGATTTTGTAGTCATTTTGCAAAAATGTGTTTTCCTCACTTTATTCCTTTATTTTTATTTTCCTCAAGGCTTAATTGCTATTAGAAGTCCACACTTCCCGGTATATTTTCCTCAACCTCTGTTTTTTATCAACCACTTCAAAGATTTGATTCATCCAATTAAGTGCATACATGTCTTAAAGGGCAATGGGTTATTTCTTTGGAACTTAGATTTATGTCACAGTTTCTACAAGCAGAACTATATAATAAGGAACAAAAAACTCAATGCAATTTGTACATAGGTTTTGGTGGTTCAATCTTAATATATGTCATGAAACATTGAATATATATATATATTTTTTTAATAGAAAAATAAAACAGATAGATAGACACCCCCCACACCTAAATCATGCATTGTCCTCAATGTATGCAAATATAAAGCAAATGCACTTATTACCTTGGTGAACTGCGGTGGAAGGATGGAATTTGCTCAAAGTCAACCATAGTCAAAACTGGATTGAATGACACCATATTGGTGCATGTATCTAGTTGAATTGTTCCCCATGTTGCAATGAGAGTCCTGAGTCACAGGTTCCACACCCCTCACATAAATTGGTTCTCGTATTTGCTCGAGTGATGGTGGGTGTGTCGAAGAATTACTCCCCTTTTTCTTACTTCCTTTTTGATTTTGTGATGATTTATTTGATTCAGAAATCTGATAGATACATGCTCTCATCACAACATCACTTTGATTGCATATTATTTCTGGCTCACTATCAACATGAAAGATATTAAAGTCAGCTTTTAAGTTCCCGAAAGATAATTGCATGAGCCCATTTCGACAGTTTATTAATGCTTCAGAAGTGGCTAAAAATGGTCTGCCTAGTATTACAGGGATTTGTCTCTTAGGATCGACAACAGGTTCATTGTCTCGAACGACAAAATCCACTGGGTAAATGAAGTCACCCACCTTGATCAAAACGTCCTCCACTACACCTCTTGGTTTCTTAATAGAGCAGTCAGCAAATTGAAGCATTGTCTTAGAGGGTTTTAGTGGACCAAGGTTGAGTTGCTCGTAGACAGAGAATGGGAGTAGGTTAACACTAGCACCAAGGTCTAGAAGGGCTTTGTTGATAAAAGTATCTCCTATTGAACATGAAATTGTGGGACACCCAGGATCCTTATATTTTATAGGAGATGTGTTGGACAAAATAGAACTTATGTTTGCAGTTAAGAATGCCTTCTTTGGTACGTTCGTTTTTTCGCTTTTTTGTGCACAGATCTTTTAAGAATTTAGCATAAGCAGGTATTTGTTGAATCATGTCTAAGAGTGGAATGTTCACCTTAACTTGCTTAAATACTTCCAAGATTTTCTCTATTTGTGCACTTGAGTTCTTTTTAAGTCTATTGGGGAATGGGGCTTTAGGAACATAGACTCGCTCAGGTTCAGGTTGAGTAGGTGGGTTGGGCGTTTCAGATTGGACGTCAGGTTCAATGGTTAGATCATATGTGGGTGCTTGATGGCTAGATTGATTAGACATTCTAGGATTTACCACATTCTTATCAACTTGTCTTCCGGACCGTAATGATACTACAACATTTATTTGTTGGAACGGTCCTTCCTCATTAACCATTTGAACCGGTCTAGGGTTGTTATTTCCTGAAGGTGGTTGATAGGGCTGATATTGATTATTAGATCTAGGATTCACCTCAGGTTGACTTGGAAACCGACCCTTTTCTCTTTCACCTACTATGTGTGCTAATTGGCTGACTTGTGTCTCTAGCCTTTGGAAGGACTGGTTGGTTGTTTGTATAAAGGTTTTCATCAAATTTTTCAGGCTTGTCAACCTAACCTCATGATCGCCATTGTTACTAAACCCAGATGATGTATTATTTTGGTTATATGGGTTTGGTTGTTGTCTAGGAGGTTAACCCTGTTGGCTTGATGAGAAATTGGAATTATTACGCCAACCAGAGTTATAGGTTGATGCGTATGGGTCATTTCTAGCATGGTTATACATGACATTAACTTGGTCCCAGTCCGCACAATCCTCCATTACATGACCAGTCTGACCACATCTAGAGCAAGGGATAGACAAGGCTTGATTCACTCGGTTTTGGGTTTGTAGCTCTAAACTTTCCATTTTGCGCATAAGGGTAGCTAGTTTTGCTTCAGCCGCTATGTTGGCATCTACAGCTAAGACACCTGGTTTGGGTTGACTCACTATTCTAGATCCAATACTCGGGTTAAGCGGTGTTCTAGCATTGTCCCATTGCATAATGTTTTCAGCTAAATCCTCAAGAAAAGTCCAGGCATCATTTTCATTTTTCGACATGAAGTTCCCTTGGCTTACGGATTCTACCATAACCCTAGATGTGGGTGTCAATCCCTCATAAATAATTTGGCATAATTGCCATCTTGGAATTCCATGATGAGGGCATTGGGTCAGTACGCTTTTAAATCTTTCTAGATAGGAATAGAACAGCTCACTCTCAGACAGAACGAATGCAACAATTTCATTCCTAATCCTCATCGTCTTATGGTTGGGGAAATATTTTTTCAGGAATATTTGAACAAACTCAGCCCAACTCCTAATAGATCTTTCGGCTAGACTATATAGCCATTTCTTAGCGTCGTCCTTTAGTGCTAGAGGCACAAATTTCAGACGCACTGCCTCCTCAGGGATATGCTGGTATTGCATAAGAGAGCAGATTTCCTCAAATTCTCTAAGGAAGAGATATGGGTCTTCCTTAGAGGTGAACTTAGGCAACATACTCATGTATTGTGCCTTAAGTTCGAAGTCGCGACCCGGTATGGTGGGCATAACGTTGCATGATGGCTGAGCAGCCATCGCTGGATAGCATCGATCCCTCAGAGTTATAGGTTGTGCAACAGGTGGGTCCACTACGTTCTCACCCATTGGATCCGGGTGAGGTGGTGCAACAGGTGGATTGGCGCTAAGCTCTAGACTGGAATCTAGGTGAACTCGTGAGAGTCGATTACTCAAGTCCCGAATCCAAATCTGAGTGCACCGGGTTGAATCAATTTTTGAATTCAAATTCCAAATTTAAATTCAAAATTTAATTTCAAGAACTAATTACAAAAAAAAATCATTTTTTTATATTATATATATATATTTTATGTTTTTTTTTCAAAAGGGACACAAACAATAGAATGGGGAAAGATAAGAAAGGAATCCTAATCTAGAGAATTGAGGTGAGAAGAGAAAGAAGACTCAGATGAGAAGGGAAACCTAACTCTAAAGATAGAAAAGAGGGTTGGTCAGAAAATTCCTAAGAAAGCATGGTTCAAACAATCCTAGACCTTGTGTCGCTTAGATCTAGACGACTCCTAACTGGTTGAGTCGAATTGCTTCGCTTGATTCACCTCCCTCACTAATCAAACCAACTTGGCCAGGCCGTGTATAGCTAGTGGGGGCGCTTCCAACAGAGTCGGTGCCAATTAGACAACCACTTCGCTTGGAAGACTTACGTCAACACAAAAACACTTTCTAGACACCAAATTAAATTCAATCGGCTTCAGGTCATAGCAAGTCAAACCAATTCTTCTCCTTAAATGAGTCCGAGTCCTTAGGGGTCAATGTCTAATTGATTTTAATTTTAAGGCTTGGGTGACACTTTAGGATTGTGATTTGTGGGCCACGGAAGGGTGATGAAATCCCCACCGTATCTTTGCCTACGGAGTTGCCTTTAAGATAGTTTAACTTAGATCTAGCAAAGATAGTCAAACAATGGTCTTTAGAGGGGGCGCAATTGCAAGGTTATATGCAAACTAAATTATATGCCTAAATGCAATCGATGAAAACCACGATACGTACCTAGACTCCAGCACTCTTCAACAGAAATTGATTTGCAAGAAATTAGCAAGAATAATGCATACAAAACACTAAATGATGCATGCACTAAGGCCTTTCTAATTTTGCCAATTTTAGGTCAGAGTTGAATTATTGCAACTTATGGAATTTTGACCTAACACATGCAGTTCTAGGAAAAGGAAATTTTCTGAAAATAGAAATTACGAGGAAAAATGCGACAAAAGTTACCTACGCAATTCTCAGTCGGGTTCACCGCCCGCTCTCGAAATTTGAGATTCTCCAGGCGTCCACCCAGAGATGGTGCTAACCCCAGAAAAATTTTGAAGCCCAGAAGCTCCAAGTGTGCGGCGGATTCGCTGCAAGTTACTCTTCAGGTGCGGCGATTTCGCCGCTCGTTTAGCTCCAAATGTGCCCGGATTTCTCCGCGCACTCTGTTGACTCCTGAAACACAAATCCAAATACTTAGATCGCGCACAAGATAAACAGGATAAAATCGAAATCAACAAAAAAAACAAAATCTGCGTTGCCTCCCCGGCAACGGCGCCAAAAAATTGTTGAGAATTAAATTTATACCGCAAGTGCACGGTGTCAATGAAGACATGGCAAATATGGGTCGAACACAAGGAGGGAGAGATTTGTTATTAATGTGATTTCGATTGGGGGAAAGAAGGAGAGAAGAAATAAATTGGGTTTTTGAGATTTTTAGGTTTTAATTATCTAAAGCAAGAAACAAGAACGATTAAAACTAAAACAAGAATAAAGAGGTGAATTCCGTTGGGTGGAGGTTTAGATTTAGGGTTTAGATTAGAGAATTCAGAAACTTATAATAAATCATGTTAGTTATGAAGCATTACATGATAAATGATTTAACACAAACTCAAGTAATCAAAATATACTAACACAAAATTAAAATAATAACTTTTATTCGTCTTCTCTTCACCCTAAATCCGTCACCTCCACCCTTTGGAAAGAGTTAGAAACTCATAGAGGGAGGAAGAAGGGGTCCTAGAGGCATTACAAAAGAAAAGTAAAAACAAGAAAAAAAAGACAGAATTTTATTACTACAAAGAAAAGACTACAAATAAAAACAACTAAAAACTAGATCTAAGGCCAAGGACCCTTCTAACATCGTTATCGGGGCTATTTATAGTTGTTACAAGAGACATAAGTATAGAATTGGAGAGTACACGTGTCCAGACACGACTGGACAAATTTGGAGCACACGGATCGGCTCTGGGGCGGCGGAATCGCCGCATGGCATGTGTAATGTGCGGCGGAAACGCCGCATATAATGCTCTGATTTTGTCCGGATTTTGGTTGAATGTTTATGGTATGATTTGATCCTCCTTTGCGCGTCTGGATTGATTCTTTCCATTCTTTTGAGCTCCGGATTAATTCCTTTATATGTTTGGAGATCTAAATTGATTTTTCTTTAGATTTTCTCCAAGATAATAACAGCTACTCGTGATTTGCAATTAGGTCCTTGTCTTTTTGCAATTAAGTCCCCGGCTACTTTTGTGCTCAAGCCCTTGTTCTTTTTGTAATTAGGTCTTGAATGCTTTTATGCTTGGATACATTTCCATTTGAAGCCCGATAATCTTTAGCTTGGTCTTTATGACGGAAATGAGTCTTTTGCACGCGTTTATGCTCGGGATGTGGGTAAATTGCATTCAGGTCCCTGTATTCTGTAAATAAGACTAAACACATACCTTAGTAGCATTTATTGATGTAAAAGTAATCTAAATGAAAGACATATGATGCAATGTATGCAATGCATCAACTGACATCTAGGTATATACGACACATAGATAGACATCCAGGTTAGGGGAGTCGTATATCCGACGTATATACCCGATGTATCTGACATATATGCCATTTTCTGCACTAGTGCCATCAGCCCACACCTCAAAACCCAAGTAAAACCCCAATTAGCACCCTAACATAGGCTTAGGATCTAACATAACTGGATCGTCTCATTTGAGGTTTTTGTCAAATTATAATACAATGTAATTTATTAATTCGAAATTACTCAAAGCAACTATAACATCATTGAATCACGAGCACGATCATGGTGAATGACAATTGTAACTTCGGTAACCTCAGTGGACATTGTTGAAGTTATTGAAATATAATTACCAAATAGTGTAATTGATCACAAGGATTAATATAATTCATGGATATGTTATCTGAGTACATGGAATTGAATTTCATGGATTCTAACAACAGTGAATCAACCTTGACGATATAGAGTTGTCTGTTTTTACCAGGTAACACAAAGAAAAACATAAGACAAGGTTGGGCTCCAGGACTTTTTCACCCAACCTAAACAACACTCAACCTCGTCAAGCTGGGCTCTAGAGCTTTTTCACCCAACCACAACTATCACGACACGACCAGGGCTCCAGGGATCTTTCACCCAACCCAAACGTTTTATGAGCTCCAGGGCTTTTTCACCCAACCCTTATCACGCGGTCCTTGCTCACGCTCTAGGGATCTTTCACCCAACCTGAACGTACTACGGAGCTCCATGATTTTTTTTCACCCACCCTGCACATAATAGCTGGCCCCATGGCTTTTTCACCCAACCACAGCTCTTACAACAGTTACGGGGCTCCCGGGCTCTTTCACCCAACCACCACAACACCTGTGCTCACGAGCACACTTGCCGAAAGAACATTGGCACCACAACGCGTCTCACAAGGACGACCAGAACCAACGCACCTCACATGTGCAAAACTGGACAACATCGGTCGACCGAACAAGAGTCCCGGTCGACCGACTCTCACCAAAACTAGGCAAATGCCTCGACCGACACTCCATCGGTCGAACATCTCCCACTAACAACACACGTTTGGTCGAACCAAAGTCAGAGACCGGTCGACCGTTTAGAAGGTCACCTCCCAGGTTCAACGAATACAACGACCAATCGGACGAACAGAAAATGGGACCCGTTCGACCGGAAACTACCAGTAAAAATTCTCCTCGCTCAACAAAATCAATCGGTCGAACCCTCGAGCAGTCTCGGTCGACCGAAACCCACATGTAAAATCCTCAATCACATCCAATCAACACCGGTCGACCGAACCACCATTGGTCGGACCAAACAATAAGTTAACTTAAGTCGTCGGTCAGACGAGTCAACGAGCGATCAACCATTTAGATGGCCAACGCCCTCAACCGACCTACAACAGTACACACGGTCGAACGACAAACGACATCGCTCAACAAATTCGACCGGAAACCACCACGGCTTGCCTCTAACGCACCACTGGTCGACCGCCCGAAGGCATCGTTCCACCGGTTCGAGGATGAATCCCAAAATCACACTAGGAACGGTTGACCGTTGCACCAACCGGAGCTCCACCTCGCAACACGACCATCACCCGTTAACACCTCTTCTCACCGGAGAAACACCACCACCCTCGCCGGACCTCCACTGAGAGAGAGACTTGTGAGAGAGAAGAGAGTGAGAGGGAGAGAAATCGAACCGTATAACCCTTCACCACCTCATCCTCACCATCCAACCATCTCTACTCCATCTCAACCATTCATTCCAATCTCTTCTTAATCACCACATAAACAACCAAATAAACCCAATCAGGATTAGGATCTCACAATCCACCCGTCTAAAAGAATTTTGTCCTCCAAATTAGAACTAAAACTCACCAAACAACTCTGAAAACTTCTTCCGGATCTCCTCCTTGATCTCATAAGTGGCATCTCGTTCACTGTGGTACTGCCACCTGACCTTCACCTTCGGGATGGTCCTCCTCCTCAACTGATGCTCCATCTGTCTCCACAGGTCTCTCCTCGAGAGACAAATCCCGACAGATATCTGGTACCTCCAACTGAATCACATGAGAAGGATCTTCTACGTACTTCCTCAGCATCGAAACGTGGAAGACCTGACAACTGCGGAGACAACGCAATGCTGTAGGCAACCTCTCCGATACGATCGAGAACCTCAAATGGTCTGACATACCTCAGACTGAGCTTCCCCTTCTTCCCGAATCTCATCACTCCTCGAGATGGTGAAATCTTTGGGAAGACGTGATCCCCTATCTCAAACCTCAACTCTCGCCTACACCTATCCGTGTAGCTTTTCTGCCTGCTCTGAGATGTCGCTAGTCTCTCCCTGATCACATCGAGCTTCTCTGCATACATCTGCACAACTAGTTGTCTCTCGCCTACATCACTCTAGCATACCGGTGATCTACACGGACTCCCATACATAGCCTCGTACGGTGCCATCCCAATACTCGAATGGTAGCTGTTGTTGTAAGCGAATTCAATCAATGGCAAATGCTCATCCCAGTGTCGTGCACAATCCAGAGTGAAAGACCGTAGCATATCCTCTAACGTCTGGAAGATCCTCTCGGACTGACCGTCCGTTTGCGGATGGAATGTTGTACTAAACTTCAGCCGAGTCCGCAGAGCCTGCTGCAAACTCCCCTAAAATCTAGAAGTGAACCTAGGATCCCGGTCAGATATGATACTCACAGGCACTTCGTGAAGTCTGACGATCTCCTCAATATACAACTTAGCTGGACCCTCCAGAGGTAAAGTGGTCTGGATATCTAAGAAATGTGCCGACTTGGTCAGTCGATCGACTTAACCCAAATCGCGTCATGGAAGCCTCTCATCTTTGGCAGCCCGGTGACAAAATCCATTGTCACATGCTCCCACTTCCACTCTGGAAGCTCGATCCTCTGCATCGGTCCTGTAGGTCTCTAATGCTCGATCTCCACATGTTGACAAGCCAAACATCTGTCAACGAAGTCTGCTATCTTCGCCTTCATCCCCTTCTACCAGAAATTTCTCTGAAGATCTCTATACATCTTCGTGCTGCCCGGGTGGATAGAATAACGAGATCTGTGTGCCTCCTCCAAAGTGTCCTTCCTCAAATCTCCTCCCTTAGGCACCCAAACATGATCTCTGAATCTCAGCCCACCATCGTCTCTAACACTGAAGTCTAATCCATCTCTGACAGCTAACTGCAACAACTCAGCTAACTCATCATCTGAACTCTGAGCCTGGACGATACTCGAGACCATATGAAGCTCCACTCTCAGACCAACAATCACTGCACCCCGTGATTCAACGGTGAACGATCTCTACTCAGCCAATGCCTCAAGTAGCTTCCACTCCTGGATACAAAGACCAGCTGCAGTAACCTCCACCTTCCTGCTCAAAGCATCTGCAACCGAGTTCGACTTCCCCGGATGATACGAGATGGTGAAATCATAATCCTTGATGAGCTCAAGCCATCTACGCTGCCTCATATTCAGCTTCTTCTGCGAGGTACTTCAGGCTCTGATGATCTATGAAAACCTCGAACTGTTTGCCATAAAGATAATGTCTCAAAGTCTTCTGATGCGTGCACCACTGCTGCAAACTCCAAATCATGAGTGGGGTAGTTCCTCTCGTGCACCTTTAGCTATTTTGAAGCGTACTGATTGACATCATTTCATGCTTACATTTGTATATTATATCCATTATCTTTCACCTAAACAATGCTACGTAGTGAGTTTTATGTTTCAATTACAGAAATAAATAGGTTTGAAGAGAAGAGACATAAAAGGACCTAAAAGTAGGAAAAAAAGGACTGAGTTGAGAGACTTGGGGACTAAGATGCAAGATCGAAGGACCTGCATGTAAATCGAAGGACCAATGAGCAAAACAAGAATACTCCACACCATCACGGGGAGTATTTTGGCAATTCTATTCGGGTCGGAGCTCCAGCAAGCGAAGTAGATGCATCAAAGAAAACAAAGACACCTAGAAAAGCCCAGAAGAAAGCAACCCTCCACCACCACGGGGGAGACCGGGTTCCATACATGGATTTCCTCGGTCCGCTCCCTGAAGGGAATGTGTTCCAAAAGTTTTACTTTTAAATATCAATTATTATGAATTGAATGAGAAAATCGTTTTGTTCCTTGTTTATGTTATTCGTCTTTTAGAAGTGTTAAGGAAGAGGCTCTTGGTCCTTAACCGTAGAGCTCTAAAAGATATTGGTTTACATAAAACAAAAGATACTCGCAATCATGGTAATTAACATGGGACATTAATTACCGGGTTAAGATTGTCGTGTTGGTCATAGATCATTGTAGCTCTACAAGTGAGTGACAACACGAGTACACAAAAGAGGAAAATATTACTTTTGTATACTGAATAGACCTAACAAGTAAAATATTATAGAAATGTGTTTCTGTGTCATTAATATTTTACTGTGTCTTTGGTCCTTTGATATGAGACTTATATCCGATCGCTTAAGGAGTTCTTAATTAGACTAGTGTCTTGAGCTATCGATGAGTGTAGTGTGAAGGCATTAGTTGGTTAAGTATTACTTTCGTTGGAGAAGATAGTTAGTCAAAAGATTATCATTGCCCCTCTTAATTGAGTAATGATATTAGTGGGCCCCTTGATAAAGCAAAGTTATATTTTGCACAATGTGATTTGAGTGAAGTCACATATTTATAACTAGCTTAAAGAGATCAAGAAATGAATACTAATACAAAGATGACACAACACTACTTTGTGTGTATTCTTAATATGATGAGGCAAGGGACGGACACAAGTGATACACACTATCACTAAATGGATCGGGTTTTGGTTCGAGTGGAATTAAGACATCTAACTAATTGGGAGCTATAATGTGTAGCTAGATACCGCTTATAGCTTGTGATATTAAGCTCTTAATATCACTGCCAACTTAGTTTAGATCCTCCCATAGGTCACACCACAAAACTGGGAAACAAGAAATGGGGATTTTGAGTTCATAGGATGTGTCGGGTTTCATGTAGAAAATATGACACATGGGGTGAACAAGCAAAATCAAAATTATGTTGTGATTAATAACATAATTAGAATCTAAATTAAATTCATATGTGATGTAAATATTATGGGGTGTAATGATTGCTCATTACATAGGATAATATGTTACATAAGTTGTGAATTTACTACTAATCCCGAAATGTCAAATTTTGTAGGGGTTAAACCGAAATTTGACAAGTCTGCAGAACAGTGCTCAAACGGTCGACCAGATAGCAGTAAACGGTCGACCAATCGGGCGCGGTCGACCGGACATGTCTCGACCGATAACAGGGAATTTTCATCTGTTCGAACGGTCGACCGAATATGATCGGTCGGTCGACCGAACATTGCGATGGAATAGTTCTTGTTACGAACGGTCGGCCGAGTTAGAGAACGGTCGACCGAAACCTGGTTCGAGCGGTCGACCGAACCTCCAAACGGTCGACCGGTCCAGACGGTTTTATGCAGAATTAATTTAAGAATTAATTAGATCATGCATGGAATTGGTCCATAATTGATTTAATTCGTGGCTAATATTATTTATTATTAAATAATGGATGGTTAGATGGAATTTTGCATGAGATCATGGGCAAGGGGTTGCACATGAATAGGTAATTTGGAGAGAGCTTATAAATACAAGCTTATTTCATTACCCAAATATCTAATTCATTATTTCTTGAGCAAAAATTCTCTCTCCATAATTCTCCACGAAAATCCCTTAATTCTTAAGTTTAGTTTTAGTTCTTAAGAGATCATCTTCTCAAGAGAATTAAAGAGGGGTTAGTAATTGGATTCTAAACCCTATCGGAGATTGAGAGACTAGCTTCCCTCTCTCCGATCTTGTTTAGAGTTTGGTGAATACTCGGAGGCATCCGGCGCAGCGAGGAGCATCCCCAACGTCTCCGAATCTTCAAGAAGTTTTAGAGAACTTCTAGGTATGAATTTCGGAGTCCATATTTGTTTTAATAAGGTTTTGAAACTAGATATTGAAACAAATTGATGCATGCAAGAAATAAATTATAGAAAATTGAAAATTGATCCTTATTATACATAAAAAAATCGAAAAATTTATGTATAATTAAACATGAAATCCTACACTCCCACCATCATGGAACAGGGATTCGGTCAGGATCGAGTTCTTGGTGCAGCACAACCTTTAGCTCGACAGGATAGACCGATGACTTTGTGGGAGCGGACCCATCCTGTTCGGGCCGCGTAGCCTTCTTGCATAGTTCTTCCCCTAGCTCGCGGGAACAACTATGAACTGAAACCTCAATATGTGAGCATACTTCCTACCATCACTGCCAATAAGGAGGATCCGTATATTTTTATACGTGAATTCGAGGAAGTATGCTCCATGTTCAAGCTTCAACAGCTTGATGAGGATTCCGTCCGGTTGAGGAAGATTTCTTTCGCGTTGAAGGATAACACGAAGAAATGGATGTACAACCTCCCGACAAGCTCTATTTGGTCCTGGGATGACTTTGTGACCGTATTTCTGAAAAGATTTTTCCCTCAAAGGAAAACTCAACATATACGACACCAGATACATCAAATGTATCAGACTGAGACCAAATCTTTTCATGCTTTGTTTGAGAGGTTCAAGGACTTTCTCCAGTAGTGCCCTCATCATGGACATGAGCTATGGAAGCTGTTCCAGATTATAATTTCCTTAGATAGATCAAGAAATGAATATAATACAAAGGTGACACATTTCTAGTTTGTATGTATTCTTAATATCATGTGGCAAGGGACGGTCACAAGTGGTGCACTTACATCACTAAATTGATCGTGTTTAGTTCGAGTGGAACAAAGACATTTATGCTAATTGGGTAACTATAATGTGTAGCTAGATACCACTTATAGTTTGAGATATTAAGGGTTTAATATCGCTGGCGATTTAGTTTAGATCCTCCTATAGGTCACACCACAAAACTGAGAAACAAGAAGTTTGATTTTGAGTTCATATGATGTGTCGGGTTTCATGTGAAAAATGGATACATGTGGTGAATGAATAAAATCAATATGTCATGAGAATTTACATAATTAGAATCATAATAAATTCATATGAGGTGTATATATTATGGGGTGTAATAATTTAATATTACATAGGATAATATATTACATAAGATATGAATTTGCTAAAAACCACAAAAGATCAAATTTTGTTGGAAAAAAATCCAAAATTTGACAAAGTCAAAATCGGGGTCAAACACGGTGAACCATTTAGGGTTCGATCGACCGAGGTGTCTTCGGAACGGTCAACCGAATGGGGAACGAGTAAACACAATTGGTTGACCGAAATTGTCTAGAGTGCCTGGACAATTGATTTCGGTCAACCAACCGTGAACGATCAACCGAGAGAAAATATCTTGGGATATTTTCGGTAGACCGAAGGTGACACGGTCATCCGATGAATGTTCGCCAGGAGAAATTTTGGTGGGTCAACGGTCGACCGGAGCAAGACGCGGATCGTCTGAATTTTTCCAAAAAAAAATTCTCATGAATATTCGGTCGACCGTCTAGCTCACGGTTAACCGAACATGTGTTAAAACCGAATGGTTCGGTTAACCGAGAAAAATTCTCGGTCAATCGAACATTACGATTTTTGCCTGAATTATTAAGAGAATAATTAGATCATGGGTTGGATTAATTCCTGATTTAATTAAACATTTTTTAGGATGCTTATGTGGCAATTTGAGATTAATTTTAGGAGAGAATAAGCAAGAGATCATGACTAAAGAATAGTTCTTGGTAAGGATGTTTTGGGAGCCTATAAAAGGACCCCTCATCCTACTTGTTTATGTTACTAATTCTTTCTCTCATTAATCTCTCCCTTAATCACCACGAAAATCTCTTAATAGTTTTAAGTTTTGGAGATAGAAATCTCAGGAGCTTAAGAACAGGTTATTAGCTAGATTCTAAGCTTAATTAGAGATTGATTGGCTAGCTCCTTTCTCTCTAATTTTGTTTAGAGTTTGGTGAACACTTGGAGGCGAATCAGCGGGAGATTCAATAGCAACAGAACTCCGGATCTTCTGAAAGGTTTTAGAGAACCTTTGGGTATGATCATCTATTCTTTTTTTATATTAATATGTATAGAAATGCATGATATTAGAATAAACAAATACATGTACATAAAATCAATGAAAATATGAAATCGATCTTGTATGTTTGTATCAAAAATTTAAAATATATACATACATAGGGATACAATCCTACAGTAACGACTCGTACAGTCACTCCTACAACCCGGGATGGCGTAACCATCCTAACTTCTCTTGGGGGCTTAATGGCGGTCACGGTCAAAGCTCGCACGCTCAACCTCAACCTCCACCTTATCAACCTCTACGCCCATCGGCGACCTACCAACTCCCACATGAAAGGTCTCAGCACCATAATTACCAACATGCTCAGGCCTCATCGTCGTGTTATTCTAATCAAACTCCACTACCCCAACAGGTTAACCCGAAGGACCCCACTCTAAAACACACCCTTCAAGTGTTCATGTAGAGCACACAAACCATGTTTGCGGCCAGCAATAATTCGGTCAAAGCATTGGAAATGCAACTTAGTCAGTTGGCTCATCACCTCCATGAACGCGAGAAGGGTCAGTTACCGAGTCAACCTGTGGTAAATCCCAGGGGTCAACCTGCTCATGCTAGGCAGAATGTACACAATGTTGAAAGTGACCCTTCCCAACATGCTAATGTTGTGCATACCTTTAGATCGGGAAAGGTTGTCGAGAACAATGTGGAAATGCCTGAAGCCAACCCTGTTGGTGACTCTTCCGAGTATGGGCGTGAGTTTGTCAAGGAACCTAATTCTAAGACTCCTCCTCGTGATAGTTATGTCCCCAAGGCACCATTCCCTCATAGGTTGACTAAAAAACGTGATGAGCATTGTGACAAAATCGTTGAGGTACTTAGGCAAGTAAAGGTGAACATCCCGTTGTTGGACGTTGTTCAACAAATGCCACCGTATACCAAGTTCCTTAAGGACCTTTGTACCGTAAAGAGAAGAACAAATGTTCCCAAAATGGCATTTTTGGCCGCCAATGTGAGCTCGATATTGACACAACCCCTGCAAGTAAAATACAAGGACCCAGGTTGTCCAACTGTCTCTTGCATGATCAGTGATGTGACAATTCCTCAAGCTTTATTGGATTTGGGAGCATCTGTGAACCTCTTGCCCTACTCTGTCTATGTCAACTTTGGAATAGGCGATCTTAAACCAACGAGAACAACCATCCAGTTGGCTGACAGATCCCTCAAGATTCCACGAGGGAGTGTGGAGGATGTCCTTATTAAAGTGGGTGAGTTCGTATTTCCAGTTGATTTCATCATCTTGGATACTGAACCTGTGTCCAACCCACAAGGACAAATCCAGTGATCCTTGGGAGTCATTTTCTTGCTACATCTAATGCTTTGATCAATTGTCGTAATGGCTTGATGATGTTGTCTTTTGGAAACCTCACGGTGGATTTCAACATCTTTACTCTTGGTAAGCAACCCGAGCTCTTCGACGATGCTGTCGGATCCAATTTCATTCAGGACACGGATGAGCCCGAGTCATTAGGCATGTTCGACTCACATCGACATATTATTGAGGTGACTAATGACCCGGTTGCGAGTGAAGAAGATCTTGAGGAATCTGCCTGTGAATCTCAGGATGATGAGGCACATCTGGGTGCTTGCTCCTCTTACCCAGTGCCCTTGAGCCACTTGAAAGTAACTCTGAATGCGACAAGGACCCACCTCCGGTCGAGCTTAAACCGCACCCCGATAACCTGAAATACATCTTTTTGGGCCCCATTTCTTTCACGTATTTGTATCCCTTCCTTTGCATCTGACAGGTTTTGAGGGAATTCGGGTTTGTCTCCATCAACATGACCTTGAACTTCCCTTTGTACTTCATGTTGGTGAGATCTCTCCTTTTTCATGCATAAATCCATGTAGTATCTTGCTCACATTCATTGAGGACAATGCATGACGTAGGTGTGGGAGGGGGGGGGGTGTTTTACGTGTGTACATAGTTGAGTCTTTTTCCTTTGATTTTATTTTCTTTTGTGTGCATTATTAGGGTCATGTTAGTGTGCTGCATTTAATATCGATATATCTGCTTGCCATAATCCTTGGGTGACTTGTCTTCTTTTGCTTGCCTAGTGCTTCAAAATTTTCACATTTCTTTAAAAAACTTCATGTGTTTGCAAAAGAAAATATTTTGTGGGTTTTGTGTGTGTTTAGCATGTGCAAAACCGTTGAGAGGCAAAGTAAAAAGAAAGCTCCCAAAATTGTCTTGAACTTGATGCATTAGGATGTCTAGTACAGTGGCTTTAGGATTTATCGAGTCGTTAGGATGCACCCCAGTTTTCCCTTGGGGATGAGTAATCATAGGGTTTCAGTGCTCAAACATTTAAAGAAGTCCACCCTGATCCTAATGAGTCAATAATTCGTGTCTGTTAACTTAAGGAAGTTTGTTGTTGTCAAGGACCCTTTAAATCTTGTTGTGAGACATTAAGTGTAGGGGTTTTGGTTCATGTGTAGATAAGAAATAAGTGAGTAGGTGTTCTCTCTTCTCGCATGGCTCCTATCACTCGGGAAAGTAGGTCTGAGGGGACTTTGTGCCTGGTGCTTTCGAGTCATCTGACTTTGGATGCGCCGACCGAACTCTCGTTACACGGGTGGTAGGGATTGCCCTATGTGGAGATTTAGGGAAAGGTGTACGTGATAGTGTAAGTCCTCATGGGCAATGATGCATGAAACCTGACACTGGGAGAATGAAGCTCAAACTAATAAAAAGAAAAGAAAAAAAGAGAAAAGAAACAAAAAGAAAAAGAAATGCAAATAAGAACCTTAATGGACTTTACACTTTGTATAACTTGAGGATGTTGAGGTTGTCCATGTTTTTCACTTAATTCCTTATTTAACTTGCCCGAATGGTTCATTAGATTAGGTGTGTGGACTGATTACCTATATAGAGTCGGCCCGTAGGATTACCGCGTCCAATGATCGACAAAATTTGTCCAACGAGTTGAGTGTCTAGATTGAATAATGCATCTTGTTCGGATTTTGTGGGTATATCCACTGAAAACCCTCATCAGACAACACTCCTCCTTGACAACAAGGAGGTTTAACGTCTTGTTGCATGTGCTAAGTGCAACCGTGATTCCTACGAAAGTGAGTTAGAATTTCTTGTTTCTCGTTTGCTTTTCTCTCTCTTTGTTTTGCTCGGGACTAGCAAAAACTTAGGTGTGGGGGTATTTGATTGACATCATTTCATGCTTATATTTGTATCTTATATCCATTATCTTACACCTCAGCAATGCTACGTGACGAGTTTTATGTTTGAATTTCAGAAATAAAGAGGTTTGAAGAGAAGAGACATGAAAGGACCCAAAAGCAGGGGGAAAAAACTTAATTGTGAGACCTGGAGACTAAGATGCAAGGGAGAAGGACCTGAACGTAAGACCGAAGGACCTAAGAGCAAAACAGAAAACTCCACACCATCATGAGGGAGTATTTTGACAATTCGATTCAGGTCGGAGCTCCAATAAACAAAGTAGATGCATCAAAGACCAACAAACACATCAAGCAAAACCTAGCATCAAAACCAGACGGATCTGGATCCTGTAGACTGCCAATTGGCGGTCTGGAACCGCCAATTGGCATTCCGGATCTTCCCGGATCCGATGAAACTTCTGGAGAGCGTGTATTAGATGATGTTTAGGCTATTTTTGGTATTTGTTTAGTCCCACATCGGGGAATTGTCCCAGATTACCTTTTTCTATGGCTATAAATAGAACTCTCCCTCCTCTCATGTAATCCATCTCTCTCTTGGTGGCCTTCTTCCCTACTAAGAGTGAAGCCTTGAAGCAAAACACTGGTAGAGGAAGGGCTGCTTGTAATTTGGAGTGAGTAATAATAGAAGTTTTTTTAGTTAATTGATGTTTGCTGTAGTTTTTACATTGCTTAGTTAATTTCAATTTACATGTCTTGCATGTTTCTTTAGTCTCATGTTCTTTTAGTCTCTTTAATTTTTCTTGCTTGCTTAGATTAATTTCAATTCAGTATTATGTTTCATTTGTTAATGTAGTTAGTGTAATGAGTAGTGAGTAGTTCGATACCCATTTGGGGGGTGGAGTAATATGTGATATGATCATGTACTGTATTAGGTGTGTGTTATCTTTATCCCTTGCGCTTTATATAATTTCCATAACCATCTAATGAGTTTTCACTCTAATCTTTGATATGCTAATTCTCTTCAATGAAGCTTAGCTTATGCTTTGATTAGTTGACCTATTTTATGGGGAATGATAAAGTTAGGATATGGATGAAGTTAATATTGGAAACACAAGTTGTAGTGTATGTACTCTTGTTGCCTTTACCTTGGTTAATGTCTTGTATGTTTTACTGATATTGGGTTATCTTAATTCATGTGGAGGCATAGTAGGGTCTAGTCTTTATACATGTGTTCATTTAGCTTCATTCCAATTATTGTCTTGTATGTTTTAATGATGTAGTCTTATCTTAATTCATGTGGAGGCAAAGTTGGATGTAGTTTTATGATTTCATGCACTACATGTTGTGAGGAGCTTAATTGAACACACACACACACCCACACCCACACACATCTTTATATTCACATTATTTCTCTATCCCCTATGGGGTTTATTTTTATTTCTTATCTTTCATTTTCTTTTGCATTCTAGTGTAGTTTAGTGTAATCAATTTTTCTCTCCTTTCTTTACCACTCGCCTTCACACAAACCAAACGTCGATACACCTCCCAGTGGACGACCCATATTTGCCACCGCTTCAACACGGTCGTGCACTTGCGGTTTAAATAAAATGATCAATCAAGTACCTTCAACCACAGTGTTCGAGTCCTTCGCCTCCTCAGCCTGGATAGTGAAGACTCACCCAGACTTCCTGCCCTGTCCTCGTGGCACCACAGATTAGTTGCCTTCGCTCTTCCCCACTGCTGGTGGTCCCCGCCTCCTGCTAGGCTCGCCCGGTCGGTTTAGACAATCCCTCACATAGTGCCCCTACTGACTGCATCCAAAGGATGGACCCATATGACGTAAACACTCCTGCTCAGAGTGGAACCTGCCGCAAGCTCGGTACGCATCTGACCCGCATGCTCCTCGCTCAACCTGAGGCCTCTTGCCCTGATTTCCTATGAATCAACCAGTTATAAGACCTCCCGCTCTCACTGGTGGCTTCCACACCTCCTGGTAATTCTCGTGGTAGTCTTCGTCTACAATGGTCCCGAACTTCACTGCGTCTGCCAAAGTCTGTGGCATGCTGGTGATCACACACGACCGGAGCTGCTTCTATAGTCCCTTGATAAACTTTCTCGCTTGCTGCTCTGGTGTCACATAAGTCTCCCAGCAGTAACGCGACAAAGCGCTGAACTTGCTAATGTATTTGGCTAAGGAAACCTCCTTCTGCTCGAGGGCCGTTTCTTTGGGTGACACACAGGAACCACCCACCCTGATACCAAGTTGTAATGTCCCGAAACAGCGGAAAATTTAAACAAAAGAATTCAAACTCAAAGGGCGGAAATGTTACTCATATAATCATCAAACAGGTGAACCAAATTATTTTAGAGTCGTCAAAATACATGATTACATCAAAATATAAACTTGATAAATTACAAGTAGTCATGACGACCTCGAAGACTCAGAAGAGAGGATCCCTGTCCCAAACTGCGCCCCGACAGTTTACCACCCAACAACACCTACTGAGATCCTCAAATGCAATGTAACAACAATGTCTGAGTTTCTTGAAGGAAACCCCGTATACCAAGCCCACTATATGAAATGCAACCGTACAATAAAATGAATCTACTAGTAGCTTGTCATGTCATCAACAACAAGGAAGACAAACCCGTCACGGGTCAACTCAGAACCTTAGTCCCACAACATCAAAGGGCCTCTCTCAGAGACCTACCGTAGGTACATACAATGTTACAGATAGTACACAATGCACCCCCACACGTGGCTATACTAAACAGGGGTTCAGTGAGGGGTCTTCTGCACTTCCGTGTTAGAAGTATAAAATCTAAAACTCGTGATCAACACCACCCCGATGGAGCCGTCGCTCAGGTCGGTCCACTCACTCAGCAGGTGCCTAGCCAAGCTACCCTGCCGTAATACATCGCCGGCAGTCCACCACCACCGTGGTCCTCCCCACAACCACTCGGTTTCCCAGGGGCCCTCCTGCTTCCACTCAATCGTGCGGGCTCAAACACCCCAACAAAGTCAATCAAAGGTATCTGCCACCCAAAGGGCCAGATAATCGACAGATTCAGACTGAAGTGTGGAGGGGTCATCATGCTCCCTAAGTTGTGCAACATTGTGCATTGGGATCCACGATCCCTCAGGTCTATTACTCTAATATGAGTCAAGTAAAGCATAAACTATGCCACAGTCTATAATACAGATGTGGTACGTCCCAAGTATCCACAATCCTCCACACGGCGGTCCTTGGGCTGACACGAGCAACGCACCCACCGTCAGACCAATGCTCACATGCTAGGCAAGGACACGAGTTTCTGTGGACAGAGTTGACACTTCACTAGGACAAGGATTCACTTCTGGGCCCAAACGGTCAACCAAAAAAGGTACACCGGTCTATGATTAGTAGCATATCATGCATCATATTCATGCTATATATCCTTTATTACCCAAAATATTGTGCTACTCGAGTTGTAGTTGTAGTGTTTCAGGTGTTAGGTAATGAAGAAGAGAAAAGGGAACAAAAAGGACATGAATGCAACAAGAATGGACTGAATTGAAGAATTCTTGACCCATTTGTAATGCACAAGGACTGCATCGCAAATCAGGAAGGACCCTAGTGAAAATCCGGAGGGACCTGATTGTGAAATGTAGACTATTGTGACACATGACTTGAACAAGATCAATATTTTGCCAATTAAACTCAAATAAGTTTAAGACAGTTGATTAGGGCTTCTTTCAACGTGCAATATATAACACTGAAGCTCCAGGTAGAAATCGAGACCGATCGAGCGCAAACGATCTCCTAGTGGTTGATATGGATCCATCACTAGCTAATGCATGCTTTAACCATGCCTGAATGACAGAATGGATGCACGTATATCACATCAGCAATCGACAACAAGAACATAAAGAAAAGACGAGTGCATGCAAGGTCTACAATTGATGCATGACCTAGATGATAATCAATCTAATATTTTGCTTTGAGTTTTAAGGTCAGAGATGTATAGATAGGGGATTGATTATTAATAGATCTAGGAGCAAACTACAGGTCACAACATGCCAAATTAAGCTCTCAGACAACAAGATTGAAATCAAAACAACCAGAAGAAATTGTGGAGCAAACCAAGCTCACCAGGCTGCCAGTTGGCGGCCCAAGATCGTTGATTGGCGGTCCAATTAGCTTCGCGTTTCTCCAAATTTCTCCTGGTGCCTCCCCTAGATGCTGGGATGTCCCTGAAATAAACAAAAACTAAAAACAAAAGATTAAACCCACTCGAATCGTCCAAATCAGAGCCGGGACAAAGCACCTCTCCGGCAATGGCGCCAAAAACTTGATTGTCTTCCTTTTAAATACTGCAAGTACACGGTGTCGGTGAAGACGTGGAAAGTACGGGTCAATCCACAGGGAGGTGTGTCAACTCGAGTTCTTTCGAAGGCAAGATGGAAAGAGAGGAAGAATTTGTGGTGACACTAAACTAAACTACGAATGAACAAACAATAAAACTAAACCCCAATAGAGTGAAGGTGTGTATATATGTGTGTTAGGGAGTCTTCTTTTCAATTAGGAACAAGTGTAGTTTGTGTGGCATACAAGTAGAAGGTAGTGTAGAATCTAAGTGTAGGATACACGACACTACATGGAAAACCACGAACATACATATCAAAGTTGATGTTGATTTTAGATTATCAAGCATACAATAAGTACCTAGTGTGGCCATTAGAGCATCAATCAATTCTACATAAAACCTAAATCTTTCATGTAAATGTGCACCAAGCATGGATAAAACTCAACTTTATGTGATAGATCCATACATATCAAGCCATTCCCATCAAACCATTATAAGCAACAAGATAAACTCTAAAGCTAGCATGAGATAAGTACCAACTGTGGACATTATCTCATCTAATACAACTTTAAGCATGCTATAAGTATAGATCTATATGAATCATATGAAATGACAGAAATAAAGGAAACCATCACTATCACATAGTCTACATTACCTCCACCCCAAATGGGGATGTAACTACTCACTACTCATTAAGAAGACTCTACGAAATTAAACTAAGAATGCAAGAATTGAAAAAGACAATATAAAACTAAGAAAATTTATTTTATTAATATGACTCACATTACATGTAGCATTCTTCTCCACTTGAGTTTTGCTCTAAGGCTTACTCTAAGTAGAGAGAATGCCACCAAGCAATGGGTAAATAGAAAGGAGGAGGATGAGTTCTATTTATAGTCATAGAAAAGGACAACCGGGGACGATCCCTCGGTATGGGACTAAACACATACTATAAATGGACATAAAACATCATAATCGAACACCCGACTAAACCATAAATCATTTGGAGCAATTTGGACTGCCAATTGGTGGTCTGGGATAGCCAATTGGTGGACTGGATTGGTTGGATAGAGTTTGGATTTCGGTGGCTCGTGTCTGGCTTGATTTCTTGATGTTTAATGAACCCGATTAGGGTGTTGATGTTTCGGCCCGGATCTAATTGCCAAAATATGCATGATGGTGTGGAGTTTCTTGATTTACTCATTCGTCCTTTGGTTTACATTCAGGTCCTTCTCTCTTTCATCCTAGTCCATAAGTCTTGCAATTTGTCCTTTTCCTTGCTTTTAAGTCTTTTTTCAGTCTCTTCTTCCCAAACATGTTTATTCGTGAAACTTAAACATAAAACTCATTACGTAACATTGCTTAGGCTAAAAATAAAGGATATAAGACACAAATATATGCATGATATGATGTCAATCAAATACCCCACACCTAACGTTTGCTAGTCCCGAGCAAAGCAAAGAAAGGGAAAAATAAAAGAAAGGAAAAAACATACGTAAAATAGGGAAATCGTAACTCACTTTTGTAGGAATCGCGGTTGCACTTAGCCAGTGCAACAAGCCATTAAACCTCCTTGTCGCCAAGGAGGAGGAGTGGTGTCTCCTGAGGGTTTTCAGCAGATATACCACAAAATCCGAACATTGATGCATTAATCAACCTAGAAACTCGACTCGATAGACTCATTTTGGTCGATCATTGGACATGGTAATACTACAGACCGACTCTATATTTGTAACCAGTCCACACACCTAGCCTAATGAATCATTCGTGTAAGTTAATTTAGGACTCAAGTGAAAGACATGGACAACCTTATCATCCTCAAGTGATACAAAGTGTAAAGTCCATTAAGGTTCTTATTTGCATTCCCTTTTTTCGTTTTCCTTTGTTTTTTTTCTCATTTTATTTTTATCTAGTTGGTGTTTGATTCTCCCAGGGTCAGGTTTCGTGCATCATTGCTTATGAGGACTTACACTATCACGTACACATTTCCCCAAATCTCTACATATTGGGATCCCTACCACCTGTGTAACGGGAGTTCAGTCGTTGCATCCCAAGTCATATGACTCGAAAGCACCAGGCACTAAGTCCCTTCAGACCTAATTTCCCGACTGATAGGAGTCGTGTGAGAAGAGAAAACACCTACTCTTTTTTTCTTATCTACACATGAACCAAAACCCCTATACTTAATATTTCACAACAGAAGTTTAAGGGTCCTTGACTACAACAAACATCCTTATATTAACAGACACAAATTATTCAACTCATTAGGTTCAGGGTGTACTTCTTTATTTGTTTGAGTATGGAATCTCTATGATTACTCTCCCCCAAGTGAAAATTGGGGTGCATCCTTACGACTATATAAGACCCATAACCACTGTACTAGATATCCCAATGCATCAAGTTCAATACAATTTTGTGAGCTTTCTTTTTTACTTTGTCTGTCAACTATTTTGGACGTGCTAAACACACGCAAAACCCACAAAACATTTTTATTTTGCAAACACATGAAGATTTTTGAAAGAAATGAAAATTTTAAAGCACCAGGTAAGCAAAAGAAGACAAGTCACCCAAGGATCATGGTAAATAGATATATCGATATTAAATGCAGCACACTAACATGACCCAATCAATACAAACAAAAGAAAACAAAACAAAATGAGAAAGACTCGACTATGTATGCACGTAAAACACCATTCACACTTAGTTCATGCATTATCATCAATGAATGTGAGCATGATACTACATGGATTTATGCATGAAAAAGAAAAGATCTCACCAACGTAAAGTACAAAGGGAAGTTCATGGTTATGTTGATGGACACAAACCCGAATTCCCCTTAAAACCTGTGAAATACTAAAGAAGGGATACAAATACATGAAAGAAATGGAGCCCAAATACACAAGGTTGGAGCCCACAACAATCAATGCTCACTGGTTGAGTCTTTTTTTCTTTTCTTTTTGAAACATAACTATGTACAAAAATAAGTTCTCATCTTCATTTGTCAAAGACATCAAATGGGAACCTCGAAAGTGGGTCAATGCACTTGGAATGGGAACATGACACCACGCAGGGAAATCATACTCATGCGTGGCCCCCTCACAAAGAGCACAAGATGAAAGGAGAGGTTCATGAATTGGATGCAAAAACGTCTGATTCACAGGATCAAACTGAAAGACCTTGAACCTCTCAAGAGTTTGGGAAATATTGTGCAACGAGGAAGAGTTTCTCCCATTGTGGTACTGAAGTTGTGATCATCAATCCAAACTCTCCAACCAACAGACTGGTGAGTCGGAACGAGGTCAAGAACCTCATTATGCATGTCCGACTCACCAGGCGAACATAAAGTGTAAGACCCACTTTTCCGTTACAATGTTAATATTATATCCACACCCTATGTTACACATAAGTTAGTTCTTCGAATATTAAATTGTGTTATGGCATATAGTTGAGCTGATTTGATCGGATTTCTCATTTTTCGATCGGGTGCGACAAATCGAGCTAGTGCGCGGTAGGTTGACTCGATCGACTCAATTTGGGCCCGGGTGTGTGTTGAGACGACTTTGGGCTGAGCCAGGTTGGAGGTGGCGTGGAATTGGAAGAGAACTTGGGAGTTACACGCACTTTCAAGGGAGACTTCTGCGTCTCCTTGCTGGTGTCATTTTTGGCAAGTCTTGAAGTGGCTTGATAGCTAGGAAGTTGGAGAGTTGTGTGCACAACTATAAGGCCCTCCCAGACATCCTCTTCCTCCTTTTTCCATCCTCACACACACCACTTCACACCACTCATTCCTCCTCTCCAGCTGATTGGTGGGCTGATCTCCGTGGAGTTGGGAGCTACGTCAAGTGCAGCTTTGTGCGGCTAGAAGAAGAGGTTGTGGGCAGAATCTCTGGAAAAGCTCGGCCAATCTTCCTTGCTGATCAGGTATGCTCCGGGACCCTTAGTGTAATAGGAAGTATGGAGTGTTGGATGGATATTAGTCCAGCACTAATAGGGTATTCGGTCTGAGGTTTGGAGTTGCACAAGTAGAGATCTACCCGATCGGGTGGGCTGTGGTGCACTCTCCAGATTTTCAGTGGTTGACTGAGCATCTCCCTCTCTACCATGATTCTTGACTCATGATTTCCTTGGTGGTTTGTTGGAAAAACCAGAGGTGATGAGGCTGGGCCATGGAGAGCTTGAAGGGGAGGGGTTTTGCATGCATGTTGCGCTACTTGTTAATCACCTTGTGATGTTTGTTCTTGTGAGCTTTCAGATGTTATACTTCTGCGTGATATTGTGATCATGTCCAGACATGTATGCATGAGATGTTTCTGATATTATATAACATATTTATATGTTATTTCATGAGTTTAGTCAGATATCATTTGTAGGACTCGTTGCTGATTTCTGCTCTTGTGTCCATGCATGATCTAGCTAATAGGTCTAGATAATATTGCATGAATCGTTCTGATTTTAGTCCAGTAATGATCAACAAACATACATGCTCTGATTTGTCAATCCCCTATGATATATTCATGACATTGCATCTGAACATAAGTCGCATATGTTCATCTAGATGTTAATGCAACAGGTATAATTGCCTGTCTCGACTTGAGTATTACGATGAGTTAATCCAATCTGATTTTATTCAAACCATGTTTAGCTCATGTGTATGATCTGATTTTTGGTATGACGTAACTGATATATCTTGATATGCTCTCACGTGGGACTAAATTAGGAATCATCTATGATCTATGCTATTCATACTATGACGTCTAGTATTGTGCAAATCTACAAGCCTGTATATCAATATATCTGTATCGACTATGAAGGTACTTAGACTCCTGATTTCAGAGGCATGTTTTATATATAGGACTACTGATACATTTTTGAATTAATTCCAAGCCATCTAATCTCTGACCATGTTCGGGACCACAAGTTCTAATGCATGCGTGTTCTCAAATTTATGGTGTATGCTATCGATTACCTGTAGTGGTTGATCATCATGTATTCTGCTGTTATACATGTTTTGTTATTCTGTTAATACCGATATATCACTGATATGAGTTGTTGTGTTGTGATTGTGGTTGACCTTTAGGATTCAGACCTTATGACATCCTTATCATGACCCGTAGATGACTCGATGTGTTGTTTACCTTGAATTGCCAATCCGAGTATGATTGCTTGCTGATTTTGGTTGGGTTTCTGTTTGGAATGTTATGATTTTGTTTCATCGGGGCTGTTAGGAGGGTATCAGGATACTCTTCCTTGAGCTCGTTCCATAGCTTGTAGCTGCATTAGACTTTACATGCTTAAGTAGCTTGCATTGCATTTAATCTGATTAATAATTCTGGGCACATTCTATTTTCTGGGCCGACGGGCCACGAGTGGGTCCTCTAGCTCCAGAGGCCATTCACATAAGATCTTCACGTTGGGAGGCCAGGCGTAAGATAAGTCCTGGGCATGCACGCTGCCATTCTGTCTCAGGGTAGGTATTCCCAAGTTCGCGATGGCACCATGTAGGTCACTTGCCGTGAATTGGGACACTTACCCGGCGCACCGCTTTGTGCCGAGCGGTGGGTCACTGTTGAGTGACCACCTTTGACCAGCGAGGCTGGTGTTCAGGTTCCTCTCGAGGAATGGGTTCAGGTGCGCCCGACCGACGGGCTTATGGAGTCGTAGCCTTTTGTTGCACTTGGTGTTTTCTGTTTTGTTTTGGATGCTTTTGTCTTAATTAGACTCCCTGCATGATTCTGTAAAATGTTGTTTTGTCCAGGAGCATACTGAGTTTTCTTAATTGAAAACTCACACATTTGTTAATGCGGTGCTTGCAGGTACTTAGGTCCCCACAAGGCAGACTGGACGAGTGTTGAAGATTCTGTACACGAGGGATACGTCGACCAGAGTCTTGATTCTATCTTACTTCGGCTTACTGTTATTGTAATTGCTTTGAGACTCAGATATTATTGTTGAACTTTTCAAATATGGACATTTTTATTGCCTTGTTATTCCTGTAAATTATCCATCTCCGTATGTCCTTTATGTCTTGTCGAGTCATCTCGTTTGGTTCGTCTTTTGTAACTCCTTCGGTCTTCGCGGAGGTCTTTGATCGCGACACTAGTATTCTTTCCTAGTGTGCGTACCCACGGGATCGGGGGTGTTACATAAAGTGGGTCTCTTACCCAAGATATCCTCTAAGGAACTCCCAATACCATCAATGGTAATGTAGTTGTTTGATGTCCCATCATTTCCAAGATGATCAGAAACAATAGTGAGAGGCAAACTCTCAGCAGGTCGTTTGAAATTAAGGGTACTAGGGAGCACTTGCTCCACCAGAGGTGAGTCCTTAATAGGCACAACATAAAGATCATGTGACTCAAGGGCCACGAGACAAAAAGATAAGGCACAATCCTGTGCTGACTCATAATGAAGATGGTCCATGTTATTCTCAATTTGGATCGTTTACCCCACCATGTGATCGTGAATTGAAACTCCAAGTCCCTCAAACTGACTAGGAGTTTGACTTTGAAAGATTGTGCTTTGAATTTGTGGATGTGGTGGTGGTTCGATATCAAACGATGAATCCTCATCTTTACAAGAAAAGTTACCCTCCTCACGTTCACACAATTGTTGCGTGATTTGACTCACTTCCATTGCCATATTTTGCATGGTGATGCATTGCATACATTGCATCATATGTCTTTCATTTAGATTACTTTTACATCAATAAATGCTACTAAGGTATGTGTTTAGTCTTATTTACAGAATACAAGGACCTGAATGCAATTTACCCACATCTCGAGCATAAACACATGCAAAAGACTCATTTCTATCATAAAGACCAAGTTCAAGATTATCGGGTTACGAATGGAAATGTATCCAAGCATAAAAGCATTCAAGTCCTAATTGCAAAAAGAACAAGGACTTAAGCACAAAAGTAGCCGGTGACTTAACTGCAAAAAGTCAAGGACCTAATTGCAAATCACGAGTAGCTTTTATTCTCTTGGAGAAAATATATAGAAAAATCAATGTATATCTCCAAATATGTGAAGGAATTAATCCAGAGCTCAAAAGAATGGAAAGAATCAATCCAGACGCGCAAAGAAAGATCAAATCATACCATAAACATTCAACCAAAATCCGGACAAAATCAGGCCAGATTGTGCGGCGTTTCCGCCGCACCACACACACAATGTGCGGCGTTTCCGCCACCCAAGCATCGATCCGCGTCTCCCAATTTCGTCCAGTCGTGTCTGGACACGTGTACTTTCCAATATAATACATAGATCCCTTGTAGCAACTATAAATAGACCCAAGAACGATGTTAGAAGGGTCCTTAGTCTTTGGTGTTAGTTTTTATTCTTAACCTTAGTTTTGTATTCTTCTTTTCATTAATAAAATTCTGTCTTTTATTCCTTACTTTTAGTTTTCTTTTGTAATGTCTCAAGGACCCCTTCTTCCTCCCTCTTTGAGTTTCTAACTCTTTCAAAAGGGTGGAGGTGACGGATTTAGGGTGAAGAGAAGATGAATAAAGTTATTATTTTAATTTCGTATTAGTATGTTTTGATTACTTGAGTTTATGTTAAATCATTTATCATGTAATGCTTTATAACTAATGTGATTTATTATAAGTTTCAGAGTTCTCTAATCTAAACCTTAAATCTAAACCTCCACCCAACGGAATTCACCTCTTTGTTCTTGTTTTAGTTTTAATTGTTCTTGATTCTTGCTTTAGATAATTAAAAATCAAAAATCTCAAAACCAAACTTATTTCTTCTCTCCTTCTTTCCCCCAATTGAAATCACATTAATAACAAATCTCTCCCTCCTTGTGTTCGACCCGTATTTGCCACGTCTCCATTGACGCCGTGCACTTGCAGTATAAATTTAATTCACATCACATGGACTGTTGAGTGGTTTCACTGAAAGTAAGGAGAGTTTGTTTTAAGGAATCAAGTATGTTGTCAAGTGTGAGGCTCAAGTCAGAGCTTGGACAATTTTGGGGTTGGGTGTTGATGGGCTGAGAATGAGTCCAATGATTAGGAGTAGGGTGTTGTTAGAATTCTGGGTATTCGGGAGGAGGATACTGGGGAGGGAATGATGTATAAGAATTCGTATAAGAATCGTACCCACGAATCCATCCCTCTCGGGTTGTACGTGGTTGCGTAATGGTCACATTGAGTATTTTGGGAAAAGGTGTGCTCAATATTTTGGGAAGAGGGGTAAATAAGGAAATTCCCCGAAAACATGACCACTCAACCTGCAATGTCACAACGTACAACTACTGGAGCTACCGATGCACTTGTGTCATCTACCACATGCCTGAAAGAGGACAAAGGTTCTTGTAATGTCTCAATTTGTTGACCAACATATGATTCAACATAACTAAATGGAGGTCTAGCAGTCGGTGCCTCTCTCATATTACCCTTATATGAAGAATGCTCAGCTACAAAATTTAGATTGTCCCAACCATACAGGGTATTTTTCTGAGCCACCCCATGCTGCATGGGTCCAGAATACCATAGAGAATTGTCCTGGTTCCAACAAAGGTTTTTGATGAGTCTTGCCATATGTTTAGACATTTCTCCTGTTGAGCCTAATCTTATGATAATTAAGTAATAATTGTCGATACGTTGTGTGAATGAATTGATAGGTTTTGCCACATATTTAGACACTTCCTATGCACGAAGATTGATTGATCGTTTTATATTAACCGCAAGTGCACGGCCGCGTTGAAGCGGTGGCAAATACGGGTCGTCCACTAGGAGGTGTGTCGACGATTGGTTTGCTCGAAGGCGAGAGGTAAAAAGGGGAGAAATGTTGGTTACACTAAACTACACTAAGGTGCAAATGGAAATGGAAGAGAAGCAAGAAAACTAAACCCCAAAGGGGGTAGAGAAATAATGTGAACATAAAGAAGTGTGTGTGTGTTCATTAAGCTCCTCACAACATGTAGTGCATGAAATCATAAAACTACATCCAACTTTGCCTCCACATGAATTAAGATAAGACTACATCATTAAAACATACAAGACAATAATTGGAATGAAGGTACATGAACTCAAGTATAAAGACTAGACCCTACTATGCCTCCACATGAATTAAGATAAGACTGCATCATTAAAACATACAAGACATTAGCTAAGGTAAAGGCAACAAGAGCACATACACCACAAATTGTGCTTCCAATATTAACTTCATCCATATCCTAACCTTATCATTCCCCATAAAATAGGTCCACTAATCAAAGTATAGGATAAGCTTCATTCAAGAGCATTAGCATATCAAAGATAAGAGTGGAGACCCATTAGATGGTTATGGAAATCATATAAAGCTCAAAGGATTAAGATACACACACTTAATACACTACATGATTATATCACATATTTCTCCACCCCAAATGGGGATGGAACTACTCACACATATTTAAACTAACTACTCTAATAAAATGAAGCACTATACTGAAATGAAACTATACTAATCAAGTAAGAAATATTAAAGAAGCATAAAACTAAACAAGCACCAAAGCAAACATATTAAAGAAAATTAACTAAGAAAGAATTAACAAGCTAATAAAAACATCTATTACTAACTCACTCAAATTACAAGCAGCTCTTCCTCCACCAGAGTTTTGCTTTAAGGCTTCACTCTTAGTAGGGAAGATGCCACCAAAGAGAGAGATGGATACAATGAGAGGTGAAGAGTTCTATTTATAAGCATGGAAAAAGCTAATCCGGGACAATCCCCCGATGTGGGACTAAACCAATACCAAAAATAGCCTAAACACACATTAATACAACTCCAGGAGAAAGCTGAGCGGATCTGGGCTGATTCAGACCGCCAATTGGGGGCCTATAAGGCCCAGATCGCTTTGGTTTTGGTTACGCTTTTCTTGCTGTGTTTCTTGGTCCTGGATGCATCTACTTGGTTTGTTGGAGCTCCGACCCGAATCGAATTGCCAAAATACTCCCCATGATGGTGTGGAGTGTCCTGTTTTGCTCTTAGGTCCTTTGGTCTTACGATCAGGTCATTCTCCATTGCATCTTAGTCCCCAGGTGTCACAATTAAGTCCTTTGTTCCTGCTTTTGGGTCCTTTCATGGCTCTTCTCTTCTAACCTCTTTATTCCTGAAAACTAAACATAAAACTCGTCACGTAGCATTGCTTAAGTGTAAGATAATGGATATAAGATACCAATATGAGCATGAAATGATGTCAATCAAAGACACACACACGAACACACACATACATGCTTACATGCATCATTCATCACTTATTTCACTTCATATGTGCATACACTCCACTCCTTAGGGGGTTCTCTTCCTGATTTCCAATTTTTAGTTGCTTTCTTTTGCATTTCTTACTTACTAGTTTAGTATAGTTTAACTTAGCATAATCAAATCTCTTTCCCTTTTTAGCCACTTGATTTTGGATAAACCAAAGGGTAGTCACCTCCCTGTGGATCGACCCGTACTTGGCACATCTTCACCAACGTCGTGCACTTGCGATAATTAAAATGTTTAAACAATTATCGACGTGCAAGTGAATCTTTTTCTTCTGTATAAGATGAAATGCTTGAAATAATTTTATCCTAATAATAACATAATTTAATTTTTACTCTTTTGGACACCTTTATGATGCCAGAAGGTCAATTTTTCCCAATGATCAACTATTTGGATATGTCAATCCATCTACCTATATATGGGAATCACAATAAATCGGGTCAGCTTGCAACTCTCATGAAAGAACAAGACAAAAGATATTATGTTCTCCCTTATCAGAGAAGTAAATTTGTTAATTCAATGTAAGTGGAAATTTATTTTGTAATAAACTTCTAATTATATATAAACATAGCTCATTGGAAGATCGTCGTTATATGCCCCGAGACTAATTCGGCATATTGGTTTGATCTTTTGGGATCGATTAAACCAAGGGAATCCATCAAGAAACTTGTTTCAATGCAAGTTTGTTTTAATCATCGTATTTGTAATCCGTCTATTTTTATTAGTATTATCGAATTCATGTGTGAATAACTTGTGCTACTCAGGACAATGAAGATTTACAAAGTGTTAGGTGGCATGAGAACAACCCGTGCAAAAATGGGAGTAACATGGCATAGAATGAGAGTAAGTTCTTAAATTTTTTCTCCCATTTTTGTTAATTAAGTTAAGTAATGGAACATAAATTTAGCGAATTTATAATTTTGTAGTACAACAAGCAAATTGGAAATACGGAATGTGGTTACTACGTGATGAGATACATGGAGGAAATCCTCGAAATTGCACCCCAAAACGTATCCCTATCCGAGGTAATATAGATCGCTATTCAGTTGTATAATTATAGTTTCATTACTTATGTTACCAACATACAATATGATCTTTAATATAATCAAACATCTTTGTGAATGAATGTCAAATGTTTGCCTATGTATGCTTGCTTTTTAATGATTGTCTTTGTGGATGAATATGTGTATGTACTTGTAAATGAATTTGTTGTGCAACATAAATGCTTTTCTTGTGCAGGTTGAATGTGTTTGTTATACAAGAATCTATGATTGCTACGATTTGTATTTATTTATTTTAATATGGTAAGGGTATAGACGTCAGTTGTAGGTAATAGCTGACGTCTATTCCCTTCGAGAAAGGAATAGACGTCGGCTATAGGGTATCATTGACGTCTATACCTGGAGAATAGACGTCGGTAACTGGGTAGACCCGACGTCTATTCTCGAGGTCTAGACGTTGGTGACTAGGTAGACCTGACGTCTATTCTTGAGGTATAGACGTCGGTTGGGAAGAACAACCGACGTCCATACCTAAAGAATAAACGTCAGTTGTTGAGCGACTGATGATGGGAATTTTAATTTCAATGAAGACGTGGCAAATACGGGTCGAACACAAGGAGGGAGAGATTTGTTATTAATGTGATTTCGATTGGGGGAAAGAAGGAGAGAAGAAATAAATAGGGTTTTTGAGATTTTTGGGTTTTAATTATCTAAAGCAAGAAAAAAGAATGATTAAAACTAAAACAAGAATAAAGAAGTGAATTCCGTTGGGTGGAGGTTTAGATTTAGGGTTTAGATTAGAGAATTCAGAAACTTATAATAAATCATGTTAGTTATGAAGCATTACATGATAAATTATTTAACACAAACTCAAGTAATCAAAATATACTAACACAAAATTAAAATAATAACTTTTATTCGTGTTCTCTTCACCCTAAATCCGTCACCTCCACCCTTTGGAAAGAGTTAGAAACTCATAGAGGGAGGAAGAAGGGGTCCTAGAGGCATTACAAAACAAAAGTAAAAACAAGAAATAAAAGACAGAATTTTATTACTCCAAAGAAAAGACTACAAATAAAAACAACAACTAAAAACTAGGTCTAAGGCCAATGACCCTTCTAATATCGTTCTCGGGGCTATTTATAGTTGTTACAAGAGACCTAAGTATAGAATTGGAGAGTACACGTGCCCAGACACGACTAGACAAAATTGGAGCACACGGATCGCAATGCGGGCGGCGGAATCGCCGCATGGTGTATGTGTTGTGCGGCGGAAACGCCGCACAATATAGTCAGATTAATTCCGGATTTTTGCTGAGTGTTTATGGTATGATTTGATCCTCCTTTGCGCGTCTGGATGATTTCTTTCCATTCTTTTGAGCTCCGGATTAATTCATTTATATGTTTGGAGATTTATTTTGATTTTTCTTTAGATTTTCTCCAAGATAATATTTTGGTGCTTTAATTGCAATTAGGTCCTTGTCTTTTTGCAATTAAGTCCCCGACTACTTTTGTGCGTAAGTTCTTGTTCTTTTTGTAATTAGGTCTTGAATGCTTTTATGCTTGGATACATTTCCATTTGAAACCCGATAAGCTTGAACTTGGTCTTTATGATAGAAATGAGTCTTTTGCACGCGTTTATGCTCGGATTGTGGGTAATTTGCATTCAGGTCCCTGTATTCTGTAAATAAGACTAATCACATACCTTAGTAGCATTTATTGATATAAAAGCAATCTAATTGAAAGACATATGATGCAATGCATCAATTGTGGGGCCACACACTCGTTCATTTTGGAGGGATTTGCGAGCGTGTTGGGCCCTACCCCTACGATGTTGACTATCACGTTGGAAGTCAGCACACCATTGGGTTTGGTGGGCACTGTGGGGAGCTTCCTCCTCGACACCACGATTGTTTCGGAAGATCAGGAGTTTCCGGCTAACCTTATCTTGTTGCCGATGGAGGACTTCATCGTCATACTGGGGATGGATTCGCTATCCCAGTACGATGTGCGAGTTTTGTGCCGGGAGAAGAAGATTCTGATTCCGAGGAAGGGTCTACCTGATGTGCTGATCAGGGGGACGAAGGATAGGGGAGCTAGAGTAGTCGTATCAGCAGTGAGGACACAGAAGTTGATGCAGCAGGGTTGCAGAGCTTTTGTGGCCACCTTAGTAGTTCTAGATCCTGAGGTGAGGAGATTGGAGGACATTGAGATAGTCCAAGATTTTCTAGAGGTATTTTCTGACGATGTCTCCGGTTTGCCGCCTCATGGAGAGATTGAGTTTGATATTTATTTGGTAACTAGGACTACACCGCAGTCGAAGGTGTCATACAGAATGGCACCTGTTGAGTTGACAAAGCTGAAGAAGTAGTTGCAGGATCTGATGGATACTGGGTTCATCTGACCTAGTGTCTCGCCTTGGGGAGTGCAACTACTCTTCGTGAAGAAGAAGGATGGATCGCTACGGATGCGTATTGACTACAGGATACTAAGCAAGGTTGCCATTAGGAATCAATATCTGTTTCCCAGGATCGAGGACCTGTTTGACCAGTTGTAATAAGCGAAGGTGTTCTCGAAGATTGATCTGCGATCCGGTTACCATCACCTGAGGATCAGAGGCAGATGTGCTGAAGACAGCTTTCAGGACGAGATGTGCCCGGATTTCTCCGTGCACTCTGTTGTCTCCTGAAACACAAATCCAAATACTTAGATCGCGCACAAGATAAACAGGATAAAATCGAAATCAACAAAAAAACAAAATCTGCGTCGCCTCCCTGGCAACGGCGCCTAAAACTTGTTGAGAATTAAATTTATACCGCAAGTGCACGATATCAATGAAGACGTGGCAAATACGGGTCGAACACAAGGAGGGAGAGATTTGTTATTAATGTGATTTCGATTGGGGGAAAGAAGGAGAGAAGAAATAAATTGGGTTTTTGAGATTTTTGGGTTTTAATTATCTAAAGCAAGAAACAAGAACGATTAAAACTAAAACAAGAATAAAGAAGTGAATTCCGTTGGGTGGAGGTTTAGATTTAGGGTTTAGATTAGAGAATTCAGAAACTTATAATAAATCATGTTACTTATGAAGCATTACATGATAAATGATTTAACACAAACTCAAGTAATCAAAATATACTAACACAAAATTAAAATAATAACTTTTATTCGTCTTCTCTTCACCCTAAATCCGTCACCTCCACCCTTTGGAAAGAGTTAGAAACTCATAGAGGGAGAAAGAAGGGGTCCTAGAGGCATTACAAAAGAAAAGTAAAAACAAGAAATAAAAGACAGAATTTTATTACTCCAAAGAAAAGACTACAAATAAAAACAACAACTAAAAACTAGGTCTAAGGCCAAGGACCCTTCTAACATCGTTCTCGGGGCTATTTATAGTTGTTACAAGAGACATAAGTATAGAATTGGAGAGTACACGTGTCCAGACACGACTGGACAAAATTGGAGCACACGGATCGGCTCTGGGGAGGCGGAATCGCCGCATGGCATGTGTAATGTGCGGCGGAAATGCCGCATATATTGCTCTGATTTTGTCCGGATTTTGGTTGAATATTTATGGTATGATTTGATCCTCCTTTGCGCGTCTGGATTGATTCTTTCCATTCTTTTGAGCTCCGGATTAATTCCTTTATATGTTTGGAGATCTACATTGATTTTTCTTTAGATTTTCTCCAAGATAATAAAAGCTATTCGTGATTTGCAATTAGGTCCTTGTCTTTTTGCAATTAAGTTCTGGCTACTTTTGTGCTCAAGTCCTTGTTCTTTTTGTAATTAGGTCTTGAATGCTTTTATGCTTGTATACATTTCCATTTGAAGCCCGATAATCTTGAGCTTGGTCTTTATGATGGAAATGAGTCTTTCGCACGCATTTTGCTCGGGATGTGGGTAAATTGCATTCAGCTCCCTGTATTCTGTAAATAAGACTAAACACATACCTTAGTAGCATTTATTGATGTAAAAGTAATCTAAATGAAAGACATATGATGCAATGTATGCAATGCATCAAATACCCCCACACCTAGATTTTGCTAGTCCCTAGCAAAACAGAAGATACGAAAAATAAAAACAGGGAAATCCTAACTCACTTTCGTAGGAATCACGGTTGCACTTAGCATGTGCAACAAGCCTTTAAACCACCAAGTTTCCTTAGAGGATGAGTTTTGTCTCGTAAGGGTTTTCAGTTGACACCCACAAAGTCTTAATTCAATATTTCATTAATAGCTTTCAATATCCCCACCTCAACCTTATACATCTCACTTAGAATTCTTGCATGCTCATTATATAAATCTAACTCATTAAAAATATGACTTGGTCTTCATTTCTCCAATATTCACACCACTAACCCTTCTACACATATTATTACTTAAATTATTTTGCACGCCTCCTCTGGTGGTGAAGTATCATTTGGATCAACAATGACATGGATCATTCTTTTAGCTTTGGGCCTTGAGTATTTTTTTTTCTTTTCTTCCGCGATTCAACACATTTGCTTTTTGACACTTTTACCCTTTTTGCATTCGTGTAGCGAGTTTGGTCGATAATCCCGAGCTGGTAGACTCAAGTTACCGGGTTTCAAGATACCCCTACGGACCAGTGACTCAAAGGCTTGGGCTTTTGTAGTCATTTTGCAAATATGTGTTTTCCTCACTTTATTCCTTTATTTTTATTTTCCTCAAGGCTTAATTGCTATTAGAAGTCCACACTTCCCGGTATATTTTCCTCAACCTCTGTTTTTTATCAACCACTTCAAAGATTTGATTCATCCAATTAAGTGCATACATGTCTTAAAGGGCAATGGGTTATTTCTTTGGAACTTAGATTTATGTCACAGTTTCTACAAGCAGAACTATATAATAAGGAACAAAAAACTCAATGCAATTTGTACATAGGTTTTGGTGGTTCAATCTTAATATATGTCATGAAACATTGAATATATATATATATATATTTTTTAACAGAAAAATAAAACAGATAGATAGACACCCCCCACACCTAAATCATGCATTGTCCTCAATGTATGCAAATATAAAGCAAATGCACTTATTACCTTGGTGAACTGCGGTGGAAGGATGGAATTTGCTCAAAGTCAACCATAGTCAGAACTGGATTGAATGACACCATATTGGTGCATGAATCTAGTTGAATTGTTCCCCATGTTGCAATGAGAGTCCTGAGTCACAAGTTCCACACCCCTCACATAAATTGGTTCTCGTATTTGCTCGAGTGATGGTGGGTGTGTCGAAGAATTACTCCCCTTTTTCTTACTTCCTTTTTGATTTTTGTGATGATTTATTTGATTCAGAAATCTGATAGATACATGCTCTCATCACAACATCACTTTGATTGCATATTATTTCTGGCTCACTATCAACATGAAAGATATTAAAGTTAGCTTTTAAGTTCCCGAAAGATAATTGCATGAGCCCATTTCGACAGTTTATTAATGCTTCAGAAGTGGCTAAAAATGGTCTGCCTAGTATTACAGGGATTTGTCTCTTAGGATCGACAACAGGTTCAATGTCTCGAACGACAAAATCCACTAGGTAAATGAAGTCACCCACCTTGATCAAAACGTCCTCCACTACACCTCTTGGTTTCTTAATAGAGCAGTCAGCAAATTGAAGCGTTGTCTTAGAGAGTTTTAGTGGACCAAGGTTGAGTTGCTCGTAGACAGAGAATGGGAGTAGGTTAACACTAGCACCAAGGTCTAGAAGGGCTTTGTTGATAAAAGTATCTCCTATTGAACATGAAATTGTGGGACACCCAGGATCCTTATATTTTATAGGAGATGTGTTGGACAAAATAGAACTTATGTTTGCAGTTACGAATGTCTTCTTTGGTACATTCGTTTTTTCGCTTTTTCGTGCACAGATCTTTTAAGAATTTAGCATAAGCAGGTATTTGTTGAATCATGTCTAAGAGTGGAATGTTCACCTTAACTTGCTTAAATACTTCCAAGATTTTCTCTATTTGTGCACTTGAGTTCTTTTTAAGTCTATTGGGGAATGGGGCTTTAGGAACATAGACTCGCTCAGGTTCAGGTTGAGTAGGTGGGTTGGGCGTTTCAGATTGGACGTCAGGTTCAATGGTTAGATCATATGTGGGTGCTTGATGGCTAGATTGATTAGACATTCTAGGATTTATCACATTGTTATCAACTTGTCTTCCGGACCGTAATGATACTACAACATTTATTTGTTGGAACGGTCCTTCCTCATTAACCATTTGAACCGGTCTAGGGTTGTTATTTCCTGAAGGTGGTTGATAGGGCTGATATTGATTATTAGATCTAGGATTCACCTCAGGTTGACTTAGAAACCGACCCTTTTCTCTTTCACCTACTATGTGTGCTAATTGGCTGACTTGTGTCTCTAGCCTTTGGAAGGACTGGTTGGTTGTTTGTATAAAGGTTTTCATCAAATTTTTCAGGCTTGTCAACCTAACCTCATGATCGCCATTGTTACTAAACCCAGATGATGTATTATTTTGGTTATATGGGTTTGGTTGTTGTCTAGGAGGTTGACCCTATTGGCTTGATGAGAAATTGGAATTATTACGCCAACCAGAGTTATAGGTTGATGCGTATGGGTCATTTCTAGCATGGTTATACATGGCATTAACTTGGTCCCAGTCCGCACAATCCTCCATTACATGACCAGTCTGACCACATCTAGAGCAAGGGATAGACAAGGCTTGATTCACTCGGTTTTGGGTTTGTAGCTCTAAACTTTCCATTTTGCGCATAAGGGTAGCTAGTTTTGCTTCAGCCGCTATGTTGGCATCTACAGCTAAGACACCTGGTTTGGGTTGACTCACTATTCTAGATCCAATACTCGGGTTAAGCAGTGTTCTAGCATTGTCCCATTGCATACTGTTTTCAGCTAAATCCTCAAGAAAAGTCCAGGCATCATTTTCATTTTTCGACATGAAGTTCCCTTGGCTTACGGATTCTACCATAACCCTAGATGTGGGTGTCAATCCCTCATAAATAATTTGGCATAATTGCCATCTTGGAATTCCATGATGAGGGCATTGGGTCAGTACGCTTTTAAATCTTTCTAGATAGGAATAGAACGGCTCGCTCTCAGACTGAACGAATGCAACAATTTCATTCCTAATCCTCATAGTCTTATGGTTGGGGAAATATTTTTTCAGGAATATCTGAACAAACTCAGCCCAACTCCTAATAGATCTTTCGGCTAGACTATATAGCCATTTCTTAGCGTCGTCCTTTAGTGCTAGAGGCACAAATTTCAGACGCACTGCCTCCTCAGGGATATGCTGGTATTGCATAAGAGAGCAGATTTCCTCAAATTCTCTAAGGAAGAGATATGGGTCTTCCTTAGAGGTGAACTTAGGCAACATACTCATGTATTGTGCCTTAAGTTCGAAGTCGCGACCCTGTATGGTGGGCATAACGATGCACGATGGCTGAGCAGCCATCGCTGGATAGCATCGATCCCTCAGAGTTATAGGTTGTGCAACAGGTGGGTCCACTACGTTCTCACCCATTGGATCCGGGTGAGGTGGTGCAACAGGTGGATTGGGGCTAAGCTCTAGACTGGAATCTAGGTGAACTCGTGAGAGTCGATTACTCAAGTCCCGAATCCAAATCTGAGTGCACCGGGTTGAATCAATTTTTGAATTCAAATTCCAAATTTAAATTCCAAATTTAATTTCAAGAATTAATTACAAAAAAAATCATTTTTTTATATTTTATATATATATTTTTTATGTTTTTTTTTAAAAGGGACACAAACAATAGAATGTGGAAAGATAAGAAAGGAATCCTAATCTAGAGAATTGAGGTGAGAAGAGAAAGAAGACTCAGATGAGAAGGGAAACCTAACTCTAAAGATAGAAAAGAGGGTTGGTCAGAAAATTCTTAAGAAAGCATGGTTCAAACAATCCTAGACCTAGTGTCGCTTAGATCTAGACGACTCCTAACTGGTTGAGTCGAATTGCTTCGCTTGATTCACCTCCCTCACTAATCAAACCAACTTGGCCAGGCCGTGTATAGCTAGTGGGGGCGCTTCCAACAGAGTCGGTGCCAATTAGACAACCACTTCGCTTGGAAGACTTACGTCAACACAAAAACACTTTCTAGACACCAAATTAAATTCAATCGGCTTCAGGTCATAGCAAGTCAAACCAATTCTTCTCCTTAAATGAGTCTGAGTCCTTAGGGGCCAATGTCTAATTGATTTTAATTTTAAGGCTTGGGTGACACTTTAGGATTGTGATTTGTGGGCCACGGAAGGGTGATGTAATCCCCACCGTATCTTTGCCTACGGAGTTGCCTTTAAGATAGTTTAACTTAGATCTAGCAAAGATAGTCAAACAATGGTCTTTAGAGGAGGCGCAATTGCAAGGTTATATGCAAACTAAATTATATGCCTAAATGCAATCGATGAAAACCACGATACGTACCTAGACTCCAGCACTCTTCAACAGAAATTGATTTGCAAGAAATTAGCAAGAATAATGCATACAAAACACTAAATGATGCATGCACTAAGGCCTTTCTAATTTTGCCAATTTTAGGTCAGAGTTGAATTATTGCAACTTATGGAATTTTGACCTAACACATGCAGTTCTACGAAAAGGAAATTTTCTGAAAATAGAAATTACGAGGAAAAATGCGACAAAAGTTACCTACGCAATTCTCAGTCGGGTTCACCGCCCGCTCACGAAATTTGAGATTCTCCAGGCGTCCACCCAGAGATGGTGCTAACCCCAGAAAAATTTTGAAGCCCAGAAGCTCCAAGTGTGCGGCGGATTCGCTGCAAGTTACTCTTCAGGTGCGGCGATTTCGCCGCTCGTTTAGCTCCAAATGTGCCCGGATTTCTCCGCGCACTCTGTTGACTCCTGAAACACAAATCCAAATACTTAGATCGCGCACAAGATAAACAGGATAAAATCGAAATCAACAAAAAAAACAAAATCTGCGTTGCCTCCTCGGCAACGGCGCCTAAAACTTGTTGAGAATTAAATTTATACCGCAAGTGCACGGTGTCAATGAAGATGTGGCAAATACGGGTCGAACACAAGGAGGGAGAGATTTGTTATTAATGTGATTTCGATTGGGGGAAAGAAGGAGAGAAGAAATAAATTTGGTTTTTGAGATTTTTGGGTTTTAATTATCTAAAGCAAGAAACAAGAACGATTAAAACTAAAACAAGAATAAAGAGGTGAATTCCGTTGGGTGGAGGTTTAGATTAGAGAATTCAGAAACTTATAATAAATCATGTTAGTTATGAAGCATTACATGATAAATGATTTAACACAAACTCAAGTAATCAAAATATACTAACACAAAATTAAAATAATAACTTTTATTCGTCTTCTCTTCACCCTAAATCCGTCACCTCCACCCTTTGGAAAGAGTTAGAAACTCATAGAGGGAGGAAGAAGGGGTCCTAGAGGCATTACAAAAGAAAAGTAAAAACAAAAAATAAAAGACAGAATTTTATTACTCCAAAGAAAAGACTACAAATAAAAACAACTAAAAACTAGGTCTAAGGCCAAGGACCCCTCTAACATCATTCTCGGGGCTATTTATAGTTGTTACAAGAGACATAAGTATAGAATTGGAGAGTACACGTGTCCAGACACGACTGGACAAATTTGGAGCACACGTATCGTCTCTGGGGCGGCGGAATCGCCGCATGGCATGTGTAATGTGCGGCGGAAACGCCGCATATAATGCTCTGATTTTGTCCGGATTTTGGTTGAATGTTTATGGTATGATTTGATCCTCCTTTGCGCGTCTGGATTAATTCTTTCCATTCTTTTGAGCTCCGGATTAATTCCTTTATATGTTTGGAGATCTACATTGATTTTTCTTTAGATTTTCTCCAAGATAATAACAGCTACTCGTGATTTGCAATTAGGTCCTTGTCTTTTTGCAATTAAGTCCCCGGCTACTTTTGTGCTCAAGCCCTTGTTCTTTTTGTAATTAGGTCTTGAATGCTTTTATGCTTGGATACATTTCCATTTGAAGCCCGATAATCTTGAGCTTGGTCTTTATGACGGAAATGAGTCTTTTGCACGCGTTTATGCTCGGGATGTGGGTAAATTGCATTCAGGTCCCTGTATTCTGTAAATAATACTAAACACATACCTTAGTAGCATTTATTGATGTAAAAGTAATCTAAATGAAAGACATATGATGCAATGTATGCAATGCATCAACTGACATCTAGGTATATACGACACATAGATAGACATCCAGGTTAGGGGAGTCGTATATCCGACGTATATACCCGATGTATCTGACATATATGCCATTTTCTGCACTAGTGCCATCAGCCCACACCTCAAAACCCAAGTAAAACCCCAATTAGCACCCTAACATAGGCTTAGGATCTAACATAACTGGATCGTCTCATTTGAGGTTTTTGTCAAATTATAATACAATGTAATTTATTAATTCGAAATTACTCAAAGCAACTATAACATCATTGAATCACGAGCACGATCATGGTGAATGACAATTGTAACTTCGGTAACCTCAGTGGACATTGTTGAAGTTATTGAAATATAATTACCAAATAGTGTAATTGATCACAAGGATTAATATAATTCATGGATATGTTATCTGAGTACATGGAATTGAATTTCATGGATTCTAACAACAGTGAATCAACCTTGACGATATAGAGTTGTCTGTTTTTACCCGGTAACACAAAGAAAAACGTAAGACAAGGTTGGGCTCCAGGACTTTTTCACCCAACCTAAACAACACTCAACCTCGTCAAGCTGGGCTCTAGAGCTTTTTCACCCAACCACAACTATCACGACACGACCAGGGCAACAGGGCTCTTTCACCCAACCCAAACGTTTTATGAGCTCCAGGGCTTTTTCACCCAACCCTTATCACGCGGTCCTTGCTCACGCTCTAGGGATCTTTCAACCAACCTGAACGTACTACGGAGCTCCAGGGTTTTTTCACCCACCCTGCACATAATAGCTGGCCCCATGGCTTTTTCACCCAACCACAGCTCTTACAACAGTTACGGCGCTCCAGGGCTCTTTCACCCAACCGCCACAACACCTGTGCTCACGAGCACACTTGCCGAAAGAACATTGGCACCACAACGCGTCTCACAAGGACGACTAGAACCAACGCACCTCACATGTGCAAAACTGGACAACATCGGTCGACCGAACAAGAGTCTGGGTCGACCGACTCTCACCAAAACTAGGCAAATGCCTCGACCGACACTCCATCGGTCGAAAATCTCCCATTAACAACACACGTTTGGTCGAACCAAAGTCAGAGACCGGTCGACCGTTTAGAAGGTCACCTCCCAGGTTCAACGAATACAACGACCAATCGGACGAACAGAAAATGGGACCCGTTCGACCGGAAACCACCAGTAAAAATTCTCCTCGCTCAACAAAATCAATCGGTCGAACCCTTGAGCACTCTCGGTCGACCGAAACCCACATGTAAAATCCTCAATCACATCCAATCAACATCGGTCGACCGAACCACCATTGGTCGGACCAAACAATAAGTTAACTTAAGTCGTCGGTCAGACGAGTCAACGAGCGGTCGACCATTTAGATGGGCAACGCCCTCAACCGACCTACAACAGTACACACGGTCGAACGACAAACGACATCGCTCAACAAATTCGACCGGAAACCACCACGGCTTGCCTCTAACGCACCACTGGTCGACCGCCCGAAGGCATCGTTCCACCGGTTCGAGGATGAATCCCAAAATCACACTAGGAACGGTCGACCGTTGCACCAACCGGAGCTCCACCTCGCAACACGACCATCACCCGTTAACTCCTCCTTGATCTCATAAGTGGCCTCTCGTTCACTGTGGTACTGCCACCTGACCTTCACCATCGGGATGGTCCTCCTCCTCAACTGATGCTCCATCCGATCTACTGTCTCCACAGGTCTCTCCTCGAGAGACAAATCCCGACAGATATCTGGTACCTCCAACTGAATCACATGAGAAGGATCTTCTACGTACTTCCTCAGCATCGAAACGTGGAAGACCTGACAACTGCGGAGACAACGCAACGCTGTAGGCAACCTCTCCGATACGATCGAGAACCTCAAATGGTCTGACATACCTCAGACTGAGCTTCCCCTTCTTCCCGAATCTCATCACTCCTCGAGATGGTGAAATCTTTGGGAAGACGTGATCCCCTATCTCAAACCTCAACTCTCGCCTACACCTATCCGTGTAGCTTTTCTGCCTGCTCTGAGATGTCGCTAGTCTCTCCCTGATCACATCGAGCTTCTCTGCATACATCTGCACAATCTCAGGCCCAACTAGTTGTCTCTCGCCTACATCACTCCAGCATACTGGTGATCTACACGGACTCCCATACATAGCCTCGTACGGTGCCATCCCAATACTCGAATGGTAGCTGTTGTTGTAAGCGAATTCCATCAATGGCAAATGCTCATCCCAGTGTCCTGCCCAATCCAGAGTAAAAGACCGTAGCATATCCTCTAACGTCTGGAAGGTCCTCTCGGACTGACCGTCCGTTTGTGGATGGAATGTTGTACTGAACTTCAGCCGAGTCCGCAGAGCCTGCTGCAAACTCCCCTAAAATCTGGAAGTGAACCTAGGATCCCGGTCAGATATGATACTGACAGGCACTTCGTGAAGTCTGACGATCTCCTCAATATACAACTTAGCTGGACCCTCCAGAGGTAAAGTGGTCTGGATATCTAAGAAATGTGCCGACTTGGTCAGTCGATCGACTTAACCCAAATCGCGTCATGGAAGCCTCTCATCTTTGGCAGCTCGGTGACAAAATCCATTGTCACATGCTCCCACTTCCACTCTGGAAGCTCGATCCTCTGCATCGGTCCTGCAGGTCTCTAATGCTCGATCTCCACATGTTGACAAGCCAAACATCTGTCAACGAAGTCTGCTATCTTCGCCTTCACCCCCTTCTACCAGAAATTTCTCTGAAGATCTCTATACATCTTCGTGCTGCCCGGGTGGATAGAATAACGAGATCTGTGTGCCTCCTCCAAAGTGTCCTTCCTCAAATCTCCTCCCTTAGGCACCCAAACATGATCTCTGAATCTCAGCCCACCATCGACTCTAACACTGAAGTCTAATCCATCTCTGACAGCTAACTGCAACAACTCAGCTAACTCATCATCTGAACTCTGAGCCTGGACGATACTCGAGACCATATGAAGCCCCACTCTCAGACCAACAATCACTGCACCCCGTGATTCAACGGTGAACGATCTCTACTCAGCCAATGCCTCAAGTAGCTTCCACTCCTGGATACAAAGACCTACTGCAGTAACCTCCACCTTCCTGCTCAAAGCATCTGCAACCGAGTTCGACTTCCCCGGATGATACGAGATGGTGAAATCATAATCCTTGATGAGCTCAAGCCATCTACGATGCCTCATATTCAGCTTCTTCTGCGAGGTACTTCAGGCTCTGATGATCTATGAAAACCTCGAACTGTTTGCCATAAAGATAATGTCTCAAAGTCTTCTGATGCGTGCACCACTGCTGCAAACTCCAAATCATGAGTGGGGTAGTTCCTCTCGTGCACCTTTAGCTATTTTGAAGCGTACTGATTGACATCATCTCATGCTTACATTTGTATATTATATCCATTATCTTTCACCTAAACAATGCTACGTAGTGAGTTTTATGTTTGAATTATAGAAATAAATAGGTTTGAAGAGAAGAGACATAAAAGGACCTAAAAGTAGGAAAAAAGGACAAGTTGAGAGACTTGGGGACTAAGATGCAAGATCGAAGGACCTGAATGTAAATCGAAGGACCAATGAGCAAACAAGAATACTCCACACCATCATGGGGAGTATTTTGGCAATTCTATTCGGGTCGGAGCTCCAGCAAGCGAAGTAGATGCATCAAAGAAAACAAAGACACCCAGAAAAGCCCAGAAGAAAGCAACCCTCCACCACCACGGGGGAGACCGGGTTCCATACATGGATTTCCTCGGTCCGCTCCCTGAAGGGAATGTGTTCCAAAAGTTTTACTTTTAAATATCAATTATTATGAATTGAATGAGAAAATCGTTTTGTTCCTTGTTTATGTTATTCGTCTTTTAGAAGTGTTAAGGAAGAGGCTCTTGGTCCTTAACCGTAGAGCTCTAAAAGATATTGGTTTACATAAAACAAAATATATTTGCAATCATGGTAATTAACATGGGACATTAATTACCGGGTTAAGATTGTCGTGTTGGTCATAGATCATTGTAGCTCTACAAGTGAGTGACAACACGGGTACACAAAAGAGGAAAATATTACTTTTGTATACTGAATAGACCTAACAAGTAAAATATTATAGAAATGTGTTTCTGTGTCATTAATATTTTACTGTGTCTTTGGTCCTTTGATATGAGACTTATATCCGATCGCTTAAGGAGTTCTTAATTAGACTAGTGTCTTGAGCTATCGATGAGTGTAGTGTGAAGGCATTAGTTGGTTAAGTATTACTTTCGTTGGAGAAGATAGTTAGTCAAAAGATTATCATTGCCCCTCTTAATTGAGTAATGATATTAGTGGGCCCCTTGATAAAGCAAAGTTATATTGTGCACAATGTGATTTGAGTTAAGTCACATATTTATAACTAGCTTAAAGAGATCAAGAAATGAATACTAATACAAAGATGACACAACACTACTTTGTGTGTATTCTTAATATGATGAGGCAAGGGACGGACAGAAGTGATACACACTATCACTAAATGGATCGGGTTTTGGTTCGAGTGGAATTAAGACATCTAACTAATTGGGAGCTATAATGTGTAGCTAGATACCGCTTATAGCTTGTGATATTAAGCTCTTAATATCACTGCCAACTTAGTTTAGATCCTCCCATAGGTCACACCACAAAACTGGGAAACAATAAATGGGGATTTTGAGTTCATAGGATGTGTCGGGTTTCATGTAGAAAATATGACACATGGGGTGAACAAGCAAAATCAAAATTATGTTGTGATTAATAACATAATTAGAATCTAAATTAAATTCATATGTGATGTAAATATTATGGGGTGTAATGATTGATCATTACATAGGATAATATGTTACATAAGTTGTGAATTTACTACTAATCCCGAAATGTCAAATTTTGTAGGAGTTAAACCGAAATTTGACAAGTCTGCAGAACAGTGCTCAAACGGTCGACCGGATAGCAGTAAACGGTCGACCGATCGGGCGCGGTCGACCGGACATGTCTCGACCGATAACAGGGAATTTTCATCTGTTCGAACGGTCGACCGAATATGATCGGTCGGTCGACCGAACATTGCGATGGAATAGTTCTTGTTACGAACGGTCGGCCGAGTTAGAGAACGGTCAACCGAAACCTGGTTCGAGCGGTCGACCGAACCTCCAAACGGTCGACCGGTCCAGACGGTTTTATGCAGAATTAATTTAAGAATTAATTAGATCATGCATGGAATTGGTCCATAATTGATTTAATTCATGGCTATTATTATTTATTATTAAATAATGGATGGTTAGATGGAATTTTGCATGAGATCATGGGCAAGGGGTTGCACATGAATAGGTAATTTGGAGAGAGCTTATAAATACAAGCTTATTTCATTACCCAAATATCTAATTCATTATTTCTTGAGCAAAAATTCTCCCTCCATAATTCTCCACGAAAATCCCTTAATTCTTAAGTTTAGTTTTAGTTCTTAAGAGATCATCTTCTCAAGAGAATTAAAGAGGGGTTAGTAATTGGATTCTAAACCCTGTCGGAGATTGAGAGACTAGCTTCCCTCTCTCCGATCTTGTTTAGAGTTTGGTGAATACTCGAAGGCATCCGGCGCAGCGAGGAGCATCCCCAACGTCTCCGAATCTTCAAGAAGTTTTAGAGAACTTCTAGGTATGAATTTCGGAGTCCATATTTGTTTTAATAAGGTTTTGAAACTAGATATTGAAACAAATTGATGCATGCAAGAAATAAATTATAGAAAATTGAAAATTGATCCTTATTATACATAAAAAAATCGAAAAAATATATGTATAATTAAACATGAAATCCTACACTCCCACCATCATGGAAGAGGGATTCGGCCAGGATCGAGTTCTTGGTGCACCACAACCTTTAGCTCGACAGGATAGACCGATGACTTTGTGGGAGCGGACCCATCCTGTTCGGGCCGCGTAGCCTTCTTGCATAGTTCTTCCCCTAGCTCGCGGGAACAACTATGAACTGAAACCTCAATATGTGAGCATACTTCCTACCATCACTGCCAATAAGGAGGATTCATATATTTTTATACGTGAATTCGAGGAAGTATGCTCCATGTTCAAGCTTCAACAGCTTGATGAGGATTCAGTCTGGTTGAGGAAGATTTCTTTCGCGTTGAAGGATAACACGAAGAAATGGATGTACAACCTCCCGACAAGCTCTATTTGGTCCTGGGATGACTTTGTGACCGTATTTCTGAAAAGATTTTTCCCTCAAAGGAAAACTCAACATATACGACACCAGATACATCAAATGTATCAGACTGAGACCAAATCTTTTCATGCTTTGTTTGAGAGGTTCAAGGACCTTCTCCAGTAGTGCCCTCATCATGGACATGAGCTATGGAAGCTGTTCCAGATTATAATTTCCTTAGATAGATCAAGAAATGAATATAATACAAAGGTGACACATTTCTAGTTTGTATGTATTCTTAATATCATGTGGCAAGGGACGGACACAAGTGGTGCACTTACATCACTAAATGGATCGTGTTTAGTTCGAGTGGAACAAAGACATTTATGCTAATTGGGTAACTATAATGTGTAGCTAGATACCACTTATAGTTTGAGATATTAAGGGTTTGATATCGCTGGCGATTTAGTTTAGATCCTCCTATAGGTCACACCACAAAACTGAGAAACAAGAAGTTTGATTTTGAGTTCATATGATGTGTCGGGTTTCATTTGAAAAATGGATACATGTGGTGAATGAATAAAATCAATATGTCATGAGAATTTACATAATTAGAATCGTAATAAATTCATATGAGGTGTATATATTATGGGGTGTAATAATTTAATATTACATAGGATAATATATTACATAAGATATGAATTTGCTAAAAACCACAAAAGATCAAATTTTGTTGGAAAAAAATCCAAAATTTGACAAAGTCAAAATCGGGGTCAAACACGGTGAACCATTTAGGGTTCGATCGACCGAGGTGTCTTCGGAACGGTCAACCAAATGGGGAACGAGTAAACACAATTGGTTGACCAAAATTGTCTAGAGTGCCTGGACAATTTATTTCGGTCAACCAAGCGTGAACGATCAACCGAGAGAAAATATCTTGGGATATTTTCGGTAGACCGAAGGTGACACGGTCATCTGATGAATGTTCGCCAGGAGAAATTTTGGTGGGTCAACGGTCGACCGGAGCAAGACGCGGATCGTCTGAATTTTTCCAAAAAATTTTTCTCATGAATATTCGGTCGACCGTCTAGCTCACGGTTAACCGAACATGTGTTAAAACCGAATGGTTCGGTTAACCGAGAAAAATTCTCGGTCAACCGAACATTACGATTTTTGCCTGAATTATTAAGAGAATAATTAGATCATGGGTTGGATTAATTCCAGATTTAATTAAACATTTTTTAGGATGCTTATGTGGCAATTTGAGATTAATTTTAGGAGAGAATAAGCAAGAGATCATGACTAAAGAATAGTTCTTGATAAGGATGTTTTGGGAGCCTATAAAAGGACCCCTCATCCTACTTGTTTATGTTACTAATTCTTTCTCTCATTAATCTCTCCCTTAATCACCACGAAAATCTCTTAATAGTTTTAAGTTTTGGAGATAGAAATCTCAGGAGCTTAAGAACGGGTTATTAGCTAGATTCTAAGCCTAATTAGAGATTGATTGGCTAGCTCCTTTCTCTCTAATTTTGTTTAGAGTTTGGTGAACACTTGGAGGCGAATCAGCGGGAGATTCAATAAGCAACAGAACTCCGGATCTTCTGAAAGGTTTTAGAGAACCTTTGGGTATGATCATCTATTCTTTGTTTATTTTAATATGTATAGAAATGCATGATATTAGAATAAACAAATACATGTACATAAAATCAATGAAAATATGAAATCGATCTTGTATGTTTGTATCAAAAATTTAAAATATATACATACATAGGGATACAATCCTACAGTAACGACTCGTACAGTCACTCCTACAACCCGGGATGGCGTAACCATCCTAACTTCTCTTGGGGGCTTAGTGGCGGTCACGGTCAAAGCTCGCACGCTCAACCTCAACCTCCACCTCCACCTTATCAACCTCTATGCCCATCGGCGACCTACCAACTCCCACATCAAAGGTCTCAACACCATAATTACCAACATGCTCAGGCCTCATCGTCGTGTTATTCTAATCAAACTCCACTACCCCAACAGGTTGACCCGAAGGACCCCACTCTAAAACACACTCTTCAAGTGTTCATGCAGAGCACACAAACCATGTTTGCGGCCAGCAATAATTCGGTCAAAGCATTGGAAATGCAACTTAGTCAGTTGGCTCATCACCTCCATGAACGCGAGAAGGGTCAGTTACCGAGTCAACTTGTGGTAAATCCCAGGGGTCAACCTGCTCATGCTAGGCAGAATGTACACAATGTTGAAAGTGACCCTTCCCAACATGCTAATGTTGTGCATACCTTTAGATCGGGAAAGGTTGTCGAGAACAATGTGGAAATGCCTGAAGACAACCCTGTTGGTGACTCTTCCGAGTATGGGCGTGAGTTTGTCAAGGAACCTAATTCTAAGACTCCTCCTCGTGATAGTTATGTCCCCAAGGCACCATTCCCTCATAGGTTGACTAAAAAACGTGATGAGCATTGTGACAAAATCGTTGAGGTACTTAGGCAAGTAAAGGTGAACATCTCGTTGTTGGACGTTGTTCAACAAATGCCACCGTATACCAAGTTCCTTAAGGACCTTTGTACCGTAAAGAGAAGAACAAATGTTCCCAAAATGGCATTTTTGGCCGCCAATGTGAGCTCGATATTGACACAAGCCCTGCAAGTAAAATACAAGGACCCAGGTTGTCCAACTGTCTCTTGCATGATCAGTGATGTGACAATTCCTCAAGCTTTATTGGATTTGGGAGCATCTGTGAACCTCTTGCCCTACTCTGTCTATGTCAACTTTGGAATAGGCGATCTTAAACCAACGAGAACAACCCTCCAGTTGGCTGACAGATCCCTCAAGATTCCACGAGGGAGTGTGGAGGATGTCCTTATTAAAGTGGGTGAGTTCGTATTTCCAGTTGATTTCATCATCTTGGATACTGAACCTGTGTCCAACCCACAAGGACAAATCCAGTGATCCTTGGGAGTCATTTTCTTGCTACATCTAATGCTTTGATCAATTGTCGCAATGGCTTGATGATGTTGTCTTTTGGAAACCTTACGGTGGATTTCAACATCTTTACTCTTGGTAAGCAACCCGAGCTCTTCGACGATGCTGTCGGATCCAATTTCATTCAGGACACGGATGAGCCCGAGTCATTAGGCATGTTCGACTCACATCGACATATTATTGAGGTGACAAATGACCAGGTTGCGAGTGAAGAAGATCTTGAGGAATCCGCCTGTGAATCTCAGGATGATGAGGCACATCTGGGTGCTTGCTCCTCTTACCCAGTGCCCTTGAGCCACTTGAAAGTAACTCTGAATCCGACAAGGACCCACCTCCGGTCGAGCTTAAACCGTGCCCCGATAACCTGAAATACATCTTTTTAGGGGATAATGAGACCTTGCCACTCATTATTGCTTCCGATCTTGCTCAATATCAAGAGGTTGCCCTAAAAAAGTGCTTTTTCAAAACAAAGAGGCTATCGGGTGGTCCTTGAAGAATATCAAGGGAATTAGCCCTAGTATTGTTCAACATTGGATCCACATGGAAGATGATTTTAGGCCCACCGTGACCCACAATGAAGATTGAATCCTGTACTGAAAGAAGTCGATCAAAAGGAGGTTCTTAAGTGCTTGGATCATGACATAATCTATCCTATCTCTGATAGTTCATGGGTGAGTCTTGTGCATGTGGTTCCCAAGAAGTCAGGCGTGGCGATTGTTGAGAATGAGCATAATGAGCTTATCCTGACACACCTGCAAACTGTTTGGCGAGTTTGCGTTGATTATCGCAAGCTCAATGCGGCAACCCGAAAAGATCATTTCCTGTTGCCATTCATTGATCAGATGTTGGAAAGGTTGGCCGAACATGAGTATTATTGTTTTCTTGATGGATACAATGGTTACAACCAAATTCTCATTGCCCCCGAGGATCAAGAGAAAACCACCTTTACTTGTCCCTTTGACACGTTTTCCTACCGTCGCATGCCCTTTGGGTTATGTAATGCGTCGGCAACGTTTCAAAGGTGTATGATCAGCATATTCTCCGATATGGTAGAGCGTTTCCTTGAGATTTGCATGGACGACTTTTCCATATTTGGTGTTTCCTTTAATGAGTGCCTTCGTCACTTGAGCCTTGTCGTCGGGTGATGCTGTGAGAAGAACCTCGTTCTCAATTGGGAGAAATGTCAGTTCATGGTGAAGCGAGGGATTGTACTTGGACATATGGTCTCAAGTAGGGGAATTGAGGTCGATCCCGCCAAAGTGGGTCTGATTTCTAATCTCCCACCGCCACGTAATGTGAAGGATATCCGTGCCTTTTTGGGGCATGCAAGATTCTATCGGCTGTTCATTCGGGATTTTAGCAAAATTGCTCGACCTCTCAACGCCTTATTGGCCAAGGATGCCATTTTTGACCTTGAAGAAAGACTTGACTTCAGCTCCCATAATTAAGGCACCGGTGTGGACTGAACCCTTCGAGTTAATGTGTGATGCATCTGACTTCGCTGTAGGAGCAGTGCTTGGGCAAGGATTGGACAAATTGCCTGATGTGATCTACTATGCTAGTAGAACACTCAATGAAGCCCAATTGAACTACACTGTGACCGAGAAGGAATCCTTAGCGATCATATTCGCTTTGGAGAAATTCATGTCGTACTTGATTGGCTCCCACGTGATTATGTATTCTGATCACACAGCCATCAAGCACCTCATGGCAAAGAAAGATGCAAAATCCCGACTCTTGAGATGGATCTTGTTGTTACAAAAATTTGATCTCAAGATTCGGGACAAAAAAGTGTGAAAATGTTGCAGCAGACCACCTATCTCGTCTAGAGACGACCAACCCACAATACCAAATTATTAATGACAAATTTCCTGACGAGCAGTTGTTCACGATCAAGGATAACCCTTGGTTTTCCGACATCGTGAACTACCTCGTGACCGAGCAACTTCCTTTGGATTGGTCAAAATCTGACCAAACCAAATTTAAATCTTATGTCAGATTCTTTCATTGGGACGACCCCTACCTATTCAAATACTGCTCTGACCAAATTTTCAGGCGGTGCGTCCCAGATAACGAGTTCCAAAGTGTGCTCCATTTCTGCCACTCTAAGCCATGTGGAGGACACTTTGGATCAAAGAAAACTGCCGCCAAGGTGCTCCAATCTGGATTCTATTGACCTTCTATTTTCAAAGATGCTTACGACTTTTGTAAGCAATGTGATAGGTGTCAGCACCTTGGCAGGATTAGTCAACCTGACATGATGCCTTTGCAAATTGTCCTTGTTGTAGACATCTTCGATGTGTGGGGCATAGACTTTATGGGTCCCTTCCCGAACTCGTACGAGAATGTTTACATTCTGGTGGCCGTAGACTATGTGTCTAAGTGGGTTGAGGCTATACCCACAAATACCAATGACAACAAGGTGGTCACCAAATTCTTAAGAGATATTTTTGTGCGATTTGGTACTCCTCGTACCATAATCAACGATAGGGGTACCCACTTCTGTAATCGCCCCATTGAAGCGCTTATGAGGAAATATTCGATCACCCACAAGCTTGCGACCCAATATCATCCTCAAACTAGTGGGCAGGTCGAAGTCTCTAACAGTTAATTAAAGCAAATCCTTGAGAAGACGGTTAATTCCTCGAGGAAGGATTGGTCAACTAAGTTGAATGACGCGTTGTGGTTCTTTCGCACTGCGTACAAGACTAATTTGGGTATGTCCCCATATCGGGTAGTGTATGGCAAGACAGGTCACCTACCCGTCGAGCTTGAGCATCGTGCTTTCTGGGCGATCAAGAACCTGAATATGGATCTTGATCAAGCAGGGGTGCAGCGTAAACTCGACATTGTGGAGTTGGAAGAGCTATGCAATGATGCGTATGAAAATGCCAAAATTCATAAATCCCGAGTCAAGTTGTTTCATGATCGCATGATTATGCGAAAGGTGTTTACGACCGGGCAGAAGGTGTTGCTCTACAATTCCCAGCTTCATCTGTTTGTGGGTAAGCTCCGCAGTCGCTGGTCTGACCCTTTTATTGTCCAAACCATGTTTCCTCATGGAGCGGTTGACATCCTGAACCCAGGGAATGGGGATTTGTTCAAAGTTAATGGACAATGACTAAAACCCTACTTGTAGGGGGCACCAGCTGAAGTCGAGGAGGTTATGTTCCTTCATGAACCTCTCTCGCACTCAACCATTCATGTTCCTGCATGAATGGTTGAGCTTTTATGTTTGTATATAGTTAACTTTGAAAGAAAAAAAAGAAAAAAAGAAGAGAAAAAGAACAAGAAAAAGAAAAAGAAAAAGACTCCTTCAGAGAGCATCAATTGTTGTGGGCTCCAACCCTTGAGTATTTGGGCCCCATTTTTTCACGTATTTGTATCCCTTATTTAGCATCTCACAGGTTTTGAGGGAATTCAGGGTTGTGTCCATCAACATAACCATGAACTTCCTTTTGTGTTTCACGTTGGTGAGATCTTTCATTTTTCATGTATAAATCTATGTAGTATCATGCTCACATTCATTGAGGACAATGCATGAAGTAGGTGTGGGGGGGTGTTTTACGTGTGTACATAGTCAAGTCTTTTCCTTTGATTTTGTTTTCTTTTGTGTGCATTGATAGGGTCATGTTAGTGTGTTGCATTTAATATCGATATATCTACTTGCCATGATCCTTGGGTGACTTGTCTTTTTTGCTTGCCTAGTGCTTTAAAATTTTCACATTTCTTTCAAAGTCATCATGTGTTTACGAAAGAAAACGTTTGTGGGTTTTGCGTGTATTTGGCATGTGCAAAACAAAACCGTTGAGAGGCAAAGTAAAAAGAAAGCTCCCAAAATTGTCTTGAACTTGATGCATTAGGATATCTAGTACAGTGGCTTTCGGACTTATCTAGTTGCTAGGATGCACCCCGATTTTCCCTCGTGGGCGAGCAATCATAGGGTTTCAGTACTCAAACAATTAAAGAAGTCCACCCCAAATCTAGTGAGTCAATCATTCGTGTATGTTAATTTGAGGAAGTCTATTGTAGTCAACGACCCATTAAATCTTGTTGTGAGACATTAAGTGTAGGGGTTTTGGTTCATGTGTAGATAAGAAATAACTGAGTATGTGTTCTCTCTTCTCGCACGGCTCCTATCACTCGGGAAATTAGGTCTGAGGGGACTTTGTGTTGGTACTTTTGAGTCATCTGACTTTGGATGCACCGACCGAACTCCCATTACACGGGTGGTAAGATTGCCCTATTTGGAGATTTGGGGAAAGGTGTACGTGATAGTGTAAGTCCTCAAAGGCAATGATGCACGAAACCTGACCTTGGGAGAATGAAACTCCAACTAATAAAAAGAAAAAAAATGGTAATGTAAATAAGAACCTTAATGGAATTTACACTTTGTATCACTTGAGGATGTTTAGGTTGTCCATGTAAAACGTTCAACAAGTTTTTGGCGCCGTTGCCGGGGAGGTGCCAGTCCAGACTCTTGTTTGGACGATTCGAGTGGATTTAATTTTTGTTTTGTAGTTTTTCATTATTTCAGGAGACTTGGAGTGGTCAGGAGGAGCACCTGGAGAAGTTTTGAAGCAAGCTGAGCATTGTAGACTGCCAATCAGCGGCCTGAGACCGCCAATTGGCGGTCTGGTAAGCTCTGTTTGCTCTCTTATTTCTTTGGTCGGTTTTCATAATTGATGTAGTGATCTGGGATTTAATTTGGCATGTTTTGACTTATAGTTTGTTCCCAGATCCATAATCAACCTCCTTTAAGCAACTTGGACCCTAAAACTCAAAGCAAAAGATTAGGCATTCTTTTTGTTTAGGCCATGCATCATGTATGTGACTTAGGCATTTAGATTGTCTTTTATCTTAGCTTTATTTTCTGTTGCTGAGAGCTGGCGTGAGGTACGCACCTTCTACTCTCATTCATGCATTTCGTATGAACATGCATTAGTTAGTAGGAAGTGCATTGCAACAAGTGTGAGTTGAGCGTTGTTTGGAGAGTTGATTGCTAGATTTAGGACTCCAAAACGCTACTAAGGAGGGGTTGTCCCGTAAAAGATAAGGTGGGGGATTTCATCACCCTTTCCTTCGCCCCAAAAACCACACTAATCAAGAGCCTAATTTTAAAATCAAGTAGACATTGGCCCTAAGGATCTTGGACGCATTAGGAGAGTGATCCGGTCCTGACCGTCATGACCTGATCGGCGTTGCCCACTTTGTCGATAGTAGGAGAGACGAGATCCCCGGATCTTGGCTCACTTGCTGGGCTTTGTGGTCCTCGTTGTAGGGAGGTGAGGCGTGTTGAGGCCGTGTGACCTCGCAGTTAGGCGTCGTCTAGCTGTAAGGACCTATAGCGACCTTAGGATTGTTTGAGCCTTGTTTGCTTGTGTGCTTCTACCTGTACCCATCCGCCGTAGCTTAAGGACTTCTTCCCTTCTCTCCTGAGTCATTCTTTCTCTCCTGTGTTCCCTCGTCTTCTCTTCTACGTACATTCTTCATTTGAAAAAAAAAAGAAAAAAAAAGAAAAGAAAAAAAAAAAGAGTTGTGGTTTGTGTGTGCACCTTTGTGCATGCTTTCGTGGACACGAGACGAGAGTGGTCGTTTGACGAGGAGCGTTGTCAATCCGGCTTCGGTCATCGATTTCTCGACACCACCCTCCTCTCGTGTCGTACGTAGTTCGGGTCCAATGACTGCTAATTTCCGTGAGGAGGATCAGTTGCTGGACCCACCTGTTCGACCAGTGCTCCCAGTTGTCGTTCCCATACCTCTACGTGATCGATGCTACCCGAGCCGTACAGCTCTACCCTCATGCATCGTATTACCAGAGGCTAATGGGAACCATTTTGAGGTTAAGCCTCAATTCATTTCCATGCTCCCTCATTTCACTGGGAAAGGTGACCCCTATATCTTTCTCAGGGAATTTGAGGAGGTCTGTGCTATGTTCAAGCTGCAACAACTTAGCACAGACTCCATCCATCTTAGGCTCGTTCCTTTTGCACTAAAGGATGATGCCAAGAAGTGGTTGTACAGCAACCAGGCGAATTCCTTTAGGACTTGGGATGAGTTTCAATCTGCATTCCTCAAGAAGTACTTTCCTAATCATCGGACTCAAATATTGAGGAACGAAATCAATTCGTTCTATCAACATGAGACCGAACCATTTCATGCATATCTTGAGAGGTTCAAAGAGCTACTATTCTCGTGCCCTCACCATGGCATTGAGTTGTGGCGTCTTTGTCAGATTGTGTATGAGGGTCTTCACATCCCGTCCAGAACGCTCCTTGAGTCCATGTGTCAAGGAGAGTTCTTGGGAAAGGATGAAAGGGAGGCATGGGCCTTCCTAGAAGACCTCGCTGAGAAAACCATGCAGTGGGAGAGTGTGAGGGAACCACCTGCATCATCTAGTATAGGAGCGAGGATCGCGAATGCAAACTCAACTAGATCGGGTTCCGCATTTGCTATCGATACCACTACGGCCACCGAGGCACGCATGGCGGCCTTAATGCGCCGTATGGATTCGATTGAGCTCCAAAACCAACAAAGTGCACCTCACATGTCCACATCTGGTCCAGTTCCTTGTCATTCATGTGGTAGGATAGGTCATGTAGAGAGCGAGTGTGAGTCCATTCCTCCTGAGATGGAGCGTGTCAACGCCATCTATGACAGAGCTAGGAATGACCCATACTCATCATCTTATAACCCTGGATGGAGGAACCACCCCAATTTTTCATGGAACCAAAATAATGCCCCGGGTGGTCCTTCAAACTCCTCTAGACCACCTTACCAATCACACCAACCTCCCATGCGTGCACATTCCTATCAGCCACCCCAAGCGCAAACCACCAATCCATCGGGTTTCCCAAATTCCAATAATATGGAAACCCGATTCAATTCGCTTGAGACCTTGACTCGTGGACTTGAAAACTCAATGAAAAGTTTTATGTCTACCACAAGTCAAGTTCTCACTTCAAATCAGCAGACCATGAAATCTCTAGAGCTTCAGATGGGTCAATTGGCTCAGTCTGTACATGAAAGAGAGAGAGGGTCTTTTCCTAGCCAGCCTGAGGCTAACCCCCGCATGTACCAACAACAACAAATGCAAAATGAGAATGTGGTACCTCGGGGGAGGCAAGTAAACCATGTGGAGGAACCTGTTCACCATGTCAATTCCATTGTGACCTTAAGGAATGGAAAACAGGTTGACAATCACATTTCCTTGCCACACCCACCACCATCTATGCAGCCCCCCAGTGGGAATGGTGGTGAAGAAGAAGCTGAGGGTGAGGGTAATACACCAAAGCTTTCTTCTCAGGCACAGCAGAAAACCTACCTGCCAAAAGCTCCTTATCCAAGTAGGTTAAACAAAAAGCAGAGTGACAACATGGACAAGGTATTAGAGGTATTTAAGCAAGTGAAGGTTAACATCCCCTTGTTGGATGTCATCCAACAAATACCTCAATATGCCAAAGTGTTGAAGGATCTCTGCACAACCAAGAGGAAGACCAATGTTCCTAAGAAAGCATTCTTGGCTGCAAATATCAGCTCACTTTTGTCCAATCCTACCTACACAAAATACAAGGACCCGGGGTGTCCTACTATTCAGTGTACGATAGGGGACACTAGATTGAGCAATGTTTTGCTTGATTTAGGATCAGCGGTCAACCTCCTCCCATTCTCTGTCTATCAACAGTTGAACTTGGGAGAATTGAAACCAACTAAGATCACCCTCCAATTGGCAGATAGATCCATTCGTATTCCCATGGGGATTATCGAGGACGTGCTTATCAAGGTTGGAGATTTTATATTTCCAGTCGATTTTGTTGTCCTCGATACCAATCCTGTTGCGAACACCCACTCTCAAATACCTTTGATTTTGGGTAGACCATTTCTGGCAACCTCCAATGCCTTGATTAATTGTAGAAATGGTCTCATGAAGCTCTCATTCGGTAACATGAGTGCCGAGTTTCATGTGTTCAACTCTGGTAGGCAACAGGAACCCATGGATGAACCTTTAAATCTAAATCTCATCCGCCAATTGGAGAAAGCACCACAAAATCAACGAACACCCCTAACCCCAATGCAACCCATTGAGAATGTTCGTGGGCCCAGCGAAGACTCATTTCCTGTCTTTGCAATGCAACAGAGTGAGCTGGCCTCGAACATGAATGTCCAAAGGGAGTGTTCGTTGCATGATTCAGTTGAGAGTACTAGGGAGAGTGAGACACCTCATCATATGCCTATACCAGAAGGTGTCTCTACCTCATGTCCCATGGCCATTGAGCCATTTGAGCTTCATATTGACTCCAACAAGGACCCACCTATGACCGAGCTTATGCTTGATGATCTAAATGATGGTGGGAGGTCCTTGTTGGATGACTTGGGGAGAAGCCCCATTCTTAGTGATGCAGGTCTGCTGCATCCATCGAATGAGCTTGAGGAACTCATTCCGATGCACCCGCCTATTGGTTGGAGGGTTTTCTTCGATGAGCAATTAAACCCTAGTGAGGCAACACAACTTCATTCTTTGTTGCCCACACCCAACCAATATCATGAGGGGTTCGAGCCTTTCAGCTTTGACCTTTCACCCCTCATGACACCTCAGAGTACCAGTGGAGTTTGCCCATCTCGGCAAGTCTCTGGTCCTCATGACTTGATGTTCTCATTTGATGTTCCTTGACCAAATGATTATGAGAATATCTTGGTTGATGTATATATCTTTCAAAAAAAAAAAAAGTGTGTAATAAAAGACTCCTTCAGTGAGCATCGATTGTTGTGGGCCCCAACCCTTGTGTACTTGGGCCCCAATTTCTTCACGTATTTATCTCCCTTCTTTAGCTTCTCACAGGTTTTGAGGGAATTTGGGTTTGTGTCCATCAACATGACCCCGAACGTCCCTTTGTACTTCATGTTGGTGAGATAGTTCCTTTTTCATGCATGTATCCATGTAGTATCTTGTTCACATTCATTGAGGACAATGCATGAAGTAGGTGTGGGGGGGTGTTTTACGTGTGTACATAGTCGAGTCTTTTTCCTTTGGTTTTATTTTCGTTTGTTTGTACTGCTAGGGTCATGTTAGTGTGCCGCATTTAACATTGATATATCTGCTTGCCATGATCCTTGGGTGACTTGTCTCCTTTTGCTTGCCGAGTGCTTTAAAATTTTCACATTTCTTTCAAAATCTTCATGTGTTTGCGAAAGAAAATGTTTTTGTGGGTTTTGCGTGTGTTTAGCATGTGCAAAATCGTTGAGAGGCAAAGTAAAAAGAAAGCTCCCAAAATTGTCTTGAACTTGATGCATTAGGATTTCTAGTTTACTGGCTTTAGGTCTTATCGAGTCGTTAGGGTGCACCCCGGTTTTCCCTCGGGGGGCGTGTAATCATAGAGTTTCAGTACTCAAACATTTAAAGAAGTCCACCCTGAACCTAGTGAGTAAATAATTCGTGTCTGTTAGTATAAGGAAGTTTGTCGTAGTCAAGGGCCCTTAATCTCTTTTTGTGAAACTTAAGTGTAGGGGTTTTGGTTCCCATGTAGATAAATAAGTGGTGTTCTCTCTTCTCGCACGGCTCCTATCACTCGGGAAAGTAGGTCTGAGGGGACTTTGTGCCTGGTGCTTTCGAGTCATCTGACTTGGGATGCATCGACCGAACTCCCGTTACACGGGTGGTAGGGATCGCCCTATGTGGAGATTTGGGGGAAGGTGTACGTGATAGTGTAAGTCCTCATGGGCAATGATGCACGCAACCTGATCCTGAGAGAATCAAACACCAACCAATAAAATGCTCCAAAGAAAAGAAAAAAAAAAGAAAAAAAAAAGAAAAAAAAAGAGTCAAATAAGAACCAAAATGGACTTTACACATTGTATCACATTTAGAAGTTAAGGTTGCCCATGTCTTTCACTTAATTCCTTAGTTAACTCTCACGAATAACTCATTAGGCTAGGTGTGTGGACTAATTACATATATAGAGTCGACCCGTAGTATTACCGCATCCCATGATCGACAAAATAAGTCCAACGAGTCGTGTAGCTAGATTGATTAATGCATCTTGTTCGGATTTTGTGGGTATATCCGCTGAAAACCCTCAGGAGACAACACTCCTCCTCCTTGGCGACAAGGAGGTTTAACGGCTTGTTGCACGTGCTAAGTGCAACCGTGATTCCTACGAAAGTGAGTTAGGATTTCTTGTTTTTCGTTTGCTTTTCTCTTTCTTTGTTTTGCTCGGGACTAGCAAAAGTTAGGTGTGGGGGTATTTGATTGACATCATTTCATGCTCATATTTGTATCTTATATCCATTATCTTTCACCTAAACAATGCTATGTCACGAGTTTTATGTTTAGTTTTCAGGAATAAATAGGTTTGAAGAGATGAAACATAAAAGGACCCAAAAGCTGGGAAAAAGGACTGGATTGTGAGATCTGGGGACCAAGATGCAAGGGAGAAGGACCTGAACGTAAGACAGAAGGACCTAAGAGCAAAACAGAATACTCCACACCATCATGGGGAGTATTTTAGCAATTGGATTCGGGTCGGAGCTCCAATAAACAAAGTAGATGCATCCAAGACCACCAAATACACCAAGCAAAGCCCAGAACAAGATTCAACTCGATCCGGAAAATTTTGACCGCCAATTAGCGGTCACTTTGGGCCCAAATGCACCAAGTTTTCTCCTGGACGTGTATTAATGTTTGTTTAGGCTATTTTTGGTATTGGTTTAGTCCCACATCGGGGGATTGTCCTGGATTAGCTTTTTCCATGCCTATAAATAGAACTCTTCACCTCCTATTGTAATGACTCCATATTTTAAGTGGCTATTCTTCCTACTAGAAGTGAGGCCTTGAAGCACACACTAAAGTAGGAGGATGCTACTTTTAATGTGAGTCATTTTATCAATAAAGTTTTATGTTTCTTTCATTGTTTGTTTTATGCTTCTTTTATTGTTGTGCATGTTTTAGTTTAATCGTCTTTTAATTCTAGCTTAGTTTTAATATGCTTTCTTTCCATAGTTTAATAATTAGTGTAATGTTTAGTGAGTAGTTCCATCCCCTTTGGGGGGTGGAGTAGATGTACATACATGCATTAGAGAATGGGATGAATGCTTTAATTTCAATGTGCTGATTAAACATGAATGTATGCTTGCTTGTTTAGGATAGAATTTACAACTTGATGAGTTTTGCCAAAATGATTAGACACCTCTCATGCTTGTTTAGGTTCTGAAATAAACACCTTGCATCTGTAAATGTTAATCAACTAAGTTGGTGAATAGATTGATAGGTTTTGCCATAACATTTAGACACTTCCTATGCTTGATAAACACCACCTTCATGTGCTTAAAGAATGTATTCTACACCCACCTCTTTGCTTGTGTGCACTCACTCCATCCCTTAGGGGTTTTCCCATTTCTGAATTCCAGCATTCTTGTTTTGTTCTTAGCTTAGTTCTAATTTCATCGTTTGTTTGCTTCTTTCACATTTCATACTTCTTAGAGTAGTTTAGGGTAGAGTAGCGTAACCAACTCTCTTCTCCATTTTTTCGCCATTTGATTTCGTGCAAACAAGAGGCTGCTCACCTCCCTGAGGACGACCCGTACTTGCCACCGCTTCATCGCGGCCGTGCACTTGCGGTTTAAATAAAACGTTCAACAATGGTTCATTAGGATAGGTGTGTGGACTGAATACCTATTTAGAGTCGGCCCGTAGGATTACCGCATCCAATGATCGATAAAAATGAGTCCATCGAGTCGAGTTTCTAGATTGTAATTCAGTGAGCAATAATAGACGTTTTGTTAAGTTTTCTTCAAATTATCTCGTCCTTTCAATTCTTGCACACGTAGTTAACTTGTTGTTTTAGTCTTCTTATAATTAGTTTAAGCATGTTTTCTTTCCTTAAAATAAATGTTCGTTTAAATATGTGTGAGTAGTTCCATCCCCTTTGGAGGTGGAGTAGATGTGTATACATGTTATGTAGATGGTATGAATGCTAGACATTGTTGTTTGTGAGAAATATTAGTATGCTTGTTTGAATTAGTGAGAACACTTAACTTGATGGTTTCTGCCATAATGTTTAGGTACATTCCATGCTTGCTTAGGTTCTTAATATCAAAGTTGTCATGCTCATATTAATCACTTAGGTTAGTGCTTTAAATGATAGGTCTTGCCATGAGGTACTTGTTAGGATCTATGACCCTCTAATCGATGGATAAATGCGGAATTAAAAATAATTATCGAAGGATTAAGGAAGAGACAATTGCAAAGCACAAAAATGACAACGCAGGAGTTTAGAGAGGTTCGACACCCACACTCGGGTCCTAGTCCTCCTCGCAAGCCTTGCTCGATCCCCCGAGCCTCGCTTACGGTTCCACTAACCGATCTCCATTCCGGGACGAGATCAACGTCGTTTACAACACCGAGCCTCGCGAACAATCCTCGCCTCGCTCGTGTCTCCTCTCACAACCCGAGAGGGAGCTTCCTCGAAGCATTAAAACTTGGTGATTCTTGAATAAGGAATTGGAATTACAATATAACTAACACTCTATACTTGAGCACACTTGGATATGATATTGAATTGGATATGCAAGTGGTGAAGTTTAGGCTTGAGTGTTGTTGATTGAGAGCTTGAAGATGGAGAGGATTTGGCTTTGAGTATTGGATAGATAGGAAGTGTTCAAGATATCCAAAGAAACCAAATGAGGTCCTATTTATAAGCCTTCAAGCTCATATAGCCGTTTCGGAGTTGGTGGGGAATGGACCAATAGGAATGCAAGATGTGACTTAGGCTCGGGCAGAAATCGAGACAGATTCGGTCGAACGTTATCCAAATGGTAGTCTGAAGAATTGGTCTGAACTAAGAACTTAGTTGACTGATTATGTATCGGATCACCGTTCACCAACCTCCAGTAGCTTTTATCTATTTTGCCCTAATTAAATTCGGTTCACCGATGTACATTCGGTTCACTGTTCCAGGGTGGACACTAGAATTGATTGGACTCTGATTATGTCAAGTTCGGTTGACCGTGTATACTTCGGTAGACCAAAGTAGCGCGGGTATTGCGCTGACATTGTATGGGAAATTGGTTTATCGATAACGGTTAAGTGCCACGTGTAAAAATAGTCATTGGGCTCCTAATGCCAATAAGGATTCGGTAGACCGAAGTGTGTGCGGTCGTCCGAAGTGGGTCAAGTTAATTGGGCTCTAGGGACACGATTTGAATGCGACCGTTGGAGCAAAGTCCAAAACCGGTCCAGGGCTATTCGGTCGACCGAAGGTAGTTCGGTCTTCCGTAGGGGAAATTCCAGAGAACACCTAAGTTTTACTGGTGAGAAGAATTCAGCTATCCGATAGGTGTTCGGTGGACCGAACTAGGTATGATTCGGTTAACCGAAATAGGTTCGGTTTACCAAGGAATGACGAGACAGAATCCTAGTGCTCAAGTTTACATAAAACCTTATGGACTTAATAAATACAAAGTTACATGACTTGGTCCAAACCTTTGATTACAAGTCTTGAGTCTTGATGTCTTTGTCCCAAGGCTCATTTCCTTGATTGTCTTGATCAACCTATTAAGATGATTGCAAGTATACAAATATATATGCAATGCATGTAATCGTGTTTGCTCACTTTGATTGATTAGGTTGATTGATTAAGATTAGTTTAATTAATCATCAAAATTAATATAGATTAAGGCAAAAAAGCCAACAATACTTCTTATGCATTACAAACACTAACTACACTTGAGCTTATTGTATGCATTCATCACTTCTTATTTCATGTGTACACACACTCCACCCCTTAGGGGTTTTACATTCCTGATTTCTATCTTCTTTTGTTAGTCGCTTAGTTTTAGTTCGTTTTGTGCTTTCATCTCCTTCCTTGTTGCTACTAGTTTAGTGTAGTTTAGTTTAATCAATCTTTCTCTCCTTTATTTCCCACTCGCCTTCAAATAAACTAAAGTCAACACACCTCCCTATGGATCGATCCATATTTCCCACTGCTTCAACACGGTCGTGCACTTGCGGTTAATTAAAACGTTCACTCACGTACGCAACCACCTGCCCGTGCTACATGAGTACACATCCCAAACCAACGCCTGACGCGTCACTGTAAATCACAAACCCTCCGCTGCAATGGGAAGCGTCAGAACTGGAGAAGTCGTCAACCGACTCTTCAGTTCCTGAAAACTGTCCTCACACTTTGGGGACCAAACAAACTTGACGCCCTACTGCGTCAATGCCGTCAGAGGTGAAGCAAGCCTAGAGAAATCCTGGATGAAATGACGATAACAACCTGCCAGACCTACAAAATGCCTGATCTCCGTAACGTTAGTCGGGGCTCTCCACTGCGTCACAACCTCAACCATCGCTGGATCTACTAATATCCCAGTTCCTGATACAATGTGTCCTAGAAAAGCAAAACTGCTGAGCCAGAACTTGCACTTCGAGTACTTGACATACATCTACTGATATCTCAAAATACCAAGTACTATCCTCAAGTGCTCTCGATGCTGCTCCACATCTGGCGAATAGACCAAAATGTCATCCACAAAGACAATCACGAAATGTTCGAGGTACTGACTAAACGTCATGTTCATCAAACCCATGAAAGTTGTAGGAGCGTTCGTCAACCCAAAATGCATCACCAGAAATTCGCAGTGCCCATACCTCGTCCTGAAAGCTGTCTTCAACACATCTGCCTCTGATCCTCAAGTGATGGTAACCGGATCGCAGATCAATCTTCGAGAACACCTTCGCTTATTACAACTGGTCAAACAGGTCCTCGATCCTGGGAAACAGATATTGATTCCTAATGGCAATCTTGCTTAGCATCCTGTAGTCAATACGCATCCGTAGCGATCCATCCTTCTTCTTCACGAAGAGTAGTTGCGCTCCCCAAGGCGAGACACTATGTCAGATGAACCCAGTATCCATCAGATCCTGCAACTACTTCTTCAGCTTTGTCAACTCAACAGGTGCCATTCTGTATGACACCTTCGACTGCGGTGTAGTCCTAGTTACCAAATAAATATCAAACTCAATCTCTCCGTGAGGCGGCAAACCGGAGACATCGTCAGAAAATACCTCTAGAAAATCTTGGACTATCTCAATGTCCTCCAATCTCCTCACCTCAGGATCTAGAACTACTAAGGTGGCCACAAAAGCTCTACAACCCTGCTGCATCAACTTCTGTGTCCTCACTGCTGATACGACTACTATAGCTCCCCTGTCCTTCGTCCCCCTGATCAGCACATCAGGTAGACCCTTCCTCGGAATCAGAATCTTCTTCTCCCGGCACAAAACTCGCACATCGTACTGGGATAGCGAATCCATCCCCAGTATGACGTCGAAGTCCTCCATCGGCAACAAGATAAGGTTAGCCGGAAACTCCTGATTTTCCGAAACAATCGTGGTGTCGAGGAGGAAGCTCCCCACAGTGCCCACCAAACCCAATGGTGTGCTGACTTCCAACGTGATAGTCAACATCGTAGGGGTAGGGCCCAACACGCTCGCAAATCCCTCCAAAATGAACGAGTGTGTGGCCCCACAATTGATGCATTGCATCATATGTCTTTCATTTAGATTGCTTTTATATCAATAAATGCTACTAAGGTATGTGTTTAGTCTTATTTACAGAATACAGGGACCTGAATGCAAATTACCCACATTCCGAGCATAAACGCGTGCAAAAGACTCATTTCTATCATAAAGACCAAGTTCAAGCTTATCGGGTTTCAAATGGAAATGTATCCAAGCATAAAAGCATTCAAGACCTAATTACAAAAAGAACAAGGACTTACGCACAAAAGTAGTCGGGGACTTAATTGCAAAAGGACAAGGACCTAATTGCAATTAAAGAACCAAAATATTATCTTGGAGAAAATCTAAAGAAAAATCAATATAAATCTCCAAACATATAAAGGAATTAATCCGGAGCTCAAAAGAATGGAAAGAAATCATCCAGACGCGCAAAGGAGGATCAAATCATACCATAAACACTCAGCAAAAATCCGGAATTAATCTGACTATATTGTGCGGTGTTTCCGCCGCACAACACATACACCATGCGGCGATTCCGCCGCCCGCATTGCGATCCGTATGCTCCAATTTTGTCTAGTCGTGTCTGGACACGTGTACTCTCCAATTCTATACTTAGGTCTCTTGTAACAACTATAAATAGCCCCGAGAACGATGTTAGAAGGGTCCTTGGCCTTAGACCTAGTTTTTAGTTGTTGTTTTTATTTGTAGTCTTTTCTTTGGAGTAATAAAATTCTGTCTTTTATTTCTTGTTTTTACTTTTCTTTTGTAATGCCTCTAGGACCCCTTCTTCCTCCTTCTATGAGTTTCTAACTCTTTCCAAAGGGTGGAGGTGATGGATTTAGGGTGAAGAGAACACGAATAAAAGTTATTATTTTAAGTTCGTGATTAGTATATTTTGATTACTTGAGTTTATGTTAAATCATTTATCATGTAATGCTTCATAACTAACATGATTTATTATAAGTTTATGAATTCTCTAATCTAAACCTTAAATCTAAACCTCCACCCAACGGAATTCACTTCTTTGTTCTTGTTTTAGTTTTAATTGTTCTTGTTTCTTGCTTTAGATAATTAAAACCCAAAAATCTCAAAACCCAATTATTTATTCTCTCCTTTTTCCCTTTAATCGAAAATCACACAAATAACAAGATCTCTCCCTCCTTGTGTTCGACCCGTATTTGCCACGTCTTCATTGACGTCGTGCACTTGCAGTATAAATTAAAATTCTCAACAACAATCAAACAACACTCTAGCAACCAACCCAGCAACAAAAAACGTACCTTCCACCACAGTGTTGGCGTTCCTCGCCTTATCTGCCTGGATGGTAAAGACACGTCCAGTCCTCTGACCCTGTTGTGGTGGCGCAAAAGGACGACGACCTCCACCTCTGCCTGTTGCTGGCGGTCCTGGATGTCTGCTTGACCTGTTCTTCCCACTCGAACAATCCCTGACAAAATGGCCTAGCTTGCCACACCCGTGACAAACCATAGAACGACCCCAACACTCGCAAGACTTAACTCGACCACAACCCCTGCTCACCTCAGGCTGGTGTGTCCCACCTCCTCCAATCCGGGGCCTCTTGCCTGGATTCCCTGCTAGTAGAGCACCTGGACGTCCACTGACCTTCCCCTGTGGTCTCCTAGCCTCAGCATAATTATACTGGTAGTCCTGATCGATGATCGTGGCGAACCTCACAGCATCAGCCAAAGTCTGTGGCATACTGTACACTTCCTGAGCCCCCATACGATCTTCCTCGCCCTCTGCATAGACGTCACACAAATCTCCGGACAGTAACGCTCCACCACGTTTAACCTCCGGGTATACTCTGCAAGGGTCATCTCTCCCTGCTCGAGGGTCATGAACTCCTCCCTCCTCCCATCTCTGACATGTTATGGGAAATACTGCTCATTGAACCCTCACAGGAAGTCCTCCCATCTGATGTCTCTCCTGCCCTCAAACACCACCGCAGATGTGATCCTCCACCAGTTGGACGCGTCTCCGCCCAACACAGAGGTTGTCATGCCTGCTTTCCTCTCGGGAGGGCACTCGATCACTTGAAAAATCTCCTGGAATTGCCTCTACCATCGAAGGTAGGCGGGTGTTGTTGCATAAAGCGGTCGAGCATCGCTCCTGCCGCTGCTGGTTCTCCTCAGGCTAACTGGCGATCCAACATCGCACTTAGTCGCTCCACCGTGTCATAGAGCATCCGCCACTCCTCTGTCCAGTCCGTGCCCCAGTATCATTGTTGCTGCTATGGTTCCGTGGGGGAGATCTCACGCGTCTCGGAGGCATCCATACACAAACAAAAGAACACATATCAAAAACATGAATGCATGGACTAATGCAAACTCTAAAACTCTAAGGGTGGTTTCTTTGGATAAGGACTAGAACCGACCACTCTGATACCAAGTTGTAACATCCTCAAACAGCGGAAGAATTTAAAATTTTATAACATACAAACATCAGAGGATATTACTCGAAACACAAGAGAAACGGGTGCACCAACATATATAATTTATATCCGAGTGTTTCAAAAGTGTGATTACAACGAAAGGCTATACAAAAGTACATGTAATCACTCCGACCTCAAAATGAGAGAAAGCAGGATCTGGTAGCCACGCTCCTCTCCTTGGTCCCCACCCCCTAACCCCGATCACGCCCTGAAAGGTAAACATGCAACAATGCCTGAGTTTCCAGAAGAAAACCCTGTATGCCAAACTCAACAATGCATGAAACTAAAAGCACTCTAGCATGCAATTCTAACCACAAAGAAAAGCATAACACAAGGCTGGGCTCCAGAGCTTTTTCACCCAACCACAGCAACACTCAACGTCGTCAAGCTGGGCTCTAGGACTTTTTCACCCAACCACAACTACCACGACACGACTAGAGCTCCAAGGCTTTTTCACCCAACCCGAACGTTCTAAGGCCTCCAGGGCTTTTTCACCCAACCCTTATCATGCGGTCCTTGCTCACGCTCCAGGGCTCTTTCACCCAACCTGAACACACTACGGAGCTGCAGGGCTTTTTCACCCAACCCGCATAGATTAGCTGGCCTCTAGGGCTTTTTCACCCAACCGCATCTCTTACAACAGTTATGGGACTCCAGGGCTCTTTCACCCAACCACCGCAACACCCGTGCTCACTAGCACACTTGCCGGAAGAACATCGGGATCACAACTCGTCTCACAAGGACGACCACAACCAACACACCTCACATGTGCAAAACTGGACAACATTAGTCGGTCGAACAAGAGTCCCGGTCAACCGACTCTCACTAAAACTAGGCAAATGCCTCAACCAACACTCCATCGGTCGAACATCTCCCACCAAAACACACGTTCGGTCGAACCAAAGTCAAGGACCGGTCGACCGTTTAGAAGGTCACCTCCTAGGTTCAACGAACACAACGACCAATTGGTCAAACGACAAAGGGGAACCGTTTGATCGGAAACCACCAGTAAATATTCCAATCGCTCAACAAAATCAACCGGTCGAACCTCGAGCACTCTCGGTTGATCGAACCCACCTCTAAAATCTTCCATCGTATCCAATCAACATCGGTCGTTCGAACCACCATCGGTCGAACCAAACAATAAGCTAACTTAAGTCGTCGGTCGGACGAGTCAACGGGCGGTCGACCGTTTAGAAGATCAACACCCCCAACCGACCTACAACAGTGCACACGGTCGAACGACAAAGCGGACCCGTTCGACCGGAAACCACCAGGGCTTGCGTCTAATGCACCACCGGTCGACCGCCCGAAGACATCGTTCGACAGGTTCGAGGCTGAATCCCAAAATCACACTAGGCACGGTCGACCGATCCAGCAGTCAAACTGCTGCACGTTTACCTGCGACGAGCCATACGGTCTACCATCGACTTCCAAATACTCACACAACAAAACAGAGCTACAACCACAAGTTTGACATACCGTGAAGGTTTGAAGAAACCTTCGAAGAACCTTGACGGCGCTTCCACGAGCACTTCTCCCCAAAATACGATTCATCCACAAACTTCTCGCTCGATAAACGATCACCGAACCTCATCGATCCACAGCCTCACCTTCACCTTCGTCGATCACCTAACCAACCACTGAGAGGGAGACAGATTTAGAGAGATAACAAAAGCTAGAGAGACGGGTTTAGCTAGAGAACCGACTCACCTCGCAACACGACCAACACCCGTCAACACCTCTTCTCGCCCAAGAAACACCACCACCCTCGCCGGAGCTCCACTGAGAAAGAGAGAGAGAGAGACGTGTGAGAGTGTGTGAGAGAGAAGAGAGTGAGAGGGAGAGAACTCCAACCTTATAACCCTTCACCACCTCATCCTCACCATCCAACCGTCTCCACTCCATCTCAACCATCCATTCCAATCTCTTCTTAATCACCACCTAAACAACCAAATAAACCCAATTAGGATTAGGATCTCACACATTCAGTCAAATAGGGTTTGAAATCATAGCGTCAAATAAAACAAGTAGATAAGGATTGAAGTTGTGATTATGTAATTAAGAATTTGGAGTTCTTAGATTTGTAAAGGAAAAAAGCATGCTATCCATACCCAAGTTAGGTCATAAATGACAAATTATATTTTATATGAGAAGGTACCCATGACCTTAAAGAGTGTTCACATCAATTTATTCTTGCTAATAACTTTAGATTTAAATTCCAAATAAAAAATCAAAATCAACGATCCCTGTTTTGTATCACAATATAAGTATGCACATCGAAAATAATAAAATCTAAAGGTCATTTCATTCGATTCAGAGAAAGAAATTAATGAACGAGAATCATTTTAAATTTGATAATACAATATTTATGTTTTATGAATTATGAAATGCATATTATTATTGTGTTTTAAAACAGAATCTATGATACAAATTGTCAAATTGAAGTTTAAATTTTAAATTATCAACGAGTGTCAAATTTGTATTAATAATTTTTAATAGTAGTAGATCCCATCCTCAGTAGATCCCATATTCTCATAAAATATCACATGGTCAGCGTCCAAAATCTTAATATATGTGCTAACAATTAAATCGATTTGTTATCTAGATCTGACTGGTTCGATCGATATTGACGGCTATAATAAAAGACATACACCATTGAAATGAATGGTTAGGCAAGGTGGTACCAATAGATTTTTATTAACTTTAATGAAAGCTTCACAATTTATAAAAAAATCACATGCCAAATCACACATTTGCATATGTTCATTAGTGTTAGATCAAAGAAAACAAAAGAAATGTATATAGTAATGGTCTTCCTTCATGGATTAGAGCATTAGATGCCAAGCACGCACCAACCTCTTGTAATGGAGGTGTGCTTGCCATTTTATTCTATTCGAGAGAATAGATGGGGAATTAAGAATAAATACATCCATCATCAATTTTGGAATAACAAAAAATTAAGCTAATATAACCATGTGTGTAAAATCAGCACTAACCCTTGAAGCTTACAGGTGGTGTTCATGAATATATATAGCTAGTGAAGGCCAATGGAAGTGTGTGCGGGGAAGTTCTGCTGCCAAGTTGCTGTGTGGGTAAGTTGATTGGGGAGTGTTTGCCATCACCTGACTAGACAGAAAGGAGACCGATGGAAAAGAGGCGGTGCGGAGAGGAGTGGGAGCCGGTGTGGGCAATGTTTGCGGTCGATTTTACGTATGGTGTCATCAATACTCTAGTAAAGAAATCATTAGATGATGGTCTGAATTGCCTTGTTTTGATAACCCTAAGGCAACTTACGGCGACCGTCTTCTTGGCCCCGATCGCCCTTTTTCGTGAGAGGTTGGTGGTTTGTATATCTTCCCACCCTTAGACCATATCTTTCTTAGTGAAGTAGGGGAAGAGTTTCTAACTAAGAATCAAAATATAGTGGTAAACTTCTTTGGCGTTAGATATACTTTTATGCCTCATTATATTAAAATCAGCCAAAAGTTGTGTCATATCTTCTTCAAATCAATTTGTGGGGTTCCATTTTCCTTCTAGATTATCTTCACCATTTCCCACCTCATACCGGATATGCCGAACTCGCTATGTCCCGAACAATTTTTCCTTACTTCTCATACCATACAGATTTGTTAACCAAGTAAATTCCCACATCATCACATTGGAAAACAAAGGAGAGTGAGGGAAAATTAGAATTGATCCAATATTAATTTTTGATATTTTTATTTTTTAATTATGGTTTCGAGAATCACATTTTGATCCGCATATTATTATTAAATTTGCAATCAGTTTGAGTGACAATTTATTGCTTTTTAGTTTTCATTGGAAAGGGGCTTTCAACTTTTAACCTTTCTTCCCTAACTGGATTTATTTATTGTAAGTTAACATAAAACAAATTTAAAATTTAAATAAGTCCATGTTTTGTTACTTACGGAATTATTTGATTAAATAAGGTATTTTTAATTAATTTTTCACTCCATAAACATTTAAACTTTTCTCACATCGTTTTTAACAAATAAAAACTTAAAATTCTAGTGAATTTCATGAAATGCACCAACAAAAATTGATTCCACTATATTCCATAAGTGCACAAACAACATAGTGCAGTCAAAGCGAAACTGATTTTTGTTGGATTCTACGTTCCATTGTTTTCCTTTTGACTACTAAATCAACTTTTCATCGGATTCTTGGGCTAAATCTAGTGACATGGAAAGTTCCGGAAGTGATTTCGTAGTCAAAATGAAAACAAAGGAAAACAGAATATAGTGGAAAATATTTTACTTTTGACTGAATTTTATCGTTTGTGCATGTCTGGATAAATAATTTCATAACACTTTAGATACCGAACACGGATGACTGAAAAATGGTCGGTGAACCGAAATGGGAAAGAATGAATTTCTGTGAACAAATATGAATGGATGACTGAATGTATTTCGGTTATCCAAACTGGTGATTATTTTTAAGGATTTCGGTGGACCGAAATATATTCGGTCAACCGTTAATAACATTTTGTTGAACCAAAATATTCTTAACGGTTGACCGAATACAATGTTTTTCCGTTGCATTCCAACTTATTTCTTTGAAAAATGAAAATTTTGTACATATCACGGAATTCAACGGAAAATAGGCATTCACGAGAGTGTGCAAACAAGCCTCCTTGATGGAGGAATCTCATTTCATTTCCTTTGCTTTCTCCCCGACAAACCCCCCTTAACTGTAAGGAAGATTGGAGACATAGCATTGGAACTTAATATCTAGAGGGACCCTTCCTTTTTCTACCTTAGCCATTTAATCTCTTTTGGACGCATTATACCGTTATGCTTTTGAATTCAATATTATACCTTGTATTCCCGAACAAACTATTATTAACTCAAAATGATGTCACATGAAAACTTATTTTCTTTACTTTGTGTGCGAAGAATATTAGGTGAATTGTTTATTGGTATCTTGAAGCATGAAAGAAAAAAATGCACTAGCACTCCAAGCTATAATATCACCAATTCAATACTTTGTACTGTTAAAAATTGTGTTAAGGAAGAATAATGGATTTTTTTTCATATGTTTGACCTCTTAAATTCTTAATTTATGTTTTGACATTTTGTTAATTAATTCTCATACGGCAACTGAAAACCATGACCTTTTGCCTCACAAAACTATACATCGTTCTCTTTTGCGACCTCTCGTTACCTCTTCCTTTTGTGGTGTTTGTAGGAAGAGTACACGTAACTTGTCTGGATGGATTTTGTTCTACATTTTTATCAGTGCTATGCTGGGGTAAGTCATGAGTTGATTAATTGATATTTTTCTAGAAAGAGAAATTTAGTCCAGATACTTTTTAGTATTAGTTCATTGTTATATACTGATTTATTCTATTTCTTTCGCTTAGGGGATCGATTGCGCAATACCTATTCTTCATTGGATTGCAATACACATCCGCAACGTTCGCCTGTGCTTTTCTCAATGTTACTCCAGTTCTCACCTTCATTGTAGCTCTCCCTTTCAGGTCTCTCTCACCCACACACAATCTCTTTAGATTACGAAAGCAAAACTAAATTTTGGATTAGGCTAGACTTCTTCCTGACCTTTTCAACTTTAACATGTCCAGTTTAATAAAGATTATATGTTACGGAAGCCAACCTCAAACTTGCAAATCAATCACACTTTGCATAAAACAGATATTTGTGGTGAAAACCTAATCCGAAAGGAGTATTGGAAACTTAATTATGTATGTTAACCTTGTGCAATCTATGTTCATAGTTGTTATAATTCCTAAAGTGAGCTTTAGTTTCTTTGTTAATTAAGTCAACCCTAATCAGGCCTTCTTATGTACGATCAATTGGATAAATTTTATTTATTAAAAGCTTTAAATGTTTTATACCCTACTTTAGTCATGAATATTATATATTTATTGAAAAAAGAATGTTCTAAGTGGGAGCTTCTGCAAGGTTACATCTAAGTGGGAACTTCTGCAAGGTTACATTCGCTCTCTTTTTGTTTACACTAAATCATAAGGTCAGATAGACCTACGACCGTCGTTCTCTTACTGTTTTTCTACTTTTGAAGCAAAACACAACAAAAATTAAACCTGTTTTCAAAAAATCATATTTTCCCAAATCAAAATCTTAAAATATAGAGAAACTTTGCGCCGTAATATGAGCGTGTCCATGTTGAGGTGAACCTTCCAAATGAAGTTGTCTTTGAAAGCCTATATATATGCGACATATTGAAAGCCTACTTTACCAGTTTGTGGGGTTCGGATTTCCTCCTAGATTATCTTCTTTCTGAGCACACTCGACCCCACCACTCAGTATTGGGTAGTATTCTATAGAGAAATGTACGTAATTGGTATATAGATACAAAACGTTTCTTTTCTGGGAAAGATTGATATTCAGGTTACTTTTAGAGAGAGCAATTGTTGTTTCCTGACGTATTGGATGCTGTGGAACCCGACCTCCCAAAAAGTAGTACCACCAAACAAAAATCTAAGATGTAGCTATTAAAATATAAAACATTAATTAAAATGCCCAATAATACGGTAACAAGTGTTAGTGAATTTACAAACACACACAGATATATATATATATTCAGAGAATTTTACATAAATGTATGACATACGATTGTCATACATGATTATACCAATGTACGTACGACACGTAAATGTCACTAACTGATTGCTAGTATATTAACACCTAAAACCTCATCAATGTTTACCTTTACTACATATTTATACTCTTGCAGTTAAATTTTAGCAAAAACAGGCTAACATAATCTTGCTAAAACCACCACAGAATGGATACCCTAAACCTGAGGAGCATATCAGGGAAAGCGAAGCTAATAGCCATCATGACATGCCTCGGAGGATCAATGGTTCTAATGCTGTACAAGGGCATACCCTTGACCTACCAAGCCCAAGCACACCAAGTAACAACAGACCCTACAGGCTCCCAACACAACAAGGTCTTGAAGTGGACCCTTGGGACAGTGATGCTCTTTAGTAGTTGCTTGTTGTTGTCGGCTTGGTTCCTTGTGCAGACCAAGATAAGTAAGATGTACCCTGTGGTCTACTCCTCCACTGCCATCATGTTCTTCTTTAGCTTCCTTCAATCGGCCGTGTTGACGTTTTCAACTCAGCCAGGTGGTTTGTCCATTTGGATGCTAAAAGGAAGGGTGGAGGTTGTCACAGTGTTGCTTGCGGTAAGTCCATCAACTAGCTTGATAGCATGATAGTCTTATCAATATTTTAGTAATTTCACCCTATGTGTAGTTGTGTACTATAATGTAATAATGTCTACGTTCTGCCATTTCGATTTGATAATTTGAACCGCAACGCCTTGGCGAGTCTAGACGACCGGGTGCGTCCCGTCACCTTGGCGATCGCCTATGCGATTGTGCGACCGCCCAGTTATGGGCCGTCATTTTTTAAATATTTTATTATATTTAAATCGATTAAATTTGATAAAATAGTAAAAAATCAGGAAAAATAAGGAAAAATAGGAAACAATGCACAAATATTATCTAAAAATACCTAGTTCCTCGACCAAGGTCTTACTAGGCCCCCTCTACCCACCTAAACACTTAGGTATACACTTTATTGTTTAGTAGTACGATTATAAAAGCAGTTAACTAACTCAAAGTTCATACAATAGCAGATAAGAGAGAAATTATAATTACAAGCAAACTAACTAATTCCATTGGACACATTGATCTAATGCCCAATTAGGAACCATATCAAATCATCCACCACCATCAGAGTCGTCGGAGTGGTTCTTGTTCGGATTGTCGACGTAGACATCATCTTCTTCAGTTTTTTCATCGTTGGATTGGACATATTGCTCGTCGATGTCCATCGGTGGTTGAGAACTCGATGCACCTGGATCTCCAGAACTAATGTAAACGATGACATCATCTAATGCCAACACCTAATAACGGTGCGTCAGATGCAGTGGACGTAGATCGACGAAAGCGTCTCCGTGAAGAAGAATGTCGTAAAGCTGCTTCCTTGGCATCGGCCCATGTAACTCCTCTCCAACGAAGACCGGATCTTCAGTTTCTACCGACCATGGATGCTCGTCGAAGAGATCGTAGTCCACACTGATGGGGTCATAAAATCCGGGCTTCTCCATCCTTTGCTGAAACCTTTGCCTTAACTTTTGGTTGTAGTTCACATACACCAAGTCATTCATCTTCTTCACAGCCAACATGTTCCTTCTCGTTGTGTGCAACTGCTCGAAGACACTCCAATTCCGCTCACAACCTGATGTCGAGCATGTCAATCCCAACACCCTCAGGGCCAACCTCTGCGGTCTCTCCCATGTCTACGCCATAAGATTGCCACCAATCTATATGTCTTTTTTCCCTCATTTGTCTGACGACCATATCTCTAGAGAACATTCCAAGTGAGTTCTTGTAACGATCAAGTAAACCACAAATCTTGTCTTGTTCTTCAGGAGTGGGGACGAGATGCTCTTCAACATCCATGAATCCAGGTATATGCTCATTGAAAGCTATATTTCGATCTTGAGGTGGGATGGAGAAGAAGGTACCAGGGTTGAGTAAGAAACCAGCTGAGTGTAGCGGTGAGGACATCATCTTCCCTGGACCCCACCTAGTGTCGATGAGGTCGATGACTTGCTTGTACAGCCTCAGGTTTCCTTCAAAGTTCCTAATGATTTGTTCTTTGGCTTTCTCCATTGCATCATGTAGATATCCCATCGGTGGTTTCTCTTCGCCGTCAACAAGTCTAAGAATCTGGACCATAGGTTGTGAGGCATTCAATGCCTTCACGACGTTGGTCCAGAAGCCATTTTGTAGAATGGTCTCGACAAAATGGCTTCTTTATCCAACTTGCATTAGGATCGTTGTACTCCGGGGAAACAACAAAGGCTCGGAGTCTGACTTTCTTCAGAAACAACCTTTGCAAAGTCAGAAAGGCGTGGCAAATCTCGTGATAGCAGGGCGTAGCAGGTTCCCTTCAACGACAATTCGCATCCTCTTCAACAACATGGAATGGTTGTTGAAATGTTTGACGATCTTACAACCTAAAACAATAGTCTTCAAAAACAGCTTGCCAATATCCTCCAAGATGAGATCGATGCAATGCGCTACACAGGAGTCCAAAACAATCTCCTTCTTTTTCGCTTCAACATCCTACCGTCAAGTACGTACGCAGCGGCGTTGTCGGTGACCACCTGAACATGTTCTTCGTCAATCTCGCCAACTACCTTGTCCATCAGCTCGTACAGGTAGTCTGCTGTGTGAGAGTGACCGGAAGCATCTACAGACCTCATAAATATGGTACCTGTTGGACAATTTACTAGAAAATTGATTATATTCCTACCGGACCGACCAGTCCAGCCATCCGTCATCAATGTGCACCCGTATGTTGCCCAATCTTGTCTGTACGACTCTAGTATACCTCTAGGGTAGTCAATTTCCTGTTTAAGGAACGACTCACTAACTTCATGATACGTCATGGGTTTAAGTCCAGGTCCGTAAGTACAAGTAGCGGATATTGAGTCATTCCACTCAGGCGTCCTTATAGTGTTGAATGATATACTACATCTATAGAAAAGCCTAGACCATTTTTGATTAATTGTTTTCTTATCTTCTTTTTTAAAGATTCTTTTGATGATTGTTTGTTGGGCGTCGGAAACCACTTCTTCCCACGTCCGCAAAATGGTCCCCACAAACGTTGTTTTTGTCTCTTTCGAGAAAGAACGAGGCGAGGACGGGAGGTTGGGGTCCGAGCAGAACCGGAACCCGACCCGGTTTCCAGATCAAATTCTTTTTTTTTCTTTGTCTACATAATCATCAAGACATACATTTTTGTTTTGTAATGTCCTACTGTTTCTAATCATGTATGTAGTTATTCTTGTTTAACAGAGTCAGGAACTTTATCACAAGGTCTAGCCTTGCTATCGGGTGTGTGTGCAAGATGTTGTTTGTGACGGGCTATACCACCTCTAGTTTCCTTATCACATAACTCACAGACAATGCAGTTTTTATCATTAGCACTAATGTAATGGGCAGTATTCCAACCGGGGTCATTTGTACGGGTAGGTCTTAGGTCATCGTAACTCTCGTGATGACTAGTGTCGGGTACGTAGGCCATATCTTAAAACTAGACTAATATAAAAATTTATACTGATATGAAAATAAAATATTAATTCGAAAGAGAAGTTAGAAAGAGTGCACTTGATTTTGGCGGTTGAAGAATAAAGAACCGGATCGGAGACTTCACTTTCCAACTTCAAAACCAAGCACCAAACCGGAGACTTAATCGCGAAAACTTGATGATTAGGAAACTTGAAGATTTGAATAGAATGATGAAGAAGAATAAGAGAATGAGAGAGGTGTGAAAAATAAAGAGGTTTGGAGGGGTTTATATAGGATTTGGGGCAGTGACAATCTTGTAATTTAAAAAAAAATCAAAAAACACATAGCCGTCGGAGAGTCTCCAACGGCTATCGCCTATGCGAGGGGACCACGCCGGGAGGCGGTCGCCTACCGGTACACTGATTTGCACGGTATTGTTAGTTATTTCACGACTAAAAATCTACTAAATGTTTAGGTTGAGATTTTCACAAAGCCACATGCACGTTTTATGAAATTTCACAACAAGGACAATTGTAATAAAATAAGTAAAATTCTGTTATTATGAACCCATATAATTTAACTTAATTCCAACATTGTCGTAAAAAAGTGATTTTTTTTGAAATAATATTATCTTTTTTAAAAAAGTTCAAAGTAAATATCTTTCCAAAATAATTTTCAAACTAGACTTGTTGTCACTATGCAGCGGGTATAGTTAGAAAATTATTTTGAGAGATGTTTATATTGGATTTTTTTATTATAAAAATACTATTATTTCGAAAAGTTATCCTAAAAAAAGGTGGGCGGGTGAACTACAGGAAGTGAGGTTTACCCAAGCAATTTTAATGTTAAGCAGGTGTAACCAAGCAATTTTCAAAATTCCGATAGGCAAAAGTCCATTATTGAACAATTTAGGTGTACCTTCGGTATATGGTCTCCTCATTCTACTTTTCTAATCCATCGAGTATATCTTCTGATATTAACTTTTATAGTTTGCTTTTGCATGTTTCCTATTCATCGATCTGAACTTGGCCTCCTCCCACTAATTTAAACTTTGAAGAAATATGACTTGTTACGTTTCCGGAAGAAATATGGCTTGTTTCAAAATGTCCTTTGGCTTCATGTAGGGCTGTGCATTGACCGGTTTTACCCGATCAACCGGACCGGACCGGACCGGTCAGTCCGGGTTCGGTCCGAAAATTTTTGAAAAAATTCGGTCCGGTCCGGGTTTCGGTCCGGCAAATTTTATATTTTCCGGTCCGGTCCGGTCCGGACCGGTCCATTTTTTTTAAATTTAAGGTAAAAAATCAGGTTTTTTGACCAGACCGGACCGGACCCGGTCCGGTCCGGTCTTCGGTCCACCTATCCGACTTTTTTCCGGTCCGGACCTAAATTTTTTTTCCGGTCCGGACCGAACCGGACCGATGCTCAGCCCTAGCTTCATGAAACAAGTCACATCTTTCAGTCATATTTCTTGCCAAAATGTTTTCAATATTTTTGTTCAACTTCCCCCCTCATTAATTTCTTTGCCTGTTCGTCTCCCTCATGTTAGTTTTTCATTGTAGCATGGAAGACCCAGGTGTAGGATTAGCACACACAATATGTCTTTTACCACTGTTATTTCTACAACTAAGGTAATAGAGTGTTTATTACATGAGTTTTCTTAAACACACATAACAGGGGTGACGTAATACCTCGTTTTCGTAGTAGTGACAAAAAGGAAGCTTGTTTATTAGCTAATCTCAGACGAATGAATTATTTCAAACTACCAATGCGATTTTGACTAATCCATAACTTTTGCTTTATTGCTTTCATCCTTAACTTTTTCAGGGGGTGCCACTTCAGCCAATCTCAGTCATTCTTTGGGTGTGGGATAAACAAAAAGAATAAGTGATAGGATTTATTTGGAAACTAACTATTTTTAAAGTCAACAAGAGTATATAGAGAACATGTTTTCCTTCATTTTGGAGTGCAGTAACTACTTTCTTTATGCCATTGTGGGACATAGGAATAATAATTGCGGGGCTTCTAGTTCCCACTATGAACAAACTAGTTATATGTTTGTAATAACCTACAAGACTTTAGATTAGAGGTGCTACAACCGTTATAAACATTTCTTTTAGCAATAATAAACTGTTATTTCATCCAGATTATATCACAATATGCTTATGATTGATTTTTCATAAAGTGAATTGTTATACTTTATGTGTAGGGATTGGTGGGTTCCGGAATAGGCACACTTACAATGTCATGGTGTGTGATGAAGAGAGGTCCAGTGTTCACAGCTGCATTTAGCCCCCTCATTCAAATTGTTGTTGCTATCATAGACTTCTCTTTTCTAAGAGAGCCTCTTTACGTTGGAAGGTTAGTAGTACAATCTAAAACACCAATAAATTAATTATAAAGGGACTTTTTACTTGACTATAAAACACCTTAATTACGTTTTCTCATCACCTTTGACGTATTTATTCTACTACTACTACGAGTTTTTTTAGTTTATGGTACAATCTCTACGATCTAGCATTACACAGAGTTGCACTCACTTGTATCTGTGAAACATTTCAACCATTGTCATCCATATTTGAACCATGTTCTTCTTATAAACCATTTTGCCTACTACACCACTCTTCTTCCTCTTTAAAACCCAATATTCTTGATCAACTTTGTTCCATGTGACATCTTCGTCAACCATATTCTATCGTCTTTCTCCTTAGGACTTTAGAGGAAGAAAAGAGGTTAGGGTTAAATAGGGGAAGAAAGAATAATTTGGTTCCACGGGGAAAGTGGTGTTAGGGGTTTATTGGAGTTCGTTGGGTAAGGTTTTAGAGAGTAAAAGGACGGTTTTGTTGTGTGTGTAGGTTTTGAAATCAAGGTTTTTGAAACCAAACTGAAAAGTGAACCGATAAATGCTCGTTTTGGTTCAAAATGATTCGAATCATCATTTGAATCATTTTGTGAACCGAAAGTTGAACTGAAACGATTCCAGGATAATGATTCAACTAGAGGTCTAATCGCGATTGAACTGAATTTTACATGTACTTCATCAAATATTTAAGTTCTTAAAATCCTTATACCATATATGTAACTAAATTAACTATGAAGTTAAGAAAAATATTGAAACACAGTTATTATATAGTGAAAATCAACCATCAATAAAAGGAAAAAAATAAAGTTTAAGGTTACAAAATATTAATTAGTTTTAAATCTTTGCCATAATTTAGCTTTTCACATACCCAAAATACTAATTATATTTGAAAAGTTTAGTGATGGAAACAAAATAATGTTTTTGGGCTAAATTAAAATAAAATAATTATTTTTGTAGGCAAACTAACTGATACTTATATAATTCAGGGTTGAAACTACAGTTTAACCTTTTTTGTCAAATGGTAGTTCAACCGGTTACAAAACTGACGGACTTTTTTGATTTTTCCTGGTTTTAACCCGGTTCGATCCGGTTTGATGAGGGCTTTGGGTTTTTAGTGAACCGACAAGTAACTTCTGGTTTTCGGTCGAACATCGGTCCGACTGTCGGTTTGGATTTTAAAATAGAGTTTGAAACTTGTATTTGAAACACTAAATATAAACTCTACTTCTGGTTTTATTACAGATACATGAAAAATCAAAGAGTTGGTGCTTAATTTGTATAAAATCTAGGAATGATACACTTGTAGTGATGTGATAATTATAATAAAATGAGCTTTACATTCCATTATGGTTATGTGAACATTAAGCTTGCATTCTAAATCAAGTTTTTTAACAACTTTGTTTTTGAATTTATCCATATTAGCCTGTAACACTAGTTTATATTCTCCTTGTAGTGTTTTGGGCTCTCTGCTTGTGGTTTTAGGACTCTATACGCTGCTTTGGGGAAAGAACAAGGATGCCCAAGAGTATATGACCGAACATTCGAAAGCTAATGAATCAAGTATTGCTGCAGGCAACGACAACAATCCCAATACAGAAGAAGAATCTGCAGTGTGATGGACGATTTGGCGCTTTGTAGTTTATTGAGCCTAAAGATTGTGTTTACTCTTCGTTCAAAATTCCACTAGAAGTGTTCTACCCCAAAAAAAATTATAACTAGTAACTTGTACAAAACAAATCATGGAAGAGTTTATTGTATGTTGGGGAGCTGCTAATTTGTACCTCATAGCCCACGTGTCTGTATTTTCAGTTTTAGTTCCAAAATTCGTCATCATGTACCCAAGATTATGAATTTTGAATGATAAATATAAGAGTGATTTGTTTGCATGCCACTAAATAACAACTGCATTGTCCAACTGTCATCAGCCTTTAACTATTTATCTGTATGTCATTGAAAAGTTTTAGAGGTTGTCCAAAATGTCATTGAAAAGTTTTGGTATGTCATTTGACCGTTAAGTTGGATGTTTATTTTAGTTTTTTTTGCTAATAATTCATTAATTATTCTATTTTTAATTTTTTTTAAATTTCACAAATGTTTTAAGACTTGACAAAAATAAATGAAAAAATTGTGGAATTTTTTTAAAAGTGAAAAACATTAAAAATAAAATAATTAATGAATTATTAGCCAAAAAAACTAAAATAAACGGAATCCGTCCAACTTATAGGTCAAATGACATACCAATTTTTTTAGGGAACTACTAAACGTCGCCCCAAAATTACTTAAATTGCCCCTTGAAATTACCAAATTGCCCTTAACAATATATTTAGTACCCATATCGTCCCATGTCTATAAATTAGCCCTACGGTGATGTCTATTCATAATTTATCAGTAAAACACCACGAAAATGTCTGGCGAGGGTGATGCATCCAGTGAGGCAAGCCAGGCGCGGGGCACAATTTGGGCGGGGCGTCTGCATTAGACGCCTCCCCCAAGGAGAGGACGTCTGTGTAGGACGCCCTCACCTTGGCGGATGCGTCTATCGCAGACGCCTACCCATTGGGAGATGCGTCTTGCGTAGACGCCCTCCCTTTGGGCAAGGCATCCTACGCAGACGCCTCACCCTTGGGGAGAGCGTGTAACACAGACGCCCCACCCATAGGGCATGCGGCTTATCCAGACGCCTGGATTTTTTGATTTTTTTAATTTCGATTTTATTTTTGTAAGTTCCGTTGGAAGATTTCGGTGGTAATGGAGGGGATTACAGTGAGTTATTTCAAACTGCACAAATCTTTGCAACAATCGATGAAGCAAGTAAATGGGCCAAACAAGTAGCTATCGGAGCTGGGTTTTTTTGGTCGTGTCGTCGTACAAAACAAGATCAGATAATCAGATGGATTGTTATTTGAGATGCGACCGGCGAAATCAAATGGAGTCTCGGGATATGGATACTGCACTTCGAAGAAACACCAAAAGAAAGGGTTGCGGTTGCCGTTTCTTAATAAAAGTGGTGGAGCGACGAGATCGTGATGGATGAGTTGTGGTTTTTAATAGTGGTCACGGACATCACAACCACAGACTGACAATTTTTCCAGAGGGTCATCGTCAAATTAGTGGTCTAAGTACTGGGGCGAAGAAGATTGTTCGTGATATGACTGAGGCGCAAGCAAAACCACGGAACATCTTGAAGGCAGTAAAAGAAAAGGTCCCGGAGGACAATCCAAATCAAAGGCATATTATAATTTCAGAGATTACACGAGGACGACAAAATCTCAAGACCGAAATCCCGTCCAGCAGTTGTGTCTATCAAGCAGCGCAGTGTGAGTACTTACATTGGATTATGGCGGATCCAGAAAGTAATGTCGTCACTCACGCTTTTTTGGCACATCCGACGTCAGTCCAGTTGTTACAGACATATCCTTTCGTTATCTGCATGGATTCGACTTACAAGACGAACAAGTATAAGATGCCTTTGTTCGAAATAATTGAGGTCACACCAACCAACATGAACTTCCTTATCGGATATGTGATTTTGATGGATGAATCTTACTCCAGTTACCTGTGGGTGATGGAGAAGTTGCGAGATATGTTATTGGGGACATCAGCCCGACTGCAATAATAACAGACCGGGAGTTAGGCCTTATGCGACCGGTGAGAGAGGTTTTTCCTGACTCTGCTCATTTACTCTGCACATGGCACATCAACAAAGACGTATTCAAAACGCATACCACGTATTCGGCAAGAATAAGCAGATTGCAGAGACTTTGAGGTGTGGAAGATGGAGGAAAATCATGCTTTCTACTTCAGAAGCCGAGTATCATAGAGCTTTGTATGCTTTGAAAGATTTGTATAGATCGTGGCCGGCTATCACGGAGTATCTGGACACCACGTGGTTGGTGCATAAAGAAAAGTTTGTGCTGAATTGGACAAAAAAAGTCCTTCATTTTTGGAACACCACGAATTGTAGGGTCGAAAGTGCTCATTCGGCTCTAAAAAAGTGGATTTCTACATCGACTGCAGCTCTGGACACTCTTTTCGATCGCGTCAACACGGCTATTGAAATGCAGCTGACGAATATTCGAAACTTTCCTGAAGACTCGCACGACTAGCTATCCCAAGCTGACGGTACAGGTATGCCAACGTCGCTGAGCCCCACGAGTACTGATGAACGGTGTTCGGGTCCCTAGCCTCAAATAGATCGCGTGGTCTGATCCGGCAACCACTCTTGTCGACAAACAAGACGACTCCGAGCATCAAGAACAGGTACGCGGTCAACTGTGTATCATCGGCCCGCGAATGTCGTGCCCGTCTGCATAGGTCCTCAAGGGCGTCGATGCCGACACCACCACCACCACTCCATAAAGCTGTATCTCTCGCCAGACCATCAAGTGTGACACCCAGCAACTCTGCCACATAACACCTCAGCTCAGACGTCGACCCTCAGCACTAACCATACGACCCTCCACAGGAATGTGCAGGATCTGGAAAACATTGTGAAGCATGATCGTCATCTCTCCGAAAGGCATGCGAAAAGTGTTGGTGTCAGGCTGCCACCGCTCCACAAACGCAGAAATCAAAGGCATATCGATATAAGGGAACATGTTGTACGGTAAGTGCCCCAAATGCGTCGCACTAATCTCCCCTCTGATATCAGCACTCAGTGTAGACCGCCAACCCTGTAGTGTTGTACAGGCTCTATGCCGATTATGGCACTTCAGAACCTTCCGATCCGCTCCGTCCCAGATCCGTCTAGCGATGTGACCCCAGAAACTAGGAATGACGCTCCCATCTAAAGGACCACCGGGCGTCATACTGCTCACGATCCAAGAATCGTCCTGGACCCTCTTCTTCTTCTGAACGCGGGGATCTACAGTGCACGAGCTCGAATCCCCGGTCGTAAACCTCCCACCCCTACCCTTCCACACCATCCATCTGGCGGAAGTAGAAGTACCCGCTAGACCACGTCCTCTGCTATACTCCCCCTGCCTCTCCACCTCCGGGCGCTCTAACTCATACTTGCCATCATCGTTGCTCTCGTCGTCGGGACTGTCCACATGCTCATCATCGAAGGAATCATCATCCTCCTCACGACGACGTAATGCCTCTCTCTCCCTCCTGACCGAAGCAGATATCCCCCGTCTACATGGATGACGCGGTGCTGAATCGTCATCTAAAGAACGAAAGATGTGTCATGGTATCGACTTGCATTCCCCTCCACTGTGACCCGATGACTATTAATTGAAATTTTAAATACAAATTTGTTAAACTAAATTATCATATTTATCACAATTGTTAAACTAAATCAAAATTTGTTAAACTAAATTATCACAATTGTTAAACTAAATCACAATTTGTTAAACAAAATCACAATTTGTTAAACTAAATTAAAACAATTGTTAAACTAAATCAAAATTTGTTAAACTTAAATATCACAATTGTTAAACTTAATAACAATTTGTTAAATTAAATTATCAGATTTATCACAATTTATTAAAGTAATTATCAGATTTAATAATTAAAAAAATTAAAAAATGTGGAGGCGTCTGCGACAGACGCCTCCCGTATGGTGAAGGCGTCTATCGGAGACGTCTCCTCCTTCGGGGAGACGTCTGACGCATACGTCTCCTCCATCGGGGAGACGTCTTCCGCTAACGTCACCCGCAAGTGTAGGGCGTCCGCGGGAGGGGGAGCCGCTGACTCGGGCGCCCGCCCCATGCGGGGGACGTCTCCCGCGGATGCCCACACTTTTTTTTTAATTTGTTTTTGGAAAACAAATAAAATATGTAATGTTACCGTATACGGGTACACCGGTGGAATTACTGGCTGCTTGTCTAGCCTACGAGATATTCGTGATTTTCTGTATTAGGTGTAGGAAGAGAAAGTTGTGAGAAAAGAGTGAAATTGTGAGATATATAAGCAAGAATAGGAGGAAGTGCAATTTGGTAATTTCAAGAGGCGATTTAAGTAATTTTGAGGCGATGTTTAGCAATTCAGTTTTTTTAATGACATTTCGACAACCTTTATAACTTTCCAATGACATACAGATAAATAGTTAAAAGTCGATGACATTTGGACAATACAATTACTATTTAGTAGCATGCAAGCAAATCACCCTAAATATAATCCATGGATATGAATATTTCACCAATGAAGGAACACTAAAAGGACGAATTGCTTGTCACGTTAACTGCTGACATCTTGTTGAAGTATAAATTTACTGAAACCTTTTTACATTGTCATATCCTAAATATGAATTTTTGTAGTCATATTGATCTACAAGCTAAACCATTTGCTTTTATCAATTCTAATTTTAATGTTTATAATACATGTAAATTCTAGTAATATCTGACTTCTTCGAAAAACATAAATACATTACAACAATAGCCATATATACATAGTGAAGACTTATCCTTTCTTATTGCATCAGACTTACGACAATGGATACATGTGATGTGGTGTCACAATTTTTTATTATCATTGTTACCTCAAACGATGAAGGTTTGTCGACAGGTCGTTTTTCCATTAAGATGCGTTTGGACGTGATATTTCAACTTGAAATTTCACTTGAACTTGGATTTAAAAGTGTGACATTTGCACGATAAATTTGTCCACTTATCCGGTTACAATAGTATAATCAAGTCCAATTAATATCCACAAAAAAGTGCAGTACAACCATTCTTATAGATAAGTTGATAAGTTTAAAATTTTAAAATGAAAAATAAACTAGAATCTTCCAAGACTTTATTAACGTGGAGTCCAATACCAAAAAATTAGTTATCTTTCACATCGTGCACTAAATCGTTTAAAAACTAAAGCCAGCAGTTCATCATGATTTACACAGTGTAAACACAATTGCATTGGGCAAACACTCCGTTTTGGTAAAATTGTTCCTGTTATAAAATGAATTGACATAAAACAAAGAAGATGAATATTTGAGGGGAGAACAATTGTTGTATTTCCTCATTCCAAAAGTATTACAATAGTCTTCTATTTATAAACTAAAGAAAGCAAGTGAAATAGTGTCTGTTACAAGAGTTACAAATGAGAATGTGAGATGTTGATGAGGTTATGGGAGGGGAAATGTGAAACATTCATTGTGTAATATTTCACAATACTTCCATTTGGACTTCACATATATGCTTTTCATTCTGCCTAGTTAAAAATCTTACTGAGAAAAACTCATTTGGTTAAAAATATAGTGAAAGGAAAAAGAGTGCAGAACGTATAACCCCTCCCCATTATTTCAACATATGTTTTTCAAACGCCAAACACCAATATTCAAAACAAGTTGTTCACAACTCTGATAGACAATGATTTGGTGAATAGATTTGCAAAGGTGTTACTTGATCGGTCTACCTTGTTAAAAACTTTGCCAAGTAAAACCCTAGGACAAAAAACTTGGTGAAGGAAAAAAAATGCAGAGCGTATAATTCTCCTCCTTAGTTTAATATACATTTACAAACTCTTTTAAATAATATGACGTTATGTTCATGTCTCATTAAAAACCTTGCTGCAAAGCCCAGTGAGAAAATAACTAAGGAAAAAGAGCACATGACACCATTGTACAAGCTACCCTGTTAAAAACTTTGTCAAGTAAAATCCTATGAGATGAAACTTGAAAAGAGGAAAAAGAGTACAACTACAAGTCATTTGAAACTTATCATTCAGAGATAGTCATCATTTTGGGATGATAATTACATATTTGCTTCCCCTGATGCATAGTTGACCAATTTGCATAAAAATTACAACATCTCCACAATAACACAAAATAATTTGTGATTTTTTGTTGTGCATTAGACATATAAGAACCATCACTGAAGTAAATTTTTATCTCATGAATATAATAAGTAAATATTGATAGATTTGTAAAGGCGTAACGAAAAATATGTTGAACATCATTTGAATGTTTTCGAAGAAACATTATGCCTACATAAACAATCATTGTGAATGTATTAGGTCTAGTTTTCTATGCATTATATTTTATGTTGTACTAGGAAATGAATTTCAGGTCCTAGTTCAATCTCTTTAGTTATATATATAACTGAATCTTTGTTTACATAGTATAAACAATATGTCATTGATGTGTTTTCCAGGTGAACTTTCTTTGTATAATATCTCTCTATATTTTTGAATCATTCTAACAATCCTCTTATGGAGAATGTTTGAATTGCATATCTAAAAATAGTTGACTTTTCCCTAGTCATTTATTTCAAAAATTATCATTCAAATATTTCACGTGTGTTTAATCTCTGTAGGAGTTCCTTTCATATCATTCTTCAATATGATATGCATATTCTATTTTTTTTTGTTCATATAGTGCTCTTTTCATAAATTATATTGCATCTCTCCATTATAAATTCCTTAGGCATTTTAGTCATTGAAGGACTCTCATATCAATATCAAGAGACTTATACAAATTTACAATCACAACATATCTTTTATGTTTATCTATATTTATGTCATACTGATCAAGTAACATAACATAATATTATACATTTCAAGAGAATAAGTAACATCATATGGATGTTGGGTCATGCAAAAAACCCTTGTGTCACTACTCGCATTATAATGTACCACCACGTTATTGTAATGTGATTTGTATTCTCCTTCTTCAGAAATCAGAACTACATGTTGGATAAGCGAGTCTAGTTCTACAATGTTCACCTTCTTTTATTCATTTCAAATACGAATTCTTTTGACATTCTTATAATGGTATAGGTTCTGGATTCAGATTTTCTCTTGATTAATTAGCATGCTACTAAAAAGACAAATTAGTCGTCGATGATAATTAACTTCAATTATTTTATGTTTCTCTCTCTTATCAACATAGTTTATTTCAACCTTTATAATAATCAAATCCTCGTCGTTTCCCAAAATACTAGGATTTGACCGTTATGTATTCCCGGAATTGTTACATTTGTCAGCAACTGCTTTTATTTTAGCGGGTTTATCTTCTTCAGGAATTACCTCTTTAGGAGGTATAATGAGTGACTAAATTTTAATTTAATTTCCACAAATAATATATGTTTTAGTCCACGCTTCTGGTGTTTGTTGAGCTCAAATATATTTTATTTTGTGGAGATCTCCACTTTATAATATGCACTTTATGACTAGTAATACAAGACTTAGTCACTCATTTGTTATCAATAAATAAATATGACAATTACTTGTTAGATATTGCAAGTTAATGATTTTTTCTGAATTTCAGGTTTAACCATACTTGTAGGTATATTCTTTTATGAACTCTAGGTTCAACATATTCCATTTTCTTGACATTCTTTAAGCTTCTTGCTTTCTCCCCTTAATGCCAAAAAGGTGTCTATATATATAATTCTTGGACTCCACAATAACATACATCGCCCTTCAAGGGCTTCAAATATTTTAATATTATTAGGAATATGAATCCTACTGAAATGTCCAATTTAATTTCAAGCCATTAAATTGTGGAGGTGGTAATCAATTAATCACAGATGGGAAACGTTTCATACAATATCGTACAAGTAAAGTAGGAGAACATTCATAACATGATGTATATCTACCATAAAAAAATCATGAATAATATCAGCATGTATATATACACATTAATGTATCATGTATAAATTTTAAGATCCCATAATGATTTATGTTGAGAGATATTTTATAAACACATAGACTCTCATTTTATTGTGCAAATCGGTCGACAAACTTGACATCACTTTTGTTCAACTAGTAAAACTCAATTAAGTTACCAAAATACAGGATCACTATTGATACCCATAATGAATACAAACGATAACTTCATTTAGTCACTTCTGGGCAAGTATCTCTAGTTAACTCGTTTGAGAGTCATTTAGATCTTATTAATTCATATTTGCACAATTTATTTTTCCTCTGCGTATGTTATTTTCTTCCACGATGCTTAGTAATGTGTGCTTCAAGCATATGATCCCAAATATGAGGGCACATATTGTGGTTTTGCAATAGCTTATGCTTATGATTTTTAATCACAAGCAATGCACAATACAAGTAATCATATCACAATACAAGTAATCATATCCCAAATATGAGGGCACATATTGTGGTTTTGCAATAGTTGAAGAATTTTCTCATTCTTCAGTGGATGGTCATCATATATTATCATCATTGTCCCAATCGGTTATACAATATGTTATAAGAATCAATATTCATTTGATTCACTAGTGCAGGTCTTTTGACCAAACCACTATGTGTGCAATGCACATCGTTCAAAAGTCAGATAATTTTCTCAATAACATTTTTCCTGCCTGACATAGTTGTAGTAATTATAAAAATTCTTCTTTACTTCAACCATAGTCTCAATACAAGTCATTTTGGCGATTTGAAACTCAATAAGTTTCTTGAGACCTAATAAATAAAATGCATCATTTAAACCCAAGATATTCCACATAAAATAATAGATATGACTCTTTTGGAGCTTTCTACTAAATTCGTATGACCTTATATATACAATAGTGGTTTTGACTTTTCTCATTATCAAATTAGAGAAATACTTATATCTTAATATAGTGGACATGACAACACTATACATGATGCATAAATCATCCTTCGTGATCTTAAATCATTATGAGACTAGAGAATATTCGTACTCTTCATTTTAAACCAAATAAAATATTTATTGTAGATAAATTATTTATGCAACTATTACAAAATAGATGATAGGGTTCTTCAAATGAAAAAATATAATGAAAATAATAACCATGCATTAAATCATATCAAGGTCAATTAATTCCAATGTAACTTGGTATAAGTCTTTTAGATATGCATATCAACATGTTATCATATGCATATATTTATTTGCCCTTTTAAGACGATAAATGCAAATCATATCTTTGCTATTGAACATTAAAAGACATATTATAATGATATGCATAAATAGTCATGACAAACATAAAAATGTTGAATATCGATATGCTAGCAACATATATGCATGTGTATTATTAATATCTAGAAGGATCTCATCGCGAGTGAATAAAAATCACAAGTATGAAATACATTGGACTAATGAGAGCACTAACCAATATAATATATATAGTTTCAATAGAAATAACAAATAAATATGATTTGAATGTGGATTCTCTCATTAATAATTATGAAAATATGATAATCGAATGAACCTCAAGAATACTAAACAAAATATTTGAATCATGATATATAATGTCATTTGTCATATTGATATTTTAGCATATGGTCATGTATATCTACTAGATAGTGTATATATTATTTATCAAATAAACCAAACATAACTAGAAATATATTGTTTTGTGGAGAATTAATTTGACAACCCATTTTGATTGTCGAATTTTATACCATAAGAACATCAATTATTTTGTCGTTTATCTTATCCACATTCACATCCATAATCATGGTTGCAAAATGATTATACTAGACTTTTGTAAGATTTTTCACGCAGTCATACATTCACTTGAAGGAATGAAGCAAATCAATTGGACGGATTACGTGATTTTTCATCGATAACTCGTTATTCAACTCAGTCACACTCGGTCACAAGACTAGATCATGGTATTTCCGAAATCATTTTAATGATTGCGAAACCAAAACACAACTTTCATCTTATATCTTTTCTCATTGGTATTTCCAAGAGCATCAAGTTTGATTTCAACATCCAAAACACAACAAGTAAAATTCTTGTCCATTTTATCAAAAGTTGTATATTTAACTTTTGTTAACAATCATGATGATCAATATCATATAAAAAATTACACAAAATAAAACAGATAAAAAGAAACACTTATAGTTTCTAACAAAACAACATGCATTAGATATGACATATGCACAAATAAATTATGTCATTGTCATTGGAATGTTGAGTCATCTAGCGATCTTCCAAATACATGATACTCTTTTCCAAAACAAAATGATTATAAACATCTATTGATGCATATTTATCAAATAACATACTCATATGCATCTATAAATGTCATGTGCATGATTTAAATTTTACTATCATACTAAAACAAAAGTTAATAGTCCATCATCTAAGAATATATATAAAAATGCAAAACCTGAGATTTTGCAACAGTAATTTCAAGACATATAACATCACATTTAAGAATATAGTATGAGTATATTCAACAAGTAAATAAATTAATGATGTTATAAATTGTAAAACACCACCTCAAGATGAATACAACCTTATGTTGTAAACTACCTTAATCAAACAAGGAGCAACTAGTGTTTTAGTTCATCACATTGAACGAAGTTGTGCTGATAATGTGTTATAAAATGAATAGACATAAAACAAAAAAGATGAAGATTTTGGGGAAGAAAAATTGTTATATTTTCTTATTCCAAAAGTATTACAATAGTCTCCTATGTATAAGGTAAATGAAGCAAATTAAAGAGTGTATGTTACAAGAGTTACAAATGAGAATATGAGAGGTTGATGAGAGTTATGGGAGGAGAAAGATGAAACATCCATGGTGTAATATTTCACAATAGTTTCATTTTTTTCCAAGATGGATTTGTACTACTCATAGGGAATTATTATTGGAAAGGTTAAAATGGTAATTGCACTTTGAAAAATCAACTATCATCCAAACGTCAAAAAAATCAGAATCAGAATCGATTCTAATTCAATTTTTTTTAGAAAGTTGTGCAGAATCAATTCTCTTGAAAATCAATTCAACCAAAATCAATACCCAAATTAATGCACCCTTAAATTCCAACATATCGACAACAATATGTCGATACCTGAATATGAAGATAAAACTAATAATTGTACAAATCCTTGAGCACCAAGTCAAAACACTCACGTCATCAAGTGAACAATTTGACAAAGAATATATCTTTTAGCATGACTAACTGTATCAACCACACACAAAAAAATAAATAGTGTTTTTAAGCATAAAGGGAGGAACTAGAAAACCCAACAAAAATCACATTGGTATGCTCTCTGGTTGATCCGCATTATCAAGATGGAAAAATCCATCTCTAAGTTGGATTCTTTCGTTCACCCTTGGATGAATTTCTAGGGTTTTTTGAGATGAATTTGGGCAAATTCAGATCAATCATACCCATCCCTAGAGTGTAGTAAAGTAGTGGTCAGCATGGGAGATGGGTTTGGGCTTAAAGGAGAAGAGGTGAAAATTGGAGATCCTCAACCACGTACACGGAGATATACTCGTCGTGGATGACCATGCGGGTGGATGGTGGCCGTCGGAGAGGCGGAGGGTGCAATAAACGATGGAGTGGGCACAAGAGCGGATGAATCCGGAGATGGACTACCAGGTTGTGATGTCAGATCGTCTCTAGCTCTGGTGGAAGGTGATTGACATCATATTATTCATATATTTGTGTATTATATCTTCTATTTTTAGCCTAAGCAATGCTATGTAACGAGTTTATGTTTAAGTTTCAGAAATAAATAAGTTTGAGAAGAAAAGATCAAAAAAGGACTCAAAAGCAAGGAAAATGACTAACTTGCAAGACTTATGGACTCAGATGAAAGAGAGAAGGACCCGGATGTAAAACCAAAAGGATCAATGAGAAAATCAAGAGTTCAACACCTTAATGATGAGTATTTTGGAAATTAAATTCGGGCCCAACCATCAACAACCAAATCGGGTTCATCAAACACGACGAAATCAAGCCAGAACTGAGCCACCAAAATCCAGACTCAATCAGACTAATATAGACTGCCAATCAGCGGTCCAAATGTGTCCAAATGCAACATGGTTGAGTCGGGTTGTGTATTATGTTGTTTTATGTCCATTTATAGTACGCATTTAGTCCCATACTGGGGATTGTCCCCGGTTACCTTTTTACATGCCGATAAATAAAACTTTTCCTCCTCATTTGTATTCACCCATTGCTTGATGGCATTCTCTCTACTTGGAGTAAAGCCTTGAAGCAAAACTCAAGTGGAGAAGAATGCTACTTGTAATGCGAGACATTTAATAAAATAATTTTTCATAGTTTTGTTCTCATGTTGTCTCTTTTTCTTGCATACTTAGCTTTTTCTTGTTTCTTTAATCTTAGTATAAATTAGTCAGAATGTCTCCTTTTGGGGGTGGAGATGATGTACATATATGTTGTGAAGTTTGGATGTTTGATGAATTTTGGATTGTGTAGACTTGCATGTTTGTATGTTCATTGGGGGTATTTTAATCATCTACATGTTGGGGGATTTTGATGAGTTTGCCATAAGATTTAAACACTTCCCATGCTTAGTTTTCTGATGTTTATTGACTGAGATTTCTTGTTAAATATGTTACATGTTACTTAAGTGTTTGTATTTGTGGTTGCTTGCTTGATTGATTGAAGAAACTTTGTTTTGATGAGTTTTCCATAAGATTTAGACACCTCCCATTCTTAGCTTTGTTCTTTACATGAGTTTATGGTTTTTGATGAGTCTTGTCATATCTTTAGACACTTCTCATACTGGGCCTAATCTTATGATAATCAAGTAGTAATTGCCGATGCATTGTGTGAATGGATTGATAGGTTTAGCCACATATTTAGACACTTCCTATGCATGACAACACATACATGACACACACATACATGCTGACATGCATCATTCATCACTAATTTCACTTCATATGTGCGCACACTCCTAGGGGTTTCTCTTCTTGATTTCCAATCTTTTGTTGCTTTTTTCGCATTTCTTACTTACTAGTTTAGTGTAGTTTAGCTTAGCATAACCAAATCCCTTCTCCCTTTATTCGCCACTTGATTTCTGACAAACCAGAGACTACTCACCTCCCCGTGGATCGACCCGTACTTGCCGCGTCTTCACCGACACCGTGCACTGCAGTATTTTAAAACGTTTAAACAAAAGGAGTTGAGGAGATGTTGATAGGGTTTCGAAGAGGAATTCCATCAGTTACGCTGTTAACACCGCCAACCTTGGCGGAGTAGGATCAGGTTAGCAACTTGACACTTTTTGGAGAACAATTAACGTGTATTCAAGCTACACGAAGCTCCAATTGAAGGATTCGAGCTCCTTCCACTCCAATTGACCACAATTTTGTGCTAAATTATGGATGGACCTTTCCTCCTTTTCGTTTCTATTTATATAGGGAAAAACCCTTTCCAGTGAAGAGAGGATGAAAACCCCCAACCTAAACTAATTACATTAAACCCTAAGCTAATGATGCACTTAATTTGGTTAATTGTTCACTACACGATTTTAATAGTTAATGCAACAAAAATACAAGAAAATAGAGGAGCTGGAGGGGTAGAAAGGTGAACAGTGCTGGTTTGCTTAACAGGTCGGTAATCGAGTGCATTTTCTTCTTGTTACCACAAGCACACAATCGAACTATTTCAACTTAACCTCCACCGTAGGATCCAACAAACACAACCACTTAAATCCCCAACTACCCTACACCTGTGGTCCCCCCTTTAACCGTCAACAAAAAACATCTTCCACATGCACAATAGCAGATCTGCTCCCTATCCTTGGATGTGAATCCGACGACTCTTATCATCCCCTCCCTTTTAACGTAGTCCTTGTCCTCAAGGACAATGGAGGGAAACCTCTCCTGGAACCTCTCTAGTTCATCCCATGTGGCATCTTCGTCTTCTCTCCCTTTCCACGAGATGAGCGCTTCCACTCCGGCTCTATTTCCTTTCTTACACAATCTTCTTCCCAACAACTTTAGTGGTCCATTATCCTTTCTTATCTCCTATAGGTTTTGTGGTAAGTCAGTAACCAATGGGTGGTTCCCATGTAAGGAAGGCTGAAGTTTGTATGCCATAATTCCTATCTTCTTGATTACTGAACATAGTTGATTAGTAGCATATCATGCATCATATTCATGATATATATCCTTCATTTTACCCCAATGTTGTGCTACTCGAGTTATTGTTTGTAGTGTTTCAGGAGTTAGGTAATAAAGAAGAGGAAATGAGCAAAAATGACCTAAATGTAGCAATTATGGATTGATTTGGAAGGTTTTGGACCTATTTGTAATGTACAAGGCTGGATCGCAATTCTGGAAGGACCCAAGTGCAAACCCGGAAGGACCTGATTGTGAAGTGCAAAACATAGTGACAAATGACTTGAATCAGATCCGTATTTCACCAATTAAACTCAAAGTGATTCGAGCCAGAAGACCAGAGCTTTACCCCATGTGCCAAATGAAGAAATAAAGCACAACACAAAATTTCAACCTGATCAAAATGCTCCAATTGGGCTGCAATTTCAGTCGTGGTTCGGGTTGTCAGGTCAGAGAATTCTTGGACTATCAGATGTGATTTAGAGCCGTCCGATTATTCCCAGATTAATCCTAACCATGTATTAGTCTATATATACCATTGTAATCCCTCCTCTCCCTCTTCTTCTTGCTTTTCCACTAGTTTTTAGGTTTTATTTTGCTGCTGCTTAGTATAGTTTGAGGAGAAGAAGCACACTTTGTTATCCTTTCATTTCAATCAATAGTGAGTTCTGTTCTTTAAATACATGTATTTTACTTTGATGCAATTTCTTTCATGTTGTTGTTTAGTTAATCTTGTTTTCAGTTATTTGAATTATGGGTTCTTGTTGTTTTTATGCTTTCTTTAGTTTAGAGGTGAGTAGAGAGTAGTCCATCCCCATTGGGTGGTGGAGAAGAAGGTGATTGATCATGTGATGGATTACTGTGTGTGTTAATATTAATCCTTTGAGTCTTACATGATTCCCATAACCATCTAATGAGCTTCACTCTTAACTTTGATGTGCTAATGCTCTTGAATGAAGCTTAGCACATGATTAGATTAGTGAGCCTATTTTATGGGGAATGATGAGGTTAGGATAAGGATGGAGTGGAAGAGGGAAACAAGGCATGTGCTCATGTTTGTTTTATCCAAATTAATGTCTTGTATGTTTTAATGATTGTTATAAATCTTATTTAATGTGGAGATATACTTGGATTAGAGTTATTTTGCATATGAACATATTAGCTTTATTTCAATTATCTTGTATGTTTTAATGATAACGTTTTATCTTATTTCATGTGGAGGCAACGTTGGAATTGAGTTTTGTGGATTTCATGTATGACATGTTTTGATGAGCACATTTGAACACACAGTACACCACACATTTTCATATTCACCTTCTTTCTCTACCTCCCGAGGGGTTTAGTTTTATTGTTTGTTTTCGATTTCTTACGTGTTGTAGTTTGATTCCGATCACATCTCTCTTCTCTTCTTTTCCCACTCGAGTATCGTGAATCCAACTGGCGCACTCTCCTTGTTGGTCGACCTGTGCTTGCCACCACTTCAATGCGGACATGCACATGCGATTATTTTAACTGATTCAATCAAGTTTTTGACACCGTTGCCGGGGAGCGTCGTTTTCGGAGTCGAGTTCACCATTTGGGTGGGTTTTCCTTTGTTTTTCGTATTTTTTCTCTCTTTTGGTTATTGGAAGGGGCCATAAGTTGACAAAGGGACTCAATCGAGTGTGTGCAGATTCTGGTGAAGTTTGGGGATCAGAATCCCCAGAGAATCCACCAGTAGCGGATTTGTATCTGCCATTGGCGGATCAGGTACACCATTTGTGCTTTCTGTTTTCAAAGTATCTTCCTTTGCCTATTTCTAGTTGTTTACTGCCACTGTTGATGTCATGCATGCTCTGTTTAAGTGTTAAAAATTAATTTAGCTTGCATGACCTCTTGTTTAGACAACGTGGACCATATAACTCAAAGTAAAAGATTAGACTTCTTGCCATCCACGTCATGCATCATTTGTAGACCTTGCACGCATTTGTCTTTTCTTTTCTTTACATTCGTGTTGTTGATTGTTGGCGTGAGTTACAAGCACCCGGTCTCTCATTCATGCATGTTTAGATCATGCATTAGTTAGTAAGGTGCATTATAACAAGAGTGAGGTGAGTGCTTGTTTGGTGAGTTGCTTGCTAGCCTAAGATTTCAAAACATTTTTAAGGAGCACAACCTATAGTCTTAAAGATAAGGTGGAGGATTTCATCAGCCTTCCCTTAGCCCCACAAATCACACTCAAATAAAGCCTTAATCTAAAATCAAGTAGACATTGGCCAATAGGACTTGGGCGCATTAGGAGAGTGATCCGATCACGATTGTCATAGCCTGATCGACGTCACCCACTTTGTCGGTAGTAGGAGAGAAGAGATCTCTGAATCTTGGATCACAAGCTGGGCGCTGGGGTTTTCTCCGTAGGGAGGTTAGGCATGTTGAGGCCGTGTGAGCTCAAAGTTAGGCGTCGTCTAGCTTAAGGACCCATATCCAGCCTAAGCTTGTTTCAGCTGTGTTTGCTAGACTAGGCTTCTACCCTCATCATTTAGCCACGCTAACTTTAGGGATTCTTCCATTCTCCTCTGATTCATCTTCTTCTCACCTACTTCTACATTCTAGTCTCCTCCCCTTTACACTTTGTTAGCATTTTAGGGTCGAGGAGAGCACTTTTTGCGAGCTTGGCTTCGTGGTGGTGAGAGTGAGAGTGATCGACTAGAGAGTTCTTTGGCGAGATGGATGGTTACATGGGCGACCATCCATGTCATTATTGGGACCAGGACAATTCTCCTTGGTATTCCAGACCCACCTTGGGAGTGCCTTAGAGGATACCTTGGGTATGAGACCCACCTTCTGTTCGCCTGGTGAGTCAAACATCCATAACGACTTTCTTGACCTCGTTCCGACCCACCAACCTGTTGGTTGGAGTGTTTGGATTGACGATTATAACTTCAATTCTGTAATGGGAGAAACTCTTCTTCCGTTGCACTATTTTTCCAAAACTCTTGAGAGGTTCGAGCTCTCTCAGTCTGATCCTTTGAATGAGATGCCTTTGCATCTAGTTCATGAACCTCTCATTACATTTTGTGCTCTTTGTGGGGGTGGGGGGTGGGGGTGGGTGAAAGGAATGTGTTTCAAAAGTTTTACTTTTATATGTCAATTATTATGAATTGGATGTGCAAATATTTTGCTCCTTGATTATGGTATTCGTCTTTTGAAAGTGTTAAGGAAGAGACGTTTGGTCCTTAACCGTAGAGCTCTAAAAGATAATGGTTTACATAAATCAAAAGTTATTCAAAATCGTGGTAATTAACATGGAACATTAATCACCGAGATAAGATTGTCGTGTTGGTCATCGATTGTTGTAAGTCTACAAATAATTGACGACACGAGTATAAAAAAGAGGCAAAAAATACTTTTATATATTGAATAGACCTAACAAGTAAAACATTATGGAATTGTGTTTCTTGTCATTAATGTTTTACTGTGTCTTGGATCCTAATATATGAGACTTGTATCTTTTCACTCAAGAAGTGCTTAATTTGATTATTTTCAAAAGCTATCAATCAGTATAGTGATAAAGGCAATAATTGGTTGAACATGACTCGTGCTGGAAAAGATAGCTAGTCAAACGATTATCATTGCCACTCTTAATTGAGTGAAGACATTAATGGGCCCCTTGATAAAGTAAAATTATAATGTGCACAATGTAACTTGAGTTAAGTTACATAGTTATAATTAGCTTAAAGAGATCACGAAATGAATATAATACAAAGGTGACACATTTCTACTTTGTATATATTCTTAATATCATGAGGCAATGGACGAACAAAAGTGGTGCATTTGCATCACTAAATGGATCGTGTTTTGGTTCGAGTGTAACAAAGATATCTAATTGGGTAACTATAATGTGTAGCTAGATACCGCTTATAGTTTGGGATATTAAGTGTTTAATATCACTGCTAATTTAGCTTAGATCCTCCTATAGGTCACACCACAAAACTGGGAAACAAGAAACTTGATTTTGAGTTCATATGATGTGTCAGGTTTCATGTGAAAAAATGACACATGTGGTGAACGAATAAAATCACAATGTCATGAGAATTGACATAATTAGAATCATAATAAATTCATATGAGGTGTATATATTATGGGGTGTAATAATTTAATATTACATAGGATAATGTATTACATAAGTTATGAATTTGCTAAAACCCCCCAAAAGATCAAATTTTGTTGGAAATAAATCCAAAATTTGATAAAGGCAAAATCGAGGTCAAACATTGTAAACAGTTTAGGGTTCGGTGGACCGAGGTGACTTCGGAACGGTCAACCGAACGGGGAACGGGTAAGCACAATTTATTGACCGAAATTTTCTGGAGTGCCTGGACAGTTGGGTTTGGTCAACCGAGCGTGAACAGTAAACAGAGAGGAAATATCTTGGAATATTTTCGGTAGAGCGAAGGTGACACGGTCATCCGATGAATGTTCGCCAGGAGAAATTTTGGTTGGTCAATGGTCGACCGAGCAAGACGCAGATCGTCTAAATTTTTCCAGAGAATTTTTCTGATGCATATTCGGTCGACCGTCTAGCTCACGGTCCACCGAACATGTGTTAAAACTGAATGATTCAGTTAATCGAGAAAAATTCTCGGTCAACTGAAAAGCACAATTTTTGACTGAATTATTAAGAGAATAATTAGATCATGGGTTGGATTAATTCCAGATTTAATTAAACCTTTCTGAGGATGCTTATGTGGCAAATTGAGATTAATTTTAGGAGAGAATAAGCAAGAGATCATGACTAAAGAATAGTTCTTGATAAGGATGTTTTGGGAGCCTATAAAAGGATCCTCATCCTACTTGTTTATGTTAATGCAAAAATTCTTTCTCTCATTAATCTCTCCCTTAATCACCACGAAAATCTCTTAATCGTTTTAAGTTTTGGAGATAGAAATCTCAGGAGTTTAAAGAGGGGTTATTAGCTAGATTCTAAGCCTAATTAAAGATTGATTGGCTAGCTCCTATCTCTCTAATCTTGTTTAGAGTTTGGTGAACACTTGGAGGCGAATCGGCGGGCGATTCAACGAGCAATGGAACTCCAGCTCTTCTGAAAGGTTTTAGAGAACCTTTGGGTATGATCCTCTATTCTTTGTTTATTTTTATATGTATAGGAATGCATGATATTAGAATAAACAAATACATGTACGTAAGATCAATGAAAATATGAAATTGATCTTGTATGTTTGTATTAATTTTTTTTAAATATATACATACATAGGGACACGAAATCCTACAGTGGTGGGGTGTGGGGGTGGTGGGGGTACGCATGAGTTTTGTGGCCCCGTGTGATGTCATATTCCCAGTCTAAGTACATTGACCTACTTTTGTGGTTCCCATTTGATGTCCTTTGACAAATGAGGATGTGAACATATATTTGCACATAGTTATATTTCAAAAAAAAAGAAAAAAAGGAAATTAAAAAACAAAAGAAAAGAAATGAAAAAAAAGAAAAGAAATAAAGACTCCAGGAGTGAGCATTGATTGTTGTGGGCCCCAACTTTTGTGTATTTGGGCCCCATTTTTTTAACATGTTTGTCTCCCTTCTTAAGTGTGTCACAGGTTTTGAGGGGAATTCAGGTTTCTGTCCATCAACATGACCATGAAACTTTCCTTGTGCTTCAAAGTTTGGTGAGATTTTCACATTTTCATGCAAAATTCATCTAGTATTATGCTCACATTCATTGAGGACAATGCATGAAGTAAGTGTGTGGGGTGTTTTACGTGTGTACATAGGTGAGTCTTTATCCCTTTGTTTTGTTTTGTTTTTATTGATAGGGTCATGTTAGTGTGCTTCATTTAATATCGATATATTTCCTTGCCATGATCCTTGGGTGACTTGTCTTCTTTTGCTTTCCTAGCGCTTTAAAATTTACATTTCTTTCAAAACTTCATGTGTTTGCAAACGAAAATGTTTTGTGGGTTTTGCGTGTGTTTGGCATGTGCAAATCGTTGAGAGGCAAAGTAAAAAGAAATCTCCCAAAATTGTCTTTAACATGATGCATTAGGATATCTAGTATACCGACTTTAGGTCTTATCTCGTCGTTAGGATGCACCCCGGTTTTCCTTCGAGGGGTGAGTAATCATAGGGTTTCAGTACTCAAACATTTAAAGAAGTCCACCCTAAACCTAGTGAGTCAAATAATTCGTGTCTGTTAATATAAGGAAGTTTGTTGTAGTCAAGGACTCCTATAACTCCTGGTGTTTTGATAAGAAATAAGTGAGTAGGTGTTCTCTTTTCTTTCACGATTCCTATAACCCGGGAAACTAGGTCCGAGGGGACTTTGTGACTGGTGTTTCGAGTCATCTGACTTGGGATGCACCGACCGAACTCTCGTTATACGGGTGGTAGGGATCGCCCAATGTGGAGATGTGGGGAAAGCTGTACATGATAGTGTAAGTCCTCATAGGCAATGATGCACGAAACCTGACCCTGAGAGAATAACACCAACTAGAAAAAGAAAAACAAGAGAAGAACATAAAGAAAAAAAGAAGAAAAAAAGGTAATGCAAATAAGAACCTTAATGGACTTCACACTTTGTATCACTTGAGGATGTTAAAGTTTTCCATGTTTTCAGTTAACTCCTTAATTAACTTGCACGAATGATTCATTAGGCTAGGTGTGTGGACTGGATACATACATAGAGTCGACCCGTAGTATCCTCGTGTCCAATGATCGACAAAAATATGTCCAACATGTCGTGTGGCTAGATTGAATAATACATCAATGTTCGGATTTTGTAGGTATATCGACAACACTCCTCCTTGGCGACAAGGAGGTTTAACGACTTGTTGCACGTGCTAAGTGCAGTCGTGATTCCTACGAAAGTGAGTTAGGATTTCCTAGTTTTTCTTATATTTTCCTTTCCTTCATTTTTCTCTTTCTTTGTTTTGCTCGGGACTAGCAAAAGGTAAGTGTGAGGGTATTTGATTAGTAGCACATCATGCATCATATTCATGCTAGATATCCCTTATTTTACCCCAATATTGTGCGACTCGAGTTGTTGTATGTATTCTTTTAGGAGTTAGGTAATCAAGAAGAGGAAATGAGCAAAAAGGACCTAAATGTAGCAAGTATGGACTGATTTGGAAGGTTCTAGACCTATTTGTAATGCCCAAGGACTGGATCGCCATTCAGGAAGGACCTAAGTGCAAACCCGGAGGGACCTGATTGTGAAGTGCAAAACATGGTGACAAATGACTTTAATTAGATCCGTATTTCACCAAATAAACTCAAAGTGATTTAAGCCAGTAGACCAGAGCTTCACCCCATGTGCCAAATGAAGAAATAAAACATCACACAAAATTTCAACCCGATCAGACGTATTTTGATCCGCCAATGGCAGATCAAAATGCTCCGTTGGGCTGCAATTTTGGTCGTTGTTCGGGTTGTCGGGTCAAAGCATTCTTGGACTATCAGATGTGATTTAGAGTCGTTCGATTATTCCCAGATTATTCCTAACTATGTATTAGTCTATATATACCATTGTAATCCCTCGTCTCCTGATGTGAATTAAATTTATACCGCAAGTGCACGACGTCAATGGAGACGTGGCAAATACGGGTCGAACACAAGGAGGGAGAGATTTCGTAGTTGATGTTATTTTTGATTAAGAGGAAGAAGGAGAGAAGAATCAATTGGGTTTTTAGGTTTTTGGATTAAGTAGCTAAACATGCACAAATAAAACTAAAACAAGAAATAAGAGAGAAATCCGTTGGATGGAGGTTTAGATTTAGGTTTAGATCAGAGAATTACTGAAACTTATTGTAAATCATGTTAATTATGAAGCATTACAAGATAAATGACTTAACATAAACTCAAGTAATCAAAATATACTAATCATGAACTTAAAATAATAACATGCAATTCATCATCTCTAACCCTAAATCCGTCACCTCCACCCTTTGGAAAGAGTTAGAAACTCATGGAGGGAGGAAGAAGAAGGGATCCTAGAGTCATTAAAAGAAAAGAGAAACAAAACAAAATAAAACAGAAATTTATTACTAATGATCCAAGACGAAAGGTTCAAAGATGTGTTACATTCGTGCTACGAGGCTATTTATAGCCGATACAAGGGATACCAGTATATGAAAGGAAATTACACGTGGTGACACAGGACTGGACAAAATTTGGGGACGTGGATCGACAGGGGTGCGGCGGAAACGCCGCAGATTGTAGGTGTTGTGTGGCGGAAACGCCGCACAATCTGGTCTGATCGGGTCCGGATTTTGGCTGTGCGTTTATGGTATGATTTGATCCTCCTTTGCGCGTCTGGATTGATTCTTTCCATTGCCTTGAGCTCCGGATTAATTCCTTCCATTGTTGGGATTTTATTTTTGACTTTTCTTTTGACTTCTCCAACACAATAACTTGGCCCTTTTATCTTGTAGTCAGGTCCTTGACATTTTGCACTTAAGCCCCTGACCTTTTTGTGATTAGCTCCTTGAATGCTTTTGTGCTTGGATGCATTTCCATTTGAAACCCGATAAACTTGAACTTATCTTTATGATAGAAATAAATCTTTTGCACGCGTTTTATGCTCGGGATGTGGGTAATTTGCATTCAGGTCCCTGTATTCTGTAAACAAGGCTAAACACATACCTTAGTAGCATTTATTGAATTAAAAGCAATCTAAATGAAAGACATATGATGCAATGTATGCAATGCATCAAATACCCCCACACCTAGATTTTGCTAGTCCCTAGCAAAACAGAATATAAGAAGGAATGAAAACAGGGAAATCCTAACTCACTTTTGTAGGAATCACGGTTGCACTTAGCATGTGCAACAAGCCTTTAAACCTCCAAGTTGCCTTAGAGGACGAGTTTTGTCTCGTGAGGGTTTTCAGCTGACACACCCACAAAGTCTTAATTCAACATTCCATTAATAGCTCTCAATATTTTTACCTCAACCTTATACATCTCACTTAGAATTCTTGCATGCTCATTATACAATTCTAACTTATAAAAAGTTTGACTTGGTCTTTATTCCTCCAACATTCACACCACTAACCCTTCTACACATGTTATCACATAAATTATTTTGCACGCCTCCTCTGGTGGTGAAGTATCATTTGGATCAACCATGGCATGGATCGTTCTTTTAGCTTTGGGCCTTGAGTATCTTAAAGTATTTTTTTTTCTTTTTCCGTGATTCAACACATTTGCTTTTTCTTTTTGACACTTATACCCTTTTTGCATTCGTGTAGCGAGTTTGGTCGATAATCCCGAGCTGGAAGACTCAAGTTACCGGGTTTTAAGATACCCCTACGGACCAGTGGCTCGAAGGCTTGGGCTTTTGTAATCATTTTGCAAGATGTGCTTTCCTCACTTTATTCTCTTTTTTTTTTACTTTTATTTTCCTCAAGGCTTAATTGCTATTAGAAGTCCACACTTCCCGGTATATTTTCCTCAACCTCTGCTTTTTATCAACCACTTCAAAGATTTGATTCATCCAATTTAAGTGCATACACGTCTGAATGGAGCTTACTCTTGTCTTTGATGTGCTAATGATTTTGAATGGAGCTTAGCACATGCTTAGATTAGTGTCATTTTGCTTGTGAAGATTTTAGCTTCATTTCAATTATTATCTTGTATGTTTTAATGATAATGTTTTTTCTTATTTCATGTGGAGGCCAAGTTAGAATTAAGTTTTGTGTATTTCATGTATGACATGTTTTGATGAGCACATTTGAACATGCACTACACCAGACATTTTCATATTCACATTCTTTCTCTACCCCCCGAGGGGTTTAGTTTTATTGTTTGTTTCGATTTCTTACGTGTTTTAGTTTGATTCCGATCACATCTCTCTCCTCTTCTTTTCCCACTCGAGTATCGTGAAATTGACTCGCGCACGCTCCTTGTGGGTCGACTCGTGCTTGCCACCACTTCAACGTGGCCGTGAACTTGCATTTATTTTGACTGATATAAATAGTCCATAGTATTTGGCTGCTAGCTTGTGATTTATCCTTCTCACCACTGAGTCTTGTCGATATGTCTACAACTTTAAGTAAACTTGGTCTCCCACTTCAATGGTTCTCTCCGTGTTTGTAGATTCTGCTTGTTGCTCAATCCTGGCTTAAACTTGGTCTAATTGTATCTTGAGCTCTTTGAGGATCTCATCTCTAGATCTTAGTCTCAAAGCTACATTTACCACTTTCACAGTTCCAGGTACATAGGAAAGTAAGATGGTAGGAGGTCTACCATAAACGACTTCAAATGGTGTATTGTTGGTAGATGTGTGATAGTTTGTGTTGTGCTAAAATTCTACGCAAGCCAACCACCTGCTCCATTCCTTAACCTGTGAAAAACAAAAGCATCTGCGATATGCTTCGAGGAACCTATTGACTACCTCTATTTGACCATATGACTGAGGGTTATAGGTTGTACTTAAGTTGAGTTGACTACCTTGTAGCTTGAACAAATCCTGCCAGAACAAACTTGAGAATATGACATCTCAGTCATTCACAATGGATCTTGGAAATCCTTGCAACTTGATCACAGTAGAGGTGAATTTGTGAGCAACACTTGAAGTTGTGTAGGGGTTTTTAAGTGCCACGAAGTGAGCATACTTGCTCAATTTGTCCACTACAACCAAGATGAAACTCTTGTGATGAGAGGGAGGGAGACCTTCAATGAAGTCCATTGAAATATCCTCCCAGACTTGCTCAGGTATGGGTAATGGCTGAAGTAAGCCAGCGGGAAAAGGTTTCACCTTTGCATCTTTGACATGTCTCACACTATTTTTTGTGTTCCTTGACACTCTTGGACATGCCTCTCCAGAAAAAGTTCAACTTTAATCTTTGCATAGTTTTTAAGTGTCCTGAGTGGCCAACTAATGGTGTACTATGGAATTCATATAAGACATTGGGTATTATCTGAGAACCCCTGAGCAATAAGATTCTCCTCGTATAATATAGGATTCCTACTTGTATTTTATACTTTAGATGATCCAACTCTCCCACCTTCCATTTGCAGACAGGTTTCTGGTAAGCTGGGTCCTAATCATATAGTGCTTGAACCTCTTGAAACCAATTTGGGGTGATGTGAGTAATAGCTACCACTGAATGTTGACTCACCACTGGTTCCTCCTCTTCACCCATCCTTGAGAGTGCATCTGCAGCTGCATTTAATTTCCCTTTTTTGTACTCCATTTTGAAGTCTAACCCCATCGACGTGACAAACCATTTATGTTGAGAGGGGTGTTGAATTCTTTGTTCTAGCAGGTATTTGAGAGCTTGATGGTCAGTTCTAACAACAAAGGGATTGTTCTAAAGAGAAGATTTCCACTTCAAGATAACTAGCACGAATGCTTCAAGTTCTTTCTCATAGGTGGATAAGTGTAATTTCTTTCCCTTAAGCCGTTTACTCATGTAAGCAATTGGCGTCCCTCATTGTATCAACCCAACACCAACTCCCACCCCACATGCATCACACTCTATTGCAAATGGTTGTTGAAACTGAGGAGTACCTAGGACAAGGCTTCTATAAAGATAGAATTTAGTGGTGTGCATCCGGTCCAGACCTGACTGTAATTTTTCCGAGGTCCGAACCGGACCGGATTGGTTCGGACTGGTCACCGGACCATACCGGAAAAGTCTGGTCCAGACCGGATTTTTAAAATAAAAAGTAAAAAATCAGACTGATCCAGACCGAAACTGAATTTTCCAAAACTTCCAGACCGGACCTTGCACACCTCTAGCAGACTTCAAGGTTTCAAATGACTTCTGGGCAGTCTCATTCCATTTAAACTTATCTGTCTTAACCAATAGTTGGTGAAGCAATCACCCCATAGAGTTTGATAAACTTCCTGTAGTAACCTGTCAGAACCAAGAATCCTCTCAAACTCTTGAGAGTTTAGGAACATGCCAGGCTTGCATAGCTTGTATCTGTTTGGATCCACTGAAACTCCCTTCACTGAAATTATATGCCCCAAATACCCCACTTATTGTTGTCCAAAGGCAAACTTAGAAAGCTTGACACATAGTTGGTTATTGATTGACTTCATTTCATGCTTATATTTGTATCTTATATCCATTATCTTTCACGTAAACAATGCTATGTGACGAGTTTTATGTTTGAATTTCAGAAATAAATAGGTTTGAAGAGATGAAGGATAACAGGACCCAAAAGCAGGAAAAAAGGACTGAATTGTGAGACCTGGGGACTAAGATGCAAGGGAGAAGGACCTGAATGTAAGACCGAAGGACCAAAGAGCAAAACAGAAAACTCCACACCATTTTGGGGAGTATTTTGACAATTCTATTCGGGTTGAAGCTCCAATAAACAAAGTATATGCATCAAAGACCGAAAAAGAAATCCAGAAAAGCCCACAACAAATTCTAGCCAGATCGAAAGCTTATGGACCGCTAATTGGCGGTCTGGATCTCTCTGGATCCGCTCAAACTTCGGGGGCACATGTATTAGAGGGTGTTTATTCTATTTCTGGTATATGTTTAGTCCCACATCGGGGGATTGTCCCGGATTGCCTTTTTCTACGGCTATAAATAGAACTCTTCACCTTCCATTGTAATTACTTCACTTTTTGAGTGACTATTCTTCCTCCTTGAAGCATACACTAAAGTAGGAGGATGCTACTTGAATTGTGAGAAATTTTTCTTTATTATGTTGTTTGTTTCATGTTGCTTGTTTTACTTTGTTTAATTTCATTTCATTAGTTTTAGTAGCTTAGTTAATATGCTTTCCTTGCTTAGTTTAATAATTAGTCTAATGTGTAGTGAGTAGTTGATTGACATTATTTCATGCTTATATTTGTATCTTATATCAATTATCTTACACCTAAGCAATGCTACGTTACGAGTTTTATGTTTAAATTCCAGAAATAAATAGGTTTGAAGAGATAAAGCATGAAACGACCCAAAAGGAGGGAAAAATGACTTAATTGTGAGATCTGGGGACTAAGATGCAAGGGAGAAGGACCTGAACGTAAGACCGAAGGACCCAAGAGCAAAACAGAAAACTCCACACCATCATGGGGAGTATTTTGGCAATTCTATTCGGGTCGGAGTTCCATCCCCACTTGGGGGGTGGAAAAATATGTGATATGATCATGTAGTGTATTAAGTGTGTGTTATCTTAATACCTTGAGCTTTATATGATTTCCATAACCATCTAATGGGTTTTCACTTTTATCTTTGATATGCTAATGCTCTTGAATGAAGCTTAGCTTATGCTTTGATTAGTGGACCTATTTTATGGGGAATGATAAGGTTAGGATATGGATGGAATTAATATTGGAGACACAATTGGTAGTGTATGTACTCTTGTTGCCTTTTCCATAGTTAATGTCTTGTATGTTTTAATGATATTGGTTATCTTAATTAATGTGGAGGCATAGTAGGGTCTAATCTTTATACATGAGTTCATTTATCTTCATTCCAATAATTGTGTTGTATGTTTTAATGATGTAGTCTTATCTTAATTCATGTGGAGGCAAAGTTGGATGTAGTTTTATGATTTCATGCACTACATGTTCTTAGGAGCTTAATTGAACACACACAGACACATCGTTATATTCACATTATTTCTCTACCCGCTATGGGGTTTAGTTTTATTGCTTATCTTCCATTTCCTTTTTGCATCTTAGTGTAGTTTAGTGTAATCAATCTTTCTCTCCTTTCTTTACCACTCTCCTTCGTGCAAACCAAAAGTCGACACACCTCCCTGTGGATCGACCCGTATTTGCCACCGCTTCAACGCGGCCGTGCACTTGCGGTGTAATATAAAACGGATCAATCAAGTTTCTGGCGCCGTTGCCGGGGAGGTGCTCTGTCCAGACTTTGGTTTGGACGATTGGAGTGGTTTTAATTTTTTTCGTTTTAGTTTTGCTTTGTTTCAGGGAACCACCGGATCAAGTGGAGGCTACTGGACAAGTTTGAGCACAAACGACTCAACAGTGACTGCCAATCAGTTGTCTGGGACCGGCAATTGGCGGCCTGGTGAGCATCTTTCGTCTTCATTTTTGTTCTGGTAGTTTATGATTTCATATTAGTTGTCTGGGAGCACAATCTTGCATGTTCTGATTTCTAGTTTGCTCCCAGGTCATTAAACCAATCCCCATTAATCAACTTGGCCTTAAAATCCAAAGCAAAAGACTAGACATTCTTACTTGTTTAGGTCACGCATCATGTACTTGACTTAGGCACGTAGTTGTTTTTTCTTTTAGCTTTATTTTCAGTTGTTGAGTGCTGGCGTGAGGTACGCATTTCCTACACTCATTCATGCATCTTGTATGGCCATGCATTATTTAGTAGGAATTGCATCAGGACAAGAGTGAGTTGAGCGTTTGATTGGAGCGTTGATTACTAGATTTAGGATCAAAACGCTACTAAGGAGGGGTTGTCCCGTAAAAGATAAAGTGGGGGATTTCATCACCCTTTCCTTCGCCCCAAAAATCACTCTTAATCAAGCCTTAACTAAAAGCAAGTAGACATTGGCCCTAGGATTTCGGACGCACTAGGAGAGTAATCTAGTTGAGACTGTCATGGCTTGATCGACATTGCCCACCTTGTCGATAGTAGGATGTACTGGATCTCTGGATCTGGTATCACTTGCTAGGCATTGTGGTCTTCGTTGTAGGGAGGTGAGGCATGTCGAGGCTAGTGACCTCGAAGTTAGGCGTCATCTAGCCTAAGGACCCATTGCCTTACATTGTTTGAGCTGTGCTTTCTAGTTAGGCTTCTACCTGATCCCATTACCCATGCTAGATTTAGGGATTCTTCCATTCTCCTCTGAGTCATCTTCTTCTCACCTTCTTCTACGTTATAGTCTCCTCCCCTTTACACTCTTTGGTAGCGTTTTAGGGTCGAGTCGAGCACTTTCTTGCGAGTTTAGCCTCGTGGTGGTGAGAGTGGTCAACTCGAGAGTTTTTTTTGTTGAGATGGATGGTTACATGGGCAACCATCCATATCATTGTTGGGACCAGGACAATTCTCCCTGGTACTCCCGACCCATGCATCCTGGGGTACCGCAGACAAACACCCCGTATGGTTGGGATAATCTTAATTGTGTGATTGAGCATTCTTCATATTGTGGTAATATGAGAGAGGCACCGACTGCTAGACCATCATCTAGTTACGTCGGATCATATGTTGGTCATCAAACTAAGACATTACAAGAACCTTTGGCCTCTTTCATGCATGTGGTAGATGACATGAGTGCACCGGTGGCTCCAGTAGTCGTACCGTGTGACTGTTGTGCGTTGAGTGGTCATGTTATTGGGGAATGTCCTTATGTTGCCACTGAGCCTGAGTATGAGCACACATTTTCCCAAAATGCTCATTATGACCATGACACATCCGCGTACAACCCAAGAGGGATGGATTCGTGGGGAGACAATTCTTATTCAAAATCTCATATCCTCCTCCCGAATACCCAGAATTCTACCAACACCCCACTTCAAATCATTGGACTCATTCTCAGGCCATCAACACCCAACCCCAAAAATTCCCAAGCTCGGACTTAGACCTCATAGTTGACCGCATACCTGATTCCTTGAAACAAACTTTCCTTACGTTCATGGAAACCACTAAACAGTCCATACAAAATATGGCACTGCAAGTGAGTCAATTGTCGCTGTAATTACGTGAACGTGAGGAGAGTAACCTTTCTTGTCAACATGACGATTCATCTTTTGATATCGAACAACCACCACATCCACAAATTCAAAGCACAATCTTTCAAAGTCAAACTCCTAGTCAGTCTGAGGGACTTGGTGTTTCAATTCACGATCACTTGGTGGAGGATTCGATTCCAATTAAGAAAAACATGGACCAATTTAATTATGAGTCGGCACAAGATTGTGCCTTATCTTTTTGTCTTGTGGCCCTTGAGCCACATGATCTTCATGTTATGCCTCTTAAGGACTCACCTTTGGTGGAGCAAGAGCTCCCTAGTACCCTCAATTTCAAACAACCTGATGAGAGTTTGCCTCTCACTATTGTTCCTGATCATCTTGGAAATGATGGAACATCAAACAACTACATTGCTCATGAGGGTATTAGGAGTTCCTTTGAGGATACCTTGGGTATGAGACCCACTTTTTGTTCGCCTGTTGTGTCGGACATGCCTAACGAGGTTCTTGACCTCGTTGGATTGACGATCATAACTTCAGCAACACAACGGGAGAAACTCTTCTTCCGTTGCCTTTTATTTCCCAAACTCTTGAGAGGTTCAAGCTCTTTCAGTTTGATCCTTTGAATGAGATGCCATTGTGTCCAATTCATGAACCTCTCATTTCATCTTGTGCTCTTTTGGAAGGGGGCCACGCATGAGTATTCTGCCCCCGCGTGGTGTCATGTTCCATTTCGAAGTGCATTGACCCACTTTTGAGGTTCCCATTTAATGTCTTTTGACAAATGAAGATGGAAACTTATGTTTGTACATAGCTATACTAAAAAAAAGACAAAAAAGTACAATAAATGACTCCTTCAATGAGCATCGATTGTTGTGGGCTCCAACCCTTGAGTATTTGGGCCCCAATTCTTTCATGTAATAGTATCCCTTCCTTAGCAACTCACAGGTTTTGAAGGAATTCGGGTTTGTATCCATCAACATAACCACGAACTTCCTTTCGCGCTTCATGTTGGTGAGATCTTTCCTTTTTCATTCATAAATCCATGTAGTTTCATGCTCACATTCATTGAGGACAATGCATGAAGTAGGTGTGGGGGGTGTTTTACGTGTGTACATAGTTGAGTCTTTTCCTTTGATTTTTGTTTCTTTTGTGTGCATTATTAGGGTCATGTTAGTGTGCTGCATTTAATATCCATATATCTGTTTGCCATGATCCTTGGGTGACTTGTCTTCTTTTGCTTGCCTAGTGCTTCAAAATTTTCACATTTCTTTTAAAATGTTCATGTGTTTGCGAAAGAAAATGTTTTGTGGGTTTTGTGTGTGTGTAGCATGTGCAAAACCGTTGAGAGGAAAAGTAAAAAGAAAGCTCCCAAAATTGTCTTGAACTTGATGCATTAGAATATCTAGTACAATGGCTTTAGGACTTATCTAGACGTTAGGATGCACCCCAGTTTTCCCTCGGGGGGCAGTAATCATAGGGTTTCAGTGCTTAAACATTTAAAGAAGTCCACCCTGAACCTAGTGAGTCAATAATTTGTGTCTGTTAACTTAAGGAAGTTTGTTGTAGTCAAGGACCCTTTAAATCTTGTTGTGAGACATTAAGTGTAGCAGTTTTGGTTCATGTGTAGATAAGAAATAAGTAAGTAGGTGTTCTCTCTTCTCGCACGACTCCTATCACTCGGGATAGTAGGTCTGAGGGGACTTTGTGCCTGGTGATTTGGAGTCATCTGACTTGGGATGCACCGACCAAACTCTCGTTACACGGGTGGTAGGGATTGCCCTATGTGGAAATTTAGGGAAAGGTGTACGTGATAGTGTAAGTCCTCATGGGCAATGATGCACGAAACCTGACCTTGGGAGAATGAAGCTCCAACTAATAAAAAGAAAAGAAGAAAAAGAAAAACAAAAGAAAAGAAAAAAAAGATTTTTTTCTTCAAATAAGAACCTTAATGGACTTTACACTTTGTATCACTTGAGGATGTTGAGGTTGTCCATGTCTTTCACTTAATTCCTTATTCAACTTGCACGAATGTTTCATTAGGCTAGGTGTGTGGACTGATTACCTTTATAGAGTCGGCGTGTAGGATTACCGCGTCCAATGATCGACAAAATATGTCCAACGAGTCGAGTGTCTAGATTGAATAATGCATCTTGTTTGGATTTTGTGGGTATATCCGCTGAAAACCCTCAGGAGATAACACTCCTCCTCCTTGGCAACAAGGAGGTTTAACGGCTTGTTGCACGTGCTAAGTGCAACCGTGATTCCTACGAAAGTGAGTTAGGAGTTTTTGTTTCTCGTTTGTTTTTCTCTTTCTTTGTTTTGCTCGGGACTAGCAAAAACTTAGGTGTGGGGGTATTTGATTGACATTATTTCATGCTTATATTTGTATCTTATATCCATTATCTTACACCTAAGCAATGCTACGTGACGAGTTTTATGTTTGAATTTCAGAAATAAATAGGTTTGAAGAGATAAAGCATGAAAGGACCCAAAAGCAGGGAAAAAGTACTTATTTGTGAGATCTGGGGACTAAGATGCAAGGGAGAAGGACCTGAACGTAAGACCGAAGGGCCAAAGAGCAAAAATAGAAAACTCCACACCATCATGGGGAGTATTTTGGCAATTCTATTCGGGTCGGAGCTCCACCAAGTGAAGTAGATGCATCAAAGACCAACAAAGACATCCAGAAAAGTCCAGAATAAAATCCAGCGTGATCCGTACCATATAGACCGCCAATTGGTGGCCCAAGACCACTAATTGGAGGTTTGTTTTGGCCCAAATCCGCTAAGAGTTTACTAGGTCGCGTATTAGTGTGTATTGAGTCCATTTATGGTATTTGTTTAGTCCCACATCGGGGGATTGTAACAGATTGCCTTTTTCTTTGGCTATAAATAGAACTCTTCACCTTCTATTGTAAACTACCCATTGCTTGGTGGCATTCTCTCTACTAAGGAGTGAGCCTTGAAGCAAAAACTCAAGGTGGAGAAGAATGCTACCTTCAGTGTGAGTCATTGTTAATAAAATAATTGTTCTAGTTTCTTTTAATCTTGTCTTTTAATTTGTGCATGCTTGTTTAGTCTTTCCTTTCCTTTTAAGTTTATTTAGTATTTCTTGCTTGCTTAGTGTAGTTTTATTTCAGTATTATGCTTCATTTTGTTAATATAGTTAGTGTAATGAGTAGTTCCATCCCCGTTTGGGGGGTGGAGAAATATGTGATATAATCATGTAGTGTATTAAGTGTGTGTTATCTTAATCCCTTGAGCTTTATATGATTTCCATAACCATCTAATGGGTCTCCACTCTTATCTTTGATATGCTAATGCTCTTGAATGAAGCTTAGCCTATGCTATGATTAGTGGACCTATTTTATGGGGAATGATAAGGTTAGGATATGGATGGAATTAATATTGGAAACACAAGTTGTAGTGTATGTACCATGGTTAATGTATTGTATGTTTTAATGATATAGTCTTATCTTAATTCATGTGGAGGCATAGTAGGGTCTAGTCTTTATACATGAGTTCATTTAGCTTCATTCCAATTATTGTCTTGTATGTTTTAATGATGTAGTCTTATCTTAATTCATGTGGAGGCAAAGTTGGATGTAGTTTTATGATTTCACGCACTACATGTTGTCAGGAGCTTAATTGAACACACACACACACACATCTTTATATTCACATTATTTCTCTACCCCCTATGGGGTTTAGTTTTTATTGCTTATCTTTCATTTCCTTTTGCATTCTAGTGTAATTTAGTGTAATCAATCTTTCTCTCCTTTCTTTACCACTCGCCTTCGAACAAACCAAAAGTCGACACACCTCCCTGTGGATCGACCCGTATTTGCCAACGCTTCAACGCGACCGTACACTTGCGGTTTAATATAAAACGAATCAATCAAGAACCCTCCTTAGGATATTTTGATCCCTAAACCAGCAATCAAGCCCTCTAATCAAACACTCTCACCACTATTGTTCTAATGCAACTTTACTAATTAATGCATGTTATTAGTATCATATCATACATTCTATTCATGTTATATATATTTATTACTTTACCCTAATTTTGTGCTACTCAAGTGTTTCTTCGTGGTATTTCAGGTATTAGGTAATAAAGAAGAGAAAGGAAGAGAAAAAACTGAAATGTTAGAAGAAATGAGTCAAATGAAGCAAAATGGTCTTGCTTTTCATGCACAATGACCCATCTGCAAATCAGGAATGACCCGGATGAAATCCTGAAGGACGTGAACGTACAAAAAACATTTCTGGAGCAAAAATCCCTCAAAACCATGATCTTCAGGAGTATTTGGTAAATTAAAACAAACAAGCTTGAACCAGCAGACCAGGAGTGCACCCGACGTACAAAATAGGATGTTTAACTTACTAAGAAAATTGGGGCCAATCGGACCCAATTGATCTGCCAGTGGCACATTTTGATCCGCCACTAGCAGATCATTTTGGTCCAATGGGTCCCCAATTTTTTTCGTGGCTTCACCTTGATTATATGGGTGCAACAGACTATAGATAAAAGTATTACAATCGTCGGATTGCTCTCAGATTCATCTATACCACTCTTTCTTCTATAAAGAACAATGTTTCTTCTTCCTTTCCTCATTTGTAGATTCATCCCATTTGGAGTGGAGAAAATGTAGTTGATTGTGAAGTGTATGATGGGTTCTTCTTATCTTGTGTCATTTCATGTGCTTAATGTAGATCTATACTTGTAACTGGCTAAAACTTGTATTAGATGGGATAATGGCCACACTAGGTACTTGTCTCATGCTAAATCTAGAGTTTATCTTGTTTCTTGTGTGGTTTATCTTTGTATGGAAGTGGTATGTTATGTATGAATGCTCGATTAGTAGAGAATGCATGAATGTATTAAGTTGTGTGGATGGTTAATTGACGTCCTAATGGCCACAATAGGTACTTAGTTCATTCTTAAGAACCCAAAGTGCATCTTCACTTGAGCATTTGATTGGAGTGTTGATTGCTAGATCTAGGATCAAAACGCTACTAAGGAGGGGTTGTCCCATAAAAGATAAGGTGGGGGATTTCATCACCCTTTCCTTGGCCCCAAAAATCACTCTTAATCAAGCCTTAACTAAAAGCAAGTAGACATTGGCCCTAGGATTTCGGACGCACTAGGAGAGTAATCTAGTTGAGACCGCCATGGCCTGATCGGCGTTGCCTACCTTATCGATAGTAGGAGGTACTAGATCTCCGGAACTGGTATTACTTGCTGGGCATTGTGGTCCACGTTGTAGGGAGGTGAGGCATGTCGAGGCTAGTGACCTCGAAGTTAGGCGTCGTCTAGCCTAAGGACCCATTGCCTTACATTGTTTGAGTCGTGCTTGCTAGTTAGGTTTCTACCTGATCCCATTACCCACGCTAGCTCTAGGATTCTCCCCTTCTCCTCTGAGTCATCATCTTCTCACCTTCTTCTACATTATAGTCTCCTCCCCTTTACACTCTTTGGTAGCGTTTTAGGGTCGAGTCTAGCACTTTTTGCGAGCTTGGCCTCGTGGTGGTGAGAGTGATCGACTCGAGAGTTCTTTGTTGAGATGGATGGTTACATGGGCGACCATCCATATCATTGTTTGGACCAGGACAATTCTTCCTAGTATTCTGGACCCATGCAACCTGGGGTGGCTCAGACTAACACCCCGTACGGTTGGGACAATCTTAATTGTGTGACTAAGCAGTCTTCATATTGGGGTAGTATGAGAGCGGCACCGACTGCTAGACCACCATCTAGTTACGTCGGATCATATGCTGGTCAACAAACTGAGACATTACAACAAACTTTGGCCTCTTTCATGCGTATGGCAGACAACATGAGTGCACTGGTGGCTCCAGTAGCCGTACCGTGTGACTATTGTGGGTTGAGTGGTCATGTTATCGGGGAATGTCCTTATGTTCCCCCTGAGCCTGAGTATGAGCATACCTTTTCCCAAAATGCTCAATATGACCATTACGCATCCGCGTACAACCCGAGAGTGATGGATTCGTGGGGAGAAAATTCATATACAAATTCTTATACTTCATTTGCACCCCAGTATCCTCCTCCCGAATACCCAGAATTCTACCAACACCCCACTTCAAATCATTGGACTCATTTTCAGCCCATCAACACCCAACCCCCAAATTTCCCAAGCTCTGACTTGGACTTCATAGTTGACCGCATACCTGATTCCTTGAAACAAACTTTCCTTACGTTCATGGAAACCACTCAACAGTCCATACAAAATATGACACTGCAAGTGAGTCAAATGTCGCAGCAATTACGTAAACGTGAGGAGAGTAACTTTTCTTGTCAACATGAGGATTCATCTTTTGATATCAAACAACCACCACCACATCCAAAAATTCAAAGCACAATCTTTCAAAGTCAAACTCCTACTTAGTCTGAGGGACTTGGGTTTAACCTCACGATCACTTGGTGGACGATTCGATCCCAATTGAGAATAACATGAACCAGCTTCATTACGAGTCGGCACGTGAATGTGCCTTACCTTTTTGTACCATGGCCCTAGAGCCACATGATCTTCATGTTGTGCCTCTTAATGACTCACCTCTGGTGGAGCAAGAGCTACCTAGTACCCTCAATTTCAAACAACCTGATGAGAGTTTGCCTCTCACTATTGTTCCTGATCATCTTGGAAATGATGGAACATCAAACAATTACATTGCTCATGAGGGTATTAAGAGTTCCTTGGAGGATACCTTGGGTATGAGACCCACTTTTTGTTCGCCGGGTGTGTCGAACATGCCTAACGGGGTTCTTGACCTCGTTCCGATGCACTAGCCTCTTGGTTGGAGAGTTTGGATTGACGAACATAACTTTAGCAGTGCAACGGGAGAAACTCTTCTTCCGTTGCCCCTCATTTCCCAAACTCTTGAGAGGTTCAAGCTCTTTCAGTTTGATCCTTTGAATGAGACGCCTTTGCGTCAAATTCATGAACCTCTCATTTCATCTTGTGCTCTTTGTGAAGGGGGCCTACACATGATTATTATGGCCCCGCATGGTGTGATGTTCCCTTTCCAAGTGCATTGACCCACTCTTGCAGTTCCCATTTGATGTCTTTTGACAAATGAAGATGGGAACTTATGTTTGTACATAGTTTGTTAAAAAACGTACAATAAAAGACTCCTTCAGTGATCATCGATTGTTGTGGGCTCCAACCATTGTGTGTTTGGGCTCCATTTCTTTCACGTATTAGTATCCTTTGTTTAACATCTCATAGGTTTTGTGGTAATTCGGGTTTGTGTCCATCAACATGACCTTGAACATCCCTTTGTACTTCATGTTGGTGAGATCTCTCCTTTTTCATGTATAAATCCATGTAGTATCTTGCTTGCATTCGTTGAGGACAATGCATGAAGTAGGTGTGGGGGGGTGTTTTACGTGTGTACATAGTCGAGTCTTTTCCTTTGATTTTTGTTTTCTTTTGTGTGCATTGTTAGGGTCATGTTAGTGTGATGCATTTAATATCGATATATCTGCTTGTCATGATCCTTGGGCGACTTGTCTTCTTTTGCTTGCCTAGTGCTTAAAAAATTTCACATTTCTTTTAAAATCTTCATGTGTTTGCGAAAGAAAATATTTTGTGGGTTTTGCGTGTGTTTAGCATGTGCAAAACCGTTGAGAGGCAAAGTAAAAAGAAAGCTCCCAAAATTATCTTGAACTTGATGCATTATGATATCTAGTACTGTGGCTTTAGGATTTATCGAGTCGTTTGGATGCACCTCCGTTTTCCCTTGGGGGTGAGTAATCATAGGGTTTCAGTGCTCAAACATTCAAAGAAGTCCACCCTGAACCTAATGAGTCAATAATTCGTGTCTGTTAACTTAAGGAAGTTTGTTGTTGTCAAGGACCCTTTAAATCGTGTTGTGAGACATTAAGTGATGGGGTTTTGGTTCATGTGTAGATAAGAAATAAGTGAGTAGGTGTTCTCTCTTCTCGCACGGATCCTATCACTCGGGAAAGTAGGTCTGAGGGGACTTTGTGCCAAGTGCTTTCGAGTCATCTGACTTGGTATGCACCGACCGAACTCTCGTTACACGGGTGGTAGGGATTGCCTTATGTGGAGATTTGGGGAAAGGTGTACGTGATAGTGTAAGTCCTCATGGGCAATGATGTACGAAACCTGACCCTGGGAGAATGAAGCTCAAACTAATAAAAAGAAAAGAAACAAAAATGAGAAAAGAAACAAAAAGAAAAAAAAATGCAAATAAGAATCTTAATGGACTTTACACTTTGTATCACTTGAGGATGTTGAGGTTGTCCATGTCTTTCACTTAATTCCTTATTTAATTTGCACGAATGGTTCATTAGGTTAGGTGTGTGAACTGATTACCTTTATAGAGTCGGCGTGTAGGATTACCGCGTCCAATGATCGACAAAATATTTCCAACGAGTCGAGAGTTTAGATTGAATAATGCATCTTGTTCGGATTTTGTGGGTATATCCGTTGAAATCCTTCAGGAGACAACACTCCTCCTCCTTGGCAACAAAGAGGTTTAACAGCTTGCTCCATGTGCTAAGTGCAACCGTGATTCCTACGAAAGTGAGTTAGGATTTCTAGTTTCTCGTTTGCTTTTCTCTTTCTTTGTTTTGCTCGGGACTAGAAAAAACTTAGGTGTGGGGGTATTTGATTGACATCATTTCATGCTTATATTTGTATCTTATATCCATTATCTTACACCTAAGCAATGCTACGTGACGAGTTTTATGTTTGAATTTCAGAAATAAAGAGGTTTGAAGAGAGGAGTCATGAAAGGACCCAAAAGCAGGAAAGATGACTTAATTGTGAGACCCGGGGACTGAGATGCAAGGGAGAAGGACCTAAACGTAAGACCGAAGGACCTAAGAGCAAAATATAAAACTCCACACCATCATGGGGAGTATTTTGGCAATTCCATTCGGGTTGGAGCTCCAATAAACAAAGTAGATGCATCCAAGACCAAGAAATACTTCAAGTAAAGCCCAGCACGAAATCCAAATGGATCTGGAGCTTATAGACCGCTAATTGGTGGTCCAGATAGCTCTGGATCCACTAAGATTTATGGGGCACGTGTATTGGTTTATTCTTAGTCTATTTTTGGTATTTGTTTAGTCCGACATCGAGGGATTGTCCCAGATTAGCTTTCATGCCTATAAATAGAACTCTTCACCTTCCATTGTAATTACTCATTGCTTGGTGGCATTCTCTCTACTAAGGAGTGAGCCTTGAAGCAAAAACTCAAGGTGGAGAAGAATGCTACCTTCAATGTGAGTCATTGTTAATAAAATAATTGTTCTAGTTTCTTTTAATCTTGTCTTCTAATTTGTGCATGCTTGTTTAGTCTTTCCTTTCCTTTTAAGTTTATTTAGTATTTCTTGCTTGCTTAGTGTAGTTTCACTTCAGTATCATGCTTCATTTGGTTAATATAGTTAGTGTAATGAGTAGTGAGTAGTTTCATCCCCACTTGGGGGTGGAAAAATATGTGATATGATCATGTAGTGTATTATCTTAATCCCTTGAGATTTATATGATTTCCATAACCATCTAATCGGTTTTGACTCTTATCTTTGATATGCTAATGCTCTTGAATGAAGCTTACCTTATGCTTTGATAAGTGGACCTATTTTATGGGGAATGATAAGGTTAGGATATGGATGGAATTAATATTGGAAACACAATTTGTAGTGTATGTACTCTTGTTGCCTTTACCTTAGCTAATGTCTTGTATGTTTTAATGATATTGGGTTATCTTAATTCATGTGGAGGCATAGTAGGGTCTAATCTTTATACATGAGTTCATTTAGCTTCATTCCAATTATTGTCTTGTATGTTTTAATGATGTAGTCTTATCTTGATTCATGTGGAGGCAAAGTTGGATGTAGTTTTATGATTTCATGCACTACATGTTGTGAGAAGCATAATTGAACACACACACACACACACACACACATCTTTATATTCACATTATTTCTCTACCCCCTATGGGGTTTAGTTTTATTGCTTATCTTCCATTTCCTTTTTGCATCTTAGTGTAGTTTAGTGTAACCAATCTTTCTCTCATTTCTTTACCACTCGCCTTCGCGCAAACCAAAAGTCGACACACCTCCCTGTGGATCGACTCGTATTTGCCACCGCTTCAATGCGGTCGTGCACTTGCGGTTTAATATAAACGGATCAATCAGTAGTTCCATCCCGTCTGGGGGTGAACTAGATGTTCATACATGCAAATGAGAATGGAATGAATGCTTTATTTATAATGTGTTGATAAAACATGAATGTATGCTTGCTTGTTTAGGATAGAACTTATAACTTGATTAGTTTTTCCAAAATAACTAGACACCTCTCATGCATGTTTAAGGTTCTGAAATAAACAGCTTGTGTATGTAAATGTTAATCAACTAGGATAGTGAATGGATTGATAGGTTTTGCCATAATATTTAGACACTTCCTATGCATGATAACACTACCTTTATTTGTGCTTAAAGAATGTGTTCAACACGCACCTCTTTGCATGTGTGCACTCACTCCACCCTTAGGGGCTTTCTATTTCTGAATTCCACTACTTATTTAGTTCTTAGTTTAGTTTGGTAATTCGTCGTTTGTTGCTTTCTTTCGCATTTCGTACTTCGTAGTGTAGTGTAGTGTAGCGTAGAGTAGGATAATCAAACTCTCTTCCCTATTTTTGCCACTTGATTTCATGCAAACGAGAGGCTGCTCACCTCCCTGTGGACGACCCGTAAACGAGAGGTTGCCCATTTTCTCGATAGTAGGAGAGACGAGATCTCCGGATCTTGGCTCACTTGCTGGGCTTTGTGGTCCTCGTCGTAGGGAGGTGAGGCGTGTTGAGGCGGTTTGACCTCACAGTTAGGCGTCGTCTAGTTGTAAGGACCTATAGCGACCTTAGGATTGTTTGAGCGTTCTTTGCTTGTGTGCTTCTACCTGTACCCATCCACTATATCATAAGGACTTCGTCCCTTCTCTCCTGAGTCATTCTTTCTCTCCTGTGTCCCCCCGTCTTCTCCTCTATGCACATTCTTTGTAAAAGCAAATTTGATTTGTTTGTGTGCACATTTGTGCATGCTTTCGTGGGCACGAGACGAGAGTGGCCGTTTGACGAGGCGTGTTGTCAACCCTGCTTTGGTAGTCGATTTATCAATGCCTTCTTCCTCTCGTGTCGCACACAGTCCGGGTTCTATGGCTGCTAATTTCCGCAAGGAGGAGCAGTTGCTGGACCCACCTATTCCACCTGTTCTTAATGTTGTCGCTCCTATACCTCTACGTGATCGATGCTACCCGAATCGTACTGCTCTACCCTCATGCATCGTATTGCCAGAGGCAAATGGGAACCATTTTGAGGTTAAGCCTCAGTTTATTTCCATGCTCCCTCACTTTACTGGGAAAGGTGACCCCTATATCTTTCTCAGGGAATTTGAGGAGGTCTGTGCTATGTTCAAGCTGCAACAACTTAGCACAGACTCCATCCATCTTAGGCTTGTTCCTTTTGCACTAAAGGATGACACCAAGAAGTGATTTTATAGTAACCAGGCGAATGCCTTTAGGACTTGGGTGGAGTTTCAATCTGCATTCCTCAAGAAGTACTTCCCAAATCATCGGACTCAAAAATTAAGGAACGAAATCAATTCGTTCTATCAACTTGAGACCGAAACATTTCATGCATATCTAGAGAGGTTCAAGGAGCTACTATCCTCATGCCCTCACCATGGTATTGAGTTGTCACATCTTTCTCAGATTGTTTACGAGAGTCTTCACATCCCATCCCGAACGCTCCTTGAGTCCATGTGTCAAGGAGAGTTCTTAGGAAAGGATGAAAGGGAGGCATGGGCTTTCCTAGAAGACCTCGCTGAGAAAACCATGCAATGGGAGAGTGTAAGGGAACCCCCAGCATTATCCGGCATAGGAGCGAGGATCGCGAATGAAAACTCGACTAGATCGGGTGCCGCATTTGCTGTCGATACCACTACGGCCACCGAGGCACGCATGGCAGCCTTAATGCGCTGTATGGATTCAATTGAGCTACAAAACCAATAAGGTGCACCTCACATGTCCACATCTGGTCGAGTTCCCTATCATTCATGTGGTATGATAGGTCATGTAGAAAGTGAGTGTGCGTCCATTCCTCCTGAGATGGAACATGTCACTGCCATCTATGACAGAGCTAGGAATGACCCATACTCATCATTTTATAATCCTTGATGGAGGAACCACCCCAATCTTTCATGGAACCAAAATAATGCCCCAGGTGGTCCTTCAAACTCCTCTAGACCACCTAACCAACCACATCAACCTCACATGCATGCACAATCTTATCAGCCACCTCAAGCTCAAATCACCAATAAATCGGGTTTCCCAAATTCCAATAATATTGAAACTCGATTCAATTCGCTTGAGACCTTGACTCGTGGACTTGAAAACAATGAATTTTTTTAGGTCATCCACAAGTCAAGTTCTCACTTCAAATCAGCAGACCATCAAATCTCTAGAGCTTTAGATAGGCCAATTGGCTCAGTCTGTACATGAAAAAGAAAGAGGGTCTCTGCATAGCCAGCCTGAGGCTAACCCCCGCATGTAACAACAACAACACAGGCAAAATGAGAATGTGGTACCTCGGGGGAGGCAAGTGAACCATGTGGAGGAACCTATTCACCATGTCAATTCCATTGTGACCTTAAGGAATGGAAAGCAGGTTGACAATCACATTTCCTTGTCACACCCACCACCATCTATGCAGCCCCTTAGTGGGAATGGTGGTGAAGAAGAAGCTGAGAGTGAGGGTAATACACCAACGCCTCCTTCTCAGGCACCGCAGAAAACCTACCTGCCAAAAGCTCCCTATCCAAGTAGGTTAACCAAAAAGCAGAGTGACACAATGGATAAGATATCAGAGGTGTTTAAGCAAGTGAAGGTTAACATTCCCTTGTTGGATGTCATCCAACAAATACCTCAATATGCCAAAGTGTTGAAGGATCTCTGCACAACCAAGAGGAAGAAAAATGTTCCTAAGAAAGCATTCTTGGCTGCAAATGTAAACTCACTTTTGTCCAATTCCGCCTACACAAAATACAAGGACCCTAAGTGTCCTACTATTCAGTGTACGATAGGGGACACTAGCATGAGTAATGTATTGCTTGATTTAGGATCAGCGGTTAACCTCCTCCCATTTTCTGTTTATCAACAGTTGAACTTGGGAGAATTGAAACCAACTAAGATCACCCTCCAATTGGCGGATAGATCCATTTGTATTCCAAAGGGGGTTATCGAGGACGTGCTTATGAAAGTTGGAGATTTTATATTTCCAGTCGATTTTGTTGTCCTCGTACCAATCCTGTTGCGAACACCCATTCTCAAATACCTTTCATTTTGGGTAGACCATTTCTGGCAACCTTCGAATGCCTTAATTAATTGTAGAAGTGGTCTCATGAAGCTCTCATTCGGTAACATGAGTGCTGAGTTTCATGTGTTCAACTCTTGTAGACAACAGGAGCCATGGACCAACCATTAAATCTCAATCTCATCCGCCAATTAGAGAAAGCACCACAAAATCAACGAACACCCCTAACACCAATGCAACCCATTGAGAATGTTTGTGGGCCCGGCGAAAACTCATTGTCTATCTTTACAATGCAACAAAGTGAGCTGACATCAAACGTGAATGTCCAAAAGGAGTGTTCGTTACATGATTCAATTGAGATTATTAGTGAGAGTGAGACACATCATCATATATCTATACCAGAAGGTGTCTCTGTCTCATGTCCCTTGGCCATTGAGCCATTTGAGCTTCATCTTGACTCCAACAAGGACCCACCTACGGCCGAGCTTATGCTTGATGATATAAATGATGGTGGGAGGTCCTTGTTGGATGACTTGGGGAGAAGCCCCATTCTTAGTGATGCAGGTCTGCTACATCCATTGAATGAGCTTGAGGAACTCATTCCGATGCACCCACCTATTGGTTGGAGGGTTTTGTTCGGTGAGCAACTAAACCCTAGTGAGGCAACACAACTTCATTCATTCTTGTTTCCTACACCCAACCAATATCATGAGGGGTCCGAGCCTTTCTGCTTTGACCTTTCACCCCTCATGACACCTCAGAGTACCAGTGAAGTTTGCAAATCTCGGCAACTCTCTGGTCCTCATAACTCGATGTTCTCATTTGATGTTCCTTGACCAAATGATTATGAGAATATCTTTGTTGATGTATATACCTTGTAAAAATGTAATAAAAGACTACATGAGCGAGCATTGATTGTTGTGGGCCCCAACCCTTCTGTACTTGGGCCCCATTTCTTTCACGTATTTGTCTCCCTTCTTCAGTATCTCATAGGTTTTGAGGGAATTTGGGTTTGTGTCCATCACTATAACCATGAACTTCCTGTTGCACTTCATGTTGGTGAGATCTTCCCTTTTTCATGCATAAATCCATGTAGTATCACGCTCACATACATTGAGGACAATGCATGGATTAGGTGTGGGGGTGTTTTCACGTTTGTACATACTTTGTGCGTCATTTTGTTTTTATTTCGTTTTCTTTTGGTTGTACTTTTAGGGTCATGTTAGTTTGCTGCATTTAACATTGATATATCTGCTTGCCATGACCCTTGGGTGACTTGTCTTCTTTTGCTTACCAAGTGCTTTAAAATTTTCACATTTCTTTCAAAATCGTCATGTGTTTGCGAAAGAAAATGTTTTTGTATGTTTTGCGTGTGTTTAGCATGTGCAAAACCGTTGAGAGGCAAAGTAAAAAGAAAGCTCCCAAAATTGTCTTGACCTTGATGCATTAGGTTATCTAGTTTACTGGCTTTAGGTCTTATTGAGTCGTAAGGATGCACCCGGTTTTCCCTCGGGGGGCGTGTAATCATAGGGTTTCAGTACTCAAACATTTAAAGAAGTCCACCCTGAACCTAGTGAGTCAATAATTCGTGTGTGTTCGTATAAGGAAGTTTGTCGTAGTCAAGGGCCCTAAACTCTTTTTGTGAAACTGTAAGTGTAGGGGTTTGGCTTCCCATGTAGATAAGTGAATAAGTGGTGTTCTCTCTTCTCGCACGGCTGCTATCACTCGGGAAAGTAGGTCTGAGGGGACTTTGTGCCTGGTGCTCTCGAGTCATCTGACTTAGGACGCACCGACCGAACTCCTGTTACACGGGTGGTAGGGATCGCCCTATGTGGAGATTTGGGGGAAGGTGTACGTGATAGTGTAAGTCCTTATAGGCAATGATGCACGTAACCTGACCTTGGGAGAATCAAAAACCAACCAATAAAATGCTCCAAAGAAAAGAAAAAGAAAAAAAAGAAAAGAAAAAAGAAGAGTCAAATAAGAACCTTAATGGACTTTACACATTGTATCACATTCATATGTTAAGGTTGCCCATGTCTTTCACTTAAGTCCTTAACTAACTTTCACGAATAATCCATTAAGCTAGGTGTGTGGACCGATTACATATCTAGAGTCGACCCGTAGTATTACCGCGTCCCATGATCGACAAAATAAGTCCAACGAGTCGTGTAGCTAGATTGATTAATGCATCTCTGTTCGGATTTTGTGGGTGTATCCGCTGAAAACCCTCCGGAGACAACACTCCTCATTGGCAACAAGGAGGTTTAACGGCTTGCTGAATGTGCTAAGTGCAACCGTGATTCCTACGAATGTGAGTTAGGATTTCTTGTTTTTCGTATGTTTTTTCCTTTCTTTGTTTTGCTCGGGACTAGCAAAAGTTAGGTGAGGGGGTATTTGATTGACATCATTTCATGATTATATTTGTATCTTATATACATTATGTTTCACTTAAACAATGCTATGTGACGAGTTTTATGTTTGAATTTCAGAAATAAATAGGTTTGAAGAGATGAACCATAAAAGGACCCAAAACCAGGGAAAGATGAGACCTGGGGACTAAGATGCAAGGGAGAAGGACCTGAACGTAAGGCCGAAGGACCAAAGAGCAAAATAGAAAACTCCACACCATCTTGGGGAGTATTTTGGCAATTCTATTCGGGTCGGAGCTTCAATAAACAAAGTATATGCATCAAAGACCGAAAAAGAAATCCAGAAAAGCCCACAACAAATTCTAGCCAGATCCAAAGCTTATGGACCGCTAGTTGGCGGTCTGGATCTCTCGGGATCCGCTCAAACTTCGGGGGCACATGTATTAGAGGGTGTTTATTCTATTTATGGTATTTGTTTAGTCCCACATCGGGGCATTGTCCCGGATTGCCTTTTTCTATGGCTATAAATAGAACTCTTCACCTTCCATTGTAATCACTTCACATTTTAAGTGGCTATTCTTCCTACTAGAAGTGAGGCCTTGAAGCACACAGTAAAGTAGGAGGATGCTACTTGAATTGTGAGTCATTTTTCTTTATTATGTTGTTTGTTTCATGTTGCTTGTTTTACTTTGTTTAATTTCATTTCATTAGTTTTAGTAGCTTAGTTAATATGATTTACTTGCTTAGTTTAATAATTAGTATAATGTGTAGTGAGTAGTTCCATCCCCGCTGGAGATGGAGTAGATGTTCATACATGCAAATGAGAATGGAATGAATGCTTTATTTACAATGTGTTGATAAAACATCAATGTATGCTTGCTTGCTTAGGATAGAACTTATAACATGATGAGTTTTGCCAAAATGATTAGACACCTCTCATGCTTGTTTAAGGTTCTGAAATAACCAGCTTTGGTATGTAAATGTTAATCAACTAGGATAGTGAATGGATTGATATGTTTTGCCATAACATTTAGACACTTCCTATTCATGATAACACTACCTTTATTTGTGCTTAAAGAATGTGTTCAACACGCACCTCTTTGCATGTGTGCACTCACTCCACCCCTTAGGGGCTTTCTATTTCTGAATTCCAGCACTTATTTAGTTCTTACTTTAGTTTGGTAGTTCATCGTTTGTTGCTTTCTTTCGCATTTCATACTTCGTAGTGTAGTGTAGCGTAGAGTAGGATAATCAAACTCTCTTCCCTATTTTTGCCACTTGATTTCGTGCAAACGAGAGGCTGCTCACTTCCCTGTGGACGACCCGAATTTGCCACGTCTTCACCGATGTCGTGCACTTGCGGTTTAATTAAAACGTTCATCAGTTATCCTTCAATAGCTCTAATGCTTGAGTCCAGTGCTCCAAATGCCTTTCCCAATCAGAACTGTATATGAGGATGTCATCACAGAAAACTAAGATGAACTTCCATAAATAGGGTCTAAAGACATCATTCATCAAATGTTGAAAGGTTGAAGGTGCATTGGTTAACCCAAAGGATATCACTAGGTATTCATAATGCCCATCATGTGTTCTAAAGGCAGTCTTATGGATATCACTCTTCTCTATTCTGATGTGGTGGTAGCCTGACCACAAATATAGTTTGGTGAAGTAGGTTGCCCCTACGTAACACATCGAGCATTTCATCAATTAAAGGGATAGGGTATCTGTCCCTTAGTATGTTCAAGTTAAGTACTCTATAATCATCACACATCCTCCACTCTCCATCATGTTTCTTAACTAGTAGCACAGGTGAAGCAAAAGCACTAGAGTTGGGTCTGATAGTTCCACTTTGCAAGCCTTGTTTAATGGTTTCGTCAATGATGTTTTTTTTGAAAGGGAGAGTATCTATAAGAGGCCAGCTTGAGAGTCTTGGATTCATCAGTGAGGGGTATATGGTCATCATAACTCCTATAAGGAGGTAATCCCTTAGGTTCTTCAAATAGCTCAGCAAACTACAGCAATACTCCACTCAAGTCAATAGGTTGAATCTTTTGCAACTGATTCTTACTGTTCACCTCCGTTTTTTGACCCCCAATAATAGCATGCACCTAGAGCAAGTACAACTGGGTTGATTGCTTGGGCTCCTCCTGAAATTGACCATCTTTTCCCCAAGGAGTGGATGTTTCAGCCCCCTTGGCTCACACTACTTATTGTTCAATTGGAACTGCATAGTTTTGTACTTCAAGATCCAAGTGATAGTGTCCAAGCTACCCGACGAGTCAGCTCCTAAAACTACCCCATATGCCCCTAGCGCAGCCATCACATGTAGTTCCATAGCAATGTCCAATCCTTGTGGCTTAAGAGTGGTTAATTCAGTCAGACCCAAACCATACACCTTTTACCGTGAGGCCACCATAACAAATTGTGTACCTCCTGGTTGCAAACATTTCCCCAACCTTTAACCACCTTATGATATACAAAACTTGTTGTACTCCCAGAATCAATAAGTACTGCCACTATTTCCTTGAATGTTTCCCATCATTCTCATAGTTCAATCTTTGGTTTGTCCCCCCATGGCACATAAAGAGATATCGGGTACTTCTTCCCCACCCTCAACTAACAAACCTTCTTTTTCCTTATCCAACTTTTCATCCCTGCACAGTTTCATGGCATACATTCTACTGGGATGACACTTGTGGTTCATATGTCATTTGTCATCACAACAATAACACATGCCTTTCTTTTTTCTATCATCATGTTGGGCTAAGGTTGGCCTCCTGGCAGGAGACAACACTTCCTCATTTGGTTTACTAAGGGTTCCCTTGGAGATGGTATTAACTCCACGAGTTCTAGTGTAAGAAATGTTTGTTTTAGGTACGCCTGGAGTGTGACTGAATTACGTGATTCCTTTAAGTACTTTAGTTTCTTCTCCTGCAACATTGCTAAGCTTATAGCTCTAGACAAAGTGTCTGGTTCATAAGACTACTTCAACTCTAATATCTGATCTGAGTCCACCTAAGTGCAGTCCAATTTGATCCTGTTCCACCAAGCAACACTTCACACTCAACCTCCTGAATTCCTTGCCATGCTCCTTTATTCTTCCCATTTGACTCAATTGTTTAATAAAGGTGGCAACATTTTCATGAGGGGCAACATAGTTCTTGTCAGGCTCATAGCAAAAAAATTCTAGTCCATATTTGCATGATTTTTTAGCATCCGCCAATACCACTCAAGAGCATCACCATATAAGTAACTAGAAGCATTAAACACCTTTTGGTGATAAGGGATGGAATTTACTAAGAAATACCTATTGCATCTGGAGATCTACTGGTTAAGATCTATGGATCCATCATGATCAAGAATCCTTACTCTCCCTTCACTTGAATTGGCCATCAGTAAAAGCAATCCTTCATATATGAGTACTTGTGAAACAAATCTTCCTCCTAATAGTCGCGGGGAGTATGATTCTCTAAGGCTTCAAGTGTACTGGAGCTGTTTACCAAATCTCCAGTAAACTAGTGTGAAAGGTTCCCAATTTTGAGATCCATACCATTGAGCGTCCCACCCTAAGTTGTAATCAACTTACAGATCTCACCGCTCTGGATCACATGCTTTTCTAAGTCCCCCAACAGGTGTTGTTCCAAACTAACTTTGTTGTTCACTTCGCTGGTTCCCTACGCCATCTCACTGGTTCCAGTGGTTCTGATACCACTTTGATAGGGTTATGACAAGGAATTCAATCAATTCCATCATTAACACCGCCAACTTGGTGGACTTGGATCGAGTAAGCAGCTTGACCCTTTCCAAAGAACAATTAATGGGTATTCGAGCTACAGTGATTAGTAGCATATCATACATCGCATTAATGCTATATATATTTTGTTTTATCTCAATTTTGTGCTACTAGAGTGTTTGTGGTGCTTCAGATGTCTGGTAATAAATAAGAGAAAGAAAAAGAGAAATTTCAAATGCAAGAAGAAAGGACTCAAATGAAGCCAAGATGACTTGTTTGTCAGGCATAAAGACCCATCTGCAAATTAGGAAGGGCCCAGATGAAATCCAGAGGGACCTGAATGCACGACAAATATTTCGGCCACAACAATCCTTCAAAACAATGATATTGGGGAGTGTTTGGGTAATTAAAGACAAACAAACTCGAACCAGTGGACCAAGAGTGCACCCTACGTGCAAAATAAGACAATTAAGTAACTGAAGAAAATTAGGGCAGATGGACCCAATTGAACCGCCAGTGGCTGATCCAATGGGTTCAATTAGTCCATCTCTCAGGTCTTCGTCTTTATTATAGGTTGCACCATACTATAGAGAAAGTTATTACATCGGTCAGATTGCTTCCAGATCCATCCAAATCTTTATTTCTTCTATAAATAGACTTGTAATGCCTCTTCTCCTCTTCTTCCTTCCTCTCTCATTATGTTAGTTTTCTTTCTTGTTAAGTAGACTAGGTTTTATTTATTGTTTATTAGAGTAGCTTTTAGTTTCTTAATTAGTACTACAGAGGAGAAGAGGAGAAACCTTGTAATCTTTCATTTTAATCTAGTTTTTTATATTTCCATTATGGTTTTGGGTTGTTTTATGTTTTCTTGAGTTTAGGGATGAGTAGGTAGTAGTCCATCCCCATTGGCGGTGGGGGGGGGGGTAGGAAGGTGATGTGATTATATGATGTATTAGGTGTGTGTGTAAATCATAACTTTTGAACCTTATATGAGTTCCATAACCATCTAATGGGATTTTCATTCTTATCTTTGATGTGCTAATGCTCTTGAGTGATGCTTAGAAGATTCTTAGATTAGTGGACCTACTTTGTGGGGAATGATGAAGTGAGGATAAGGATGGAGTGGATAATGGTGTAACATGACGTGTATGCATGTGCTTATGTTGGCCTCATCCTTATTTCATGTGGAGACATAGTGGGGTTTGGTCATTATATTAGTCTCATCTCAATTATTGTCTTGTATGTTTTAATGATAATGTTTTATCTTATTTCATGTGGAGACAAAGTTGGATTTAGTTTAATGGATTTCAAGTATTACATGTTGTGATGAGCACCAATGAACACACACACATGTCCGCATATTCTCATATTCATTCTTTCTCTACCCCTAAAGGATTTATTTTTATTGTTTGTTTTCTGATTTAGTACGCATCGTAGTGTAATTCCGATATCATATTTCTCTTTTCCTTTCTCTACTTGAGTATTATGGACTCTGACTCGCACGCGCTCCTCGTGGAAACGACCCATACTTTTTGCGTTTTAACCGACACCATGTACTTGCAGTATTATAACTGAATCAATCATGTTTTTGGCTTCGTTGCTGGGATGCCATTTTTGTAGTCGAGTTCACCATTTTGGTAGGGTTTTGTTTTTACGTTTCGTTTTCTCTTTTTGTTACTTGATAAGGGACTAACTAGACAGAGGAGCTTTACTGTGGGAATCAAGGATCCAGGAGAAGTTTGGGGACCAGATTCCCCAAACAATCTGCCATTGGCGGATTTGCATCCGTCAGTGGCATTTTTGGTAACTCTTTTTGCCTTTTGGTTTCATTTGTAGCTGGTTGTTGCTATTCCTAGTTGATATCTGCTATTGTCTACTTCATATATGCTTTGTGTTGATGCCACTAATTAATCTAAGATGCATATTCCCTAGTTTTAAGACAACTTGGCCTCTAAAAATCAAAGCAAAAGATTAGATTGTTTGCCATGTAGGTCATGCATCATCTGTAGACCTTGCACACATATTGTCTTTCCTTTGATTTAATTACTTGTTGTCAATTGCTGATGTGAGGTACGTACACCCATTCTCTCATTCATGCATGGTTAGAGCATGCATTAGTTATTAAGGCGCATCAGGACAAGAGTGATGCAAGTGATTGATTGATGTGTTGATTTCTATCTTAGGATTCAAAACAACCTAAGGGGGGTCACTCCTTTCCTTAGGCTTAAGAATCACTCTTAATTAAGAGCCTTAATTTAAAATCAAGTAGACATTGGACCCTAATGACCCTGGGTGAATTAGGAGACTTATCCGGTCGTGGCCGTCATAGCCTAATCGACGTCGCCCACTTTGTCGATAGTAGGAGAGACGAGATCTGCGGATCTTGGCTCATTTATTGGGTTTTGTGGTTTTCGTTGTAGGGAGGTGAGGCATGTTGAGACCATGTGACCTTGCAGTTAAGTGTCGTCTAGCAGTAAGTACCTATAGTGACCTTAGGGTGTTTGGGCCGTGTTGTCTAGATTAGGCTTCTACCCTCACCTTGACCCACGCTAGCTCTAGGGATTCTTCTCTTCTCCTCTGTGTCATCTTCTTCTCACATACTTCTACATTCTAGTCTACTCCCCTTTACACTTTTGCGAGCTTGGCCTCGTGGTGGTGAGAGTGGTTGACTCGAGAGTTGTGTGTTGAGATAAATGGTTACATGGGCGACCATCTATTTCATTCCTTGGACTAAGACTATTCTCCCAAGTATTTCAGAGGCATGCTTATTGGGATGCCTCAGACTAACACCCTGCATGGTTAAGACAATCTTAATTGTGTGGTTGAGCAGTCTTCATATTGGGGTAATGTGAGAGAGGCACAAACTGCTAGACCACCATCAAGTTGTTTCAGATAATATGTTGGTCAACTAACTGAGACAATACAATAAACTTTGTATTCCTTCATGCGTGCGGTAGAGGATATGAGTGCACTGGTGGCTCTTCTAGCCGTACTGTCTCACTGTTGCGGGTGGAGTGGTCACATTATCGGGGAATGTCCTTATGTTCCCCAAAAGCCTGAGTATGAGCACACATTTTCGCAAAATACTCAATGTGACATTTATGCATCCGCGTACAACACAAGAGGGATGATTCACGGGGAGATAATATTGATTCAAATTTTTATACACCATGCCCACCCTAGTATCCTCCTCCCGAATATCCAAAATTTTACCTACACCCTACTACCAATCATTGAACTCATTCTCAGTCCATCAACACCCAACCCAAAATTTTCCCCAAATTCTAACTTGAGCCTCACAATTGACCCCAAACTTGATTCCTTACAACAAACCCTCCAAACGTTCATGGAAACCACTCAAAATTTATTGAAGTCCAACTTAAATTTCTTGCAAACTATGGAAAGGCAAGTGAGTCAGATGACATAATAATTATGTGAATGTGAGGAGGGTGACCTTTCTTGTCAATATGAGGATTTATCTTCTTATATCGAACCACCACCACATCCACAAATTCAAAGCATAACCTTTCAAAGTCAAACTCTGATGGACTTGGGGTTTCAATTCACGATCACTTGGTGGGGATTCGATTCCAGTTGAGAATAACATGGGCCAGTTTCATTATGAGTCGATAGAGAATTGTGCGTTATCTTTCCGTCATGTGATCCTTGAGCCACATGATCTTAATGATGTGCCTCTTAAGGACTCACCATTGGTGGAGCAAGAGCTCCTTAATACCCCTAATTTCATACGACCTGGTGAGGGTTTGCCTCTCACTAATGTTCCTGATCATCTTGAACATGAAGGGACACCAAACAACTACATTACCAACGAGGGTATTAGGAGTTCCTTAGAGGACACATTAGGTAAGAGACTCACTTTCTGTTAGCCTGGTTTGTTGGGCAAGAATAACAAGATTCTTGACCTCGTTCGGACACACCAAATTGTTGGTTGGAGAGTTTGGATTGATGATTCTGATTTTAATACCGCAACAGGGGAAACTCTTCTTCCGTTGTGCAATATTTGCCAAGATCTTGAGAGGTTCGAGCTCTTTCAGTTTGATTCTTGGAATCAGATGCCTTTGTGTCTAATTGGTAAAACCTCTCCCGATATTTGGGACACTTTGTGAGGGGCCCCTTGATTAACATCATCTCATGCTTATATTTGTATCTTATATCCATTATCTTTCACCTAAACAATTCTACGTGATGAGTTTTATGTTTGAATTTCAGAAATAAATAGGTTTGAAGAGATGAAGCATAAAAGGACCCAAAAGCAGGGAAAAATGATTGAATTGTGAGACCTAGGGACTAAGATGCAAGGGAGAAGGACCAGAACGTAAGACCGAAGGACCAAAGAGCAAAACAGAAAACTCCACACCATCTTGGGGAGTATTTTTCTCAATTAGATTCTTGTCGGAGCTCCAATAAAAAAGTAGATGCATCAAAGACCAACAAAGAAATCCAGAAAAGCCCAAAATAAATTCCAGCCGGATCCAGACTATATAGACCGCTAATCGGCGGTCTGTTTTGGCCCAAATCCGCTCTGATTTTGGTAGGTCGTGTATTAGTGTGTATTTAGTCCATTTATGGTATTTGTTTAGTCCCACATCGGGGGATTGTCCCGGATTGCCTTTTCTTTGGCTATAAATAGAACTCTTCACCTTCTATTGTAATAACTTCACATTTTGAGTGACTATTCTTCCTACTAGAAGTGAGGCCTTAAAGCACACACTAAAGTAGGAGGATGCTACTTGAATTGTGAGTCATTTTAATAAAAGTTCTTTATTATGTTGTTTGTTTCATGTTGTTTGTTTTACTTTGTTTAATTTCATTTCATTAGTTTTAGTAGGTTAGTTAATATGCTTTCCTTGCTTAGTTTAATCATTAGTCTAATGTGTAGTGAGTAGTTCCATCCCCTTTGGGGGGTGGAGTAGATGTTCATACATGCAAATGAGAATGGAATGAATACGTTATTTACAATGTGTTGATAAAACATGAATGTATTGTTGCTTGTTTAGGATAGAATTTATAACATGATGAGTTTTGCTAAAATGATTAGACACCTCTCATGCTTGTTTAGGTTCTGAAATAAACAACTTGTATATGTAAATGTTAATCAACTAGGTTGGTGAATGGATTGATAGTTTTTGCCATAACATTTAGACACTTCCTATGCATGATAACACCACCTTTATTTGTGCTTAAAGAATGTGTTCAATGCCCACCTCTTTGCATGTGTGCACTCACTCCACCCCTTAGGGGCTTTCTATTTCTGAATTCCAGCACTTCTTTAGTTCTTAGTTTAGTTTGGTAGTTCATCGTTTGTTGTTTTCTTTCGCATTTCGTGCTTCGTAGTGTAGTGTAGCGTAGAGTAGGATAATCAAACTCTCTTCCCTATTTTTGCCACTTGATTTCTGATAAACAAGAGGCTGCTCACCTCCCTGTGGACGACCCATATTTACCACGTCTTCACCGACGCCGTGCACTTGCGGTTTAATATTAAACGTTTCATCACCTCTACACATGAGTATTTTGGCCCCACGTGGTATCATGTTGCCATTTCAAGTGCATTGACCCACTTTTGAGGTTCCCATTTGATATACTTTGAAAAGTGGCGATGATAACTTATTTTTGTACATAGTTATTTAAAAAAAAAAAAGAAGACTCCAAGAGTGAGCAGAGGTTGTTGTAGGCTCCAACTCTTATGTATTTGGGCACCATTTGTTTCACGTATTTGTCTCCCTTCTTAAGTATCTCACTGGTTTTAAGGGAAATTTGGGTTTGTGTCCATCAACTAGACCACGAAAATTTCCTTGTGTTTCAAAGTTTCGTGAGATCATAACTTTTTCATGCTAAAATACATGTAATATGATGCTTGCATACATTGAGGACAATGTATGCAACAAGTGTGTGAGGGTGCTTTACATATATGTATATGTGGAGTCAAGTCTTTTTCACTTTGTTTTTTGTTTTCTGTTGTATGTATTGATAGGGTCATGTTTGTATGTTTCATTTAACGTTGATATAATTGTTATACCATGATCTTTGGGTGACTTTCCTTCTATTGCTTGCCTAAATTTTCCATTTCCTTCAAAATCTTCACATGTTTACGAAAGAAAATTTTCCATTTCCTTTCTTGTTCCCCAATTTTATGTTATTCGAGTTTTTGTTCGAGGTGTTTCAGGTTATAGGTAATAAAGAGGAAAAAGGAACCAAAAATGACCTAAATGCAAGAAGAAAAGAGTTTTTTCAAGCATCTTGGACCAGTATTCATGCTCAATGACCCATTTGCAATTCAGGAAGGACCTAGATAAAATACGGAGATACCTAAGCATAAGGAAAACATTTTTGGTGTAAAAATCCCTCATTACCAAGATCTTGAGGAGTATTTGGGAAATTAGGGACAACCAGGCTTGAACTAGGAGACCTGGGGTGCACCCCATGTGCAAAATAGAAAACTTAAGCTTCTGAGAGAATGGGGTGCGGATCGAAGCCAAAAGATCCACTAATGGTGGATCCAAATCCACCACTGGTGGATTATTTTGGGTCTAACCCGCTCCAATTTGACCTGTGGCCCGATTCATGTTTATTTGGGTGCACTAGGCCAAAGTGAAATCGATTACAACCGTCGGATTGTTTCCAAATTCATCTACACCACTTTGTCTTCTATAACCAACAACGTTTCTCCTAACTTTCCTTCCTCTCTCCTATTACCATTAGAGTAGGTTATGTTTTACCCAATTTGGTTGCAAGTAGAGGAAGGTGGATGAAGGTTGTAATCTCACATTTTCTTTAATCTAAGGTTGGGTTCATGTTCCTCTTTTCATTAGCTTTCTTTCAATCCAATTAGTTTTTGATTTTGTTGGTTAGTTTTCTAGTTAGAGTTTTATGTCATGTTTAGTCTTAATCTCTTCATTTCCATGTTAGTAGTGATGATTAGTGAGTAGATCCACTCCATTTTTGGTGGAGGCAATGTAGTTGGTGGTGAAGTGTATGATGGGGTCCTAAGTTTGTTTCATTTCCACGTGTTTAATGTTATATCTAAAACTTTAAGCATGTTAAGCTTGTTTTAAATGAGTAGTGGCCACACTAGGTACTTGTTTTATGCTAGATCTATGTTTGACATGTTGCTTGTGATGAGTTTTATTTGATTATGGAATTGACTTGAAATGAATAGTTGTTTGATTTAGTTTATGTTGCCTGAATTAACTAAGGTTGTGCTTATGATTAATTTATGTTTTAATGGCCATACTAGGTGCTTATTCCATACTTGAGAATCCATGAAATTGGTCGTAACTTTATGCTAGCCTATCTTGGTCTTATATACCATGTAATTGTATGTGTTTCACACTTAGATTCCACACTAGCTTCTACTTGTAAATACACACTCTTACACATAAGCTTAATGGTTGGACACCCTCATGCACACACACCTCACTATTGCACCTCCACTACAAGGGGTTTAGTTAGATTGTTTTCTTCTATCTTAATTTACTTTAGTTTAGTTATCTTAGCCTAAAACTCTCCATTTATTTCTCTTCCCATTCGAGTATGGTGATAACAACAGCATGCACAACTCATTGTGGTATGACCCGTACTTGCCCAGTCTTCACTGACCCGTACTTGTCGAGGAGTTGGCCGTCATCGTTGTTGTTTCCACCATTTTGGTGGGGGGTTTTCTCACATTTTCCTTTTAGTTTTGTTTCTAGATAGGGGACAAAGGGGCGGGGGGACTTCATTGGGGAAGAGGTGCGCACTGGAAAGTTTTGGTACCAGAATCCCCAAACCGTTCGTCAGTGGCAAATTTGGTGAGGTCTTTTGGCTTCATGTTTCACCAGTAGCTCCATTTTTCTATTAGTAGTTGATATCTACCACTACTCACTTCACATATGTTCTGTTTTGGTGCCAGGAATTTATTTCACATGCATATTCCACTCTTTAAGACAACTTGGACCTTAAAACTCAAAGCAAAAGAGTAGATAAATTCCATCTAGGTCATGCACCATACATAGGCCCTGCACGCATCTTGTCTTTCCTTTACTTTACTTTGTTGTCATCGATTGCTGGCGAGAGGTACGACACCTTCTTCACTCATTCATGCATTAGTTTGCATGCGGATTGAATCAGTTATAATAAACCACAAGTGCACGACATTGGTGATGATGTGGCAAGTATGGGTCATGTCCACGAGCAGTTGTGCGCGTTGTTGTTACCACCCTACTCGAGTGGGAAAAGCGAGGAGAATGAAGGGATTATGCTAAACAAGCTACTAAACGATGAATTAATCAACAATTAAACTAAACTCCTTGGAGTGGAGGTGCAATAGAGAGGTGTGTGTGTATGAGTGAGTCTTCATTTGATTAAGTACAAGTGTGTAAAGTAGGTGACATCAGCTAGAAACTAGTGTGGAGTATAATTAACATCAACTACATTTACAATAATACATGACTAATATAGTTAGATTTCAAGTTAAGATGCACTTTGGGTTCTTAAGAATGAACTAAGTACCTATTGTGGCCATTAGGACATCAATTAACCATCCACACAACTTAAAACATTCATGCATTCTCTACTAATCGAGCATTCATACATAACATACCACTTCCATACAAAGATAAACCACACAAGAAACAAGATAAACTCTAGATTTAGCATGAGACAAATGCCTAGTGTGGCCATTATCCCATCTAATACAAGTTTTAGCCAGTTACAAGTATAGATCTACATTAAGCACATGAAATGACACAAGATAAGAAGAACCCATCATACACTTCACCATCAACTACATTTTCTCCACTCCAAATGGGGTGAATCTACAAATGAGGAAAGGAAGAAGAAACATTGTTCTTTATAGATGAAAGAGTGGTATAGATGAATATGAGAGCAATCCGACGATTGTAATAATTTTATCTATAGTCTGTTGGACCCATATAATCAAGGTGAAGCCACGAAAAAAATTGGGGACCCATTGGACCAAAATGATCTGCTAGTGGCGGATCAAAATGTGCCACTGGTAGATCAATTGGGTCCGATCGGCCCCAATTTTCTTAGTAAGTTAAACATCCTATTTTGTATGTCGGGTGCACTCTTGGTATGCTGGTTCAAGCTTGTTTGTTTTAATTTACCAAATACTCCTGAAGATCATGGTTTTGAGGGATTTTTGCTCCATAAATGTTTTTCGTACGTTCACGTCCTTCTGGATTTCATCCGGGTCATTCCTGATTTGCAGATGGGTCATTGTGCATGAAAAGCAAGACCATTTTGCTTCATTTGAGTCATTTCTTCTAACATTTCAATTTTTTTTCTTCCTTTCTCTTCTTTATTACCTAATACCTGAAATACCACGAAGAAACACTCGAGTAACATAAAATTAGGGTAAAGTAATAAATATATATAACATGAATAGAATGTATGATATGATACTAATAACATGCATTAATTAGTAAAGTTGCATTGGAACAATAGTGGTGAGAGTGTTTGATTAGAGGGCTTGATTGCTGGTTTAGGGATCAAAATATCCTAAGGAGGGTTCTTGATTGATTCGTTTTATATTAAACCGCAAGTGCACGACCGTGTTGAAGCGGTGGCAAATACGGGTCGATCCACAGGGAGGTGTGTCGACTTTTGGTTTGTTCGAAGGCGAGTGGTAAAGAAAGGATAGAAAGATTGATTACACTAAAGTACACTAGAATGCAAAAGGAAATGAAAGATAAGCAATAAAAACTAAACCCCATAGGGGGTAGAGAAATAATGTGAATATAAAGATGTGTGTGTGTGTGTGTGTTCAATTAAACTCCTCACAACATGTAGTGCGTGAAATCATAAAACTACATCCAACTTTGCGTCCACATGAATTAAGATAAGACTACATCATTAAAACATACAAGACAATAATTGGAATGAAGCTAAATGAACTCATGTATAAAGACTAGACCCTACTATGCCTCCACATGAATTAAGATAAGACTATATCATTAAAACATACAAGACATTAACCAAGGTACATACACTACATCTTGTGTTTCCAATATTAATTCCATCCATATCCTAACCTTATCATTCCCCATAAAATAGGTTCACTAATCAAAGCATAGGCTAAGCTTCATTCAAGAGCATTAGCATATCAACGATAAGAGTGGAGACCCATTAGATGATTATGGAAATCATATAAAGCTCAAGAGATTAAGATAACACACACTTAATACACTACATGATTATATCACATATTTCTCCACCCCCCAAATGGGGATGGAACTACTCATTACACTAACTATATTAACAAAATGAAGCATAATACTGAAATGAAACTACACTAAGCAAGCAAGAAATACTAAATAAACTTAAAAGGAAAGGAAAGACTAAACAAGCATGCACAAATTAAAAGACAATATTAAAAGAAACTAGAACAATTATTTTACTAACAATGACTCACATTGAAGGTAGCATTCTTCTCCACCTTGAGTTTTTTCTTCAAGGCTCACTCCTTAGTAGAGAGAATGCCACCAAGCAATGGGTAATTACAATGGAAGGTGAAGAGTTCTATTTATAGGCATGGAAAAAGCTAATCTGGAACAATCCCTCGATGTGGGAGTAAACAAATACCAAAAATAGACTAAGAATACACCAATACACGTGCTTCACAAATCTTAGTGGATCCAGAGCTATCTGGACCGCCAATTAGTGGTCTATAAGCTCTTGATCCATTTGGATTTCGTGCTGGGCTTTACTTGAAGTATTTCTTGGTCTTGGATGCATCTACTTTGCCAAAATACTCCCCATGATGGTGTGGAGTTTTCTGTTTTGCTCTTAGGTCTTTCGGTCTTACGTTCAGGTCCTTCTCCCATGCATCTCAGTCCCCAGGTCTCACAATTAAGTCCCTTTTCCTGCTTTTGGGTCCTTTCATGGCTCTTCTCTTCAAACCTCTTTATTTCTGAAATTCAAACAAAAAACTGGTCACGTAGCATTGCTTAGGTGTAAGATAATGGATATAAGATACAAATAGAAGCATGAAATGATGTCAATCAAATACCCCCACACCTAAGTTTTTGCTACTCCTGAGCAAAACAAAGAAAGAGAAAAGCAAACGAGAAACAAGAAATCCTAACTCACTTTCGTAGGAATCACGGTTGCACTTAGCACATGCAACAAGCCGTTAAACCTCTTTGTTGCCAAGGAGGAGGAGTGTTGTCTCCTGAGGGTTTTCAACGGATATACTCACAAAATCCGAACAAGATGCATTATTCAATCTAAACTCTCGACTCGTTGGAAATATTATGTCGATCATTGGACGCGGTAATCCTACAGGCCGACTCTATAAAGGTAATCAGTTCACACACCTAGCCTAATGAACCATTCGTGCAAATTAAATAAGGAATTAGTGAAAGACATGGACAACCTCAACATCCTCAAGTGATACAAAGTGTAAAGTCCATTAAGATTCTTATTTGCATTTTTTTTCTTTTTGTTTCTTTTCTCATTTTTGTTTCTTTTCTTTTTATTAGTTTGAGTTTCATTCTCCCAGGGTCAGGTTTCGTACATCATTGCCCATGAGAACTTACACTATCACGTACACCTTTCCCCAAATCTCCACATAGGGCAATCCCTACCACCCGTGTAACGAGAGTTCGGTCGGCGCATACCAAGTCAGATGACTCGAAAGCACCACGCACAAAGTCCCCTCAGACCTACTTTCCCGAGTGATAGGAGCCGTGCGAGAAGAGAGAACACCTACTCACTTATTTCTTATCTACACATGAACCAAAACCCCAACACTTAATGTCTCACAACAAGATTTAAAGGGTCCTTGACAACAACAAACTTCCTTAAGTTAACAGACACGAATTATTGACTCATTAGGTTCAGGGTGGACTTCTTTGAATGTTTGAGCACTGAAACCCTATAATTACTCACCCCGAGGGAAAACTGGGGTGCATCCAAACGACTCGATAAATCCTAAAGCCATTGTACTAGATATCCTAATGCATCAAGTTCAAGATAATTTTGGGAGCTTTCTTTTAAGGTCATCTCATTCAAAGGATCAAACTGAAAGAGCTTGAACCTCTCAAGAGTTTGGGAAATAAGGGGCAACGGAAGAAGAGTTTCTCCCGTTGTGTTGCTGAAGTTATGATCGTCAATCCAACGAGGTCAAGAACCTCGTTAGGCATGTCCGACACAACAGGCGAACAAAAAGTGGGTCTCATACCCAAGGTATCCTCCAAGGAACTCCTAATACCCTCATGAGCAATGTAGTTGTTTGATGTTCCATCATTTCCAAGATGATCAGGAACAATAGTGAGAGGCAAACTCTCATCAGGTTGTTTGAAATTGAGGGTACTAGGGAGCTCTTGCTCCACCAGAGGTGAGTCTTTAAGAGGCACAACATGAAGATCATGTGGATCTAGGGCCACGATACCAAAAGGTAAGGCACAATCATGTGCCGACTCGTAATGAAGTTGGTTCATGTTATTCTCAATTGGGATCGAATCGTCCACCAAGTGATCATGAGTTGAAACCCGAAGTCCCTCAGACTAAGTAGGAGTTTGACTTTGAAAGATTGTGCTTTGAATTTTTGGATGTGGTGGTGGTTGTTTGATATCAAAAGATGAATCCTCATGTTGACAAGAAAAGTTACTCTCCTCACGTTTACGTAATTGCTGCGACATTTGACTCACTTGCAGTGCCATATTTTGTATGGACTGTTGAGTGGTTTTCATGAACGTAATAAAAGTTTGTTTCAAGGAATCAGGTATGCGGTCAACTATGAGGTCCAAGTCAGAGCTTGGGAAATTTGGGGGTTTGGTGTTGATGGGCTGAGAATGAGTCCAATGATTTGAAGTGGGGTGTTGGTAGAATTCTGGGTATTCGGGAGGAGGATACTGGGGTGCAAATGAAGTATAAGAATTTGGATATGAATTGTCTCCCCACGAATCCATCACTCTCGGGTTGTACGCGGATGCGTAATGGTCATATTGAGCATTTTGGGAAAAGGTATGCTCATACTCAGGCTCAGGGGGAACATAAGGACATTCCCCGATAACATGACCACTCAACCCACAATAGTCACACGGTACGGCTACTGGAGCCACCGGTGCACTCATGTCGTCTGCCATACGCATGAAAGAGGCCAAAGTTTGTTGTAATGTCTCAGTTTGTTGACCAGCATATGATCCGACGTATCTAGATGGTGGTCTAGCAGTCGGTGCCGCTCTCATACTACCCCAATATGAAGATTGCTTAGTCACACAATTAAGATTGTCCCAACCGTACTGGGTGTTAGTGTGAGCCACCCCAGGTTGCATGGGTCCAAAATACTAGGAAGAATTATCCTGGTCCCAACAATGATATGGATGGTCGCCCATGTAACCATCCATCTCAACAAAGAACTCTCTAGTCGATCACTCTCACCACCACGAGGCCAAGCTCACAAAAAGTGCTCGACTCGACCCTAAAATGCTACCAAAGAGTGTAAAGGGGAGGAGACTATAATGTAGAAGAAGGTGAGAAGATGATGACTCAGAGGAGAAGGGGAGAATCCTAGAGCAAGCGTGGGTAATGGGATCAGGTAGAAGCCTAACTAGCAAGCACGACTCAAACAATGTAAGGCAATGGGTCCTTAGGCTAGACGACGCCTAACTTCGAGGTCACTAGCCTCGACACGCCTCACCTCCCTACAATGAGGACCACAATGCCCAGCAAGTGATACCAGATCCGGAGATCCAGTACCTCCTACTATCGATAAGGTAGGCAACGCCGATCAGGCCGTGGCGGTCTCAACTAGATTACTCTCCTAGTGCGTCCGAAATCCTAGGGCCAATGTCTACTTGCTTTTGGTTAAGGCTTGATTAAGAGTGATTTTTGGGGCCAAGGAAAGGGTGATGAAATCCCCCACCTTATCTTTTATGGAACAACCCCTCCTTAGTAGCGTTTTGATCCTAGATCTAGCAATCAACACTCCAATCAAACGCTCAACTCACTCTTGTCCCGATGCACCTTACTAACTAATGCATGATTGAAACATGCATGAATGAGAGATTTTGGTGCACGTACCTCACGCCAGCAATCCACAACAAAATGTAAAGCAAAGAAAACACAAATGCATGCAAGGTCTACAAATGATGCATGACCTAAATGGCAAGAAGTCTAATCTTTTGCTTTGAGTTTTATGGTCCAAGTTGATTAAAGGGAATTGAAATTAAATCTGGGAGAAAACTAGAAATCACAGCATGCAAAATATTGCTCCCAGATAACTAAAGTGAAAGCATCAACTACCAGAAGAAAATTGAGAGCCAAAAACACTCACCAGGCCGCCAATTGGCGTTCCTTGTTGAAGTTCTTCTGCTCCAACTCGACCAGCAGCCACCCTGTGATCTCTAGGATCCCTGAAACTAAGGAAAACTGAAAAGAAAAAATTAAAAACCACTCGAATCATCCAAACCAAGGTCTGGACAGAGCACCTCCCCAGCAACGGCGCCAAAAACTTGATTGATTCATTTTATATTAAGCCGCAAGTGCACGGCCACGTTGAAGCGGTGGCAAATACGGGTCGATCCACAGGGAGGTGTGTCGACTTTTGGTTTGTTCGAAGACGAGTGGTAAAAAAGGAGAGAAAGATTGATTACACTAAACTACACTAGAATGCAAAAGGAAATGAAAGATAAGCAATAAAAACTAAACCCCATAGGGGGTAAAGAAATAATGTGCATATAAAGATGTGTGTGTGTGTGTGTGTAATCAATTAAGCTCCTCACAACATGTAGTGCGTGAAATCATAAAACTACATCCAACTTTGCCTCCACATGAACTAAGATGATAATTGGAACTCATGTATAAAGACATACAAGACAACAATTGGAATGAAGCTAAATGAACTCATGTATAAAGACTAGACCCTACTATGCCTCCACATGAATTAAGATAAGACTATATCATTAAAACATACATGACATTAACCAAGGTAAAGGCAACAAGAGTACATACACTACAACTTGTGTTTCCAATATTAATTCCATCCATATCCTAACCTTATCATTCCCCATAACATAGGTCCACTAATCAAAGCCTAGGCTAAACTTCATTCAAGAGCATTAGTATATCAAAGATAAGAGTGGAGACCCATTAGATACTTATGGAAATCATATAAAGCTCAAGGGATTAAGATAACACACACTTAATACACTACATGATTATATCACATATTTCTCCACCCCCCAAATGGGGATGAAACTACTCATTACACTAACTATATTAACAAAATGAAGCATAATACTGAAATGAAACTACAAATTACACTAAGCAAGCAAGAAATACTAAATAAACTTAAAAGAAAAGGAAAGACTAAACAAGCATGCACAAATTAAAAGACAAGATTAAAAGAAACTAGAATAATTATTTTATTAACAATGACTCACATTGAAGGTAGCATTCTTCTCCACCTTGAGTTTTTGCTTCAAGGCTCACTCCTTAGTAGAGAGAATGCCACCAAGCAATGGGTAATTACAATGGAAGGTGAAGAGTTCTATTTATAGGCATGGAAAAAGCTAATCTGGGACAATCCCTCGATGTGTGACTAAACAAATACCAAAAATAGACTAAGAATACACCAATACACGTGCTCCACAAATCTTAGTGGATCCAGAGCTATCTGGACCGCAAATTAGCGGTCTATAAGCTCCAGATCCATTTGGATTTCGTGTTGGGCTTTACTTGAAGTATTTCTTGGTCTTGGATGCATCTACTTTGTTTATTGGAGCTCCGACCCGAATCGAATTGCCACAATACTCCCCATGATGGTGTGGAGTTTTCTGTTTTGCTCTTAGGTCCTTCGGTCTTACGTTCAGGTCCTTCTCCCTTGCATCTCAGTCCCCAGGTCTCACAATTAAGTCCTTTTTCCTGCTTTTGGGTCCTTTCATGACTCTTCTCTTCAAACCTCTTTATTTCTGAAATTCAAACATAAAACGCGTCACGTAGCATTGCTTAGGTGTAAGATAATGGATATAAGATACAAATATAAGCATGAAATGATGTCAATCAGTTCTCCCATATAAGATAAGGTAGGGGATTTCATCACCCATTCATTTGCCTTAAAAATCAAACCTAACCAAAACGCTTAATCTAAATCAAGTAGACATTGACCCTAGGACTTCGGGCGCACTTAGGACCCATAACCAACTCTCAACGTCATGGCATGAATGTCTTCATTTGCTTAGTTGCATTGATAATTTTGGGACCTCTGGTCTTGACTTTCTCATTCGGCTTTGTGACCCTCAACCGAGGGAGGTGAGGCATTCAAGAGTGTGGAAAGTCGTAGTTAGGCGTCGTCTAGTCTAAGGACTCATAACCAACCTATGCTTATTTGAGCCGTGTTTGCTATATTAGACTTTGATTGGCTTCAGATTATGCATATATTCAAGTCTTATATCCTTTATTTTTAACCTAAGCAATGCTACGTAACGAGTTTTATGTTTAAGATTCAGTAATAAAAAAAAGTGAGATGAAGAGACGCAAAAAGGACCTAAGCGCAAGAAAAAAGACAAACTTGTGAGACTTATGGACTGAAACAACCAACTCGGGTGCACCAAACATCAACAAATCAATCCATCAAAGTGCCATTTGAACCAGGACCGGATTGGAGCAGTCCAGACCGCTATTTGGCTATCCCAAACTGCAATTTGGCGGTCTATTTATCTCCAAACCCGATAATGTTTAGATAGGTGTTCGATTAATGTGTTTTATGTCCATATATGGTATGCGTTTTAGTCCCATACCGTGGGATTGTCCCCGGTTACCTTTTTTCATGGCTATAAATAGATCTCTTCTTCATCATTTGTAATTACCCATTGCTTGGTGACATTCTCTCTACTTAGAGTAAGCCTTGGAGCAAAAAACTCAAGTGTAGAAGAATGCTACTTGTAATGTGAGTCATGTAAATAAAATAATTTTTCTAAGTTTGTTTTAATGTTGTCCTCTCTTTTAATTCTTTCATGCTTAGCTTAATTTTCTTTTATCTTAGTAGAAGTCATTAGAAGGTTTCCTTTTCTTAATGTAGTTTTTAGTTTAATGAGTAGTGAGTAAGTCTATCCCCATTTGGGGGGTGGAGAAGAAGGTGATGTGATTATGTGATGTATTAGGTGTGTAAGTTAATCTTAATCCTTTGAGACTTATATGATTTCAATAACCATCTAATGAGATTTCACCTTTATCTTTGATGTGCTAATGCTCTTGAGTGATGCTTAGCACATGCTTAGATTAGTGAGCCTATTTTATGAGGAATGATGAGGTGGGGATAGGGATGAAGTGGAAGAAGAAACATGACTTGTGTGCTCTTGTTGGCCTCACCATAATTAATGTCTTGCATGTTTTAATCATTGTGTAAATCTTATTTCATGTGGAGAAATAGTGGGGTTTGGTCTTCATGCATGAGTTCATTTAGCTTCATTTCAATTATTATCTTGTATGTTTTTATGATAGTGTTTTATCTTATTTCAGGTGGAGGCATAGTTGGATTTGGTTTTATGGTTTTCATGTACTACATGTGTGACGAGCACACGTGAACACACACACATACACATATTTTCGAATTCGCATTCTTTCTCTACCCCCTATGGGGTTTAGTTTTATTGTTTGTCTCTTGATTTCCTTATGCATTGTAGTGTAATTCCAACCTCATTTCTCTTTTCTTTTTCCACTCGAGTATTGCAGATTTCGACTCGCACGTGCTCCCTGTAGACTCGACCTATACTTGCTACCGCTTCATCGTGACCGTGCACTTGAGATATTTTAACTCATTCATTCGGACTTCTACCCTCACCCTTACCCACGCAAGTTCTGTGTTTTTTTCCTTTCTCTTCTAAGTCTTCTCATCTCCAATCAGCGTTATACTCTCCTCCTCTGATTACACCCTCTATTGGCGTGTGATTGTTGAGTCGATCACTTCTATGTGAGGTTGGACTCATCTTGGTGAAGGTACTCGGCTTGAGAGAGAGTTGATCCTCTTGTTTAGATGGATGGTCTAGGTGATCGTCCCTCTCTGCCTTGGGCTCCCTTGGAGAAAGTGGCCTCGTCATCTCTTGGAAGTGAGGGAGATCGGGTTCCATACATGGAGTTCCTCGGTCCACTCCCACCACCACATAGACTATCTCCTCCCCCGACTCGGGATGAAGAGGGCCTCGATCGTGGGAGTACCACCACCCTTAGCTCATCATGATTGATTGTGGGGTCAAACCCATCCTGTTCGTGACGTACAACCGTCTTACATAGTTTTGTTTATGACAGACTCAACTATAACACCCGCATATTATTGGAGTCGATGTATTAGGGTCGTTTGCCAAATGAAACCCATTGATGAGGTATGAGATACTTTTGAATTAGTGGCTGAACGAACCCTTGAGTTGGACACACAGAGAGAGACACCAAGTGCTGGATCATAGCAAGTCAAATCAACTATCACGTCCGAGGTAAAAATGGCATATGCGTAGGATAGAGAGTTTGCAGTTGGACTGAACTACTGTAGCTCAGGTCGCTTCTCTCGCTTGTAGTAGGAGTGGACTTATGGGACATAGTGACTTGGAATGTGTTTATGCTTTAAGAAAAACTAAGTATGCAAATGCGATGTATCAACAACGCCCCTCTAACGACCCGTACAATCACTCCTAGAACCCAAGATGGCAAAACCACCCCTACTTCTCTTGGGGGCCTAGTGGGGGCCACAGTCAGAGCTCGCACGCTCAACCCCAATTCCCACTTATTGCCTCCACGCCCATCGATGAGCTACCAAGCACCACATTAAAGGTCTCAACCCTATACTCACCAACCTCGTCAGGCCTCATTTTCAGGTTATTCTTGTTAGACGCTACCCCATCAGTATTTTGACCTTTGGGTTTTCTTTCTAGAGCAAACCCTTCAAACGTTCATGCAGAACATGTAAACCATTCTTTCATCCAACAACACGTCAGTCAAAGCATTGGAAGTGCAAATCAGCCAGTTGACTCACCAACTAAATGAATGCGAGAAGGTTCCGTTGTCGATTCAACTTGTGGTGAACCACAGGGATCAACCTAAACATGGCAATTAAAATGTACACAACATTGAAGATAACCCTTCCGAACATGCAAATGTTCTCACTACCTTTAGATCGGGAAGGGTTGTCAACAAAAATGTGGAAATGCCTGCATTTGAACCTTTGAACGACTCTCTAGAAACTGGTCCTGAGCCTCCAAAAGAACCCATTCTTGAGACTCATCTTGTCGATGCCTTTATGCCCAAGGCACCATTTCCCTATAGGTTGGCAAAGAAACAGGATGAGCATTGGGACACTAGTAAATAAAAGGGAATATATGTCTGATATACGTCGGATATACGACACCTCTAACCCGACTTCTATTTATGTGTCGTATATACCTAGACGTAGGTCGCTCAATAGCCGACGTCTATTCTTTAGGTATACACGTCGGTTGTTCCCCCCAACCGACGTCTATACCTAGAGGATAGACGTCGGTTCTACCTAGTAACCAACGTTTATTCTCTGGGTGTAGACATCAGTTGTACCTAATAGCCACCTTTTTTGAATGGGATAGACGTCGGCTATTAAGTACAACCGACGTCTATACCCTTACCAAATTAAAAAAAAGTACAAATGTAGCAATCTTAGATTCCTGCATAACAAACACATTCAACATGCACAAGAAAAACATTCATCATACACAACAAATTCATTCACAAACACAAATACATACACAAGCACACTCATTCAACCACAAACATACATACACAAACATTTGACATTCATTCACAAAGATGTTTGATTATATTAAAGATCATATTGTATGTTGGTAATACAAGTAAACATGTACAAAGAAAGTGTTATTGATATAAGAACCTCTTAGTTCATTAACAAGTTTCTGATAAAATAGCGAGTCCATCGGTCACAAGTATCATCGAGCTCCTGTTGCGAGTAGGGATCGCTATTCTGTTGGAAGACCTATAAAATACAAGTAAAAATATTATTATCTAAATAATGAAACTATAATTATACAACCGAATAACGATCTATATTACCTCGGATAGGGATACATTTTGAGATGCAATTTCTAGGATTTCCCACATGTATCTCATCACGTAATAACCACATTTCGTATTTTCAGTCTTCTTGCGGTACTAGAAAATATAAATTTGCTAAATATATGTTCCATTGATTACTTGACTTAATTAACAAAATTGGGAGAAAAAACTTACTCCCATTCCATGGCATGTTACTCCCATTTTTGGGGTTGTTCTCCTGCCACCTAACACTTTGTAAATCTTCATTGTCATGAGTAGCACAAGTTATTCAACATGAATTCGATAATACTAATAAAAATACACGGATTACAAATATGATGATTAAAGTGAACTTACATTGAAACACGTTTCTTGATGGATTCCCTTGGTTTAATCGACCCCAACGGATCAAATCAATATGCTGAATTAGTCTCGGGGGCATAGAACAACCATCCAAGGAGCTTTGTTTATATATATAATTAGAAGTTTATTACAAAATAAATTTCCACTTACTTTGAATTAACAAATTTACCTCTCATGATAAGGAGGAGATAATATCTTTTGTCTTGTTCTTTCATGAGAGTCGCAAGCTGACCCAATTTATCAACATTCCCGGATATATAGGTAGATGGATTGACAAATCCAAATAGTCGATTGTCGAGAAAGACTGACCTTCTGGCGTCATAAAGGTGCCGAAAAAAGTAAAAATTAAATTATGTTATTATTAGGATAAAATTATTTGAACCATTTCATTTTAGACAGAAGAAAACACTCACTTCACTTGCACGTTGCTAATCATTATGCAAATTGATCCATCACCAAGAACTGCATAACATTCTCTTTGACGATGTATAAAGCCGGAGGCAACCCTTAACCCCCTCCTCCAGATCCCAGGCAGTTAAGGATTGTCATTCCCTACCTACAATTATTTGATACAACATTTTGCACGTATTTGGTAGCAAATTAATGTCCATCGAAGGTTGGTTGTTTGACCTTTTGTTTTGACGCTTGAAGCCTTACATATATATATATACAAACGTTAAAAATACTTTTGAAATTGAAATATATTGGCTTTCAAAATTAAAGTGTACATTGTGTTTGTCATTTAGCTCTACTAAATGACAAAGCCAAAAACAGAAATAACCAAAAAAAACTATAGAAGAAGATTCTAAGAAATGACTGCATAAAATAAAAAAAATATTTATCCAAGACGGATGTTTAACTTAGCAAACAAAAAAATTACAGCAATTTTTTTAGAAACACATGGATATCCATAAACAAAACTAAAACTAAACAATTCACAGAGACCAACAAAAAGAAGACTAGCATGAACCAACTAAAAACTTATTCGTGTGAAGATTTCATAGCCACGAGTGCATTAAATATAGATACATATCCCAGAAGCAAATTGGACCTAAGAAAAACAGAAAATAACAAACAAAAGCTTACATGAAATAAGATTTCCCTAAGAAAACCACTATATTTGATGAATATAAGTACACCAAAATATAGTTTAGGACAAACCACAAAACCAACAAAGATTTTCAGAAAAAAAAAACTTTACACAAAGAAAGCAAGAAAAAGAAGTAGCTCAGCTGAAAATAACAATCTGAAATAACAAAAATAATCTTAAATAAAATATGATTTCTACATGAAAAATCCTTCATTAGAATTTATATGAATATACAAGAACGAAAATTAACAAAAAAGAAAAGAAAGCCCACAAATATTTTTAGAAGGGAAAAGCTTTAGACAAAATCAAGAAGCAAATTAAGTTACACTTAAGAACAAACTCAAAGTAACAAACACAATAATTAAAGAAGATTTCCATAACAAAACCACTATATTTTTGTACAGACACGCATCCAAGGATCAAATTTAAGGACAAACACCAAAACCAACAAAAAATAGTTTGAAAGGAAAAGGGTGCAAACCAGTTACAATGGCAGTAAGATTATAGGCATCAATTCCTTCCGTGACTTGTTCAGCTGTCGAAGCAGAACGAAATCCACTTGGACCCTTCTTTCCTGTAACAAGCCTTATCCAATCCATGATCACATCCATGGCTAAATAATATAAAAACCAATTTTCTCAAACTAACGTATATTCTCACTTCTTGTTGTGTACTAGAGTTATATGAAGAGCCATAGTGAGAAGGGTCTCTTATATATTAAAGAACCAATTACAAAACTAGGCTTCGCATTCTCCCCAAAACACCAAACTCGTAAATTCAAACTCACCTAAGAATCTAAAATCCATACAATTGATCTTTCACAAGTTGAATCTTAGATTTTCGTGCTCTTCCACAAACAGTACAAGAAACAAAAACCAAAAGAAAAATTAAAAATGTGGGAAACAAAAGGTGAAAATGGGGTTTACTTCTAAGGAAGAGGAGATGCGGAGGCGTTTTGGGGCTTCGAGTTTGCGGAGGAAACTGTCAAAGTGGTGGGGGGCATGCAGATCTCTGCGGACGTCGCAGAGGCTAGGATTTGCAGAGATCGGCCGTGGAGACTGGGGTTTGGTCGGATATCGGTCATGGAGGAGGTGGGGTTAGCGGAGGTTGGGGTTTGCGAGGGGTTTGTCTGGAATAAATGAAAAATATGTAACTCTTCGATCTCTATAAAACTATAGACGTCGGTCATACACACAAGCCGACGTCTAAAGACTAGGAGAATAACCGTCGCAGTATAAACGTCGGCTTCCGTGGGTATTCAAACAACCGACGTCTATAGGACCCTATAGACGTCGATTGTTGTATTGGCCGACATCTATTGGGCGATGAGTATAGATTATTCTGTGAAGGGAATGTATTCTAAAAGTTTTACTTTTATATATCAATTATTATGAATCGAATGTGCAAACAATCACTACAATAGTTTTCCCCTTTAGCCACGGTACTTATCCGTGGCTGTAGCTAAGTATCCGTCGCTATGGAGCAACAGCCACGGATTTTTACCGTGGCTATTGCTGGCGTCACTATAGGGTATCAGCGACGGATTGTGTGACGGATGTGTACCGTTACTGATATTTTTTGGAGGGAAAAAATGGCGGGATGGAAAAGACCTTTAGTGACGGATGTTAAGACCTTTAGTGACGGATATATCCCGTGGCTAAAAGTTTTTCTCAGAAAAAAAAATATAAATTTTCAGCATTTAATAAATCACTAATACACTTATATTTATAAACATATCTAGATTCATTCTAATAACTTACAACCGTGCAATAAATAAAATATAAACATTAACATAAACAATTATATAATACAAAATGAATATGATCTTGTCAAATAACACTAACAATATTCAAATTGATATTTCATTCCGAATCAATATCCTAATCGACAAATAAATTGCTCGAATAAAGCACAAATGCAACACAAAACACTGTCAAATTCAGCACAAATCACTACCAAAATAAGTCAAGATGCAGCCGAGTTGCAGCCAAAGATTCAATCCAAAATCTCAGCACAAACTCCAGCAACTTCAGCACACAAAATAGCCCTTCAATTCAGTAATAAAGAAGCCCAAATGTATCTCAAGCACAGCCTACAATCGCAACCAAAATTTGACACTTAAATAGCCTAGTTGCAGCACAATATTAGCTCAATTATTCAGCACAAATGCAGCAGAGGATTAGATGTGATTCAGCTCAAAAATTCAGCACAAGAGAGACACAATAATTCATGATTAATCAAGCAAATACCAACTCAAGTCAAGACAAAAATTAGCAATTGAAGACAAAATCAGAATTTTAAGAGAGCTCAATTTCAAGTCAATAATTAGCCAAAGTCAATAGAATAATCCAAATATGAATCAACAACTATTGTACTCATCTAGATAGCCATGTTTATTAGCAACTTACATGACATGATCTTTTTTATCTTTCATCTCCTTCTTAGGACAAGCCAAGTTGCAAACTTTGCCCATTTGATCTTCACATGAGCATATGAATCCATTTAATCCGTCGCTACAAAAACCACATAACCATTTGAACTGTTCAACTCAAATAATCAAAAGGAAAATAAATAAATATGAAACTGAAAATAAAAACTCTACCTGGTGCTGCGGTCTTTTCATATGTTAAATTTAGATTGGCACAAGCAAACATATATTGTCAAAATATTGTCCAATTTTCTTGCACTACACATTGACTAAAGCACCTATACCTGCAGAGAGCAACATGATGTATTGTGAAAAGGAAGGCAGCTGCTCGTCTCAAGTGGTTCGAGACCCAACATCATGACCATTGAGGTGATGAGTTCCTTCCAAACTTCTCGAAGCAACTAAAGTACGATGTAAATGATAATGCCACCTAATTTCGATTTAGAAAAATCATATGCCTAGGACTCTCTTTTTAACGTGATGTATCCTATTGTCTCCCCTCAATTTTCATATCTTGGCAAATAAAGACAAAGGTGTTCTCGTGACACCTTGAGAAGAGATATAACCTGCAAACCCAACCTCAAACAAATGTCAAACAGGAAATATACAAAAAGCAAAAGCAAATCAGCAAAAGCAAAAGAAATATACAATTTTCAGTTAAGCACACTGAAAAGAAAATCCAAACAGCAAAAGCAAGCATGGTAATTGATTGCAAAATGATATAACATGCATCATCACATACTTCATCGTATGCCTTTTCATCGTCATACTTTCTCAATAAATAGAGAATGAAAAAAAAACAACTTTCCATAACTTGTTAGCAGGAAGGCAACCCCGAGATCCTTCCGCCTCAGATGGCCTCGAGGAGGTGCCAATAGAGTGACAAATCAGATATTTCACAACAAATAATCAAAACTTTCCTACACAAGAAATCAGATTAAACTAATAAAATTAAACTAAAGCCGAATGTACGAGCCTCCTCCATCTAAAGCTACTTCCAATGATCTATCCTCGTCTTCAACACAATCTATGAACCCAAAACAATGAAAAAATCACACATTTCATCCCTAAATTTGACATTTCAAAGAACCAAAACAAAAATTCTAAATGTTCATTTATCCACAGTAATTCCCAGATCCACGGTAGTTATAAGCATCTCAATAATTCGAATTTTCAGAATTCCTTTTAAAAGTTCTTCCACTCTTGATATGTATTGTTGATTGAAGATAAAAATGATGAAAAAAGATAGATGAGAAGAAGTGGAGAACAAAGACCTTTTGCACTCTCTCATCTTTGCAGTGAGTTCATCCAACTGTTAGGTCTGTCTATTTGGATCCTTGATCTTATCGAGCTTCTAAAATCCATTTCTGCGGAAAAGAGAAGAAAACAAAGAAAAAGGCAATGTTACCATCAAAAAAGAAAGGAAGCTGCAAAGGTTAGGTTAAACACAAAAAAAAACAATAAGAAAGATAAGATTGTTAGTTGGTTATTTGTCTTCTTCCTTTAATTCCCAAATCAAAACTTCAAACCAACAAAACCAACAAGAAGACGATGATGAAGAAGAGAAAATATTTGGCATTCAAACCAAATTGGACACAACCAAACCCCAAGTAGCCAAATACCAACAAGACAAAGCAGAACAACAAATCTAAGCAAATTGACTTCCGACGGTGAGGAGAGTGCGAGTGATGCCGTCGAACGGCGATGGTGGCGGGCGAACGACTAGGGCAGAGGATGGAGAATATGGGCATAGAGGGAAGCCCGCGGGGGTGGAGGAAGGACGGTCAGAGGCAGGGCGGGCTGGAGAAGGGACGGTCGGAGGTGGGGCGGGCTGGAGAAGGGACAATCGAAGGATAAATGGCGTAGTGTCTGGGGCTTTTGGTGACTTGAGGGAGTTGGGGGTGAGGGTCGGTTTTGGGTTTTGTTTAAAGGGTACAATATCCACGGTTTTGTGTTTTGTGTTTTGGGTTTTGACATCTGCCACGGGCAATATCCATTGCAGAGCCACGCCTATCCGTGGCTGATTTATCAATCAGTGACGGATAAGGCAGCTACGGTTTTCGCTACCGTGGCTAAAATCATGCTTTCTTGTAGTGAATTTATTCCTTGATTAATATATTTGTCTTTTAGAAGTGTTAAGGAAGATGCTCTAGGTCCTTAACTGTAGAGCTCCAAAACATAATGGTTTATATAAATCAAAAGTTGTTCACAATCATGGTAATTGAAATGGAACATTATTTACTGAGATAAGATTGTTGTGTTGGTCATCGATTGTTGTAGCTCTACAAATATTTGACGACACGAGTATATAAAATGGGAAAACGGTTACCTTTATCTTTTGAATAGACCTAACTAGTAAAACATTATAGATATGTGTTATGTGTCATTAATGTTTTCATTGTGTCTTGAATCTTAAGATATGAGACTTATATCTTTTCACATAAGAAGTGATCAATTTGATTAGTGTCAAAAGCTATCAATGAGTATAGTGATAAAGACAATGGTTGGTTGAACATGACTTATGCTGGAAAAGATAACTAGTCAAAAGATAATCATTGCCCCTTTTAGTTTGAGTGATGATATTAGTAGGCCATTGATAAAGCAAAATTATAATGTTCACAATGTGACTTGAGTTAAGTCACATATTTATAATTAGCTTGAGATATCAAGAAATGAGTATATAATACAAATGTGATACAATTCTACTTTGTATATACTCTTAATATCATGACGCAACGGATGGACTGAAGTGGTGCACTTACATCACTAAATGGATCGTGTTTAGTTCGAGTGGAATAAGACATCTATGCTAATTGGATAACTATAATGTGTAGCTAGATAACACTTATAGTTTATGATATTAAGTGTTTATGGTATTAAATGTTTAATATTATTGCCTAACCATACACAACCTAATAGGGTTCATTAAACATCAAGAAATCAAGCCAGAATCGAGAAACCAAAATACAGACTCGATCAGACATATCCAGACCTTCAATTGGCGGTCCAAGACCTCCACAGCGGTCCAAATATGTTAAAATGCGACATTGTTTGGTAGGGTGGTGTACTATGTTCTTTTATGTCCATTTATAGTATGCAATCAGTACCATATCAGGGGATTGTCCCGTATTACCTTTTTCCATGCCTATAAATAGAACTCTTCCTCTCCTTTTGTATTCATCCATTGCTTGATGGCATTCTCTCTACTTGGAGTAAATCCTTGAACCAAAACTCAAGTGGAGAAGAATGCTACTTGTAATGTGAGTCATGAATAAAATAAATTTTCATAGTTTTGTTTTTAATGTTGTATCTTTTTAATGCTTGCATGCTTAACTTAGTTTTGATTTCCTGATCTTAGTATAACTTGTTAGAATGCCTTTCTTCTTTAGTTTAATTGCTAGCATAATGTGTATTGAGTAGTTCCATCCCCTTTTCGGGGTGAAGATGATGTACATATATGTTGTGAAGTTTGAATGTTTCATGAGTTTTTGATTGTGTACACTTGCATGTTTATATGTTCATCGGGGGTATTTTAATCATCTACATGTTGGAGGATTTTTGACGAGTTTCGTCATAAGATTTAGACCCTTCCCATGCTTAGCTTCCTCATGTTTATTGACTGAAATTTTCTGTTGAATATGCTACATGTTAGTTAAGTGTTTGTATTTGTGGTTGCTTGCTTGATTGATTGAAGAAACATTCTTTTGATGAGTTTTGCCATAAGATTTAGAGACCTCCCATGCTTAGTTTGGGTCTTCACACGAGTTTATGGTTTTTTATGAGTCTTGCCTCATTTTTAGACACTTCTCATGTTGAGCCTAGTCTTATGATAATCAAGTAGTAATTGCCGATACGTTGTGTGAATGGATGGATAAGTTTTGCCACATCTTTAGACACTATCTCTGCATGAAAACACACACACGACACACATACATACATGCTTACATGTAGGAGTGTGCATCCGGTCCGGATCAGACCGAATACGTTTGGCCCAGAGACCGGAGCAGACTAAATTTTTAGCTCAAAAAAAAACCGGACCGGTCCAGATTTTCAACGGGGTCCAGACCAGAAACCGAACTGCTTGGTTCCGGTCCAGTTTTTGCACAACCCTACTTACATGCATCATTCATCACTTATTTCACTTCATATGTGCACGCACTCCACCCCTTAAGGGTTTTTCTTCTTGATTTCCAATCTTTCATTGCTTTCTTTCACATTTCTTACTTGCTAGTTTAGTGAAGTTTCACTTTGCATAACCAAATCTCTTCTCCCTTTATTTACCACTTGATTTATGACAAACCAGAGGCTACTCATCTCCCTATGGATTGACCCGTACGTGCAACCGCTTCATCGCGGCCGTGCACTTGTGGTAATTAATAAAATGTTTAAACAGTAATTCACATGGAACATTAATTACTGAGATAAGATTGTCGTGTTGGACGTCGATTGTTGAAGTTCTACAAATATTTGATGACACGAGTATATAAAATAGGAAAATGGTTACTTTTATATCTTGAATATACTTAACTAGTGAAACATTATAGATATGTATTATGTGTTATTAATGTTTTCACTGTGTCTTGAATCCTAAGATATGAGACTTATATCTTTTCACATAAGAAGTGTTCAATTTGATTAGTGTCAAAACCTATCAATGAGTATAGTGATAAAGACAATGGTTGGTTGAACATGACTTATGTTGGAAAAGATAGCTAGTAAAAAGATTATCATTGCCACTCTTACTTTGAGTGATGATATTAGTGGGTCCCTTGATAAATCAAACTTATAATGTGCACAATGTGACTTAAATTAAGTCACATATTTATAATTAGCTTGAGAGATCAAGAAATGAGTATATAATACAAATGTGACACAATTCTACTTTGTGTATACTCTTAATATCATGAGGCAAGGGATGGACTGAAGTGGTGCACTTACATCACTAAATGGATCGTGTTTAGTTCGAGTGGAATAAGACATCTATGCTAATTGGGTAACTATAACGTGTAACTAGATACCGCTTATTATGATATTAAGTATTTAATAATATTGCCAATTTAGCTTAGAGCCTGCTATAGATAACACCACAAAACTGGGAAACAAGAAGCATGATTTTGAGTTCATGTGATGTGTCAGGTTTCATGTGAAATGGGACACATGTGGTGAATCAATAAAATCAATATGTCATTTAAATTGACATAATTAGAATCATGAATAAATTCATATAAGATGTATGTATTATGGGGTGTAGTTTAACATTACGTAGGAGAATATACTACATGATATATGAATATGCTAAAAACCCCAATCATCAAAATTTGTGGGAAGAAAATACAAAATTTGACAAAGGCAAAATCACGGTCAACACGGTAGATCGTTTTGAGTTTGGTCGACCGGGTCCTTAGGGACGGTCGACCAGACAAAGATTGGATACGCGAGTGGTGGACCGAAATTACCAGGACGTGTCTTGATAGTAGGATCACTCGATCGGGTTTAGTAAACGGTCAATCAAAAATCTCTAGGAGAAGTCTTGGTGATATAACTGTCCACTGGTAGAGTGACACGGTCCACCGAAATGTACCAGGAGGTTTTGGTAAACTAAACTGTCGACCGGAGTGAGAGGTGGTTCGACCAAAATTTTCTAGGGAATTTTTCTCATGAATGCTCGGTCGACCGTCTAGCTCACGGTCTGACCAAACTTGTCAAAGTCACAACCACTCGGTCGACCGAGTGGTATTTTGATCAACCGTTCGACATGATTTCTGTCAGAATTATTAAGAGAATAATGTTGATCATGGGCTGGATTAATTTTAATTATGGTCAAATGGTTTTGATGATGATTATGTGTCGATCTTTGATTGGTTTTGATATCATATCATGCATATATTTGTGTCTTATATCTTCTATTTTTAACCTAAGCAATGCTACGTAAGGAGTTTTATGTTTAAGTTTCAGGAATAAAACAACTGAGAAAAAAAGACACAAAAAGGACTTAAAAGCAAGGAAAATGACTGAGTTACAAGACTTATAGATTGAGGTGCAAGAGAGAAGGATCCGGACGTATAACCAAAAGGACTAATGAGGAAATAAAGAAGCTCCACACCATTATGAAGAGTATTTTGGCAATTAGATCTGGGCCTAACCATCAACAACAAAACTGGGTTCATCAAACATCATGAAATCAAGCCAAAACCGAGTGACCAAAACCAGACTCGATCAAACACATATAGACCTCCAATCAGCGGTCCAAATATGTTCAAATGCCACATCCATTGGTCTGGTGGTATACTAAGTTCTTTAATGTCCATTTATAGTATGCAATTAGTCCCATACCAGGGGATTTTCCCGGACTACCTTTTTCCATGCCTATAAATAGAACTCTTCCTCTCCTTTTGTATTCACCAATTGCTTGGTGGCATTCTCTCTACTTGGAGTATATCCTTGAAGAAAAACTAGTGGAGAAGAATGCTACTTGTAATGCGAGTCATGTAAATAAAATAAATTTTCATAGTTTTTCTTTTAATGTTGTCTCTTTTTAATGCTTACATGCTTAACTTAGTTTTGATTTCCAAATCTTAGTATAACTAGTTAGAAAGCCTTTCTTCTTTAGTTTAATTGCTAGCATAATGTGTAGTGAGTAATTCCATCCCCTTTGAGGGTCGAGATGATGTACATATATGTGGTGAAGTTTGGATGTTTGATTTTATGATTGTGTAGACTTGCATGTTTGTATGTTCATTGGGGGCATTTTAATCATGTACATGTTGGGGGATTTTTGATGGGTTTTTCCACAATATTAGCTACTTCCCATGCTTAGTTTTCTCATGTTTATTGACTGAAATTTCCCGTTGAATATGCTACATGTTTGTTATGTGTTTGTATTTGTGGTTGCTTGCTTGATTGATTTAAGAAACTTGGTTTGATGGATTTTTCCATAAGATTTAGACACCTCACATGCTTAATGTTTTTCTTCACATGAGTTCATGGTTTTTGATGAGTCTTGCCAAAGCTTTAGAAACCCTTTTCATGCTTAAACTAATCTTATAATAATAAAGTAGTAATTGCTGATACATTGTGTGAATGAGTTGATAGGTTTTGCCAAATCATTAGACACTTCCTATGCATGAAGACACACACACGACACACAGACATACATGCTTGCATGCGTCATTCATCACTTATTTAACTTCATATGTGTGCACACTCCACCCCTTAGGGATTTTCCTTACTGAATTCCATTTTCCTTTTGTTAGTTGTTTATCTTAGTTTTAGTACTTTTGTGCTTTCATATTTCTCCAGTGTTAGTTTCTAGTTTAGTGTAGCTAAGGTTAGCATAATCATATATCTTCTCCCTTATTTTCCACTTGATTTTTGAAGAACCAGAGTCGACACACCTCCTTGTGGATTCGACCCGTACTTGCCGCGTCTTCACCAACGTCGTGCACTTGTGGTATTAAAATGATTAAATAAGTTTTTGGCGTCGTTCCGTTGAGGTGCTCTGTCCACACTTTGGTTTGGACGATTCGAGTGGATTTGAGTTTATTTAGTTTTATTTCAAGATGTTTAAGGTTTACAGAGGAAGAAGTAACAGAAACTTGGGTGCAGTTGAAGCTACCAAGACCACAAAAGAGCGGTCTGGGACCGCTGATTGGCGGACTGATCAGTTCCCTTTGCATCATATTTCTTCTTGTTGTTTAATTTCAAATCATAGTAGTCTGGGAGCCCAATTTGACATGTGTAAACTTGTAGTTTGCTCCCAAATTAATTAATCAATGAACCAATCAATCCCCCTTTTTATACAACTTGGACTTTAAAACTCAAAGCAACATAGTAGATTGATTGCCATCCAGGTCATGCATTATTTATAGATCTTGCACGCGTTCGTCTTTCTTTTGTTTACCTTTTTGTTGTCGGTCGCTGGCGTGAGGTACGTGCACCCATTCTCTTATTCATGCATGGTTAAAACATGCATTAGTTAGTAAGGTGTATTGGAACAATAGTGAGGTGAGTGATTGTTTGGTGAGTTGCTTGCTAGCCTATGTATTCAAAACATCCTAAGGGGCACCACCTATAGTCTTCAAGACAAGGTGGGGGATTTCATCACCCCTCCCTTAGCCCCCAAAACCCACACTCAAGTAAAGCCTTAATCTAAAAGAAAGTAGACATTGGCCCTAGGACTCAGGCGTATTACGAGAGTGATCCGATCACGACCGTCATGGCCTAATCGGCGTTGCCCACTTTGTCGATAATAGGAGAGACGAGAACCTCGGATCTTGGCTCACTTACTGGGCTCTGTGGTCTTCGTCGTAGGGAGGTGAGGCGTGTTGAGGCTGTGTGACCTCGCAGTTAGGCGTCGTCTAGTTGTAAGTACCTATAGTGACCATAGGTTGCTTGATCCGTGTTTGCTAGACTAAGCTTCCACGCTCACCATTTACCCATGCTAAAACTAGGGATTCTTCCCTTCTCCACCGAGTCATCTTCTTCTCACCTACTTCCACATTAATCTCCTCCCCTTTACACTCTCTGTAAGCATTTTAGGGTTGAGACGAGCACTTTTTGCGAGCTTGGCCTTTTGGTGGTAAGGGTGGTCGACTCAGGTGTTCTTTGTCAAGATGGATGGTTACATGGGCGACCATCCATATTATTGTTGGGACCAGGACAATTCTCCATAGTATTCTTGACCCATGCATCCTGGGGTGCCTCAGACAAACACCCTATATGGTTGGGACAATCTTCATGGTGTACCTGAGAAGTCTTCAAATTGGGGTTATATAAGAGAGGTATCGACTGTTAGACCACCATTTAGTTGTTTCGGGTCATATGTTGGTCAACAAACTGAGACATTACAAGAACTTTTGCCCTCTATCATGCATATGGTAGATGACATGAGTGCACCAGTAGCTACACCATGTGACTATTGCGGGTTGAGTGATCATGGTTTTGGGGAATGTCCTTATGTTCCCCCAGAGCCTAAGTATGGGCACACCTGTTCCCAAATGCGCAAAGTGACCATTACACATCCACGTACAACTGGAGAGGGATGGATTCATGGGAAGACAAATCTTATTCAAATACTTATAAATCATCTCCTCCCTAGTATCCTCCTCTTGAATACCTAGAATTCTACCAACACCCTACTCCCTATCGTTGGACTCATTCTCAACCCATCAACTCCCAACCCTTTCCCGAATTCTGACTTGAGCCTCACAGTTCACCCCAGACTTGATTCCTTAGAACAAGCCCTCCAAACGTTCATGGAAACTACTCAAAATCTGTTGAAGTCCAATCAAGATTCCCTGCAAACTATGGAAATGTATATGAGTTAAATTACACAACAATTAGGTTAACGTGAGGAATGTGACATTTCTTGTCAACATGTGGATTCATCTTTTGATATTTTAACACCACCACATTCACAAATTCAAAGCACAATCTTTCAGAGTCAAACTCCTAGTCAGTCTGAGGGACTTGGGGTTTCATTTCACGATCACTTGGAGGAGGATTCGATTCGAATTGAAAATAGCATGGACCGGTTTCATTATGAGTCGGCACAGGATTGTGCCTTATCTTTTTGTCCAGTGGCACTTGAGCCACATGATCTTAGTGTTGTACCTCTAAAGGACTCACCTATAGTGGAGCAAGAGCTCCCTAGTACCCTTAATTTCGTATGACCTGATATGAGTTTGCCTCTCACTATTGTTCTTGATCTTCTTGAAAATGATGGAACATCAAATATCTACAATACCAATGAGGGTACTGGTATTTCCTTAGAGGATATCTTGGGTGAAAGACCCACTTTATGTTCGCATGGTGAGTCAGACAGCCATAACGAGGTTCTTGACCTCGTTCTGACCCACCAGCCTATTGTTTAAAGAGTTTGGATTGACGATCATAACTGCAATACCGCAGCGGTAGAAACTCTTCTTCCGTTGTGTAATTATTCCCAAACTCTTGAGAGGTTCGAGCTCTTTCACTTGATCCTTTGAATCTGACGCATTTGCGTCCAATTCATGAACCTCTTCTTTCATCTTGTGTACTCTGTGAAGGGGGTCCACACATGAGTATTTTGGCCCCACGTGGTGTCATCTTCCCTTTCCAAGTGCATTGACCCACTTTTGAGGTTCCCATTTGATGTGCCTTGACAAATGAAGATGGGAACTTATTTTTGTATATAGTTTTATTTTAAAATAATAATAATAATAATAATAATAATAAAGAAGACTCCAAGAGTGAGCAAAACATGTTGTAGGCTCCAACCCCTGTGTATTTGGGCTCCTTTTGTTTCATGTAATTGTATCCCTTTTTTAGTATTTCACAGGTTTTGAGGGGAATTCGGGTTTGTGTCCATCAACATAACCATGGACTTCCCTTTGCGCTTCACGTTGGTGAGATCTTTTTTTTCATGCAAAAATCCATGTAGTATCATGCTCGCATTCATTGAGGACAATTCATGAAGTAAGTGGGGGGGGGGGGGGGGGTTACGTGTGTGAACAATTAAGACTTTCTCATTTTCTTTTGTTTGTCTTTCTAGGGTCATGTTAGTGTGCTGCATTTAATATCGATATATCTACTTACCATGATCCTTGGGTGACTTGTCTTCGTTTATTTGCCGTTGCGCTTTCATTTTCACATTTCTTTTAAAATCTTCATGTGTTTGCGAAAGAAAATGTTTTGTGGGTTTTGCATGTGCTTGGCGTATGCAAAACCATTTTGAGGCAATCAAAAGAGAAGCTCCCAGAATTGACTTGAACGTGATACATTGGGATATCTAGTATACCGACTTTCGGACTTATCAAGTCGTAAGGATGCACCTTAATTTTCCCTCGGGGGGGCGAGTAATCATAGGGTTTCAGAACTCAAACAAATGAAGAAGTCCACCCTGAACCTGGTGAGTCAAATAATTTGTGTCTGTTAGTATAAGGAAGTTTTTCGTAGTCAGGGACCTTAAAATCTTGTTGTCAAACTGTAAGTGTAGGGGTTTAGTCCCCTTGTAGATAAATAAATAAATAAGTGGTGTTCTCTCTTCTTGCATGACTCCTACCACTCGAGAAATTAGGTCCGAGGGGACTTAGTGCCTGGTGCTTTCGAGTCATCTGACTAGGGATGCACCGATCGAACTCCCGTTACACGGGTGTAGGAATCACCCTATGTGGAGATTAGGGGGATGGGGAACGTGATGGTGTAAGTCCTCAAAGGCAATGATGCACGAAACCTGACCCTGGGAGAATCAAACACCAACTAGTGTAATCCATAATGCTCCAAAAAGAAAAAAACTTGGAAAAAAGACAAATACTTTACACAATGTATCAGTTTAAGAAGTTAAAGTCACCTATGTCTTTCACTTAAGTCCTTAATTAACTTTCACGAATGGTTCCCTAGGCTAGGAATGTGGACTGATTACATATATAGAGTCGGCCCGTAGAATTACCGCGTCCAATGATCAATAAAAATGAGCCCATCGAGTCATGTAGCTAGATTGAATATTGCATCTATGTTCGGATTTTGTGGGTGTATCTGCAGAATACCCTCAGGAGACAACAATCCTCCTCCTTGGCCACAAGGGGTTTAACGACTTGTTGCACGTGCTAAGTGCAACCTTGATTCTAACGAAAGTGAGTTAGGATTTCCATGTTTTTTGTATGTTTTTTCTTTCTTTCACTTTTCTCTTTCTTTGTTTTGCTCGGGACTAGCAAAAGTTAGGTGTGAGGGTATTTGATTGACATTATGTCATGCATATATTTGTGTCTTATATCCTCTATTTTTAACATAAGCAATGCTACGTAACGAGTTTTATGTTTAAGTTTCAGGACTAAAACAAGTGAGAAAAAGAGACACACAAAGGACTTAAAAGCAAGGAAAATGACTGAGTTGCAAGACTTATGGACTGAGATGTAAGAGAGAAGGACCCGGATGTAAAACCAAAAGGACTAATGAGGAAATAAAGAAGCTCCACACCATTATGATGAGTATTTTGGCAATTAGTTCCGGGCCTAACCATCACCAACCTAATCGAGTTCATCAAACGTAAAGATATCAAGCCATAATCGAGTCACCAAAATCCAGACTCGATCAGACAGATCCAGACCGCCAATTGGCTGTCCAAGACCTCCAATCAACGGTCCAAATATGTTAAAATGCCACATTCTTTGGTAGGGTGGTGTACTATGTTCTTTTATGTCCATTTATAGTATTCAATTAGTCCCATATTGGGGGATTGTCCTGGATTACCTTTTTCCATTGCTTGGTGGAATTCTCTCTACTTGGAGTAAATCCTTGAAGAAAAACTCAAGTGGAGAAGAATGCTACTTGTAATGTGAGTCATGTAATTAAATAAATTTTCATAGTTTGTTTTTAATGTTGTCTCTTTTTAATGCTTACATGCTCAACTTAGTTTTGATTTCCAAATCTTAGTATAACTAGTTAGAAAGCCTTTCTTGTTTAGTTTAATTGCTAGCATCATTTTTAGTGAGTAGTTACATCCCCTTTAGGGGTGGAGATGATGTACATATATGTGGTGAAGTTTGGATGTTTGATTTTATGATTGTGTAGACTTGCATGTTTGTATGTTCATTGAGGGTATTTTAATCATCTACATGTTGGGGGATTTTTTTATAGGTTTTGCCACAACAATTAGATACTTCCCATGCTTAGTTTGCTCATGTTTATTGACAGAAATTTCCTGTTGAATATGATATGTGTTAGTTATGTGTTTGTATTTGTGGTTGCTTGCTTGATTGAAAATCTTTGTTTTGATGGATTTTTCCAAAAGATTTAGACTCCTCCCTTGCTTAACTTTTTTCTTCACATGAGTTCATGGTTTTTGATGAGTCTTGCCATATCTTTAGAAACCATTTTCATGCTTAGCCTAATCTTCTGATAATCAAGTAGTAATTGCCGATACATTGTGTGAATGGGTTGATAGGTTTTGCCAAATCTTTAGACACTTCCTATGCATGAAGACACACACACGACACACACACATACATGCTTACATGCGTCATTACTCACTTATTTTACTTCATATGTGTGCACACTCCACCTCTTAGGGGTTTTCCTTACTGAATTCCGTATTCCTTTTGTTAGTTGTTTGTCTTAGTTTTAGTACTCTTGTGCTTTCATCTTTCTCCTTTCTTAGTTTCTACTTTAGTGTAGCTTAGGTTAGCATAATCACATCTCTTCTCCCTTATTTGCCACTTGATTTCTGAAGAACCAGAGTCGACGCACCACCTTGTGGATTTGACTCGTACTTGTCGCGTCTTCACCGACGTCGTGCACTTGCGGTATTAAAGCGATTAAACAGTTTAAGGGAATGAAAAGCAAGAGATCATGTGTTAATGTGTAGTCCATGATGTGGGTGTTTGGAGAGCCTATAAATAGGTCCCCTCTCCCTACTTGTTTAAGGTTAATGTCAAAATTCTCTCTCCCTAACCTCCCCACTAATCCATCAGAAATTTCTCTTAATTAGTTAGATCTTTTGGACATTTACTCTCGTGGAGCTTTAAAGGTTATTAGCTAGATTCTCAGCTTGATTTAGAGTTTGAATTGTCTAGCTCCTTTCTCTCTTATCTTGTTTAGAGTTTGGTGAACACTTGGAGGCGGATCGGTGGACGATTCGATGAGCAATGCAACTCTGAATATTCATAAAGGTTTTAAAGAACCTTTGGGTATGAAATCCTATTGTGGTATCAGAGCATTTAGTTCATATTTTCAATGATTAGACTATATTATTAATTTTAGTTTACCATCTCCAATCGAAACAATTCATGTTCTATGTATTTTTCTAGTTTTTCGACAGTTTTGTTTATTTAATTCTAATTGATTCCTTTGATAGTTTTATATGTTTTAAAACACATCATGCGAATGTTGGAATTAAGATTTAGACATATGTCTAATATATACAATTTTCGTTTTAATATTAAATGATTATTTAAAAAAAATCGACAAAACGAAAGACATGTTTATCTTTTCTTTAAATTGTTTTTTGGAAATTGGATAAATAGTGGTTCAAATGTTTTATATTTTGAACTATGGATGTATAAAATCATTTTTAATGGATAAACTAAATCAAGTAATATATAGTAAATGTAAATGCATACCTCTAGTTCTCTTTTGCAGGGATATGTGAGTTTGTATGTTCCGACGAAGCCATGTGTGACTGAATGTGTATGTTATTATTATTCAATCACAGAGGCTTTTGTATATGTAAAAGCCAATGTCTATATTTATGTAGATGCATTAATATGAGAGTTTTTACATAGGAGTTGAGCTAGGCAATTTTTGAAATTGTGAGATGCATATTTATATTTTTTCAATATCTAAATCCATGGTGCAAGAGGAAGTCGCGCAGAAGGCGCGAAGGTCATCCACTAGCAGCCATCAATCAGGGGATATTCTACTCACCCTTAGTGGGAGATAGCTTCCTTCATCTTTGGGAATAGTGAGAGATATAAGGTTGTCTATTAGTGTGCCATGAATAGATATACAAGGTACGATTCACCATTAGGGGACACCGAGTATATTTGTTTGTGAATACAATGGATAAACATATCTCATATCAAATGAAATAAGTTTTCTTAATAAGACCTAGAGCCCTAGCTCGATTTTGAGAAAAAACGGTTTTAGCTGAGGAGGATTGGTGAAATTCCCTCTTAATTAAAATGACAAGAGTCATAAGCGTTTGAAAGTGCAAAAGTTGCAAGATTTCGCAATGGTTATGATTAAAATGTTTTCTTACTATGATTTTATAATATATCTGATAGCCTTTAGCTAGTTGATATCATAATTGATATGACCTTGAATTGCTACATTTATTTACACATTTATTTGTGTTATTGGTTTTCAAATACAAAATTGAAATTAAATCCTATATAAAGTTATTTTGTAGAACTGTCGAATATTCAACCTATTGTACGATCTTTGATTGAAAAACATCCTTTGGCAAATGATGACTCCAACTTCATAAGCTGGCAACTCAAGCTCAATATCGTGTTGAAGTTTGAGAAACTATCTCATATTTTGGATGGTGAAATCCAAAAATTAAATGACAAGGCAACCGAAAATGAGAAAAAGACTAGAGCCAATTGGGAAGACAAAGAGAACCAAGTTCACGATCTAATGTTGGCCTCCATGGGTGACTCGCTTCAAACGAAATACTTGGATTCAAAACCCAAGAAGACTATGGAAGCTTTAACAAAGATGTTCATGGATAGTGCTAGAAAAGAGCGTTATAAGACCACCATAGCATTCACAAGGTGCCACATGGCGGACGGAACAATGGTATCTATGCATTTTCTCACTAAGGATACCTTGAGAACTTGTCAAAGCTCTCTTCCCCGATGCCCAATGACATTGCAGAAGATTTGATTCTTGTCTCTCTAGCCCCGTCCTACAAGGACATCATTATGCACTATTGGTTCAATCAGTTAAAATAACTACATGTATACGACCGCGTTGAAGCGGTGGCAAGTACTGGTCGGTCCACAGGGAGCGCATGTGAGACGGATTCACGTACTCGAGTGGGGGAGAAGAAGAGAGAGATGTGATGAAAATTAAACTACAATGCGTGGGAAATAGGAAAAACAATCAATGAAAACTAAACCCTTCAGGGGTAGAGAGAGAAAGCGAATACAAAAATGTGTGTTATGTGTGTCTGTTCAAATGTTCTCATCAAAACATGTGACAAATGAAATCCATAAAACTTAATTTCAACTTTGCCTCACCTGAAATAAGATAAAACATTATCATTAAAACATACAAGACAATAATTGAAATGAAGCAAATATATTCCCATGTATAATGACTCAAATCCAACTACATCTCCACATGAAATATGATTTATCACAATCATTAAAACATACAAGACATTAATATGGATAAAGCCAACATGAGCACATGCATGCACATGTGTTGTTTCCTTCTTCCACTCCATCCTTATCCTTACCTCATCATTCCCCATAAAATAGGCTCACTAATCTAAGTATGTGCGAAGCTTCATTCAAGACCATTAACACATCATAGTTAAGATCGAAATCCCATTACATGGTTATGGAAATCATGTAAGTCTCAAAGGATTAAGATTAACACACACACACACACACTAATCCATCACATCATTAAATCACCTTCTTCTCCACCCCCAATTGGGATGAACTACTCTCTACTCATCTCTACACTAAAGAAAACATAAAAATAACTTGAACCATAATGGAAATGACTAAAAGCAAGATTAAACAAACCACAACATCAAAAAAATTGCATAAAAGGAAAGACATATTTAAAAAACAAAACTCACACTTGATTGAAATGAAAAGATTACAAAGTATGCTTCTTCTCCTCCAACTACACTAAGGAGCAGCAAAACAAAACCTAAAACTAAGGGAGAAGCCGGAAGAAGTGGGAGAGGAGGGATTACAATGATATATATAGACTAATAAATGGTTAGGATTAATCTGGGAATAATCGGACGACTCTAAATCACATCTCATAGTCTTGGAATGCTCTGACCCGAAAACCCGAACTGCAACCAAAATTTGAAACCCTTTGGACCATTTTTATCCGCTAGTGGCGGATCAAATGGATCCAATCAGGTTGAAATTTTGTATGTTGCTTTATTTCTTCAATTGACACGTAGGGTGATTTCCTGGTTTGCTGGTTCGAATCACTTTGAGTTTAATTGACGAAATATTGATATGATTCAAGTCACGTGTCACCATATTTTGCACTTCACAATCAGGTCCCTCTGGGTTTGCACTTGGGTCCTTCCTGGTTTGTGATCCATCCTTGTGCATTACAAATAGGTCCAGAACTTTCCAAATCATTCTATACTTGTTTTATTTAGGTCCTTTTTGCTCACATCCTCTTCCTTATTACCCAACTCCTGAAATACTACAAACAACAACTCGAGTAGCACAATATTTGGGTAAAATAAGGAATATATAGCATGAATATGATGCATGATATGCTACTAATCAAATACCCCCACACTTATTGTAAGACCTGCTCTCCTGCTACACTATGAAGTCTTATTTCCTCATTATGCTTATTTATATGTTATCTTTATGCTTGATGTTTTTTTGTGATTTTATGCTTTGTTTCAGGAAAGTTTCCTTTTGGGGAAAAGTTTCCTTTTTAGGTGAGTCAAATCGACTCGCAAGCGGGTGTGATTCATCAGGCAAACTTGTAACTGATTCACTCGATCGGGTCAATCAGGTGTGAGTGGCTTGTGTAAATTGACTACGCTGGTAGTTAGGGGTGTGTGGGGCTGACTAAGAGGGGGTGGATGATATGGAATCCAACTCAGAAAGGGAGGATCCTTGTTTGATTGCATACTTTTGAATTGGGAGGTTTTTGTTAAGTAATGAAGGTGCACTATTTGCAATTACTAGTTGCCTCTCTTTTTGTTTCCTTGGAGCAAAAACCCTACACACAGCAATCCCTACCCTATTCTCTCCCCCCACCCACGAAACTCTTGACCTTCTTCTCCTCCTCTCCGGCATCCTGGTGGCAGCAGATCCGGCGAGGGAACTCCGGGAAGGTACAAGAAGAAGGTGCGGTTCTTTTGTGGGAGCTAGGAGGTTGTGGTGGGCTGTTCTCTGGTGATCTCCGGTGATATTTTCAGCAAGCTAAGGTATGCTCTGCATGCTCGAAGAGTTTATGGAGTGGGGGTGGTGGTTGGAGGGCCGGCCATCACCAAGCTGGCTGGTGGTGGAATCGTTGTAGGTGAACCAGGTGATGCCCGAAGGAAGAGTTTCCCAAATTCCGATCACAGCTTGCACCACCACTCGATTTGCACCAAGCGCAAGTTAGAGTGTGTGTGTGCCGGTGGCTGGCTGTGGCACCCAGGGGGCACTGGAGCTCCGGTGATGTCTGACCACCTCTGGTCAGGCATGTAAGGGGTGGTGGTGGTGGCTTTTGTTGGAGACTTGAGTGGCTGGTGCACTCGGTTTCCATTTGTTGAGTTTCCCTTGCTTGTGATGGAGCGTAGCTCCTGGACAGTCGGCTGGGATGGCTGGGTTCCGGTTGTGGCTGGACACCAGATGCGTGGAAGGGAAGTCAGGGAAGGGAAGAGGCAGGGTGGGGTTGTGGTGGGGCGTACACGGGAAGCTCAGTGCTTGGGAGGGGCTTGCGAGGCTGTCCTAGTTTCGGTTGGCTGTGCAAGTGACCTGCTGAGGTGTGGACTGATTCAGACCGCCGTGCACCACCTTGGTCACGTGGTCCACCCTCTGATATTTCTAGAAGGAGGTTAGGAAGGTCTGGTAGAAGTCTGGATTCGGGGTGCATGTATGAGCTGTTGTTTGGGGTTGTCGATATTATGCATTGATTAATTGTTTGTTGTTTTTGCTAGTTGATTGTGTGGATGTTTATGCTCGGAATTTCGTATGCATGAATATTGTTATATGCTAGAGTATGATTAAGAATATTTGTGCCATACATCTTTGAGTTATATGAGTAGTGAATCAATGTGGTTATTTTTCTAATAGGCGACACGTGTACGCAAAGTAAATTGTGACATAGATCACCTACTCATGCACAATTATGGTTTCATGTTGGTACACCTCTTTACATGTCACACTAGCACAACATATCCGTTCTGAAATTCTGATATGTGTTCATATATATGTCGTTGCTTGCATGGTCTGAGCTGAGGTTGTCGATACTAGGCATGTTTGTGATTTTTGGTTCTGAGGGTTGTACTAGTCGTATGAATGGATGTGTGCTCTGAATTTTTGCATGTCTGAGCTCTGTTATATGCTGGAGTAGATATCATATATATATATATATATATATATATATACATGTATATATATATACATATATATATATATACATATATATATATATACATATATATATATATACATATATATATATATACATATATATATATATATATGCATGTTTGAGTTAATTGATTATTATAGTAACACATTCATATTGCTTCCATGCGATACATGTATATGTGCATTGGTGACTTGTAGTGTTCATGTCCACATTCGACTAGGACCTCTTGTATGCAATCCTAATCTAAGTGTTTGGATTACACCTCATGCATTACTATAATCATAAGGGTTATGCAATTTTTAAGATGCGTGCATGTATGTATGTTCTAGAATTATATTCATATCTGATCATGCTATCTAATCAATTGTATGTCAATACTCATGCATGTATGATGACCTGAACAAATAATTAGATTTCTGTCTCAAGCATATGTTGTATCATATATATACATATATATTGTTTATCATTGATGCACGCTCATTGTCCCATTTGTTCATGCTCTTAATTGCACCAATTATTGGATCGATGCTCTGAAATTAGGTGCTCATGCCATAGGACGCTCTAAATGTCTTAATTATGGATCCCTCCTACTGTGGTTGTTGTTGTTGAGGGAATGCATGTACCCCTTAGGTAGTTGACTTCATAACCTTTTTACATGACCCGTAGATGACGTTTATCGTTGACATGTTAATGACATGTTTTTGTTCTGTTTGTTTGTTTTTTCTGGAGCCTTGTGGTGGCTAATTTGATTATGACATTTTGTCTGCTCTGGGGCCGAGAGGAGGATATTGTACAGCCCTTGTGTTGGGCTCATTCTGATTAATGTAGCTATAGAGATATATAGATCTTTAGATAGCTTGCATTGCATATAATTTGATAAATGAATTCTTGGCACATTATGATTCTGGGCCGACGGGCCACGAGTGGGTCCTCTATGTAGAGATATCATTCACACAAAGACCTCTATGTAGAGAGGCCAGTTGAAGATTGTGACCTGGGCAGGCGTGTTGCCATCTGCTATAGGATGGGCATTTCCAATGTCGTGATGACACCATGTAGGTCACTTGTCGTGAGTTGGGGCTGTCAATCCGGAAGACCGCTTTGTGCCAAGTGGTGGGTCAATGCCGAGGGACCCACATGTGGATTAGACAAATATTGCTTGTGGTTCGATTCCTATGTAGAGGGATCACTTCGAGTGAAGCCCGAGTTGCACAACTATGTAAAGTTTCGTCTGACACAACTATGTAGAGTTGCTGTCATTCTGTTGCATTTGTGGTAGGTAGACTTCATGCATATCACTGTAACTTGGATTGGACCTGGGGCATATGGTGTTTTCTTTATTGAAAACTCACGTATATTTGTTGATGTTTTACCTCAGGTACTTAGGTTCCTTCGGGGGTGGACTGGATGAGTTTTGGAGGATTCTGTACACGAGGGACACGTCGACCACATTCTTCTTGTTATCTTTGCTTCCGCATTTATGTTGATGTATTTTCCTTTTGAAACTACATGTATTGTAATTGGATCTTTTATGTATACATGGATAATCAGTTGTTTCAGTTAGTTTCTATTTGTCTATCCATGATGTCATAAGCGTTGTCGAGTCATCTTCCTTGGTCTGTCTTTTGTAACTCCTTCGGTCGTCGCGGAGGTCTCTGATCGCGACACTTGTAGTTTTTTCCAGTGTGCGTACCCACGAGATCGGGGGCATTACACTTAACTTTTTCTAGTCCCTAGCAAAACAAAAAAGAGAAAAATGAAGGAAAGGAAAACATACGAAAAATGGGGAAATCCTATTGCTTTGTGCTAACCTCTACAGGTGATCAAGACTCAAGGAAGAAAGGAAAATCAAGTCAAGACATGTAATAAAGCTCTTTTGAAGACATGTATTTTGTATTTTCTTTGAGTCTTAGGAACTTGTGTAAATTGAGCATACTTGAGCTAAACTCAAGTCAAACACACACTAGGTTCCTTATAGAAGTCACACACGAAAAATGTCATATAATTTGGACTTCAATAGATCACCCAAACTTAGACCGGAAAATACTAAACCTGAACCCAAACTTCCTGCCCACTTACGGTCGACCGATACAGACCATTCGGTCGACCAGAGGATCAATTATCCTGTTTGTGTTTTGACTCCCATTTCGGTCGACCATGTGTACACTTTCGGTCGACTGTATGAAATTATTTTTCCGACCGTTTGTTTTGTCGTATTATACCCAACAGTCGTATTTGTATTAACCAAAAATACCCAAAATACATTTCATGTATCGGTGGACCGAGGACCTTGTTCGGTCGACCGAATGTCCGTCTCTTGACAAACCTAAATCTCCTGGAGGAAATCGGTCGACTGCTGTACCTTAGCTCGGTCGACCGAATAGATCATTGTTTGTCAATCCAAAAGGGTTTGGTGCAAATCGGTCGATCGAACCCTATTCGGTGTTCGACCGATCACTTAAGTGTACCTGAGTCTTAGCGTTGGGCGCTCAACCGTTACCTAACCGGTCGACCGAACTTAGTTCAAAACTGCCAAACGGTCGACCGTTCATCCCAATCCGGTCGACCGACTTAACTCAGAATTGGGTCCTGCGAGTTTCTGTTTTGTGTATCTATTCTCTCTAATGCCTATATAAAGAGTTGTAAAACACATTTTAACACAACTCTCTCACACATATTTACCTCCTACATTAGAGAGATCATTCCAAACACTCCAAGCCTCAAATTTCCACACTAAATATCAATTCTAATCTTTCTCAAGTGTGCTCAAGTTTAGAGAGTGATTGTCCCACTCAAGTTTGTTGCTGTCAAAGAAGAGTAAAGGTTTCGGTGAAAGCCTGAAGCATCCCTCTCGGATTGTGAGAGGTGTAGCCAAGCTCGGCGAGGGTTGTTCGTGAGTTTGAGGATTGTAAATGCGTTCTCTCCCGGCCCAGAACAGGGAGTGATTAGTGAAGTCGTGAGCGGAGCTCGGTGATCCGAGCGGAGATTGCAAGAGAGGACTAGGACCCAGGTGGGGTGCCGAACCTCTATAAAAATCCCCCGTCTCATTGTGGTATGCATTTCTATTCCTTACTTGCTTGTTTGTTAGTTTAATTCCGCTACATATCTTTGATAGATCAAACAAGTAGGTAATTAGGATTAATTGTGATTAGTATTGTGGACGCATAACCCACACGATCCAGCAAATACAACGTGTAAAGTCCATTAAGGTTCTTATTGTATATTTTTTCATTTTCGAAAATAGAGAGTTAAAACTTGTTGGTGTTAAATTTTCTCAGGGTCCCGTTAAAGTTCTTATTTGTAGTACCATTTTTCTTGGATTTTGTTCCTTTTTTTTCTTTTTTTTCTTCTAGTTGGTGTGTAATACTCCAAGGATCAGGTTTCGTGCATCATTGCCTATGACAACTTACACTATCACGTACAACTTTCCCCACAACTCCACATAGGGCTATCCCGACCACCAGTGTAACGGGAGTTCATTCGATGCATCCTAAGTCAGATGACTCGAAAGCACCATGCACCTAATTTCCAGAGTGATAGGATTCGTGCGAGAAGTGAGAAAACCTACTCACTCATTTCTTATCTACACATGAACCAAAACCCCTACATTTAATGTCTCACACCAGGAGTTTAAGGGTCCTTGACGACAGCAAACGTCCTTATATTAACATACACAAATTATTTGACTCACTAGGTTTAGGGTGGACTTCTTTGTTTATTTGAGTACTGAAACCCTATGATTACTCTCCCCCTGAGGGAAAATTGGGGTGTATCCTTACGACTCGATAAGGCCTAAAGCTGGTATACTAGATATCCTAATGCATCAAGTTTAGGACAATTTTGAGAACTTTTACTTTGCCTTTCAACGGTTTTGCACATGCCAAACGCACACAAAACCCACAAAACATTTTCTTTCGCAAATACATGAAGATTTTAGAAGAAATGTGAAAAGTTAAAGCACTAAGCAAGCAAAAGAAGACAAGTCAACCAAGGATCATGACAAGTTGATATATCGATATTAAATGCAGCACACTAACATGACCCTAACAATACAAACAAAAGAAAACAAAACAAAAGGAGAAAGGCTCGACTATGTACTCACGTAAAACACCCCCCCATACTTCATTCATTGTCCTCAATGAATGTGAGAATGATATTACATGAATTTATGCATGAAAAAGAAAATATCTCACCAACATGAAGCACAAGGACAGTTTCATGGTCATGTTGATGGACGTAAACCCGAATTTCCCTCAAATCCTGTGATATACTTAAGAAGGGAGACAAATATGTGAAAGAAATGTGGCCCAATTACACTAGGGTTCGGGCTGAGAACAATCAATGCTCACTCTTGTCGTCATGTCTTTTTTTCTTCAAAAATAATTATGTACACAAATGGGCACCCATCTTAATATGTCAAGGGACATCAAATGGGAACCCGCCATCTCTCAAGCTAGAAATGCACCTGCATAGGCTCGTAACAAAATAAACAACAATATTGCTGAGAGGTTTACGAAACACGATTGGTGGTTCATGCCTCTCAAAACAAAGGTTTGTGAAACGAAATGGAAACAAATATGTTTCCATTCCAAGACAAGGCTGAGGATCATCAATATATACCCTCCAACCGACATTTAGGTGCACCGGGATCATTTCATCTACACAAGGTGACACCCTGGACTTATTACCCAGATGGTGAAGTCCATAAATAGAATTGTTTGAGCACCTGACACCCTTATAAGCATTGTGGTTGTTTGATACCTCTTGAGAATTAGCAAGATAGGAGGCATGAATGAGAGGTGAACCTCTGTCTGGTTGTTTGAAATGTAGGGTATCAGGTGGTTGATTTTTAACCCACATGGGGTCCTTGACAGATACAAAGTGAAGAGCAGGTGACCAAAAGGCCACAAAAATTATATCTTGTGGCTCAAAAGCCACATGATCGAAAGGATGTGTCTCAAAGGCCACATGATCGCAAGTTAAGGCACCTTCTTATCCCATCCCTGGTGAAACATCTTCACCACCATCAGGATCTCCATCGAACAACTCTCGGAAATACTTGAAGCTGCCTTCGACTTCAATCTTATCCCTGCCTTGGATAAGGTTGACCTAACAGGGTCATCGAAGGCACCTGGCTTCTTGCCGATGGTGAAGATGTAAAAATTAACGCACTGAGTACCATATGTCAAGCACATTAGACCATTACAACAATGGATCAAGGCATTGAAAGTCGCTAAAAATGGTCACCCCAAAATAACAAGAATTTGCCCAAGTGGGTTTGGCACATGTTCAATATCCAAAACAAAGAAATCGACTGGATAAATTAACTCATCCACTTTGATTAGGACATCTTCCACCACGCCTCTCAGTTTCTTCATTGACCTATCAGCCAGCTGAAAAGTGGTTTTTCTTTGTTTGAGGTCTCCAAGAGCAAAGTGGATGTAGACAGAATACGGAACAAGATTGACAGATGCACCTAGGTCCAACAAAACTCGATGTATGGACACATAACCAATCGCACAAGAGATAGTAGGACAACCAGGGTCCTTGTATTTGACTGAAGTGGGTTGTGCCTACAATGAACTCATGTTAGCCGCAAGAAAATCTTTCTTGGGAACATGAGTTTTTCTCTTCTTGGTGCATAAGTCCTTGATATCTTGGCATAAGGTGACATTTGCTGAATTACCTCCAACAGAGGGATGTTCACCTTAACTTGCCAAAAGCTCTCAAGCATCTTGTCATGCTGATCTGAAGTGTGCTTTTAAGGCTCTTAGGGAATGGCACCTTCGAGGCATAAGGGTCTCTCGAAGGAACCTCAAAATTCTGGTCCATAGAAACATGAGTGGGGACCTCAAAATCGGATTCCTATGACACACGATGGGACAAGGGGAACTCGGGGTTCGGTCCCCTTGTAGATGTAGATATCACTGTAGGTCTGGTGACACCAAGAGATGGTGATTGCAAGGAAGACACCCGAATGTGTTTGTCCACCTCCTTACCTGACCTCAAAGTATGAATCACATTAAGATGATGGGTGGGTTCAGAGGTAGCTTTAGGTACCAGGGGCCTTCCTTGACAATGGGTACCTTGAGGATTCACCTCGGGTTGACTTGGGAATTGTACATTCTCACGTTCATTGAGCTGATGAGCCAACTGACTAACATGCATTTCCAAAGTTTTAAACAAAATTGCATGCTCTAGCATGAACGCTTGAATGGATTGATCAAGAGAGGGATTTTAGGGTCAACCCGCTGCGGTAGAGTCTGGCTAGAATAACCCAAAGGGGAGGCTTAAGTAGGTCGGTGAGTATGAGGCTAAGACCTTTGATGTGGGGGTTGGTAGGTCCCCGATGGGCATGGAGGGTCATATAGTGGAGGTTGAGGTTGAGCGTGCGAGCTCTGACCATGGCCTCCACTCGGCCCCCAAGAGAAGTTAGGGTGGTTTCGGCATATTGGGTTGTATGAGTGAATGTACGGGTCGTTACGGGGCCTCTGTTGATACATTGCATTTGCATGCTCAGTATTGCTTAGAGCACAAGCACACTCCAAGCCACTGTGTCATGTAAGTCCACACCTACTATGTGTGGGAGTAGCAGCCTGAGCTACCGGAGCTCGGTCCAACTCTAAACTCTCAATCCTACGCATGAGAGTAGTCAATTTCACGTTAGATGCGATAGTTGACTCAACTTTATATGATCCAGCTCGACCAGAAGACCTGGCGGCGAGTGGCTCTCACATGGTGTCCCACTCAAGGGTACGTTCAGCCATTAGTTAAAAAGTATCCCATGCCTCATCAATGGGTTTCATTTGGAAATCACCATGACACATCGACTCGAACAATGTGCGGGTGTTGTAGTTGAGGCCCTCATAAACAATTTGGCACAACTGCCACAACTCAATCCCATGACGAGGGCACTGCAAGAGAATGTCCTTGAATCTTTCAAAGAAAGCATGAAATGATTCGGTCTCAGTCTGATACATTTGATGTATCTGGTGCCGTATCTGTTGAGTCTTTCTTTGGGGGAAGAACCTCTTCAGAAAGACGGTCACAAAGTCATCCCAAGATAGAATCGAATTTACCCAGAGGTTGTACATCCATTTCTTCGCGTTATCCTTCAACGCAGACGAAACCATCCTCAACCAGACGGAGTCCTCGTCAAGCTTTTGAAGTTTGAACATGGAGCATACCTCCTCGAATTCACATAAAAAGATACACGGATCCTCTTTATTAGCAGTGAAGGTAGGTAGCATGCTCAAATATTGAGATTTCAGCCCATAGTTATTCCTGCAAGAAGGGGGGAGAAATATGAAAGAAGGTTGCACGACCCGAACAAGATGGGTCCGCTCCCACAAATTCATCGTCCTATCCTATCAAGCTAAAGGCGGTAATGAACCTAGAGCTCGATCCCAACCGAGATCCTCTTCCTCTACAGTCAGAGGAGGACATCTACGTGGTGGTGGGAGTGGACCGAGGTAATCCATGTATGGAACCTAATCTCTCCCATCTCCACGAGATGACTCGGCCTCACTCTCCAAAGGAGCACGACGCGGAGATGGCCGATCACCTAGACCGTCCATCTAAGAAAAATGTACTCTCTCAAGTTGAGCGCTCTCACGAGATGGAGCCCAACCTCGCATAACCTATTCTGGACAGACACAAAACTTATTATGGACAAACACATACCCTATTGTGGACAGACACACAACCTATTGTGGACATACACACAATCTATTGTTGACATACACACAACTTATTATGGACAGAGACACAACTTATTATGGACATACACAGAACATATTCTGGACAGACACATAACTTATTATGGACAGACATAGAACTTATTATGGACGTACATAGAACTTATTCTGGCCAGACACATAACTTATTCTTAATAAACACAGAACCTGTTCTGGACAGACACATAACTTATTCTGGACAGAATAAGGGTTGGTCTGTCCATTTTAAATTGTAGGTTTGTCCGTGGGGGAATCAAAAGTTGCATAGGGAAAATAAATGTTGCATTGGGAAATGAAATGTTGCATTGAGAACGTAATGTTGCATTGCGAGACTATAAGTTACATGTGACACAAAATAAATATGTTATTCAATTAATTTCAGAAAGGAAAAGACATTTGACTTTTAATGACAAGACCGTTGTTGTTGACTGGACTGACCACGTTAGTGTTAGATGCGGGAGAAAGACGGGGAGCACCAGACCGAGCCACCCCAGAAACACGCCCTCCACCAGGCGCACATGGACCACTAATCAGTGATCCTCTTTGGGTCGCCTTGTACTCCATGCTGAGGGCCTTCTATTGCCATCACTAGATCCATACTTTGATCTACTTAATTGGTGGACACAAATGAAAGAAGAGAACTCACTACTTAACACTCATAAGCAAAAATGAGATTTGCACCAAACTCATCTTTTCTTTCTTCTTTCTCTCTTGACTTGACTTCACTTGACTTGTTTACAAATGGAGAACTCTTGTGCTTATATAGGCACTTACAAAGACTCTTCAACTAAACCTACAACATAAACATAACATAAACTACAGAACGATGATCATTCAAGATCATTACAACCTCTACTTAAATTGCATCATAAAATAGGACGAAAATCATAGAGAAATGAAGAGACTCTTTTTCTCTTCCTTTCCTTCAACCTTTTCTCTTCCATCTTGTTGAGTCATCAACTCCTAGATGACTCACCCTCCATAGAATATGTGGCTACTAACTAGGATGCCACCTAGGATTAAGTTCAATTCTCAATACTCCTCCTTGAACTTAATCCTCTTCCATCCACCATCCCAACTAGTTGCTTATCCTTTCTTGCAACCTTATTGGCAACACTTTTGTTTGAGCTAAAAGACACACCATGTGAACCTCACTTGTTCATAAATCACAAAAAGAGGGATTGTCTCCATGCATGCCACCGGTGCGAACACTTCTTCATAATCTTTGTTGGTCCTTTGCTTGTAGCCTTTTGCTACCAAACATGACTTGCATCGCTCGACCTCTCCTTGGGGTGTTATCTTCTTCTTATACACCCACCTGACACTAGTGGTTTTGTGACGTTTTGGAAGCGAAGCTAGCTCCCAAGTCTCATTCGTTTCTATCGACTGCATCTCATCATTCATCGTGGCTCGCCTTTGACACCATCGCTTCTTCGAACGTGATGCTCCCACCTTGAGGGGAGAGGCAAACCAAGTGTAGCTCACTTGTTCCCTCGTATAGATCACGAAGACTCCTTTTCTTCCTCGGTCTCGTCTCTTCATCATCGGATGATACAACTTCGTGCTCGGTGGAATCTACCACCTCCACCTCTTGCTCCTCATTTTCATTGTTTTCTTCATATTCCTCCTTATGCTCATCAACTTGAGCATGCATGACATGATTTGTCACCTCCTCGTGGTTAACAAAGAAGGCCATTCCATCACCGCGAGCATCTTCCTCCTCGGCAATAAGGTTGGAACTCTCTTCCACCTTCTTCTTCGACGAACACTCACTTGCATTGTGTGCATGCTTCCAACAAATGAAGCACTCAATCTCCTTCTTTGATCCACGATCACCACGGCCACGGTTGGAGCTCTCCTCCACCTTCTTTTGCGACCAACACTCTTTCGCAAAATGGCCACGCTTCCCACACTTTAAGCACTCGACCTCCTTCTCTTTTGGACGGCCTCCATAGTCACGACCACTTCCACGATCAACGTTGCGAGGTTTCTCCTCCTTAAGCGACATCTTCGCTTTCAACGCCTCCTCGAAGACAGCTTGCCTCTTCTTCTTCTTTCTTTGCTCGTGTGCCTCCAATGAGCTTGCTAGGTCGTCGACGGACATCTTCTCGAGGTCCTTTGATTCCTCGATAGCACACAAAACATTTTCAAAGTCTTCGGTGAGAGAATACAGCACCTTCTCTACCACTCCTCCTTCAGTCAACGCCTTCCCATTTCTCTTCAATTTGTTCGCCACCATGTCAACCCTCGTCACGAAATCAGCAGTACCTTCCGATTCCTTCATTTTCAATGCCTCAAACTCACCTCGAAGCATTTGGAGGCGCACTTGCCTCACTCGATCAGCACCCTTATAGCTCTTCTCAAGGGTGTCCCACACCTCCTTCGACGTCTTCGCTTCAGCGATCTTCTCAAAACCACTCTCATCCACCGCTTGGAAGAGAAGAAAGAGATCACTCTTGTCTTTGGCTATTCTCTCCTTTTGTGCTTTGATTTGTGCGACGGTTCCTACCCCTGCCACAACCTCCTCCATGAAGCCGCTCTCCACAAGATCTCAAGCATCATGCGCACCGAGCAAGGCACGTATTTGGATACTCCAATTGTCGTAGTTCCCCTTCGAAAGGCGAGGCAACGATACATGGCCAAACGACGCCATTCCTGAGCTCCCCATCAGACAAGGCTCTGATACTAGATGTTAGATGCGGGTGAAAGATGGGGAGCACCAGACCGAGCCACCCCAGAAACACGCCGTCCACCAGGCGAACATGGACCGCTAGTCAGCGGTCCCGAACCGCCAATTGGTGGTTCAGAAGTCGCGCCTGGTGGGCTGCTTTGGCTCGCCTTGTTCTCCATGCTGAGGGCCTTCTATTGCAATCACTAGATCCATACTTTGATCTACTCAATTGGTGGACAGGAATTAAAGAAGAGAACTCACTACTTAACACTCATAAGCAAAAACGAGATTTGCACCAAACTCATATTTTCTTTCTCTCTTGACTTCACTTGACTTGTTTACAAATGGAGAACTCTTGTGCTTATATAGCCACTTACAAAGACTCTTCAATTTAACCTACATCATAAACATAACATAAACTACATAAAGATGATCATTCAAGATCATTACAAACTCTACCTAAATTGCATCATAAAATAGGACGAAAATCATAGACAAATGAAGAGACTCTTTGTCTCTTCCTTTCCTTCAACCTTTTCTCTACCATCTTGTTGAGTCATCAACTCCTAGATGACTCACCCTCCATAGATGATGTGGCTAGTGACTAGGATGACACCTAGGATTAAATTCAATTCTCAATATTCCTCCTTGAACTTAATTATCTTCCATCCACCATCCTAAGTAGGTTGCTTATCCTTTCTTGCAACCTTATTGGCAACACTTTTGTTTGAGCTAAAAGAGACACCATGTGAACCTCACTTCATAAATCACACAAAGAGGGATTGTCTCCATGCATGCCACCGGTGCGAACACTTCTTCATAATCTATGCTGGTCCTTTGCTTGTAGCCTTTTGCTACCAAACGTGTCTTGCATCGCTCGACCTCTGCTTGGGGTGTTATCTTCTTCTTATACACCCACCTGACACTAGTGGTTTTGTGACATTTTGGAAGTGAAGCTAGCTCCCAAGTCTCATTCCTTTCTATCGACTGCATCTCCTCATTCATCGTGGCTCGCCTTTGACACCACCGCTTCTTCGAACGAGATGCTCTCGCCTTGAGGGGAGAGGCAAACCAAGTGTAGCTCACTTGTTCCCTCAGATAGATCATGAAGACTCCTTTTCTTCCTCAGTCTCGTCTCTTCATCATTGGATGATACAACTTCATGCTCGGTGGAATCTGCCACCTCCACTCTTGCTCCTCATTTTCATTGTTTTCTTCGTATTCCTCCTTATGCTCATCAACTGTGGGGTGAAAGGTCAAAGCTGAAAGACTCGAACCCCTCATGATATTGGTTGGGTGAACATGTGTTACCTCACCATTCCTCCTTATGCTCATCAACATGAATGAGTGAACATGTGTTGCCTCACTAGGGTCTAGTTGTTCATCGAACAAAACCCTCCAACCAATAGGTGGGTGCATCGGAATGAGTTCCTCAAGCTCATTCGATGGATGCAGCAGACCTGCATCACTAAGAATGGGGCTTCTCCCCAAGTCATCCAACAAGGACCGCCCACCATCATTTATATCATCAAGCATAAGCTCGGTCGTAAGTGGGTCCTTGTTGGAGTTAAGATGAAGCTCAAATGGCTCAATGGCCAAGGGACGTGAGATAGAGACACCTTCTAGTATAGGCATATGATGAGGTGTCTCACTCTCACTAGTAATCTCAACTGAATCATGCAACGAACACTCCTTTTGGACATTCATGTTTGAAGCTAGCTCACTCTGTTGCATTGAAAAGACAGGCAATAAGTTTTCGCTGGGCCCACAAACATTCTCAATGGGTTGCATTGGTGTTAGGGATGTTCGTTGATTTTGTGGTGATTTCTCTAATTGGCGGATGAGATTAAGATTTAATGGTTGGTCCATGGGCTCATGTTGCCCACCAGAGTTGAACACATGAAACTCAGCACTCATGTTACCGAATGAGAGCTTCATGAGACCATTTCTACAATTAATTAAGGCGTTGGAAGTTGCCAGAAATGGTCTACCCAAAATCAAAGGTATTTGAGAGTGGGTATTCGCAACAGGATTGGTATCGAGGACAACAAAATCGACTGGAAATATAAAATCTCCAACTTTGATAAGCACGTCCTCGATAATCCCCTTTGGAATACGAATGGATCTATCCGCCAATTGGAGGGTGATCTTAGTTGGTTTCAATTCTCCCAAATTCAACTGTTGATAAACAGAAAATGGGAGGAGGTTGACCGCTGATCCTAAATCAAGCAAAACATTACTCATGCTAGTGTCCCCTATCATACACTGAATAGTAGGACACCCATGGTCCTTGTATTTTGTGTAGGCGGGATTGGACAAAAGTGAGCTTACATTTGCAGCTAATTATTCTTTCTTAGGAACATTGGTCTTCCTCTTGGTTGTGCAGAGATCCTTCAACACTTTGGCATGTTGAGGTATTTGTTGGATGACATCCAACAAGGGGATGTTAACCTTTAATTGGTTAAACACCTCTAATATCTTATCCATTGTGTCACTCTGCTTTTTGGTTGACCTACTTGGATAGGGAGCTTTTGGCAGGTAGGTTTTCTACGATGCCTGAAAAGGAGGCGTTGGTGTATTACCCTCACCCTCAGCCTCTTCGTCACCACCATTCCCACTGAGGGGCTGCATAGATGGTGGTGGTGGCAAGGAAATGTGATTGTCAACTTGCTTTCCATTCCTTAAGGTTACAATGGAATTGACATGGTGAACAGGTTCCTCCACATGGTTCACTTGCCTCCCCCGAGGTACCACATTCTCATTTTGCACGTGTTGTTGCTGGTACATGTGTGGGTTAGCCTCAAGCTGGCTAGGCAGAGACCCTTTCTCTCTTTCATGTACAGACTGAGCCAATTGGCCCATCTGAAGCTCTAGAAATTTGATGGTCTGCTGATTTGAAGTGAGAACTTGACTTGTGGTTGATATAAAAAAATTCATTGAGTTTTCAAGTCCACGAGTCAAGGTCTCAAGCGATTTGAATCGGGTTTCCATATTATTGGAATTTGGGAAACCCGATTGATTGGTGATTGGAGTTTGGGGTGGGTGATAAGATTGTGCATGCATGGGAGGTTGGTATGATTGGTTAGGTGCTCGAGAGGAGTTTGAATTACCACCCGGGGCATTATTTTGGTTCCATGAAAAATTGGGTTGGTTCCTCCATCCAGGATTATAAGATGATGAGTATGGGTCATTCCTAGCTCTGTCATAGATGGCGTTGACATATTCCATCTCAGGAGGAATGGACGCACACTCACTTTCTACATGACCTATCCTACCACATGAATGACAAGGAACTCGACCAGATGTGGACATGTGAGGTGCACCTTGTTTGTTTTGGAGCTCAATCGAATCCATACAGCGCATTATGGCCGCCATGCGCGCCTCAGTGGTCGTAGTGGTATCAACAGCAAATACGGAACCTGACCTAGTCGAGTGTGCATTTGCGATCCTCGCTGCTATGCTAGATGATGCTGGGGGTGAAGGGAATGTGTTCTAAACGTTTTGAAGCGAGCAAGGAAGCAGTGTGGATCAAGAAGTTCCTTGAAGAGCTTGGAGTAGTTCCCACGAGCGAGGGACCCATTGAGCTATTTTGCGATAATAGTGCATCTATCTCGCAAATCAAGGATCCTAGATCACACCACAAAGTGAAGTACATGGATCGAAAGTATTTTGTCACATGTGACTTCATCGACGAAGACAAAATAAATCTATTATGGGTTGACACCAACAGCAACACAGCTGATCCATTCACAAAACCTTTATCCCAAGCGAAGGGCGAAATGCATTTCGAGTCCATGGGATTGAGGAACCATGTAGATTGACTTGATGATTGATATGTAATGGGGTTTATCCTAGTTATTATTGTTTTATACATTGAGTATGTATGTGAAAGAAAACTTTAATAACAAGTGGGAGATTGAAGGGAATGTGTTCTAAAAGTTTTACTTTTAAATGTCAATTATTATGAATTGAATGAGAAATCATTTTGTTCCTTGTCTATGTTATTCGTCTTTTAGAAGTGTTAAGGAAGAGACTCTTGGTCCTTAACCGTAGAGCACTAAAAGATAATGGTTTACATAAAACAAAAGATATTCGCAATCATGGTAATTTAAATGGAACATTAATTACCGAGTTAAGATTGTCGTGTTGGTCATAGATCATTGCAACTCTACAAGTGAGTGACAACACGGGTACACAAAAGAGGAAAATACTACTTTTGTATATGGAATTGACCTAATAAGTAAACTGTGTCCATAGGTGCCATTAATGAAATCCAGGTCCACGCTTTTGAACCAAAACTGTGTTTTTTGAATTTTGAATTCCACTTTGATGTGATAAGCCAACAAATCCCCAAACCCTCCTTCTACCTCTTGGCCCTTGTTCCTGTATGGCCAACCTCTAAAACTTTTCATGTGAAACCTTCAGTGTGAAATCAAAAGGCTCATCTGATGCTCTGATGGAGGCGTAGCTTCTCTTGCATTCCTCCAAACCCATATGGCCATACACCACGCCCACAAACTCATTTTCAAACAAGTAAGCGCAAGTCAACCTATTGTCCATTGGTTACTTCGTCGTGCCTTTTTGGGACTATAATTCGTCATTTTTTCTATTAAATGCTACATTTTTATTTTAGCATCATTTTTTTATTCAGTTTTTTATTATTTCCTCTTTTTGTTATTTAATGATTGTAATTTAAGATACAAAACCTCAATGGATGATTCCTATTCGATGTTATTTTATGATTTATTTTGAAATTTTGTTCGTTGATGTTAAAATCTTCTTTAATGTACAACTTATCATCTCAACTGTTTTATTTTTTACTTATGTTACAACCCACTTGCTCATCGTCCTAATACTGGGGGCTTTCATAGCAACACATGGATTCGATTTGTTGCTTAAAGGAGTGATTTTTGCTTGATTTTCATGTCAAATTTATCGTAAAATATTAATTCTACCTTTTTTTTGGTTTCAGGAGGTGGAAGGGTGAAGGTGGAGTCTTTGGATGAATTTTGGTTAAGTTTCAATGAAGAATTGTGTTTGGAAAAGTATGTTCTATTTTTGGATTTGTGGTTTTGATGTGGAATTTCACATAAATGAGGAAGCTTTGATGGTTAGTTGTGTTTTCTAGGATTCTTCTGATAGGGACAATGAGACAAATTTATGGGAAAAAAAGATTCCTTACCCTATGCGGATAACTATTCAACATGATGTAAATCACGTTGAAAATACCAACCAATTACTTGTATTTACCTTTTGAGAAAAAGTAAGGTTTTTTAGTAGTATGTTCAGGTATTATTGCAGAAGATATAATATAGACAAGGTTACTCCTATTATTGATGTCATCATTTAATCCATTCTATTTACTCCAAGCTAGCCCCTCTATTAAATCATAGTTACGTTGATTGAATCAATTATAATATAGTAAGTGCAAGATGTCGATGAAGACATCGTAAGTACAGGTCGAGTCCACAGGGACGTATGTCAACTCTGGTTCTTCAGAAGTCCAGTGGAAAATAAGGGAAGAAGACGTTTGATCACACAAAAGTAGGCTACCCTAAACAAGCAACTAATAAATATGGAAGAGGAAAGCATGAGAAGAATTAAAACTAAACTAAGTGACTATCAAAGAAATCTGAAATTCAGGAAGAAAACCCCCTAGCGGTGTAGTGAGTGTACACATGTAATAAGGTGGTGAATGATGCATTCAATAAGGCACAAGTGTAGGTTGTGTTTTCATGTATAGGAAGTAGCTAATAATTGCGACAAAATCTATCATACTAATCACTAACCTAGTTGATTAATATGAGTATAAACAAGTTGGTTATTAAGAACCTAAACAAACATGGAAAGTACCTAATCATTATGGCAACACCTATCAAGTTAAGTATTCTATTTTAAACAAACAAGCATACATTCACATTCATCATTCATCACATATTGCATAAGATAGCATTCATTCCCATTCTTCATTACATGTATAAACATCATCTCGACCCCCAAAGGGGGATGAAACTATTGACTACACATTAAGCTAACAATTGTATTAACGAAAAAACATTCTACTAATTATAACACGATTCACGAAGCAGAACTAAGTTAAACATGCAAAAAAAAACATGAAGCTAACAAATGTTATTTTATTCACGACTCACGTTACAATTAAGTAGCATCTCTCCACTTGAGTTTTGCTCCAAAGTGTTGCTCTAAGTAGAGAAAATGGCCACCAAGAAAGGGGGTCCATTACAAAGGATGAAGAATAGTTCTATTCATAGTCCTAAAAAGGGAAACTGGGGACAATCCCCGCTGTGGGACTAATGGAACATAACAAAAATAGACATTAGCATCTAATACACCAACGAAAGAAGACGGGTCAGATCAGGAGCAGAAGGGACCGCCAAACATAGGTCTGGAAAACTCTGATCTGACCCTTTTCGGATATCTTCTTAATTGCTTCATTTCTTCATGTGGAGTAAATCATAATTGGTTGTTTGAGTTTACACCCGAATCTAATTGCCAAAATACTCCTCATGTTGGTGTGGATTTCTCGATTTGCTAATTGGTCCTTTTAGCTTGCATCTAGGTCCTATCTTGCAGATAGGTCCATAAGTCTCACCGATTAGTCTTTTTTCTCACGTTTTGGTCCTTTTTGTGTCCTCGTCTTCTTAAAACTATTTATTCCTGAAGCTTAAACATAAAAATCAATACATAACATTGCTTAGGTTCAAAATAGAGGATATAAGATATGAATATATGCATGATATAATATTAATCATACCCCCTATCGTAACTAAATTTACCCCAACCATCTTTTTTAATAGCACAATATTATAAAGGTTTCTTTATTTGAGTCATTGTTGTTTTATGTTTTTATTGTTTTACTTTTATTACTGATAATGTATTTTTTGTGTTATCTTCAAATGTAGGTTCTTTGACAACCATCCCCGTAGACCCATTGTTATGTACCAAAATACCTCGACAGATTTTTTTTCAATTTATACTTCAAGTTTATTTGTTTCCCTTACTATATGTCAAAAATATTGTTTGATAATTAGCATTGTATCATCATCCTTTGTGATTGTATTATTATGTTCTCACGTTCTTATGGTTCCATTTAAGTGTGAATGTATGTTTAACAATGTTGTGGATTTTATTCTATGTTTTAAGTAACAATTTCATTTCGATTCAACTGGAATGACAAACCAGTGTAATAATTTATGTGGGAAAACAAATGTCTTATCATTGTTGTTTGCAATTATACATAATACACATGGTAATTTGAAATATATGGATAGGTAATTCCATAAGAAATGGGTTTCGCACTGACCTAGCCTAGAATATTCAGTTTTACAATAACAAATTGGAATATGTGTAGAACTTCAAAAAACATAGTAATTAACCATTGGCTTTATAAATTGCTTGGAAATATCTTTTGGTAAATCATTTAGATTTAACACACGAATCATGTTACATATTTTGTTTCAATCAATTTTTCTAAAGAGTGAACCCGTCCCTATCTCTAGAGAACTATACATATCATAATTTGTGTGGCTATAAGCTCTATTCATTGTGTAAGGGTTTATAAATGAAATTACTCTTACAGATACATGGAATTACCATTTTATATATGTTAAATTACCATAGCAAGCATGGAACATGAAAGGGTTCTTAATGATAATTCCAAATGAATTTACCCTATCCTATACATAGATTTAGCTTTGTATATATGTGAAATTACCCTCCACAGTGGTTGACTCTTGTAGATGAAATTACTCTTGTATATATATAGAATTACCCTTTTATATAAGTTAATTTACCCTAGTATGCATGAAACATGTAAGGGTTCTTAATGATGATTCTATAAAATGGATTTACCTTATTCTCTATATCGATTTACCTTTGTATCGATTTCAAATTACTCTCCATGGTGGATTACTCTTGTAGATGGAATTGCCCTTACATATGAATGGAATTATCCTTCTATATGTGTTAAATTACCCTAGTATGCATGGAACCTACAAGGGTTCTTCATGATGATTCCACCAAATGGATTTACCATATCCTCTACAACGGTTTGCGTTTGTATTTATGTGAAATTACTCTCCACCTTTGTATACATTGATTTAGAGGACCTAAATGTTTAGTTTCTCATATATTATTTTAATATTTTGTTTTCATTTAATAACGTTATTGATGATCACATTTCACTTAAGTCTATTATGGAAAAGAAAAGAACATTGTACCTAAACACATTGAGGGGGAAAATTGTGTTGGAGGATTGTGTGGGTTACGGGTCCACAATCTCTAATTACCTTTTAATCCAAAACAAACTCTACTTGCAAGCCAAATGATGATGCAGCGGAATTAAAAACAAAACAAGTAAGTAAAGGGAAGGAAAATGCAAACCACAAGAAGTCGGGGATTTTTATAGAGGTTCGGCACCCCACCCGGGTCCTAGTCCTCTATTGCAAGCTCCGCTTGGATCACCGAGCTCCTCTCACGACTTCACTAACCACTCCCCGTTCCGGGCCGGGAGAGAACGCCTTTACAATCCTCAAACTCGCGAACAACCCTCGCCGAGCTTGGCTACACCTCTCACAATCCGAGAGGGATGCTTCGGGCTTTCACCGAAACCTTTACTCTTCTTTGACAACAACAAACTTGAGTGGTACAATCACTCTCTAAACTTGAGCACACTTGAGAAAGATTGGAATTGATCTGAAGTGTGGAATTTTTAGGCTTGGAGAGTTAGGAATGATCTCTCTAATGTAGGAGACAAATATGTGTGGGAGAGTTGTGTAGAAATGTGTTTTACAACTCTTTATATAGGCATTAGATAGAATAGATCCGTTGGGGTTGATTTGGTGAGTGTTGGTGTAGGATACACAAAACAAAAACTCGCAGGACCCAATTCTGAGTTAATTCGGTCGACCATTTGGCAGTTTTGAACTCAGTTTGGTCGACCGGTAAGGTAATGGTCGACCGCCCAACGCTAAGACTCAAGTACACTTAAGTGATTGGTCGAACACCGAATAGGATTCGGTCAACCGATTTGCACCAGGCACTTTGGGGTTGACAAATAATGATCTATTCGGTCGACGGAGCTAAGGTCTAGCGATCGACCGATTTCGTCCAGGAGATTCAGGTTTGTCAAGAGATGGGCATTCGGTCGACCGAACAGGCTCCTCGATCGACCAATACATGAAAAAGTGTATGGGGTATTTTTGGTTTAATACGAATACGACCGTTGGGTATACACGACAAAACTAACGGTCGGAAAAATAAGTTCACACGGTCGACCGAAAGTGTATGTACGGTCGACTGAAACCAGGCAGAGAAAACACAAACATGATAATTGATCCTCCGGTCGACCGAACTGTCTGTACCGGTCGACCGAAAGTGGGCAGACAGTTTGGGTTCAGGTTTACTGTTTTCCGGTCTAAGTTTGGGTGATCTATTGAAGTCCAAATTATGTGAAATTTTGTGTGTGACTTATATAAGGAACCTAGTGTGTGTTTATGTTGATTTTAGCTCAAGTATGCTCAATTTACACAAGTTCCTAAGACTCAAAGAAATACCAAATTACATGTCTTCAAATGAGCTTGATTACATGTCTTGACTTGATTTCCTTTCTTCTTTGAGTCTTGATCGCCTGTAGAGGTTAGCACAAAGTAATATATATGCGATGCAACTTGTGTGCTACTCTACATGATCATAATTAAGATTAGGTTGATTAAATCATCAAAACATAGATTAAGGCCAAAAAGTCAACAATCTCCCCACTTTTTGATGATGGCAACCTATATCTTAACTATATCTTAATACATGGAATTTTTATAAGTAAACTATGCATATAAATGTTCCCCCTATGGATGTGCATAGTTTTTGTTCAATTTAACTCAAATTCCAAGTTTTACCCCATTTATTATCTCTCCCCCTTGACATCCATCAAAAATGATATTTTAAAAAAATCATACGATTTGAGTGCAATGTGGATGCCTTGTGATTGACATCATTTCATGCTTATATTTGTATCTTATATCCATTATCTTACACCTAAGCAATGCTACATGACGAGTTTTATGTTTGAATTTCATAAATAAATAGGTTTGAAGAGATGAAGCACGAAAGGACCCAAAAGCAGGGAAAATGACTTAATTGTGAGACCTGGGGACTAAGATGCAAGGAAGAAGGACCTGAACGTAAGACCTAAGGACCAAAGAGCAAAACAGAAAACTCCACACCATCACGGGTAGTATTTTGGCAATTCTATTCGGGTCGGAGCTCCAACAAGCGAAATAGATGCATCCAAGACCAACAAATACATCACGACAAGCCCACAACAAAAATGAGCCCGATCCAGAACTAATAGACCGCCAATTGGCGGTCTGTTTAGCTCTGGATCCGCTTATCTTTGGCGTGCATGTGTATTAGAGTGTGTTTATTCTATTTATGGTATTTGTTTAGTCCCACATCGGGGGATTGTCCCGGATTAGCTTTTTCCATGCCTATAAATAGAACTCTTCACCTTCCATTGTACACATCTCCCTCTTTGGTGGCCATCTTCCCTACAAAGAGTGAAGCCTTGAAGCAAAACTCTGGTGGAGGAAGGGCTGCTTGTATGGAGTGAGTTAATAATAGATGTTTTCCTTTAATTGTGTTGTTTCTCTCTTAGTTTAATTTCCTTTCATATGAATGCTTGCTTGTTTGTTTTGTTTTATGCTTCTTTAATATTTCTTGCTTGATTAGTGTAGTTTCATTTTAGTATAATGCTTCATTTTGTTAGAGTAGTTAGTTTAAATATGTGTGAGTAGTTTCATCCCCATTTGGGGGGCGGAGAAATATGTGATATGACAATGTAGTGTATTAAGTGTGTGTTATCTTAATCCCTTGAGCTTTATATGATTTCCATAACCATCTAATGGGTTTTCACTCTTATCATTGATATGCTAATGCTCTTGAATGAAGCTTAGCTTATGCTTTGATCAGTGGACCTATTTTATGGGGAATGATAAGGTTAGGATATGGATAGAATTAATATTGGAAACACAATTTGTAGTGTATGTACTCTTGTTGCCTTTACCTTAGTTAATGTCTTGTATGTTTTAATGATGTTGTCTTATCTTAATTCATGTGGAGGCATAGTAGGGTCTAGTCTTTATACATGAGTTCATTTAGCTTCATTCCAATTATTGTCTTGTATGTTTTAATGATGTAGTCTTATCTTAATTCATGTGGAGGCAAGGTTGGATGTAGTTTTATGATTTCATGCACTACATGTTGTGAGGAGCTTAATTGAACACACACACACACACACATCTTTCTATTCACATTATTTCTCTACCCCCTATGGGGTTTAGTTTTATTGCTTCTCTTCCTTTCCTTTTTGCATTGTAGTGTAGTTTAGTGTAATCAATCCCTCTCTCTCCTTTCTTTACCACTCGCATTCCCACAAACCAATAGTCGACACACCACCCAGTGGACGACCCGTATTTTCCACCGCTTCAACGCGGTCGTGCACTTGCGGTTAATATAAAACGAATCAATCAAGTTTTTGGCGTCGTTGCCGGGGAGGTGCTCTGTTCAGGCCTTGGTTTGGACGATTTGAGTGGTCATAATTTTTTGTTTGTAGTTTTTCTTGGTTTCAGGGATCCTAGATCTCAAAGGGAGGCCACTGGCAAAATTGGAGGCACAGAAGCACCAAACAGACCGCCAATTGGCGGCCTGGTGAGCGTTTCTTGTTCTCTTTTTTGTTCTGGTAGTTGTCTGGTTCATTGTAGTTATCTGGGAGCACTATTTTGCATGTTGTGAGTTCTAGTTTGCTCCCACATTTAATTTCAATCCCTGTTAATCAACTTGGCCTTAAAATACAAAGAAAAAGATTAGGCATTTGCTTTGTTTAGGTCATGCACCATCTAGTAATAACTTGAGCATGTTAATTATCTTCTCTTAGTTTTAATTTTTGTCGTTGATTGCTGGAGTGAGGTACGCATTCCTTAACACTCGTTCATGCATTAGGACATCCATTAGTGAGTAAGGTTTGCATCGAAACAAGAGTTAGGTGAGTGCTTGTTTGGTGAGTTGCTTGCTAGCCTAAGAGTTCAAAACATCTTTAAGGGGCATCACCTATAGTCTTCAAAGATAAGGTGGGGGATTTCATCACCCCTCCCTTAGCCCCAAAAAGCACACTCAAGTAAAGCCTTAATCTAAAAGCAAATAGACATTGGCCATTAGGACTTGGGTGCATTAGGAGAGTGATCCGATCACGACCGTCATAGCCTGATCGGCATCGCCCACTTTGTCGATAGTAGGAGAGACGAGATCTCTGGATCTGGGCTCACTTGCTGGGCATTATGGTCTTCGTCGTAGGGAGGTGAGGCGTGTTGAGGCAGAGTGACCTCGCAGTTAGGCGTCGTCTAGCTGTAAGGACCCATAGCCAGCCTAAGCTTGTTGGAGCCGTGTTTGCTAGATTAGGCTTCTATCCTCACCCTTTACCCACGTTAGCTTTAGGGATTCTTCCCTCCTCATCTGAGTCCTCTCCTCATCTATTTTCTACGCGTAGACTCCTCCTCTAGTACACCATCTGTTGTGTGTTATTTTAGAGTCGAGTCGAGCATTTTTATGCGAGGTTGGGCTCGTTCTGGTGAGAGCGCTCGACTTGAGAGAGTGCATTTTTCTGAGATGTACGGTCTTGGTGATCGACCATCTCCGCCTTGTGTTACTGTGGAGCATGAGGCTGAGTCGTCTCGTGGTGACGGGGGAGATCGGGGTCCATTCATGGATTACCTCGGCCCGCTCCCACCACCACGTAGACCTCCTCCTCCTCTGACTCGAGAGGAAGGGAGATTCGGTCAGGATCGAGTTCTTGGTGCACCACCACCTTTGGCTCGACAGGATAGACCGATGACTAGCGGACCCAACCTGTTCGGGACGCGCAGCCTTCTTGCATAGTTCTTCCCCCTGCTCTCAGGAACAACTATGAGCTGAAACCTCAATATGTGAGCATGCTTCCAACCTTTACTACCAACAAGGAGGATCCGAATATTTTTATACGCAAATTCGAGGAAGTGTGCTCCATGTTCAAGCTTCAACAGCTTGACGAGGATTCAGTCCGGTTGAGGATGATTTCTTTCATGTTGAAGGATAACGCGAAGAAATGGATGTACAGCCTCCCGGCGAGCTCTATTCGGTCTTGGGATGACTTCGTGACCGTATTTCTGAAGAGATTTTTCCCTCAAAGGAAAACTCAATAGATACGGCACCAGATACATCAAATGTATCAGACTGAGACCGAATATTTTCATGGTTTCTTTGAGAGGTTCAAGGACCTTCTCCAACAGTGCCCTCATCATGGATTTGGGCTATGGCAGTTGTGCCAAATTGTTTATGGGGTTCTCAACTACAACACCCGCACATTGTTGGAGTCGATGTGTCACGGTGACTTCCAAATGAAACCCATCGATGAGGCATGGGACACTTTTGAGTTAATGGTTGAACGCACCTTTGAGTGGGACACCACGAGAGAGCCACCAGCCTCCAGGTCTTCTGGTCGAGCTGGATCATATCAACTTGAGTCATCGATTACGTCTGAGGCGAAAATGGAGGCTCTCATGTGTAGGATTGAGAGTTTAGAGTTGCAACGAGCTCCTGTAGCTCAGGTCGCTAGTCCCCGGTGTGGTAGGTGTGGACTTACGGGCCATGATGACTTGGAATGCCCTTACGCTCCAAGGTATACTGAGCATGCAAATGCAATGTATCAACAGAGGTCCCGTAACGACCCGTACAGTCACTCCTACAACCCGGGATGGCCTAACCATCCTAACTTCTCTTGGGGGCCTAGTGGGGGTAACGGTCAGAGTTCGCAAGCTCATTATCAACCTCCATGCCCATCGGTGACCTACCAACCCCCACATCAAAGGTCTCAGCACCATAATTACCGACCTGCTCATGCCTCATCGTCGGGTTATTCCAACCAGACTCCACCACCCCAGCGGGTTGACCCCAAGGACCCTTCTTGTGATCCGACCCTTCAAGCGTTGCAAAGTACAGTCAAGGCTTTGGATATACAAGTTAGCCAGTTGGCTCATCAATTCCATGAACGCGAGAAGGGTCAGTTCCCGAGTCAACCTGAGGTGAATCCTCGGGGTACCCATTCTCAAGGAAGGCAACATGTACCTCATGCTACCTCTGAACCGACCCATCACATTAATGTGATTCATAGTTTGAGGTCTGGTAAGGAGGTGGATAACCACATTGGGGTGCCTTCCTTGTCATCACCATCTCTTGGTGTCACCAGACCTGCAGTGATACCTGCATCTCTGAGAGAGCCGGATCCTGAGGTTCCCTCCACCAATACTTCCAGAAAGGAGCCTGATCATGAGGTTCCTTCTACATTTCCTTCGACAATGGGGCTAAACCCTGAGGTCCCCTTGTCTCCTTTTGTGTCAAAGGAATCAGATTCTGAGGTCCCCACTCATGCTTCTTTGGACCAGAATTCTGATGTTCCTTCGCACCCTTATGCCATGAAGGCGCCATTCCCTGAGTGCCTTAAAAAGAAAACCTCTGATCAGCATGACAAGATGCTTGAGATGTTTCGACAAGTTAAGGTGAACATCCCTCTATTGGAGGTGATTCAGCAAATGCCACCTTATGCCAAGGATCTCAAGGACTTATGCACCAAGAAGAGAAAAACTCATGTTCCAAAGAAAGATTTTCTTGCGGCTAACGTGAGTTCTTTGTTGGCACAACCCATTCAAGTCAAGTACAAGGACCCTGGTTGTCCTACTATCTCTTGTGTGATTGGTGATGTGTCCATACATCGAGCCTTATTGGACCTTGGTGCATCTATTAATCTTCTGTCATATTATGTCTACGTCCACCTCGGTCTTGGAGACCTCAAACAAACAAAAACCACTCTTCAATTGGCTGATAGGTCTATGAAGAAACTGAGGGGTGTGGTGGAAGATGTGTCGATCAAAGTGGGAGAGTTCATTTATCCAGTCGACTTCTTTGTCTTTGATACTGAACCTGTGCCAAACTGACTTGGACAAATTCCTGTCATTCTGGGGCGACCATTCCTTGCGACTTCCAATGCATTGATCAATTGTCGCAATGGTCTGATGTGCTTGACTTATTGTAGTCAATGCGCTGATTTCAACATCTTCACCATCGGCAAGAAGTCAGGTACCTTCAATGACCCTGTTGGGGTCAACCTTACCCAGGGTTTGGATGAAATTGAAGTTGAGGGCACCTTCAAGTACTTCAGAGAATTGTTCGATGGAAATTCTGAAGGTGGTGAAGATGTTTCACCTGGGCTGGCACAAGAGGGTGCCTTATGTTTTGATCGCGTGGCCTCAGTGCCACCTCCTTTTGATCTTGGGGCCCTTGAGCCACATTCGTCTGATCTTGTGGCCCTTGAGCCACATCCTTTTGATCACGTGGCCCTTGAGCCACATCCTTTTGATCACGTGGCTTTTGAGCCACAAGATACTATTTTTATGGCCTCTCGGCCACATGCTCTTCATTCTGTATCTGCGGAGGACCTCATGTGGGTTAAGAATCAACCACATGATACCCTTCAACCTGATAGAGGTTCACCTCTCATTCATGCCTCATCTTTTGCTAACTCTCAAGAGGCCTCGAACAACCACAATGTATATAAAGGTGTCAGGTGGTCAAGCAATTCTGTTTTGTATGTTGCGAGCCCATGCATGTGCATTTCTGGCCCGAGAGATGGTGGGTTCCCATTTGATGTCCCTTGACATATGAAGATGGAAGCCTATTGTTGTACATAGTTTAAAAAAAACTCCATGAGCGAGCATTGATGGTTGTGGGCTCCAACCCTTAAGTATTTGGGGCCCCTTTCTTTCACGTATTTTGTCTTCCTTTTTAACTATCTCACAGGTTTTGAGGGGAATTTGGGTTGTGTCCATCAACATGACCTTGAACTTCCCTTTGTACTTCATGTTGGTGAGATCTCTCCTTTTTCATGCATACATCCATGTAGTATCTTGCTCATTGAGGACAATGCATGAAGTAGGTGTGGGGGGTGTTTTACGTGTGTACATAGTCGAGTCTTTTATTTGGATTTTGTTTTCTTTTGTGTGTATTGATAGGGTCATGTTAGTGTGCTGCATTTAGTATCGATATATCTGCTTGCCATGATCCTTGGGTGACTTGTCTTCTTTTCTTGCCTAGTGCTTTAAAATTTTCACATTTCTTTCAAAATCTTCATGTGTTTGTGAAAGAAAATGTTTTGTGGTTTTGCGTGTGTTTAGCATGTGCAAAACCGTTGAGAGGCAAAGTAAAAAGAAAGCTCCCAAAATTGTCTTGAACTTGATGCATTAGGATATCTAGTACAGTGGCTTTAGGATTTATCGAGTCGTTAGGATGCACCCCAGTTTTCCCTTGGGGGTGAGTAATCATAGGGTTTCAGTACTCAAACATTTAAACAAGTCCACCCAGAACCTAGTGAGTCAATAATTCGTGTCTGTTAATGATTGACATCATTTCATGCTTATATTTGTACCTTATATCCATTATCTTACAGCTAAGCAATGTTATGTGATGAGTTTTATGTTTGATTTTCAGAAATAAAGAGGTTTGAAGAGAAGAGCCATGAAAGGACCCAAAAGCAGGAAAAAAGACTTAATTGTGAGACCTGGGGACCAAGATGCAAGGGAGAAGGACATGAACGTAAGACAGGAGGACCTAAGAGCAAAACAGGAAACTCCACACCATCATGGGGAGTATTTTGTCAATTCGATTCGGGTCGGAGCTCCACTAAACCAAGTCGAAGCATCCAAGACCAAGAAACACTCCAAGCAAAGCCCACAACAAAAAACGAACGCGATCTGAAGTTTATAGACCGCCAATTGGCGGTCTTGGACCGCTAATTGGCGGTCCATATGGCCCCAGATCCGCTAAGCTTTCTCCTGGACTTGTATTATTATGTGTTTAGGCTATTTTTGGTATTGGTTTAGTCCCACATCGGGGGATTGTCCCGGATTAGCTTTTTCTATGCTTATAAATAGAACTCTTCACCTCCCATTGTATCCATCTCTCTCTTTGGTGGCATCTTCCCTACTAAGAGTGAAGCCTTGAAGCAAAACTCTAGTGGAGGAAGGGCTGCTTGTAATCTGAGTGAGTTCATAATAGAAGTTTTTCATTAGCTTGTTAATTCTTGCTTAGTTAATTTTCTTCAATGTGTTTGCTTTGGTGCTTGTTTTGTTTTATGCTTCTTTAATGTTTCTTGCTTGATTAGTATAGTTTCATTTCAGTATTATGCTTGCTTTTGTTAATATAGTTAGTGTAATGAGTAGTGAGTAGTTCCATCCCCATTTAGGGGGTGGAGAAATAGGTGATATAATCATGTAGTGCATTAAGTGTGTGTTATCTTAATCCCTTGAGCTTTAAATGATTTCCATTACCATCTAATGGGTCTCCACTCTTATCTTTGATATGCTAATGCTCTTGAATTAAGCTTAGTTTATGCTTTGATTAGTGGATCTATTTTATGGGGAATGATAAGGTTAGGATATGGATAGGAATTAATATTGGAAACACAAGTTGTAGTGTATGAACTCTTGTTGCCTTTACCTTGGTTAATGTCTTGTATGTTTTAACGATGTAGTCTTATCTTAATTCATGTGGAGGCATAGTAGGGTCTAGTCTTTATACTTGAGTTCATTTAGCTTCATTCCAATTATTGTCTTGTATGTTTTAATGATGTAGTGAAATCTTAATTCATGTGGAGGCAAAGTTGGATGTAGTTTTATGATTTCATGCACTACATGTTGTGAGGAGCTTAATTACACACACACACACATCTTTATATTCACATCATTTCTCTACCCCCTTTGGGGTTTAGTTTTTCTTGCTTCTTTTCCATTTCCATTTGCATCTTAGTGTAGTTTAGTGTAATCAATACATCCTTTCTCTCCTTCTTTTACCTCTCGCCTTCAAACAAACAAGGTGTCGACACACCTCCCAGTGGACGACCCGTATTTGCCACCGCTCCAACGCGGCCGTGCACTTGCGGTTTAATATAAAACGATCAATCAAGTTTTTGGCACCGTTGTCGGGGAGGTGCTCTGTCCAGACCTTGGTTTGGACGATTCGAGGGGTTTTTCATTTTTTGTTTCCAGTTTTCTTAGTTTCAGGGAACCATCGGATCAAGGGAGGCTACTGGACAAGTTGGAGGACCAGAAGCTTCAAAAGTACCGCCAATCAGCGGTTGGAGACCGCCAATTGGCGGCCTGGTAAGGGCTTCCTACTTCCAAATTTTTTCGGGTAGTTATTTCTGTAATTTGTGTTATCTGGGAGCCCTATTTTTCATGTTGTGACTTCTCTTTTGCTCCCAGATCATTAATCACTCCCCCATTAATCAACTGGGACCATAAAACTCAAAGCAAAAGATTAGACTCATTGCTATCTAGGTCATGCATCATGTGTAGACCTTGCATGCATTTTCTTTTCTTTTCTTTACTTTTTGTTGTTGATTGTTGGTGTGAGGTACGTGCACCCAAATCTCTCATTCATGCATTTTTCGATCATGCATTAGTTAGTAAGGTGCATCGGGACAAGAGTGAGAGAGTGTTTGATTGGAGCGATTGATTGCTAGATCTAGGATCAAAACGCTACTAAGGAGGGGCTGTCCCATAAAAGATAAGGTGGGGGATTTCATCACCCTTTCCTTGGCCCCAAAAAAATCACTCTTAATAAAGCCTTAACTAAAAGCAATTAGACATTGGCCCTAGGATTGCGGGCGCACTAGGAGAGTAATCTAGTTGAGACCGTCATGACCTGATCGGCGTTGCCTACCTTGTCGATAGTAGGAGGTACTGGATCTCCGGATCTGGTATAACTTGTTGGGCATTGTGGTCCTCGTTGTAGGGAGGTGAGACGTGTCGAGGCTAGTGACCTCGAAGTTAGGCGTCGTCTAGCCTAAGGACCCATTGCCTTACATTGTTTGAGTCGTGCTTGCTAGTTAGGCTTCTTCCTGATCCCTCTACCCACGCTAGCTCTAGGGATTCTTCCCTCCCCACCTGAGTCCTCTCCTCATCTATTCTCTACGTATAGTCTCCTCCTCTAGTACACCTTCTGTTGAGTGTTTGTCAGAGTCGAGTCGAGCATTTTATGCGAGGTTGGGCTCATTTTGGTGAGACGCTCGACTTGAGAGAGTGCATTCTTCTGAGATGGATGGTCTTGGTGATCGACCATCTCCGCCTCGTGCTCCTTTGGAGCAAGAGGCCGAGTCGTCTCGTGGTGGTAAGGGAGATCGGGTTCCATACATGGAGTACCTCGGTCCGCTCCTACCACCACGTAGACCTCCTTCTCCTCCTCCTCTGTCTCGAGAGGAAGGGAGATTTGGTCAGGATCGAGTTCGTAGTGCACCACCACCTTTAGCTCGACATGATAGACCGATGACTTTGTGGGAGCGGACCCATCCTGTTCGGGCCGCGCAGCCTTCTTGCATAGTTGTTCCCCCTGCTCGCGGGAACAACTATGAGCTGAAACCTCAATATGTGAGCATGCTTCCAACCTTTACTGCCAACAAGGAGGATCCGTATATCTTTATACGCGAATTCGAGGAAGTAAGCTCCATGTTCAAGCTTCAACAGCTTGACTAGGATTCAGTCCGGTTGAGGATGATTTCTTTCGCATTGAAGGATAATACGAAGAAATGGATGTATAGCCTCCCGGCGAGCTCGATTCGGTCTTGGGATGACTTTGTGACCGTCTTTCTGAAGAGATTTTTCCCTCAAAGGAAAACTCAACAGATACGGCACCAGATACATCAAATGTATCAGACCGAGACCGAATCTTTTCATGGTTCCTTTGAGAGGTTCAAGGACCTTCTCCAGCAATGCCCTCATCATGGACTTGAGCTATGGAAGCTGTGCCAGATTGTTTATGAGGGCATCAACTACAACACCCGCACATTGTTGGAGTCGATGTGTCAGGGTGACTTCCAAATGAAACCCATCGAGGAGGCATGGGACACTTTTGTGTCTATGGCTGAGCGTACCTTCGAGTGGGACACCATGAGAGAGCCACCAGCCGCCAGGTCTTCTGGTCGAGCTGGATCATATCATGTTGAGTCGACTATCACGTCTGAGGCGAAAATGTCTGCTCTCATGCGTAGGATCGAGAGTTTGGAGATGGACCGAGCTCCTGTAGCTCAGGTCGTTACTCCCGGGTGTACTAGGTGTGGACTGTTGGGACATGATGACTTGGAGTGCGCTTACGCTCCAAGGGATACTAAGCATGCAAATGCGATGTATACACAAAAGCCCCAAAACGACCCGTACAGTCATTCCTACAACCCGGGATGGCGTAACCATCCTAACTTCTCTTGAGGGTCTAGTGCAGGCCACGGTCAGAGCTCACACGCTCAACCTCAACCTCCACCTTATCAACCTCCACGCCCATCGGCGACCTACCAACCCCCACATCAAAGGTCTCAGCACCATAATTACCAACCTGGTCAGGCCTCTTCGTCGGGTTATTCTAACCAGACTCCACCACCCCATCGGGTTGATCCTAAGGACTCTACCCTTGAACAAAACCTTCAAGCGTTCATGCAGAGCACTCAATCCATGTTTGCGGCCAGCAATAATTCGGTCAAAGCATTGGAAATGCAAGTTAGCGAGTTGGCTCATCAGCTCCATGAACGTGAGAAGGGTCAGTTACCGAGTCAACCTGTGGTTAATCCCAGGGGTCAGTCTGCTCATACCAGGCAAAATGTACACAATGTTGAAAGTGACCCTTCCCAACATGTCAATGTTGTTCATACCTTGAGATCGGGAAGGGTCGTTGACAACAATGTGGAAATGCCTGAAGCCAACCTTGTTGGCGAGACTTCCGAGGAGAGTCTTGAGCCTATTAAGGAACCTAATTATGAGACTCCTCCTCGTGATTCTTATGTACCCAAGGCACCATTCCCTCACCGGTTGACGAAAAAACGTGATGAGCATTGGGACAAGATCGTTGAGGTACTTAGGCAAGTAAAGGTGAACATCCCGTTGTTGGACGTTGTTCAACAAATGCCATCGTATGCCAAGTTCCTCAAGGACCTTTGCACCACCAAGAGAAAAACAAATGTGCCGAAAAAGTCCTTTTTGGCCGCCAATGTGAGCTCCATATTGACACAACCCATGCAAGTCAAATACAAGGACCCAGGTTATCCAACTGTCTCTTGCATGATTGGGAATGTGACAATCTCTCAAGCTTTATTGGATTTGGGGGCATCTGTGAATCTCCTTTCTTACTTAGTCTATGTCAACCTTGGAATAGGCGATCTTAAACCAACGAGGACAACCCTCTAGTTGGCTGATAGATCCGTCAAAATTCCACGAGGGAGTGTGGAGGATGTCCTTATCAAAGTGGGTGAGTTCGTATTTCCAGTTGATTTCATCATCTTGGATACTGAACCCGTGTCCAACCCACAAGGACAGATTCCTGTGATCCTTGGGAGGTCATTTCTTGCGACATCTAATGCTTTGATCAATTGTCGCAATGGCTTGATGAGGTTGTCTTTTGGAAACCTCACGGCGGATTTCAACATCTTCACTCTTGGTAAGCAACATGGGCTCTTCGACGACACTGTCGGAGCCAATTTCATCCAGGACACGGATGAGCCTGATTCATTAGGCATGTTCGACTCACATCGACATATTATTGAGGTGCCTAATGATCAGGTTGCGAGTGAAGAGGATCTTGAGGAATCCGCCAGCATATCTCTGGACGAGGAGGCACATCTGGGTGCTTGCTCCTCTTACCCCGTGGCCCTTGAGCCACTTGAAAGTAACTCTGAATCCGACAAGGACCCACCTCTGGTCGAGCTTAAACCGCTCCCCGATAACCTGAAGTACATCTTTTTAGGGGATAATGAGACCTTGCCACTCATTATTGCTTCTGATCTTGAAAAAGATCAAGAGGTTGCCCTCAAAAGAGTACTCTTTGAAAACAAAGAGGCGATCGGGTGGTCCTTGAGGATATCAAGGGAATTAGCCCTGGTATTGTTCAGCATCGGATCCACGTGGAAGAGGATTCTAGGCCCCGCAGGGACCCACAACGAAGATTGAATCCTGTACTGAAAGAAGTCGTCCGAAAGGAGGTTCTTAAGTGCTTGGATCATGACATAATCTATCCTATCTCTGATAGTTCGTGGGTGAGTCTTGTCCATGTGGTTCCCAAGAAGTCAGGCGTGACGGTTGTGGAGAATGAGCATAATGAGCTTATCCCGACACGCCTGCAGATTGGCTGGCGAGTTTGCGTTGATTATCGCAAGCTCAATGCGGCAACGCGGAAAGATCATTTCCCATTGCCATTCATTGATCAGATGTTGGAAAGGTTGGCCGGACATGAGTATTATTGTTTTCTTGACGGATACTCCGGTTACAACCAAATTCCCATCGCCCCGAGGATCAAGAGAAAACCACATTTACTTGTCCCTTTGGCACGTTTGCCTACCGTCCGTCGCATGCCCTTTGGGTTATGTAATTTCCGACCACGTTTCAAAGGTGTATGATCAGCATCTTCTCCGATATAGTTGAGCGTTTCCTTGAGATCTCCATGGACGACTTTTCTATATTTGGCGCTTCCTTTGATGAGTGCCTTCATCACTTGAGCGTTGTCCTCAAGCGATGCCGTGAGAAGAACCTCGCTCTCAATTGGGAGAAATGTCACTTTATGGTGAAGTGAGGGATGGTACTTGGACATGTGGTCTCAAGTAGGGGAATTGAGGTCGATCCCGCCAAAGTGGGTATCATTGCTAATCTTCCACCGCCACGTAATGTGAAGGATATCCGCGCCTTTTTGGGGCATGCTGGATTCTATCGGCGGTTCATTCGGGATTTTAGCAAAATTGCTCGACGTCTCACCGCCTTGTTGGCTAAGGATGCCATTTTTGAGTTCACACCGGATTACCACCATGCTTTTTTGACCTTGAAGAAAGAGTTGACTTCAGCTCCCATTATTATGGCACCGGTGTGGACTGAACCCTTTGAGTTAATGTGTGATGCATCTGACTTCGCTGTGGGAGCAGTGCTTGGGCAACGATTGGACAAATTGCCTCATGTGATCTACTATGTCATTAGAACACTCAATGATGCCCAATTGAACTACACTGTGACCGAGAAGGAAGTCTTAGCAATCATATTTGCTTTGGAGAAATTCCAGTCGTACTTGATTGGCTCCCACGTGATTATCTATTCTGATCACACAGCCATCAAGCACCTCATGGCGAAGAAAGATGCAAAATCCCGACTCTTGAGATGGATCTTGTTGTTACAAGAATTCGATCTCGAGATTCAGGACAAAAAAGGGTGTGAAAATGTTGTAGCCGACCACTTATCTCGTCTAGAGACGACCAACCCACAGGACCAAATCATTGATGACAGATTTCCTGACGAGCAGATGTTCACGATCGAAGATAACCCTTGGTTTGCCGACATCGTGAACTATCTCGTGACCGAGCAACTGCCTGTGGGTTGGTCAAAATCTGACCAATCCAAATTTAGATCTTATGTCAGATTCTTCCACTGGGACGACCCCTACCTATTCAAATACTGCTCTGACCAAATTTTTAGGCGGTGCGTCCCAGATACCGAGTTCCAAAGTGTACTCCACTTCTGCCATTCCAAGGCATGTGGAGGACACTTTGGAGCAAAGAAAACTGCTGCCAAGGTGCTCCAATCTGGATGCTTACGACTTTTGTAAGCAATGTGATAGGTGTTAGCGCCTTGGCAGGATTGGTCGATGTGACATGATGCCTTTGCAAAATGTCCTTGTTGTTGACATCTTCGATGTATGGGGCATCGATTTCATGAGTCCCTTCCTCAACTCGTTCGGGAATGTTTACATTCTGGTGGCCGTTGACTATGTGTCTAAGTGGGTTGAGGCTATACCCACAAAGACCAATGACAACAAGGTGGTCACCAAATTCTTGAGGGACATTTTTGCGCGATTTGGTACTCCTCGTACCATAATCAGCGATAGGGGTACCAACTTCTGTAATCGCTCCTTTGAAGCGCTTATGAGGAAATATTCGATCACCCACAAGCTTGCGACCCCATACCATCCGCAAACTAGTGGGCAGGTCGAAATCTCTAACCGTCAATTAAAGAAAATTCTTGAGAAGACGGTTAGTTCCTCGAGGAAGGATTGCTCTACCAAGTTGAATGACGCATTGTGGGCTTTCCGCACCGCGTACAAGACCAATTTGGGTATGTCCCCATATCGGGTAGTGTACGGCAAGGCTTGCCACCTACCTGTCAAGCTTGAGCATTGTGATTTCTGGGCGATCAAGAACCTGAATATGGATCTTGATCAAGCGGGAGTACAACGTAAGCTCGACATTGTGGAATTGGAAGAGCTATGCAATGATGTGTACGAGAATGCCAAAATTCATAAGTCCCGAGCCAAGATGTTTCATGATCGCATGATTATGCGAAAGGTGTTTACGGTCGGGCAGAAGGTGTTGCTCTACAATTCCCGGCTTCATCTGTTTGCGGGTAAGATCCGCAGTCGCTGGTCTGGCCCGTTTATTGTCCAAACCGTCTATCCTCATGGAGCGGTTGAGATCTTGAACCCAGGGAATGGGGACGTGTTCAAAGTTAATGGACAACACCTCAAACCCTACTTGGAGGGGGCACCAGCCGAAGTCGAGGAGGTCATGTTCCTTCATGAACCTCCCTCGCACTCAACCATTCATGCTCCTACATGAGCGGTTGAGCGTTCATGTGTATATATGTTAAAAAAAGAAAAAAAAGAAAAAAAAGACTCCTTCAGTGAGCATCGATTGTAGTGAGCCCCAACCCTTGAGTATTTGGGCACCATTTCTTTCACGTATTTGTATCCCTTCTTTAGCATCTCACAGGTTTTGAGGGAAGTTGGGTTGTGTCCATCAACAAAGCCATGAACTTCCTTGTGTACTTCACGTTGGTGAGATCTATTTTGTTTCATGCATACATCCATGTAGTATTTTGCTCACATTCATTGAGGACAATGCATGAAGTAGGTGTGGGGGTGTTTTACGTGTGTACATAGTCGAGTATTTTCCTTTGTTTTGTTTTCTTTTGTGTGCATTGTTAGGGTCATGTTAGTGTGCTGCATTTAATATCGATATATCTGCTTGCCATGATCCTTGGGTGACTTGTCTTCTTTTGCTTGCCGAGTGCTTCAAAAATTTCACATTTCTTTCAAAATATTCATGTGTTTGGGAAAGAAAATGTTTTGTGGGTTTTTGCGTGTGTTTAGCATGTGCAAAACCGTTGAGAGGCAAAGTAAAAAGAATGCTCCCAAAATTGTCTTGAACTTGATGCATTAGGATATCTAGTACAGTGACTTTAGGATTTATCGAGTTGTTAGGATGCACCCCAGTTTTCCTTTGGGGGTGAGTAATCATAGGGTTTCAGTGCTCAAACATTTAAAGAAGTCCACCCTGAACCTAGTGAGTCAATAATTTGTGTCTGTTAACTTAAGGAAGTTTGTTGTAGTCAAGGACCCTCTAATCCTATTGTGAGACATTAGTGTAGGGGTTTTGGTTCATGTGTAGATAAGAAATAAGTGAGTAGGTGTTCTCTCTTCTCGCACGGCTCCTATCACTCGGGAAAGTAGGTCTGAGGGGACTTTGTGCCTGGTGCTTTCGAGTCATCTGACTTGGGATGCGCAGACCGAACTCCCGTTACACGTGTGGTAGGGATTGCCCTATGTGGAGATTTGGGTAAAGGTGTACGTGATAGTGTAAGTCCTCATGGGCAATGATGCACAAAACCTGACCCTGAGAGAATGAAGCTCCAACTAATAAATAGAAAAAGAAAAAAAATTGACAAAAGAAACAAAAAGAAAAAAAGATGGTAATGCAAATAAGAACCTTATTGGACCTTACACTTTGTAGCACTTGAGGATGTTGAGGTTGTCCATGTCTTTCACTTAATACCTTATTTAAGTTGCACGAATGGTTTATTAGGCTAGGTGTGGACTGATTACCTATAGAGAGTCGGCCCGTAGGATTACCGCGCCCATTGATCGACAAAATATTTCCAACGAGTCGAGGTCTAGATTGAATAATGCATCTTGTTCGGATTTTGTGGGTATATCCGCTGAAAACCCTCAGGAGACAACACTCCTCCTCCTTGGCAACAAGGAGGTTTAACGACTTGTTGCACGTGCTAAGTGCAACCGTGATTCCTACAAAAGTGAGTTAGGATTTCTTGTATTTCGTTTGCTTTTCTCTTTCTTTCTTTTGCTCAGGACTAGCAAAAATTTAGGTGTGGGGGATTTGATTGACATCATTTCATGCTTATATTATCTTATACCTAAGCAATGCTACGTGACGAGTTTTATGTTTGATTTTCAGAAATAAAGAGGTTTGAAGAGAAGAGCCATGAAAGGACCCAAAAGCAGGAAAAAGGACTTAATTGTGAGACATGGGGACCAAGATGCAAGGGAGAAGGACCTGAACGTAAGACAGGAGGACCTAAGAGAAAAACAGGAAACTCAACACCATCATGGGGAGTATTTTGTCAATTCGATTCGGGTCGAAGCTCCACTAAACCAAGTAGATGCATCCAAGACCAAGAAACACTCCAAGCAAAGCCCACAACAAAAACGAACGCGATCTGAATTTTATAGACCGCCAATTGGCGGTCTTGGACTGCTAATTGGCGGTCCATATGGCCCCAGATCCTCTAAGCTTTCTCCTGGACTTGTATTATTATGTGTTTAGGCTATATTTGGTTTTGGTTTAGTCCCACATCGGGGGATTGTCCCGGATTAGCTTTTTCCATGCTTATAAATAGAACTCTTCACCTCCCATTGTATCCATCTCTCTCGTTGGTGGCATCTTCCCTACTAAGAGTGAAGCCTTGAAGCAAAACTCTAGTGGAGGAAGGGCTGCTTGTAATCTGAGTGAGTTCATAATAGAAGTTTTTCATTAGCTTGTTAATTCTTGCTTAGTTAATTTTCTTCAATGTGTTTGCTTTGGTGCTTGTTTTGTTTTATGCTTCTTTAATGTTTCTTGCTTGATTAGTATAGTTTCATTTCAGTATTATGCTTGCTTTTGTTAATATAGTTAGTGTAATGAGTAGTGAGTAGTTCCATCCCCATTTGGGGGGTGGAGAAATATGTGATATAATCATGTAGTGTATTAAGTGTGTGTTATCTTAATCCCTTGAGCTTTAAATGATTTCCAAACCATCTAATGGGTCTCCACTCTTATCTTTGATATGCTAATGCTCTTGAATGAAGCTTAGTTTATGCTTTCATTAGTGGATCTATTTTATGGGGAATGATAAGGTTAGGATATGGATAGGAATTAATATTGGAAACACAAGTTGTAGTGTATGAACTCTTGTTGCCTTTACCTTGGTTAATGGCTTGTATGTTTTAACAATGTAGTCTTATCTTAATTCATGTGGAGGCATAGTAGGGTCTAGTCTTTATACTTGAGTTCATTTAGCTTCATTCAAATTATTGTCTTGTATGTTTTAATGATGTAGTGAAATCTTAATTCATGTGGAGGCAAAGTTGGATGTAGTTTTATGATTTCATGCACTACATGTTGTGAGGAACTTAATTACACACACACACACACACATCTTTATATTCACATCATTTCTCTACCCCCTTTGGGGTTTAGTTTTTCTTGCTTCTTTTCCATTTCCATTTGCATCTTAGTGTAGTTTAGTGTAATCAATACATCCTTTCTCTCCTTCTTTAACCTCTCTCCTTCGAACAAACCAAGTGTCGACACACCTCCCAGTGGACGACCCGTATTTGCCACCGCTCCAACGCGGCCGAGCACTTGCGGTTAAATATAAAATGATCAATCAGTTAACTCACTACTACAGAAAAGGGAATATACGTCGGATGTACGGGGCTATACACGTCGGATATAACCACACCCCTATCCGACGTCTAGGTGTGCGTCGTCTATACATAGACGTCGGCCATCGTATAGCCGACTTCTATACCTAACGTATATACGTCGGCTGTAATTAGACATCGACGTGTATTCTTTAATGTATAGACGTCGGTTAACTAACATACGACGCCTATACTTTAGGGCTAGACGTCGGTTAGATAACATACGACGCCTATACATTAATGAATACACGTTGGTTAACGAACATACGACGCCTATACCATAGTGATAGACGTCGGATTCAATATAAAGCCGACATCTATGCCTTTCTTCAGAGGAATAGGCGTCGACTTATAGCAACGACCATCGTCTATTCCTAAACCTGGACAAAAATAAATAAATAGCATCCGACGAAATTGTTTTTAGTCGTCGTATTAGTGTACATACAACTGCACCAAATTCGTTCACCTATAAATTTGTTCACAAATACTCACAATTTCATCCACATACATCCATATACATCCACAATTTCATACAAGCACAAACAAACAAGCATACATGCACAAACACAAACACAAACACAAACATACAACCATACATGCACAAACATACAAAGCATACACAATTGATATTCAACACACTTGCAATTAATTCATTCTAAAATTAAGGCGATTATATTAAGGCAAAAAATGTAGGTTTGTAATACAAGTGCACTTGTTAACTAAATTACAAAAAATACAATTGGCAGGAGAACCTCTTAGTTCGTCAGCATGTTTCTGATGAAATAACGAGCCCATCGGTCGCGAGTTTCATCGAGCTCCTGTTGCGAGAAGGGATCACTACTTTTTGGGAAAACCTATCAAAAAAATACAAGTGTGTTGAATATTAATAACTAAATATTGAAACTACACAACTATACAATTAAATAACGATCTACATTACCTCGGTTAGACATACGTCTTGAGTTACCACATCGAGGATTTCCTCCATGTATCTCATCACGTAATAACCGCATTCCGTATTTCCAACCTGCTTCTGGTACTACAAATATAGGAATTCGCTAAATATTCGTTCCTAACTTAATTAACAAAAATGGGATAGAACGTACTCTCATTCCATGCCATGTTATTCCCAATTTTGTGGTTGTTCTCCTACCACCTAAAGCTCTGTAAACCTTAATTACCCTGAGTAGCACAAGTTAAAATATCAATCAATAATACTAATAAAAATCCACGAATTACTTTATTCACAACTAAACGAACTTACATATTTAGAAGTTTCTTTATTGAGTCCCTTGGTTTATTCGACCCCAACGGATCAAACCAATATACCGAATTAGTCATTGGGCATACAACGACAAGCATCCAATGAGCCTTGTGTTATATATATAATTAGAAGTTTATTACAAAATAGAATTTCACTTTGAATTACAAAGTTTACCTCTCATGATAAGGGAGCAGATAATATTTCTTGTCTTCTTCTTTAAAGAATGTCCCTAGTTGACCCGATTTATCGTCATTCCCGTATATATATGTAGATTGACTGATAAATCCAAATACTTGATCCTCGGGAAAGATTGACCTTCTGGCGTTGTAAAGATGTCTACAGTATAAAAATTATAATTTATTACAGTTTTGATAAAATTATTCAATATTTTTCATTGTATACAAAAGAACACTTACTTCACTTGCACGTCGATAATCATGATACACAACGAATTCATCGCCATGAACTGCATGATATCCTCTTTGGTGACGTACAAAGCGGGAGGCAACCCTTTATCCCCCTCCAACTCCCATGTACTTAAGGATTGTGCCTCCCTACCTACCATACATTGATACAACATTTTGCACCTACTTGGAAGCGAATTAATGTTGATCGGAGATTGGTTGTTTGACCCTTTGCTCCGGGGGCTTGACACCTTACAAATATGTATAGAACCGTTAAAATACAATTGTTAACAAATTTGAAGTTTAAAGTCTTTCAAAGTTAAACTATACCTCATGTTTGTCGTTTAGCTCTACTAAATAACTAGGCCAACGCACGAACCCACCGATAGCATCGCCGAGAGTAACAATCTCTTCTTCCGGAAATGGCACAAAAGCACCAGGATCTAAGAAACTCTCAACTGCAACCTTCAATTCTCCCTCTCCTACCTCTGTGAAGTGGTGTCTGGAGATGTTATAAACTTTCCCGTGTCCCACCAATCTTCGATCAGGGACTTCGACAAATAAAGCACATCTAGATCCATCCACGAACTTTCCAAACGAGGGACCGTCGACGAGGGACAATTCTCGAGAATGAGACACGAAATCATCTTGTCGATGAGGGTGGAACACTGGCGGAACTGGAGTACTCTCCGCGGAAGAACCGGTCTGGAAGCATCTCTTTCACTAACTTCAACATTGATGTGAAACTCACATCGGACCAACCATTTCCAGCTTTTAAATTGTACAACTTCAACACCGCTGACAATCTAGTGAATTTGGTACAATTCTTATACAACGGCTTCTCATTGTCACTCAACAAATTACCAAGTAAATCGGGGTTGGACGAAAACTTTTCAGCCATATCCTGAACCATTTCCTCTAAGTGATCTTCCACACTAACATCTTCTCCATCATTCTTGGAACAAGTACATGATTCATTTTCACCGTGCCATATCCACCGTCTGTAATTTGGGTCGAAACCTTTCTCAAACAAATGATCTTTCATTTTCCGAAGAGTCAACACTGACATATTATGACACTTATTGCACGGACAATACGCCATGTCGCTATCTTTCATTTTCTTAGAATGTTTTTTGGCAACCTCGAAGAACATATTCACTCCGTTCTCATACTCATCACTCAATCTGTTTGAAACAATCCACTCTCGATCCATTTCAATCTAAACAGAGGCAAAAATGATAGTTATTATTGCAGAAAATAAATAAAATTTCAATTTAAAAGAATGTGTTCGTAGATGAGAAGATTCGGAGACATTAAGATGAGAAAAGAATGACTCAGAGGAGAAGAGATGAAGTCCTTAATCTAGCGTGGAATAAGGAAGGTTAGAAATCTAACTAAACAATCAAGGCCAAAACAATCCTAAAGTCCACTATAGGTCCTTAGTAATAGACAACGCCTAACTTCGAGGTCCCACCGAGGACCACTAGTCTGTAGGAAATCAAGAACCCGGAGGTCCCAAATATCTCAAGGAGACTGGATGGGCAACGACTTTCAGGCTGAAACGGTCTTAAACATCGAGGACCACTAATTTATAGGAAATCAAGAACCCGGAGGTTCCTAAAATCTCAGGGAGACTAGATGGGCAACGACATTCAGGCCATAACGGTCTTAAACGGTTTCCTCTCCTTAATGCGTCCGAAAATCCTAGGGGCCAACGTCTAATTGATTTTATTAAGGCTCTTTTATTAAGTGGTTTCTGGGCCAAGGAAAGGGTGATGAAATCCCCCCACCTCATCTCCTATAGGTGACTGCCCCCTAAGTGTTTTTCATACCTTAATCTAACAAACAACACACCAAACAAACACTCACCTCACTCTTGTTCCAATGCAAGTCCTACTAACTAATGCGTGCTTTCTAATGAATGATGAGTGAAAGATAGTACGTACCTTACGCCAGCAATCTACGACAGAAATCGTCAATAATAGAAAAATACAATGCATGCAAATCCTATATGATGAATGACTTAGCAAATATTGTCTAATCTTTTGCTTTGGGTTATTAAAGGCCAAGTTCTTTAAGGGGGGCAATGAGTTATTATCATAATATTAAAAATTCAAAAAATTAAGGCAATAAACATTTAAAATATTAAAAGCAAGTATTAAAAATAATTACTTGAATTGACAGAAAAACATTTTAAACACAAACTATCATGTTATTAATAATAATTGGGAATAAAATTTTATTGAAATTTTGGGAGAACCTCCACTTAAAATTTGATATGTAAAATTCTTCAAATCCTTAAATCAACAAGAAAAATGTATATCTAGTTATCTACTCACATTCACATCATGTAAAATTCTTCAAATCCTGAAACCAACCCAACTCAATCCAAACCAAATCAATCCAATGAATATGTTTATCAAATATCAACACATAACACACATGCAAAAAAACTCCGAGAAGAAGTTGCTTATCACGTCTACATGTCAAGAGTGTACATCCACATCAAGACCATACAACTCATGCCATTACACATCATCAATCCATAATTTTGATTTCTTTTTTTCTACTTTGGAAACCATTTGCTACACACCAACAAATTTAATCATTAATTAACTTGGAAAATAAAAGGAATTCTAAATGTTGATATTTGCATCAATACTCTTAGATTATCACATTAACCAATAATGATTATCACATTAACCAATATTTGCATCAATACGTTATTATTGTGAACTAATCCTAATTTGGCGTTGGATTCTTGGTCTAAACTCATCCTAAATTTAGGATCTAAAATTGAGCACGAACCAGAGGAGGGAAAATTTGTGATGCCGGAGGAGCTCTTTGTGGTTCCCGAAGATGTCGCGGAGGAGACGGCTGTAAACGACACGAGGAAGCTACATGCGGAGGAGGCTAAGTTAGAAAGAATATGTGGAGAAAGACGAACTTAAAACAACCAAAAACGAACTTAAAACCTACATGTGGAGAGAGACGGAGGAAGACGGAGGAAGAAGGAGAAGAGGGCCAGAGAAGTGGAGGAGAGCTTGGGAGCTCGCTGCGGTGCCAGAGACGGTGCGGATCGGTCGGAGGATGGTCGCGGAGGAGAGTTCGGTCGCGGGACGGCTAGGGTTTGGGTGGGTTTCGACTGAAATGAATGAAAGAAAGCACGTCTGTCCGATTTCTTTAGGACCTATATACGTCAGATGTTCCATAACACCGACGTCTATACCTCGACGTCTATATGGTTGGCGTATAGACGTCGGTCTTCCATTACATCCGACGTCTATAAGCCGACGTCTATACACTATATACGTCGGATTCACAAGGTACTAAAACACCGACGTCTATAGGTCGACGTCTATACACTATAGACGTCGGCTAAACGTGTTATTCCCACACCCGACGTCTATAATGTCACATAGACAACCGACGTCTATTCTGTCCTCTCCACACTAGACGCCGGTGGTTGTAACGGGCGACGTCTATTGGGCGACGAGTAAAGCCAATTCTGCACTAGTGACTTAAGGAAGTTTGTTGTAGTCAAGGACACTTTAAATCTTGTTGTGAGACATTAAGTGTAGGGGTTTTGGTTCATGTGTAGATAAGAAATAAGTGAGTATGTGTTCTCTCTTCTTGCACGGCTTCTATCACTCGGGAAAGTTGGTCTGAAGGGACTTTGTGCATGGTGCTTTCGAGTCATCTGACTTGGGATGCGCCGACCAAACTCCCGTTACACGGGTGGTAGGGATTGCCCTATGTGGAGATTTGGGGAAAGGTGTACGTGATAGTGTATGTCCTCATGGGCAATGATGCACGAAACCTGACCCTGGGAGAATGAAGCTCCAACTAATAAAAAGAAGAAAAAAAGAAAAAAATTGAGAAAAAGAAAAAAAATGGTAATGCAAATAAGAACCTTAATGGACCTTACACTTTGTATCACTTGAGGATATGGAGGTTGTCCATGTCTTTCACTTAATTCCTTATTTAACTTGCACGAATGGTTCATTAGGTTAGGTGTGTGGACTGATTACCTATATAGAGTCGGCCCGTAGGATTTCCACGTCCAATGATCAACAAAATTTGTCCAACGAATCGAGTGTCTAGATTGAATAATGCATCTTGTTTGGATTTTGTGGGTATATCCGCTTAAACCTTGGCAACAAGGAGGTTTAACGACTTGTTGCACGTGCTAAGTGCAACCGTGATTCCTACGAAAGTGAGTTAGGATTTCCTATTTCTCGTTTGTTTTTCTCTTTCTTTGTTTTGCTCGGGACTAGCAAAAACATAGGCGTGAGGGTATTTGATTGACATCATTTCATGCTTATATTTGTATCTTATATCCATTATCTTACACCTAAGCAATGCTACGTGACGAGTTTTATGTTTGAATTTCAGAAATAAATAGGTTTGAAGAGATGAAGCATGAAAGTACCCAAAAGCAGGGAAAAATGACTTAATTGTGAGACCTGGGGACTAAGATCCAAGGGAGAAGTGTAGGATTTCATGTTTAATTATACATATATATTTTCGAAATTTTTATGTATAATAAGGATCAATTACAATTTTCTTTGATTTATTTCATGCATGTATCGGTTTGTTTTAACATCTAGTTTCAAAACTCTATTAAAACAAACAAGGGCTCCGAAATTCTTACCTAGAAGTTCTCAAAAACTTCTTGAAGATTCGGAGACGTTGGGGATGCTTCTCGCCGCACCGGATGCCTCCGAGTGTTCACCGAAACCCTAAACAAGGTTGGAGAGAAAGGAGCTAGCCAATCGATCTCCAAACGAGCTTAGAATCTAGCTACAAACCCCTTCCTTAGCCTCTGAGATTTCTCCTTCCAAAGACTTAGAAAACTAAGAGAATTTTCGTGGGTTTTAGTAGTGAATTAGGAGAGAAAATAATTTCTGAATTGTGTGTGTCAATTAGGGAGAATAAGGACTTATTTATAGGTTCCAATCTTACTCTTAATCATGGCTATTCTTTAGCCACGGTTTTATGACAATTTCTCTCACAAACTAATTCCATAATGCATTATATGCACCCACAAAACGTTTGACCAAATTTGGAGCTAATCCAACCATCGATCAAATTAATCTCTTAATAATCAAAGGCAGAAAATCGACCGCTGTTCGGTTTACCGAGTCCCACTCGGTTAACCGAATTTGTCACGATCGTTTAACCGAGTACGTGACGGATGACCGAATCTCAAGGGGAAAAATTCTCCTTAACCGATCGGACTCATTCACGTCTAAGACCGAGTGCTATTCGGTTAACCGAAAATATCGGAACTTGACATTGTTCGGTCGACCGTTTCTGGTTCGGTACACCGTACCAAAGCTCCAGGCACTTTGGTCAAGTTCGGTCAATCAATTACGATTATTCGTTCCACGTTCGGTTGACCGATCCATAGATCCTTCGGTCGACCGAACCTCAACGGATTACCGAACTTCTACCCGATTTTGCCTATTTCAAATTTTGGATTTATTTCCAACAAAATTTGAACTTAAGGGGGTTTTGGCAAATTCACAACTTATGCAATGTATTATCCTATGCAACAATAAATTATTGCACCCCATAATATATCCAACAAATATGAATTTATCATGACTCTAATTATGTTTATATACAACATAATTGATTTTACTTGTTCACCACATGTGTCATATTTTCTATGAGAAACCCGACACATCATATGAACCAAAAATCAAGCTTCTTGTTTTACGGTTTTCGCAGTGTGACCTATGGGAGGATCTAAACTAAGTTGGCAGTTATATTAAGAGCTTAATATCACAAGCTATAAGCGGTATCTAGCTACACATTATAGCTCCCAATTAGTTAGATGTCTTAATTCCACTCAAACCAAAACCCGATCCATTTAGTGATGGAGTGCACCACTTGTGTCCGTCCCTTGCCTCATGATATTAAGAATACACACAAAGTAGTATTGTGTCATCTTTGTATTAGTATTCATTTCTTGATCTCTTTAAGCTAGTTATAAATATGTGACTTAACTCAAATCACATTGTGCACATTATAACTTTGCTTTATCAAGGGGCCCACTAATATCATCACTCAATTAAGAGGGGCAATGATAGTCTTTTGACTAACTATCTTCTCCAACAAAAGTTGTACTTAACCAACTAATGCCTTTACACTACACTCATCGATAGCTCAAGACACTAGTCTAATTAAGAACTCCTTAAGCGATCGGATATAAGTCTCATATCAAAGGACCAAAGACACAGTAAAATATTAATGACACAGAAACACATTTCTATAATATTTTACTTATTAGGTCTATTCAGTAAACAAAAGTAATATTTTCCTCTTTTGCATACCCGTGTTGTCACTCACTTGTAGAGCTACAATGATCTATGACCAACACGACAATCTTAACTCGGTAATTAATGTTCCATGTTAATTACCATGATTGCGAATATCTTTTGTTTTATGTAAACCAATATCTTTTTAGAGCTCTACGGTTAAGGACCAAGAGCTTCTTCCTTAACTCTTCTAAAAGACGAATAACATAAACAAGGAACAAAATGATTTCTCATTCAATTCATAATAATTGACATTTAAAAGTAAAACTTTTAGAACACATTTCCTTCAATCTCCCACTTGTTATTAAAGTTTTCTTTCTCATACATACTCAATGCATAAAACAATAATAACTAGGGTAAACCCCATTACATATCAATCATCAAGCCAATCTACATGGTTCCTCAATCCCATGGACTCGAAATGCATTTCGCCCTTGGCTTGGGATAAGGGTTTTGTGAATGGATCAGCTGTGTTGCTGTTGGTGTCCACCCATAACAGATTTATTTTGCCTTCGTCGATGAGGTCACGTGTCACGAAGTACTTACGATCCATGTACTTCACTTTGTGGTGTGATCTAGGATACTTGATTTGCGAGATAGATGCACTATTATCGCAAAATAGCTCGATGGGTCCCTCGCTCGTGGGAACTACTCCAAGCTCTTCAAGGAACTTCTTAATCCATACTCCTTCCTTGCTCGCTTCAGCGACAACCATCACTTCGGAAGCAGTGGTTGAGTCGGCAGTAGTGCTTTGCTTCCAACTACGCCAACTCACAGCTCCACCATTCAGAAGGAAGACGTATCCTGATTGCGACCTTCTATCGTCTGGATCACTCATGAAACTCGCATCCGAGTAACCTTCAGCTATCAATTCCCTTTGTCCTCCATAAACAAGAATCTTATCCTTAGTCTGGTTAAGGTACTTCAGGATATTCTTGACCGCAGTCCAATGCTCAGGACCTGCGTTGGATTGGTGACGACTTGTCACACTTAGAGCATACGAGACATCGGGCCTTGTGCAAGTCATCGCGTACATCATCGACCCAATTGCCAAAGCATAAGGGACATCCTTCATGTACTCTAAGTCCTTACGTGATTGCGCACGTTGAGACTTCTTGAGTTGCACACCCATACTCATTGGCACACTGCCCTTTTTGGAGTTGTTCAAATTGAACCTTTCCAAGACCTTGTCAATGTATGCACGTTGACTGAGGCCAATGAGTCTGCGAGATCTATCTCGATATATCTTGATTCCCAAGATGTATTGAGCCTCACCCATGTCTTTCATCGAAAATGCAGATTTCAATGAACTTCTCGTTTGCTCAAGCAAAGGAATATGATTGCCCATAAGCAATATGTCATCGACATATAGGATTAGGAATACTACATGGCTCCCACTAACCTTCTTGTATACACAAGGTTCTTCCTTACTTTGAATGAAGTGAAGCTTCTTCACTTCCTCGTCAAAGCGTTTGTTCCAACTCCTTGATGCTTGCTTCAATCCATAGATGGATCTTTGAAGCTTGCATACCTTCTCGCTATTCTTTGGATCTTCAAAACCTTGAGGTTGTACCATGTACACATCCTCCTCCAAGTTCCCATTCACGAACGCCGTTTTGACATCCATTTGCCATATTTCATAATCGTGAAATGCGGCAATAGCAAGCATGATCCGAATAGACTTGAACATGGCAACCGGTGAAAAAGTTTCATCATAGTCAATTCCTTGAACTTAAGTGAAACCCTTTGCTACAAGCCTCGCTTTGTAGGTTGTCGAGTTCCCATCCATGTCCATCTTCCTCTTAAAAACCCATTTATTATGAATGGCCTTTTTCCCTTGAGGAAGGTCAACCAAGTCCCATACTTGATTATCATACATGGATTCTATTTCGGATTCCATGGCCTTAAGCCATAGTTTGGAGTCTTCCCTTTCCATTGCTTCTTGGAAGGTCAAGGGATCATTGGTATCTAGTACCATGATTTCATGAAGTCCCAGATACAAATCGGGTTTCTTCCTTTCCCTTGTTGACCTTCTAAGTTCTTTTGGTTCTTCTCGTGTCTCTCGAACTTCTTCCACAATTTCTTGAGGAGTGGGTTCACGTTCAACTCTTGAACGTACACTTGGTGGGGATGATCGAGATTCTCTCACAATTTCTTGTGATGGTCTCTCGCTCACGCTCCCACTAACCAAAGGAATCTCGGTTGGGCCTTCATGATCTTGAATGTCATTATTCATTTCATGATCTTGTAGGGTATCTTGAATTTCCTCAAGCACAACCCTACTCCCACTACTTTTTACTCTTTCTAGAAATTCCTTTTCCAGAAATGTAGCATCCCTCTCTACAATCACTCGATTGGAGGTTATATGCCAAAAGTAGTATCCTCTTGTCTCACGAGGATAACCTATAAAGAAGCACTTATCCACTTTTGGTTGAAGTTTGGTCGACATCAATCTCTTGACGTAAGCCTCACAACCCCAAATCTTGAGAAAACTGAGCTTAGGTGTTTTACCACTCCATAGCTCATAAGGAGTTTTCTCCACGGATTTGGATGGAACATTATTTAGTGTGTAAGCCGCAGTTTGTAGTGCATAACTCCAAAAGTAAAGAGGTAATTCCGCATGACTCATCATTGACCGAACCATGTCGAACAATGTCCTATTCCTCCTTTCGGATACCCCATTCCACTGAGGTGTACCGGGAGGGGTGAGTTGAGGTACAATACCAAACTCCTTTAGGTATGAGTCAAATTCGGCACTTAAGTACTCACCTCCACGATCCGTTCGTAGAGACTTGATTTTCTTGTCGAGTTGGTTCTCTACTTCATTCTTGAATTCTTTGAACTTGTCAAAGGATTCACTTTTGTTTCTCATTAGATAAACATAGCCATAACGACTATAATCATCCGTGAACGTAATGAAGTACCTGAAACCATCTCGTGCACTAGTACTCATTGGACCACATACATCGGAATGTATCAAATCCAACAAGCCACTCGCCCTTGGGCCTTTCTTCTTGAAAGGCTTTTTGGTCATTTTTCCCATTAGACATGGTTGGCACGTCTCCAATGATTTAAAATCAAGTAGACCAAGAAGGTTAGCTTCTTGCAATTTCTTGATGCGCTTTTCATTTATGTGACCAAGACGATAGTGCCACAAGAGAGTATCATTCTCGTGAGTGGTCTTAAGTCTTTTGTTATTGATATTAAAGATTTGTTTATTATCCAATTCAAGCAAATAGAGACCATTCCTTATGAACGCATTTGCATAGAACACACCATTCTTCGATATAGACAAACAAGAATTTGAAATATTTATATTAAAATTATCCATATCCAGACATGATACAGAAATAATATTCTTGTTAATCGAAGGTACATAATAAACATTCTTTAGACATAAATTTAAACCACTACATAATTGAAGCACCACAGAACCTTGTGCAACCGCAGACACGTTCGCACCATTTCCGACCTTCAATTCTACCTCGTTCCTTACGAGTTCCTTCCTATCCATGAGTAGCTGCACATTAGAAACAATGTGAGCACAAGATCCGGTATCAATTACCCAATCCTGGACAAAGGTGGCTAAATTTATTTCAATAACAAATATACCTTTGGCCTTTTTGGGGCGTCGACGTTCAATCACTCCGTTGTCAAGGTCTTCCTTTTACTTGGGGCAATTTGGCCAGATGTGTCTTTTTTCACCGCAGTGAAAGCACTCCGTATTGGGAGTTGGAGATTTCTGAGATTTCCCCCTTGAGGCACTTTTATGAGTACCTCCTACTCCCTTGCTCTTGATTGAACCACTTTTGGTAGATTTGCCCTTTCCTTTACCAATCTTATGGCCCCTCCCATGGACGGCAAGGACTTGCTTGTCCCTACCCTTGCCCATGTCAACTTCAGCAGTTTTGAGAGCATTGTGCAGCTCCTCAAGACTCACCCCTTTCTCACGCATGTGGTAGTGCATCACAAAGTCCTTAAAGGACGGGGCTAGAGAGCCAAGAATCATATCTTCAGCAATGCCCTCGGGCATTGGTGAAGAGAGCTTTGCCAACTTCTCAAGGTATCCTTGCATCGTGAGAAAATGCATAGATACCGATGTTCCCTCTGCCATATGGCACCTTGTGAGTGCGATGGTGGTCTTATAGCGCTCCTTTCGGGCACTATCCATGAACATCTTAGATAAAGCCTCCATGGTCTTCTTGGGTTTTGAATCCAAGTATTTCGCTTGGAGCGAGTCACCCATGGATGCTAGCATAAGACCGTGAACCTGGTTCTCTTGGTCTTCCCACTTGGCCTTAGCCTCTTTCTCTTCATCGGTTAATCTCTCATTCCACTTTGGGATTGGACCTTCCAAAATGTGAGATAGTTTCTCAAACTTTAACACGATGTTGAGTTTGAGTTGCCAACTAATGAAGTTTGAGCCATCATTTGCTAAAGGGCGTTTTTCTATCATGGATCGTACGATAGGTTGGATGTTCGACATTTTTTCTACAAAATAAATCATATAGGTTTTAATGCCAATATTATGTTTTAATACACATGCATACATATATCGAATATATAAATGTAAATGTTGCAAATTAAAATCTTGCCCATAAATGCAACAACCCAAGATCCTATTAATTGTAATATAGACTAGCTAAGGGCTATCGAATACATTACAATGTCAAGGTAAGAAAACATTTTCTAATCACAACCTTTTTGAATTTTAGCAACATTTAGCATCTTCAAACTTTTGTGACTCTTGTCGTTTTAATTATGAGGGAATACGACCTATCCTCGTAAGAAAAACTTTTTCCCAAAACCGAGCGAGGGCTCTAGGTAATGTTAAGAAAACTTATTTTCATTTGATACGAGATACGTTTATCTATTGTATTCACAACTAAACATACTTGGGGTTCACTAGGGTGAAACACACCTCATATACTTAATTGTGGCACAACAACAGACAACCTTTATATCTCCCACTATTCCCAAAGATAGAGGGAGCTATCTCTCGCTAAGGGCGAGCAGAATATCCCTCGATCAATGGCTGCTAGTGGATGAAATAAGAAGGAAATTTATTCTTAATTTTTGTTGGACAATTTAACATGTGATTTAGAATTTTAGGTTATCATGCATATTATTAATCATACACATCCTAACATTCAACACATTCATCACATGCATATCAAGATAAAAACAGAAATTAAACATTCACACAATCCACATCGTGTGAGTTTATATGTTCCCTTCGATCCTCGATCCTCGATCCCTGATCTTCGATCCTCGATCGATGCGCTACAGCGGCGACTTCCTCTTGCACCGGAGATGTAGATTTTACAGAAAATAAACATGCTCCTCACATTCGATAAAACCGACTAGTGCAAGTCCTATGTAAAACCTCTCATATGCAAATGCAACTATCTAAAAGACGGAAATAGAGAGAATTTTGGCTTTTACATACATCAGCCCCTGTATAATAATAATTACATACATTTGTAGTGTCTGATTTGGAACATATAAACTCACAATCCTGCAAAGCAACTCAAACATCCATGCACGCAATTGCTATAAACTACAGAATCTAATTTATCAATCATCCAGAATTCTCAACAATTCTTTGAAAAATATTTTGAAATCCATTAAAAACATTTTTCATACATCAATAGTTCACAAATTAATTATGAACCGCTGTCCATCCAATTTTCCAATGGAAAGATGAATCGCAGTTTTTCGGTTTTGTTGATTCTCTTACAAAATAATCGTTTATACTTAAAACGAAATTATTGCAAGTTAGACTTATGTCTAAATCATAATTCTAATAATTATATGTCATGTTTTAAACATTCAAAACATTTAAAACGAATTATTATAAAGAATTATTTCAACAAACATTTAATGACCGAAAAACCGGTAAAACGAATTGTTTAAATCCTAGATGGTAAACTAGATTTGTTTACAGCCATAAATCATGAGAAAATTGAACCCTAAGCTCTGATACCACTGTAGGATTTCATGTTTAATTATACATATATATTTTCGAAATTTTTATGTATAATAAGGATCAATTACAATTTTCTTTGATTTATTTCATGCATGCATCGGTTTGTTTTAACATCTAGTTTCAAAACTCTATTAAAACAAACAAGGGCTCCGAAATTCATACCTAGAAGTTCTCAAAAACTTCTTGAAGATTCGGAGACGTTGGGGATGCTTCTCGCCGCACCGGATGCCTCCGAGTGTTCACCGAAACCCTAAACAAGGTTGGAGAGAAAGGAGCTAGCCAATCGATCTCCAAACGAGCTTAGAATCTAGCTACAAACCCCTTCCTTAGCCTCTGAGATTTCTCCTTCCAAAGACTTAGAAAAGTAAGAGAATTTTCGTGGGTTTTAGTAGTGAATTAGGAGAGAAAATAATTTCTGAATTGTGTGTCTCAATTAGGGAGAATAAGGACTTATTTATAGGTTCCAATCTTACTCTTAATCATGGCTATTCTTTAGCCACGGTTTTATGACAATTTCTCTCACAAACTAATTCCATAATGCATTATATGCACCCACAAAATGTTTGACCAAATTTGGAGCTAATCCAACCATCGATCAAATTAATCTCTTAATAATCAAAGGCAGAAAATCGACCACTGTTCGGTTTACCGAGTCCCACTCGGTTAACCGAATTTGTCACGATCGTTTAACCGAGTACGTGACGGATGACCGAATCTCAAGGGGAAAAATTCTCCTTAACCGATCGGACTCATTCACGTCTAAGACCGAGTGCTATTCGGTTAAGCGAAAATATCGGAACTTGACATTGTTCGGTCGACCGTTTCTGGTTCGGTACACCGTACCAAAGCTCCAGGAACTTTGGTCAAGTTCGGTCAATCAATTACGATTATTCGTTCCACGTTCGGTTGACCGATCCATAGATCCTTCGGTCGACCGAACCTCAACGGATTACCGAACTTCTACCCGATTTTGCCTATTTCAAATTTTGGATTTATTTCCAACAAAATTTGAACTTAAGGGGGTTTTGGCAAATTCACAACTTATGCAATGTATTATCCTATGCAACAATAAATTATTGCACCCCATAATATATGCAACAAATATGAATTTATCATGACTCTAATTATGTTTATATACAACACAATTGATTTTACTTGTTCACCACATGTGTCATATTTTCAATGAGAAACCCGACACATCATATGAACCAAAAATCAAGCTTCTTGTTTTACGGTTTTTGCGGTGTGACCTATGGGAGGATCTAAACTAAGTTGGCAATGATATTAAGAGCTTAATATCACAAGCTATAAGCGGTATCTAGCTACACATTATAGCTCCCAATTAGTTAGATGTCTTAATTCCACTCAAACCAAAACCCGATCCATTTAGTGATGGAGTGCACCACTTGTGTCCGTCCCTTGCCTCATGATATTAAGAATACACACAAAGTAGTATTGTGTCATCTTTGTATTAGTATTCATTTCTTGATCTCTTTAAGCTAGTTATAAATATGTGACTTAACTCAAATCACATTGTGCACATTATAACTTTGCTTTATCAAGGGGCCCACTAATATCATCACTCAATTAAGAGGGGCAATGATAATCTTTTGACTAACTATCTTCTCCAACAAAAGTTGTACTTAACCAACTAATGCCTTTACACTACACTCATCGATAGCTCAAGACACTAGTCTAATTAAGAACTCCTTAAGCGATCGGATATAAGTCTCATATCAAAGGACCAAAGACACAGCAAAATATTAATGACACAGAAACACATTTCTATAATATTTTACTTATTAGGTCTATTCAGTATACAAAAGTAATATTTTCCTCTTTTGCATACACGTGTTGTCACTCACTTGTAGAGCTACAATGATCTATGACCAACACGACAATCTTAACTCGGTAATTAATGTTCCATGTTAATTACCATGATTGCGAATATCTTTTGTTTTATGTAAACCAATATCTTTTTAGAGCTCTACGGTTAAGGACCAAGAGCCTCTTCCTTAACTCTTCTAAAAGACGAATAACATAAACAAGGAACAAAATGATTTCTCATTCAATTCATAATAATTGACATTTAAAAGTAAAACTTTTAGAACACATTTCCTTCAAGAAGGACCTGAACGTAAGACCGAAGGACCAAAGAGCAAAACAGAAAACTTCATACCATCATGGGGAGTATTTTGGCAATTCTATTCGGGTTGGAGCTCCAACAAGCGAAGTAGATGCATCCAAGACCAACAAATACATCACGACAAGCCACAACAAAAATGAGCCCGATCCAGAACTAATAGACCGCCAATTGGCGGTCTGTTTAGCTCTGGATCCGCTAATCTTTGGCATGCATGTGTATTAGAGTGTGTTTATTCTATTTCTGGTATTTGTTTAGTCCCACATAGGGGGATTGTCCCGGATTAGCTTTTTCCATGCCTATAAATAGAACTCTTCACCTTCCATTGTACACATCTCCCTCTTTGGTGGCCATCTTCCCTACTAAGAGTGAAGCCTTGAAGCAAAACTCTGGTGGAGGAAGGGTTGCTTGTATTGAGTGACTTAATAATAGATGTTTTTCCTTTAATTGTGTTGTTTCACTCTTAGTTTAATTTCCTTTTATATGCATGCTTGCTTGTTTGTTTTGTTTTGTTTTATGCTTCTTTAATATTTCTTGCTTGATTAGTGTAGTTTCATTTCAGTATAATGCTTCATTTTGTTAGAGTAGTTAGTTTAAATATGTGTGAGTAGTTCCATCCCCATTTGGGGGGTGGAGAAATATGTGATAGATCATGTAGTGTATTAAGTGTGTGTTATCTTAATCCTTCAGCTTTATATGATTTCCATAACCATCTAATGGGTTTTCACTCTTATCTTTGATATGCTAATGCTCTTGAATGAAGCTTAGCTTATGCTTTGATTAGTGGACCTATTAATGGTTAGGATATGGATGGAATTAATATTGGAAACACAATTTGTAGTGTATGTACTCTTGTTGCCTTTACCTTAGTTAATGTCTTGTATGTTTTAATGATGTAGTCTTATCTTAATTCATGTGGAGGCATAGTAGAGTCTAGTCTTTATACATGAGTTCATTTAGCTTCATTCCAATTATTGTCTTGTATGTTTTAATGATGTAGTCTAATCTTAATTCATGTGGAGGCAAAGTTGGATGTAGTTTTATGATTTCATGCACTACATGTTGTGAGGAGCTTAATTGAACACACACACATCTTTCTATTCACATTATTTCTCTACCCCCTATGGGGTTTAGTTTTATTGCTTCTCTTCCTTTCCTTTTTGCATTGTAGTGTAGTTTAGTGTAATCAATCTCTCTCTCTCTCCTTTCTTTACCACTCGCATTCCCACAAACCAATAGTCGACACACCACCCAGTGGACGACCCGTATTTGACACCGCTTCAACGCGGTCGTGCACTTGTGGTTAATATAAAACGAATCAATCACCTTGTAATGAAGTTGTTCCCCCTAAATTTTGCACTTCATTACTCTAAGAAAATGATATTCATTAAGCTCCCCCTATCGATATGAATATGATTTGTCAATTAAGTTCATTTCTATTTCTCCCCTATTAACATCAAGTAAATACTACAATTAAGCATGTGATGTTTTCATTCCCCTATTTACATCCATTTAAAAAAATGACTCTAAAACTATGGATGTTATTCAAGCATTTAGGATTTGCAATGAATGGGTAACGATGTCAATTAAGCATGTATCCTAGACTTGAACCAATTTGATTGAAAATTTAGATGATAAAAGAATTATACCAATTTGAAGCTTGAATTGGTTCCAATCTCATTTGGTGATGCAACCAGATTTGAATTTGACTCTTACGCTGCCCGGTCACCACCGATTTCTTCCTCAAGCACCTACAAGTGTAGATTTAGGTACCCAAACAACTTTGGGTCCTTGAATGTTAGCTTTGGGAACCCAAACCATTTTGGATTTAGGAGCCCACACATTTGAGGAAGTATGTTTTACAACTAAGTGCTTTCCATTTAAAGTTGTATAAGATGCATGGTTTTTCAATTTGGCATTAAATCCTAAATCATGTTTTTGCAAAGATTGTCTTTGACTTCCTAATAGCATGTTAAGCATCTTAGTTCCATTGGTGAACTTTTCTAGATCTTTTGTTAATTGCACATTGCAAGCATGAAGATCTAATTGTTCAACATCTAAAGGTGTTGCCTTTAATTTATCAAGATTTGATGCATTATTTTCAAATTTAGCAAGCACCTCATTTTTCTCGTTCATGCATTTTTCAATTTGACTTTGTAGATCTTTGATTAGCTTTCTAACACTTTTATTCTTTTAACAAATGATATCATATTGTTTAACTGAGTCATGGAATGCATTTTGAAGCTCATCATGTGTATAATTTTCATTATTTGCACTAGAGTTTGAGCTATCATTATAATATGACTTAGTTGAGGATGAATTACTAGAACAAGAGTTAGAATCTACCTCACTTTGATCATCTTCAATAGCCATGAAGCATGAGTGAGCCACCTCTCTTCTACTTTCCAAGGAAGACGACGATGATGATGGTGATGAAGAATCATCATATGTAGCCTTGTGTGCTTCCTCCTTCCTTTCTCTTCTCTTGCTCTTGTCCTTTCTCTTCTCCTCTCCCTTTTCTCCTTTTTCTTCTCCCCTTATCTTCTCTCATTTTCACTCTCCTCCTTCTCCTTCTCTTTTTCCCTTTTCTCACTTCTTCTACCTCTTCTTTCATTCTTTTCTCTCTTATCCTTCTTGAGGTATTTGAAGAAGTCTTTGGCTAGGACTTCAATGTCCTCATCTTCTACACTCCTTCTTGGTTGGTCAATATTTGCATGTAATCCCAATGTTGGCTTGTTCTTGGAGGCTTTCTCCTCCTTTCGATGGTTAATTTGGAGCTCATAAGCCATGAGATTTCCAATTAACTCCTCCATCTTGAGTTGGGAAAGGTCGTGTGCTTCTTCAATTGCGACCACCTTATCTTCACAATCGTGACTTAGCGACCGGAGGAATTTCCTTGTCATCTCTCCTTCATTTAATCTTCTTCCAAGAACCAAAAGAGAGTTAGTGATATCGGTGAAGCGAGTGTTCATTTTGCTTATGTTTTCACCAATTTGCATAGAAAATATTTCATATTAATGCATGAGGAGACTAATGCGAGTTTCCTTAGTTTTGCTATCCCCCTCATGATGCATTTGCAATCTATTTCATATGCACTTACACAACTCCTAATCCTATTATATTCACCCTCATTAAGGCCACAATACAAGATGTTCATGATTTTCGAATTCATTTCGATTTCTTTCATTTTGGGTCTTGTAAGTGAATCTAATTCATCTTCATTTAGGGGTGTGTATGGATTTTGAAGAAACATCCAATACTTAAGGTCATTTAAAATTATGAAAAATTTCATCCTATTCTTCCAATAATCAAAATTTGACCCATTTAGCAAAGGAGGTCTAGTAGTGCATAATCCTTCTATGTGATTAGATGAAGTAGAGGTCATGCTAAAAATACAATTAAGTATGAGAATTAGCTAACAAGGCTCTGATACCAAATGTTGGAAGATCGTGTGGGTTATGGGTACACAATCTCTAATTACCTTTTAATCCTAAACAAACCCTACTTGCAAGCCAAATCATGATGTCGCGGAGTTAAAAACAAAACAAGCAAGTAAAGGGAAGGAAAATGCAAACCACAAGAAGTCGGGGGATTTTTATAGAGGTTCCGCACCCCACCCGGGTCCTAGTCCTCTCTTGCAAGCTCCACTCAGATCACCGAGCTCCGCTCACGACTTCACTAGCCACTCCCCATTCCGGGCTAGGAGAGAACGCCTTTACAATCCTCAAACTCGCGAACAACCCTCGTCGAGCTTGGCTACACCTCTCACAATCCGAGAGGGATGCTTCGGGCTTTCACCGAAACTTTTACTCTTCTTTGACATTAACAAACTTGAGTGCGACAATCACTCTCTAAACTTGAGCACACTTGAGAAAGATTGGAATTGATCTTAAGTGTGGAAATTTTAGGCTTGGAGAGTTAGGAATGATCTCTCTAATGTAGGAGACAAATATGTGTGGGAGAGTTGTGTAGAAATGTGTTTTACAACTCTTTATATAGGCATTAGAGAGAATAGATCCGTTGGGGTTGATTTGGTGAGTGTTGGTGTAGGATACACAAAACAAAAACTCGTAGGACCCAATTCTGAGTTAATTCGGTCGACCGGATCAGGATGAACGGTCGACCATTTGGCAGTTTTGAACTCAGTTTGGTCGACCGGTTAGGTAACGGTCGACCTCCCAACGCTAAGACTCAGGTACACTTAAGTGATTGGTCGAACACCGAATAGGGTTCAGTTGACCGATTTGCACCAGGTACTTTGGGGTTGACAAATAATGATCTATTCGGTCGACGGAGCTAAGGTCTAGCGGTCGACCGATTTCGTCCAGGAGATTCAGGTTTTTCAAGAGATGGTCATTCGGTCGACCGAACAGGCTCCTCGATCGACCAATACATGAAAAAGTATATGGGGTATTTTTGGTTTAATACGAATACGACCGTTGGGTATACACGACAAAACTAACGGTCGGAAAAATAAGTTCACACGATCGACCGAAAGTGTATGCACGGTCGACTGAAACCAGGAAGAAAAACACAAACAGGATAATTGATCCTCCGGTCGACCGAACTGTCTGTACCGGTCGACCGAAAATGGGCAGGCAGTTTGGGTTCAGGTTTAGTGTTTTCCGGTCTAAGTTTGGGTGATCTATTGAAGTCCAAATTATGTAAAATTTCGTGTGTGACTTCTATAAGGAACCTAGTGTGTGTTTAAGTTGATTTTAACTCAAGTATGCTCAATTTACACAAGTTCGTAAGACTCAAAGAAATACCAAATTACATGTCTTCAAATGAGATTGATTACATGTCTTGACTTGATTTTCTTTCTTCCTTGAGTCTTGATCACCTGTAGAGGTTAGCACAAAGCAATATATATGCGATGCAACATGTGTGCTACTCTACATGATCATAATTAAGATTAGGTTCATTAAATCATCAAAACATAGATTAAGGCCAAAAAGTCAACAAATTGCCTATCATCTATGAATAGAAGAGTAAACACAAATACAATCCAATGAAGTTCCTATTACATGGGATATAAATTAGTCGTACGAATCACTTTTCTATTGTCTATTGACAATTTTTGGAACCATAAGGTTGTTAAATTTGTAGTATCAAACATACAATGTGAAGTGATAAAGTTAGTTGTTTTGGAGTTAATGGAACTTTTTACAAACTAATTTGATATTGCATCTACCTTATTATTGTGCAATTTTTAGCTCTATGACTAATTGTTCTTTTGTTGAATAATTTATGTTCGTTCTAGGGGGTGAATTAAACAACATCATGGGGGATAAATTCAACAATATGATGGGGTAAATACATTCACCCAATTATTGTGCAATTGTGAGCTCTATGACTACATGTTTTTTATTGAATCATTTTTTATCTACAGGGGTAAATTGGATGACATATGGAGGTAAATAAAACAACATCATGGGGGTAAATTCAATAATAAGACTATGGTAAATTTAAAGATATCATAAGGTAAATACATTCCATAGTTATGCTCGCATATTTAATGTGTTGAGGGGTATTTTCTATTGAGGGGGTAAATGAACGAACATAGGGAGGTAAATTAAACAACATCACAGGGGTAAATTCAACAATAAGACTACAGTAAATTTAAAGATATCACTTCTACCAGTTACCCGAATTTACCCAGCTTCTTTGTAATCACTTTAGCATATAAACAATCAAGTTGATATATTATCTAACTAACCTAAAATAGATCTTGGGTCGACATATGTTTCTCCTTTTATGTAAACCGTCAAACTTACCATTTCTATCAATTATGGTTACCCCCATGAACTATCATTTAATCCATTTTATTTTCTCCAAGGTACCCCTTCTATTAAATCAAAGTTACCCTCTATCGCAACTAAATTTACCCCAACCTTCTTTTTTAATAGAGTTTCTTTATTTGATTCATTGTTGTTTTATGCTTTTATTGTTTTACTTTTATTATTGATGATGTGTTTTCTTTTGTGTTATCTTGACCATATAGCCAAATGTAGGTTCTTGACAACCATCCCAGTATACCCACTGTCATGTACCAAAATACCTCGACAAATTTTTTTCAATTTACCGTACAACTTTTTCTGTTTCTCTTACTATATTTTTGACATATTGTTTTATAAATGAAATTGTATCATCATCCTTGTGATTGTATTAATATGTTCTCATGTTCTTAAGGTTCCATTTAAGTGTGGATGTCTGTTTAACAATGTTGTGGATTTTGTTCTATGTTTTATGGTAAAAAAAATTCTGATTCAACAAGAATGACAAACAAGTGCAATAATTTATGTAGGAACACAAATGTATTATCATTGTTGTTTGTACTTATACATAATACACATGGTAATTTGAAATATATGGATGGGAAATTCCATAGGACGTTATGTAACAAGTGGATAAGAAATAAACTGAGGGCAGCAAGAAAAAATAACGTCTTAAAGTCTGCGGAAATATACACAATGTGTGTCATCTCCAACCAGTGGGACAACACACTTAATTGTGAAATTTCTTAATGAAATTGTGTGATGGTGTCTTAATGTTAAAACTAAATATGTACCCTATCAAAAGACGCATCTAACTGAGAACCATGCTCTATCTCAGGGTTTCATGCTCTATCATAGACTCCTAACATTGTTCATGCTGATTAACAATTTAGTATGTTTGGTTTCATGCTCAAACTCAGGGTTCCATAATTTGTGTATGCTACAACATGTATTCATCATGTAAGGTTTTATAAATGGAATTACTCTTACATGTACATGGAATCACCATTTTATATGTGTTAAATTACCCTAATAATACATGGAACCTGTAAGGGTTCTTAAGATGATTCCACCAAATGGATTTACCATATCTTATACATCGATTTACCTTTGTATCTAGGTGAAATTACTCTCCACGGTTGATTACTTCTACAGATTAAATTACCCTTACATATCACCATTTTATATGTGTTAAATTACCCTAATATGCATGATCTTGTAAAGGAGGTGAAGGAAGGTCTAAGCTCTTTAAAGTTGAGCTTACTTGATTCTACGTTAGATGAAATATCCTAAACCCTAAACCGTAAAGCGTAGTGATTGTGTCGAGGAATGGGTCGGGGATCGAGAACCAGAGAAAGCTTGTGGAGCTCTACGAGAAGGTTGGGTTTAACGTACAGGTAATAACAAACAATTTAATTCCTTTTATTTAATCATATTTACCCTAGTATTGAATTCAATTTACCTTGTCTATCAATTCGGGTTACCCCCACAAACTATAATTTAATCCATTCTAATTATTCCACGTTACTTGTCTTATTAAATCAAATTACCCCCTATCGCAACTAAAATTACCCCAATTTACCATCCCTTCTATCAATTGGATATAAATTAGGGTTATCCTGCTATTGAATTCAACTTACGTCGTCTATCAATTAAGGTTACCCCCACAAACCATAATTAAATTCCTTCTATTTAATCTAATTTACGATGTTATTGAATTCAACTTACCTCATCTATCAATTAGGATCACCCTCGCGAACCATCATTTAATTCATTCTATTTACTCTAACTTTTTCGTCCTATAAAATCAAATTACCCAACAGAACTAGAGTTGCCCCAACCTACCATCCCATCTATCAATTGGATTTCAAGTTAGTTTCTTTTATTTAATCCATGTTACCCTGCTATTGAATTCAAGTTACCTTTGTTTCGATTCGGGTTACCCCCACAAACCATCATTTAACTGTTTTCTATTTAAACAAAGTTACCATGCTATTGAATTCAAGTTACTCATTCTTTCAATTCAGGCTACCCCCACGAACCATATTTTAATTCATTCTATTTTTTACTCCAAGTTAGTCATTCTATTAAATCAAAGTTACTCTGCCATGTATATAAAAGCAATCGTTTTAAAACAAAAAAACCTAACTTAGGTCATAACACGTAACAAACATAACCATTACAACAAACTAGTTCTTAAAACTAAGTACCCAACATTTAATAAGTTCATATAACATAACAAACATAAAAGATTTGATTACTTGACCAAGTTCTGGGAAAGTGTGCATTCAATCCTCATACTCACCATTGATATCCCCCATGGATTTTGTGCATGTGTTCTGCTTCTTCAGCACTATGTGATGGTACAGTGGTACAAAATTACCCTTCCGTGTTCATGATACACAAAAAGTAGTAGAATCATATACAATTCAACGACAAGATAACTACCATAAAATCCAGAAGAGAGGTGAGCCAATATGATAATGTTGTGAAAAGAGTAAATTGTTGGATTTCAAACAAAACTAAAATTAGGATAATAAATGCACACTACCTTCTCTGTTGTTCATGTTTTCCTCTGTTACAACAAAAAAAAACGGTCATAAAAGAGGTGCGTCACCCAATACCATGTCAAAAAAACAGTCAAAATACCACTCCACATAGTCAACATACCACCTAGCAACATCATCCCATACCACCCATATCCAACATGGATGTCATGTCATCAGTTGCGTGGGATAACGGATAAGGAAGTGCGTATCCATCCCGAGATCCTTTATTTATTTGCGCTCCAAAAATAAAATTAAACCATAGGATCCTCGTGGAATCTCGACATCATATATTCGGAATGTCGACCTAGGAATCCACGGTTTGAGCCCGCCGCTGGTTTCTTATGAACTCGTAATTAGATATCCGAACGTGATTTTCATCTTGATTGAGAAAGAGTTTTCGGGATGGACACCCACATCTGACGTGTCAACTCTTATCCATTTAAAAACACCAGCATCGAATCTACTACAGATCCTTTACAACTAAAAGCCCAACACCCAACTGAAGTTCACAAGAATCCAGAAACGATCCAACAATGTTTTCTTCACTCCTTCCTTCTTCCATCTCCCTTTCTAGCCAACTTCCTTGTAGAGTTCGCACTTCCCCACGTGGATTGCTGTTCCTCCCCAAGTGGCTATCCCTTCCCAAGTTTACCAACTTCTCCCCCGTCAGGTAATTAAGTCCATGTTGCATGTTTTTCTCTTGCGATCGTACTTTTTTTTTTTAAGTTTTGAGAAGAGTGGAAGAAATAGAATGACCCTTCATTGATTTTCATTTTTTTTTTGGTTAAGGGTTTTGTGTTTGTCAGTCTGTTTATTTGACATTCTTAGTTTTATGGTCCGAAACTCTCTATTACCCTGGTGGTCAGACAACTGGTTGACATAATATATGGTCAGGCATCAGGTTTACCAAGACTTGCTTTCCAGGAATTCTTGTTGGATGGAGTCAATTCTTTCTAATCCCACATTAACTTGGAAATTGTATCTTAAACTTGAAAAGTCTTCACTTTGGTAGTCCAAAATTTCGAAAGTTCCCCTAAAGTGCATTACTGGTTAGCTAGTAGTTGGTACCTTTCTGATTCAATATCAATGGATGTTAAGGATATTTAATTAATGGGTTTCATGTTTGAGGGTATAAAGTTAGAAGAAGTCATATTCCTTTTCAATGTAGGAATTTGGAAAATATTTCTATTGTAGCTAGGCTAGTTTATCGGAATTTTTTATTTCTTATTAAGAAGCTGTTTTCTATTTAATGGTTTCTTTTTAGCATTTTTTTCATATGATGAATCGAGTTTTAAGCTTTGAAATATTAAGTTATCCAACCATCATTTTCATAATGAAATTCGAATCCATACATAGATGTGTATATCATGTTTTTATAGGGCATTGTGTTTGTGTCTTAGCTTCATCGTAATCACAATATCATTTTACGGTGCTTGGGTATTGTGAGAGTTTTCTTTCTATTTGAGTTAATATCTATCCATTTGTTCATGATTGAAATAATCAAAGATGTTTATTTTTGTAAATTTTACGGGCTTTTCTACTATGGGAATCACTTTTGTCTGTCCAATTTCTTGTTTCTCTAGATTTTATAGATAGGATATACTTTTGGTACATAAGCATCTACTTTGATATCTTGCAACAGGTCTGTATCAAAGGATGGTAACACTGAAAGTTTGGAAGTTCCAAAATCAGTGCCAGTTCGCGTTGCACACGAGCTTCTTCAAGCAGGGCATCGATATTTAGATGTCAGGTCGGCTGCTTTCAAACCCGTTTCAAAATTGTGTCAATCCATCAAATTTCATATTTCACAATAACTAAATTCCACCACTGTAAGTTTTTGACATTGTCTCTTTTTTGGTGGTATTTATAGGACACCTGAAGAATTTTTGTCAGGCCATGCCTTGGGAACTGTGAATGTTCCTTACATGTTTGCAGCTAGTTCAGGTACGTATGCATTATCCACCATTTTGCACTTGGGTAATTGAACCGTTCTGCGAAAACCAGTTGGCATTATCTGGATGTAAATGATGCCTCGATTTATCATCAATCACGAAGATTAAACATTCTAAAATGACAGCTGAATCATATCGCTTGTATATCTCAAATGGGGTGATTAGATGGGCATTCATAGGGTTCACAGTGGCATGGATGTAATACAACAAAGGGCATAAGAACCCCTAATCAGACTCTCTAACTAACTCATAAATGTGGCTAATCCATAATTGTAACGTCTCCGAAACAACGGAAAATTTTAAACTTTTAATAAAAGATAATCAAAGTATATCAACATCAACCTAGGAAACGCTACTCGAAAATATACATATAATATATGATGTTGCACGGTATACAGAAGTTGTCAAAAGAATGACTACATCAAAATAAAATAAACAAATATACAAGTAGTCATAATAACCTCAAAATAGACACGAGGACCCAACTCCAAAATGAACTCGTCCTCAGTCACCACCCAAACAGCTCCCTAAGGGGAACCTGAAATAAAACAACAATGCCGTGATTTTCCATAAGGAAACCTCGTATGTCAAACTCACCTACATGCACATGCAATACATGACCTATCATACTAGTATCATGTCAACACAAATCATAACAAGACATTCCTAAATCGGGTCATCAGGTCACAAGTCATAACAGTCATTTCCCCAACCGGGCTTCATTAGTCATACGTTTAGTTTTGCACATCCGTAGATACCCACCGCAGGCACATGCGGTCACACGGAAAGTACGCGACACACCTCCACTCGCAACAACACTAGTCATATGGGTTCGGTGAGGGTCGCACGTACTTTCGAGTCATCATCAGATCTGATCAGTGGTCGAAGACCACAATCCGCCAGAGCCGTCACTCTGGTCGGTCATACTCGCCAGCCTGCCACAGCTGGACGATTATACTCGCCGGAACAACATCGGTCGACCACATCCGCCGGAACAACATCGGTCGGTCATCTCCGTCGCCACACATGCTAAGGCACAGAACTCTGTTACGCAAGGGCTAACAATCATCTCCGTCGCCACACAGGCTAAGGTCATCTCCTTCGCCACAAAGGCTAAGGTCATCTCTGTCGCCACACAGTCCGATAGTCATCATGCTCCGTAGAGCCATATCATATAGATCATGCAAAGAGAAAATATGGTCCCACAAGTCTACTACCTAGGTCTCAATGCACATCTCATATCATGGGAACATAAGCAGTAAATGCAATCCACGCACCAACACGCTCATAAATAAACAATGCAATTACTGGGCTCCAACGGTCGACCGAAAAAGGTCATACGGTCAACCGGTTGGTCGTTAAAACCGATAATTGGTTCAAACCACAATCAAACGGTCGAACCAAACAAACATCAAACGGTCGAACAAAAGTCTCTGGACGGTCGACCGTTTAGAAGGTCTACGCCACAAAATAATATTAAATAACACATCCCCAACGGTCGAACCCAATGGGCTTCCGGTCAACCGAAAAACATCAGGTACTTCAACATTCCTCCAAGTCATTGCCGGTAGACCGAAATATGAATCGGTTGAACCCTACTTAAGTCATCGGTCGAACGGGATCTCAGGGCGGTCGACCGTTTAGAAGTCTACACCCCAACCGACTTAAAACAGTACGTCCGGTCGAACTGGTCAAAGCGGCAGTCGACCGTTTAGATGGTCAACCCCCCCAACCGACATACTACAGTGTGTTCGATCGAACTGCAAAGGGGACCGATCGACCGAAAGCACTCAGGGTCTTTATCTTCTCGCTCAAAATGTACAACCGGTCGACCACCCCAGGGTATCGTTTCACCGATGCAAGAGATAACGTCCAAAATTACATTACGACCGGTCGACCGAAATTAAGCACTGGTTGACCAAACAATGCAGAAATTCTGCTGCACTATTCCGACGAATCATTCGGCCTACTGTCGAACACTCAAACACTCACACAAGCTTAGGTGAGCGTAAAAGCAAGGCTTGACATACCTTGGAAGCTTGAATAAGTTTCAGAAGAACGACGATCGATTCCACATCAAAGAGCTTTCTCCGGCGAATTGACGATCTCGACTCTAACGAAAATTCAAACTCCACCCGCCTTTTTCACCCTCTCTTCCTCTTTTATTCTGATCTCAAACTTCACTCAACTCTCAACACTCTTTTCTTCTCACCCTTCTTCTCCACTCCCATGTTTCACCAACAACACTCCTCTTCATCAACCAAACTCATCTTCAATACCCAACCCAAACCTCCTCTTCTTCTTCTCAGCTCAATTGTTCTTTAATTAAATTCCTCTTCTTCTCACAACAACACCAACTTCTTCCTCAACCACACTTTCCTTCTTCTTCTTCTTCTTGCGAGAGAGATAAAGTGGTGACTGGTGAGTAGAAAGTGATGTGTGTAGTGAAAAGGAGAGAGAAGAAAGAGTATTTATACTCTTTACTTAAACACCACAACAACTTCCAAAACCCTCTCAACCGAACACCTCACTCTAACCAAGCATCACGTCTCACATCCACCTTAAGACACCAAAATCAATTTGATTACCTACATCTTAATTAATTACTAATTTAAAGTTTGGGTTCTCACAATAATACTCCCCCCTCAAGATGGAGAGTTAAGATTGTGAACTCCCATCTTGTGCAATAACCAATGCAGCTGCTACTATCCCACAAACTTTGTGAAGAAGTCGGTTGATTGCTCTTTGGTTGGTATGTAAACTAATTTGATCACTCTCGAACACACTTTATCTCGTACGAAATGGTAGTCGAGCTCGACATGCTTTGTGCACTCGTCAAGAACTGGGTTTTCAGCGATTTGGATCGCCGATTGGTAATCAAAGTGAAGAGAAACGGGACATGAGGTCTGTACGTTGTGGTCACTTAGGAGGTTGAGGAGCCATACGATCTCACAAATGGCAGCTGCCATCGATTCATATTCAGCATGGGCCAACGATCTCGAAACAGTTGTTTGTTTCTTTGTCTTCCGGGAGATAAGGCATGGTCATAGGAGAGTACAATAGCCATTGATCGAGAGGTGTGTGAGGGAGCGTCGGGTCCAATCTGAGTCGCAGTAGACACAGAGTTGAAGGTCGTATTGTTGAGAGATGGTGATCCCTTGTCTTGGACCATGTTTAATGTATCAGAGAACTCGCACGACAACCTGCAAGTGAGACTTGGTTGGGTGGCTCATATGTTGGCTAAGGATATTGACGGTGTACTAGATGTTTGGGTGTGTGACCGTGAGGTAGATTAAGCGCCCAACGAGGTGTCTCTGTCGGGTCGTGAAGGTCAGGTTCATCGGTGGGAAAGCTAAGGTTTCATTCCATTGGGAATGAGAGCGGTTGTGCGCCAAGCAAACCAGCATCGGACAAGATGTGAAGAGCATAACGGTGTTGATGTACATGAATGCCTTGATTAGATCGTGCTATTTTGATGCCTAGAAAAAGCTTTGGCATGCCAAGGCTCTTCGTATGAAACTTGTCGCAAAGGTGAGTCTTGAGGCAAGTGATCCCCTTAATGGTGTTCCCAGCGACGAGAATATGGTCGACATACACCAATATGGCGACCATCGAGCCAGCCTTCGCTCAGGGTGAAGAGGGAGTGATCTGATGGTGATTGAGACAAGACGTGCTCTTTAAGTGCTTGGGCTAAAGTGAAATATCAGTTACGACCCATTTGTCTCAGCCCGTACAAAAATTTGTGATGGTGACAAATGAGGTTCTCTCTATTCCTATGAAACCCCACGGCGGCTCCATGTATACCTCCTCGTCTAATCGACCATCTTAGCAGGCTTTGCGGACATCAAGTTGGAGGACATGCCAATCACGAGCGACGATAACATGTAACAGAGTTCGGAATGAGGTGAGCTTGGTAACAAAGGCAAATGACTCATAGAAATCGAGTCCTAACTGGGTGCAAGTAATCGAGTTTTGAACCTGTCAATTACACTGGAAGAGTTATATTTTACCTTGTATACCCATTTGTAGCTACTAGGTGTTTTGGAGGGAGGCAATGGAACAACCGACCATGTGTGGTTGTGTTCAAGTGCCTCTATTTCGTCATTCATCGCTGCACACCAACAACGATCCTTACTGGCTTGTGTGTGTTTGTTTTTAGGCCTTAAACATGTTAACTTTGATGATTAATTTAAGCAATCTAATTTTAGTCATAATCAAATTAGATCAAACACATTTCAGGCATTGCATGTGTACTTGTATTGGGCATACTTCAGCCTAATAGGTGATAAAGACTCGAGAAAAATGGATTGAAGTCATGACATATACTCAAACTCTAGAAAACATGTAATTTTTTCTTTATTTGAGTATTTAGGAATCTTTCTAAACATAAGTATATTTGTTGGGATATCCATCCACACTCACTCTAGATTACATCTAGAAGTTACATACCAAATCTCACATTATTTCAACTTCAAACTAGAGCCGGGAAATCACCCAAACTGAACCTCATCCATACTATGTAAGTCAATTGACAAAAACCCGGGTTCCGACCATTTTTAACTTCTTCTCTTGGTTAAATGGTCAACAATTTTAGATGATTTCGTCTGACCGTTTTTTTGGTTTTCAAATTTCCATTTCGAGTATTTTTCTTGTTGTTATTCTCCAACGACTATTTTGAAGATTGCGCATTTACCCAAATTGGACTCCATGCCTTAGGTTGACCGGACCACACCTTACGGTCTAGCGAATCAGACCCAAAACTAGATAGTAACTTTTCTTACTTCTGTTTAACCATTTGTTGATCCACCGTACAAAATTTGGACTCGATACCTTAGGTTGACCATTTTTTATGTCGAGTTCGCATACTCCCAGGTTAAAATGTGTTGGTCCGACATATTTGTTTATTCGTCTAACCGTCAACTTACAACTTAATTGAATGGCCAAACATAAGTTACCAAATGGTCAATCATTTTAATCCGCCACTAGCAGATCATTTTTCTCCGATAGCCTTCAAATTTTAACCACAACTTTAGTTAACATAATAAACACGTGGTTTTAATTGTCGGATTACTCCTCAAGTTTAGAAGATTCTAGACTTTTGCAACCAACATATTTTTCTTTACACTTAAGTCCCTCCATTTTCACTTGGATCCTTCTTGAGTTACAATCCAATTCTTAACATTACAAACTGGTCCAGAACCTTACAAATTAGCCCATTATTCTTGCGTTTAGGTCATTTTCTCTTCCTTTCACTTCTTTCTTGCATAAACCCCGAAGCACATCAAATAAACACTCGAGTAACACAAAATTGGGATGAAATAAATGATATATAACATGATGCAATGTATGATATACTACTAATCAAATACCCCCACACTTACCTTTTGATAGTCCCGAGCAAAACAAAGAAAAAGAAAATATTAAAGAAAGGAAAAACATATAAAAAAACAAGAAATCATAACTCACTTTCGTATGAATGATGGTTGCACTTAGCACGTGCAACAAGTCGTTAAACATTCTTATCGCCAAGGAAGAGGAGTGGTATCTCCTGAGGGTTTTCAATGGATATACTCACAAAATCCGAACATTGATGCATTATTCAACCTAACAACACGACTCGATGGACCTATTTTTGTCGATCATTGGGCACGGTAATCCTATTGACCGACTATATATATGTAATCAGTCCACACACCTAGCCTAATGAATCATTTGTGCAAGTTAATTAAGGACTTAAGTGAAAGACACGGCTAACCTTAATATCCTCAAGTGATACATCGTTTAAAGTCCATTAAGGTTCTTATTTGTATTACTATTTTTTTCTTAGTTTTTTTCTTTTTATTTGTTTTTTATGTTTTTTACTAGTTGGTGGGCAATTATCTCAGGGTCAGGTTTCGTGCATCATTGCTTATGAGGACTTACACTATCATGTGCACCTTCCCCTACATCTCTACATAGGGCGATTCCTACCACCCGTGTAACAGGAGTTCGGTCGGTGCATCCAAGTCAGATGACTCGAAAACACCAAGCACTAAGTCTCTTCGGACCTAATTTCTCGAGCGATAGGAGCCGTGCGAGAAGAAAGAACACATGCTCACTTATTTCTTATCTACACATGAACCAAAATCCCTACACTTAAGGTTTCACAGCTGGAGTTTAAGGGTCCCTGACTACGACACACTTCCTTATACTAAGAGATACGAATTATTTGATTCACTAGATTCAGGGTGGATTTTTTTGTTTATTTGAGTACTGGAATCCTATGATTACTCTCCACCTGAGGGAAAATCAGGGTGCATCCTTACTACGAGATAAGACCTAAAGTCGGTGTACTAGATATCGTAATGCATCATGTTCAAGTTAATTTTGGGAGCTTCCTTTTACTTTGCCTCTCAACGGATTTGCACATATTAAACACATGCAAAACCCACAAAATATTTTTCTTTCGCAAACACATGAATATTTAGAGAAAAAATTGACAATTTTAAAGCATTAGGCAAGGAAAAGAAGACAAATTACCCAAGGATCATGGCAATCAGATATGCCGATATTAAATGCAGCACACTATCATTACCCTAACAATACAAACAAAAGAAATGGTAAAAGACTAGACTATGTACACACGTAATACACCCATCCTCCCACACTTACTTCATGTATTATCCTCAATGAATGCAAACATGATACAACATGTATTTTTGCATGAAAAAGTTTAGATCTCACCAAGCTTTGAAGCACAAGAAAAAATTTGTGGTCATGTTGATGGATACAAACCCGAATCACCCTCAAAACCTGTGAGATACTTAAGAAGGGAGACAAATACATAAAACAAATATGGCTCAAATACACAAGTATTAGAGCCCACAACAACCTATGGTCACTCTTGGAGTCTTTTTTGTCTTTTTTTTCAAATATAACTGTACAAAAATGGGCTCCCATCTTCATTTGTCAAGGGACATCGAATGGGAACCCACCATCTCTCAGGCCAGAAACGCAACTGCATGAGCTCGCAACATAAGAAACAAGAGGATTGTTGAGAGGTTGATGAACCAAGGATGGTGGTTCATGCCTCTCAAAACTTGGGTCTATGAAAGGAAATGGAAACAAATATGTTTCCATTCCACGACAAAGCTTCGACCAACTGACATTTGGGTGCATCGGGATCGTTTCATCCACACGGTGACACCCAGGACTTATTACCCAGAGCGCGAAGTTCACAAATAGAATTGTTTGACCACTTGACACCCTTATAATCATTATGGTCGTTTAATGCCTCGTACGAATGAGAAAGATAGAGGGAATGAAGGCAAAGTGACTCTCTGTCTGGTTATTCGAAGCATAGGGTATCAGGTGGTTGATTCTTAACCCACATTAGGTCCTCAACAGATATAAAGTGAAGAGCAGGTGGCCTAGATGCCACAAAAGTTGTATCTTGCTTCTTCCCAAAGTCATCAAAGGCACCTGGCTTCTTCCCGAAGTTGAAATCAACGCATTGACTACCATATGTCAAGCACGTCAGACTATTACGACAATTGATCAAGGCATCAAAAGTCGCTTGAAGTGGTCGTCCCAAAATAACAGGAATTTGTCCAAGTGGGTTTGGCACAAGTTCAGTATCCAAAACAAAGAAATTGACTAGATAAATAAACTCACTCACTTTGATAAGGACATGTTCCACAACGCCCCTCGGTTTCTTCATTGGCCTATTAGCCAATTGAAGAGTGGTTTTTGTTTGTTTGAGGTCTCCAAAACATAGGTCGACGTAGACAGAATATGGCAACATATTGACACATGCACCTAAGTACAATAAAGCTCGATGTATTGACAAATAACCAATCACACAAGAAATAGTAGGAGAACTAGGGTCCATGTATTTGACTTGCATGGGTTGTTCCAACAATGAAATCATATTTTCCACAAGAAAGGTTTTCTTGGGAACATGAGTTTTTATCTTCTTGATGCATAAATCCTTGAGAACTTTGGCATAAGATGACATTTTATGAATCACCTCTAATAGAGGAAGGTTTACCTTAACTTGCTGAAAGATCTCAAGCATCTTGTCGTGTTGATCCGATGTTTTCTTTTTGAGATGCTAAGCGAAAGGCGCCTTCGGGGCATATGGGTCTTGCGAAGGAATCTCAGACTCTGATTCCTTCGACACATGTTGAGATAAAGGAACCTCAAGGTTCGGCCCCATTGTCGAAATAAAAGTAGAAGGAATCTCGGGATCAAGCTCTTTTTTAGAAGTATTTGTTGAGGGAACCTCAGGATCCGACTCCCTCATAGATGTAGGTATGTCTGGTGACACCAAGAGATGGTGATTGCAAGGAAAGCAACCCAATTTGGTTGTCCACCTCCTTACGAGACCTCTATGTATGAACCACATTAATATGATGGGTCAGTTCAGAGGTAGCTTGAGGCACTAGTAGCCTTCCTTGAGATTGGGTATCCCGGGGATTCATCTCGGGTTGACTTGGGAGTTGGCCATTCTCACGTTCATGGAGTTGATGAGCCAACTGGCTAATTTTCACTTCCAATGCTTTGACCGTGGAGTTATTGGCCGCAACCATGGTTGGCGTGCTCTACATGAACGCGTGAAATGTTTGTTCAAGAGTGGAGTCCCTTGGGTCAACCCGTTGAGGTAGAGTTTGACTAGAATAACCCGATGGTGAGGCCTGAGTAGGTTGGTGAGTATGGGGTTGGGACCTTTGATGTGGGGTTGGTAGGTCATCGATGAGTGTGGAGGGTGATATGGTGGAGGTTGTGGTTAAGCGTGCGAGCTCTGACCATTGCCCCCACTAGCCCCCATGAGACGATAGGTTGGTTTCGCCTCCTGGGTTGTAGGCGTGATTGTACGGGTCATTACGGGGCCACTGTTGATACATCACATTTGCATGATCGGTATCACTTGGAGTGTAAAGCACACTAAAATTCACTCTTTCTCGTAAGTCCACACCTACTACACACGGGAGTAGTTGTAGGATCGTGAAGGTCTCTAATTCTAATCACTTTTAGGATATTTACCAATTTGTTTAAGCAATCAAATATATGCAGTGGAATTTAAACAAATAAACAAGCAAGCAAGGGAAATATGCAAACCACAATGAGAGGGGAGATTTTTATAGAGGTTCGGCACCCTACCCAGGTCCTAGTCCCCTCTTGTAAACTCCGCTCGGATCACCGAGTTTCGCTCACGACTTCACTAACCACTCTCCATTCCGGGAGGGGAGAGAACGCCTTTACAAAATCTTCAAACTCGCGAACAACCCTCGCCAAGCTTGGCTCCTCCTCTCACAATCCGAGAGGGATGCTTCGGGATTTCACCGAAACCTTTACTTGACTTTGACAACAACAAACTTGAGTGGGACAATCACTCTCTAAACTTGAGCACACTTGAGAAAGATAAGGAATTGATCTTAAGTGTGGAAAATGAAGCTTGGAGTGTTTGGAATGATCTCTTTAATGTAGGAGGCAAATATGTGTGGGAGAGTTGTGTAAAATGGTGTTGGGAACACTTATTTATAAGCTCCTAAGGTGTTATAGCCGTTGGGGTTAATTGGGTAAGAGTTTGTGTAAGAAACACAAAACAAAACCTGCAGGATGCATTTTAGCAAAACTTCGATCGACCGGATCGGGCAGAATGGTCGACCGTTGGGCAATTTTGGACTCGGTTCGGTCGACCGGTTAAGGAATGGTCGACCGCCAAAGGCTATAACTTAGGTACACTTAAGTTAACGGTCGAACACCAAGATAGGTTCGGTTGACCGAACACTTCCAGACTCTACTGGGTTTGCGAAAAAGATCAAGTTCGATCGACCGAGCCAAAGTCTTCGGTCGACCGAAAACGTCCAGGCAGTTGCACAAATTGGAGACACTATAAGTTCGGTCGACCGAACAGGTCCACGGTCGACCGATAGGTAAAATGTATTTTGTGGTATTTGTAAATAATTAGAATACAACCGTTGGTATAATACGACAATTGTAACGGTCGGAAAAATATTGTTACACGGTCAACCGAAAAGGTTTGGATGGTCGACCGAACGGATGGTGGAAAACATTTACTGGATAATTGATAACTCGGTCAACTGAACGGTCTGTTTTGGTCGATTGAACGTGGGCAGACAGTTCTTGTTTTGGTGTAGTGTTTTCCGGTCTAAGTTTGGGTGATCTATTGAAGTCCAACTAATGTGAAATTTTGTGTGTGACTTCTATAGGGAACCTAGTGTGTATGTGAGTTGATTTTCTCTCAAGTATGTTCAATTATACAATGTTCCTAAGACTCAAAGAAAACAAGATTACATGTCTTCAATATAGCTTTAATATATGTCTTGACTTGATTTCCTTTCTTCCTTGAGTCTTGATCACCTGTAGAGGTTAGCACAATACAATATATATGCTATGCAATATGTGTGCTACTCTACATGATTAGAATTAAGATTAGGTTGATTAAATCATCAAAACATAGATTAAGGCCAAAAAGTCAACAATCTCCCCATTTTTTTATGATGGCAACCTATATCTTAATACTTGAAGTTTTTAGATGTAAACTATGCATATAAATGATCTCCCTATAGATCTGCATAGTTTTTGTTCAATTAAACTAAAATTTCAAGTTACACCCTTTCATTATCTCTCCCCCTTTAACATCCATAAAAAATTATAAGATTAACATGGAATCGGGATGTCTTGTAATGAAGTTGCTCCCCCTAAATTTTACACTTCATTACTCTAAGTAAATGATATTCAATAAGTTCCCCCTATCAATATGAATATGATTTTTCGATTAAGTTCAATTCTAATTCTCCCCTTTTAACATAAAGTAAGTTTTATCAATTAGGCATGTGATGTATATGTTTCCCCTATTGACATCCATTTACAAATTTGACACTTAATCAATGGATGTTATTCAAATTTCAAGATATGCAATGAATGAATATATGATTTATAAATTAAGCATATAAAATCTAGACTAGAACCAATTGATTGAAAATTTTAGAGGATAAGAAATTATACCCACTTTGAAACTTGAATTGGTTCTAATCTCCATTCTGTGATGCAACCGACTTTGAATTTGACTCCAAAGTTTGCCCGGTCACCACTGATCTCCTCAAACACCTACAAGTGTAGATTTAGGTACCCAAACAACTTTGGATCCTTGAATGTTAGCTTTGGGAACCCAAACCATTTTGGGGTTAGGAGCCCACACCCTTGAAGAGCTATGATTAATGAACACATGCTTGTCATTTAGTGTAGTGTGAGACACATGGTTTTTCAATTTTGCATTGTATCCTAAACCATGTTTATTTAGTTATTGTATTTGACTACCTAAAAGCATGTCAAGCATCTTGGTTCCATTAATGAATTTTTCCAAATCTTTTCGTAATTGCACATTGCAAGCTTGAAGATCTAGTTGTTCACTATCAATGGGTGTTCCTTTTAACCTTTCAAGAGTTGATGCATTAGTTTCAAGTTTAGCAAGCACCTCATTTTCTCATGCATGATTGATTTAATTTGGCTTTGGAGATCATTTATCAATTTTCTAGCATTCTTATATTTTGTCACAAATGATCTCATATTGTTTAACTAAGTCATTGAATGCATTTTGAAGCTCATCATTGTATAAGTTTCTTCATTAGCACTAGAATGTGAGCTATTACTATAATAAGACTTAGTTGAGCATGATCTAACAGAACAAAAGTTAGAGGATACCTCACTTCCTTCATCTTGAATTTCCATGTAGCACATATGTGCATATTCCTTTGTTGATGAAGGTGCGGTTGATTGGGATGAAGATGATGACGATGAATCGTCCCAAGTAGCCTTGTGAGCTTCCAACCTCTTCTCTTTTATCTTACTCCTCTCCTTTTCTCTCATTCTCTCCATTCTCATGTTTTTCTTCTCCTTCTCTTTTCTCTCATTTTCACTCTCCTCCTTTTCCTTCTTCTTTTCTCTCATTTCACATCTTCTACCTCTTCTTTCATTCTTTTCTCCCTTGTCCTTCTTGAGGTATTTGAAGAAGTCTTTGGCTAAGACTTCAATGTCCTCATCTTCTACACTCCTCCTTGGTTCCTCAAGTTTGCATGTAATGACAAGAAGGGTTTGTTCTTTGAGGCTTCCTCGATGGTTAATTTGAAGTTCATACGCCATCAAATTTCCAATGAGTTCCTTCATCTTTAATTTGGAAAGATAATGCGCCTCTCAATTGCGACGACTTTATCTTCCTAATCGTTGCTAAGCGACTGGAGAAACTTCCTTGTCATCTCTCCTTCATTGATTTTTCTTCCAAGGACTAAAAGGGAGTTAGTGATATCGGTGAAGCGAGTGTTCATTTTGCTTATGTTCTCACCGATTTGTATAGAAAAATCTCATATTTATGCATGAGGAGACTAATGCGAGTTTTCTTAGTTTTGGTATCACCCTCATGATGCATTTGTAATCTATGTCATATTTCATATGCACTTTCACAACCCCTAATCCTATTATATTCACCCTCATTAAGGCCACAATACAAGATTTCATGATTTTTTAATTCAATTTGATTTCTTTCATTTTGGCCCTAGAAAGTGAATCTAAGTCATCTTCATTTAAGGGTGTGTACGGATTTTGAAGAAACATCCAATACTTAAGGTCATTTGAAATTATAAAACTTTTCATCATATTCTTCCAATAATCATAACGAGACCCATTAAGCAAAGGAGGCCTAGTTGTGCACAATCCCTCTACATGATTAGAAGTTGATGCCATTGCTAAAATCATGGTTAAATAAAGAAATTTAGCTCACAAGACTCTGATACCAATTGTAGGATTGTGAGGGTCTCTAATTCTAATCACTTTTATGCTAATTACCTACGTGTTTAAGCAATCAAATATATGTAGCAGAATTTAAACAAATAAACAATCAAGCAAGGGAAATATGCAAACCACAATGAGACGGGGGATTTTTATAGAGGTTCGGCACCCCACCCGGGTCCTAATCCTCTCTTGCAAGCTCCGCTCGGATCACTGAGCTCCACTCACGACTTCACTAACCACTCCCCGTTCCGGGCCGGGGGAGAATGCCTTTACAATCTTCAAACTCGCGAACAACCCTCGCTGAGCTTGGCTCCTCCTCTCACAATCCGAGAGAGATGCTTTGGGATTTCACCGAAACCTTTACTTGACTTTGACAACAATAAAGTTGAGTGGGACAATCACTCTCTAAACTTGAGCACACTTGAGAAAGATAAAGAATTGATCTTAAGTGTGGAAAATGAAGCTTGGAGTGTTTGGAATCATCTCTCTAATGTAGGAGGCAAATATGTGTGGGAGAGTTGTGTAAAATGGTGTTGGGAACACCTATTTATAAGTTCCTAAGGTGTTATAGCCGTTGGGGTTAATTGGGTAAGAGTTTGTGTAAGAAACACACGACAAAAACCTGCAGGATGCATTTCAGCAAAAGTTCGGTCGACCGGAACAGACAGAATGGTGGACCGTTGGGCAATTTTGGACTCGGTTCGGTCGACCGTCAAAGGCTAAAAGTTAGGTACACTCAAGTTAATGGTTGAACACCGGGATAGGTTCGGTTGACCTAAAACTTCGAGACTCTACTGGGTTGGCGAAAAAGATCAAGTTCGATCGATCGATCCAAAGTCTTCGGTCAACCAAAAACGTCTAGACAGGTGCACAAATTGGAGACACTATAAGTTTGGTCGACCGAAGAGGTCCATTGCATTTTGGGATATTTGTAAATAATTCGAAGACGACCCTTGGTATAATACGACAATTCTAACGGTTGGAAAAATATTGTTACACGGTCGACCGAAAAGGTCTGGACGGTCGACCGAACAGATGGTAGAAAGAACTTACTGGATAATTGATAACTCGGTCGACTGAACTGTCTGTTTCGGTCGACCGAGTGTGGGCAGACAGTTCTAGTTTTGGTTTAGTATTTTTCGGTCTATGTTTGGGTGATCTATTGAAGTCCAAATAATGTGAAATTTTGAGTGTGACTTCTATAGGGAAGCTAGTGTGGATGTGAGTTGATTTTAGCTCAAGTATGTTCAATTACAAAATGTTCAAAAGACTCAAAGAAAATAAGATTACATGTCTTCAATATAGCTTTAATATATGTCTTGACTTGATTTCCTTTCTTCCGTGAGTCTTGATCATCTGTAGAGGTTAGCACAATACAATATATATGCTATGCAATATGTGTGCTACTCTACATGATTACAATTAAGATTTGGTTGATTAAATCATCAAAACATAGATTAAGGTAAAAAAAACCAACATAACGACCTTAGATACGGAAGCTTGGTCCAACTCTAAACTCTCAATCCTACCCATGAGAGTAGTCATTTTCGCCTCAAACGTGATAGTTGTAGGGCGTGGATCACCTCCTCAAAGCTCTATGTTGCAATGGTGAAGAAGATCAACTAGTCCCAAAACAATTTTAGCCTGGTGAAGTAGCTATTGACTGAATCCTTCCCTTTTGGTGCACCGAGGCCAAAGACCGACATAGCTCAAAGATTCGGGGAATGTTTGATTGTGAGAATCGATTTCTCAATCTCTTAGAAACTGACGGTCGGTTCTGAGTATACCAAACTTGCTCCGATCACCGGATCTGTTGCATTGATGATCCAAGATATTATCATGTTATTGAAGCTTGCCCACATGGCCTTATTTTCTGGTGTGAAATTTCTCGGTGGGGTGGTTAGAGTGCCATTGGCGAATCAATATTTTTCCTACACGTAGAGCGATCTTCATCGACTAAGACCATGTCAGATAATTCTCTCTTGTGAGGAGTTTCAACACAAGGACGGTTCCTGGATTATCAGATGGATAGAGGCAGTAAGGGCTGCAATACTGGTCCACTCATCGTTCTGGACGAGAATCTTTTTCCAGAGGTAGCACTCTCTAATGTCTATAATGGGGGATTTTGTTGTATCTAAGGGGGAATCTCTCTAAAGGTGGACAAAGAGAATCGAGTCTTACCTTGGTCTAAGGTGAGCTTTGATGCGGAACTCACCGGCAAAGGGAGCTCTTCTCCTTCCTCAATATTCCTCTGATACCATCTAACATAGCGGTTTAATGGATTTGCATATCACTTGTATATCTCATATGGGGTGATTACATGCACATTATAAGGTTAACAATGACATGAAAATAAATACAACAAAGTGCATAACAACTCCTAATCTGGCTCTTTACCCCACTCATGTATGTTAATACTGAATAAACATCAATGGAGAAACATAAGGGATCTAAACCTTAAATTGGATTCAATCTTGGCATCTGTAGAACGCAAACTTAAATTCGTGCAGCATAATAATGTAAGATTGTAATACAGAGGCATTGCCTCTTTCAATTATTAGTTTTGAATTCTTTTTCTTCTAGTTTTTACCCTATGCTTCTTCAAGAACCTTAAATGAAGGTATAATTAAACTATAATAGAAAAAATGGTTTTTTTTACTTGGATATCCATCGAAAATGTCAAAATTAACATGGTACTCATGCTTATGTGTATTCGCCCTTTGTATTGAAAATTACTCTCATGCACATTCATTAGTGGGGGACCCACATCTGTTAAGCTACCATAACGGTTTCGGTCACCTTAGCCTAATGGATGTGAACACTACAATAAATGATATGCATAAGAACAATTTTCAACCAAAAGCATGGGCAGCACGCCAATTTTGAGCTTTTGGATGGGTATCCAAGCAAAAACTCAGTTATGATTAAATAATATTCACTCCAAACTGAGCGACGAGCGACTAATCGACCAAACCGAGCGACGAGCGGTTTTGACCAATCGGTCAACCGATTTTTTCATCTTTTCACCTAATATCAAATAGTCAAACTTGAGAACTTGAATATGTTTTGGATTGAATAACATAATGACAAAGGTAGGGATTTGGGTGTTGAAAATGAGAACTAAGTGTTGAGAGTTTCTTTTTAAAAAATGTGACAATAAGAAGTGTTATAATGTGTAAAATAATTAGGGGTGTAAGCAGGGCGGGCGGGTTTTTGCCCCACCGCTACCCACCCCGCCTAAGTTAAGCGGGGTGGGGCGAGTCGAGGCAAAAAAAACCGCAACCCACCCCACCTAAAAGTGGACTAGGCAGGGTGATGCAGGTTATGTAGGTTTTGCGGCTTATATTTTTTCCTAATAAATACTAAATATAAAATATCGTACTACATGTTTGCACCGGTTGACAGGATCAAGTGTCTTCATTTACCAAGTTCCAAGGAAGGGAATCCAAAACACAACCAATTTTTAAATTCATACATCTATCGGATTCAGTATTCCAGGAAGAAAATAAGAAATTTATTTTCCTCTCTAAAAGTCGAAAAGAAAATGAATCATGAACTACTAATTCACTAAAAAAATTAATTTGTACAACTGCAAGTCATTTTCATGCAACAAAGTAAAATCAAATACAAGATTTTTTGGTTGTAGGGTTAACGGTTATCGGGTTTGACAGGTTGTGGGTTATGTGGGGCAGGTTGGGAGAAAACTGCAACCCACCCCGCTTATTAGGCGGGGCGGGGCAAGGTGGCAGGTCAAACCTGCCCAATTTACAACCCTAAAAATAATGGAATGACTAGGGTTTGGTCGTCCGATCTCAAAGATCTCAAGAAAAGAGGGTGATAGAAATCAAAATGGTTTTTTCTTTGGTACACATCTAAAAGATCAAAATTGGCGTTGTGTTCATGTTTCTATTTGAAAATTACTCTCATGCGCATCTGTTAGTATGTGACTCACATCCGTTAGGATCTTGTGACGGAAACCGTAGGAAGAGCATAACAGATGTGAACTACACACCAACGGATGTGCAAAAGAGCAATTTTCAATGAAGGAGATAAATGTCAGGCCAATATACTCAAAAGAATTGGTACCACGTTATTTTTGATATTTTCGATAGGTACACAAGTAAAAAAATACCTTTTTTTTGTACCAAACATTTAGTTTGAACATTTTAAAGTTGTTTATTTAAAATATGTTGAGTTCAGATCACATAAAACCTCTGGCCATCACTCTCCTATGTACAAAACATTTAGTTTGAACATTTTAAAGATGTTTATTTAAAATGTGTGGAGTTCAGATCACATAAAACCTCTAGCCATCACTCTCCTATGCAAGCAGATTAACCTTTTAGTTTTTTTTGGTTAAATTTTTTGGGAGTAGGCACTAGGGCAGCAGGCGTTTCCAGATATAAGGGTTCTGAATACTCTAGTTGTTCTTTCTTCACATTACAGAAATACATATTAAAAGAAAGTAACCTCTAGTCTTTACTCTCCTATGGATTAACAGCTTGTCAAACTAATGTAGTACTGTTCTGGCAAAGTACCACTAAAGTCTTTTTTGAATCAAGATTTGAAAAGGATAAGTTTTTTAGAAATATGATTTCTGAATTTCTTTATTTTATTGGTATATGATTTCTGAAATTTCAGAAGTTAAAGAATAATTAAGTTCGCATTTCCATATATAATTGTGCTACGTCATTCTATACAACTATAATACAATTTATCTTTGACAATTATTAACTGATCTTTGGGTAACTTTTTCATCCAGGAATGGCAAAGAATCCCAATTTCGTAGACCATGTCTCATCGCATTTCGGAAAGGATACCGAGATCATTGTGGTCAGTCCATCACCTGAAATAATTTTGTTTCGTACTTGGCGGCATTATGTTAAACAAAACTTTACTCACTCTGTACAGGGATGTCAAAGTGGGAAGCGATCGCTCATGGCTGCTTCTGAGCTTGCATCTGCAGTAAGTTCCGTTAAATATCCAAATTTTTGCTCTTGCAGTTCCACATTATATTCTCTACCATCTGAAGTAGAAACTTAAGGTTTCATAATTTTTTACTAATATTTGCCGACAAATACTTCTCCAAAAAGAGTTTGACATATCTACAAATCATCGTTTAAATTAAAAGGTAAGTTAAGTACGTACCAAATACATACATGTACATCCTTGAGGGATGTGTTCGGGTACATTTACTAAACTTGTGATTTTTGCGAATGACACCTAAAGACGACTTATATGATATTTTTACTCGCCAGAATTTGAGAAACACTTAAAGGTTAGTGCATCCTACTGGATGCAGTAATTTAATAGCACGGTCCAAATATAGCACAGCAAAAATTTAAATTAAGTTACCTTGATTTTCGAAATTGTAAACTAATAATACCCATATGACATCATTTAGACATCACCACCCGGTTCAACCACCAATGGGATGAACCGGTGACTCATGACGCGATGCCTTGACTGGTTCAGGCTACACTACCTGATTTTAAGGATTTAAAATGTTAATATTTCACTTGAAATATGATTTGGATCTACATGTGTCTTCATGGTTCACATATGATTTGGACTTAGCTGCAACAAAATCATAGGAACCCTCCGCAACTTAAGAGTATGGAATCCTCCGTCCGGACACCTCGGTTGACACCACTGAGACCTACGCTTGGCGCCTCCTACTAGCTACTTCTTATTTCTTCAGTTGCTTTTATGCCTTGCTCAAGGCTGTGGTTCCCACTAAAGGAGACAATTTCGTATAAACTTATCGAGGTGTTGTGGTTCATGGCATCCTTATTTTAATTAATGCAAGCACTAATTACTCCAAAAACAATCATAGCAAACTTTCATAGCAAACTTTCAGTGACACCATATTCGGAATAACGTGTTTATGAAACAAAATAGAGGGTATTTGTTGTTTAAGACAACAGTTATGTTTCTAATGTACTAGTCCACGTGCCCAAGGGTCAATTGTGTTACAAACTTAACTTCTTTTTTTCGCAATGCACTTACATAACCTTTCTCCATAAAATGTTTTGTGTTCGAATTGCTTTTTGGTTGTAACAAGTATTTCGTCCAAGAAGCACTTCTTCACACCCTTGAATTTTTTTTTTGAAAGTTAGACACCCTTCAAAGTTATTTCAATAGCAACGCTCTGACATCTGATCTTCTGCTATGCATGGTTTAAACCACAACTAGTTTATATTTCATTAATTGGAAGACGGATTGGCATTTCTGACAAGGCTCTTGTTCATCAAAAGTAGGATAAATTCATAAGTTGCAGTGACGTGACTATATTAGAACTGTTATACACGGGCGCAGCTACGGCTTCCGTCCGGGACCGGACCGAACAGGACCAAAAACCGAACTTTTCGGAAGACCGGACCGAATAAATTTGGTTCGGTCCGGTTCGGTCAAAAACCCGAATTTAACCCTTAAAATTTCGGTCTGTGACCGGACTGGACCGAATGTTGCTCACCCCTAACGTCCCGGATGCACCTGACGTGATCAGTACATCTAGCAGTCCAGTCAGTGAAATTCAAATGTCTTTTACTTTTTGAAATTAATTAAATAATATGTTCATTTTGTGTCACGTGCAACTTTTACTTTCCCCAACAGCATTATTTTCTTAATGTAACATTTGGTTACCCCATACAATATTTACTTTCTCAATGCAACATTTGGTTTTCCAATGCAACATTTGGATACAAAGGTAAAACATTGGGTGTGTCCATTTTAAGATATAAGTTTGTTCATTTTAACATACTTGTCTGTCATATTTAATGTGTGAGTTCATCTTTTTTAAGATATCGGTTTGTCCATTTTAACATATTGGTCTGTCCTTTTTAAGGTGTGGGTTTGCCCTTTTTAAGATATGAGTTTATCCATTTTAACCTACTTGTCTATCCTTTTTAAGGTGTGGGTTTGTCTTTTTTAAGATATGGGTTTGTCCACAAACTTGAACCTAATTCCACCCAAAAAACGATCTTCCCGCAAGAAGCTTATTTTCAACAGAAAGCAAAAAAAACAAAAACAAATGCAGGAAAAAAATTCCTCATTGAAAGACCAAAACCAATAACAACTCAAGTTGAAATTAGCAAACAAGAACACGAAATCAAATCCAATTCCGTGAAAACAAATCAGAAACCCCAAACAAACTATATCAAAGACAAACCAACTTTAGACAAGAACACCACAAATCCAAATAAAAAAAACAAAAACCAAACTTTCAAGACAAACACCAACAATCCAAAAAAATGTACAAAGAATCAAACTTTACCTAAGAACACCACACAAAAAACCAAAGCAGCTACAAAGAAACAATTTTTCCAAAATAACACTAAAAATCAAGATCGATCCATCACAAAAGAAAACCAAAAACTTCAAATCAACTACGAAGAACAAAACTTTTCCCCAAAAACTCCACACAAAAAATCCAAATCAGATACAAAGAACCACACTTTTGAAAAAATCAAAACTAATCCATGACAAAACAAAGCCAAAAACTTTAAATGTCACAAAAAACTAAATTTTTCCCCAAAAACACCATACAAAAAACTCAAATCAGCTACAAAGAACCACACTTCCTCCTCCTCGCCGACCACTTCCTAACATCGTGAGATCTAACATGGTCCTTTGCCTCGGGACTGACTCCACTACCGACCACTTCCTCCTTCTTGCCGACCAACTTCACTGTAACGTCCTCAACAACCTTTACATTGAGTTTTGGGGAATAATGGAAGGTTTTAAGGAGATATATATGGTAGAAACCAAATGTTGCATAGTTTAGCGTGAGCGAAAATAAATAATTAATATGTGATTTTTGCTAACTGGACTGCTGAATGGATTGATCACGTGGAATGCGTCCGGAACCCACTGTGTATGTTTATTATTTTCCAATATATTACTAACTAAATGTCTAATGCAGTTTGAAATTATACTAACTAAATATCCGAACGAGTTCTTATCATATCAGGAAATTCACCTAAACAAATGTGATGGCTTTATTATCCAAATGAATCATCTATATTTAATACTGGACACTTTATTTGGCACAAACACTGTAACGTCCCGTCCCCGAACCCGCATCGAGCTCGGGTCCCGGTCCGTCACTCATGTGCCCACTGGCCCACAACACCCACCTATTGCCACAAAACTTAAGTTGGTAAGTGTTATGGTAGTGGGCTCATGTCTTTATATCCCACCCCAACATTCTCATGTTAAGCAATGTGGGACTAAACTTGGGGGTTTTACAACCTACCCCACTTGAACACCTGACGTCCTCGTCAGGGTCAAGCCACTCAGTCACCAGGCGTTGTGGGATTCTAGAGGTGGCTCCCACCCTTTAGGTGTAGCACTTAGTTCCCACAATTCCGGCTGGTTCAGGCTCTGATACCATCTGTAACGTCCCGTCCCCGAACCCGCATCGAGCTCGGGTCCCGGTCCGTCACTCATGTGCCCACTGGCCCACAACACCCACCTATTGCCACAAAACTTAAGTTGGTAAGTGTTATGGTAGTGGGCTCATGTCTTTATATCCCACCCCAACATTCTCATGTTAAGCAATGTGGGACTAAACTTGGGGGTTTTACAAACACCGTGGTGGCCGATGGTTGTGGAGGGTAGGCCGTAGGGGAGAACTAAAATATAAAGTTCGTGTCATGCATGTTTGGATGAGATCCACCGGAAAACTAAAACTTCTATCTTTTTCTTTTGATACTTCAGTTCATGTATGATCGCAAGGTCCCAAACAATCCCTTGAAAAGCAATTTGCCTGAGTACCTATGGGTAATTAACCAATATAATAAGTATTTCATGCGTCAAAGATTACTGGTTCAAACCGTAGGAGTGGTATTACTTCAGGAAATATTGGAAAGCTTCAATAATGTAAAATTCATTCTCGTTACAAATAATAACAATTTAACTATTATTTCAAGAGAAAAAAATCTTAGATTGCCACAACATTAACATCTCGTTAATTGTTTAGGGTTTCACAGGTATTACAGATATAGCCGGTGGCTACGGAGCTTGGATTCAGAATGGTCTTCCAACTCAATGATTTAGTAAAATATTTTTCTTCTTTTTTTAGAACAAGTACATCAGAACAATGAATCTTTGATGGCTCTTCCATTGTGAAAAAAACAACGAATTATTTTCCGTATATGATAACATCCCCTAGCTCGTTGTGATGTTCGAATAGTGATGTTGTTTCGAAAATCAATATAATTCAGACTAAGTCCATATTTTGATGAGGAGATCTACTGCCCTTAAAATTATTTAACATTAATTTATCAATGTGATAATTTAAAATTTAAACTTCAAATGGAAAATATAAACCATAAATCTTGTTTCATATCACAATATAAGCTTACATGTCGAAAATCATAAAATTTTGAAATAATATCATTTGGTATTTCTAGGATCCAAATAATTTAAAATTTGGAAATCGTTTCATAAGTCGTATTTCAAGGAAAATCAACGAACGTGATCATGTACAAAGTTGGCATCACTTCATCTTAAAAAAATTACCTTTAACTTTTATAAATTTTGGCATGTATATTAATATTTTATTATAAGACAATCTACTGTTTCGATTTTTTCATTCGGAGTTTAAATATTATATTATCAACAACGATAAGTTGGTGTTAAAAAGTCTAAGGGCAATGAATCCCTCCTCTATTTTGATACATGCATTAACAGTCAATTGACTATTACCAATACTCTCAAAGTTTCATTGTTTTTTTAGTTTGTTTATTGTAGTGGATTAAGTGAAAATAACATATTAATCCACTTGTGTTTCTTATTTATTGTAAGATAAGAGACGGTTGTTGCGTAACTTGCTTACGTTTCAAATCGAAGGTCGAGCAAGGACGACTCTCCATTACGAAAATGTGAATTTTTCTGAATATATTTATTTAAATATAAAATTAGCATTCTAAGTATCCTACAAAAATATTTAGCAAATTAAGTTACTTCCTCCACGTCTTGAGACATGGCGAAAGCAAACTTTTGTCCTTTAACTTTGAGGAACTCAACAATACTTTTGAGCACTGAGTTCATTAAGTACTCAATAGTACCACTGCCGAGTTCATTAGAAACTCTTTATCACAACTTACGACCAGGTGACTAGAACTCGGCAATGACATCGTCCAGTTCATTGAGCAGAACTTCGCGATGACATTGCCGAGTTCTATTCAGTGAACTCAATGATGACATTTCGAGTTCTAATCATTTACTCTTGAGCCGTGACAGAGGATTCTTAATAAATTGGCAATGATAATGCCAAGTTCCCTGAAGATAAAAGACAAGAGTCTACATTTGCCACGTGTTGCAACATGGTAGAGGCAAACATAGTTTGCTAAAATGTTTTGTGGGCACCTGGTATGCTAATTTTCATTAAATAAATAAATTTTACAAATTTTCCTTATGAAAATCTAAAATTGAGGTTTTAAAACTGTGTAAGCCACTTCTACTATGTCCTTGTTTTGTAACTTCAATTTCTAATGTTCAATTGACTTTGACATATATTCATTATTAAATGGTATGCCATTTAATAGGATTTTATCTCTTAATAATTTTTTACCTTTTGGTATACATATACTTAGGATTCTGTGTGCAATTGGAAAGCATATAGAAATCTCTATTATTGTTCAGGAAAAATTAAATCTGTGTATACTATATTAAACCCCTTTAAATTTTCTACACGTGACCATGATACCTAATTTGGTTTTTTCTGCTCATTACAACAAACGACTGAAGGAAAGTTGTCTTAGAAAATTCAAACTGAATGTAATGAGCGGAAACACCAAATTAGGTATCATGGTCACGTACGTGTAGAAAATTTAAAGGGGTTTAATAGAGTATACACAGATTTAATTTCTGCTCTTGAACAATAATACAGATTTCTGTTATAAAATAAAGCTTTGTCAAATATAAAATGACATTGAGATTTGGGGGAGAAAGATGAATCTTTTCATTACCTCAGGTACAATACAATAAGCTTATATATAGGTAAAGGACATATATGTTACAACATAATGAATGACAATAATGCACTTGAATGAGACATACAATACACATCATTAAGTAGGTTACAATAATGATCAATGTAGAATATGTAACATCAAATGTCCAAGTGATTCATCCATTAAATATTATTATTTCATAGCACTCTTTATTGGATGATCACATTTGTCATACGTCTTATGACCTGTCTTGTTAAAAACATGCCAAGAAAAACCATGTGCGACAAAAACTTGGTGAAGGAAAAAATAGTACAGATCGTATATTCTCCTCCTCAATTCAACATACATTTATAATACTCTCTTAGATAATATGAGTTATGTTCATGTCTGGTTAAAAACCTTGCTACAAAATTATGTGGGGAAAAATAGCTAAGGAAAACAAGAGTGCATAACATATGTTGACAAAATTGCACAAGTTGCTTCATTAAAAACCTTTAACCAATAAAACATTTTACGACAAAAAATGGAAAAGGGAAAAAGAACGCAATTACAAGCCTTCTGGGCTTTATCTTTCAAGGATATTTGTCCTTCTGGGACGATAAATACGAATATGTTCCCACATATTCGTAGCTTACCAAACTTACGAATATATTTTACAATGTTCTTAAACACAAAAGTGTGTGGAGATTCAATAAACAAATACATAATAGTTTAACGGATTTAATAGATATTTACTATATTTCACTTAGATAATGAAATTGTGAAATATGTTTGAGCAAATTTTCTCAAATGATATACTGGAAGTAACACAAACTGTGGTAACTTTTGCAAAATATAAATATGTTACCTCAAAAGATATTACTTATGGACAATTTAAAGATGTCTCATATTTATATTGATATCAAAGCAATATGAGAATGTAAGAATTAATAATTGATTCATCAACTTACATAAAGTTATAATTACTCGACAAAATGACACCAAATAGTTTGTGCTAATAATTGGTGTGGATCGGATATGTAGGAAACAACATAAATGTAAATCTTTATCGCATGACTAGAAATTTGTATATCATTGATCGTCATCTAAATATTTTCAGAGGAACATTATGCTTAGATAAAACATTCACTGTGAACCTTACTAGGTTTCAAGTTATAAAAAATTTTTCATGACGTTCTGATAAGGAACTTCAGGTCCTATTACAATTGGAGTTTTGTCGATATACAATAGATGTCATTTGTTAGTGTGCTTTCAAGGTGAGCATTTAGTAGAAAAAAATTCTTCAATATTCTCTTTCTACAATTAAATCATTATACCAATTCCCTTCTAGAGAATGTTCGAACTTCAGGTCAAAAAACAATTGTTTTTTCTCTAGTCATTTGTTTCAAAAATCTGTCCTTTAAATATTTCACGTGTTTTCAAACACTCTGCTGGAGGTCTGATTGATCATTTTATTTAAACCGCAAGTGCATGGCCGCGTTGAAGCGGTGACAAATATGGGTCGTACACTGGGACGTGTGTCGACGATTGGTTTGTTCGAAGGCGAGAGGTAAAAAGAAGGAGAGAAAGGTTGGTTACACTAAACTACACTAAGATGAAAAAACGAAATGAAGATAAGCAAAAAAACTAAGCCCCATAGGGGGTAGAGAAATAATGTGAATATGAAGATGTGTGTGTGTGTTCAATTAAGCTCCTCACAACATGTAGTGCATGAAATCATAAAGTTACATCCAACTTTGCCTCCACATGAATTAAGATAAGACTGCATCATTAAAACATACAAGACAATAATTAGAATGAAGCTTAATGAACTCAAGTATAAAGACTAGACCCTACTATGCCTCCACATGAATTAAGATAAGACTACATCATTAAAACATACAAGACATTAGCTAAGGTAAAGGCAACAAGAGCACATACACTACAAATTGTGTTTCCAATATTAACTTCATCCATATCCTAACCTTATCATTCCCCATAAAATAGGTCCACTAATCAAAGCATAAGCTAAGCTTGATTCAAGAGCATTAACATATCAAAGATAAGAGTGAAAACCCATTAGATGGTTATGGAAATCATATAAAGCTCAAGGGATAAAGATAACACACACTTAATACACTACATGATTATATCACATATTTCTCTACCCCCCAATGGGGATGGAACTACTCACACATATTTAAACTAACTACTCTAATAAAATGAAGCATTGTACTGAAATGAAACTATACTAATCAAGCAAGAAATATTAAAGAAGCATAAAACTAAACAAGCACCAAAGCAAACACATTAAAGGAAATTAACTAAGCAAGAATTAACAAGCTAATGAAAACATCTATTATTAACTCACTCAAATTACAAGCAGCTCTTCCTCCACCAGAGTTTTTGCTTCAAGGCTTCACTCTTAGTAGGGAAGATGCCACCAAAGAGAGAGATGGATACAATGGAAGGTGAAGAGTTCTATTTGTAAGCATGGAAAAAGCTAATCCGGGACAATCCCCCGATGTGGGACTAAACCAATACCAAAAATAGCCTAAACACACATTAATACAAGTCCAGGAGAAAGCTGAACGGATCTGGGCTGATCCAGACCGCCAATTGGCGGTCTATAAGGCCCAGATCCGTCTGGGTTTTCTGTTGGGCTTTGCTGGAAGTATTTCTTGGTCTTTGATGCATCTACTTGGTTTGTTGGAGCTCCGACCCGAATCGAATTGCCAAAATACTCCCCATGATGGTGTGGAGTTTCCTGTTTTGCTCTTAGGTCCTTCAGTCTTACGATCAAGTCCTTCTCCCTTGCATCTTAGTCCCTAGGTCTCACAATTAAGTCCTTTTCCCTGCTTTTGGGTCCTTTCATGACTCTTCTCTTCAAACCTCTTTATTCCTGAAAACTAAACATAAAACTCATCACGTATAATTGCTTATGTGTAAGATAATGGATATAAGGTACAAATATAAGCATGAAATGATGTCAATCAAATGCCCCCACACCTAAGTTTTTGCTAGTCTCGAGCAAAACAAAGAAAGAGAAAAACAAACGAGAAACAAGAAATCCTAACTCACTTTCGTAGGAATCACGGTTGCACTTAGCACGTGCAACAAGCCGTTAAACCTCCTTGTTGCCAAGGAGGAGGAGTGTTGTCTCTTGAGGGTTTTCAGCGGATATACCCGCAAAATCCAAACAAGATGCATTATTCAATCTAGACACTCGACTCGTTGGAAATATTTTGTCGATCATTGGACGCGGTAATCCTACGGGCCGACTCTATATAGGTAATCAGTCCACACACCTAACCTAATGAACTGTTCATGCAAGTTAAATAAGTAATTAAGTGAAAGACATGGACAACCTTAACATCCTCGAGTGATTCAAAGTGTAGAGTCCAATAAGGTTCTTATTTGCATTACCATTTTTTTTCTTTTTTGTTTCTTTTCTCATTTTTTTTCTTTTTATTAGTTGAAGCTTCATTCTCCCAGGGTCAGGTTTTGTGCATCATTTCCCATGAGGACTTACACTATCACGTACACCTTTTCCCAAATCTCCACATAGGGCAATCCCTACCACCCGTGTAACGAGAGTTCGGTCGGCGCATCCCAAGTCAGATGACTTGAAAGCACCAGGCACAAAGTCCCCTCAGACCTAGTTTCACGAGTGATAGGAGCCGTGCGAGAAGAGAGAACACCTACTCACTTATTTCTTATCTACACATGAACCAAAACCCCTACACTTAATGTCTCACAACAAGATTTAAAGGGTCCTTGACTACAACAAACTTCCTTAAGTTAACAAACACGAATTATTGACTCACTAGGTTTAGGGTAAACTTCTTTGAATGTTTGAGCACTGAAACCCTATGATTACTCACCCCCAAAGGAAAACTGGGGTGCATCCTAATGACTCGATAAATCCTAAAGTCACTGTACTAGATATCCTAATGCATCAAGTTCAAGACAATTTTGGGAGCTTTCTTTTTACTTTGTCTCTCAACGGTTTTGCACATGCTAAACACACGCAAAACCCACAAAACATTTTCTTTCGAAAACAAATGAAGATTTTGAAAGAAATGTGAAAATTTTGAAACACTAGGCAAGCAAAAGAAGACAAGTCACCAAAGGATCATGACAAGCAGATAAATCGATATTAAGTACAACACACTAACATGACCCTAAAAAATGCAAACAAAAGAAAACAAGATCAAAAGAAAAGACTCGACTATGTACACACGTAAAACACACCCCACACCTACGTCATGCATTGTCCTCAATGAATGTGAGCAAGATACTACATGGATTTATGCATGAAAAAGGAGAGATCTCACCAACATGAAGTACAAAGGGAAGGTCATGTTGATGGACACAACCCAAATTCCCTCAAAACCTGTGAGATGCTAAAGAAGGGATGCAAATACGTGAAAGAAATGGAGCCCAAATACACAAGGGTTTGGGTTCACAACAATCGATGCTCACTGAAGGAGTCTTTTATTGTAAATTTTTATTTTTTTATAACTATGTACAAAAATGGGCCCCCATCTTCATATGTCAAGGGACATCAAATGGGAACCCGCCATCTCTCGAGCCAAAGATGCACATACATGGGTTCGCGACATACAAATCAGAATTGCTTGACCACCTGATACCCTTATAAGTGTTGTGGTCGTTTGATGCCTCTTGAGAGTGAGCAAGATAGGAGGCATTAATGAGAGGTAAACCTCTATCAGGTTGAAGGGTATCAGGTGGTTGATTCTTAACCCACATGGGGTCCTCAGCAGATACAAAATGAAGATCATGTGGCCCAGAGGCCATCAAAATGGTATCTTGTGGCTCAAAAGCTACATGATCGAAAGGAGGTGGCTCAAGGGCCACGTGATCAAAAAGAAGTGGATCAAGGGCCACCTTATCAGAAGAATGTGGCTCAAGGGCCACGAGATCAAAAGGATGTGGCTCAGGGGCCACATGATCAAAACTTAAGGTACCTTCTTGTGCCAGCCCAGATGAAACATCTTCACCACCTTCAGGATCTTCATTGAGCAATTCTCTGAAGTACTTGAAGGTGCCCTCAACTTCAATTTCATCAAAACCCTGGATAAGGTTGACCCCAACAGGGTCATTGAAGGCACCTAGCTTCTTGCCGATGGTGAAGATGTTGAAATCAGCGCATTGACTACCATAAGTCAAGCGCATCAGACCATTGCGACAATTGATCAACGCATTGGAAGTCGCAAGGAATGGTCGCCCCCGAATGACAGGAATTTGCCCAAGTGGGTTTGGCACAGGTTCAGTATCCAAGACAAAGAAGTCGACTGGATAAATGAACTCTCCCACTTTGATCAGCACATCTTCCACCACACCCCTCGGTTTCTTCATAGACCTATCAGCCAATTGAAGAGTGGTCTTTGTTTGTTTGAGGTCTCCAAGACCGAGGTGGACGTAGACAGAATATGGAAGAAGAATAACAGATGCACCAAGGTCCAATAAGGCTCGATGTATGGGCACATCACCAATCACACAAGAGATAGTAGGACAGCCAGGGTCCTTGTACTTGACTTGCATGGGTTGTGCCAACAAAGAACTCACGTTAGCTGCAAGAAAAGCTTTCCTTGGAACACGAGTTTTTCTTTTCTTGGTGCATAAGTCCTTGAGAACCTTGGCATAAGGTGACATTTGCTGAATCACCTCCAACAGATGGATGTTCACCTTAACTTGCATAAACATCTCAAGCATCTTGTCATGTTGATCAGAGGTTTTCTTTTTAAGGCGCTCAGGGAATGGCGCCTTCGGAGCATAAGGATGTGAAGGAACCCCAGAATTCTGGTCCAAAGAAACATGAGCGGGGGCCTCAGAATCTGGTTCCTTCGACACAAGAGGAGACAAGGGGACCTCAGGGTTCGGCCCTTTGTCGAAGGAAATGTAAAAAGAACCTCAGGATCTGGCTCCTTCCTGAAAGTATTTGTGGAGGGAGCCTCAGGATCCGGCTCCCTCAAAGATGGTGATGACAAAGAAGGCACCCCAATGTGGTTATCCACCTCCTTACCAGACCTCAAAGTATGAATCACATTAATATGATGGGTCGGTTCAGAGGTAGCATGAGGTAAAGGTGTCCTTCCTTGAGAATGGATACCCCGAGGATTCTCCTCAGGTTGACTCGGGAACTGACCCTTCTCGCGTTCATGGAGTTGATGAGCCAACTGGCTAACTTTTATTTCCAAATCCTTGACTGTACTTTGCAACGCTTGAAGGGTCGAATCACAAGAAGGGTCCTTGGGGTCAACCCGCGGGGGTTGTGGAGTCTGGTTAGAATAACCCGACGATGAGGTCTGAGGAGGTTGGTAATTATGGTTCTGAGACCTTTGATGTGGAGGTTGGTAGGTCGTCGATGGGCGTGGAGGTTGATAAGGTGGAGGTTGAGGTTGAGCGTGCGAGCTTTGACCGTTACTCCCACTAGGCCCCAAGAGAAGTTAGGATGGTTACGCCATCCCGGGTTGTAGGAGTGACTATACGGGTCGTTACGGGGCCTCTGTTGATACATCGCATTTGGATGCTCAGTATCCCTTGGAGCGTAAGCACATTCCAAGTCATCATGGCCCGTAAGTCCACACCTACCACACCCAGGAGTAGCGACCTGAGCTATAGGAGCTTGGTCCAACTCTAAACTCTCAATCCTACGCATGAGAGCAACCATTTTCGCCTCAGACGCGATGGAGGACTCAACTTGATAAGATCCAGCTCGACCAGAAGACCTGGCGGCTGGTGGCTCTCTCATGGTATCCCACTCGAACGTACGTTAAACCATAGACTCAAAAGTATCCCATGCCTCCTCGATGAGTTTCATTTGGAAGTCACCCTGACACATCGACTCCAACAATGTGCGGGTGTTGTAGTTGATGCCCTCATAAACAATTTGGCACAACTGCCATAACTCAAATCCATGATGAGGGCACTGCTGGAGAAGGTCCTTGAACCTCTCAAAGAAACCATGAAACGATTCGGTCTCGGTCTGATACATTTGATGTATCTGGTGCCGTATCTGTTGAGTTTTCCTTTGTGGGAAAAATCTCTTCAGAAAGACGGTCGCAAAGTCATCCCATGACTGAATCGAGCTCGTCGGGAGGCTATACATCCATTTCTTCGCATTATCCTTCAATGAGAAAGAAATCATCCTCAACCGGACTGAATCCTCGTCAAGCTGTTGAAGCTTGAACATGGAGCATACTTCCTCGAATTCACGTATAAAGATATACGGATCCTCTTTATTGGCAGTAAAGGTTGGAAGCATGCTTACATATTGAGGTTTCAACTCATAGTTGTTCCCGCAAGCAGGGGGAACAACTATGCAAGAAGGCTGCGTGGCCCAAACGTGATGGGTCCGCTCCCATAAAGTCATCGGTCTATCATGTCGAGCTAAAGGTGGTGGTGCACCAAGAACTCGATCCTGACCGAATCTCCCTTCCTCTCGAGTCAGAGGAGGAGGAGAATGAGGTCTATGTGGTGGCGGAAGCGGACCGAGGTATTCCATGTATGGAACCCGGTCTCCCCCGTCACCGCGAGACGACTCGGCTTCATGCTCCAAAGGAGCACGAGGCGGAGATGGTCGATCACCAAGACCATCCATCTCAGAAGAATGCACTCTCTCGAGTCGAGCGCTCTCACCAAAATGAGCCCAACCTCGCATAAAATGCTCGACTTGACTCTAAAATAACACACAACAGAAGGTGTACTAGAGGAGGGGACTATACGTAGAGAATAGATGAGGAGAGGACTCAGGTGAGGAGGGAAGAATCCCTAGAGCTAGCGTGGGTAGTGAGATCAGGAAGAAGCCTAACTAGCAAGCACGACTCAAACAATGTAAGGCAATGGGTCCTTAGGCTAGACGACGCCTAACTTCGAGGTCACTAGCCTCGACACGCCTCACCTCCCTGCAACGAGGACCACAATGCCCAACAAGTGATACCAGATCCGGAGATCCAGTACCTCCTACTATCGACAAGGTAGGCAACACCGATCAGGTCATGACGGTCTCAACTAGATTACTCTCGTAGTGCGCCCGCAATCCTACGGCCAATGTCTACTTGCTTTTAGTTAAGGATTTATTAAGAGTGATTTTTAGGGCCAAGGAAAGGGTGATGAAATCCCGCACCTTATCTTTTATGGGACAACCCCTCCTTAATAACGTTTTGATCCTAAATTTAGCAATCAATCGCTCCAATCAAACGCTCGCTCACTCTTGTCCTGATGCAATTCCTACTAACTAATGCATGGGCATACAAGATGCATGAATGAGTGTAGGAAATTGCGTACCTCACGCCAGCGCTCAACAATTGAAAATAAAGCTAAAAGAAAAGACGTCTATATGCCTAAGTCAAGTTTATGATGCATGACCTAAACAAATAAGAATGTCTAATCTTTTGCTTTGGATTTTAGGACCAAGTTGATTAAAGGGGATTGGTTTAATGATCTGGGAGCAAACTAGAGGTCATAGCATGCAAAATAGGACTCTCAGATAACAACAATGAACTAATCAACTACCAGAAGAAAACTGAGAGTCAGAAACCCTCACCAGGCCGCCAATTGGCGGTCTAAGACCGCTGATTGGCGGTCCTTTTTGAAGCTTGGGTGCTGCAACTCCTCCAGTAGCCTCCCTGTGAGCTCTAGGATCCCTGAAACTAAGAAAAACTGAAAACAAAAAATTAAAACCCCCTCGAATCGTCCAAACCAACGTCTGGACAGAGCACGTCCCCGGCAACGACGCCAAAAACTTGATTGATAGTTTTATTTAAACCGCAAGTGCATGGCCGCGTTGAAGCGGTGGCAAATACGGGTCATCCACTGGGAGGTGTGTCGACGATTGGTTTGTTCGAAGGCGAGAGGTAAAAAGAAGGAGAGAAAGATTGGTTACACTAAACTACACTAAGATGAAAAAACGAAATGAAGATAAGCAAAAAAACTAAGCCCCATAGGGGGTAGAGAAATAATGTGAATATGAAGATGTGTGTGTGTGTTCAATTAAGCTCCTCACAACATGTAGTGCATGAAATCATAAAACTACATCCAACTTTGCCTTCACATGAATTAAGATAAGACTACATCATTAAAACATACAAGACAATAATTGGAATGAAGCTTAATGAACTCAAGTATAAAGACTAGACCCTACTATGCCTCCACATGAATTAAGATAAGACTACATCATTAAAACATACAAGACATTAGCTAAGGTAAAGGCAACAAGAGCACATACACTACAAATTGTGTTTCAAATATTAACTTCATCCATATCCTAACCTTATCATTCCCCATCAAATAGGTCCACTAATCAAAGCATAAGCTAAGCTTCATTCAAGAGCAATAGCATATCAAAGATAAGAGTGAAAACCCATTAAATGGTTATGGAAATCATATAAAGCTCAAGGGATAAAGATAACACACACTTAATACACTACATGATTATATCACATATTTCTCCACCCCCAAATGGGGATGAAACTACTCACACATATTTAAACTAACTACTCTAATAAAATGAAGCATTGTACTGAAATGAAACTATACTAATCAAACAAGAAATATTAAAGAAGCATAAAACTAAACAAGCACCAAAGCAAACACATTAAAGGAAATTAACTAAGCAAGAATTAACAAGCTAATGAAAACATCTATTATTAACTCACTCAAATTACAAGCAGCTCTTCCTCCACCAGAGTTTTGCTTCAGGGCTTCACTCTAAGTAGGGAAGATGCCACCAAAGAGAGAGATGGATACAGTGGAAGGTGAAGAGTTCTATTTGTAAGCATGGAAAAAGCTAATCCGGGACAATCCCCCGATGTGGGACTAAACCAATACCAAAAATAGCCTAAACACACATTAATACAAGTCCAAGAGAAAGCTAAGCGGATCTGGGTTGTTCCAGACCGCCAATTGGCGGTCTATAAGGCCCAGATCCGTCTGGGTTTTCTGTTGGGCTTTGCTGGAAGTATTTCTTGGTCTTTGATGCATCTACTTGGTTTGTTGGAGCTCCGACCCGAATCGAATTGCCAAAATACTCCCCATGATGGTGTGGAGTTTCCTGTTTTGATCTTAGGTCCTTCGGTCTTACGATGAGGTCCTTCTCCCTTGCATCTTAGTCCCCAGGTCTCACAATTAAGTCTTTTTCCTGCTTTTGGGCCCTTTCATGGCTCTTCTCTTCAAACCTCTTTATTCCTGAAAACTAAACATAAAACTCGTCACGTAGCATTGCTTAGGTGTAAGATAATGGATATAAGGTACAAATATAAGCATGAAATGATGTCAATCATTTCATGACATACATCATGTCATAAGAATGTAATAAATATAATAAATAATAGTAAATTTTGTTATTGGGGAAACATAAGGACAACTAAAATCTTCGTATCATTCTTCGGGATGACTTTGATTGAAGAGGTTATATGCACACTTTTACTTGTGTTGTTCATATAGTGATCTTTTCAAATTTTGTATAGTGCATCTTTTGATTCTTGTCATTATAAAATATATTTTGTCATCTTTGTCCTTCATGGACTCTCATATAGGTACCAATATTATGTGACTTATAAAATTTTAAAGTCACAACATATCTTATATGCATATCATATTGATCATGTAACAGAATGTATTATGAATATTACGAGAGAATGAGTAACATCACGATAGATGTTGGGTCCTGCGAATACCTTTATATTACTTCTCTCTTTATAATGTATCACATTATTATTGTGATTTCTATTTGTATCCTTCAGGGATATAGTTTCAGAAATCAAGACTACAGGTCCAAATAATATATTTAGTCAGCGAGCATATTCTATATTGTTCTTCTTCTATTTATATCAAATACGAATTCTTCTGGCATTCTTATAATATCATAGATTTTGAATCCAATTTTTCTCTTGACATAACATGCTATTAAGAAGACAAATGAATTGTCGACAATAATTTTAATAATTATTTAATATCTCGCGTATCAACATATATAGTTGATTATAGGTTTTATGTCAATAATAATCAAATCCTCATAGTTTCCCAAAACTTTAGCATTTGATCGTTCTGTATCCCCGGAATTTCTTTTGTTTAGCAGCTGCATTTATTTTATCGGATTTATATTCTTAAGGGATAATCTCTTCAAGAGGTGCAATGAGTGACTAACTTTTATTTCATTTTCACAAATAATATATGTTTTGGTCCACGCTTCTGGCATGGGATCAACTCAAATATATTTTATGATGAGGATATCTCTAGTACTCTATGTTATGTTTATTATGTCAAGTAATACACGACTTAGTCACTCCTTTGTGATCAATAAACTGTAGGATTTCATGTTTAATTATACATATATATTTTCGATTTTTTATGTATAATAAGGATCAATTTTCTATAATTTATTTCAATATCTAGTTTCAAAACCTTATTAAAACAAATATGGACTCCGAAATTCATACCTAGAAGTTCTCTAAAACTTCTTGAAGATTCGGAGACGTTGGGGATGCTCCTCGCTGCGCCGGATGCCTCCGAGTATTCACCAAACTCTAAACAAGATCGGAGAGAGGGAAGCTAGTCTCTCAATCTCCGATAGGGTTTAGAATCCAATTACTAACCCCTCTTTAATTCCCTTGAGAAGATGATCTCTTAAGAACTAAAACCAAACTTAAGAATTAAGGGATTTTCGTGGACAATTATGGAGAGAGAATTTTTGCACAAGAAATAATGAAATTAGATTTTTCGGTAATGAAATAAGCTTGTATTTATAAGCTCTCTCCAAATTACCTATTCATGTGCAACCCCTTGCCCTTGATCTCATGCAAAATTCCATCTAACCATCCATTATTTAATAATAAATAATATTAGCCACGAATTAAATCAATTATGGACCAATTCCATGCATGATCTAATTAATTCTTAAATTAATTCCGTACAAAACCGTCTGGCCGGTCGACCGTTCGCGAGGTCCGGTCGACCGTTTCGACCGAGTTTCGGTCAACCGATCAATATTCTCGGTCGACCGTTCGTAACAAAAGGTTCATCGCAATGTTCGGTCGACCGACCGAGAATACTTGGTCGACCGAAAAACGAACAGACGAAATTCTCGTTACGCTCGATACACATCCGGTCGACCGTGCAACATTGCGGTCGACCGCGCAACATTCGGTCGACCGTTTATGGTCTAGCGGTCGACCGTTTTTGCACAGTGCATACAGACTTGTCAAATTTCGGTTTTAACCCCAACAAAATTTGACATTTCGGGATTAGTAGTAAATTCACAACTTATGTAACATATTATCCTATGTAATGATTAATCATTACACCCCATAATATTTACATCACATATGAATTTAATTTAGATTCTAATTATGTTATTAATCACAACATAATTTTGATTTTGCTTGTTCACCACATGTGTCATATTTTCTACAAGAAACCCGACACATCCTATGAACTCAAAATCCCCATTTCTTGTTTCCCAGTTCTGTGGTGTGAACTATGGGAGGATCTAAACTAAGTTGGCAGTGATATTAAGAGCTTAATATCACAAGCTATAAGCGGTATCTAGCTACACATTATAGCTCCCAATTAGTTAGATGTCTTAATTCCACTCGAACCAAAACCCGATCCATTTAGTGATAGTGTGTATCACTTGTGTCCGTCCCTTGCCTCATGATATTAAGAATACACACAAAGTAGTATTGTGTCATCTTTGTATTAGTATTCATTTCTTGATCTCTTTAAGCTAGTTATAAATATGTGACTTAACTCAAATCACATTGTGCACATTATAACTTTGCTTTATCAAGGGGCCCACTAATATTATTACTCAATTAAGAGGGGCAATAATAATCTTTTGACTAGCTATCTTCTCCAACAAAAGTTGTACTTAACCAACTAATGCCTTTACACTACACTCATCGATAGCTCAAGACACTAGTCTAATTAAGAACTCCTTAAGCGATCGGATATAAGTCTCATATCAAAGGACCAAGGACACAGTAAAATATTAATGACACAGAAACACATTTCTATAATATTTTACTTATTAGGTCTATTCAGTATACAAGAGTAATATTTTCCTCTTTTGCATACCCGTGTTGTCACTCACTTGTAGAGCTACAATGATCTATGACCAACACGACAATCTTAACCCGGTAATTAATGTCCCATGTTAATTACCATGATTGCGAATATCTTTTTTTATGTAAACCAATATCTTTTAGAGCTCTACGGTTAAGGACCAAGAGCCTCTTCCTTAACACTTCTAAAAGAAGAATAACATAAACAAGGAACAAAACGATTTTCTCATTCAATTCATAATAATTGACATTTAAAAGTAAAACTTTTAGAACACATTCCCTTCATAAACACGTACGACAATTACTTGCTAGATATTGCAAGATAATTATTTTATGAATATCAGGTTCAATCATAGTTTTATGTATGTATTCATAAAACAATACCAGTGATTACATCCATAATTGATATAAGAGATGATTTTATTTAGGCACTTTTGGGCATATTTCGTCTCATTGAAGTCATCTTTATTTCATACTTTTTATTTGCACAATTTTCAGTCCATTGCTTATGGTCTTGTATATATATATATACATCTATCAACATTTCATTATAATGTAGCACATTGTATATATACACATCTATAAAAATGGACATTATGTGCTCATGAGATGAATGCTCGTTGATTGATCGTTTTATATTAACCGCAAGTGCATGGCCGCGTTGAAGCGGTGGCAAATACGGGTGGTCCACTGGGAGGTGTGTCGACACTTGGTTTGTGCGAAGGCGAGAGGTAAAGAAAGGGAAGAAAGATATATTACACTACACTATACTAAGCTAAACTAGTAAACAAACAAGCTGAAATGAACTAAACAACTAAGCTAATCAACTAATGCAAAATATAAAATCACAGGAATGAAAACCCCTCAGGGGTGGAGTGTGTGTGTGTGCACATGAAATAAGTGTGATATGAAATGCATACAAGAAGCTCAAGTAGTTAGTGTTGTTAATGCATAAGAAGTACCTAACTATGGCAAGACCTATCATTACAACACTAACTTATGTGCATAATATGAGCAATGCAAGGTTGTTATTAAGACACTTAGACAAGCATGGAATGTACCTAAGCTATGGCAGAAACCATCAAGTAAGGTTCTTAATAATTCAAGCAAGCATACTAATATCAACACAAAACATTCATATTAAGCATTCAAACCATCTACATAACATGTACACACACCTACTCCACCCTCGAATGGGATGGAACTACTCACTACTCACTACTCATTACACTAACTATATTAACAAAAGACAGCATAATACTGAAATGAAAGTTAACTAAGAAGGCAAGAAGCATTAAAGAAACATAAAAGGAAAGGAAAGACTAAACAAACATGCACAAATTAAAAGACAAGATTAAAAGAAACTAGAAGAATTATTTTATTAACAAATGACTCACATTGAAGGTAGCATTCTTCTCCACCTTGAGTTTTTGCTTCAAGGCTCACTCCTTAGTAGAGAGAATGCCACCAAGCAATGGGTAATTACAATGGAAGGTGAAGAGTTCTATTTATAAGCATGGAAAAAGCTAATCGGGGACAATCACCCGATGTGGGACTAAACCAATACCAAAAATAGCCTAAACGAACATTAATACAAGTCCAGGAGAAATTTGGTCGGACCCTGAGTAATATGGACCGCCAATTAGCGGTCCAAACACTTCGGATCGCGTTGGAATTTGTTGTGGGATTTTCTTTCTGGTATTGTTGGTCTTTGATGCGGTTACTTGACTTGTTGGAGCTCCGACCCGAATCGAATTGGTAAAATACTCCCCATGATGGTGTGGAGTATTCTGTTTAGCTCTTAGGTCCTTCTGTCTTACATTTAGGTCCTTCTCCCTTGCATCTTAGTCCCCAGATCTCACAATTGAGTCATTTTTCCCAGCTTTTGGGTCCTTTTATGCTTCATCTCTTCAAACCTATTTATTCCCGAAAACTAAACATAAAACTCGTAACATAACATTGTTTAGGTGAAAGATAATGGATATAAGATACAAATATAAACATGAAATGATGCCAATCAAATACCCCCACACCTAACTTTTGCTAGTCCCGAGCAAAACAAAGAAATGAAAAAGCATACGAAAAACAAGAAATCCTAACTCACTTTCGTTGGAATCACGGTTGCACTTAGCACGTGCAACAAGCCGTTAAACCTCTTTGTTGCCAAGGAGGAGGAGTGCTGTCTCCTGAGGGTTTTCAGCGGATATACCCACAAAATCCGAACAAGTTGCATTATTCAATCAAGACACTCGACTCGTTGGAAATATTTTGTCGATCAATGGACGCAGTAATGCTACGGGCCGACTCTATATAGGTGATCAGTCCACACCTCTAACCTAATGAACCATTCGTGCAAGTTAAATAAGGAATTAAGTGAAAGACATGTACAACCTCAACATCCTCAAGTGCTACAAAATGTAAAGTCCGTTAAGGTTCATATTTGCATTACCATTTTTTTTCTTTTTGTTTCTTTTCACTTTTTTTCTTTTTATTAGTTGGAGCTTCATTCTCCCAGGGTCAGGTTTCGTGCATCATTGCCCATGAGGACTTACACTATCACGTACACCTTTCCCCAAATCTCCACATAGGGCAATCCCTACCACCCGTGTAACGGGAGTTCGGTCGGCACATCCCAAGTCAGATGACTCGAAATCACCAGGCACAAAGTCCCCTCAGACCTACTTTCCCGAGTGATAGGAGCCGTGCGAGAAGAGAGAACACCTACTCACTTATTTCTTATCTACACATGAACCAAAACCCCTACACTAATGTTTCACAACAGGATTTAGAGGGTCCTAGACTACAACAAACTTCCTTAAGTTAACAGACACGAATTATTGACTCACTAGGTTCATGGTGGACTTCATTAAATGTTTGAGCACTGAAACCCAATGATTACTCACCCCCAAGGGAAAACTGGGGTGCATCCTAACGACTCGATAAATCCTAAAGTCACTGTACTAGATATCCTAATGCATCAAGTTCAAGACAATTTTGGGAGCTTTCTTTTTACTTTGCCTCTCAACGGTTTTGCACATGCTAAACACACGCAAAACCTACAAAACATTTTCTTTCGCAAACACATGAAGATTTTGAAAGAAATGTGGAAATTTTAAAACACTAGGCAAGCAAAAGAAGACAAGTCACCCAAGGATCATGGCAAGCAGATATATCGATATTAAATGCAGCACACTAACATGACCCTAAAAATGCAAACAAAAGAAAACAAAATCAAAAGAAAAGACTCAACTATGTACACACGTAAAACACCCCCCCACACCTACTTCATGCATTGTCCTCAATGAATGTGAGCAAGATACTACATGGATTTATGCATGAAAAAGGAGAGATCTCACCAACATGAAGTACAAAGGGAAGTTCAAGGTCACGTTGATGGACACAAACCCAAATTCCCTCAAAACCTGTGAGATGCTAAGGAAAGGATACAAATACGTGAAAGAAATGGAGCCCAAATACACAAGGGTTGGGGCTCACAACAATCGATGCTCACTGAAGGAGTCTTTTATTGTACTTTTTTTTTATTTTTTTTCTTTTTTTATATAACTATGTACAAACATAAGTTCCCATCTTCATTTGTCAAAAGACATCAAATGGGAACCTCAAGAGTGGGTCAATGCACCTGGAAAGGGAACATGACACCACGCGGGGCCAGAATACGCATGTGTGGGCCCCCTTCACAAAGAGCACCAGATCAAATGAGAGGTTCATGAATTGGTCGCAAAGGCGTCTCATTCAAATGATCAAACTGAAAGAGCTTGAACCTCTCAAGAGTTTAGGAAATGAGGGGCAACGGAAGAAGAGTTTCTCCCGTTGCGCTGCTGAAGTTATGATCGTCAATCCAAACTCTCCAACCAAGAGGCTGGTGCATCAGAACGAGGTCAAGAACCTCGTTAGGGATGTTCGACACACCAGGCGAACAAGAAGTGGGTCTCATACCCAAGGTATCCTCCAAGGAACTCCTAATACCCTCCTGAGCAATGTAGTTGTTTGATGTTCCATCATTTCCAAGATGATCAGGAACAATAGTGAGAGGCAAACTCTCATCAGGTTGTTTGAAATTGAGGGGACTAGGGAGCTCTTGCTCCACTAGAGGAGAGTCCTTAGGAGGTACAACAATAAGGTCATGTGGCTCAAGGGCCATGGGAAAAGAAGATATGGCATAATCAGGTGCCGACTTGTAATGAAGCTGGTCCATGTTATTCTCAATTGGGATCGAATCGTCCACCAAGTGATCGTGAATTGAAACCCCAAGTCCCTCAGACTGACTAGGAGTTTGACTTTGAAAGATTGTGCTTTGAATTTGTGGATGTGGTGGTGGCAGTTCGATATCAAAAGATGAATCCTCATGTTGACAAGAAAAGTTACTTTCCTCACGTTCACGTAATTGCTGCGACATTTGACTCACTTGCAGTGCCATATTTTGTATGGACTGTTGAGTGGTTTCCATGAACGTAAGGAAAGTTTGTTTCAAGGAATCAGGTATGCGGTCAACTATGAGGTCCAAGTCAGAGCTTGAGAAATTTTGGGGTTGGGTGTTGATAGGCTAAGAATGAGTCCAATGATTTGAAGTGGGGTGTTGGTAGAATTCTGGATATTCGGGAGGAGGATACTGGGGTGGAAATGATGTATAAGAATTTGAATACGAATTGTCTCCCCACGAATCCATCCCTCTCGGGTTGTACGCGGATGCATAATGGTCATAATGAGCATTTTGGGAAAATGTGTGCTCATACTCAGGCTCAGGGGCAATATAAGGACATTCCCCTATAACATGACCACTCAACCCACAACAGTCACATGGTACGGCTACTGGAACCACCGGTGAACCCATGTCATCTACCACATGCATGAAAGAGGCCAAAGGTTCTTGTAATGTCTCAGATTGATGACCAACATATGATCCGACGTAACTAGATGGTGGTCTAGCAGTCGGTGCCTCTCTCATACTACCCCAATATGAAGATTGCTCAGTCACACAATGAAGATTGTCCCAACCATACGAGGTGTTCGTCTGAGCCACCCCAGATTACATGGGTCCGGAATACCAGGACGAATTGTCCTGGTCCCAACTATGATATGGATGGTCACCCATGTAACCATCCATCTCCACAAAGAACTCTAGAGTCGACCACTCTCACCACCACGAGGCCAAGCTCGCAAAAAGTGCTCGACTCGACCCTAAAAACAGTACCAGAGAGTGTAAAGGGGAGGAGACTATAACGTAGAAGAAGGTGAGAAGAAGATGACTCAGAGGAGAAGGGAAGAATCCCTAAAGCTAGTGTGGGTAACGGAAGAGGGTAGAAGCCTAATCTAGCAAGCATGGCTCAAACAATGTAACGCAATGGGTCCTGAGGCTAGACGATGCCTAACTTCGAGGTCACTAGCCTCGACACGCCTCACCTCCCTACAACGAGGACCACAATGCCCAGCAAGTGATACCAGATCCGGAGATCCAGTACCTCCTACTATCGACAAGGTAGGCAACGTCGATCTGGTCATGACGGTCTCAACTAGATTACTCTCCTAGTGCGTCCGCAATCCTTAGGGCCAATGTCTACTTGCTTTTAGTTAAGGCTTGATTAAGAGTGATTTTTGGGGCCAAGGAAAGGGTGATGAAATCCCCCACCTTATCTTTTATGGGACAACCCCTCCTTAGTAGCGTTTTGAGCTTAAATCTAGCAATCAATCACTCCAATAAAATGCTCAACTCACTCTTGTCCCGATGCACCTTACTAACTAATGCATGATCGAAACATGCATGAATAAAAGATTTGGGTGCACGTACCTCACGCCAGCAATCACCAACAAAATGTAAAGCAAAGAAAAGACAAATGCATGTAAGGTCTACACATGATGCATGACCTAGATGGCAAGAAGTCTAATCTTTTGGTTTGAGTTTTATGGTCCAAGTTCATTAAAGGGGATTGAAATTAAATCTGGGAGCAAACTAGAAGTCCCAGCATGCAAAATTGCGCTCCCAGATAACTAAAATGAACAACATAACAACTGGAACAAGTTTGAGAGCAATTGAGGCTCACCAGGTCGCCAATTGGCGGTCCCAGACCGCTCATTGGCGGTCACTGTGGGGTCTTTTGCTCTCCCATTCCTCCAGTCGCTTCCCCTTGATCCTCAGGTTCCTTGAAACATACAAAAGCTAAAAACAAAAAATTAAAACCACTCTAATCGTCCAAACCAAAGTCTGGACAGAGCACCTCCCCGGCAACGGCGCCAAAAACTTGATTGATCGTTTTATATTAACCGCAAGTGCATGGCCGCGTTGAAGCGGTGGCAAATACGGGTCGTCCACTGGGAGGTGTGTCGACACTTGGTTTGTGCGAAGGAGAGAGGTAAAGAAAGGGAAGAAAGATGTATTACACTACACTACACTAAGCTAAACTAGTAAACAAACAAGCTGAAATGAACTAAACAACTAAGCTAATCAACTAATGCAAAAGATAAAATCACAGGAACGAAAACCCCTCAGGGGTGGAGTGTGTGTGTGCACATGAAATAATTGTGATATGAAATGCATACAAGAAGCTCAAGTAGTTAGTGTTGTTAATGCATAAGAAGTACCTAACTATGGCAAGACCTATCATTACAACACTAACTTATGTGCATAATATGAGCAATGCAAGGTTGTTATTAAGACACTTAGACAAGCATGGAATGTACCTAAGCTATGGCAAAAACCATCAAGTAAGGTTCTTAATAATTCAAGCAAGCATACTAATATCAACACAAAACATTCATATTAAGCATTCAAACCATCTACATAACATGTACACACACCTACTCCACCACTGAAGGGGATGAAACTACTCACTACTCACTACTCATTACACTAACTATATTAACAAAAGACAGCATAATACTGAAATGAAAGTTAACTAAGAAGGCAAGAAGCATTAAAGAAACATAAAAGGAAAGGAAAGACTAAACAAACATGCACAAATTAAAAGACAAGATTAAAAGAAACTAGAAGAATTATTTTATTAACAAATGACTCACATTGAAGGTAGCATTCTTCTCCACCTTGAGTTTTTGCTTCAAAGCTCACTCCTTAGTAGAGAGAATGCCACCAAGCAATGGGTAATTACAATGGAAGGTGAAAAGTTCTATTTATAAGCATGGAAAAAGCTAATCGGGGACAATCCCCCGATGTGGGACTAAACCAATACCAAAAATAGCCTAAACGAACATTAATACAAGTCCAGGAGACATTTGGGCGGATCCTGAGTAATATGGACCGCCAATTGGCGGTCCAAACACTTCGGATCGCGTTGGAATTTGTTGTGGGATTTTCTTTCTGGTATTGTTGGTCTTTGATGCGGTTACTTGACTTGTTGGAGCTCCGACCCGAATCGAATTGGTAAAATACTCCCCATGATGGTGTGAAGTATTCTGTTTGGCTCTTAGGTCCTTCTGTCTTACATTCAGGTCCTTCTCCCTTGCATCTTAGTCCCCAGATCTCCCAATTGAGTCCTTTTTCCCAGCTTTTGGGTCCTTTTATGCTTCATCTCTTCAAACCTATTTATTCCTGAAAACTAAACATAAAACTCATAACATAACATTGTTTAGGTGAAAGATAATGGCTATAAGATACAAATATAAACATGAAATGATGCCAATCACTCGTAATAAATGATCATGTGATGCATCAAAATTAGCAAGTAAATAATCACATGATTTAACCACGTTACAAATACTCTTTTCATCAACATGATCGTACTAAGAATTCATATAACTTACATGTGAATCATTTGGTTCTTAATGATTGTAATAAATTAAGATTAATTGGCATGAATTTGCATTTAAAAGTATGCATAAAAGACTTGACAAACATTGAAAGCTCATTATGTCTAGTAAATCATATGCTTTAAGTGGGTCATGAAATTAAATTAGTCATGTCTCTTTATCAAAATGTATAGAAAGCATTTGTGCCACATCTATGCATGCAAGAAAACTCACACAAAAGAAAACAAGAATATACTTAATCATATATCAATGTTGAGAATAAATTGTGCAAATTTCAATCAAAAAATAATCATGACCATCACCATGCATTACATGTATCAAAAAAGCTTCACTTATTATATGCACATGATCTTGGAAATCAACTCAAGGTTGTGACATGTAAAACAGAGGCCGATAGAAATAGATAATCGAGTAATATCTGAGTTGTGAAACAACAAACAAAAAATTCCAATTCTTTTGTCATTTAAATCACTCTTAGTTATCTTTGAACATATACGCCTGATTGAATCAGTTAAAATAACCACAAGTGCACGATCGTGTTAAAGCAGTGACAAGTACGGCTCGGTCCACAGGGAGCGTGTGTGTGTCGGATTCACGATACTCGAGTGGGGGAGAAGAAGAGAGAGATGTGATCAAAATTAAACTACAGTGTGTGGGAAATCAGAAAAAATGATCAATAAAACTAAACCCCTCGGGGATATAGAGAAAGCAAATACGAAAATGTGTGTGTGTGTTCAAATGTGCTCATCAAAACATGTGACATGAAATACATAAAACTTACATTCAACTTTGCCTCCACGTGAAATAAGATAAAATATTATCATTAAAACATAAGAAGACAATAATTGAAATGAAGCAAATATGTTCACATGCATAATGACTCAAATCCAACTATGTCTTGACATGAAATAAGATTTATCACAATCATTAAAACATACAAGACATTAATTTGGATAAAGCCAATATAAGCATGTTTAAACGTGTTATTAATAACCGCAAGTGCACGGCCACGGTGAAGCGGTGACAAATACGGGTCGATCCTCAGGGAGGTGAGTAGCCTCTGGTCTTTCAGAAATCAAGTGGCAACAAAAAGGGAGAAGAGTTTGTCTATGCTAATCTACACTACACTAAACTACTAAGAAGAAAAATGCAAAGTAAAGCAACTAAAGATTACTTCGAATCAAAACTAAAAGAATGCAAAACTAAGCTGGAATCAAGAAGAGAAAGACCCCTAGGGGTGGAGTATGTGCACACATGTAAAAAGATGGTGAGGAATGCATTCTATAGGCACAAATGTAGGTAGTGTTTTCATGCATAGGAAGTGTCTAAAGGTTATGGCAAAACCTATCAATCCATTCACTAACCTAGTTGATTAACATTCATATACACAAACTAGTTATTTCAGAACCTAAACAAGCATGAGAGGTGTCTAAGATGTGTGGCAAAACCCATCAAGTGTAGTCTTCTATTCTAACAAGCAAGTATACATTCACATTTATCAACTCAATCAAAATATAAAGCATTCATATCCATTCTTTAATGAATGTATGAACATCATCTCCACCCCCAAAGGGGGATGAATCTACTCACTACACATTACTCTAGCAATTAAACTAAAGAAGAAAAGAAACATTCTAACTGTTAGACCCTAACCCTTGCTTACTGTTCTTAATTGTGTTTAGGAGAGGATTAGTGATGGATTGAGATGGACGGCTGAGATCGAGTCAGAGAAAAGTATATAAAGGTTGGTTTTACTCTCTCTCCTCACTCTCTCTCACGCGTTCTCTCCTCTCTCACTCACTCTCTCTCTCTCTAGACGTGTCTCTCTCTCCATCAGAGTTTCGTCGGCATTTGTGGAGGCGAGGGGGCTGTTGGAGACGCCGGAAGTGCGGGGATCGTCGTTGTGTTCGCCGGAGTTCGAGTTTATCGTGGAAAAGCTCGCCGTCGTTTCTTCAAAGGCTTCTTCAAGCCTTAAGGTATGTCAAACTTGCTTTCAAGCTCACCTAGTGTTAGTGTGGGAGTGGGAGCGGTCGACGGTAGGCCGTTTCGGGCTCGTCGGACCTGCACAACCGTTTCTGAACTATAAACGGTCGACCGGTGTTTTGGTTCGGTCGACCGGTTATAGTGTATTTTGGGCGAATCCCTCGCACCGGTCGAACGATACCCTTTTGGGCGGTCGACCGGTTGTGCAATTTTTAGTGAGAGAAAACATCCTGTGTATTTTCGGTCGAACGAGACCCCTTTGCCGGTCGACCGAAAGTACTGTTGTAGGTCAGTTGGGGCGTTGACCATCTAAACGGTCGACTGCCTGTTTGACTTGTTCGACCGACGTTTAAGTTAACTTAATGGCCGGTCGACCGGAGGTGTGGTTTCGGTCGATCGTGATGTGAGGACTCTGGGTGAGTTCTACTGGTGGTTTTCGGTCGACCGATAGGGTTCGGTTGTTCGACCGTTTTACTGTTGATTACGAAAATGGATTTCTACTGGTGCTTTTCGGTCGACCGGAACCCCTTTGTCGTTCGACCGTTTGGCGGGTTTTTCGGTTGGGCCAGTTCTCTGGGGGAGGATCGGTCGACCGGAAGCCATGTTTTGTTCGACCGTTTTACACTGTTTTTGTGTGTGTGTGTGTTGCTATTGATTGGCTAGAAGGCAACGGGTCTCCGGCCCTTTTGGGGCGACGGCACAGACATTCCGGCCCTATAGCGATTAGTGGTGACATGTGTTGTGATTTATGGCCGTGGCTCCGGCGAATGAGGCAAAGCCGTGGCTCCGGCGAATGATGCAAAACCGTGGCTCCGGTAACACTGAGGCAATGAGGGGGTTGTGTGGCCGTGTTTTGGACCGGCGGTGCCTTGTGTGCACGTGTGTTGGTGGGTTGGGGTGAGAGGACCCTTGAGACCCGTGTTGTTGGGCTATGGCCGGGAGAGAGGTCCCGGGAACTTAGCGAGTGTTTCTGTTGTGGTGTTTTACGTTTCTTTACTCGTTTCATTTCTGTCCATATATGTGTTAGGGTTTGGCATACTGGGTTTCCTCCTGGAAACTCAGGCATTCATTGTCTGCTTTCAGGCCGAGAGCGACGTTAGGTGGGTGGCACCGGCGGAGGGAGCACTCGAGACCTGATCCTGCTTCCCTACATTTTGAGGTGGTTGTGATTACTCGTGTATATTCTCTGTATATGTAATCACATTCTTTTGTAAACTCGTTCACATATATATATTATATGTTGGTGCACCACTGTGTGTATTTCTTTCGTAATATCCTCGTTGATTGTATGTTTTAAATTTGAAATTTTCCGCTGTGTTTGAGGATGTTACAACTTGGTATCAGAGCGGTCAGTTTCAGTGTCTTCGTCTAATGGAACCACCCTTAGAGTTGTGTCAATCATGCATGCATTGTTCTCATTCATGTTTTGTGTCTCCTGTGTAGATGGCTCCGAGGCGTGTGAGACCTTCTCCCCGAGACCGTAGCACCAGTGATGAGGTGGGTGAGGGGAGTAGAGGTGAGGAGCTGAGGACGCTCCAGGGCACGCTGGGTAGATTAGGCGAGATTCTCGAGCGCCAATCCGCCCAGGCTGATCAGGGAGGAGCAGGCGCAGTGTTGGATCGGTTTATGCGTCAGCATCCCCCATCTTTCGATGGTAGCGGCGATCCTGAGGCAGCAGAGGACTGGGTCTTTAAGATCCAGAAGATATTTCGGGCGATTGGGTGTCCTCCGGAGAGGAAGGTGGATCTGGCCACTTACGTGTTGGACGGTGGCGCAGCCAACTGGTGGAGATCCACTTCTGCTGTGGTGTTCGAGGACAGTGATGAGTTGAGCTGGGAGGAGTTCCTGGTGGAGTTCAACCAGCAGTACTTTCCGCAGCACGCCCGCGACAGGAAGAGAGAGGAGTTCCTGGCTTTAGAGCAGAGGGACATGACTCTGGCTGCCTACATCAGCAAATTTCACGCTTTGGAGCGATATTGTCCAGAGATTTATGTGACGCAGGAGCAGAGGGCTCGGAGGTTTGTGCGCGGTCTGAGGCCGCAGTTCAGGGCCCGTGTTACCACGAGCATTCCACAGACGTTAGCAGACGCTGTGAAGTTTGCGACCATCATGGATCAGGATAGCCAGGACATTGAAGAGGCTAGTAGGTCGCAGGTGAAGACCGGAGTGCGTCCGGGGAGTCAGTTGTCAGGGAATCTGGGCAAGAGGCCTCGGATTGACGGAGGTGGACCACCGCAGGCTGGGTAGTGCAGGCAGTGTGGTGGAGTTCATCCGGGACGTGGTTGCGGGCCCCGTTCTGGCGCGTGTCATGGCTGTGGCCAGCTGGGTCACTTTGTGCGTTCTTGCCCGAATAGGCCGGGTGGGCCTATTGTTCGGCCGGGATCATCCACAGCTGGTGGGGCTGGACCGAGTCGTTCTGCAGCACCACCCCAGCAGGGGAAGAGAGCAGGTCGCGTATTCACTATCCAGGCGGAGGATGCTAGGGATGCGAGCACGGTGGTGGAAGGTACGCTACTCGTTGCAGATTTGGTAGCTAGGGTGTTGTTTGACTCTGGGGCCACACACTCGTTTATCTCTGAGCAGTTTGCGAGCGTGTTGGGCCGTACCCCTGCGATGTTGACTGCCACTTTGGAAGTCAGCACACCCCTGGGTTTGGTGGGCACTGTGGGGAGATTTCTTCCCGGCGCCACGATTGCTTCGGGAGACCAGGAATTTCCGGCTGACCTGGTCTTGCTACCGATGGTGGACTTCGATGTTATACTCGGGATGGATTGGTTGTCCCAGTACGACGTCCGAGTCTTGTGCCGTGATAAGAAGATTTTGATTCCGAGGCGAGGTTTGCCTGATCTTCTGATCAGAGGATTGAAGGACCGCGGGAGTCGGTTGATTGTTTCTTCGGTTAGAGCTCGGAAGTTGATTCAGCAGGGTTGCAGGGCTTTTGTGGCCACCTTGGTAGTTCCAGACCCAGAGATGAGGAGGCTGGAGGACATCGAGATTGTTCAGGATTTTCCCGAGGTGTTTGCTGATGATGTCTCCGGTCTACCACCTCACAGAGAGATAGAGTTCGGCATTGATTTGGTAGCTGGGGCTACACCGCAGTCGAAGGCTCCGTACAGGATGGCACCTGCAGAGTTATTGGAGCTGAAGAAGCAGTTACAGGTTCTGATGGATATTGGGTTTATCCGACCCAGTGTCTCACCGTGGGGTGCGCCGATTCTTTTTGTGAAGAAAAAGGACGGCTCGTTGCGGATGTGCATAGATTACCGGATGCTGAATAAGGTTACTGTGAGGAATCAGTATCCTTTGCCCAGGATCGAGGACCTGTTTGACCAGTTGCAGTCAGCGAAGGTGTTCTCGAAGATTGATCTGCGATCCGGTTACCATCAGTTGAGGATCAGAGAGGCAGATGTCCAGAAGACAGCTTTTCGGACGAGGTACGGGCACTTTGACTTTCTGGTGATGCCGTTCGGGTTGACGAACGCGCCTGCAGCATATATGGATCTGATGAATAGGACTTTCAGTCAGTATCTTGACCGTTTTGTGATTGTCTTCGTGGACGATATTTTAGTCTATTCACCAAATATGGATCAGCACCGGGAGCATTTGAGGATTGTACTTGGCATTCTGAGAGATCAGCAGCTGTATGCCAAGTTTTCGAACTGCGAGTTCTGGCTTCACAGTGTTGCATTTTTGGGGCACATCGTGTCAGGAGCTGGGATATCAGTGGATCCAGCGAAGGTCGAGGCAGTGACGCAGTGGAGAGCCCCGATGAGTGTGACTGAGATTAGGAGTTTTGTTGGATTGGCGGGTTACTACCGCCGGTTCATCAAAGACTTCTCGAGACTTGCTTCACCACTGACGGCGCTGACGAAGAAAGGAGTGAAGTTTGTTTGGTCCCAGAATTGCGAGGACAGTTTTCAGGAACTGAAGAGTAGGTTGACGACTGCTCCAGTTCTGTCTCTTCCCAGCGGCAGTGGAGGTTATGTGATTTACAGCGACGCCTTAGGTGTTGGTTTGGGTTGTGTACTGATGCAGCACGGGCAGGTGGTGGCGTATGCTTCGAGGCAGTTGAAGGTGCACGAGAAGAATTACCCCACTCACGATCTAGAGTTGGCAGCCGTGGTTCATGCTCTGAAGATTTGGCGTCACTATATGTATGGTGAGCGGTTCGAAGTCTTCACGGATCATCAGAGTCTGAAGTACCTGTTTTCACAGAAGGAGCTGAATATGAGGCAGCGCAGGTGGCTTGAGCTGATTAAGGATTTTGATTTCACCATCTCCTATCATCCGGGGAAGGCGAATTCAGTTGCAGACGCGCTGAGCAGGAAAGTGGAGGTGTCAGCTGCGAGTTTGTGTATTCAGGAGTGGAGGCTACTTGAGACATTGTCAGAGTGGAGGCCGTTCACCGAGAGCTCGGGGGGAGCAGTGATTGCGGGTCTTCGAGTGGAGCCGCAGACCGTCAGGCGAGTTGTCCAGGCTCAGCACAGAGATGAGGATTTGACTAGTCTGCTACAGTCAGCTGCCAGAGATGAGTCAGACTTCACTGTGGGAGTGGATGGAGGTCTGAGGTTCAGGTGTCGGATCTGGGTGCCGAAGGTCGATGCGTTGAGAGATGACATCATGGAGGAGGCACACCGAGCCAGATATTCCATTCACCCGGGGAGTACGAAGATGTATAAGGATCTGCAGCGGAACTTCTGGTGGTGAGGGATGAAGCGTGATGTGGCTGAATTTGTGGCTTGGTGTTTGGTTTGCCAGCAGGTGAAGATCGAGCACCAGAGACCAGCGGGACCGATGCAGAGTATAGAGCTACCTGAGTGGAAGTGGGAGCACGTGACGATGGATTTCGTCACCGGGTTGCCGAAGACGAGGAGCTCTCATGACGCGATTTGGGTTATAGTCGATCGACTGACCAAATCGGCACATTTTCTGGCCATCCGGACTACTCTACCTTTGGAGGGTCTTGCGAGATTGTATATTGAGGAGATCGTCAGACTGCATGGGGTGCCAGCGAGTATCATTTCAGATTGAGATCCGAGGTTCACTTCCAGATTCTGGGGGAGTTTGCAGCAGGCTCTGGGTACTCGTCTGAAGTTTAGTACAACATTTCACCCGCAGACAGATTGTCAGTCAGAGAGGACCATTCAGACGTTAGAGGACATGCTGAGAGCGTGCACTCTGGATTGGGCAGGGCACTGGGAGGAGCACTTACCGTTGATTGAGTTCGCCTACAACAACATCTACCATGAGAGTATTGGGATGGCGCCGTACGAGACTTTGTACGGGAGACCGTGCAGATCACCGGTGTGCTGGAGTGAGGTAGGCGAGAGGCAGTTAGTCGGGCCTGAGATTATACAGGCGTATGCTGAAAAGGTTGATGTGATCAGGCAGCGACTAGCGACAGCTCAGAGCAGGCAGAAGAGCTACGTAGATCGGCGTAGGCGAGTATTGATTTGTGAGGTCGGCGATCATGTCTTTCTGAAGATCTCACCGTCGCGTGGGGTCATGAGATTCGGGAAGAAGGGGAAGCTCAGTCCGAGGTACATTGGACCGTTCGAGATTTTGGACTGAGTTGGAGAGGTCGCCTACCGGATTGCGTTGCCGCCACAGTTTTCTGGTCTTCATAACGTCTTCCACGTTTCGATGCTGAGGAAGTACGTGTCAGATCCTTCTCACGTGATTCAGATTGAGGTTCCAGAGATCCAGCAGGATTTGTCTCTTGAGGAGAGGCCGGTAGAGATTGTGGATCGGATGGATCACCAGCTCAGGAGGAGGACGATTTCTATGGTTAAGGTCAGGTGGCAGCATCACTCTGAGCGAGAGGCTACTTGGGAGGTTGAGGAGGAAGTCCGGAAGTCGTATCCGGAGCTGTTTGGTAAGCACTGGATTTAATTTCGTGGGCGGAATTCTTTTAAGGAGGGTGGATTGTTAGACCCTAACCCTTGCTTACTGTTCTTAATTGTGTTTAGGAGAGGATTAGTGATGGATTGAGATGGACGGCTGAGATCGAGTCGGAGAAAAGTATATAAAGGTTGGTTTTACTCTCTCTCCTCACTCTCTCTCACGCGTTCTCTCCTCTCTCACTCACTCTCACTCTCTCTAGACGTGTCTCTCTCTCCATCAGAGTTTCGTCGGCATTTGTGGAGGCGAGGGGGCTGTTGGAGACGCCGGAAGTGCGGGGATCGTCGTTGTGTTCGCCGGAGTTCGAGTTTATCGTGGAAAAGCTCGCCGTCGTTTCTTCAAAGGCTTCTTCAAGCCTTAAGGTATGTCAAACTTGCTTTCAAGCTCACCTAGTGTTAGTGTGGGAGTGGGAGCGGTCGACGGTAGGCCGTTTCGGGCTCGTCGGACCTGCACAGCCGTTTCTGAACTATAAACGGTCGACCGGTGTTTTGGTTCGGTCGACCGGTTATAGTGTATTTTGGGCGAATCCCTCGCACCGGTCGAATGATGCCCTTTTGGGCGGTCGACCGGTTGTGCAATTTTTAGTGAGAGAAAACGTCCTATGTATTTTCGGTCGAACGGGACCCCTTTGCCGGTCGACCGAAAGTACTGTTGTAGGTCGGTTGGGGCGTTGACCATCTAAACGGTCGACCGCCTGTTTGACTTGTTCGACCGACGTTTAAGTTAACTTAATGGCCGGTCGACCGGAGGTGTGGTTTCGGTCGACCGTGATGTGAGGACTCTGGGTGAGTTCTACTGGTGGTTTTCGGTCGACCGATAGGGTTCGGTTGTTCGACCGTTTTACTGTTGATTACGAAAATGGATTTCTACTGGTGCTTTTCGGTCGACCGGGACCCCTTTGTCGTTCGACCGTTTGGCGGGTTTTTCGGTTGGGCCAGTTCTCTGGGTGAGGATCGGTCGACCGGAAGCCATGTTTTGTTCGACCGTTTTACACTGTTTTTTTGTGTGTGTGTGTTGCTATTGATTGGCTAGAAGGCAACGGGTCTCCGGCCCTTTTGGGGCGACGGCACAGACATTCCGGCCCTATAGCGATTAGTGGTGACACGTGTTGTGATTTATGGCCGTGGCTCCGGCGAATGAGGCAAAGCCGTGGCTCCGGCGAATGATGCAAAACCGTGGCTCCGGTAACACTGAGGCAATGAGGGGGTTGTGTGGCCGTGTTTTGGACCGGCGGTGCCTTGTGTGCACGTGTGTTGGTGGGTTGGGGTGAGAGGACCCTTGAGACCCGTGTTGTTGGGCTATGGCCGGGAGAGAGGTCCCGGGAACTTAGCGAGTGTTTCTGTTGTGGTGTTTTACGTTTCTTTACTCGTTTCATTTCTGTCCATATATGTGTTAGGGTTTGGCATACTGGGTTTCCTCCTGGAAACTCAGGCATTCATTGTCTGCTTTCAGGCCGAGAGCGACGTTAGGTGGGTGGCACCGGCGGAGGGAGCACTCGAGACCTGATCCTGCTTCCCTACATTTTGAGGTGGTTGTGATTACTCGTGTATATTCTCTGTATATGATCTTTTGATGTAATCACATTCTTTTGTAAACTCGTTCACATATATATATTATATGTTGGTGCACCACTGTGTGTATTTCTTTCGTAATGTCCTCGTTGATTGTATGTTTTAAATTTGAAAATTTCCGCTGTGTTTGAGGATGTTACACTAACTACTTTAGCCTACAATCAAAGAAATAAAATTAAGCTAAGCATGCATAAAGAAACAACATAAGAACAAAACAATGGAAAAATTATTTTATTAGATGACTCACATTGAAGGTAGCATTCTTCTCCACCTTGAGATTTTGCTCCACGGTTTACTCCAAGTAGAGAAAATGCCACCAAGCAATTGGTAATTAGAATAGAAGGTGAAGAGTTTTATTTATAGCCATAGAAATAGCTAATCCGGGACAATCCCCTGGTATGGGGACTAAACCAATACCAGAAATAGACTAATTAATACACACTAATACACGCTCCACATAAATCTTAGCGGATCCAGACCAAAAGTGACCGCCAGTTCGTGGTCTTGGACCGCCAATTGGTGGTCTATAGTATTCGGATCGCTCTGAATTTTCTTGTGGACTTTTCTGTAAGGCTTTGTTTGTCTTTGATGCATCTACTTCGTTTGTTGGAGCTCCGACCCGAATAGAATTGCCAAAATACTCCACATGATGGTGTGAAGTATTCTTGTATGCTCATTGGTCCTTTGATCTTACGTTCAGGTCCTTTGATCTTGCATCTTAGTCGTTGAGTCTCTCAACTCAGTCATTTTTCATGCTTTTAGGTCCTTTTATGCCTCTTCTCTTCAAACCTATTTATTTCTGAAATTCAAACATAAAACTCGTCATGAAACATTCTTTAGGTGAAAGATAATGGATATAAGATACAAATATAAGCATGAAATGATGTCAATCAGAGCACATGCATGTACATGTCTTATTTCCTTCTTCCACTTCATCCTTATCCTAACCTCATCATTCCCCATCAAATAGGCTCACTAATCTAAGCATGTGCTAAGCTTCATAAACGAGCATTAGCATATAAAAGATCAAAGTGAAATCTCATTAGATGGTTATGGAAATCATGTAAGGTTCAAAGGATTAAGATTAACACACACACTAATCCATCACATGATCAAAACACATTTTTCTCCACCCCCATGGGATGAACTACTCTCTACTCATCTCTACGCTAAAGAAAGCATGAAAAGAACATAAACCAATGAAAGAAATGTAGAAGACTAGATTAAACAAGCATCAAACACAAATGAAATTGCATAAAATGGAAAACATCAACATAAAGAACAAGAACTAAAGTAGATTAAGAAATAAAAAACACCAAGTTTTGCTCGCCTCCAACCCCCTTATTACACTGCTAAAATTGGAAACTAAAACCTACTTTAATGGGGGAAGGAGGAAGTAGTAGAGGAGGGATTACAGTGGTTTATATAGACTAATACATGGTTAGGATCAATTTGAAAATAATCGTACGGCTATAAATCACATCTAATGGTCCGAAAATGCTCCAAACCGAATATCCGACCCACGATCGAAATTTGATATCCATTGGACATATTTGATCTTCCAGTGGCGGATCAAATGGATATGATCTCGTTGAAATTTTGTGTGTTGCTTTATTTTTTTTTAATTGGCACGTGGGGTGAAGTCCGGGTCTGCTGGCTCGAATCCCTTTGAGTTTAATTGGGCAAATAATGATCTGATTCAAGTCACATGTCACCATATTTTGCACTTCACAATCAGGTCCCTCCGGGTTTGCACTTGGGTCCTTCCTGATTTGCGATCCAGTCATTGTACATTACAAATAGGTCCACAACCTTCCAAATCAATCCATACATGTTACATGTAGGCCATTTTTTCTCCCTTCCTCTTCTTTATTATCTATTTCCTGAAATAGTACCAACACCAACTCGAGTAGCACAATATTAGGGAAAAATAAAGGATGTATAAAATGAATATGAGGCATGCTATGCTACTAATCAAATACCCCCATACTTACCTTTTTCTAGTCCCGAGCAAAACAAAGAAAGAGAAAATCAAGAAAGGAAAACATACGGAAGACAGGGAAATCCTAACTCATTTTCGTAGGAATCACGGTTGCACTTAGCACGTGCAATAAGCCGTTAAACCTCCTTGTCGCCAAGGAGGAGTGGTGTCTCCAGACGGTTTTCAACAGATATACCCACAAAATCCGAAAGTTGATGTAGTAATCAATCTAGAAACTCGACTCGATGGACTCATTTTTTGTTGATTATTGCACACGGTAATACTATAGGCTAACTCTATATATTTATCCCATCCACAAACCTAGCCTAATGAACCATTCATGCAAGTTAATTAATGACTTAAGTGAAAGACATGAGCAACCTTAACATCCTCAAGTGATACAAAGTGTATAGTCCTTTAAGGTTCTTATTTGCATTACCATTTTTTTCTTTTTCTTTTTGTTCTTCTCTTTTTTTCATTCCTTTTCTAGTTCGTGTGTAATTCTCCCATGGTCAGGTTTCGTGCATGTTTGCCTACGATGACTTACAATACCACGTACACCTTTCCCAAAATCTCCACATAAGGCGATCCCTACCACCCGTGTAACGGGAGTTCGGTCTGTGCATCCCAAGTTAGATGACTCAAAAGCGCCAGACACAAAGTGCCCTCGGACCAATTTCCCAAGTGATAGGAGCCGTACGAGAAGAGAGAACACCTACTCACTTATTTCTTATCTACACAAGAACAAAAACCCCTACATTTATTGTCTCACAACAGGAGTTTAAGGGTCCATGACTACAACAAACTTCCTTATATTAACAGACACGAATTATTCAACTCGCTAGGGTCAGGGTGGACTTCTTTATTTGTTTGAGTACTGAAGCCCTGTGCTTACTCTCCCACCGAGGGAAAACCTAGCTGCATCCTAACGACTAGATAAGGCCTAAAGTCGGTATACTAGATATCCTAAAGCATCAAGTTCAAGACAATTTTGGCAGCTTTCTTTTTACTTTGCCTCTCAATGGTTTTGCATATGCTAAACACACGCAAAACCCACAAAAAAAATTTCTTTCGCAAAGAAATGAAGATTTTTGAAAGAAATGAAAATTTTAAACCCTTAGGCAAGCAAAAGAGGACAAGTCACCCAAGGATCATGGTAAACAGATGTATGGATATTAAAGGCAACACAATAACATGACCCTATCAATACATGTTTAAGCATTTTAAGTTTAGACCGCAAGTGCACAACCATCGGTGAAGACGAGGCAACTACGGGTCGATCTGCGGGGAGGTGAGTAGCTTTTGGTTTGTCCAAAATCAAATGGCGAATAAAGAGAGAAGTGATTTGATTATGCTACTTTAAGCTACACTAAACTAGTAAGAAGAAATGCGAAAGAAAGCAACAACGAGTGATTCAAGATAAACTAAAAGAAGTTAATGCAAAGCTGCAGATTTGAAAAAGAGACCCCTAGGGGGTGGAGTGAGTGCACACATGCAAGAAGATGGTGACGAATGCACACAAAATGCACAAATGTTGGTAGTATTTTTATGTATAGCAAGTGTATAATGGTTATGGCAAAACCTATCAATCCAGTCACTAACCTAGTTGATTAACATTCACATACACAAGTTGATTATTTCAGAACCTAAACAAGCATGAGAGGTCTCGAAAAGTTGTGGCAAAACCCATCAAGTGAAGTGTTCTCCTCTAAACAAGCAAGCATACATCCACATTTATCAACACATTTCAAAATAAAGAATTCATTTCCATTCTTTATTGCATGTATGAACATCATCTCCACACCCAAAGGGAAAGATCTACTCACTAACCATTAAACTAACTATTATATTAAGAGAGAAAAACATATTAACTTGGCCTACTAAATTTAATAAAAGTAAATTAAGCAAAGCATGCCATAAAAACAAAGGAGACAACATAACAAAGAAATTTTTATTTAGTTTCAAACTAACAATACAAGTAGCATCTTTCCACTTTAGTTTTTGCTCCGAGGCTTGACTCTAAGTAGAGGGATTAGCCACAAAGCATGTAGTGCAATACAAGGGAAAAGGAATAGTTCTTTTTATAGTCATAGAAAAAGGTAACCAGGGATAATCCCCCGATGTGTGACTAATGTACTACTAAAAATAGACATAAAACAACATAATACATGACACACCCAAATTTTAACAGATTCGGAGACTACCCAACCGCCAATCAGCGGTCTGGAACTGCCAATTGGTGGTCTATACGCTCTCGATCGGGTTTGGATTTTGAGTGTGGTTGTCTGTCTTGTTTTCTTTGTGTGTGATGCACCGAGTTTGTTGTTGGAGTTTAGAGACGAATTGAATTGCTAAAATACTCCTCATGATGGTGTGGAGTTTCTTTATTTGCTCATTGGTCCTTTTGGATTACATCCGGGTCCTTCCCTCTTGCATCTCAGTCTATAAGTCTTACAACGCAGTCATTTTTCTTGCTTGTAGGTCCTTTTTGTGCCTCTTCTCCTCAAACCTGTTTATTCCTGAAACTCAAAGATAAAACTCGTTACGTAGCATTGTTTAGGTGAAAGATAATGGAGCCAAGACACAAATGTATGCACGATATGATGCCAATCAAATACCCCCACACCTAACTTTTGATAGTCCTGAGCAAAACAAAGAAATAGGAAAATGAAAGAATGAAACAAACATATGTAAAACAAGGAACTCCTAACTCACTTTCGTAGGAATCACGGTTGCACGTAGCACGTCCAACAAGCCGTTAAACCTCCTTGTCGCCAAGGAGGAGGATCGCTGTCTCTAGAGGATTTTCAACGGATATACCCACAAAATCCGAACGTTGATGCATTAATCAACCTTGAAACTCGACTCAATGGACTCATTTTTGTCGATCACTGGACACGGCAATACTATAGGCCGACTCTATATATTTATCCAGTCCACACACCTAGCCTAATGAATCATTCATGCAAGTTAATTAAGGACTTAAGTGAAAGACATGAGCAACCTTAATATCCTCAAGTGATACAAAGTGTATAGTCCATTAAGGTTCCTATTGCATTACTATTTTTTTCTTTTTCTTTTTGTTCTTCTCTTTTTTTTCGTTCTTTTTTTCTAGTTGGTGTGTAATTCTCCCTGGGTCAGGTTTCGTGCATCTTTGCGTATGAGGACTTACACTACCACGTACACCTTTCCCTACATCTCCCCATAGGGCGATCCCTACCACCCTTGTAACGGGAGTTCGGTCGGTGCATCCCAAGTTAGATGACTCAAAAGCGCCAGACACAAAGTACACTCGGACCAATTTTCCAAGTGATAGGAGTCGTACGAGAAGAGAGAACACCTACTCACCTATTTCTTATCTGCACATGAACAAAACCCCCTACATTTATTGTCTCACAACAGGAGTTTATTGGTCCTTGACTACAACAAACTGCCTTATATTAACAAACACGAATTATTCAACTCGCTACATTCAGGGTGGACTTCTTTATTTGTTTGAGTACTGAAACCCTGTGATTCCCCCCCCCGAGGAAAAACTTAGTTGCATCCTAATGACTAGATAAGGCCTAAAGTCGGTATAGTAGATATCCTAATGCATCAAGTTCAAGACAATTTTGGGAGCTTTCTTTTTACTTTGCCTCTCAATGGTTTTGCATATGCTAAACACACGCAAAATCCACAAAAAAAATTCTTTCGCAAAGAAATGAAGATTTTTGAAAGAAATGAAAATTTTAAACCATTACGCAAGCAAAAGAGGACAAGTCACCCAAGGATCATGGTAAACAAATATATGGATATTAAAGGCAACACAATAACATGACCCTATCAATACATGTTTAAACATTTTAAGTTTAGACCGCAAGTGCACATCCGTCAGGGAAGACGAGGCAACTACGGGTCGATCCACGGGGAGGTGAGTAGCTTCTGGTTTGTCCAAAATCAAATGGCAAATAAAGAGAGAAGTGATTTGATTATGCTAATTTAGGATACACTAAACTAGTAAGAAGAAATGTGAAAGAAAGAAATAACGAGTGATTCAAGCTAAACTAAAAGAAGTTAATGCAAAGTTGCAAATCGGGATGAGAGACCCCTAAGGGGTGGAGTGAGTGCACACATGCAATAAGATGGTGACGAATGCATTCAAAATGCACAAATGTAGGTAGTGTTATTACGTATAGGAAGTGTCTAATGGTTATGACAAAACCTATCAATCCAGTCACTAACCTAGTTGATTAACATTCACATACACAAGTTGGTTATTTCAGAAACTAAACAAGCCTGAGAGGTGTATAAAAGTTGTGTCAAAACCCATCAAGTGAAGTGCTCTCCTCTAAACAAGCAAGCATACATTCACATTTATCAACACATTTCAAAATAAAGCATTCATTTTCATTCTTTATTGCATGTATGAACAACATCTCCACCCCCAAAGGGGATATTCTACTCACTAACCATTAAGCTAACTATTATATTAAGAGAGAAAAACATATTAACTTGTCCTACGAAATTTAATAAGTAAATTAAGCTAAGCATGCCATAAACACAAAGGAGACAACATAACAAATAATTTTTTATTTAGTTTCAAACTCACGATACAAGTAGCATCTTTCCACTTTAGTTTTTGCTCCAAGCTTGACTCTAAGTAGAGGGATTAGCCACCAAGCAAGTAGTGTAATACAAGGGAAGAGGAATAGTTCTATTTATATTCATAGAAAAAGATAACCAAAGATAATTCCCCGATGTGAGACTAATGTACTACTAAAAATAGACATCAAACACTATAATACATGACACACCCAAATCTTATCGGATTCGGAGACGACCCAACCGCCAATCAGTGGTCTGGAACTGCCAATTGGTGGTCTATACACTCTGGATCGTGTTTGGATTTGGAGTGTGGTTGTCTGGCTTGCTTTCTTTGTGTGTGATGCACCAAGTTGGTTGTTGGAGTTTAGGCACGAATTGAATTGCTAAAATACTCCTCATGATGGTGTGGAGTTTCATGATTTGCTCATTGTTCCTTTTGGATTACATCTTGGTCCTTCTCTCTTGCATCTCAGACCATAAGTCTTACAACACAGTCTGTTTTCTTGCTTTTAGGTCGTTTTTGTGCCTCTTCTCCTCAAACATGTTTATTCCTGAAACTCAAACATAAAACTCGTTACGTAGCATTGTTTAGGTGAAAGATAATGGAGATAAGACACAAATGTATGCACGATATGATGCCAATCAAATACCCCCACACCTAACTTTTGCTAGTCCCGAGCAAAACAAAGAAATAGGAAAATGAAAGAATGAAAAAAGCATATTTAAAACAAGGAAATCCTAACTCACTTTCGTAAGAATCACGATTGCACTTAGCACGTGCAACAAGCCGTTAAACCTCATTGTCGCCAAGGAGGAGGAGTGTTGTCTCCTGAGGGTTTTCAACGGATATACCCACAATATCCGAATGTTGATGCATTAATCAACCTAGAAACTCGACTAAATGGACTCATTTTTGTCGATCATTGGACACGGTAATACTATGGGCCGACTCTATATTTATCCATTCCACACACCTAGCCTAATGAATCATTCATGTAAGTTAGTTAAGGACTTAAGTGAAAGACATGGGCCACCTTAACATCCTCAAGTGATACAAAGTGTATAGTCCATTGAGGTGTCTATGACCTTAGAAATGTAAACAAAAGAAAGGGAAATAAAACAAAAGACACACAAAATATGTACATACGTGAACCCCCCCCCCCCCCCCCCCCCCACACACACACACCTAATCCAAGCATCATCCTCAATGTATGGCAGAATGGCTCCAATGCATGGATAGGGTGTACCAGACTAATGATGGTGGCCCGCAGTGCTCGAAGAGGCCCCTAGATCAAGAGTCAATAACTTCCTATAAATTTTCCACTTTTGCTTGGCTAAAATGACATTTTGCTGCTCTACCGACATCTCAGAAATGTCGGTGTTAAAAAACATTCCCGAGGTCACTGATGAGTTTAGGAACTGGCTCTGACATCCTTCTCCATGTAATCAGGCACCCATGTCTCCTGAAGGCAATGACAATATGACGGGGTCATCTTCGCAACTTCGAGGTCGATGCCATTGCGCCGCAACAAGCGCTCAAATCATGGGATGTCCAACATTCCACACAATTTGGTCACCATAGTAGGCAAACAATGTATTTCTTTAAGCTTCTGTAGGATTTCTACTTTAATTGCACATATATATTTTCAAAATTTTTATGCACAATAAGGATCAATTACAATTTTCTATGATTTGTTTCATGCATGCATTGGTTTGTTTCAATAACTAGTTTCAAAACTTTATTAAAACAAACATGAGCTCCGAATTTCATATCTAGAAGTTCTCTAAAACTTCTTGATGATCCGGATACGTTGAAGATGCTTGTCGCTGCGCCGGATGCCCCCGAGTATTCACTAAACTCTAAACAAGATCAGAGAGAGAAGAGCTAGCCTCTCAATCTCCAATAGGGTTTAGAATCTAACTACTAACCCCTCTTTAGTTCCGTTGAGAAGAAGATCTCTGAAAACTAAAACTAAACTCAAGAATTAAGGAAATTCGTGGAGAATTATGGAGAGAGATGTTTGCACAAGAAGATAATGAATTAAATTAACAAGGTAATGAGATAAACTTGTATTTATAAGTTCTCTCCAAATTACCTATTCATGTGCAACCTCTTGCCCATGATTTCATGCAAACTTTCATCTAACGTTCCATTATTTGCTAACAACTAATCTCAGCCACGAATTAAATCAGTTATTGACCAAATCCCTGCATGATCTAATTAATTCTTAAATTAATTCTGCATAAAACCGTCTGGACCGGTCGATCGTTTGGAGGTTCGGTCGACCGTTTAGACCAGGTTTCGGTCGACCGTTAATAACTCGGTCGACCGTTCGTAACAAAAAATATTTCATCGCATTGTTCGGTCGACCGACCGATATACTCGGTTGACCAAAAAACGAACAGACGAAATTCCCTGTTATCGGTCGAGACACATCCGGTCGGCTGTGCAACATTTGGTCGACCGTTTTTGCACAGTACTGCAGACTGGTCAAATTTTGGTTTAACCCCTACAAAATTTGACATTTCGGGATTAGTAGTAAGTTCAAAACTTATGTAACATATTATCCTATGTAATGATAAATCATTACACCCCATCATATTTACATCACATATGAATTTAATTTAGATTCTAATTATGTTATTAATCAGAACATAATTTTGATTTTGCTTGTTCACTCCATGTGTCATATTTTCTACATGTAACCTGACACACCTTATGAACTCAAAATCCCCATTTCTTGTGTTCCTAGTTTTGTGGTGTGACCTATGGGAGGATCTAAACTAAGTTGGCTGTGATATTAAGAGCTTAATATCACAAGTTATAAGCGGTATCTAGCTACACATTATAACTCCCAATTAGTTAGATGTCTTAATTCCATTCGAACCAAAACCCGATCCATTTAGTGATGGAGTGCACCACTTGTGTCCATCCCTTGCCTCATGATATTAAGAATACACACAAAGTAGTATTGTGTCATCTTTGTATTGGTATTCATTTCTTGATCTCTTTAAGCTAGTTATAAATATGTGACTTAACTCAAATCACATTGTGCACATTATAACTTTGCTTTATCAAGGGGCCCACTAATATCATCACTCAATTAAGAGGAGCAATGATAATCTTTTGACTAACTATCTTCTCCAACAAAAGTCATACTTAATCAACCAATGCCTTTACACTACTCTCATCTATAGCTCAAGACACTAGTCTAATTAAGCAATTCTTAAGTGATCGGATATAAGTCTCATATCAAAGGACCAAAGACACAGTAAAACATTAATGACACAGAAAACACAATTCTATAATGTTTTACTTATTAGGTCTATTCAGTATACAAAAGTAATATTTTCCTCTTTTGTGTACCAGTGTTGTCGCTCACTTGTAGAGCTATAATGATCTATGACCAACACGACAATCTTAACTCGGTAATTAATGTCCCATGTTAATTACCATGATTGCGAATATATTTTGTTTTATGTAAACCATTATCTTTTAGAGCTCTACGGTTAAAGACCAAGAGCCTCTTCCTTAACACTTCTAAAAGACGAATCACATAAACAAGGAACAAAATGATTTCTCATTCAATTCATAATAATTCACATTTAAAAGTAAAACTTTTAGAACACATTCCTCTCATTTTGGTGTTCACCAAAACTCGAACAACGTTCGACAAATGCAGTGAGGTGAACCATGCATGAGACTATACACGATTTGCAGACTAGGTGTGTTAGAATGTGGAGGTCCGCTCCTGACCCAACACATTCATACACACTCACCTGGCTACAATGTGCACATTGGAGTAGATGTGCGCATTGGGTATTCACCCATGCGATGAAATTGGTTGCCCATTCCCAAACATAGATCGGTAAAAATTAATGTTACTGGTGGGCACAAGATCATCTACTAAGGGGATCCCAGTCGCATCGGGGATAATTTGGGGGTGTCACGGTGTGTTTTACCCCTCTAAGAGTTACACTAAACTCGAGTTGTCTGGTCTGGTGATAATCAGTTTAGAAAAACAACTCACATACGAGAGGTTCTACGTACATGGTTTCATCACCCTCAACAATAAATGATGCCACCCTTTTCCTATGATTTTATCGTAGAAGGGTTCTCCGAAATAAAGATTCAAGGAGGCAAAATTAAGTTCTGGAATGAAATCTGGGCTTACCATACCTGCACCTACCTTGGTGAGCTTTAACGGTGGAACAATAGGCGGCGGAGACGAAGACGGCGTTCGAGGTGTTGAGACTGAATCATGCCGACGTGAGCAGTAAAATCCTTCAAACTAACAAAAATCGACTGCGCACAAAATCGACGTGAGCAGTTATACAACAAGATCTTTTGTCCCACCGTGATGGTTTTGATTCGGACCAAGAGGTCGGGGAAAATTTTAGTGCAGGACTTGCCGATCTTGGCCTTCTCATAAGCCTCATTTCTCAACTCCTCCAACTCATTGAGGTCCAGCTTGCGATTGGCACTGACAACATCAAGACTCATGTTAAGATGTTTGATTGCCAATAATGCCCGGTGCTCAAGCTCTACCGGAAGATGGCAAGCTTTGCCATAAACTAGTTGGAGGGGGACATGTGAAGGTCAGTTTTAAATGCAGTGTGGAATGCCCACAATGCATCATTAAGCTTAGCTAACCAATCTTTCCTTGAAGCATTAACCATTTTTCAAGAATTTGCTTGAGTTGGCGGTTGGAAATTTCCACCTGGCCAATAGTTTGAGGATGATAAGGTGTGGCCAACTTGTGTGTGATGGAATATTTTCTTAACACTGCCTTGAGGGATTGGTTCACAAAGTGTGTCCCCCTATCACTTATGATACAACGAGATGTCCCAAACCTCGCAAAGATGTGTTCTTTACGAAATTTGATCGCAATCTTGTGATGGTTAGTGCGAGTGGGGATTGCTTCAACCTACTTCGACACATAATCAACTGCCACCAGAATATAGGTGTGACCATGGGAAATGGGGAAAGGGCCCATGAAGTCAATTCCCCAATTATCAAAGATGTTGACCACTAGGATAGCATTGAGTGACATCATATCACATCTTCCAATGCGGCCCACACGTTGACACCTATCGCATGCTTTGCAAAATGCAAAATCATCTTGGAACAATGTGGGCCAGTAAAAACCACATTGGAGCACTTTGGCAGTGGTTTTCTTGGCACCGAAGTGGCCACCACATGCCTCCTTATGGCAAAAGGACAAGACGCTCTGAATTTCGTCTTTACGAATGCACCTTCTTATGATTTGATCGGCACAATACTTAAATAAGTAGGGGCCATCCTAATAGAAGTGCTTGACTAACGACATCAACTTGGCTTTATCATTTAGTGTCCAATGGACCGGCACCTCCCCAGTTGCTAAATAGTTCACAATGTCAGTGAACCAGGGGGTGAGGCTATTGCCATAAGGTTCTCATTAGGGAAGAACTTGTTCACCAGTGGATCCGATGAAAGCTCAATTGGAATGCGAGAACAGTGATCTACCACGATGTTCTCGCATCCCTTCCTATCTCATATCTCAAGATTGAATTCTTACAACAACAAGATCCAACGAAGGAGACGAGATTTTGCATCCTTTTTAGACAAAAGGTAGCGAAGAGCAGAGTGATCAGTGTAAATGATGACGTGCGACCCGATGAGGTACTGGCAAAAATTTTCCAATGCAAATATGATCACAAGGAACTCTTTCTCAGTAATAGAGTTGTTAAGCTAGGCGTCATTGAGAGTATGACTTGCATTATAGATACAATGAGGCAATTTGTCGAGTTTCTGAACCAAAACTGCTCCTACCCATAATCAGATGCATCACACATCAGCTCGAAAGGTAGAGTCTACACCGGTGCCTTAATAATTGGAGCGGAGGTCAACTCATGCTTCAAAAACTCAAAAGTAGTCATGCACTCGGGTGTGAACTCAAAAGATGTGCGTTTAGCAAGGAAGCTCGTCAAGGGGCGAGCTATCTTGCTGAAATCTTTAATAAAACACCATTAAAAACCATCATGTCCAAGGAATGACCGGCTTTCTTTTACCGAGGTGGGTGGCGGATGCTTAGAAATAAGCTCAATCTTCACCCTATCCACCTCGATACCATCACGAGATACCACGTGACCCAATACGATGCCTTTTGTAACCATGAAATGACACTTTTCCTAATTAAAGGCTAAGTACATTTCCAAACACCTCTTCACAACAAGGCTCAGGTGGTGCAAGCACTAATCAAAGGAGGTGCCATGAACCGAGAAATCATCCATGAAAATATCAAGGATGTTCTTGACCATGTCAGAAAAGATACTCAACATGCAACGTTGGAATGTTGCAGGTGCATTGCATAGTCCGAAAGGCATACGTCTATAAGCAAACGTCCCAAAAGGACATGTGAACGTGGTTTTCTCTTGTTCTTCAGGGGCAATTGGGATTTGATTGTACCCCAAATAACCATCGAGGAACAATAATTGGCGTGCCTGGCGAGTCTCTCCAACATCTGGTCGATGAAAGGCAGAGGGAAGTGGTCCTTACGCGTGACTGGGTTCAACTTCCTATAGTCAATACAGACTCGCCACCCAGTTTAAGGTCGTGTGGGTACAAGCTCATTGTTGTCATTCTGGACAACAGTGATACCAACCTTCTTGGGCATAACCTGGACAAGACTTACCCAAGAACTGTCTGAAATGGGGAAAATGATGCCATGATCTAAACACTTGATGATCTCTTTCTTAACTACTTCTGTCATAGCTGGATTTAAAGACCTCTGGGGGTCGCAACGTGGTCGTGCATCATCCTCCATAAAGATGTGGTATTGCACGACGTTGGGACTTATCCATTTAATGTCCTTCAAGGACTACCCAATGGCTGATTTGTACTCCTTTAGGACTCGAATCAGACGTTCTTCCTGATCACCAGTCAACATCGATGAAATAATCACCGGAAATGACCTATCTGGACCAAGAAACACGTGTTTTAGTTCCTTAGGGTGTTCTTGAAGCTAATTGTGGGTGGCTCCTCAAGGAGAGGCGTGATATCTAGCTCGAGATGTAAGTAGGAGGAGCTCGTATGTACTGAATAACATGCATATCATTGCTCAACTCGACCCCGTCCTCACATAATCACATCACATGTTACTCCACCCCCTAAATGGGAATGAAACTACTCACTAATCATTACACTACAACCTACATTAATAAAATGAACATTCTACTAAACGAAAATTAAACTAAGCAAGCACGAAATATTAAAGAAGCAAATTGGAAGGAAATAAAACTAAAGAAGCATGCAAGAATTAAAAGACAAGACAATACTAAAATAAACTAAGAAAAATTATTTTATTTACATGACTCACATTACAAGTGGCATTGTTCTCCATCTTGAGTTTTTGCTTCAAGGCTTTTAATCCAAGTAGAGAGAATGCCACCAAGGAATGGGTGAATGCAAAAGCAAAAGGAGGAGTTCTATTTATATCCAAAGAAAAAGGAAATCAAGACAATCCCCCAATATGAGACTAATTGCATTATATAAACATACATAAAACAACATAATACACCACCCGACCAGAACATGTCGCCTTTGGATCGATTTGGACCGATGTTTGGCTGTCTTGGACCGCCAATCGCCAGTCTATAACTGTCAGATCGTGTCTGGATTTTGGTGGCTCGGTTCTGGTTTGATTTCTCTGTGTTTGATGAACCCGATTTGGTTGTTGATGGTTGGGCCGGGATTTAATTGCCAAAATACTCCTCATTAAGGTGTTGAGCTTCTTGAGTTGCTCATTGATCCTTTTGGTTTTACATCTGGGTCCTTCTCTCTTTCATCTTAGTCCATAAGTCTTGCAACTTAGCCCTTTTTCCTTGCTTTTGAGTCATTTTATGCATCTTCTCCTCACCCTATTTATTCCTAAAACTGAAACACAAAATGGGTTACGTAGCATTGCTTAGGCTAAGAATAAAGGATATAAGACAAAAATATATGCATGATAAGATGCCAATCAAATACCCCCACACCAAACTTTTGCTAGTCCCGAGCAAAACAAAGAAAGAGAAAAATGAAAGAAGGGAAAAAGCATACGAAAAACAAGGAAATCTTATCTCACTTTCGTAGGAATCATGGTTGCACTTAGCATGTGCAACAAGCCGTTAAACCTCATTGTCGCCAAGGAGGAGGAGTGTTGTCTCCTGAGGGTTTCAGCGGATATACTCACAAAATCCGAACACAGATGCTTTATTTAATTTAGACACTCGACTCGTTGGACATATTTTGTCGATCATTGGACGCGGTAATCCTACGGGCCGACTCTATATATGTATCCAATCCACACACCTATCCTAATGAATTATTCGTGCAAGTTAATTAAGGACTTAAGTGAAAGACATGGACAACCTTAACCTCCTCAGGTGATACAAAGTGTAAAGTCCATTAAGGTTCTTATTTGCATTACCTTTTTTTTCTTTTATTCCTGCCTAGTTGTTGTTTGATTCTCCTAGGGTCAGGTTTCGTGCATCATTGCCAATGAGGACTTACATTATCACGTACACCTTTCCCCACATCTCCACATAGGGCAATCCCTACCACCCGTGTAACGGGAGTTCGATCGCTGCATTCCAAGTCAGATGACTCGAAAGCACCAGACACAAAGTCCCCTCAGACCAAATGTCACAAGTGATAGGAGCAGTGCGAGAAGAGAGAACACCTACTCACTTATTTCTTATCTACACATGAACCAAAACCCCTACACTTAATGTCTCACAACAAGATTTAAAGGGTCATTGACTACAACAAACTTCCTTATATTAACAGACACGAATTATTGACACACTAGGTTTAGGGCGGACTTCTTTAATTGTTTGAGTACTGAAACCCTATGATTACTCACCCCTCGAAGGAAAACCCGGGTGCATCTTAACGACTCGATAAGACCTAAAGTTTGTATACAACATATCCTAATGCATCAAGTTCAAGACAATTTTGGGTGCTTTCTTTTACTTTGCTTTTCAACGGTTTTGGACATGCTAAACATACGCAAAACCCACAAAAAATTTTCTTTCGAAAACACATGAAGATTTTGAAAGAAATGTGAAAATTTTAAATCACTAGGCAAGCAAAAGAAGACAAGTCACCCAAGGATCATGGCAAGCAGATATATCGATATTAAATGCACCACACTAACATAACCCTAACAATTCAGACAAAAGAAAACAAAAATCAAAGGAAGAGACTCGACTATGTATACACGTAAAACACCCCCCACACCTACTTCATGCGTTCCTCAATGAATGTGAGCATGATACTACATGGATTTATTCAAGAAAAGAAGAGATCCCATCAACGTGAAGTACAAAGGGAAGTTCATGGTTATGTTGATTGACACAAACCCAAATTCCCTCAACACCTGGGAGATGCTAAAGAAGGGATACAAATACGTGAAAGAAATAGGACCCAAATACACAAGGGTTGGGCCCCAAAACAATCAATTCTCGCTCATGGAGTCTTTTATTGTACTTTTTTTTGTATATAACTATGTACAAAAATAAGTTACCATATTCATTTGTCAAAGGACATCAAATGTGAACCTCAAAAGTGGGTCAATGCACTTCGAATGGGAACATGACACCATGAGGGGCCATAATACTCATGAGTGGGCCCCCCTCACAATGAGCACAAGATGAAAGGAGAGGTTCATGAATTAGATGCAAATGCGTCTCATTCAAAGGATTAAACTGAAAGAGCTTGAACCTCTCAAGAGTTTGGTAAATATGGCGCAATGGAAGAAGAGTTTCTCCCGTTGCAGTACTGAAGTTATGATCGTCAATCCAAACTTTCCAACCAATAGGCTGGTGGGTCGGAACGAGGTCAAGAACCTCGTTATGCATGTCTGACTCACCAGGCAAACAGAAAGTGGGTCTCATACCCAAGGTATCCTCCAAGGAACTCCTAATACCCTCATTAGCAATGTAGTTGTTTGATGTTCCATCATTTCCAAGATGATCATGAACAATACTGAGAGGTAAACTCTCATCAGGTCATTTGAAATTAAGGGTACTAGGGAGGTCTTGCCCCACCATAGGTGAGTCCTTAAAAGGCACAACATGAAGATCATGTGGCTCAGGGGCCACAGGACAAAAAGATAAGGCACAATCTTGTGCCAACTCATATTGAAGTTGGTCCATGTTTTTCTAAATTGGAATCGAATCGTCCACCAAGTGATCGTGAATTGAAACCCCAAGTCCCTCAGACTGACTAGGAGTTTGACTTTGAAAGATTGTGCTTTGAATTTGTGGATGTGGTGGTGGCGGTTCGATATCAAAAGATGAATCCTCATGTTGACAAGAAAAGTTACTTTCCTCACATTCACGTAATTGCTGCGACATTTGACTTACTTGCAGTGCCATATTTTGTATGGACTGTTGAGTGGTTTCCATGAACGTAAGGAAAGTTTGTTTCAAGGAATCAGGTATGCGGTCAACTATGAGGTCGAAGTTAGAGTTTGAGAAATTTTGGGGTTGGGTGTTGATGGACTGAGAATGAGTCCCATGATTCGGAGTGGGGTATTGGTAGAGTTCTGGGTATTCGGGAGGAGGATACTGGGGTGAAGATGATGTATAAGAATTTGAATAAGAATTGTCTCCCCACGAATCCACCCCTCTCGGGTTGTACGCGGATGCGTAATGGTAATATTGAGCATTTTTGGAAAAGGTATGTTCATACTTAGGCTCTGGGGGAACATAAGGACATTCCCCGATAACATGACCACACAACCAACAAAGGTCACACCGTACGGCTACTGGAGCCATCAGTGCACTCATGTAATCTACCACATGCATGAAAGAGGGCAAATGTTCTTTCAATGTCTCAGTTTGATGACCAACTTATGATCCGACGTAACTAGATGGTGGTCTAGAAGTCGGTGCCTCTCTCATATTACCCCAATATGAAGATTGCTCAGTCACACAATGAAGATTGTCCAACCATACGGGGTGTTTGTCTGAGCCACCTCAGGTTGCATGGGTCCGGGATACCAGGGAGAATTGCCCTGGTCCCAACAATGATACGGATGGTCGCCCGTGTAACCATCCATCTTAACCAAAAACTCTCGAGTCCACCACTCTCACCACCACGAGGCCAAGCTCGCAAAAAGTGTTCGACTTAACCCTAAAATGCTAACAGAGAGTGTAAAGGGGAGGAGACTAGAACGTAGAAGTTGATGAGAAGAAGATGACACAGAGGATAAGGGAAGAATACCTAGAAACTAGTGTGTGTGGTGGGAGAAGGTAGAAGCCTAGTCTAGCAAGCACGACTCAAACAATTTATGGCTATGGGTCCTTAGGCTAGACGATGCCTAACTTCGAGATCACTAGTCTCGACACGCCTCACCTCCCTACAATGAAGACCACAATGCCCAGTAAGTGATACAAGATCCGGAGATCCAGTACCTCATACTATCGACAAGGTAGGCGACGCCGATCATGTCATGACGGTCTCAACTAGATCACTCTCCTAGTGCGTCCGAATCCTTAGGGCCAATGTCTACATGCTTTTAGAATTAAGGCTTTATTAAGAGTGATTTGTGGGCAAAGGAAAGGGTGATTAAATCCCCCACCTTATCTTGTATGAGACAACCCCTCCTTAGTAGCGTTTTGATCTTTAATCTAGCAATCAACTCTCCAATCAAACACTCAACTCACTCTTGTCCAGATGCACCTTACTAACTAATACATGATCTAAACCTGCATGAATGAGGGAATTGGGTGCACCTACCTCACGCCAGCAATCGACAACAAAAATGTAAAGCAAGAAAAGACAAATGTGTGCAAGATCTACAAATGATGCATGACCTAGATGGCAATCAATCTACTCTTTTGCTTTGACTTTTAAGGTCCAAGTTGTGTTAAAAGGGGAATTGATTGTTAATCTAGGAGCTAACTATAGGTTAAAACATGCAAAATGGAACTCCTAGACAACTTCATTGAAGACATAAACTACCACAACAAAAATTGGAGCAAAAGCAACTCAACAGGCCGCTAGTTGGGGGTCCCAGACCGCTGATTGGCGATCACTTTGGGTCAATTGTCCCTCTAATTTCTCCAGTAGCCTCCCCTTGATTCTTACAATCCCTGAAACAAACCAAAACAAAAAATTAAAAACCACTCGAATCGTCCAAACCAAAGTCTGGACAAAACACCTCTCGACAATGGCGCCAAAAACTTGATTGAACGTTGTAAAATAACCGTAAGTGCACGGCCGCGTTGAAGCGGTGGCAAATATGGGTTGATCCACCGGGAGGTGTGTCGACTAAGGTTAGTTAGAAGGCGAGTGGGAAAGAAATGAGAGAAAGGAGTTATGATCAAAACTAGCCCTGACAATCGTGTCGTGTCGTGTAATTTCGTGTATACTAATCATTTTTCCTGGACATGGACACGACACAGTTTGATTTCGTGTCTGCCTTTCGGTACACGAAAATGACTCGAAATAAACCGTGTATACACGACACGACACGACACGATATGTACACGAAATTGTTCATGTACATATCGTGTTATAACGAAACGACACGACACGTTACACGAAACTTGTACACGATTTACACAAAACAATTTAGATGACACTAATTACACGAAATCTGTACACGATTTACACAAAAATAGTATACATAAAATAGAATATAACAAAATTTATACATAAAACATTAAAACACATTTGATCACCAAAATATTATAACACATTCATCAAATCCAAAAATAAAACATGAACTTCTAAATATAACCATTTGGTCTCCAAAATAATAACATGTAGGTATACATATCCAATCATCATCCACCAGAAAGGCAACAAGTAGCACCGTATAAGTTTAGTTTGTCACTTAAGAGATCAGACTATTACAGTATAAAATTAGAATAGATTGGTACATCGAATAATTGGATCAATAGACTATTCAAATCGTCAGTTCGCGAGAATAACATATTTGTACATACTCAAAATAGAAAAGTAAAAGAGGGAGATTTTTTTTACAAAAGAAACACAATTTACAGCAATTATGGGAGATGCTTTCTCGAGAAATTGATGAAGCTTATGAGGAAGGACATATTTTTTTGTGTTGACCTTTGATTTGCAGAAACAATTAATCTTTCCTTCCTGGAGCTGACATGTTTTGAATGAAAACCAACTGTGCTGAACAAAAGATGAGAAATAAGCAATTGTGTAAGTAATCATTGAAGGAGTAAAAAATAAACCCAAAAAAACAAATCAGTAGGCAGATATCTGACTAAGGATAGAGCCTATGTAAACTGATCGAGCTAAACATCTTTCCAGAACACTTGAACTTGCTTATAACTGTTGAGAATAGTTGAGAAAATACAGGGAAAAGAAAATTTGAAAGGCCACCAAAACCAAACATTCTAATGAGACAAGCAAACCAAACTTGATTTGGTTTATTTATCACGTTGCTTTTTTATATATATTCAATTACTTTAATAGCTGATTTTTAAGCACAATCAGTACTAACCCAAATAAGTAGGCAAAGATCCTGGTTACTCCACAAAAAATACCAAACCGCAAAACAACGCAGATCACAAATCAAGACAACAATGAATCCACAAAGCAAAGATCACATGCTCCACCCACCAAAGCAAAAATCCGACCTTTCCACGAAAAAAAGAACTCACACTAGTGGATGCACACAACAGGGTAAGAAGATGTTAAGCAAAGATCCACCACCCACCAAATCAAGGATTCGACCCGAGCAAAAAAAGAAGTGTTACCGTAAGAAGAAGAAGTATCGCGGCGGTCGAGAACAAGAAGAGACTCGATCGGCGACAATGGAGGAGAGAACGTTGGACGCGGCGAGGGCAGTGGAGAGGGGGTCTGCTTGTGGGCTATGGGATTGAGACTTGACGAGGGAGGAGTCGATGTGCTGCTGACCGTTGTGGTCTGTGGGAGCCGGAGAGGGTTTTGGTTAGGGACGGAGGACCTAGGGTTTTCCGGTTTCATTTGTATTAGGGCCGGCCGAATGAGAAGATTTGGTGCTTAACTGAAGGATATTTGGATAGTCGAGTGATCATAATCAGGTAATCGGTTAATACATTTTTCGTGTACTTTCGGGTACCCAACAAGCGAGACACGAAAACGACACGAAAAACATTTCGTGTACCCACGACACAACACAAACACGACACGAAAAACGAAACACGAAATCAGTAAACCCAAACACGGATTTTTCGTGTCGTGTTCATGATGTGTTATCGTGTTTCGTGGCAAATTGTCAGGCCTAATTGAAACTACACTAAAAATCAACAATAAAACTAATCCATAGAGGGTAGAGAAAGAATGTGAATACAAAAATATGTGTATGTGTGTGTGTTCAATTATGCTCATGCCAACAGGAAGTGCATGAAAATCATAAAACCAAATCTAACTTTGCCTCCACATGAAATAAGATAAGACCATATCATTAAAACATACAAGACAATAATTGGAATGAAGCTAAATGAACTCATGTATAAAGATCAAACCCCACTATGCATCCACATGAAATAAGATTTACACAATTATTAAAACATACAAGACATTAATCAAGGTAAGGGCAACAAGAGCACATACAACTAGAAGCCATGTTTCCTTTATTAATTCCATCCATATCCTCACCTCATCATTCCCCATAAAATAGGTCCACTAGTCTAAGCATATGCTAAGCTTCATTTAAGAGCATTAGCATATCAAAGACAAGAGTGAAATCTCATTAGATGGCTATGGAAATCATGTAAGGCTCAAAGGATTAAGATAACACACACCTAATACATCACATAATCACATCACATTTTACTCCACCCCCCAAATGGGGATGAAACTACTCACTAATCATTACACTACAACCTACATTAATAAAATGAAACATTCTACTAAAAGAAAATTAAACTAAGCAAGCAAGAAATATTAAAGAAGCTAATTGGAAGGAAATAAAACTAAAGAAGCATGCAAGAATTAAAAGACAAGACAATACTAAAAGAAACTAAGAAAAAATATTTTATTTACATGACTCACATTACAAGTGACATTCTTCTCCACCTTGAGTTTTTGCTTCAAGGCTTTTACTCCAAGTAGAGAGAATGCCACCAAGCAATGGGTGAATACAAAAGGAGGAGGAGTTCTATTTATAGCCAAAGAAAAAGGCAATCGGGGAAAATCCCCCGATATGGGACTAATTGCATACTTTAAACAGACATAAAACAACATAATACACCACCTGACCAAAACATGTCACCTTTGGATCGATTTGGACCGCAGATTGGCGGGCTTGGACCGCCAATTAGTGGTCTATAATTGTCAGATCGAGTCTGGATTTTGGTTGCTCGGTTCTGGTTAGATTTCTTGGTGTTTCATGAACCCAATTTGGTTGATGATGTTGTAGGATCGTGAGGTCTACAATTCTAATCACTTTTATCCCTAATTACCTACTTGTTTAATGATCAAAGATATGCAGCAGAATTTAAAACTAAACAAGCAAGTAAGGAATAGAAAACGCAAACCACAATGGACTCGGGTTTTTTTACAAAGGTTCGGCCACCGCCAATGTCCTCTCTTGCAAGCTCCGCTCGACATTTCGAGCTCCGCTCGCGTCTTCACTATCCACTCCCCGTTCTGGGCCGGGAGAGAACGCCTTTTACAAAACAAGCTCGACGAACAACCTCGTGAGCTTGACTTTCTTCTCTCACAATCTGAGAGGAACACTTCGGGCTTTTACCGAAATCCTTGCTTCTTTACAAACGAATCTTGAGTGGAACAATACTCTCTAAACTTGAGCACACTTGAGTGAGATAGGATTTATGACTAAAGTGTCGAAGGTTTGAGGCTTTGAGTGTGTTGGGTTTCTCTCTAATGTATTGGACAAGTATGTGTGGGAGAGTTGTGTTAAAATGTGTTTTACGACTCTATTTATAAGCATTAGAGAGAATATAGCCATTGGGGATGATTGGGTATAGGTTGGTGTAAGATACACAAAACAGAAACTCGCAGGACGTAATTCTTGATGAGTTCGGTCGACCGGATCGGGCTGAATGGTCGACCGTTAGGCAGTTTTGAACTCAGTTCGGTCTACCGGTTAAGGAATGGTCGACCGCTCAACGCAAAGACTTAGGTACACTTAATTGATCGGTCAAACACCGAATAGGGTTTGGTCTACCGAATCACACCAGGCACTTTGGGGTTGACAAACAATGTTCTATTCGGTCGACCGAACCAAGGTCTAATGGTCGACCGAAATTCCAGTAGGAGATTCTCGTTTGTCAAGAGATAGATATTCGGTCGACCGAACAAGGTCCTCGGTCGACTGATACATGAAATGTATTTGAGTTATTTTTGGTTAATACGAATACGACCGTTGGGTATATACGACAAAACAAACGGTCTGAAAATACTTGGGACTCGGTCGACCGAAAAGGTCTGAGCCGTCGACCGAACTTAGGCAGTTAAACACTAACAGATTAGTTGATCACTCGGTCGACCGAACAGTCTCTTTCGGTCGACCGAATGTGGGCAGATAGTTTGGGTTCAGGATTAGTGTTTTCCGGTCTAAGTTTGGGTGATCTATTGAAGTCCAAATTGTGTGAAATTTCGTGTGTGACTTCTATAAGGAACCTAGTATGAGGTTGAGTATTTTTTAGCTCAAGTATGCTCAATTACATAAAGTTCCTAAAGACTCAAAGAAATACAAATTACATGTCTTCAAACGAGCTTGATTACATGTCTTGACTTGATTTCCTTTCTTCCTTGAGTCTTGATCACCTGTAGAGGTTAGCACAAAGCAATATATATGCAATACAACATGTGTGCTACTCTATGTGATCACAATTTAAGATTAGGTTGATTAAATCATCAAAACATAGATTAAGTCCAAAAAAGCTACAATGTCCCCCTCTTTGATCATGGCAACCTATATCTTAATACATAGAACGGTCGACCGAAAAGGTCTGAACGGTCGACCGAACATAGGCAGTTAAACACTAACAGATTAATTGATCACTCGATCAACCGAACGGTCTGTTTCGGTTGACCGAATGTGGGCACACAGTTTGGGTTCAGGTTTAGTGTTTTCCGGTCTAAGTTTGGGTGATCTATTGAAGTCCAATTTGTGTAAAATTTTGTGTGTCACTTCTATAAGGAACCTAGTGTGTGGTTGAGTAGTTTTTAGCTCAAGTATGCTCAATTACACTAAGTTCCTAAAGACTCAAAGAAATACAAATTACATGTCTTCAAACGAGCTTGATTACATGTCTTGACTTGATTTCCTTTCTTCCTTGAGTCTTGATCACCTGTAGAGGTTAGCACAAAGCAATATATATGCAATGCAACATGTGTGCTACTCTACGTGATCACAATTTAAGATTAGGTTGATTAAATCATCAAAACATAGATTAAGTCCAAAAAAGCTACAATGTCCCCCTTTTTGATCATGGCAACCTATATCTTAATACATAGAACGGTCGACCGAAAAGATCTGAACGGTCGACCGAACATAGGCAGTTAAACACTAACAGATTAATTGATCACTCGATCAACCGAACGGTCTGTTTCGGTCGACCGAATGTGGGCACACAGTTTGGGTTCAGGTTTAGTGTTTTCCGGTCTAAGTTTGGGTGATCTATTGAAGTCCAAATTATGTGAAATTTTGTGTGTGACTTATATAGGGAACCTAGTGTGTGTTTGAATAGTTTTTAGCTCAAGTATACTCAATTACACAAAGTTCCTAAAGACTCAAAGAAATACAAATTACATGTCTTCAAATGAGCTTGATTACATGTCTTGACTTAATTTCCTTTCGTACTTGAGTCTTGATCACCTGTAGAGGTTAGTACAAAGAAATATATATGCAATGTAACATGTGTGTTACTCTACATGATCATAATTAAGATTAGGCTGATTAAATCAGCAAAACATAGATTAAGGCCAAAAACGCAACAATCTCCCTTTTTTTTATGATGGCAACCTATATCTCAACTATATCTTAATACATGAAATTTTTATATGTAAACTATGCATATTAATGCTCCCCTTATGGATGTGCATAGATTTTGTTCATTTAGTAATCAAATTCCAAGTTACCCCCTTAATTATCTCTCCCCCTTTGACATCCATCAAAAAATGATATTTATCAAAAACAAATTATACGATTTAAGTTTAATGGGGATGTCTTGTAATGAAGTCGCTCCCCCTAAATTTTGCACTTCATTACTCTAAGAAAATGATATTCAATAAGCTCCCCCTATCAATATGAATATGATTTTTCAATAAAGTTCATTTCTATTTCTCCTCTATTAACATCAAGCAATTATTTCAATATAGCATGTGAAGTTTTCATTACCCCCTTTTTAACATCCATTTACAAAATGTTTGACTTTAAAACTATGGATGTGAATAAAATTTAAGATTTGCAATGAATGGGTAATATAATATGTCAATTAAGCATATAAACTCTAGATTAGAACCAATTTATTCAAAAATTTAGAGGATACGAAAATTATACCAACTTGAAGCTTGAATTGGTTCTATCTCATTTGGTGACGCAACTGGCTTTTAATTTGACTCTTAAGCTTGCCCGGTCATCACCGATCTCCTCCTCAAGCACCTACAAGTGTAGATTTTGGTACCCATTTTTGTTTGGGTCCATTCAATTTAACTTTTGTTACCCAAACCCAAGTTGATTTAGGTACCCAAACACTTGAGGTTCTTTTCATGGCAATATGATGATTTCCATTTATGTTATCTTGAACAAGATGGTTTTAAACATAAAAGACATTGTAGTCTAAACCATGCTTGTCTAAGGATTGTCTTTGATTTCCTAAAAGCATAACAATATTTTTCTTGCCATTTGTGAACTTATGCAAGTCATTGATCAACGTTTTATTCGATGGATTTAGTTCACTGTTTTTAAGCACAAGAGATTCATTTATGCATTCAAGATTTTGAATTAAAGAAGTGTGCTTTTCATTCATTTGATGCATGTGAATCTCTAATTCGACACATTTGTCGGTCATGCAATTCAAGTCATTCAATAATTTCTTGCTTTCAAGATGAGATTTGTCAAGTTTCTTAAGCAAGTCATTTTTATCACTTTCAAGCATAAGACTATCAATTGCAATATATGAGTTGGGTTTATCTTTCAATTTTTCATTTTCATCTTTTAAACATGCATTCTCCAAAGTGAGCTTATCAATTTTAGCAAGTAAATCATTTTTCTCAATCAAGATTGATTCATTTAGGCAATGAAGATCATGATTTACTTCTCTTGCTAACTTATTCTTTTGACAAAGAAGCTCATATCTTTCAACAAGTTCATGGAATGCATTTTGTAGTTCTTTAAAAGATTATGATTCGTTCTTAGAACTAGAACTATATGAGCTAGATGTAGAAGATACCTCACTTTCTTCATTTATTGTTGCAATGAGGCATATGTGAGCATCTTCTCCCTTGGATGAGCTTGAAGAGGAATAGGATGTAGATGTGTTCTTGTCACATCTTTCATGATCTTCATCCATTTGGCTTGAGTCTCCCTATTCCCCGGTTGGTGATTCTTCCTTGTCACCATACTTAGCTTGAAGAACTTGCCAAATCTCATGTGCACTTTCACAAGAAGACACGAGGTCAAAATGTTCATACTTAAGTGCACAATGTAATACATTCATAACCTTGGCATTCAAGCAAGCTAATTTCTCTTCTTCTAAACTCCATAGATTATAATCAAGTTTAGGCACATTATATGGAGTTGAGATTGTGGACCACATATCTAAATTAGTCACGGATTTCAAGTATGTTTTCATTTTACTTTTCCATGAACAAAAATTAGTTCCATCAAAATATGGTGGTCTAGAAGAGAATGTAGGTGATTCCAAATCATAAGATGTGGATGTGGATGCAATTTCGACCATCCTACTATGATTAAGTAGATGATTTAAGCACCTATGCTCTGATACCAAATGTAGGATCGTGTGGGTCTACAATACTAATCACTTTTACCCTAATTACCTACTCGTTTAAGCAATCAAGTTATGCGCAACGGAATTTAAACTAAACAAGTAAGTAGGGAAGAAATAACCAAACCACAATGGACTCAAGGGTTTTTACAGAGGTTCGGCCACCACCTACATCCTCTCTTGCAAGCTCCGCTCGACACTTCGATCTCCGCTCGCGTCATCCGGGCCGGGAGAGAACGCCTTTTACAAAACAAGCTCGACGAACAACCTCGTGAGCTTGACTTTCTTCTCTCACAATCTGAGAGGAACAGTTCGGGCTTTCACCGAAGTCCTTTTTTCTTTACAAACGAATCTTGAGTGGAACACCACTCTCTAAACTTGAGCACACTTGAGTGAGATAGGATTTATGACTAACGTGTGGAAGATTAGAGGCTTTGAGTGTGTTGGGTTTCTCTCTAATGTATTGGACAAGTATGTGTGGGAGAGTTGTATTAAAATGTGCTTTACAACTCTATTTATAAGCACTAGAGAGAATATAGCCGTTGGGGTTGATTGGGTATAAGTTTGTGTAAAATACACAAAATAGAAACTCGCAGGTCCCAATTCTGGATGAGTTGGGTAGACCAGATCGGGTTGAACGGTCGACCGTTAGGCAGTTTTGAACTCAGTTCGGTCGACCAGTTAAGGAACGGTCGACCACCCAACGCTAAGACTTAGATACACTTAAGTGATCAGTCGAACACCGAATAGGGTTCGGTCGACCGAATCACAACAGGCACTTTGGGGTTGACAAAAAATGTTCTATTCGGTCGACCGAATTCCAGTAGGAGATTCGGGTTTGTCAAGAGACAGATATTTGGTCGACCGAACAAGGTCCTCGGTCGACCGATACATGAAATGTATTTGGGGTATTTTTGGTTAATACGAATGCGACCGTTGGGTATATACGACAAAACAAACTGTCTGAAAATACTTGGGACTCGGTCGACCAAAAAGGTCTGAACCGTCGACCGAACTTAGGCAGTTAAACACTACCAGATTATTGATCACTCGGTCGACCGAACGGTCTGTTTCGGACGACCGAATGTGGGCACACAGTTTGGGTTCAGGTTTAGTGTTTTCCGGTCTAAGTTTGGGTGATCTATTGAAGTCCAATTTGTGTAAAATTTTGTGTGTCACTTCTATAAGGAACCTAGTGTGTGGTTGAGTAGTTTTTAGCTCAAGTATGCTCAATTACACTAAGTTCCTAAAGACTCAAAGAAATACAAAATACATGTCTTCAAATGAGCTTGATTACATGTTTTGACTTGATTTCCTTTCTTCCTTGAGTCTTGATCACCTGTACAGGTTAGCGCAAAGCATTATATATGCAATGCAACATGTGTGTTACTCTACATGATCATAATTAAGATTAGGTTGATTAAATCATCAAAACATAGATTAAGGCCAAAATGCCAACAGATGGTTGGGCCCGGATTTAATTGCCAAAATACTCCTTATTAAGGTGTGGAGCTTCTTGATTTTCTCATTGATCCTTTTGGTTTTACATTCGGGTCCTTCTCTTTTTCATCTCTGTCCATAAGTCTTGCAACTTAGTGCTTTTTCCTTTCTTTTGAGTCCTTTTATGCATCTTCTCAAGCGAATTAAACTAGGTTTCCATGTTGTTGGAATTTGGGAAACCTAGTGGGTTGGTGATTGGGGCTTAGGGTGGGTGATAAGACTGTGAATGCATGGGAGGTTGGTGCGGTCAGTTAGGTGGCCGAGAGAAGTTGGAAGGACCACCCAGGGCATTGTTTTGGTTCCATGAAAAGTTAGGGTGGTTCCTCCAACGAGGGTTATATAATGATCAATATTGGTCATTCCTGGATCTATCATAGATACATTAACATGTTCCATCTCAAGAGGAATGGATGCTGATTGGCATCATTTCATGTTTATATTTGTATCTTATATCCATTATATTTCACCTAGACAATGCTATATTACGAGTTTTATGTTTAGTTTTCAGGAATAAATAGGTTTGAAGAGAAGAGTCATGAAAGGACCCAAAAGCAGGAAAAAAAGGCTTAATTGTGAGACCTAGGGATCAAGATGCAAGACAGAAGGACCTGATCGTAAGACAGAAGGACCTAAGAGCAAAACAGGAAACTCCACACCATCATGGGGTGTATTTTGTCAATTCGATTCGGGACGGAGCTCCACTAAACAGGTTAGATGCATCCAAGACCAAGAAACAATCCAAGGAAAGCCCACCAGAAGATCCAAACCGATCTGAAGCTTATAGGCCGCCAATTGGCGGTCTGGAACCGCCAATTGGCGGTCTGATTAAGCCCAGATCCGCCAATCTTCCTCCTGGACTTGTATTATCATGTGTTGATGCTATTTTTGGTATTGGTTTAGTCCCACATCGGGGTATTGTCCCGGATTAGCTTTTCCCATGCTTATAAATAGAACTCTTCACCTCCCTTTGTATCCATCTCTCTCTTTGGTGGTCACCTTCCCTACTAAGAGTGAAGCCTTGAAGCAAAACTCTGGTGGAGGAAGAGCTACTTGTAATTGAGTGAGTTAATAATAGAAGTTTTCCTTTAATTGTGTTGTTTCTCTCTTAGTTTAATTTCCTTCCATATGCATGTTTGCTTGTTTGTTTTGTTTTATGTTTCTTTAATATTTCTTGCTTGATTAGTATAACTTTCATTTCAGTATTATGCTTTCTTTTGCTAATATAGTTAGTGTAATGAGTAGTGAGTAGTTCCATCCCCATTTGGGGGTGGAGAAATATGTGATATAATCATGTAGTGTATTAAGTGTGTGTTATTTTTATCCCTTGAGCTTTATATGATTTCCATAACCATCTAATGGGTCTCCACTCTTATCTTTGATATGCTAATGCTCTTGAATGAAGCTTAGCTTATGCTTTGATTAGTGGACCTATTTTATGGGGAATGATAAGGTTAGGATATGGATGAAGTTAATATTGGAAACACAACTTGTAGTGTATGAGCTCTTGTTGCCTTTACCTTAGCTAATGTCTTGTATGTTTTAATGATGTAGTCTTATCTTAATTCATGTGGAGGCATAGTAGGGTCTAGTCTTTATGCTTGAGTTCATGTAGCTTCATTCCAACTATTGTCTTGTATGTTTTAATGATGTAGTGAAATCTTAATTCATGTGGAGGGAAAGTTGGATGTAGTTTTATGATTTCATGCACTACATGTTATGAAGAGCTTAATGAACACACACACATACACTTCTTTATGTTCACATTATTTCTCTACCCCCTTTGGGGTTTAGTTTTATCGTTTCTTCTCCATCTCATTTCAGCTTTCTAGTGTAGTTTAGTGTAACCAACCTTTCTTCCCATTCTTTACCTCTCGCCTTCGCACAAACCAAGTGTCGACACACCTCCCAGTGGACGACCCGTATTTGCCACCGCTTCAACGCGGTCGTGCACTTGCGGTTAAATATAAAACGATCAATCAAGTTTTTGGCGCCATTGCCGGGGAGGTGCTCTGTCCAGACCTTGGTTTGGACGATTCGAGGGGTTTTTGATTTTTTGTTTTCAGTTTTTCTTAGTTTCAGGTAACGAGAACATCTAGGGGAGGCTACTGGGAAAGTTTGAGCAACAGAAGCCACAAAGCGACCGCCAATCAGCGGTTGGAGACCGCCAATTGCCGGTCTGGTAAGGGCTTCCTGCTCTCAAATTTCTTCTGGTGGTTTATTGCTTTACTTTAGTTATCTGGGAGCCCAATTTTGCATGCTGTGATCTTTAGTGTGCTACCATATTTAATTTCAATCCCCTTTAATCAACTTGGACCATAAAACTCAAAGCAAAAGATTAGACTTCTTGCCATCTAGGTCATGCACCATTGGTAGACCTTGCATGCATTTGTCTTTTCTTTGCTTTACATTTTGTCGTTGATTGCTGGCGTGAGGTACGTGCACCCACATCCCTCATTCATGCATGTTTCGTTCATGCATTAGTTCGTAAGGTGCATCGGGACAAGAGTGAGAGAGTGTTTGATTGGAGCGATTGATTGCTAGATCTAGGATCAAATCGCTACTAAGGAGGGGCTGTCCCACAAAAGATAAGGTGGGGGATTTCATCACCCTTTCCTTGGCCCCAAAAACCACTCTTAATAAAGCCATAACTAAAAGCAAGTAGACATTGGCCCTAGGATTGCGGGCGCACTAGGAGAGTAATCTAGTTGAGACCGTCATGACCTGATCGGCGTTGCCTACCTTGTCGATAGTAGGAGGTACTGGATCTCCGGATATGGTATCACTTGCTGGGCATTGTGGTCCTCGTTGTAGGGAGGTGAGACGTGTCGAGGCTAGTGACCTCGAAGTTAGACGTGTCGAGGCTAGTGACCTCGAAGTCAGGACCCATTGCCTTACATTGTTTGAGCCGTGCTTGCTAGTTAGGCTTCTTCCTGATCCCACTACCCACGCTAGCTCTAGGGATTCTTCCCTCCTCACCTGAGTCCTCTCCTCATCTATTCTCTACGTTTAGTCTCCTCCTCTAGTACACCTTCTGTTGTGTGTTTGTTAGAGTCGAGTCGAGCATTTTATGCGAGGTTGGGCTCGTTCTGGTGAGAGCGCTCGACTCGAGAGAGTGCATTCTGCTGAGATGGACGGTCTTGGTGATCGACCATCTCCGCCTCGTGCTCCGTTGGAGCAAGAGGCCGAGTCGTCTCGAGGTGGTGAAGGAGACCGGGTGCCATACATGGAATACCTCGGTCCACTTCCGCCACCACGTAGACCTCCTTCTCCTCCTCCACTGACTCGAGAGGAAGGGAGATTCGGTCAGGATCGAGTTTTAGGTGCACCACCACCTTTACCTCGACAGGATTGGCCGATGACTTTGTGGGAGCGGACCCATCCTGTTCGGGCCGCGCAGCCTTCTTGCATAGTTGTTCCCCCTGCTCGCGGGAACAACTATGAGCTGAAACCTCAATATGTGAGCATGCTTCCAACCTTTACTGCCAATAAGGAGGATCCGTATATCGTTATACGCGAATTCGAGGAAGTATGCTCCATGTTCAAGCTTCAACAGCTTGACGAGGATTCAGTCCGGTTGAGGATGATTTCTTTCGCCTTGAAGGATAATGCGAAGAAATGGATGTATAGCCTCCCGGCGAGCTCGATTCGGTCATGGGATGACTTTGTGACCGTCTTTCTGAAGAGATTTTTCCCTCAAAGGAAAACTCAACAGATACGGCACCAGATACATCAAATGTATCAGACCGAGACCGAATCGTTTCATGGTTTCTTTGAGAGGTTCAAGGACCTTCTCCAGCAGTGCCCTCATCATGGATTTAAGTTATGGCAGCTGTGCCAAATTGTTTATGAGGACATCAACTACAACACCCGCACATTGTTGGAGTCGATGTGTCAGGGTGACTTCCAAATGAAACCCATCGAGGAGGCATGGGACACTTTGGAGGCTATGGCTGAGCGTACCTTTGAGTGGGACACCATGAGAGAGCCACCAACTGCCAGGTCTTCTGGTCGAGGTGGATCATATCATGTTGAGTCGACTATCGTGTCTGAGGCGAAAATGGCTGCTCTCATGCGTAGGATAGAGAGTTTGGAGATGGACCGAGCTCCTGTAGCTCAGGTCGCTGCTCCCGGGTGTACTAGGTGTGGACTTACGGGCCATGATGACTTGGAATGCGCTTACGCTCCAAGGGATACTGAGCATGCAAATGCGATGTATCAACAGCGGCCCCGTAACGACCCGTACAGTCACTCCTACAACCCGGGATGGCGTAACCATCCTAACTTCTCTTGGGGGTCTAGTGGAGGCCACGGTCAGAGCTCGCACGCTCAACCTCCACCTTATCAACCTCCACGCCCATCGGCGACTTACCAACCCCCACATCAAAGGTCTCAGCACCATAATTACCAACCTGGTCAGGCCTCTTCGTCGGGTTATTCTAACCAGACTCCACCACCCCAGCAGATTGACCCTAAGGACTCTACCCTTGAACAAACCCTTCAAACATTCATGCAGAGCACTCAATCCATGTTTGCGGCCATCAATAATTCGGTCAAAGCATTGGAAATGCAAGTTAGCCAGTTGGCTCATCAGCTCCATGAACGCGAGAATGGTCAGTTACCGAGTCAACCTGTGGTTAATCCCAGGGGTCAGCCTGCTAATACCAGGTAAAATGTACACAATGTTGAAAGTGACCCTTCCCAACATGCTAATGTTGTTCATACCTTGAGATCGGGAAGGGTTGTTGACAACAATGTGAAAATGCCGGAAGCCAACCCTGTTGGCGAGACTTCCGAGGAGAGTCTTGAGCCTGTCAAGGAACCTAATTCTGAGACTCCTCCTCGTGATTCTTATGTCCCCAAGGCACCATTCCCTTATCGGTTGACTAAAAAACGTGATGAGCATTGGGATAAGATCGTTGAGGTACTTAGGCAAGTAAAGGTGAACATCCCGTTGTTGGACGTTGTTCACCAAATGCCACCGTATGCCAAGTTCCTCAAGGACCTTTGCACCACCAAGAGAAAAACAAATGTGCCCAAAAAGGCCTTTTTAACCGCCAATGTGAGCTCCATATTGACACAACCCATGAATGTCAAGTACAAGGACCCAGGTTGTCCAACTGTCTCTTGCATGATTGGGAATGTGACCATCTCAGTCTATGTCAACCTTGGGATAGGCGATCTTAAACCAACGAGGACAACCCTCCAGTTGGCTGATAGATCCGTCAAAATCCCACGAGGGAGTGTGGAGGATGTCCTTATCAAAGTGGGTGAGTTCGTATTTCCAGTTGATTTCATCATCTTGGATACCGAACCCGTGTCCAACCCACAAGGACAGATTCCTGTGATCCTTGGGAGGCCATTTCTTGCGACATCTAATGCTTTGATCAATTGTTGCAATGGCTTGATGAGGTTGTCTTTTGGAAACCTCACGGCGGATTTCAACATCTTCACTCTTGGTAAGAAACCTGGGCTCTTCGACGACACTGTCGGAGCCAATTTCATCCAGGACACGGATGAGCCTGATTCATTAAGCATGTTCGACTCACATCGACATATTATTGAGGTGCCTAATGATCAGGTTGCGAGTGAAGAGGATCTTGAGGAATCCGCCAGCATATCTCTGGACGAGGAGGCACATCTGGGTGCTTGCTCCTCTTACCCCGTGGCCCTTGAGCCACTTGAAAGTAACTCTGAATCCGAAAAGGACCCACCTCTGGTCGAGCTTAAACCGTTCCCCGATAACCTAAAGTACATCTTTTTAGGGGATAATGAGACCTTGCCACTCATTATTGCTTCTGATCTTGAAAAAGATCAAGAGGTTGCCCTCAAAAGAGTACTCTTTGAAAACAAAGAGGCAATCGGGTGGTCCTTGAAGGATATCAAGGGAATTAGCCCTGGTATTGTTCAGCATCGGATCCACATGGAAGAGGATTCTCGGCCCCACAGGGATCCACAACGGAGATTGAATCCTGTACTGAAGGAAGCCGTCCGAAAGGAGGTTCTTAAGTGCTTGGATCATGGCATAATCTATCCTATCTCTGATAGTTCGTGGGTGAGTCCTGTCCATGTGGTTCCCAAGAAGTCAGGCGTGACGGTTGTGGAGAATGAGCATAATGAGCTTATCCCGACACGCCTGCAAACTGGCTGGCGAGTTTGCGTTGATTATCGCAAGCTCAATGCGGCTACGCGGAAAGATCATTTCCCGTTGCCATTCATTGATCAGATGTTGGAATGGTTGGCCGGACATGAGTACTATTGTTTTCTTGATGGATACTCCGGTTACAACCAAATTCCCATCGCCCCCGAGGACCAAGAGAAAACCACATTCACTTGTCCCTTTGGCACGTTTGCCTACCGTCGCATGCCCTTTGGGTTATGCAATGCGCCGGCAACGTTTCAGAGGTGTATGATCAGCATCTTCTCCGATATGGTTGAGCGTTTCCTTGAGATCTTCATGGACGACTTTTCCATATTTGGCGCTTCCTTTGATGAGTGCCTTCATCACTTGAGCCTTGTCCTCAAGCGATGCCGTGAGAAGAACCTCGCTCTCAATTGGGAGAAATGTCACTTCATGGTGAAGCGAGGGATTGTACTTGGACATGTGGTCTCAAGTAGGGGAATTGAGGTCGATCCCGCCAAACTGGGTATCATTGCTAATCTCCCACCGCCACGTAATGTGAAAGATATCCGCGCCTTTTTGGGGCATGCTGGATTCTATCGGCGGTTCATTCGGGATTTTAGCAAAATTGCTCGACCTCTCACCACCTTGTTGGCTAAGGATGCCATTTTTGAGTTCACACCGGATTGCCACCATGCCTTTTTGACCTTGAAGAAAGAGTTGACTTCAGCTCCCATTATTAAGGCACCGGTGCGGACAGAACCCTTTGAGTTAATGTGTGATGCATCTGACTTCGCTGTGGGAGCAGTGCTTGGGCAACGATTGGACAAATTGCCTCATGTGATCTACTATGCCAGTAGAACACTCAATGATGCCCAATTGAACTAAACTGTGACCGAGAAGGAATTCTTAGCGATCATATTTGCTTTGGAGAAATTACGGTCGTACTTGATTGGCTCCCACATGATTATCTATTCGGATCACACAGCCATCAAACACCTCATGGCGAAGAAAGATGCAAAATCCCGACTCTTGAGATGGATCTTGTTGTTACAGGAATTCGATCTCGAGATTCAAGACAAAAAAGGGTGTGAAAACGTTGTAGCTGACCACTTGTCTCGTCTAGAGACGACCAACCCACAAGACCAAATCATTGACGATAAATTTCCTGACGAGCAGTTGTTCACGATCGAAGATAACCCTTGGTTTGCCGACATCGTGAACTACCTCGTGACCGAGCAACTTCCTGTGGGTTGGTCAAAATCTGACCAATCCAAATTTAGATCGTATGTCAGATTCTTTCACTGGGACGACCCCTACCTATTCAAATACTGCTCTGACCAAATTTTCAGGCGGTGCGTCCCAGATTCCGAGTTCCAAACTGTACTCCACTTCTGTCATTCTAAGGCATGTGGAGGACACTTTGGAGCAAAGAAAACTGCTGCCAAGGTGCTCCAATCTGGATTCTACTGGCCCACTCTTTTCAAGGATGCTTACAACTTTTGTAAGCAATGTGATAGGTGCCAGCGCCTTGGCAGGATTGGTCGACGTGACATGATGCCTTTGCAAAATGTCCTTGTTGTCGACATCTTCGATGTGTGGGGCATCGATTTCATGGGTCCCTTCCCGAACTCGTTCGGGAATGTTTACATTCTGGTGGACGTTGACTATGTGTCTAAGTGGGTTGAGGCTATACCCACAAAGACCAATGACAACAAGGTGCTCACCAAATTCTTGAGGGACATTTTTGCGCGATTTGGTACTCCTCGTACCATAATCAGCGATAGGGGTACCCACTTTTGTAATCACTCCTTTGAAGCGCTTATGAGGAAATATTCGATCACCCACAAGCTTGCGACCCCATACCATCCGCAAACTAGTGGGCAGGTCGAAATCTGTAACCGTCAATTAAAGCAAATTCTTGAGAAGACGGTTAGTTCCTCGAGGAAGGATTGGTCTACCAAGTTGAATGACGCGTTGTGGGCTTTCCGCACCGCGTACAAGACCAATTTGGGTATGTCCCCATATCGGGTAGTGTACGGCAAGGCTTGTCACCTACCCGTCGAGCTTGAGCATCGAGCTTTTTGGGCGATCAAGAACCTGAATATAGATCTTGATCAAGCAGGAGTACAACGTAAGCTCGACATTGTGGAATTAGAAGAGCTACGCAATGATGCGTACGAGAATGCCAAAATTCATAAGTCCCGAGCCAAGATGTTTCACGATCGCATGATTACGCGAAAGGTGTTTACGGCCGGGCAGAAGGTGTTGCTCTACAATTCCCGGCTTCATCTATTTGCGGGTAAGCTCCATAGTCACTGGTCTGGCCCGTTTATTGTCCAAACTGTTTATCCTCATGGAGCGGTTGAGCTCTTGAATACAGGGAATGGGGACGTGTTCAAAGTTAATGGACAACGCCTCAAACCCTACTTGGAGGGGGCACCAGCCGAAGTCGAGGAGGTCATGTTCCTTCATGAACCTCCCTCGCACTCAACCATTCATGCTCCCACATGAGTGGTTGAGCGTTCATTTGTACATAGTTAAAAAAAAGAAAAAAAAACTCCTTCAGTGAGCATCGATTGTTGTGGGCCCCAACCCTTGAGTATTTGGGCCCCTATTCTTTCATGTATTTGTATCCCTTCCTTAGCATCTCACAGGTTTTAAGGGAATTTGGGTTGTGTCCATCAACATAGCCATGAACTCCCCTGTGTACTTCATGTTGGTGAGAAATTTTCCTTTTTCATGCATAAATCCATGTAGTTTCATGCTCACATTCATTGAGGACAATGCATGAAGTAGGTGTGTGTGTGGGGGGGGGGTGTTTTACGTGTGTACATAGTCGAGTCTTTTCTTTTGATTTTGCTTTCTTTTGTTTGCATTGTTAGGGTCATGTTAGTGTGCTGCATTTAATATCGATATATCTGTTTGCCATGATCCTTGGGTGACTTGTCTTCTTTTGCTTGCCTAGTGCTTCAAAATTTTCACATTTCTTTCAAAATCTTCATGTGTTTACGAATGAAAATGTTTTTGTAGGTTTTGCGTGTGTTTAGCATGTGCAAAAATGTTGAGAGGCAAAGTAAAAAGAAAGCTCTCATAAGTGTCTTGAACTTGACGCATTAGGATTTCTAATTTACTGGCTTTAGGTCTTATCGAGTCGTTAGGATGCACCCCGGTTTTCCCTCGGGGGGCGTGTAATCATAGGGTTTCAGTGCTCAAACATTCAAACAGTCCACCCTGAACCTAGTGCGTCAATAATTCGTGTTTGTTAATTTAGGAAGTTTGTTGTAGTCAAGGACCCTCTTAATCTTGTTGTGAGACATTAGTGTAGGGGTTTTGGTTCATGTGTAGATAAGAAATAAGTGAGTAGATGTTCTCTCTTCTGGCACGGCTCCTATCACTCGGGAAAGTAGGTCTGAGGGGACTTTGTGCCTGGTGCTTTCGAGTCATCTGACTTGGGATGCGCCGACCGAACTCCCGTTACACGGGTGGTAGGGATTGCCCTATGTGGAGATTTGGGGAAAGGTGTACGTGATTGTGTAAGTCCTCATGGGAAATGATGCACGAAACCTGACCTTGGGAGAACGAAGCTCCAACTAATAAAAAGAAAAAAAAGGAAACAAAATGTGGAAAGAAACAAAAAGAAAAAAAAATGGTAATGCAAATAAGAACCTTAATGGACCTTACACTTTGTATCACTTGAGGATCTTGAGGTTGTCCATGTCTTTCACTTAATTCCTTATTTAACTAACACGAATGGTTCATTAAGTTAGGTGTGTGGACTGATTACCTATATAGAGTCGGCCCGTAGGATTACCGCGTCCAATGATCGACAACATATGTCCTACGAGTCGAGTGTCTAGATTGAATAATGCATCTTGTTCGGATTTTGTGGGTATATCCGCTGAAAACCCTAAGGAGACAACACTCCTCCTTGGCAACAAGGAGGTTTAACGGCTTGTTGCATGTGCTAAGTGCAACCGTGATTCCTACGAAAGTGAGTTAGGATTTCTTGTTTTTCGTATGCTTTTTCTTTTCTTTGTTTTGCTCGAGACTAGCAAAAACTTAGGTGTGGGGGTATTTGATTGGCATCATTTCATGTTTATATTTGTATCTTATATCCATTATCTTTCACCTAGACAATGCTATGTTACGAGTTTTATGTTTAGTTTTCCGGAATAAATAGGTTTGAAGAGAAGAGTCATGAAAGGACCCATAAGCAGGAAAAAAGGACTTAATTGTGAGACGTAGGGACCAAGATGCAAGACAGAAGGACCTAATCGTAAGACAGAAGGACCTAAGAGCAAAACAGGAAACTCCACACCATCATGGGGAGTATTTTGTCAATTCGATTCGGGTCGGAGCTCCACTAAACAAGTTAGATGCATCCAAGACCAAGAAACAATCCAAGGAAAGCCCACCAGAAGATCCAGACCGATCTGAAGCTTATAGGCCGCCAATTGGCGGTCTGATTAAGCCCAGATCCGCCAAGCTTCCTCCTGGACTTGTATTATCATGTGTTGATGCTATTTTTGGTATTGGTTTAGTCCCACATCGGGGTATTGTCCCGGATTAGCTTTTCCCATGCTTATAAATAGAACTCTTCACCTCCCATTGTATCCATCTCTCTCTTTGGTGGCCACCTTCCCTACTAAGAGTGAAGCCTTGAAGCAAAACTCTGGTGGAGGAAGAGCTACTTGTAATTGAGTGAGTTAATAATAGAAGTTTTCCTTTAATTGTGTTGTTTCTCTCTTAGTTTAATTTCCTTCCATATGCATGTTTGCTTGTTTGTTTTGTTTTATGCTTCTTTAATATTTCTTGCTTGATTAGTATAACTTTCATTTCAGTATTATGCTTTCTTTTGCTAATATAGTTAGTGTAACGATTAGTGAGTAGTTCCATCCCTATTTGGGCGGTGGAGAAATATGTGATATAATCATGTAGTGTATTAAGTGTGTGTTATTTTTATCCCTTGAGCTTTATATGATTTCCATAACCATCTAATGGGTCTCCAGTCTTATCTTTGATATGCTAATACTCTTGAATGGAGCTTAGCTTATGCTTTGATTAGTGGACCTATTTTTATGGGGAATGATAAGGTTAGGATATGGATGAAGTTAATATTGGAAACACAAGTTGTAGTGTATGAGCTCTTGTTGCCTTTACCTTAGCTAATGTCTTGTATGGTTTAATGATGTAGTCTTATCTTAATTCATGTGGCGGCATAGTAGGGTCTAGTCTTTATACTTGAGTTCATGTAGCTTCATTCCAACTATTGTCTTGTATGTTTTAATGATGTAGTGAAATCTTAATTCATGTGGAGGGAAAGTTGGATGTAGTTTTATGATTTCATGCACTACATGTTGTGAAGAGCTTAATGAACACACACACATATACTTCTTTATGTTCACATTATTTCTCTACCCCCTTTGGGGTTTAGTTTTATCGTTTCTTCTCCATCTCATTTCAGCTTTGTAGTGTAGTTTAGTGTAACCAACCTTTCTTCCCTTTCTTTACCTCTCGCCTTCGCACAAACCAAGTGTCGACACACCTCCCAGTGGACGAGCCGTATTTGCCACCGCTTCAACGCGGCCGTGCACTTGCGGTTAAATATAAAACGATCAATCAGATGCACACTCGCCACCTACATAACCTATCCTACCACATAGATGACAAGGAACTGGACCAGATGCAGACATATGTGACACACCTTGCTGATTTTGGAGCTCAATCGAATCCATACGGTGCATTAAGGCCGCCATGCGCGTCTCGGTGGCCGTAGTGGTATCGATAACAAATGCAACACCTGATCTAGTCGAGTATGCATTTGAGATCATTGCTCCTATGCTAGATGATGGTGATGGTTCCCTCACACTTTCCCACTACATGGTCTTCTCAGCAAGGTCTTCTAGGCAAGCCAATACCTCCCTTTCATCCTTTCCTAAGAACCCTCCTTGACACATGGACTCAAGGAGCGTTTGGGACAGAATGTGAAGACCCTCGTAGACAATATGACAATGGCACCACAACTTTATGCCATGGTGAGGTACGAGGATAGTAGCTCCTTGAACCTCTCTATGTATGCATATAATGATTCAGTCTCATGTTGATAAAATGAATTGATTTCGTTCTTCAATTTTTGAGCCTGATGATTTGGAAAGTACTTCTTGATGAATGCATATTGGAATTCATCCCAAGTCCTAAAGGCATTTGCCTTGTTGCTGTACAACCACTTCTTGGCATCATCCTTTAGTGCAAAGGGGACAAGCCTAAGATGAATGGAGTCTGTGCTAAGTTTTGCAACTTGAACATAGCACAAACCTTCTCAAATTTCCTGAGAAAGATATAGGGGTCACCCTTCCCAGTGAAGTGAGGGAGCATGGAGATAAACTGAGGCTTAACCTCAAAGTGGTTCCCATTCACCTCTGGCAATATGATGCAAAAAGGTAGAGTAGTACGACTCGGATAGCATCGATCGCGCAGGGGGATGAGAGCTTGGGGAACCAGGCGATGAGATTGTAGATCCCCACCTTCTGGACCAGAAGGTGGTGTGAATCCAAAATCTAGGTCACCCTCGTGTGGTTGATGACCGGTCATGGTCCCAGGACTTTCTAGAACATGGGACGAGGATGCGTTTGAAAGGTCAACAATAGAGAATAAATCGATGTCGAATCTCGTCAAATGACCCTCAGTGTCTCGTGACCACAATGACCAAAAAGGTGGTGTGCATCCAAAATCTAGGTCACCCTCGTGTGGTTGACGACAGGTCATGGTCCCAGGACTGTGTAGAACATGGGACGGGGATGCGTTTGAAAGGTCAACAATCAAGAATAGATCGATGTCGAATCTCGTCAAATGACCCTCAGTGTCTCGTGACCACACTGGCATGCACAAAGATTCACCCACACGAGTCAGACGAAATAGTAAGAAAACTTTTTTTTAAACCTAAAGCAAAATGTGCATAGAGGAGATGTGGGGTGACACAGATGAGAGGGAATGACTCAGGAGAGAAGGGAAGATGTCCTGATGCTACGGCGAGTGGGTATTGGTAGAAGCATACAAGAAAATAAGGCTCAAACAACCTAAGGTCACTATATGTCCTTATAGCTAGACAATGCCTAACTGCGAGGTCACGCAACCTCAACACGCATCACCTCCCTACAAAGAGGACCACAAAGCCCAGTAACTGAGCCAAGACCCGGAGATCTCGTCTCTCCGACTATCGACAGAGTGGGCGACGCCAATCAAGCCATGACGACCGCGACCGGATCACTCCCCTAAGGCACCCGAGATCCTTAGGGGCCAATGTCTACTTAATTTTAAAATTAAGCTCTTGATTAGTGTGATTTTGGGGGCAGAGGATAGGGTGATGAAATCCCCCACCTTATCTTATATGGGACAACCCCTCCTTAGTAGCTTTTTGAAGTCTTAATCTAGAAATCAACTCTCCAAACAAATGCTCAACTCACACTTGTTGCAATGCAATTCCTACTAACTAATGCATGGTCATACCAAATGTATTAATGAGTGCAGGAGATGCGTACCTCACGCCAGCACTCAACAACTGAAAGTAAAGCTAAAAAAAGACAAACTACGGGACTAAGTGAAGTATATGATGCATGACCTAACAAGCAAGAATGTATAATCTTTTGCTTTGGATTTTTGGGTCCAAGTTGCTTAAAAGAGGATTGATTATTGATCTGGGGGCAAACTACAAGTCAAAACATGCCAAATTGAGCCCCAGACCACTATATTAGATGTACCAACAAACTAAAGAAAGTAGGAAATTGTAGCTCACCAGTCCGCCAGTTGGCGGTCTCTGTAGCTATGTTCCCCTCCAAACTTCTCTTGGTTCCTTCCATTGAGCCTCAGAGTCTCCTGAAACAAAGAAGACTACAAAACAAAAAAACCACTTGAATCGTCCAAACCAGAGTCTAGACTGGCACCTCCCCAACCACGATGCCAAAAACATGTTTAAACGTTGTAAGTTTAGACTGGAAGTGCAAAACCGTCGGTGAAGACGGGGCAAGTACGGTTTGATCCGCGGGAGGTGAGTAGCTTCTGGTTTGTCCAAAATCAAATGGAGTATAAAGGGAGAAGAGATTTGAATATGCTAATCTAAGCTACACTAAACTAGTAAGAAGAAATGCGAAAGAAAGCAACAACGAGTGATTCAAACTAAACTAAAAAAACTTAATGCAAAGCTGCAAATCAAGAAGAGAGACCCCTAAGGGTGGAGTGAGTGCACACATGCAATAAGATGGTGATGAATGCATTCAAAAGGAACAAATGTAGGTAGTTCTTTCCTGTATAGGAAATGTCTAATGATTATGGGAAAACCTATCAACTCAGTCACTAACCTAGTTGATTAACATTCACATACACAAGTTGGTTATTTCAGAACCTAAACAAGCATGCCATAAACACAAAAAAGACAACATAACAAATAAAATTTTATTTAGTTTTCAGACTCACAATACAAGTAGCATCTCTCAACTTGAGTTTTTGCTCCAAGGCTTGACTCTAAGTAGAGGGATTAGCCACGAAGCATGTAGTGTAATACAAGAGAAGAGGAATAGTTCTATTTATAGTCATAGAATTAGGTAACCAGGGACAATCCCCTGATGTGGGACTAATGCACTACTAAAAATAGACATAAAACACTCTAATACATGATCCGCCCAAATCTTATCAGATTTGGAGATGACCTAACCGCCAATTGGCGGTCTATTCACTCTGGATCGGGTCTGGATTTGGAGTGTGGTTGTCTGACTTGCTTTATTTGGGTGTGATGCACCCGAGTTGGTTGTTGGAGTTTAGGCCCGAATTGAATTGCCAAAATACTCCTCACGATAATGTGGAGTTTCTTGATTTGTTTATTAGTCCTTTTGGATTACATCTGGGTCCTTCTCTCATGGGTGCTCAGGAATTTTGGGTATTCGGGAGAAGGATACTTGGGTGGGAATCATGTATAAGAATTAGAATAAGAATTCTCTCCCCACGAATCCATCCCTCTCGGGTTGTACGCGGATGCATAAAGGTCATATTGAGCATTTTGGAAAAATATGTGCTCATACTCAGGCACTGGGTGAGCATAAGGACATTCCCCGAAAACATGACCAATCAACCCGCAATAGTCACACGGTACAACTACTGGAGCTACCGGTGCACTCATGTCATATACCACATGCATGAAAGAGGCCAAAAGTCGGCGTCTCTCTCATATTACCCCAATATGAAGATTTCTCAGCCACACAATTAAGATTGTCCCAACCATACGGGTGTTTGTTTGATCCACCCCAGGCTGCATGGGTCCAGAATACTAGGGAGAACGGTCTGGTTCCAACAATGATATGGATGTTCGCCCATGTAATCATTCATCTCGACAAAGAACTCTTGAGTCAACCACTCTCATCATCACGTGGCGAAGCTCACAAAAATTGCTCATCTCGACCCCGAAACAATAACAAAGAGTGTAAAGGGGAGGAGACTAGAACGTAAAAGTAGGTGAGAAGAAGATGACTCAGAGGAGAAGGGAAGAATCCATAAAACTAGCATGGGTAGAGGGTGAGGGTAGAAGCCTAGTCTAGCAAACACGGCTCAAACAAGTTTAGGTTGGCTATGAGTCCTTACAGTTAGACGACGCCTAACTACGAGGTCACACGGCCTCAACATGCCTCACCTCCCTACGATGAAGACCACAAAGCCTAGCAAGGCAGCCAAAATCCGGAGATCTCGTCTCTCTTACTATCGACAATGTGGGCAACGCCGATCAGGCTATGACGGTCGTGGCCGGATCACTCTCCTAATGTGCCCAATTCCTAATGACTAATGTCTACTTGATTTAGATTAAGGCTTCACGTGAGTGTGGTTTTTGGGGCTAAGGAAGGGGTGATGAAATCCGCCACCTTATTTTTAAGACTATAGGTGGTGCCCCTTAAAAATGTTTTGAAATCTTAGGCTAGCAAGCAACTCACCAAATAAGCACTCACCTCACTCTTACTACAACACACCTTACTAACTAATGCCTGATCTAACCATGCATGAATGAGAGAACGGGTCACATACCTTACGACATCAATTAACAACAAGAATGTAAAGAAAAGAAAAGACAAGTGCATGCAAGGTCTACAAATGATGCATGACCTAGATGACAATTACACTAGTGTAAAAAATCCATATACGTCGAATATACAGTGGTATATACGATGGATTTTTGCGATCCAAGTGTCTGACGTATATTCAACCGACGTCTATACCCTTGTGTATAGACGTCGGCTATATACGACCGACGTCTATACAATGTACAGTGTATAGACGTTGGTCATATATAGCTGACGTCGATTCTACCTTTAATTTACCAAACAAAAACATTATGCCTGTTATACAGCCTATAATAGGCACCCAACCTCTAAAGTGCCCCAAGTGCCAATCTTTTGACCGATAACAGCGTAGAGCAAGCCCAAGTCGCCCAAGTGACCAAAATTGTTCGCATTTGTTTGTAGAGGAGTGATGGAGTACATCAACAAGAACAACAAAAAAATGGCCGATGTGGGACTAAACGTTTACGACCTATAGACGTCGGATATATAGGGTGACCGACGTCTATACATAACGTACAACCTATAGACGTTGGCCACGCTATACGTCCGACGTCTATACATCTAAATAACAATAATAAGAAAAGTACAACCTATAAACTCTATACATCCGACGTCTATACATGGGTAAATAGTAAAAAAACATTGCAACCATCTTTTGACCATTAAATATATATATATATATATCTCACTTGCATTTTGTAGTGTGGTACCAAACTCCCATTTAGAAGTAAAGTAGTGGTGGAGTACTTCCACTCCACCAACAAAAAACTTTCTCCAATGTGGGACTAAACTTCAACACTTATGACCATACACACACATGTGATAGTTACATTGATGTAACTATTTTTAAAACAATCCAAATAATTCACATTATTCTTATACAAAATAAATCCACATAAATTCTTACACGAAATAAATCTCAAAAACTAAATCCACATAAATTCTTACACGAAATAAACAAATAATACTTTTCTACTTGCAGGAGGTATAGACATCGGTTATAGTAATAAAACTGACGTTTATACAAACCTATAGACGTCAGATGTTTTTATATCCGACGTCCATTTTGTGACGTCTATTGTGCATTCTGCACTAGTGTTAGTCTAATCTTTTGCTTTGAGTTTTAGGGTCCAAGTTGTCTTAACAAGGGGTCATGCAAGCCAAATTAATTTCTGACACTAAAACATAGCATGCATTGCAGTAATAGTGAAAGGAATGAACTAGAAATATGCAAAGGAAGCTACACCTGAAACATAAATTAAAAAAACTCACCAAATCCGGCACTGACGGATGGAAATCCACTACTGGCGGCTCTTCTAGGGATTCAGGTCCCCAGAATTCACCAGTGGGCTTCTAAGTCGTAGTAGGTCCTCTTGTTCACTTGTGACCCCATTCCAGTAACCAAAACAAAAAATAAATGAAAAAACAAAGAAAAACGACACAGGAATTGTGAACTCAACTATGAAAACAACACTCCCTGGCAACGACGCCAAAAATTTGATTGAATCAGTTAAAATAACCGCAAGTGGATGGTCGCGTTGAAGCGGTGGCAGATACGGGTCTGTCCACAAGGAGCGTGTGTGAGTCGGATTCACTATACTCGAGTGGGGGAGAAAAAGAGAGAGATGTGATCGAAATTAAACTACAATGAGTGGGAAATCAGAAAAAACGATATATAAAACTAAACCCCTCAAGGGTAGAGAGAAAGCGAATATGAAAATGTGTGTTGTTTGTGTGTTCAAATGTGGTCATCAAAACATGTGACATGAAATTCATAAAACTCACATCCAACTTTGCATCTACATGAAATAAAATAAAACATTATCATTAAAACATACAAGAAAATAATTTAAATGAAGCAAATATGTTTACATGCATAATGACTCAAATCCAACTATGTCTCCACATGAAATAAGATTTATCACAATCATTAAAACATATAAGACGTTAATTTGGATAAAGCCAACATGAGCACATGCATGCACATGTCTTGTTTCCTTCTTCCACTCCATCATTATCCTAACCTCATCATTCCCCATAATATAAGCCCACTAATCTAAGCATGTTCTAAGCTTCATTCAAGAGCATTAGCACATCAAAGATAAGAGTGAAATCATGTACGCTCAAAAGATAAAGATTAACACACACACAAATCCATCATATGATCAAAGCACCTTCTTCTCCACTCCCCTGAAAGAAATGTAGAATGATCAAAGCACCTTTTTCTCCACACACACTACTCTCTACTCATCTCTACACTAAAGAAAGCATGAAAAAAGCATAAACCCATGAAAGAAATATAGAAGACTAGATTAAACAAACATCAAACACAAACAAAATTGCATAAAATGGAAAACATCAACATAAAGAACAAGAACTAAAATAGATTAAGAAATAAAAAATACAAAGATTTTCTCCTCTCAACCCCCTCATTACACTATAAAATAGGAAACGAAAAATTGTAGTAATTGGGTAAGGAGGAAGAAGAAGAAGTAGAGGAGGGATTGCAATGGTTTATATAGACTAATACATGGTTAGAATATACTGGAAATAATCGTACGACTCCAAATCACATCTGATGGTCCGGGAATGCTCCAAACCGAATATCTGACCCACGATCAAAATTGAGATCCATTGGACCTATTTGATTTGCCAGTGGCAGATCAAATGGATCCGATCGGGTTGAATTTTTTTGTGTTGCTTTATTTCTTTATTGGCACGTGGGGTGAAGTCCCTGTCTGCGGTCTCAAATCACTTTGAGTTTAATTGGTGAAATACTGATATGATTCAAGTCATATGTCACCATATTTTGCACTTCACAATCAGGTCCCTCCGGGTTTGCACTTGGGTCCTTCCTGATATGCAATCCAATCCTTGTGCATTACAAATAGGTCCAGAACCTTCCAAATTAGTCCATACTAGTTACATTTAGGTCATTTTTGCATCATTCCTCTTCTTTACTACCTAATTCCTGAAACACTACCAACAACAACTCGAGTAGCACAATATTGGGGTAAAATAAAAGACATATAACATGAATATGATGCATGATATGCTACTAATCAACGCCCAAGATTGGGTCACTCACACGTGGATGAAGGTTTTATGAATTTAAATGACTAATAACAATGATTGACATCACAAACAGGTAAAGATCTCAATAGAATCAAATACTATGACAAGTAATATATATTATTTATATATATATGAAGATAAAACAGTGATAACTAACTCCATATTGACATAGTAATTTAACACATAACTGTAAGTATTTTCATACTAATCAACATAAACATGTGCAAGGTAGGATATATTACAAATAATGCTAAAAATCAATATTTCAATTGTATAATGAATATCAAGCAAGTGAATCTATAAAATGCAACGTGAGATAGAAATAATTTCCTCCTTTTTTAGCATATTGTAAAATGTCACATGATATTAAATTCCAAGGTTTGCTTCTATTTCAACAAATCAACACCGAATGAAATAATCGTGGGGATTTTCAACCTTCATGTCTCTAATACTATAATCATGAATATATAGTGCACGGATTTTGAGATAGATGGATGACAAGAAATCAATACAAGTATGAGCAGTAATAAGACTAAAGTACGGATTGGTGGTATATATACGTAGTTGGTAGCAAGTACAAAATTCTTTCAGCATGGATAATGACATCGTAAAATAATGCATACAAGATCTAAAAGAAATTTGTACATTCATGATTGATATCAACATCTAAAGCCACTACAGGAAGAAAACAAATCAAATAACAACGTCATAAAAGCTTGATTTCGATTGACATAACTAGTAATCAAAACAACCGCTCATAACATATGTATTATAAACATTTTTGTCAATCATATTATTGACATTTTATTTTATGATATTAACTCTCTTTTTTTCTTCAAATCAACAGCAATAGTTTTAAGGATGCACGATACATACATGATATTGAATTCCATACCTCCGTTTCACGCTCCACTAAGTCGATCTGCAAATCAACTGTCCACCAAGTCGATCCATGAGTTGATAAAATTTTCCCACGACCATCATCTTCTATTGGTTAGGCAAGACGCATGATCGTGCTGATAACTTGTTATAAAATAAAGCTTTGTTAAATATAGAAAGACATTCATATTTGAAGAGAAAATGAATCTTTTCATTACCTCAAGTACAATACAATAAGCCTATATATAGTTAAATGACATATATGTTACAACATAATGAATGACAATAATACACTTGAATGAGACATACATTGTACATCAATGAGTAGGTTACAATAGTGATAAATGTAGAATATGTAACATCAAATGTCCAGGTGATTCATCCATTAGATATTATCATTTCATAACAATTTCTATGCTTTCCAAGAGCACACAAAATCCTAAGTATATGTATACCAAAAGGTCAAAAAAAATTAAGAGATCTAATTTTTATTCTTTTGAGTGTGAGTATGCAACTCACACGAATATCGTGTGGTTGTGGTAATCACATTATGAGCTTTAGTCTCAAACTATTATCTAAATTTTTGGTTCATCAAAATGATTCCCAGCGATGTTCACTTACAATTATAATTGTTGCCTAGATCTTTATGGCCATTCAAATATATTCTTTGTATAAATAAATGTAAGCACTTCACTGACGTAATCTTAATTTTTTTGAACTTACAAATCGGTGAAATTTGACATAAGCAGTTGCCGGTTTTAAAAAGGATATTTTTTTAGACTAATAATTTTGAATATTTTTTAAGACGTACCTTGAGTTGGAGAAGACTCTTCAGCTTTATTAAGAACATATCTAATCTTCAAAAATATTCTACATTAATGCAAGTTCAACATCGTAATCAAGGATACAAACATTATTACCCACAAAATCATGAGAGAGAAACAACCATCACAGAAAATATATTATTAACTGAAATATCTGATTTAAACATACAAAGATGTGAAGATCGAACAGTTAGAAAGAAAACGCACCAAGAATGGAAGTAGAACTTGTATTAATTTTATATTAATTGATAAGTACCAAGAAGCAAAATGTGAGTGTTGGTGGATATTTGCCTATTTGGAACTTATTTAATGAGTTATTTTACATTAATTAACACGAGCAATAAGAAATGAACCAAAGAACGTCCATTCCCAAAAGCAAAAATTCGACTTCAAATTAATATATTATTACTAATGCTGGCAATAAGAACTGAACCTATTACTTCACATTCACAAAACAAAATATATGATTTTGCCTTGTTGCTTAGATGCTACGGTAACAAAGTATCAACAAAAACCATTAGAAGCCGAATTTTTTTATTGTAATCAAATTATAATACGAATTTCAATATTTAGGTAAAAGAAGGAGAGATTTCGAGATCTACTCCCCTCGGACCAGCCAAGCCCAAGGCGTCCCCCAACCCTCGGACCAGCCACCTCTGAGGGGTGACTAATTGATCGTTTTATATTTAACCGCAAGTGCACGACCGCGTTGAAGCGGTGTCAAATACGGGTCGTCCACTGGGAGGTGTGTCGACACTTGGTCTGTGCGAAGGCGAGAGGTAAAGAAAGGGAAGAGAAGGGTTGGTTACACTAAACTACACTAAGATGCAAAAAGGAAATGAAAATAAGCAATAAACGAAGCCCCAAAGGAGGTAGAGAAATAATGAGAACATAAAGAAGTGTGTGAATGTTCATTAAGCTCCTCACAACATGTAGTGCATGAAATCATAAAACTACATCCAACTTTGCCTCTACATGAATTAAGATAAGACTACATCATTAAAACATACAAGACAATAATTGGAATGAAGCTACATGAACTCAAGTATAAAGACTATACCCTACTATGCCTCTATATGAATTAAGATTTTACTACATCATTAAAACATACAAGACATTAGCTAAGGTAAAGGCAACAAGAGTACATACACTACAAATTGTGTTTCCAATATTAACTTCATCCATATCCTAACCTTATCATTCCCCATAAAATAGGTCCACTAATCAAAGCATAAGCTAAGCTTCATTCAAGAGCATTAGCATATCAAAAATAAAAGTGAAAACCCATTAGATGGTTATGGAAATCATATAAAGCTCAAGGGATAAAGATAACACACACTTAATACACTACATGATTATATCACATATTTCTCCACCCCCCAAATGGGGATGAAACTACTCACTACTCATTACACTACTGATTAGACTAAGTAAAGAAAACATTTAACTAAGATACTAAAATTACTAAACAAGAGATTAAACAAAGTAAAACAACCAACACAAAACAAGCAACATAACAAAACAAGATTAAAAGAAACAAATAAACTTTTATTAATAATGACTCACATTGAAGGTAGCATCCTTCTCCACCTTGAGTTATTGCTTCAAGGCTCACTCCTTAGTAGAGAGAATGCCACCAAACAATGGGTAATTATAATGGAAGGTGAAGAGTTCTATTTATAAGCATGGAAAAAGCTAATCGGGGACAATCCCCCGATGTTGGACTAAACCAATACCAAAAATAGACTAAGAATACACTAATACAAGCCCAACACAAATCTTAGCAGATCTGGAGACATATGGACCGCCAATTAGCGGTCCAAGACCACCAATTGGCGGTCTATAAGCTTTGGATTCATCTGGGATTTGTTGTGGGCTTTGCTGGTGGTCTTTGTTGGTCCTGGATGCATCTACTTGGTTTGTTGGAGCTCCGACCCGAATCGAATTGCCAAAATACTCCCCATGATGGTGTGGAGTTTCCTGGTTTGCTCTTAGGTCCTTCTGTCTTACGATCAGGTCCTTCTGTCTTGCATCTTGGTCCCCAGGTCTCACAATTAAGTCCTTTTTCCTGCTTTTGGGTCCTTTCATGGCTCTTCTCTTCAAACCTATTTATTTCTGAAAACTAAACATAAAACTCGTCACGTAGCATTGCTTAGGTGTAAGATAATGGATATAAGGTACAAATATAAGCATGAAATGATGTCAATCAAATACCCCCACACCTAAGTTTTTGCTAGTCCCGAGCAAAACAAAAAAAGAGAAAAGCAAACGAGAAACAAGAAATCCTAACTCACTTTCGTAGGAATCACGGTTGCACTTAGCACGGGCAACAAGCCGTTAAACCTCTTTGTTGCCAAGGAGGAGGAGTGTTGTTTCCTGAGGGTTTTCAGCAGATATACCCACAAAATGCGAACAATATGCATTATTCAATCTAGACCTCGACTCGTTGGAAATATTTTGTCGATCAATGGACGCGGTAATCCTACGGGCCGACTCTATATAGGTAATCAGTCCACACCTAGCCTAATAAACCATTCGTGCAAGTTAAATAAGAAATTAAGTGAAAGACATGGACAACCTCAAGATCCTCAAGTGATACAAAGTGTAAGGTCCATTAATGTTCTTATTTGCATTACAATATTTTTTTCTTTTTGTTTCTTTCCACATTTTTTTTCCTTTTTTTTCTTTTTATTAGTTGGAGCTTCGTTCTCCCAAGGTCAGGTTTCGTGCATCATTGCCCATGAGGACTTACACTATCACGTACACCTTTCCCCAAATCTCCACATAGGGCAATCCCTACCACCCGTGTAACGGGAGTTCGGTCGGCGCATCCCAAGTCAGATGACTCGAAAGCACCAGGCACAAAGTCCCCTCAGACCTACTTTCCCGAGTGATAGGAGCCGTGCGAGAAGAGAGAACACCTACTCACTTATTTCTTATCTACACATGAACCAAAACCCCTACACTAATGTCTCACAACAGGATTTAAAGGGTCATTGACTACAACAAACTTCCTTAAGTTAACAGACACGAATTATTGACTCACTAGGATCAGGGTGGACTTCATTAAATGTTTGAGCACTGAAACTGTATGATTACTCACCCCCAAGGGAAAACTGGGGTGCATCCTAACGACTCGATAAATCCTAAAGTCACTGTACTAGATATCCTAATGCATCAAGTTCAAGACAATTTTGGGGGCTTTCTTTTTACGTTGCCTCTCAACGGTTTTGCACATGCTAAACACACGCAAAACCCATAAAACATTTTCTTTCGCAAACACATGAAGATTTTGAAAGAAATGTGGAAATTTTAAAGCATTAGGCAAGCAAAAGAAGACAAGTCACCCAAGGATCATGGCAAGCAGATATATCGATATTAAATGCAGCACACTAACATGACCCTAAAAATACAAACAAAAGAAAGCAAAAATCAAAAGAAAAGACTCGACTATGTACACACGTAAAACACCCCGCCACACCTACTTCATGCATTGTCCTCAATGAATGCAAGCAAGATACTACATGGATTTATGCATGAAAAGGAGAGATCTCACCAACGTCAAGTACAAAGGGAAGTGTATGGCTATGTTGATGGACACAACCCAAATTCCCTCAAAACCTGTGAGATGCTAAAGAAAGGGTACAAATACGTGAAAGAAATGGAGCCCAAATACACAAGGGTTGGGGCTCACAACAATCGATGCTCACTGAAGGAGTCTTTTATTGAACTTTTTTTTTCTTTTTTTATATAACTATGTACAAACATAAGTTCCCATCTTCATTTGTCAAAAGACATCAAATGGGAACCTCAAGAGTGGGTCAATGCACTTGGAAAGGGAACATGACACCACGCGGGGCCAGAATACGCTTGCGTGGGCCCCCTTCACAAAGAGCACCATATGAAATGAGAGGTTCATGAATTGGACGCAAAGGCGTCTCATTCAAAGAATCAAACTGAAAGAGCTTGAACCTCTTAAGAGTTTGGGAAATAAGGTGCAATGGAAGAAAAATATCTCCCGTTGCGGAACTGAAGTTATGATCATCAATCCAAACTCTCCAACCAACAGGCTGGTGGGTCGGAACGAGGTCAAGCACCTCGTTATGCATGTCCAACTCACCAGGAGAACAGGAAGTGGGTCTCATACCCAAAGTATCCTCCAAGGAACTCCTATTACCCTCATGAGCAATGTAGTTGTTTGATGTTCCATCATTTCCAAGATGATCAAGAACAATAGTGAGAGGCAAACTCTCATCAGGTTGTTTGAAATTGAGGGTACTAGGGAGCTCTTGCTCCACCAGAGGTGAGTCCTTAAGAGGCACAATATGAAGATCATGTGGCTCAAGGGCCACGGGACAAAAAGATAAGGCACAATCCTGTGCCGACTCATAATGAGGCTGGTCCAAGTTATTCTCAATTTGAATCGAATCCTCCACTAAGTGATCATGAATTGAAACCCCAAGTCCCTCAGACTAACTAGGAGTTTGACTTTGAAAGATTGTGCTTTGAATTTGTGGATGTGGTGGTGGTTCGATATCAAAAGATGAATCCTCATGTTGACAAGAAAAGTTACCATCCTCACGTTCATGGAATTGTTGTGTCATCTGGCTCACTTGCATTTCCATGGTTTGCAAGGAATTCAAGTTGGACTTCAATAAATTTTGTGTGGTTTCCATGAATGTTTGGAGAGTTTGTTTCAAGGAATCAGGTATGCGGTCAATGATGGGGTCCAAGTCAGAGCTTGGGAAATTTTGGGGTTGGGTGTTGATGGGCTGAGAATGAGTCCAATGATTTGGAGTGGGGTGCTGGTAGAATTCTGGGTATTCGGGAGGAGGATACTGGGGCGAATATGAAGTATAAGAATTTGAATAAGAATTGTTTCCCCATGAATCCATCACTCTCGGGGTGTATGCGGATGCGTAATGGTCATATTGAGCATTTTGGGAAAATATATGCTCATACTCAGGCTCTGGGGGAACATAAGGACATTCCCCGATATTATGACCACTTAACCCACAACAATCGCACGGTATGGTTACTGGAGCCACTCGTGCACTCATGTCGTCTACCACATGAATGAAAGAGGCCAAAGTTTGTTGCCCAGAGTATGATCCAACATAACTAGATGGAGATCTAGCCGTCGGTGCCTCTCTCATATCACCCCTATATGAAGATTGCTCAGTCACATAATGAAGATCATCCCAACCGTGCGGGGTGTTTGTCTGAGCCACCCCAGGTTGCATGGGTCCGGAATACCAGGGAGAATCATCCTGGTCCCAACAATGATATGAATGGTCGCCCATGTAACCATCCATCTCAACAAACAACTCTCGAGTCGACCACTCTCACCACCACGAGACTAAGCTCGCAAAAAGTGCTCGACTCGACCCTAAAACTCTACCAGAGAGTTTAAAGGGGAGGAGACTATAACGTAGAATAAGGTGAGAAGAAGATGACTCAGAGGAGAAGGGAAGAATCCCTAGAGCTAGCGAGGGTACAGGGTGAAGGTAGAAGCCTAACTAGCAAGCATGGCTCAAACAATGTAAGGTAATGGGTCCTAAGGCTAGACGACGCCTAACTTCGAGGTCACTAGCCTCGACACGCCTCACCTCCCTACAATGAGGACGACAATGCCCAGCAAGTGATACCAGATCCGGAGATCCAGTACCTCCTACTATCGACAAGGTAGGCAACGCCGATCAGGTCATGGCGGTCTCAACTAGATTACTCTCCTAGTGCGTCCAAAATCCTAGGGCCAATGTCTACTTGCTTTTAGTTAAGGCTTTACTTGAGTGTGCTTTTTGGGGCTAAGGTAGGGGTGATAAAATCCCCCACCTTATCTTTGAAGACTATAGGTGATGTCCCTTAAAGATGTTTTGAAATCTTAGGCTAGCAAGCAACTCACCAAACAAGCACTCACCTCACTCTTGTTTCGATGCAAACCTTACTCACTAATGAATGTCCTAATGCGTAAATGAGTGCTAAGGAATGCGTACCTCGCTCCAGCAATCAACGACAAAATGTAAAGCAAAGAAAAGAAAGATGCATGCAAGGTCTACATATGATGCATGACCTAGATGGCAAAGGGTCTAATCTTATGCTTTGAGTTTTATGGTCCAAGTTGATTAAAGGGGGAGTGATTAATGATCTGGGAGCAAACACGAAGTCTCAGCATGCAAAATTGGACTCCCAGATAACACCAATTACAGAACTAACTACCACAAAAAAATTGGAAGCAGGAAACCCTTACCAGGCCGCCAATTGGCGGTCTCCAACCGCTGATTGGCGGTCCTTTTGTGGTTTCTCTTCCTCAAACTTCTTCAGTAGCCTCCCCTTGATGTGCTGGTTCCCTGAAACAAAGAAACACTGGAAACAAAAAATTAAAACCCCTCGAATCGTCCAAACCAATGTCTGGACAGAGCACCTCCCCGGCAACGGCGCCAAAAACTTGATTGATCGTTTTATATTTAACCGCAAGTGCACGGCCGCGTTGAAGCGGTGGCAAATACGGGTCGTCCACTGGGAGGTGTGTCGACACTTGGTTTGTGCGAAGGCGAGAGGTAAAGAAAGGGAAGAGAAGGGTTGGTTACACTAAACTACACTAAGATGCAAAAAGGAAATGAAAATAAGCAATAAACTAAGCCCCAAAGGGGGTAGAGAAATAATGTGAACATAAAGAAGTGTGTGTGTGTTCATTAAGCTCCTCACAACATGTAGTGCATGAAATCATAAAACTACATCCAACTTTGCCTCTACATGAATTAAGATAAGACTACATCATTAAAACATACAAGACAATAATTGGAATGAAGCTACATGAACTCAAGTATAAAGACTATACCCTACTATGCATCTACATGAATTAAGATTTCACTACATCATTAAAACATACAAGACATTAGCTAAGGTAAAGGCAACAAGAGTACATACACTACAAATTGTGTTTCCAATATTAACTTCATCCATATCCTAACCTTATCATTCCCCATAAAATAGGTCCACTAATCAAAGCATAAGCTAAGCTTCATTCAAGAGCATTAGCAAATCAAAGATAAAAGTGAAAACCCATTAGATGGTTATGGAAATCATATAAAGTTCAAGGGATAAAGATAACACACACTTAATACACTACATGATTATATCACATATTTCTCCACCCCCCAAATGGGGATGGAACTACTCACTACTCATTACACTACTGATTAGACTAAGTAAAGAAAACATTTAACTAAGATACTAAAATTACTAAACAAGAGATTAAACAAAGTAAAGCAACCCACACAAAACAAGCAACATAACAAAACAAGATTAAAAGAAACAAATAAACTTTTATTAATAATGACTCACATTGAAGGTAACATCCTTCTCCACCTTGAGTTATTGCTTCAAGGCTCACTCCTTAGTAGAGAGAATGCCACCAAACAATGGGTAATTACAATGGAAGGTGAAGAGTTCTATTTATAAGCATGGAAAAAGCTAATCGGGGACAATCCCCCGATGTGGGACTAAACCAATACCAAAAATAGACTAAGAATACACTAATACAAGCCCAACACAAATCTTAGCGGATCTGGAGACATATGGACCGCCAATTAGTGGTCCAAGACCACCAATTGGCGGTCTATAAGCTTTGGATTCATCTGGGATTTGTTGTGGGCTTTGCTGGTGGTCTTTGTTGGTCCTGGATGCATCTACTTGGTTTGTTGGAGCTCCGACCCGAATCGAATTGCCAAAATACTCCCCATGATGGTGTGGAGTTTCCTGGTTTGCTCTTAGGTCCTTCTGTCTTACGATCATGTCCTTCTGTCTTGCATCTTGGTCCCCAGGTCTCACAATTAAGTCCTTTTTCCTGCTTTTGGGTCCTTTCATGGCTCTTCTCTTCAAACCTATTTATTTCTGAAAACTAAACATAAAACTCGTCACGTAGCATTGCTTAGGTGTAAGATAATGAATATAAGGTACAAATATAAGCATGAAATGATGTCAATCAGTGACCACCCTATGGATTTGGCAATCCCGAGAGGTGACCACCATCTAACACTCGTGAAACTAGCATCTTTCATTTTCTCCTGTGGTGATAGCATATTTATGATCCGCCGGAGTCAGTTGCAGATATTTGAGGAAATTTTTTTCCTCCTATTTTGAATGATCTCTATATATTGAATATATAGTTACTAATTTTGTAAAAAATTCAAGCAAGTTTAGTATGAAATTAATGAAAAAGCACTACAATATTAGTGTAGATTAACAAAACTGATTCTAATAAGTGTGTACTTTGGTGGTAAAATAACTCAAAATGTAAGCATTGGTGTGGAGTACACTATAGGCCCAATACTTACACTTTCACCGAGCAAAAATGTGACCCTAGAAGAAATTAAGGGTTGGATTTACCAAGGTCTGCAGGTCATAGAATCTTAGTATTCGATTGATAATCAATGTTGAGTCAACATTGCACCGATATGTTACTTTTACTTCAATGTGATGTCCGTATATGATAAGGACTCCTAAGAATAGCCTATGAGACAACATATTCAAAAATGGCGATGCTCGAGCTATATGTTAATTTGAATTCTTTGGAGATTGGGTGGAATGCTGAGATGTTTGCGGGTAGCCAACCCAGTAGTAATAGTGGTCCACAGTTGACTCAACAATCATGTGTTGCAAACACCATAGCAGAAATAAGACGGCCTGCAGTAGAACTTTTGATTTAAATTAACAAGAAAGAACAAACTTCAAGCCAATACTGACGGAGGATGAAGAAGATAATGATGAGGAAGATTACAATATCGAGTTGGAGGAGAGGAATGAATCGTCAGGTGAGGAGGATGAGGAGATTGAGGAGGATGAAGATATTGGTCCGAATGTAAATCGATTAAGCCAATTCAATCCATTTGAAGGTAGGAGTTGGGTTCACCCAGCTAGTAGCTTCCATGATTCTTCTTGTTGGATTCCTGCAGATACAACGTTTATACAAACTAGCGTAGTAGTTGAGGGTCCGTTAGCTGAGAATCATTCCTTTTCATCGAAGCTCAACATCTTTTAGGACCCTTGATACGATTCGTTCAACAAAATCGATCTCATCTTAAGAGGAGGATTTATAATGCACTTGTAACTTCTGAGCTATTGTAGATTTGAGTGTAGATATGAATGCTATTCTTCTGATCAGATTGATTCATGCAATTGTGTTCTTTTGCCGAGTAACGACTTGGTTTTCTCGATATGTTTAATATGAGATGACTTAAATTTGTGATATTTTTATTTCATAGTCATAATCTGATTTGTAACAGTGAACCCCTTTGGAGGCGACTTTGTAGACTTTGATTTTGATTCTTAGTATATATTTTCCTAGTATCATGATTTGAGAACTCAAACTTCCTATTTCTATCTATTTAGGCATTTCGTTAAGGAAGTCAATCAAATATCATGAAAGTAATATTTTGCCTAGTTTTATAAACAGAAAGGTATAAATTCTGATCATGCAAAGATGGAAATAAATAATTACACATAAATGAGATAATATTGATGTCATATGTTTTGTACATGCATGGACATCCATTGGGTTCTATTCCTTATACGAATTATTATGTATTCATGTCAAATAAAAGAGCCTAAAGTATTTGTTTTCACAGAAGGAGCTGAATATGAGGCCGCGTATATGGCTCGAGCTGATTAAGGATTATGATTTCACCATCTCGTACCATCCGGGGAAGGCGAATTCGGTTGCTGATGCGTTGAGCAGGAAGGTGGAGGTTACCGCAGCAGGTCTTTGTATCGAGGAGAGGAAGCTGCTTGAGGCGTTGACCGAATGGAGGCCGTTCACCGATGAGTCGCGAGGTGCGGTTATTGTCGGGATGAGAGTGGAGCCTCAGTCTGTCTCGGGTATTGTTCAGGCTCAGAGCGCTAATGATGAGTTAGCTGGGTTAGTAAGCTGCCAGAGATGGGTCAGACTTCAGTATTGGAGTTGATGGTGGGCTGAGGTTCAGAGGTCGTGTCTGGGTGCCAAAGGGAGGAGATCTGAGGAAGGACATTCTAGAGGAGGCGCACAGATCCCGTTATTCAATCGACCCGTGCAGCACGAAGATGTATAGAGATCTTCAGAGGAATTTCTGGTGGAAGAGGATGAAGACGGAGATTGCAGAGTGCATCGACAGATGTCTGATTTGTCAGCAGGTGAAGATTGAGCACCAGACACCTGCAGGGCTGATGCAGAGGATCGAGCTTTGTTGAACGTTTTATATTAAACCGCAAGTGCACGGCCGCGTTGAAGCGGTGGCAAATACGGGTCGCCCTCAGGGAGGGGAGCAGCCTCTCGTTTGCACGAAATCAAGTGGCGAAAAAATGGAGAAGAGAGTTGATTATGCTACGTTATGCTACACTACACTACGAAGTATGAAATGCGAAAGAAAGCAACAAACGATTAACTAAAACTTAACTAAGAACAAAAGAAGAGTGCTGGAATCCCAATGATTATACACATCCATACTACAGTGTGAAATCTTTGTGCACACATGGGAGGGTCACTTGGATATTTTTGGTAAGGAAGAACATTGGTAAGAATATGATGGGGACAAAATAATACTTGATCACAAACTCGTGAAGAAAGGAAGGAGAAAGACAAAGCGTTTACCAGTGATGATGGATGTCATCGAAGGAAAGATGGATCCACGACATTGTACCAGTTGTGGCTCGATCAATCACACAAGGGATCACTGTTATATGGTGTAATTCCATTTATTTGATTGTAACTCCTACTACCTTCTCATCTTACATATAGGAGGCTATTGTACACATTTGGTGATAGAGAAGAAAAGACATATCTCTCCCCTCCCCAATCATTTCCTCTTTGGTTTATTTGTTTTACAACACGTTATCAGCACGATCTTGCCTCTAGCTTAATTAATATTAAAAGATGATGATCGTAGAATTTTTCCTTGAATTGTGCATCAATTAAGTGGAGCGTGAAATGGAGGTATGTGATTCAATATGATTTATATTATGCATACTTCAAACTATTGTTGTCAATTTGAAGGAAAAGAATGAATTAATATCATAGAAGTATTAATAATTTGTTCGACAAAATGTTTTTACTACATAGATCATGAGCAATGGTTTTATAACTGCTCATGTCACGAAATGAAGTTTTTCCCCTGATTTGATTTTGTTTTATTCAAGTGGTGATGAGGTGGTTTTCGCCCTCACTCTTGATTCAACATGCGGTTAGGAGTTCTTTTGCTTGAAATAAGAAATATTAAGTATTGTTGTCTTTTTGGTCTTAATATGTTGTTTGATGATTTAATCAACCTAATCTTAATCACAACCAAATTTAGTGTAGCACACATAATGCATAGAAGATATATTGTATTGTGCTAACAGCTACACGCGATCAAGACTCAAGAAGAATGGAATGAAATCAAGAAATGTAAACAAAGCTATTTGGCGTCATGTAATTTTACGTTATTTTGAGTCTTAGGAACTTGTGTAAACTTGATCATACAAGACTTAAAACTTACTTACATATACACACTAGGTTCCTTGTAAAAGTCACACACAAAATTTCACATCAATTAGACTTCAATAGATCACCCAAACCTTAGTTAGAAAATCACTTAAACCAAAACCTAAAACTTCCTGTGCCAATTGGTCGACCGGCACCGACTCTCTATTCGACCGATTATAACAGTGTCTCTAAGTGTATTTTCCTAGTTCAACTGGTCGACCACTTTTGACCTTTCAGTCGACAATTTCCCGTATTTTCATATGACCGTTATACTTGTCGTATTATTCAACAGTCGTATTCGTATAAATTTAACCTATCTCTAAAATACATTTGACCACCGATCGAACGTTGACCTACAAATGGTCGACCGACTGAACAAAATTCATGAGCCCCACAATGGCTGTTATTTTTGGTGGAGCGTAATCAATCTTTATGTTCGACCGGTTAACCTTAGACTTTTCCAAAACCCCCTGAATGGTCGATCGACCCATCATTTAGTTTGAGCTATTCACTTAATTAGTGGTAGCCGTTTAGGTTCAACCGATGACTTGTTCATTTGGACGTTTCCTTAATTTCATGGGAATGGTCGACCGCTCCTCCTATACCGGTCGACCGGTTTAGACAAATTTGCTGAACTTAAGTTTTCTATTTTGTGTATCTTATACAAACTTCAACCAAATCTTTCCCAACGGCTACAAATCTTTAAGAGCCAATAAATAGAGGTTCCCCAACCTTATTTAGACAACTCTCCCACTTCCAATTTTCTTATACACTAGAGAGCATTCTCCAATCTTCAAATCCTCAAATCCTATACTCCAAGCCTAAACTTCACGACTTGATCAAATTCCCAATCATACTCAAGTGTTCTCAAGTTAGACAGTGTTTGATCCACTCAACCTCAGTTGTTGTCAAGAAACAAAGTTTTCAGTAAAATCCCAAAGCATCCTTCTTGGATTGTGAGAAGAGGAAACCAAGCTTGCGAGGGTGTTCACAAGGCTTGCCTTGTAAAGGCTTAATCTCGGCCTCGGACGAGGTCGGATAGTGAAGATGTGGGCGAAGCTCGCGGAGTTGAGCATAGATGGCAAGAGAGGAAGTAAGCGGGAGGCTAAACCTCTATAAAAATCGTCGAGTCTTCTTATGGTATGCTTGTCTTTTCAATACTTGTTTTAAATTTGTTTCCACTGCATATCTTGCTTAATCAACTAGAGAATTAACTAAGTGATTAGATTAATTAGGGGCCATCGACCATTACAAGTACAACTTTAGGGAACTTTGAACAACAAACATATCATTGAGATTTAATTTAATTTGTAACGATGGCTTGGATTGGTCCGCATGTCTTCTCGTTTTTATTACCATGATTTCCAAAAGAGAAAAAAAGAAAACCATACAGTTGTGGTGGTTTGGTTCTTTTACGATTGTTTTCCATAAGTACCAGAATGGTTTCTTAACAATTTCCTTCTGTTTTGCTTTTGCTATGATACGATGACAGAGATGATGCTGCATATATTGGGCATTTATACATGTATATCCAATGGATGAATTTTTTTCTCTAGATAGACTATGGGTCTTTGCTTTATTGATTAAGTAGGTAAGGACCAGTACATCTCTATCTCAATTTTATAAATAAATAATCCCGTACTTTTCTTTTAGGACCCTTGATACGATTCGTTCAACAAAATCGATCTCATCTTAAGAGGAGGATTTATAATGCACTTGTAACTTCTGAGCTATTGTAGATTTGAGTGTAGATATGAATGCTATTCTTCTGATCAGATTGATTCATACAATTGTGTTCTTTTGCCGAGTAACGACTTGGTTTTCTCGATATGTTTAATATGAGATGACTTAAATTTGTGATATTTTTATTTCATAGTCATAATCTGATTTGTAACAGTGAACCCCTTTGGAGGCGACTTTGTAGACTTTGATTTTGATTCTTAGTATATATTTTCCTAGTATCATGATTTGAGAACTCAAACTTCCTATTTCTATCTATTTAGGCATTTCGTTAAGGAAGTCAATCAAATATCATGAAAGTAATATTTTGCCTAGTTTTATAAACAGAAAGGTATAAATTCTGATCATGCAAAGATGGAAATAAATAATTACACATAAATGAGATAATATTGATGTCATATGTTTTGTACATGCATGGACATCCATTGGGTTCTATTCCTTATACGAATTATTATGTATTCATGTCAAATAAAAGAGCCTGAAGTATTTGTTTTCACAGAAGGAGCTGAATATGAGGCCGCGTATATGGCTCGAGCTGATTAAGGATTATGATTTCACCATCTCGTACCATCCGGGGAAGGCGAATTTGGTTGCTGATGCGTTGAGCAGGAAGGTGGAGGTTACCGCAGTAGGTCTTTGTATCGAGGAGAGGAAGTTGCTTGAGGCGTTGACCGAATGGAGGCCGTTCACCGATGAGTCGCGAGGTGCGGTTATTGTCGGGATGAGAGTGGAGCCTCAGTTGGTCTCGGGTATTGTTCAGGCTCAGAGCGATAATGATGAGTTAGCTGGGTTAGTAAGCTGCCAGAGATGGGTCAGACTTCAGTATTGGAGTTGATAGTGGGCTGAGGTTCAGAGGTCGTGTCTGGGTGCCAAAGGGAGGAGATCTGAGGAAGGACATTCTAGAGGAGACGCACAGATCCCGTTATTCAATCGACCCGTGCAGCACGAAGATGTATAGAGATCTTCAGAGGAATTTCTGGTGGAAGAGGATGAAGACGGAGATTGCAGAGTTCATCGACAGATGTCTGATTTGTCAGCAGGTGAAGATTGAGCACCAGACACCTGCAGGGCTGATGCAGAGGATCGAGCTTTGTTGAACGTTTTATATTAAACCGCAAGTGCACGGCCGCGTTGAAGCGGTGGCAAATACGGGTCGCCCTCAGGGAGGGGAGCAGCCTCTCGTTTGCACGAAATCAAGTGGCGAAAAAATGGAGAAGAGAGTTGATTATGCTACGTTATGCTACACTACACTACGAAGTATGAAATGCGAAAGAAAGCAACAAACGATTAACTAAAACTTAACTAAGAACAAAAGAAGAGTGCTGGAATTCAGAAATAGAAAACCCCTAAGGGGTAGAGTGAGTGCACACATGCAAAGAGGTGGATGTTGAACACATTCTTTAAGCACAAATGAAGGTGGTGTTATCATGCATAGGAAGTGTCTAAATGTTATGGCAAAACCTATCAATCTATTCACCAACCTAGTTGACTAACATTTACATATCCAAGTTGTTTATTTCAGAAACTAAACAAGCATGAGAGGTGTCTAATCATTTTGGCAAAACTCATCAAGTTAGAAATTCTATCCTAAACAAGCAAACATACATTCATGTTTTATCAACACATTGGAAATAAAGTATTCATTCCATTCTCATTTGCATGTATGTACATCTACTCCACCCCCAAAGGGGATGTAACTACTCACTACACATTAGACTAATTATTAAACTAAGCAAGGAAAGCATATTAACTAAGCTACCAAAACTAATGAAATGAAATTAAACAAAGTAAAGCAAGAAATATGAAACAAACAACATCATAAAGAAAGTTTTATTAAAGTGACTCACATTTCAAGAAGTATCCTCCTACTTTAGTATGTGTTTCAAGGCCTCACTTCTAGTAGGAAGAATAGTCACTCAAAATATGGAGTGATTACAATAGAAGGTGAAGAGTTCTATTTATAGCCAAAGAAAAAGGCAATCCGGGACAATCCCACCATGTGGGACGAAAAAAATACCAAAAATAGCCTAAACATCCTCTAATACATGTGCTGGAGAAATTTGAGCGGATTCAGAAGGATCCAGACCGCCAATTAGCGGTCCAAGATCGCCAATTGGCGGTCCATAAGATCTGGATACGGCTAAATTTCATTTTGGGCTTTTCTAGATTCCTTTGTCGGCCTTTGATGCTTCTACTTTGTTTATTGGAGCTCCGACCCGAATCTAATTGCCAAAATACTCCCCAAGATGGTGTGGAGTTTTCTAATTTGCTCTTTGGTCTTTTAGTCTTACGTTCAGGTCCTTCTCCCTTGCATTTTCGTCCCCAGGTCTCATAATTCAGTCTTTTTTCCCAGCTTTTGGGTCCTTTTATGCTTCATCTCTTCAAACCTATTTATTTCTGAAATTCAAACATAAAACTCGTAACATAGCATTGTTTAGGTGAAAGATAATGGATATAAGATACAAATACAACAACAACAAAGCCTTTTATCCCAAACTAGTTGGGGTAGGCTAGAAATGAAACTCTAAGGAGTCACAGTTCATGCACGTGAATCGCCTTCTTCCACGCGTTTCTATCCAATGCAAATTCACAAGGCACATTCCAATCTTTGACATCTCTTTTAACCGCTTCCTCCCAAGTCAATCATGGTCTACCTCTTCCTCTTTTTGTGTCTTCGGTCCGATTTAATACTCCTCTTCTTATAGGTGCCTCCAAAGATCTTCTTTGTACATGTCCAAACCATCAAATACCCCCACACTTAACTGTTGCTAGTCCCGAGCGAAACAAAGAAAGGAAAAAGCATATGAAAAAACAAGAAATCATAACTCACTTTCGTAGGAATCACGGTTGCACTTAGCACGTGCAAGACGTCGTTAAACCTCCTTGTCACCAAGGAGGAGGAGTGTTGTCTCCTGAGGGATTTCAGCGGATACACCCACAAATCCAAACAAAGATGCATTAATCAATCTAGCTACACGACTCGTTTGACTCATATTGTCGATCATAGGACGCGGTAATACTACGGGTTGACTCTATATATGTAATCGGTCCACACACCTAGCCTAATGAATTATTCGTGAAAGTTAGTCAATGACTTAAGTGAAAGACATGGGCAACCTAAACTTCTGAATAGGGCTTATTAAGGTACAATGTGTACCTTAATAAGACATGGTACAATGTGTAAAGTCCATTAAGGTTCTTATTTGTCTCTTTTTTCGTTTCTTTTTTTTCTTTTTCTTTGGAGCATTTTATTGGTTGGTGTTTGATTCTCCCAGGATCGGGTTTCGTGCATCATTGCCTATGAGGACTTACACTATCACGTACACCTTCCCCCAAATCTCCACATAGGGCGATCCTTACCACCCGTGTAACGGGTGTTCGGTCGGTGCAACCCAAGTCAGATGACTCGAAAGCATCAAGCACAAAGTCCCCTCAGACCTACTTTCCCGAGTGATAGGAGCGGTGCGAGAAGAGAGAACACCACTTATTTATTTATCTACATGGGAACCAAAACCCCTACACTTAAGTTTCACAAAAAGAGATTAAGGGCCCTTGACTACGACAAACTTCCTTATACAAACAAACACGAATTATTTGACTCACTAGGTTCAGGGTGGACTTCTTTAAATGTTTGAGTGCTGAAACCCTATGATTACACGCCCCCCGAGGGAAAACCGGGGTGCATCCTAACGACTCGATAAGACCTAAAGCCAGTAAATTAGAAATCCTAATGCGTCAAGTTCAAGACACTTATGAGAGCTTTCTTTTTACTTTGCCTCTCAACATTTTTGCACATGCTAAACACACGCAAAACCTACAAAAACATTTTCATCCGTAAACACATGAAGATTTTGAAATAAATGTGAAAACTTTAAAGCACTAGGCAAGCAAAAGAAGACAAGTCACCCAAGGATCATGGCAAGGAGATATATCGATATTAAATGCAGCACACTAACATGACCCTAGCAGTGCACACAAAAGAAAACAAAAATCAAACAAAAGACTCGACTATGTACACACGTAAAGCACCCCCCACACCTACTTCATGCATTGTCCTCAATGAATGTGAACAAGATACTACACGGATTTATGCATGAAAAAGAATAGATCTCACCAGCGCGAAGTACAAAGGGAAGTTCATGGTCATGTTGATGGATACAAACCCGAATTCCCTCAAAACCTGTGAGATACTAAAGAAGGGAGACAAATACGTGAAGAAATGGGGCCCAAGTACACAAGGGTTGGGGCCCACAACAATCAATGCTCACTCATGTAGTCTTTTATTACTCGTTTTTTTTTGTTTTTTTAACATGATATATACAGCAACAACGATATGTTCATAATCATTTGGTCAAGGAACATCAAATGAGAACATCAAGTCATGAGGACCAGAGCCTTGCCAGGATGGGCAAACTTCACCGGTACTCTGAGGTGTCATGAGGAGTGAAAGGTCAAAGCTGAAAGGCTCGAACCCCTCATGATATTGGTTGGGTGTAGGCAACATGAATGAGTTAAGTTGTGTTGCCTCACTAGGGTTTAGTTGCTCATCGAACAAAACCCTCCAACCAATAGGTGGGTGCATCGGAATGAGTTCCTCAAGCTCATTCGATGGATGCAGCTAGGGGTGAGCTTCGGTCCAGCACCGGACCGAAACCGAATTTTCAGGAAGTCCGGACCGAAGACCGGACCGAATAGGTTCGGTCCGGTCCGGGTCGTTCCAAAACTCGGATTTCCCCTTAAATTTTCGGTCCGGTCCGGACCAAAGACCGAATTTTCAAAATTTTGTGGACCGAAGACCGGACCGAAAAAATTCGGTCCGGACCAAAAAATTTGGTTCGGTCCGGGTGCCCGGACTGGACCGAATTTTGCTCACCCCTAGATGCAGCAGACCTCATCACTAAGAATGGGGCTTCTCCCCAAGTCATCCAACAAGGACCTCCCACCATCGTTTAGATCATCATGCATAAGCTCGGTTATAGGTGGGTCCTTGTTGGAGTCAATATAAAGCTCAAACGACTCAATAGCCATGGGACATGAGGTAGAGACACCTCCTGGTATAGGCACATGATGAGGTGTCTCACTCTCACTAGTACTCTCAATTGAATCATGCAACAAACACTTCTTTTGGACATTCATGTTTGATGCCAGCTCACTCTGTTGCATTGAAAAGACAAGCAATGAGTTTTCGCTGGACCCACAAACATTCTCAATTGGTTGCATTGGTGTTAGGGGTGTTTGTTGATTTTGTGGTACTTTCTCCAATTGGCGGATGAGATTTAGATTTAAAGGTTGATCCATGGGCTCCTGTTGCCTACCAGAGTTGAACACATGAAACTCGACACTCATGTTACCGAATGAGAGCTTCATTAGACCATTTCAATTAATTAAGGCGTTGGAAGGTGCCAGAAATGGTCTACCCAAAATCAAATGTATTTGAGAGTGGGTGTTCGCAACAGGATTCGTATCGAGGACAACAAAATCGACTGGAAATATAAAATCTCCAACTTTGATAAGCACGTCCTCGATAATCCCCTTTGGAATACGAATGGATTTATCCGCCAATTGGAGGGTGATCTTAGTTGGTTTCAATTCTCCCAAATTTAACTGTTGATAAACAGAAAATGGGAGGAGGTTGACCGCTGATCCGAAATCAAGAAAAACATTACTCATCCTAGTGTCCCCTCTCGTACACTGAATAGTAGGACACCCAGGGTCCTTGTATTTTGTGTAGGTGGGATTGGACAAAAGTGAGCTTACATTTGCAGCCAAGAATGTTTTCTTAGGAACATTGGTCTTCCTCTTGGTTGTGCAGAGATCCTTCAACACTTTGGCATATTGAGGTATTTGTTGGATGACATCCAACAAGGGGATGTTAACCTTAACTTGCTTAAACACCTCTAATATCTTGTCCATTGTGTCACTCTGCTTTTTGGTTAACTGATGCATTTCATACATTGCATCATATGTCTTTCATTTAGATTAATTTTATATCAATAAATGCTACTAAGGTATGTGTTTAGTCTTATTTACAGAATACAGGGACCTAAATGCAAATTACCCATATCCCGAGCATAAACGCGTGCAAGAGACTCATTTCTGTCATAAAGACCAAGTCAAGATTATTGGGTTTCAAATGGAAAGTCCATCCAAGCAAAGCATTCAGAGACCTAAAAGGCGAAAGACTTAAGCACAAAAGTAGTCAAGGACTTAATTGAGTTTTTTGTTCCTTATTATATAGTTCTGCTTGTAGAAATTATGACATAAATCTAAGTTCCAAAGAAATAACACATTAACCCTTTAAGACATGTATGCACTTAAATTGGATGAATCAAATCTTTGAAGTTGTTGATAAAAAGCAGAGATTGAGGAAAATATACCAAGAAGTGTGGACTTCTAATAGCAATTAAGCCTTGAGGAAAATAAAAGTAAAAAAATAAAGGAATAAGTGAGGAAAGCACATTTTGCAAAATGATTACAAAACCCAAGCCTTCGAGTCATTGGTCCGTAGGGGTATCTTGAAACCCGGTAACTTGAGTCTGCCAGCTCGGGATTATCGACCAAATTCGCTACACGAATGCAGAAAGGGTAAAAGTGTCAAAAAAAGCAAATGTGTTGAATCACGGAAAAAAAATTATCTAAGATACTCAAGGCCCAAAGTTAAAAGAATGATTCATGCCATGGTTGATCCGAATGATACTTCACCACCAGAGGAGGCGTGAAAAATAATTGAAGTGATAACATGTGTAGAAAGGTTAGTGGTGTGAATGTTGGAGGAACAAAGACCAAGTCAGACTTTTTATAAGTTAGATTTGTATAATGAGCACGCAAGAATTCTAAGTGAGATGTATACGGTTGAGGTGGAGATATTGAGAGTTATTAATGAAATGCTGAATTAAGACTTTGTGGGTGTGTCAACTGAAAACCCTCACGAGACAAAACTCGTCCTCTAAGGAAACTTAGGGGTTTAAAGGCTTGTTGCACATGCTAAGTGCAACCGTGATTCCTACGAAAGCGAGTTAGGATTTCCCTGTTTTCATTTTTCTTATATTCTGTCTTGCTAGGGACTAGCAAAATCTAGGTGTGGGGGTATTTGATGCATTGCATACATTGCATCATGTCTTTCATTTAGATTAATTTTATATCAATAAATGCTACTAAGGTATGTGTTTAGTTTTATTTACAGAATGTAGGGACCTGAATGCAAATTACCCATATCCCGAGCATAAACACGTGCAAGAGACTCATTTCTTTCATAAAGACCAAGTCAAGATTATCGGGATTCAAATGGAAGTCCATCCAAGCATAAAAGCATTCAAAGATCTAATTACAAAAAGGCCAAGGACTTAAGCACAAAAATAGCCAGGACCTAATTGCAAAAGCCAAGGACCCGACTGCAAATTAAAGTACCAAAATATTATTTTGGAGAAGTTCTAAAGAAAAATCAATTTGGATCTCCAAATATATGAAAAAAACAATTTGAGCTCAAAAGAAAGGAAAGAAATCAATCCAGACGTGCAAATGATATTTAAATCATACCATAAACACACAGGAAAAATCTGGATCCAATCAGAGCACAATTTGCGCGAAATCGTTGCACCTTACATACAAAATGTGGCTGAAATGCCGCACCCCTTGTTATCCGTGTCCCCGGATTTTGTCCAGTCGTGTATTGCCGTGTGTGCTCTCCTATTTTATACTTGGGTCCCTTGTATCAGCTATAAATAGCCCCGAAACGATGTTGTGAAGATGTCTTATTTTTTAGTTCTTCTTTTTAGCAATAAAATTCTGCTCTTTTATTTTGTGTTTTTAGTTTTCTTTTGTAGTTTCTCTAGGACCCGTTCTCCTTCCCTCCATCCATGAGTTTCTAACTCTCTCCAAAGGGTGGGGGTGACGGATTTAGGGTGATGAGAAGAAGAATGATGTTATTATTTTAATTTCGTGTTAGTATATTTTGATTACTTGAGTTTATGTTGAATCATTTATCATGTAATGTTTTATAACTAATGTGATTTATTATAAGTTTCAGAATTCTCTAAACAAAACCTGATATCTAATCCCCCACCCGCTGGACTCTCATCCATATTTGTTTTCTTTTTAGTTTTTCTTTTGTTGTTCTTGCTTTAGAAATTTAAAAACCAAAAATCTCAAACCAAACCTTATTTCTCTCTCTTTCTTCCTTAATTCGAAAATCACAAAAATAACAATATCTCTCCCTCATTGTGTTCGACCCGTACTTGCCACGTCTTCATTGACGCCGTACACTTGCGGTATAAATTAAATTCTCATCAAGAAAAATGTCTTTTGACAAATGAAGATGAGAACTTATGTTTGTACATAGTTATATAAAATAAAAATAAAAAATAAGAGAAAAAAGAAGAAAAACAAGTACAATAAAAGACTCCTTCAGTGAGCATCGATTGTTGTGAGCCCCAACCCTTATGTATTTGGGCTCCATTTCTTTCACGTATTTGTATCCTTTCTTTAGCATCTCACAGGTTTTGAGGGAATTCGGGTTTTTGTCCATCAACATCACCTTGAACTTCCCTTTGTACTTCATGTTGGTGAGATCTCTCCTTTTTCATGCATAAATCCATGTAGTATCTTGCTCACATTCATTGAGGACAATGCATGAAGTAGGTGTGGGGGGTGTTTTTACGTGTGTACATAGTCAAGTCTTTTCCTTTGATTTTTGTTTTCTTTTGTGTGAATTGTTAGGGTCATGTTAATGTGTTGCATTTAATATCGATATATCTGCTTGCCATGATCCTTGGGTGACTTGTCTTCTTTTGCTTGCCTAGTGCTTCAAAAATTTTACATTTCTTTCAAAATCTTCATGTGTTTGCGAAAGAAAATGTTTTGTGAGTTTTGTGTATGTTTAGCATGTGCAAAACCGTTGAGAGGCAGAGTAAAAAGAAAGCTCCCAAAATTGTCTTGAACTTGATGCATTAGGATATCTAGTACAGTGGCTTTAGGATTTATCGAGTCGTTAGGATGCACCCCAGTTTTCCCTTGGGGGTGAGGAATCATAGGGTTTCAGTGCTCAAACATTTAAAGAAGTCCACCCTGAACCTAGTGAGTCAATAATTCGTGTATGTTAAATTAAGGGAGTTTGTTGTAGTCAAGGACCCTTTAAATCTTGTTGTGAGACATTAAGTGTAGGGGTTTTGGTTCATGTGTAGATAAAAAATAAGTGAGTATGTGTTCTCTCTTCTCGCATGGCTCATATCACTCGGGAAAGTAATTCACCAGAGTTCTATTTATAGGCATGGAAAAAGCTAATCCGGGACAATCCCCCGATGTGGGACTAAACAAACACCAAAAATAGCCTAAACGAACATTAATACAAGTCCAGGAGAAATCTTGGCAGATCTGGACTAATCCAGACCACCAATTGGCGGTCCAAAATGTCTGGATCCAGTTGAGTTTTATTCTGGGCTTTTCTTTGTGCTTTTGGTGGTCTTTGATGCATCTACTTCGTTTGTTCGAGCTCCGACCCGAATCCAATTGCTAAAATACTCCCCATGATGGTGTGAAGTATTCTGTTTTAATCTTAGGTCCCTCTGTCTTACGATCAGGTCCTTCTCCCTTGCATCTTGGTCCCCAGATCGCACAATCCAGTCCTTTTTCCCAGCTTTTGGGTCCTTTTATGCTTCATCTCTTCAAACCTAATTATTCCTGATAACTAAACATATAACTCGTAACATAGCATTGTTTAGGTGAAAGATAATGGATATAAGATACAAATATGAGCATGAAATGATGTCAATCAAATAACATGGACCAATTTCATCATGAGTCGGCACAGGAGTCGGCACAGGATTGTGCCTTATCTTTTTGTCCCGTGGCCCTTGAGCCACATGATATTCATGTTGTGCCTCTTAAGGACTCACCTCTGGTGGAGCAAGAGCTCCCTAGCACCATCAATTTCAAACAACTTGATGAGAGTTTGCCTCTCACTATTGTTCCTGGTCATCTTGGAAATGATGGAACATCAAACAACTACATTGCTCATGAGGGTATTAGGAGTTCCTTGGAGGATACCCTGGGTATAAGACCCACTTTTTGTTCGCTTGGTGAGTCGGACTTGCCTAACGAGTTTCTTGACCTCGCTCCGACGCACCAGCCAGTTGGTTGGAGAGTTTGGATTGACGATCATAACTTCAGCACCACAACGAGAGAAACTCTTCTTCGATTGCCCCTTATTTCCCAAACTCTTGAGAGGTTCAAACTCTTTAAGTTTGATCCTTTGAATAAGACGCCTTTGCGTCGAATTCATGAACCTCTCATTTCATCAGATGCTCTTTGTGAAGGGGGCTCACGCTTGCGTATTCTGGCCCCGCGTGGTGTCATGTTCCCTTTCCAAGTGCATTGACCCACTTTTGAGGTTCCCATTTGATGTCTTTTGACAAATGAAGATGGGAACTTATGTGTGTACATAATTATATGTAAAAAAAATTAATAATAATAATACAATAAAAGACTCCTTCGGTGAGCATCGTTTGTGTGGCTCCAAGAGTATTTGGGCCTCATTTCTTTCCCGTATTTGAATCCATTCTTTAGCATCTCACAGATTTTGAGGGAATTCGTATTTTTGTCCATCAACATAGCCATGAACTTTCCTTTGTACTTCACGTTGGTGAGATCTTTCCTTTTTCATGCATAAATCCATGTAGTATCTTGCTCACATTCATCGAGGACAATGCATGATTTAGGTGTGGGGGTGTTTATCTATCAATCTGTTTTATTTGTGTTTCAAAAAAATTCAATGTTTCATGACATAGCTTAAGATTGAACTACCAAAACCCGAGTACAAATTGCATTGAGTTTTTGTTCTTTATTATATAGTTCTTCTTGTAGAAACTATGACATAAATCTAAGTTCCAAAGAAATACCCCATTACCCTTTAAGACATGTATGCACTTAAATTAGATGAATCAAATCTTTGAAGTGGTTGATAAAAATCAGAGGTTGAGGAAAATATATCGGGAAGTGTGGACATCTAATAGCAATTAAGCCTTGAGGAAAATAAAAGGGGAATAAAAGTGAGGAAATCACATTTTGCAAAATGATTACAAAAGCCCAAGCCTTCGAGTCACTGGTCCGTAGGGGTATCTTAAAACCTGGTAACTTTAGTCTGTCAGCTCGGGATTATCGACCAAACTCGCTACACGAATGCAAAAAGGGTAAAAGTGTCAGAAAAAGAAAATGTGTTGAATCACGGAAAAAGAAAAAAAATACTTTAAGATACTTGATGCATTGCATACATTGCATCATATGTCTTTCATTTAGATTGCTTTTATATCAATAAATGCTACTAAGGTATGTGTTTAGTCTTATTTACAGAATACAGGGACCTGAATGCAATTTACCCACATCCCGAGCATAAACGCGTGCAAAAGACTCATTTCTATCATAAAGACCAAACTCAAGATTATCGGGTTTCAAATGGAAATATATCTAAGCATAAAAGCATTCAAGTCCTAATTGCAAAAAGAACAAGGACTTAAGCACAAAAGTAGTCGGGGACTTAATTGCAAAAGGACAAGGACCTAATTGCAATTCACGAGTAGCTTTTATTATCTTGGAGAAAATCTAAAGAAAAATCAATGTGAATCTCGAAATATATGAAGGAATTAATCCGGAGCTCAAAAGAATGGAAAGAATCAATCCAGACGCGCAAAGAAGGATCAAATCATACCATAAACATTCTGCCAAAATCCAGACATAATTCGACCAGATTGTGCGGCGTTTCCGCCGCACAACACACACAATGTGCGGCGTTTCCGCCGCACCAGAGGCGATCCGTGTGCTCATTTTTTGTCCAGTCGTGTCTGGACACGTGTACTTTCCAATATTATACCTAGATCCCTTGTAGCAACTATAAATAGACCCGAGAACGAAGTTAGAAGGGTCCTTAGTCTTTGGTGGTAGTTTTTATTCTTAATCTTAGTTTTGTAATCTTCTTTTCATTAATAAAATTCTGTCTTTTATTTCTTACTTTTATTTTTCTTTTGTAATGTCTCAAGGACCCTTTCTTCCTCCCTCTATGAGTTTCTAACTCCTTCCAAAGGGTGGAGGTGACGGATTAGGGTGAAGAGAAGATGAATGAATGTTATTATTTTAATTTTGTGTTAGTATATTTTGATTACTTGAGTTTATGTTAAATCATTTATCATGTAATGCTTTATAACTAATATGATTTATTATAAGTTTCTAAATTCTCTAATCTAAACCTCCACCCGACGGAATTCACATCTTTGTTCGTGTTTTAGTTTTAATTGTTCTTGTTTCTTACTTTAGATAATTAAAATCCAAAAATCTCAAAACCCAATTATTTCTTCTCTCCTTCTTCTCCGTAATCGAAAATCACACTAATAACAGAATCTCTCCCTCCTTGTGTTCGACCCGTACTTGCCACGTCTTCATAGACGCCGTGCACTTGCGGTATAAATTTAATTCTCAACAAGTTTTTGGCGCCGTTGCCGGGGAGGTGACGCAGATTTTTTTTTTTGTTGATTTCGATTCTGTTCTGTTTATCTTGTGCGCGATCTAACTATTTGGATTTGTGTTTCAGGAGACAACAGAGTGCGCGGCGAAATCCGAGCACCATCTGAGCTAAACGAGCGGTGAAATCGCCGCACCTGAAGAACAACTTGCGGCGAATCCGCCGCACACTTGGAGCTTCTGGGCTTCAAATTTTTCTGGAACGCGACTCATCTCTGGGTGGACGCGTGGGGCTACTGAAATTTCAAGAGCGGGCGGCGAACCCGACTGAGCATTGCGTAGGTAACCTTTGTTGCCTTTTTCCTCGTAATTTCTAGTTTCAGAAAATTTCCTTTTATTAGAATTGCACGTGTTAAGCTAAAATTCCATAATTGGCAATAATTCAACTCTGACCTAAAATTGGCAAAATTAGAAAGACCTTAGTGCATGCATCATATAATGTTTTGTTTGCATTATTCTTGCTAAATTCTTGCAAATCAATTTCTGTTGAAGAGTGCTGGAGGCAAGGTACGTATCGCGGTTTTTAACGATTGCATTTAAGCATATAATTTAATTTGCATACAACCTTGCAATTGCCCCCATTAAAAAGACCATTGTTTGACTATCTTTGTTAGATCTAAGTTAAACTATCTTAAAGGCAACTCCGTAGGAAAAGATACGGTGGGGATTTCATCACCCTTCCGTGGCCCACAAATCACAATCCTAAAGTGTCACCCAAGCCTTAAATTCAAAATCAATTAGACATTGGCCCCTAAGGACGCGGACACAATTAAGGAGGAGATTGGTTTGACTTGTTATGACCTGAAGATACTTTTATCAACAAAGCCCTTCTCGACCTTGGTGCTAGTGTTAACTTACTCCCATACTCTGTCTATGAGCAACTAAACATTGGTCCACTAAAACCCTCTAAGACCACCCTTCAATTTGCTGATTGCTCTGTTAAGAAACCAAGAGGTATAGTAGAGGATGTTTTGATTAAGGTTGGTGACTTCATTTACCCAGTGGATTTTGTTGTTCTAGACACTGAACCTGTTGTCAATCCTAAGAGACAAATCCGTGTCATACTAGGCAGACCATTTTTAGCCACTTCTGAAGCTTTGATAAATTGTCAAAATGGGCTCATGCAACTATCATTTAGAAACTTAAAAGCTGAATTTAATATCTTTCATGTTGATAGTGAGCCATAAATAGTATGCAATCAAAGTGATGTTGTGATGAGATCGCGTATCTATAAGATTTCTGAATCAAATAAATCATCACAAAATCAAAAAGAAAGTGAGAAAACGGGGAGTAAGTTATCTACCCACCCACCATCACTCGAGAAAATAAGAGAACCAACACATGTGAGGCGTGTGGAATCTTTACCTCAGGGCAACATGGGAACAATTCAACTGGATACATGCACCAACATGGTGACATTCAATCCAGTTCTGACTATGGTTGACTCTGAGCAAATTCAATCCGTCCACCCCAGTTGACTCAGGTAATAAGTGCATTTGCTTTATCTTTGCATACATTGAGGACAATGCATGATTTAGGTGTGGGGGTGTTTATCTATCTATCTATATATCTGTTTTATTTTTGTTGTTTAAAAAAAAATATTCAATGCTCCATGACATAACTTGAGATTGAACTGCCAAAACCCGAGTACAAATTGCATTGAGTTTTTGTTCTTTATTATATAGTTCTGCTTGTAGAAACTATGACATAAATCTAAGTTCCAAAGAAATACCCCATTACCCTTTAAGACATGTATGCACTTAAATTGGATGAATCAAATCTTTGAAGTGGTTGATAAAAATCAGAGGTTGAGGAAAATATATCGGGAAGTGTGGACATCTAATAGCAATTAAGCCTTGAGGAAAATAAAAGGGGAATAAAAGTGAGGAAATCACATTTTGCAAAATGATTACAAAAGCCCAAGCCTTCGACTCACTGGTCCGTAGGGGTATCTTAAAACCTGGTAACTTTAGTCTGCCAGCTCGGGATTATCGACCAAACTCGCTACACGAATGCAAAAAGGGTAAAAGTGTCAGAAAAATAAAATGTGTTGAATCACGGAAAAAGAAAAAAAAATACTTTAAGATACTTAAGGCCCAAAGTTAAAAGAATGATCCATGCCATGGTTGATCCGAATGATACTTCACCACCAGAGGAGGCGTGCAAAATAATTTAAGTGATAACATGTGTAGAAGGGTTAGTGGTGTGAATATTGGACGAATGAAGACCAAGTCAGATTTTTTATGAGTTAGATTTATATAATGATCATGCAAGAATTCTAAGTGAGATGTATAAGGTTGAGGTGGAGATATTGAGAGTTATTAATGAAATGCTGAATTAAGACTTTGTGGGTCTGTCAACTGAAAATCCTCACGAGACAAAACTCGTCTTCTAAGGAAACTCAGGGATTTAAAGGCTTGTTGCACATGCTAAGTGCAACCGTGATTCCTACGAAAGTGAGTTAGGATTTCCCTGTTTTCCTTTCTCTTATATTTTGTTTTGCTAGGGACTAGCAAAATCTAGGCGTGGGGGTATTTGATGCATTGCATACATTGCATCATATGTATTTCATTTAGATTAATTTTCTATCAATAAATGCTACTAAGGTATGTGTTTAGTCTTATTTACAGAATACAGGGACCTAAATGCAAATTACCCATATCCCGAGCATAAACGCGTGCAAGAGACTCATTTCTATCATAAAGACCAAGTCAAGATTATCGGGTTTCAAATGGAAAGTCCATCCAAGCATAAAAGCATTCAGAGACCTAAAAGGCCAAAGACTTAAGCACAAAAGTATTCAGGGACTTAATTGCAAAAATCCGAGGACCCGACTGCAAATTAAAGTACCAAAATATTATTTTGGAGAAGTTCTAAAGAAAAATCAATTTGGATCTACAAATATATGAAGAAATAAATTCGGAGCGCAAAAGAAAGGAAAGAAATCAATCCAGACGCGCAAATGACATTTAAATCATACCATAAACACATAGGAAAAATCCGGATCCAATCAGAGCACAATTTGCGGCGAAATCTCCGCACCTTACATACAAAATGCGGTTGAAACGCCGCACCCCTTGTGATCCATGGCCCCGGATTTTGTCCAGTCGTGTCTTGACGCGTGTACTTTCCTATTTTATACTTCGATCCCTTCTATCGGCTATAAATAGCCCCGAAACGATGTTGTAAAGAAGTTCTTCTCTTTAGAAATAAAATTATGTTCTTTTATTTTGTGTTTTTTTTGTTTTCTTTTTTAGTTTCTCTAGGACCCTTTCTCCTTCCCTCCATCCATGAGTTTCTAACTCTCTCCAAAGGGTGGGGGTGACGGATTTAGGGTGATGAGAAGAAGAATGATGTTATTATTTTAATTTCGTGTTAGTATATTTTGATTACTTGAGTTTATGTTGAATCATTTATCATGTAATGCTTTATAACTAATGTGATTTATTATAAGTTTCAGATTTCTCTAAACAAAACCCGACATCTAAACCTCCACCCGCTGGACTCTCATCCATATTTGTTTTTTTTAGTTTTTCCTTTGTTGTTCTTGCTTTAAATTTTAAAAAAAACCAAAAATCTCAAACCAAACATATTTCTCTCTCTTTCTTCCTTAATTCGAAAATCACAAAAATAACAATATCTCTCCCTCCTTGTGTTCGACCCGTACTTGCCACGTCTTCATTGACGTCGTGCAGTTGCGGTATAAATTTAATTCTCATCTAGTTTTTGCCTACTAGAGTCGAACACATGAAACTCGACACTCATATTACCGAATGAGAGCTTCATTAGACAATTTCTACAATTAATTAAGGCGTTGGAAGTTGCCAGAAATTGTCTACCCAAAATCAAAGGTATTTGAGAGTGGGTATTCGCAACAGGATTGGTATCGAGGACAACAAAATCGACTGGAAATATAAAATCTCCAACTTTGATAAGCACGTCCTCGATAATCCCCTTTGGAATACGAATGGATTTATCCGCCAATTGGAGGTTGATCTTAGTTGGTTTCAATTCTCCCAAATTTAACTTTTGATAAATAGAAAATGGGAGGAGGTTGACCGCTGATCCTAAATCAAGCAAAACATTACTCATCCTAGTGTCCCCTATCGTACACTGAATAGTAGGACACCTAGGGTCCTTGTATTTTGTGTAGGCGGTATTGGACAAAAGTGAGCTTACATTTGCAGCCAAGAATGCTTTCTTAGGAACATTGGTCTTCCTCTTGGTTGTGCATAGATCCTTCAACACTTTGGCATATTGAGGTATTTGTTGGATGACATCCAACAAGGGGATGTTAACCTTAACTTGCTTAAACACCTCTAATATCTTGTCCATTGTGTCACTCTGCTTTTTGGTTAACCTACTAGGATAAGGAGCTTTTGGCAGGTAGGTTTTCTGAAGTGCCTGAGAAGGAGGTGTTGGTGTATTACCCTCACCCTCAGCCTCTTCTTCACCACCATTCCCACTAAGGGGCTGCATAGATGGTGGTGGGCGTGGCAAGGAAATGTGATTGTCAACCTGCTTTCCATTCCTTAAGGTCACAATGGAATTGACATGGTGAATAGGTTCCTCCACATGGTTCACTTGCCTCCCCGTGGTACAACATTCTCATTTTTCATGTGTTGTTGCTGGTACATGCGGGGGTTAGCCTCAGGCTGGCTAGGCAAAGACCCTCTCTCTCTCTTTCATGTACAGACTGAGTCAATTGGCCCATCTGAAGCTCTAGGGATTTGATGGTCTGCTGATTTGAAGTGAGAACTTGACTTGTGGTTGACATAAAAAATTTCATTGAGTTTTCAAGTCCATGAGTCAAGGTCTCAAGTGAATTGAATCGGGTTTCCATATTATTGGAATTTGGGAAACCCGATTGATTGGTGATTGTTGCTTGGGGTGGCTGATAAGATTGTGCATGCATGGGAGGTTGGTATGATTGGTTAGATGGTCGAGGGGAGTTTGAAGGACCACCCGGGGCATTATTTTGGTTCCATGAAAAATTGGGGTGGTTCCTTCATCCAGGATTATAAGATGATGAGTATGGGTCATTCCTAGCTCTATCATAGATGGCGTTGACATGTTCCATCTCAGGAGGAATGGACGCACACTCTCTTTCTACATGACCTATCCTACCACATGAATGACAGGGAATTCAACCAGATGTGGATATGTGAGGTGCACTTTGTTGGTTTTGGAGCTCAATCTAATCCATAGGACGCATTAAGGCCGTCATGCGTGCCTCGGTGGCCGTAGTGGTATCGATAGCAAATACGGCACCCGAGCTAGTCGAGTTTGCATTCGCGATCCTCGCTCCAATACCAGATGATGCAGGTGGTTCCCTTACACTCTCCAATTGCATTGTTTTCTCAGCAAGGTCTTCTAGGAAAGACCATGCCTCCCTTTCATCATTTCCTCAGAACTCTCCTTGACACATGGACTCAAGGAGCGTCTGGGACGAGATGTGAAGACCCTCGTAAATAATTTGACAAAGACGCCACAACTCAATGTCATGGTGAGGGCATGAGGATAGTAGCTCCTTGAACCTCTCTAGATATGCATGAAATGTCTCGGTCTCAAGTTGATAGAACGAATTTATTTCGTTCCTCAATTTTTGAGTCTGATGATTTGTTATGTATTTCTTGAGGAATGCAGATTGAAACTCATCCCCAGTCCTAAAGGCATTCACCTGGTTGCTGTACAACCACTTCTTGGCATCATCCTTCAGCGCAAAGGGGACAAGCCTAAGATGGATGGAGTCTGTGCTAAGTTGTTGCAGCTTGAACATAGCACAGACCTCCTCAAATTCCCTGAGAAAGATATAAGGGTCACCTTTCCCAGTGAAGTGAGGGAGCATGGAAATAAACTGAGGCTTAACCTCAAAATGGTTCCCATTTGCCTCTGGCAATACGATGCATGAGGGTAGAGTAGTACGGCTCGGGTAGCATCGATCACGTAGAGGTATGGGAGCGACAACTCGAAGCATTGGTGGAACAGGTGGGTCCAGCAACTGCTCCTCCTCACGGAAATGAGCAGCCATTGAACCCGGACTATGTGCAACACGAGAAGAGGGAGGCATCGAGAAATCGACTACCGAAGCAGGGTTGACGACATGCCTCGTCAAACGGCCACTCTCGTCTCGTGCCCACGAAAGCATGCACAAAGGTGCACACACACAAACCAAAACCCTTTTTTTCTTTTTTTTTCAAAGAATGTGCGTAGAGGAGAAGATGGGGGAACACAGGAGAGAAAGAATGACTCAGGTGAGAAGGGAAGAAGTCCTTATGCTACGGCAGATGCGTACAGGTAGAAGCACACAAACAAACAAGGCTCAAGCAATCCTAAGGTCGCTATAGGTCCTTACAGCTAGACGACGTCTAACTGCGAGGTCACACGGCCTCAACACGCCTCACCTCCCTACAAAGACGACCACAAAGCCCAGCAAGTGAGCCAAGATCTGGAGATCTCTTCTCTCCTACTATCGGCAAAGTGGGCAACACCGATCAGGTCATGACGGTCGGGACCGGATCACTCTCCTAACGCGCCCAAAATCCTTAGGGCCAATCTCTACTTGATTTTAAAAATTAGGCTTTTTATTAGTGTGGTTTGTGGGGGCGAAGGAAAGGGTTATGAAATCCCCCACCTTATCTTTTATGGGACAACCCCTCCTTAGTAGCGTTTTGGAGTCTAAATCTAACAATCAACTCTCCAAAGAAACGCTCAACTCATACTTGTTTCAATGCACTTCCTAATAACTAATGCATGTTCATACGAAATGCATGAATGAGAGTAGAAGGTGTGTACCTCACGTCAGCACTCAGCAACTGAAAATAAAGCTAAAATAAAAGACAGTCTACATGCCTAAGTCACATACATAATGCATGACCTAAACAAGAGAGAATGCCTAATCTTTTGCTTTTGGTTTTAGGGTCCAAGTTGCTTAAAGGAGGTTTGATTATTGATCTGGGAACAAACTATAAGTCAAAATATACCAAGTCAAGTCCCAGATCACTACATCAATTATCGCAACAACACAAAGAAAGAAGAAGGCAAGCAGGTCTTACCAGACCGCCAATTGGCGATCTCAGGCCGCTGATTGGAGGTCTACAGTGCCCAGGTTGCCTCAAAATTTCTCCAAATGTTCCTCCTGGCGATGCCAAGTCTCCTGAAACAAAGAAAAACTAAACAACACAAATTAAATCCACTTGAATAGTCCAAACAAGAGTCTGGACTGGCACCTCCCCGGCAACGGCGCCAAAAACTTGTTGAACGTTTTATATTAAACCGCAAGTGCACGGCCGCGTTGAAGCGGTGGCAAATACGGGTCATCCTGAGGGAGGTGAGCAGCCTCTCGTTTGCACGAAATAAAGTGGCAAAAAATGGAGAAGAGAGTTGATTATGCTACGCTACACTACACTACGAAGTATGAAATGCGAAAGAAAGCAACAAACGATTAACTAATACTTAACTAAGAACGAAAGAAGAGTGCTGGAATTCAGAAATGGAAAACCCCTAAAGGGTGGAGTGAGTGCACACATGCGAAGAGGTGGATTTTGAACACATTCTTTAAGCACAAATGAAGGTGGTGTTATCATGCATAGGAAGTGTCTAAATGTTATGGCAAAACCTATCAATCTATTCACCAACCCAGTTGATTAACATTTACATATACAAGTTGTTTATTTCAGAACCTAAATAAGCATGAGAGGTGTCTAATCATTTTGGCAAAACTCATCAAGATATAAATTCTATCCTAAACAAGTAAGCATACATTCATGTTTTATCAACACATTGGAAATAAAGCATTCATTCCATTCTCATTTGCATATATGTACATCTACTCCACCCCCCAAAGGTGATGGAACTACTCACTACACTTTAAAATAATTATTAAACTAAGTAAGGAAAGCATATTAACTAAGCTACTAAAACTAATGAAAAGAAATTAAACAAAGTAAAGCAAGAAATATGAAACAAACAACATAATAAAGAAACTTTTATTAAAGTGACTCACATTTCAAGTAGCATCATCCTACTTTAGTATGTGCTTCAAGGCCTCACTTGTAGTAGGAAGAATAGCCACTCAAAATATGGAGTGATTATAGCCAAAGAGTTTTATTTATAGCCAAAGAAAAAGGCAATCCGGGACAATCCCCCGATGTGGGACTAAAAAAATACCAAAAATAGCCTAAACATCCTCTAATACACGTGCTGGAGAAATTTGAGCGGATTCAGAAGGATCCAGACCGCCAATTAGCGGTCCAAGATCGCCAATTGGCGGCCCATAAGATCTGGATCCGGCTAAATTTCATTCTGGGCTTTTCTGGATTCCTTTGTCGGCCTTTGATACATCTACTTTGTTTATTGGAGCTCCGATCCGAATCTAATTGCCAAAATACTCCCCAAGATGGTGTGGAGTTTTCTAATTTGCTCTTTGGTCTTTTTGTCTTACGTTCAGTCCCCAGGTCTCACAATTCAGTCTTCTTTCCCAGCTTTTGGGACCTTTTATGCTTCATCTCTTCAAACCTATTCATTTCTAAAATTCAAACATAAAACTCATCACATAGCATTGTTTAGGTGAAAGATAATGGATATAAGATACAAATATAAGCATGAAATGATGTCAATCAAGCATCCAGAGTGGAAGTGGGAGCACGTAACGATCGATTTTGTCACCGGGCTTATACAAATGTAAGCATGAAATGGGTTATAGTCGATCGACTGACCAAGTCGGCGCACTTCTTAGCTATCCGGACCACTTTACCTCTGGAGGGTCTAGCTAAGTTGTATATTGAGGAGATCGTCAGACTTCATGGAGTGCTTGTGAGTATTATTTCAGATCGAGATACGAGGTTCACTTCCAGATTCTGGGGGAGTTTGCAGCAGACCCTGGGGACTCGGTTGAGGTTCAGTACGGAATTTCATCCACAGACAGACAGTCATTCTGAGAGGACCACCCAGACGTTGGAGGATATGCTGCGAGCTTGTACTCTGCATTGGGCAGGTCATTGGGACGAGAATTTACCATTGATCGAGTTTGCCTACAACAATAGCTACCATTCGAGCATTGGGATGGCACCGTACGAGGCTCTGTACGGGAGACTGTGTAGATCACCGGTATGCTGGAGTGATGTAGGCGAGAGACAGCTAGTTGGTCCTGACATTGTGCTGATGTTTGTTGAAAAGGTTGATGTGATCAGGTAGAGACTCGCGACAGCTCAGACCAGGTAGAAGAGCTACACTGATAGGCGTAGGCGATAGCTGAGGTTTGAGGTAGGTGACCATGTCTTCCTGAGGATTTCACCATCTCGAGGAGTGATGAGGTTTGGGAAGAAGGGGAAGCTCAGTCGAGGTATGTTGGACCGTTCGAGATTCTTGATCGGGTTGGAGAGGTTGTCTATAGGGTTGCGCTGCCGCCGTAGTTTTCGGGTCTTCACAACGTCTTCCGTGTTTCGATGTTAGGGAAGTACGTAGCAGATCCTTCTCATGTGATTTAGTTGGAGGTTCCAGAGATCCGTCAGGATTTGTCTCTTGAGGAGAGACCGGTTGAGATTGTGGATCGGATGGAGCATCAGTTGAGGAGGAGGACCATGCCTATGGTGAAGGTCAGGTGGCAGCACCACAGTGAGCGAGAGGCCACTTGGGAGATTGAGGAGGAGGTCCAGAAGGAGTTCCCGGAGTTACTTGGTGAGCTTCGGTCTTAATTTCGAGGACGAAATTCTTTTAGGAGGGTGGATTGCAAGATCCTAATCCTAATTGTTCCTTAATGATTTCTTAGGTGGTGATTAGGAGGAGATGGAGATGGGTGGTTGGGCATGAAAGTTGATGGATGAAGGGCTGAGATGAATTGGATTTGGATGAATGGTTGAGATTGGAGGATGAGGAGATATTTTAGGTGAGGCTTTTTCCCTCTCTCTCACTCTCACTTCTCCCTCGTTTCTCTCCCTCACGTTTCTCTCTCAGAGGTCGAGCTCCGGCGAGTGTGTGATCTCCGGCGAAGTGAGGAGTGGCGAAGGTGGTAGTTGGAGGTGAGTAGGGTTGTGTGCTTATTCATCCCTTTCCGCACGTGTGGTTCTCCCTCTCCCTCGACCTAACATGTTTCTGTGGTCGTGGTTGGTTGGCGGATGGTGCCGTTGGTGGAGTTGTGGTTGTAGATTGTCGAGGAGATGTTGATCGTGGTTCGGACGCGAGGTTCGTCGACGGATCGTGATTTTGGGAGGTGTGCTTGTGGAGGCGCCGTCGTGGTTCTTCAAAGGTTTCTTCAAACCTTCTGGTATGTCAACTCGCTCACTTAAGTAGTGTGGGTATTTGGAAGTCGACGGTAGGCCTTCCGGCTCGTCACAAGTAAACGTGCAGTAGATTTTACTGCCTGATCGGTCGACCGGTTGGTGTAAACGGTCAACCGTTCGTATGGAGAATTTGGGTACTACCTCACAACGGTCTAACGATGCTCTTGGAGCGGTCGACCGGTGATGCGTGGGAGGCAAGCTTGGTGAGATTCGATCGAACGGGTCCCCATTGTCGTTCGACCGTGTGCACCGTCATGGGTCGGGTAGGGCATTGACCATCTAAATGGTCGACCGCCTGTATCACTTCGTCCGACCATGACTTAAGTTGGAATAGTGGTCGGTTTGACCGAAGGTGGTTTCGGTCGACCGAACTTGAGGTTGAGCGTGGGGGAACGCTCTGGTGGAATTCGGTCGACCGAGAGTGCTCGGCGTTCGACCGGATTCATGGTGAGAGTGAGGGATTATTCCCTGGAGGGATTCGGTCGACCGAGAGTGCTCGGGGGTTCGAACGAATTCGTTGTGGAGTGAGGGATCTTGCCCTGGTGACTTTCAGTCGAACGGGGCCCCTTTGCCGTTCGACCGAATGGTGATTTTGTTCGTTGAACCTGGGAGTTGACCATCTAAACAGTCGACCGCCCCTTGACCTTGGTTCGACCGAACGAGTGTAGTTGGTGGGAATCGGTCGACTGATGGAGTGTCAGTCGAGGCGATTGCCCTGTGTTTACGTGATTCCGTCGACTGGGACTCTTGGTTCGGTCGACCGTTTGTGTCCAGTTTTGCACTATGGAGGTGCATTTGTTGTGATCGTCCGTGTGAGGCGAGTTGTGGTGCCGATGTTCTTCTGGTAAGTGTGCTAGGGTGCACGAGTGTTGCGGTGGTTGGGTGAAAAAGCCCTGGAGCCCCGTAACTGTGTGAGAGCTTAGGTTGGGTGAAAAAACCCTAGAGCCCAGCTTAGAAAATGTGGTGTTGCGGTGGTTGGGTGAAAGAGCCCTGGAGCCCCGTAACTGTGTGAGAGTTGCGGTTGGGTGAAAGAACCCTGGAGCCCAGCTAGTTTGTGCGGGGTTGGGTGAAAAAGCCCTGGAGCTCCGTAGTGCGTTTAGGTTGGCTGGAAAAGGCCTGGAGCCCTTGGACGTTTGGGTTGGCTGAAAAAGGCTTGGAGCCTTTGGTCGTGAAGTGGTAGCTGTGGTTGGGTGAAAAAGCCCTGGAGCCCATCTTGGCGACGAGTGTGCGTTGCGGTGGTTGGGTGAAAAAGCCCTGGAGCCCCGTAACTGTGGTGTGTGCTGTGGTTGGGTGAAAGAGCCCTGGAGCCCAGCCTGGTTGAGATGCTTTTCTTGTTTTGTAGAATTGCATGCTAGGGTGCTTTTCATTTCATACATTGTAGAGTTTGGCATATGGGGTTTTCTTCTGGAAACTCAGGCATTGTTGCATGTTTACTTTCAGGTCGTGACCGGCGTTAGGTGGGGTGGTGACCGAGGAGAGGAGCACTGCTACCTGATCCTGCTTTCTCTCATTTGAGGTCGAGTGATTAGTAGTATTTATTGGTTAGCCTTTTGATGTAATCACCCTTTTGGGAAATACTCCGATATATATATATATATATTATATGTTGGTGCACCGTCTTTCTTGTGTTTGAGTAATATCCTCTGTTGATTGTTGTTTAGAAAATTTTATATTTTTCCACTGTGTTTGAGGATGTTACAAGAATGTCCCTCGATCGATGACTTCCAGTGGATGAAATAAGAAAGAAAGAACTTCTTAATTTTTAGTTTGGCCAATTAAATATTTTACATGCGATTTTAGAATTTAGGTGGTCATGCAAGCATACATTCAAACCTATCCTAACCATTCATTCAATCACATACATGTCAAGCACAAAAAATCAAATAAATACATTCACACATTAGTGTGAGTTTATATGTTCCCGTGTCTCTTGACCTTCGTGCCTTCTTCTTGCACCATGGATGTAAATATTGCAAAATGTAAACACACATGTCATAATTTGAAACTAAATTGCCTAGTCCTATATATAAAGTCCTCTCATATGCATGCACATAAAATAAATGTCTTTTACATATACATAAGTACCCTGTAATTTATAATAATAACAACAACGATACACAAATATCATTCATTCACATATGGCTTCAATTGGAACATATAAACTCACTTATTCCTGCAAAACCAAACAAGTGCAACAATATGTACATATGTTATTCTACATTATTTATTTGATCCTTCATCTCTCAATTAATTAATTCAAAAGAATTTTAAATCCTTTAAAATTATTCAAGCATCCATAGTTCAAGATATTAAAAATATTTGAACCGAAGTTTATCAAAATTCCCTAGAACACTTCAAGGAAAATACACCTATTTGCTCTTTTTTATTTTGTTGATTCCAAGTTAAATAATCATTTTAAAAAAACAAAACATTTCAAAAAAAAATAGACATAAGTCTAAAACTTAATTTTACTAATCATATGACATGTTTTAAAACTTTCAAAAGAAAATTTAAAATCAAAATCAACAAAACAGTCTCATTTTCCCGATTTTCTTTGTTTCACCTTAAAGATCAGAATTTATCCATTGATCTTAATGGTTAAAATATTTTCAAATTTTTTAAAATAATGTAAGAAAATAATAAACACAAAAATCCATGATTACAATTTGTTGCATCCATCAAAATAAAAAATGACTCAAAAATGCCAAAAACCAAATTATTCAATTCAGATGTGGCAAACTAAATATTAAATACCCCAATCATTGAAAATATGAACAAAAAAGGTTTGATACCTATGTAGGATTTCGTACCCTAAACTTGTGTATATTTTATAAAAAATACAGGCATTTATGATCGGTTTTCATATTTTTCAACAATTTTATGTGCAAAATTCCTAATTGTATTTCATTATATATAATGAACTATTTAATATTGAAAAATATAGATTGGATCATACCTATAAGCTTATTGAATCCCTTTAACCAATCAAAACATGAGTTGCATGTCAGATCGCTTCGGAATTCCTCCAAGTGTTCACCAAACTCTAAACATGATTTAGAGAGATCGGAGCTAGCCAATCAATCTCTAATCAATGCTAGAATCTAGCTAATTTCCCTTTTAATGCTCCAGATAATTTAATCTCTTAAACACTCAACTAACAAGGGAAATTTTGGATTGATTTGGTGGAGAAATATGGAGAGAAGAATTTTTGCATTCATATAAACAAGGAGGAGAGGAGAGACCAATCTATAGGGCTTCCTCCATCCCACATCATGTGTAACCCACTAACACATGATCCCTTATTTTTTGCTCATCTAAACCAATCATATTTCTAACAAAATTGGAATAAATCCAACACATGATCAAAGAAATTCTCTTATTTATATTTTATAATGTTACAAACCACATGATAATATGCAACATATTTTCATATATATTTTGAAACACTATACCTCATAATATGTTTACATCTCATATAAATTTATTGATTATTCTAACCATGTCGTAATCACAACATATAGATTTTAATATTTTACCACATGTATTTCAATAAATTATATAAAATGTAAAATCAAATTCCTTGTTTCCCAGTTATGTGGTGTGTCCTGTAGGAGAATTTAAGTTATATTGGCAATGGTATAAAATACTTTATATCATAAACTATAAACGGTATATAGCTTTGTGAAAACCCATAATTTTAAATATTGAATTAATCAAGTTAAGGTAGGCTAATTGGCTTTGAAGACTTAAGTGGAGGGCTGACGTGGATGAAGGGTGGAGGTGTACGAATGTGGTGATGGTTGGATGGGCTATAAAAGGAAGGTTTGGTGTGAGAGAAAGGGTTTTGCTTTGCTGAGAAATGAAGAGGGAAAAGGAGTTGAAGAGAGGTAAAGAGGAAAAGGTTTGCAAAGGAGAAGAAGTGTTTTGGTCTTGGGAAGAGAAGGATTCCTTCTGGGAAGTAGGATCAAGAGGAGGAGGAGACGTTGGAAAGAGTTTCTGTGTCCATTGGAGTCGAGTTCATCGTTTCACCGGAGGAAGCTCGTTGGCGTGGTGTTTATCGCTGTTGTGGTTCTTCAGAAGATTTTTCAAGCTTCCAAGGTATACCAAGTTTTGCTTTTATGCTCAGCTAAGCTAGTGTGAGTGTTTGAGTAGTTGACGGTAAGCCGAAAGGCTCGTCAGACATTTCTGTTCAGAAGGTTTTTCGCTGCGTTTGGTAAACCGGTTAGTGAAACGGTCGACCGTTGTTTGTGTAATTCGGGGAGTTTTGCCTTGCACCAGCCGAATGATGCCTTGGGTGGTTGACCAGTCAAGCATGTTAGGCAAGATCTAGGTGTTTTCGCTCGACCGAGTCCCCTTTGTCGTTAGACCGAATACACTGTGGTATGTCGGTTGGGGTTGTAGACCATCTAAACTGTCAACCACCTTTTGATCCGTTTGACCAATTTTACATGTAGCTAAGTCGGTTGGGGCCTAGACCTTCAAAACGGTCGACCTCCTATATGATTTGTTCGACCGATAGCTTAAGTTAAATTAATTGTTGTGCGACCGTTGAGTGTTGAATCAACCATTGTCTTATGATCCAAACGGTCGACCGATGGATTTTGAAATTGAGACTTGATGTTCCTGTTGTATTTCGGTCAACCGGGTCTCCTTTGTCGTTCGACCAATGAGATGATTGTTGGTTGAACGTTTTAAAATAACCGCAAGTGCATGGCCGCGTTGAAGCGGTGGCAAATACGGGTCGTTCCACAGGGAGGTGTGTCGACTTTGGTTAGTTTGAAAGTGAGTGGGAAACAATGGAGAGAAAGAGTTTGGTTACACTACACTAAACTAGGAATGAACAATCAATAAAACTAAACCCCATAGGGGATAGAGAAAGAATGTGAATACAAAAATATGTATATGTGTTTGTGTGTGTGTTCAATTGTTCTCGTCACCACAAGTAGTGCATGAAAACCATCAAACTAAATCCAACTTTGCCTCCACATGAAATAATATAACACAATATCATTAAAACATACAAGACAATAATTGGAATGAAGCTAAATGAACTCATTTATAAAGACCAAACCCCATTATATATCCACATGAAATAAGATTTACATAATCATTAAACATACAAGACATTAATCAAGGTGAGGGCAACAAGAGTACATGCAACTACAAGTAATGTTTCCTTTATCAACTCCATCCTTATCCTCACCTCATCATTCCCCATAAAATAGACCCACTAATCTAAGCATATGCTAAGCTTCATTCAGGAGCATTAGCATATCAAAGACAAAAGTAAAATCACATTAGACGGTTATGGAAATCATGTAAGGCTCAAAGGATTACGATAACACACACCTAATACATCATCACATAATCACATCACATTTTTCTCCACCCCCAAATGGGGATGGAAGTACTCACTAATCATTACACTAACTATTCAATAGAAAAACATGTTAACTAAGCCTACTAACATTAATGAAAGGAATTTCAACTAAGAAAGCAAGAAGTATTAACGAAGCTAAATGAAAGGAAATTAAACTAAAGAAGCATGCAAGATATATTAAAGAAGCTAAATGAAAGGAAAATAAACTAAAGGAAGAACCAACATAACTAAAGAAAAACTTTATTAATTTCAAACTCACAATACAAGTAGCCTCTCCCTACTTGAGATTTTGCTCCAAGGCTCACTTCAAGTAGAGTGAATAGCTACCAAGCATTAGTGTATTATAAAGGAGGAGTTCTCTTTATAGTCAAAGAAAAAGGTAATCGGGGACAATCCCCCGATATGGGACTAATACACTACTAAAAATAGACATAAAACCCTCTAATACATGACCCGACGAAGTTTTATCGGATTTGGAGCAAAACAGAGCGCCAATCAGCGGTCTATAAGGTCTGGATCGGGTTGTGTTTTGGAGTGTGGTTGTCTGGCTTGATTTATTCATGTCTGATGCACCCTAATTGGTTGTGTAGCTTGCGACCCGAATCGAATTGCCAAAATACTCCTCATGATGGTGTGGATTTTCTTCATTTGTTCATTGGTCCTTTGGTTTTGCATTCAGGTCCCTCTCTCTTGCATCTTAGTCCATAAGTCTTGCAACTTAGTACCTTTTCTAGCTTTTAAGTCCTTTTAGAGTCTCTCCTTCTCAAACCTATTTATTCCTGAAACTTAAACGTAAAACTCATTACGTAGCATTACTTAGGCTAAGAATAAAGGATATAGGACATAAATATATGCATGATATGATGTCAATCAATTGTATTTAATTAATGTGTTGTGTAGACCTTCTAAATGGTCGACCGCCTGTGATCTTGGTTTGACCATTTAGTTCGTGTTTGGTTCGACTAATGGAGTGTGGAGGAACCAATTACTGGTATTAACGGTCGACCGCTTGCCTTGTTCGGTTGACCGTTTGTGCACTGGACTGTATCATTTGTGTGATTGTTTATGAATGAGTTTGTGCGTGGATTTATACTATGTTTCCATGACATGACATGCATTGAGACCTTTGTAGTAGACTTGTGGGATGGTAGATCCCGATGCTTGTATTGCTTTGCGTGGTACCCGGCTCGGTGGAGCGGGAAGCCCACCTGGAGTTGGCCGGTGGAGGGGGTATTACTGTTAGATGCAGGAGAAAGATGGGGAGCAACACACCAAGCCACCCCCGAAAGCACGCCTCCACCAGACGCACATGGACCGCCAAACAGCGGTCCCAAACCGCCAATTGGCGGTTCAGAAGTCGCGCCTAGTGGGCTGCTTTGGCTCACCTTGTCCTCCATCACTAGATCCATACTTTGATCTATGCAATTGGTGGACACGAATGAAAGAAGAAAACAAACTACTTAACACTCATAAGAAAAACGAGATTTGCACCAAACACTCATCTTTTCTTTCTTCTTTCTCACTTGACTTGATTTGTTTTGGCTTGTATTACAAATGGAGAACTTTTGTACTTATATAGGCACTTACAAAGACTCTTCAACTTACCCTATAAGTTGACTTGATTTGTCAAAGATGATCATTCGAGATCATTACAACCTCTACTTAAATTGCATCATAAAATAGGACGAAAATCATAGAAAAAATGAAGAGTCCCTTGTCTCTTCCTTTCCTACAACCTTTTGCCTTCCTTCTTGTTGAGTCATCAACTCTTAGATGACTCACCCTCCATAGGTGATGTGGCAAGTGACTAGGATGCCACCTACGATTAAGTTCAATTCTCAATACTCCTCCTTGAACTTAATCCTCTTCCATCCACCATCCCAGGGTGATTTCGCAACTTCAAATACAAACGGATTGGCAGGGCTTTTGGTTTGTGTGAGAAGACACTGAAAGGAATGTGTTCTAAAGGTTTTACTTTTAAATGTCAATTATTATGAATTGAATGAGAAATTATTTTGTTCCTTGTTTATGTTATTCGTCTTCTAGAAGTGTTAAGGAAGATGCTCTTGGTCCTTAACCGTAGAGCTCTAAAAGATAATGGTTTACATAAAACAAAAGATATTCGCAATCATGGTAATTAACATGGGACATTAATTACGGAGTTAAGATTGTCGTGTTGGTCATAGATCATTGTAGCTCTACAAGTGAGTGACAACACGGGTACACAAAAGAGGAAAATATTACTTTTGTATACTGAATAGACCTAATAAGTAAAACATTATAGAATTGTGTTTTCTGTGTCATTAATGTTTTACTGTGTCCTTGGTCCTTTGATATGAGACTTATATCCGATCACTTAAGAAATGCTTGATTAGACTAGTATCTTGAGCTATCGATAAGTGTAGTGTAAAGGCATTGGTTGGTTAAGTATGACTTTTGTTGGAGAAGATAGTTAGTCAAAAGATTATCATTACCCCTCTTAATTGAGTGATGATATTAGTGGGCCCCTTGATAAAGCAAAGTTATAATGTGCACAATGTGATTTGAGTTGTCACATATTTATAACTAGCTTAAAGAGATCAAGAAATGAATACTAATACAAAGATGACACAATACTACTTTGTGTGTATTCTTAATATGATGAGGCAAGAGACGGACACAAGTGGTGCACTCCATCACTAAATGGATCGGGTTTTGGTTCGAGTGAAATTAAGACATCTAACTAATTGGGAGCTATAATGTGTAGCTAGATACTGCTTATAGCTTGTGATATTAAGCTCTTAATATCACTGCCAACTTAGTTTAGATCCTCCCATAGGTCACACCACAAACTTGGGAAACAAGAAATGGGGATTTTGAGTTCATAAGGTGTGTCGGGTTACATGTAGAAAATATGACACATGGGGTGAACAAGCAAAATCAAAATTATGTTGTGATTAATAACATAATTAGAATCTAAATTAAATTCATATGTGATGTAAATATTATGGGGTGTAATGATTTATCATTACATAGGATAATATGTTACATAAGTTGTGAACTTACTACTAATCCCGAAATGTCAAATTTTGTAAGGGTTAAACCGAAATTTGACCAGTCTGCAGTACTGTGCAAAAACGGTCGACCGCTAAACGGTAAACGGTCGACCGAATGTTGCACGGTTGACCGGATGTGTCTCGACCGATAACAGGGAATTTTGTCTGTTCGTTTTCGGTCAACCGAGTATATCGGTCGGTCGACCGAACATTGCGATGAAATATTTTTTGTTACGAACGGTCGACCGAAACCTGGTCTAAAAGGTCGACCGAACCTCCAAACGGCCGACCGGTCCAGACGGTTTTATGCAGAATTAATTAGATCATGCATGGAATTGGTCCATAACTGATTTAATCCGTGGCTGAGATTATTTGTTAGCAAATAATGGATGGTTAGATGGAAGTTTGCATGAAATCATGGGCAAGAGGTTGCTCATGAATAGGTAATTTGGAGAGAACTTATAAATACAAGTTTATCTCATTACCTTATTAATTTAATTCATTATCTTCTTGTGCAAACATTTATCTCCATAATTCTCCATGAATTTCCTTAATTCTTGAGTTTAGTTTTAGTTTTCAGAGATCTTCTTCTCAAGGAAACTAAAGAGGGGTTAGTAGTTAGATTCTAAACCTTATTGAAGATTGAGAGGCTAGCTCTTCTCTCTCCGATTTTGTTTAGAGTTCGGTGAATACTCGGGGGCATCTAGCGCAGCGACAAGCATCCTCAATGTCTTCGGATCATCAACAAGTTTTAGAGAACTTCTAGGTATGAAATTCGGAGCCCATGTTTGTTTTAATAAAGTTTTGAAACTAGTTATTGAAACAAACTGATGCATGCATGAAACAAATCATAGAAAATTGTAATTGATCCTTATTGTGCATAAAAATTTCGAAAATATATATGTGCAATTAAACTAGAAATCCTACAGTGGTATCAGAGTTTAGGGTTCAATTTCTAATGATTTGAAACTATAAACAAATTTAGTTTACCGTCTAGGGTTCAAACAATTCGATTTTCCATTTTTCGGTCTTTAAATGTTTGTTGGAATAATTCTTTGTAATAATTCATTTTGAATGTGTTAAGTGAATGCCATGTAATTATTATAATTATGATTTAGACATAGGTCTAACTTGCAATAATTTCGTTTTAAGCATAAACGATTGTTTTGTAAGAGAATCAACAAAACCGAAAAACTGCGGTTCGCCTTTCCTTTTAGGAAATTGGATGGACAGCGGTTCAAAATTGTTTTTGAACTTGTGGATGGATGAAAAACGTTTTAAATGGATTTCAAAATGTTTTTCAAAGAATTGTTTGGGATTCTAGATGATTGATAAACTAGGTTGTATAGTTTATAGTAATATTGCGTGCATGGATGCTCGAGTTGTCTTTGCAGGAATTGTGAGTTTAAATGTTCCAAATCAGCACCTATGAATGTTTGTAGTTATTATTATACAGGGGCTTATTTATATGAAAAAGCCAAATCCTCTCTTTCTATCTTTAGATAATTGCATTGCATTTGAGAGGTTTTACATAGGACTTGCACTAGTCAGTTTTTATCGAATGTGAGGAGCATGTTTATTTTTTGTAAAATCTACATCTCTGGTGCAGGAGGAAGTCGCCACTGTAGCGCATCAATCGAGGATCGAGGATCAGGGATCGAGGATCAAGGATCAAAGGGAACATATAAACTAACACGATGTGGATTGTGTGAATGGTTTAATTTCTGCTATGCATGTGATGAATGTGATTGAATGTTAGGATGTGTATGAATGATAATATGCATGATAACCTAAAATTCTGAATCACATGTTAATATATGAAATTGTCCAACAACATTAAGAGTAATTTTCCTTCTTATTTCATCCACTAGCAGCCATCGATCGGGGGATACTCTGCTCGCCCTTAGCGGGAGATAGCTCCCTCCATCTTTGGGAATAGTGAGAGATATAATGGTTGTCTATTGTTGTGCCACGATTAGACATATGAGGTGTGTTTCACCCTAGTGAACCCCCAGTATGTTTAGTTGTGAATACAATGGATAAACGTATCTCGTATCAAATGAAAATAAGGTTTCTTGACGCTACCTAGAGCCCTCGCTCGGTTTTGGGAAAATGTTTTTCTTAATGAGGATAGGTCGCATTCCCTCATAATTAAAATGACAAGAATCACAAGAATTTGAAGATGCTAATGTTGCTAAAATTCAAAAAGGTTGTGATTAGAAAGTGTTTTTCTTACCTTGATATTGTAATGTATTCAGTAGCGCTTTGCTAGTCTATATTGCAATTGATGGGATCTTGGGTTGCTGCATTTATGGGCAAATTTTTTTATTTGCAGCATTTACATTTGTATGTATGTATAATAAAACTAAATTGGCATTAAAATCTTGTATGATTTATTTTGTAGAAAAATGTCGCACATCCAACCTATCGTACGATCCATGATAGAAAAACACCCTTTAGCATATGATGGCTCAAACTTCATAAGTTGGCAACTCAAACTCAACATCGTGTTAAAGTTTGCGAAACTGTCTCATATTTTGGAAGGTCCAATCCTAAAATGGAATGAGAGATTAACTGATGAAGAGAAAGAGGCTAAAGCCAAGTGGGAAGACCAAGAGAACCAAGTTCACGGTCTTATGCTAGCATCCATGGGTGACTCGCTTCAAGCGAAATACTTGGATTCAAAACCCAAGAAGACCATGGAGGCTTTGTCTAAGATGATCATGGATAGTGCCCGAAAGGAGCGCTATAAGACCACCATCGCACTCACAAGGTGCCATATGGCGGAGGGAACATCGGTATCCATGCATTTTCTCACGATGCAAGGGTACCTTGAGAAGTTGGCAAAGCTCTCTTCACCAATGCCCGAGGATATTGCTGAAGATATGATTCTTGGCTCTCTAGCCCCATCCTTTAAGGACTTTGTGATGCACTATCACGTGCGTGAAAACGGGGTGAGTCTTGAGGAGCTGCACAACGCTCTCAAAACTGCTGAGGTTGACATGGGCAAGGGTAAGGACAAGCATGTCCTTGCCGCCCATGGGAGGAGCCAAAAGATTGGTAAAGGAAAGGGCAAATCTACCAAAAGTGGTTCAATCAAGAGCAAGGGAGTAGGAGGTGCTCATAAGAGTGCCTCGAGGGGGAAATCTCAGAAATCTCCAACTCCCAATACGGAGTGCTTTCACTGCGGTGAAAAAGGACATATCCGGCCAAATTGCCCCGAGTACAAGGAAGACCTTGACAACGGAGTGCTTGAACGTCGGCGCCCCAAAAAGGCCAAAGGTATATTTGTTATTGAAATAAATTTAGCCACCTCTGTCCAGGATTGGGTAATTGATACCGGATCTTGTGCTCACATAGTTTCTAAAGTGCAGCTACTCATGGATAGGAAGGAACTCGTAAGGAACGAGGTAGAACTGAAGGTCGGAAATGGTGCGAACGTTTCTGCGGTTGCACAAGGTTCTGTGGTGCTTCAATTATGTAGTGGTTTAAATTTATGTCTAAAAAATGTTTATTATGTGCCTTCGATTAGCAAGAACATTATTTCTGTATCATGTTTAGATATGGATAATTTTAATATAAATATTTCAAATTCTTACTTGTCTATATCGAAGAATGGTGTTTTCTATGCAAATGCATTCATAAGGAATGGTCTTTATTTGCTTGAATTGAATAATAAACAAATCTTTAATTTCAATAACAAAAGACTTAAGACCACTCACGAGAATGATACTCTCTTGTGGCACTATCGACTTTGTCACATAAATGAAAAGCGCATCAAGAAATTGCAAGAAGCTAACCTTCTTGGTCTACTTGATTTTAAATCATTGGAGTCATGCCAACCATGTTTAATGGGAAAAATCACGAAAAGCCCTTTCAAGAAGAAAGGTCCAAGGCACGTGGCTTGTTGGATTTGATACATTCTGTTGTATGTGGTCCAATGTGTACTAGTGCACGAGATGGTTTCAGGTACTTCATTACGTTCACGGATGATTATAGTCGTTATGGCTATGTTTATCTAATGAGAAACAAAAGTGAATCCTTTGACAAGTTCAAAGAATTCAAGAATGAAGTGGAGAACCAACTCGACAAGAAAATCAAGTCTCTACGAATGGATCGTGGAGGTGAGTACTTAAGTGCCGAATTTGACTCATACCTAATGGATTTTGGTATTGTACCTCAACTCATCCCTCCCGGTACACCTCAGTGGAATGGGGTATCCGAAAGGAGGAATAGGACATTGCTCGACATGGTTCGGTCAATGATGAGTCATGCGGAATTACCTCTTTACTTTTGGAGTTATGCACTACAAACTTCGGCTTACACACTAAATAATGTTCCATCCAAATCCGTGGAGAAAACTCCTTATGAGTTATGGAGTGGTAAAACACCCAAGCTCAATTTTCTCAAGATTTGGGGTTGTGAGGCTTACGTCAAGAAATTGATGTCGACCAAACTTCAACCAAAAGCGGATAAGTGCTCTTTATTGGTTATCCTCGTGAGACAAGAGGATACTACTTTTGGCATATCACCTCCAATCGAGTGATTGTAGAGAGGGATGCCACATTTCTGGAAAAAGAATTTCTGGAACGAGTAAAAATTAGTGGGAGTAGGGTTGTGCTTGAGGAAACTCAAGACACTCTACAAGATCATGACATGAATGATGACATTCAAGATCATGAAGGCCCAACCGAGATTCCTTTGGTTAGTGGGAGCGTGAGTGAGTGAGAGACATTCGCAAGAAATTGTGAGAGAAACTCAATCCTCCCCACCAAGTGTACGTTCAAGAATCGAACACGAACCAATTCCACAAGAAATTGTGGAAGAAGTTCGAGAAGTACACGTAGAACCAAAAGAACTTAGAAGGTCAACGAGGGAAAGGAAGAAACCCGATATGTATTTGGGACTTCATGAGATCATGGTACTAGATACCGATGATCCCTCGACCTTCCAAGAAGCAATGGAAAGGGAAGACTCCAAACTATGGCTTAAGGCCATGAAATCCGAAATAGAATCCATGTATGATAACCAAGTATGGAGCTTGGTTGACCTTCCTCAAGGTAAAAAGGTCATTCATAATAAATGGGTTTTTAAGAGGAAGATGGACATGGATGGGAACTTGAAAACCTACAAAGCGAGGCTTGTAGCGAAGGGTTTCACTCAAGTTCAAGGAATTGACTATAATGAAACTTTTTCACCAGTTGCCATGTTCAAGTCTATTCGGATTATGCTCGTTATTGCTGCATTTCATGATTATGAAATATGGCAAATGGATGTCAAAACAACGTTCCTTAATGGGAACTTGGAAGATGATGTGTACATGGTACAACCTCAAGGTTTTGAAGATCAAAAGAAGAGCAAAAAGGTATGCAAGCTTCAAAGATCCATTTATGGATTGAAGCAAGCATCAAGGAGTTGGAACAAACGCTTTGACGAGGAAGTGAAGAAACTTCACTTCATTCAAAGTAAGGAAGAACCTTCTATATACAAGAAGGTTAGTGGGAGGCATGAAGTATTCCTAATCTTATATGTCGATGACATATTGCTCATGGGCAATCATATTCCATTGCTTGAGCAAACGAGAAGTTCATTGAAATCTGCATTTTCAATGAAAGATATGGGTGAGGCTCAATACATCTTGGGAATCAAGATATATCGAAATAGATCCCGTAGTCTCATTGGCCTCAGTCAACGTGTATACATTGACAAGGTCTTGGAAAGGTTCAAGATGAACAACTCCAAAAAGGGCAGTGTGCCAATGAGTATGGGTGTGCAACTCAAGAAGTCTCAACGTATGCAATTACGTAAGGACTTAGAGTACATGAAGGATGTCCCTTATGCTTCGACAATTGGGTCGATCATGTACGTGATGACTTGCACAAGACCTGATGTCTCGTATGCTCTAAGCGTGACAAGTCATCACCAATCCAACGCAGGTCCTGAGTATTGGACTACGGTCAAGAATATCCTGAAGTACCTCAACCGGACTAAGGATAAGATTCTTGTTTATGGAGGACAAAGGGAGTTGATAGCCGAGGGATACTCGGATGCGAGTTTCATGAGTAATCCAGACGATAGAAGGTCGCAATCAGGATACGTCTTTCTTCTGAATGGTGGAGCTGTGAGTTGGCGTAGTTGGAAGTAAAGCACTACGGCCGACTCAACCACTGCTTTCGAAGTACTGGTTGCCGCTGAAGTGAGCAAGGAAGGAGTGTGGATTAAGAAGTTTCTTGAAGAGCTTGGAGTAGCTCCCTCGAGCAAGGGACCAGTAGAGATATTTTGCGATAATAGTGCATCTATCTCGCAAATCAAGGACCCCAAATCGCACCACAAAGTGAAGTACATGGATCGTAAGTACTTCGTGACACGTGACCTCGTCGACGAAGGCAAAATAAATCTTTTATGGGTGGACACCAACAGCAACACAGCTGATCCATTCACAAAACCCTTTCCCAAGCCAAGGGCGAAATGCATTTCGAGTCCATGGGATTGAGGAACCATGTAGATTGGCTTGATGATTGATATGTAATGGGGTTTACCCTAGTTATTATTGTTTTATACATTGAGAATGTATGTGAGAGAAAACTTCGATAACAAGTGGGAGATTGAAACGAATGTATCCTAAAAGTTTTACTTTTAAATGTCAATTATTATGAATTGAATGAGAAATCATTTTGTTCCTTGTTTATGTTATTCATCTTTTAGAAGTGTTAAGGAAGAGGCTCTTGGTCCTTAACCGTAGCGCTCTAAAAGATAATGGTTTACATAAAACAAAAGATATTCGCAATCATGGTAATTAACATGGGACATTAATTACCGAGTTAAGATTGTCGTGTTGGTCATAGATTATTGTAGCTCTACAAGTTAGTGACAACACGGGTACACAAAAGAGGAAAATATTACTTTTGTATACTGAATAGACCTAATAAGTAAAACATTATAGAATTATGTTTTCTGTGTCATTAATGTTTTACTGTGTCATTGGTCCTTTGTATGAGACTTATATCAGATCACTTAAGAAATGCTTGATTAGACTAGTGTCTTGAGCTATCGATAAGTGTAGTGTAAAGGCATTGGTTGGTTAAGTATGACTTTTGTTGGAGAAGATAGTTAGTCAAAAGATTATCATTGCCCCTCTTAATTGAGTGATGATATTAGCGGGGCCCTTGATAAAGCAAAGTTATAATGTGCACAATGTGATTTGAGTTGAGTCACATATTTATAGCTAGCTTAAAGAGATCAAGAAATGAATACTAATACAAAGATGACACAATACTACTTTGTGTGTATTCTTAATATCATGAGGCAAGGGACGGACACAAGTGGTGCACTCCATCACTAAATGGATCAGGTTTTGGTTCGAGTGGAATTAAGACATCTAACTAATTGGGAGCTATAATGTGTAGCTAGATACCGCTTATAGCTTGTGATATTAAGCTCTTAATATCACTGCCAACTTAGTTTAGATCCTCCCATAGGTCACACCACAAAACTGGGAAACAAGAAATGAGGATTTTGAGTTCATAAGGTGTGTCGGGTTACATGTAGAAAATATGACACATGGGGTGAACAAGCAAAATCAAAATTATGTTGTGATTAATAACATAATTAGAATCTAAATTAAATTCATATGTGATGTAAATATTATGGGGTGTAATGATTTATCATTACATAGGATAATATGTTACATAAGTTGTGAACTTACTACTAATCCCGAAATGTCAAATTTTGTAGGGGTTAAACTGAAATTTGACCAGTATGCAGTACTGTGCAAAAACGGTCGACCGTGAAACGGTAAATGGTCGACCGAATGTTGCATGGTCGACCGGATGTGCCTCAACCGATAACAGGGAATTTCGTCTGTTCATTTTCGGTCAACCGAGTATATCAGTCGGTCGACCGAACATTGCGATGAAATATTTTTTGTTACGAACGGTCGACCGAACCTCCAAACGGTCGACCGGTCCAGACGGTTTTATGCAGAATTAATTTAAGAATTAATTAGATCATGCATGGAATTGGTCCATAACTGATTTAATCCGTGGCTGAGATTATTTGTTAGCAAATAATGGATGGTTAGATGGAAGTTTGCATGAAATCATGGGCAAGAGGTTGCACATGAATAGGTAATTTGGAGAGAACTTATAAATACAAGTTTATCGCATTACCTTATTAATTTAATTCATTATCTTCTTGTGCAAACATCTCTCTCCATAATTCTCCACGAATTTCCTTAATTCTTGAGTTTAGTTTTAGTTTTCAGAGATGTTCTTCTCAAGGGAACTAAAGAGGGGTTAGTAGTTAGATTCTAAACCCTATTAGAGATTGAGAGGTTAACTCTTCTCTCTCTGATCTTGTTTAGAGTTCGGTGAATACTCGGGGGCATCCGGCGCAGCGACAAGCATCCTCAACGTCTCCGGATCATCAAGAAGTTTTAGAGAACTTGTAGGTATCAAATTCGGAGCCCATGTTTGTTTTAATAAAGTTTTGAAACTAGTTATTGAAACAAACTGATGCCTGCATGAAACAAATCATAGAAAATTGTAATTGATCCTTATTGTGCATAAAAATTTCGAAAATATATATGTGCAATTAAACTAGAAATCCTACAGACACACCATGTGCAACTCATTTGTTGTCTCGTAGATCTCACGAAGTGTCTTGAACCTCCTTGGTCTCATCTCGTCTTGTTTGTCGGATGGAATTGTTTCATGTTCAGTGGGGTTTGCAATCTCCTCTTCCTGTTCTTCATTTGGCACTACTGAAATCTCCTCTTTGTAGTCCCATGTTACCTCCTCGTTAACCTGCACATCACGGCTAATGACAATTTTGTTGTTAGTGGGATCGAGAAGCCTATAAGCTTTCGATCGTTCATCATAGCCAACGAACACAAGCTTTGTGCTCCTATGATCAAGTTTTATTCTTTTCTCCTTTGGTACATGTGCATAGGCGACGGTACCAAATACTTTCATATGTGCCACAGTTGGCTTGTAGCCACTCCAAGCTTCTTGTGGAGTTACTTCCTCCAAGCTTGCGGTTTTGCAACGATTCAACGTGTACACCGCACAAGCCACCGCCTCGGCCCATAGTTCTTTTGACACGTTCTTGCTTTTTAACATACTTCGAACCATGTCCATGATGGTTCTATTCTTTCTCTCAGATACACCATTTTGTTGTGGCGAGTATGGAGCGGTTAAATGGTGTTTTATGCCATGTTCCGCACAAAAGTTGTTGAACTCGGTTGATGTGAACTCTCCTCCTCGATCAGACCTCAATGTCTTGATGCTATTTCCACTTTGTTTCTCCAATATGCCTTGAACTTCTTGAATGTGCGAAATGCCTCGGATTTCTCCTTCAGGAAGTACACCCACGTCTTGCGTGAAAAATCATCAATAAAGGTTAACAAATAACGATTCTTACTAATCGAATGTGGAGTGATCGGTCCACAAATGTCGGTATGTACCAACTCTAGCACCTTCTTTGCTCTATATTCAGCTTGTTTTGGAAAACTCTTCCTTGTTAATTTTCCAAATGCAACCTTCACAAAATCCTTCTTTAGATTCGATCATCGGCAAGCCATGCACCATTCCCTTTTGCGCCATTTCGTGGAGCCCACCAAAGTTCAAGTGTCCAAGTCGCATATGCAACAACCAATCTCCCTCGATGCATGCATTCAAACATCTAGCACGAGCACATGTTAGATTCAATTTAAACATTCGATTTTTGGACATCTCTACCTTTGCAATCAAGCGCCCATCTTGTCCTCGCACGGTCATGTGTCGATCCTTCATCAAGATCGTGAACCCTTTCTCCAAGAGTTGTCCCATGCTTAGTATGTTTGTCTTCATATCGGGCACAAAGTAGACGTTGGAGATAAGCTTTTGTGATCCATCCTTCACTTGAATCATGATGTGCCCTTTCCCTTCCACATGCACCTTTGATGCATCTCCAAATGAGACTGCCCATGCACTCCCTCTTCCAAGTGTGCGAACATGTGTCTATTCCCACACATGTGATTGCTTGCTCCCGTATCGAGATACCAAATACCTTCTTGTTCGGTTTCGGCTCCTTGGTCAACAAGCAAAACAACTCCATCATCGCAAGCATTCTCCTCCACGGCAACAAGGTTGGAGTTTTCTTCCACCCTTTTCTTTGACCAACACTCGCTTGCATAGTGTCCCTACTTCCCACAATTGAAGCACTTGATCTCCTTCTTTGATCCACGATCACCACGGCCACGGCTGGAGCTCTCCTCCACCTTGTTTTGCGACCAACACTCTTTCGCAAAATGGCCACGCTTCCCACAATTGAAGCACTCGACCTCCTTCTTCTTTGGACGGCCTCCATAGTCACGACCGCTTCCACGATCTACGTTGCGAGGTTTCTCCTCCTTAAGCGACATCTTTACTTGCAACGCCTGCTCCAAGACATCTTGTCTCTTCTTCTTCTTTCTTTGCTCGTGTGCCTCCAACGACCTTGCTAGGTCGTCGACGGTCATCTTCTCGAGGTCCTTTGATTCCTCGATAGCACACACAACGTTTTCAAAGTCTTCGGTGAGAGAACGCAACACCTTCTCCACCACTCTTCCTTCAGTCAACGCCTCCCCATTTCTCTTCAATTTGTTCGCCACCATGAGAAACCTTGTCACGAAATCGGCAACACCTTCCGATTCCTTCATAATCAACGCCTCGAACTCACCTCGAAGCATTTGGAGGCGTACTTGCCTCACTCGATCAGCACCATTGTAGCTCCTGTCAAGGGTGTCCCACGCCTCCTTCGACGTCTTCGCTTCAGCGATCTTCTCAAAGCCACTCTCATCCACCACTTGGAAGAGAAGGAAGAGAGCGCTCTTATCTTTGGCTCTTCTCTCCTTTTGTACTTTGATTTGTGAGACGGTTCCCACCCCCGTCTCGGCCTCCTCCTCGAAGCCGCTCTCCACAAGATCCCAAGCATCATGCGCACCGAGCAGGGCACGCATCTGGATACTCCAATTGTCGTAGTTCCCCTTCGAAATGTGAGGCAACGATACATGACCAAACGAGGTCATCCCTGAGCTTCCCATCAGACGACGCTCTGATACCAGATGTTAGATGCGGAAGAAAGACGGGGAGCACCACACCAAGCCACCCCAGAAAGCACGCATCCACTAGACGCACATGGACCGCCAAACAGCGGTCCCAAACCGCCAATTGGCGGTTCAGAAGTCGCTCTTGGTGGGCTGCTTTGGCTCACCTTGTCCTCCATGCTGAGGGCCTTCTATTGCCATCACTAGATCCATACTTTGATCTATGCAATTGGTGGACACGAATGAAAGAAGAAAACAAACTACTTAACACTCATAAGAAAAATGAGATTTGCACCAAACACTCATCTTTTCTTTCTTCTTTCTCACTTGACTTGATTTGTTTTTGGCTTGTATTACAAATGACTACAGATGACTCACCCTCCATAGGTGATGTGGGAAGTGACTAGGATGCCACCTAGGATTAAGTTCAATTCTCATTAATTACAGCTTGTGTGAGCAGCCCCTGTCTTCAACAGCGAGTGTGCAACGGTATTACAGCTTGTATGAGCAGTTGATGCCTCTCGAGTAAATATCGGTATTACTGCTTGTGCGAGCAGCTGGTCTTTGTGGACCGTGCGGCCTGTGTGGCGGCAGTAAGGTTGTGGCCCGTGCGGCCTGTGTGGCGGCGGTGTGAGCAATGGTATTACAGCTTGTGCGAGCAGTTGTTGTTCAGTTGGTTTGAGACCTGCATTGTTGGACGGATGTTCTTTGTGTTTTCCTGTGATATGTCATGATATACTAGTATGATAGGATCATTCATTGTATGTAGTATGCATGTAGATGGATACTGGGTTTTCTTTATGAAAACTCAGGTATCGTTGTTACGTTTATTTTTCAGGACAACGGTGGTTCTGGTGGGGTGGTGACCAAGGAGGAGCACATTTTGGATCCAGATCCTCCAGTCTTTTGTGGTGATTATGATTACATGTATCTTTTATGTTATATTTTGATGTAATCATACGTTTGACAACCCTTGTATTCGGTGCACCTTATGTATATATATAGTAGTGTTCCCAATGTTCAGTTGTCGATATCCTTTGTTATTCTTTTGAAAAGTTTAAATTTCCGCTGCTATTTCGAGGATGTTACAAGCTACACATTATAGTTACCCTAATAACAAAGGTGTTTTGCTCACTCGAACTAAACACTCCATTTAGTGCTATGTAATACTACTTGTGTTTATCCCTTACCTCATGATTTTGAGAATATTATACAAAGTGGAAATATGTCATCTTTGTATTATATATTCATTTCTTGATATCTCAAGCTAATTATAAATATATAACTATACACAAGCTACATTGTGCAAATTATAATTTCTCTTTATCAAGAGCCCAATAATATCATCACTCAAGTCAAGAAGGGCAATGATAATCTTTTGACATATCACATTTTACATCACAAGTATGTATGTATAACCAACTAATAACTTTAACACTATACACAATGATAGGTTTTGATAATAATCAAATCATACATTCCTTGCGTGAAAAGATATAGTCTCATCTCTTAGGGTGTAAAGACGCAATGAAACCTTAATGACAAAAAAATCCTATAATTTTTCATTTGTTAGGTCAATTCAATATATGAAAGAAACATTTTATCTCTCATATATTCATGTTGTTAAATATTTGTAGAGCTACAACATCTCTTTTAACTAACATAACAATCTTAACTCAGTAATGAATGTCCCATGTTAACTACCATGATTTTTTATTACTTTTGATTTATGTAAACCATTATCTTTTAGAGCTCTACGGTCAAGGACCAAGAGCCTCTTCCTTAACACATCAAAAACACAAATACATTAATCAAGGAATAAAATATTCAATACATTTCATTCATAATAAAAGACATACAAAAGTAAAACTTTTAGAATACATTCATTTCAATATAGAGGCACATATTTTTGGCCTTAGGGGGAGAAAGCCAGAAGCTTAAAGAATGTCAAGAAAATGTATTATGTTGAACCTGTAGTTCATAAAATCATTAACTTGCAATATCTAGCAAGTAATACTCATACATTTTAATTGATCACAAATTAGTGATTAAGTCTTGTATTACTTTACATAATACACATAACATAAAGCGGAGATCTCCACATAGTAAAATATGTTTGAGCTCAACCAACACCAGAAGCATGGACTAGAACATATATTATTTGTATAAATAAAAATAAAAGTTAGTCACTCATTACACCTCCTGAAGAATGTAAACCTGGTAAAATAAAAGCAGCTACTGGCAAATGTAACAATTTTGGGAATATATAATGGTCAAATCCTAGTATTTTGGGAAACAATGAGGATTTTATAAGTTGCAATCAACTATGTTGATACGAGAAAGAAACATAAAATAACTGAAGTTGTCGTCGACAACTAATTCGCCTTCCTAGTAGCCTGCTAAATAAGAGAAATCTGGATCCAAAACATATAATATCATAAGAATGCTAGAACCATTCGAATTTGAAATTGATAAAAGAAGGTGAACAATGTAGAACTATACTCGCTCAATAAACACATTGTTTGGACCTGTAGTGTTGATTTCTAATAATATGAATAGAAATTGTATTACAGTAAGATGGTGGTACCTTATAAAGCAAGTAACGACACATAGGTTTTTCGTTGAACCCAACATCCATTATGATGTTACTCATTCTCTCAAATTGTATAAGATTACGTTATGTTACTTGATCAGTATGACATGTAAACAAAAATATAGATAAGCATCTAAGATATGTTATGACTTCAAATTTGTGTAAGTCAGTTGATATTGATATTTATATTTATAGGAGAGTCCCTGAAGGACTAAATTGTCCAAGGCAAATTATAATGAAGAAATGCGATATAACTTATGAAAATATCACCACATGAACAAACAAAGAGAATGTGCATATCATCTCAAAGAATGATATGATAAAGGAACTCCTGAAGAGATTAAATACCTGTGAAATATTTTTAATGATAAATTTTGAAATAAATGACTAGAGAAAAGTCAACTATTTTTCGACCAACAGTTCGAACATTCTCCAGAAGAGAGTTGTTACAATGGTTCAAATATATTAAGAGATACTATACAAAGAAATTTCACCTGGAAAATACAGCAATAACAAATTGTTTGTACTGTGTAAACAAAGATCCAATTATATCTAACGAAAGATGTTGGATTAATCTAAAGTCCATTTCATAGAACGCCACAAAATCTATTGCATATAAAACTAGACCTAATACGTTCACAATGATTGTTTATGTAGGTATAATGTTTCTTCAAAAATATTTAAATGACCTTCAACATCTTTTCCGTTAGCTCTTAACGGATCTATCAAATTTACTTACTATATTCATGAGATAAATATTTAATTCAGTGATGTCTCCTACATATTTGATCCATAACAACAACAAAAGGTTTTGTTATTGTCGAGATGTTGAAATCTTTACGCAAGTTGGTCAACTACAAATGTGGGGGAGTGGATTTCTAGTTATCATCACTGAAATATGATTATCACTGAAGGATAAAGTCCAGAAGGCCTATAGTTGTACTCTTTTTTCGTTCACCAAGTTTTTGTCACACGGGATTTTACTTGACAATGTTTTTAACGAGACCGACTGAAAGGCGTATAACAAAATAATTGATTGCATTATATGAGGCTAGTCGAGAATGTGTATGGTTGAGATAACTAGTTCAACATGTACAGGTAGAATACAATCTGAAAAGGATAAAAGATAGACCAACACTACTATATGAAGATAATGCTGCATGCATTTCTCAAAAAAAACCACATTAGGAAGACTACATGAAAGGCGACAACACAAAGCACATTTCACCAAAATTCTTTTCAACACATGATTTGCAAAAGGATGGAGAGATAAAATGACTGTGAGATCCGATCAAGCGAGAACTTAGCAGACTTCTTCACAAAGTCATTGCCTACAACAGTTCTCGAGCAACTTGTTCACAAGATTGGTGTTCGTCGTTTGAAGAATGTATGTTGAAGTGAGGAGGAGCATCATACACGTTGTATTTTTTTCCTTCATCAAGTTTTTATCACATCAGATTTTTCTTGGTAAGGTTTTTAACAATGTAAAATCCCTAGCGTATAAATGCGATCATCCAAGAGGAAGTGTTATGAAATCAAAATTCATATGGATGATTCACTTTCTTTAACCCCCGCAATTTACGTAGATTTTATTCTTATTAATATGGTGTAATTCCATTTATTTGGTTGTAACTCCTACTACCTCCTCATGTTATTTATAGGGGGTTATTGTACACATTTGGTGATAGACAAGAAAAGACATATCTCTCTCCCCTCCCCATTCTTTTTCTCTTTGGTTTGTTTGTTTTACAATAGTGAGCTTATTCATATGAATTTATTGTAGGATTGGAACTCCCTATATCGAAATAGCATATCATAGCAACGAAAATAGAATAAGTTTACAACTAATATAGCATAAGAATAGCATAACAACTAAAATAGCATATGTTTACAACTGAAGTAAAACAACCACTAATCGCTAGGAGTGAAAATTGTTGTCTTCATCTTGCGTCGGCACCCTCAACCCACTAGAGTTGCCTCACTGGAGTTTACAATTTTATGTGACTGAGTCTCAACAACCTGTTCGGGTGCTGAAGTGCACCTCTGTTTGGGTGTTGTGCTAAATAACATATCCGTAAACCAAATGCCCAAATCTGTCTGTGGCAGCTAAGAAAGTCCAGTGTCATAATCAGAATGTAATGGCTGCGAAGTACCTGTGCCAAACTCAGCAGCTGATGTATGATATGTGGAAAAATCTCTTATAATCTGGGAAAATCAGAACTGTGATGACTACGATGTACTTGCACCAACCTCATCGTACAACTGCATTATCAGTCTGGAGTCTGTTTTTGTATGCTTTATCTGAGCAAGCTGATATAGTCCTAAATTCTTTAGTGTCTGACTACAACTGTCGTGAAATGGAATAACAGGTCGGTGCACTCGATAGTCCAACACAGCCTCCGGCTACGATATATTAAAATATTTCGTCAGATTACACAACAAAAAATATATGCAATTCAAATATCATGCCAAAATTAACTACATATTTGTTCTACCTATTTTTAGAAGAAAAAAAACGGACTAGATAATGAAAAAACTTACCCGGGATGGGCTAGATTCCTTCTTCACGCCACGGATCTGGGATCTCCGCGTTGTCGTGGGGCTCCGTGGTGGCGCAAGGTGATGGTTTTGGGTTTGGGGTCACCGTAGGGGAAGGGGAGGCCAGTTACGCGGGTGTTAGATCGTGGTCACCCTTCGGACATGCCCAATCCGTTGGATGGGGGACCCCTCGGAGATGGCTGGTCCGAGGGGTGGGGGACGCCTCAGGTCTGGCTGGTCCTAGGGGAGTAGATCTCAAAATTTCTCCGTCATTTACCTAATATTTAATTTCGTATTATAATTTTATTATAATAAAAAAAATTAAGTGGTACTTCCCTGCTCACGGTTGTTTTCTACAATTTTTTCATATGGAACTTCAAAGCGATAACTTCCATTAAAGAAAAAATTGATAAGTTAGGAACTGAAATTAAGAATTAAATTAACTTCAATTACCATTAGATGACACTTCAAATTACAAAAAATAACTACCATAGCAAGCATATACACTTAATATCTAAGCATCGAGAAATAAGTAAGAATGATAAAAGGAATAACCGAAATTTTACACTTTGGTGAAGAAGAGTGAAGCTTACACCAAGAACTTTAATTGATTGGATGTTTGATCCAAATGTTTGTTTTTAAAAAATAGAATGGAAGCTAAATTGAAGTTTAATACGATTGAAACCTCAAAATGAATCGAAAGCGAACACAAAGACTGATGCAAAATGCAACGAATATTTAAAAAATCCTATAGTAGACCATGTATATAGCTTTAGATTTTGGACCTTTTCATAATCGTTAAAAATTCCAATTATGCCTTGATAGGATTCTTTAATATTGAATCCGAGAGGGGGAAGGAGTCGGTGATGCGGCCGGTGATGTCGTCGGGTTAGAGCTGAATAAATTTGAATAGCTTTTCATGAGAGATTAAATAATAATAATTTTCTTATATCAAATCAAAATTATAGAATATATTTAAGAGAATATATATTTTTAGTTTTTCTTATAATCTACCTTACAATTTCAGATGTGTGGTGAATATGTTGGGGTTTAAAATAAAAAATTAAGTCTCAAACTCACTAGATAATATCTTATATATATATATACATATAGGAATTCTCTAGTGAGCACCATGCTTAATTTTTCTAAATTAAGTCACCACAATATCCACCACTCATTTCAAAATGTAAGGTATATTAAAGAAAAAAATGGTTATACTAATGAATGGTGAGATTAACTGTAAATAAGATCCAATGGTGAGATTGTAGGGGGCTTAAACAAAATTTGATGAGCTCTGGGCTCATTAGAGCTTGACCATATATATATATATATATATAAAGATCAAGTCCAACCAATGACTTCATTCGGTTAAAGCTAATGAAAACCATTTAATTCACCTGTGCTTCCAAGTTCGAACGTAGCTGATCTCTGATGATGTATCCAGTGTCAGTAAGCTTGGTGTTCGTAACCAGCACCAAGGACGCTCACCTAGTTTGCTTCTTTCACGACATGCTATGGTCCCGGGTTTCTTCCTGTGGTCTTCGGGATTCCGAAGAAGTCGTGTCCGGAACGGAGTCGATTAGAAGCAGCATATCCAAATATTGTTTATACTAGAATTGTTTTGGCGTAAAAAGAACATTTAGGAGGTGGTAAACAACTTTATGAGAATGTTCAGGCGGATTGAGAATCCATTTGTATTTCACTGAGAACATCTTTAACAACGCATGATACTTCTCGGGCGCCATATTTTCTCTCTCAACCACGTCAGCTTCTCTCTCTGTCACGTCAGCTTCTCTCTCTGCCATGTCAGCACAAATACCCCCCCCCCAAATTTTCTTTAACCACACCCAGAAACAACTCGACCGCCCTACATTCTCTCTCATCCACGTCATTTAGGGATCAATTTGGGTAAAACACAAAAATATTAAAAAATATTAAAACTATAAACAAATAAAAAACATATTTTCATTTTTTTTTTTGAAAAATGATGTAAATTAATTTTTAAAACATTTTAACATATTATATATATAATAAATCAATCAATGGGCCACGTACCCCCCTATCCACCCGCCTGGGTGGAAAATTGGGCAGTCCTGCCCAATTTTTTGCCCGAGCAGAATACGTGGATGGTTTAATGGTGATGTGACCACTATTTTTGTCGAAGCCTGGTTTATTTTTACTGGTTAAGGATGCTCTGACGTCATATATGGGTCGCATGAAAAAATTGTCTACTGTTAAAAAAATGACGGAAAAATAATAAAAATTCCTTACACATCAAACCATATTTGAACCAATACAAGACTCCAGAATGTACAATTGTCGCAAAAAGTTCTCATACTACTTGACAATCTAAATAGTACACGAAAAATAAGAGAAACTGATCATAAAATTGATGTCAAAGGAAATTTATGTTTAACCATATGTAGTTACACTATACCTCACATCCCTTGGACATTGTCATGACTCCCACTTGGACATTGTTGGGAGTGATCCACGGATGTTGGGAGTTTTCACATTCTTCTATCTTATTTTGGGAACTACTATTCGTCGTCAGAAAACTACTTAAATCGCCCCCAACAATTACTATTTTGCCCTTCACAATTCATTTAATATATCTTTCGTCCCGTGTCTTAAAACAAGGTTTTTGCCTCAGTTTTCCTCACATTCTCAGTACCAACACCACGAAAATGTCTGACGAAGTGCCTGGATCTAGTGAGGTAAGTGGGACGGAATTTTGTTTCGTCACGGGCGTCTGGCAAGGGACGCCTCCTCCTTGGGGGGGTGACTTAGCCAGACGCCCCTACCTTGGAGGTCGCGGCTAATCCAGATGCCCCATCCTTTGATCAGGCACCTGGCTTAGCCACCTCCTCCATGGACGAGGAGTCCCAGCTAGACGCCCCTGATTTATTTTTTTTGATTTTTAGTTTATTTAGTTTGTGTTATTTTTAATTATTTCAGGTTCTCTTGCAAGATTTTGGTGGTGATGGAGTAGATTACAATGAGCTTTTTAATAGTAAACAAGTATTTACAACAATCGAGGAAGCATGTAAATGGGCAAAACAGGTTGCCATCGGAGCCAGATTTTTTTTGTAATATCATCCTACAAATCAAAAGTAGATAATCTGACGGATTGTTATCTAAGATGCGATTGAAGAAATGAAATGGGTTCTCGTGATACAAATATTGCACTACGGAAGAACACGAAAAGAGAAGGTTGCGGTTGTCGTTTTTTTGTAAAGGTAGTCGAGTGACGGGATCGTGATGGATGGGTCGTTGTTTCTAATAGTACTTATGGATAGGACAACCACAGACTTGCAGTTTATCCAAAGGGTCACCGACAGATCAGCGGTCTTAATTCTGGGGCAAAGCAAATTGTTCGTGATATGACTGAAGCACAAGCGAGATCACGTAACATCTTGTTGGCAGTAAAGGAGAAATTCCCGGTGGATAATCCAAATCAGAGACACATTTATAACTTCAGAGAGTACACAAGGAGGACAAAATCTGAAGACAGGAATCCCGCACAGCAGTTTCTCAGTCAGACAGTGCATTATAAGTACTTACATTGGATTATGGCGGATGAAGAAACTAATGTCCTCACTCACGTATTTTTGGCACATCCTACGTTAGTTCAGTTGTTGCACACATACCCTTTCATAATCTGCATGGATTCGACGTATAAGATGACAAGTATAAGATGCCTTTGTTTGAGATGGTTGGGGTTACTCCAACAAACATGAATTTTCTTGTCGGCTATGCGATTTTGAAGGATGAGACCGAGTCTAGTTACCGGTGGGTGTTGGAGAGGTTGCGAGATCTGTTATTGGATATTGTTAGCCCGACTGCAATAATAACGGACCGGGAGTTGGATTTGATGCGACCAGTGGCAGAGGTTTTTCGTCAGTCTGCTAATTTACTTTGCACCTGGCATATCAACAAAGACGTGTACAATTACGCATACCACGTATTCAGCAAGAACAAGCAGTTTGCATAGAGTTTTAGGAGTGGAATGTGAAGGAGGGTCATGCTTTCTGATTCACAGACGGATTATGATAGAGCAGTCCGTAATCTGAAAGATTCTTTCCATTCCTGGCCAATGCTCATGGAGTATCTGGAAGACATGTGGTTAGTGTATAAAAAAAGTTTGTGTTGAATTGGACGAACAAAGTCCTTCATTTCGGCAACACTACGAACTGTAGGGTGGAAAGTGCTCATTCGGCTCTGAAACAGTGGATTACTACATCCACTGCAACTCTAGACACTTTTTTCGACCGTGTGAACTCGGACATTGAAATGCAGCTGACGAATATTCAGAACTTTCTTGAAGATTCGAGACGTCAAAATTTGATAGACAATATAGGTCCTTTGTGTCATCATATAAATGGTCGAGTTTCGCATCACTGCTTGTCATTATTGACTCAGGAGTTGAAGAGAATGCAGGACTTAAGCAATCAAGTTGAATATCGCTGCGGGTGTGCTTTTCTGACATCACATGGGATTCCTTGTGATTGTACCATGCACGATTGTATTGAGTCAGGTGATGGAATTTATTTAGAGAAGATTCATCCATTCTGGAAAACACTTGTGATTGGAGAAGGAGTTCAGATATCAGAGTTTGTGGATCAGTCAACACAAGACGTCGAGCATTTTCGGAAGCTTGTTGATGAGATTTTGGGGAGCAACCTTGCAGTAATTTGTAGTGCCACTCATATTTTATAAACATAGTTACACCCAGAGCAGTCGAACTATCAAGAACCCGCACAAAATACTAACGTACGAGGTCGACCAAGGGGAAAGTCGACACGTCGGGACCCGAATGCCTTTGAGTATGCTAAGCGAGGTAGTGGTCGGTCTTCTAGTAGTGGGAGCAGGGGTCGTGGTCGGTCTTCCAATTCGTCTTGATCATCCGTAACCACGGGAGCAGGATCTGGTATGACGATATGTTTGTTGTTACTATTACTACTTAGTTGTTTGTTGTTATTAATATATATACTGAATTTCTATTTTTTTCATCTTATAGTGTCCGAACGGATTGATGTGGATAACTTCCCATATGTTGATAGACTGCCAGGAATTATTTTACCATTTTTAGAGAGGTGGAATGACGTACGTGCTGATGGCAACTGTGGATTTCGATGTGCTGCCGATGTCTTCCATGGTGGTCAAGACAATTGGTTGTACGCCCATCGTGCGATTTCTAATGAGATAGGTGTGCATCCTATTTATGAGAACGTCTATTACGGCAGTGTGGTACAGGCTCGTCAATGAATTGATTGGGGCGGTGGACCTTATGGCGAGGATCATTATATGGAGGTTTGGTCCAACTTGTTCCCGATTGCAAATTTTTACAATTGTGCAGTTATGTATTTCTCAATGGGATGGATGGTTCGTTGTACCCGTGTCTTACTGTGCTACCCTGGGAGAGTTTGTCTGTCATGCGAGGATTTCCCAGTACCTCCTATAGCGACCTTGTGGTATCAAATGCGAGATGAGAGTGTTGCTGGATGGGAGACAGAGTACGACAGTAGAAGAGCGTATTGGGACTGGTTACGTAGTACATTTTGATTATAATTTGTAATGCATTTGTAATGTATAATATATCGTGTATTTGTACTTATATCGTGTTGTTTTTTATCAGATTTTAAATTACATTACATATACCAAACAGGTCTATGATATGCTCGTGAGAAATAAATAATAAAAATACAACAAATAAGGAGAAAATATGTTCGTCAGAAAAAAAATAAGAGTACAACAGATAAGAAAATACCAACAAATATAGTAACAGTTCAACATATAATAAAATAAATAATTTTCCGGCCAACTACAAGTCATCATCCGAATCCTGGTCTGAGATGCCCAACTGACTGTTCCACACCTCAATGACGTCATCTCAATCTGTACATGCAGCTCTCGTCTCCTCGTTCGGCATCCGGTCCTTGTGCTGCAAGAACGACTGCGTATACTGTATTGCCCTACTCATACACTGTATGTAACATAAAAATTAGCGTGCTTTAACAATAAAAACAAAATATATATTACAATTAAAATTTAAATTAGATAAATTTACCGCATCGCCACATGTCCTATCCAGTGGTCTCTCCGGTCTCGGAATGGTACCACGAACGATAACTAGATGTGAGCACCTACCGAACCACTGCAAATAATCTGCATCACAAGTGGAGAGGTCATGACTACGCCTCAGATCATCCAGGTGAAGCCGTCCTACTCTCGGAAATGTACTCCAAACCGATTCCACGCTCGAAGCATTGTGCCTGACGTCGTATGTCGTCGCAATCGCAGACCGTACCCCATTCTTTGGTGTCGGGATGACAACTGAGATCACCTGAACGTACCCTAACTGACGCAAAACGTGATCAGGTAAATAAGGCTCTGTAATATTCCAATAACGAATAACGCCCATAAATGTAGTCTTCGGCACAGCTACAACAGGCTAAGGACCATATGGCAACCGCTCCATCTAAACTTTTATACGTTAATAATAATAAACTTTAAATTTAAATAAACGTGAATGATATATAAATTTTATGCTTGCGATGCAGTCATCTAATCTAGCCGTCTACAAATGGAAAGGAGTCGTCCCTCACTCTTATCCTCGGTCTGGACAGCTCACATATGCGAACGAGGATGACCATCCTCAATGATCTTCCCTCTCAATACGGGCGGAAAGCAGGAAAATACTCATATATCCAAGCCTGCAGCGGCGTAAGACAACCCGTAATGCCAGAACAATAAGCACAACTCGTTATCCCCAACTGGCGATACAGATATGTCAACGTTGCCGACCCCCATATGAGTACTGACCAATAGTATCTGGGGCCCTCGCCGCCAATAGGTCGCATGGTCTGACTCTGCAACCGCTCTTGTCGACAAACAAGACACAGCCTAGAAGTAAGAAGAGGTAGGTAGTCATTTGTGTATCCTCAGTCCGTGGTGGTCGTCCCCGTCAGCAACAGTCGTCCATAGCGTCGATGCTAACACCACCGTTACTCCAGAATTAGCTATCATGCCCAAGACCATCGAGGTTGACCCTGAGCAACTCTTATACATACATCTTCAGCTCAGACGTCGGTGCCTGAGCACTGACCATACGACCCTCAACAGGAATGTGCAGAATCTGGAAGACGTCATGCAACAGGATTGTCGTCTCTCCGAAAGGCATGTGGAAAGTGTTGGTGTCAGGCTGCCACCGCTCGACAAAGGCCGAAATTAACGGCATGTCAAGGCAGGAGAACATGTTGTACGCAAGTGACCCAATTCACTATCACTAATGATCGTTGTCATATCATCAGTCATCACAGAATGCCAAGCATGCAATGTCGTACAGGCTCTGTGCCGATTATGGCACTTCAGAACTTTCCGATCCTCGCCCTCCCAAATGCATCTAGCGATGTGTCCTCCGAAACTCGGAATGACGCTGCCATCTAGAGGACCACCGGAAATCATACCCGTCACGATCCAAGAATCGTCCTCAACCCTCTTCTTATTCTGAGCTCGGGCGTCTGCAGTGCACGAACTTGAATCACCAGTCACAAACCGACCACCTCGACCCTTCCTAATGACCCACTCAGCCGAAGGACTACAATGTCGCCCCCGTCCTCTACCATACTGTTGTCTCGCCTCCTCCTACGGCTCCAAGTCATACTGACCCCCATCGTCACTCTCGTCGTGACTCCCTACCTCATCAGAATCATCCTCGACGTCGAAAGAATCCTCAGGGGTCTGACGACGACGTAAAATATTTCTCTCTCTCCTAACTGAAGCAAAAATACCCCGTCTACGTGGATGACGGGGAGTTGACTAATCTGCTAAACTATGTAGAACGCGTAAGGGAATTGATTTCCTTTTTCCTCCACGGTAACCCGATAACTATTAATTCAATTTTCGAAATAAAATTTCGTTAATGGATTTATAAATTGATCATGAAACTAATTATAATAATTAATCAATTTAACTAGTTACTAAACTAATTTACCAAGGAGGGCGACTCCCGCGTGCGCCCGCCCGTTTGGTCAGGTGTCTCCGCCGAACGCCCGACCCCAAAAAAATATACAAAAACTAAACAAGGTATTTTACCCGATTCGAGTAGACCAGGCCGTTCATTGGTTCTTTATGAAGAGTTATATATGTAGAAAAGACGGAACGGAAAAATGGTAATTGGTTGGGACGATTTAAGTAGTTTGCCGGCGATGAATATCAATTCAGTTGGTTTCCTCAAGTTCTGTTGTTTCTACCTTCTTTCATGCATTGTTTTGATTTTTTTCTAAATTTTACTAGTACTACACTGTACATATGACACTCTCATGTATATAAGATGATTATTTTTAAAATAAGGATGAATGCAAAATATGTATATTGTGTTTATGTGTGGAAGTAGCAAAAATTGGGAAAAACTCATAACAAATCCTAAGTAACAATCCTTATTGTTTTGCACTCATTCATACTTTAAAAGTAACTACCTTGTAGATGTATAAGGTAGTACTAGTAAACTTTGGGGAAAACTTAGAATAGCATATTTCCACTACACAGTGCGTGAGAAACAAAATATATTGGCAATAGTTGGCTCATATATTCTCCCGAAGGCGGAGGAAAAATCACGGTTGGTTTTGGTTACGGAAACCATTGACTTAGAAAAGGGATGTGGTACAAGTCCTTGTACAGCAGAACTAGTCGAGTTAGTTTGAAAGTTGAAACCAGACTCCGATTTTCAAGTAGCATTTTTAAGTAAATGGTAGCAAGAAGAGAGTAAAATGAAGAGAGTGCAAAGTGTCTGTGAAAGGAGATCATAAGATAGGCAAAGATGTGTGACTAGTTAACTAGAGTACCCTCAATTTTGATTTGTTTTTTTCTTTTCTTTCAATTCAGAGTGGTTTCTTGGAAAAAAATAATTATACATTTCCTTCTTATTTTCTTCCATTTTCAGTTCAACCGGAAAAGTTATTTATATCACTTACATGGCCTCATAATTCCATTCTTTTCTTATAATTTTTTGCATACTAACAAATAGATAACAATTTCTTTATCCTAAACTTAATATATGCACAGACGTTGAAGGTTTACCAATATTTTTATAGCTATTATAGGCTTGGGTTGAAATAGGGAACTACTAAACGTCGCCCCAAAACTACTTAAATCGCCCATTGAAATTACCAAATTGCCCTTAACAATATATTTAATACCCATATCGTCCTGTGTCTATAAATTAGGCCTACGGTCTTGTATATTCATAATTTATCAGTAAAACCACCACGAAAATGTCTGGCGAGGGTGATGCATCCGGTGAGGTAAGTCTGGCGCGGGGCAAATTTTGGGCCGGGCGTCTGCATTAGTCGCCTCCCCCAAGGTGAGGGTGTCTGCGTAGGACGTCCTTCCCTTGGCCGAGGCGTCTAACGCAGACGCCTACGCAATGGGAGAGGCGTCTTATGTAGACGTCCTCCCCTTGGGTAAGGCGTCTGTAGTAGACGCCCTTCCCTAGGGTCAGGCGTCCTACGCAGACGCCTCACCCTTGGGAAGGGCGTTTAACTCAGACGCCCCTCCCATGGGGTAGGCGTTTAATACAGACATCCAGAATTTTTTTGATTTTTTAAATTTCGATTTTTTTTTGTAGATTCCGTTGGAAGATTTCGGTGGTGATGGAGTGGATTACAGTGAGTTATTTCAAACTACACAAATCTTTGAAACAATCGATGAAGCATGTAAATGAGCCAAACAAGTAGCTATCAGAGCTGGGTTTTTTTTGGTCGTGTCGTTGTGCAAAACAAGATCAGATAGTCGGATGGATTGTTATTTGAGATGCGACCGGCGAAATCAAATGGAGTCTCGGGATATGGATACTGCACTTCGAAGAAACACCAAAAGAAAGGGTTGCGGTTGCCGTTTCTTAATAAAAGTGGTGGAGCGACGAGATCGTGATGGATGGGTTGTGGTTTTTAATAGTGCTCATGGACATCACAACCACAGACTGGCAGTTTATCTAGAGGGTCATCGTCAAATTAGTGGTCTAAGTTCTGGGGCGAAGAAGATTGTTTGTGATAGCGCAAGCAAAACCACGGAACATCTTGAAGGCAGTAAAAGAAAAATTCCCGGAGGACAATCCAAATCAAAGGCATATTTATAATTTCAGAGATTACATGAGGAGGACAAAATCTGAAGACCGGAATCCCGTCCAGCAGTTTCTCTATCAAGCAGTGCAGTGTCAGTACTTACATTGGATTATGGCGGATCCAGTAACTGATGTCGTCACTCACGCTTTTTTGGCACATCCGACGTCAGTCCAGTTGTTGCGGACATATCCTTTCGTTATCTGCATGGATTCGACTTACAAGACGAACAAGTATAAGATGCCTTTGTTCGAAATGATTGGGGTCACACCAACAAACATGAATTTCCTTATTGGATCTGCGATTTTGATGGATGAAACTTACTCCAGTTATCTGTGGGTGATGGAGAAGTTGCGAGATCTGTTATTGGGGATTGTCAGCCCGACTGCAATAATAACAGACCGGGAGTTAGGCCTTATGCGACCAGTGAGAGAGGTATTTCCTGACTCTGCTCATTTACTCTGCACATGGCACATCAACAAAGACGTATTGAACTACGCATACCACGTATTCGGCAAAAATAAGCAGATGGCAGAGACTTTGAGGCATGGAAGATGGAGGAAAATCATGCTTTCTACTTCAGAAGCCGAGTATGATAGAGCTGTGTATGCTCTGAAAGATTTGTATAGATCGTGGCCGGCTATCACGGAGTATCTGGACACCACGTGGTTGGTGCATAAAGAAAAGTTTGTGCTGAATTGGACGAACAAAGTCCTTCATTTCGGGAACACCACGAATTGTAGGGTCGAAAGTGCTCATTCGGCTCTAAAAGAGTGGATTTCTACATCGACTGCAGCTCTGGACACTCTTTTCGAGCGCGTCAACGCGGCTATTGAAATGCAGCTGACGAATATTCAAAACGCTCTTGAAGACTCGAGACGGCGAAATCTGACTAATTTCGGACATGCTCTATATCGTCACATAAATGGTCGAGTTTCGCATCACTGCTTGCAATTGCTGAGTCAGGAGGTGAAAAGAATGCAAGAGTTAGATGATGAAGTTGAATATCGTTGTGAGTGCGCTTTTCTGACTTCTCATGGGATACCTTGCGCGTGTACCATCCGCGGATGTCTTGAATCAGACAACGGAATTTACTTAGAGTAGATTCATTCGTTCTGGAGGACACTTGTCATTGGGGAAGGAGCCGGGAACGCAGAGTTTGTGTCTCAGGCAGCTCAAGACGCCGAACATTTTCGCAGCCTGGTTGATGAGATTGCAGGAAGTGACCCCACCGTAATTCTATCTGCCTCTCGGGTTTTATTCGAGCAGCTACACCCCGAACATGCGAATTTGAGAGAGCCTGCAGAAAAAACAAAGCTACGAGGTCGACCAAGGGGAAAGTCGACACGACGGGACCCTAGTGCGTTTGAGTATGCAGAGCGAGGTAGTGGTCGATCTTCACGTAGTGGGAGTGATACCAAATGTTGGATCGTGTGGGTTATGGGTCCACTAATCACTATTAATCTAATCCCTAACTAATCAAACAATAAACGCAGCGGAAACAAATTTAAGAACTAGTAGGGAAATAACATGCAAACCACAAAGAGACTCGGCGTTTTTATAGAGGTTCGGCACCCCACCCGGGTCCTAGTCCTCTCTTGTAAGCTCCGCTCGACTCCGCGAGATCCACCTACGTCTTCACTAACCACTCCCCGTTCCGGGCCGGGAGAGAACGCCTTTTACACCACAAGCAACGTGAACAACCCTCGCTTGCTTGAACTCTTCCTCTCACAATCCGAGAGGGACACTTCGGGCTTTCACCGAAGTCCTTGCTTCTTTGACAACACTTGTAACTGAGTGGGATTCACTCTCTAATTGAGCACAACAATTGCTAGTATGATGATTGATGAAGGATGTGGAAATTAGGCTTTGGATGACTAATTTGAAGCTTGGAGGTTGTGGAAAATCTCACTATAGGTTTGACACTTTGGAGTTGTGAAATCTTGTGGAAGACTAAGTGTGAACCTCTATTTATAAGCTCCTAAAGATTTCTAGCCGTTTGGACAAGATTTGATTGGGTTTTGTGCAAGATACACAAAACAGAAAATCGGATTCAGAAATCTGTCCAGAAACGGTCGACCGAAAGGTGTATCGGTCGACCAAACCCTTGAGTAAGTTAATGGATCGGTTGACCGAACATAGGTACTGGTCGACCTAACACTTAAGTTCTATAAGTCAACGGTCGACCGAACAGGTACCGGTCGACCGAACTACAGGGTTCGGTAGAGGGAAAACTCGATCGGTTGAACTAAACTTGTGTCGACCGATAGCAGGTAGATTTTACCTAATCGAACGGTCGACCGAACAAGGTATTTTGTTCGACCGGTTCAAAAGTATTTGGGGGTGTATTAAGAAAAAATTGTGTATACGGCCGTTGTATAATACGACAAATATAACGGTCGTATTTTTACCAGAAATAGCAAACGAAACGGTTGACCGAAGGTCTACCGGTCGATCGAATAAGTCTGGGTAAACAGTTAAACAGAAGTGTGATCGGTTGAACTGATTGGTCTGGTATAAGAAATATTGTGTGTAACCGGTCGACCGAACTCAGGCAGACTTGCGACCAATGTTTTAGGTGTTTGGGTGATCTAATGGAGTCCAAATGTTATGATATTTTGTGTGTGACTCCTACAAGGAACCTAGTGTGTGAATGCATGCATATTAGCTTAAGTTATGCTCAATTCACATAAGTTCCTAATACTCAAAGAAAGGTAAAATTACATGTCTTCAATCCTAGCTTGATTAGATGTCTGGACTTGATTTTTCTTCTTTCTTGAGTCTTGATCACCTGTAGAGGTTAGCACAAAGCAATATATATGCAATGCAATATGTGTGCTACTCTACATGATCATAATTAAGATTAGGTTAATTAAATCATCAAAACATAGATTAAGGCCAAAAAGCCAACAATCTCCCCTTTTTGATGATGGCAACCTATATCTTAATTCTATCTAAATGCATGGAATTTGTATATGTAAACTATGCATATTAATGCTCCCCCTATGGATGTGCATAGTTTATGTTCAATTTTATTCCAAATTCCAAGTTAAATTCCAAGTTACCCCCTTAATTATGTCTCCCCCTTTGACATCCATCAAAAACAAAAATAATTATGACTTTAAGCATAGAATTTGGATGTGTTGTAATGAAGTTGCTCCCCCTAAATTTTGCACTTCATTACTCTAAAAGATATAACATTTAAGCTCCCCCTATCAATAAGGCAAGATGGAAACTATGAGTATGATTCTAGTTAAGTTCAATTTAGTTTCAATTTAAGCCTTATTCTAACATCCATTTACAATATGACATTTAATATCAATGGATGTGATATATGATTTGCAATGAATAGGGTTAATGATTTGCAATGAATTAAACCATCTAAGGATATGACAATTAAGCATATAGACTAGTCTAGACTTGAACCAATTTAATCAAAAAATTTAGAGGATAGGAAATTATACCAACTTGAAGCTTGAATTGGTTCCAATCTCATTTGGTGATGCAACCGGAATTGAATTTGACTCTTGAATCTCCTTCACCAAAATTCTTTTCTAATGTTTGCCATATAGAGTGAGCACTATCACATGAGCAAACAACATTAAAAAGTTCATCTCCTAATGCACAAAATATGACATTCATAGCGTTAGCATTTAGGGATGCATTTTTTTCATCTTCTAAACTCCATTTACTAAAATCATATCTAGGTGATTCATATGGAGTTTGAATCATAAACCACATGTTAATGTTCATGGATTTAATAAATGACATCATTTTACTTTTCCATGAAACAAAATTATTTCCATCAAAGTGTGGTGGTTTACAAGATTCTAAAGGTGTGGATGCATTAAAAGCCATGTTAATTTATCGGTTAGAAATAAATTAACGAACGAAGCTCTGATACCAAATGTTGGATCGTGTGGGTTATGGGTCCACTAATCACTATTAATCTAATCCCTAACTAATCAAACGATAAACGCAGCGGAAACAAATTTAAGAACTAGTAGGGAAATAACATGCAAACCACAAAGAGACTCGGCGTTTTTATAGAGGTTCGGCACCCCACCCGGGTCCTAGTCCTCTCTTGTAAGCTCCGCTCGACTCCGCGAGATCCGCCTACATCTTCACTAACCACTCCTCGTTCCGGGCCGGGAGAGAACGTCTTTTACACCACAAGCAACGCGAACAACCCTCGCTTGCTTGAACTCTTCCTCTCACAATCCGAGAGGGACACTTCGGGCTTTCACCGAAGTCCTTGCTTCTTTGACAACACTTGTAACGGAGTGGGATTCACTCTCAAATTGAGCATAACAATTGCTAGTATGATGATTGATGAAGGATGTGGAAATTAGGCCTTGGATGACTAATTTGAAGCTTGGAGGTTGTGGAAAATCTCACTATAGGTTTGACACTTTGGAGTTGTGAAATCTTGTGGAAGACTAAGTGTGAACCTCTATTTATAAGCTCCTAAAGATTTCTAGCCGTTTGGACAAGATTTGATTGGGTTTTGTGCAAGATACACAAAATAGAAAATCGGATTCAGAAATCTGTCCAGAAACGGTCGACCGAAAGGTGTATCGGTCGACCGAACCCTTGAGTAAGTTAATGGATCGGTTGACCGAACATAGGTACTGGTCGACCTAACACTTAAGTTCTATAAGTCAACGGTCGACCGAACAGGTACCGGTCGACCGAACTACAGGGTTCGGTAGAGGGAAAACTCGATCGGTTGAACTAAACTTGTGTCGACCAATAGCAGGTAGATTTTACCTAATCGAACGGTCGACCGAACAAAGTATTTTGTTCGACCGGTTCAAAAGTATTTGGGGGTGTATTAAGAGAAAATTGTGTATACGGCCGTTGTATAATACGACAAATATAACGGTCGTATTTTTACCTGAAATAGCAAACGAAACGGTTGACCGAAGGTCTACCGGTCGACCGAATAAGTCTGGGTAAACAGTTAAACAGAAGTGTGATCGGTTGAACTGATTGGTCTGGTATAACAAATATTGTGTGTAACCGGTCGACCGAAAGGTGAACGGTCGACCGAACTCAGGCAGACTTGCGACCAATGTTTTAGGTGTTTGGGTGATCTAATGGAGTCCAAATGTTATGATATTTTGTGTGTGACTCCTACAAGGAACCTAGTGTGTGAATGCATGCATATTAGCTTAAGTTATGCTCAATTCACATAAGTTCCTAATACTCAAAGAAAGGTAAAATTACATGTCTTCAATCCTAGCTTGATTACATGTCTTGACTTGATTTTTCTTCTTTCGTGAGTCTTGATCACCTGTAGAGGTTAGCACAAAGCAATATATATGCAATGCAATATGTGTGCTACTCTACATGATCATAATTAAGATTATATTAATTAAATCATCAAAACATAGATTAAGGCCAAAAAGCCAACATACGTCGGTAGGAGGTGGTGACTGCGGACAGGGGCACCCAGACCGGATCCTATCCCTTTTTGTTCTTCGAAGTGGTTGATTTTCCCTTGTACATGCGTTGTATATCTTTTGTGTTGGGTTGTAATCATCTTTGACTCTTGTATTGTATAGTTTACTACCTTATATTATATATATACTTGTGGTTTGGTGACGACCCCAGTGTTGATTCTGATCTGTTTAAAGTTTTAATTTTTCCGTTGTTTCGGGGTGTTACATCTTTTATCTACTGGTGGTCTAATCAATTGAACCAGATTTTACATATATTTTATCAAATATTTTAAGTTCCTAAAGTCCTTAGATAAAACATATGTACCTAAAATTAACTATGAAATTTACAAAAATATTGAAACATATTAATTACTATATAGCGATAATCCATAAACAAAAAGGAATGAACCTTAGGGTTACATGATGTTAATTAAATATATATTTTTTGTTATAACCTACATTTTCACAAACCCAAAAGACTAATTATATTTGAAAAGTTCAGTAAATGTAACAAAATAATTTTTTGGGCTAATTATTTGAAACTTATTAAATGTTCTTGGAGGTTTAACTATTACTTATATAGTTAAGAGTGCAAACTATAGTTTAATCTTTTTTTTTGTCAGACCGCGGTTCAACCTCAAATCGACCTTTTTTGGGGGGTTTTCGATCTACCGGGGTTTGATATGGATTTCATTTTTTGGGGGTTTGATGTGGATTTCATTTTTTTTAGTGAATCGACGGTAACTTCTGGTTTTCGGTTGCAACTTGGTCCGACCACCCATTCGGTTTTCAAAATAGAGGTGATGAGACGGCTTTCGTGGTAGTAAATAACATCCAACTTGAAGCAGCATTTCCTGGTAAAATTAGACTTCAACCGGTCATCTACCACATAAAACTCCAACTATTGAGTCTAAGCTGTAGCGCAATTAATATTCTTCTCTGATAGGACCGTGGATGGACTAAGCAGGTTAGGTGCCTAGGGCTCCAAAAAAAACAACTTCAACTTAATGCAATTAGGATCGAAGGATTTGGAGAATCACTTTAATGCTCCCCATTAATATTGGATCTGGAAACTTGATTTAAAGTGGCCTAGAAAAATGAGAACATGGTCTTGACTCTTGAATCCGCTATAGACTCCACCAAAAAAATGACAGTAGAAATGGATATAAAGCCTAAATTTCGTGAGAAACATGTCACTGATAGATTTTTTTTTGAGGAAAATGTAAGTGATGCGATCATAGTGTCATACGTTCGCAAGAAGATTCTTTTCATGTGGATTACTTTCTACACGTCTTCTGTTGAATGTCGATTTGAGCAATTTTTAAAATATGAAAATGTTTTCAGTTATTTTATTTGAGCCTAAAAAATTTAAAATTTTGAATGATGATGAATTAAAAAAATGGTGTAATTTTTAAAAGATTTTTAAGTTTTTTGTGAGATTTCTGATATTATTAGTCTTCGTTTACTTTCTGAAGTAAAACATTAAAAGACGTCTTACCAAAAGATATTAATAGTTTAATACTTCTTTAGAAATATTAAATTATATAAGGAATATTAGATTCTTTTCCAAATGCATATATTGCTTAAGACTATGCCTGTTGACCGAAAGAAATTTTTCAAAATTAAATTTACTTAAATCTTATTTGAGGTCAACTATGTTACAAGATAGATTGAATGGATTAGTCATGTTATCTATTCAGAGTAGTATGCTAGAATTACTTGATTATAACTTTGATTAATGATTTTAAAGCTAAAATTGCTAGAAGAATGAAATAAGGATAATGCCCCGTCTTAAATTTTGCCTTTAAGACTTCAAGATTGTTAGACACGACCCTGTAATCTCTCTTATCACATCATTGTAGTTTCAATTGCACAAAGTCTACGGATCAAAAAGCAACAGATATCTTATTCCAAGAGATCACATTTGCTCAATCTATAGCACAAGGAATTTCATATATCTAATATACAAATATTTTGGAAGCGGATGCAAAATAAATTAATACTACAAATAAATTATATCATAAATAGAATTAAGAAATGATTTTCTTTTCCCAGTTTCACTAGCCAATAATAAAAACCAGGCAATCAATTAACGCAGCTTTGGTGTCAGTAAGGTAGAATTTGAGAACCAAACCACATTGGTCTGGGAAAGAGAAGCATGAGATGCAAAAGTCGACGTACCCACCAAATTTGTTAGAGTCCAGGTATTGATTCTAAATTGTACTTCTCTGGGGATGGATCCTCTTGGATATCTGGTGATTTTGGTCGTGATGGTGGTTTCTCAACACCCAATGCCTGAAGGTAAGTGTATGATGCATTCTGGCTCAAGGACGGATTAGGATTGCTTATTCGGCTGCTGAGAAAGCGACGAATCAGGCCACGAAGAAATGGGGCCATGGTATCAGGCTCGTGTTCCAAGTAGTACATAATACCACCCATGGACAAACAAAATAACCCAACCTACACAAATATTTAACTGTTAATATTAACATGGATGTTCACCATTAATGGATTTCAACCTAACATGAAAATTCGAACTAGAAAAAATATAGTAATCCCAAAAACAAATTGGAGTTCAACCTATTTACCTCAGCTTTTTTTATGTCAGGTAGCAGATGACGATTGACTAAAATATACCAAAGAGAATCTGCAGCTCTCGGAAGAACATATAGTGCCAACTCCCCTCGTCTTGCCTTCTTTTCCAGAAGTAAAGAAAGGGCAGCCATATAGCCAGCAAACCAATAAACTAGCTTGTGGTCTCTCACAGCGACCTTTCTATGCAAGCATATGACAGCCATGCATCACCCACACATAAAAGGTCAGGGCTTTTATTTTGATAGAAGATGATTAGTAAAAGGGAAATACGCAGCTACCTGGAAAATTCCAACAAAAGCAGACAAGAAAGTTGTTGACCAAGCAGCACCAGTAATAGCATACCAAAATGTACGAGCAGGAGATTCCATAAACTGCAAAACAAAATATAAAAGACATCACAATCAAGTCATGGGTAATATACTTGCTAAACAAGTCAAAACAGCTCACACACTAAGAGCTATAAACTTCAAATGACATATTAAAATGAAACTTGTAAAGGGGGAGCATGTAAACCAGGCAAAATAAAGACTTCATTTTGTTTGAGTCTAAACATAACAACATAAACCGGACACCTCAACACCTTAATCTGGACAAACACAACATAATCTGGACAAACCTAGAACGTAAACCGGATAGACTAAAACATTAATCTGGACAGACACAACATAATCGGGACAGATCCCCAACTTAATCTGGACAGATTAAGTTGTGTACGTCCAGATTAAGGTTCTAATATGTCCGGTTTACGTTCTGGGTTTGTCCATATTATGTTGTGTCTGTCCAGATTAAGGTGTTGTGGTGTCCAGTTTAAGTTGTGTATATATAATCTGGTACACATTTCTAATGTGTATATATAAGATTTCAATCTGACATCATCTTTAAGAATACTACGGACTTAGAATGGCTCCACATGGCCAGGTTTAACCACTTCAAAAAAGTCCATGATATAAGTTTGAAATCCTATGTGAAGAAATTGGAGAACACTATATTATCTAGCAAACAATATATATTTATATATAAACGAGTATGATATTTTCTGGGCAGTTCTAATAACATCAAGTGCTATTCCTATCTTGACATTTGTAATTTCAAGGGTTTTAGCCCCCATTAGTGAAGGGACTGAGATATATATATATATATATATATATATATATATATATATATATATATATATATATTTGTTCAAGGTCCAAAGATCTTCCTTCAATGTTCAAACGCTCCACTTAATGATGCTGCAAAAACTGCAACAGAGCATTGTTGGATTCCAACTAGAATTCAAAAAAGGAAGAGTAGCTCTAAGTGTCAGTGAAACATCTACTTGAGCCCAAATGTGTATCTAACCGTGGGTTGTCAATGGCCCCAAACTATTGAAAGTCTCAGAAATTGACTTCAAAATGAAAGGAAACGCGCACAGCTAAAAAAACCTTATGATGATATTGCAAATTAAAGAATGGAGTATCAGCTTCTGCCTTCACAATAGTCCCACAAAAATACCTCACAAGCCACGGTCAACTTCAAGCAGATGAAACATGCAACTAAGCAAATTATATAAAAAGTATCAAATTTCTCCTATAAGCATATCCAAGTGAAACATCATTCTGAAATTTCAAAATCTTATTAAAAAAACACAAACTACAAACAGGAAAACAATAAGGGAATGACAATCAGGAATGATAATCTTTAATTCCTGTTAAACAAACAAGATTGATACAAGAATCTGGTGACACTGTGAAAGAACCTGAAGCTACAGAACCCGTAGTAAAGCTTTTGTGGACCTTCTTAACAAAAAAATTTGAAAGTAAAGTTTAAGGTACACCAGATGACGCTAGGCAGCCTGTTATACAGAAATTACCAAATAAGGTGGAAGATTAAGTTGGAAACACATTCAAGTAAAAAAATGTTGTGAGAAGTGAGAACCATAATCAATCACATCTGAAATACCAAAAATATATTATTATCATTGTTAAAATACAATAAATCATGTAATACCTTTTGGAGATGAAGGACGGCAAATGGCACAAATGTCAGTGAGAAATACAGTGGGAAGGTTTTCCTGAAAGTTGCAGTGGCTGCAGTAGCATTGTGAGCTAAGCAAGAAGTTGAGTCCGGATGGATGACAGAACAAGGAATTATGGAAGGAAATTCGACCAAATCCGTGGGCTGCAACCCCTTTCTCTTGGCCAAATATGAAGATAAAGAAACAACATCAATAGGGTGTCCTCTGCAGTTATCCCTGACAGCATTGTATACGGTGTCAGCAACTGGCCCAGTTTTCAGAATAAAATCATGATATGATTTAGGCAGAGTCTCCGGTCGCATCACAAAAGAATACATAACCTGAAATAGGAATATAATTATCAGTAAATTGTCTTAATATAACTTTAAAAAAAAGGTTATATGGAGGCTATCAAACAAAAAAAGCAGTGATCAAGCCACATCATTCAGAGATGAAGGGTTCACATATTGACGGTCTGAAACTTTAAAAGCACATGCATTTGGGTAATGTTGTAATTTCATGATTTACGATGCGTTTCAAAGAAAACAAGTCATCAAATGTAACCTTTTGAATTAACTCTATATTCCAAACCCAAGATTTCATCTACAAGTTGAAACCTTACTACTTCGAAAGGACATCATGCAAATATGAAAAAGCAAAACAAAAAAATTCCTCTGAAAGTAAGGATGAAATCCGCTACCAATAAACAGCTACAAAAATATTACTTATGCATTTTATATACCCCAAATTAGTGATGCCAACCGTAAATCCTGAAAAGTTCTTACCTGGGCACATGCTAATGCAAATAGCAAAGAATCTCCATGACGCGAATAACTTCCCCAAAGATGAAATTTGTTCTTGGATTTTGCAGAATTATAAGCACACTACCTCAAAAAAAGTATTAAAATTAGTAAAAACATTGGGAAAAGACACATACTGAAATGATAAAACCATGAGTCAACATGATTAAGCTAGCATGATAAAAGTTGCAGAGAAGAAAAGACAACCAAAAGGAAGAAGTTTTGTTATTAAAACCTGTGCAAGTCTAGCAGCAAGATATAAAGCAAGCATACGCCTTCGACTTGAGTCATCTATTGCCAGTACTGAAAGTCCTGCAATTGAACCTGCTAAAATTCTGCTCCACCATGTCCCTTCAACTATGTCATGAATATGGACGAGAAATCAAGTATCAATTGTAACAACTTTAAAAACTTTTCAATACAGTGGAACAGAAACCATATATATTAGAAATAAGATTCTTGTTGTAATAGTGCTTGAATTTGTTTTGATGGGTAAATAGAATCACGAGTTTCTTGGTTCTATTAAGTTACATAGGAAACTTAGATTAGATAATGTGCAGACAATGTAGGAAGCTCTAGTAAAGCAATATATCTAATATATTTCGTGTTATATATTTCATGCTATATTGTTTCTTCTTGTTTGGGTAGTAAATTAAGGAGAGATGGTTGATGTGGCCCTTGCGAATCTCCTGACCTACTTTCTCCCCTCTCAAGGCTCCGGTCTCGTGACTAAAAAGATAGAAAGTAGCCAAAGGAACTTCCACTCATGAGCTGGGGCTGCCGGGCCGCATCTATAAGCCTAAGCCGATGAGTGGTTTGGGCATTCACAGGATTGGAGATGTGAATTCTACGTTGTTGGGTAAGTGGCTTTGTCATTTGTCCTCTTGCAATGCTGAGGATCTTCCATTTTGGTGTCGAGTCATCCGTGCAAAATGCTATAAGGGTTGTCGTAGATCGTGGCTTGAGAAAGCTAAGAGGGTTACTGGTATCTGGAAGAGATGGTGGATGTTGAAGAGGTGGTTAGATGTCAGATTCGGTTGTAGGTGGGTGATGGGACAGAGGTGGAGTTTTGGGATGAGCAGTGGTGTGATCAGACTAGTTTGCATCGTAAGTTTCTTTACGTTGTTGTATTTAATAAATATGCTAAAATTTCTGATTACTGGATGCCTAATAATGTTCATAATAGGTGGGTTGTTGCTGTATCCCGAGGTTTGTCTGATGGGGAGTTCCAAGACTATCTTTCTCTCATGCATGTTTTATTTTCGTGAGACAGGGGGTTACCAATCGGGTGATCTAGATCTTCAATAATAATCTTCATTTCTCTACTCATTCTCTTTTAATATTCTTTCAAGACCTGCTCCTACTATGAGGCACCACTTGTTTGTTTGGCACTGGCATGCTCCTACAAAACTCATTTTTTTGCGTGGCTTGTCTATCATAATCAGGCTTTGACTGAGATTAGTCTCAAGTCCAAGGACTGACATTTGGCTAACTGATGCAGGGAACAGGAATGCGGGGGAACATGATGTCATATTTGGCGAATCACATGATAGTCTTCCACATATTTACCTATTCAGGGGCCTTAATTGATAGGTCTATTAGTAGTATGATTATGGCACATGGGATATTATGTTGTTCCATCTTCTTATCTAGGTCTTTATGGGTGAAAGAGAAGTTTAAATTTCAAAACTTTTAATTTCAGGGGTTTCTATCATGGGGTTGTCATTGTACTTTATGTTTCGCATAAAAACTTCAGGTTAATTTAATAAAATAGTAGTGGTGGTAGTTTCCACTGAAAAACAATCTCCAATATGAATAATGCTATAACTTTCTCTTATGTTTATGAATAGGAAAAAGATGAAAATCATTTATTGAGAAACATTGAAATGCACAATAGTCCATCCAATTTATCTCAAGGAATTGAGAGCTAAAGGCAAAAATGCATTCTTCAAATACCTAATCAAAGATCTTTAATTATTCTGTATTTCTGTTAATGCAAGTGGGAACTTACGCATTTAAAGGTGTCTCTTTCTTCCGATACTTCCTTAAAAAACATCGAAGAGCGTGGTATGAGCCGGTAAAACCACCAAAAAGTAATCCAATACGACATGCCTCCTCTCTTACTATCAAATCCTTCTCAGAGACAAGTTGCTGCACATAAAGGAAAAATCAAAGCTTATCAACCGCTGCCTACCTTAAATTTGGAATTTCACTGGTAACTACAAAATAAGCACAAAGCTAAAAAAATCTAACCCTGACAACCAGATCATCACCCACCTCTAAACTCTTTATGAAAAGTAACCTCCGACAATCAATCAAATTTTTCATAAACAAACTTAGAACTCAAACTAAATACTACGATAGAACTCAAACTAAATTTTTCATAAACAACCTCAACCTTCAAATTTGGAATTTGAACACATAAAAAAGAAAAAGAAACAAAAAACTCTAAACCTAACAACCAGATCACCAACCTCCGACAGATTTGAATATTTATAAAATTAAAATCAGCCAAAAAAAACCATCACACTCGGACCAATTGCTACAAAATATGTTCCTTATTCAAATTAGCAAAGCGTATTTCTTTTTTATTCTTTTTTTATTGGTTAAGAAAGCGTATTTCCTAACCACCAAATAAACATATTGAGCCTAGCAACCACACCACCAACCTTTGCCCAATCCCAAAACCTACACCCACTGAACCAACCAAATTTTCCAAAATCATCCTCAACTCACACCAATTGCTACAAAATACAAGCATTCCTTCTTCAAATCGGCTTAACCAATTTCTCATCGACAAAAACAACACAAACACATAAACACAAAAACCCAACAGCACGATCACCAGCCCTCTTTACCTTGAGATCAATAATTAAGGCCTACGACTTGGCGTCCAGCAATCTCATACCAATTACTACGTTTGAGATATTTTTTCCGTCACCTTCGCATATTTCTTAACCATAAAAACCAACAAGAAGCACTCAAAACGTCATGCAAACTTTCCTTCTTCAATTCTTCACGATCAGCTCCCCAACCACAAAACCATCACACGAAAACCAGAACATCACAATAAGCAAAATTCTCCAAAAACAACCTCAAAGAGACATCGATTGCTCCATTTCCGCCACAGAAACACCAAACCCCTCTCTCCCACCACCCTACCTTCAAGTCGAGAATCGAGGCATAGGACTGCCTTCTAGCGAGCTTGAAGGCCCGAAGCAAGATCCCGATCCCGACCCGGACGCCATAGGAAAGGAGGAAGCTCTGGCAGACGTTGCCGAGGGCGTTGGCGGCGCAGGACTGGCCGACGTGGTCGCATTGGGGGAGGCCGTCGTCGGAGTGGGCGTGGCGCTGGAGCTCGTCGATGGCCTCCCGGAGCCGTTCCTCCGCCTCCCGGAGACGGCGAGACGCGGCCGTGGGAGGCGCCGGCGCCGGCGCCGGCGTCGGCATCGAAAAAAAGGTCCGGGTAGAGTTGGAGATGATAGAGGGTGGAGGATTTGGCACCTTCCGGTTTGACAGATTGGAAGTTTATTATTCTAATTATCTAACGAAATTAGGTTAAAGTTCGTCACCGGAAATTACTTAAATCGTCTTAAAAATTATCTTTTTACCTTTAACAAATCAAATAATACTTATTTCGTCTCGTGTCTTTAAACAACGTGTTTAACTCAGTTTTACTCACATTCCTAGTACCAACACCACGAAAATGTTTGGCGAAACACCTGGATCTGGCGAGGTAACGGGGGCGGATTTTTTCCCAACTCGGGCGTCTGGATAAGACGCCTCCACCAATGTGGAGGCGTCTTAGCGAGGCACCTCCACTAACGTGGAGGCGTCTGGCTAACACGCCTCTCGTTGGGTTGGGCGTCTCCCGCGGACGCCCCACCCATTTTTTTTTAAAATTAATTAAAATAAACAAGGTAATTTACCAGATTTGAGTAATCCGGGGCGTCCGCTGGTTCTTTTCCTGGCCTCCGAGACATTATATCTGGTGAATAGAAGAGTAATATGAAGAGAAAGTGGTGTTAGAAGAGTAAAATGAAGAGTTATATAGGTAGAAATGGTAGAAGGGCAAAATGGTAATCTGTACGGACGATTTAAGTAGTTTTACGGCGACGAATAACAGTTCAGTTAGTTTAAGTCTCGTATAATTTTATCATTTGATCTTATTTACGATTAATCTCACATTTAATTAGCATAAATATTTTTCTTATAATCTATTTTACAATTTTCAGATGTGTGGTAGATATGGTGGGGGCTTAAAATAAAAAATTAAACTCCAGACTCACTAAATACTTCTTGTATGAAATTATATGAAATTACAACAAATGAATGAGTCACTTTGTTATTTTATTAGACATTCGTATTGTAATCTCTACAATTATGTATGCAATAAAATCTCCATTGAAGTGCATTGATCTTGTATTACTCGTTTGTAAATATTGTAACTCTCTTGCCTCAATTAGTCTATAAATAAGATGACAATGTAACATGTTGGAAGATGAAAACAAAGATATCTCTCTCGTATCAACATAGTTGATTGCAACTTATCAAATTATCGTCGTTTCACAAAATACTAGGATTTCACCGTTATATATTCCCCGAATTGTTACATTTGCCAGCAACTGTTTTTATTTTACCAGGTTTATATTCTTCAGGAATAACCTCTTCAGGAGGTGTAATGAGTGACTAATTTTCATTTTCGCAAATAATATATGTTCTAATTCACGCTTCTGACGTTGGTTCAGCTCAAATGTAACATGTTGGAATATGAAAACAAAGATATCTCTCTCATTCTCCCCCATCTTCTCCATCTTTTCCTTTTGCAATGATTTATTTCACAACAACGTTAGCAACACGAAAGTTCTACCGCTATCAGCTAAAACCTTTGATGTCACTCAAGCCTCAAGGTTAGCGCGGGTTGTAAAGATTCTTAAAAATTCTCAAGCACGACAATGACAATTTTCTCAATTTATTGATCAACATGGTTTTGCGTGGAAACGAAGGTATGCTCTCTAAACGTACAAGTAAAGTTCTCTCTTTGGTTATGTTGATTCAAGGTATTAGTGCAACGACTTTTATTCAGAGATAAAGATAAGATGATATCTAGATCTAATCTTGTTTTCTTTGTGTTACCTTTCTTTATGCCACTTTGATTTTGCACGAAAAGTAATCAGGGCAAAAGATATTCCTAAAACATTAATATAGATAATTGTCCATCTCTGATTAGATTTTAAGTTATGTTGTTTTTCCTTGCTGGCCTTAATCATGTTCTTCTCGTGTGTGTGTCGGTTTTCCTTATTTGTTGTGAATCTTTGAGTATATAATGTTGATTCCTCTCATGTTAATTAAGTGGAGCTTAATAGATTTCATACATGTATATACGTAGATTCTTATGCCGTTGCCGTTGGCCACGAATCTTGCTACATATTGTTTGATCTTGTTCTTTCACTACTATTGAAAAGGAAATATAAGTCGGATATAAGCATTCCCAAATCCGACGTCTATGTATATGTCGTATATACATAGACGTCAGTCGTTATATACGATCGACGTTTATACCTAAAGAATAGACGTCGGCCGTTATATATGATCGACGTTTATACCTAATGCATAGACGTCGATCGTTCTATATATCCGACGTTTATTATTTAGGTATAGACGTCGGCGTATATAACGGCCGACATCTATACCTTTCCACAAAATAATAGACGCCGGCTAATACAAACAACCGATGTCTATTCCTAAATCTGAAAAAATAGCAATCGGGCCTACACCAAAAGCACTGCATAGCAAACACATTCATCCTGCACCAAATTCGTTCACAAACACAAATACATACACACTTTCATCCACATATACATACAAGCATACATACACAAACACATACATACAAGCATACATAATCATTCAACACACTTGACATTAATTCATACATAAACACTTGGCTTCATTCTAAAAGTGAGGCGATTATATTAAGGCATAACATTGTATGTTTGTAATACAGGTGAACTTGTTAACTAAATTACAAAAAAAAAAGTTAGTGACATGAGAACCTCTTAGTTCATCAACATGTTTCTGATAAAATAGTGAGCCCATCGGCCGCTCAATCAGAATCTAGGATGTTTCCCACACAGCAACGTTGCTCAATACGCACGTTAATCCAGCAACGATGTCGCTTAGTCCTCGCGCCCACAACTGCACCAAATCAAAAAAAACTCAATCCACAACTACGCCAAACAGAGCCTGCACCACTTTATTACTCATTAAGATATTAGGCCCACTCTAATAGAAACATTAATTGACACACATGCAATGATGTATGTATTGCCACATTGGTTATAAAATTGTTTGTAGCTACCACTTAATTACGTGTAAACTTATTTCATTAATCAAAATTAAATAGTCAGAAGCTACAAATAACCAATAAGTCGGCAACATTTTGAAATACGAGGAAATGCTAGCTTTTCTTCATCAATTTAGGGACTAGAACCAAACATAATGAAGCTACAACAGCAATATAAAAACTAATTTCTTTTGATGCACGTTTGTTTGATATAGGTAGCATCACAATTTTTTACTTCCAGTAAATTTTCAGTGTTACATAACACAAAGTTAGTCCCTCCCACTAGTGCACTCCCAATAGTCAAATTCTTCCCTTACTCATTTTATTGCAAAAAAAATTGATGCATTTGTGCCTTGCACAACACTCGTTCATCTCCGAACCAATTTTTTTTATCACGATGAACAGAAACACAACCTTCATTTGGCACTTATCAAAATAACTCCAACCACCCAAACCAAAATGCCTCATTTCAATAAAACCCCAACAAACAATACAAGAAATAGAAACCAAAAGAAAAATCAGAAATGTGGGAAACAAAAGGTGAAAATGGGGTTTACTTCTGAGGAAGAGGAGATGCGGAGGCGTTTGGGGCTTCGAGGTTGTCGAGTCCAAGGAGGAAAATGTCGAAGTCGTAGAGGCACGGAGGTCGATGTGTATTATTGAGTTTCAAATTGCCATCGTGGCTTGTATTGAGACTACAGTTGAAGTAAAGAATAATATTTTTATACTGCTACAATCATGTCGGGCAAGAAAATATTTTTGAGAAAATTACTTGACTTTAAACGATGTGTCATTACACACGTAGTGGCTTGGTCAAAAGACTTGCACTGGTGAATCAAATGAGTATTGATTCTAATAACATATGGTATGATCGATTGGGTCAATGATGATTAGATATGATGACAAATGTTGTTGAAATTTCATATGACCAAAACAACTGAAGAATGAGAAAAAAAATTCAACGAAGTTGGTTTCTAGGAGCTTTATCTTTTCATGGGATGAGATAACTTCTGTTATGCATTACTTGTGATTGAAAGTCATACGCATAAGTTATTGCAAAATCACAATATATCCCCTCGTATTTTGGATCATGTGTCCAAAAGCACATGTTACAAAGCATCAATTTATAAGATATCTCTGAATATGGATCATTATGGGATTTTTAAATTTATACATGATACATTAATGTGCATACCAGTTGATATTATTCATAATTTTTTTTTATGTTAGATATACATCATGTTATGAATGTTCGTCTATTTTACTTTTATGATATTGAATGAAATATTTCCCATCTACGATTAATAGATTACCACCTCCACAATTTAATGCCCTAAAATTAAATTGGACATTTCAGCAGGATTCATATTCCTAATATTATTACAATACTTGAAGTCCCTAAAGGGCGATGTATGCACTAGTGCAGAATAGACTTTACTCATCGCCCAGTAGGGAGAAGATAGCATAGACGTCGGTCATTACCATGACTGATGTCTATGTGGTACTGTAGACATCGGCTATTTGAATACCGAGTTTATCCAACGTGTATAGGGTATAGACATCGACCCATAGACGTCGGGTGTTAGAATACCTTGTGCATCCGACGTCTATAGGGTATAGACGTCGACCTATAGACGTCGGATCTTCTAGACGGCCGACGTCTATACCCCCATGCATATAGACGTCTGGGTATAGATGTCGGCGGTCTAGAAGATCCGACGGCTATAGGTCTTAAAGAAATCGAATAGTTGCATTTTCTATCATTCATTTCAGACGAAAACCCAACCAAACCCTAGCCGTTCCGCGACCGAACCCTCCTCCACGACCGATCTCTGACCGATCAGCAGCATCTCTGGCACCGCAGCGACGTCCCAACCTCTCCTCCCCTTCTCCGGCCCTCTCCTCCTTCTTCCTCCGTCTTCCTCCATCTTCCTCCACATCCCTAACCACCGTAAGTGTTAAGTTAGTTTTGGTTGGTTTATTTTTGGATTTTTGGTGGAGTAATGATTTTTTTGTTTTCTTGATAAACTTCTCCTCTCGTTCAAATCCAACATTTCGATTTTTGTTCGTATTTTGTATAGGGACGAGAACGTCGTCGTCGACAACAAGGTTACCAGCAACCTTTCCGCCGTCATCAAAGAGGTAATTTTTGTGTATCTTGTTTGTGGATTTAGGTGCTTATGATTGATTGTGTTTGTGTTTTTCTAGATTTTTTGTTCGGAATTGTGGATTGATGGTTGTGGTTGTGATGTTGGTGGGTTGTGGTTGTTAAGTATTTGCTCGTTAAAATTTCCTAGAAGTTGGTCTCCTAAGTATTTGCTCGTTAGAATTGTTAAAATGTTAACATTTGTTAAAGCCAAATATAAACCAATAAATGGCCTAAACAAAAGATTAGTGAAGTTCATAGCTTAAGGGGTCGTATAAATATATACGTAACTAAATCTTAAATTTTGTTTTTAGAGCTCATGGATTAAATGTGCATTAAAATGTAAAGTTTTATCATAAGAGAAATTCAGTTATTTAGGTTGGATTGTATCTATATTTGGCAGATTCGAGGGAGGACGCGCGTTCAAGAAGGAGGATGCGCGTTTGCTGGTTCGTGATTCCACTCATTTTGTCTCTTAGTTTGAATTGTTGTTAGTAATTTTTCCATTGTGTGTTTAAAACATATATAAGTAGTAAATCGTATGTTTGTGTCCACTTAGTTATGTATTTGTCAATAATCGTTGTTAATGGAGTTTGTTGGTAGCTTGCCACTACTGCAGAATGCTCAATAAACGTCACCGAATAGACGTCGGATGTAAAAACATCCGACGTCTATAGGTATAGACGTCGGATGTTTGGAGATCCGACGTCTATCTGTTTGTATAAACGTCAGGTTTTTAGTATAACCGACGTCTATACCTCCTGAAAGAAGAAAATATTTTTTGTTTATTTTTTGGATTTATTTCATATAAGAATTTATGTAGATTTATTTTGTATAAGAAATAATCAATTTTTTGGGATTTATTTCGTGTAAGAATTAACGTAATTTTTTAAGATTTATTTTGTTTAAGAATTAACGTAATTTTTTGGGATTTATTTTGTGTAAGAATTTATGTGGATTTATTTTGTATAAGAATAATGTGAATTTAAAAATAGTTACATCAATGTAACTATCACATGTGTGTTGTACACATGTGTGTATGGTCACATGTGTTGAAGTTTAGTCCCACATTGGAGAATTTTTTTATTGGTGGAGTTGAAGTACTCCACCACTCCTTTACTTCTAAATAGGAGTTTGGTACCACACTACAAAATACAAGTGAGGTATATATATATTTAATGGTCAAAAGATTGGCACTTGGGGCACTTGGGGAACTTGGCTTAAATGGTTGCAACGTTTTTTTACTATTAACCCATCTATAGACGTCGGATGTATAACATGACCGACGTCTATAGGTCGTGCTCTAAGTATACACATCGGTCAACCTATATATCCGACGTCTATAAGGCGTAAAAGTTTAGTCCCACATCGGAGATTTTATTTTTGTTGGTGGTTGATGTACTCTATCACTTCTTTACTGCTGAACGTGAACGAGTTGGTGCACCTGGGCTTGTTGGTCTTGATATTCTTGGTTATTTGTCAAAAGATTGACACTTGGGGCACTTGGGCAGCTTGGACTTGATTAATATGAGTGCAGAATGCCCGATATACGTTCCAATGTATTTTTTGGTTAATTAACATATAATAGACATCAGTCGTATATAGCCGACGTGTATACACTGTATAGACGTCGGTCGTATATAGCTGACGTCTATACAACAAGGAATAGACGACGGGGAAATAGACGTCGGGTACTTGGACCGTAGAAATACGACGTCTATACCCCTGTATATCCGACGTATATGGACTTTTCTGCACTAGTGTGCTTATGAGATAACATGTACTAAGGACTAGCCTTTAGCTATTTATTCTTTAATCAAGAAGCCAATTTTGTTATGTGGAAAATGTAAACATATGACTAAATGTAAACATGTGTTGTGTTGAAGTTTGAGGGGTTTGGATGTAGTGTGTTTGTGATGAATGGGGTGGAATTGAGATGAAGTTTATATCATGTAATGTTACAAATTTTTCTTGTTAATTCCAGGATTTTAGGAGACTTTTACATAGCAAATTTTAGGAGAGGTTCTGCCAAATTTAAAAAAAAAATATAATCTCAATTGTTATTAATAACATGATATTTTAAAATAATAAGTTAGATTTTATATTAAAAGGAATATAACTTAGATCTTGTAAATTTTTTATGTTTAATTAGTTTAGTGAGTTCATACATTTATTTATCTTTATTAATGTTTAGCTTAGTTAAAAGTTCATTTATTTATGTTTATTCATGCTTAAAACAATTTATTTTGTTTAGTTAACTCATTGCCATCCTTAAGCAACTTGACCTTTAATAACCTAAATAAAAAGATTAGACAATATTGCTAAGTCATTCATCATATAGGATTTGCATTCATCGTATTTATTATTTATTTACGATTTCTGTCATAGATTTCTGACATAAGGTTCGTAATATCTTTCACTCATCATTCATTAGAAAGCACACATTAGTTAGTAGGACTTGCATTGGAACAAGAGTGAGGTGAGTGTTTGTTTGGTGTGTTGTTTGTTAGATTAAGGTATGAAAAAAACTTAGGGGGCAGTCATCTATAGGAGATGAGGTGGGGGATTTAATCACCCTTTCATTGGCCCAAAAACCACTTAATAAAATAGCCTCAATAAAATCAATTAGACGTTGGCCCCTAGGATTTCCAGACACATTAAGGAGAGGAAACCGTTTAAGACCGTTATGGCCTGAATGTCGTTGCCCATCTAGTCTCCCTGAGATTTTAGGAACCTCCGGGTTCTTTATTTCCTACAGATTAGTGGTCCTCGATGTTTAAGACCGTTTCGGCCTGAACGTCGTTGCCCATCTAGTCTCCCTAAGATATTAGGGACCTCGAGGTTCTTGATTTCCTACAGACTAGTGGTCCTCGGTGGGACCTCAAAGTTAGACGTCGTCTATTAGTAAGGACCTATAATGGACTTTATGCTTGTTTTGGCCTTGATTGCTTTGTTAGGTTTCTAACCTTCCTTATTCCCACGCTAGATTAAGGACTTCATCTCCTCTCCTCTGAGTCATTTTTTTCTCATCTTAATGTCTCCGAATTTTCTCATCTACGAACACATTCTTTTAAATTGAAATTTTATTTATTTCCTCCAATAATAACTATCATTTTTGTTAATGTTTAGATTGAAATGGATCGAGAGTGGATTCTTTCAAACATATTGAGTGATGAGTATGAGAACAAAGTGAATATGTTCTTAGAGGCTGCTAAAAAACATTCAAAAAAATTAAAAGACAGCGACATGGCATATTGTCCGTGCAATAAGTGTCATAATATGTCAGTGCTGAGTTTTCGGAAAATGAAAGATCATTTGTTAGAGAAAGGTTTCGACCCAAATTACAGACGGTGGATATGGCACGGCAAAAATGAATGATTTAGTCGTTCCAAGAATGACATAGACAACGTTAGTGTGGAAGATCACTTAGAGGAAATGGTTCAGGATATGGATGAAAAGTTTTCGTCCAACCCCCGATTTACTTGATAATTTGTTGAGTGACAATGAGAAGCCGTTGTATAAGAATTGTACCAAATTCACTAGATTTTCAGCGGTGTTGAAGTTGTACAATTTAAAAGATGGAAATGGTTGGTCCGATGTCAGTTTCACATCAATGTTGAAGTTATTGAAAGAGATGCTTCCAGATGATAATGAGTTGCCAGATAGAACTTATGATGTTAAGAAAGTATTGTCCTATGGGAATGGAATATAGGAAGATACATGCATGCCCGAACGATTGTATATTGTATAGGGGTGAGTTTGAAAACTTACATTCATGTCACAGGTGTAATGTTTCACGATACAAAATAAAACGTAGTGGACCAAACTACAATGAAGAGGCTGATGAGATGAAAATCAAAGGATCTCCGATAAGATTTTGTTGTATGTTCTGATAATACCAAGGCTTAAATATTTGTTTGCGGGTAAGGAGCATTCCAAGAACATGACATGACATGGTGATTATGAGAAACCAAATGATCAGTTGCTACGTTACCCTGCAGATTCACCTCAGTGGAAAAAAATAGATTTCAACTTTCCTGTGTTTGGTCAAGAATCCCGGAATGTACGACTTGGACTCTGTACTGACGGAATGAATCCTTTCGGTAGTTTGAGTAGCATTCACAGTTCTTGGTCTGTCTGCTTGTAATTTACAATATACCCCCATGATTATGCATGAAACTCAAATATATTATGTTGTCCTTAATGATTTCTAGTCCGAAACAACCTGGAAACGACATCGATGTGTATTTAAGACCTTTAATTGATGACCTAAAGAGATTGTGGGATGACAAAGAGTCAGTTTTTTATTGTTATCGTGAGGAGTCGTTCGTAATGTGGGCAATGATATTTTGCACGATTAATGACTTTCCAGCTTATGGTAATCTGCCTGGATATTCAGTCAAAGGTCATAAAGCTTGTCAAATTTGCAAAGAAAATACATGCTCTTTGCAACTAGTTAATGGTTCTAAGACCGTCTTGTAGGATGTGAGTGTTTCTAATTCTAATCACTTTTAACCTAATTACCTACTTGTTTAAGCAATCAAAGATGTTCAGTGGAATTTAAAACTAAATACAAGTAAGCAAAGCAAACCACAAGATGACACCAGATTTTTATAGAGGTTCGGCCTCCAACCTACTTCCTCTGTTGCAAGCTTTGCTCGATCTCCCTCGAGCTACGCTCACATCTTCACTATCAAGCTCGTTCTGGGCCGAGATTAAACCTTTTACAAAACAAGCTCCACGAACACCCTCATGAGCTTGACTTTCTTCTCTCACAATCCGAGAGGAACACTTTGGGCTTTCACCGAAGTCTTTGCTTCTTCACAACTGATATCTTGAGTGGAACACACTCTCTAACTTGAGCACACTTTAGCATAGGATGTGGAATTGATGCTAAGATGTGGAAGTTTAAGCTTGGAGAGTAGGATTTAGGGAATGGGAGACTTGGGAGTTTCTCTTAGGTGTATTTGACAAATGGAAGTGTAAGAGCTATCTGATTGTGTCAAAGGAACACCTATTTATAAGCTCCTAAGGTATTATAGCCGTTGGGGATGAATTGGGTAAAGATTGTGTAAGATACACAAAACAAAAACTGACAGGACCCAATTCTATGTAAGTTCGGTCGACCGGATCAGGTTGTTCGGTCGACCGTTTGGCAATTTAGATTAAGGTTCGGTCGATCGGTTAAGGAATGGTCGACCGCCCAAGGCTACAATCTGGGTACACTTAAGTGATCGGTTGAACACCGAGATAAGTTCGGTCGACCGATTCACACCAGACACTTTGGGGTTGACAAACAAGATCATATTCGGAGACTACCGGGATAGAAATCCATGCGATGTCTATAACTTTATCACTCCGAATCAATGGAAGCAATTCAGAAAATGCAGAGATAGCCCAAAGTTTGAGGTAACTGAGTTTAATTTAGAATATAAACTTATTTAGTTATTGTTTTAAGTGACAATCTAATAAACTTGGTTTTAGGCCATCCGAGCCAAAAAACAAAAGATTAGATATTCTAACATGTATACACATCGTATGTCTCGAGTGGGGTTCCAAAATTTAGAAGCACAAATGATGGCTGAAAAAATTGCTCTGAAGAAACAAGAGGCAATTGACTCCGGTATGAGTGAGGAACAAGCAAGTAACATATCTCCTCCTCCCGTAGCTCATTGTGATTTTTGGAAGAGAGCGAGAGTATACTCCAGAGGGGAGTACGTCACAGACGAGTCACAAGCGATCAACTCGAAGATAGTAAGTTGCATCACTTATATATGTGATGTGAATTTTAATTTATACCGCAAGTGCACGGCGTCTATGAAGACGTGGCAAGTACGGGTCGAACACAAGGAGGGAGAGATTTGTTATTATTGTGATTTCAATTGGGGGGAAAGAAGGAGAGAAGAATTAAGTTGGTTTTGAGATTTTTGGGTTTTAATTATTTAAAGCAAGAAACAAGAACAAATAAAACTAAAACAAGAACAAAGAGATGAATTCCGTCGGGTGGAGGTTTAGATTTAAGGTTTAGATTAGAGAATTCAGAAACTTATAATAAATCATATTAGTTATGAAGCATTACATGATAAATGATTTAACATAAACTCAAGTAATCAAAATAGACTAATACGAACTTAAAATAATAACATTTATTCGTCTTCTCTTCACCCTAAATCAGTCACCTCCACCATTTGGAAAGAGTTAGAAACTCATGGAGGGAGGAAGAAGGGGTCCTTGAGACATTACAAAAGAAAACTAAAAGTAAGAAATAAAAGACAGAATTTTATTAATGAAAAGAAGAACACAAATCTAAGGTTAAGAATAAAAACTAACACCAAAGACTAAGGACCCTTCTAACATCGTTCTCGGGTCTATTTATAGTTGCTACAAGGGATCTAGGTATAATATTGGAAAGTACACGTGTCCAGACACAACTGGACGAAATTGGAGCACACAGATCGCTGAGGGGGCGGCGTTTCCGCCGCACAATGTACGTGATATGCGGCGATTTCGCCGCACAATCTTCTCTGATTTAATCCGGATTTTTGCTGGTAGTTTATGGTATGATTTGATCTTCCTTTGCGCGTCTGGATGATTTCTTTCCATTCTTTTGAGCTCCATATTAATTCCTTTATATGTTTGGAGATTTACATTGATTTTTCTTTAGATTTTCTCCAAGATAATATTTTGGTGCTTTAATTGCAATTAGGTCCTTGACTTTTTGCAGTTAAGTCCCCGACTACTTTTGTGCTTAAGTCCTTGTTCTTTTTGCAATTAGGACTTGCATGCTTTTATGCTTGGATACATTTCCATTCATAACCCGATAATCTTGAACTTGGTCTTTATAATAGAAATGAGTCTTTTGCACGCGTTTATGCTCGGGATGTGGGTAAATTGCATTCAGGTCCCTGTATTCTGTAAATAAGACTAAACACATACCTTAGTAGCATTTATTGATGTAAAAGTAATCTAAATGAAAGACATATGATGCAATGTATGCAATGCATCAACTACCCCCACACCTAGATTTTGCTAGTCCCTAGCAAAACATAATATAAGAGAAATGAAAACAGGGAAATCCTAACTCACTTTCGTAGGAATCACGGTTGCACTTAGCATGTGTAACAAGCTTTTAAACCTCCAAGTTTCCTAGGAGGAGGAGTGTTGTCTCCTGAGGGTTTTTAGCGGATATACCCACAAAATCCTAAATCAACATTTCATTAATAGTTCTCAATATCCCTACCTCAACCTTATACATCTCACTAAGAATTTTTGCATGCTCATTATATAAATCTAACTCATTAAAAATATGACTTGGTCTTTGTTCCTCCAACATTCACATCATTAACCCTTCTACACATGTTTATCACTTGAATTATTTTGCACGCCTCCTCTGGTGGTGAAGTATCATTCGGATCAACCATGGCATAGATCATTCTTTTAGCTTTGGGCCTTGAGTATTATTTTTTTTCTTTTCTTCCGTGATTCAACACATTTGCCTTTTGACACTTTTACCCATTTGCATTCGTGTAGCGAGTTTGGTTGATAATCCCGAGCTGGTAGACTCAAGTTACCGGGTTTCAAGATACCCCTACGGACCAGTGACTCAAAGGCTTGGGCTTTTGTAATCATTTTGCAAAATGTGTTTTCTTCACTTTATTCCTTTATTTTTATTTTTATTTTCCTCAAGGCTTAATTGCTATTAGAAGTCCACACTTCCCGGTATATTTTCCTCAACCTCTGCTTTTATCAACCACTTCAAAGATTTGATTCATCCAATTTAAGTGCATACATGTCTTAAAGGGCAATGGGTTATTTCTTTGGAACTTAGATTTATGTCACAATTTCTACAAGCAGAACTATATAATAAGGAACAAAAATTCAATGCAATTTGTACACGGGTTTTAGCAGTTCAATCTTAAGCTATGTCATTAAACAAATTTTATTATTATTATTATTATTATTATTATTATTTTTTAAATAAAAGACAGAATATATAGATAAATATATACATAAACCCCCCCACACCTAAATCATGCCTTGTCCTCAATGTATGCAAATATAAAGCAAATGCACTTATTACCTTTATAAACTGCGGTGGACGGATGGAATTTGCTCAAAGTAAACCATAGTCAGAACTGGATTGAATGACACCATATTGGTGCATGTATCCAGTTGAATTGTTCCCCATGTTGCAATGAGCATCCTGAGTTACAGGTTCCACACCCCTCACATAAATTGGTTCTCTTATTTGCTAGAGTGACGGTGGGTGTGTAGATGAATTCCTCCCCTTTTTCTTACTTCCTTTTTGATTTTGTGATGATTTAGAAATATTATAGATACGCAATTTCATCACAACATCACTTTGATTGCATGTTATTTCTGGCTCACTATCAATATGAAAGATATTAAATTCAGCTTTTAAGTTCCCAAAAGATAATTGCATGAGCCCATTTTGACAGTTTATCAATGCTTCCGAAGTGGCTAAAAAGGGTCTGCCTAGAATTACAGGGATTTGTCGATTAGGATTTACAATAGGTGCGGTATCTAGTACGACAAAATCCACTGGGTAAATGAAGTCACCAACCTTTATCAAAACATCCTCTATTATACCTCTTGGTTTCTTAATAGAGCAATCAGCAAATTGAAGGGTTGTCTTAGAGGGTTTTAGTGGACCACGGTTCATTTACTCATAGACAGAGTACGGGAGTAGGTTAACACTAGCACCAAGGTCTAGAAGGGCTCTGTTGATAAAAGTATCTCCTATTGAACATGAAATTGTGGGACATCCAGGATCCTTATATTTTATAGGAGATGTGTTGGACAAAATAGAACTTATGTTTGCAGTTAAGAATGCCTTCTTTGGTACGTTTGTTTTTCTCTTTTTAGTGCACAAATCTTTTAAGAATTTAGCATAAGCAGGTATTTGTTGAATCATGTCTAAGAGTGGAATGTTCACCTTAACTTGCTTAAATACTTCCAAGATTTTATCTATTTGTGCACTTGAGTTCTTTTTTAGTCTACTGGGAAATGGGGCTTTAGGGACATAGACTCGCTCAGGTTCAGGTTGAGCTACGGGTTCAGATTGAGTAGGTGGGGTGGGCGTTTCAGATTGGACGTCAGGTTCAATGGTTAGGTCATATGTGGCAGTTTGATGGCTAGATTGATTAGACGTTCTAGGATTTACCACATTATTATCAATCTGTCTTCCGGACCGTAATGATACTACAACATTTATTTGTTGGAACAGTCCTTCTTCATTAACCATTTGAACCGGTCTAGGGTTGTTATTTCCTGAAGGTGGTTGATAGGATTGAAATGAATTATTAGATCTAGGGTTCACCTCAGGTTGACTTGGAAACCGACCCTTTTCTCTTTCACCTACTATTTTTGCTAATTGGTTGACTTGTGTCTCTAGCCTTTGGAAGGTCTGGTTGGTTGTTTGTATAAAAGTTTTCATCAAATTTTCCAAGCTTGTCAACCTAACCTCATGATCGTTATTGTTACTAAACCCAGATGATGTATTATTTTGGTTATACGGGTTCGGTTGTTGTCTAGGAGGTTGACCCTGTTGGTTTGATGAGAAATTGGAATTATTACGCCAACCCAAGTTATAGGTTGATGCGTATGGGTCATTTCTAGCATGGTTATACGTGGCATTAACTTGGTCCCATTCCGCACAATCCTCCTTTACATGACCAGTCTGACCACATCTAGAGCACGGGATAGTCGAGGCTTGATTCACTCGGTTTTGGGTTTGTAGCTCTAAACTTTCCATTCTGCGCATAAGGGTAGCTAGTTTTACTTCAGCCGCTATGTTGGCATCTACAGCTAAGACACCTGGTTTGGGTTGACTTGCTATTCTAGATCCAATACTCGGGTTAAGCGGTGTTCTAGCATTGTCCCATTGCATACTGTTTTCAGCTAATTCCTCAAGGAAAGTCCAGGCATCATTTTCATTTTTCGACATAAAGTTCCCTTGGCTTACGGATTCTACCATAACTCTAGATGTGGGTGTCAATCCCTCATAAATAATTTGGCATAATTGCCATCTTGGAATTCCATGATGAGGGCATTGGGTCAGAACACTTTTGAATCTTTCTAGATAGGAATAGAACGACTCGCTCTCAGACTGAACGAATGCAACAATTTCATTCCTAATCCTCATAGTCTTATGGTTGGGGAAATATTTTTTTAGGAAAACTTGAACAAACTCAACCCAACTTCTAATGGATCTTTCGGCTAGACTATATAGTCATTTCTTAGCGTCATCCTTCAGTGCTAGAGGCACGAATTTCAGACGCACTGCCTCCTCAGGGATATGCTGGTATTGCATAAGAGAACAAATTTCCTCAAATTCTCTAAGGAAGAGATATGTGTCTTCCCTAGAGGTGAACTTAGGCAACATACTCATGTATTGTGCCTTAAGTTCGAAGTCGCGACCCGGTATGGTGGGCATAACGATGCACGATGGCTGAGCAGCCATCGCTGGATAGCATCGATCCCTCAGAGTTATGGGTTGCACAACAGGTGGGTCCACTACGTTCTCACCCATTGGATCTGGGTGAGGTTGTGCAACAGGTGGATTGGGGGGGCAAAGTTCCAGACTGGAATCTAGATGAACTCGTGAGAGTCGATTACTCAAGTCCCGAATCCAAATCTGAGTGCACCGGGTTGAATCAATTTTTGAATTCAAATTCCAAATTTAATTTCAAGAATTAATTACAATTTTTTTTTAATTTTCGTTTTTTTATGTTTTTTTCTCAAAAGGGAAACAAACAATAGAATGGGGCAAGATGAGAAAGGAATCCTAATCTAGAGAATTTAGGTGAGAAGAGAAAGAAGACTCATATGAGAAGGGAAACCTAACTCTAAAGATAGAAAGAGGGTTGGTCAGAAAATTCCTAAGAAAGCACGGTTCAAACAATCCTAGACCTAGTGTCGCTTAGATCTAGACGACTCCTAACTGGTTGAGTCGAATTGATTCGCTTGATTCACCTCCCTCACTAATCAAACCAACTTGGCCAGGCCGTGTATAGCTAGTGGGGGCGCTTCCGACAGAGTCGGTGCCAATTAGACAACCACTTCGCTTGGAAGACTTACGTCAACACAAAAACACTTTCTAGACACCAAATTAAATTCAATAGGCTTCAGGTCATAGCAAGTCAAACCAATTCTTCTCCTTAAATGAGTCCGAGTCCTTAGGGGCCAATGTCTAATTGATTTTAAATTTAAGGCTTAGGTGACACTTTAGGATTGTGATTTGTGGGCCACGGAAGGGTGATGAAATCCCCACCGTATCTTTGCCTATGGAGTTGCCCTTAAGATAGTTTAACTTAGATCTAGCAAAGATAGTCAAACAATGGTCTTTAGTGGGGGGCAATTGCAAGGTTGTATGCAAACTAAATTATATGCTTAAATGCAATCGTTAAAACGCGATACGTACCTTGCCTCCAGCACTCTTCAACAATAAAAATAATTTGCAAGAATTTAGCAAGAGTAATGCAAACAAAACATTATATGATGCATGCACTAAGTTCTTCAAGTTTTGCCAATTTTTAGGTCAGAGTTGAATTATTGCCAATTATGGAATTTAAGCTTAACACGTGCAATTCTAATAAACGGAAATTTTCTGAAACTAGAAATTACGAGGAAAAAGGCAACAAAGGTTACCTACGCAATGCTCAGTCGGGTTCGTCGCCTGCTCTCGAAATTTCAGTAGCTCCACGCGTCCACCCAGAGATGGTGCTAACCCCAGAAAAATTTGAAGCCCAGATGCTTCACTTGTGCGGCGATTCCGCCGCAGGTTACTCTTGATGTGCGGCGATTCCGCCGCCCTTGTTGCTCAGACTGCGCTCAGATTTCGCCGCGCGCTCTGTTGTCTCCTGAAACACAAATCCAAAAAGTTAGATCGCGCACAAGATAAACAGAATAAAATCGAAATCAACAAAAAACAAAATCTGCGTCGCCTCCCCGGCAACGGCACCAAAAACTTGATGTGAATTTTAATTTATACCGCAAGTGCACGGCGTCTATGAAGACGTGGCAAGTACGGGTCGAACACAAGGAGGGAGAGATTTGTTATTATTGTGATTTCAATTGGGGGAAAGAAGGAGAGAAGAATTAAGTTGGTTTTGAGATTTTTGGGTTTTAATTATGTAAAGCAAGAAACAAGAACAAATAAAACTAAAACAAGAACAAAGAGATGAATTCCGTCGGGTGGAGGTTTAGATTTAAGGTTTAGATTAGAGAATTCAGAAACTTATAATAAATCATATTAGCTATGAAGCATTACATGATAAATGATTTAACATAAACTCAAGTAATCAAAATAGACTAATACGAACTTAAAATAATAACATTTATTCGTCTTCTCTTCACCCTAAATCCGTCACCTCCACCCTTTGGAAAGAGTTAGATACTCATGGAGGGAGGAAGAAGGGGTCCTTGAGACATTACAAAAGAAAACTAAAAGTAAGAAATAAAAGACAGAATTTTATTAATGAAAAGAAGAATACAAAACAAAGGTTAAGAATAAAAACTAACACCAAAGACTAAGGACCCTTCTAACATCGTTCTCGGGTCTATTTATAGTTGCTACAAGGGATCTAGGTATAATATTGGAAAGTACACGTGTCCAGACACAACTGGACGAAATTGGAGCACACAGATCGCTGAGGGGGCGGCGTTTCCGCCGCACAATGTACGTGATATGCGGCGATTTCGCCGCACAATCTTCTCTGATTTAATCCGGATTTTTGCTCGTAGTTTATGGTATGATTTGATCCTCCTTTGCGCGTCTGGATGATTTCTTTCCATTCTTTTGAGCTCCGGACTAATTCCTTTATATGTTTGGAGATTTACATTGATTTTTCTTTAGATTTTCTCCAAGATAATATTTTGGTGCTTTAATTGCAATTAGGTCCTTGACTTTTTGCAGTTAAGTCCCCGGCTACTTTTGTGCTTAAGTCCTTGTTCTTTTTGCAATTAGGACTTGAATGCTTTTATGCTTGGATACATTTCCATTCGTAACCCGATAATCTTGAACTTGGTCTTTATGATAGAAATGAGTCTTTTGCACGCGTTTATGCTCGGGATGTGGGTAAATTGCATTCAGGTCCCTGTATTCTGTAAATAAGACTAAACACATACCTTAGTAGCATTTATTGATGTAAAAGTAATCTAAATGAAAGACATATGATGCAATGTATGCAATGCATTAATATGTTATTAATTCAGATTCATTAATTTTATATTTTTCAATTGTTGGTAAATATTTTTTTAAGCTTAGGACTCTCTGAAGTTGAGAGAATCTCAAGGAGAATTTGCTTACGATGGTCAGAATGATATTCTTCGCGAGGCCTTGGGAAACGACGAACACCCCGGTCGTGTGCAATGCCAGCAAGAGATCGCAGAGTTGAAGAATACGTCACAACTTGTTTTGGAAAGATTGGATCGTGATTTGCCTACTTCTCCTACCCGTCGTAGGACCGGTTCTTCCCCGTAGACTCCACCTCCAGTGCAGCCGGTGTTCCTCCCCGATTGACAATATGATTTCGTGTCTCATTCTCGAGAATTGGCCCTCGTCGGTGGTCCCTCATTTGGAAAGTTCGCGGATGGATCTAGATGTGCTTTATTTGTCGAAGACCCTGATCGAAGATTGGTGGGACACATGAAAGTTTATAGCATCTCCAGACACCACTTCACAAAGGTGGGATAGGGAGAAGTGAAGGTTGCAGTTGAGAGTTGCTTAGATGTTGGTGCTTTTGTCCCATTTCCGGAGGAAGAGATTGTTGCTCTCGGCGATGCTATCAGTGGTTCGTGAGGTGACCTAGTTATTTAGTAAAGCTAAACGACAAACATGAGGTATAGTTTAATTTTGAAAGACTTTAAACTTCAAATTTGTTAACAATTGTATTTTAACAGTTGTATATATATATGTGTGTGTAAGGTGTCAAACCCTCGGAGCAAAGGGTCAAAAAACCAATCTTCGATCAACATTAATTTGCTTCCAAGTAGGTGGAAAATGTTGTATCAATGTATGGTAGGTAGGGAAGCACAATCCTTAAGTAGCTGGGAGTTGGAGGAGGGGGATAAAGGGTTGCTCCGGTTTTGTACGTCACCAAGGAGGATATCATGTAGTTCATGGCGATGGATTCATTGTGTATCATGATTATCGACGTGCAAGTAAAGTAAGTGTTTTCTTTGGTATACAATGAAATGTATTGAATAATTTTATCGAAATTGTAATAAAGTATAATTTTTATACTTGTACACATCTTTATGAACCAGGAGGTCAGTCTTTCCCGACGATCAAGTATTTGGATTTATCAGTCCATCTACATATATATACGGGAATGACGATAAATCAGGTCAGCTTGGGACTCTCTTGAAAGAAGAAGACAAAATATATTATCTCCTCCCCTATCATGAGAGGTAAACTTTGTAATTCAAAGTGGAATTTTATTTTATAATAAGCTTCTAATTATATATATAACATGGCTTATTGAATGCTTGTCGTTGTATGCCCCACGACTAATTCGGTATATTGGTTTGATCCGTTGTGGTCGAATAAACCAAGGGACTCAATAAAGAAACTTCTAAATTTGTAAGTTCATTTTAGTTATCGTATTTGTAATTCGTGGATTTTTATTAGTATTATTGAATGAAGGTTTAACCTCTGCTACTCAGGGCAATTAAGGTTTACGGAGCTTTAGGTGGCAGGAGAACAACCACAAAAGCATGAATACCATGGCATGGAATGAGAGTACGTTCTCTCCCATTTTTGTTAATTAAGTTAAGAACATATATTTAGCAAATTACTATGTTTGTAGTACCGGAAGCAGGTTGGAAATACGGAATGTGGTTACTACGTGATGAGATACATGGAGGAAATCCTCAAATTGGCAACTCAAGACGTATGCCTATCACAGGTAATGTAGATCGTTATTCACTTGTATAGTTGTAGTTTCAATATTTAGTTATTACATTTTTTACGTGTATTTTTTGATAGGTCTTCCCAAAAAGTAATGATCCCTTCTCGCAACAGGAGCTCGATGAAACTCACGACCGATGGACTCGCTATTTTATCAAAAACATGTTGATGAACTAAGAGGTTCTCCTGTCACTAGCATTTTTTGTAATTTAGTTAACAAGTTCACTTGTATTACAAACCTACACTTTATGCCTTAATATAATCGCCTCAATTTTAGAATGAATGCCAATTGTTTATGTATGAATTAATTGCAAGTGTGTTGAATGATTGTGTATGCTTGTATGTTTCTGTTTGTACTTGTATGGTTGTATGTTTTTGTTTGTGCATGTATTCTTGTGTGTTTGTGCTTGTATGTACATGTGGATGAAAGTGTGAGCATTTGTGAACGAATTTGGTGTAGGTTGTATGTAGACGAATACGATGACTAAATACAAGTTTGCATGATGCTATTTTTTTGTCCAGGTTTAGGAATAGACGTCGACTATTTTTATTAGCCGACGTGTATTCCTCTGAAGAAAGGAATAAACGTTGGATTTATGTATCATCCGACGTCTATTCTTTAGGAATAGACGTCGTCTGTTAGTTCACCGACGTTTATACCTAAAGAATAGACATCGATCCTATAGAGAGGCCGACGTCTATTCTTTAAGTATAGACGTCGGCTGATACATACAACCGGCGTCTATTCCTAAAGAATAGACGTTGGCTAAAGCACGACCGACGTCTATGTCTTGACGACGTACACATAGACGTCGGATCTGGGAGTGCTTATATCTGACGTATATACCTCCTACATTCGACGTATATTCCCTTTTCTGTAGTAGTGATGTTATTGTCTATTCCAACAATTATATATAAAGGCATATTTTTTGGCATTAGGTGGAGAAAGCCAGAAGCTTAAAGAATGTCAAGAAAATTTACTATATTGAATATGAAGTTCATAAAAGAACATACGTACAAGTGTGTTTGGACATGAAGTTCATAAAATAGCTTGCAATATCTAGCAAATATTTGTCATACGTGTTTATTGATCACAAAGGAGTGACTAAGTCTTGAATTACTTGACATAATACATGTACATAACATAAAGTGGAGATCTCCACGTGATTTTTTTTTTGAGCTGAACCAACACCAGAAGCGTGAATTAGAACATATATTATTTATGGAAATGAAAGTTAGTCACTCATTGCACCTCCTGAAGAGGTTATTCTTGAAGAATATAAAGCCTGGTAAAATAAAAACAGCTGCCGACAAATGTAACAATTTCAGGAATACATCATGGTGAAATCCTAATATTTTGGGAAATGACGATGATTTGATAAGTTGCAATCAATTATGTTGATACGAGAGAGAAACATAAAATAATTGAATTATCGTCGATGACTAATTTGTCTTCTTAGTAGCATGCTAATTCAAGAGAAAATCCGGATCCATAACCTATAATATTATAAAGAATGCCACAAGCATTTGTATTTGAAATGAATAAAAGAAGGCGAACAATGTAGAACTAGACTCGCTTAATAAACAGATTATTTGGACTTATAGTCCGGATTGCTAAATAATATTAATAGAAATCACATTACAATAACATGGTGGTACATTATAAAGCAAGTAGTGACACAAGAGTTTTCGCAGAATCCAACATCCATTATGATGTTACTCATTCTCTCGAAATGTATAATTACGTTATGTTACTTAATCAGTATGACATAAATATATATAAGCATATGAAATATGTTGTGACTACAAATTTTTATAAGTCACTTGATGTTGGTATTTATATGAGAGTCCTTGAAAGATTAAATTGTCCAAGGAAATTTATAATAAAGTTACGTGATATATGAAAAGATCACCATATGAACAAACAAAGAGAATATACATATCAGCTCAAAGAATGATATGAAAGGAACTCCTGAAGAGATTAAACATGTACTCCTGAATCAGGTTGAGCAGATTTTTAGTTATTATCCTTGAAGTACGATTATCCCCGAAGGATAAAGTCCAGAATGCCTATAGCTATACTCTTTTTCCCTTTATCAATTTTTGTCCTACAAGGTTTTTATTGGTTAAAGGTTTTTCACGAGGCAGCTTGTCCATTTATGTTAACGTATATCATGCACTCTTTTTTCCTTGGCTATTTTTTTCCACTGGGTTTGTAGCAAGATTTTTAACGATACATACATATAACGCTATATTATTTAAGAGAGTTTGTAAATGTATATTACACTAAGTGGGAGAATTATACGCTTTGTACTTTTTTTTTCACCAAGTTTTTGTCCCATAAGGTTTTACTTGACAAAGTTTTTAATGAGACATGCCGAAAAACGTATAACAAAAGGTGATTATCCAAGCAAGAGTGTTATGAAATTACAACAAATAGATGAGTCACCTTATTATTTTATTAGGCATTCGTATTGTAACCTCCACAATTATGTATGGTGTAATATCTCCATTGAAGTGCATTGATCTTGTATTACTCCCTTGTAAATGTTGTAACTCTCTTGCCTCAATTAGTCTATAAATAATAGGGCAATTTAACTAGGGATGCAATTGGTAACCGATTATCCGAGTATGTGTTTCGAAAATTACAATTTGGTTGGTATTTGGTAAAAAAGTTTATACCAAATACAATTTTGTATTGAAATTGGTTTTATTTTTTTTACCATTTTCAAATTCAGATACAAATTCAGATATAGGTCAAACCATATCCGAATATCCGAAAATACCAATTTTGACATCCGATATATGTGGTTATTAATATTTGTATTGTGAATTAATAAAAAACTAAGTTATTTCCTATGTAAATATAAACATAATAGAAATGCAAAAGCAAATTATAATATAATTATCTTAAAATAACTTTCCAAAATATTTTAGATTATACAACAATATTTATATAAAAATATGTCATAGGAATTTGAACATTATCCGAATTCGAATCCGAATTCGAAAAGTTCTCAAATTTGGATATGAAATTGGTAAGCTATACAAATTTGAATTCGGATTTGGTATGTTTATTTGGAATTCGGATTCGAATTCGGATACAGGTTATACCAAATTTGAAAAGATCCATTTGCATCCCTAAATGTAACATGTTGGAAGATGAAAACAAAGATATCTGTCTCATTCTCCCCTATCTCCTCCATCCTTTCATTTTGCAAGGATTTATTTCACAACACTGCAACCTTTTTATAACTTATTGTAACTTCTTTTTGAGTATTGTAACATCTCTTATTTATATATATATTTATATCTCCAATTAGTATATATTATGAATGCTTGTAACTTACACACACCTCTACAAGTATATACGAGGTTGTGTCATGTAATGGAAAGAGAAGAGAATGAAAGATGACTCTTCCCCTATATACATCTTCTCTTGTCTTGTGTTTTCTTGTGTGATTCCAAGAATCTTCGATATATTTATAACACGTTATCAGTAAGATCATGTTTCTAGCTTAAACAATTGAAGATGATGATCGTAGGAATTTTTTTCAACTCGTGGATCGATTTGGTGGAGCGTAAAGTGGAGGTATGCAATTCAATATGATGTATGTATCATAAATCATTCAAACCATTGTTGTCGATTTAAAGAAGAACGAGAGGAGTTCATATCATAAAATTAAAAGTCAATAATATGATCGACAAAAAAGTTTATAATACAGTTTATAAAAGTTTTTGATTACTGGTTATGCCAATCGAAATCAAGTTTTTATCCCGATGTTATTTGATTTGTTTTCTTCCCGTAGTGAATTTAGATCATGAATGTACAAAATTCTTTTAGATATTGTATGCCCCATGCAACTTAATTCAAGATGCCACTCCCATGTGTGAATGGAACAAGCTAAGAAAAAAATTTCCTGAGTACAAGCATCTGTCATTTTGGTATGAACAAGTGATAGGAATTACGTACGTTGCAATCCCTGAATTGGATGCCATGTCAGACTATATATTATCATGTTTAAGTACATGAGTTACATTGCCAAGAAATTAATTGTGGATCTTTTGCCAAATACTATCATTGTTCTTCTGTCTTGAGGTTGATTAGTATCTTACTAATAAACAAAATTCTAGCATGCAAAAGTTGTCTTTTATGATATATGTTGGTCAGCGACTCAAATTTCATATCGTAATAACTTTAATTTCCAATTTCTTTTACCTCTTTTGATGAGAGATTGATTACAAAATTACTAAGCCCTCTTGTAAAAGGATTGTGGGTGTTGATTTGTTAGTTTAATGATACATTGCATATCAGAATGCTTTAATATTTGTGAGTTATTTTGTTATTTGTGTGACATCGATACCTTCCTATACCTTTTAATAAGGAGTTGTTATCTATTTGACTTAATTACTCAATTGATGCATATGATTTACTAGACATAATGAACTTTCAATATCAGTCGTTTCTTTTATGCATACTTAAAAAATGCAAATTCATGTCTATTCATCTTAATTTAGTGTAATCATTAAGATTCAAATGATTCACACTTTTGCTTTCTTGTGAAGTTTCAATTAACCGTTATTGATTTGTTTTATTGGCAAAAGCATTAATTATTGAAATATGTATGTATTCGATCATTTTGATTGTATATTTGTTTATCATGAGATAATTAATTCGTATTTACTCACATGGTGCATAGAATATATCATGTCAACTTTGTAAAAAAAGAAAGTTATATTACAGACAATCGGTATCACTATTTGTTGCTTTTAGAATTGCTGATATGCACATATATGTTATATGATTCAAGCACATTATAATGTCTTCATATTTGAGATGTTTTAGTATGCATTCAAAAATAATACATGTATATGTGTTAAAAGTGGTCATAAGTTGCATATGCAATACAAAAAATGAAGATGTTTTTGTTCCTTCAAGGGCATGTACCAATCATGTTTTAATGCTAGCACAATATTACTTTAAATTATATGCTCGCTAAGATATAAGAATTTTACTTGTCATATTTTGTATGTTGAAATCCAACTTGTTGCCCTTGAAAATACCAATGGCAAGAGAAAGAAGCATCAGATCGAAATAAGACAAAAGTTGGGCTTTATCTTCATAATCATTTTTAAGAAAATAATTTTGGAAATATCATGATCTAGTCTCGTGCCCGAGTGTGGCTAAGTTGAATATCGAGTTATCAATGAAAAATCACAGAATCGTGCAATTGGTTTGCTCCATTCGCTTAAGTGAATGTATGAACACATGAAAAGTCTCATAAAAGTCTAGTATAATCATTTTGCGACCACGATTGTTGACGTGATTGTGGATGAGATAAACGACAAAATAATTAAAGTCCTTATGGAATATAAATTCGACAATCAAAGTAACTGTCCACGAAACAAATATATTCGAGTGATGTGTGTTTTGTTTGATATTTTTATTATAAGTAATATATAGTTTATTTAGTATATATAATGACCATATGCTTGTTAGCAAACAACGATTCTACAGGTTCAGGAGTACCTTTCTTGGAGAGAACCTGTGGCAGCAGAAGGAAGATCGGAGGTCACCTTACGGAATCCTTTTCACCGGTCGGTCTCCTACTCTCTTGGAGAAGGAGCGCGAGTCCACAACCCAAGAGTCCACGGAATGAGCTTGGTGGAGGTGGAGGGACGAAATGGGAGAGAGAGAAGGTGGCGGCTAGAGTGGGTGGAGGCTAGGGTTTGCACACTTGTTGTTCCATCCAATGGGAGGCTCCCCTCCTTATATAGATGGCTCCACCCTAAACCCTTAAATGTGTAGTCCAATAGGGATGCGCCATGTGTCAGTGCTTTGGGAAAATATCTTATTAATCCTAGATTAATCCAATATCTCCCACTTGCACAACAACACGATAACAACATGTCATCTACTTTTGTTTCCCCGACACATATGCATATATCCCTGATACATACAATCACACCATGGCAATATTCACCTCTTTATGTGTCCCCGACACATATGTATATATCCCTGATACATACAACTACTCCTCTCCAAGTACACATCCATAATACGCAAGTCTCTGATCATGTATCCTCGATACACGACCATCTGTGTCCCCGACACATGTACTCTTCTGATCATACGGACAAATGGGTCGTGCGACCGGTGTGCACCTATAATTTAGGAGTCTCAAACTAGAAACCTTACTAGAAGGCCAGAATGACAACATCCTCATAAAACAACAAATAAGCAGTCAAAATGCACATCACAGTTTCCCAAGTTTACTCAGAAACTCACTTAACATGAACGGTATCTCGATCCCTCGGAGAGAATACCTTCTTGTCATCAAGGTACTTGCTACTGTATCCAATACAGTTTGGCCCAGCAAATACTTTTAGTGCAGTCGAGTCAAACCTTTCCCTTCCCCCCAGACCACCATTACACTCAGAGTTGACTCCTATCCCGAAGATTCCTCTTTAGACCGAATCTCTCATGTTCATAGATAACATCCCAAAGTAGCCACATCAACTCTTTGCTTCATGGTGTCGTCGAAGGTCACTGAGGGCAACTAATGACAATCAAGTCTGGGACTCACACATGAAGGAGCAGGGATTCATCCTTTCACTTCCAAATGGTCGCTTAGCACATGTTGTATGACAAACATGTGCTGGTGGATCATACTGTACACAACAGTATGTCTGTCTCTCAACACCATACAAGTCTTAGTCCAGTCGCACCCCCTCTGCGCCTGACCTGAGCTTCATCATTGTCACCTTAACACCATACATGTGCCACCTGGCGCCACATGTGATGCTCGCACTAGGCTTCTATAGGTCACATGAATCGTGGGAACATTCATGTCAATCTTCACCAACATAGAGGATCTCATCTTGATTCCTAATCAAGGCGACTGTCCTATCATGAACTGCTCTGGATCTATCATACAAGATCTCCTCATGATCAGTCTCATCTCTGCTCGCTATCAAAAGCCCCAAAGGCGAATGCTCGTGTGAGTGAGCATTCTTCAGCCTATTGACAGATTAATATTTTAGTCTAGAACAACTACATCAACCAAACAAATATAGTCGAAAGGAAAACACCATCACTCATAAAAGGAAGTTAGACATGTCAATGCATCAAAGTCTGCGTAAGCCTAAGGACTTCACATGGGACACAAACGAGTCTTACCATAAGACTAGTAGACACATGTCTTACCATAACTTCCTTTCTCTCTATGATGTCCTTCACAAAATGATACCTAACCTGTATATGTTTGGTCTTTCCATGATATTTGGGGTCTTTCACATAACAAAGGGCAGCCATGCTGTCACAATAGACAACAACAGGCTCATCCGATGTCTCTACTAGCCCAATATGTTGTAAGAACCTCCTCAACCAAACTACCTCCTATACTGCTGCAGAGCATGCAACATACTCTACTTCCATAGTCAACAGGGTTATACAGGTTTGGTTCTTGCTGGACCATGAGATGGCCCCATTAGCCAGCAAGAAAGCATAACCAGAGGTAGACTTCCTTTCATCAATGTCTCCAGCCCAATCAGCATCACTATAGCCAATCAGGCGGAGATCTGATGCTTGGTAACACAGCATGTAGTTACTCGTTCCTCTGAGGTATCTCATGATTCTCTTCACTGACTTCCAGTGCTCCATGCTTGGGCTAGACTGGCATCGACTCACCATGTCCACAACATAACAAATGTCTGGCCTAGTACACATCATAGCATACATTAGGCTTCCCACAACATTTGAGTATGGAACCTTGCTCATTTTGGCCTTCTCTTCAGGAGTCTCAGGATGCTTATCAAGGCTCAAGTGCAAACCCTTCTCAACAGGTGTGTCGATTGGTTTGCATTTGTCCATATGGTATTTCTTCAAGATGTTGTTAATATAAGTCTCTTGAGACAATCCCAGAAGTCTCTTGGACCTATTTCTGACTATCTTTACACCAAGGAAGTAGCTAGCTTCACCCATGTCCTTCATATCAAACGTGGAGGACAACCACTCTTTAGTGGATTTCAGCAACTCTTTGCTATTGCCAGCCATGAGTATGTCATCAACATACAAGGCCAGAATGACAAATTTACCATTAGATCTCTTAACGTACACACAGTGATCTTCCTCAAGCATAGAGAATGCATTCTCTGATATAGCTTGATGGGAGCGAATGTTCCACTGTCTAGACGCTTGTTTTAATCCATATGAGGACTTATTGAGCTTGCACACTTTGCGCTCTTGTCCTTTGACTTCAAAACCTTGAGGTTGATCCATATAGATCTCCTCCTCAAGTTCTCCATTGAGAAAAGTAGTCTTTATATCCATTTGGTAAAGCTCTAAGTCCATCTGAGCTACAATAGCTAGTAGAAGGCGGATGGAGGCAAACCTAACCACGGGTGAAAAAGTTTCCTCAAAATCCACGCCTTCTCTTTGGGTGTAGCCTTTAGCTACCAGTCTAGCCTTGAATCTATCGATAGATCCATCAGCCTTCCTCTTAATCTTGAGTATCCACTTGGCCCCAATGGCCTTTTGGTTCGGCGGTAAGTCGACCAAATCCCAGACTCGATTAACTTTCATCGACTCAATTCTTCCTTTATAGCTTCTAACCACTCTTTTGCATTTGGACCTTCCAAAGCCTCTTTCAAGGTCTCCGGTTCTTGCTCATCGATTACTGTCATCCCAGATGATTCATAATCAATTTCTTCTTGAGCTATCATGAGGGTCTCTTCCTCTAAGCAAAACCGCCTACGAGGAATGAGCCCGTGTTTACTTCGACGCAGATGGGTATCTGATGGCTCATCCTCCGTGAGAGCTATCAGATCCTCAGCATTGCTGCTCCCACTAGGATTGACTGGTGGAACCTCATGTTCAACTTCTAGATCCTGATCCCGTGGAGTGGCAATGTCCTCATCTTGTTGTTCAAAGAAGTTCACTGACTCTTTGATAGCTCCAGCAAGAGTTGGAAAAACATTTTCCAAGAATGTGGCATCCCTAGACTCCAGTTCCGTCCTTCTTTCATTCTCGTCTAACCCGATAAAAACATAACCATTGGAGAGATTATTGTATTTTACAAGGATACATTTTTTCTCTCTAGGTCCTAGTTTTCCATATCGGTGACTAGTAGAATGAATGTATGTCGCGCATCCCCAAGGATGCAACAGACTAAAATCAGGCTTCCGTCCTGTCCATAACTCATATGGAGTTGAGGGAACCGAATTTGTTGGAACTCTATTGAGGATATAGGTAGCAGTCATTAGAGCATCTCCCCAAAACGAAATTGGCAAGCTCGCATGCGCCATCATGGATCTAACCATGTCTAGCAACGTTCTATTCCTTCTCTCGACAACACCATTTTGCTGAGGAGTATAAGGCATAGTGAGTTGTCTAGATATCCCCTTTTCATCACATAAGTCCTTGAACGTTATGTAGAGATACTCCCCACCTCTGTCCGTTCTGAGAGTTTTTATCTTATTATCCAATTGATTCTCTACCAAGCTCATGAAATTCTTAAAGCATTCTAGAGCTTCTGACTTGTGAGAAATAAGATAAATATGACCATATCTAGTGTAGTCATCAATAAATGTGATGAAGTAACTTTGTCCATGTCTAGTACGCACATTCAAAGGTCCACAAATATCCGAGTGAATTAGTTCTGAAGGAGAAGTAGCCCTAATGGCTTTTCCGCACGGTTTTCTAGTTGCCTTTCCAGCTAGACAAGATTCACAGGTCGGCAATTCAAATTTGGAGCATTCTCCTAATACCCCCTCCTTTGCCAGCCTGTTCATCTGGTCAACACCAATGTGACCTAGTCTAGCATGCCACATAACTGAATCATTATTCATGGAACTTTGACTCATAGAGGCACTGGTGTTATGATTGAAATCTTAAATTGCGTCCAACACAATAAAACCGTCTGAAAGAAAGGCACGTCCATAATAAATGTTAGCAAGGTATAAACCCATATCATTGTTCTCGAAAACAACTTTAAAATCATGTCTCATCAAAACAACAACAGAAATAATATTTTGTCGTATAGCTGGTGCATACAACACGTCGTGAAGTAATAGGATCCGGCCACTTCGCAAAGCCACTTTGCATGTGCCAACTCCAAGAACTTCAATGCTAGTGTTGTTCGTCATGTTTATTCGCCTCCCACTTTGAACACGACGATATTCCACGAAGGCAGAACGATCCTTTGTTACATGGTCCATGGCACCTGAATCCACAATCCACACAGGAGTGATCAGTGAGCATCACATAACTAGTCACGTTACAATTCAAGGGATTACACACAGTAATTACCTTTTGCTCAGTGCACTCACGAGCAAAATGTCCAGTCTTTCGGCAGTTAAAACAAGTCACATTAGACTTATCTTTCCCACCTCTGGATCCTCGAGGTCGTTTCTTTCCAGCTTTGTTTTCTGTTTTGTTTTTATTTGCACCCTTCTTGCCTTTAAAACCCTAAGCTCTATCTCTTTTGCGCTTAAAACCTGCACTCCTCTGAGTGGCGTTAGCTTCAGCAGCAAACACTTCAGTTAGAGGGGCTTCCGCAAGCATGCCGTCCTCCTCCAGCTCTAGGTGTTTTGCGGCCTGGTTAAATGTCCTGATGTCATCAGCATGAGTTAGATGGACCTTCATATGCTCCCAACTCTTAGAAGGCAATGATCTGATGAGAGCAGACACTTGCTCCTCATCGGTCTTAGCACGACCGGCAGCGCTCAGCTCGCTTATCATGTTTGACATTGCGGTAATATGCTGCCTCATCGTGTGACCTTGGCGTATTTTATACCCATCAAACATGAGCCCAAGCTGGCGGGCCCTTGTGATGGAGGTCACTCCGTACTGAAACTTCACAGCTTCCCACAAGGCCTTTGCAGTTCGCAATTTTTCGAACCGCAGTAACAAATCATCTCGCATCGAACTCAGAATTGTAATGCGAGCAATACGGTCTTTCTTTTTCCATGCATTATAGACATCCATATTTCTGCGATGCTGCGCGGTGTTCCCCTCCTCAGGGGGAGACATAGTTTGGGTTATATTTTCAAACATGTCCTGATCCTCTAAGAGATACTCAATTTTACGATGCCATAGATCATAATTTCTTTCATTGAGTGTATCTCCTCGAGTCAGATCAGCGACAATGCTTTTGGAAGCAACCATACAAATCTTGGACAAAAAACCACATAGCGATACATGAGTTCTAACATAAAATACAACGAGCCGCAATAGTCATAAAAAAATAAACTAACTTAATAACTATAGCATTCAGACCAAAGGAAAACATAAAGCGTTCGACAAAATCCTCATGCAATAGTTAATAAAGCTATTTTACCAATTCATATATTGCGCTCCATCATGATTTAATAACCCTAAAAAATGTATAAATCATAGCAATAATATAATAATAATAAAAATAAAGGAACCCCTCGTCTCCCTAGGGCAATAAACAGTCCACAGTCCATAATTATTACAGTCCATAAATATTACAGCCCATTGCGATATCTATTGCAAATGGAAATGAATGAATGAAATTACACTCAACTCTCAATAAGGCAGCAAAAATAAATCAACATCCATTTACACCATTCATACCATACAAGCGCAATCTTTCCATACGTTAGCACAATCACACGCATGAATAAAGTGTACACCACTTCCAAATAAGAAGGAAGTAATATATAAGGAAACAACGCATATATGGAGCATAAGAAAAACGTATATGGAAATACCAATCAATCTCCATAATAGTATCTCAAAACAGAAATTTTCTTTTCTTTCCCCAATCAACATAATCATGAGAGCGTAAAAATTATCCTACTCGCATTAGGAAAGAAAAATCCGGAAAAATCCTCCATGAGATCAACACATGTATGTGGATTTAATCATAAAGGAAATATTTCAAATGAAATGCATGCTATCATTCCAAAAAATCCGAAATTCCTTAAATGAGATCAACACATATATGTGCATCAAAGGAAAGCATTCAAAAATACTTTTAAGGCAACAAAATTCCAGCCCATAATATGCTCTAAAAAAATTTAGAATTTGCCAATCTTTCCTTAATCAATATAAGCATGCAATCAACAATAATTATGCTACTTGTATTAGAAAGAAAAAATTCGAAATTTTCAAGAGAACAGCAAGCATATAGGCGCATTTTTCAGTAAGGAAACCAATCAAACACATGCATGTTAATGCTCCAAAAACAGCCATATCCGAAATTCTTTGGAGCAACAAGGCAACACAATTATCATGCATATTCATATGGCAATAAAAATCTACTCTAGATGCATGCTCATATTGAAAAATGCTAAATAAACAAGCATATACACGAAATTCCAACAAACATGAGATCTAGTCATGCATGTACACGAATCAGAGATAACAACATTTGATCCATCCATGCAATCTGACATGCGTGATGATATACAAATGACATACAAAAATTATCATCTAATTCAAGCATGAAAAAATATCAGAGAATTAAACTACTGATTATCATATAAAACATGCGCAAAAATAGAAGATCATCATGATAGGGTTAACACAGATTTCATGTATACATGCTCAAAGATTAGAATAAATAATATCTAACCCTAATTCGGAAAAATCAGGAAAAATAGACATCTGATTTCATGTATACATGTGCATGATTTAGAAGAATCAACATGGAAAATAACTTCTGATTTTATCTAATACATGCACAAAGAATAGAGGTAACTACACAGAAAAACAGAATTCTGGTCACATCTATGTATGTGCAATGATAGGAGAGCAACATATCATATTGGCTCGAAATAAAATCAGGAAAAATCCATCTTAAACCATGCATACATGCGCAAGAATGGAGGAGCAAAATCTAACCCTAGATGCATGCTCTAATGAACCAAAACATGCGCATCATGTAAAAAAGCAATGCTGATTTTTCTGTTATCTTTCTTTCTCCAAAAAACATAACCACCGAATTTTTATCTCAAATCAGATTATCATGAAACAAAAATTCATCAAGCATGGTGAGGATTCGAAGGTAACCGAGATGGATCTGGTACCAATGTTAGCAAACAACGATTCTACAGGTTCAGGAGTACCTTTCTTGGAGAGAACCTGTGGCAGCGGAAGGAAGATCGGAGGCCACCTTACAGAATCCTTTTCACCGGTCGGTCTCCTACTCTCTTGGAGAAGGAGCGTGAGTCCACAACCCAAGAGTCCACGGAATGATCTTGGTGGAGGTGGATGGACGAAATGGGTGAGAGAGAAGGTGGCGGCTAGGGTAGGTGGAGGCTAGGGTTTGCACACTTGTTGTTCCATCCAATGGGAGGCTCCCCTCCTTATATAGATGGCTCCACCCTAAACCCTTAAATGTGTAGTCGAATAGGGACGCACCATGTGTCAGTGCTTTGAGAAAATATCTTATTAATCCTAGATTAATCCAATAATGATGGAATACCTATATGAGAAATGAGCATTATATACCATGATACAAACATTTTGTTTCATATTCTTGAGTTTCATTTGATTATCATATTTTCATAATTATTATATTTAAGCTTTTAACATAGTTGTTATTACTATTGAAACTATATATTTTATATTAGTTAGTGCTCTCATGATTTTTATTCACTTATGATGAGATTCTTCCAGATATTAATAATAGACATGCATGTGTTGCTAGCTGATCGATATTTAATTTTTTAATGATTGTCCTATTTATGCGTATCACTATAATATGTCTTTTAATGTTCAATAGCGAAGATAGTATTTGCATTTATCTTCTTAAAATGACAAAATATGTATTCTTATGGTAATATGTTGATATGCCTAATTTCTATATAAAGACTTATACCGAGTTACATTGAAATTAGTTGACCTTGATATGATTTAATGCATGGTTCTTATTTTGATTATATTTTGTCATTGGAAGAACGTTATCATTTATATTTTAATAGTTGCATAAATAATTTATCTGGAACAAATATTTTATTTGACTTGAAATGAAGAGTACAGATACTCTCCGGTCTCATATTTGATTTAAGATCAGGAAAGATGATTTATGCATCATGTATTGTGTTGTCATGCACACTATATTAAGAGATAAGTATTTCTCCAATTTGATAATGACAAAAACCAAAGCAACTACCGTACATGGTCGTACGAGATTAGTAGAAGCTCCAGAAGTCATATCTATTGTTACATGTGGAATTATCTTTGCTTTAAATAATGCATTTTATTTATTAAATCTCAAGAAATTTATTGATTTTCAAATCGTAAGAATGACTTGTATTGAGACTACGGTTGTACTAAAGAAGAATATTTTTATAATTACTTCAATAATGTCAGGTAAAAAATACTATTGAGAAAATTACCTGACTTTTGAACGATGTGCCATTGCAATGTAGTGCCTCGGTCAAAAGACCTACACTGGTGAATAATTGAATATTTATTCTAATAACATATGGTATGATCAATTGGGTCAATGAGGATCAGATATGATGACAAATGTTGCTAAAATTTCACATGACCTTCCACTTTAGAGTGAGAAGATTCTTCAACTAAGTGGGTATCCACGAGCTCTATCTTTTCGTGGGATATGATTACTTGTGATTGAAAGTCATAGGCATAAGTTATTGCAAATCACAATATGTGCCTGAAGCACACGTTACAAAGCACCATGAAAGAAAAGAACATACGCAGTGAAAAAATAAATTGTGAAGATATGAAGTAATAAGAGCACTCTCAAACGAGTTAACTAGAGATATCGACCCAAAAGTGCCTAAATAAAGTTATCATTTGTATTCATTATGGGTATCGACTGTGATTCTGTATTTATGATAACTTAATTGACCTTTATTGTTGAGCAAAAATGAGGTCAAGTTTGTCGACCAATTAACACAATAAAATGAGACTCTGTATTTTTATAAAATATTTCTCAATATGGATCATTATGAGATCTTATTAATGTTGATATTATTCATAAAATAATTTTTGTGTGTGTTAGGTACACATCATATTATGAATGTTTCCCCTATTTTACTTGTACATATTGAATGAAATGTTTTCCATCTGCGATTAATTGATTACCACCTCCACAGTTTAATGGCTTCAAATTAAACATTTCAGCAGTCCAACAATTATATATATATAGAGGTTCATTTTTTGCATTAAGGGGAAAAACTAGAAGCTTAAAGAGTGCCAAGAAAATGTACTATATTAAACCTGAAGTTCATAAGAGAATATATGAACAAGTATAATTGAATCTTAAGTTCATAGAATAATTAACTTGCAATATCTAGCAAGTAATTGTGATACATGTTTATCGATCATAAATGAGTGACTAAGTCTTCTATTACTTGACATAATACATGTACATAACATAAAGTGGAGATCTCCACAGAATAAAATATATTTAATCTCAACTCACGCCAGAAGCGTGGAGGAGAACATATATTATTTGTGGAAATGAAGAGAAAAGTTAGTCACTCATTACACCTCCTAAAGAGGTTATTCTTGAAGGTCAAATCCTAGCGTTTTGTGAAATGCCAAGGATTTGGTTATTATATTGCAATCAACTGTGTTGATACGAGAGATAAATATAAAATAATTAAAGTTATTGTCAACGACTATTTTGTATTCTTAGTAGCATGCTAATTCAAGAGAAAATATGGATCCATAACCAATAATATCATAAGAATGCCAGAAGCATTCGTATTTGAAATGAATAAAAAAGGCAAAGAATGTATAACTACACATGCTTAATAAACATATTGTTTAGACATGTACTCCTGATTTTTGAAATTATATTCCTGAAGAATATGAATAGAAATCACATTATAATAACATGGTAGTACATTATAAAGCGAGTAGTGACACAAATATTTTTTGCATGACCTTACATTCATTATGATGGTACTCATTCTATCAAAATGTATAATATTATGTTATGTTACTTGACCAATACGACATGTAAACATAAATATAGATAAACATATAAGATATGTTGTGACTGCAAATTTGTAATAAGTTATTTGATATTTATATGTATATTTATATTTATATGAGAGTCTTGTAGCATTAAATTGCCCAAGGCAAAGTATAATGAAGAAATGCAATATAATTAATAAAAATATCACCACATGAACAAACAGAGAGAATGTGCATATAATCTCGAAGAATGATATGATAAAATGAACTCATGAAGAGATTCAATACCCGTGAATTATTTTTAATGATAAATTTTGAAATAAATGTCTGGAGAAAAGTTCATTTCCTAGAACGTCATAAAATATATAACTAAATAGGTTGGATTAGGACCTGAAGTCATTTCCTAGAACGTCATAAAATATATTACATATAAACTATACCTAATACATTTACAATGATTGTGTTATGTAGACATAATGTTTCTCCGAAAACATTCAAATGACGTACAACATATTTTTCGTTACCTCCTTATAGAACTCAATACATGTGTTTATTGATATGTTAGTTAATCATCAAACCGGATTAGCAATTATTAGCTAAAAAGACAACAAACTTGAGCAAATTCTGTCCCGTCAAGATTCGGTCAACCGAACCCTTCCCAGTCAACCGGAGCGTTTCCTATTCGAAAAATTTAATGTAAACGTGTTTATGGTTTAGTAGTATTGATCGGATTGAGTGACATGTGCCAGTTTGATAGATTTGATTAGATTATGTTGGATGAGTTAGTTAATTGTGTTGAATTTGATCGTGAGTAAATTGGTTGGAAATTTGTGATTGGAAGTAGAAAGTAGGGATGCTCTCTTTTGATGAACTTCAAAGTGATGGGTTGGTGTTTTATCGCAAGGATTTTAGGTTGACTAATTGGAGATTGGGTCCACGAATTAGGTTTAGTCAGCTTGAATCGATCAGTAACTGGCTAATTGAATGGCTTTTCAATAAGGCAGTTAACTCATTGTCGTTATCCACCTTAACTCCTCACACTTCCTGTGTGCATAGAGTTTAAAGTAAACGTAGGACCTATGTATTAAGTAAGTATATGGCTTGTTTATGCCATGCCTCCTTGTCATTGTCAACTATTCATTAATGAATGTAACTCTGTAAATGTAGTATTGACCTATTTTTTATGTTTGACGTGTGGTGGATCGGTTAGTAAATTGTGTTAGATCAAGTTGAATTTGTTTTTGCCAGAGTATTAAATTGGAATAAAATCAGGATTTATTTTTAGTGGTGGTTAGAGTTCGGAGTTTTAAATTTGAATTCGATTTGTTGGAGTAAAATGAGGTTTAAATTTTGAAGTTTACTTTAGGATGTGTGATCTGTGTCATGTTTGGTTTGGATATTGTCTATTTGTGGTATTGATTGATGGAATTGTTTGAAAAATATGTCTTTTTTTTCTTGTCAATACAAGTCTTTGGAAAATTTCCTTATTGAAAATATATGTGAGGTTCTGCCAAAATTTATTAAAACATCTATTAAATTTAAATGTCTTTGTAGTTTAGTTGGATTGAGTTGGACCAGTTAGTTGATTATTGGATTGGTTAATTGAATCGACATCAAATAAAGACATTCGGTTTTTCTTTGAAGCTCAGCAAAAACATACATGATAAGAACATCCCTCCTACCCTAAACCCTATTTAAATAGATTGATTTGAATGAGTTGGATGTGTTGATTAGATTTAGTGACATATTCCCAGTACATTCGTGATGTTGGATGTATGACAAGAGAATTAGTCAGACATTCACGAAAATTAAGTCATTCATGAACCTTGCCTTTGGTCCTCACAACCAATACATTCGTGATGGGAAAATCTTATGTCTATACAAGAAATGTTGTATCAACAAGTGGGTGACTAAAGGCGACATCATCAATGATATCATCATAAATGAGATTGCAAGTAATTACCAGCAGTGAGTTTTCCACGGGAAAAATATTGCAAGTTCGAGTGTCCAAGTTGTCACGAAAATGAAGATACTACCAACAAAGATTGAGTTAAATGAGGATGACGTTAACGTCATAGAGGGGATAATAATAGATATGGTTGAAGCCGATTCGTCGAGACCAGATATCACAAAATATGTTCAAAAGTTTCTCTCCTACATGAAGGACGAAGATCAATCGTTGTATCCGGAGTGAAAGCGAGAGTTGATGAAATTATCCTTTGTCATCAACTAGTTTCAAATCAAGTGCACAAATAATTGGTCAGACACTTCGTTTGATAAGTGGTTAGCGTACCAATCATAACCACCTCTAAATGTAGCTTGTTTGCCAAAGAATACATACGAGACAAAAAAGTTGGATGCAAAGTTGGGGTTTAATTATGAAAATATCCATGTTTGCAAGAATCATTGCACATTATACTAGAAAGAGAATGAGAATGTCAATTCATTTTCTGTATGCGATTTATCTCGTTGGATAACCATGTAGGGAGAAGATGAAGTAGAAACTGGAAATGTTGGGGCCCGAAAAGGCAAAAAATTCCAAACGCACTCTTGCGTTACTTCCTGCTCCAACCAAGACTCCACATGTTATATCATACTGTTGATATTGCCAAATCAGTGAGATGGTATACGACAAAAAGATGGGAAATTACGTCATCTGGTTGATTCTGAATGTTGGACAACAAACATTTCGCTTTGCTTCAAAAGTAAGAAATATGAGGTTAAGTTTGGCCTTAAATGGGTTTCAACCATTTAGTCAGATGCAACACAGTATTTGGCCTATAATGCTCATGCCTTATAATATGCTGTAGTGGATAAGCATCAAAGACTAGTTTTTCATGATGTCGCCCATCATTCATGGTCATCCTGGCAACAAGCTAGATGTTTGTTTGCAACCACTTATTAAAGAGAAGAAAGAACTTTAGGAAGAGACTATGGAAACTTATGATGCTTATAGTCAATCATGTTTCACGTTGTAAGTTGCATTGTTATGGACAACAAATGACTTTCCTGCTTATGCTAATTTGAATGGTTGGATCACTGGAGGGTATATGACATGTCCTTACTGTACGGAAGATACTCATTCCATTTATAGAAACATAGTGGCAAGAATTGCTATTTGGGTCACGATCGGTGGTTAGATAAATATCATCATTGGAGGTGAAATAAGAGAACATTTCATAGCAAAGAGGAACACAGAGGTTACCAAAATACAAATGTGGTGAAGATGTTCTTAAATATTTGCAAAAGTATTCTCTTGGTGCTGGCAATAACTGACCAAGAAAAGTATATTTTTTCAGTTATCGTAGTAGAATGACATTTAGTAAGGCACAATATTGATGTGATGCACACTTAGCGGAATATATGTGACAGTTTGTTGAAGACTATATTGACACCAAAAGAAAGAAAATATAATAACCAATAAAGATGTGACTTAGAGGAAATGGGCATCATAAAGGACTTGCATTTGGGTAGTACTAGCAACGACATGATAGTGTACCGACCTGCATCTTTTTGGATGTGCACGGAAGAGAAAGCTTTCTACAACGTTCTTCAGTCAGTAAAGGTGCCATATGAGTATTCATCAAACATATCGTGCTATGTTTGTTGACTTTTAGGCCTTAATCTATATTAATTTTGATGATTAATCAACCTAATCAATTAAAGTCAACAAACATGATTACATGCATTGCATACATACTTGTATACTTTCAATCATTTTAATAGGTTGATCAAGATTCATTAAGAGGAGGAGTGTTAGGACAAAGACTTAAGTATGAACACTTGTATTTGAAGCTTTAGACCAAGACTTGTAACTTTTTATTTATTGAGTCTGTAAGATTAAATGTAAACTTGAGCACTAGGATTATGTCCCGATCAAGTCCAATTGCTCTCTGGTATTGTCTGATCGAATGACCAAAATCTTCCCATCAGTAAACGTTAGGTTGCTCTCTGGTATTGTCTGATCGAATGACCAAAAGCTATTTGATCGACTGAAATGTCTTGGATCGGTTTTGGATTTTACTCCAACGACCGCGTTTGAATATTGCCTTAGAGCCCAATCAATTTGTCTTTTTTCGAACGATCGATCTTCTATTGGTTAACTGACTCCTTCTTGGCCTTTGGCATGCAATGACTATTTACACGTGGCATATGACCCTATATTCAACGAATATTTGAGCCATAATTATCAACTCAAAACCCATCCTAACTTTGGTCATTTGAATGGCCAACTGTCAACCAAACCCTTTTAATAAGAGCCCGAAAATTTTCCCGGTCCATCCTAGAACGGTGAACCAAATGTTAATTGGTTTAAATTGAAAAAAGTTATTAGAAGTTGGTGATCGGCTAATCGAACTTTATTCGGTGCACTAAACACTTAATATTGACCAAATGAACCATCCTTTCTCGGACAATTGATTGACATCATATCATGCATATATTCGTGTCTTATATCGTTTATTTTAAACCTAAGTAATGCTACGTAATGAGTTTTATGTTTTAGTTTCAGGAAAATAAACATGTTTGAAAAGAAGAGAGACAAAAAGGACCTGAGCGCAAGAATAAGGACTTGATTGTGAAACTTATGGACTGATATGCAAGAGGGAAGAATCCAGATGTAAACCAACATGACCAATAAAGAAATCAATAAACTCCACACCAAAAGGATGAGTATTTTGGAAATTAGATTCGAGCCTACACTCAAATAACAAATTCGGGGGCATTACACATGAAGAAATCAAGTCAGCAAAGTGTCATCCAAACTCGGGCTGGATCCAATCAATCCAGACCGCAAATTGGTGGTTCCAGCCCGCTGATTGGCGGTTGGATTGGCTCCAAACCCAATTAGGTTTAGCCGGGTGTTGTATTAGGTGCTTTATGTCCATTTATAGTATGTCGTTAGTCCCACATCGGGGGATTGTCCACGGTTACCTTTTTCATGCCTATAAATATAACTCTTCTTCCTCCTTTGTAATTACCCATTACTTGGTGGCATTCTCTCTACTTAGAGTAAGCCTTTGAGCAAAACGCAAGTGGAGAAGAATGCTACTTGTAATGTGAGTCATGTAAATAAAATATTTTTTCTTAGTTTGTTTTAATGTTGTCTTCTCTTTTAATTCTTGCATGCATAGCTTCATTTTGTTTTATCTTAGTAGACATCATTAAAATGTTTCCTTTTCTTAATGTAGTTTGTAGTTTAATGAGTAGTGACTAGTTCCATCCCCCTTTTAGGTTGGAGTTGATGTTTATACATGTCATGAAGAATGGGTGAATGTTGCTTTATGTGATGAATGTGGGTATGCTTGTTTGAAGAAAAGATAATACTTAACTTTATGGTTTCTGCCATAATCATTAGGTACATCCCATACTTGTTTAGGTTCTTAATTACAAACTTGTTATGCACGTGTTAATCAACTAAGTTAGTGATTTGGATGATAGGTCTTGCTATAATCATTAGGTACTTCCTACGCATAAAAACACAACCTACACTTGTGCCCTATTGAATGCATTCCTCACCACTTTATTTCATGTGTACATACACTCCACTACTTAGGGGTTTCTCTTCCTGAATTCTAGCCTTTTTCTTAAGTCTTTAGTTTAGTCTTAGTCCATCTTTAGTTGCTCTTTTTTGCATTTGTTAACTACTAGTTTAGTGTAGTTTAGTTTAGTTTAGTGTAATCAACTTCTTGTTCCCTCATTTTCCACTTGACTTCGAAAGAACCAGCGTTGACACACCTCCTAGTCGACTCGACCCGTATTTGCCACGTCTGCACCAACACTCTGCACTTGCAGTATTTAAAATGATTCAATCAAGTTTTTGGCACCGTTGCCTGGGAGGTGCTCTGTCCAGACTTTGGTTTGGATGATTCAAGTGGATTTAATTTTTTGTTTTTACTTTGGGTTTGTTTTAGAGTTTCTCTGCATTGAAGGGACGTACCAGGAGAAATTTAAGAGCATAAAAAGTCATTGTGACCGCCAATCAATGTCTAAGACCTCAATTTGACATGTCTGAACCTGTAGTTTACTCCCAAATCAATCAATAAACCCATCAACCCCCTTTTATACAGCTTGGACCATAAAAGTCAAAGCAAAAGATTAGTTATTTGTCATCTAGGTCATGCATCATTTCTAGACCTTTTGCTCATTCGTCTTTTGTTTGCTTTATTTTTTTATGTTGTTGATCGCTGGTGTGAGGTACGTGCACCCATTCTCTCATTCATGTATGGTTAAAGCAGGCATTTGTTAGTAAGGTGCATTGGAACATGAGTGAGGTGAGTGCTTGTTTGGTGAGTTGCTTGCTAGCCTAAGGATTCAAAACATCTTAAGGGGCAACACCTATAGTCTTCAAGAGTAGGTGGGGGATTTCATCACCCCTCCCTTAGCCCCACAAACCACACTCAAGTAAAGACTTAATCTAAAATCAAGTAGACATTGACCCCTAAGTACCCCGGGCGCATTAGGAGAGTTATCTGGTCGTGATGGTCATAGCCTGATCGGTGTCGCCCACATTGTCGATAGTAGGAGACATGAGATATCCGAATCTTGGCTCACTTACTGGGCTTTGTGGTCTTTGTTGTGGGGAGGTGCGGTGTGTTGAGGCTGTGTGACCTCGTAGTTAGGCATCGTCTAGTTGTAAGGACCTATAGTGACCTTAGGCTGCTTGAGCCGTGTTTTCTAGACTAGGCTTCTAGCCTCACCCTCTACCCACGCTAGTTTTAAGGATTCTTCCATTCTCCTCTGAATCATCTTCTTCTCACCTACTTCTACATTCTAGTCTCCTCCCCTTTACACTCTTTGTAAGCGTTTTAGGGTCGAGTCGAGCACTTTTTGTGAGCTTGGCCTCGTGGTGGTGAGAGTGGTCGACTCAAGAGTTCTTTGTCGAGATGGATGGTTAGATGGGCAACCATCCATTTCATTGTTGGGAGCAGGACTATTCTCTATGGTATTCCGGACACATGCATCCTGGGGTGCCTCAGAAAAACACCCTGTATGGTTGGGACAATTTTAATTGTGTGGCTGAGCAATCTTCAAATTGGGGTAATGTGAGAGGCACCGACTGCTAGACCACCATTTAGTTATGCCGGATCATATGTTGATCAATAAACTAAGACATTATAACAACCTTTTGCCTTTTCATGCATGTGGTAGATGACATGAGTGCACTGGTGGCTCCAATAGTTGTATTGTGTGATTGTTGCGGGTTGAGGGTCACGTTATCGGGGAATGTTCTTATGTTCCCACAGAGCATGCGTATGAGCATTAATGAGAATTTTATTTATACCGCAAGTGCACGGCGTCGATGAAGACGTGGCAAGTACGGGTCGAACACAAGGAGGGAGAGATTTGTTATTAGTGTGATTTCAATTGGGGGAAAGGAAGAGGGAGAAATAAGTTGGTTTTGAGATTTTTGGGTTTTAATTATCTAAAGCAAGAAACAAGAACAATTAAAACTAAAACAAGAACAAAGAGGTGAATTCCGTCGGGTGGAGGTTTTAGATTTAAGGTTTAGATTAGAGAATTCAGAAACTTATAATAAATCATGTTAGTTATGAAGCATTACATGATAAATGATTTAACATAAACTCAAGTATTCAAAATATACTAATCACGAAATTAAAATAATAACATTTATTCATCTTCTCTTCACCCTAAATCTGTCACCTCCACCCTTTGGAAAGAGTTAGAAACTCATAGAGGGAGGAAGAAGGGGTCCTAGAGGCATTACAAAAGAAAAGTAAAAACAAGAAATAAAAGACAGAATTTTATTATTAAAGTAAAGACTACAAATAAAAACAACAACTAAAAACTAGGTCTAAGGCCAAGGACCCTTCTAACATCGTTCTCGGGGCTATTTATAGTTGTTACAAGAGACCTAAGTATAGAATTGGAGAGTACACGTATCCAGACACGACTGAACAAAATTGGAGCACACGGATCGCTAGGGGAGCGGCGAAATCGCCGCAGATGGAAGGTATGGTGCAGCGGAAACGCCGCATATAATGTTCTGATTTTGTCCGGATTTTGGTTGAATGTTTATGGTATGATTTGATCCTCCTTTGCGCGTCTGGATTGATTCTTTCCATTCTTTTGAGCTTCGGATTAATTCCTTTATATGTTTGGAGATCTACATTGATTTTTCTTTAGGTTTTCTCCATAATAACTCGTGAATTGCAATTAGGTCCTTGGCTTCTTGCAATTATGTCCCCGACTACTTTTGTGCTTAAGTCCTTGTTCTTTTTGTAATTAGATCTTGAATGTTTTTATGCTTGGATACATTTCCATTCGTAACCCGATAATCTTGAGCTTGGTCTTTATGATAGAAATGAGTCTTTTGCACGCGTTTATGCTCGGGATGTGGGTAATTTGCATTCAGGTCCCTGTATTCTGTAAATAAGACTAAACACATACCTTAGTAGCATTTATTGATATAAAAGTAATCTAAATGAAAGACATATGATGGAATGTATGCAATGCATCAAATACCCCCACACCTAGATTTTGCTAGTCCCTAGCAAAACAGAAAATACGAAAAATAAAAACAGGGAAATCCTAACTCACTTTCGTAGGAATCACGGTTGCACTTAGCATGTGCAACAAGCCTTTAAACCTCCAAGTTTCCTTCGAGGACGAGTTTTGTCTCGTGAGGGTTTTCAGTTGACACACCCACAAAGTCTTAATTCAACATTCCATTAATAGCTCTTAATATCTCCACCTCAACCTTATACATCTCACTTCGAATTCTTGTATGCTCATTATATGAATCTAACTTATGAAAATTCTGACTTGGTCTTTGCTCCTCCAACATTCACACCACTAACCCTTCTACACATGTTATCACTTAAATTATTTTGCTCGCCACCTCTGGTGGTGAAGTATCATTCGGATCAACCATGGCATGGATCATTCTTCTAACTTTGGGCCTTGAGTATCTTAAAGTATTTTTTTCCGTGATTCAACGCATTTGCTTTTTGACACTTTTACCCTTTTTGCATTTGTGTAGCGAGTTTGGTCAATAATCCCAAGCTGGTAGACTCAAGTTACTGGGTTTCAAGATACCCCTACGGACCAGTGACTCAAAGGCTTGGGCTTTTGTAATCATTTTGCAGAATGTGCTTTCCTCACTTTATTCCTTTATTTTTAATTTTATTTTCCTCAAGGCTTAATTGCTATTAGAAGTCCACACTTCCCGGTATATTTTCCTCAACCTCTGCTTTTTATCAACCACTTCAAAGATTTGATTCATCCAATTTAAGTGCATACATATCTTAAAGGGCAATGGGTTATTTCTTTGGAACTTAGATTTAAGTCATAGTTTCTACAAGTAGAACTATATAATAAGGAACAAAAAACTCAATGCAATTTGTACTTGGGTTTTGGCAGTTCAATCTTAAGTTATGTCCTGGAACATTGATTATTTTTTTTACTAAAAGAACAGAAAAATAAAACAGATAGATAGCCACCCCCACACATAAATCATGCATTGTCCTCAATGTATGCAAATATAAAGCAAATGCACTTATTACCTGAGTCAACTTGCAGTAGAGGGGTTGAATTTTCTCAGAGTCAACCATAGTGAGAACTGGATTGAATGACACCTTGTTGGTGCATGTATCCAGTTGAATTGTGCCACATGTTGCACTGAGAATCCTGAGGCACAGATTGCACACCCCTCACATGTATTGATTCTCTTATTTGTTCGAGTGATGGTGGGTGTGTCGCAGAATTACTCCTCCTTTTCTCACTTCCTTTTTGATTTTGTGATGATTTATTTGATTCAGAAATCTTATAAATACGCGATCTCATCACAACATCACTTTGATTGCATACTATTTCTGGCTCATTATCAACATGAAAGATATTAAATTCAGCTTTCAAGTTTCCAAAAGATAGTTGCATGAGCCCATTTCGGCAATTTATCAAAGCTTCAAAGGTGGCTAAAAAGGGTCTGCCTTGAATTACAGGGATTTGTCGATTAGGATTTACAACAGGTGCGGTATCTAGTACGACAAAATCCACTGGGTAAATGAAGTCACCAACCTTGATCAAAACATCCTCTACTATACCTCTTGGTTTCTTAATAGAGCAATCAGCAAATTGAAGGGTTGTCTTAGAGGGTTTTAGTGGACGAAGGTTCATTTTCTCATAGACAGAGTACGGGAGTAGGTTAACACTAGCACCAATGTCTAGAAGGGCTTTGTTGATAAAAGTATCTCCTATTGCACAAGAAATTGTGGGACACCAAGGATCCTTATATTTTATAGGAGATGTGGTGGACAAAATAGAACTTATGTTTGCAGTTAAGAATGCCTTCTTTGGTACGTTCGTTTTTCTCTTTTTAGTGCACAAATCTTTTAAGAATTTAGCATAAGCAGGTATTTGTTGAATCATGTCTAAGAGTGGAATGTTCACCTTAACTTGCTTAAATACTTCCAAGATTTTCTCTATTTGTGCACTTGAGTTCTTTTTGAGTCTATTGGGGAATGAGGCTTTAGGAACATAGACTCGCTCAGGTTCAGGTTGAGCTATAGGTTCAGGTTGAGTAGGCGGGTTGGGCGTTTCAGATTGGACGTCGGGTTCAATGGTTAGGTCATATGTGGTTGCTTGATGACTAGATTGATTAGACGTTCTAGGATTTACCACATTGTTATCAACTTGTCTTCCGGACCGTAATGATACTACAACATTTATTTGTTGGAACAGTCCTTCCTCATTAACCATTTGAACCGGTCTAGGGTTGTTATTTCCTGAAGGTGCTTGATTGGATTGATATGAATTATTAGATCTAAGGTTCACCTCAGGTTGACTTGGAAACCGACCCTTTTCTCTTTCACCTACTATTTGTGCTAGTTGGCTGACTTGTGTCTCAAGCCTTTGGAACGTCTGGTTGGTTGTTTGTATAAAGGTTTTCATCAAATTTTCCAAGCTTGTCAACCTAACCTCATGATCGCCATTGTTACTAAACCCAGATGATGTATTATTTTGGTTATACGGGTTTGGTTGTTGTCTAGGAGGTTGACCTTGTTGGCTTGATGAGAAATTGGAATTATTACGCCAACCTGAGTTATAGGTTGATGCGTATGGGTCATTTCTAGCATGGTTATACATGGCATTAACTTGTTCTCAGTCCGCACAATACTCCATTACATGACCAGTCTGACCACATCTAGAGCAAGGGATAGACGAGGCTTGATTCACTCGGGTTTGGGTTTGTAGCTCTAAACTTTCCTTTCTGCGCATAAGGGTAGCTAGTTTTGCTTCAGCCGCTATGTTGGCATCTACAGCTAAGACACCTGGTTTGGGTTGACTTGCTATTCTAGATCTAATACTCGGGTTAAGCGGTGTTCTAGCATTGTCCCATTGCATACTGTTTTCCGCTAAATCCTCAAGAAAAGTCCAAGCATCATTTTCATTTTTCGACATGAAGTTCCCTTGGCTTACGGATTCTACCATAACTGTAGATGTGGGTGTCAATCCCTCATAAATAATTTGGCATAATTACCATCTTGGAATTCCATGATGAGGGCATTGGGTCAGTACATTTTTAAATCTTTCTAGATAGGAATAGAATGGCTCGCTCTCAGACTTAATGAATGCAACAATTTCATTCCTAATCCTCATAGTCTTATGGTTGGGGAAATATTTTTTCAGGAATATTTGAACAAACTCAGCCCAACTCCTAATAGATCTTTCGGCTAGACTATATAGCCATTTCTTAGCGTCGTCCTTTAGTGCTAGAGGCACAAATTTCAGACACACTGCCTCCTCAGGGATATGCTGGTATTGCAAAAGAGAGCAGATTTCCTCAAATTTTCTAAGGAAGAGATATGAGTCTTCCCTAGAGGTGAACTTAGGCAACATACTCATGTATTGTGCCTTAAGTTCGAAGTCGCGACCCGGTATGGTGGGCATAACGATGCACGATGGCTGAGCAGCCATCACTGGATAGCATCGATCCCTCAGAGTTATAGGTTGTGCAACAGGTGGGTCCACTACGTTCTCACCCATTGGATCCGGGTGAGGTGGTGCAACAGATGGATTGAGGCTAAGTTCTAGACTGGAATCTAGATGAACTCGTGAGAGTCGATTACTCAAGTCCCGAATCCAAATCTGAGTGCACCGGGTTGAATCAATTTTTGAATTCAAATTCCAAATTTAAATTCCAAATTTAATTTCAAGATTTAATTACATTTTTTTTCGTTTGTTTTAATATTTTTTATGTTTTTTTAAAAGGGAAACAAACAATAGAATGGGGAAAGATGAGAAAGGAATCCTAATCTAGAGAATTTAGGTGAGAAGAGAAAGAAGACTCAGCTGAGAAGGGAAACTTAACTCTAAAGATAGAAAAAGGGTTGGTCAGAAAATTCCTAAGAAAGCACAGTTCAAACAATCCTAGACCTAGTGTCACTTAGATCTGGACGACTCCTAACTGGTTGAGTCGAATTGATTTGCTTGATTCACCTCCCTCATTAATCAAACCAAATTGGCCAGGCAATGTATAGCTAGTAGGGGCGCTTCCGACAGAGTCGGTGCCAATTAGACAACCACTTCGCTTGGAAGACTTACGTCGACACAAAAACACTTTCTAGACACCAAATTAAATTCAATCAGCTTCAGGTCATAGCAAGTCAAACCAATCTTCTCCTTAATTGAGTCTGAATCCTTAGGGGCCAATGTCTAATTGATTTTAATTTTAAGGCTTAGGTGACACTTTAGGATTGTGATTTGTGGGCCACGGAAGGGTGATGAAATCCTCACCGTATCTTTCCCTACGGAGTTGCCCTTAAGATAGTTTAACTTAGATCTAACAAAGATAGTCAAACAATGGTCTTTAGAGGGGGGCAATTGCAAGGTTGTATGCAAACTAGATTATATGCTTAAATGCAATCGATGAAAACCACGATACGTACCTTGATTCCAGCACTCTTCAACAAAAAATAATTTGCAAGAATTTAGCAAGAATAATGCATACAAAACACTAGATGATGCATGCACTAAGGCCTTTCTAATTTTACCAATTTTAGGTCAGAGTTGAATTATTGCCAATTATGGAATTTTTTCCCTAACACGTGCAATTCTAATAAAAGGAAATTTTCTGAAAATAGAAATTACGAGGAAAAGAGGCAACAAAGGTTACCTATGCAATGCTAAGTCGGGTTCACCGCCCGCTCTCGAAATTTCAGTAGCTCCACGCGTCCACCCAGAGATGAGTCGCGTCCCAGAAAAATTTGAAGCCCAGATGCTTCAGGTGTGTGGCGATTCCGCCGCAGGTTGCTCTTGGTATGCGGCGATTTCGCCGTTCTTTTAGCTCCAAATGTGCTCAGATTTCTCCTCGCAGTCTGTTGTCTCCTGAAACACAAATCCAAATACTTAGATAGCGCACAAGATAAACAGAATAAAATCGAAAACACAAAAATAAAGAAAATCTGCGTCGCCTCCCCGGCAACGGCGCCAAAAACTTGATGAGAATTTTATTTATACCGCAAGTGCACGGCGTCGATGAAGACGTGGCAAGTACGGGTCGAACACAAGGAGGGAGAGATTTGTTATTAGTGTGATTTCGATTGGGGGAAAGGAAGAGGGAGAAATAAGTTGGTTTTGAGATTTTTGGGTTTTAATTATCTAAAGCAAGAAACAAGAACAATTAAAACTAAAACAAGAACAAAGAGGTGAATTCCGTCGGGTGGAGGTTTTAGATTTAAGGTTTAGATTAGAGAATTCAGAAACATATAATAAATCATGTTAGTTATGAAGCATTACATGATAAATGATTTAACATAAACTCAAGTATTCAAAATATACTAATCACAAAATTAAAATAATAACATTTATTCATCTTCTCTTCACCCTAAATCCGTCACCTCCACCCTTTGGAAAGAGTTAGAAACTCGTAGAGGGAGGAAGAAGGGGTCCTAGAGGCATTACAAAAGAAAAGTAAAAACAAGAAATAAAAGACAGAATTTTATTACTAAAGTAAAGACTACAAATAAAAATAACAACTAAAAACTAGGTCTAAGGCCAATGACCCTTCTAACATCGTTCTCGGGGCTATTTATAGTTGTTACAAGAGACCTAAGTATAGAATTGGAGAGTACACGTGTCCAGACACGACTGGACAAAATTGGAGCACACGGATCGCTAAGGGGGCGGCGAAATCGCCGCAGATGGAAGGTATGGTGCGGCGGAAACGCCACATATAATGTTCTGATTTTGTCCGAATTTTGGTTGAATGTTTATGGTATGATTTGATCCTCCTTTGCGCGTCTGGATTGATTCTTTCCATTCTTTTGAGCTTCGGATTAATTCCTTTATATGTTTGGAGATCTACATTGATTTTTCTTTAGGTTTTCTCCATAATAACTCGTGAATTGCAATTAGGTCCTTGGCTTCTTGCAATTATGTCCCCGGCTACTTTTGTGCTTAAGTCCTTGTTCTTTTTGTAATTAGATCTTGAATGTTTTTATGCTTGGATACATTTCCATTCGTAATCCGATAATCTTGAGCTTGGTCTTTATGATAGAAATGAGTCTTTTGCATGCGTTTATGCTCGGCATGTGGGTAATTTGCATTCAGGTCCCTGTATTCTGTAAATAAGACTAAACACATACCTTAGTAGCATTTATTGATATAAAAGTAATCTAAATGAAAGACGTATGATGCAATGTATGCAATGCATCAAGCATACATTTCCCCAAAATTCTCAATGTGACCTTTACGCATCTGCGTATAACCCAAGATGGATGGATTCATGGGGAGACAATATTGATTCAAATTTTTATACATCATACCAACCCCAATATTCTCCTCCCCAATAAACATATCCTGACAAGCCACCACCCACGACCAATCATTGGACTCATTCTTAGCCCATAAACACTCAACCCCAAAATCTCCAAAATTCTGAATTGGACCTCATAGTGACCACAAACATGATTCCTTAAACTGAACTCTCCTTACGTTCATGGAAACCACTCAACATTCCATGCAAAATCTGGCAATGCAAGTGAGTCAAATCACGCAACAATTACGTGAACGTGAGGAGAGTAACCTTTCTTGTCAACATGAGGATTTATCTTCTAATATAAAACCACCACCACCACATCCACAAGTTCAAAGCACAATCTTTCACAGTCAAACTCATAGTCAGTCTAAGGGACTTGGGATTTCAATTCATGATCACTTGGTGGAGGATTCAATTCCAATTGAGAATAACATGGACCAATTTTATTATGAGTAGGCACAAGATTGTGCCCTACTACCCTTAATTTCATACGACCTGATGAGAGTTTGCCTCTCCCTATTGTTCCTGGTTATCTTGGAAATGATGAGACATCAAATAATTACATCGCCAACGAGGGTAATAGGAGTGCCTTAGAGGATACCTTGGGTAAGAGACCTACCTTCTGTTTGCCTAGTGAGTCGGACATGCATAACGAGGTTCTTGACCTCGTTCCGACCCACCAGCCTGTTGGTTGGAGTGTTTGGATTGACGATCATAACTTCAGTACCGCAACGGGAGGAACTCTTCTTCGGTTGCACAATATGTCACAAACTCTTGAGAGGTTCGAGCTATTTCAGTTTGATCCTTGGAATGAGACGCCTTTGCGTCTAATTCATGAACCTCTCCTCACATTTTGTGCACTTTGTGAGGGGGGCCCACATGTGAGTATTTTTGCCCCACGTGGCGTCATGTTCCCATTCCAAGTGCATTGACCCACTTTTGTGGTTCCCATTTGATGTTATTTGACAAATGACGATGAGAACTTATTTTATACATAGTTATATTTCAAAAAGAAAAAAGAGAGAAAAAAGACTCCAAGAGTTAGCACAACTTGTTGTAGGTTCCAACCCCTATTTATTTGGGCCCCATTTGTTTCATGTATTTGTCTTCCTTCTTTAGTATTTCACAGGTTTTGAGGGGAATTCGGGTTTGTGTCCATCAACATAACCATAAACTTCCCTTTGCGCTTCACGTTGGTGAGTTTTTTTTCTTTTTCTTGCATAAATCCATGTAGTATCATGCTCACATTCGTTGTGGACAATGCATGAATTGAGTGTGGGGGTTGTTTTACGTGTGTACATAGTCGAGTCTTTATCCTTTTATTTTGTTTTCTTTTATTTGTATTGTTAGGGTTTTGTTATTGTGCTGCATTTAATATCGATATATTTACTTTCCGTGATCCAAGGGTGACTTGTCTTCTTTGAAAATCTTCTTGTGTTTGCGAAAGAAAATGTTTTGTGGGTTTTGCGTGTGTTTAGCATGTGCGAAACCATTGAGAGGCAAAGTGAAAAGAAAGCTCCCAAAATTGACTTGAACATGATGCATTAGGATATCTAGTACACCAGCTTTAGGTCTTATCTAGTAGTAAGGATGCACCCCAGTTTTCCCTCGGGAGGAGAGTAATCATAGGATTTGAGTACTCAAACAAATAAAGAAGTCCTCCCTGAACCAAGCCGAGTAATTCGTGACTGTTAGTATAACGAAGTTTGTCGCAGTCAGGGACACTTAAACTCCTGTTGTGAAACCATAAATGTAGGTGTTTTGGTTCATGTGTAGATAAGGAATAAGTGAGTATCGTGTTCTCTATTCTCGCACGTCTCCTATCACTCAGGAAATTAGATCTGAGGGGACTTAGTGCTTGGTCTTTTAAGTCATCTGACTTGTGATGCACCGACCGAAGTCCTGTTACATGGGTGGTAGGGATCGCTCTATGTGGAGATGTGGGGACATGTGTACGTGATAGTGTAAGTCCTCATACGCAATGATGCACGAAACATGACCGTGGGAGTATTATACACCAACTAGTAAAAACAAGAAAAAAAAGAAAAAAAGATGGTAATGCAAATAAGAACCTTAATGGAATATACACTTTGTATCACTTTAGGATGTTAAGGTTGTCCATGTCTTTCACTTATGTCCTTAATTAACTTGCACGAATGATTCATTATGATATGTGTGTGGACTGGATACATATATAGAGTCAGACTGTAAAATTACTGCGTCTAATGATCGACAAAAGTAGGTCCAACGAGTCGTGTTGCTAGATTGAATAATGCATCAATGTTCGGATTTTGTTGGTATATACGCTGAAGAGCCTCAGGAGACACCACTCATCTTCCTTGGCGACAAAGAGGTTTAACGACTTGTTGCACGTGCTCAGTGCAACCGTTATTCCTAGAAAAGTGAGTTAGGATTTCCCTGTTTTTTGTATAATTTTTTCTCTCTTTCATTTTTCTCTTTCTTTGTTTTGCTCAGGACTAGCAAAAACTAGGTGTAGGGGTATTTGATTGACATCATATCATGCATATATTCATGTATTATATCCTCTATTTTGAACCTAAGTAATGCTACGTAACTAGTTTTATGCTTTAGTTTCAGGAATAAACATGTTTGAAATATAAAAAAACACAAAAAGGACCTGAGCGCAAGAAAAAGGACTGAATTATGAGACTTATGGACTGATATACAAGAGACAATGACCGAGATGTAAATGAACATGACCAATAAGAGAATCGAGAAACTCCACAACAAAAGGAGTACTTTGGAAATTAGATTCGGGCCTACACTCAAACAACAAATTCTGGTGCATTACATATGAAGAAATCAAGTCAGCAAAGTGTCATCCAAACCCGGGCTGGATCCTCCTTTGTAATTACTCATTGCTTTGTGACATTCTCTCTACTAAGAGTAAGCCTTGGAGCAAAACACAAGTGGAGAAGAATGCTACTTGTAATGTGAGTCATATAAATAAAATTATTTTTCTTAGTTTGTTTTAATGTTGTCTTCTCTTTTAATTCTTGCATGCGTAGCTTCATTTTGTTTTATCTTAGTAGAAGTCATTAGAATGTTTCCTTTTCTTAATGTAGTTTGTAATTTAATGAGTAGTGACTAGTTCCATCCCCCTTTGGGGGTGGAGTTGATGTTTATACATGTCATGAAGAATGGGATGAATGCTGCTTTATGTGATGAATATGGGTATGATTGTTTGAATGAAAGAGAATACTTAACTTGAGGGTTTCTGTCATAATCATTAGGTACATCACATGCTTGTTTAGGTTTTTAATAACAAACATGTTATGCTCATGTCAATCAACTAGGTTAGTGATTTGGATGATAGGTCTTGCCACAACGATTAGGTACTTCCTATGCATAAACATACAACCTACATTTGTGCCCTATTGAATGCATTCATCACCACTTTATTTCATGTGTACATACACTCACTACTGCAAAATAGGCTTTACTCGTCGCCAAATAGACGTCGGCCTTTATGACCACCGACGTCTAGTGGGGAGGCGACAGAATAGACGTCGGCCTTTAGGGTGACCGACGTCTATATTGTACTATAGACGTCGGGTGTAAGAATACCGTTTGGCCGACGTCTATGGTGTATAGACGTCGACCTATAGACGTCGAGTGTGATAGTACCTTGTGTATCTGACGTCTATAGGGTATAGATGTCGACCTATAGACGTCGGATGTTATAGTAGACCGACGTCTATACGCCATGCATATAGACGTCGAGGTATAGACGTCGGCGTTATATAATATCCGACGTCTATAGGTCTTAAAGAAATCTAACAGGCGTGTTTTCTCTCATTCTTTTCAGACGAAACCCACCCAAACCCTAGCCGTCCCGCGACCCAACGCTCCTCCGCGACCGATCTCCGACCCATCCGCACCGTCTCCGGCACCGCAGCGAGCTCCCAAGCTCTCCTCCACTTCTCCGGCCCTCTTCTCCTTCTTCCTCCGTCTTCCTCCGACTTTCTCCACATGTAAGTTTTAAGTTCGTTTTTGTTGTTTAAGTTCGTCTTCCTCCGTCCTCCGTTTTTCTCCACATATTCTATCTAAGTTAGCCTTCATCTCGTGTCGTTTGCAGCCGTCACCGCACCATCTTGTGTCTCCGAACCACAAAGAGCTCCTCCGGCATCACATCTTGTTTAAGTTCGTCTTCCTCCATCCTCCTCTGGTTCGTCACCGCATCATCTCTGTAGAAAAAATAATAAGTGAAAAATATAGGTGGAACGAGTCAAATGTAGTTTGAAATCATATCAAAATAGATCTTAACATACATATTTGGTATTGATTCCGACTGAAAGTGTATTATCGAGGTTGCATTGAAGTCTAATTAAGATTTGTCTTTGTTCATCGGCATATTCGAACCAATGCAATATTAAAATTTCGAGGTTTTACGATAGGTCCATCTAAATGAGAACTTAAATGTTGCGAAATGAACTTAGATTGGTTTGGTTTTCTAGCTTAGATTTGTAATGTGAATGTGAATGTGATGTAATGACTTGGATTGGATTGGTTTGATTTCAGGATTTGAAGAATTTTACATATCAAATTTTAAGTGGAGGTTCTGCCAAAATTTCAATAAATTTTTATTCCCAATTATTATTAATAACATGATAGTTTGTGTTTAAAATGTTTTTCTGTCAATTCAAGTAATTATTTTTAATATTTTCTTTTAATATCATGCATGTTTATTGCCTTAATATTTTGAATTTTTAATATTATGATAATAACTCATTGCCCCCCTTCAACAACTTGGCCTTTAATAACCCAAAGCAAAAGATTAGACAATATTTGCTAAGTCATTCATCATATAGGATTTGCATGCATTGTATTTTTTTATTATTTACGATTTCTGTCGTAGATTGCTGGCGTAAGGGACGTACTATCTTTCCCTCATCATTCATTACAAAGCACGCATTAGTTAGTAGGACTTGCATTGAAACAAGAGTGAGGTGAGTGTTTGTTTGGTGTGTTGTTTGTTAGATTAAGGTATGAAAAACACTTAGGGGGCAGTCACCTATAGGAGATGAGGTGGAGGATTTCATCACCCTTTCCTTGGCCCAAAAACCACTTAATAAAAGAGCCTTAATAAAATCAATTAGACGTTGGCCCCTAGGATTTTCGGACGCATTAAGGAGAGGAAACCGTTTAAGACCGTTATGGCCTAAATGTCGTTGCCCATCTAGTCTCCCTGAGATTTTAGGAACCTCCGAGTTCTTGATTTCCTATAGATTAGTGGTCCTCGATGTTTAAGACCGTTTCGGCCTGAATGTCGTTGCCCATCTAGTCTTCCTGAGATATTAGGGACCTCCGGGTTCTTGATTTCCTACAGACTAGTGGTCCTCGGTGGGACCTCGAAGTTAGGCGTCGTCTATTACTAAGGACCTATAGTGGACTTTAGGCTTGTTTTGGCCTTGATTGCTTAGTTAGATTTCTAACCTTCCTTATTCCATGCTAGATTAAGGACTTTATCTCTTCTCCTCTGAGTCATTCTTTTCTCATCTTAATGTCTCCGAATCTTCTCATCTACGAACACATTCTTTTAAATTGAAATTTTATTTCTTTTCTGCAATAAGAACTATCATTTTTGCCTATGTTTAGATTGAAATGGATCGAGAGTGGATTGTTTCAAACAGATAGAGTGATGAGTATGAGAACGGAGTGAATGTGTTCTTAGAGGTTGCCAAAAAACATTCTAAGAAAATGAAAGACAACGATATGGCATATTGTCCGTGCAATAAGTGTCATAATATGTCAGTGTTGACTTTTTGGAAAATGAAAGATCATTTGTTTGAGAAAGGTTTCGACCCAAATTACAGACGGTGGATATGGCACGGTGAAAATGAATCATTTAGTCGTTCGAAGAATGATGGAGAAGACGATAGTGTAGAAGATCACTTAGAGGAAATGGTTCAGGATATGGCTGAAAAGTTTTCGTCCAACCCCGATTTACTTGGTAACTTGTTGAGTGACAATGAGAAACCGTTGTATAAGAATTGTACCAAATTCACTAGATTGTCAGCGGTGTTGAAGTTGTACAATTTAAAAGCTGGAAATGGTTGGTCCGATGTGAGTTTCACATCAATGTTGAAGTTACTGAAAGAGATGTTTCCAGATGATAATGAGTTGCCAGATAGAACTTATGATGCAAAGAAAGTGTTGTGCCTATGGGAATGGAATATAGGAAGATACACGTATGCCCGAACGATTGTATATTGTATAGGGGTGAGTTTGAAAACTTACATTCTTGTCCCAGGTGTAATGTTTCAAGATACAAAATGAAACGTAGTGGACCAAACCACAATGAAGAGGCTGATGAGATGAAAATCAAAGGACCTCCTGCTAAGATTTTGTGGTATCTTCCGATAATACCAAGGCTTAAACGTTTGTTTGTGGGTAAAGAGGATTCCAAGAACATGACATGGCATGCTGATCGTGAGAAACCAAATGATCAGTTGCTACGTCACCCTGCAGATTCACCTCAGTGGAAAAAAATAGATTTCGACTTTCCTGTGTTTGGTGAAGAATCCAGGAATGTACGACTTGGACTCTGTACTGACAGAATGAATCCTTTCGGTAGTTTGAGTAGCATTCACAGTTCTTGGCCCGTTCTGCTTGTAATTTACAATCTACCCCCGTGGTTATGCATGAAACGCAAATATATCATGTTGTCCTTAATGATTTCTGGTCCGAAACAACCTGGAAACGACATCGATGTGTATTTAAGACCTTTAATTGATGACCTAAAGAGATTATGGGATGACGGAGAGTCAGTTTTTGATTCTTATTGTAAGGAGTCATTCCTAATGCGGGCAATGATATTTTGCACGATTAATGACTTTCGAGCTTATGGTAATCTGTCTGGATATTCAGTCAAAGGTCATAAAGGTTGTCCAATTTGCGAGGAAAATACATGTTCTTTGCAACTAGTTAATGGTTCTAAGACTGTCTATCTCGGTCATCGGAGATTTTTGCCGGACTCTCATCCTTATCGTAGGTTGAAGAAGGTATTTAACGGAAAACAAGAGTTTCAGAATCCGCCATTTGAAATCAGTGTCGAAAAGGTGTATGAACGTGTAAGGAACATTGAATGTGAATTTGGAAAACCTTACAAACGAGCAAATGAAAAAGTAGTTGGAAAAAAAGATCAATATTTTTTGATCTTCCTTACTGGAAAACTTTAGAAGTTAGACATTGTATTGATGTGATGCATGTAGAGAAAAATGTTTGTGATAGTCTTGTTGGCACTCTGTTGAACATACCTGGTAAAACCAAAGATGGATATAATGCAAGACTTGATCTTGTTGATATTGCTATACGAGCAATGTTGGCACCAGAGAAGAAAGGAGATCGGAATTACTTACCTCCAGCTAGTTATACATTGTCTAGAAAGGAGAAAAGAATTCTCTGTCAGTGTTTACACGATGTAAGAGTTCCACAAGGTTATTCTTCGAATATCAGTAGTCTTGTTGTTATGAAGGATTTGAAACTTGTGGGGATGAAGTCTCACGATTGTCATACTTTAATGCAGTAGTTGTTACCTGTAGCACTGAGATCCATACTACCGAAAGATGTTAGACATGCAATAATAAACTTGTGTTCCTTTTTCAATAAGATTTGCAGTAAAGTGGTCGATCTTGTGCAGTTAGATAAGTTACAGAATGAAATTGTGGTCACATTATGTCAGTTGGAGATGTTTTTCCCCTGCTTTTTTCGACATTATGATTCATCTTGTTATTCATTTGGTTAGAGAAGTTAAATTGTGTGGACCAGTTTTTTTAAGGTGGATGTATCCTTTCGAGCGTTATATGAAAGTGTTGAAAGGTTATTGCAAAAATCATCGAAGACCAGATGCAAGTATTGTTGAAGGATACATAGCTGAGGAGGTTATCGAGTTTTGCACTGGATACCTAGCAAACACCAAAACTGTTGGACTTCCGAAGAATCGTCATGATAAACGTGTCGATGGTAAAAGGAGACGTGGGATGAAAATGTTAAATCCAAATGGCGATGACTTAATGACAGCATATTTTTATGTGTTGTGCAATTCGAATGAAGTTCAACCTTACCTAAATGAACACATGAAGTTTCTAAAGGAAAGAAATCCTTTGTGGAGTGATCAACAAGTAATTAATAGTCACAATAAGAATTTCATCTCTTGGTTCAAAAATCTAGCATACAAGCGTGATGTTTCTGAGACAATACAGTGGTTGGCTTATGGTCCGCATTCTGTTGTGATAAGTTACAGTGGTTATGATATCAATGGATATTCTTTCTACACAATGTGTGAAGATACGAAAAGTGTTGTTCGAAACAGTGGCGTCACCTTAATAGCAGAGTCTTTGCATGTGTCTAGTTCTAAAGACAAGAATCCTGTATACGCTGACATGTCCTATTACGGTGTAATTGATGACATATGGGAGCTAGACTTTGTTAAATTCAAAGTACCTATATTTAGATGCAAGTGGGCTGATAATAAAACTGGAGTTCGAGTGGATGATTATGGCTTCACTTTAATTGATTTTTCAAAAAAAATGTATAAAGGAGAACCTTTTATTCTAGCTTCCCAAGCGAAACAAGTCTTCTATGTGGCTGATCCATGTGATAAGAAATGGGCAGTAATTTTGGAAGGGAAGAAAAAAATTGTATCAGATGATAGCCTGATCGAGTATGAAGAGGCACCACCTTTCTCTAAGCAAGCACCTGAGTTGAACTCAGTAGATGAAGAAATAAATGTTGAGACTTGTATGTTTAGAGATGACCACGGTGAAGGTATATGGATTGACAATCCATTAAGAAAAAAAACCAGTAAAGGTGCAAATTTTCTGTTGTAACACATTGTAATAGATATTTAATGTCTTTACCTTATTTAATTACTTGCATTTATCTTTTATAGTACAATGGCTCCGAAAAGAAACCCACTTCCTCCGAGTCTGAAGGCTCGAAGACATACAGTACACGAGGTCCTTGTCTCATGAAAGAATTCGTTGGGAGAAGAAATAGAGACGGTAGAGTTCCAATCCAGTTTGATGACCGTCTTGAGCCGTTCGGCATGCTGTCTGATAATTGGAAGAGTTTTCTGGGTAGCTTAGCGAGGTCCAAAGTTGACATTTGTTATTCAGGTTGGGCTGATGTAGATGAGAAGTTGAAGGACACAATATGGGATAATGTGCAGGTAATGATTCCATTATAGATTTCTATAGTTTTAGTCGAACTTTTGATATATATAAAGTTAACGTGTTGTAGGAATCTTTTGAGTTCCAATCCACTGACAAATTGAAGAAAAAGTGGATGACATACATGTCAGTTCGTTGGAGGGATTTCAAAACAAATTTAACTAACAAGTACATATTCGGAGAATACCAGGATAGAAATCCATGCGATGTCTATAACTTTATCACTCCGAATCAATGGAAGCTATTCAGAAAATCCAGAGATAGCCCGGAGTTTGAGGTAACTGAGTTTCAAAACAAACTTGTTAGTTATTGATTTTAGTGACAATCTAATAAACTTGATTTTAGGCCATCCGAGCAAAAAACCAAAAGATTAGACCTTATAACAAGCATACACATCGTATGTCTCGAGCGGGGTACCAAAAGTTAGAAGCACAAATGATGGCTGAAAAAATTGCTCAAAGGAAACAGGAGGCAATTGACTCTGGTATGAGTGAGCAGCAAGCAAGTAACTTATCTCCTCCTTCTCCCGTAGCTCGTTGTGATTCTTGGAAGAGAGCGAGAGTAAACTCCAGAGGGGAGTACGTCACAGACGAGTCGTAAGCGATCGGCTTGAAGATAGTAAGTTGCATCACTTATATATATGTTATTAATTCAGAATCATTAATTTTATATCTTTCAAATGTTAGTAAATATTGTTTTAAACTTAGGACTCTCTGAAGTTGAGAGAATCTCAAGGTGAATTTGTTTCCGACGGTCGGAATGATATTCTACGCGAGGCCTTGGGAAACGACGAACACCCCGGTCGTGTGCGAGGGGTAGGGAGTAGAGTTGGACTTCGACAATATTATGGGAAGACTCAACGGTCTACTGCGTCTACTAGTCATACCAAATGCCAGGAAGAGATCGCAGATTTGAAGAAGTCTTTGCAACTTCTTACGGAGAGATTGGATCGTGATTTGCCTACTTCTCCTACCCGTCGTAAGACCGGTTCTTCTGCAGAGACTACTCCTCCAGTTCCTCCAGTGTTCCACCCTGATCGACAAGATGATTTCGTGTCTCATTCTCGAGAATTGTCCCTCGTCGACGGTCCATCGTTTGGAAAGTTCGTGGATGGATCTAGATGTGCTTTATTTGTCGAAGTCCCTGATCGAAGATTGGTGGGACACGGGAAAGTTTATAACATCTCCAGACACCACTTCACAGAGGTAGGAGAGGGAGAATTGAAGGTTGCAGTTGAGAGTTTCTTAGATCCTGATGCTTTTGTGCCATTTCCGGAAGAAGAGATTGTTACTCTCGGCGATGCTATCGGTGGGTTCGTGCGTTGGCCTAGTTATTTAGTAGAGCTAAACGACAAACATGAGGTATAGTTTAACTTTGAAAGACTTTAAACTTCAAATTTGTTAACAATTGTATTTTAATGGTTGTATATATATCTGTAAGGTGTCAAGCCCCCGGAGCAAAGGGTCAAACAACCAATCTCCGATCAACGTTAATTCGCTTCCAAGTAGGTGCAAAATGTTGTATCAATGTATGGTAAGTAGGGAAGCACAATCCCTAAGTGCCTGGGACTTGGAGGGGGATAAAGGGTTGCCTCCCGCTTTGTACGTCACCAAAGAGGATATCATGCAGTTCATGGCGATGGATTCGTTGTGTATCATGATTATCGACGTGCAAGTGAAGTAAGTGTTTTTTTGTATACAATGAAAAGTATTGAATAATTTTATCAAAATTGTAATAAATTATATTTTTTATACTTGTAGACATCTTTACGACGCCAGAAGGTCAATATTTCCCGAGGATCAAGTATTTGGATTTATCCGTCCATGTACATATATATATACGGGAATGATAAATCGGGTCAACTTGGGACATTCTTTAAAGAAGAAGACAAAAGATATTATCTGCTCCCTTATCATGAGAGGTAAACTTTGAAATTCAAAGTGAAATTTTATTTTGTAATAAGGTTCTAATTATATATATAACAGGGCTCATTGGATGCTTGTCGTTGTATGTCCCACGACTAATTCGGCATATTGGTTTGATCCGTTGGGGTTGAATAAACCAAGGGACTCAATAAAGAAACTTCTAAATATGTAAGTTCGTTTAGTCGTGAAAAAATATTTCTTCGATTTTTGTTAGTATTATTGAATGATATTTTAACTTGTGCTACTCAGGGCAATTAAGGTTTACAGAGCTTTAGGTGGTAGGAGAACAACCACAAAAGCATGAATAACATGGCATGGAATGAGAGTACGTTCTATCCCATTGTTGTTAAGTAAGTTAGGAACAAATATTTAGCGAATTTCTATGTTTGTAGTACCGGAATCAGGTTGGAAATACGGAATGCGGTTACTACGTGATGAGATACATGGAGGAAATCCTCAATGTGGTAACTCAAGACGTATGTCTAACCGAGGTAATGTAGATTGTTATTCAATTGTAGTTTCAATATTTAGTTATTAATATTCAACACACATGTATTTTTTTGATAGGTTTTCCCAAAAAGTAGTGATCTCTTCTCGCAACAGGAGCTCGATGAAACTCGCGACCGATGGGCTCGCTATTTCATCAGAAACATGTTGACGAACTAAGAGGTTCTCCTGCCAATAGTATTTTTTGTAATTTAGTTAACAAGTGCACTTGTATTACAAACCTACACTTTATGCCTTAATATAATCGCCTTAATTTTAGAATGAATTAATTGCAAGTGTGTTGAATGTCAATTGTGTATGCTTTGTATGTTTGTGCATGTATGGTTGTATGTTTGTGCATGTATGCTTGTGTGTTTGTGCTTGTATGTATATGTGGATGAAATTTTGAGTATTTGTGAACAAATTTATAGGTGAACGAATTTGGTGCAGTTGTATGTACAAGAATACGACGAATAAAAACAATTTCGTCGGATGCTATTTTTTTATTATCCAGGTTTAGGAATACACGACGACTGTTTATATTACCCGACGTGTATTCCTGTAAAGAAAGGAATAGACGTCGGCCGTATGTTGAATCTGACGTATATACTTTAAGGATAGACGTCGTATGTTATTCCACCGACGTCTATACCTAAAGAATAGACGTCGTATGTTAGTGCACCGACGTCTATACCTAAAGAATAGATGTCGGGTGTTGTATAGGCCGACGTCTATACGTTAACGAATATACATCAGCTTCTAAGTCCAGCCGACGTCTATTCTTTAGGTATAGACGTCGGCTATACCATAGCCGACGTCTATGTATAGACGACGCACACATAGACATCGGATTGGGGAGTGCTTATATCCGACGTATATAGCCCCATACATCCGACGTATATTCCATTTTCTGTAGTAGTGACTCCATCGCTTAAGGGTTTCTCTTCCTGAATTCCAGCCTCTTTGTTAAGTCTTTATTTTAGTTTTAGTCCATTTTTAGTTGCTCTCTTTTGCATTTGTTAACTACTAGTTTAGTGTAGTTTAGTTTAGTGTAATCAACTTCTTGTTCCCTCATTTTCCACTTGACTTCGAAAGAACCAGAGTTGACACACCTTCCTGTGGACTCGACCCGTATTTGCCATGTCTTTACCGACACCGTGCACTTGCAACATTTAAAACGATTCAATCAACAACCATCGTCAAACAGTCGATCGAACCAAGCCAGATTTCTTCTCGAACTTTAAGCAAACTCTTGCTTTTCATTGGTTTATAACTCCACCAACTCCGCAATAGTTTACCGAATCTTATCAGGACAGAATCCTAGTGCTCAAATTTACATTAAACCTTATAGGCTCAATAAATATAAAGTTACATGTCTTGGTCCAAAGCTTTGATTATAAATCTTGAGTCTTCGTCCCAATGCTCATTCTCTTCAATGTCTTGATCAACCTATTAACATAATTGCACATATACAAATATATATGCAGTGCATATAATGATGTTTGCTCACTTTGATTGATTAGGTTGATTGATTAAGATTAGTCTAATTAATCATCAAAATTAATATAGATTATGACTTAAAAGTAAACACCTAGCACTTTCACATGTGGTGTAGTAAGTACGAGTAGGGGTCGTGGATCAACATAGTTTCTTAAAGATTGGAGCTCTACAATTCAGAATGAGTTTGAGTTCACACCAAGAGGCGTACCGAAAGAAAAGAACATTAAACGCTTCCTGAATTTCATCGGGACAATAGCCAGGAGGATACAAGTACTACCTCCTCATTATTCGGACTAGAGATTGGAGCCAAAGAAGGGCAAAGATGTGACATGACAATAATTAACGGTAACATTACATACGTACTTAAGTTATATTAGTATTGATTTGAGAATTAATTTGATTTTTTTAGTCACAGAACTAGAAAGTTTCGGAGTGGTTCAGAGTGAAAATTATGAGGTCTTTGAACACCAAATAGTAGGAAAATAAGTACCAGTCATATCTTGACATGGAGGATACAAAAACTAGAGAGACATTTGGAATCTAGACTGTGGCATATGTTGTGGAGGATATGGTGAGATATTACTCTGCTGGACTACTGTTCCAACGAGCCATTTAAGGTAAATTTATAAAGTTTTTAGTTAATTTATAATCAATGACTGAAAAAATGAACAATTTGTTTTTTTATTATGTAGGAGTGAGAAAAACAAGAAAACATGTCAAATTTAGTCATACCAAATCAGTGTAGTTCCAAATCGGTTGTGCAACACAGGGAGAAAATGGTGAGATATTATTTAATTTTTAAAAAATCCTATAGATTCAATACTTTTTTTATATAAACTGAAACGATTGTTATCTTGAATGGTATTGCATATTGCGGAATACCGAACATTCTTGCACCTACTTGTACAAATATGTACATCCAGCTTCATGACAAGAAAATTGAGAGGTTGCGGCTGGTATCGTAATTTTAAGATTATTATTATATTGTTTCATGCATTCATTTGTGAATTTTTTATATTTTCTTCTTTTAGGAATGATTAGAGGCTTTACGAGGATCGAGTGATATGAGCTCTCAGGGCTCTATCAATTCGGCAGCTGCCGCCGAGGATCAGGCAGGACTATTCTGGGTGACGGACATGGACCTATTGGCATGTACTCTAGACTCATCACTTCGATAGACATGTACGGACCGCGTGGGATCCCATCCCAAGCAGAGATTGACGCCAGATCATAGGTTGAGCAAGGTGTCTGACAATATTAGGAGCTAAAGATGGGCAGAAGCGAGCTAGAGAATACGAAAAAGAAGCTCGAAGACACATAGTCGATGATCGAGCTTTTGATGGCTAAGGAGGTTATAATCCTCAGGTATTCTATTTATAATTTAATAAGTTGTATTACATTTACTAAGTTAACTTATATGAATTATAATATTGATGAATAATATTTTAATCGTACATGATATTAATATAACATCCATTTGCACACCACCTCCGTCGACAAGTCAAGTTGACGTTGACAGTCCATCAGGCGGAGCAGGCACAAGAGGTTTGATAATTTGATATTTTTGTTTTCTGTCTATTGTCATTGTTAAACTTTGTTTGACTACTTAATGAATTCAAAGTTAATTTTAATTAACTTACAACTTTTGTGTATGATTGTTTTGAGCATATATAAGTTCTTGTGTTTAGATGTTTGAGTTGTGATGTATGAATGTTTGGTGAGTGATGAAAGAATTGTGATGATTATTAGTTTGAGCAGCAAAAATCACAACTCGGACAAAGCAAATAGGTATTTTTGGGATCCGTACAGGACTTACACCGACGGAACCGATCCATCGATGTAGGTTCTAACGTTTGTTGGTAGACATACACCCTTTGTTGCAAAATAGGATTTTGAAGTTGATTTTTTTGACTTACTACGTCAGGTTGACCACCCCCATTGATCGATGTGGTAAGAGAGGCATGTAGTAACAATGAGGTAATTACGGCGGTCCAAAAACGGACGTGATATGTAGCAATACCACGTTGGTTTATAGGGAAAACCCACGTTGGTTTCTACTATAAATTGACTTGATACGTAGTGATACCACATCGGTTTCCTTGGGAACCAACGTAGAAAGTCCTGTTGGGACATTATTTTCCTTATAGTTTATATATATATTTATCTTATATCAATTCCTGTTTACGCAACCGACACATGCACACAGTTACCATAAAAGGAATCGAAAAATTTGAACATTGATTCTTACTACAATAGTTACTAAAACTTGGAAAATGTTTACAGAAAGCAGCTTAATGTGGTAAAATCAAATATAATTATACAGTTCATAGGTATGAAATAAAAAACATGCTTAGTTTAGACTAATAAACATCTATACATCATCACGCTTAATTCTATTAGCTGCAATTACTCAGACTGAAGAGGTACTAATCTCTGCCACATGGTATTACCCAATTTTGTGCAGTTGTGGATAGATGCATCCTTCGTGGAATGACAATGGTCAATTCAGTACTTTGTTTGCTTGCAGTCAACACATACGAAGGTTTTCCATTGAAGTATGATATGAGCATAGGTAGCTAGCTATATGCCATAATTTCCTCTTCTAAATTCTAGCAGTCGGACTGCAACAATCGAACAAACATAATATTAGGTAAACTTCTGAATTTCAGGTGTGATAAGAAGTTTTTTCAGAAGGTTTCAAAAACAAAAGATAAATAATAAACATGCCACTCGTGCATGTCCCATGTAGTATGTACTTGTATGAAGAAGTTTATGTTATGTCGTGGCTTGTGGCCACTCGACAAGCGACATTCTCAAAACTTAGGTGGTGCAAAGGGAATCTTCTTACCAATTTTAGTTGCCAGCTGCATCAACGATTGCTTTATTGTGAGATTTTAGTATGGGTAAAAGTATACCTGCAAAACCTGCTAGTACTAACCAAATGAAATGACAAAGAAGAAGTTGGCCCAGAAGATATAAGTGTCAATCCATTTACTTTTAAAAGTATTTAAATTTAACCTCCTTTCTAAGATAAAAATAAAAAATAGAATATGATCAGGCATGCAAGGAAATATGTATAAACTTACAATCATAAAAACAAAAGCACATGGCAAACCAAAAAAACTTACAATCATGTAGCAAAGAAACATACAGTAATATCAAACAACAACATAGGTAAACATATTTCCTGGGGAACCAAATATCAACATCACATATTGCAAACGCAATATAACAATCAAAACTCAATCGATCAATCCTTTGTTTGTTGTAACTTGCCTTAGAACCAGAACACCATTATTGCCAATGGGGGCAATACCATCCTGAATTTTTTAACTGGTGAAGATTACTTCAGTCGATGAATAGAAAAAGAGCAAAATCCATGAATTGAAGCAGAACATGTAGAAACATGTAATTTCATCAAAGTAATGCGGGATTCTTTATTATCCTGGTAGTGGCAATATTTTTTGCCTGCATTCATCATATTTTTTCTCATCAACACTCATTTATTGGTCGGACAGGGACACCATTTGCAAACAAAAGGATGCATCATATTCAAGTTGTTGGAGGCTAATGACCGCAACTGGTGGGCTCTTTCAAGCTGAATAGTTAACTAAGCTTTTTGAAATGTTCAACTATTTTATTCATACATAAAATTAGGTAAAAACAACCATTGATCACCCAATGCTGGAAATTTAAAAATTGAACCAAGCAAAACACAATCTTCGTTTTGTTGGCTTTTAAGCCTTAATCTATATTAATTTTGATGATTAATCAAACTAATATTAGTCAATCAACTTAATCAATAAAAGTGAGCAAATACGATTCCATGCATTGCACATATACTTGCATACTTGCAATCATCTTAATATGTTGATCAAGAATCATCAAGAGAATTGAGTATTGGGATAAAGACATCAAGACTCAAGACCTGTAATCAAAAGTTTGGACATGTAATTTTATATTTATGAAATCCATAAGGTTTAATGTAAACTTAAGCACTAGGATTATGTCCCGATCAAGTTCGATCAACCAAACCTGTAACGGATAACCGAAACCGTCCCATAAGTAGAAGTTCGGTTGTTCTCTGGAATTGTCCAGTCGAAAGACCAAAAGTCATTCGGTTGACGGAAATTCCTTGGACGAGCTTTTGATTTTACTCCGACAGTCACAATCGAATTTTGCCTTAGAACCCAATTGACTTGTTCAATTTCAGATGACCGAAATCCTATTAGTCAACCAATTTTTTCTTGGCCTTTGGCGCTCAACAACTATTTTGACATGGCACATGACCGTTGTATTCAACCAAATTTGAGTCATAACTATTAGTGCAAAACCCGTGTTATTTTAAGTCATTCGAATAGTCTACGATGAATCAAACTTGTGTAATCAGAGTCCGGTCTATTTTACTGTCCACCTTAGAACAGTCAACCGAATGCAATTCTCTGAATGAAACTTAAATAGATCAAAATTAGAAACATTTATTGGAAGTTGGTGAATGGTGATCGGAACCCTATTCGGTTAACCGAAAGCTTCATTCTAACCAAGCCAGCTATCTTGTTTTAGACTACTGTTCCTTAAACAGTTGACCGAACCTACCTAGAAATCTACCCAAGTTTAAAGCACATTCTTGCTTCAAAGCTCATAAATAGGGTCTCATAGCTTTATTTTTGAACTCTTGAACACTCCCTATTGATCCATACTTTAGTGCCAAAGTCCATAAAGCTTCAAGCTCTCATCTTTCTACACTCAAAGCCAAAATTCACCACTTGCATATAAATTTCATATTTATATCCAAGTGTGCTTAAGTTAGAGTGTTTAGATTGTGATTCAACTTCCATATCAAAGAATCACCAAGTGTTGTAAATCTTTGAGGAAACTCCCTCTCGGGTTGTGAGAGGAGACACGAGAAAGGTGGGGTTTAGTTGTTCGTGAGGTTCATTGTTGTAGAATGTGTTGATCTTGGCCCGGGACAGAGATCATATAGTGGAACCGTAAGCGAGGCTGAGAGGATCGAGTGGGCTTGCGAAGAGGACTAGGACCGGGTGCGATATCGAACCTCTCTAAATCTGGCATCCAATTCTTGGTTTGCCTGCTACTTCCTTAGTCCCTCAATTATTGTTTTAATTTCACATTTAGATCATAATAAGACGACCATCGTTCCTAACAAGTTTGACAAGAGAATTGAACACCAAAAAAACTCAAGATCGAATCTTTCTTAACTAACTATTGGAGGAGGAGGGTAGGAGAGAGGGGTCGATTGGTTACTAAATAAGATCGTAGCAATCATCATCGTCGCAGTAGATGGAGAGGGAGGTGAGGAGGAGGAAGATTGACGTCGTAGATGTCGTCGCCTAGAGTCTCTGACAATATTTGGGCATTTGACGGAAAAAAGGGGTTGAGAAGTTGAGTAGGTGGCGTTGGCTATGGATTGAGGGGTTTGGAGTCGGGGTTGGGGTTGGAGTTTGGAGGCATGCTTTGTTGGTAGTAGAGTTCCCATGTGTTGGGTGGTGGTGGTGGTCCGACCTGCTAGGCCTGAGTGGGTGGTGAGGTAGTGGGGGGGTTCATGGCGGGTGTGGGTGGGTGGTGGGGATGGTGGTTGACTTCTGGGCTTGCTGTCCTGTGGCGGTGAGGTGGTGGAATGGGTGGGAGGTTGCATAGGAGGTGGTGTTTGGGGAGGAGAGCCGACGACGCACGTGAGGAGGACCGTCGGGCTGGGTGGTCGGGCTGGACGGTGGTTGGGGTTTGCTAAGGTTTCGTGTTCTTCTGGGTTTTGGGTTGGGTGTTTGTGATTCATGGTGAGGGGAAAATAAGCAACGAAAAAATATTTTAGGGCTTATCATAAACCAATCAATCCCCTTCCTATACAACTTGGACCTTAAAACTCAAAGCAAAATATTAGACCGATTGCCATCTAGGTCGTGCGTCATTTTTAGACCTTGCACGCACTCGTATTTTCTTTTCTTTACATTCTTATTGTTGATTGCTGGAGTGAGGTACATGCACTTGTTCTCTCATTCATGCATGGTGATTGACATCATATCATGCATATATTTGTGTCTTATATCCATTATCTTGAGCCTAAACAATGCTACGTAACGAGTTTCATGTTTGAGTTTTAGGAATAAACAAGATTGAGGAGAAGAGGCATAAAAGGACCTAGAAGCAAGGAAAAGGACTGAGTTGCAAGACTTGAGGACTGAGGTGCAAGAGGGAAGGACCCAGATGAAAGGCTAAATGACCAATGAGCAAATCAGGAAACTCCACACCATCATGAGGAGTATTTTGACAATTAAATCTGGGCCCAACCATCAACAACCTAATTGGGTTCATCAAATACCAAGAAATCAATCCAGGACCGAGCCACCAAAATCCAGACTCGATCCAACACTAATAGACTGCCAATTAGCGATCCATTTGGATCCAAACCCGATAAGACTTAGCTGGTGTTGTATTAGAATGTATTTAGCCCATTTATGGTATGTGTTTAGTCCCATACCGGGGGATTGTCACAGATTACCTTTTTCTATGGCTATAAATAAACTCCTCCACCTCCGTTGTATTCTACCCATTGCTTGGTGGCATTCTCTCTACTTGGAGTAAGACTTGAAGCAAAACTCAAGTGGAGAAGAATGTTACCTTCAATGTGAGTCATTTTTAATAAAATCATTGTTCTTAGTTTGTTTTAATCCTGTCTTTTATTTTTTGCATGCTTCTTTAGTTTTACTTTCCTTTCCATTTAGCTTCTTTAATATTTTTTGCTTGCTTAGGTTAATTTCATTTCAGTACAATGTTTCATTTTGTTAATTTAGTTAGTGTTATGATTAGTGAGTAATTCCATCCCCATTTGGGAGGTGAAAATATATGTGATGTGATTATGTGATGTATTAGGTATGTGTTATCTTAATCCTTTGAACTTTATATGATTTCCATAACCATCTAATGGGATTTCACTCTCGTCTTTGATATGCTAATGCTCTTGAATGAAACTTTGCATATGCTTAGACTAGTGGACCTATTTTATGGGGAATGATGAGGAAAGGATAAGGATGGAATTAATATAGGAAACATGACTTGTAGTGTATGTGCTCTTGTTGCCTTTACCTTGGTTAATGCCTTGTATGTTTTAATGATATAGGGTTATCTTATTTCATGTGGAGGCATAGCAGGGTTTACTCTTTATACATAGTTTATTAAGCTTCATTCCAATTATTGTCTTGTATGTTTTAATGATATGATCTTATCTTATTTCATGTGGAGGCAAAGTTGGATTTAGTTATGATTTTCATACACTACATGTTGTAATGAGCTTAATTGAACACACACACATACACATATATTTGTATTCACATTCTTTCTCTACCCCCTTTGGGGTTTAGTTTTATTGCTTATCTTGCATTTCTTTTTTGCATTGTAGTGTAGTTTGACCATAACTCCTTTCTCTCCTTTCTTTCCCACTCGCCTTCGCACAAACTAGAGTCGACACACCTCCCTGTGGATCGACCCGTATTTGCCACCGCTTTAACGTGGTCGTGCACTTGCGGTTAATTATAAAATGTTCAATCAAGTTTTTGGCGTCGTTGCTAGGGAGGTGCTCTGTCCAGACTTTGGTTTGGACGATTCGAGTGGTTTTAATTTTTCTTTTTTTAGTTTTGATTTATTTCAGGGATCCTGAGGATCAAGGGGAAGCGACTGGAGGAATTTGAGAGCAAAACACTCAACAGTGACCACCAATCAGCGGTCTGGGACTGCCAATTGGCGGCCTGGTGAGTTTAACTTTCTCTCAATTTTGTTCTGGTTGTTGTTTATTTCATTGTAGTTATCTGGGAGCACCATCTTGCATGTTGTGACTTCTAGTTTGCTCCCAGATTAAAAATCAATCACCTTTAATCAACTTGAACCATAAAACTCTAAGCAAAAGATTAGACTTCTTGCCATCTAGGTCATGCATCATTTGTAGACCCTACATGCATTTGTCTTTTCTTTGCTTTACATTTTGTTGTTGATTGCTGGCGTGAGGTACGTGCACCCAAATCTCTTATCATGCATGTTTCGATCATGCATTAGTTAGTAAGGTGCATCGGGACAAGAGTGAGTTGAGCGTTTGATTGGAGTGTTGATTGCTAGATTTAAGATCAAAATGCTACTAAGGTGGGGAATTTCATCACCCTTTCCTTGGACCCAAAAATCACTCTTAAGAAAGCCTTAATTCTAAAAGCAAGTACACATTGGCCCTAAGGATTTTGGACGCACTAGGAGAGTGATCTAGTTGAGACCGTCATGGCCTGATCGGCGTTGCCTACCTTGTCGATAGTAGGAGGTACTGGATCTCCGAATATGGTATCACTGGCTGGGCATTGTGGCCTTCGTTGTAGGGAGGTGAGGCGTGTCGAGACTAGTGACCTCGAAGTTAGGCGTCATCTAGCCTAAGGACCCATTGCCTTAGATTGTTTGAGTCATGCTTGCTAGATTAGGCTTCTACCCGCTTCCACTACCCACGCTAGTTTTTAGGGATTCTTCCCTTCTCCTCTGAGTCATCTTATTCTCACATACTTCTACATTCTAGTCTCCTCCCCTTTACACTCTCTGATAGCGTTATAAGGTCATGTCAAGCACTTTTTACGAGCTTAGCCTCGTGGTGGTGAGAGTGGTCGACTCGAGGTTTTTTTTGTTGAGATGGATGGTTACATGGGCGACCATCCATATCATTGTTGGGACCAAGACAATTCTCCCTGGTATTCTGGACCCATGCAACCTGGGGTGGCTCAGACTAACACCCCGTATGGTTAGGACAATCATAATTGTGTGGCTGAGCAATCTTCAAATTGGGATAATATGAGAGAGGAACCGATTGCTAGACCACCATCTAGTTATGTCGGATCATATGCTGGTCAACAAACTGAGATATTACAACAAACTTTGGCCTCTTTCATGCATGTGGTAGACAACATGAGTGCACCGGTGGCTCTAATAGCCGTACCGTGCGACTGTTGTGGGTTGAGTGGTCATGTTATCGGGGAATGTCCTTATGTTCCCCCAGAGCCTGAGTATGAGTATACATTTTCCCAAAATGCTCAATATGACCATTACGCATCCGCGTACAACCCGAGAGGGATGGATTCGTGGGGAGACAATTCTTATTCAAATTCTTACACTTCATTTTCACCCCAGTATCCTCCTCCCGAATACCCAGAATTCTACCAACACCCCACTTCAAATCATTGGACTCATTCTCAGCCCATCAACACCCAACCCCAAAATTTCCCAAGCTCTGACTTGGACCTCATAATTGACCGCATACCTGATTCCTTGAAACAAACTTTCCTTACATTCATGGAATCCACTCAACAATCCATACAAAATATGGCACTGCAAGTGATTCAAATGACGCAGCAATTACATGAACGTGAGGAGTAACTTTTCTTGTCAACATGAGGATTCATCTTTTGATATCGAACCACCACCACATCCACAAATTCAAAGCATAATATTTCAAAGTCAAACTTCGAGTCAGTCTGAGGGACTTGGGGTTTCAATTCACGATTACTTGGTGGAGGATTCGATTCCAATTGAGAAAAACATGGACCACTGTCATTATGAGTCGACATAGGATTGTGCCTTATCTTTTGTCCCGTGGCCCTTGAGCCACATGATCTTCATGTTGTGCCTCTTAAGGACTCATCTCTGGTCGAGCAAGAGCTCCTTAGTACCCTCACCTGATGAGAGTTTACCTCTCACTATTATTCCTGATAATCTTGGAAATGATGGAACATCAAACAACTACATTGCTAATAAGGGTATTACGAGTTCCTTGGAGGATACCTTGGGTAAGAGACCCACTTTCTGTTCACCTGGTGAGTCAGACATGAGTAACGAGGCTCTTGACCTCGTTCCGACCCACCAACTTGTTTGTTGGAGAGTTTGGATTGACGATCATAACTTCAGCACCGCAACGGGAGAAACTCTTCTTCCGTTGCCCCATATTTCCCAAACTCTATGTTCAAGCTCTTTCAGTTTGATCTTTTGAATGAGACGCACTTGCGTCCAATTCATGAACCTCTCCTTTCATCTTGTGCTCTTTGTGAGGGGGGCCCAAACATGAGTATTCTGGCCCCACGTGGTGTCATGTTCCCTTTCCAAGTGCATTGACCCACTTTTGAGGTTCCCATTTTATGTCTTTTGACAAATGAAGATGGGAACTTATCTTTGTACATAGTTATAGTCAAAAAAAGAAAAAGTACAATAAAAGAGTCCATGAGCGAGCATTGATTGTTGGGACCCCTAACACTTGTGTATTTGGGCCCCATTTCTTACACGTATTTGTATCCCTTCTTTAGCATCTCACAAGTTTTGAGAGAATTTGGATTTTTGTCCATCAACATAACCTTTAACTTCCTTTCATGCATAAATTCATGTAGTATCTTGCTCACATTCATTGAGGACAATGCATGAAGTTGGTGTGGGGGGTGTTTTACGTGTGTACATAGTCAAGTCTTTTTCCTTTGATTTTATTTTCTTTTGTGTGCATTGTTAGGGTCATGTTAGTGTGCTGCATTTAATATAGATATATCTGCTTGCCATGATCCTTGGGTGACTAGTCTTCTTTTGCTTGCCTAGTGCTTTAAAATTTTCACATTTCTTTCAAAATCTTCATGTTTTTGCGAAAGAAAATGTTTTGTGGGTTTTGTGTGTGTTTAACATGTGCACAACCATTGAGAGGCAAAGTAAAAAGAAAGCTCCCAAAATTGTCTTGAACTTGGTGCATTAGGATATCTAATACAATGTCTTTAGGACTTATCGAGTCCCTAGGATGCACCCCGGTTTTCCCTCGGGGGGCGAGTAATCATAGGGTTTCAGTACTCAAACATTTAAAGAAGTCCACCCTGAACCTAGTGAGTCAATAATTCGTGTCTGTTAATTTAAGGAAGTTTGTTGTAGTCAAGGACCCTTTAAATCTTGTTGTGAGATATTAAGTGTAGGGGTTTTGGTTCATGTGTAGATAAGAAATAAGTTAGTAGGTATTCTGTCTTCTCGCATGGCTCCTATCACTCGGGAAAGTAGGTCTGAGGGGACTTCGTGCCTGGTGCTTTCGAGTCATCTGACTTGGGATGCGCCGACCGAGCTCCCGTTACACGGGTGGTAGGGATTGCCCTATGTGGAGATTTGGGGAAAGGTGTACGTGATAGTGTAAGTCCTCATAGGCAATGATGCACGAAACCTGACCCTGGGAGAATGAAACTCTAACTAATAAAAAGAAAACAAGAAAAAAAATAAGAAAAGAAACAAAAAGGGAAAAAATGGTAATGCAAATAAGAACCTTAATGGACCTTACACTTTGTCTCACTTGAGGATGTTGAGGTTGTCCATGTCTTGCACTTAGGTCCTTAGTTAACTTTCACGAATGAATCAGTAGGCTAGGTGTGTAGACTGATTACCTATATAGAGTCGACCCGTAGGATTACCGCGTCCAATGATCGATAAAAATAAGTCCATCGAGTCGAGTGTCTAGATTTAATAATGCATCTATGTTCGGATTTTGTAGGTATATCCGCTGAAAACCCTCAGGAGACAACACTCCTCCTCCTTGGTGACAAGGAGGTTTAACGGCTTGTTGCACGTGCTAAGTGCAACCATGATTCCTACGAAAGTGAGTTAGGATTTCCCTGTTTCTCGTATGCGTTTTCCTTTCTTTTATTTTTCTCTTTCCTTGTTTTGCTCGAGACTAGCAAAAGTTAGGTGTGAGGGTATTTGATTGACATCATTTCATCCATATGTTTGTGTCTTATATCCATTATCTTGAGCCTAAACAATGCTACGTAACGAGTTTCATGTTTTAGTTTTAGTAATAAACAGGATTGACGAGAAGAGGCAAAAAAGGACCTAGAAGCAAGGAAAATGACTGAGTTGCAAAACTTGAGGACTGAGATGCAAGAGGAAAGGACCCGGATGAAATCCTAAAGGACCAATGAGCAAATCAGGAAACTCCACACCATCATGAGGAGTATTTTGGCAATTAAATCCGGGCCCAACCATCAACAACCGAATTGGGTTCATCAAACACCAAGAAATCATTCCAGAACAGAGCCACCAAAATCTAGACTCGATCAAACATTAATAGACCGCCAATTAACGGTCCAAGACCGCCAATAGGCGGTCCATTTGGATCCAAACCCGATAAGACTTGGCCCCGTGTTGTATTAGCATGTATTTAGTCCATTTATGGTATGCGTTTAGTCCCATTCCGGGGGATTGTCCCGGATTACCTTTTTCTATGGCTATAAATAGAATTCCTCCTCTTCCATTGTATTCTACCCATTGCTTGGTGGCATTCTCTCTACTTGGAGTAAGCCTTGAAGCAAAACTCAAGGTGGAGAAGAATGCTACCTTCAATGTGAGTCATTTTTAATAAAATCATTGTTCTTAGTTTATTTTCATCTTGTCTTTTAATTTTTGCATGCTTCTTTAGTTTTACTTTCCTTTCCTTTTAGCTTCTTTAATATTTTTTGCTTGTTTAGGTTAATTTCATTTCAGTACAATGTTTCATTTTGTTAATGTAGTTAGTGTAATGATTAGTGAGTAGTTCCATCCCCATTTGGGGGTGGAGATATATGTGATGTGATTATGTGATGTATTAGGTACGTGTTATCTTAATCCTTTGAACCTTATATGATTTCCATAATCATCTAATGGGATTCACTCTTGTCTTTGATATGCTAATGCTCTTGAATGAAGCTTAGCATATGCTTAGACTAGTGGACCTATTTTATGGGGAATGATGACGTAAGGATAAGGATGGAATTAATATAGGAAACATGACTTGTAGTGTATGTACTGTTGTTACCTTTACCTTGGTTAATGCCTTGTATGTTTTAATGATATTGGGTTATCTTATTTCATGTGGAGGCATAGTAGGGTCTAGTCTTTATACATGAGTTGATTTAGCTTCATTCCAATTATTGTCTTGTATCTTTTAATAATATGATCTTATATTATTTCATGTGGAGGCAAAGTAGGATTTAGTTTTATGATTTTCATACACTACATGTTGTGATGAGCTTAATTGAACACACACACATACACATATATTTGTATTCACATTCTTTCTCTACCCCCTTGGGGGTTTAGTTTTATTGCTTATCTTCCATTTCCTTTTTGCATTGTAGTGTAGTTTGACCATAACTCCTTTCTCTCCTTTCTGTCTCACTCGCCTTCGCACAAACTAAAGTCGACACACCTACCTGTAGATCAACCCGTATTTGCCACCGCATCAACGTGGTCGTGCACTTGCGGTTAATTATAAAACGTTCAATCACATGGTTACAACATGCATTAGTTATTAAGGTGCATTGGAACAAGAGTGAGGTGAGCATTTATTTGGAGAGTTGATTGCTAGATTAAGACTCAAAACCCTACTAAGGAGGGGTTTTCCCATGTAAGATCAGGTGGGGGATTTAATCACCATTTCCTTTGCCCCAAAAACCACTCCTAATCAAAAGCCTTAATCTAAAATCAAATAGTGTAACGCCCCCGATCTCACGGGTACGCACACTGGGAAAGATTACAAGTGTCGTGATCAGAGACCTCCGCGACGACCGAAGGAGTTACAAAAGATAGACCGAACAACAACTCGACAATACGTAGAGAGATCATACATGGATAGACTAACATAAAACATAACTGAAAAGTTAGAGATTATCCATATATGGTAACAAGGTCAAATACATTACATCGAGTTCAAAAGGGAAATACATCATAAATAATGATGAAGCAAAAGACAGACAGAAGAATCTGGTCGACGTGTCCCCCGTGTACAGAATCTTCGACTACTCGTCCAGTCTACCCTGTAGGAATCTAAGTACCTGCAAGCACCGCATCAATATATGCGTGAGTTTTCTATAAAGAAAACCCAGTATGCCCCTGTCCCAGTCGGAGTTATATGGAAGAATGCATGCAATCTATCTAAGACAAAAGCATCCGAAACAGAAACAGAAAAGCACATAATGCAACAGAAGGCTACGACTCCATAAGTCGTGCCGGTCGGGCGCACCCGAATCATTCCTCAATAGGAACCAGAACACCAACGTCGCTGGTCAAAGGCGGTCACTCGACAGTGACCCACCGCTCGGCACAAAGCGGTGCGCCGGATAAGTGTCCCAATTCGTGGCAAGTGACCTACATGGTGCCATCGCGAACTTGGGAATACCTACCCTGAGACAGAATGGCAGCGCGCCTGCCCAGGACTTATCTTATGCCTGGCCTCCCAACGTGAAGGTCTTATGCGAATGACCTGTCTAGCTAGAGGACCCACTCGTGGCCCGTCGGCCCAAAAACATAATGTGCCCAGAATTATTAATCAGATTAAATGCGATGCAAGCTACTTAAGCATCTAAAATCTAATGCATCTATAGTGTATGGAATGAGCTCAAGGAAAGTTACCCGGATACCCTCCTAACAGACCCCAAACAAATCAAATCAGAACATCCCAATCAGGAATCAAATGAAACTCACAACAGCAAGCAATCATAACCGGATCAGCAAATCAAGATAATAGATAATCGAGTCATCTACGGGTCATGATAAGGATGTTAAAATGTCTGATATCCTAACGGTCATACATAACCATATCATAACACATCATTTCAGTAACATATAGACTTGAGATACGCAATAGAATGATGCATTACAACTACATATATCAAAATCAAACTCCACAATAATCGGTAGCATGCATCCTTAATTTCAGAGTTTATATGCGATGATAACTGAAATCTCAGAGCATGATCAGAGTTGATATGGGTATGTATTACATGTATATTAGTAGGATAATCATGTTGGAACATGCATAAAATATCAGTAGATGATATAGATCTCTAAACTAGCATACATGCATGCAACGTGTTAATATGTTGCTTTAGAACATGACACGGTCAGCACATGATATGAAAGAGCCCGTTTACATTCATAAGTGCATGCGTGACTACAACATCAGGAATACACACACATCAGATAATATAACCACATTATATCTGCTACTAAAACACAACAAGTCATATAAAGCAAAACACATTCAACACATAGAGCACGATAACTAACAAAAGACAAGCTAACAAGTTCAATCGACTCAAACAGATGCAAGAGCCCTTGACCACTCCAACCCATGTGCTTAGAGTATCCCTCTCAGGAGGTCTATGGTTAGAGAGGGTCAGTAGAGATCCATCCAAGCAGCTCAGCCCAATGATGTGAATTAAATTTATACCACAAGTGCACGGCGTCTATGAAGACGTGGCAAGTATGGGTCGAACACAAGGAGGGAGAGATTTGTTATTATTGTGACAAATGATTTAACATAAACTCAAGTAATCAAAATATACTAACACGAAATTAAAATAATAACATTCATTCATCTTCTCTTCACCCTAATCCGTCACCTCCACCCTTTGGAAGGAGTTAGAAACTCATAGAGGGAGGAAGAAGGGGTCCTTGAGACATTACAAAAGAAAACTAAAAGTAAGAAACAAAAGATAGAATTTTATTAATGAAAAGAAGAATACAAAACTAAGATTAAGAATAAAAACTACCACCAAAGACTAAGGACCCTTCTAACATCGTTCTCGGGTCTATTTATAGTTTCTACAAGGGATCTAGGTATAATATTGGAAAGTACACGTGTCCAGACACGACTGGACGAAATTGGAGCACACGGATCGACTAGGGGGCGGCGGAATCGCCGCATGGTGTGTGTGATCTGCGGCGGAATCGCCGCACATCATGCTCTGATTTGGTCCAGTTTTTGGTTGGATGTTTATGGTATGATTTGATTCTCCTTTACGCGTCTGGATTTTGAATCGCCGCACATCATGCTCTGATTTGGTCCAGATTTTGGTTGGATGTTTATGGTATGATTTGATTCTCCTTTACGCGTCTGGATTGATTCTTTCCATTCTTTTGAGCTCCGGATTAATTCCTTCACATATTTGGAGATATACATTGATTTTTCTATATATTTTCTCCAAGAGAATAAAAGCTACTCGTGATTTGCAATTAGGTCCTTGACTTTTTGCAGTTAAGTCCCCGGCTACTTTTGTGCTTAAGTCCTTGTTCTTTTTGCAATTAGGACTTGAATGCTTTTATGCTTGGATACATTTCCATTCGTAACCCGATAATCTTGAACTTGGTCTTTATGATAGAAATGAGTCTTTTGCACGCGTTTATGCTCGGGATATGGGTAAATTGCATTCAGGTCCCTGTATTCTGTAAATAAGACTAAACACATACCTTAGTAGCATTTATTGATGTAAAAGTAATCTAAATGAAAGACATATGATGCAATGTATGCAATGCATCAAATACCCCCACACCTAGATTTTGCTAGTCCCTAGCAAAACATAATATAAGAGAAATGAAAACAGGGAAATCCTAACTCACTTTCGTAGGAATCACGGTTGCACTTGTGGTTTCAGATTGGACGTCAGGTTCAATGGTTAGGTCATATGTGGGTGCTTGATGGCTAGATTGATTGGACACTCTAGGATTTACCACATTGTTATCAACTTGTCTTCCGGCCCGTATTGATACTGCTGCATTTATTTGTTGGAACGGTCCTTCCTCATTAACCATTTGAACCGGTCTAGGGTTGTTATTTCCTGAAGGTGCTTGATAGGATTGATATGAATTATTATTAGATCTAGGGTTCACCTCAGGTTGACTTGGAAACCGACCCTTTTCTCTTTCACCTACTATTTGTGCTAGTTGGCTGACTTGTGTCTCTAGCCTTTGGAAGGTCTGGTTGGTTGTTTGTATAAAAGTTTTCATCAAATTTTCCAAGCTTGTCAACCTAACCTCATGATCGTTATTGTTACTAAACCCAGATGATGTATTATTTTGGTTATACGGGTTCAGTTGTTGTCTAGGAGGTTGACCCTGTTGGTTTGATGAGAAATTAGAATTATTACGCCTACCCGAGTTATAGGTTGATGCGTATGGGTCATTTCTAGCATGGTTATACATGGCATTAACTTGGTCCCATTCCGCACAATCCTCCTTTACATGACCAGTCTGACCACATCTAGAGCACGGGATAGTCGAGGCTTTATTCACTCGGTTTTGGGTTTGTAGCTCTAAACTTTCCATTCTGCGCATAAGGGTAGCTAGTTTTGCTTCAGCCGCTATGTTGGCATCTACAGCTAAGAAACCTGATTTGGGTTGACTTGCTATTCTAGATCCAATACTCAGGTTAAGCGGTGTTCTAGCATTGTCCCATTGCATACTGTTTTCAGCTAATTCCTCAAGAAAAGTCCAGGCATCATTTTCATTTTTCGACATAAAGTTCCCTTGGCTTACAGATTCTACCATAACCCTAGATGTGGGTGTCAATCCCTCATAAATAATTTGACATAATTCCCATCTCGGAATTCCATGATGAGGGCATTGGGTCAGAACACTTTTGAATCTTTCTAGATAGGAATAGAACGGCTCGCTCTCAGACTGAACGAATGCAACAATTTCATTCCTAATCCTCATAGTCTTATAGTTGGGGAAATATTTTTTTAGGAATACTTGAACAAACTCAGCCCAACTTCTAATGGATCTTTCGGCTAGACTATATAGCCATTTCTTAGCGTCGTCCTTTAGTGCAAGAGGCATAAATTTCAGACGCACTGGATCTTCAGGGATATGCTGGTATTGCATAAGAGAGCAGATTTCCTCAAATTCTCTAAGGAAGAGATATGGGTCTTCCCTAGAGGTGAACTTAGGCAACATACTCATGTATTGTGCCTTAAGTTCGAAGTCGCGACCCGGGATGGTGGGCATAACGATGCACGATGGTTGAGCAACCATCGCTGGATAGCATCGATCCCTCAGAGTTATAGGTTGTAACAGGAGGGTCCACTACGTTCTCACCCATTGGATCCGGGTGAGGTGGTGCCACAGGTGGATTGGGGTTAAGTTCCAGACTGGAATCTAGATGAACTCGTGAGAGTCGATTACTCAAGTCCCGAATCCAAATCTGAGTGCACCGGGTTGAATAAATTTTTGAATTCAAATTCGGAATTTAAATTCCAAATTTAAGTTCAAGAATTAATTAATTTTTTTTATATTTTCGTTTTTTTAATATATATATTTTTTTATGTTTTTTTTCCAAAAGGGAAACAAACAATAGAATGGCGAAAGATGAGAAATGAATCCTAATCTAGAGAATTTAGGTGAGAAGAGAAAGAAGACTCAGATGAGAAGGGAAACCTAACTCTAAAGATAGAAAGAGGGTTGGTCAGAAAATTCCTAAGAAAGCACGGTTCAAACAATCCTAGACCTAGTGTCGCTTAGATCTAAACGACTCCTAACTGGTTGAGTCGAATTGATTTGCTTGATTCACCTCCCTCACTAATCAAACCAACTTGGCCAGACCGTGTATAGCTAGTGGGGGCGCTTCCGACAGAGTCGGTGCCAATTAGACAACCACTTCGCTTGGAAGACTTACGTCAACACAAAAACACTTTCTAGACACCAAATTAAATTCAATCAGCTTCAGGTCATAGCAAGTCAAACCAATTCTTCTCCTTAAATGAGTCCGAGTCCTTAGGGGCCAATGTCTAATTGATTTTAAATTTAAGGCTTAGGTGACACTTTAGGATTGTGATTTGTGGGCCACAGAAGAGTGATGAAATCCCCACCGTATCTTTGCCTATGGAGTTGCCCTTAAGATAGTTTAACTTAGATCTAGCAAAGATAGTCAAACAATGGTCTTTAGTGGGGGGCAATTGCAAGGTTGTATGCAAACTAAATTATATGCTTAAATGCAATCGCTAAACCGCGATACGTACCTTGCCTCCAGCACTCTTCAACAATAAAAATAATTTGCAAGAATTTAGCAAGAATAATGCAAACAAAACATTATATGATGCATGCACTAAGTTCGTCTAGTTTTGTCAATTTTTAGGTCAGAGTTGAATTATTGCCAATTATGGAATTTAAGCTTAACACGTTCAATTCTAATAAAAGGAAATTTTCTGAAACTAGAAATTACGAGGAAAAAGGCAACAAAGGTTACCTACGCAATGCTCAGTCGGGTTCGCCGCCCGCTCTCGAAATTTCAGTAGCTCCACGCGTCCACCCAGAGATGGTGCTAACCCCAGAAAAATTTGAAGCCCAGATGCTTCACTTGTGCGGCGATTCCGCCGCAGGTTACTCTTGATGTGCGGCGATTCCACCACCCATGTTGCTCAGACTGCGCTCAGATTTCGCCGCGCGCTCTGTTGTCTCCTGAAACACAAATCCAAATAGTTAGATCGCGCACAAGACAAACAGAATAGAATCGAAATCAACAAAAAACAAAATCTGCGTCGCCTCCCCGGCAACGGCGCCAAAAACTTGATGTGAATTAAATTTATACCGCAAGTGCACGACGTCTATGAAGACGTGGCAAGTACGGGTCGAACACAAGGAGGGAGAGATTTGTTATTATTGTGATTTCGATTGAGGAGAAAGAAGGAGAGAAGAAGTAATTGGGTTTTGAGATTTTTGGATTTTAATTATCTAAAGCAAGAAACAAGAACAATTAAAACTAAAACAAGAACAAAGAGGTGAATTCCGTCGGGTGGAGGTTTAGATTTAAGGTTTAGATTCGAGAATTCAGAAACTTATAATAAATCATATTAGTTATAAAGCATTACATGATAAATGATTTAACATAAACTCAAGTAATCAAAATATACTAACACGAAATTAAAATAATAACATTCATTCATCTTCTCTTCACCCTAATCCGTCATCTCCACCCTTTGGAAGGAGTTAGAAACTCATAGAGGGAGGAAGAAGGGGTCCTTGAGACATTACAAAAGAAAACTAAAAGTAAGAAACAAAAGATAGAATTTTATTAATGAAAAGAAGAATACAAAATTAAGATTAAGAATAAAAACTACCATCAAAGACTAAGGACCCTTCTAACATCGTTCTCGGGTCTATTTATAGTTGCTACAAGGGATCTAGGTATAATAGGAAAATACACGTGTCCAGACACGACTGGACGAAATTGGAGCACACGGATCGACTAGGGGGCGGCGGAATCGCCGCATGGTGTGTGTGATCTGCGGCGGAATCGCCGCACATCATGCTCTGATTTGGTCCAGATTTTGGTTGGATGTTTATGGTATGATTTGATTCTCCTTTACGCGTCTGGATTGATTCTTTCCATTCTTTTGAGCTCCGGATTAATTCCTTCACATATTTGGAGATATACCTTGATTTTTCTATATATTTTCTCCAAGAGAATAAAAGCTACTCGTGATTTGCAATTAGGTCCTTGACTTTTTGCAGTTAAGTCCCCGACTACTTTTGTGCTTAAGTCCTTGTTCTTTTTGCAATTAGGACTTGAATGCTTTTATGCTTGGATACATTTCCATTCGTAACCCGATAATCTTGAACTTGGTCTTTATGATAGAAATGAGTCTTTTGCATGCGTTTATGCTCGGGATGTGGGTAAATTGCATTCAGGTCCCTGTATTCTGTAAATAAGACTAAACACATACCTTAGTAGCATTTATTGATGTAAAAGTAATCTAAATGAAAGACATATGATGCAATGTATGCAATGCATCACCCAACAACCGAGCAAGCTGATGCACATGGTGCACTAACCGCATGGCTAGCCCATTCAAGCGCACGCTGCTCAGACCGAGCTAGCCCATCTAGATCCCCCTCACCCTTAGCATGCCTAGGTTTGTTCCACACCTTTTTCTGACTTTTTCCACCATCTAGAAGAGCTGGACCAGCCAGCCGATCCAAACAAAGAATCAAAAGGGTTGAAGACAAATCCTAGTCGGATCTTGTGTGCACCAGCCACACCCAACCAGATCCGTGTCCACCCCAAAAATCAGCCCAGAAGAAACCTCATCACTCCTGGTTGGATCTCACCAGAGCTCACGGGAACCCCGGTCCCTCTGGCTGGCCCACAGCCAGCCCCATCTAGCGTATGCTCCATGCGCAGCTAGAAGGGAACTTGGTTGATGGTGCAACCGATTGCACCAACCACTAACATGGTGCTGGCTGGCCCTCCAGCCAACCCCCCCCCCCCCCCCCCCCCCCATACAACTCTTCAAGGGTCAGGAGCATACCTGAATTCACGAAAAACTTTGCCCGAGATTACCGAAGATCAGCCCACCTAGATCTTCGTCTAGTTGCTCCCAGAAGATGCACTCTAGCTTGCTCCACTTGACTCGTCGGAGCTCCAACCACTAGCACACCGGAGAGGGAGATGGACAGTGTCTGAATTTCGTGGGTGAGGGAGTGAGAGGGTAGGGATGGCTTGGGTTGAGGGGGTTTTGTTTGCAAACAACCCTCCAACTTCCATAGACTTCATGGCTATTCAAGTCACATTAAGGCATGCCAAAATGGCACCATTCCAAAGGCATCCAAAAGTCACGAAAATGCACATCCAAACCCTAATGCAGCCCTTCCAATTCCATGCCACTTCAACACGGTTTTAGTCCAAAACTGACCCTACACTCACTCGGGCCCAAATTGAGTCGATCGAGTCAAACAATCGCGCGCTCGTCCGATGTGTCGCACCCGATCGACCAACGAGAAATCTGATCAAATCTACTCAAACAAGCATGCCATAACAGAATTTGACATTCCAAGAAGTCAATTATGCATAACCATGGAGAGTGGACTTATTATTATACCAGGAGAGCGGGTCTTACAACCTACCCCCCTTAAATAAATTTCGTTCTCAAAATTTGCTATCCCTAACTCTTAACAAGAGCTCTGGATACAAACTCCTTACATCATCCTCCCGACAAAAAAACATGCAATAACAACAAAACAAGGGGCACCGCAAAAACATTGCCAACAAGGGTCATAAGACAATGAAATACAAGTGTCATGATATCCATAGATTCTAAGAACTAACCATGACAAATCACATGAATCCACCAACTAACAACCTATATACGTATGACCTAACAATAGCAAGCTAATCATGCATCATCATAATGTCTATTGACAACAAACTAATTAGGAAGGTCACACAAAATACAATCACTGAACATACATGAACATATAATATATTTATATCTATATGCACAAGGTGTATGAGAACAACAAATAAAACATGGAATTATTGACAAGATCTCCATGCGTTTATATATCTACTTGCACATGATGTATGAGGATAGCAATTAAGTCGTGTAATCATAATAAGATCTCGATGGCTAAATATATATGGGCATGATGTATCTACGCAACCAATAAATCATGGTATCATAGTCATAATATCACAACACAAACTTACTTGCATGCACAACATGCACTCACGTTATCACACATAACAGAAGCAACAACAATTATAATAAATTAGGTATAGCACATGCCATAATAATTGTAGATCATGGGAATCAAACATGCAACCTGTGGAAGCTATGGTCATGATGAGATGATTACACAACACTTCACTCTACTATAACGCAATCATGGGTTTAGAATTCATTAATGCATGAATCTAAGTATGTTTGGTAGATATATGAGACTATATGCATAATACAAGATCCCACGATGCAATCATGATAATACGAGTGATAGGCGTGGATGCATGAATGGATGGAAAATCACTTCTGATTCCAAAATTTTAGAGCATAGCATCATGCACATAGTTGAATTAAAATGATCGGTTAGCCTTTACATGTAGTGCAATTTCCTGTTTCCAGCGATGACGTCATGCCTACAAGTATAGCTTCCTAACAATAATCTAAACATGAATATTCCCATAAAACTAGTAGCTAAATAATACATAGGCATGCAACATCTTAATAGCCACTTAGTTAGGAAAGAATCACATGTATTTAGCAAGTAAAGATATATTAACATGTAGCACCTTCACAACAATTAAATTATGGTATAAAAATAAACAATAAAATCAGATCTCAAAGGATAATTATACAAGTATCCGATGTACCTAATTAGCAGAAAATGAAATTCAAACAATAGCATGTATTCAGTAGGAGAAAACACATCCATAACAAAAAAGGGTATCACAAAAGAGATGCTACAAGAATTATATCATGCACGTTAGTTCTAGCAACACCCAACATGATCAGAAATGATATGAACATGTACAAGTATATAACAATAACATAAGGTAATGCAACATGCTTGTAATATCAATAGTCCAAACCGATTTATAATTTGATCTACAAGCATGCATTCAGATTTAATTGCTACTTATAAGCCATAGAATGACTTGCATAAAACGTGGATGAGTTCTGATTTTGTTTTCATGTGAGAGCATAACAAGACATATTAGAGGAGGTATACGAAAATCATATTATACATGTGATATGGCTACTGCTGGAACAAAATAAAACTAGATTAGCAATCATAGCAATCGAAACATAACAACCTATCGATTGCATTGTCATCTATCTGGAATTATGAAACTTATTCTCAGATGAGATGTCATGAATATATCTTAGGAAATAGTCAAATCAGAACGTATACTTGTATGGTCGTTAGTGGACTAAAATTAGAATGAGTCATGCTGTATTATTAGACCTATTAGCTAGATCATGCATAGATATAAGGTCTGAAATAAGTGATGACTTATGAACTACTAACGTAACAAGTCATGAAATCATGCAAGATTGGGTGACCTAAAATAGTAACAATTCATGTAACTAATGTCTGGATGAAATTATAAATCCATACATGAATATATGACCTAAATCAGCAAGCACCTCATGCAAGGAAATCTGGACTCATTGCTAAGTCACACCTGGACCTAGGATCTGTGATGAGTAATGATTCATGCAAATATCACCTCAACAAAGTCATGAAATAATGAAGGAGCATGAGTTCTAAAATCAGTAACACTCGAGAAAAATCGCATGTTACAGCATATTAAATACATTAACAGATCAACGAAGAAATCATAATTTCAACCACAAGAGATGGTGGCAAATCACGCACAAAATGCATGCCAACACAACCCCGACTTGCTCCCCACAGCCCAGTCTCATCCCTTCTGGTTTCTTCATCAAACCAACAAGGAAAGTATGAAGCAAGGGTCGTGCTAGTGGGGGAAAAGCCCAACCAACCTCTGAAATTCGGATGGTGCTACACAGTCCACACTATCAGGTGGATCTTCACTTGTGCACTCCGAACATAAGATCGGCTAACATAATGGTGCTGGAGTAAACTTCATCCAACACCCACTCTACATCCTCTTATGCTAAGGGGGAAGAAGCATAGCTGATACTGGTGGAGAGGAGCCTTAGATTTTGCTGGAATCCCGCAGCAACTGCCTCCCATGCTTGCTAGCTAGTCGCCTCTTGCACTTGCACTTCTTGCTTGCTTGACTGGGTGGACTGGTTGGTGATCTCGACACCAAAATGGGGGAGGAGGCAAGGGAACTGATAAAGGTAGATAGGGCTGGGTGGTTTTGGTTTCCATGCACACAAGGAAATTCCCAAGAAAGGAATTTAACCAAAGCAAAAACGATCTATCACTATCAGAATGCAATTCTAAACGATAGGAAAGTACCTACAGGGTTTGGGTAAGATGCCCCACTGGTGAGTCGTCAGATTCTGTACACTTTAGGGACCGACCTGCTCTGATACCAAGTTGTAATGCCCCCGATATCACGTGTACGCACACTGGGAAAGATTACAAGTGTCGCGATCAGAGACCTCCGCGACGACCGAAGGAGTTACAAAACACAGACCGAACAACGACTCGACAATACGTAGAGAGATCATACATGGATAGACTAACATAAAACATAACTGAAAAGTTAGAGATTATCCATATAAGGTAACAAGGTCAAATACATTACATCGAGTTCAAAAGGGAAATACATCATAAATAATGCGGAAGCAAAAGATAAACAGAAGAATCTGGTCGACGTGTCCCTCGTGTACAGAATCTTCGACTACTCGTCCAGTCTACCCTGTAGGAATCTAAGTACCTGCAAGCACCGCATCAATATATGCGTGAGTTTTCTATAAAGAAAACCTAGTATGCCCCTGGCCTAGTCGGAGTTATATGGAAGAATGCATGCAATCTATCTAAGACAAAAGCATCCGAAAAAGAAACAGAAAAGCACATAATGCAACAGCAGGCTACGACTCCATAAGTCGTGCTGGTCGGGCGCACCCGAATCATTCCTCAATAGGAACCAGAACACCAGCGTCGCTGGTCAAAGGCGGTCACTCGACAGTGACCCACCGCTCGGCACAAAGCGGTGCGCCGGATAAGTGTCCCAATTCGCGGCAAGTGACCTACATGGTGCCATCGCGAACTTGGGAATACCTACCCTGAGACAGAATGGCAGCACGCCTGCCCAGGACTTATCTTACGCCTGGCCTCCCAACGTGAAGGTCTTATGCGAATGGCCTCTCTAGCTAGAGGACCCACTCGTGGCCCGTCGGCCCAAAAACAGAATGTGCCCAGAATTATTAATCAGATTAAATGCGATGCAAGTTACTTAAGCATCTAAAATCTAATGCATCTATAGTGTATGGAATGAGCTCAAGGAAAGGTACCCGGATACCCTCCTAACAGCCCCCAAACAAATCAAATCAGAACATCCCAATCAGGAGTCAAATGAAACTCACAACAGCAAGCAATCATAACCGGATCAGCAAATCAAGATAATAGATAATCGAGTCATCTACGGGTCATGATAAGGATGTTAAAATGTCTCATATCCTAACGGTCATACATAACCATATCATAACACATCATTTCAGTAACATATAGACTTGAGATACGCAATAGAATGATGCATTACAACTAGATATATCAAAATCAAACTCCACAATAATCGGTAGCATGCATCCTTAATTTCAGAGTTTATATGCGATGATAACTGAAATCTCAGAGCATGATCAGAGTTGATATGGGTATGTATTACATGTATATTAGTAGGACAATCATGTTGGAGCATGCATAAAATATCAGTAGATGATATAGATCTCTAAACTAGCATACATGCATGCAACGGGTTAATATGTTGCTTTAGAACACGACACGATCAGCACATGATATGAAAGAGCCCGTTTACATTCATAAGTGCATGCATGACTACAACATCAGGAATACACACACATCAGATCATATAACCACATTATATCTGCTACTAAAACACAACAAGTCATATAAAGCAAAACACATTCAACACATAGAGCACGATAACTAACAAAAGACAAGCTAACAAGTTCAATCGACTCAAACAGATGCAAGAGCCCTTGACCACTCCAACCCATGTGCTTAGAGTATCCCTCTCAGGAGGTCTATAGTTGGAGTGGGTCAGTAGAGATCCATCCAAGCAGCTCAGCCCAACAACCGAGCAAGCTGATGCACATGGTGCACTAACCGCATGGCTAGCCCATTCAAGCGCACGCTGCTCAGACCGAGCTAGCCCATCTAGATCCCCTCACCCTTAGCATCCCTAGGTTTGTTCCACACCTTTTCCTGACTTTTTCCACCATCTAGAAGAGCTGGACCAGCCAGCCGATCCAAACAAAGAATCAAAAGGGTTGAAGACAAATCCTAGTCGGATTTTGTGTGCACCAGCCACACCCAACCAGATCCGTGTCCACCCCAAAACTCAGCCCAGAAGAAACCTCATAACTCCTGGTTGGATCTCACCGGAGCTCACCGGAACCCCGGTCCCTCTGGCTGCCCCACAGCCAGCCCTATCTAGCGTATGCTCCATGCGCAGCTAGAAGGGAACTCGGTTGATGGTGCAACCGATTGCACCAACCACCAACATGGTGCTGGCTGGCCCTCTAGCCAACACCCCCCCATACAACTCTTCAAGGGTCAAGAGCATACCTGAATTCACGAAAAACTTTGCCCGAGATTACCGGAGATCAGCCCACCCAGATCTTCGTGTAGTTGCTCCCAGAAGATGCACTCTAGCTTGCTCCACTTGACTCGTCGGAGCTCCAACCACTAGCACACCGGAGAGGGAGATGGACAGTGTCTGAATTTCGTGGGTGAGGGAGTGAGAGGGTAGGGATGGCTTCGGTTGAGGGGGTTTTGTTTGCAAATAACCCTCCAACTTCCATAGACTTCATGGCTATTCAAGTCACATTAAGGCATGCCAAAATGGCACCATTCAAAAGGCATCCAAAAGCCACGAAAATGCACATCCAAACCCTAATGCAACCCTTCCAATTCCATGCCACTTCAACACGGTTTTAGTCCAAAACTGACCCTACACTCACTCGGGCCCAAATTGAGTCGATCGAGTCAAACAATCGCGCACTCGTCCTATGTGTCGCACCCGATCGACCAACGAGAAATCTGATCAAATCTACTCAAACAAGCATGCCATAACAGAATTTGACATTCCAAGAAGTCAATTATGCATAACCGTGGAGAGTGGACTTATTATTATTATAGCAGGAGAGCGGGTCTTACAACCTACCCCCCATAAATAAATTTCATCCTCAAAATTTGCCACCCCTAACTCTTAACAAGTGCTCTGGATACAAACTCCATACATCATCCTCCCGACAAAAAAAACATGCAATAACAACAAAAACAAGGGGCACCGCAAAAACATTGCCAACAAGGGTCATAAGACAATGAAATACAAGTGTCATGATAGCCATAGATTCTAAGAACTAACCATTACAAATCACATGAATCCAACAACTAACAACCTATATACGTATGACCTAACAATAGCAAGCTAATCATGCATCATCATAATGTCTATTGACAACAAACTAATTAGGAAGGTCACACAAAATACAATCACTAAACATACATGAACATATAATATATTTATATCTATATGCACAAGGTGTATGAGAACAACAAATAAAACATGGAATTATTGACAAGATCTCCATGCGTTTATATATCTACATGCACATGATGTATGAGGATAGCAATTAAGTCGTGTAATCATAATAAGATCTCGATGGCTAAATATATATGGGCATGATGTATCTACGCAACCAATAAATCATGGTATCATAGTCATAATATCACAACACAAACTTACTTGCATGCACGACATGCACTCACGTTATCACACATAACAGAAGCAACAACAATTATAATAAATTAGGTATAGCACATGCCATAATAATGTAGATCATGGGAATCAAACATGCAACCAGTGGAAGCTATGGTCATGATGAGATGATTACACAACACTTCACTCTACTATAACGCAATCATGGGTTTAGAATTCATTGATGCATGAATCTAAGTATGTTTGGTAGATATATGAGACTATATGCATAATACAAGATCCCACGATGCAATCATGATAATACGAGTGATAGGCGTGGATGCATGAATGGATGGAAAATCACTTCTGATTCCAAAATTTTAGAGCATAGCATCATGCACATAGTTGAATTAAAATGTTCGGTTAGCCTTTACATGTAGTGCAATTTCCTGTTTCTAGCGATGATGTCATGCGTACAAGTATAGCTTCCTAACAATAATCTAAACATGAATATTCCCATAAAACTAGTAGCTAAATAATACATAGGCATGCAACATCTTAACAGCCACTTAGTTAGGAAAGAATCACATGTATTTAGCAACTAAAGATATATTAACATGTAGCACCTTCACAACAATTAAATTATGGGATAAAAATAAACAATAAAATTAGATCTCAAAGGATAATTATACAAGTATCCGATGTACCTAATTAGCAGAAAATGAAATTCAAACAATAGCATGTATTCAGTAGGAGAAAACACATCCATAACAAAAAAGGGTATCACAAAAGAGATACTACAAGCATTATATCATGCACGTTAGTTCTAGCAACACCCAACATGATCAGAAATGATATGAACATGCACAAGTATATAACAATAACATAAGGTAATGAAACATGCTTGTAATATCAATAGTCCAAACCGATTTATAATTTGATCTACATGCATGCATTCAGATTTGCTTGCTACTTATAAGCCATAGAATAACTTGCGTAAAACATGGATGAATTCTGATTTTGTTTTCATGTAAGAGCATAACAAGACATATTAGGGGAGGTATACGAAAATCAGATTATATATGTGATATGGCTACTGCTGGAACAAAATAAAACTAGATTAGCAATCATAGCAATGGAAACATAACAACCCTATCGATTGCATTATCATCTATCTGGAATTATGAAACTTATTCTCAGATGAGATGTCATGAATATATCTTAGGAAATCGTCAAATCAGAGCGTATACTTGTATTGGTCGTTAGTGGATTAAAATTCAGAATGAGTCATGCTGTATTATTAGACCTATTAGCTAGATCATGCATAGATATAAGGTCTGAAATAAGTGATGACTTATGAACTACTAACGTAACAAGTCATGAAATCATGCAAGATTGGGTGACCTAAAATAGTAACAATTCATGTAACTAATGTCTGGATAAAATTATAAATCCATACATGAATATAAGACCTAAATCAGCAAGCACCTCATGCAAGGAAATCTGGAGTCATTGCTAAGTCACACCTGGACCTAGGATCTGTGATGAGTAATGATTCATGCAAATATCACCTCAACAAAGTCATGAAATAATGAAGGAGCATGAGTTCTAAAATCAGCAACACCCGAGAAAAATCGCATGTTACAGCATGTTAAATTCATTAACAGATCAACGAAGAAATCATAATTTCAACCACAAGAGATGGTGGCAAATCACGCACAAAATGCATGCCAACACAACCCCGACTTGCTCCCCACAGCCCAGTCTCATCCCTTCTGGTTTCTTAATCAAACCAACAAGGAAAGTATGAAGCAAGGGTCGTGCTAGTGGGGGAAAAGCCCAACCAACCTCTGAAATTCGGATGGTGCTACACAGTCCACACTATCAGGTGGATCTTCACTTGTGCACTCCGAACATAAGATCGGCTAACCCAATGGTGCTGGAGTAAACTTCATCCAACACCCACTCTACATCCTCTTATGCTAAGGGGGAAGAAGCATACCTGATACTGGTGGAGAGGAGCCTTAGATTTTGCTAGAATCCCGCAGCAACTGCCTCCCATGCTTGCTAGCTAGTCGCCTCTTGCACTTGCACTTTTTGCTTGCTTGACTGGGTGGACTGGTTGGTGATCTCGACACCAAAATGGGGGAGGAGGCAAGGGAACTGATAAAGGTAGATAGGGCGGGGTGGTTTTGGTTTCCATGCACACAAGGAAATTCACAAGAAAGCAATTTAACCAAAGCAAAAACGATCTATCACTATCAGAATACCTACAGGGTTTGAGCAAGATGCCCCACTGGTGAGTCGTCAGATTCTGTACACTTTAGGGACCGACCTGCTCTGATACCAAGTTGTAACGCCCCCGATATCACGTGTACGCACACTGGGAAAGATTACAAGTGTCGTGATCAGAGACCTCCGCGACGACCGAAGGAGTTACAAAACACAGACCGAACAACGACTCGACAATACGTAGAGAGATCTTACATGGATAGACTAACATAAAACATAACTGAAAAGTTAGAGATTATCCATATAGGGTAACAAGGTCAAATACATTACATCGAGTTCAAAAGGGAAATACATCATAAATAATGCGGAAGCAAAAGATAAACAGAAGAATCTGGTCGACGTGTCCCTCGTGTACAGAATCTTCGACTACTCGTCCAGTCTACCCTGTAGGAATCTAAGTACCTGCAAGCACCGCATCAATATATGCGTGAGTTTTCTATAAAGAAAACCTAGTATGCCCCTGGCCCAGTCGGAGTTATATGGAAGAATGCATGCAATCTATCTAAGACAAAAGCATCCGAAAAAGAAACAGAAAAGCACATAATGCAACAGAAGGCTACGAATCCATAAGTCGTGCTGGTCGGGCGCACCCGAATCATTCCTCAATAGGAACCAGAACACCAGCGTCGCTGGTCAAAGGCGATCACTCGACAGTGACCCACCGCTCGGCACAAAGCGGTGCGCCGGATAAGTGTCCCAATTCGCGGCAAGTGACCTACATGGTGCCATCGCGAACTTGGGAATACCTACCCTGAGACAGAATGGCAGCGCTCCTGCCCAGGACTTATCTTACGCCTGGCCTCCCAACGTGAAGGTCTTATGCGAATGGCCTCTCTAGCTAGAGGACCCACTCGTGGCCCGTCGGCCCAAAAACAGAATGTGCCCAGAATTATTAATCAGATTAAATGCGATGCAAGCTACTTAAGCATCTAAAATCTAATGCATCTATAGTGTATGGAATGAGCTCAAGGAAAGGTACCCGGATACCCTCCTAACAGCCCCTAAACAAATCAAATCAGAACATCCCAATCAGGAATCAAATGAAACTCACAACAACAAGCAATCATAACCGGATCAGCAAATCAAGATAATAGATAATCGAGTCATCTACGGGTCATGATAAGGATGTTAAAATGTCTGATATCCTAAGGGTCATACATAGCCATATCATAACACATCATTTCAGTAACATATAGACTTGAGATACGCAATAGAATGATGCATTACAACTAGATATTTCAAAATCAAACTCCACAATAATCGGTAGCATGCATCCTTAATTTCAGAGTTTATATGCGATGATAACTGAAATCTCAGAGCACGATCAGAGTTGATATGAGTATGTATTACATGTATATTAGTCGGATAATCATGTTGGAACATGCATAAAATATCAGTAGATGATATAGATCTCTAAACTAGCATACATGCATGCAACGGGTTAATATGTTGCTTTAGAACATGACACGATCAACACATGATATGAAAGAGCCCGTTTACATTCATAAGTGCATGCATGACTACAACATCAGGAATACACACACATCAGATCATATAACCACATTATATCTTCTACTAAAACACAACAAGTCATATAAAGCTAAACACATTCAACACATAGAGCACGATAACTAACAAAAGACAAGCTAACAAGTTCAATCGCCTCAAACATATGCATGAGCCCTTGAACACTCCAACCAATGTGCTTAGTGTATCCCTCTCGGGCGGTCTATGGTGGGATAGGGTCATTAGAGATCCATCCAAGCAGCTCAGCCCAACAACCGAGCAAGCTGATGCACATGGTGCACTAACCGCATGGCTAGCCCATTCAAGCGCACGCTGCTCAGACCGAGCTAGCCCATCTAGATCCCCCTCACCCTTAGCATCCCTAGGTTTGTTCCACACATTTTCCTGACTTTTTCCACCATCTAGAAGAGCTGGACCAGCCAGCCGATCTAAACAAAGAATCAAAAGGGTTGAAGACAAATCCTAGTCGGATCTTGTGTGCACCAGCCACACCCAACCAGATCCGTGTCCACCCCAAAAGTCACCCCAGAACAAACCTCGTAACTCCTGGTTGGATTTAACCGGAACTCCGGTCCCACTGGCTGCCCCACAGCCAGCCCGATCTAGCGTATGCTCCATGCGCACGCTCACACAACTCTCCAATTCCACATAGTCAAATTCATAGAGAGAAATCCCAAATCCTCAAAGCTCTCATTTAGTGATCTTAAGGTCAAATCTCCACATTATTCATCACTCACACATTTAACAATTGTTGTGCTCAGTTAGAGAAGAGTGTGTCCCACTCATTGAGTTGTCAAAGCAAAGGCTTCGGTGAAATTCCGAAGAAGAAGCAAGGACTTCAGTGAAAACCCGAAGTGATCCTCTCGGATTGTGAGAGGTGGTGCCAAGCTCGGCGAGGGTTGTTCACGAGCTTGAAGAAGTGTAAAAGGCGTTGCTCCCGGCCCGGAACGGGGAGTGGTTTGTGAAGACGTAGGCGGAGCTCGCGGAGTCGAGCGGAGCTTGCAAGAGAGGACTAGGACCCGGGTGGGGTGCTGAACCTCTATAAAATCCCCGTGTGATTGTGGTTTGCTTATTCCTTCCCTACTTGCTTGTATTTGTTTTGAATTCCGCTGCATCATCTTTTGACTTGCAAGTAGAGTTTGTTTAGGATTATATTTGTTAATTAGCCTTGATTAGTGGACCCATAACCCACACGATCCTACATTTGGTACCAGAGCCTTGTGCGCTAAATTCTATACTTAATCGTATTTTTAGCATGGCTAGTACATCTAATCACGTAGATGGATTATGCACAACTTGACCTCCTTTGCTTAATGGGTCAAATTATGATTATTGGAAGAATAGGTTGAAGATTTTCCTGATTTCTAATGACCTTAAGTATTGGATGTTTCTTCAAAATCCATACACACCCCCAAATGAAGATGAATTAGATTCACTTACAAGACCAAAAATGAAAGAAATCGAAATGAATTCGAAAATCATGAACATCTTGTATTGTGGCCTTAATGAGGGTGAATATAATAGGATTAGAGGGTGTGTTAGTGCATATGAAATTTGGCATAGACTACAAATGCATCACGAGGGGGATTGCAAAACTAAGGAAACCCGCATTAGTCTCCTCATGCATAAATATGAAATGTTTTCTATTCAAATCGGTGAAAACATAAGCGAAATGAACACTCGCTTCACCGATATCACTAACTCTCTTTTGGTTCTTGGAATAAGATTAAATGAAGGAGAAATGACAAGGAAATTCCTCCGGTCACTAAGTCACAATTGGGAAGATAAGGTGGTTGCAATTGAAGAAGCACACGATCTTTCCCAACTCAAGATGGAGGAATTAATTGGAAACTTGATGGCGTATGAACTCCAAATCAACCATCGAAAGGAGAAGGAAGCATCCAAGAACAAATTCACCTTGGGATTACATACAAATATTGACCAACCAAGGAGGAGTGTAGAAGATGAGGACATTGAAGTCCTTGCAAAAGACTTCTTTAAGTACCTCAAGAAGGATAAGGGAGAAAAGAATGAAAGAAGAGGTAGAAGAAGTGAAAAGAGAGAAAAAGAAAAGGAGAAGGGGGAGAGTGAAAATGAGAGAAAAGAAGGGGAGAAGAAAAAGGAGAGAAGGGAGTGGAGAAGAGAAAAGGAGAAGAGCAAGAGAAGAGAAAGGAAGGTGGAAGCACACAAGGCTACATGGGATGATTCATCATCACCATCATCATCGTCGTCTTCCTTGCAAAGTCGAAGAGAGGTGGCTCACTCATGCTTCATGGCCATTGAAGATGATCAAAGTGAGGTAGAATCTATCTCTTGCTCTAATATTTCATGGTCAACTAAGTCATATTGTAGTGATAGCTCACATTCTAGTGTTAATGAAGAAACTTATACACATGATGAGCTTCAAAATGCATTTCATGACTTAGTTAAACAATATGAGATCATTTGTGATAAAAACAAAACTGCTAGAAAGTTAATCAAAGATCTCCAAAGCCAAATTGAAACATGCATGAATGAGAAGAATGAGGTGATTGCTAAATTTGAAAAGAATGCATCAAATATTGATAAATTAAGAGCAACACCCATAGATTGTGATCAACTAAATCTTCAAGCTTGTAATTTGCAATTAAGAAAAGATTTAGAAAGATTCACAAATGGAACTCATATGCTCAACATGTTATTAGGTAGTGAAAGGCAATCCTTGCAAAAACATGGTTTAAGTTACAATTCAAAATTGAAAAATCATGTATCTCAAACTACACTAAATGACTAGGACCCGGGTGGGGTGCCGAACCTCTATAAAATCCCCATGTGATTGGGGTTTGCTTATTCCTTCCCTACTTGCTTGTATTTGTTTTGAATTCCGCTGCATCATCTTTTGACTCGCAAGTAGAGTTTGTTTAGCATTATATTTGTTAATTAGCCTTGATTAGTGGACCCATAACCCACACGATCCTATATTTTTTTCCTTTTTTTTCTTTCTTTGGAGCAGTTTATTGGTTGGTGTTTTATTCTCCCAGGGTCAGGTTTCGTGCATCATTGCCTATGAGGACTTACACTATTACGTACACCTTCCCCCAAATCTCCACATAGGGCGATCCCTACCACCCGTGTAACGGGAGTTCGGTCGGTGCATCCCAAGTCAGATGACTCGAAAGCACCAGGCACAAAGTCCCTCAGACCTACTTTCCTGAGGAGGGGAACACTGCGCAGCATCGCAGAAATATGGATGTCTATAATGCATGGAAAAAGAAAGACCGTATTGCTCGCATTACAATTCTTAGTTCAATGCGAGATGATCTGTTACTGCGGTTCGAAAAATTGCGAACTGCAAAGGCCTTGTGGGAAGTTGTGAAGTTTCAGTATGGAGTGACCTCCATCACAAGGGCCCGCCAGCTTGGGCTCATGTTTTATGGGTATAAAATGCGCCAAGGTCACACGATGAGGCAGTATATTACCGCAATGTCAAACATGATAAGCGAGCTGAGCGTTGCCGGTCGTGCTAAGACCAATGAGGAGGAAGTGTCTGCCCTCATCAGATCATTGCCTTCGAAGAGTTGGGAGCATATGAAGGTCCATCTGACTCATGCTGATGACATCAGGACATTTGACCAGGCCGCAAAACACCTAGAGCTGGAGGAGGACTGCATGCTTACGGAAGCCCCTCTAACTGAAGTGTTTGCTGCTGAAGCTGGCGCTCCTTGGAGGAGTGCAGGTTTTAAGCGCAAAAGTGATAGAGCTCAGGGTTTTAAAGGCAAGAAGGGTGCAAATAAAAACAAAACAGAAAACAAAGCTGGAAAGAAACGACCTCGAGGATCCAGAGGTGGGAAAGATAAGTCTAATGTGACTTGTTTTGACTGCCAAAAGACTGAACATTTTGCTCGTGAGTGCACTGAGCAAAAGGTAATTACTGTGTGTAATCCCTTGAATTGTAACGTGACTAGTTATGTGATGCTCACTGATCACTCTCCTGTGTGGATTGTGGATTCAAGTGCCACAGACCACGTAACAAAGGATCGTTCTGCCTTCGTGGAATATCTCCGTGTTCCAAGTGGGAGGCGAATAAACATGGCGAACAACACTAGCTGAAGTTCTTAGAGTTGGCACATGCAAAGTGGCTTTGCCAAGTGGCCGGATCCTATTACTTCACAACGTGTTGTATGCACCAGCTATACGGTGAAATATTATTTCTGTTGTTGTTTTGATGAGACATGGTTTTAAAGTTGTTTTTTAGAACAATGATATGGGTTTATACCTTACTAACATTTATTATGGACGTGCCTTTCTTTCAGACGGTTTTATTGTGTTGGACGCAATTTAAGATTTCAATCATAACACTAGTGCCTTTATGAGTCAAAGTTCCATGAATAATGATTCAGTTATGCGGCATGCTAGACTAGGTCATATTGGTGTTGACCAGATGAACAAGTTGGCAAAGGAGGGGGTATTAGGAGAATGCTCCAAATTTGAATTGCCGACCTGTGAATCTTGTCTAGCTGGAAAGGCAACTAGAAAACCATTCGGAAAAGCCATTAGGACTACTTCTCCTTTACAACTAATTCACTCGGATATTTGTGGACCTTTGAATGTGCGTATCAGACATGGACAAAATTACTTCATCACATTTATTGATGACTACACTAGATATGGTCATATTTATCTTATTTCTCACAAGTCAGAAGCTCTAGGATGCTTTAAGAAATTCATGAGCTTGGTAGAGAATCAATTGGATAATAAGATAAAAACTCTCAGAACGGACAAAGGTGGGGAGTATCTCTCTATAATGTTCAAGGAGTTATGTGATGATAAGGGGATATCTAGACAACACACTATGCCTTATACTCCTCAGCAAAATGGTGTTGCCGAGAGAAGGAATAGAACGTTGCTAGACATGGTTAGATCCATGATGGCGCATGCGAGCTTGCCAATTTCGTTTTGGGGAGATGCTCTAATGACTGCTGCATATATCCTCAATAGAGTTCCAACAAAATCGGTTCCCACAACTCCATATGCGTTATGGACAGGACGGAAGCCTGATTTTAGTCTGCGGCATCCTTGGGGATGCGCAGCATACATTCATTCTACTAGTCACCGATATGGAAAACTAGGACCTAGAGGGAAAAAGTGTATCTTTGTAAAATACAGTAATCTCTCCAAAGGTTATGTTTTTATCTGGTTAGACGAGAATGAAAGAAGGACGAAACTGGAGTCTAGGGATGCCACATTCTTGGAAAATGTTTTTCGAACTCTTGCTGGAGCTATCAAATAGTCAGTGGACTTCTTTGAACAGCAAGATAAGGACATTGCCACTCCACGGGATCAGGATCTGGAAGTTGAACATGAGGTTCCACCAGTCAATCCTAGTGGGAGCAGCAATGCTGAGGATCTGATAGCTCTCACGGAGGATGAGCCATTAGATACCTATCTGCGTCGAAGTAAACGCGGGATCATTCCTCGTAGGCAGTTTCGCTTAGAGGAAGAGGCCCTCATGATAGCTCAAGAAGAAATTGATTATGAATCATCTGGGATGACAATAAATGATGAGCAAGAACCAGAGACCTTGAAAGAGGCTTTGGAAGGTCCAAATATGAAAGAGTGGTTAGAAGCTATAAAGGAAGAGTTGGAGTCGATGAAAGTTAATCGAGTCTGGGACTTGGTCGACTTACCGCCGAACCGAAAGGCCATTGGGGCCAAGTGGATCCTCAAGATTAAGAGGAAGGCGGATGGATCTATTGATAGATTCAAGGCTTGACTGGTAGCTAAAGGCTACACCCAAAGAGAAGGTGTGGATTTTGAGGAAACTTTTTCACCCGTGGTTAGGTTTGCCTCCATCCGCCTTCTACTAGCTATTGTAGCTCAGATGGACTTAGAACTTTACCAAATGGATGTAAAGAATGCTTTTCTCAATGGAGAACTTGAGGAGGAGATCTATATGGATCAACCTCAAGGTTTTGAAGTCAAAGGACAAGAACGCAAAGTGTGCAAGCTCAATAAGTCCTTGTATGGCTTAAAACAAGCGTCTAGACAGTGGAACATTCACTTCCATCAAGCTATATCAGAGAATGTGTTCTCTATGCTTGATAAAGATCACTATGTCTACGTAAACAGATCCAATGGTAAATTTGTCATTTTGACCTTGTATGTTGATGACATACTCATGACTGGCAATAGCAAAGAGTTGCTGAAATCCACTGAAGAATTGTTGTCCTCCACGTTTGATATGAAGGACATAGGTGAAGCTAGCTACGTCCTTGGTATCAAGATAGTTAGAAATAGGTCCAAGAGACTTCTGGGATTGTCTCAAGAGACTTATATTAACAACATCTTGAAGAAATACCATATGGACAAATGCAAACCAATCGACACTCCTGTTGAGAAGGGTTTGCACTTGAGCCTTGATAAGCATCCTGAGACTCCTGAAGAGAAGGCTAAAATGAGCAAGGTTCCATACTCAAATGTTGTGGGAAGCCTTATGTACGCTATAATGTGTACTAGGCCAGACATTTGTTATGTTGTGGGCATGGTGAGTCGATGTCAGTCTAGCCCAAGCATGGAGCACTGGAAGGCAGTCAAGAGAATCATGAGATACCTTAGAGGAACGAGTAACTACATGTTGTGTTACCAAGCATCAAATCTCCGCCTGATTGGCTATAGTGACGCCGATTGGGCTGGAGACATTGATGAAAGGGAGTCTACCTCTGGTTATGCTTTCTTGTTGGCTAATGGGGCCATCTCATGGTCCACAATAAGCAAACCTGTATAGCCCTGTCGACTATGGAAGCAGAGTATGTTGCATGCTCTGCAGCAGTACAGGAGGCAGTTTGGTTGAGGAGGTTCTTACAACATACTAGGCTAGTAGAGACATCGGATGAGCCTGTTGTTGTTTATTGTGACAACATGACTGCCCTTTGTTATGTGAAAGACCCCAAATATCATGGAAAGACCAAATATATACATGTAAGGTATCATTTTGTGAAGGACATCATAGCGAGAAAGGAAGTTGTGTTAAGACATTTGTCTACTAGTCTTATGGTAGCTGACCCTCTTACTAAGGCTATAGCTAAGGACTCGTTTGTGTCCCATGTGAAGTCCTTAGGCTTACGCAGACTTTGATGCATTGACATATCTAACTTCCTTTTATGCGTGATTGTGTTTTCCTTTCGACTATATCTGTTTGGTTGATGTAGTTGTTCTAGCATAATATATTATTCTGTCAAAAGAATGCTCACTCACATGAGCATTCGCCTCTGGCGCTTTTGATAGCGAGCAGAGATGAGACTGATCACGAGGAGATCTTGTATGATAGATCCAGAGCAGTTCATGATAGGACAGTCGCCTTGATTAGGAATCAAGATGAGATCCTTTATGTTGGTGAGGATTGACATGAATGCTCCCACGATTCATGTGACTTATAGAAGCCAAGTGTGAGCATCACATGTGGCGCCAGGTGGCACCTGTATGGTGTTAAGGTGACATTGATGAAGCTCGAGTCAGGCGCAAAGGGGGTGCGACTGGACTAAGACTTGTATGGTGTAGAGAGACAGACATACTGTTGTGTACAGTATGATCCACCATAACATGTTTGTCATACAACATGTGCTGAGCGACCATTAGGAAGTGAAAGGATGGATCCCTGCTCCTTTACGGTGTGAGTCCAAGACTTGATTGTCATTAGTTGCCAACAGTGACCTTCAACGACACCATGAAGCAAGGAGTTGATGTGGCTATGATGAGAATTAAATTTATACCGCAAGTGCACGACGTCAATGAAGACGTGGCAAGTACGGGTCGAACACAAGGAGGGAGAGATATTGTTATTTTTGTGATTTTCGAATTAAGGAAGAAAGAGAGAGAAATATGTTTGGTTTGAGATTTTTGGTTTTTAGTTATCTAAAGCAAGAACAACAAAAACTAAAAAGAAAATAAAGCAAAGATGGATGAGAGTCCAGCAAGGGGAGGTTTAGATGTCGGGTTTTGTTTAGAGAAATCTGAAACTTATAATAAATCACATTAGTTATAAAGCATTACATGACAAATGCTTCAACATAAACTCAAGTAATCAAAATATACTAACACGAAATTAAAATAATAACATCATTCTTCTTCTCATCACCCTAAATCCGTCACCCCCACCCTTTCGAGAGAGTTAGAAACTCATGGATTGAGGGAAGGAGAAGGGGTCCCAGAGAAACTACAAAAGAAAACTAAAAAAACACAAAATAAAAGAACATAATTTTATTGCTAAAGAGAAGAACTATAAACAAGATAAGCCTCTTCACAACATCGTTTTGGGGCTATTTATAGCCGATACAAAGGACCCAAGTATAAAAGTGGAAAGCACACGCGTCAATACACAACTGGACAAGATCCAGGGCCACAAATCGCAAGGGGTGCGGCATTTCCGCCGCATATTACATGTAAGGTGCGGCGATTTTGCCGCATTTTGTGCTCTGATTGGATCCGGATTTTTCCTGTGTGTTTAAGGTATGATTTAAATGTCCTTTACGCGCCTGGATTGATTTCTTTCCTTTCTTTTGAGCTCCGACTTAATTTATTCATATATTTGGAGATCCAAATTGATTTTTCTTTAGAACATCTCCAAAATAATATTTTGGTACTTTAATTTGCAGTCGGGTCCTCGGTTTTTTGCAATTAAGTCTCTGGCCTTTTTGTAATTAGGTCTTTGAATGCTTTTATGCTTGGATGGACTTCCATTTCAATCCCGATAATCTTGACTTGGTCTTTATGATAGAAATGAGTCTTTTGCACGCGTTTATGCTCGAGATATGGGTAATTTGCATTCAGGTCCCTGTATTCTGTAAATAAGACTAAACACATACCTTAGTAGCATTTATTGATATAAAATTAATCTAAATGAAAGACATATGATGCAATGTATGTTATGCATCAAATACCCCCACACCTAGATTTTGCTAGTCCCTAGGAAAACATAATATAAGAAAATGAAAACAGGGAAATCCTAACTCACTTTCGTAGGAATTACGGTTGGACTTAGCATGTGCAACAAACCTTTAAACCCCTGAGTTTCCTTAGAGGACGAGTTGTGTCTCGTGGGGGTTTTCAGTTGACACACCCACAAAGTCTTAATTCAACATTTCATTATTAACTCTCAATATCTCCACCTCAACCTTATACATCTCACTTAGAATTCTTGCATGCTCGTTATATAAATCTAACTCATAAAAATTCTGACTTGGTCTTTGTTCCTCCAACATTCACACCACTAACCCTTCTACACATGTTATCACTTAAATTATTTTGCACGCCTCCTCTGGTGGTGAAGTATCATTCGGATCAACCATGGAATGAATCATTCTTTTAACTTTGGGCCTTGAGTATCTTAAAGTATATATCTTTTTTTTCTTTTTCCGTGATTCAACACATTTGCTTTTTTCTGACACTTTTACCCTTTTTGCATTCGTATAGCGAGTTTGGTTGATAATCCTGAGCTGGCAGACTCAAGTTACCGGGTTTCAAGATACCCCTACGGACTAGTGACTCGAAGGCTTGGGCTTTGTAATCATTTTGCAAAATGTGCTTTCCTCACTTTATTCCTTTATTTTTTTACTTTTATTATCCTCAAGGCTTAATTGATATTAGAAGTCCACACTTCCCGGTATATTTTACTCAACCTCTGTGTTTTATCAACCACTTCAAAGATTTGATTCATCCAATTTAAGTGCATACATGTCTTAAAGGGTAATGGGTTATTTCTTTGGAACTTAGATTTGTGACATAGTTTCTACAAGCAGAACTATATAATAAGGAACAAAAACTCAATGCAATTTGTACACGGGTTTTGGCAGTTCAATCTTAAGCTATGTCATGGAGCATTGAATATTTTTTTTAAACAACCAGAATATATAGATAGATAAACCCCCCCCCCCCCCCCCACACACCTAAATCATGCATTGTCCTCAATGAATGTGAGCGAGATACTACAAGGATTTATGCATGAAAAAGGAAAGATCTCACCAACATGAAGTACAAAGGAAAGTTCAAGGCTATGTTGAAAAACCCGAATTCCCTCAGAACCTGTGAGATGCTAAAGAAGGGATACAAATACGTGAAAGAAATAAGGCCCAAATATTCAAGGGTTGGAGCCCACACAAATGATGCTCACTAAAGGAGTCTTTTATTGTACTTTTCTTTTTATTTTCTTTTTTTAAAAATATAATTATGTACAAATATAAGTTCCCATCTTCATTTGTCAAAGGACATCAAATGTGAACCTCAAAAGTGGGTCAATGCACTTGGAAAGGGAACATGACACCACGCGGGGCCAGAATACGCATACGTGGCCCCCTTCACAAAGAGCACCTGATGAAATTAGAGGTTCATGAATTGGACGCAAAGGCGTCTCATTCAAAGGATCAAACTGAAAGAGCTTGAACCTCTCGAGAGATTGGGAAATAAGGGGGCAACGGAAGAAGAGTTTCTCCTGTTGCGGTACTGAAGTTATGATCGTCAATCCAAACTCTCCAACCAACTGGCTGGTGCGTCGGAGCGAGGTCAAGAGCCTTGTTAGGCAAGTCCGACTCACCAGGCGAACAAAAAATTGGTCTCATACCCAAGGTATCCTCCAAGGAGCTCCTAATACCCTCATAGGCTATGTAGTTGTTTGATGTTCCACCATTTCCAAGATGATCAGGAACAATGGTGAGAGGCAGACTCTCATCAGGTTGTTTGAAATTGAGGGTACTAGGGAGATCTTGCTCCACCAGAGGAGAGTCCTTAAGAGGCACAACATGAAGATCATGTGTCTCAAGTGCCACGGGACAAGAAGATAAGGCACAATCCTGTGCCGACTCATGATGAAATTGGTCCATGTTTTTCTCAATGTGAATCGAATCCTCCACTAAGTGATCGTGAATTGAAACCCCAAGTCCCTCAGACTGACTAGGAGTTTGACTTTGAAAGATTGTGCTTTGAATTTGTGGATGTGGTGGTGGTTTGATATCAAAAGATGAATCCTCATGTTGACAAGAAAAGTTACTCTCCTTACGTTCACGTAATTGCTGCGACATTTCACTCAATTGCAGTACCATATTTTGTATGGACTGTTGAGTGGTTTTCATGAACGTAAGGAAAGTTTGTTCCAAGGAATCAGGTATGCGGTCAACTATGAGGTTCAAGTCAGAGCTTGGGAAATTTTGAGGTTGGGTGTTGATGGGCTGAGAATGGGTCCAATGATTTGAAGTGGGGTGTGGGTAGAATTCTGGGTATTTGGGAGGAGGATACTGGGGTGAAAATGAAGTATAAGAATTTGGATATGAATTGTCTCCCCACGAATCCATCACTCTCGGGTTGTACGCTGTTGAACGTTTTATATTTCTACCGCAAGTGCACGGCCGCGATGAAGCGGTGGCAAGTACGGGTCGTCCTCAGGGAGGTGAGCTCGCTCTTGCTTATCAGAAATCAAGTGGCAAAGAAAGATGGAAGAAAGTTGTTTATGCTAATCTAAACTATGCTAACACGAAGAAGCAAATGCGAAGGAAACAAAACAAACGAATACTTCCACTAAGCTAGAGAAACTTGATACTATGCAGGAATCAATAAGAGAGAGAGACCCCTTAGGGGGTGGAGTGACTACACATACACAATAAGGAGGCAAGAATATCTTCCTATAGGAATAAGTGGAGGTAGTGTTTGCATGTATGGGAGGTGTCTACTTATCATGGCAAAACCCATAAATTAAATCACTATCCTACTTTGATTAACATTCATAAACACAAGCTGGTTATTCAAGAAACTAAACAAGCATGGGAGGTGTCTTAAAACTTGTGGCAAAACCCATCTAGTGAAGTGTTCTATTCTAACAAGCAAGCATGCATTCATATTAATCAACACATTTCAAAATAAACATCCCCATTTCCTTAATTGCATATATATGATAATCATCTCCCCCCCAAAAGGGGAGTGGTTTTACTCACTACACATTACCATAAATAGCATAAGAACGCTCTAATACACACACCAGAAAAAGCAAAGCGGATTCGGATCCACCTGGACCGCCAATTAGCGGTTCTAGACCGCCAATTGGCGGTCTACAGGGTCCGGATTCGTCTGGGCTTTCTTGGAGGCTTTCCTGGATGGGATTCTTGGTCTTTGATGCGGTTACTTGACTTGTTGGAGCTCCGACCCGAATCGAATTAGTAAAATACTACCCATGATGGTGTGGAGTATTCTGTTTTGCTCTTAGGTCCTTCTGTCTTGCAATCAGGTCCTTCTTCCTTGCATCTTGGTCCCCAGATCTCACAATTCAGTCCTTTTTCACAGCTTTTGGGTCCTTTTATGCTTCATCTCTTCAAACCTATTTATTCCTGAAAACTAAACATAAAACTCGTGACATAGCATTATTTAGGTGAAAGATAATGGATATAAGATACAAATATAAGCATGAAATGATGTCAATCAAATACCCCCACACCTAAGTTTTGCTAGTCCCGAGCAAAACAAAGAAAGAGAAAAGCATACGAAAAACAAGAAATCCTAACTCACTTTCGTAGGAATCACGGTTGCACTTAGCACGTGCAACAAGCCGTTAAACCTCCTTGTCGCCAAGGAGGAAGAGTGTTGTCTCCTGAGGGTTTTCAGCGGATATACCCACAAAATCCGAACAAGATGCATTAATCAATCTAGCTACACGATTCGTTGGACTTATTTTGTCGATCATGGGATGCGGTAATACTACGGGTCGACTCTATATATGTAATCGGTCCACACACCTAGACTAATGAGTTATTCGTAAGAGTTAGTTAAGGACTTAAGTGAAAGACATGGGCAACCTTAACTTCTGAAAGTGAGACAATGTGTAAAGTCCATTTTGGTTCTTATTGACTCTCTTTTTTTCCTTTTTTTTATTTATCTTCTTTTAGAGCATTTTATTGGTTGGTGTTTGATTCTCCCAGGGTCAGGTTTTGTTCATCATTGCCTATGAGGACTTACACTATCACGGACACCTTCCCCCAAATCTCCACATAGGGCGATCCCTACCACCCGTGTAACGGGAGTTCGGTCGGTGCATCCCAAGTCAGATGACTCGAAAGCACCAGGCACAAAGTCCCCTCAGACCTACTTTCCCGAGTGATAGGAGCCGTGCGAGAAGAGAGAACACCACTTATTTATTTATCTACATGGGAACCAAAACCCCTACACTTAAGTTTCACAAAAAGAGATTAAGGGCCATTGACTACGACAAACTTCCTTATACTAACAGACACGAATTATTTGACTCACTAGGTTCAGGGTGGACTTCTTTAAATGTTTGAGTACTGAAACCCTATGATTACACGCCCCCCGAGGGACAACCGGGGTGCATCCTAACGACTCGATAAGATCTAAAGCCAGTAAACTAGAAATCCTAATGCATCAAGTTCAAGACAATTTTGGGAGCTTTCTTTTTATTTTGCCTCTCAACGGTTTTGCACATGCTAAACACACGCAAAACCCACAAACATATTTTCTTTCGCAAACACATGAAGATTTTGAAAGAAATGTGAAAATTTTAAAGCACTAGGCAAGCAAAAGAAGACAAGTCACCCAAGGATCATGGCAAGCAGATATATAGATATTAAATGCGGCACACTAACATGACCCTAACAATGCACACAAAAGAAAACAACAAAAAAAGCAACAAAAAAGACACAAACTATGTACAAACGTGAAAACACCCCCCCACACCTAATCCATGCATTGTCCTCAATGTATGGCAAAATGGTGCCAATGCATGGATAGGGTGTACTGGACTAAGGACGACGGCCAGAAGTGCCTGAAGAGGCACCTCTCTCAAGAGCCGACAACTTCCTATAGATCTTCCGGTTTTGGTTGGCTAAGATAACGTTCTGCTGCTCGACCGCCATCTCAGAAATGTCGGTGTTAAATAGCATTCCTGAGCTCACAGACGAGCTTGAGGAACTGGCTCTAACATCCTCCTCCAAATAGTCAGGCACCCATGCCTCAGGAAGGCAATGGCGAAATGACGGGGTCATCTTCGCTACCTCGAGGTCGGTGCCTTGGCACCTCAGCATGTGCTCAAATCATGGGGTGTCCAACATGCAACACAATTTGGTAACCAGAGTCAGCAAACAGTGTATATCTTTCAGCCTGGCGTTCACTAAAACGTTGAACAATGTTCGACAAATGCAGTGTGGTGAACCGTCCATTAGACTATACACGATTCGCAAACTAGGTGTGAAAAATGTGGAGGTCCGCTCTTGGCCCAACACATTTCTACACACCCACCTGGCTACAATGTGCACATTGGAGTAAATGTGCGCATTAGGTACTCCCCCATGTGATGATACAGGCTGCCCACGCCCAAGCATAGATCGATAAAAATTGATATCGTGGGTGGGCGCGAGCTCATCAACCAAGGGGATCCCAGTCGCGTCGGAGATCAGCTGGGGTGTCACGGTGTGTTTCACCCCTCTGAGAGTGATACTAAACTCGAGTGGACCGGTCTGGTCACGCTCGAGTTTAGTAAAGAATTCATGTACGAGAGGCTCTACGTACATGGATTCATCGCCCTCATACAATAAATGGTACCACCCTTTAGCTACGATTCGATCGTAGAAGGGTTCTCCGAATTCACGAATCAGGAAGGCAAAATTGAGTTCTGGAATTAAATGATGGCTGGCCATACCTGAACCTACCTTGGCGAGCTTTAGCGGCGAGGCACACGACGGCGAGGACGAACACGGAACGAGCGGAGAGAAGGCCACCGTACGCCGACTCCAGCAGAAAAACAAATGCCAAACCACACACCCAACAGAGAACCCAGAATAACACACGCAGACGAAGAAAAATGGCAACAGAGCAAAACGGACCGCTGATTAGCGGTTCCAAACCGCTAATTAGCGGTCTGTTCTTTGAATCTGGCGTCGAAATTTGGGTGGACGGGAGATCGCAAATAGAAACGCATTTTCGTCTGCTGGAAAAACGCGTAGAGAAAGGGGAACACGCGTTATTAACAAGGCAAAGGCAAAATATCACATAGGCCTTCCAATTTTTTGTTTTTTTGTTTTTTTTTCACAACAAAACACTGATATGTACAAACAAATGGATGGATGGATCACATCAAGTGACCACATCCGTGGGGAGTTCGTGCAAAGGCACGACTTCCACCTCGACCTCTGTCGTGGTCCCTTCGAAGTATGGTTTGAGGCGTTGTCCATTAACTTTGAACACGTCCCCATTCCTAGGATTTTGAATCTCAACCGCCCCATGAGGGGAGACGGTTAAAACAATGAAGGGACCTGACCAACGGCTCCGCAGTTTCCCCGAAAACAAGTGGAGGCGAGAATTATACAACAAGACCTTTTGTCCCACCTCGAAGGTTTTGATTCGCACCAAGCGATCGTGGAAAATTTTAGTGCGGGACTTGCAAATCTTGGCATTCTCATAAGCTTCATTTCTCAACTCCTCCAACTCGTTGAGGTCTAACTTGCGATTCGCACCGGAAACATCAAGACTCATGTTAAGATGTTTGATTGCCCATAATGCCCGGTGCTCAAGTTCTACCGGAAGATGGCAAGCTTTGCCATAAACTAGCCGGTAGGGGGACATGCCAAGGTCGGTCTTAAATGCATTGCGGAAAGCCCACAATGCATCATTAAGCTTGACTGACCAATCTTTCCTTGAAGCACTAACCGTTTTCTCAAGAATTTGCTTGAGTTGACGGTTGGAAATTTCCACCTGGCCACAGGTTTGAGGATGATAAGGTGTGGCCAACTTGTGCGTGATGGAGTATTTCCTCAGCACTGCCTCAAGGGATCGGTTCACAAAGTGTGTCCCCCAATCACTTATGATACAACGAGGTGTCCCAAACCTCGCGAAGATGTGTTCTTTAAGAAATTTGATCACAAACTTGCGATCGTTAGTGCGAGTGGGGATTGCTTCAACTCACTTTGACACATAATCGACCGCCACCAGGATGTAAGTGTGACCATGGGACATGGGGAAAGGACCCATGAAGTCAATTCCCCAAACATCAAAGATGTTAACCACTAAGATGGGATTGAGTGGCATCATATCTCGTCTACCAATGCGGCCCACACGTTGGCACCTATTGCATGCTTTGAAAAATGCAAAAGCGTCTTGGAAAAACGTGGGCCAGTAAAAACCACATTGGAGTACTTTGGCAGCTGTTTTCTTGGCAACGAAGTGCCCACCACATGCCTCCTTATGGCATAAGGACAAGACACTCTGAATCTCGTCGTCAGGAATGCACCTCCTTATGATTTGATCAACACAATACTTAAATAAGTATGGATCATCCCAATAGAAGTGCTTGACTAACGACTTGAACTTCACTGTCTCACTGTGTCTCCAATGAGCCGGCACCTCCCCGGTTGCTAAATAGTTCACAATGTCAGCGAACCAGGGAGGTGAGGCTATTGCCATCAGGTTCTCATCAGGAAAAAAACTCGTTCACCGGTGGATCCGGTGAAAGATTAATGGGGATGCGAGATAGGTGATCAGCCACGAGATTCTCGCATCCCTTCTTGTCCCGTATTTCAAGGTCGAATTCTTGTAACAACAAGATCCAACGCAGGAGACGGGGTTTCGCATCCTTTTTAGACAAAAGGTAGCGAAGAGCTGAGTGATCAGTGTAGATGACGACATGCGACCCTATGAGGTACTGACGAAAATTTTCCAACGCAAATATGATCGCGAGGAACTCTTTCTCAGTAACGGAGTAGTTGAGTTGGGCGTCATTGAGAGTACGACTTGCATAATAGATCACATGAGACAATTTGTCGACTTTCTGACCCAAAACCGCTCCTATCGCGTAATCAGAAGCATCACACATCAGCTCGAACGGTAGAGTCCACACCGGTGCCTTAATAATAGGAGCGGAGGTCAACTCACGCTTCAGAAACTCAAAAGCAGTCAGGCACTCGGGTGTGAACTGAAAGGAGGTTCCTTTAGCAAGCAAGCTCGTCAAAGGACGAGCTATCTTGCTGAAATCCTTAATGAATCGTCGGTAAAAACCGTCGTGTCCAAGGAATGAACGGATTTCTTTTACCGAGGTGGGTGGCGGAAGCTTAGAAATAACCTCAATCTTTGCCCTATCCACCTCGACACCATCACAAGATACCACGTGACCCAACACGATGCCTTTTGTGACCATGAAATGACACTTTTCCCAATTAAGGGCTAAGTTCGTTTCCGAACACCTTTTGAGAACAAGGCTCAAGTGGTGCAAGCACTCATCAAAGGAGGTGCCATGAACCGAGAAATCATCCATGAAGATCTCAAGGAAGTTCTCGACGATATCGGAAAAGATACTTAACATGCAACGTTGGAATGTTGCAGGTGCATTGCATAGCCCAAAAGGCATCCGTCTATAGGCAAACGTCCCAAAAGGACAAGTGAACGTGGTTTTCTCCTGGTCTTCGGGGGCGACTGGGATTTGATTGTACCCCGAATAACCATCAAGGAAACAGTAATAGGCGTGCCCGGCGAGTCTCTCCAACATCTGGTCGATGAAAGGTAGAGGGAAGTGGTCCTTACGCGTGACCACGTTCAACTTCCTAGTCAATACAAACTCGCCACCCAGTTTGAAGTCGTGTGGGTACAAGCTCATTGTTGTCATTCTGGACAACGGTGATACCCGACTTCTTGGGCACAACCTGGACAGGACTTACCGAAGTACTGTCCGAAATGGGAAAAATGATGCCATGATCTAAACACTTGATGATCTCTTTCTTAACTACTTCTATCATGGCTGGATTTAAACCCCTATGTGGGTCGCGACGTAGTCGTGCCTCATCCTCCATAAAGATGTGGTGCTGCACGACGTCGGGACTTATCCCTTTGACGTCCCTCAAGGACCACCCAATGGCTGATTTGTGCTCCTTTAGGACATGAATCAACCGTTCTTCCTGATCACCAGTCAACGTCGATGAAATAATCACCGGAAATGACCTATCGGGACCAAGGAAAACGTGTTTCAATTCCTTGGGGAGTTCTTTGAGCTCAGGTGTGGGTGGCTCCTCCAGGCGAGGCGTGATATCTAGCTCAAGATGTAAGATAGGAGGAGCTCGCATGTACTGAACAACATGCACATCATTGCTCAACTCACCCCCGTCCTCTTCATGATCAGACTCATCCATGAAGTAATCATTTAAATTCTCATGAATCAGGGGGTACTCTTCTTCCAATTCTTCTTCCAAGTCCCGGATAAGATTGACTTCCATGGGGTCCTCGGAAGATGCCGGCTGCCTAGCCATATTGAACACATGGAATGTCGCGGTCAAGTTCCCGAACGACAATTTCATGGGTCCAGTACGACAATTGATCAAGGCATTTGACATCGCCAAAAAGGTCTACCCAAAATCAATGGAATCTGAGAGTGGGTAGTCTTAATTGGTTCGGTCTCAAGGACGGCAAAATCAACAGGAAATATGAAATCACCGACCTTGATTAGGACATCTTCAATGAACCCCAACGGGACTTTGATCGAACGATCAACCAACTGCAAAGTTGTTTTCGTAGGCTTGAGAGTGCCTAGGCTTAATCGTTGATACACAGAAGCAGGTAAGAGGTTAAACGACGACCCTAGATCTAGCAAAACATTGTTAATGCGAGAGTCCCCAATGATACATGAAATTGTTGGACTGCCCGGGTCCTTCAATTTTATGTATGTTGGGTTCGAGATGATCAAACTCACATTAGCCGCCAAAAAGGCTTTGCTAGGGACATTGGTTTTCCTCTTAGTTGTACAGAGATCCTTCAGGAATTTTGCATATGGAGGTATTTGTTGAATCATGTCTAACAAAGGAATGTTGACATTCACTTTCTTAAATATCTCCATCATCTTATCCACACTGTCACTCTGTTTCTTAGACAACCTACTAGGATAAGGAGCTCTTGGTAGGTATGTCTTGGGCGGAGCCGGAGAAGGAGGCTTTGGTGTATTACTCTCACCCTCGGCCTCTTCCTCACCATCATTCCCACAAAGGGGTGGCACAGATGGATTTTCTGGCAATGATACGTGGTTGTTGACCTGCTTCCCATTTCTTAGGGTCACAATGGCATTAACATGGTCCACAGGTTCTTGCAACTAGTTCACTTGCCCCCTCTGTGGTCTTGAACTTGCATTTTGCATGTTCGAGTGCTGTTGAGCACGGGGGTTAGCCACAGGTTGGCTAGGCAGGCTCCCTCTCTCTCTCTCTGATGTACAGACTGAGCCAACTGACCCATCTGAAGCTCGAGAGATTTGATGGTCTACTGATTCGAAGTGATAACTTGACTCGTGGACGACATAAAGTTTTTTACAGAGTTCTCAAGTCCACGAGTTAAGTTCTCAAGCGAATTAAACCGGGTTTCCAAGTTGTTAGAATTTGGGAAACCTGGTTGGTTGGTATTCTGACTTTGGGGTGGCTGATGAGACTGTGAATGTATGGGAGGGTAGTGTGGTCGGTTAGGTGGTCGAGAAAAGTTTGAAGGACCACCTGGGGCATTGTTATGGTTCCTTGAAAAATTAGGGTGGTTCCTCCATCCAGGGTTATATGATGATGAATATGGGTCATTCCTGGATCTATCATAGATGGCATTTACATGTTCCATCTCAGGAGGAATGGATGCACACTCACCCCCTATATGACCTATCCTACCACATAAATGACATGGAACTGAACCAGATGCAGACACATGAGATACATCGTGCTGGTTTTGGAGCTCAATCGAATCCATACGGCACATTAAGGCCGCCATACGCGCCGCGGTGGCCGTAGTGGAATCGACAGCAAATGCGGAACCCGATCTAGTCGAGTTTGCAATCGCGATCCTCGCTCCTATACTAGATGATGCAGGTGGTTCCCTCACACTCTCCCATTGCATTGTTTTCTCGGCGAGGTCTTCTAGGAAAGCCCATGCCTCCCTTTCATCCTTTCCCAAGAACTCTCCTTGACACATGGATTCAAGGAGCGTTCGGGATGGAATGTGAAGACCCTCGTAGATAATCTGACACAGGCGCCACAACTCAATGCCATGGTGAGGGCATGAGGATAGTAGCTCCTTGAACCTCTCTAAGTATGCATGAAATGATTCAGTCTCATGTTGATAAAACGAATTGATTTCGTTCCTCAATTTTTGAGTCTGATGATTTGGAAAATACTTTTTGAGGAATGCAGATTGAAACTCATCCCAAGCCGTGAAGGCATTCGCCTCGTTGCTGTACAACCACTTCTTGGCGTCATCCTTAAGCGCAAAGGGGACAAGCCTAAGATGAATGGAGTCTGTGCTAAGTTGTTGCAGTTTGAACATAGCACAGACCTCCTCAAATTCCCTGAGAAAGATATAGGGGTCACCTTTCCCAGTGAAATGAGGGAGCATGGAAATAAACAGAGGCTTGACCTCAAAATGGTTCCCATTTGTCTCTGGCAATACGATGCATGAGGGCAGAGCTGTACGGCTCGGGTAGCATCGATCGCGTAGAGGTATGGGAACGACAACTGGAAGCACCGGTGGAGCAGGTAGGTCCAGCAATTGCTCCTCCTCACGGAAATTAGCAGCCATTGGACCCAAACTACGTGCGACACGAGAGGAGGAAGGTGTCGAGAAATCGATGACCGAAGCCGGATTGATAACGCTCCTCATCAAACGACCACTCTCGTCTCGTGTCCACGAAAGCATGCACAAAGGTGCACACACAAACCACAAACTCTTTTTTTTCTTTTTTTTTCAAATGAAGAATGTACGTAGAAGAGAAGACGAGGGAACACAGGAGAGAAAGAATGACTCAGGAGAGAAGGGAAGAAGTCCTTATGCTACGGCGGATGGGTACAGGTAGAAGCACACAAGCAAACAAGGCTCAAGCAATCCTAAGGTCGCTATAGGTCCTTACAGCTAGACGACGCCTAACTGCGAGGTCACACGGCCTCAACACGCCTCACCTCCCTACAACGAGGACCACAAAGCCCAGCAAGTAAGCCAAGATCCAGAGATCTCGTCTCTCCTACTATCGACAAAGTGGGCAACGTCGATCAGGTCATGACGGTCGGGACCGGATCACTCTCCTAATGCGTCCGGGATCCTTAGGGCCAATGTCTACTTGATTTTAGAATTAGGCTCTTTATTAGTGTGGTTTGTGGGGCGAAGGAAAGGGTGATGAAATCCCCCACCTTATCTTTTATGGGACAACCCCTCCTTAGTAGCGTTTTGGAGTCCTAATCTAGCAATCAACTCTCCAAACAAACGCTCAACTCACACTTGTTGCAATGCACTTCCTACTAACTAATGCATGTTCATACGAAATGCATGAATGAGAGTAGAAGGTGCGTACCTCACGCCAGCTCTCAGCAACAGAAAATAAAGCTAAGATAAAAGACAATCTAAATGCCTAAGTCACATACATGATGCATGACCTAAACAACAAGAATACCTAATCTTTTGCTTTGAGTTTTAGGGTCCAAGTTGCTTAAAGGAGGTTTGATTATTGATCTGGGAACAATCTAAGAGTCATAACATGCAAAATTGAGTCCCAGACCACTATATCAGATAAAATAAACAAACCAAAGAAATAAGAGAGCGAGATGAGCATACCAGACCGCCAATTGGTGGTCTCAGGCCGCTGATTGGCGGTCTACAGTGCCCAGCTTGCTTCAAAACTTCTCCAGATGTTCCTCCTGCCGACTGCAAGTCTCCTGAAACAAAGTAAAACTACAAGACACAAATTAAATCCACTCGAATCGTCCAAACAAGAGTCTGGACTGGCACCTCCCCGGCAACGGCGCCAAAAACTTGTTGAACGTTTTATATTTCTACCGCAAGTGCACGACCGCGATGAAGCGGTGGCAAGTACGGGTCGTCCTCAGGGAGGTGAGCTCGCTCTTGCTTATCAGAAATCAAGTGGCAAAGAAAGATGGAAGAAAATTGTTTATGCTAATCTAAACTATGCTAACACGAAGAAGCAAATGCGAAGGAAACAAGACAAACGAATACTTCCACTAAGCTAGAGAAACTTGATACTATGCAGGAATCAATAAGAGAGAGACCCCTTAGGGGGTGGAGTGACTACACATACACAATAAGGAGGCAAAAATATCTTCCTATAGGCATAAGTGGAGGTAGTGTTTGCATGTATGGGAGGTGTCTACTTATCATGGCAAAACCCATCAATTAAATCACTAACCTACTTTGATTAACATTCATAAACACAAGCTGGTTATTCAAGAAACTAAACAAGCATGGGAGGTGTCTTAAAACTTGTGGCAAAACCCATCTAGTGAAGTGTTCTATTCTAACAAGCAAGCATGCATTCATATTAATCAACACATTTCAAAATAAACATCCCCATTTCCTTAATTGCATATATATGATAATCATCTCCCCCCCAAAAGGGGAGTGGTTTTACTCACTACACATTACACTACACATTACACTAAGATAAGAAAACATATTAACTAAGCTAGATTTAATAAAAGACAATTAAACTAAAACATGCACCAACAATAAAAGAAGCACAAAACAAAGAAAATTTTATTAATTGAAGACTCACAAGACCAGTAGCATCTCCCTATTGAGTTTCTTGCTTCGAGGCTTCAACTTCAATTAGGGAGAATGGCCACAAGCATGGAGTGATTACAATGGAAGGTGAAGAGTTCTATTTATAGCCATGGAAAAAGCTAATCCGGGACAATCCCCCGATGTGGACTAAACAAATACCATAAATAGCATAAGAACGCTCTAATACACACACCAGAAAAAGCTAAGCGGATTCGGATCCACCTGGACCGCCAATTAGCGGTTCCAGACCGCCAATTGGCGGTCTACAGGGTCCGGATTCGTCTGGGCTTTCTTGGAGGCTTTCCTGGATGGGATTCTTGGTCTTTGATGCGGTTACTTGACTTGTTGGAGCTCCGACCCAAATCGAATTGGTAAAATACTCCCCATGATGGTGTGGAGTATTCTGTTTTGCTCTTAGGTCCTTCTGTCTTGCAATCAAGTCCTTCTTCCTTGCATCTTGGTCCCCAGATCTCACAATTCAGTCCTTTTTCACAGCTTTTGGGTCCTTTTATGCTTCATCTCTTCAAACCTATTTATTCCTGAAAACTAAACATAAAACTCGTGACATAGCATTGTTTAGGTGAAAGATACTGGATATAAGATACAAATATAAGCATGAAATGATGTCAATCATACGCGGATCTATAATGGTCATATTGAGTATTTTGGGAAAAGGTATGCTCATACTCAGATTCTGGGGAACATAAGGACATTCCCTGATAACATGACCACTCAACCTACAACAGTCGCACAGTACGGCTATTGGAGCCACCGGTGCACTCATGTTGTCTGCCATACGCATGAAGGAGGCAAAAGTTTGTTGTAATGTCTCAGTTTGTTGACCAGCATATGATCCAACATAACTAGATTGTGGTCTACCAGTCGGTGCCTCTCTCATGTTACCCCAATATGAAGATTGCTCAGTCACACAATTAGGATTGTCCCAACCATATGGGGTGTTAGTCTGAGCCACCCCAGGTTGTATGGGTCCAGAATACCAGGAAGAATTGTCCTGGTCCCAACAATGATATGGATGGTTGCCCATGTAACCATCCATCTCAACCAAACACTCTCGAGTCGACCACTCTCACTACCACGAGACTAAACTCGTAAAAAGTGCTCGACTCAACCCTAAAAATGCTACCAGAGAGTGTAAAGGGGAGGCGACTATAACGTAGAAGAAGGTGAGAAGAAGATGACTCAGAGGAGAAGGGAAACTTAACTCTAAAAGATAAATTAGAAGGTTGGTCAGAAGATTCCAAAACAAGCACGGTTCAAACAATCTTAGACCTAAGGGAGCCTAATTCTAGACGACTCCTAACTAGTTGAGTCGAATTGGCTCGCTTGATTCACCTCCCTGACTAATCAAACCAACTTGGCCAGGTAGTGTATAGCTAGTGGGGGCGCTTTCGACAGAGTCGGTGCCAATTAGACAACCACTTCGCTTGGAACACTTACGTCAACACCAACACACTTTCTAGACACCAAATTAAATTCGATCAGCTTCAGGTCATAGCAAGTCAAACCAATCTTCTCCTTAATTGAGTCTGAATCCTTAGGGGCCAATGTCTAATTGATTTTAATTTAAGGCTTGGGTGACACTTTAGGATTGTAATTTGTGGGCCACGGAAGGGTGATGAAATCCCCACGGTATCTTTTCCTACGGAGTTGCCCTTAAGATAGTTTAACTTAAATCTAGCAAAGATAGTCAAACATTAGTCTTTTTAGTGGGGGGCAATTGCAAGGTTGTATGCAAACTAGATTATATGCTTAAATGCAATAGATAAAAAACCGCGCACGTACCTTTCCTCCAGCACTCTTCAACAAGAATTAATTTGCAAGAATTTAGCAAGAATAATGCAAACAAAACACTATATGATGCATGCACTAAGTCCTAATTTTGCCAATTTTTAGGTCAGAGTTGAATTATTGCCAATTATGGAATTTTGCCCTAAAACGTGCAGTTCTACGAAAAGGAACTTTTCGAAAATTAAGATTTTACGAGAAAGGCAAGAAAAGTTACCTCCGCAATGCTCAGACGAGTTCGCCGCCCGCTCTCAAAAATTCCCAGATGCTCTACGCCTCCACCCCGAGAAAGAGACGACCTCCGAAAAATTGAAGCCCAGATGCTTCAAACATGCGGCGAATCCCCCGCAAGTTGTTATTTGTGTGCGGCGATTCTGCCGCCCTTCTTGCTCCGAATGTGCCCGGATTTTGCCACGCACTCTGTTGTCTCCTGAAACGCAAACCCAAATAGTTAGATCGCGAACACGATAAACAGGATACAATCGAAACCACAAAAAATAAACAAAATCTTCGTCGCCTCCCCAGCAACGGCGCCAAAAACTTGATGAGAATTAAATTTATACCGCAAGTGCACGGCGTCAATGAATACGTGGCAAGTACGGGTCGAACACAAGGAGGAAGAGATATTGTTATTTTTGTGATTTTCGAATTAAGGAAGAAAGAGAGAGTAATATGTTTGGTTTGAGATTTTTGGTTTTTAATTATCTAAAGCAAGAACAACAAAAACTAAAAAGAAAATAAAGCAAATATGGATGAGAGTCCAGCGGGTGGAGGTTTAGATGTCGGGTTTTGTTTAGAGAAATCTGAAACTTATAATAAATCACATCAGTTATAAAGCATTACATGATAAATGATTCAACATAAACTCAAGTAATCAAACAACGTAAGGGACCCAAGTATAAAAGAGGAAAGCACACGCGTCAATACACGACTGCACAAAATCCGGGGCCACAGATCGCAAGGGGTGCGGCGTTTCCGCCGCATATTACATGTAAGGTGCGGCGATTTCGCCGCAATTTGTGCTCTAATTGGATCCGGATTTTTCCTGTGTGTTTGTGGTATGATTTAAATGTCCTTCACGCGTCTGGATTGATTTCTTTCCTTTCTTTTTAGCTCCGACTTAATTTCTTCATATATTTGGAGATCCAAATTGATTTTTCTTTAGAACTTCTCCAAAATAATATTTTGGTGCTTTAATTTGCAGTCAGGTCCTTGGCCTTTTGCAATTAAGTCCCTGACCTTTTTGTAATTAGGTCTTTGAATGCTTTTATGCTTGGATGGACTTCCATTTGAATCCCGATAATCTTGACTTGGTCTTTATGATATAAATGGGTCTTTTGCACGCGTTTATTCTCGGGATATGGGTAATTTGCATTCAGGTCCCTGTATTCTCTAAATAAGACTGAACACATACCTTAGTAGCATTTATTGATATAAAATTAATCTAAATGAAAGACATATGATGCAATGTATGCTATGCATCAGGCTACTTGGGGATGTTATCTATGACTATGAGAGATTCAGTCTAAATAGGCATCTTCGGGAAAGGAGTCAACTCTGAGTGTAATGGTGGTTTGGGGCGAAGGGAAATGTTTGACTCGACTGCACTAAAAGTATTTGCTGGGCCCAACCGTATTGGATACAGTAGCAAGTACCTTGAGGACAAGAAGGTATTCTCTCCGAGGGATCGAGATACCGTTCATGTTAAGTGAGTTTCTGAGTAAACCTGGGAACTGTGATGTGCATTTTGACTGCTTATTTGTTGTTTTATGAGGATGTTGTCATTCTGGCCATCTAGTAAGGTTTCTAGTTTGAGACTCCTAAATTGCAGGTGCATCACCGGTCGCACGACCCATTTGTCCGTATGATCGGAAGAGTACATGTGTCGGGGACATAGATGGTCGTGTATCGAGGATACATGATCAGAGACATGCGTATTGTGGATGTGTACTTGGAGAGAGGAGTAGTTGTATGTATCTGGGATATATACATATGTGTCGAGGACACATAAAGAGGTGACATATTGTCATTGTGTGATTGTATGTATCCGGGATATATGCATATGTGTCGGGGACATATGTATCCGGGATATATACAAAGGTGTAGGATTTCATGTTTAATTGTGCATATATATATTTCAAATTTTTATGCATAATAAGGATCAATTACAATTTTCTACGATTTATTTCATGCATGCATCTGTTTGTTTTAATAACTAGTTTCAGAACTTACTAAAACAAACACAAGGGACTCCGAAATTCATACCTACAAGTTCTCCAAAACTTCTTGATGTTCCAGAGACGTTGAGGAAGACGATCGTCGCTTCTCGTTGCGCCAGATGCCTCCGAGTGTTTACCGAAATCCTAAACAAGGTTGGAGAGAAAGGAGCTAGCCAATCAATCTCCAAACTAGCTTAAAATGGAGCTACAAACCCCTTCCTTAATCTCTGAGATTTCTCCTTCCAAAGACTTAGAAAACTAAGAGAATTTTCGTGGCTTTTTGTGGTGAATTAGGAGAGAAAATAATTGGAAAACATCAAACTTAATTAGGGAGAATAAGGACCTATTTATAGGCTCCAATCTTACTCTCAATCATGGCTATTCTTAAGCGATGTTTTCTTGACATTTTCTCTCACAAACTAATTCCATAATGTATTACATGCATCAACAAAACGTTTGACCAAGTTTGGAGCCAATCCAACCATTGATCAAATAAATCTCTTAATTATCAAAGACAGAAAATCGATCGAGGTTCGGTCTACCGAGTCCCACTCGGTTAACCGAATATGTCTCGATTGTTTAACCGAGTATTAGACGGATGACCGATTCTTAAGGAGAAAAATTCTCCTTAACCGATCGAACGAATTCGCGTCTAAACCGAGTGCCATTCGGTTAACCGAAAATATCGGTATTGGACATGTTTCGGTCGACCGTTCCTGGTTCGGTGCACCGTACCAGAGTTCCAGGCACTTTGGTCAAGTTCGGTCAATCAACTATGACTATCCGTTCCACGTTCGGTTGACCGATCCACAGATCCTTCGGTCGACCGAACCATAACGGATTACCAAACTTTTACCCGATTTTGCCTTTTCAAATTTTTGCTTTATTTCCAACAAAATTTGACCTTTTGGGGTTTTTAGCAAATTCACAACTTATGTAATATATTATCCTATGCAACAATAAATTATTGCACCCTATAATATATGCATCTCATATGAATTTATCATGATTCTAATTATGTTATAGACAACATAATTGATTTTACTTGTTCACCATATGTGTCATATTTTCTATAAGAAACCCGACACATCATATGAACAAAAAATCAAGCTTCTTGTTTCCCGGTTTTTGCGGTGTGACCTATGGGAGGATCTAGACTAAGTTGGCAGTGATATTAAGAGCTTAATATCACAAGCTATAAGCGGTATCTAGCTACACATTATAGCTCCCAATTAGTTAGATGTCTTAATTCCAATCGAACCAAAACCCGATCCATTTAGTGATGGAGTGCACCACTTGTGTCCGTCCCTTGCCTCATGATATTAAGAATACTCACAAAGTAGTATTGTGTCATCTTTGTATTGGTATTCATTTCTTGATCTCTTTAAGCTAGTTATAAATATGTGACTTAACTCAAATCACATTGTGCACATTATAACTTTGCTTTATCAAGGGACCCACTAATATCATCACTCAATTAAGAGGAGCAATGATAATCTTTTGACTAACTATCTTCTCCAACAAAAGTCATACGTAATCAACCAATGCCTTTACACTACTCTCATCGATAGCTCAAGACACTAGTCTAATTAAGCAATTCTTAAGTGATCGGATATAAGTCTCATATCAAAGGACCAAAGACACAGTAAAACATTAATGACACAGAAAACACAATTCTATAATGTTTTACTTATTAGGTCTATTCAGTATACAAAAGTAATATTTTCCTTTTTTGTGTACCCGTGTTGTCACTCACTTGTAGAGCTACAATGATCTATGACCAACACGACAATCTTAACTCGGTAATAAATGTTCCATGTCTATTACCATGATTGCGAATATCTTTTGTTTTATGTAAACCAATATCTTTTAGAGCTCTACGGTTAAGGACCAAGAGTCTCTTCCTTAATACTTCTAAAAGACGAATAACATAAACAAGGAACAAAATGATTTCTCATTCAATTCATAATAATTGGAAATTAAAAGTAAAACTTTTAGAACACATTCCCTTCAATCTCCCACTTGTTATTAAAGTTTTCTTTCACATACATACTCAATGTATAAAACAATAATAACTAGGGTAAACCCCATTACATATCAATCATCAAGCCAATCTACATGGTTCCTCAATCCCATGGACTCGAAATGCATTTCGCCCTTGGCTTGGGATAAGGGTTTTGTGAATGGATCAGCTGTGTTGCTGTTTGTGTCCACCCATAATAGATTTATTTTGCCTTCCTCGATGAGGTCACACATCATAAAGTACTTACGATCCATGTACTTCACTTTGTGGTGTGATCTAGGATCCTTGATTTGCGAGATAGATTAACTATTATCGTAAAATAGCTCAATGGTCCCTCGCTCGTGGGAACTACTCCAAGCTCTTCAAGGAACTTCTTGATTCACACTCCTTCCTTACTCCCTTCAGCGACAGCCATTACTTCGGAAGCGGTGGTTGAATCGGCTGTAGTGGTTTGCTTCCAGCTACGCCAACTCACAGCTCCACCATTCAGAAGAAAGACGTATCCTGATTGCGACCTTCTATCATCTGGATCACTCATGAAACTCGCATCGGAGTACCCTTCGGCTATCAACTCCCTTTGTCCTCCATAAACAAGAATCTTATCCTTAGTTCGGTTAAGGTACTTTAGGATATTCTTGACCGCAATCCAATGCTCAGGACCTGCATTGGATTGGTGACGACTTGTCACACTTAGAGCATACGAGACATCGGGTCTTGTGCAAGTCATCGTGTACATGATCGACCCAATTGCCGAAGCATAAGGGGCACCCTTCATGTACTCTAAGTCCTTACGTGATTGCGCACGTTGAGACTTCTTGAGTTGCACACCCATACTCATTGGCACACTGCCCTTTTTGGAGTTGTTCATCTTGAACCTTTCCAAGACCTTGTCAATGTATGCACGTTGACTTAGGCCAATGAGTCTACGGGATCTATCTCGATATATCTTGATTCCCAAGATGTATTGAGCCTCACCCATATCTTTCATTGAAAATGCAGATTTCAATGAACTTCTCGTTTGCTCAAACAAAGGAATATGATTGCCCATAAGCAATGTCATCGACATATAAGATTAGGAATACTACATGGCTCCCACTAACCTTCTTTGAATGAAGTGAAGCTTCTTCACTTCCTCGTCAAAGAGTTTGTTCCAACTCCTTGATGCTTGCTTCAATCCATGAATGGATCTTTGAAGCTTGCATACTTTCTCGCTATTTTTTGGATCTTCAAAACCTCGAGGCTATACCATGTACACATCCGCTTCCAAGTTCCCATTAAGGAACGTCGTTTTGACATCCATTTTCCATATTACATAATCATGAAATGCAGCAATAGCGAGCATTATCCGAATAGACTTGAACATGACAACTGGTGAAAAAGTTCGGTCAATCAACTATGACTATCCGTTCCACGTTCGGTTGACCGATCCACAGATCCTTCGGTCGACCGAACCATAACAGATTACCGAACTTTTACCCAATTTTGCCTTTTCAAATTTTGGATTTATTTCCAACAAAATTTGAACTTTTTGGGTTTTTAGCAAATTCACAACTTATGTAATATATTATCCTATGCAAAAATAAATTATTGCACCCTATAATATATGCATCTCATATGAATTTATCATGATTCTAATTATGTTATAGACAACATAATTGATTTTACTTGTTCACTATATGTGTCATATTTTCTATAAGAAACCCGACACATCATATGAACCAAAAATCAAGCTTCTTGTTTCCCGGTTTTTGCTGTGACCTATGGGAGGATCTAGACTAAATTGGCAGTGATATTAAGAGCTTAATATCACAAGCTATAAGTGGTATCTAGCTACACATTATAGCTCCCAATTAGTTAGATGTCTTAATTCCACTCGAACCAAAACCCGATCCATTTAGTGATGGAGTGCACCACTTGTGTCCGTCCCTTGCCTCATGATATTAAGAATACTCACAAAGTAGTATTGTGTCATCTTTGTATTGGTATTCATTTCTTGATCTCTTTAAGCTAGTTATAAATATGTGACTTAACTCAAATCACATTGTGCACATTATAACTTTGCTTTATCAAGGGACCCACTAATATCATCACTCAATTAAGAGGGGCATTGATAATCTTTTGACTAACTATCTTCTCCAACAAAAGTCATACTTAACAAACCAATGCCTTTACACTACTCTCATCGATAGCTCAAGACACTAGTCTAATTAAATAATTCTTAAGTGATCGGATATAAGTCTCATATCAAAGGACCAAAGACACAGTAAAACATTAATGACACAGAAAACACAATTCTATAATGTTTTACTTATTAGGTCTATTCAGTATACAAAAGTAATATTTTCCTCTTTTGTGTACCCGTGTTGTCACTCACTTGTAGAGCTACAATGATCTATGACCAACACGACAATCTTAACTCGGTAATAAATGTTCCATGTCTATTACCATGATTGCGAATATCTTTTGTTTTATGTAAACCAATATCTTTTAGAGCTCTACGGTTAAGGACCAAGAGTCTCTTCCTTAATACTTCTAAAAGGCGAATAACATAAACAAGGAACAAAATGATTTCTCATTCAATTCATAATAATTGGCAATTAAAAGTAAAACTTTTAGAACACATTCCCTTCAAAAGGCAGATGACATGTTGTTATCGTGTTGTTGTGCAAGTGGGATATATTGGATTAATCTAGGATTAATAAGATATTTGCCCAAAGCACTGACACATGGCGCGTCCCTATTGGACTACACATTTAAGGGTTCAGGGTAGAGCCATCTATATAAGGAGGGGAGCCTCCCATTGGATGGAACAACAGGTGTGCAAACCCTAGCCTCCACCCACCCTAGCCCCCACCTTCTCTCTCTCCCATTTCGTCCCTCCACCTCCACCAAGCTCATTCAGTGGACTCTTGGGTTGTGGACTTGCGCTCTTTCTCCAAGAGAGTAGGAGACCGACCGGTGAAAAGGATTCCGTAAGGTGACCTCCGATCTTCCTTTCGCTACCACAGGTTCTCTCCAAGAAAGGTACTCCTGAACCTGTAGAATCGTTGTTTGCCAACAGTTCCATCTCAGGAGGAATGGACGCACACTCGCTCTCTACATGACCTATCCTACCACATAAATGACAGGGAACTCGACCAGATGTGGACATATGAGGTGCACTTTGTTGGTTTTGGAGATCAATCGAATCCATACAGCGCATTAAGGCCGCCATGCGTGCCTCGGTGGCCGTAGTGGTATCGATAGCAAATGTGGTACCCGATCTAGTCGAGTTTGCATTCGCGATCCTCGCTCCTATACTAGATGATGCAGGTGGTTCCCTTACATTCTCCCATTGCATTGTTTTCTCAGCAAGGTCTTCTAGGAAAGCCCATGCCGCCCTTTCATCCTTTCCCAAGAACTCTCCTTGACACATGGACTCGAGGAGCGTTCGGGACGGGATGTGAAGACCCTCGTAAACAATCTAACAAGATGCCACAACTCAATGTCATGGTGAGGGCATGAGGATAGTAGCTCCTTGAACCTCTCTAGATATGCATGAAATGCTTCAGTCTTAAGTTGATAGAACGAATTGATTTCGTTCCTCAATTTTTGAGTCCGATGATTTGGAAAGTACTTCTTGAGGAATGCATATTGAAACTCATCCCAAGTCCTAAAGGCATTTGCATGGTTGCTGTACAACCACTTCTTGGCGTCATCCTTCAGCGCAAAGGGGACAAGCCTAAGATGGATGGAGTCTGTGCTAAGTTGTTGCAGCTTGAACATAGCACAGACCTCCTCAAATTCCCTGCGAAATATATAGGGGTCACCTTTCCCAGTGAAATGAGGGAGCACGGAGATAAACTGAGGCTTAACCTCAAAATGGTTCCCATTAGCGTCTGGCAATACGATGCATGATGGTAGAGCAGTACGGCTCGGGTAGCATCGATCACGTAGAGGTATGAGAGCGACAACAGGAAGCACAGGTCAAACAGGTGGGTCCAGCAACTGCTCCTCCTCACGGAAATTAGCAGCCAATGAACCCGGACTGTGTACGACATGAGAGGAGTAAGGCGTCAAGAAGTCGACTACCGAAGCAGGGTTGACAATGCGCCTCGTCAAACGACCACTATCGTCTCGTGCCCACGAAAGCATGCACAAAGGTGCACACACACAAAACAAAACTTTTTTCTTTTTTTTAACAAAGAATGTGAGTAACGGAGAAGACGGGGGAACACAGGAGAGAAAGAATGACTCAGGAGAGAAGGGAAGAAGTCCTTATGCTACGGCGGATGGGTACAGGTAGAAGCACACAAGCAAATAGGGCTCAAGCAATCCTAAGGTCGCTATAGGTCCTTACAGCTAGACGACACCTAACTGCGAGGTCACACGGCCTCAACACGCCTCACCTCCATACGACGAGGACCACAATGCCCAGCAAGGGAGCCAAGATGCGGAGATCTCGTCTCTCCTACTATCGACGAAGTGGGCAACGCCGATCAGGTCATGACGGTCGGGACCAGATCACTCTCTTAATGCGTCCGAATTGCTTAAGGTCAATGTCTACTTGATTTTAAAAATTAGGATCTTTATTAGTGTGGTTTGTGGGGTGAAGGAAAGGGTGATTAAATCCCCCACCTTATCTTTTACGGGACAACCCCTCCTTAGTAGCGTTTTGGAGTCTAAATCTAGCAATCAACTCTCCAAACAAACGCTCAACTCACACTTGTTTCAATGCACTTCCTACTAACTAATGCATGTTTATACAAAATGCATGAATGATAGTAGAAGGTGCGTACCTCACGCCAGCACTCAGCAACTGAAAATAAAGCTAAAATGAAAGACAATCTATATGCCTAAGTCACATACATGATGCATGACCTAAACAAAAAGAATGCCTAATCTTTTGCTTTGAGTTTTGGGGTCCAAGTTGCTTAAGGGAAGTTGATTATTAATCTGGGAGCAATCTAAGAATCAGAACGTGCCAAATTGAGTCCTAGATTACTAAATCAATTAGAGAAACAACACAAAGAAAGTAGAGGATGAACAGAGCTCACTGGACCGCTGATTGGCTGTCTCAGACCGCTGATTGACGGTCTGATGTGCCCAGGTCGCCTCGCAATTTCTCCAGGCGTTCCTCCTGGCGACTCCAAGTCTCCTGAAACAAAGAAAAACTACAAAACACAAATTAAATCCACTCGAATCGTCCAAACAAGAGTCTGGACTGACACCTCCCCGGCAACGGCGCCAAAAACTTGTTGAACGTTTTAATTAAAACCGCAAGTGCACGGCCGCGTTGAAGTGGTGGCAAATACGGGTCGTCCTCAGGGAGGTGAGCAGCCTCTCGTTTGCACGAAATCAGGTGGCGAGAAAAATGGATTAGATAGTTGAGTATGGTACTCTACGCTACGCTACACTACAAAATACAAAATGTGAAAGAAAGCAACAAACAATTAACTAAAACTTAACTAAGAATGAAAGAAGAGTGATGGAATACAGAAGTGGAAAACCCTTAAGGGGTGGAGTGAGTGCACACATGCAAAGAGGTGGGTGTTGAACACATTCTTTAATCACAAATGAAGGTGTTGTTATCATGCATAGGAAGTGTCTAAATGTTATGGCAAAACCTATCAATCCATTCACCATCCAAGTTGATTAACATTTACATATACAAGTTGTTTATTTCAGAATCTAAACAAGCATGAGAGGGGTCTAATCATTTTGGCAAACTCATAAAGTTATAAATTCTATCCTAAACAAGCAAGCATACATTCATGTTTTATCAACACATTGGAAATAAAGCATTCATTCCATTCTCTAATGCTTGTATGAACATCTACTCCACCCCAAAGGGGATGGAACTACTCACTACACATTACACTAATTATTAAACTACGAAAGGAAAGCATATTAACTAAACTACTAAAACTAATGAAATGAAATTAAACAAAGTAAAACAAGAAACATAAAACAAACAACATAATAAAGAAACATTTATTAAAGTGACTCACATTTCAAGTAGCATCCTCCTACTTTAGTGTGTGCTTCAAGGCCTCACTTCTAGTAGGAAGAATAGCCACTTAAAATATGGAGTGATTACAATAGAAGGTGAAGAGTTCTATTTATAGCAAAAGAAAAAGGCAATCCGGGGCAATCCCCCGATATGGGACTAAACAAATACCAACAATGGCCTGCCCATCTTCTCATACATGTGCTGGAGAAATTTGAGCAGATTTGGGCCAAAACGGACCGCCAATTGCCGGTCTATATGGTTCAGATCCTGCTCAGTTTTGTTGTGGGCTGTTCTTGGTATATTTAATGGTCTTGTATGCATTTACTTGGTTTGTTGGAGCTCCGACCCGAATCGAATTGCTAAAATACTCCCCATGATGTTGTGGAGTATTCTGCTTTGCTCTTAGGTCTTTCTGTCTTACGTTCAGGTCCTTCTCCCATGCATCTCAGTCCCCAGATCTCACAATTCAGTCCTTTTTCCCAACTTTTGGGTCCTTTTATGCTTCATCTCTTCAAACCTATTTATTCCTGAAAACTAAACATAAAACTCGTAACATAGCATTGTTTAGGTGAAAGATAATGGATATAAGATACAAATATAAGCATGAAACGATGTCAATCAGTAATTTAATTCATTCAATCAGAGATTGAGATGTCACACGAGCACGTGCTTCGCTTGGGAGGGGTTGGGATTACTATAACAACCTTCCTCGTGTTGATCGATTTGACCATTGATTTTGGTCAAAAATAAGTTGGAAATGGCTAGGAAATAGTAAGAGTATCGTAGAGCCGCCAACTCCTCATTAGATGGGATTGCAAATTTGTAGAATAGACTACATACTATGCTCGATTAGGGCAATCTGTTATACGTACAACAATAAAAAATAAATGATTATTAAAGATAAAAACCTTAAAGTACGGACCATTTGCTACACATGTGGTCCATATATAACTCCGACATTTGCATCTGACATATGTATTATCAACATTGGTCTATTTAAGCCTAAAAATTACAAACTTAGTTGATGGGACTTAAATTTTTTATCACTTCATTAATTTGTTCTAATGAGTAACAAACGATTAACATATTTACTTATAATAAATTTCATACTATTGCCTAACCATCATATACAAGGAAAGTCAGCATGCGACAATGGCAAACATTTGACCTCTTGTGGAGTTGTGGGGCGACCTTGTAAGACCACCCTTAACGGGTCGTCCCCCACATGCAATGTCCTCAATTAATGCGAGCATGACACTACATGGATTTATGCATGAAAAAGAAAAAATCTCACAACGTGAAGCGCAAAGGAAGTTCATTGTTATGTTGATGGACACAACCCAAATTCCCCTTAAAACCTGTGAAATACTAAAGAATGGATACAAATACGTGAAAAAATGGGGCCCAAATACACAACGGTTGGGGCCCAAAACAAGCAATGCTCACTCATGGAGTCTTTTATTGTATTTTTTTTGTTTTGTTTTTAAATATAAATTTGTACAAAAATAATTTCTCATCTTCATTTCTCAAAGGACATCAAATGGGAACCTCAAAAGTGGGTCAATGCACTTAGAATGGGAACATGACACCATGCAGAACCAAAATACTCATGTGTGGGCCCCCTCACAAAGAGCACAAGGTGGAAGGAAACGTTCATGAATTAGACGCAAAGGAGTCTCGATCAAACTGAAAGAGCTTGAACCTCTCAAGAGTTTGGAACATAAAGTGTAACAGAATAAGAGTTTCTTCCGTTGCAGAATTGAAGTTATAATCGTCAATCCAAACTCTCCAACCAACATGCTGGTGGGTCGGAACGAGGTCAAGAACCTTGTTATGCATGTCCGACTTACCAGGTGAACAGAAGGTGGGTCTTTTACCCAAGGTATCCTCTAAGGAACTCCCAATACTTTCATAGGCAATGTAGTTGTTTGATGTCCCATCATTTTCAAGATGATCAGGAACAATAGCGAGAGGCAACCTCTCATCATGTCGTATGAAATTAAGGGTACTAGGGAGCTCTTGCTTCACCAGAGGTGAGGCCTTAAGAGGCACAACATGAAGATCATGTAGCTCAAGGGCCACGAGACAAAAAGATAAGGTACAATCCTGTGCCAACTCATAATGAAGTTGGTCCATGTTTTTCGCAATTGGAATCAAATCCTCCACCAAATCCCTCAGACTGACTAGGAGTTTGACTTTGAAAGATTGTGCTTTGAATTTGTGGATGTGATGGTGGTTCAATATCAGAAGATAAATCCTCATGTTGACAAGAAATTACTGCGTGATTGCTACGTGATTTGACTCACTTGCATTGTCATATTTTTGTATGGACTTTTGAGTGGTTTCCATGATTGTAAGGAAAGTTTGTTTCAATGAATCATGTATGTGGTCAACTATGAGGTCCAATTCCGAATATGGGTGATTTTTGGGTTGGGTGTTTATGGGCTGAGAATGAGTCCTGATTGATCGTTTTATATTAACCGCAAGTGCACGGCCGCGTTGAAGCGGTGGCAAATACGGGACGTCCACTGGGAGGTTTGTCGACGCTTGGTTTGTTCGAAGGCGAGAGGTAAAAGAAGGAGAGAAAGTTGTATTATACTACACTACACTAAGGTGCAAATGGAAATGGAAGAAAAGCAAGAAAACTAAACCCCAAAGGGGGTAGAGAAATAATGTGAACATAAAAAAGTGCATGAAATCATAAAATTACATCCAACTTTGCCTCCACATGAACTAAGATAAGACTATATCATTAAAACATACAAGACAATAATTGGAATGAAGCTACATGAACTCAAGTATAAAGACTAGACCCTACTATGCCTCTACATGAATTAAGATAAGACTACATCATTAAAACATACAAGACATTAGCTAAGGTAAAGGCAACAAGAGCACATACACTACAAATTGTGTTTCTAATATTAACTTCATCCATATCCTAACCTTATCAATCCCCATAAAACAGGTCCACTAATAAAAGCATAGCTATGCTTCATTCAAGAGCATTAGCATATCAAAGATAAGAGTGAAAACTCATTAGATGGTTATGGAAATCATATAAACCTCAAGGGATAAAGATAACACACACTTAATACACTACATGATTATATCACATATTTCTCCACCCCCAAATGAGGATGGAACTACTCACTACTCATTACACTAACTATATTAACAAAAGAAAGCATAATACTGAAATGAAAGTTAACTAAGAAAGCAAGAAGTATTAAAGAAGCTTAAAACGAAAGGAAAGACTAAACAAACATGCACAAATTAAAAGACAAGATTAAAAGAAACTAGAAGAATTATTTTATTAACAAATGACTCACATTTAAGGTAGCATTCTTCTCCACCTTGAGTTTTTGCTTCAAGGCTCACTCCTTAGTAGAGAGAATGCCACCAAGCAATGAGTAATTACAATGGAAGGTGAAGAGTTCTATTTATAAGCATGGAAAAAGCTAATCGGGGACAATCCCCCGATGTGGGACTAAACCAATACCAAACATAGCCTAAACGAACATTAATACAAGTCCAGGAGAAATTTGGGCGGATCCTGAGTAATATGGACCGCCAATTGGCGGTCCAAGACCGCCAATTGGCGGTCCAAAAACATTGGATCGCGTTGGAATTTGTTGTGGGCTTTGCTTTCTGGTATTGTTGGTCTTTGATACGGTTACTTGACTTGTTGGAGCTCCGACCCCAATGGAATTGGTAAAATACTCCCCATGATGGTGTGGAGTATTCTGTTTTGCTCTTAGGTCCTTCTTTCTTACATTCAGGTCCTTCTCCCTTGCATCTTAGTCCCCAGATCTCACAATTCAGTCCTTTTTCCCAGCTTTTGGGTCCTTTTATGCTTCATCTCTTGAAACCTATTTATTCCTGAAAACTAAACATAAAACTCGTAACATAGCATTGTTTAGGTGAAAGATAATGGATATAAGATACAAATATAAACATGAAATGATGCCAATCAAATACCCCCGCACCTAACTTTTGCTAGTCCCGAGCAAAACAAAGAAAGGAAAATGCATACCAAAAACAAGAAATCCTAACTCACTTTCGTAGGAATCACGGTTGCACTTAGCACGTGCAACAAGCCGTTAAACCTCTTTGTTGCCAAGGAGGAGGAGTGTTGTCTCCTTAGGGTTTTCAGCGGATATACCACAAAATCCGAACAAGATGCATTATTCAATCTAGACACTCGACTTGTTGGAAATATTTTGTCGATCAATGGACGCGGTAATGCTACGGGCCGACTCTATATAGGTGCTCAGTCCACACCTCTAACCTAATGAACCATTCGTGCAAGTTAAATAAGGAATTAAGTGAAAGACATGGACAACCTCAACATCCTCAAGTGCTACAAAGTGTAAAGTCCATTAAGGTTCTTATTTACATTACCATTTTTTTTCTTTTTGTTTCTTTTCACATTTTTTTCTTCTTTTTCTTTTTATTAGTTGGAGCTTCATTCTCCCAGGGTCAGGTTTCGTGCATCATTGCCCATGAGGACTTACACTTTCACGTACACCTTTCCCCAAATCTCCACATAGGGCAATCCCTACCACCCGTGTAACGGGAGTTCGGTCGGCGCATCCCAAGTCAGATGACTCGAAAGCACCAGGCACAAAGTCCCCTCAGACCTACTTTCCCGAGTGATAGGAGCCGTGAGATAAGAGAGAACACCTACTCACTTATTTCTTATTTACACATGAACCAAAACCCCTACACTAATGTCTCACAACAAGATTTAGAGGGTCCTTGACTGCCACAAACTTCCTTAAGTTAACAGACACGAATTATTGACTCACTAGGTTCAGGGTGGACTTCATTAAATGTTTGAGCACTAAAACCCTATGATTACTCACTCCCAAGGGAAAACTAGGGTGCATCCTAACGACTCGATAAATCTTAAAGTCATTGTACTAGATATCCAAATGCATCAAGTTCAAGACAATTTTGGGAGCTTTCTTTTTACTTTGCCTCTCAACGGTTTTGCACATGCTAAACACACGTAAAACCCACAAAACATTTTCTTTCGCAAACACATGAAGATTTTGAAAGAAATGTGAAAATTTTAAAGCACTAGGCAAGCAAAAGAAGACAAGTCACCCAAGGATCATGGCAAGCAGATATATCGATATTAAGTGCAGCACACTAACATGACCCTTAAAATGCAAACAAAAGAAAACAAAATCAAAAGAAAAGACTCGACTATGTACACTCATAAAACACCCCCCCCCACACCTACTTCATGCATTGTCCTCAATGAATGTGAGCAAAATACTACATGGATTTATGCATGAAAAAGGAGAGATCTCACCAACATGAAGTACAAAGGGAAGTTCAAGGTCATGTTGATGGACACAAACCCAAATTCCCTCAAAACCAGTGAGATGCTAAAGAAAGGATACAAATACATGAAAGAAATGCAGCCCAAATACACAAGGGTTGGGGCTGACAAATCGATGCTCACTGAAGGAGTCTTTTATTGTACTTTTTTTATTTATTTTTTCTTTTTTATATAACTATGTACAAACATAAGTTCCCATCTTCATTTGTCAAAAGACATCAAATGGGAACCTCAAGAGTGGGTCAATGCACTTGGAAAGGGAACATGACACTACGTAGGGCCACAATACGCATTTGTGGGCCCCCTTCACAAAGAGCACCAGATGAAATGAGAGGTTCATGAATTGGACGCAAAGGCGCCTCATTCAAAGGATCAAACTGAAAGAGCTTGAACCTCTCAAGAGTTTGGGAAATGAGGGGCAACGGAAGAAGAGTTTCTTCCGTTGCGCTGCTGAAGTTATGATCGTCAATCCAAACTCTCCAACCAATAGGCTGGTGCGTCGGAACGAGGTCAAGAACCTCGTTAGGCATGTCCGACACACCAGGCGAACAAAAAGTGGGTCTCATATCCAAGGTATCCTCCAAGGAACTCCTAATACCCTCATGAGCAATGTAGTTGTTTGATGTTCCATCATTTCCAAGATGATCAGGAACAATAGTGAGAGGCAAACTCTGATCAGGTTGTTTGAAATTGGGGGGACTAGGGAGCTCTTGCTCCACTAGAGGAGTCCTTAGGAGGTACAACAATAAGGTCACGTGGCTCAAGGGCCACGGGACAAGAAGATAAGGCACAATCATGTGTCGACTCGTAATGAAGCTGGTCCATGTTATTCTCAATTGGGATCAAATCGTCCACCAAATGATCGTGAATTGAAACCCTAAGTCCATCAGACTGACTAGGAGTTAGACTTTGAAAGATTGTGTTTTGAATTTGTGGATGTGGTGGTGGCGGTTCGATATCAAAAGATGAATCCTCATGTTGACAAGAAAAGTTACTTTCCTCACGTTCACGTAATTGCTGCGACATTTGACTCACTTGCAGTTCCATATTTTGCAAGGAATTCAAGTTGGACTTCAATAAAGTTTGAGTGGTTTCCATGAACGTTTGGAGGGTTTGTTTTAAGGAATCAAATTTGGGGTCAACAGTGAGGTCCAAGTCAGAGCTTGGGAAATTTTGGGGTTGGGTGTTGATGGGCTGAGAATGAGTCCAATGATTTGAAGTGGGGTGTTGGTAGAGTTCTGGGTATTCGGGAGGAGGATACGGGGTTGAAAATGAAGTATAAGAATTTGGATAAGAATTGTCTCCCCACGAATCAAACACTCCCGGGTTGTACGCGGATGCGTAATGGTCACATTGAGCATTTTGGGAAAAGGTATGCTCATACTCAGGCTCAGGGGGAACATAAGGACATTCCCCGATAACATGACCACTCAACCCACAACAATCGCACGGTATGGCCACTGGACCCACCGGTGCACTCCTGTCGTCTGCCATACGCATGAAAGAGGCCAAAGTTTGTTGTAATGTCTCAGTTTGTTGACCAGCATATGATCCAACATAACTAGATTGTGGTCTAGCAGTCGGTGCCTCTCTCATACTACCCCAATATAAAGATTGCTCAGTCACACCATTAAGATTGTCCCAACCATACGGGGTGTTAGTCTGAGCCACCCCAGGTTGCATGGGTCCGGAATACCAGGACGAATTGTCCCGATCCCAACAATCATATGGATGGTCGCCCATGTAACCATCCATCTCAACAAACAACTCTCGAGTCGACCACTCTCACCACCACGAGACTAAGCTCGCAAAAAGTGCTCGATTCGACCCTAAAACGCTACCAGAGAGTGTAAAGGGGAGGAGACTAAAACGTAGAAGTAGGTGAGAAGAAGATGACTCAGAGGAGAATGGAAGAATCCCTAAAGCTAGCGTGGGTGAAGGGATCAGGTAGAAGCCTAACTAGCAAGCACGGCTCAAAAAATGTAAGGCAATGGGTCCTTAGGCTAGACGACGCCTAACTTCGAGTTCACTAGCCTCGACACACCTCACCTCCCTACAACGAGGACTACAATGCCCAGCAAGTGATACCAGATCCGGAGATCTAGTACCTCCTACTATCGACAAGGTAGGCAACCCCGATCAGGCCATGGCGGTCTCAACTAGATTACTCTCCTAGTGCGTCCGAAATCCTAGGGCCAATGTCTACTTGCTTTTAGTTTAGGCTTGATTAAGAGTGATTTTTGGGGCCAAGGAAAGGGTGATGAAATCCCCCACCTTATCTTTTATGGGACAGCCCCTCCTTAATAGCGTTTTGATCCTAAGTCTAGCAATCAATCGCTCCAATCAAACGCTCACTCACTCTTGTCCCGATGTACCTTACTAACTAATGCATGATCGAAACATGCATGAATGAGAGATTTGGGTGCACGTACCTCACGCCAGCAATCAACAACAAAATGTAAAGCAAAGAAAAGACAAATGCATGCAAGGTCTACACATGATGCATGACCTAGATGGCAAGAACTCTAGTCTTATGTTTTGGATTTTAGGGCCAAGTTGATTCATGGGGGAGTAATTAATGATCCGGGAGCAAACAAGAGGTCATAGCATGCAAAATAGTGCTCCAAGATAATAATAATGAACTAATAAACTACTAGAAGAAAACTGAGAGTCAGAAACCCTCACCAGGCCGCCAATTGGCGGTCTGAGACCGCTGATTGGCGGTCTTTTTTGGAGCTTGGGTGCTTTAACTACTCCAGTAGCCTCCCCGGGAGCTCTAGGATCCCTGAAACTAAGAAAAACTGAAAACAAAAAATTAAAAACCCCTCGAATCGTCCAAACCAACGTCTGGACAGAGCACCTCCCCGACAACGGCGCCAAAAACTTGATTGATCGTTTTATATTAACCGCAAGTGCACGGCCGCGTTGAAGCGGTGGCAAATACGGGTCGTCCACTGGGAGGTGTGTCGACGCTTGGTTTGTTCGAAGGCGAGAGGTAAAAGAAGGAGAGAAAGTTGTATTATACTACACTACACTAAGGTGCAAATGAAAATGGAAGAAAAGCAAGAAAACTAAACCCCAAAGGGGGTAGAGAAATAATGTGAACATAAAGAAGTGTGTGTGTGTGTGTGTGTGTTCATTAAGCTCCTCACAAAATGTAGTGCATGAAATCATAAAACTACATCCAACTTTGCCTCCACATGAATTAAGATAAGACTACATCATTAAAACATACAAGACAATAATTGGAATGAAGCTACATGAACTCAAGTATAAAGACTAGACCCTACTATGCCTCTACATGAATTAAGATAAGACTACATCATTAAAACATACAAGACATTAGCTAAGGTAAAGGCAACAAGAGCACATACACTACAAATTGTGTTTCCAATATTAACTTCATCCATATCCTAACCTTATCATTCCCCATAAAATAGGTCCACTAATCAAAGCATAAGCTAAGCTTCATTCAAGAGCATTAGCATATCAAAGATAAGAGTGAAAACTCATTAGATGGTTATGGAAATCATATAAATCTCAAGGTATAAAGATAACACACACTTAATACACTACATGATTATATCACATATTTCTCCACCCCCCAAATGGGGATGGAACTACTCACTACTCATTACAGTAACTATATTAACAAAAAAGAGCATAATACTGTAATGAAAGTTAACTAAGAAAGCAAGAAGTATTAAAGAAGCTTAAAAGGAAAGGAAAGACTAAACAAACATGCACAAATTAGAAGACAAGATTAAAAGAAACTAGAAGAATTATTTTATTAACAAATGACTCACATTGAAGGTAGCATTCTTCTCCACCGTGAGTTTTTGCTTCAAGGTCACTCCTTAGTAGAAAGAATGCCACCAAGCAATGGGTAATTACAATAGAAGGTGAAGAGTTCTATTTATAAGAATGGAAAAAGCTAATCGGGGACAATCCCCCGATGTGGGACTAAACCAATACCAAAAATAGCCTAAATGAACATTAATACAAGTCCAGGAGAAATTTGGGCGGATCCTGAGTAATATGGACCGCCAATTGGCGGTCCAAAAACATCGGATCGCGTTGGAATTTGTTGTGTGCTTTGCTTTCTGGTATTGTTGGTCTTTGATGCGGTTACTTGACTTGTTGGCGCTCCGACCCGAATGGAATTGGTACAATACTCCCCATGATGGTGTGAAGTATTATGTTTTGCTCTTAGGTCCTTCTGTCTTACATTCAGGTCCTTCTCCCTTGCATCTTAGTCCCCAGATCTCACAATTCAGTCCTTTTTCCCAGCTTTTGGGTCCTTTTATGCTTCATCTCTTCAAACCTATTTATTCCTGAAAACTAAACATAAAAATCGTAATATAGCATTGTTTAGGTGAAAGATAATGGATATAAGATACAAATATAAACATGAAATGATGCCAATCAAGTCCAATGATAGGTCATGGGTGGCTGCTTGTAGAATTCTAAGTATTCGGGAGGAGGATAATGGGTTAGGCATGATGTATAAAAATTTGAATAAGTATTGTCTCCCCATTTAATTCATCCATCTTGGGTTGTACGTGGATGCGTAATGGTTATCTTGAGTATTTTAGGAAAATGTATGCTCATACTTAGGCTCTGGGGGAACATAAGGACATTCCCCGATAACATGACCACTCAATCCACAACAGTCACACGGTACGGCTACTGGAACCATCGGTGCACTCATGTCGTCTACCGCACGCATGAAAGAGGCCAAAGTTTGTTGTAATGATTCAGTTTATTGACCAGTATATGATCCGACATAACTAGATAGTGGTCTAGCAGTCGGTGCCTCTCTCATATTATCCCAGTCAGAAAATTACCCAGCCACACAATTAAGATTGTCTCAATCATACAGGGTGTTTGTCTAGGGCACCCCAGGATGCATGGGTCCAGAGTACCAGGGAGAATTGTCCTGGTCCCAACAATGATATGGATGGTCACTCATGTAACCATCCATCCCTCCAAAAGCTCTCGAGTCGACCACTCTCCCCAACACGAGGCCAAGCTCACAAAAAGTGCTCGACTCGACCCTAAAAAGCTAACAAAGAGTGTAAAGGGGAGGAGACTAGAATGTAGAAGTAGGTGAGAAGAAGATGACTCAGAGGAGATGGGAAGAATCCCTAAAGACTAGTGTGGGTAAAGGGTGAGGGTAGAAGCCTAGTCTAGCAAACACGGCTTAAGGAGCCTACGATCACTATAGGTACTTACAGCTAGACGACGCCTAACTGCGAGGTGACAAAGCCTCCACACGCCTTACCTCCCTACAACAAAGACCACAGAGCCCATCAAGTGAGCTAAGATTCGGAGATCTCGTCTCCCCTACTATCGACAAAGTGGGCGAGGCCGATCAGGCCCTGACGGTCGTGACATGATCACTCTCCTAATGCGCCAGAGTCCTAGGGCCAATGTCTTCTTGCTTTTAGATTAAGGCTTTACTTGAGTGTGCTTTTTGGGGCTAAGGGAGGGGTGATGAAATCCCCCACCTTATCCTTGAAGACTTGATGCCCCTTGTTACAATCTCACCAAAAACTTGATGCCCCTTAAAGATGTTTTGAAATCTTAGGCCAACAAGCAACTCACCAAACAAGCACTCCTCACTCTTGTTACAATGCACCTTACTAACTAATGCATTCTCTAACCATGCATGAATGAGAGTATGGGTGCACATACCTCACGCCAGCAATCGACAACAGGGATTTAAAGCAATTGAAAGACAATGTGCATGCGAGATCTACAAGTGATGCATGACCTAGATGACAATTAGTCTAATCTTTTGCTTTGAGTTTTATGGTCCAAGTTGTCTTAAAAATGGGAGTTGATTGATCTGGGAGCAAACTACAGGTCACAACATGCACAATTGAGCTCCGATGCCACAATATTGAAATAAAAAACAACCAGATGAAATTTGGAACAAAAGAAGCTCACCAGGCCACCAATTGGCAGCCCTAGATTGCTGATTGGTGGTCCAAATAGCTGACCTCCTCTCCAAATTTCTGTTGGTGACTCCCCTGGATGCTGAGATATCCCTGAAACAAACAAAAGCTAAAAACAAAAGATTAAACCCACTCGAATCGTCCAAACCAGAAACTGGACAAAACATCTCCCCGACAATGGCACCAAAAATTTGATGTCTTCATTTTAAATACCGCAAGTGCACAACTGTCGGTGAAGACAGGGCAAGTACGGGTCGATCCACAAGGAGATGTGTCGACTCTGGTTCGTTCGAAGGCAACTGGGAAAAAGAGAGGAAGAAGTTGTGATTACACTAAACAAAACTACGGATGAATAAACAATAAAACTAAACCCCACGGAGTGGAGGTGTGTAGGCATGTGTGTGTGAGTAGGTCTTCTTTTCAATTAGAAACAAGTGTAGTTTGTGTGGCATAAAAGTAGAAGCTAGTGTACAATCTAAGTGTAGGATACACAACACTACATGGAAAACCATGAACATACATCTCACATAAAGATGAGGTTGATTTTAGATTCTCAAGCATAATATAAGTACCTAGTGTAGCCATTAGAGCATCAATCAATCCTACATACAACCTAAATCATTCATGTAAATGTGCACCAAACATGGATCCATACATAACAAGTCATTCCCATCAAATCATAACAAGCAACAAGATAAACTCTAAAGCTAGCATGAGATAAGTATCTAGTGTGGACATTATCCCATCTAATACAAGTTTAAGCATGCTACAAGTATAGATCTATATTAAGCATATGAAATGACACAAATAAAAGAACTCATCACTATCACATAGTCTACATTACCTCCACCCTATATGGGGATTGAAATACTCACTACGCATTAAGAAGATAAAAAGAAATAAACTAAGCATGCATGAATTGAAAGAGACAATATAAAACTAACCAAGAAAATTACTTTATTGACACGACTCACATTACAAGTAGCATTCTTCTCCACTTGAGTTTTGATCCAAGGCTTACTCTAAGTAGAGAGAATGCCACCAAGCAATGGGTAATTACAAAAGGAGGAAGAAGAGTTCTATTTATAGCCATGAGAAAAGGTAACTGGGAACAATCCCCTGGTATGGGACTAAAACACATATCATAAATGGACATAAGACAATATAACACACCACCTGACCAAAGCATGTGGCATTTGGACACATTTGGACCGCTGATTGGCGGTCTTGGACCTCCAATTGGCGGTATGGATGTGTCTGATCGAGTCTAGATTTTGTGGATTGGTTCTGGCTTGATTTTTTGATGTTTGATGAACCCGATTTGGTTGTTGATAGTTAGGCCCGGATCTAATTGTCAAAATAATCCTCGTAATGGTTTGAAGCTTCTTGATTTCCTCGTTAGTCCTTTTGGTTTTACATCCGGGTCATTCTCTCTTGCACCTCAGTCCATAAATCTTGCAACTCAGTCCTTTTCCTTGCTCTTAAGTCCGTTTTGTGTATCTTCTTCTCACTTGTTTTATTCCTGAAACTTAAACGTAAAACTCGTTACATAGCATTGATTAGGTTAAAAATAGATGATATAAGACACAAATATATTCATTATATGATATCAGTAATGTGGCAAGGGGCAGTGCCCCATGGGAGCCAAGCACAATATTTGTTTTGGGCTTGGGATTTATTAGTAATTATGTACCGATTTGTGTGTTTGGGTCTTGAAAATCTAACGTTGTCAAAATATTATAAACTTTAATTATTATCAAAATATAAACTACAACTACTTAAATCCAAACTATTTATCAAAATATAAACCTCTAATTATAAAAAGAAATAACAAAACAAAAACAAAAGCAAAAAATCAGAAAACACAATCAAAAACCCGTCAAACCGGGTCGCTCCAGGGACCCGATTGACGACTTGTGCGTCAGACGACCCGATCATCCGACACACGATCGGATTGGGGTCATCCTGGGTCGTGGGTGGGGGTGTTTTTGTTCATTTTAAATTTAGACCGTAAGTGCACAGCTGTCGGTGTAGACGAGGCAAGTACGGGTCATCCGCTGGGAGGTGAGCCGCCTCTGGTATGACCGAAATCAAATGGCGAAAAAGGGTAGAAGACTTGTAGATTATGCTACGCTACACTAAACTAAACTAATAAGTACGAAATGCGAAAGAAAGCATGAAAGATTGGAAATCAGAAAGAGAACCCCTAAGGGGTGGAGTGTGTGCACATATAAAGTGAAATAAGTGATCAATGATTCGTGTAAGCGTGTGTGTGTGTGTGTGTTGTGTGTGTGTCTTCATGCATAGGAAGTGTCTAAAGATGTAGCAAAACCTATAAATCCATTCACACAATGTATCGGCAATTACTAGTTGATTAACATAAGATTAGGCACAGCATGAGAAGTGTCTAAAGATATGGCAAGACTCATCAAAAGCCATAAACTAATGTGAAGAACAAAGTAAGCATGGGAGGTGTCTAAATGTTATGGCAAAACTCATCAAAACAAAGTTTCTTCGATCAATCAAGCAAGTAATCACAAATACAAACACATAACTACCATGTAGCACATTCAACAGAAAACTTCAGTCAATAAAGATGAGAAAACTAAGCATGGGAAATGTCTAAATCTTATGACAAAACCCATCAAAATTCCCTAACATGTAGATGATTAAAAAAAATCCAATGAACATACAAAACGTGCAAGTCTACACAATCAAAAATTCATCAAACATCCAAACTTCACAATATATATGAATATCTTCACCCCCAAAGGGGATGGATTTACTCAGTACACATTATTCTAGCAATTAAACTAAAGAAGAAATGAGACATACTGACTAATTTAGCCTAAGATCAAAGAAATAAGACTAAGCTAAGCATGCATAAAAAAAGAAACAACATGAGAACAAAACAATGAAAAATTATTTTATTAAATGACTGACATTACTAGTTGCATTCTTCTCCACTTGGAGTTTTTGCTCCAAGGATTACTCCAAGTCAAGAGAATGCCACCAAGCAATGGGTGAATACAAAAGGAGGAAGAGTTCTATTTATAGCCATAGAAAAAGGTAATCGGAGACAATCCCCCGTTGTGGGACTAATAAAACCTTCCCAGAATACATATAAACACATAACCCATGTCCTGGAGAAACCGGGTCGTATTCGGAGACAAACGGACCGCCAATTGGCGATCAGTTTTTCCCAGATCCGACCCATTTTCAGATATGTTCTTTATTTTTCTTCAATTCTTCACATGGGGTGCACTCAGATCGGTTATAAGATTGTCGACCCGAATCTAATTGCCAAAATACTCATCGTTATGGTATAGAGTTTCTTCATTTGCTCATTGGTCCTTTGGGGTTACATTCGGGTCCTTCTCCGATGCATCTTACTCCCCAAGTCTCACAACTCAGTCTTTTTCCTTGCTTTTACGTCCTTTTTTGTCTCTTCTCCTCAATCTTGTTTATTCCTGAAACTCAAACAAAAAACTCGTTACGTAGCAATATTTAGGTTCAACATAATGGATATAAGACACAAACGAATGCATGAAATGATGTCAATCAAATAACCCCCCCCCCCCCCCCACCTAACTTTTTCTAGTCCCGAGCAAAAAAAAAGAAAGAGAAAAATGATAGAATGGAAAAATCATTCATTAAACAGGGAAATCCTAACTCACTTTCGTAGCAATCACGGTTGCACTTAGCATGTGCAACAAGCCGTTAAACCTCTTTGTCGCTAAGGAGGTGAGTGTTGTCTCCTGAGGGTTTTCAGCGGATATACTCACAAAATCCGAACATAGATACATTATTCAACCTAGCAACATGACTCGATGGACTCATTTTTCTCATTCATTGGACACGGCAATCCTACGGGACGACTCTATATAGGTATTTAGTCCACACACCTAGCGTAATGAACCATTCATGCAAGTTAATTAAGGACTTAAGTGAAAGACATGGACAACCTCAACATCCTCAAGTGATACAAAGTGTAAAGTCCATTAAGGTTCTTATTTGCTTTACTTTTTTTTCTTTTTTTTCTTTTTTTCCTTACTAATTGGAGTATAATTCTCCCAGGGTCAGGTTTCGTGCATCATTGCCCATGATGACTTACACTAACACGTACACCTTTCCCCACATCTCCACATAGGGCAATCCCTACACCCGTTTAATGGGAGTTCGGTCGGTGCATCCCAAGTCAGATGACTCGAAAGCACCAGGCACAAAGTCCCCTCAGACCTAATTTTCCGAGTGATAGGAGCCGTGAGAGAAGAGAGAACACCTACTCACTTATTTTTTTTCTACACATGAACCAAAACCCCTACACTTAATGTCTCACAACAAGATTTAAAGTGTCATTGACTACAACAAACTTTCTTATTTAACAGACACGAATTATTGACTCACTAGGTTCAAGGTGGACTTCCTTAAATGTTTGAGTACTGAAACCCTATGTTTACTCGCCCCTCGAGGGAAAACCAGGGTGCATCCTTACGACTCGATAAGACCTAAAGCCGGTATACTAGGTATCCTAATGCATCAAGTTCAAGACAATTTTGGGAGCTTCTTTTTACTTTGTCTCTCAACGGTTTTGCACATGGTAAACACACACAAAACCCACAAAACATTGTCTTTCACAAGCACATGAATATTTTGAAAGAAATGTAAAAATTTAAAGCGCTAGGCAAGCAAAAGAAGACAAGTCACCCAAGGATCAGGATAGGTAGATATATCAATATTAAATGCAGCACACTATCAAGACCCTAACAATACAAATAAAAGAAAACGAAAAGCAAAAGGAAAAACTCTACTCCACATATATATAAACGTAAAGCACCCCCCACACTAACTTCATGCATTGTCCTCAATGAATATGAGTATGAAACTACATGGATTTATGCATGAGAAAGAAAAGATCTTACCAACGTGAAACACAATGAGAGTTTCATGGTCAGATGGACATAACCCCGAATTCCCAAAAACATGTGAGATACTTAAGAAGGGAGACAAATACGTCAAACAAATGTGGCCCAAATACACAAGGGTTGGGGCCCACAACAATTATTGCTCACTGGTGGAGTCTTTTATTACTCATTTATTATTATTATTATTATTATTTCTAAACAAGATATATACATCAACAATGATATTCTCATAATCATTTGGTCAAGGAACATCAAATGAGAACATCGAGTCCTGCAGGCCAGAGATTTGCAAAAATGTGCCCACTTCATTGATACTTTGAGGTGTCATGAGGGGTGAAAGGTCAAAGCTGAAAGGCTCGAACCCGTCATGATATTGTTTGGGTGTTGGAAACATGAATGAGTGAAGTTGTGTTGCCTCGCTAGGGTTCAAATGCTCATCGAACAAAACCCTCCAACCAATAAGTGGGTGCATCGGAATGAGTTCCTCAGGCTCATTCGAAGGAAGCGAAACACTAGTTTCACTATGAATGGGGCTTCTCCCCAAGTCATTCAACAAAGGCCACCCAACCTCCTGTATATTATCATGCATAAGCTTGGTCGTAGGTGAGTCCTTGTTGGAGTCAATATGAAGCTCAAAGGGCTCAATAGCCCTGGGACACGGGGTGACGACACCTTCTAGAATGGGCGTATACTGAGGTGTGTCCTCCTCACGAATGGCCTCAACTGAATCATGCAACGAACATTCCCTTTGTATATTCATGTTGATACCAGCTCACTCGGTTGCATTGCAAAGACAGACAATGAGTTTTCGCTGGGCCCACAAACATTCTGAATGTGTTGCATTGGTGTTAGGGGTGTTCGTTGATTTTGTGGTGTTTTCTCTAATTGGTGGATGAGATTGAGATTTAAAGGTTGGTCCATAGGCTCCTGTTGCCTACCAGAGTTGAACACATAAAACTCCACACTCATGTTATCGAATGAAAGCTTCATGAGACCATTTCTACAATTAATTAAGGCGTTGGAGGTTGCCAGAAATGGTCTACCCAAAATCAAAGGTAGTTGAGAGTGAGTGTTCGCAACAAGATTGGTATCGAGGACAACAAAATCTACTGGAAATATAAAATCTCCAACTTTGATAAGCACGTTCTCGATAATCCCCTTTGGAATACGAAAGGATCTATCCGCCAATTGGAGGGTGATCTTAGTTGGTTTCAATTCTCCCAAATTCAATTATTGATAAACAAAAAATGGGAGGAGGTTGACCGCCGATCATAAATCAAGCAATACATTACTCATGCTAGTGTCCCATATCGTACACTGAATAGTAGGACACCATAGGTCCTTGTATTTTGTGTAGGTGGGATTGGACAAAAGTGAGCTTACATTTGCAGCAAGAATGCTTTCTTAGGAACATTGGTCTTCCTTTTGGTTGCGCAGAGATCTTTTAACACTTTGGCATATTGAGGTATTTGTTGGATGACATCCAACAAGTGGATGTTAACCTTCACTTGCTTAAACACCTCTAATATCTTATCCATTGTGTCACTCTGCTTTTTAGTTAACCTACTAGGATAGGGAACTTTTGGCAGGTAGGTTTTTCTGCGGTGCCTGAGATGGAAGCATTGGTGTATTACCCTCAACCTCTTCTTCAACACCATTCCCACTGAAGGGCTGCATAGAAGGTGGTGGTGGCAAGGAAATGTGTCTGTCAACCTGATTTCCATTACTTAAGGCTACAATGGCATTGACATGGTGAACAAGTTCCTCCACATGGTTCACTTGCCGCCCCCGAGTTACCACATTCTCATTTTGCATGTGTTGTTGTTGGTACATGCGAGGGTTAGCCTCAGGCTGGCTAGGCAGAGTCCCTCTCTCTCTCTTTCATGTACAGACTGAGCCAATTGGCCCATCTGAAGCTCTAGAGATTTGATGGTCTGCTGATTTGAAGTGAGAGCTTGACTTGTGGTTGACATAAAAAAATTCATTGAGTTTTAAGGTCCACAAGTCAAGGTCTCAAGCGAATTGAATCAGGTTTCCATATTGTTGGAATTTGGGAAACCCGATTGATTGGTGATTTGAGCTTGGGGTGGCTGATAAGATTGTGCATGCATGGGAGGTTGATGTGGTTGGTTAGGTGATCGAGAGGAGTTTGAAGGACCACTAGGGTCATTTATTTGGTTCCATGAAAAATTAGGGTGGTTCCTCCATCCGGGATTATAAGTAATGAGTATCGGTCATTCTGGCTCTATCATAGATGGCATTGACATGTGTCCATCTCAGGAGGAATGGACGCACACTCGCTTCCGACATGACCTATCCTACCACATGAATGACAGGCAACTAGACCAGATGTAGACACGTGAGGTGCACCTTGTTGGTTTTGGAGCTCAATCGAATCCATACGGCGTATTAAGGCCATCATGCGTGCCTCAGTGGCCGTAATGGTATCGACAACAAATACGGCACCCGATCTAGTCGAGTTTGCGTTTGCGATCCTCGCTCTGATGCTAGATGATGCCATTGGTTCCCTCACACTCTCCCACTGCATGGTTTTCTCAGCAAGGTCTTCTAGCAAAGCCCATGCCTCCCTTTCATCCTTTCCTAAGAACTCTCCTTGACACATGGACTCAAGGAGCATTCGGGATGGGATGTGAAGACCCTCGTAGACAATCTGACAAATACGCCACAACTCGTTGCCATTGTGAGGGCATGAGGATAGTAGCTCCTTGAACTTCTTTAAATATGCATGAAATGTTTCGGTCTCAAGCTGATAGAACGAATTGATTTCGTTCCTCAATCTTTAAGTCTAATGATTTGGAAAGTACTTATTTAGGAATGCAGATTGAAATTCATCCCAAGTCCTAAAGGCATTCACCTATTGTACAACCACTTCTTGGCATCATCCTTTAGTGCAAAGGGGACAAGCCTAAGATGGATGGAGTCTGTGCTAAGTTGTTACAGTTTGAACATAGCATAGAACTCGTCAAATTCCCTGAAAAAGATATAGGGGTCACCCTTCCTAGTAAAGTGAGGGAGCATGGAGATAAACTGAGGTTAAACCTCAAAGTGATTCTTATTCGCCTCTGGCAATACGATGCATGAGGGCAGAGCGGTACAACTCGGGTAGCATCGATCACAAAGAGGTATGGGAGCAAGAACAGGAAGAACGGTGGGACATGTGGGTCCAGCAACTGCTCCTCCTCGCGGAAATGAGCAGCCATTGAACCCGGACTGTGTGTAACACGAGAAGATGAAGGCGTCGAGAAATAAACTACCGAGATAGGATTGACGACCCGCCTCGTCAAACGGCAACACTCCTCTCGTGCCCACACAAGCATGCATAAAGGTGCACACACAAACCAAAACTTTTTTTTTTTGAACAATGAAAACAGAATGTGCGTAGAGCAGAAGATGGGGGAACACAGAAGAGAGGGAATGACTCAGGAGAGAAGGGAAGAAATCCTTATGCTACGACGGGTGGGTATAGGTAGAAGCACACAAGCAAACAAGGCTCAAACAATCCTAAGGTCGTTATAAGTCCTTACAACTAGACGATGCCTAACTGCGAGGTCACGCGGCCTCAACACGCCTCACCTCCCTACGACGAGGACCACAAAGCCCAACAAGTGAGCCAAGATCCGGAGATCTCGTCTCTCTACTATCGACAGAGTGGGCGACACCGATCAGGCCATGAAGGTCACGACCAGATCTCTCTCCAAATGCGCCCGAGATCCTTAGGGACAATGTCTACTTGATTTTAAAATTAGGCTCTTTATTAGTGTGGTTTTTGGGGCGAAGGAAAGGGTGATGAAATCCCCCAGCTTATCTAATATGGGACAACCCCTCCTTAGTAGCGTTTTGGAGTCTTAATCTAGCAATCAACTCTCCAAACAAACTCTCAACTCACACTTGTTGCAATGTAATTCCTACTAACTAATGCATGTTCATACGAAATGCATGATTGAGAGTAGGAAATGTGTACCTCACGCCAGCACTCAACAACTGAAAGTAAAGCTAAAATAAAAGACAATCTACGTGCCTAAGTCAAGTACATGATGCAAGACCTAAACAAGAAAGAATGCCAAATCTTATGCTTTGGGTTATATTGTCTAAGATGCTTAAAGGGAGATTGATTATTGATCTGGGAACAAACTAAAAGTCAGAACATGCCAAATGAATCCCCAGACCTCTATATCAGATAAAGAAATAACTAACAGAAAGAAGAAGTGGAGAGGAGCTTACCAGACCGCCAGTTGGCGGTCTTAGGCCACTGATTGGCGGTCCAATAAGCTTAGATTGCCTCCAAACTTCTCCAGCTCCCTCTCCTGAAACAAAGAAAAACTACAAACAAAAAATTAAATCCACCCAAATCGTTCAAACCAGAGTTTGGATTGGCACCTTCTCGGCAACGGCGCCAAAAACTTGTTTTTGTTCGTTTTAAATTTAGACCGCAAGTGCACAGCCATCGATGAAGACAGGGCAAGTACGGGTAATCCGCAGGGAGGTGAGTCACCTCTTGTATAACCAAAATCAGATGGCGAAAAAGGGGAGAAGACTTGTAGATTATGCTAAGCTACACTAAACTAAACTAATAAGTACGAAATGTGATAGAAAGCACGCAAGATTGGAAATCAGAAAGAGAACCCCCTAAGGGGTGGAGTGTGTGCACATATAAAGTGAAATAAGTGATGAATGATTCGTGTAACCGTGTATGTGTGTGTTGTGTATGTGTCTTCATGCATAGGAAGTGTCTAAAGATGTGGCAAAACCTATCAATTCATTTATACAACGTATCGGCAATTACTACTTGATTAACATAAGATTAGGCTCAGCATGAGAAGTGTCTAAAGATATGGCAAGACTCATCAAAAACCATAAACTAATGTGAAGAACAACGGTAAGCATGTGAGGTGTCTAAATGTTATGGCAAAACCCATCAAAACAAAATTTCTTCGATCAATCAAGCAAGCAAACACAAATACAAACACATAACTAACATGTAGCATATTCAATAGGAAATTGCTGTCAATAAACATGGGAAAACTAAGCATGGGAAGTGTCTAAATCTTATGGCAAAACCCATCAAAATACCCCAACATGTAGATGATTAAAATACCCCCAATGAACATACAAAACATGCAAGTCTACACAATCAAAAATTCATCAAACATCGAAACTTCACAATATCTATGAATATCTTCAGCCCCCAAAGGGGATGGATCTACTCACTACACATTATTCTAGCAATTAAACTAAAGAAGAAATGTGACATTCTAACAAATTTAGCCTATGATCAAAGAAATAAGACTAAGCTAAGCATGCATAAAAAAAGAAACAACATGAGAACAAAACAATGAAAATTTATTTTATTAAATGACTCACATTACTAGTAGCATTCTTCTCCAACTGGAGTTTTTCCTCCAAGGCTTACTCCAAGTAGAGAGAATTCCACCAAACAATGGGTGAATACAAAAGGAGGAGGTGTTCTATATATAGCCATAGAAAAAGGTAATCGGGGACAATCCACCGATGTGGGACTAATAAAACTTTTCCATAATACACATAAACACATAACACATGTACTGGAGAAACCGGTTTGGATTCGGAGACAAACGGACCGCCAATTGGCGGTCACTTTTTCCCGGATGCAACCCATTTTCGGATATGTTCTTTATTTCTTCAATTTTTCACATGGGGTGCACTCGGATCGGTTATAGGAGTGTCGACCTGAATCTAATTGTCAAAATACTCCTCATGATGGTGTGGAGTTTCTTAATTTGCTCATTGGGCTTTTGGGGTTACATTCGGGTCCTTCTCCTTTGCATCTTAGTCCCCAAGTCTCACATCTCAGTCATTTTTCCTGCTTTTAGGTCCTTTTATGCCTCTTCACTTCAATCCTGTTTATTCCTGAAACTCAAACATAAAACTCATTACACAGCATTGTTTAGGTTCAAGATAATGGATATAAGACACAAATGAATGCATGAAATGATGTCAACGGGGTGTTTTACGTGTGTACATAGTTGAGTCTTTTCCTTTGATTTTGTTTTCTTTTGTGTGCATTGTTAGGGTCATGTTAGTGTGCTGCATTTAATACCGATATATCTGCTTGCTCTGATCCTTGGGTGACTTGTCTTCTTTTGCTTGCCTACTGCTTTAATTTTCACATTTCTTTCAAAATCTTTATGTGTTTGCAAAAGAAAATGTTTGGTGGGTTTTGCGTGTGTTTGACATGTGCAAAACTGTTGAGAGGCAAAGTAAAAAGAAAGCTCCCAAAATTGACTTGAACTTGATGCATTAGGATATCTAGTATATTGGTTTTAGGCCTTATGTAGTAGGTAGGATGCACCCCGACTTTCCCTCGGGGGGTGAATAATCATATTGTTTCAGTACTCAAATAATTAAGGAAGTCCACCCTGAACCTCGTGAGTCAAATAATTCATGTCTATTTTATAAGGAAGTCTGTCGTAGTCAGGGACCCTTAAAATCTTGTTGTGAAACTTTAAGTGTAGGGGTTTTGGTTCACATGTAAATAATAAATACATAAGTGGTGTTCTTTCTGTTGGCTTTTTGGCCTTAAGTCGTATTTTTTATGATGTATTTCAACCTAATCTTAATTAGGACATGTAGATTAGCACATGTAGTATAATGCTATACATGTTGTATTGTGCTAACATCTACAGGTGATCAAGACTCAAGAAAGAAGAAAAATCAAGTCATGACATGTAATCAAGCTAGAATTGAAGACATGTAATTTTACCTTTCTTTGAGTATTAGGAACTTATGTGAATTGAGCATAACTTAAGCTAATATGCATGCATTCACACACTAGGTTCTTTGTAGGAGTCACACACAAAATATCATATCTTTTGGACTCCATTAGATCACCTAAACACTTAAAAACATTGGTCACCAGTCTGCCTGAGTTCGGTCGACCGTTAACCTTTCGGTCAACCGGTTATACACAATATTTGTTATACCAGACCAATCAGTTCAACCGATCACACTTCTGTTAACCGTTTACCCAGACCTGTTCGGTCGACCAGTAGACCTTCGGTCGACCGATTCGTTTGCTATTTCTGGTAAAAATACGACCGTTATCCTTGTCGTATTATACAACGGTCGTATCCACATTTTTCTCTTAATACACCCCCAAATACTTTAAAACCGGTCGAACAAAATACCTTGTTCGGTCGACCGTTCCATTAGGGAAAATCTACCTGCTATCGGTCGACACAAGTTTAGTTCAACCGATCGAGTTTTCCTTCTACCGAACCCAGAAGTTCGGTCGACCGGTACCTGTTCGGTCGACTGCTTAATTATAGAACTTAAGTGATTAGGTCGACCAGTACCTTTGTTCGGTCAACCGATCCATTAACTTACTCAAGGGTTCGGTCGACCGTTTCTGGACAGATTTCTGAATCCGATTTTCTGTTTTGTGTGCTTTGCACAAACCCAATCAAATCTTGTCCAAACGGCTAGAAATCTTTAGGAACTTATAAATAGAGGTTCACACTTAGTTTTCCATAAGATTTCACAACTCCAAAGTGTCAAACTTATAGTGAGATTTTCCACAACCTCAAAGCTCCAAATTAGCCATCGAAAGCCTAATTTCCACATCCTTCATCAATCATCATACTAGCAATTGTTGTGCTCAACTAGAGAGTGAGTTCCACTCAAGGTTACCTCTGTTGTAAAGTGAGCAAGGGTCTTGGTGAAAGCCCAAGACAAGAAGCATGGATTTCGGTGAAAGCCCGAAGTGTTCCTCTCGGATTGTGAGAGGTGGTGTCAAGCTCGGCGAGGGTTGTTCGCGAGCTTGAAGACTTGTAAAAGGCGTTGCTCCCGGCCCGGAACGGGGAGGCATAGTGAAGACGCAAGAGGAGCTCGAACGGAGATTCGAGAGGTGCTTGTAAGAGAGGACGTAGGCGCGGCCGAACCTCTATAAAACTGACGTGTCTTCTTGTGGTTTGCATTACCTTTCTACTTGTGTTTGATTTAGTTTAATTTCCGCTGCATATCTTTGATCGATCAACCAAGTAGTCAATTAGGGTTTAATTGTGATTAGTCTTAATTGTGGACCCATAGACCCACATGATCCTACATTTTCTTCTCACACGGCTCCTATCACTCGGGAAATTAGGTCCGAGGGGACTTAGTGCCTGCTGCTATCGAGTCATCTGACCTGGAATGCATCGACCGAACTATCGTTACACGGGTAGTAGGGATCACCTTATGTGGAGATGTGGGGAAAGGTTTACTTGATAGTGTAAGTCTTCATAAGCAATGATGTACGAAACCTGATCCTGGGAGAATTGCACACCAACTAGACAAAAAAGAACCAAAAGAGAAAAAAATGGTAATGCAAATAAGTACCTTAATGGACTTACACTTTGTATCACTTGAGGATGTTAAGGTTGTCCATGTCTTTCACTTAATTTCTTAATTAACTTGCACGAATAATGCATTAGGCTAGGTGTGTGGACTAGATACCTATATAGAGTCAGCTTGTAGGTTTACCGTGTCCAATGATAGACAAAAATGAGTCCATCGAGTCGAGTTTCTAGATTGAATAATGCATCAATGTTCGGATTTTGTTGGTATATCCGCTGAAAACTCTCAGGAGACAACACTCCTCTTCCTTGGCGACAGGGAGGTTTAACGGCTTGTTGCACATGCTAAGTGCAACCTTGATTCCTACGAAAGTGAGTTAGGATTTCCTTGTTTTTCGTAAGTTTTTCCTTTCTTTCACTTTTCTCTTTCTTTGTTTTCCTCGGGACTAGCAAAAGTTAGGTGGGGGGTATTTGATTGATATCATATCATGCATATATTTGTGTCTTATATCCTCTATTTTTAACCTAAGAAATGTTACGTAACGAGTTTAATGTTTAAATTTCAGGAATAAAACAAGTGAGAAGAAGAGACACAAAAAAACTTAAAAGCAAGGAAAATGGCTGACTTGCAAGACTTATGGACTGAGGTGCAAGAGAGAATGACCCGGATGTAAAACCAAAAAGACTAATGAGGAAATCAAGAAGCTCGACACCATTATGAGGAGTATTTTGTCAATTAGATCTGCGCCTAACCATCAACAACCAAATCGGGTTCATCAAACGTCAAGAAATCAAGCCAGAATCGAGCGACCAAATTCCAGACTCGATCAGACACATCCAGACAGCCAATCAGTAGTCCAAATGTGTCCAAATGCCATATGCTTTGGTCGGGTGGTGTGTTATATTGTCTTATGTCCATTTATGGTATGTGTTTTAGTCCCATATCGGGGGATTGTCCCCGTTACCTTTTTTCATGGCTATAAATCGAACTCTTCTTCCTCCTTTGTAATTACCCATTTCTTGGTGGCATTCTCTCTACTTAGAGTAAGTCTTGGAGCAAAATTCAAGTGGAGAAGAATGCTACTTGTAATGTGAGTAGTGTCAATAAAATAATTTTCTTAGTTAGCTTTATATTGTCTTTTTCAATTCATGCATGCTTAGTTTAATTTCGTTTTATCTTCTTAATGAGTAGTTAGTAGTTTGATCCCCATATGGGGTGGAGGTAATGTAGACTATGTGATGGTGATGAGTTCTTTTATTTGTGTCATTTCATATGCTTAAATAGATCTATACTTGTAGCATGCTTAAACTTGTATTAGATGAGTTATTGTCCACACAATGTACTTATCTCATGCTAGCTTTAGAGTTTATCTTGTTGCTTGTAATGGTTTGATGAGAATGGTTTGTCATGTATGGATCCATGTTTGGTGCACATTTTCACATGAATGATTTAGGATGTGTGTAGGATTGATTGATGTTCTAATGGCAACACTAGGTACTTATTGCATGCTTGATAATCTAAAATCAACCTCAACTTTATGTAAGATATGCATGTTCATGGTTTGCCATGTAGTGTTGTGTATCCTACACTTAGATTCTACACTAGCTTCTACTTGTATGTCACACAAACGACACTTGTTTCTAATTGAAAAGAAGACCTACTCGCACACACATGCCTACACACCTCCACTCCATGGGGTTTAGATTTATTGTTTATTCATTCGTAGTTTTGTTTAGTCTAATCACAACTTCTACCTCTCTTTTTCCCACTTGCCTTCGAACGAACCAGAGTCAACACACCTCCCTGTGAATCGACCCGTATTGCCCCCGTTTTCATCGATTACCGTGCACTTGCGGTATTTAAAACGAATACATCACCACCCCCGCCACCTCACCGGTGAGGTGGAACGTTGCTCACTCATTGGGGAGTGAGACCTTCGACTGATCTGTCGGGGTGGGCATAAGATGTATGATCCAATTACAACAATAACGTTATAATTAAAGTACGAAAATTATACTGAAATAAACCAACTTCTCTAAAAATAGGGAATATTTTACGAAATTTAAAGTAGAAAATAACAATTAAACTGAAATTAAAACAACTAAAAGTCTAAACTGATAATTAAGATAGGGAAGATAAGTCTTAAACTGAAATTAAAATCACAATTAAAAAATAGGGAAGATAGATCATAAACTGAAAAATGTAATATTTTCTTTCTTAATATTAATGGTATTTAGTATTTGGTAATCATTGATGGTTAAATAAATAAAGTATATGCAATTTAAAAATACGAGAATTATTAGTATTTTGGTTTGTCCAAATAGATTATTAATGTTTTGGGTAAATATAATTGATTTTTTAATAGAATAAAAATTGAGAAGAAAATTAATAATGTGGAGGAAAGAGAGTAGGATGACCTAGGTCATGGTTAAATGATGAATAGTGAATAAGAAAGATGAGGTTGGGTTATGATGAGGTGATCGAGAGAGAAGAACGAGAAAGTAGATGACCTAGGTCATGACTGCAAATGCTCTAGAGCTGAAATCTGAGGGAAGGAATTGAGAGACACAAGAAAAAAAATGAGAAATACACTAGTCAAAGAAAAAGTGGAATACCATCCATAGAAATACAAATAAATACACAATGCTGTTCGGATTAAATGAGATTCATCAACAAGAGATCCATCATTTATAATTTGACGTTGATTTTAAAATACAAATCTTGGTCATCCTAACTCCAATTTAGGGCCCCAACATGTCATTCTTCAACTTCTCCCTTGTGGACACCTATTTTGCAAGAAGAAGAACAAAATAGGACACAGATGTCACAGCTACGCGAAATATGGGAAACTCAGAATCAAATACAAGATAAAAAATAAATACATCAAATCCAAAACTTTGTAATTGGATATGTACTTCAAATTCACAGTACATTTCGAAAAACGAAACACACCACAAAGCAAATTAGCGAGAAAGAAGAATACTCTATGAGTATTTAATTGAACTTTCAAATCCTGACAAGATTAATTTTTTTTTAAATTAAATATCACAATCTATGAAAACTAGAAAGAAAAGATCCATTAATACATCCACTATAAACAATGGAAAATCTTCGACAGTTAAATTCTATAAAGACGTTTTTCTGGAAATAAATGAGCCAACTAAAACCAACATAAAGTGAAAGATGTAACAATCGGAACGTTTAGAAAAGGAAATGTTAGTTAAAGTTACCTAGCTTGTGCACCCTCAAAAGATATGATACCGCATGTATGCGGAATTGGTTTGATACGTCTGAATGGCAAACAAGATTGATAATCCTCTCCAGGAAAGTAATACTTGTCAAGTACATCGTTCGAAGGATCATAATTAAAATATCCACCAACAAAAGGGATTAAAATTTTCCCATCGTCCAACATACATATGAAATTCACTTCCACAAAATCATCATAGGAGTCCTTTCTGATCCTGTGCTCAATCACCCAACACTGTCCCTTTCCGTACTCCTTCATTACCCATACATCAAGATATTCCTCGAAACAACGGTTAAACATACAAAGATGTTCTCCTGATACCCCGAGACAAAAACCCCTCCGGTCCGTCTTTGAGGCGGGCAAGATACCGAATTCTTCATCGTGAACATCAAAAAACACAATAGATTCAGAGCCGTAGTCACTATAGGCAAGCCAATGCAGGTTACAATTTAAGAAACACCCAACCGAGTACACGAGCACGTATGGTGGATTCCGAATACGCCGCCATGATCGAGAAGCAAAATTATCAGCTCCTTTTAAGTCGAAAGGGTAACATCCCGAAACAACGGAAATTTAAAAATTATTATCAAGGTAACAGAGACCAATAATCAAAAAACGGGACTGTTACTTCTCATAAAACATATAAGCGGTGCCCCAAATTACATCAGAGTTTGTCAAAAGCTACATGATTACATCAGATAAAACAAGGAAATACAAGTAATCATGCCTACCTCAGTGGTCCGAACGAGAGGATCTGATCCCAAATGCGCGCTCCCGATGATCACCACCCAACTCGACCTACTGCGGTCCTGAAATAAAACATGCAACAACAATGTCTGAGTTTCCATAAGGAAACCCCATATGCCAAGCTCACCTATATGCATGCAGTAGTACAAATGAACCTATCATACTAGTAGCATGTCTTGTCATCAACAGCAAGGAAAACAATTCCCACGAAGGGTAACAAGGCATGACACTCCCCACACGCGGCTGCACTAATCATTGATCTCCGTCATGCTCGTCGGGGCTCTCCATTGAATCACTACCTCGACCTTCGCCGGATCCACCAAAATCCCATCCACTGACACAATATGCCCCAGAAAAGCCACCTGATCTAACCAAAACTCACACTTCGTGTACTTGGCATAGAGTTGATGATCCCTCAAGATGTCAAACGCAATCTTCAGGTGCTGCCGATGCTGCTCCCTATCAGGCGAGTACACTAAGATGTCGTCCACGAATACAATGACAAATCTGTCGATGTACGGCTGAAAGGTCCTATTCATCAGGTCCATGAATGTTGCAGCTGCATTCGTCGGTCCAAACGGCAAGACCAAGAACTCGTAGTGCCCGTACCGCGTCCTGAAGGCTGTCTTCTGAACATCTGCCTCTCTGATCCACAACTGGTGATAACCCGAACGCAGATAAATCTTTGAGAACACTCTCGCCGTCTGCAACTGATCAAACAAGTCATCAATCCTGAGCACAGGGTACCAGTTCCTGACGATAACCTTATTCAGCATCCTATAGTCGATGCACATCCGCAACGACCCATCCTTCTTCTTCACGAAGAGCACAAGCGCTCCCCATGGCGAAATGCTCGGTCGAATAAACCTGGAGTCCATCAACTCCTGCAACTGCTTCTTCAGCTCTGCCAACTCAGCAGCTGCCATGCGATACGGAGCCTTCGACATAGGTGTCATACCCGCAACCAACTCGATGCCGAACTCGATTTCTCGGTGCGACAGTAATGATGGAATCTCTGCAGGAAACACATCTGGGACTCCTGAACAACCTCTATATCCTCCAGCCTCCTTGTCTCAGGATCAGGAACAACCAGCGTGGCCACAAACGCTCTGCATCCCTGCTGTATCATCTTCTGCGCCTTAACTGCAGACACAATCAGACGATCCCCTCTGCTCCTCGTCCCTCTGATCAAAACATCAGACAAGCCCTCCATCCGGATCAGGATCTTCTTCTCACGGCAAAAGACTCACACGTCGTACTGTGATAGCCAGTCCATCCCCAGTATGACGTCGAAGTCCTCCATCGGTAACAAGACCAGATCTGCCGGAAAATCATGGTCTCCCGAAACAACTGTAGTGCCAGGGAAATAGCTCCCCATAGTGCCGACCTCACCCATGGGCGTGCTGACCTTCAAATAATCATTCAGCAGCATAGGGGTCCAACCCAACTCGCCAGAAAACTTCTCCAAAATGAAGGAGTGTACCTTCTACCAAGGTGTTGGAGTCCCTCGCCTCCTCAGCCTGAATGGTGAATACTCGCCCGATCTTCCTGCCCTTTCCTGGTGAAACAACGGATCAAGCCTCCACTCTTCCCCGTTACTGGTGGCCCAAACCTCCTGCTAGGCTCGCCCTACCTAGTCGGGCACTCCCGAATGAAGTGGCCCAACTGACCGCACCCTATGCAAGCTCGGGTGCACCTGAAGCACTCCTAACCTGGGTGAACCTCCCACAAAAACTGCACGCTCCAGACTGACGTGCTCCTCCTCCATCAAACCTGGGCCTTTTGCCCGGGTTCCCTGCTCCACGACCGACTGTTCGGCTACCGGTGCTCACTGATGCCTTCCTCGCCTCCTGAAGACACTCCCTCTGGTCCTGCTCAATGATGGTAGCATGCTTCACCGCGTTTGCAAGGGTCTGCGGCATACTGTTGATCACACGACATCAGAGTGGCTACCCCAGTCCCTTCACGAACCTCCTCGCCCTCTACCTAGGGGTCACACAGATCTCTGGGCACTAATGCTCCAAAGCGTTGAACCTGCTGATGTAACTCGCCAGAGTCATCTCCTTCTGCTCCAGCGACATGAACTCCTCTCTCTTCCAATCCCTGACGTGCCGGGGAAAGTACTGCTCATGAAATACCTCCAGAAACTCCTCCCAGCTGACATCCTCACGGTCCTCAAACATAACCGTAGACGCAATCCTCCACCAGTTGGCTGCCTCACCATCAAATACATAGGTGGCCAGATCCACCCTCCTCTCAGGTGCAACTCCAATCGCTCGAAAGATCTTCTGCATCTTGAAGACCCAATCCTCTGCTACCTCTGGAGCACTCCTGCCATCAAAACTCGGTGGGTGCTGACGCATAAATCGATCGTGCTAAGCGCCAATCCCGCCCAGGAAGGAACCTCAGGAACCTCAGGAACAATCTCCTTCCTGGAAGTATTTGTTGATGGAGCCTTAGGATCCGGCTCCCTTATAGATGTAGGTATCATCGCAGGTCTGCTAACACCAAGAGATGGTGAATGCAGGGAAGGCAACCCAATTTGGTTTTCTGCCTCCTTACTGGAGCTCAAAGTATGAATCACAATAACATGATGGGTCGGCTCAGAGGTAGCTTGAAAAATTGGTGGCCTTCCTTGAGATTGTGTACCCTGGAGATTTACCACAGGTTGACTTGGGAATCGACCCTTCTCACGTTCATGGAGCTGATAAGCGAACTGGCTAACTTGCGCTTCCAATGCTTTGACCGTGGAGTTATTGGCCGAAAGCATGGTTTGCGTGCTCCGTTTGAACGCGTGAAGGGTTTGTTCAAGAGTGGAATCCCCTGGGTCAACCCGCTGAGGTAGAGTCTGATTATAATAACTCGATGGTGAAGCCGGTGTAGGAAGGTGAGTGTGGGGCTGAGACCTTTGATGTGGGGGTTGATAGGTCGCCGATGGGCGTGGATGGTGATGAGGTGGACGTTGAGGTTGAGCGTGCGAGATCTGACTGTTGCCCCCATTACGCCCCCAAGAGAAGTTAGGGTGGTTCCACTATCTCGGGTTGTAGGAGTGATTGTACGGGTCGTTACAGGTCCTCTGTCGATACATCACATTTGCATGCTCAGTATCACTTGAAGCGTATGCACATTCCAAGTTATTATGTCCCGTAAGTCCGCACCTACTACACACGGGAGTAGCGACCTGAGCTACAGGAGCTCAGTCCAACTTTAAACTCTCAATCCTACATATGAGAGCCACCATTTTCACCTCAGACACGATAGTTGACTCAACTTGATATGATCCAACTCAACCAGAAGACCTGCGAGAAAGTGGCTCTCTCGTGGTGTCCTACTCAAAGGTACATTCAACCATTAATTCAAACGTGTCCCAGGCCTCATCGATGAGTTTCATTTGGAAAACATCCTGACACATAGACTACAACAATGGGTGGGTGTTGAAGTTGAGGCCTTCATAAACAATTTTGCACAACTACCACAACTCAATTCCATGATGAGGGAACTTCAAGAGAAGGTCCTTGAACCTCTCAAAGAAAGCATGAAATTATTCGGTCTCAGTCTGATACATTTGATGTATATGGTGTCGTATTTGTTGAGTTTTCCTTTGAGGGAAAAATATCTTTAGAAAAATGGTCACAAAGTCATCCCAAGACCTAATAATGCTCGTCGAGAGGTTGTACATCCATTTCTTCGTGTTATCCTTCGACGCGAAAGAAATCATCCTCAACCCGACTGAATCCTCGTCAAGTTGTTGAAGCTTGAACATGGAGCATACCTCCTCGAAATCACGTATAAAAATATACGGATCCTTCTTATTAGCAGTGAAGGTAGGAAACATGCTCACATATTGAGGTTTAAGTTCATAGTTGTTTCCACGAGCTGGTGGAAGAACTATCTAAGAATGTTGCACAACCCGAACAGGATGTGTCCTCTCCCACAAAGTCAACGGGTCTATCCTGTCGAGCTAAAGGTGGCGGTGCACCAATAACTCAATCTTGACTGAATCCCTCTTCCTCCCGAGTCAGAGGAGGAGGCAAAAGAGGTCTACATGGAGGTGGGAGTGGACCAAGCTAATCTATGTATGGAACTCGGTCTCCCCCATCTTCATGAGACAACTTGGCCACACGCTTCAAAGGAGCACGAGGCGGAGATGGGCGATCACCTAGACTTTCCATCTCAGAAAAATGAACTCTCTCAAGTCGAGCACTCTCACCAGAACGAGTCAAACCTCGCATAAAACGCTCAACTCGACTCTAAAACAACACACAATAGAAGGTGTAATTAGAGGAGGAGAAGACTCAGATGAGAAGGGAAGAATCCTTGGAGCTAGCGTTGGTAGTGGGAGAAGGTAGAAACACACAAGCAAACAAGACTCAAACAACTTATGGCTATATGTCCTTAGGCTAGACGCCGCCTAACTTCGAGATCACTAGTCTCGACACGCCTCACCTCCTTACAACGAACACCACAATGCCCAGCAAGTGATACCAGATCCGGAGATCCAGTACCTCCTACTATCGACAAGGCAGGTGATGCCGATCAGGTCATGATGGTCTCAACTCGATCACTCTCCTAGTGCGTCCGAAATCCTTAGGACCAAAGTCTACTTGCTTTTAGAAATTAGGCTTTCATTAGTGTGATTTTTGGGGCTAAGGAAAGGGTGATGAAATCCCATACCTTATCTTGTAAGGGACAACCCCTCCTTAGTAGCGTTTTGGAGTCTTAATCTAGAAATAAACTCTCCAAACAAACGCTCAACTCACACTTGTCCCGATGGACCTTACTAACTAATGCATGCTTTAAACATTCATGAATGAGATAATGGGTGCACGTACCTCACGCCAGCAATTAACAACAAGAATTTAAAGAATAGAAAAGACGAGTGCGTGCAAGGTCTACAAATGATGCATGACCTAGATGACAATCAATCTAATCTTTTGCTTTGAGTTTTAAGGTCCAAGTTGTATAGAAAGGGGATTGGTTATGAATCTGGGGGCAAGCTACAGGTCAAAACATGCCAAATTGAGCCCAAATCACTATGTCCACGAGGAAGGGTGTCAACTATGGTTTTTCAGAAATCGAGTTGGAAAAGAGGAGAAAAGGTTGTTGATTATGCTAACTACACTAAACTACGAATGAACTAATACTTAAACTAAAACCCCATGGAGTGGAGGTGTGTAGGTATGTGTGTGTGAGTGAGTCTTCATTTCAATTAGGAACTAGTGTATTTTGTGTGGCATACAAGTAGAAGCTAGTGTAGAATCTAAGTGTAGTATACAAAACACTACATGGCAAACCATGACCATGCATATCTCACATGAAGTTGAGGTTAATATTATATTCTAAAGCATGCAATAAGTACCTAGTGTGTCCATTAGAGCATCAATCAATCCTACATACATGCTAAATCATTCATGTGAATGTGCACCAAACATGGATCCATACATAACAAGTCATTCCCATCAAATCATTACAAATAACAAGTTAAACTCGAAAGCTAGCATGAGATAAGTACATTGTGTGGAAAATATTTCATCTAATACAAGTTTAAGCATGCTACAAGTATTTGTCTACATTAAGCATATAAAATTGCACAAATAAAAGAACCCAACAATACCACATAATCTGCATCACCTCCACCCCCAAAAGAGGATGCAACTACTCACTACTCATTAAGAAAAGAGACAAAACGAAATTAAACTAAGCATGCAAGAATTGAAAAGAGACAATATAAAACTAACAAAGTATTCTTTATTGCTCACTCACTTACAAGTAGCTTCTTTCCACCAGAGTTTTGATCCAAGACTTTATTCCTAGTAGAGGGAAATGGCCACCAAGAGAGGAGATGGATTACAAAGGAGGAGGAAGAGTTTTATTTATAGCCATAGAAAATGGTAACCGGGGACAATCCCCCGATATGGAACTAAACACATACTATAAATGGACAGAAAACAACATAATCCACGACTCGACTAAACCATGAATTATTTGGACCAATTTTGACCGACAATTGGCAGTCTGGAATGGTTGGATTGTGTCTGGATTTAGGTATCACGTTTTTGGCTTGATTTCTTGATGTTTGATGAACCCGATTTTGTTGTTGATGTTTGGGGCAGATCTAGTTGCCAAAATACTCCTCATGATGGTGTAGAGCTTCTTGATTTTCTCATTGATCCTTTTGGTTTACATCCGGGACCTTCTCTCTTGCATCTCAGTCCATAAGTCCAGCAATTCAGTCGTTTTCCTTGCTTTTAAGTCCTTTTTAAGTCTCTTCTTCCCAAACCTTATTATTCCTAAAACTTAAACATAAAACTCATTACGTAGCATTGTTTAGGTTCATTAGAATGGATATAAGACACAAATATATGCATGATATGATATCAATCAGGACATGTTCAACCAAAAGATAACAGGGTTTGCCTAAAATGTATAATTGATCGACCGCCCCAAGACATCGTTTTCCGGCAAGCTAAGCTCCTATTCCGGAAAATCAGGTATGCTCCTATCCCTTGAAGATTTTGTGGGAGGGGATGTTGGCTGGAGGGGCCGTCCAACATCAGGTGGTGGCTGGTGCAACGGTTGCATTACCAACCGATTTTCTTCTAGCCCGCGTTGGTTGCGTGCGCTGGAAGGGGTTGGTTGTGGGCAGCTAGGGGGACCGGAGCTCCGGTGAGATCCGACCAGGGGTCCTGAGGTTTCGTCTGGGCTGAGTTTTGGGGTGGACACGGATATGGTTGGGTGTGGCTGGCGCACACAAGATCCGTCTAGGGTTTGTCCTCAACCCTCTTGGCTCCTTGTTTGAGTTGGCTGGCTGGTCCAGTCTTCTTAGATGGTGGCGGGGGTCAGGAGGTGGTGAGGACAAATCCTAGGAAAGCTAGGGAAGTGAGGGGATGGGCTGGGGTTGCAAGGTCTAAGATGGGTGCGCTGAAGTCAACTAGTCATGCGGCTAGTGCACCTCATGCGTCTTCCGGCTCGGTGGATGGACTGAGCAACCTTGACTGACCCCCGCTGATCTCCTCCCATTCCAGATTTCCTGAGTTGTTTTCTCTAAGCCCTTGGGGTGGACAGTCCTGAGGCTCACAGGTCTGGTTGTGAGCTGAGTCGCTTGAATGGTTCGTTATTGGAAACAATTAAGTTTTATGTGTTGATTGGTGCAATCGGTATATATGTTGCTAGATTTCAGTAGAGATATATTACATCTATATGACATGATTGTAGGTGTAACTCCTGATGTTGGAGACATGCATGCATAATTGAAAATAATCTAGCTCTATTATATCATGCGCTAATCATATTACACTTAAATGCTATGTGTTAAGTAGATCGTATGCACGAGGTTTAGTTCAAGATATATCTTTGGATTGTTGATATCATGCACATATCCATCTTATTAGCCTAATGATTATAATGTTATTTTGTGCATTTATCACTATTGATCATGCGCTGAAATGTTCATTATATGCAGGTATATGTTCTGAAATGAATGATGCGTATTTCCTAGTATAGTGTGGTTCGAATGCGATTTATTTTGCTCTATAACACATCAGTTTTGTACTTATTCATCTCTATGTATTACTGATTTGTTATGTTAAATTATGTTGGGTTCAACCCTTAGCTGGTTCCCATAACCTTTATGCATGACCCGTAGATGACATTGACTAGTGGTTGAGTTGATTTTCCGATCCAGTTATGATTGTTGTTGCGAGCTTTGTTTGTTTACTGATTGGGACATCTGATTTTTTATTTATTCGTGGCTGTTAGGAGGGTATCCGGATACTCCTCCTTGAGCTCGTTCCATAAACTGTAGTTGCATTAGATTTTAGATGGTTTGGTAGCTTGCATTTCATTTAATCTGGTTAATAATTCTGGGCACGTTCTGTTTTCTGGGTCGACGGGCCATGAGTGGGTCCTCTAGATCCAGAGGCCATTCGCATAAGACCTTCACGTTGAGAGGCCAATCTTAAGTTAAGTCCTGAGCAGGCGTGCTACCATTCTGTCTCAGGGTAGGTGTTCCCAAGTTCGCGATGGCACCATGTAAGTAACTTGCCGCGAATTGGGACACTTATCTGACGCACCGCTTTGTGCATAGTGGTGGGTCACTGTTGAGTGACCGCCTATGACCAGCGAGACTGGTGTTCTGGTTCCTTTCGAGGAATAGGTTTGGGTGCGCCCGACCGGCACGACTTATGAAGTCGTAGCCTTCTGTTGCATTTGATGTTTTTCTGTTCTGTTTCTGACCAGCATGGATGGTATTCTGGTTCCCTTGGAGGGTTTTTGTGGGTATTACCCATCTGGTATGGCTTATGGAGTCGTAGCCTTCTGTTTCATTTGATGCTTTTCTGTTCTATTTCTGATGCTTTCGTCTTAGTTAGACTGCATGCATTCTTCCGTAAAACTCTCTTTGGACTGGGCATGCTGAGTTTTCTTTATAAAAAACTCACGCATATGTTGATGCGGTGCTTGTAGGTACTTTGGTTTCCACATGGAAGACTGGATGAGTCTTGAAGATTCTGTACAAGAGGGACACTCGACCAGAGTCTTAAGTTATCGTTTGTTTCCGCTTATGTTATTGTATTTCCTTTGAAACCTGATGTATCATAATTGGATATTTTATGTGTACATGGATAATCATTTTTTCAGTTTATATCCTAATTGTCTATCCATGTATGTCTGTTATGTATTGTCGAGTTAGTTGGAATTGTCTTTCTTTCGTTACTCCTTTGGTCGTTGCGGAAGTCTCTGATCGCGACTTATTATGTTCCTTTCTCAGTGTGTGTACCTTCAAGATGGGGGGTTACAACTTGGTATCAGAGCATGTCGATCCCTATAGTGTACAGAATCTGAAGACTCTCCAGTGGGGCATCTTGCCCAAACCCTGTCAGTAATTTCTTATATTTTAGAATTGCTTTCTGATAGTGATAGATCATATTTTCCTTTGTTAAATTGATTTCTTGTGGAGTGCCTTGTCTTCTTGGAGACCAAACCACCCAACCCTCTTAGCCTTTATCAATTCCCTCACCTCTCCCCACATTTTGGTGCCGAGATCTCCAACAAGTCCAGTTGGTCAAGCAAGCAGGAAGTGCAAGTGCAAGAGGTGACTAACTAGAAAGCATATGAGGTGGATGTAGCTGGATCCCAGAAAACTCCAAGGCCCTTCTCCATCAGATTCAGAGTGTCTTGTCCTTTTACCATAAGGAGGCATGTGGTGGGCACTTCGGTGCCCAGAAAACCGTTGCCAAAGTTCTCCAATGTGGCTTTTACTGACCCACATTGTTCCAAGATGCTTTTGCATTTTGCAAAGCATGCGATGGTGCCAACGTGTGGGCCGCAATGGAAGCGTGATATGATGCCACTCAATCCTATCTTAGTGGTCAAAGTCTTGACTTCATGGGTCCTTTCCCCATGTCCCATGGTCACACCTACATTCTTGTGGCGGTCGATTATGTGTCGAAGTGGGTTGAAGATATCCCCACTCGCACTAACGATCGCAAGGTTGTGACAAATTTCTTAAAGAACACATCTTTGAGAGGTTTGGGACACCTCATTGTATCATAAGTGATCGGAGGACACACTTTGTGAACCGATACCTTGAGGCAGTGTTGAGGAAATATTCCATCACGCACAAGTTGGCCACACCTTATCATCCTAAAACCAGTGGCCAGGTGGAAATTTCCAATCATCAACTCAAGCAATTTTTTGAGAAAATGGTTAATGCTTCAAGGAAAGATTGGTCGGTTGAGCTTAATGATGCATTGTGGGCTTTCCGCACTTCATTTAAAACCAACCTTGGCTTGTCCCCCTACCAACTAGTTTATGGCAAAGCTTGCCATCGTCCGGTAGAGCTTGAGCACCGGGCATTATGGGCAATCAAATATCTTAACATGAGTCTTGATGTTTCCGGTGCCAATCGTAAGCTAGACCTCAACGAGTTGGAGGAGTTGAGAAATGAAGCGTATGAGAATGCCAAGATCTGCAAGTCCCGTACTAAAATTTTCCACAACCATTTGGTCCGAATCAAAAGCTTCATGGTGGGACAAAAGGTCTTATTGTATAACTCTCGCCTCCACTTGTTTCCGGTGAAACTTCAGAGTCGTTGGTCTGGACCCTTTATTGTTTTAACCATCTCCTCTCATGGGGCGGTTGAGATTCAGAATCCAAGGAATGGGGACGTGTTCAAAGTTAATGGACAATACCTAAAACCGTACTTGGAAGGGACCACGACAGAGGTCGAGGAGGAAGTAGTGTCTTTACACGAACTCCTCACGGATGTGGTCACTTGACGTGATCAATACCTTCATTTTGTTGTACATATCTTCGTAAAAATAAGTGAAAAAGAAGAAAAGAAAAAACATTGAAGTTCCTTTTGATATTTTCCATTTTCTTTGTTAAAAACGTGTGATGCTTTGCCCTACCCATCCTCCACCAAACAAAAACACATTTTGCCCCATCTAGCCGCCACCACCCAAATCCTAACCCTGGATCTCGCAAACAGACCGCTAATCAGCGGTTTCCCACCGCCAATCGACAATCTGTTGTGGCGGGTTTCTCTTCTGTATTTGTTAGGTCGTGTGTGTTTGTGTCTTTGTTGGTTGCATTTGGTTGAGAGTATGTTTGCTGCTAGAGTTGACGTGTTGTGGTCTCCGACCCTCTTGCACCGATTTTATCTTCGTCGCCGCGTGTTCTGCCGTTAAAGCTCGCCAAGGTAGGTGCAGGTATGGCCAACCCACATCTAATTCCAGAACTTAATTTTTCATCCTTGATTCGCGAATTCGGAGAACCCTTCTACGATAGAATCGTAGCCAAAGGGTGGAATCATTTGTTGGATGAGGGTGACAAAGCCATCTATGTACATCCTCTCGTACATGAGTTCTTTTCTAAACTCGAGTGTGACCAGACCGGACCACTCGAGTTTAGTGTCACTCTTAGAGGGGTGAAGCACATCATGACAACCCAATTCATTTCAGATGTGACTGGGATCCCCTTAGTGGATGATCTCGTGCCCACCTATGACATTAATTTTTACCGATCTATGGTTGGGTGCGGGCAACCCATTTCATCGCATGGGGGAATACCTAATGCGCACATGTACTCCAATGTTGCCATTGTAGCCAGGTGGGTGTGTAGGATTCTTTTGGGCCAAGAGCGGGCCTCCACATTTTTCACACCTAGTTTGTGAATAGTGTATAGTCTCATGAATGGTTCATCTCACTGCATTTGTTGAACGTTGTTCGACATTTTGGTGAACGTTGAGCTTAAGGAAATATATTGTTTGCCTACTCTAGTGACCAAATTGTGTGGCATGTTGGACATCCCATGATTTGAGCTCTTACTGTGGTGCCAAGACACCGACCTCGAGGTTGGGAAGATGACCCTGCCATTTTTCCATTTCCTTCCGGAGGCGTGGATGCCTGATTACATGGAGGAGTATGTTAGAGCCAATTCCTCAAGCTCATCTGTGAGCTCGAGATCACTCTTTAACACCGACATTTATGAGATGGCGGTTGGGCAGCAGAACGCCATTTTAGCCAAGCAAAACTGGAAAATTTATAGGAAATTATCGGCTCTTGAGCGAGGTGCCTCTTCGGGCACCTCTGGCCGCCGTCATTAGTCTGGTACACCCTATCCATGCATTGGCACCATTTTTCCATACATTGAGGACAATAAATGGATTAGGTGTGTGTGTGTGGGGGGGGGGGTGTTTTCACGTTTGTACATAGTTTGTGTGTCTTGTTTTTATTTCGTTTTCTTTTGTTTGTATTGCTAGGGTCATGTTAGTGTGCTCATTTAATATTGATATATCTGCTTGCCATGATCCTTGGTTGACTTGTATTCTTTTGCTTGCCTAGTGCTTTAAAATTTTCACATTTCTTTCAAAATCTTTATGTGTTTGCGAAAGAAAATGTTTTGTGGGTTTTGTGTGTGTTCAGCATGTGCAAATCTATTGAGAGGCAAAGTAAAAAGAAAGCTCCCAAAATAGTCTTGAACATGATGCATTAGGATATCTAGTATACTAGCTTTAGGTCTTATCGAGTCGTAAGGATGCACCACGGTCTTCCATCGGGGGCGAGTAATCATAGGTTTTCAGTACTCCAACAATTAAAGAAGTCCGCCGTGAACCTAGTGAGTCAAATAATTCGTTTATGTTAGTATAAGGAAGTTTGTCGTAGTCAAGGGCCCTTAAACTCTTTTTGTGAAACTGTAAGTGTAGGGGTTTTGGTTCCCATTTAGATAAATGAATAAGTGGTGTTCTCTCTTCTCACATGGCTCCTATCACTCGGGAAATTAGGTCCTAGGGGACGTAGTGCCTGGTGCTCTCGAGTCATTTGACTTGGGATGCACCGACCAAACTCCCGTTACACGGGTGGTAGGGATCGCCCTATGTGGAGATTTGGGGAAGGTGTATGTGATAGTGTAAGTCATCACAGGCAATGATGCACGAAATCCGACCCTAGGAGAATCAAAGAGCAACCAATGTAATGCTCCAAAGAAAAAGAAAAATAGAGTCAAATAAGACCCTTAATGGATATTACACAATGTATCACTTTAAGAAGCTAAGGGTGCCCATGTCTTTCACTTAAGTCCTTAATTAACTTTCACGAATGATTCACTAGGCTAGGTGTGTGGACTGATTACATATATAGACTCGGCCCATAGCATTATCGCGTCCAATGATCGACAAAAATAAGCCATCGAATCGTGTTGCTAGGTTGAATAATGCATCCTTGTTTGGATTTTGTGGGTGTATCCGCTGAAAACCCTTAGGAGACAACACTCCTCCTCCTTGGCGACAAGGAGGTTTAACGGTTTGTTGCACATGCTAAGTGCAACCGTGATTCCTACGAAAGTGAGTTAGGATTTTCCTGTTTTACGTATGCCTTTTCCTTTCTTTCATTTTTCTCTTTCTTTGTTTTGCTCGGGACTAGCAGAAGTTAGGTGTGGGGGTATTTGATTGAAATCATTTCATGCACTTATTTGTGTCTTATATCCATTATCTTGAACCTAAACAATGCTACGCAATGAGTTTTATGTTTGAGTTTCAGGATTAAATAGCTTTGAGGAGAAGAAGCATAAAAGGACCTAAAATCAAGAAAAAGGAATGAGTTGTGAGACTTGGGGACTGGGATGCAAGGGAGAAGGACCTGAATATAAGCCCAAAAGACCAATAAGAAAATAAAAATACTTCACACCATCATGAGGAGTATTTTAGAAATTCGATTCGGGCCTAAACTCCAAAAACCGACTTGGGTGCAACACATATGAAGAAATCACTCCAGCAAAGCCCACCCAAAATCCAGACTAGATCCGGACTCTATAGACTGCCAATTGGCGGTATGGGACCGCTGATTGGAGGATGGGTCGGCTCCAGATCCAACATGCTTCGGGTAGAACATGCATTAGGGTGGTTTTTATTTATTTCTTGTGTTATATTCGTCCCACATCAGGGGATTGTCCCTGATTACCTTTTTCAATGACTATAAATAGAACTCCTCACTTTCCCTTGTAATCTACTACATACTTAGTGGTTATTCTTCCTACTTGAAGTGGAGCCTTGGAGCAAATACTAAAGTAGGAAGATGCTACTTGTATTGTGAGTCTGAATTTAATAAAAGTTTCTTTGTTATGTTGCTTGCATACTTAGTTTAATTTCATTTCATTAATCTTACTAACTTAGTTAATATGTTTACCTTTCTTAGGATAATAATTAGTTTAATGTATAGTGAGTAGTTCCATCCCCTTTGGGGCGTGGAGTTGATGTTTTATACATGCAAAAGAGAATGGAAATGAATGCTTTGTATGAAATGTGTTGACAAACATAAATGTATGGTTGTTTGTTTAGGATAGAACTTGTAACTTGATGAGTTTTGCCACAAATATTAGACACCTCATGCTTGTTTCGGTTCTGAAATAACCAACTTGTATATTTGAAAGTTAATCAACTAGGTTAGTAATGGGATTGATAGGTTTTGCCATAATCATTAGACACTTCCTATACATGAAAATACAACCTTCATCTGTGCTTAATGAATGTATTCTTCACCATCTCTTTGCATGTGTGCACTCACTCCAGCTTACTTATCAAGTTTCTTAATTTAGTTTTAGTCCTTAGTTTGTTGTTTTCTTTTGCATGTGTTACTTACTAGTCTAGAGTAGTGTAGCTTAGTGTAAACTACAACTCTTCTCCCTTTTTTTGCCATCTGATTTCGGTCATACCAGATGCTGCTCACCTCCCTGCGAACAACCCGTAATTGCCCCGTCTTCCTCGACGGCTGTGCACTTGCTATCTAAATTTAAAACGAACAAACAAGGTTGACTAAGAAACAGAGTGATAGTGTGGATAAAATGCTGGAGATATTCAAGAAAGTGAATGTCAACATTCATTGGTTAGACATGATTCAACAAATACATTCCTTAGCAAAGCTTTTATGGCGGATAATGTGAGTTCGATCATTTCAAACCCAACGTACGTAAAATTGAGAGACCTGGGAAGTCCATGTCATTGGGGATTCTCACATTAATAATGTTTTGCTAGATCTAGGGTTGGCTGTTAATCTCTTACCATCTTCTTTGTATCAACGATTAAGCCTATGCAATCTCAAACCTACAAAAACAACCTTACAGTTGGCTGATCGTTGGATAAAAGTCCCAATGGGGGTCATTGAAGATGTCCTAATCAAGGTCGGCAATTTCATATTTTCTGTTGACTTTGTCGTCCTTGAGGTTGAACCAGTCAAGACTAGCCATTCTCATATTCCATTGATTTTGGGTAGACCATTTCTGGCAACGTCAAATGCCTTACAATTTCGAACTAGACTCATGAAATTGTCGTTCGGGAACTTGACCGCGACATTCCATGTGTTCAATATGGCTAGAAGGCTGGCATATCAGGTTTTTGAGTCCTAAAGGAGCACAAATCGGCCATTGGGTGGTCCTTGAAGGACATTAAACGGATAAGTCTCGACGTCGTGTAGCACCACATCTTTATGGAGGATGAGGCACAACCACGTCGCGAACCCAAAGGTGTTTACATCCAGCCATGACAGAAGATGTTATGAAAGACATCATCAAGTGTTTAGATCATGACATCATTTTTCCCATTTCGGACTATGTTTGGGTAAGTCTTGTCCAGGTTGTTCCCAAGAAGTCGGGTATCACTGTTGTCCAGTGACAACAATATGTCACAAGACTTCAAACTGGGTGGCGAGTTTGTATTGACTATAGGAAGTTGAACGCGGTCACGCGTAAGGACCACTTCCCTCTGCCTTTCATGGACCAGATGTTGGAGAGACTCGATGGGCACGCCTTTTACTGTTTCCTTGATGGCTATTCAGGGTACAATCAAAACTCAGTTGCCCCTGAAGACCAAGAGAAAACCACATTCACATGCCCCTTTGGGACGTTTGCTTATAGACGTATGCCTTTTAGACTATGCAATGCACCAACAACATTCCAACATTGCATGTTGAGTATCTTTTACGACATGGTCGAAAACTTCCTTGAGATTTTCATGAATGTTTTCTTGGTTCATGGCACCTCCTTTGATGAGTGTTTGCACCACTGGAATATTGTTCTCAAGAGGTGCTCGGAAACAAACTTAGCCTTAATTGGGAAAAGTGTCATTTCATGGTTACAAAAGAGATTGGGTCACGTGGTATCTCGTGATGGTATCGAGGTGTATAGGGCAAAGATTGAGCTTATTTCTAAGCTTCTGCCACCCACCTCGGTAAAAGAAACCAGTCATTCCTTGGACTACGTTGGTTTTACCAGCGGTTTATTAAGGATTTCAGCAAGATAAGTCACCCTTGACGAGCTTGCTTGCTAAAGGTACCTCTTTTGAGTTCACACCTAAGTACATGACTACGTTTTAGTTTCTCAAGCGCGAGTTGACCTCTGCTCCTATTATTAAGGCACCAGTGTGTACTCTACCTTTCGAGCTGATGTGTGATGCATCTGATTATGCGATATGAGCAGTTTTGGGTCAGAAAGTTGACAAATTGCCTCATGTGATCTACTATGCAAGTCGTACTCTCAATGAGTTCATGGTTTTTGATGAGCCTTGCCATATATTTAGACACTTCTCATGCTGAGCCTAATCTTATGATTGTCTAGTAGTAATTGCCAATACGTTCTGTGAATTGGTTTTTTTTTAAATTAATTGAATTGGTTTTTATTCTAACCTTGGTGTCATCAGTGTAATTTCCAAGCTCCTCAGATCCACCATCGTGGGTGGCAGATCTTGTACACAACACCCTCATCGCCATTTGGGTTCTTGTGGGGCATTTCATTGAGGGTCTGGACGATCATTGATTGACATCATTTCATGCTTATATTTGTATCTTATATCCATTATCTTTCACCTAAACAATGCAATGTCACGAATTTTATGTTTAGTTTTCAGGAATAAATAGGTTTGAAGAGATGAAGCATAAAAGGACCCAAAAGCTGTGAAAAAGGACTGAATTGTGAGATCTGAGGACCAAGATACAAGGAAAAAGGACCTGATTGCAAGACAGAAGGACCTAAGAGCAAAACAGAATACTCCACACCATCATGGGGAGTATTTTACCAATTCGATTCGGGTCGGAGCTCCAACAAGTCAAGTAACCGCATCAAAGACCAAGAATACCATCCAGGAAAGCCTCCAAGAAAGCCCAGACGAATCCGGACCCTCTAGACCGCCAATTGGCGGTCTGGAACCGCTAATTGGCGGTCCAGGTGGATCCGAATCCGTTTAGCTTTTTCTGGTGTGTGTATTAGAGCGTTCTTATTCTATTTATGGTATTTGTTTAGTCCCACATCGGGGGATTGTCCCGGTTTAGCTTTTTCCATGGCTATAAATAGAACTCTTCACCTTCCATTGTAATCACTCCATGCTTGTGGCCATTCTCCCTAATTGAAGTGGAAGCCTTGAAGCAAGAAACTCAATAGGGAGATGCTACTGGTCTTGTGAGTCTTCAATTAATAAAATTTTCTTTGTTTTGTGCTTCTTTTATTGTTGATGCATGTTTTAGTTTAATTGTCTTTTATTAAATCTAGCTTAGTTAATATGCCTTCTTATTTTAGTGTAATAGTTAGGGTAATGTGTAGTGAGTAAAACCACTCCCCTTTTGGGGGGTGGAGATGATTATCATATATGCAATTAAGGAAGGAAGGATGTTTATGTTGAAATGTGTTGATTAATATGAATGCATACTTGCTTGTTAGAATAGAACACTTCACTAGATGGGTTTTGCCATGATAAGTAGACACCTCCCATACTTGTTTAGTTTCTTAAATAACCAGCTTGTGTTTATGAATGTTAATCAAAATAGGTTAGTGATTTAATTGATGGGTTTGCCATGATAAGTAGACACCTCCCATACATGCAAACACTACCTACACTTGTGCCTATAGGAAGATATTTTTGCCTCCTTATTGTGTATGTGTAGTCACTCCACCCCCTAAGGGGTCTCTCTCTCTTACTGATTTCTCCATAGTGTCAAGTTTCTCTAGCTTAGTTGAAGTATTCGTTTGTTTTGTTTCCTTCGCATTTGCTTTTTCGTGTTAGCATAGTTTAGGTTAGCATAAACAACTTTCTTCCATCTTTCTTTGCCACTTGATTTCTGATAAGCAAGAGCAAGCTCACCTCCCTGAGGACGACCCGTACTTGCCACCGCTTCATCGCGGTCGTGCACTTGCGGTAGAAATATAAAACGTTCAACAAGTTTTTGGCGCCGTTGCCGGGGAGGTGCCAGTCCAGACTCTTGTTTGGACGATTCGAGTGGATTTAATTTGTGTCTTGTAGTTGTTCGTTGTTTCAGGATACTGGGAATAGCAAGGGAAGGCGTCTGGAAAAATTTCAAGGCTACCTGGGCACTTTAGACCGCCAATCAGCGGTCTGAGACCGCTAATCAGCGGTCGGGTGAGCTCAGTTCACCTTCTAGTTTTTTGTGGTTGTTAGACTAATTGATATAGTAATCTGGGACTCCATTTGTGCATGTTCTGACTCTTATATTACTCCCAGATTAATAATCAACTTCCCATAAGCAACTTGGACCCTAAAACTCAAAGCAAAAGATTAGGCATTCTTTTTGTTTAGGCCATGCATCATGTATGTGACTTAGGCACTTAGATTGTCTTTTATCTTAGCTTTATTTTCTGTTGCTGAGAGCTGGCGTGAGGTACACACCTTCTACTCTCATTCATGCATTTCGTATGAACATGCATTAGTTAGTAGGAAGTGCATTGCAACAAGTGTGAGTTGAGCGTTTGTTTGGAGAGTTGATTGCTAGATTAGGACTCCAAAATGCTACTAAGGAGTGGCTGTCCCATAAAAGATAAGGTGGGGGATTTCATCACCCTTTACTTCGCCCCACAAACCACACTAATAAAGAGCCTAATTCTAAAATCAAGTAGACATTGGCCCTAAGGATCCCGGACGCATTAGGAGAGTGATCCGGTCCCGACCGTCATGACCTGATCGGCGTTGCCCACTTTGTCGATAGTAGGAGAGACGAGATCTCCGGATCTTGGCTCACTTGCTGGGCTTTGTGGTCCTCGTTGTAGGGAGGTGAGGCGTGTTGAGGCCGTGTGACCTCGCAGTTAGGCGTCGTCTAGCTGTAAGGACCTATAGCGACCTTAGGATTGCTTGAGCCTTGTTTGCTTGTGTGCTTCTACCTGTACCCATCCGCCGTAGCATAAGGACTTCTTCCCTTCTCTCCTGAGTCATTCTTTCTCTCCTGTGTTCCCTCGTCTTCTCTTCTACGTACATTCTTCATTTGAAAAAAAAAAGAAAAAAAAGAGTTTGTGGTTTGTGTGTGCACCTTTGTGCATGCTTTCGTGCACACGAGACGAGAGTGGTCGTTTGATGAGGAGCGTTGTCAATCCGGCTTCGGTCATTGATTTCTCGACACCTTCCTCCTCTCGTGTCGCACGTAGTTCGGGTCCAATGGCTGCTAATTTCCGTGAGGAGGAGCAGTTGCTGGACCCACCTGTTCCACCTGTGCTTCCAGTTGTCGTTCCCATACCTCTTCGTGATCGATGCTACCCGAGCCGTACAGCTCTGCCCTCATGCATCGTATTGCCAGAGGCAAATGGGAACCATTTTGAGGTCAAGCCTCAGTTTATTTCCATGCTCCCTCATTTCACTGGGAAAGGTGACCCCTATATCTTTCTCAGGGAATTTGAGGAGGTCTGTGCTATGTTCAAACTGCAACAACTTAGCACAGACTCCATTCATCTTAGGCTTGTCCCCTTTGCGCTTAAGGATGACGCCAAGAAGTGGTTGTACAGCAACCAGGCGAATGCCTTCAGGACTTGGGATGAGTTTCAGTCTGCATTCCTCAAAAAGTATTTTCCAAATCATCGGACTCAAAAATTGAGGAACGAAATCAATTCGTTCTATCAACATGAGACCGAATCATTTCATGCATACTTAGAGAGGTTCAAAGAGCTACTATCCTCATGCCCTCACCATGGCATTGAGTTGTGGCACCTGTGTCAGATTATCTACGAGGGTCTTCACATTCCATCTAGAATGCTCCTTGAGTCCATGTGTCAAGGAGAGTTCTTGGGAAAGGATGAAAGGGAGGCATGGGCTTTCCTAGAAGACCTCACTGAGAAAACAATGCAATGGGAGAGTGTGAGGGAACTACCTGTATCATCTAGTATAGGAGCGAGGATCGCGAATGCAAACTCGACTAGATCAGGTTCCGCATTTGCTGTCGATTCCACTACGGCCACCGAGGCGCGCATGGCGGCCTTAATGCGCCGTATGGATTCGATTGAGCTCCAAAACCAGCACGATGTATCTCATGTGTCTGCATCTGGTTCAGTTCCATGTCATTTATGTGGTAGGATAGGTCATATGGGGGTGAGTGTGCATCCATTCCTCCTGAGATGGAACATGTAAATGCCATCTATGATAGATCCAGGAATGACCCATATTCATCATCATATAACCCTGGATGGAGGAACCACCCTAATTTTTCATGGAACCATAACAATACCCCAGGTGGTTCTTCAAACTTTTCTCGACCACCTAACCGACCACACTACCCTCCCATGCATTCACAGTCTCATCAGCCACCCCAAAGTCAGAATACCAACCAACCAGGTTTCCCAAATTGTAACAACTTGGAAACCCGGTTTAATTCGCTTGAGAACTTAACTCGTGGACTTGAGAACTCTGTAAAAAACTTTATGTCATCCACGAGTGAAGTTCTCACTTCGAATCAGCAGACCATCAAATCTCTCGAGCTTCAGATGGGTCAGTTAGCTCAGTCTGTACATGAGAGAGAGAGGGAGCCTGCCTAGCCAACCTGTGGCTAACCCCCGTGCTCAACAGCACTCGAACATGCAAAATGCAAGTTCAAGACCACAGGGGGGGGCAAGTGAACTACGTGGAAGAACCTGTGGACCATGTTAATGCCATTGTGACCCTAAGAAATGGGAAGCAGGTCAACAACCACGTATCATTGCCAGAAAATCCATCTGTGCCACCCCTTTGTGGGAATGATGGTGAGGAAGAGGCCGAGGGTGAGAGTAATACACCAAATCCTCCTTCTCCGGCTCCGCCCAAGACATACCTACCAAGAGCTCCTTATCCTAGTAGGTTGTCTAAGAAACAGAGTGACAGTGTGGATAAGATGATGGAGATATTTAAGAAAGTGAATGTCAACATTCCTTTGTTAGACATGATTCAACAAATACCTCCATATGCAAAATTCCTGAAGGATCTCTGTACAACTCAGAGGAAAACCAATGTCCCTAGCAAAGCCTTTTTGGCGGCTAATGTGAGTTCGATCATCTCGAACCCAACATACATAAAATTGAAGGACCCGGGCAGTCCAACAATTTCATGTATCATTGGGGACTCTCGCATTAACAATGTTTTGCTAGATCTAGGGTCGGCGGTTAACCTCTTACCTGCTTCTGTGTATCAACGATTAAGCCTAGGCACTCTCAAGCCTACGAAAACAACTTTGCAGTTAGCTGATCGTTCGATCAAAGTCCCTTTGGGGGTCATTGAAGATGTCCTAATCAAGGTCGGTGATTTCATATTTCCTGTTGATTTCGTCGTCCTTGAGACCGAACCAATTAAGAGTACCCACTCTCAAATTCCATTGATTTTGGGTAGACCTTTTTTGGCGACGTCAAATGCCTTGATCAATTGCCGTACTGGACTCATAAAATTGTCGTTCGGGAACTTGACCGCGACATTCCATGTGTTCAATATGGCTAGGCAGCCGGCATCTTCCGAGGACCCCATGGAAGTCAATCTTATCCGGGACTTGGAAGAAGAATTGGAAGAAGAGTACCCCTTGATTCATGAGAATTTAAATGATTACTTCATGGATGAGTCTGATCATGAAGAAGACGGGGGTGAGTTGAGCAATGATGTGCATGCTGTTCAGTACATACGAACTCCTCCTATCTTACATCTCGAGCTAGATATCACGCCTCGCCTGGAGGAGCCACCCACACCTGAGCTCAAAGAACTCCCCAAGGAATTGAAACACGTTTTTCTTGGTCCCGATAGGTCATTTCCGGTGATTATTTCATCGACGTTGACTGGTGATCAGGAAGAACGGTTGATTCAAGTCCTAAAGGAGCACAAATCAGCCATTGGGTGGTCCTTGAGGGACATCAAAGGGATAAGTCCCGACGTCGTGCAGCACCATATCTTTATGGAGGATGAGGCACAACCACGTCGCGACCCACAGAGGCGTTTAAATCCAGCCATGACAGAAGTAGTTAAGAAAGAGATCATCAAGTGTTTAGATCATGGCATCATTTTTCCATTTCGGACAGTACTTGGGTAAGTCCTATCCAGGTTGTGCCCAAGAAGTCGGGTATCACCGTTGTCCAGAATGACAACAATGAGCTTGTACCCACACGACTTCAAACTGGGTGGCGAGTGTGTATTGACTATAGGAAGTTGAACGCGGTCACGCGTAAGGACCACTTCCCTCTACCTTTCATCGACCAGATGTTGGAGAGACTCGCCGGGCACGCCTATTACTATTTCCTTGATGGTTATTCAGGGTACAATCAAATCCCAGTCGCCCCCGAAGACACGGAGAAAACCACGTTCACTTGTCCTTTTGGGACGTTTGCCTATAGACGGATGCCTTTTGGGCTATGCAATGCACCTGCAACATTCCAACGTTGCATGTTAAGTATCTTTTCCGATATGGTCGAGAACTTCCTTGAGATCTTCATGGATGATTTCTCGGTTCATGGCACCTCCTTTGATGAGTGCTTGCACCACTTGAGCCTTGTTCTCAAAAGGTGTTCGGAAACGAACTTAGCCCTTAATTGGGAAAAGTGTCATTTCATGGTCACAAAAGGCATCGTATTGGGTCACGTGGTATCTTGTGATGGTATCGAGGTGGATAGGGCAAAGATTGAGCTTATTTCTAAGCTTCCGCCACCCACCTCGGTAAAAGAAATCCATTCATTCCTTGGACACGCCGGTTTTTACCGGCGATTCATTAAGGATTTCAGCAAGATAGCTCGTCCTTTGACGAGCTTGCTTGCTAAAGGAACCTCCTTTGAGTTCACACCCGAGTGCCTGACTGCTTTTGAGTTTCTGAAGCGTGAGTTAACCTCCGCTCCTATTATTAAGGCACCGGTGTGGACTCTACTGTTCGAGCTGATGTGTGATGCTTCTGATTACGCGATAGGAGCGGTTTTGGGTCAGAAAGTCGACAAATTGTCTCATGTGATCTATTATGCAAGTCGTACTCTCAATGACGCCCAACTCAACTACTCCGTTACTGAGAAAGAGTTCCTCGCGATCATATTTGCGTTGGAAAAATTTCGTCAGTACCTCATAGGGTCGCATGTCATCATCTACACTGATCACTCAGCTCTTCGCTACCATTTGTCTAAAAAGGATGCGAAACCCCGTCTCCTGCGTTGGATCTTGTTGTTACAAGAATTCGACCTTGAAATACGGGATAAGAAGGGATGCGAGAATGTCGTGGCTGATCACCTATCTCGCATCCCCATTGATCTTTCACCGGATCCACCGGTGAACAAGTTTTTTCCTGATGAGAACCTTATGGCAATAGCCTCACCTCCCTGGTTCGCTGACATTGTGAACTATCTAGCAACCGGGGAGGTGCCGGCTCATTGGAGACACAGTGAGACAGCGAAGTTCAAGTCGTTAGTCAAGCACTTCTATTGGGATGATCCATACTTATTTAAGTATTGTGCTGATCAAATCATAAGGAGGTGAATTCCTGACGACGAGATTCAGAGTGTCTTGTCCTTTTGCATAAGGAGGCATGTGGTGGGCACTTCGGTGCCAAGAAAACCGCTGCCAAAGTACTCCAATGCGGTTTTTACTGGCCCACGTTGTTCCAAGACGCTTTTGCATTTTGCAAAGCTTGCGATAGGTGCCAACGTGTGGGCCGCATTGGTAGACGAGATATGATGCCACTCAATCCCATCTTAGTGGTTAACATCTTTGATGTTCGGGGAATTGACTTCATGGGTCCTTTCCCCGTGTCCCATGGTCACACTTACATCCTGGTGGCGGTCGATTATGTGTCAAAGTGGGTTGAAGCAATCCCCACTCGCACTAACGATCGCAAGGTTGTGATCAAATTTCTTAAAGAACACATCTTCGCGAGGTTTGGGACACCTCGTTGTATCATAAGTGATCGGGGGACACACTTTGTGAACCGATCCCTTGAGGCAGTGCTGAGGAAATACTCCATCACGCACAAGTTGGCCACACCTTATCATCCTCAAACCTGTGGCCAGGTGGAAATTTCCAACCGTCAACTCAAGCAAATTCTTGAGAAAACGGTTAATGCTTCAAGGAAAGATTGGTCGGTCAAGCTTAATGATGCATTGTGGGCTTTCCGCACTGCATTTAAAACCGACCTTGGCATGTCCCCCTACCGGCTAGTTTATGGCAAAGCTTGCCATCTTCCGGTAGAACTTGAGCACCGGGCATTATGGGCAATCAAACATCTTAACATGAGTCTTGATGTTTCCGGTGCCAATGGCAAGTTAGACCTCAACGAGTTGGAGGAGTTGAGAAATGAAGCTTATGAGAATGCCAAGATCTGCAAGTCCCGCACTAAAATTTTCCACGATCGCTTGGTGCGAATCAAAACCTTCGAGGTGGGACAAAAGGTCTTGTTGTATAATTCTTGCCTCCACTTGTTTCCGGGGAAACTGCGGAGCCGTTGGTCAGGTCCCTTCATTGTTTTAACCGTCTCCCCTCATGGGGCGGTTGAGATTCAAAATCCTAGGAATGGGGACGTGTTCAAAGTTAATGGACAACGCCTCAAACCAAACTTGGAAGGGACCACGGCAGAGATCGAGGTGGAAGTCGTGCCTTTGCACGAACTCCCCAGGGATGTGGTCACTTGATGTGATCCATCCATTTGTTTGTACATATCAGTGTTTTGTTGTGAAAAAAAAACAAAAAAACAAAAAATTGGAAGACCTATGTGATATTTGCCCTTTCCCTTGATTAAAAACGCGTTTTCCCCTGACCTACGCATTATTCCAGCAAAGGAAAACGTGTTTCCTCTCCATATCTAGTCTTCACCGAAATCTGGTCCCCAGATCCACTGAACAGACCGCTAAATAGCGGTTTGGAACCGCCGTTCAGCGGTCTGTTGTTCTCAGTTTCAAATTTTCTTCGTCTGGGGGTTGTATTTGGGGAGTCTTAGTTTATTGCGTGGTTGGGACTCTGTGTTGCTTCTGGAATCGGCGTGGGGTGGTCTTCTCTCCGCTCGTTCCGTGATTCGTCTTCGCCGTCGTGTGCCTCGCCGCTAAAGCTCGCCAAGGTAGGTTCAGGTATGGCCAGCCATCATTTAATTCCAGAACTCAATTTTGCCTCCCTGATTCGCGAATTCGGAGAACCCTTCTATGATCGAATCGTAGCTAAAGGGTGGTACCATTTATTGTACGAGGGCGATGAATCCACGTACGTAGAGCCTCTCGTACATGAATTATTTGCTAAACTCGAGCGTGACCAGACCGGTCCACTCGAGTTCAGTATCACTCTCAGAGGGGTGAAACACACCGTGACACCCCAGCTAATCTCCGACGCGACTGGGATCCCATTGGTTGATGAGTTCGCACCCACCCACGATATCAATTTTTATCGATCTATGCTTGGGCGTGGGCAACCTATTTCATCACATGGGGGAGTACCTAATGCGCACATTTACTCCAATGTGCATATTGTAGCCAGGTGGGTATGTAGAAATGTGTTGGGCCAAGAGCGGACCTCCACATTTTTCACACCTAGTTTGCGAATCGTGTATAGTCTGATGGACGGTTCACCACACTGCATTTGTCGAACATTGTTCGACGTTTTAGTGAACGCCAGGCTGAAAGTTATACACTGTTTGCCGACTCTGGTTACCAAATTGTGTGGCATGTTGGACACCCCACGATTTGAGCGCATGCTGAGGCGCCAAGGCACCGACCTCGAGGTAGCGAAGATCACCCCGTCATTTCGCCATTGCCTTCCTGAGGCATGGGTGCCTGACTATATGGAGGAGGATGTTAGGGCCAGTTCCTCAAGCTCGTCTGTGAGCTCAGGAACGCTCTTTAACACCGACATTTCTGAGATGGCGGTCGAGCAGCAGAACGTCATCTTAGCCAAGCAAAACCGGAAGATCTATAGGAAGTTGTCAGCTCTTGAGAGAGGTGCCTCTTCAGGCACTTCTGGCCGTCGTCCTTAGTCCGGTACACCCTATCCATGCATTGGCACCATTTTGCCATACATTGAGGACAATGCATGGATTAGGTGTGGGGGGGGGGGGTGTTTTCACGTTTGTACATAGTTTGTGTCTTTTTTTTGTTTTGTTTTTTTGTTTTCTTTTGTGTGCATTGTTAGGGTCATGTTAGTGTGCCGCATTTAATATCGATATATCTGCTTGCCATGATCCTTGGGTGACTTGTCTTCTTTTGCTTGCCTAGTGCTTTAAAATTTTCACATTTCTTTCAAAATCTTCATGTGTTTGCGAAAGAAAATGTTTTTGTGGGGTTTGCGTGTGTTTAGCATGTGCAAAACCGTTGAGAGGCAAAGTAAAAAGAAAGCTCCCAAAATTGTCTTGAACTTGATGCATTAGGATTTCTAGTTTACTGGCTTTAGGTCTTATCGAGTCGTTAGGATGCACCCTGGTTTTCCCTCGGGGGGCGTGTAATCATAGGGTTTCAGTACTCAAACATTTAAAGAAGTCCACCCTGAACCTAGTGAGTCAAATAATTCGTGTTTGTTAGTATAAGGAAGTTTGTCGTAGTCAAGGGCCCTTAATCTCTTTTTGTGAAACTTAAGTGTAGGGGTTTTGGTTCCCATGTAGATAAATAAATAAGTGGTGTTCTCTCTTCTCGCACGGCTCCTATCACTCGGGAAAGTAGGTCTGAGGGGACTTTGTGCCTGGTGCTTTCGAGTCATCTGACTTGGGATGCACCGACCGAACTCCCGTTACACGGGTGGTAGGGATCGCCCTATGTGGAGATTTGGGGGAAGGTGAACGTGATAGTGTAAGTCCTCATAGGCAATGATGCACGAAACCTGACCCTGGGAGAATCAAACACCAACCAATAAAATGCTCTAAAAGAAGAAAAAAATAGAAAAAAAAAGAAAAAAAAAAGAGAGTCAATAAGAACGAAAATGGACTTTACACATTGTATCACTTTTCAGAAGTTAAGGTTGCCCATGTCTTTCACTTAAGTCCTTAACTAACTCTTACGAATAACTCATTAGTCTAGGTGTGTGGACCGATTACATATATAGAGTCGACCCATAGTATTACCGCATCCCATGATCGACAAAAATAAGTCCAACGAGTCGTGTAGCTAGATTGATTAATGCATCTTGTTCGGATTTTGTGGGTATATCCGCTGAAAACCCTCAGGAGACAACACTCCTCCACCTTGGTGACAAGGAGGTTTAACAGCTTGTTGCATGTGCTAAGTGCAACCGTGATTCCTACGAAAGTGAGTTAGGATTTCTTGTTTTTCGTATGCTTTTCTCTTTCTTTGTTTTGCTCGGGACTAGCAAAAGTTAGGTGTGGGGGTATTTGATTGACATCATTTCATGCTTATATTTGTATCTTATATCCATTATCTTTCACCTAAACAATGCTATGTCACGAGTTTTATGTTTAGTTTTCAGGAATAAATAGGTTTGAAGAGATGAAGCATAAAAGGACCCAAAAGCTGTGAAAAAGGACTGAATTGTGAGATCTGGGGACCAAGATGCAAGGAAAAAGGACCTGATTGCAAGACAGAAGGACCTAAGAGCAAAACAGAATACTCCACACCATCATGGGGAGTATTTTACCAATTCGATTCGGGTCGGAGCTCCAACAAGTCAAGTAACCGCATCAAAGACCAAGAATACCATCCAGGAAAGCCTCCAAGAAAGCCCAGACGAATCCGGACCCTCTAGACCACCAATTGGCGGTCTGGAACCGCTAATTGGCGGTCCAGGTGGATCCGAATCCGTTTAGCTTTTTCTGTTGTGTGTATTAGAGCGTTCTTATTCTATTTATGGTATTTGTTTAGTCCCACATCGGGGGATTGTCCCGGTTTAGCTTTTTCCATGGCTATAAATAGAACTCTTCACCTTCCATTGTAATCACTCCATGCTTGTGGCCATTCTCCCTAATTGAAGTGGAAGCCTTGAAGCAAGAAACTCAATAGGGAGATGCTACTGGTCTTGTGAGTCTTCAATTAATAAAATTTTCTTTGTTTTGTGCTTCTTTTATTGTTGATGCATGTTTTAGTTTAATTGTCTTTTATTAAATCTAGCTTAGTTAATATGCCTTTTTATTTTAGTGTAATAGTTAGGGTAATGTGTAGTGAGTAAAACCACTCCCCTTTTGGGGGGTGGAGATGATTATCATATATGCAATTAAGGAAGGAAGGATGTTTATGTTGAAATGTGTTGATTAATATGAATGCATACTTGCTTGTTAGAATAGAACACTTCACTAGATGGGTTTTGCCATGATAAGTAGACACCTCCCATACTTGTTTAGTTTCTTAAATAACCAGCTTGTGTTTATGAATGTTAATCAAAATAGGTTAGTGATTTAATTGATGGGTTTGCCATGATAAGTAGACACCTCCCATACATGCAAACACTACCTACACTTGTGCCTATAGGAAGATATTTTTGCCTCCTTATTGTGTATGTGTAGTCACTCCACCCCCTAAGGGGTCTCTCTCTCTTACTGATTTCTCCATAGTGTCAAGTTTCTCTAGCTTTGTTGAAGTATTCGTTTGTTTTGTTTCCTTCGCATTTGCTTTTTCGTGTTAGCATAGTTTAGGTTAGCATAAACAACTTTCTTCCATCTTTCTTTGCCACTTGATTTCTGATAAGCAAGAGTAAGCTCACCTCCCAGAGGACGACCCGTACTTGCCACCGCTTCATCGCGGCCGTGCACTTGCGGTAGAAATATAAAACGTTCAACAATCATCCTTAAATCCTCGAGTTTGAGACGGTAGACAGTCGGAGGCCTCATGTAAGTGGTGGTGGGCACGCTGGGAAAGTTGGATACGTTGTCGTCGGTCGAATTGGGTGTTGTTGGACCATTGGTGTCGAATCAGTCATGCTTAGAAGCGTCGATGGATCCATTCTTGAGATTTTAGTTATGAGAGATTGATAGGGTGTGATATGGCCTTTATATAGAAATAAAAAATTAATGCGATGCCAAATTTAGAAAGATTAGGGTTTCTTGGAGTGCTAGCTTAAATATTTTCAACTATTTATAAGTGGACACTTCAGGGATTCTTTTTATTGGGTATATGTAACAAACCGAACGTCGGATATGGAAAAACTTTATTTAACTAAAAGCCTCATAATTATTCTTAGTAACCGTCTTAAAATTTTCAATAATTATTTTAATTTTCCTTAATATATGTTGCGTGAAATATTCATAAACAAGTCGCGTGGAATATTCCCCAACAAATGTGTGATTATTCATTTTTAAAAAGGAGGATTATTTCCCCCCAAAGAAGCGTAACTTCTCCCTAAAATTGGTTGATTTTTTCTTAAACTTGCGTAATTATTTTCTCATAATAACTTTGTATCAACTATTTTAACCTAATGCACATAAGGCCCTTTTAGTTTAACAATATGAAAACAAATGGCTATTACATATTGGAAGTTCTGGATTAAGCATATAGATTATGGGATTTATAAAGGTGATTTTGTTTTAATATTATTTACCCAAAAAAGTTATATGCGTACTCCAAAAATATTTGTAAGACTTGTCCATTGTCGCCTTGCATGTCTCAATCTCCATGCATGTGTATGTCGCCGTCTGTCACAACATGTGGCAACAACGACGGATTTTTTTCTTCATAAAGGTGAACTTAAAGGATCTCAAACATCGAGTTCTTAGTGGTCTCGATTAAAGATGGGTAACGGGCTGACCCGTTTCAAGGTGGTGGGGTCCGGACGGACCCCTTCGGCCTTTAGGTCGGGTAAGGCTGTTTATTTTCTTAATATTCTTGCAAACAAACAGGCCGGCCCACCGTGGCCCGCCTGTTTACCTAAGGCAGACCGGTTTATTTTCTCCATACCCGGAGGCCTGATGGCCTGCCTGTCGATGCAGGCCCAAAATGGGCTGGGTCGGGCTTTCCCGACCCGGTACCCACCTCTAGTCTCGATTAATATATAAGACAATTATATTTGTAACTCCCTGTTAGGAGAGCAAAAAGGGACCGACATTCCATATGTCCAGTTCAGTGACCAAAACATGGCAAAGCCAACGTTGAACTCATCTGTTATAATTCAGCATTTTTTTTATAAATCGGTGTTAGTGTTATCGAGTTCTAATCAAACAAAATCAGCATTTGGTTTTTAATCCATCGTTTTGTCAATAAATTTAACATTTACAATTCAAATATTTAGTACACTTAAAAAGTTTATTTTGCCAATTCATACTTTAATTCCACACGTGTTGCCATTGGCATTTTTAGGCCACATTGTTGGTTTTCCACTTTTTAACCAATTTTAAACTTTTACACCAAAACAATCCTTACACATTAGGTATTTTATCTTGTTTTGTAGAAACAAAATATTATGTCAAATTTGTAGTGTTTCATATAAAAAAACAACACTTTCATGTAATATCTTGACATAAATTAATGTGTAAAAACTTTACAAACCTAACACTTCCAAGAAACACTTCTAACCATTCACTTGAATTACTTTTTTTGCCGCATCAAATATGATTTATGTAACCAATACTTGTCTAAAAATGCTAATACATAATATACTTTAAAAAAACATAATTTTCGTGTAAAATACTATGATTTTGAGACATTCTAACAGACAGAGAGTTTTGAACCTACTACATGACCTGACCAATTCGATCAGGCACTCGCCATCTATTTTCATTGTTCAATTGTTTGACAACATGAAAAACCAAAAAAAAACTCTGCCCTCTCTCTTTATCTATCTAAGGGATAGGAGGGCGGGCCTTTGGTGCCCCTTCCAGTCAAGAATTAAGGCCTCGTAACCTAGCCACTACGCTTTTCTCTTATGCTTCTTGATTGACATCATTTCATGCTCATATTTGTATCTTATATCTATTATGTTACACCTAAGAAATGCTACATGACGAGTTTTATGTTTAGTTTTCAGGAATAAAGAGGTTTGAAGAGAAGAGCCATGAAAGGACCCAAAAGCAGGAAAAATGACTTAATTGTGAGACCTAGGGACTGAGATGCAAGGGAGAATGACATGATCGTAAAACCGAAGGACCTAAGAGCGAAACAGGAAACTCCACACCATCATGGGGAGTATTTTGGCAATTCAATTCGGGTCGGAACTCCAATAAACAAAGTAGATGCATCAAAGACCAACAAAGACCACCAGCAAAGCTCACAACAAATCCCAGATGAATCCAGATCCAATAGACCGCCAATTAGCGGTCTTGGACAGCTAATTCGCGGTCCAAATCATTCTGGATCCTCTCAGATTTGTGGGGCACGTGTATTAGTGTATTCTTAGTCCATTTTTGGTATTGGTTTAGTCCCACATCGGGGGATTGTCCCGGATTAGCTTTTTCCATGCCTATAAATAGAACTCTTCACCTTCCATTGTAATTACCCACTGCTTGGTGGCATTCTCTATACTAAGTAGTGAGCCTTGAAGCAAAAACTCAAGGTTGAGATGAATGCTACCTTCAATGTGAGTCATTTGTTAATAAAATAATTCTTCTAGTTTCTTTTAATCTTGTCTTTTAATTTGTGCATGTTTGTTTAGTCTTTCCTTTTCTTTTATGCTTCTTTAATATTTCTTGCTTGATTAGTGTAGTTTTATTTCAGTATAATGCTTCATTTTGTTAGAGTAGTTAGTTTAAATATGTGTGAGTAGTTCCATCCCCTTTGGGGGTGGAGTAGATGTATGTATATGTTATGTAGGTGGTATGAATGCTAGATTTTATTGTTTGTGAGAGATATTAGTATGCTTGCTTGAATTAATAAGAATTTTACTTGATGGTTTCTGCCATAGTTAGGTACACTCCATGCTCGTTATGTTCTTAATAACAACCCTGCATTGCTCATATTAATCACCTAGGTTAGTGTTGTAAATGATAGGTCTTGCCATGAGGTACTTCTTATGCATGAACAAACACTAACCACACTTGAGCTTATAGTATGCATTCAACACCACACTTATTTCATGTGCACACACACACTCCACCCCTTTGGGGTTTCCATCCCTGTCTTTTTATCTTCTTCATTAGTTGTTTAGCTTAGTTGTTTAGTTTTTTTTCATTTCAGCTTGCTTGTTTACTAGTTTAGATTAGTGTAGTGTAGTGTAATACATCTTTCTTCCCTTTCTTTCCACTCGCCTTTGAACAAACCAATTGTCGACACACCTCCCAGTGGACGACCCGTATTTGCCACCGCTTCAACGCGGTCGTGCACTTACGGTTAATATAAAACAATCAATCACTTCTCTTCGTTCATGGTTTGATATTCTGGTGTCCTAGGCGTAGAGAACCACACCAATCCATCCCGAACTTGGTGGTTAAACTCTACTATGGTGATGATATTGTAGGGGTGGTCCTACGGAAAAATAGCTTGACGCCAGAATGATAAAAGCTTAGATTCATTTTGTTTTACCTCCAATGTCATCAATCATTGCATGATTAGATGTTAAAGGTTCTCTCATTTGATGTGAGAGAAAATATTTTGGGTTAAAAATTGATTTTTTCGGAATGATAAGATTTAGGAAGTTTTTTTACACGTTTTTACCTAAATTTTACATGGAGAGAGCGTGTTTTTACACGAAAAGCTATAATTTTACATGACGTTCTGTTTCTGCAAATTAAGATAATCTATGGAAGTATAAAATGGTAGTTCGGGTATAAAATTTTAAAATTGGTCTAAAAGTGGGAAAACAGAAATGTAGTCAAAAAATGTCAAATGGCAGCATGAGTGGAAATTATAAAGTGTCAGTTTACATTTCTTTACCAACAAATAGAAAAATCTACATATGTGTAACCTTCGTAGATGAAAGGTGATTGTTTTTAAAATATTATTTTTTCCAAAAGAAAAAAAACATGGAACATGTTTTGTAGTTATAAGTTTACATTCTTTGATTCCATTTTTTGAAGTGATGTGATGTCATATATTAAGTTTAAATCGCAAGTGCACGACCGCGATGAAGCGGTGGCAAGTACAAGTCGATCCACAGGGAGGTGTATCGACTATGGTTCTTTCAAAGGCAAGTGGGAAAAGAGGAGAGAAGAAGTTGATTACACTAAACTAGACTAAACTATGCTACGCTACATTAGTAAGAAACAAAAAAAGACGACGAAAACTAACAACAATGAAACTAAACTAACTAAGACAACAAGTTGGAATTCAGGAATGGAAACTGCTAAGGGGTGGATTGTGTGCACATATGAAGTGAAATAAGTGATGAATGACGCATGTAAGCATGTGTGTCATGTGTGTGTCTTCATGCACAAGAAGTTTCTAAAGATGTGGCAAAACCTATCAATCCATTGACACAACGTATGTGCAATTACTACTTGATTAGCATAAGACTAGGCTCAACATGAGAAGTGTCTAAAGATATGGCAAGACTCAACAAAAATCATGAACTCATGTGAAGAACAACGCTAAGCATGGGAGGTGTCCAAATCTTATGGCAAAACTCATCAAAACAAAGTTTCTTCAATCAATCAAGCAAACAAACACAAATACAATCATATAACTAACATGTAGTATCTTCAACAGGAAATTTCAGTCAATAAACATGCGGAAACTAAGCATGAAAAATGTCTAAATATTATGGCAAACCCATCAAAAATCCCCCAATATGTTTATGATTAAAACACTCCCGATGAACATATAAACATGCAAGCCTACACAATCAAAAATTCATCAAACATCCAAACTTCACAACAAATATGTACATCATCTCCACCCCGCCAAAGGGGGATGGAACTACTCACTACTAATTAAGAAAAGAAGACAAAACGAAATTAAACTAAGCATCCAAGAATTAAAAGAGAAGACAACATTAAAACAAACTAAGAAAATTATTTTATTTATATGACTCACATTACAAGTAGCATTCTTCTCCACTTGAGTTTTTCTCCAAGGCTTACTCTATGTAGAGAGAATTCCACCAAGCAATGGGTAAATACAAAGGAGGGGGAAGAGTTCTATTTATAGTCATAGAAAAGGTAACCGGGGACAATCCCCCAGTATGAGACTAAACGCACACTATAAATGGACATAAAACAACATAATCGAACACCCGACCAAACAATGAACCATTTGGAGTCATTTGGATGCCAATTGGAGGTCAGGATTGGTTGGATTGAGTCTGGATTTGGATGACATGTTTCTGGCTTAATTTCTTGATGTTTCATGAACCCGGTTTGGTTGTTGATGTTTGGGCCCATATCTAATTGTCAAAATACCCCTCATGATGGTGTGGAGCTTCTTGATATTTTCATTGGTCCTTTTGTTTTACATACAAGTCCTTCTCTCATGCATCTCAATCCATCAGTCCTGCAATTCAGTCTTTTTCCTTGCTTTTAAGTTCTTTTTGAGTCTACTTGTCAAACCTAAAAATAAAGGATATAAGACACAAATATATGCATGATATGATGTCAATGTAGGATTTTGTGTCCCTATATATGTGTATATTTTAAAATTTTAATACATGTATATTTTAAATTTTTAATACATGATCGATTTTATATTTCCAAAAATGTTATATATACACGGTTTATTCTAATATTATGTATTATACATATATTAAAATAAATATATGTTAAATCGTTCCCAAATGTTCTCTAAAACCTTTACGAAGATTTGGAGATGAGTTGCCCGTCAAATCGTTCGTCGATCCACCTCCAAGTGTTTACCAAACTCTAAACAAGAGAGACCAAGAAGCTAGTCAATCAATCTCTAAATCAAGCTTAGAATCTAGCTAATAGCACGTCTTTAGCTCCACGGGAATCAATCTCTAAAAGCTCTAACTAATTAAGAGAAATTTGGATGGATTAGTGGAGAGATTAGGGGAGAGAGAATTTTGCATTAACCTTAAAACCAGTATGGTGAGAGGTCCTATTGATAGCCTCCCAAATCACCCACATCATGAACTATTCTCTAGCCATGATCCTCTATTTTTTGCTCCCTTAAACCAATCACAATTCGCCAGATAATCATCCTAAAAAATGTTTGACTATAGCTGAAATTAATCAAACCCATGATCTACATTATTCTCTTAATAATTCTGGCAAAATCGTGTCAAACGGTCGACCGAAATTAACTCACAGGTCGACCGATTGTCAATTAAACATGGTTTCGGTTGGACAATGAAACCCTTCGGTCGACCCATCACACGATCCCAAAGGTACTGTGATATTTTGGTCGAACGAGGCACTTAAATGGTCGACCAAATCTACATGAGTTACAAGTACTGGTCGTTTTCGGTCGGACAATGTCTCAAGTCGGTCAACAGATTTCCACCAAGAAAAATTCACGGAAGTTCCTGGTGGTTTTCGGTCGAATCGCAACTTCAACGGTCGATCGATTATTCCCAAAAGATTTTCAGGAATATTTTGGTCGACCAACACGTCCTATCCGGTCGACCGTTTCTCACACGTAACAAGTACTGTGGAATTTCGGTCGACCGGTCTCTGAAAACGTTCAACCGTTTTGTCTGATTTTTGCCTTTATGAAATTTTGAATTTATTTCCAACAAAATTTGATTCTTGGGGTTTAGCAAATTCATATATTATGTAATATATTATCCTATGTAATATTAAACTATTACACCCCATAATACATACATCTTATATGAATCTATACATGATTCTAATTATGATATTTTTCATGACATATTGATTTTATTGATTCACCACATGTGAATCATTTCTCATGAAACCCGACACATCATATGAACTCAAAATCAAGCTTATTGTTTCCCAATTTTGTGGTGTGACCTATAGAAGGATGCAAGCTAGATTGGTAATATATTAAACACTTAATACCATAAACTATAAGTGGTATCTAGCTACACATTATAGTTACCCAATTAGCATAGATGTCTTGTTCCACTCCAACTAAACACGATTCATTTAGTGATGTAATTGCACCATTTGTGTCTATCTTTTGCCTCATGATATTAAGAATATATACAAAGTAGAAATGTGTCACCTTTGTATTATATATTCACTTCTTGATCTCTTAAGCTAGTTATAAATATGTAACTTAACTTAAGTCACATTGTGCACATTATAATTTTGCTTTATCAAGGGGCCCACTAATATCATCACTTAATTAAGAGGGGCAATGATAATCTTTTTGACTAGATACCTTTCCCAGCATAAGTTATGTTCAACCAGTTATTGTTTTTATCACTATACTCATTGGTAGCTTTTGAGAATAGTCAAATTAAACACTTTTTATGTGAAAAGATATAAGTCTCATATCTCAGGATTCAAGACATAGTGAAAACATTAATGACACATAACACAATTCCATAGTATTTCACTTGCTACGTCTATTCAATATATAAAAGTAATCATTTTCCTCTTTTATATACTCGTGCCGTCAAATATTTGTAGAGCTACAACAATCGATGACCAACACAAAAATATTATCTCGGTAGTTAATGTTCCATGTTAATTTCCATTATTGTGAATAACTTTTGATTTATGTAAACCATTATCTTTTAGACCTCTATGATTAAGGACCAAGTGCCTCTTCTTTAACACTTCCAAACGACGAATACAATAATCAAGGAATAAAATGTTCTCACATTCAATTCATAAAAATGGACATATAAAAGTAATTTTTTTAGAAAACATTCCTTTCAGTCAATCATGATGCAGACTAATCCTCGAATCATTATTTCTTCGAAACATGTTTAGATATCAACAAAGTCTTATCCCTGTCCATATCCAATGTATCACGAACCTAGGATGGAGTAGGAGCGATTAGGCCAAGTTGAGTTTGTTAAGAATTCCACATAAAATAAGCAATAAAAAAAGCAAAACTACAAACAAACATCGAACCACAAACCACATAATTTAATGAGGAAGACCCTTTCGGGAAAAAACACTACCACCGCACGTTGTCTGTCTAATCCATTGTTTCATCAAAGGTACATCAAAGTGAAGGGAAACATGAGTATTTATAGGAAAACCCTACCAAAATCATAGTCCTGGTGCAAACTGCACCTAGATCAAGTTGTGGATAAACGTGTTTATGGGTTCACATTTGGGATACAACTTTGGAATTCCAAATTTTCGGTTCACCGATTAGACGCACTTGTAATTTGATTTCTAGTCCATAAATTTCACGAATACAACTCATCTGCTCGTTTCCCGCAGGGAGTTGTCGCCCCTTACCACCCCCTCATTCACGGACCACACCCACATATTCAACTGAGTTTGGGATCAGGGGTGAACTCACGTATGGGCAAGGGTAGGCACAAACCCACCCACTAAAATTGGAAGAAACAAATATGATATATAATCAACCCTTGCAATTATAATAGGACTTCTACGTTGCCTCAGTTGTTAGTCATCTTTCCACACCTCAAGTCATGAGTTTGATCCTCAACCTTGGTCTGCTATTTTTCGGACTAGACACAAGAAATAAAAAAATATTCGTTAGGTTTTGAACTTGAGATTTATAGGAACTAATAAGCCCTAGATTTAGTCTAAAAGGAGGGGATGAATAGACAAAATGCACTCTAAAAAACTATTAAGGAAGAACATAAGAAAACAATCAACATTATAAAGAAATAAAGTGAGATAGAGGCAAACTACAACACCGATGTATAGAGGTTTGGATCCACCAACCGGATCCTATTCCTCTCTTACAAACTGCTCTTTCTTGAGCAACTTCGCGTTTTCCACAAATCTTTCTCCCTGTTCCAGGACTGGAGATCTCACCTTTACACTTCAAGCTTGCGAACACCCTTGCGAAGCTTGGACCACCTTCTCACAATCTGAGAAGGGCTTCACTCCGAAAGCATACAACATTTGCTGAAGAATATAGTAACCACTTCTTGAGCACTTGAATAATTGATGAGAGCAATGAATGATTCAAGTAAAAGATTTGAACACAATGAGAATTTTGAGCGCAATTTGAAGTAGTATGAGAGTTTTTGAGAAAGGATTGGTAACTTTGTGAAGTTGTTCTATGCTCTATTTATAACCTTCAAACTTAATCTAGCATTAGGATTGATTTGGTAATGATTTGTGTAAGATACTTGATTGAACATTTTAATTAACCGCAAGTGCACGACCGCGTTGAAGTGGGGGAAAATACGGGTCAATCCACAGGGAGATGTGTCGACTTTAGTTTGTTCGAAGGTGAGTGAGAAAGAAAGAAGAGAAAGGAGTTATAATATAAACTGTACTACAATGCGAAAGGAATGGGAAATACGCAATAAAACTAAACCCTTATAGGAGGTAAAGAAAAAATGTGAATACAAAGATATGTGTGTGTGTTCAATTATGCTCACCACAACATGTAGTGCATCAGAATCATAAAACTAAATCCAACTTTGCCTCCACATGAAATAAGATAACACAATATCATTAAAACATACAAGACAATAATTGGAATGAAGCTAAATGAACTCTTGTATAAAGGCCAAACCTCACTATGCCTCTACATGAAATAAGATTTAGATAATCATTAAACCATACAAGACATTAATAAACGTTAAGGCAACCAGAGTACGTGCAACTACAAGTCATGTTTCCTTTATCAATTTCATCCATATCCTCACCTCATCATTTCCCATAAAATAGGTCCACTAATCTAAGCATATGCTAAGCTTAATTCAAGGGCATTTGCATATCAACGAGAAGAGTGAAATCCCATTAGATGGTTATTGAAGTAATGTAAGGTTCAAATGATTAAGATAACACACACCTAATACATCACATAATCATATCACATATTTCTCCACCCCCCCAAATGGGGATGGAACTACACACTAATCATTACACTACAACCTACATTAACAAAATGAAACATTCTACTGAAAGGAAATTAAACTAAGCAAGCAAGAAATATTTAAATAAGCTAAAAGGTCATAAAACTGAAGAAGCATGCAAGACATATGAAAGGCAAATTAAACTAAGAAAGAAGCAACATAACTAGAGGAAAACTTTATTAATTTCAAACTCACAATACAAGTAGCCTCTCTCCACCAGAGTTTTTGCTTCAAGACTTCTACTCCTAGTAGAGAGGATGGCCACCAAGAGAGTGATTATTACAAGGGAGGAGGAGGAGTTCTATTTATAGTCAAAGAAAAAGGCATCGGGGACAATCCCCCGCTATCGGACTAATACAATACCAAAAATAGACAAAACACACAATTATACATGACCAAACTAGACCGCACCGGATCCGGAGCAACCCGGACCGCCAATAAGCGGTCCCAAACCGCCAGTTGGTGGTCTACAGGGTTTGGATTCGGTTGGGCTTTTGTGTTGGCTTTCCTGGATGGTTTTCTTCATGTGTGATGTACCCAAGTCGGTTGATGGAGCTCCTGTAGGATCGTGAGGGTCTACAATACTAATCACTTTTACCTTAATTACCTACTCGTTTAACAATCAAAGATATGTGCAGCGGAATTTAAACTAAACAAGTAAGTAAAGGGAAGATGATGCAAACCACGATGGACACGGGGGTTTTACAGAGGTTCGGCCACCGCCTACGTACTCTCTTGCTAGCTCCGCTCGACACTTCGAGCTCCGCTCACGACTTCACTATCCACTCCCCATTCCGGGCCGGGAGAGAACACCTTTTACAAAACAAGCACCGCGAACACCCTCGTTTGCTTGACTTTCTTCTCTCACAATCCGAGAGGAACACTTCGGACTTTCACCGAAGTCCTTGCTTCTTCACAAACGAAAACTTGAGTGGAACACACTCTCTAACTTGAGCACACTTAGCTTATGTTGTAGAATTGATGCTAAGATGTGGAAGTGTAGGCTTGGTGATTGATACGTTTTATATTAACCGCAAGTGCACGACCGCGTTGAAGCGGTGGCAAATACGGGTCGTCCACTGGGAGGTGTGTCGACGTTTGGTTTATGCGAAGGCGAGTGGTAAAAAATGGAGAGAAATATGGATTACACTACACTAGACTAATCTAAACTAGTAAACTAACAAAGCTGAAATGAAATCACTAACAAACTAAGGTAAACAACTAATGAAGAAGATAAAACCTCATGAATGAAAACCCCTAAGGGGTGGAGTGTGTGTGTGTGTGTGCACATGAAATAAGTGTGGTGTGGAATGCATACAAGAAGCTCAAGTTATTTAGTGTTTGTTAATGCATAAGAGGTACCTAATGGCAAAACCTATCATTTCCAACACTAACTTATGTGAATAATATGAGTAATGCAAGGTTGTTATTAAGACACTTAGACAAGCATGGAATGTACCTAAGCTATGGCAGAAACCATCAAGTAAGGTTCTTAATAATTCAAGCAAGCATACAAATATCTCTCACAAAACATTCATATTAAGCATTCATACCATCTACATAACATGTAGACACATCTACTCCACCCCTAAAGGGGATGGAACTACTCACACATATTTAAACTAACTACTCTAATAAAATGAACCATTATACTGAAATGAAACTATACTAATCAAGCAAGAAATATTAAATAAGCATAAAACAAAACAAGCACCAAAGCAAACACATTAAAGGAAAGTAACTAAGCAAGAATTAACAAGCTAATCAAAACATCTATTATTAACTCACTCAAATTACAAGCAACCCTTCCTCCACCAGAGTTTTGCTTCAAGGCTTCCCTCTTAGTAGGGAAGATGGCCACCAAAGAGAGAGATGGATACAATGGAAGGTGAAGAGTTCTATTTATAAGCATGGAAAAAGCTAATCCGGGACAATCCCCCGATGTGGGACTAAACCAATACCAAAAATAGCCTAAACAAACATTAATACAAGTCCAGGCAAAATCTTAGCGGATCTGGGATGATCCAGACCGCCAATTGGCGGTTTGTAAGGCCCAGATCCGTCTGCTTTTTGTGTTCGGCTTTGCTTGAAGTATTTCTTGGTCTTGGATGCATCAACTTTTTGTTGGAGCTCCTACCCGAATCGAATTGCCAAAATACTCCCCATGATGGTGTAGAGTTTCCTATTTTGCTCTTAGGTCCTTCGGTCTTACGATCAGGTCCTTCTCCCTTGCATCCTAATCCCCAGGTCTCACAATTAAGTCCTTTTTCCTGCTTTTGGGTCCTTTATGGTTCTTCTCTTCAAACATCTTCATTCCTGAAAACTAAACATAAAACTCGTCACGTAGCATTGCTTAGGGGCAAGATAATGGATATAAGATACAAATATAAGCATGAAATGATGTCAATCAAATACCCCCACACCTAAGTTTTTGCTAGTCCTGAGCAAAACAAAGAAAGAGAAAAGCAAACGAGAAACAAGAAATCCTAACTCACTTTCGTAGGAATCACGGTTGCACTTAGCACGGGCAACAAGCCGTTAAACCTCTTTGTTGCCAAGGAGGAGGAGTGTTGTTTCCTGAGGGTTTTCAGCAGATATACCCACAAAATGCGAACAATAATTGCAAAACTAGTCGGGGACTTAACTGCAAAAAGTCAAGGAACTAATTGCAAATCATGAGTAGCTTTTATTCTCTTGGAGAAAATATATAGAAAAATCAATGTATATCTCCAAATATGTGAAGGAATTAATCCGGAGCTCAAAAAAATGGAAAGAATCAATTTAGACGCGTAAAGGAGGATCAAATCATACCATAAATATCCAACCAAAATCTGGACCAAATCAGAGCATGATGTGCGGCGATTCCGCCGCAGATCACACACACCCTGCGGCGATTCCGCCACCCCCTAGTCGATCCGTGTGCTCCAATTTCGTCTAGTCGTGTCTGGACACGTGTACTTTCCAATATTATACCTAGATCCCTTGTAGCAACTATAAATAGACCCGAGAACGATGTTAGAAGGGTCCTTAGTCTTTGGTGTTAGTTTTTATTCTTAACCTTAGTTTTGTATTCTTCTTTTCATTAATAAAATTCTATCTTTTATTTCTTACTTTTAGTTTTCTTTTGTAATGTCTCAAGGACCCCTTCTTCCTTCCTCCATGAGTTTCTAACTCTTTCCAAAGGGTGGAGGTGACGGATTTAGGGTGAAGAGAAGACGAATAAATGTTATTATTTTAAGTTCGTATTAGTCTATTTTGATTACTTGAGTTTATGTTAAATCATTTATCATGTAATGCTTCATAACTAATATGATTTATTATAAGTTTCTGAATTCTCTAATCTAAACCTTAAATCTAAACCTCCACCCGACGGAATTCATCTCTTTGTTCTTGTTTTAGTTTTATTTGTTCTTGTTTCTTGCTTTAAATAATTAAAACCCAAAAATCTCAAAACCAACTTAATTATTCTCTCCTTCTTTTCTCCAATCGAAATCACACTAAAAACAGAATCTCTCCCTCCTTGTGTTCGACCCGTATTTGCCACGTCTTCATTGACGCCATGCACTTGCGGTATAAATTTAATTCTCATCAAGTTTTTGGCGCCGTTGCCGGGGAGGCGACGCAGATTTTGTTTTTTGTTGATTTCGATTTTATTCTGTTTATCTTGTGCGCGATCTAACTATTTGGATTTGTGTTTCAGGAGACAACAGAGTGCGCGGCGAAATCTGAGCGCAGTCTGAGCAACAAGGGCGGCGGAATCGCCGCACATCAAGAGTAACCTTCGGCGGAATCGCCGCACAAGTGAAGCATCTGGGCTTCAATTTTTTCTGGGGTTAGCACCATCTCTGGGTGGACGCGTGGAGCTACTGAAATTTTAAGAGCGGGCGGCGAACACGACTGAGCATTGCGTAGGTAACCTTTGTTGCCTTTTTCCTCGTAATTTCTAGTTTCAGAAAACTTCCTTTTATTAGAATTGCACGTGTTAAGCTTAAATTCCATAATTAGCAATAATTCAACTCTGACCTAAAAATTGGCAAAACTAGAAGAACTTAGTGCATGCATCATATAATGTTTTGTTTGCATTATTCTTGCTAAATTCTTGCAAATTATTTTTATTGTTGAAGAGTGCTGGAGGCAAGGTACGTATCGCGTTTTAACGATTGCATTTAAGCATATAATTTAGTTTGCATACAATCTTGCAATTGCCCCCCACTAAAGACCATTGTTTGACTATCTTTGCTAGATCTAAGTTAAACTATCTTAAGGGCAACTCCATAGGCAAAGATACGGTGGGGATTTCATCACCCTTCTGTGGCCCACAAATCACAATCCTAAAGTGTCACCTAAGCCTTAAATTTAAAATCAATTAGACATTGTCCCCTAAGGACTCGGACTCATTTAAGGAGAAGAATTGGTTTGACTTGCTATGACCTGAAGCCGATTGAATTTAATTTAGTGTCTAGAAAGTGTTTTTGTGTTGACGTAAGTCTTCCAAGCGAAGTGGTTGTCTAATTGGCACCGACTCTGTCGGAAGCGCCCCCACTAGCTATACACGGCCTGGCCAAGTTGGTTTGATTAGTGAGGGAGGTGAATTAAGCGAATCAATTCGACTCAACCAGTTAGGAGTCGTCTAGATCTAAGCGACACTAGGTCTAGGATTGTTTGAACCGTGCTTTCTTAGGAATTTTCTGACCAACCCTCTTTCTATCTTTAGAGTTAGGTTTCCCTTCTCATCTGTGTCTTCTTTCTCTTCTCACCTAAATTCTCTAGATTAGGATTCATTTCTCATCTTTCCCCATTCTATTGTTTGTTTCCCTTTTGGAAAAAAAACATAAAAAAAATATATTAAAAAAAACGAAAATATAAAAAAAATTAATTAATTCTTGAAATTAAATTTGGAATTTAAATTCCGAATTTGAATTCAAAAATTGATTCAACCCGGTGCACTCAGATTTGGATTCGGGACTTGAGTAATCGACTCTCACGAGTTCATCTAGATTCCAGTTTGGAACTTAGCCCCAATCCACCTGTGGCACCACCTCACCCGGATCCAATGGGTGAGAACGTAGTGGACCCGCCTGTTGCACAACCTATAACTCTGAGGGATCGATGCTATCCAGCGATGGCTGCTCAGCCATCGTGCATCGTTATGCCCACCATCCCGGGTCGCGACTTCGAACTTAAGGCACAATACATGAGTATGTTGCCTAAGTTCACCTCTAGGGAAGACCCATATCTCTTCCTTAGAGAATTTGAGGAAATCTGCTCTCTTATGCAATACCAGCATATCCCTGAAGTGGCAGTGCGTCTGAAATTTGTGCCTCTTCCACTAAAGGACGACGCTAAGAAATGGCTATATAGTCTAGCCGAAAGATCCATTAGAAGTTGGGCTGAGTTTGTTCAAGTTTTCCTAAAAAATATTTCCCCAACCATAAGACTATGAGGATTAGGAATAAAATTGTTGCATTCGTTCAGTCTAAGAGCGAGCCGTTCTATTCCTATCTAGAAAGATTCAAAAGTGTTCTAACCCAATGCCCTCATCATGGAATTCCAAGATGGCAATTATGCCAAATTATTTATGAGGGATTGACACCCACATCTAGGGTCATGGTAGAATCCGTAAGCCAAGGGAACTTTATGTCAAAAAATGAAAATGATGCCTGGACTTTCCTTGAGGATTTAGCTGAAAATAGTATGCAATGGGACAATGCTAGAACACCGCTTAACCCGAGTATTGGATCTAGAATAGCAAGTCAACCCAAACCAGGTGTCTTAGCTCTAGATGCCAACATAGCGGTTGAAGCAAAACTAGCTAACCTTATGCGCAGAATGGAAAGTTTAGAGCTACAAACCCAAAACCGAGTGAATCAATCCTCGACTATCCCGTGCTCTAGATGTGGTCAGACTGGTCATGTAAAGGAGGATTGTGCGAAATGGGACCAAGTTAATGTCATGTATAACCATGCGAGAAATGACCCATACGCATCAACCTATAACTCGGGTTGGCGTAAAGATTCCAATTTCTCATCAAACCAACAGGGTCAACCTCCTAGACAACAACCAAACCCGTATAACCAAAATAATACATCATCTGGGTTTAATAATAATAACGATCATGAGGTTAGGTTGACAAGCTTGAAAATTTTGATGAAAACCTTTATACAAACAACCAACCAGACCTTCCAAAGGCTAGAGACACAAGTCAGCCAACTAGCACAAATAGTAGGTGAAAGAGAAAAGGGTCGGTTTCCAAGTCAACCTGAGGTGAACCCTAGATCTAATAATTCATATCAATCCTATCAAGCACCTTCAGGAAATAACAACCCTAGACCGGTTCAAATGGTTAATGAAGAAGGACCGTTCCAACAAATAAATGTTGTAGTATCATTACGGTCCGGAAGACAGATTGATAATAATGTGGTAAATCCTAGAACGTCTAATCAATCTAGCCATCAAACTGCCACATATGACCCAACCATTGAACCCGACGTCCAATCTGAAACGCCCACCCCACCTACTCAATCTGAACCCGTAGCTCAACCTGAACCTGAGCGAGTCTATGTCCCTAAAGCCCCATTTCCCAATAGACTCAAAAAAAACTCAAGTGCACAAATAGAGAAAATCTTGGAAGTATTTAAGCAACTTAAGGTGAACATTCCACTCTTAGACATGATTCAACAAATACCTGCTTATGCTAAATTCTTAAAAGATTTGTGCACTAAAAAGAGAAAAACAAACGTACCAAAGAAGGCATTCTTGACTGCAAACATAAGTTCTATTTTGTCCAACACATCTCCTATAAAATATAAGGATCCTGGATGTCCCACAATTTCATGTGCAATAGGAGATACTTTTATCAACAAAGCCCTTCTAGACCTTGGTGCTAGTGTTAACCTACTCCCGTACTCTGTCTATGAGCAAATGAACCTTGGTCCACTAAAACCCTCTAAGACAACCCTTCAATTTGCTGATTGCTCTATTAAGAAACCAAGAGGTATAGTAGAGGATGTTTTGATCAAGGTTGGTGACTTCATTTACCCAGTGGATTTTGTCGTACTAGATACCACACCTGTTGTAAATCCTAATCGAAAAATCCCTGTAATTCTAGGCAGACCCTTTTTAGCCACTTCTGAAGCATTGATAAACTGTCGTAATGGGCTCATGCAATTATCTTTTGGGAACTTAAAAGCTGAATTTAATATCTTTCATATTGATAGTGAGCCAGAAATAATATGCAATCAAAGTGACGTGATGAAATCACGAATCTATAATATTTCTGAATCATCACAAAATCAAAAAGGAAGTAAGAAAAAGGGGAGAAATTCATCTACACACCCACCGTCACGCGAGCAAATAAGAGAACCAATTTATGTGAGGGGTGTGGAACCTGTAACTCAGGATGCTCATTGCAACATGAGGAACAATTCAACTGGATACATGCACCAATATGGTGTCATTCAATCCAGTTCTGACTATGGTTGACTTTGAGCAAATTCCATCCGTCCACCGCAGTTCATCAAGGTAATAAGTGCATTTGCTTTATATTTGCATACATTGAGGACAATACATGATTTGGGTGTGGGGGGGGGGGGGGTGTTTATGTATATATTTATCTATATATTATGTCTTTTATTTTAAAAAAAATCAATGTTTCATGACATAGCTTAAGATTGAACTGCTAAAACCCGTGTACAAATTGCATTGAGTTTTTGTTCCTTATTATATAGTTCTGCTTGTAGAAATTCTGACATAAATCTAAGTTCCAAAGAAATAACCCATTGCCCTTTAAGACATGTATGCACTTAAATTGGATGAATCAAATCTTTGAAGTGGTTGATAAAAAGCAGAGGTTGAGGAAAATATACCGGGAAGTGTGGACTTCTAATAGCAATTAAGCCTTGAGGAAAATAAAAATAAAAATAAAGGAATAAAGTGAAGAAAACACATTTTGCAAAATGATTACAAAAGCCCAAGCCTTTGAGTCACTGGTCCGTAGGGGTATCTTGAAACCCGGTAACTTGAGTCTACCAGCTCGGGATTATCGACCAAACTCGCTACACGAATGCAAAAGGGTAAAAGTGTCAAAAAGCAAATGTGTTGAATCACGGAAGAAAAGAAAAGAAAAAAATAATAATACTCAAGTCCCAAAGCTAAAAGAATGATCCATGCCATGGTTGATCCGAATGATACTTCACCACCAGAGGAGGCGTGCAAAATAATTCAAGTGATAAACATGTGTAGAAGGGTTAGTGGTGTGAATGTTGGCGGAATAAAGACCAAGTCATATTTTTAATGAGTTAGATTCATATAATGAGCATACAAGAATTCTAGGTGAGATGTATAAGGTTAAGGTGGAGATATTAAGAGCTATTAATGGAATGTTGATTTAAGACTTTGTGGGTGTGTCAACTGAAAACCCTCACGAGACAAAACTCGTCCTCTAAGGAAACTTGGAGGTTTAAAGGCTTGTTGCACATGCTAAGTGCAACCGTGATTCCTACGAAAGTGAGTTAGGATTTCCCTGTTTTTATTTTTCGTATCTTCTGTTTTCCTAGGGACTAGCAAAATCTAGGTGCGGGGGTATTTGATGCATTGCATCATATGTCTTTCATTTAGATTACTTTTACATCAATAAATGCTACTAAGGTATGTGTTTAGTCTTATTTACAGAATACAGGGACCTGAATGCAATTTACCCACATCCCGAGCATAAACGCATGCAAAAGACTCATTTCTATCATAAAGACCAAGTTCAAGATTATCGGGTTACGAATGGAAATGTATCCAAGCATAAAAGCATTCACGAGTAGCTTTTATTCTCTTGGAGAAAATATATAGAAAAATCAATGTATATCTCCAAATATGTGAAGGAATTAATCTGGAGCTCAAAAGAATGGAAAGAATCAATCCAGACGCGTAAAGGAGGATCAAATCATACCATAAACATCCAACCAAAATCTGGACCAAATCAGAGCATGATGTGCGGCGATTCCACCGCAGATCACACACACCATGCGGCGATTCGGCCGCCCCCTAGTCGATCCGTGTGCTCCAATTTCGTCCAGTCGTGTCTGGACACGTGTACTTTCCAATATTATACCTAGATCCCTTGTAGCAACTATAAATAGACCCGAGAACGATGTTAGAAGGGTCCTTAGTCTTTGGTGTTAGTTTTTATTCTTAACCTTAGTTTTGTATTCTTCTTTTCATTAATAAAATTTTGTCTTTTATTTCTTACTTTTAGTTTTCTTTTGTAATGTCTCAAGGACCCCTTATTCCTTCCTCCATGAGTTTCTAACTCTTTCCAAAGGGTGGAGGTGACGGATTTAGGGTGAAGAGAAGACGAATAAATGTTATTGTTTTAAGTTCGTATTAGTCTATTTTGATTACTTGAGTTTATGTTAAATCATTTATCATGTAATGCTTCATAACTAATATGATTTATTATAAGTTTCTGAATTCTCTAATCTAAACCTTAAATCTAAACCTCCACCCGACGGAATTCATCTCTTTGTTCTTGTTTTAGTTTTATTTGTTCTTGTTTCTTGCTTTAAATAATTAAAACCCAAAAATCTCAAAACCAACTTAATTCTTCTCTCCTTCTTTTCTCGAATCGAAATCACACTAAAAACAGAATCTCTCCCTCCTTGTGTTCGACCCGTATTTGCCACGTCTTCATTGACGCTGTGCACTTACGGTATAAATTTAATTCTCAATCCTACGGGCCGACTCTGTATAGTTAATCAGTCCACACCTAGCCTAATGAACCATTCGTGCAAGTTAAATAAGGAATTAAGTGAAAGACATGGACACCTCAACATCCTCTAAGTGATACAAAGTGTAAGGTCCATTAAGGTTCTTATTTGCATTACCATTTTTTTTTTCTTCTTTTATTAGTTGGAGCTTCATTCTCCCAGGGTCAGGTTTCGTGCATCATTGCCCATGAGGACTTACACTATCACGTACACCTTTCCCCGAATCTCCACATAGGGCAATCCCTACCACCCGTGTAACGAGAGTTCGGTCGGCGCATCCCAAGTCAAATGACTCGAAAGCACCAGGCACAAAGTCCCCTCAGACCTACTTTCCCAAGTGATAGGAGCCGTGCGAAAAGAGAGAACACCTACTCACTTATTTCTTATCTAAACATGAACCAAAACCCCTACACTTAATGTCTCACAACAAGATTTAAAGGGTCCTTGACTACAACAAACTTCCTTAAGTTAACAAACACGAATTATTGACTCACTAGGTTTAGGGTGAACTTCTTTAAATGTTTGAGCACTGAAACCCTATGATTACTCACCCCCAAAGGAAAACTGGGGTGCATCCTAACGACTCTATAAATCCTAAAGCCACTGTACTAGATATCCTAATTCATCAAGTTCAAGACAATTTTGGGAGCTTTCTTTTTACTTTGTCTCTCAACGGTTTTGCACATGCTAAACACACGCAAAATCCACAAAACATTTTCTTTCACAAGCACATGAAGATTTTGAAAGAAATGTGGAAATTTTAAAGCACTGGGCATGCAAAAAAGACAAGTCACCCAAGGATCATGGCAAGCAGATATATCGATATTAAATGCAGCACACTAACATGACCCTAACAATGCACACAAAAGAAAATAAAATCAAAGGAAAAAGACACAACTACGTACACACGTAAAACACCCCCCCACACCTACTTCATGCATTGTCCTCAACGAATGTGAGCAAGATACTACATGGATTTATGCATGAAAAAGGAGAGATTTCACCAACATGAAGTACAAAGGGACGTTCAAGGTCATGTTGATGGACACAAACCCGAATTCCCTCAAAACCTGTGAGATGCTAAAGAAAGGATACAAATACGTGAAAGAAATGGAGCCCAAATACACAAGGGTTGGGGCTCACAACAAACGATGCTCACTGAAGGAGTCTTCTCTTTTTTTTCTCTTTTTTTTAACTATACAAACCTGAAAGCTCAACCACTCATGTAGGAGCATGAATGGTTGAGTGCGAGGGAGGTTCATGAAGGAACATGACCTCCTCGACTTCGGTTGGTGCCCCCTCCAAGTAGGGTTTGCGGCGTTGTCCGTTAACTTTGAACACGTCCCCATTCCCTGGGTTCAAGAAGTCAACCGCTCCATGAGGATAGACGGTTTGGACAATAAACAGGCCAGACCAGCGACTACGGAGCTTACCCGCAAACAGATGAAGCCGGGAATTGTAGAGCAACACCTTCTGCCCGGCCGTAAACACCTTTCGCATGATCATGCTATCGTAAAACATCTTGGCTCGAGACTTATGAATTTTTGCATTCTCGTACGCGGATGCTCAAGCTTGACGGGTAGGTGGCAAGCCTTGCCGTACACTACCCGATATAGGGACATACCCAAATTGGTCTTGTACGCGGTGCAGAAGGCCCACAACGCGTCATTCAACTTAGTTGACCAATCCTTCCTCGAGGAACTAACCGTCTTTTCAAGAATTTGCTTTAATTGACGGTTAGAGATTTCGACCTGCCCACTAGTTTGCGGATGGTATGGGGTCGCAAGCTTGTGGGTGATCGAATATTTCCTCATAAGCGCCTCAAACGAGTGATTACAGAAGTGGGTACCCCTATCGCTGATTATTGTACGAGTAGTACCAAATCGCGCAAAAATGTCCCTCAAGAATTTGGTGACCACCTTGTTCTCATTGGTCTTTGTGGGTATAGCCTCAACCCACTTAGACACATAGTCAATGGCCACCAGAATATAAACATTCCCGAACGAGTTCGGGAAGGGACCCATGATATCGATGCCCCACACATCAAAGATGTCGACAACAAGGACATTTTGCAAAGGCATCCTGTCACGTCGACCAATCCTGCGAAGGCGTTGGCACCTATCACATTGCTTACAAAAGTCGTAAGCATCCTTGAACAGAGAAGGCCAGTAGAATCCAGATTGGAGCACCATGGTAGCAGTTTTCTTTGCTCCAAAACGTCCTCCACATGCCTTGGACTGGCAGAAATGGAGCACACTTTGGAACTCGGTATCTTGGACGTACCACCTGAAAATTTGGTCAGAGCAGTATTTGAATAGGTATGGGTTGTCCCAGTGAAAGAATCTGACATAAGATCTAAATTTGGTTTGCTCAGATTTAGACCAACCCACAAGAAGTTGCTCGGTCACGAGGTAGTTCACGATGTCGGCAAACCAAGGGTTGTCTTCGATCGTGAACAACTGCTCGTCAGGAAATTTGTCATCAATAATTTGGTCATGTGGGTTGGTCGTCTCTAGACGAGACAGGTGGTCAGCTACAACATTTTCTCACCCTTTTTTGTCCCGAATCTCAAGATCGAATTCTTATAACAACAAGATCCATCTCAAGAGTCGGGATTTTGCATCTTTCTTAGCCATGAGGTGCTTGATGGCTGGGTGATCAGAATAGATAATCACGTGGGAGCCAATCAAGTACGACTGGAATTTTTCCAAAGCAAATATGATCGCTAAGAATTCCTTCTCGGTCACAGTGTAGTTCAATTGGGCATCATTGAGAGTTGTACTGGCGTAGTAGATCACATGAGGTAATTTGTCCAATCGTTGCCCAAGCACTGCTCCCACAGCAAAGTCAAATGCATCACACATTAACTCAAAGGGTTCAGTCCACTCTGGTGCCTTAATAATGGGAGCTGAAGTCAACTCTTTCTTCAAGGTCAAGAAGGCACGGTGGCAATCCGGTGTGAACTCAAAAATGGCATCTTTAGCCAACAAGGAGGTGAGAGGTTGAGCAATTTTGCTAAAATCCCGAATGAACCGCCGATAGAATCCAGCATGCCCCAAAAAGGCACGGATATCCTTCACATTACGTGGCGGTGGGAGATTAGCAATAAGACCCACTTTGGCGGGATCGTCCTCAATTCCCCTACTTGAGACTACATGTCCAAGTACAATCCCTCGCTTCACCATGAAGTGACATTTCTCCCAATTGAGTGTGAGGTTCTTCTCACGGCATCGCTTGAGGACAAGGATCAAGTGATGAAGGCACTCATCAAAGGAAACACCAAATATGGAAAAGTCGTCCATGAAGATCTCAAGGAAACGCTCAACCATATCGGAGAAGATGCTAATCATAAACCTTTGAAACGTTGTCGGCGCATTACATAACCCAAAGGGCATGCGATGGAAGGCAAACGTACCAAAGGGACAAGTAAATGTGGTTTTCTCTTGATCCTCGGGGGCGAGCGGAATTTGGTTGTAACCGGAGTATCAATCAAGAAAACAATAATACTCATGTCCGGCCAACCTTTCCAACATCTGATCAATAAATGGCAACGGAAAATGATTTTTCCACGTTGCCGCATTGAGCTTGCGATAATCAACGCAAACTCGCCAACCAGTTTGGAGGCGTGTCGGGATAAGCTTATTTTTCTCATTCTCCACAACCGTCACGCCTGGCTTCTTGGGAACCACATGGACAGGACTCACCCACAAACTATCAGAGATAGGATAGATTATGCCACATGCACTTAAGAACCTCCTTTCGGACGACTTCTTTCAGTATAGGATTCAATCTCCGTTGTGGGTCCCTACGGGGCCTAGAATCCTCTTCCATGTGGATCCGATGCTGAACAATACCAGGGCTAATTCCCTTGATATCCTTCAAGGACCACCCGATCGCCTCTTTGTTTTCAAAGAGTACTCTTTTGAGGGCAACCTTTTGATCTTGTGCAAGATCAGAAGCTTATAATGAGTGGCAATGTCTCATTATCCCCTAAAAAGATGTACTTTAGGTTATCGGGGAGCAGTTTCAGCTCGACCAGAGGTGGGTCCTTGTCAGATTCAGAGTTACTTTCAAGTGGCTCAAGGGCCATGGGGTAAGAGGAGCAAGCACCCAAATGTGCCTCCTCATCCCGAGAAATGTTGGCGGATTCCTCAAGATCCTCTTCACTCGCAACCTGGTCATTAGGCACCTCAATATTATGTCAATGTGAGTCGAACATGCCTAATGACTCGGGCTCATCCATGTCCTGGATGAAATTCGCTCCGACACTGTCGTCGAAGAGCCCAGGTTGCTTACCAAGAGTGAAGATGTTGAAATCCGCCGTGAGGTTTCCAAAAGACAACCTCATCAAGCCATTGCGACAATTGATCAAAGCATTAGATGTCGCAAGAAATGGCCTCCCAAGGATCACAGGAATTTGTCCTTGTGGGTTGGACACGGGTTCAGTATCCAAGATGACGAAATCAACTGGAAATACGAACTCACCCACTTTGATAAGGAATTTTGACGGATCTATCAGCCAACTGGAGGGTTGTCCCCGTTGGTTTAGGATCGCCTATTCCAAGGTTGACATAGACTGAGTAAGGCAGGAGGTTCACAGATGCCACCAAATCCAATAAAGCTTGGGAGATTTTCACATTCCCAATCATGCAAGAGACAGTTGGACACCCTGGGTCCTTGTATTTGACTTGCATGGGCTGTGTCAATATTGAGCTCACATTGGCGGCCAAAAAGGCCTTTTTGGGCACATTTGTTTTTCTCTTGGTGGTGCAAAGGTCCTTGAGGAACTTGGCATACGGTGGCATTTGTTGAACAACGTCCAACAACAGGATGTTCGCCTTTACTTGCCTAAGTACCTCAATGATCTTGTCCCAATGCTCATCACGCTTTTTTCGTCAACCGATGAGGGAATGGTGCCTTGGGGACATAAGTATCACGAGGAGGAGTCTCAGAATTAGGTTCCTTAACAGGATCAAGACTCTCCTCGGAAGTCTCGCCAACAGGGTTGGCTTCACGCATTTCCACATGTTGTCAACGACCCTTCCCGATCTCAAGGTATGGACAACATTGGCATGTTGGGAAGAGTCACTTTCAACAATGTGTACATTCTGCCTAGCATGAGCAGGTTGACCCTTGGGATTTACCACAGGTTGACTTGGGAACTGACCCTTCTCGCGTTCATGGAATTGATGAGCCAACTGGCTAACTTTCATTTCCAAAGCCTTGACTGTACTTTGCAACGCTTGAAGGGTTGGATCACAAGAAGGGTCGTTGGGGTCAACCTGCTGGGTTGGTGGAGTCTGGTTGGAATAACCCGACGATGAGGCATGAGCAGGTTGGTAATTATGGTGCTGAGACCTTTGATGTGGGGTTGGTAGGTCGCCGATGGGCGTGGAGGTTGATAAGGTGGAGGTTGAGGTTGAGCGTGCGAGCTCTGACCGTGACCCCCACTAGGCCCCCAAGAGAAGTTAGGATGGTTACGCCATCCCGGGTTGTAGGAGTGATTGTACGGGTCGTTACTTGGCCTCTGTTGATACATCGCATTCGCATGCTCAGTATCATTTGGAGCGTAGGCGCACTCCAAGTCATCATGGCTTGTAAGTCCACACCTACTACACCCAGGAGTAGCGACCTGAGCTACAAGAGCTCGGTCCAACTCTAAACTCTCAATCCTACGCATGAGAGCAGCCAATTTCGTCTCAGACGCGATAGTTGACTCGACATGATATGATCCAGCCCGACCAGAAGACCTGGCGGCTGGTGGCTCTCTCATGGTGTCCCACTCGAAGGTACGTTCAACCATGGACTCAAAAGTGTCCCATGCCTCCTCGATGGGTTTCATATGGAAGTCACCCTAACACATCGACTCCAGCAATGTGCAGGTGTTGTAGTTGATGCCCTCATAAAACAATTGTGCACAACTGCCATAGCTCAAGTCCATGACGAGGGCACTGTTGCAGAAGGTCATTGAACCTCTCAAAGAAACCACGAAAAGATTCGGTCTCAGTCTGATACATCTGATGTATCTGGTGCCGAATCTGTTGAGATTTTCCTTTAGGGGAAAAATCTCTTCAGAAATACGGTCACAAAGTCATCCCAAGACTGAATCGAGCTCGTCGGGAGGCTGTACATCCATTTCTTCCCGTTATCCTTCAACGCGAAAGAAATCATCCTCAACCGGTCTGAATCCTCGTCAAGCTGTTGAAGCTTGAACATGGAGCATACTTCCTCGAATTCACGTATAAAAATATATGTATCCTCCTTATTGGCAATAAAGGTTGGAAGCATGCTCACATATTGAGGTTTCAGCTCATAGTTCTTCCTGCGAGAAGGGGGAAGAACTATTCAAGAAGGTTGCGCGGCCCGAACAGGATGGTTCTGCTCCCACAAAGTCATCGGTCTATCCTGTCGAGCTAAAGGTGGTGGTGCACCAAGAACTCGATCCAGACCAAATCTCCCTTCCTCTCGAGTCAGAGGAGGAGGAGAAGGAGGTCTACGTGGTGGTAGGAGCGGACCAAGGTAATCCATGTATGGAACCCGGTCTCCCTCGCCACCACAAGACGACTCGGCCTCTTGCTCCAAAGGAGCACGAGGTGGAGATGGTCGATCACCAAGACCGTCCATCTCAGAAATATGCACTCTCTCTAGTCGAGCGCTCTCACCAGAACGAGCAAAACATCGCATAAAATGCTCGACTCGACTCTAAAATAACACACAACAGAAGGTGTACTAGAGGAGGAGACTAAACGTAGAGAATAGATGAGGAGATGATTCAAGTGAGGAGGGAAGAATCCCTAGAGCTAGCGTGGGTAGTGGGATCAGGAACAAGCCTAACTAGCAAGCACGGCTCAAACAATGTAAGGCAGTGGGTCCTTAGGCTAGACGACGCCTAACTTCGAGATCACTAGCCTCGACACGCCTCACCTCCCTACAACGAGGACCACAATGCCCAGCAAGTGATACCAGATCCGGAGATCCAGTACCTCCTACTATCGACAAGGTAGGCAACGCCGATCAGGTCATGACGGTCTCAACTAGATTACTCTCCTAGTGCGCCCGCAATCCTAGGGCCAATGTCTACTTGCTTTTAGTTAAGGCTTTATTAAGAGTGATTTTTGGGGCCAAGGGAAGGGTGATGAAATCCCCCACCTTATATTTTATGGGACAGCCCCTCCTTAATAGCGTTTTGATCCTAAATCTAGCAATCAATCGCTGCAATCGAACGCTCGCTCACTCTTGTCCTGATGCAATTCCTACTAACTAATGCATGGGCATACGAGATGAATGAATGAGTGTAGGAAATTGCGTACCTCACGCCAGCACTCAACAACTGAAAATAAAGCTAAAAGAAAAGACAACTACGTGCCTAAGTCAATACATGATGCGTGACCTAAACAAATAAGAACGTCTAGTCTTTTGCTTTGGATTTTAAGGCCAAGTTGATTAATGGGGGAGTGATTAATGATCGGTGAGCGAACTACAAGTCACAACATGCAAAATAGGGCTCCCAGATAATGCAAAATACAGAACTAACTGCCAGAATAAAATTGAGAGGAAGACCAGTTCACCAGGCCGCCAGTTGGCTTTGGAGATCTTTGATTAGCTTTCTAGCATTCTTAGTTTTATCACAAATGATCTCATATTGTTTAACTAAGTCATGAAATGCATTTTTAAGCTCATCATGTGTATAGGTTTCTTCATTAACACCAAAATGTGAGTTATCACTATAATATGACTTAGTTGAGCATGAATTACTAGAACAAGAGTTAGATTCTACCTCACTTTGATCATCTTCAATAGCCATGAAGCATGAGTGAGCCACCTCTCTTCTACTTTGCAAGGAAGACGACGATGATGATAGTGATGAAGAATCATCCCATGTAGCCTTGTGTGCTTCCTCCTTCCTTTCTCTTGTCTTGCTCTTCTCCTCTCCCTATTCTCTTTTTTCTTCTCCCCTTCTCTTCTCTCATTTTCACTCTCCTCCTTCTCCTTCTCTTTTTCTCTTTTCTCACTTCTTCTACCTCTTCTTTCATTCTTTTCTCCTTTATCCTTCTTGAGGTATTTGAAGAAGTCTTTGGCTAGGACTTCAATGTCCTCATCTTCTACACTCCTTCTTGGTTGGTCAATGTTTGCGTGTAATGACAAGAAGGGTTTGTTCCTTGAAGCTTCCTTCTCCTTTCGATGGTTGATTTTGAGTTCATACGCCATCAAGTTTCCAATTAATTCCTCCATCTTGAGTTGGGAAAGATCGTGTGCTTCTTCAATTACAACCACCTTATCTTCCCAATCGTGACTTAGCGACCGGAGGAATTTCCTTGTCATCTCTCCTTCATTTAATCTTCTTCCAAGAACCAAAAGAGATTTAGTGATATAGGTGAAGCGAGTGTTCATTTCGTTTATGTTTTCACCGAATTGCATAGAAAAAATCTCATATTTATGCATGAGGAGACTAATGCGGGTTTCCTTAGTTTTGCTATCCCCCTCATGATGCATTTGTAGTCTATGCCAAATTTCATATGCACTTACACAACCCCTAATCCTATTATATTCACCCTCATTAAGGCCACAATACAAGATGTTCATGATTTTCGAATTCATTTCGATTTCTTTCATTTTGGGTCTTGTAAGTGAATCTAATTCATCTTCATTTGGGGTTGTGTGTGGATTTTGAAGAAACATCCAATACTTAAGGTCATTTGAAATTAGGAAAATTTTCATCATATTCTTCCAATAATCATAATTTGACCCATTTAGCAAAGGAGGTCTAGTAGTGCATAATCTTTCTATATGATTAGATGATGTAGAGGCCATGCTAAAAATACGATTAAGTAATGAATTTAGCTCACAAGGCTCTGATACCAAATGTAGGATTGTGAGGGTCTACAATACTAAACACTTTTACCTTAATTACGTACTCGTTTAACAATCAATGATATGTGCAGTGGAATTTAAACTAAACAAGTAAGTAAAGGGAAGATAATGCAAACCACGATGGATACAGGGGTTTTACAGAGGTTCGGCCACCGCCTACGTTCTCTCTTGCAAGCTCCACTTGACACTTCGAGCTCCACTCACAACTTTACTATCCACTCCCCGTTCCGGGCCGGGAGAGAACGCCTTTTACAAAACAAGCACCGCGAACACCCTCGCTTGCTTGACTTTCTTCTCTTACAATCCGAGAGGAACACTTCGGGCTTTTACCGAAGTCCTTGCTTCTTCATAAACGAAAACTTGAGTGGAACACACTCTCTAACTTGAGCACACTTAGCTTATGATGTGGAATTGATGCTATGGTGTGGAAGTGTAGGCTTAGAGTGTTGGATTGGGGAAATTTGAACTTGGGAGTTTCTCTCTAATGTATTGGACAAGTAGTAGTGGGAGAGTTGTGTTCAAATGTGATTTACAACTCTTTATATATGCATTAGAGAGAATATATCCATTGGGGTTGGTTGGTTGAGTGTTGGTGTAGGATACACAAAACAGAAACTTGCAAGACCCAATTTTGAGTAAATTCGGTCGACCGGATCGGTCTGAACGGTCGACCGTTTGGTAGTTTTGAACTCAGTTTTGTTGACCGGTTAGATAACGGTCGACCGCCCAAGGCTAAGACTCAGGTACACTTAAGTGATCAGTTGAACACCGAATAGGGTTCGGTCGACCGATTTGTACCAGCCACTTTGGGGTTGACAAAGAATGATCTATTCGGTCCACCGAGCCAAGGTCTAGCGATCGACTGATATCCTCCAGGAGATTTGGGTTTGTCAAGTGACGGGCATTCGGTCGATCGAACAAGGTCCTCGGTCGACCGATACATGAAAAAGTATATGGGGTATTTTGGTTTAATACGAATACGACCGTTGGGTATATACGACAAAACTAACGGTTGGAAAAATAAGTTCACACGGTCGACCAAAACTGTATACACGGTCGACCGAAACCGGGCAGTGAAAACACAAACAGGATAATTGATCCTCCGGTGGACCGAACGGTCTGTATCGGTCGACCGAAAGTGGGCAGGCAGTTTGGGTTCAGGTTTAGTGTTTTCCGGTCTATGTTTGGATGATTTATTGAAGTCCAAATAATGTGAAATTAAGTGTGACTTCTATAGGGAACCTAGTGTGTGTTTAAGTTGATTTTAGCTCAAGTATGCTCAATTTACACAAGTTCCTAAGACTCAAAGATATACCAAATTACATGTCTTCAAATGAGCTTGATTATATGTCTTGACTTGATTTCCTTTCTTCTTTGAGTCTTGATCACTTGTAGAGGTTAGCACAAAGCAATATATATGCGATGTAACATGCGTGCTACTCTACATGATCATAATTAAGATTAGGTTGATTAAATCATCAAAAAATAGATTAAGGCCAAAAAGCCAACAACTCCGACCCGAATCGAATTGCCAAAATACTCCCCATGATGGTGTAGAGTTTCTTCATTTGCTCATTGGTCCTTTTGTTTTGCATTCAGGTCCCTCTCTCTTGTATCTTAGTCCATAAGTCTTGCAACTTAGTCCCTTTTCTTGCTGTTGAGTACTTTTATTGTCTCTCTTTCTCAAACCTACTTATTCCTGAAACTTAAACATTAAACTCATTACATAACATTGTTTGGGTGAAAGATAATGGATATAAGACACAAAGATATGCATGATAAGATGTCAATCAAATACCCTCACACTTAACTTTTGCTAGTCCCAAGCAAAACAAAGAAAGAGAAAAATGAAAGAAAGGAAAAAACATACGAAAAACAGGAAAATCCTAACTTACATTCGTAGGAATCTTGGTTGCACTTAGCACGTGCAACAAGACGTTAAACCTCCTTGTCGTCAAGGAGGAGGAGTGTTGTCTCCTGAGGGTTTTCAGCGGATATACCCACAAAATCCGAACATAGATGCATTATTCAATTTAGAAACTCGACTCGATGGACTCATTTTTATCGATCATTCGACGCGGTAATCCTACGGGCCGACTCAATATAAGTATTAGTCTGCACACCTAGCCTAATGAACTATTCGTGCAAGTTAAATAAGGACTTAAGTGAAAGATATGGACAACCTCAACTTCCTCAAGTGATACAAAGTGTAAAGTCCATCAAGGTTCCTATTTGCATTACCATTTTTTTCTTTTTGTTTTTTCTTTTTTTCTCTTTTTTTTCTTTTTTCTTTTCTTCTCTTTTTACTAGTTGGAGTTTCATTCTCCCAGGGTCAAGTTTCGTGCATCATTGCCTATAAGGACTTGCACTATCACGTACATCAATCCCTAAATCTCCACATAGGGCAATCCCTACCACCCGTGTAACGGGAGTTCGGTAGGTGCATCCCAAGTCAGATGACTCGAAAGCACCAGGTACAAAGTCCCCTCAGACCTAATTTCCCAAGTGATAGGAGCCGTACGAGAAGAGAGAACACCTACTCACTTATTTCTTATCTACACATGAACCAAAACCCAACACTTAATGTCTCACAACAAAATTTAAAGGGTCCTTGACTACAACAAACTTCCTCAAATTAACAGACACGAATTATTGACTCACTAGGTTCAGGGTGGACTTCTTTAATTGTTTGAGTACTAAAACCCTATGATTACTCGCCCCCGAGGGAAAACCGGGGTGCTTCCTAACGACTATATAAGTCCTAAAGGCATTGTACTAGATATCCTAATGCATCAAGTTCAAGACAATTTTGGGACCTTTACTTTGCCTCTCTACGGTTTTGCACATGCTAAACACACGCAAAATCCACGAAACATTTTCTTTCGCAAACCTATGGAGATTTTCAAAGAAATGTGAAAATTTAAAGCACTACGCAAGCAAAAGAAGACAAGTCACACAAGGATCATGGCAAGCACATATATCAATATTAAATGCAGCACACTAACATGGCCCTATCAATACACACAAAAGAAAACAAAATCAATGGAAAAATACTCGACTATGTACACCTGTAAAACACTCCCCCACACCTACTTCATGCATTGTCCTCAATGAATGTAAGTATGATACTACATGGATTTATGCATGAAAAAGGAAACATCTCACCAACGTGAAGCACAAGGAAAGTGTTATGGTCATGTTGATTGACATAACCCTGAATTCCCTCAAAACCTGTGAGATACTAAAGAAAGAATACAAATACGTGAAAGAAATGTGGCTCAAATACTCAAGGGTTGGAGCCCACAACAATCAATGCTCACTGAAATAGTCTTTTGTCTACTTTTTTTTGTTTTTTTAACTATGTACAACAATGGGCTCCTATCTTCATATGTCAAGGGACATCAAATGGGAACCCGCCATCTCTCAAGCCAGAAATGGACCTGCATGGGCTCGCAACATACAAAACAGATTTGCTTGACCACCTTACACCCATATAAACATTGTGGTCGTTTGATGCCTCTTGAGAGTTAGCAAGATAGGAGGTATGAATGAGAGGTGAACCTTTGTCTGGTTGTTTAAATGTAGCGTATCAGGTGGTTGATTCTTAACCCACATGGGGTCCTCAGCAGAAACAGAATGAAGAGCATGTGGTCCAGAGGCCATAAAAATGGTATCTTGTGGCTCAAGAGCCACATGATCGAAAGGATGTGGCTCAAAGACCACATGATCACAAGATAAGGCACCTTCTTGTGCCAGCCCAGGTGAAACATTTTCACCACCTTCAGGTTCTCCATCGAACAATTCTCTGAAATACCTGAAGGTGCCCTCAACTTCAATCTCATCCATGCCCTGGATAGGAATAAGTGCCCTTTTATAGGTTCCCAAAACATCCTTATCGAGAGCTATTATTTAGCCATGATCCCTTGTTTTTCTCTCCTCAAATTAATCTCTAAATTCCACATAATCACCCACAAAAAACGTTTTAATTAAATCTGGAATTATTCCACCCATGACTTAATTAATCTCTTAATAATTTAGGCAGAATCGTTCTTGTTCGGTAGACCGAGTATTATTCGGTCAACTGAACCATTCGGTTATAACACTTGTTCGGTGCACCTTGAGCTAGACAGTCGATTGATTCTTTATGAGAAAAATTCTCTGGAAGAATTCGGACGAACCACATCGTTTAATCGGTCTACCTTTGACCCACCAAAATCGCTCCTGGAACATAGTCATCGGATGACCGAGTCAACTTCGGTCTACCGAAAATATTACTTCTCGGTTGACCGTTTCCAATCGGTTAACCGAATCCGATTGTCCAGGCACTCTGGGAAATCTCGGTCAACCAATTACGCTTCCTCGTTCCCTATTCGGTTAACTGATCTGAAGATGCCCCGGTCGACCGAACGATGAACGGTTCACCGTGTTTGACCCCAATTTTGCCTTTGTCAAATTTTGAATTTATCTCCAACAAAATTTGATCTCTTGGGGTTTTTAGCAATTCACATCCTATATATATTTTCATATGTAATATTAAATTATTACACCCTATATTATATACCTCATATAAATTTATTATGATTCTAATTATGTTAATTTTCATAACATATTGATTTTAATTAATTCACCACATGTGTCCTATTTTCACATGAAACCCGACACATCATATGAACTTAAAATCAACCTCTTGTTTCCCAGTTTTGTGGTGTGACCTATGGGAGGATCTCAGCCAAATTGGCAGCGATATTAAACACTTAATATCTCAGACTATAAGCGGTATCTAGTTACACATTATAGTCACCCAATTAGCATAAATGTCTTTGTTCAACCTGAACCAAAACATGATCCATTTAGTGATGTAAGTGCACCACTTGTGTCCGTCCCTTGCCTCATGATATTAAGAATATATACAAAGTAGAAATGTGTCACCTTTGTATTATATTCATTTCTTGATCTCTCTAAGCTAATTATAACTATGTGAGTTAACTCAAGTCACATTGTGCACATTATAATTTTGTTTTATCAAGGGGCCCACTAATATCATCACTCAATTAAGAGGGGCAATGATAATCGTTTGACTAACTATCTTTTCCAGTACAAGTCATGTTCAACCAACTATTGTCGTTATCACTACACTCATTGGTAGTTTTTGACAATAATCAAATTAAACACTTCTTGAGTGAAAAGATATAAGTCTCATATCTTAGGATCCAAGACACAGTAAAACGTTAATGACACGAAACACAATTCCATAATGTTTTATTTGTTAGGTCTATTCAATATATAAAAGTAATCTTTTCCTCTCTTATATACTCGTGCCGTCAATTATTTGTAGAGCTACAACAATCGATGACCAACACGACAATCTTATCTTGGTAATTAATGTTCCATGTTAACTACCATAATTGTGAATAACTTTTGATTTATGTAAACCATTATCTTTTAGAGCTCTACGGTTAAGGACTAAGCACCTCTTCCTTAACACTTCCAAAAGACGAATACCATAATCAAGGAACAAAATGCTTGCACATTCAATTCATAATAATTGACATATAAAAGTAAAACTTTTAGAACACATTCCTTTCAAAATGTATTAACAAGAGGTGAAATTTATTGTTTTAATTGGATGATAACAATATGTACACACTATGCTTTTTATTTTGTTCATATTTATTTTCTTCACTTTAAGTTTACCTAATCTAAATTAATTAGTCAACCGATCGTGTAGCATAAAGAAGTTCATATAATTGGGCGTTATGTTGTTAAATTATTTGGGATTATGAGCGTTTCAGTTACCATTTTAGACATTTTTCCATTTAAAAAGATTAATATTGTTGTTGTTCTTATTAGTGGGTTTTCTTTAAGCAGGCCTTTTGGATTAATGTTCTTTACTTTCAACCGTCTTGAGAAGACAGTTAGTTCCTCGAGGAAGGATTGGTCTACCCAGTTGAATGACGCATTGTGGGCTTTCCGCACCACGTACAAGACCAATTTGGGTATGTCCCCATATCGGGTAGTGTACGGCAAGGCTTGCCACCTACCTGTCGAGCTTGAGCATCGTGCTTTCTGGGCCATCAAGAACCTGAATATGGATCTTGATCAAGCGGGAGTACAATGTAAGCTCGACATTGTGGAATTGGAAGAGCTACGCCATGATGCGTACGAGAATGCCAAAATTCATAAGTCCCGAGCCAAGATGTTTCATGATCGCATGATTATGCGAAAGGTGTTTATGGACGGCCAGAAGGTGTTGCTCTACAATTCCAGGCTTCCTCTGTTTGCGGGTAAGCTCCGCAGTCGCTGGTCTGGCCCGTTTATTGTCCAAACCGTCTATCCTCATGGAGCGGTTGAGATCTTGAACCCAGGGAATGGGGACGTGTTCAAAGTTAACGGACAACGCTTCAAACCCTACTTGGAGGGGGCACCAGCCAAAGTTGAGGAGGTCATGTTCCTTCATGAACCTCCCTCGACTTCGGCTGGTGCCCTGATTGATCGTTTTATATTAACCGCAAGTGCACGACCGCGTTGAAGCGGTGGCAAATACGGGTCGTCCACTGGGAGGTGTGTCGACGATTGGTTTGTTCGAAGGCGAGAGGTAAAAAGGAGAGAAAGGTTGGTTACACTAAACTACACTAAGATGCAAAAAGGAAATGAAGATAAGCAATAAAACTAAGCCCCATAGGGGGTAGAGAAATAATGTGAACATAAAGAAGTGTGTGTGTGTTCATTAAGCTCCTCACAACATGTAGTGCATGAAATCATAAAACTACATCCAACTTTGCCTCCACATGAATTAAGATAAGACTACATCATTAAAACATACAAGACAATAATTGGAATGAAGCTACATGAACTCAAGTATAAAGACTATACCCTACTATGCCTCTACATGAATTAAGATTTCACTACATCATTAAAACATACAAGACATTAGCTAAGGTAAAGGCAACAAGAGCACATACACTACAAATTATGTTTCCAATATTAACCTCATCCATATCCTAACCTTATCATTCCCCATAAAATAGGTCCACTAATCAAAGCATAAGCTAAGCTTCATTCAAGAGCATTAGCATATCAAAGATAAGAGTGAAAACCCATTAGATGGTTATGAAAATCATATAAAGCTCAAGGGATAAAGATAACACACACTTAATACACTACATGATTATATCACATATTTCTCCACCCCCAAATGGGGATGGAACTACTCACTACTCATTACACTAACTATATTAGCAAAAGAAAGCATAATACTGAAATGAAAGTTAACTAAGAAGGCAAGAAGCATTAAAGAAACATAAAAGGAAAGGAAAGACTAAAGAAACATGCACAAATTAAAAGACAAGATTTAAAGAAACTAGAAGAATTATTTTATTAACAAATGACTCACATTGAAGGTAGCATTCTTCTCCACCTTGAGTTTTTGCTTCAAGGCTCACTCCTTAGTAGAGAGAATGCCACCAATCAATGGGTGATTACAATGGAAGGTGAAGAGTTCTATTTATAAGCGTGGAAAAGCTAATCCGGGACAATCCCCCGATGTGGGACTAAACCAATACCAAAAATAGCCTAAGAATACACTAATACAAGTTCTCCACAAATCTTAGCGGGTCCAGAGTTATATGGACCGCCAATTAGCGGTCCAAGACCGCCAATTGGCGGTCTATAAGCTTTGGATTCATCTGGGATTTGTTGTGGGCTTTGCTGGTGGTCTTTGTTGGTCCTGGATGCGTCTACTTGGTTTGTTGGAGCTCCAACCCGAATCGAATTGCCAAAATACTCCCCATGATGGTGTGGAGTTTCCTGGTTTGCTCTTAGGTCCTTCGGTCTTACGATCAGGTCCTTCTCCCTTGCATCTTAGTCCCCAGGTCTCACAATTAAGTCATTTTTCCTGCTTTTGGGTCCTTTCATGGCTCTTCTCTTCAAACCTCTTTATTCCTGAAAACTAAACATAAAACTCGTCACGTAGCATTGCTTAGGTGTAAGATAATGGATATAAGATACAAATATGAGCATGAAATGATTTCAATCAAATACCCCCACACCTAAGTTTTTGCTAGTCCCGAGCAAAACAAAGAAAGAGAAAAGCAAACGAGAAACAAGAAATCCTAACTCACTTTCGTAGGAATCATGGTTGCACTTAGCACGTGCAACAAGTCGTTAAACCTCCTTGTTGCCAAGGAGGAGGAGTGTTGTCTCCTGAGGGTTTTCAGCGGATATACCCACAAAATCCGAACAAAATGCATTATTCAATCTAGACACTTGACTCGTTGGAAATATTTTGTCGATCAATGGACGCGGTAATGCTACGGGCCGACTCTATATAGGTGATCAGTCCACACCTCTACCCTAATGAACCATTCGTGCAAGTTAAATAATGAATTAAGTGAAAGACATGGACAACCTCAACATGCTCAAGTGATACAAAGTGTAAGGTCCATTAAGGTTCTTGTTTGCATTACCATTTTTTTCTTTTTGTTTCTTTTCACATTTTTTTTTCTTTTTCTTTTTATTAGTCGGAGCTTCATTCTCCCAGGGTCAGGTTTCGTGCATCATTGCCCATGAGGACTTACACTATCACGTACACCTTTCCCCAAATCTCCACACATGGCAATCCCTACCACCCGTGTAACGGGAGTTCGGTCGGCGCATCCCAAGTCAGATGACTCGAAAGCACCAGGCACAAAGTCCCCTCAGACCTACTTTCCCGAGTGATAGGAGCCGTGCGAGAAGAGAGAACACCTACTCACTTATTTCTTATCTACACATGAACCAAAACCCCTACACTACTGTCTCACAACAAGATTTAGAGGGTCCTTGACTACAACAAACTTTCATAAGTTAACATACACGAATTATTGACTGACTAGGTTCTGGGTGGACTTCTTTGAATGTTTGAGCACTGAAACCTTATGATTACTCACCCCCAAAGGAAAACTGGGGTGCATCCTAACGACTCGATAAATCCTAAAGCCACTGTACTAGATATCCTAATGCATCAAGTTCAAGACAATTTTGGGAGCTTTCTTTTTACTTTGCCTCTCAATGGTTTTGCACATGCTAAACATACGCTAAAACCCACAAAACATTTTCTTTCGCAAACACATGAATATTTTGAAAGAAATGTGAAAATTTTGAAGCACTAGGCAAGCAAAAGAAGACAAGTCACCCAAGGATCATGGCAAGCAGATATATCGATATTAAATGCAGCACACTAACATGACCCTAACAATGCAAACAAAAGAAAAACAAAATCAAAAGACAAGACTCGACTATGTACACACGTAAAACACCCCCCACACCTACTTCATGCATTGTCCTCAATAAATGCGAGCAAGATACTGCATGGACCTATGCATGAAAAAGAATAGATCTCACCAACGTGAAGTACAAAGGGAAGTGCAAGGTCATGTTGATGGACATAACCCGAATTCCCTCAAAACCTGTGAGATGCTAAGCAAGGGATACAAATACGTGAAAGAAATGGAGCCCAAATACACAAGGGTTGGGGCTCACAACAATCGATACTCACTGAAGGAGTCTTTTATTGTACTTTTTTTCTCTTTTTTTTAATAACTATGTACAAACATAAGTTCTCATCTTCATTTGTCAAAAGACATCAAATGGGAACCTCATGAGTGGGTCAATGCACTTGGAAAGGGAACATGACACCACGCGGGGCCAGAATACGCATGCGTGGGCCCCCTTCACCAAGAGCACCAGATGAAATGAGAGGTTCATGAATTGGACGCAAAGGCGTCTCATTCAAAGGATCAAACTGAAAGAGCTTGAACCTCTCGAGAGTTTGGGAAATAAGGGGCAACGGAAGAAAAATATCTCCCGTTGCGAAACTGAAGTTATCGTCATCAATCCAAACTCTCCAACCAACAGGCTGGTGGGTCAGAACGAGGTCAAGCACCTCGTTATGCATGTCCAACTCACCAGGAGAACAGGAAGTGGGTCTCATACCCAAAGTATCCTCCAAGGAACTCCTAATACCCTCATGAGCAATGTAGTTGTTTGATGTTCCATCATTTCCAAGATGATCAGGAACAATAGTGAGAGGCAAACTCTCATCAGGTTGTTTGAAATTGAGGGTACTAGGGAGCTCTTGCTCCACCAGAGGTGAGTCCTTAAGAGGCACAACATGAAGATCATGTGGCTCAAGGGCCACGGGACAAAAAGATAAGGCACAATCCTGTGCCGACTCATAATGAAGCTGGTCCAAGTTATTCTCAATTTGAATCGAATCCTCCACTAAGTGATCGTGAATTGAGACCCCAAGTCCCTCAGACTGAGGAATTTGACTTTGAAAGGTTGTGCTTAGAATTTGTGGATGTGGTGGTGGTTCGATATCAAAAGAAGAATCCTCATGTTGATATGAAATGTCACTCTCCTCACGTTCGTGTAATTGCTGCGACATTTGACTCACTTGCAGTGCCATATTTTGTATGGACTGTTGAGTGGTTTCCATGAACGTAAGGAAAGTTTGTTTCAAGGAATCAGGTATGCAGTCAATGATGAGGTCCAAGTCAGAGCTTGGGAAATTTTGGGGTTGGGTGTTGATTGGCTGAGAATGAGTCCAATGATTTGGAGTGGGGTGTTGGTAGAATTCTGGGTATTCGGGAGGAGGATACTGGGGTGAACATGAAGTATAGGAATTTGGATATTCATTGTCTCCCCATGAATCCATCACTCTCGGATTGTACGCGGATGCGTAATGGTCATAATGAGCATTTTGGGAAAATGTATGCTCATACTCAGGCTCTGGGGGAACATAAGGGCATGCCCCAGTGACATGACCACTCAACCCACAACAGTCGCATGGTACGGCTACTGGAGCCACTGGTACAAACATGTCGTCTGCCGCACGCATGAAAAAGGCCAAAGTTTTTTGCAATGTCTCAGCTTGATGACCAGTGTATGATCCGACGAAACTAGATTGTGGTCTAGCAGTCGGTGCCTCTCTCATGTTACCCCAATATGAAGACTGCTCAGTCACACAATTGCGATCATCCCAACCATACGGGGTGTTAGTCTGAGCCACCCCAGGTTGCATGGGTCCAGAGTACCAGGGAGAATCGTCCTGGTCCCAACAATGATATGGATGGTCGCCCATGTAACCATCCATCTCAAGAAAAACTCTCGAGTCGACCACTCTCACCACCACGAGGCCAAGCTCGCAAAAAGTGCTCGACTCGACCCTAAAACGCTAACAGAGAGTGTAAAGGGGAGGAGATTAAAACGTAGAAGAAGGTGAGAAGAAGATGACTCAGAGGAGAAGGGAAGAATCCTAGAGCTAGCGTGGGTAATGGGATCAGGTAGAAGCCTAACTAGGAAGCACGACTCAAACAATGTAAGGCAATGGATCCTTAGGCTAGACGACGCCTAACTTCGAGGTCACTAGTCTCGACACGTCTCACCTCCCTACAACGAGGACCACAATGCCCAGCAAGTGATACCAGATCCGGAGATCCAATACCTCCTACTATCGACAAGGTAGGCAACGCTGATCTGGCCATGATGGTCTCAACTAGATCACTCTCCCAGTGCGTCCAAAATCCGTAGGGCCAATGTCTACTTGCTTTTAGAATTAAGGCTTTGATTAAGAGTGATTTTTGGGGCCAAGGAAAGGGTGATGAAATCCCCCACCTTATCTTTTATGGGACAGCCCCTCCTTAGTAGCGTTTTGAGCTTAAATCTAGCAATCAATCGCTCCAATCAAAACGCTCAACTCACTCTTGTCCCGATGCACCTTACTAACTAATGCATGATCGAAACATGCATGAATGAGAGATTGGGGTGCACATACCTCATGCCAGCAATCAACAACAAAATGTAAAGAAAAGAAAAGACAAATGCATGCAAGGTCTACAAATGATGCATGACCTAGATGGCAAGAAGTCTAATCTTTTGCTTTGAGTTTTATGGTCCAAGTTGATTAAAGGAGATTGAAATTAAATCTGGGAGCAAATTAGAAGTCACAGCATGCAAAATTGTTCTCCTAGATAATTAACATGACGAATATAACAACTGGAACAAATTTGAGAACAATTGAGGCTCACCAGGCCGCCAATTGACGGTTCCAGACCGCTGATTGGCGGTTCTTTTGTAGCTTCTGGTCATCAAACTTCTCCAGTATCCTCCCCTTGATCTGTAGGTTCGCTGAAACGAAACAACACTGGAAACAAAAAATTAAAAACCCCTCGAATCGCCCAAACCAACGTCTGGACAGAGCACCTCCCGGCAACGGCGCCAAAAACTTGATTAATCGTTTTATATTAACCGCAAGTGCACGGCCGCATTGAAGCGGTGGCAAATACGGGTCGTCCACATGGAGGTGTGTCGACGATTGGTTTGTTCGAAGGCGAGAGGTAAAAAGAAGGAGAGAAAGGTTGGTTACACTAAACTACACTAAGATGCAAAAAGGAAATGAAGATAAGCAACAAAACTAAACCCCATAGGGGGTAGAGAAATAATGTGAACATAAAGAAGTGTGTGTGTGTTCATTAAGCTCCTCACAACATGTAGTGCATGAAATCATAAAACTACATCCAACTTTGCCTCCACATGAATTAAGATAAGACTACATCATTAAAACATACAAGACAATAATTGGAATGAAGCTACATGAACTCAAGTATAAAGACTATACCCTACTATGCCTCTACATGAATTAAGATTTCACTACATCATTAAAACATACAAGACATTAGCTAAGGTAAAGGCAACAAGAGCACATACACTACAAATTATGTTTCCAATATTAACTTCATCCCTATCCTAACCTTATCATTCCCCATAAAATAGGTCCACTAATCAAAGCATAAGCTAAGCTTCATTCAAGAGCATTAGCATATCAAAGATAAGAGTGAAAACCCATTAGATGGTTATGGAAATCATATAAAGCTCAAGGGATAAAGATAACACACACTTAATACACTACATGATTATATCACATATTTCTCCACCCCCCAAATGGGGACGGAACTACTCACTACTCATTACACTAACTACATTAGCAAAACAAGCATAATACTGAAATGAAAGTTAACTAAGAAGGCAAGAAGCATTAAAGAAACATAAAAGGAAAGGAAAGACTAAAGAAACATGCACAAATTAACAGACAAGATTTAAAGAAACTAGAAGAATTATTTTATTAACAAATGACTCACATTGAAGGTAGCATTCTTCTCCACCTTGAGTTTTTGCTTCAAGGCTCACTCCTTAGTAGAGAGAATGCCACCAAGCAATGGGTGATTACAATGGAAGGTGAAGAGTTCTATTTATAAGCATGGAAAAAGCTAATCTGGGACAATCCCCCGATGTGGGACTAAACCATTACCAAAAATAGCCTAAGAATACACTAATACAAGTTCTCCACAAATATTAGCGGGTCCAGAGTTATATGGACCGCCAATTAGCGGTCCAACACCGCCAATTGGCGGTCTATAAGCTTTGGATTCATCTGGGATTTGTTGTGGGCTTTGCTGGTGGTCTTTGTTGGTCCTGGATGCGTCTACTTGGTTTGTTGAAGCTCCGACCCGAATCTAATTGCCAAAATACTCCCCATGATGGTGTGGAATTTCCTGGTTTGCTCTTAGGTCCTTCGGTCTTACGATCAGGTCCTTCTCCCTTGCATCTTAGTCCCCAGGTCTCACAAATAAGTCCTTTTTCCTGCTTTTGGGTCCTTTCATGGCTCTTCTCTTCAAACCTCTTTATTCCTGAAAACTAAACATAAAACTCGTCACGTAGCATTGCTTAGGTGTAAGATAATGGATATAAGATACAAATATGAGAATGAAATGATGTCAATCATGCCCCCTCCAAGTAGGGTTTGAGGCGTTGTCCATTAACTTTGAACACGTCCCCATTCCCTGGGTTCAAGATCTCAACCGCTCGATGAGGATAGACGGTTTGGACAATAAACGGGCCAGACCAGCAACTGTGGAGCTTACCTGCAAACAGATGAAGCCGGGAATTGTAGAGCAACACCTTCTCCCGGGCCGTAAACACCTTTCGCATAATCATGCGATCATGAAACATCTTGGCTCGAGACTTATGAATTTTGGCATTCTCGTAGGCATCATTGCGTAGCTCTTCCAATTCCACAATGTCGAGCTTACGTTGTACTCCCGCTTGATCAAGATCCATATTCAGGTTCTTGATGGCCCAGAAAGCACGATGCTCAAGCTCGACGGGTAGGTGGCAAGCCGATTGATCGTTTTATATTTAACCGCAAGTGCACGGCCGCGTTGGAGGGGTGGCAAATACGGGTCGTCCACTGGGAGGTGTGTCGACACTTGGTTTGTTCGAAGGCGAGAGGTAAGAGAAGGAGAGAAAGGATGTATTGATTACACTAAACTACACTAAGATGCAAATGGAAATGGAAAAGAAGCAAGAAAAACTAAACCCCAAAGGGGGTAGAGAAATGATGTGAATATAAAGATGTGTGTGTGTGTGTGTAATTAAGCTCCTCACAACATGTAGTGCATGAAATCATAAAACTACATCCAACTTTGCCTCTACATGAATTAAGATTTCACTACATCATTAAAACATACAAGACAATAATTGGAATGAAGCTAAATGAACTCAAGTATAAAGACTAGACCCTACTATGCCTCCACATGAATTAAGATTTCACTACATCATTAAAACATACAAGACATTAACCAAGGTAAAGGCACAAGAGTTCATACACTACAACTTGTGTTTCCAATATTAATTCCTATCCATATCCTAACCTTATCATTCCCCATAAAATAGATCCACTAATCAAAGCATAAGCTAAGCTTCATTCAAGAGCATTAGCATATCGAAGATAAGAGTGGAGACCCATTAGATGGTTATAGAAATCATTTAAAGCTCAAGGGATTAAGATAACACACACTTAATACACTACATGTTTATATCACATATTTCTCCACCCCCCAAATGGGGATGGAACTACTCTGTAATAACCTAATCTAAACCCCTTAATTAACTAAACCTAAACCTAACTTACCCTAATTATGCATGCTAATGAAGAGGTGAGGAGATAAGGTTGGGAAGATGAGGTGGCTTGCTTTGGTTGGAGGAATGAGAGGTGTATTGAAGATAAACTTGGGTTTTACTATAAATATGAGGGTGAGGGTTATCTGATGCGTTTTCTCCATTCCTCAAGCTAACCAGAGCGTGAAGGAGGTGAATTCGGAGAAGAAGAAGAAGGTGAAGAAGAAGAAGAGGAGAAGAAGGAGAAGAAGGAAGAAGAAGAGGAGTGAAGTGACTCAAGCCTGGGAGGCTTCTTCACTCGATCAAAAGGTATGCCAAGTCTTCATATTAACTCCCCAAGAGGTGTGGGAGTGTAGAGGACGGCGTTGGTGCCGTTTCTCCGGTGAAAACCCTACTGGACGGAGGTTGAAAACGACTGGTTCGGTCGACCGTTATGTGTCTCGATCGACCGAACGTCGTCTAAATGATGCATGTACAGTGGCGATTATGTATTGTATGGTCGACCGTGTGATGTTCGGTCGACCGATATTTATAAATATTAACTTACTGCCCGAAAACGGTCGAACGATGTATGTGTGACGGTCGACCGTTTATGCCAAATTTCGCGGGAAATAAAGGGTTACATTAGCCGGTCGACCGGTGTTGTTTCGGTCGACCGAACCCAGTAGATAGGTTAGACAGGCCTTCGGCCGATCGAGTGTGTGTCTCGGTCGACCGAACTGCGCAAGGTCGGTTACGAGCGTTGACCATCTAAACGGTCGACCGCTCTGGATCCGGTCGACCGACCGAGTGCAGTTTTCCTGTAGTGAAGTGCTTGTTGATCCGGTTGACCGAAGGAGTTTCGGTCGACCGAATCCAGTGGGCAGGATTCATGCAGACTTTCTTATCGGTTGAACGGACCCTGGTTCGACCGACAAGATATATATGTATATAAAATGTATAGCGTAGACATTCCAAACGGTCGACCGCTAGATGACTTTTGTTCGACCGATTGGTCGGTAATTCGGTTGGCGTGGTTCGACCGATAAACTTGTTTGTACAGTACCGTGTACTGTGTGGGGGACCGGTCGACCGGTGTGCTTTTAGCGGTCGACCGATCTGCCGCAGGTTGGTGGATTTATCCACACGCGATCCGTTGAGTATAGGTCGACTACCAGCTCCGAGGCGACGGTTGATTACCGGCTTTGAGAGCTACGGATTTCACCTTCGACGAAGGCGTATTATTGTACTACTGTTGCCTCTCTTACCGAGCGGGGTGTGAGGGATGTGTACCGTAAACCTTGGGCAGTTTGCGAGGGTTTAGCGGTAGGCCGAGGATGTTCCGGCAGGGTGCGCGCTTGGCGGCTCTTGGGGGAGCAGCGGCTGTCGTCTGACCCGAGTTGTGTATTCGGCGGGCTGACTCGCTCCTTGGGTGGCGGCGTGTACCGGGGGTTCCTTCCTGCACTTTTTGGGGAGCAGTGGTGTCGACTGACCCTTGTGAGGCAGCGGTGGACTAACTTGACCCTAGTGATAGGAGTGGTTCAGTCCCGCGGAGGCGGTGAGGGCATTATTGTGGGCCCGAGGTCGATGATCATGTGCATAGCATTGCATTTTCTTTAATTCCTTTTTATATTTTTAGGAGGCTTGGTATACGGGGTTCCTGCAGGGAACTCAGGCATGTTTGTTTGTTTTCATTTCAGGTAGCGAGTAGCATTAGAGTCAGGTGGTGACCGAGGAGAGTGCCCCCGGGATCAGATCCTATTCTCTTTTATATCTTCTTTTGTTTGAGGTAGTGATTACATGTATATTCACTTTTGTTGTAATCACAGTTGACTCATTTATATAGTTGACTTCCACGTGGGTCTGTATCTTATATATTTTATATATATGTTGGTTTGTTTTCCATGACGTGCCCTGTGTTGACCATTGACGGTATTTATTATTGTTTAAATTTTCCGCTGTTTTTGGGTACGTTACAATTTGGTATCTGAGCATTGATCTCGGCGTACTTGTCCAAAGAAACCACCTTTGAGTTAGGAGTTAGGTCTAGAGGATCATGCATGCACATATTATATTGATATTGTCTTGTTTCTTTTGGCAGATGCCTCCTAGACGGGGGAAGGCTGTTGCCCATAATCGCGGTGAGAGTGAGACTGCGAGGGATGAGGCATGGGAGGATGAGCGTCGAACATTGTTCGATACGGTCGGACGTCTGACAGAGATGGTACAGCAACAGACAGCACAGACTGGGCAGACGGGGACTGGCACTATGCATGACCGGTTTATGTGCCAGCATCCGCCTACCTTTCTGGGGCAGTATGATGCAGAGGCTGCGGAGGAGTGGATCTTCACGATGTAGAAGATCTTCAGTGCTATTGGTTGTCCTCCAGAGGCGAGAGTGGGCTTGGCTACTTATGTTTTGGGCGGTGCTGTGTCCAACTGGGGGAGGTCCACATCTGCAGTGGTGTTTGCGGACAGAGATGATATAGCCTCGGAGGAGTTCGTTGGCGAGTTCAACGAGCAGTACTTTCCGCAGCATGTTCAGGATGCGAAGAGGGAGGAGTTTCTGAGTCTTCAGCAGGGAGACATGACTTTGGCAAGCTACATCGGGAAGTTCAACGCCCTAGAGCATTACTGTCCCGAGATGTATATCACACAGGAGCAGAGAGCGGGGAAGTTCGTCCGAGGGCTCCGGAAGCAGTTGAGGACGAAGGTGCTGACACATATGTCGAGCACGTTAGCCGATGCAGTGAAGAGTGCTACTGTTCTCGATCGTGACTACAGAGAGAACTACCAGGATGAGAGGAGGCCATCGGGTAGGTTCTCTGGGCGGCCGGGAGGTCAGACTGGAGGGAATCCGGGCATGAGGCCCCGGTTCGAGGGAGCAGGAGTTGCAGTACCACGACCTGAGCCTTGTGGTACTTGTGGGAGGTTTCACTCCGGGCCGTGCTTCACCCCCGGAGCATGTCATGGGTGTGGTCAGCTGGGCCACTTTATTAGGAGCTGTCCGAGCCGAGGAGCTGGACCGAGCAGACCACCGGGGTTACCAGCACCCGGCAGAGGTGGAGGCGGAGGCAGACCACCTTTTAGACCACAGCAGGGACAGCGCACCGGCAGAGTTTTCACCATCCAGGCAGAGGAGGCTAGGGATGGAGGTGCTGTCGTGGAAGGTACGCTTCTTGTCGCAGGTTAAGTAGCTAGAGTGCTCTTTGATTGTGGCGCGACACACTCGTTCATCTCAGAGCGATTTGCGGGAGTGTTGGGCTGTACCCTTGCGATGTTGACTGCCACTTTGGAGGTCAGCACACCCCTGGGTCTGGTGGGCACTGTGGGGGGATTTGTCCCCGGCGCCACGGTTGTTTCGGGAGATCAGGAGTTTCCGGCAGACCTGGTCTTGCTACCGATGGAGGACTTTGATGTCATACTTGGGATGGATTGGCTGTCCCAATATGATGTTCGAGTCTTGTGCCGTGAGAAGAAGATTTTGATCCCGAGGAAGGGTTTGCCTGATATTCTGATTAGAGGGATCAGAAGCAGAGGGGGTCGCATTATTGTATCTGCTGTGAGAGCTCAGAGACTGTTACAGCAGGGATGTGCATCATTTCTGGAGACACTTGTGGTTGCGGAGGTAGAGTCTCAGAGGCTAGAGGACATAGAGGTGGTGCAGGAGTTTGCGGATGTTTTTCCAGCGGAGATTCCAGGTTTACCACCCCACCGGGAGTTGGAGTTCGGCATTTAGTTGGTAGCTGGCACTACACCACAGTCGAAGGCTCCATACCGGATGGCACCTGCTGAGTTGACAGAGTTCAAGAAGCAGTTGTAGGAGTTGATGGACTCTGGATTTATCAGGCCGAGTGTCTCGCCGTGGGGTGCACCAGTTTTGTTTGTGAAGAAGAAGGACGGATCCTTGAGGATGTGCATAGACTACAGGATGCTGAACCAGGTGACGGTGAAGAATAGGTATCCCTTACCTAGGATCGAGGACCTCTTTGACCAGCTGTAGTCAGCGAAGGTTTTCTCGAAGATTGACCTGCGTTCAGGATATCACCAGTTGAGGATCCGAGATGAGGACATCCAGAAGACAGCCTTCAGGACGAGATATGGACACTATGAGTTCTTGGTGATGCCATTTGGATTGACGAATGCTCCGGCAGCATTCATGGATCTGATGCACCGGACATTCAGGCAGTATATTGATATATTTGTGATTGTCTTCGTGGATGATATTTTGATCTATTCACCAGATGTGGAGCAGCACAGAGAGCATCTGAGGATTGTACTCAGCATCTTAAGAGCTCAGCAGTTATATGCTAAGTTCTCAAAGTGCGAGTTTTGGTTGGACAGAGTGGCATTTCTTGGACACATTGTATCGGCAGAGGGGATATTAGTGGATCCGGCGAAGGTAGAGGCAGTGACAGAGTGGAGAACCCCTACGAGCGTGACGGAGATTAGGAGCTTTGTTGGACTGGTGGGCTATTACCGTCGCTTCATCAAAGACTTCTCGAGATTGGCAGCACCACTGACGTCTCTTACGCAGAAGGGAGTCACCTTTGTATGGTCGCAGAAGTGCGAGGACAGCTTTCAGGAGCTGAAGAGACTGTTGACCACAACACCAGTTTTGTCATTGCCGAGTGGCACGGGTGGATTCGTGATTTATAGCAACGCTTCAGGTGTTGGCTTAGGATGTGTACTTATGCAGCACGGGAGGGTGATCACGTACGCATCCAGACAGCTGAAGGTCCATGAAAGGAATTACCTGACACATGATTTGGAGTTAGCAGCAGTGGTTCACACAGTGAAGACCTGGAGACACTATCTTTATGGAGAGCAGTTTGAGGTGTTTACAGATCATCAGAGTCTGAAGTACTTGTTCTCGCAGAAGGAGCTGAACATGAGGCAGCGCAGATGGCTTGAGTTCATTAAGGACTATGATTTTACTATCTCTTACCATCCGGGGAAGGCGAACACAGTTGCAGATGCTTTGATGAAGCGGTGGCAAGTACGGGTCGTCCTCAGGGAGGTGAGTAGCCTCTTGCTTGTACGAAATCAAGTGGCAAAAATAGGGGGAGAAAGATGTTTATGCTACTCTACTCTATACTAAGCTAAGAAGTAGGAAATGCGAAAGAAGCAAACCAACGATGAAATAAGAACTAAGCTAAGAACAAAACAAGAATGCTGGAATTTCAGGAATGGAAAAACCCCTAAGAGGTGGAGTGAGTGCACACAAGCAAAGAGGTGGGTGTAGAATACATTCTTTAAGCACATGAAGGTAGTGTTTATCAAGCATAGGAAGTGTCTAAATGTTATGGCAAAACCTATCAATCTATTCACCAACTTAGTTGATTAACATTTACATATGCAAGGTGTTTATTTCAGAACATAAACAAGCATGAGAGGTGTCTAATCATTTTGGCAAAACTCATCAAGTTGTAAATTCTATCCTAAACAAGAAAGCATACATTCATGTTTAATCAACACCTTGAAATTAAAGCATTCATCCCATTCTCTAATGCATGTATGTACATCTACTCCACCCCCCCAAAGGGGATGGAACTACTCACTAAACATTACACTAATTATTAAACTATGGAAAGAAAGCATATTAAAACTAGGCTAGAATTAAAAGACGATTAAACTAAAACATGCACAAACAATAAAAGAAGCATAAACAAACAATGAAAGAAACACAAAACTTTATTGATAAAATGACTCACATTAAAAGTAGCATCCTCCTACTTTAGTGTGTGCTTCAAGGCCTCACTTCTAGTAGGAAGAATAGCCACTTAAAATATGGAGTGATTACAATAGGAGGTGAAGAGTTCTATTTATAGGCGTGGAAAAAGCTAATCCGGGACAATCCCCCGATGTGGGACTAAACAGATACCAAAAATAGCCTAAACATCCTCTAATACATGTGCTGGAGAAATTTGAGCGGATGTGGGCCAAAATGGACTGCCAATTAGCGGTCTTGGACCGCCAATTGGCGGTCTATATGGTTCAGATCCTGCTCATTTTTGTTGTGGGCTTTTAATTCTGGTATGCTTCATCTTTGATGCGGTTACTTGACTTGTTGGAGCTCCGACCCGAATCGAATTGGTAAAATACTCCCCATGATGGTGTGGAGTATTCTATTTTGCGCTTAGGTCCTTCTGTCTTGCAATCAGGTCCTTCTTCCTTGCATCTTGGTCCCCAGATCTCACAATTCAGTCCTTTTTCCCAGCTTTTGGGTCCTTTTATCCTTCATCTCTTCAAACCTATTTATTCCTGAAAACTAAACATAAAACTCGTGACATAGCATTGTTTAGGTGAAAGATAATGGATATAAGATCCAAATATAAGCATGAAATGATGTCAATCAAATACCCCCACACCTAACTTTTGCTAGTCCCGAGCAAAACAAAGAAAGAGAAAAGCATACGAAAAAACAAGAAATGCTAACTCACTTTCGTAGGAATCACGGTTGCACTTAGCACGTGCAACAAGCCGTTAAACCTCCTTGTCGCCAAGGAGGAGGAGTGTTGTCTCCTGAGGGTTTTCAGCGGATATACCCACAAAATCCGAACAAGATGCATTAATCAATCTAGCTACACGACTCGTTGGACTCATTTTGTCGATCATGGGACGCGGTAATACTACGGCTCGACTCTATAAATGTAATCGGTCCACACACCTAGCCTAATGAGTTATTCATGAAAGTTAGTTAAGGACTTGAGTGAAAGACATGGGCAACCTTAACTTCTGAATGTGATACAATGTGTAAAGTCCATTTTGGTTCTTATTTGACTTTTTTTTCTTTTCTTTTTTTTCATTTTTTTTTCTCATTGGAGCATTTTATTGGTTGGTGTTTGATTCTCCCAGGGTCAAGTTTCGTGCATCATTGCCTATGAGGACTTACACTATCACGTACAGCTTCCCCCAAATCTCCACATAGGGCGATCCCTACCACCCGTGTAACGGGAGTTCGGTCGGTGCATCCCAAGTCAGATGACTCGAAAACACCAGGCACAAAGTCCCCTCAGACCTACTTTCCCGAGTGATAGGAGTCGTGCGAGAAGAGAGAACACCGCTCATTTATCTACATGGGAACCAAAACCCCTACACTTAAGTTTCACAAAAAGAGATTAAGGGCCCTTGACTACAACAAACTTCCTTATACTAACAGACACGAATTATTTGACTCACTAGGTTCAGGGTGGACTTCTTTAAATGTTTGAGTGCTGAAACCCTATGATTACACGCCCCCCGAGGGAAAACCGGGGTGCATCCTAACGACTCGATAAGACCTAAAGCCAGTAAACTAGAAATCCTAATGCATCAAGTTCAAGACAATTTTGGGAGCTTTCTTTTTACTTTGCCTCTCAACGGTTTTGCACATGCTAAACACACGCAAAAACCCACAAAACATTTTCTTTCGCAAACACATGAAGATTTTGAAAGAAATGTGAAAATTTTAAAGCACTCGGCAAGCAAAAGAAGACAAGTCACCCAAGGATCATGGCAAGCAGATATATCAATGTTAAATGCGGCACACTAACATGACCCTAGCAGTACACACAAAAGAAAAGAAAACCAAAGGAAAAAGACTCGAATATGTACACACGTAAAACACCCCCCCACACCTACTTCATGCATTGTCCTCATGAATGTGAACAAGATACTACATGGATACATGCATGAAAAAGGAAAGATCTCACCAACATGAAGTACAAAGGGACGTTCGGGGTCATGTTGATGGACACAAACCCAAATTCCCTCAAAACCTGTGAGAAGCTGAAGAAGGGAGATAAATACGTGAAGAAATTGGGGCCTAAGTACACAAGGGTTGGGGCCCACAACAATCGATGCTCACTGAAGGAGTCTTTTATTACACACTTTTTTTTGTTTTTTTACAAGATATATACATCAACGAAGATATTCTCATAATCATTTGGTCAAGGAACATCAAATCAGAACATCAAGTCATGAGGACCAGAGACTTGCCGAGATGGGCAAACTCCACTGGTACTCTGAGGTGTCATGAGAGGTGAAAGGTCAAAGCTGAAAGGCTCGAACCCCTCATGATATTGGTTGGGTGTGGGCAACAAAGAATGAAGTTGTGGTTCCTCACTAGGATTTAATTGCTCATCGAAGAAAACCCTCCAACCAATTGGCAGAAATGGTCTACCCAAAATCAAAGGTATTTCAGAGTGGGTGTTCGCAACAGGATTGGTATCGAGGACAACAAAATCGACTGGAAATATAAAATCTCCAACTTTGATAAGCACATCCTCGATAATCCCCATGGGAATACGAATGGATCTATCCGCCAATTGGAGGGTGATCTTAGTTGGTTTCAATTCTCCCAAGTTCAACTGTTGATAAACAGAGAATGGGAGGAGGTTGACCGCTGATCCTAAATCAAGCAAAACATTGCTCAGTTTAGTGTCCCCTATCGTACACTGAATAGTAGGACACCCAGGGTCCTTGTATTTTGTGTAGGTTGGATTGGACAAAAGTGAGCTGATATTTGCAGCCAAGAATGTTTTCTTAGGAACATTGGTCTTCCTCTTGGTTGTGCAGAGATCCTTCAACACTTTGACATATTGAGGTATTTGTTGGATGACATCCAACAAGGGGATGTTAACCTTCACTTGCTTAAATACCTCTAATATCTTGTCCATGTTGTCACTCTGCTTTTTGGTTAACCTACTTGGATAAGGAGCTTTTGGCAGGTAGGTTTTCTGCGGTGCCTGAGAAGGAAGCCTTGGTGTATTACCCTCAGCCTCTTCTTCACCACCATTCCCACTGAGGGGCTGCATAGATGGTGGTGGGTGTGGCAAGGAAATGTGATTGTCAACCTCTTTTCCATTCCTTAAGGTCACAATGGAATTGACATGGTGAACAGGTTCCTCCACATGGTTCACTTGCCTCCCCCAAGGTACCACATTCTCATTTTGCATTTGTTGTTGTTGGTACATGCGGGGGTTAGCCTCGGGCTGGCTAGGAAAAGACACTTTCTCTCTTTCATGTACAGATTAAGCCAATTGGCCCATATGAAGCTCTAGAGATTTGATGGTCTGTTGATTTGAAGTGAGAACTTGACTTGTGGTTGACATAAAAAAATTCATTGAGTTTTCAAGTCCACGAGTTAAGGTCTCAAGCGAATTGAATCGGGTTTCTATATTATTGGAATTTGGGAAACCCGATTGATTGCTGATTGGAGCTTGGGGCGGCTGATAAGATTGTGCATGCATGGGAGGTTAGTATGATTGGTTAGGTGGTCGAGAGGAGTTTGAAGGACCACCTGGGGCATTATTTTGGTTCCATGAAAAATTGGGGTGGTTCCTCCATCCAGGATTATAAGATGATGAGTATGGGTCATTCCTAGCTCTGTCATAGATGGCGTTGACATGTTCCATCTCAGGAGGAATGGACGCACACTCTCTTTCTACATGACCTATCCTACCACATGAATGACAGGGAACTGGACCAGATGTGGACATGTGAGGTGCACCTTGTTGGTTTCGGAGCTCAATCGAATCCATACGGCGCATTAAGGCCGCCATGCGTGCCTCGGTGGCCGTAGTGGTATCGATAGCAAATGCGGAACCCGATCTAGTTGAGTTTGCATTCGCGATCCTCGCTCCTATACTAGATGATGCAGGTGGTTCCCTCACACTCTCCCATTGCATGGTTTTCTCAGTGAGGTCTTCTAGGAAGGCCCATGCCTCCCTTTAATCCTTTCCCAAGAACTCTCCTTGACACATGGACTCAAGGAGCGTTCTGGACGGGATGTGAAGACCCTCATACACAATCTGACAAAGACGCCACAACTCAATGCCATGGTGAGGGCATGAGGATAGTAGCTCTTTGAACCTCTCAAGATATGCATGAAATGGTTCGGTCTCATGTTGATAGAACGAATTGATTTCGTTCCTCAATTTTTGAGTCCGATGATTAGGAAAGTACTTCTTGAGGAATGCAGATTGAAGCTCATCCCAAGTCCTAAAGGAATTCGCCTGGTTGCTGTACAACCACTTCTTGGCGTCATCCTTTAGTGCAAAAGGAACGAGCCTAAGATGGATGGAGTCTGTGCTAAGTTGTTGCATCTTGAACATAGCACAGACCTCCTCAAATTCCCTGAGAAAGATATAGGGGTCACCTTTCCCAGTGAAATGAGGGAGCATGGAAATGAATTGAGGCTTAACCTCAAAATGGTTCCCATTAGCCTCTGGTAATACGATACATGAGGGTAGAGCGGTACGGCTCGGGTAACATCGATCACGAAGAGGTATGGGAACGACAACTGGAAGAACAGGTGGAGCAGGCGGGTCCAGCAACTGCTCCTCCTCACGGAAATTAGCAGCCATTGGACCCGAACTACGTGCGACACGAGAGGAGGAAGGCGTCGAGAAATCGATGACCGAAGCCGGATTGACAACGCTCCTCGTCAAACGACCACTCTCGTCTCGTGTCCACGAAAGCATGCACAAAGGTGCACACACACCAAAATCTTTTTTTTCCTTTTTTTTCTTTTTTTTTTATAAAGAATGTGCGTAGAGGAGAAGACGGGGGGACACAGGAGAGAAAGAATGACTCAGGAGAGAAGGGAAGAAGTCCTTATGCTACGGCGGATGGGTACAGGTAGAAGCACATAAGCAAACAAGGCTCAAGCAATCCTAAGGTCGCTATAGGTCCTTACAGCTAGACGACGCCTAACTGCGAGGTCACGCGGCCTCAACACGCCTCACCTCCCTACGACGAGGACCACAAAGCCCAGCAAGTGAGCCAAGATCCGGGGATCTCGTCTCTCCTACTATCGACAAAGTGGGCAACGCCGATCAGGTCATGACGGTCGGGATCGGATCACTCTCCTAATGCGTCCAAGATCCTTAGGGCCAATGTCTACTTGATTTTAAAATTAGTCTCTTAATTAGTATGGTTTTTGGGGCGAAGGAAAGGGTGATGAAATCCCCCACCTTATCTTTTACGGGACAACCCCTCCTTAGTAGCGTTTTGGGGTCCTAAATCTAGCAATCAACACTCCAAACAACGCTCAACTCACACTTGTTGCAATGCACTTCCTACTAACTAAAGCATGTTCATACGAAATGCATGAATGAGAGTAGAAGGTGCGTACCTCACGCCAGCTCTCAGCAACAGAAAATAAAGCTAAGATAAAAGACAATCTAAGTGCCTAAGTCACATACATGATGCATGGCCTAAACAAAAAGAATGCCTAATCTTTTGCTTTGAGTTTTAGGGTCCAAGTTGCTTAAGGGAAGTTGATTATTAATCTGGGAGCAATCTAAGAGTCAGAACATGCACAAATGGAGTCCCAGATTACTATATCAATTAGGCTAACAACAACAAAAAACTAGAAGGTGAACTGAGCTCACCCAACCGCTGATTAGCGGTCTCAGACCGCTGATTGGCGGTCTGAAGTGCCCAGGTAGCCTTGCAATTTTTCCAGAAGCCTTCCCTTGCTATTCCCAGTCTCCTGAAACAAAGAACAACTACAAAACACAAATTAAATCCACTCGAATCGTCCAAACAAGAGTCTGGACTGGCACCTCCCCGGCAACGGCGCCAAAAACTTGTTGAACGTTTTAATTAAAACCGCAAGTGCACGGCCGCGATGAAGCGGTGGCAAGTACGGGTCGTCCTCAGGGAGGTGAGTAGCCTCTTGCTTGTACGAAATCAAGTGGCAAAAATAGGGGGAGAAAGATGTTTATGCTACTATACTCTATACTACGCTAAGAAGTAGGAAATGCGAAAGAAGCAAACAAACGATGAAATAAGAACTAAGCTAAGAACAAAACAAGAATGCTGGAATTTCAGGAATGGAAAAACCCCTAAGAGGTGGAGTGAGTGCACACAAGCAAAGAGGTGGGTGTAGAATACATTCTTTAAGCACATGAAGGTGGTGTTTATCAAGCATAGGAAGTGTCTAAATGTTATGGCAAAACCTATCAATCTATTCACCAACTTAGTTGATTAACATTTACATATGCAAGGTGTTTATTTCAGAACCTAAACAAGCATGAGAGGTGTCTAATCATTTTGGCAAAACTCATCAAGTTGTAAATACTATCCTAAACAAGCAAGCATACATTCATGTTTAATCAACACCTTGAAATTAAAGCATTCATCCCATTCTCTAATGCATGTATGTACATCTACTCCACCCCCCAAAGGGGAAGGAACTACTCACTAAACATTACACTAATTATTAAACTACGGAAAGAAAGCATATTAAAACTAGGCTAGAATTAAAAGACGATTAAACTAAAACATGCACAAACAATAAAAGAAGCATAAACAAACAATGAAAGAAACACAAAACTTTATTGATAAAATGACTCACATTAAAAGTAGCATCCTCCTACTTTAGTGTGTGCTTCAAGGCCTCACTTCTAGTAGGAAGAATAGCCACTTAAAATATGGAGTGATTACAATAGGAGGTGAAGAGTTCTATTTATAGGCATGGAAAAAGCTAATCCGGGACAATCCCCCGATGTGGGACTAAACAGATACCAAAAATAGTCTAAACATCCTCTAATACATGTGCTAGAGAAATTTGAGCGGATGTGGGCCAAAATGGACCGCTAATTAGCGATCTTGGACCGCAAATTGGCGGTCTATATGGTTCAGATCCTGCTCATTTTTGTTGTGGGCTTTTAATTCTTGTATTGTTGGTCTTTGATGCGGTTACTTGACTTGTTGGAGCTCCGACCCAAATCGAATTGGTAAAATACTCCCCATGATGGTGTGGAGTATTCTATTTTGCTCTTAGGTCCTTCTGTCTTGCAATCAGGTCCTTCTTCCTTGCATCTTGGTCCCCAGATCTCACAATTCAGTCATTTTCCCAGCTTTTGGGTCCTTTTATCCTTCATCTCTTCAAACCTATTTATTCCGGAAAACTAAACATAAAACTCGTGACATAGCATTGTTTAGGTGAAAGATAATGGATATAAGATACAAATATAAGCATGAAATGATGTCAATCACTCCACTAGACCCCCAAGAGAAGTTAGGATGGTTACGCCATCCCGGGTTGTAGGAATGATTGTACGGGTCGTTTCGGGGCCTTTGTTGATACATCGAATTTGCATGCTCAGTATCCCTTGGAGCGTAAGCGCACTCCAAGTCATCATGTCCTGACAGTCCACACCTAGTACACCCGGGAGTAGCGACCTGAGCTACAGGAGCCCGGTCCAACTCTAAACTCTCAATCCTACGCATGAGAGCAGCCATTTTCGCCTCAGACGCGATCGATGAGTCAACTTGATAAGATCCAGCTTGACCAGAAGACCTGGTGGCTGGTGGCTCTCTCATGGTATCCCACTCGAAGGTACGTTCAGCCATGGACTCAAAAGTATCCCATGCGTCCTCGATGGGTTTCATTTGGAAGTCACCCTGACACATCGACTCCAACAATGTGCGGGTGTTGTAGTTGATGCCCTCATAAACAATTTGGCACAACTGCCATAACTCAAATCCATGATGAGGGCACTGCTGGAGAAGGTCCTTGAACCTCTCAAAGAAACCATGAAACGATTCGGTCTCGGTCTGATACAATTGATGTATCTTGTGCCGTGTCTGTTGAGTTTTCCTTTGAGGGAAAAATATCTTCAGAAAGACGGTCACAAAGTCATCACATGACCGAATCGAGCTCGCCGGGAGGCTATACATCCATTTCTTCAATGCGAAAGAAATCATACTCAACTGGACTGAATCCTCGTCAAGCTGTTGAAGCATGAACATGGAGCATGCTTCCTCGAATTCGCGTATAAAGATATACGGATCCTCCTTATTGGCAGTAAAGGTTGGAAGCATGCTCACATATTGAGGTTTCAGCTCATAGTTGTTCCCGTGAGCAGGGGGAACAACTATGCAAGAAGGTTGCGCGGCCCGAACAGGATGGGTCCGCTCCCACAAAGTCATCGGTCTATCATGTCGAGCTAACGATGGTGGTGCACCAAGAACTCGATCCTGACCGAATCTCCCTTCCTCTCGAGTCAGAGGAGGAGGAGAAGGAGGTCTACGTGGTGGTGGGAACGGACCAAGGTAGTCCATGTATGGAACCCGGTTTCCCTCGCCACCACGAGACGACTCGGCCTCTTGCTCCAAAGGAGCACGAGGCGGAGATGGTCGATCACCAAGAATCTTCCATCTCAGAAATAAGCACTCTCTCGAGTCGAGCGCTCTCACCAGAACGAGCCCAACCTCACATAAAATGCTCGACTCGACTCTAAACGACACACAATAGAAGGTGTACTAGAGGAGGAGACTATACGTAGAGAATAGATGAGGAGAGGACTCAGGTGAGGAGGGAAGAATCCCTAGAGCTAGCGTGGGTAGAGGGGTCAGGAAGAAGCCTAACTAGCAAGCACGGCTCAAACAATGTAAGGCAATGGGTCCTTAGGCTAGACGACGCCTAACTTCGAGGTCACTAGTCTCGACATGTCTCACCTCCCTACAACGAGGACCACAATGCCCAGCAAGTGATACCAGATCCGGAGATCCAGTACCTCCTACTATCGACAAGGTAGGCAACGCCGATCAGGTCATGACGGTCTCAACTAGATTACTCTCCTAGTGCGCCCGCAATCCTAGAGCCAATGTCTACTTGTTTTTAGTTAAGGCTTTATTAAGAGTGATTTTTGGGGCCAAGGAAAGGGTGATGAAATCCCCTACCTTATCTTTTATGGGACAGTCCCTCCTTAGTAGCGTTTTGATCCTAGATCTAGCAATCAATCGCTCCAATCAAACGCTCTCTCACTCTTGTCCTGATGCAATTCCTACTAACTAATGCATGGGCATACGAGATGCATGAATGAGTGTAGGAATTTGCGTACCTCACGCCAGCGCTCAACAACTGAAAATAAAGCTAAAAGAAAAGACAACTATATGCCTAAGTCAATACCTGATGTGTGACCTAAACAAGTAAGAACGTCTAGTCTTTTGCTTTGGATTTTAGGGCCAAGTTAATTAATGGGGATTGAAATTAAATCTGGGAGCAAACTAGAAGTCCCAGCATGCAAAATTGTGCTCCCAGATAACTAAATGAACAACATAACAACTGGAACAAATTTGAGAGCAATTGAGGCTCACCAGGCCACCAATTGGCGGTCCCAGACCGCTGATTGGCGGTCACTTTGGGGTCTTTTACTCTCCCATTCCTCCAGTCGCTTCCCCTTGATCCTCAGGTTCCCTGAAACATACAAAAACTAAAAACAAAAAATTAAAAACCCCTCGAATCGTCCAAACCAACGTCTGGACAGAGCACCTCCCCGGCAACGGCGCCAAAAACTTGATTTATCATTTTATATTTAACCGCAAGTGCACGGCCGCGTTGGAGCGGTGGAAAATATGGGTCGTCCACTAGGAGGTGTGTCGACACATGGTTTGTTCGAAGGCGAGAGGTAAAAGAAGGAGAGAAAGGATGTATTGATTACACTAAACTACACTAAGATGCAAATGGAAATGGAAAAGAAGCAAGAAAAACTAAAGCCCAAAGGGGGTAGAGAAATGATGTGAATATAAAGATGTGTGTGTGTGTAATTAAGCTCCTCACAACATGTAGTGCATGAAATCATAAAACTACATCCAACTTTGCTTCTACATGAATTAAGATTTCACTACATCATTAAAACATACAAGACAATAATTGGAATGAAGCTAAATGAACTCAAGTATAAAGACTAGACCCTACTATGCCTCCACATGAATTAAGATTTCACTACATCATTAAAACATACAAGACATTAACCAAGGTAAAGGCACAAGAGTTCATACACTACAACTTGTGTTTCCAATATTAATTCCTATCCATATCCTAACCTTATCATTCCCCATAAAATAGATCCACTAATCAAAGCATAAGCTAAGCTTCATTCAAGAGCATTAGCATATCAAAGATAAGAGTGGAGACCCATTAGATGGTTATGGAAATCATTTAAAGCTCAAGGGATGAAGATAACACACACTTAATACACTACCTGTTTATATCACATATTTCTCCACCCCCCAAATGGGGATGGAACTACTCACTACTCATTACACTAACTATATTAACAAAAGCAAGCAAAATACTGAAATGAAACTATACTAATCAAGCAAGAAACATTAAAGAAGCATAAAACAAAACAAGCACCAAAGCAAACACATTGAAGAAAATTAACTAAGCAAGAATTAACAAGCTAATGAAAAACTTCTATTATGAACTCACTCAGATTACAAGCAGCCCTTCCTCCTGTAGAGTTTTGCTTCAAGGCTTCACTCTTAGAAGGGAAGATGCCACCAAAGAGAGAGATGGATACAATGGGAGGTGAAGAGTTCTATTTATAAGCATGGAAAAAGCTAATCCGGGACAATCCCCCGATGTGGGACTAAACCAATACCAAAAATAGCCTAAATGAACATTAATACAAGTCCAGGAGAAGTTTGGGCGGATCTGGCATGATCCAGACCGCCAATTGGCGGCCTATAAAGCCCAGATCCGTCTGGGTTTTCTGTTGGGCTTTGCTGGAAGTGTTTCTTGGTCTTGGATGCATCTACTTTGTCTGTTGGAGCTCCGACCCGAATCGAAATTCCAAAATACTCCCCATGATAGTGTGGAGTTTCCTGCTTTGCTCTTAGGTCCTTCGGTCTTACGATCAGGTCCTTCTCCATTGCATCTCAGTCCCTAGGTCTCACAATTAAGTCTTTTTTCCTGCTTTTGGGTCCTTTCATGGTTCTTCTCTTCAAACCTCTTTATTCCTGAAAACTAAACATAAAACTCGTCACGTATCATTGCTTAGGTGTAAGATAATGGATATAAGATACAAATATGAGCATGAAATGATGTCAATCATTATTATTAGTGGGTTTGCTTTAAGCAGGCCTTTTGGATTAATGTTCTTTACTTTCAACAAGTTATATTTTGTGATTTGTCACGTAACTGAAATGATGTGATCATTTTATAACTCGTGTATTGTTGGAGTTTTAGTTTTTAGTTTTGATTCAATTCAAAGGAATCATTTTTGTATACCAATTCTTTTACTTTTACAACATTGAATGGTTTGGCATGCATTTTTATCTAGTACTGCTAACTTTGTCCTTGGAATTTAAAATTTTCTTGTAGGTTTGTTTTGACACATTTTTATAGGTTGGTTATCCTAAGTTCCAATTTTTATTGGACTGGTTTTTCCAGAATGACACCTAAAATGTTAAGACAACTACGAGAAGATGATGAGGAGGAACTTGTTGTTTTAAGTTTGATGTCATGTGAAGATCAATACATTAGGATTTCTCATAAAGTACCTGATGCACACTTCTCCTATTACTAGTAACCAAAAAACAATTTACATGTTAATCGAACATTTGCGTGTCTGTTTCATGGTTGTAGGATGCATAAGGAAGATTTTGTTAAATTGTGCCATATATTGAAAGTTTAAGGTCTATTATAAGCGACACATGAGATTAGTGTTGAAGAATAAATTCATATTTTTCTATTCACTTTAGGACTTTCCAACTTCAATAGGGCAAAACAAGATATGTTCCAATACTCTGGTGAGACGGTTAGTAGACACTTCAACACCATTTACGTGCGCTAACAATATGGTCGTATGACCTGTTCGGGAACAAGAAGCCTCTAACAGAGACCCCTCGACGTACGTGAACATGCCGGTGGTAAAAAAAATCCCTTACTTCAAGGATTGTGTTGGGGCCTTAGATGGTACGCATGTTGATGCATGTGTGCCAATTTCAAAAGAATTGGCATACCGATTAGGTAGAGACCCATAGCCCACCACACAAACTATATTAGGAGTTTGCGATTTCTGAATGCAATTCACGTTTGTCTTATGAGGGTGGGAAGGAAGTGTCCTCGATAATTGAATCTTCAACGACTCCATTCATAACCCAAAATATATCTTTCCTATGCCTCTAGCTGGTAATTTCAAATAACCTCTTGTTGAACGTTTTATTTTAAACCGCAAGTGCACGGCCGCGATGAAGCGGTGGCAAGTACGGGTCGTCCTCAGGGAGGTGAGTAGTTTCTCGCTTGTACGAAATCAAGTGGCAAAAATAGGGGGAGAAAGATGTTTATGCTAACCTACGCTACACTACGCTAAGAAGTATGAAAGGTGAAAGAAGCAAACAAACAATGAAATAAGAACTAAGCTAAGAGCAAAGAAAGAATGCTGGAATACAGAAATGGGAAAACCCCTAAGGGGTGGAGTGAGTGCACACATGCAAAGAGGTGGGTGTAGAATACATTCTTTAAGCACATGAAGGTGGTGTTTATCAAGCATAGGAAGTGTCTAAATGTGTGGCAAAACCTATCAATCTATTCACCAACTTAGTTGATTAACATTTACATATGCAAGGTGTTTATTTCAGAACCTAAACAAGCATGAGAGGTGTCTAATCATTTTGGCAAAACTCATCAAGTTATAAATTCTATCCTAAACAAGCAAGCATACATTCATGTTTAATCAACACATTGAAATTAAAGTATTCATCCCATTCTCTAATGCATGTATGTACATCTACTCCACCCCCCAAAGGGGATGGAACTACTCACTAAACATTACACTAATTATTAAACTAAGCAAAGAAAGCATATTAAAACTAAGCTAGAAATAAAAGACGATTAAACTAAAACATGCACAAACAATAAAAAGAAGCATAAACAAACAATGAAAGAAACACAAAACTTTATTGATAAAAATGACTCACATTAAAAGTAGCATCCTCCTACTTTAGTGTGTGCTTCAAGGCCTCACTTCTAGTAGGAAGACTAGCCACTTAAAATATGGAGTGATTACAATAGGAGGTGAAGAGTTCTATTTATAGGCATGGAAAAAGCTAATCCGGGACAATCCCCCGATGTGGGACTAAACCAATACCAAAAATAGCCTAAACAAACATTAATACACGTCCAGGAGAAAACTTGGTGGATTTGGGCCCAAAGTGACCGCCAATTGGCGGTCGTGGACCGCCAATTGGCGGTCCAAATTTTCCGGATCGAGTTGAATCTTGTTCTGGGCTTTGCTTGGTGTATTTGGTGGTCTTGGATGCATCTACTTTGTTTATTGGAGCTCCGACCCGAATCCAATTGCTAAAATACTCCCCATGATGGTGTGGAGTATTCTGTTTTGCTCTTAGGTCCTTCTGTCTTGCGTTCAGGTCCTTCTCCCTTGCATCTTGGTCCCCAGATCTCACAATCCAGTCATTTTTCCCAGCTTTTGGGTCCTTTTATGTTTCATCTCTTCAAACCTATTTATTCCTGAAAACTAAACATAAAACTCGTGACATAGCATTGTTTAGGTGAAAGATAATGGATATAAGATACAAATATGAGCATGAAATGATGTCAATCAAATACCCCCACACCTAACTTTTGCTAGTCCCGAGCAAAACAAAGAAAGAGAAAAGCAAACGAAAAACAAGAAATCCTAACTCACTTTCGTAGGAATCACGGTTGCACTTAGCACGTGCAACAAGCCGTTAAACCTCCTTGTCGCCAAGGAGGAGGAGTGTTGTCTCCTGAGGGTTTTCAGCGGATACACCCACAAAATCCGAACAAGATGCGTTAATCAATCTAGCTACACGACTCGTTGGACTTATTTTGTCGATCATGGGATGCGGTAATACTACGGGTCGACTCTATATATGTAATTAGTCCACACACCTAGCCTAATGAGTTATTCGTGAGAGTTAACTAAGGAATTAAGTGAAAGACATGGGCAGCCTTAACTTCTAAATGTGATACAATGTGTAAAGTCCATTTTGGTTCTTATTTGACTCCTTTTTTTTTTTTCTTCTTCTTTTTTTTTTTCTTTTTCTTTGGAGCATTTTATTGGTTGGTGTGTGATTCTCTCAGGATCAGGTTTCGTGCATCATTGCCCATGAGGACTTACACTATCACGTACACCTTCCCCCAAATCTCCACATAGGGCGATCCCTACCACCCGTGTAACGGGAGTTCGGTCGATGCATCCCAAGTCAGATGACTCGAAAGCACCAGGCACAAAGTCCCCTCAGACCTACTTTCCCGAGTGATAGGAGCCGTGCGAGAAGAGAGAACACCACTTATTTATCTACATGGGAACCAAAACCCCTACACTTAAGTTTCACAAAAAGAGATTAAGGGCCCTTGACTACGACAAACTTCCTTATACTAACAGACACGAATTATTTACTCACTAGGTTCAGGGTGGACTTCTTTAAATGTTTGAGTACTGAAACCCTATGATTACACGCCCCCCGAGGGAAAACCGGGGTGCACCCTAACGACTCGATAAGACCTAAAGCCAGTAAACTAGAAATCCTAATGCATCAAGTTCAAGACAATTTTGGGAGTGATTGACATCATTTCATGCTCATATTTGTATCTTATATCCATTATCTTACACCTAAGCAATGCTACGTGACGAGTTTTATGTTTAGTTTTCAGGAATAAAGAGGTTTGAAGAGAAGAGCCATGAAAGGACCCAAATGCTGGGAAAAAGGACTGAATGGTGAGATCTAGGGACCAAGATGCAGGGGAGAAGGACCTGAATGTAAGACAGAAGGACCTAAGAGCAAAACAGAATACTCCACACCATCATGGGGAGTATTTTACCAATTCTATTCGGGTCGGAGCTCCAACAAGTCGAGTAACCGCATCAAAGACCAACAATACCAGAAAGCAAAGCCCACAACAAATTCCAACACGATCCGACAATTTTGGACCGCCAATTGGCGGTCTTGGACCGCTAATTGGCGGTCCATATTGCTCAGGATCCGTCGAAATTTCCCCTGGACTTGTATTAATGTTCGTTTAGGCTATTTGTGGTATTGGTTTAGTCCCACATCGGGGGATTGTCCCCGATTAGCTTTTTCCATGCTTATAAATAGAACTCTTCACCTTCCATTGTAATTACCCATTGTTTGGTGGCATTCTCTCTACTAAGGAGTGAGCCTTGAAGCAATAACTCAAGGTGGAGAAGGATGCTACCTTCAATGTGAGTCATTTTGTTAATAAAATAATTCTTCTAGTTTCTTTAAATCTTGTCTTTTAATTTGTGCATGTTTGTTTAGTCTTTCCTTTCCTTTTATGTTTCTTTAATGCTTCTTGCCTTCTTAGTTAACTTTCATTTCAGTATTATGCTTTCTTTGCTTAGTCTAATCAGTAGTGTAATGAGTAGTGAGTAGTTCCATCCCCATTTGGGGGGGTGGAGAAATATGTGATATAATCATGTAGTGTATTAAGTGTGTGTTATTTTTATCCCTTGAGCTTTATATGATTTCCATAACCATCTAATGGGTCTCCACTCTTATCTTTGATAGGCTAATGCTCTTGAATGAAGCTTAGCTTATGCTTTGATTAGTGGACCTATTTTATGGGGAATGATAAGGTTAGGATATGGATGAAGTTAATGTTGGAAACACAATTTGTAGTGTATGTGCTCTTGTTGCCTTTACCTTAGCTAATGTCTTGTATGTTTTAATGATGTAGTGAAATCTTAATTCATGTAGAGGCATAGGAGGGTATAGTCTTTATACTTGAGTTCATGTAGCTTCATTCCAATTAATGTCTTGTATGTTTTAATGATGTAGTGAAATCTTAATTCATGTAGAGGCAAAGTTGGATGTAGTTTTATGATTTCATGCACTACATGTTGTGAGGAGCTTAATGAACACACACACACTTCTTTATGTTCACATTATTTCTCTACCCCCTTTGGGGTTTAGTTTTCTTGCTTTTCTTCCATTTCCATTTGCGTTTTAGTGTAGTTTAGTGTAACCAACCTTTCTTCCCTTTCTTTACCTCTCGCCTTCGAACAAACCAAGTGTCGACACACCTCCCAGTGGACGACCCGTATTTGCCACCGCTTCAACGCGGCCGTGCACTTGCGGTTAAATATAAAACGAGATCAATCAGGGAGCTTTCTTTTTACTTTGCCTCTCAACGGTTTTGCACATGCTAAACACACGCAAAACCCACAAAAAACATTTTCTTTCGCAAACACATGAAGATTTTGAAAGAAATGTGAACATTTTAAAGCACTCGGCAAGCAAAAGAAGACAAGTCACCCAAGGATCATGGCAAACAGATATATCAATGTTAAATGCGGCATACTAACATGACCCTAGCAGTACACACAAAAGAAAAGAAAACCAATGGAAAAAGACTCGAATATGTACACACGTAAAACACCCCCCCACACCTACTTCATGCATTGTCCTCAATGAATGTGAACAAGATACTACATGGATACATGCATGAAAAAGGAACTATCTCACCAACATGAAGTACAAAGGGACGTTCGGGGTCATGTTGATGGACACAAACCCAAATTCCCTCAAAACCTGTGAGAAGCTGAAGAAGGGAGATAAATACGTGAAGAAATTGGGGCCCAAGTACACAAGGGTTGGGGCCCACAACAATCGATGCTCACTGAAGGAGTCTTTTATTACACACTTTTTTTTTGTTTTTGTTTTTTTTTGTTTTTTTTTTGTTTTTTTTTTGTTGACAAGATATATACATCAACCAAGATATTCTCATAATCATTTGGTCAAGGAACATCAAATGAGAACATCAAGTCATGAGGACCAGAGTCCTGCCGAGATGGGCAAACTCCACTGGTACTCTGAGGTGTCATGAGGGGTGAAAGGTCAAAGCTGAAAGGCTCAAACCCCTCATGATATTGGTTGGGTGTGGGCAACAAAGAATGAAGTTGTGTTGCCTCACTAGGGTTTAATTGCTCATCGAAGAAAACCCTCCAACCAATAGGCGGGTGCATCGGAATGAGTTCCTCAAGCTCATTCGATGGATGCAGCAGACCTGCATCACTAAGAATGGGGCTTCTCCCCAAGTCATCCAACAAGGACCTCCCACCATCATTTAGATCATCAAGCATAAGCTCGGTCATAGGTGGGTCCTTGTTGGAGTCAATATGAAGCTCAAATGGCTCAATGGCCATGGGACATGAGGTAGAGATACCTTCTGGTATAGGCATATGATGAGGTGTCTCACTCTCACTAGTACTCTCAACTGAATCATGAAACGAACACTCCCTTTGGACATTCATGTTCGAGGCCAGCTCACTCTGTTGCATTGCGAAGACAGGCAATGAGTTTTCGCTGGGCCCACGAACATTCTCAACGGGTTGCATTGGGGTGAGGGGTGTTCGTTGATTTTGTGGTGCTTTCTCCAATTGGCGGATGAGATTTAGATTTAAAGGTTCATCCATGGGTTCCTGTTGCTTACCAGAGTTGAACACATGAAACTCGGCACTCATGTTACCGAATGAGAGCTTCATGAGACCATTTCTACAATTAATCAAGGCATTGGAGGTTGCCAGAAATGGTCTACCCAAAATCAAAGGTATTTGAGAGTGGGTGTTCGCAACAGGATTGGTATCGAGGACAACAAAATCTACTGGAAATATAAAATCTCCAACCTTGATAAGCACGTCCTCGATAATCCCCATGGGAATACGAATGGATCTATCTGCCAATTGGAGGGTGATCTTAGTTGGTTTCAATTCTCCCAAGTTCAACTGTTGATAAACAGAGAATGGGAGGAGATTGACCGCTGATCCTAAATCAAGCAAAACATTGCTCAGTCTAGTGTCCCCTATCGTACACTGAATAGTAGGACACCCCGGGTCCTTGTATTTTGTGTAGGTGGGATTGGACAAAAGTGAGCTAATATTTGCAGCCAAGAATGCTCTCTTAGGAACATTGGTCTTCCTCTTGGTTGTGCAGAGATCCTTCAACACTTTGGCATATTGAGGTATTTGTTGGATGACATCCAACAAGGGGATGTTAACCTTTACTTGCTTAAACACCTCTACTATCTTGTCCATGTTGTCACTCTGCTTTTTGTTTAACCTACTTGGATAGGGAGCTTTTGGCAGGTAGGTTTTCTGCTGTGCCTGAGAAGAAAGCTTTGGTGTATTACCCTCACCCTCAGCTTCTTCTTCACCACCATTCCCACTGAGGGGCTGCATAGATGGTGGTGGGTGTGGCAAGGAAATGTGATTGTCAACCTGTTTTCCATTCCTTAAGGTCACAATGGAATTGACATGGTGAACAGGTTCCTCCACATGGTTCACTTGCCTCCCCCGAAGTACCACATTCTCATTTTGCGTTTGTTGTTGTTGGTACATGCGGGGGTTAGCCTCAGGCTGGCTAGGAAAAGACCCTCTCTCTCTTTCATGTACAGACTGAGCCAATTGGCCCATCTGAAGCTCTAGAGATTTCATGGTCTGCTGATTTGAAGTGAGAACTTGACTTGTGGTAGACATAAAATTTTTCATTGAGTTTTCAAGTCCACGAGTCAAGGTCTCAAGCGAATTGAATCGGGTTTCCACATTATTGGAATTTGGGAAACCCGATGGATTGGTGGTTTGCGCTTGGGGTGGCTGATAGGAATGCGCATGCATGGGAGGTTGGTGTGATTGGTAAGGTGGTCTCGAGGAGTTTGGAGGACCACCCGGGGCATTAGTTTGGTTCCATGAAAAATTGGGGTGGTTCCTCCATCCAGGATTATAAGATGATGAGTATGGGTCATTCCTGGCTCTATCATAGACGGCGTTGACACGCTCCATCTCAGGAGGAATGGACTCACACTCGCTTTCTACATGACCTATCCTACCACATGAATGACAGGGAACTAGACCAGATGTAGACATGTGAGGTGCACTTTGTTGGTTTTGGAGCTCAATCGAGTCCATACGGCGCATTAAGGCCGCCATGCGTGCCTCGGTGGCCGTAGTGGTATCGATAGCAAATGCGGTACCCGATCTAGTCGAGTTTGCATTCGCGATCCTCGCTCCTATACTAGATGATGCAGGTGGTTCCCTCACACTCTCCCACTGCATGGTTTTCTCAGCGAGGTCATCTAGGAAGGCCCATGCCTCCCTTTCATCCTTTCCCAAGAACTCTCCTTGACACATGGACTCAAGGAGCGTTCTGGACGGGATGTGAAGACCCTCGTACACAATCTGACAAAGGCGCCACAACTCAATGCCATGGTGAGGGCATGTGGATAGTAGCTCCTTGAACCTCTCTAGATATGCATGAAATGTCTCGGTCTCATGTTGATAGAACGAATTGATTTCGTTCCTCAATTTTTGAGTCCGATGATTAGGAAAGTACTTCTTGAGGAATGCAGATTGAAACTCATCCCAAGTCCTAAAGGAATTCGCCTGGTTGCTGTACAACCACTTCTTGGCATCATCCTTTAGTGCAAAAGGAACGAGCCTAAGATGGATGGAGTCTGTGCTAAGTTGTTGCAGCTTGAACATAGCACAGACCTCCTCAAATTCCCTGAGAAAGATATAGGGGTCACCTTTCCCAGTGAAATGAGGGAGCATGGAAATGAATTGAGGCTTAACCTCAAAATGGTTCCCATTTGCCTCTGGCAATACGATGCATGAGGGCAGAGCTGTACGGCTCGGGTAGCATCGATCACGAAGAGGTATGGGAACGACAACTGGAAGCACAGGTGGAACAGGTGGGTCCAGCAACTGCTCCTCCTCACGGAAATTAGCAGCCATTGGACCTGAACTACGTGCGACACGAGAGGAGGGAGGTGTCGAGAAATTGATGACCGAAGCCGGATTGACAACGCTCCTCGTCAAACGACCACTCTCGTCTCGTGTCCACGAAAGCATGCACAAAGGTGCACACACAAACCACAACTCTTTTTTTTTTTTTCAAAAGAAGAATGTACGTAGAAGAGAAGACGAGGGAACACAGGAGAGAAAGAATGACTCAGGAGAGAAAGGAAGAAGTCCTTAAGCTACGGCGGATGGGTACAGGTAGAAGCACACAAGCAAACAAGGCTCAAACAATCCTAAGGTCGCTATAGGTCCTTACAGCTAGACGACGCCTAACTGCGAGGTCACACGGCCTCAACACGCCTCACCTCCCTACAACGAGGACCACAAAGCCCAGCAAGTGAGCAAAGATCCGGGGATCTCGTCTCTCCTACTATCGACAAAGTGGGCAACGCCGATCAGGTCATGACGGTCGGGACCGGATCACTCTCCTAATGCGTCCAAGATCCTTAGGGCCAATGTCTACTTGATTTTAAAATTAGGCTCTTGATTAGTGTGGTTTTTGGGGCGAAGGAAAGGGTGATGAAATCCCCCACCTTATCTTTTACGGGACAGCCCCTCCTTAGTAGCGTTTTGGAGTCCTAAATCTAGCAATCAACTCTCCAAACAACGCTCAACTCACACTTGTTGCAATGCACTTCCTACTAACTAATGCATGTTCATATGAAATGCATGAATGAGAGTAGAAGGTGCGTACCTCACGCCAGCTCTCAGCAACAGAAAATAAAGCTAAGATAAAAGACAATCTAAATGCCTAAGTCACATACATGATGCATGACCTAAACAAGAATGAATGCCTAATCTTTTGCTTTGAGTTTTAGGGTCCAAGTTGCTTAAAGGAGGTTTGATTATTGATCTGGGAACGAACTATAAGTCAAAACATGCCAAATTGAGTCCCAGATAACTAGATCATTTAGAGAAACAACAGCAAGAAATTAAAAGATGAACAGAGCTCACCAGACCGCTGATTAGCGGTCTCAGACCGCTGATTGGCGGTCTGAAGTGCTCAGGTCGTCTGGAAATTTCTCCAGTAGCCTCCACTTGCTATTCCCAGTCTCCTGAAACAAAGAAAAACTACAACACACAAATTAAATCCACTCGAATCGTCCAAACAAGAGTCTGGACTGGCACCTCCCCGGCAACGGCGCCAAAAACTTGTTGAACGTTTTATTTTAAACCGCAAGTGCACGGCCGCGATGAAGCGGTGGCAAGTACGGGTCGTCCTCAGGGAGGTGAGTAGTTTCTCGCTTGTACGAAATCAAGTGGCAAAAATAGGGGGAGAAAGATGTTTATGCTAACCTACGCTACACTACGCTAAGAAGTATGAAAGGTGAAAGAAGCAAACAAACAATGAAATAAGAACTAAGCTAAGAGCAAAGAAAGAATGCTGGAATACAGAAATGGGAAAACCCCTAAGGGGTGGAGTGAGTGCACACATGCAAAGAGGTGGGTGTAGAATACATTCTTTAAGCACATGAAGGTGGTGTTTATCAAGCATAGGAAGTGTCTAAATGTGTGGCAAAACCTATCAATCTATTCACCAACTTAGTTGATTAACATTTACATATGCAAGGTGTTTATTTCAGAACCTAAACAAGCATGAGAGGTGTCTAATCATTTTGGCAAAACTCATCAAGTTATAAATTCTATCCTAAACAAGCAAGCATACATTCATGTTTAATCAACACATTGAAATTAAAGTATTCATCCCATTCTCTAATGCATGTATGTACATCTACTCCACCCCCCAAAGGGGATGGAACTACTCACTAAACATTACACTAATTATTAAACTAAGCAAAGAAAGCATATTAAAACTAAGCTAGAAATAAAAGACGATTAAACTAAAACATGCACAAACAATAAAAAGAAGCATAAACAAACAATGAAAGAAACACAAAACTTTATTGATAAAAATGACTCACATTAAAAGTAGCATCCTCCTACTTTAGTGTGTGCTTCAAGGCCTCACTTCTAGTAGGAAGAATAGCCACTTAAAATATGGAGTGGTTACAATAGGAGGTGAAGAGTTCTATTTATAGGCATGGAAAAAGCTAATCCGGGACAATCCCCCGATGTGGGACTAAACCAATACCAAAAATAGCCTAAACAAACATTAATACACGTCCAGGAGAAAACTTGGTGGATTTGGGCCCAAAGTGACCGCCAATTGGCGGTCCAAATTTTCCGGATCGAGTTGAATCTTGTTCTGGGCTTTGCTTGGTGTATTTGGTGGTCTTGGATGCATCTACTTTGTTTATTGGAGCTCCGACCCGAATCCAATTGCTAAAATACTCCCCATGATGGTGTGGAGTATTCTGTTTTGCTCTTAGGTCCTTCTGTCTTGCGTTCAGGTCCTTCTCCCTTGCATCTTGGTCCCCAGATCTCACAATCCAGTCCTTTTTCCCAGCTTTTGGGTCCTTTTATTTCATCTCTTCAAACCTATTTATTCCCGAAAACTAAACATAAAACTCGTGACATAGCATTGTTTAGGTGAAAGATAATGGATATAAGATACAAATATGAGCATGAAATGATGTCAATCACCTCTACTTAAATGACTTTGTTATATATATGGAACAACCTCTAACATCTCGGAACAACGGAAAATTTAAAATTTAAACAATAGAGATATCTCAAGATAACGATAATCCAAGTGGGATTGTTACTCATAAATATAACCAATCGGTGCACCAAATACAATAGAGTTTGTCAAAATACATGATTTGGACAATATAACGAAAGACAGATACAAGTAATCATGACGACCTCGAAGAGTCCGAAGAGGATCCTGACCCCAAAATGTGTGTGCCCGCTGTCACCACCCGACAGAACCTACTGCGGTCCTGAAACATGAATCAACAACAATGCATGAGTTTCCCATTAGGAAACCCCGTATGCCAAGCTCACCTATATGAATGTAACAGTACGGTAAATTAACCTATCATACTAGTAGCATGTCATGTCATCATCATCAATGCAACAAATTCCCTCCAAGGGTAAAACAGGACCTCAGTCCTACAACAACAACAAATACCCTCAAAGGGTCAACAAGGACATCAGTCCAGCAACAACATCGGGTCTCCCTCGGAAACCTACCGTAGGCACATACGGTCTTACGGCAAAAGTACGAGATGCACCCCCACATGCGACTACTCGAGCCAAAGGGATTGGTGAGAAGTGTCACACTTCCACGCAAAGCGAACCACGTGGTCTACACCACCCCAACGGAGTCATAGCCCGGTCGGTCCAACCATTCCCCGATAGGTGCCCAATCGAGGAATCATCGCCAAAACAACATCGAAGGCATCGGTGGCACAACATCGGCAGTACAACATACGTCCAACACATCATCGGATGGCACAACCAGCTAGAACATCGTCGGCAGCATCATTGCCGGCAGAAACCTTGGCGGCATCACCGACAAAGCCTCGGCGGTACAACATCTGTCTGGCACAACATCGGACGGGTCCAGACCGTAGTCTACAAGGTCATCATGCTCTACGAGCCAAGCATCAACATGCATTGGGATCCTTGATCCCTAAGATCTACTACTCTATAGAGAGTCAAGCAACAACTCGTCACACCACCGACATCAACGGATGTGACATGACCCCTATATCCACACTCTTCTACAAGGCGGTCCCTGGGCAGGCACGAGCAACGTACCCTCTGTCACCTCCTGGCTCTCGGGTTTCCATGGACAGAGTTGACATAGCACAAGGACAAGGAATTCAGTTTCATGCACAAATGGTCGACCAAAATAGGCAATCCGGTCGACCGCTCCCAAGGCGTTTGGTCGACCGAACGTCTGCAACGGTTGAACTCCAATCTAAAACTGGTCGACCGAATACGGGGTCAAAATCCAGAGTCTAGTCAAATCACACAAGTCTAATTGGTCGACCGACTCACTGGTCCCGGTCGACCGAAAACTACCAAGGGCATCCTAATAGTCTAGGTCATATATCGATCAAACAAGATATACAATCGGTCGAACAACATGCAATATAATTAAGTTCACTTAAGTTCCGGTTGGACCAAAGGTATGAAATGGTCGACCAAAAACTATCACGCAATCCTTCGACCCACCAGCACACGCACAACCGGTCGACCGCCACATGACATCGTTCGACCGGTGTTGGTTAAAGTTGGGCAAAATACACTAAACCGATCGACCAACTGAAGGCACCGGTCGACCGTTGGTCGACAGTAACCCCGCGCCAGCCGAGGATTTTACGTCGTTTCTCGTCGCCAGTGAGATCTCCGACCACCCGCGACCGACCACAACTCCACACCATCGTGGTGAGCAACAAACAACCTATTAAACCAGCATATATTAAATTTGCATTCTCCGGAGAATGTTGGAGAGATCCACCTCACACGCCCTCCTCAGCAACCGCCTGAGCCTCGCACACGTCCTCCTCTCGAGTCAGGCTTCTCCTGAGCACGCTCGTCGCAGCTACTTCCTCCGTCGCCGGTGACCGTGGATCTGAGGTTGAGATAGAGAGTGAGCTGTGAAGAGAGGTGAGGAGGAGAGAGACGTAAGGGAGAGAGAAGGGGTGTGAGTTTTGCTCAAAAAACCCACCAAACCAAATCATCACCCAACAATACCTCTCCACCTACACCATCACCCTACCACACCTACACCCATACCCCATCACCTCAGCAAATCCTCCATCCCCATGCAAAACCCCTCCCAAACCGGGGTTAGCACTAACACGGGTTTAGGATCTTACCCAACCAACCCAAACTCTTTCTGTATTTTGTTAACAGATAAACACTATGTTGTCGATACTGGGTGTTTGTTCGTTATAAATTTAGACAGCAAGTGCACAGTCGTCTGTGAAGACGAGGCAAGTACGGGTCATCTGCAGGTAGGTGAGCAGACTTTGGTGAAGGAAATTTGTTCTAAATGTTTTACTTTTAAATGTCAATTATTATGAATTGAATGAGAAATCATTTTGTTCCTTGTTTATGTTATTCGTCTTTTAGAAGTGTTAAGGAAGATGCTCTTGGTCCTTAACCGTAGAGCTCTAAAAGATATTGGTTTACATAAAACAAAAGATATTCGCAATCATGGTAATTAACATGGAACATTAATTACCGAGTTAAGATTGTCGTGTTGGTCATAGATCATTGTAGCTCTACAAGTGAGTGACAACACGGGTATGCAAAAGAGGAAAATATTACTTTTGTATACTGAATAGACCTAATAAGTAAAATATTATAGAAATGTGTTTCCGTGTCATTAATATTTTACTGTGTCTTTGGTCCTTTGATATGAGACTTATATCTGATCGCTTAAGGAGTTCTTAATTAGACTAGTGTCTTGAGCTATCGATGAGTGTAGTGTAAAGGCATTAGTTGGTTAAGTACAACTTTTGTTGGAGAAGATAGTTAGTCAAAAGACTATCATTGCCCCTCTTAATTGAGTGATGATATTAGTGGGCCCCTTGATAAAGCAAAGTTATAATGTGCACAATGTGATTTGAGTTAAGTCACACATTTATAACTAGCTTAAAGAGATCAAGAAATGAATACTAATACAAAGATGACACAATACTACTTTGTGTGTATTCTTAATATCATGAGGCAAGGGACGGACACAAGTGGTGCACTCCATCACTAAATGGATCGGGTTTTGGTTCGAGTGGAATTAAGACATCTAACTAATTGGGAGCTATAATGTGTAGCTAGATACCGCTTATAGCTTGTGATATTAAGCTCTTAATATCACTGCCAACTTAGTTTAGATCCTCCCATAGGTCACACCGCAAAAACCGTAAAACAAGAAGCTTTATTTTTTATTCATATGATGTGTCGGGTTTCTCATAGAAAATATGACACATGTGGTGAACAAGTAAAATCAATTATGTTGTATATAAACATAATTAGAGTCATGATAAATTCATATTTGTTGCATATATTATGGGGTGCAATAATTTATTGTTGCATAGGATAATACATTGCATAAGTTGTGAATTTGCCAAAACCCCCTTAAGTTCAAATTTTGTTGGAAATAAATCCAAAATTTGAAATAGGCAAAATCGGGTAGAAGTTCGGTAATCCGTTGAGGTTCGGTCGACCGAAGGATCTATGGATCGGTCAACCGAACGTGGAACGAATAATCGTAATTGATTGACCGAACTTGACCAAAGTGCCTGGAGCTTTGGTACGGTGTACCGAACCAGAAACGGTCGACCGAACAATGTCATGTTCCGATATTTTCGGTTAACCGAATAGCACTCGGTCTTAGACGTGAATGAGTCCGATCGGTTAAGGAGAATTTTTCCCCTTGAGATTCGGTCATCCGTCACGTACTCGGTTAAACGATCGTGACAAATTCGGTTAACCGAGTGGGACTCGGTAAACCGAACAGCGGTCGATTTTCTGCCTTTGATTATTAAGAGATTAATTTGATCGATGGTTGGATTAGCTCCAAATTTGGTCAAACGTTTTGTGGGTGCATATAATGCATTATGGAATTAGTTTATGAGAGAAATTGTCATAAAACCGTGGCTAAAGAATAGCCATGATTAAGAGTAAGATTGGAACCTATAAATAGGTCCTTATTCTCCCTAATTGACACACACAATTCAGAAATTATTTTCTCTCCTAATTCACTACAAAAACCCACGAAAATTCTCTTAGGTTTCTAAGTCTTTGGAAGGAGAAATCTCAGAGGCTAAGGAAGGGGTTTGTAGCTAGATTCTAAGCTCGTTTGGAGATCGATTGGCTAGCTCCTTTCTCTCCAACCTTGTTTAGGGTTTCGGTGAACACTCGGAGGCATCCGGCGCGGCGAGAAGCATCCCCAACGTCTCCGAATCTTCAAGAAGTTTTTGAGAACTTCTAGGTATGAATTTCGGAGCCCTTGTTTGTTTTAATAGAGTTTTGAAACTAGATGTTAAAACAAACCGATGCATGCATTAAATAAATTAAAGAAAATTGTAATTGATCATTATTATACATAACAATTTCGAAAATATATATGTATAATTAAACATGAAATCCTACAGTGGTATCAGAGCTTAGGGCTCAATTTTCTCATGATTTATGGCTGTAAACAAATCTAGTTTACCATCTAGGATTTAAACAATTCGTTTTACCGATTTTTCGGTCATTAAATGTTTGTTGAAATAATTCTTTATAATAATTCGTTTTAAATGTTTTGAATGTTTAAAACATGACATATAATTATTAGAATTATGATTTATACATAAGTCTAACTTGCAATAATTTCGTTTTAATTATAAACGATTATTTTGTAAGAGAATCAACAAAACCGAAAAACTGCGATTCATCTTTCCATTGGAAATTGGATGGACAGCGGTTCATAATTAATTTGTGAACTATGGATGTATGAAAAATGTTTTTAATGGATTTCAAAATATTTTTCAAAGAATTGTTGAGAATTCTGGATGATTGATAAATTAGATTCTGTAGTTTATAGCAATTGCGTGCATGGATGTTTGAGTTGCTTTGCAGGATTGTGAGTTTATATGTTCCAAATCAGACACTACAAATGTATGTAATTATTATTATACAGGGGCTTATGTATGTAAAAGCCAAAATTCTCTCTATTTCCGTCTTTTAGATAGTTGCATTTGCATATGAGAGGTTTTACATAGGACTTGCACTAGTCGGTTTTATCGAATGTGAGGAGCATGTTTATTTTCTGTAAAATCTACATCTCCGGTGCAAGAGGAAGTCGCCGCTGTAGCGCATCGATCGAGGATCGAAGATCAGGGATCAAGGATCGAGGATCGAAGGGAACATATAAACTCACACGATGTGGATTGTGTGAATGTTTAATTTCTGTTTTTATCTTGATATGCATGTGATGAATGTGTTGAATGTTAGGATGTGTATGATTAATAATATGCATGATAACCTAAAATTCTAAATCACATGTTAAATTGTCCAACAAAAATTAAGAATAAATTTCCTTCTTATTTCATCCACTAGCAGCCATTGATCGAGGGATATTCTGCTCGCCCTTAGCGAGAGATAGCTCCCTCTATCTTTGGGAATAGTGGGAGATATAAAGGTTGTCTGTTGTTGTGCCACAATTAAGTATATGAGGTGTGTTTCACCCTAGTGAACCCCAAGTATGTTTAGTTGTGAATACAATAGATAAACGTATCTCGTATCAAATGAAAATAAGTTTTCTTAACATTACCTAGAGCCCTCGCTCGGTTTTGGGAAAAAGTTTTTCTTACGAGGATAGGTCGTATTCCCTCATAATTAAAACGACAAGAGTCACAAAAGTTTGAAGATGCTAAATGTTGCTAAAATTCAAAAAGGTTGTGATTAGAAAATGTTTTCTTACCTTGACATTGTAATGTATTCGATAACTCTTAGCTAGTCTATATTACAATTAATAGGATCTTGGGTTGTTGCATTTATGGGCAAGATTTTAATTTGCAACATTTACATTTATATATTCGATATATGTATGCATGTGTATTAAAACATAATATTGGCATTAAAACCTATATGATTTATTTTGTAGAAAAAATGTCGAACATCCAACCTATCGTACGATCCATGATAGAAAAACACCCTTTAGCAAATGATGACTCAAACTTCATTAGTTGGCAACTCAAACTCAACATCGTGTTAAAGTTTGAGAAACTATCTCACATTTTGGAAGGTCCAATCCCAAAGTGGAATGAGAGATTAACCGATGAAGAGAAAGAGGCTAAGGCCAAGTGGGAAGACCAAGAGAACCAGGTTCACGGTCTTATGCTAGCATCCATGGGTGACTCGCTCCAAGCGAAATACTTGGATTCAAAACCCAAGAAGACCATGGAGGCTTTATCTAAGATGTTCATGGATAGTGCCCGAAAGGAGCGCTATAAGACCACCATCGCACTCACAAGGTGCCATATGGCGGAGGGAACATCGGTATCTATGCATTTTCTCACAATGCAAGGATACCTTGAGAAGTTGGCAAAGCTCTCTTCACCAATGCCCGAGGACATTGCTGAAGATATGATTCTTGGCTCTCTAGCCCCGTCCTTTAAGGACTTTGTGATGCACTACCACGTGCGTGAAAAAGGGGTGAGTCTTGAGGAGCTGCACAACGCTCTCAAAACTGCTGAAGTTGACATGGGCAAGGGTAGGGACAAGCAAGTCATTGCCGTCCATGGGAGGGGCCATAAGATTGGTAAAGGAAAGGGCAAATCTACCAAAAGTGGTTCAATCAAGAGCAAGGGAGTAGGAGGTACTCATAAAAGTGCCTCGAGGGGGAAATCTCAGAAATCTCCAACTCCCAATACGGAGTGCTTTCACTGCGGTGAAAAAGGACACATCCGGCCAAATTGCCCCAAGTACAAGGAAGACCTTGACAACGGAGTGATTGAACGTCGGCGCCCCAAAAAGGCCAAAGGTATATTTGTTATTGAAATAAATTTAGCCACCTCTGTCCAGGATTGGGTAATTGATACCGGATCTTGTGCTCACATTGTTTCTAATGTGCAGCTACTCATGGATAGGAAGGAACTCGTAAGGAACGAGGTAGAATTGAAGGTCGGAAATGGTGCGAACGTGTCTGCGGTTGCACAAGGTTCTGTGGTGCTTCAATTATGTAGTGGTTTAAATTTATGTCTAAAGAATGTTTATTATGTAACTTCGATTAGCAAGAATATTATTTCTGTATCATGTCTGGATATGGATAATTTTAATATAAATATTTCAAATTCTTGTTTGTCTATATCGAAGAATGGTGTGTTCTATGCAAATGCGTTCATAAGGAATGGTCTCTATTTGCTTGAATTGGATAATAAACAAATCTTTAATATCAATAACAAAAGACTTAAGACCACTCACGAGAATGATACTCTCTTGTGGCACTATCGTCTTGGTCACATAAATGAAAAGCGCATCAAGAAATTGCAAGAAGCTAACCTTCTTGGTCTACTTGATTTTAAATCATTGGAGACGTGCCAATCATGTCTAATGGGAAAAATGACCAAAAAGCCTTTCAAGAAGAAAGGCCCAAGGGCGAGTGGCTTGTTGGATTTGATACATTCTGATGTATGTGGTTCAATGAGTACTAGTGCACGAGATGGTTTCAGGTACTTCATTACGTTCACGGATGATTATAGTCGTTATGGCTATGTTTATCTAATGAGAAACAAAAGTGAATCCTTTGACAAGTTCAAAGAATTCAAGAATGAAGTAGAGAACCAACTCGACAAGAAAATCAAGTCTCTACGAACGGATCGTGGAGGTGAGTACTTAAGTGCCGAATTTGACTCATACCTAAAGGAGTTTGGTATTGTACCTCTACTCACCCCTCCCGGTACACCTCAGTGGAATGGGGTATCCGAAAGGAGGAATAGGACATTGCTCGACATGGTTCGGTCAATGATGAGTCATACGGAATTACCTCTTTACTTTTGGAGTTATCCACTACAAACTGCGGCTTACACACTAAATAATGTTCCATCCAAATCCGTGGAGAAAACTCCTTATGAGCTATGGAGTGGTAAAACACCTAAGCTCAGTTTTCTCAAGATTTGGGGTTGTGAGGCTTACGTCAAGAGATTGATGTCGACCAAACTTCAACCAAAAGCGGATAAGTGCTTCTTTATAGGTTATCCTCGTGAGACAAGAGGATACTACTTTTGGCATATCACCTCCAATCGAGTGATTGTAGAGAGGGATGCTACATTTCTGGAAAAGGAATTTCTAGAAAGAGTAAAAAGTAGTGGGAGTAGGGTTGTGCTTGAGGAAACTCAAGATACCCTACAAGATCATGAAATGAATGATGACATTCAAGATCATGAAGGCCCAACCGAGATTCCTTTGGTTAGTGGGAGCGTGAGCGAGAGACCATCACAAGAAATTGTGAGAGAATCTCGATCATCCCCACCAAGTGTACGTTCAAGAGTTGAACGTGAACCCACTCCTCAAGAAATTGTGGAAGAAGTTCGAGAGACACGAGAAGAACCAAAAGAACTTAGAAGGTCAACAAGGGAAAGGAAGAAACCCGATTTGTATCTGGGACTTCATGAAATCATGGTACTAGATACCAATGATCCCTTGACCTTCCAAGAAGCAATGGAAAGGGAAAACTCCAAACTATGGCTTAAGGCCATGGAATCCGAAATAGAATCCATGTATGATAATCAAGTATGGGACTTGGTTGACCTTCCTCAAGGGAAAAAGGCCATTCATAATAAATGGGTTTTTAAGAGGAAGATGGACATGGATGGGAACTTGACAACCTACAAAGCGAGGCTTGTAGCAAAGGGTTTCACTCAAGTTCAAGGAATTGACTATGATGAAACTTTTTCACCGGTTGCCATGTTCAAGTCTATTCGGATCATGCTCGTTATTGCCGCATTTCACGATTATGAAATATGGCAAATGGATGTCAAAACGGCGTTCCTGAATGGGAACTTGGAGGAGGATGTGTACATGGTACAACCTCAAGGTTTTGAAGATCCAAAGAATAGCGAGAAGGTATGCAAGCTTCAAAGATCCATCTATGGATTGAAGCAAGCATCAAGGAGTTGGAACAAACGCTTTGACGAGGAAGTGAAGAAGCTTCACTTCATTCAAAGTAAGGAAGAACCTTGTGTATACAAGAAGGTTAGTGGGAGCCATGTAGTATTCCTAATCCTATATGTCGATGACATATTGCTTATGGGCAATCATATTCCTTTGCTTGAGCAAACGAGAAGTTCATTGAAATCTGCATTTTCGATGAAAGACATGGGTGAGGCTCAATACATCTTGGGAATCAAGATATATCGAGATAGATCTCGCAGACTCATTGGCCTCAGTCAACGTGCATACATTGACAAGGTCTTGGAAAGGTTCAATATGAACAACTCCAAAAAGGGCAGTGTGCCAATGAGTATGGGTGTGCAACTCAAGAAGTCTCAACGTGCGCAATCACGTAAGGACTTAGAGTACATGAAGGATGTCCCTTATGCTTCGGCAATTGGGTCGATCATGTACGCGATGACTTGCACAAGGCCCGATGTCTCGTATGCTCTAAGTGTGACAAGTCGTCACCAATCCAACGCAGGTCCTGAGCATTGGACTGCAGTCAAGAATATCCTGAAGTACCTTAACCGGACTAAGGATAAGATTCTTGTTTATGGAGGACAAAGGGAATTGATAGCTGAAGGTTACTCGGATGCGAGTTTCATGAGTGATCCAGACGATAGAAGGTCGCAATCAGGATACGTCTTCCTTCTGAATGGTGGAGCTGTGAGTTGGCGTAGTTGGAAGCAAAGCACTACTGCCGACTCAACCACTGCTTCCGAAGTGATGGCTGTCGCTGAAGCGAGCAAGGAAGGAGTGTGGATTAAGAAGTTCCTTGAAGAGCTTGGAGTAGTTCCCACGAGCGAGGGACCCATCGAGCTATTTTGCGATAATAGTGCATCTATCTCGCAAATCAAGGATCCTAGATCACACCACAAAGTGAAGTACATGGATCGTAAGTACTTCGTGACACGTGAGCTCATCGACGAAGGCAAAATAAATCTGTTATGGGTGGACACCAACAGCAACACAGCTGATCCATTCACAAAACCCTTATCCCAAGCCAAGGGCGAAATGCATTTCGAGTCCATGGGATTGAGGAACCATGTAGATTGGCTTGATGATTGATATGTAATGGGGTTTACCCTAGTTATTATTGTTTTATGCATTGAGTATGTATGAGAAAGAAAACTTTAATAACAAGTGGGAGATTGAAGGAAATGTGTTCTAAAAGTTTTACTTTTAAATGTCAATTATTATGAATTGAATGAGAAATCATTTTGTTCCTTGTTTATGTTATTCGTCTTTTAGAAGAGTTAAGGAAGAGGCTCTTGGTCCTTAACCGTAGAGCTCTAAAAAGATATTGGTTTACATAAAACAAAAGATATTCGCAATCATGGTAATTAACATGGAACATTAATTACCGAGTTAAGATTGTCGTGTTGGTCATAGATCATTGTAACTCTACAAGTGAGTGACAACACGGGTATGCAAAAGAGGACAATATTACTTTTGTATACTGAATAGACCTAATAAGTAAAATATTATAGAAATGTGTTTCTGTGTCATTAATATTTTACTGTGTCTTTGGTCCTTTGATATGAGACTTATATCCGATCGCTTAAGGAGTTCTTAATTAGACTAGTGTCTTGAGCTATCGATGAGTGTAGTGTTAAGGCATTAGTTGGTTAAGTACAACTTTTGTTGGAGAAGATAGTTAGTCAAAAGACTATCATTGCCCCTCTTAATTGAGTGATGATATTAGTGGGCCCCTTGATAAAGCAAAGTTATAATGTGCACAATGTGATTTGAGTTAAGTCACATATTTATAACTAGCTTAAAGAGATCAAGAAATGAATACTAATACAAAGATGACACAATACTACTTTGTGTGTATTCTTAATATCATGAGGCAAGGGACGGACACAAGTGGTGCACTCCATCACTAAATGGATCGGGTTTTGGTTCGAGTGGAATTAAGACATCTAACTAATTGGGAGCTATAATGTGTAGCTAGATACCGCTTATAGCTTGTGATATTAAGCTCTTAATATCACTGCCAACTTAGTTTAGATCCTCCCATAGGTCACACCGCAAAAACCGTAAAACAAGAAGCTTGATTTTTGGTTCATATGATGTGTCGGGTTTCTCATAGAAAATATGACACATGTGGTGAACAAGTAAAATCAATTATGTTGTATATAAACATAATTAGAGTCATGATAAATTCATATTTGTTGCATATATTATGGGGTGCAATAATTTATTGTTGCATAGGATAATACATTGCATAAGTTGTGAATTTGCCAAAACCCCCTTAAGTTCAAATTTTGTTGGAAATAAATCAAAAATTTGAAATAGGCAAAATCGGGTAGAAGTTCGGTAATCCGTTGAGGTTCGGTCGACCGAAGGATCTATGGATCGGTCAACCGAACGTGGAACGAATAATCGTAATTGATTGACCGAACTTGACCAAAGTGCCTGGAGCTTTGGTACGGTGTACCGAACCAGAAACGGTCGACCGAACAATGTCAAGTTCTGATATTTTCGGTTAACCGAATAGCACTCGGTCTTAGACGTGAATGAGTCCGATCGGTTAAGGAGAATTTTTCCCCTTGAGATTCGGTCATCCGTCACGTACTCGGTTAAACGATTGTGACAAATTCGGTTAACCGAGTGGGACTCGGTAAACCGAACAGCGGTCGATTTTCTGCCTTTGATTATTAAGAGATTAATTTGATCGATGGTTGGATTAGCTCCAAATTTGGTCAAACGTTTTGTGGGTGCATATAATGCATTATGGAATTAGTTTGTGAGAGAAATTGTCATAAAACCGTGGCTAAAGAATAGCCATGATTAAGAGTAAGATTGGAACCTATAAATAGGTCCTTATTCTCCCTAATTGACACACACAATTCAGAAATTATTTTCTCTCCTAATTCACTACTAAAACCCACGAAAATTCTCTTAGTTTTCTAGGTCTTTGGAAGGAGAAATCTCAGAGGCTAAGGAAGGGGTTTGTAGCTAGCTTCTAAGCTCGTTTGGAGATCGATTGGCTAGCTCCTTTCTCTCCAACCTTGTTTAGGGTTTCGGTGAACACTCGGAGGCATCCGGCGCGGCGAGAAGCATCCCCAACGTCTCCGAATCTTCAAGAAGTTTTTGAGAACTTCTAGGTATGAATTTCGGAGCCCTTGTTTGTTTTAATAGAGTTTTGAAACTAGATGTTAAAACAAACCGATGCATGCATGAAATAAATCAAAGAAAATTGTAATTGATCCTTATTATACATAAAAATTTCGAAAATATATATGTATAATTAAACATGAAATCCTACATTTGGTACGACTGAAATCATATGGCAAATAAAAGGAGAAAAGATGTGATTACGCTAAAGCTAAACTACATTAAACTAATTGTCGGCTTTTTGGCCTTAATCCTTGTTTTGATGATTTAATCAACCTAATCTTAATCATAAGTAATGTAGAGTAGCACACATATTGCATTGCATATATATTGCATGTGCTAACCTCTATAGGTGATCAAGACTCATGGAAGGAAGGAAATCAAGTCAAGATTTGTAATAAAGCTATATGAAGATTTGTAATCTTGATTTTATTTTGAGTCTTAGGAACATGTGTAATTGAGCATACAAGAGCTAAAAACTTATCACATTCACACTAGGTTCCCTGTAGGAGTCACACACAAAATCTCATATCATTTGGACTCCATCAGATCACCCAAACCTTAGTCGGAAATCACTTTAAACCTAAACCCAGTATTCCTGTGTGAACCGATCGACCGAACCAGTTCTCCGTACGATCGGTTTATAACAGACTCTCCACAGTGATTTTTCCAAACTCTACCGGTCGACCGGTTCTATCTTTTCGGTCGACCGATCCCGATTTTTTTATGGCCGTTTTCTTTGTCGTATTCCTATAACGGTCGTATTCGTATAAAACAAACTTAACCCCAAAATACATTCGGTAACCGGTCGAACGACTACCTTGTTTCGGTCAACCGGTTGAGCACTTATTTTGTCCCTGCTATCGGTCGACACACTCTTCGTTCGAACGATCCAACTTTATCTCAATCGAATCCCCTAAACGGTCGACTGCCCCATATTTTGGTTCCACCGTTCACTTAAGTAAAGTTAAGTTCTAGCCCGTTTGTCCGACCGTTTATTTATTTTGTTCGACCGTTCTATTTGAAATCAGGTTAACGGTCGACCGGTTTATTAGTTTCGGTCGACCGGTTCTGGACCGATTTGCCGCCCGATTTTCTGCTTTGTGTATCTTACACAAAACCCAACTAAATCTATCCCCAACGGCTAGAATACCTTAGGAGCTTATAAATAGAGGATCAAGACCTGTTGTTAACACAACTCTCCAACTCCAATTGTCCCAATACATTAGAGAGAAACCTCAATCCTCAAAGCTCCCATTTCTACACTCCATAAGCCTAAACTACACACACTTGTTCAATCACTCATCCTACTCAAAGTGTGCTCAATTAGAGAGTGAATCTCACTCAGTTACAAAGTTTGTCAAAAGAGTAAAGGCTCTGGTGAGAGCCCGAAGCATCCTTCTCGGATTGTGAGAAGAGGATTCCAAGCTTGGCGAGGGTTGTTCGCGAGTTTGACGGTTGTAAGGCGTTGTCTCCTGGCCCGGAACGGAGAGCGAATAGTGAAGTCGTAGGCGGAGCTCGTGGAGTCGAGCGGAGCTTGCTAGAGAGGAATAGGGCCCGGGTGGGGTGCCGAACCTCTATAAAATCCCCTGTGTCAAAGTGATTTGCATTATCTTCCTCTACTTGGTTGTTTAGTTTTAATTTCGGCTGCATTTCTTTGATTGTCTAAGCAAGTAGGTAATTAGTATTAAATTGTTAATTAGAGTTTCTGGACCCATAACCCACACGATCCAACAATTGGTAACAGAGCCTTGTTATCTAAATTACATTACTTTACCGTAATTTTAGCATGGCTTCAACATCTAATCACATAGAGGGTTTATGCACCACAAGGCCTCCTTTGCTTAATGGGTCAAACTATGATTATTGGAAAAATAGGATGAAAATCTTTTTTATATCAAATGACCTTAACTATTGGAAATTCATTCAAAATCCATACATACCAAATGAAGATGAGTTAGATTCTCTATCTAGGGCTCAAATGAAAGAAATTAAAATGAATTCAAAAATCATGAACATTCTTTATTATAGCCTTAATGAGGGAGAATACAATAGAATTAGGGGTTGTGAAACTGCAAATGAAATATGGCATAGGTTACAAATGCATCATGAGGGTGATAGTAAAACTAAAGAAACTAGGATAAGTCTCCTCATGCATAAATATGAAATATTTTCTATGCAAATCGGTGAGAACATAAGCGACATGAACACTCGCTTCACCGATATTACTAACTCTCTTTTGATTCTTGGAAGAAGGATAAATGAAGGAGAGATGACTCGAAAATTCCTCCGGTCATTGAGCAATGATTGGGAAGACAAGGTCGTGCCAATTGAAGAATCGCACGATCTTTCCAAATTGAAGATAGAGGAACTCATTGGAAATCTCATGACCTATGAGCTTCAATTGAGTCATCGAAAGGAGAAGGAAGCTTCCAAGAAAAACTCCACGGTGGCATTGCATGCAAAATTTGATGAGCCAAGAAGAGTGGAGGAAGAGGACATTGAAGTCCTTGCCCAAAACTTCTTCAAATACCTCAAGAATGATAAGGGAGAAAAGAATGAGAGAAGAGGTAGAAGAAGTGAGAAAAGAGAAAAAGAAAAGGAGAAGGAGGAGAGTGAAAATGAGAGAAGAGAAGGGGAAAAGAAAAATGAGAGAAGGGAGAGAAGGAGAGAAAAGGAGAGGAGTAAGAGAAAAGAGAAGATGTTAGAAGCTCACAAGGCTACTTGGGACGATTCATCGTCGTCGTCATCCAAATAAACCGTATCTTCATCAACAAAGGAATATGCACATATGTGCTACATGGAAATTCAAGATGAAGGAAGTGAGATATCTTCTAACTCTTACTCTAATAGATCAAATTCATGCTCATCTAAGTCATATGCAAGTAATAGTTCATGGTCTAAAGATGAATCATATACACATGATGAGCTACAAAATGCATTTCATGATTTAGTTAAACAATATGAGATCATTTGTGAAAAGAACAAGAATGCTAGAAAAACTATAAATGATCTCAAATGCCAAATTGAATTAATCATGAATGAAAATAATGAGGTGGTTGCTAGACTTGAATCAAATGAATCATCACTTGCTAGTCTAAGTAAAACACCTATTGTTGATTAACATTTAGATCTTAGAGCTTCAAATATGCAATTAAGGAAAGATCTAGAAATGTTCACTAAAGGAACAAAAATGCTTGATATGCTTTTAAGTAGTCAAAGACAATCCTTAGCTAAACATGGTTTAGGATACAATGTGCATTTGAAAAATCACGTATCTCATACTACTTTAAATGGCAAGCATTTATCTGTTAAGTCTAGTTCCTCAAGTGTGTGGGCACCCAAAACCAAAATCCCAAAAGCTAATGTTCAAGGACCCAAAGTGGTTTGGGTACCTAAATCTACACTTATAGAAGCTTGAGGAGGAGATTGGTGGTGACAGTTGAGCCAAAACGTCGAAATTCGAATCTGGTTGCATCACCAAGTCAAGATTGGAGCTAATTAAAGACTCAAGTTGGTATAAATTTCTATCATCTACAAATCATGTTAAATTAGCTCTAGTCTAGTTTATGTGCTTAAATGTCATACATTTAGACTTTAATTCATTGCAAATCATATATCACATCCATTGATTATAAATGTCAAATTTTGAATGGATGTTAGAATAAGGCTTGAGTAGAAACTTAAATGAACTTAACTTGAATCATACTCTTAGTTTCCATATAGCCATATTGATAGGGGGAGCTTAAATGTTATATCTTTTATTAGTGTAATGAAGTGCAAAATTTAGGGGGAGCAACTTCATTACAAGACATCCAAATTCTATGCTTAAAGTCATAATTATTTTTGTTTTTGATGGATGTCAAAGGGGAGAGATAATTAAAGGGGAGCTACTTGAAAATTGGTTAAAATTGAACAAAAACTATGCACATCCATAGGGGGAGCATTTATATTCATTTTACACTTAAAATTTTCAAGGATTAAGATATAGGTTGCCATCATCAAGAAGGGGGAGATTGTTGGCTTTTTGTCCTTAATCCTTGTTTTGATGATTTAATCAACCTAATCTTAATCATAAGTAATGTAGAGTAGAACACATATTGCATTGCATATATATTGCATGTGCTAACCTCTATAGGTGATCAAGACTCATGGAAGGAAGGAAATCAAGTCAAGATTTGTAATAAAGCTATATGAAGATTTGTAATCTTGATTTTATTTTGAGACTTAGGAACATGTGTAATTAAGCATACAATAGCTAAAAACTTATCACATTCACACTAGGTTCCCTGTAGGAGTCACACACAAAATCTCATATCATTTGGACTCCATCAGATCACCCAAACCTTAGTCGGAAATCACGTTAAACCTAAACCCAGTATTCCTGTGTGAACCGGTCGACCGAATCAGTTCTCAGTTCGACCGGTTTAGAACAGACTCTCCACAGTGATTTTTCCAAACTCTACCGGTCGACCGGTTCTATCTTTTCGGTCAACCGATCTCGATTTTTTTATATGGCCGTTTTCTTTGTCGTATTCGTATAAAACAAACTTAACCCCAAAATACATTCGGTAACCGGTCGAACGACGACCTTGTTTCGGTCGACCGGTTGAACACTTATTCTGTCCCTGCTATCGGTCGACACACTCTTTGTTCGACCGATCCAACTTTATCTCAACTGAATCCCCTTAACGGTCGACCGCCCCATATTTTGGTTCGACCGTTCACTTAAGTAAAGTTAAGTTCTTGCCCGTTTGTCCGAATGATTATTTATTTATTTCGACCGTTCTCTTTGAAATCAAGTTAACGGTCGACCGGTTCTGGACAGATTTGCAGCCCGATTTTCTGCTTTGTCTACCTTACACAAAACCCAACCAAATCTATCCCCAACGGCTAGACTACCTTAGGAGCTTATAAATAGAGGATCAAGACCTTTTGTTAACACAACTCTCCAACTCCAATTGTCCCAATACATTAGAGAGAAACCTCAATCCTCAAAGCTCCCATTTCTACACTCCATAAGCCTAAACTACACACACTTGTTCAATCACTCATCCTACTCAAAGTGTGCTCAATTAGAGAGTGAATCTCACTCAGTTACAAAGTTTGTCAAAAGAGTAAAGGCTCCGGTCAAAGCCTGAAGCATCCTTCTTGGATTGTGAGAAGAGGATTCCAAGCTTGGCGAGAGTTGTTCGCGAGTTTGACGGTTGTAAGGTGATGAGAATTTTATTTTTACCGCAAGTGCACGGCGTCAATGAAGACGTGGCAAGTACGGGTCGAACACAAGGAGGGAGAGATATTGTTATTTTTGTGATTTTCGATTTAGGAAAGAAAAAGAGAAAAATAAGTTTCGTTTGAGATTTTTGGTTTTTAATTATCTAAAGCAAGAACAACAAAAACTAAAAAGAAATAAAGCAAATATGGATGAGAGTCCAGCGGGTGGAGGTTTAGATGTCGGGTTTTTATTTAGAGAAATCTAAAACTTATAATAAATCACATAAGTTATAAAGCATTACATGATAAATGATTCAACATAAACTCAAGTAATCAAAATATACTAACACGAAATTAAAATAATAACATCATTCTTCTTCTCATCACCCTAAATCCGTCACCCCCACCCTTTGGAGAGAGTTAGAAACTCATGGATGGAGGGAAGGAGAAGGGGTCCTCGAGAAACTACAAAAGAAAACTAAAAAAACACAAAATAAAATAACAAATTTTTATTGCTAAAGAGAAGAGCCCTTTACAACATAATTTCGAGGCTATTTATAGTCGATACAAGGAACCAAGTATGGAATAGGAAAGTACACGCGTCAACACGCAACTGGTAAAACTTTAAGCGCACGGATCGCAAGGGGTGCGGCATTTTCGCCGCATATTACATGTAAGGTGCGGCTATTTCGCCACAATTTGTGCTCTGATTGGATCCAAATTTTTCCTGTGTGTTTATGGTATGATTTAAACGTCCTTTGCGTGTCTGGATTGATTTCTTTCCTTCATTTTGAGCTCCGAATTAATTTCTTCATATTTGGAGATCCAAATTGATTTTTCTTTAGAACTTATCCAAAGTAATAATTTGGTACTTTAATTTGCAATCGGGTCCTTGGCTTTTGCAATTAGGTCCTGGCTACTTTTGTGTTTAAGTCCTTGGCCCTTTTGTAATTAGGTATTTGAATGCTTTTATGCTTCGATGGACTTCCATTTGAATCCCGATAATTTTGAACTTGGTCTTTATGACAGAAATGAGTCTCTTGCACGTGTTTATGCTCGGGATATGGGTAATTTGCATTCAGGTCCCTGTATTCTGTAAATAAGACTAAACACATACCTTAGTAGCATTTATTGATATAAAATTAATCTAAATGAAAGACATATGATGCAATGTATGCAATGCATCATAAGGCGTTGTCTCCCGGCCCGGAACGGGGAGCGGATGGTGAAGTCGTAGGCGGAGCTCGCGGAGTCGAGCGGAGCTTGCAAGAGAGGACGACGACCCAGGTGGGGTGCCGAACCTCTATAAAATCCCCCGTGTCAAAGTGGTTTGCATTATCTTCCTCTACTTGGTTGTTTAGTTTTAATTTCCGCTGCATTTCTTTGATTGTCTAAGCAAGTAGGTAATTAGCATTAAATTGTTAATTAGAGTTTGTGGACCCATAACCCACACGATCCAACACTAATAAGTACGAAATGTGAAAGAAAGCACGAAAGATTGAAAATCAGAAAGGGAAACCCCTAAGGGGTGGAGTGTTTGCACATATGAAGTGAAATAAGTGATGAATGATTCATGTAAGCGTGTATGTGTGTGTGTTGTGTGTGTGTCTTCATGCATAGGAAGTGTCTAAAGATGTGGCAAAACCTATCAATCCATTCACACAACATATCGGCAATTACTACTTGATTAACATAAGATTAGGCTCAGTATGAGAAGTGTCTAAAGATATGGCAAGACTCATCAAAAACCATAAGCTAATGTGAAGAACAAAGGTAAGCATGTGAGGTGTTTAAATGTTATGGCAAACCCCATTAAAACAAAGTTTCTTTGATCAATCAAGCAAACAAACACAAATACAAATACAAACACATAACTAACAGGTAGCATGTTCAACAAGAAATTTCAGTCAATAAACATGAGAAAACTAAGCATGGGAAGTGTCTAAATCTTATGGCAAAAAACATCAAAATTCCCCAACATGTAGATGATTAAAATACCCCCAATGAACATACAAAACATGCAAGTCTACACAATCAAAAATTCATCAAACATCCAAACTTCACAATATATATGAACATCATCTCAACCCCCCCCCCCCCTAAAGGGGATGGATCTACTCACTACACATTATTCTAGCAAATAAACTAAAGAAAAAATGAGACATTCTAACTAATTTAGCGTAAGATCAAAGAAATAAGATTAAGCTAAGCATGCATAAAAAAAGAAACAACATGAGAACAAAATAATGAAAAATTATTTTATTAAATGACTCACATTACTAGTAGCATTCTTCTCAACCTTGAGTTTTTGCTCCAAGGCTTACTCCAAGTAGAGAGAATGACACCAAGCAATGGGTGATTATAATGGAAGATGAAGAGTTCTATTTATAGTCATAGAAAAAGGTAATCAGGGACAATCCCCCGTTGTGGGACTAATACAACACCAAAAATAGACATAAACACCCATAATACATGCTCTGCCTGAAGCGTGTCGGATCCGGACCCGACCCGACCGCCAATCAGCGGTCTATAGAGTCTGGATCCGCTCTGAATTTTGGTTGGGCTTTTCTGTGTTGTTGTCTTCCTGTTTGATGCACCCAAGTTAGTTGTTGGAGTTTAGGCCCGACCCAAATTGCCAAAACACTCCTCATGATGGTATGGAGTTTCTTCATTTGCTCATTGGTCCTTTGGGCTTTCATTCATGTCCTTCTCCCTTGCATATCAGTCCATAAGTCTCGCATTTCAGTTTTTTTCTTTCTTTTAAGACCTTTTTGAGTCTCTTGTTTTGAAACATGTTTATTTCTGAAACTTAAACATAAAACTCGTTACGTAGCATTGCATAGGCGAAAAATAAAGGATATAAGACACAAATACATGCATGATATGATGTCAATCAAATACCCCCACACCTAACTTTTTCTAGTCTCAAGCAAAACAAAGAAAAGGAAAAAAATGAACGAAAGGAAAAAGCATATGAAAAATAGGGAAATCCTAACTCACTTTCGTAGGAATCACGGTTGCACTTAGCACGTGCAACAAGCCGTTAAACCCCCTTGTCGCCAAGGAGGAGGAGTATTGTCTCTTGAGGGTTTTCAGCTGATACACTCACAAAATACGAACAATGATGCATTATTCAATCTAGAAACCTGACTCGATGGACTCATTTTTTATCGATCATTGGACATAGTAATCCTACGGGCTGACTCTTATATATATGTATCCAATCCACACACCTAGCATAATAAATCATTCGTGCAAGTTAATTAAGCACTTAAGTGAAAGACATGTACAACCTTAACATCCTCAAGTGATACAAAGAGTAAAGTCCATTAAGGTTCTTATTTGCATTACCATTTTTTTTTCTTTTTTTCTTTTCTTTGGAGCATTACATTAGTTAGTGTTTGATTCTCCTAGGGTCGGATTTCGTGCATTATTGCCTGTAAGGACTTACATTATCACGTACATCTTCCCCAAATCTCCACAGAGGGAGATCCCTACCACCCGTGTAACGGGAGTTCGGTCGGTGCATCCCAAGTCAGATGACTCGAAAGCACCAAGCACTAAGTCCCCTCGAACCTAATTTCCCGAGTGATAGGAGCCGTGCGAGAAGAGAGAACACAACTTATTTATTTATCTACATGGGAACCAAAACATGGGATGCACCGACCGAACTCCCATTACACGGGTGGTAGGGATCGCCCTATGTGGAGATTTGGGGGAAGGTGTACGTGATAGTGTAAGTCCTCACAGGTAATGATGCACAAAACCTGACCTTGAGAGAATCAAACACCAACTAGTGTAATTCATAATGCTCCAAAAAGAAAAGAAAAATTATGAAAAAAATAAACAAAAAAAGAGAAATAATAACCTTAATGGTCTTTACACTTTGTATCACTTGAGGATGTTAAGGTTGCCCATGTCTTTCACTAAAGTCTTTAACTAACTTGCACGAATGATTCATTAGATTAGGTGTGTGGACTGAATACGTATATAGAGTCGGCCCGTAGTATTATCGCATCACATGATCGATAAAGATAAACCCATCGAGTCGTGTTGCTAGGTTGAATAATGCATCTATGTTCAGATTTTGTGGGTATATCCGTTGAAAACTCTTAGGAGACAACACTCCTCCTTCTTGGCGACAAGGGGTTTAACTGTTTGTTGCACATGCTAAGTGCAACTGTGATTCCTACGAAAGTGATTTAGGATTTTCCTATTTTACGAATGATTTTTCATGTCTTTCAATTTTCTCTTTCTTTTGTTTTACTCGGGACTAGCAAAAGTTAGGCATTGGGGTATTTGATTGACATCATATCATGCATGTATTTGTGTCTTATATCCTTTATTTTTAGCCTAAGCAATGCTACATAATGAGTTTTATGTGTAAGTTTACTGAATTGCAGGACTTATGGACTGAGATGCAAGAGAGAATGACCCAGATGTAAACCAAAATGACCAATGAGCAAATCAAGAAGCTCCATACCATAATAAGGAGTATTTTGACAATTAGATCTGGGTCTAAACATCAACAACCAAATCGAGTTCAGCAAACATGAAGAAATCAACCCAGAATCACACACCATCAAGTCAGTCCAGTATGCCAATTGGATGTCCCTAACCACCAATTGGCGATCCAAATTACTCCAAATTATACATGGTTTAGTAAGGTGTTCGATTATGTTATTTTATTTCCATTTATAGTATGTGTTTAGTCCTATATCGGGGGATTGTCGCGGGTTACCTTTTTCTATGACTATAAATAGAACTCTTCCTCCTCCTTTGTATTTACTTAGAGTGAGCCTTAGAGCAAAACTCAAGTGGAGAAGAATGCTACTTGTAATGTGAGTCATGTAAATAAAATATTTTTTCTTAATTTGTTTCAATGTTGTCTTCTGTTTTAATTCTTACATGCTTAGTTTAATTTCGTTTTGTCTTTTTTTTAACGAGTAGTGAGTAGTTCCATCCCCCTTTGGGGGTGGAGATGATGTACATATATGTTGTGTAGTTTGGATGTTCGATGAATTTTTGGTTGGGTATACTTGCATGTATTGTTCAATGGGGGTGTTTTAATCATCTACATGTTGGGGGATTTTTGATGGGTTTTGTCATAAGATTTAGACACTTCCCATGCATAGTTTCCTCATGTTTATTGACTGAAATTTCATGTTGAATATGCTAGATGTTAGTTATGTGTTTGTATTTGTATTTGTGTTTGCTTGATTGATTGAAGAAACTTTGTTTTGATGAGTTTTGCATAAAATTTAGACACCTCCCATGCTTAGCTTTGTTCTTCACATGAGTTCATGGGTTTTGATGAGTCTTGCCATATCTTTAGACATTTCTCATGCTGAGCCTAGTCTTATGTTAATCAAGTAGTAATTGCTGATACGTTGTGTGAATGGATTGTTAGGTTTTGCCAAATCTTTTGACACTTCCTATGCATGAAGACACACACATGACACACACACATAGATTCTTATAAGCGTCATTCACCACTTATTTCACTTTAGATGTGCACACACTCCACGGAAACCAGCTTGCTGTCTTAGTTTAGTTTCGTTGTTGCTTGCTTTCATTGTCTTTGTATGTTGCTTATTAGTGTAGCGTAGCATAGTTTAGTCTAGTTTAGTGCAATCAACTTCCTCTCTCCTCTTTTCTGACTTGCCTTCGAAAGAACCAGAGTCGACACACCTCCTTGTGGATCGACCCGTACTTGCCACCGCTTCATCGCAGTTGTGTACTTGCGGTATTTAAAACGAACACATCATTACACACTGATAGAAGTTCAGTAATAACTTATAGCATTTTCAGCCAATTACTAGAAACCAAAGAGAGGTTTGGAACAAGAAAATAAAACATTGGAAGCAACTTCATACCATATGACATACATAATTTAAAATTGAGTTCAATGTCCAAAAATAAAGAAACATAGTTGCTAAACCTTAGTAGAGTAATAGAACACAATCCTTCATTTCCATAGTTAACACACATTTCTGAATTGTAGCACGCCCACAACAAACAGGAGCAGTACTAGTCATCTTCAAATTTGTACTAGGTTTACGAGTTCATCTTACTATCATCACTTGGGTCGTAATCTTGAGCGTTCAACAACATGCTATCATGAGTGCTAAGTGCAAAGGACAAGGGCCCGAATGCACGTCTCCATCGCCAGTGGACAAAGGATGATTGGAAGACCAATGACTACTGTTGCTATCACTATCAATATGAACGATGATGTCGGCATCATCGTCTAAGTTTGTCTCTGCATTCAATAGTGAAGTAATTGAACATAACATCACAGTTATGCACATTAACTACAAATATAGGGTCATTAATTTAAGTTGACAATGGTGCTTGTAAATAGAAGAGATAATTCGTTGAGCACTCCGCATGGATTCGACATCCATGACAGGAAAAAACAAATTCAATGAAGTGGAGATACTATTAACTTCTTTAATTTATAGATTTTGTAGTCCTGTAGATTTGGTTGTCGGTACTATACATATGAGTAATCCTATTTGTACTTGCATGTCTTTTTATCCTTCATAAAAACACAATTCAACCAATCGAAAAAAAGTTCCCTAAACAGCAGTGAAAACTGGCGAAACAACTTACTTCAAGCCTCTACTTTCTAAACCTAAACCCCCCAAAAGAGCTTATCATTGTTGTGCTTGGTTGAACATGCAACACTTCCACACACTACTACTTTAAAAAGGAACACGATAGTTAGGATCGATATCTCCATAACCTTCACCAGGAGCATCGTTCGACTAAGGGAATACCACACTTTGCAAGACTTCGCGAGGAGGGTGCGACGTCGCTGGAGGGGCTCCTCAGTGCGGGTCTCAGAGATATAGACAATAACACATTTGGGACACTGACACTCCTCGAAGATTGTTTTCTCCTTTAAAGGGGTTTGGTCAACGCGTCGTGTGATGTGTTCAATAAAATCAGAAATAACATAACAAACATGCATTTTCAACTCCTTATGTATGTGTTGGTACTGGTCTCCAGGACCAACTATGTGCAACTTTATTCCAAGGTTCAAAAAACCTTTGTAGTCAAACGTAATTTCTAAAGAGACACCCATAGCATTATGTGCCAAGAAAATCGTATTGTCATTAAAAAGACATGTATAAATGGTCATAAACTTAGTTGTAAGAAATGGGGCTTATTCTTATGATGGTTAACTAGTTGAGAAAAGATTGCGAAATTCTGAGCAACATAACCAACATTCGACACTGGTCAAAGAAACATTACATGCAAAACAATCCAACAAAAATCACAACAAGACGCACAAATGAAATAACAACTATAACAACAAACCTTAGATCCAAAGGTACAACTACCATGACAAGAACTTGCATCCTCTCACATCCCCTTCATTTTGTAACCGTACTCTAGTAAAAAAATATCTAAACCACCTTGATCGGCCACCGGTGGTGGATTGTTCGTCTCACCAGTACTCTACTCCACAACCTTCATCCTCACATCGAGGTTGGTAAAGGCGTTTAGGACCAGGCCGAGGTTCCGTTCTTGCTCGAAGCATATGAGATGGACAATGACCATTAGGGTCTCCTCCTCCACCATAAACCGACATCCGGGGATACCCTATACAGGAAGACATTTACAATAACAAACCAACAATGATCGGAGGAGCTCAAAACCATAAGCATGGTACAACTTACATTGAGGAGTCCACATTGGTAGTACCACTTGTCCGACGAGTTGGACGACGATGCCCGTTATTTGTGCGCAACGTTACCACAAAAGCAACCTAAACCGCTGGAAGGAAGTGTCAGACTGTTAGGTGCACAACCTCATCGATGATTGCCATGGGTATTTAGAGGAAGGACAAGTACAACTCCGAAGGGGATGAATGAGAAATCTTCTTGGAGCGTGATGGAGGAGTCTTCTTGGCAGGGGGTTTGACGAGGAAAATGAAAGTGAAGGTAGTTTGGACTTTACCCTTGTTGATGGACGTTAAATTGTTTCACCCAAACAATCGCTAGTACGGAGAGTTTCTGTATTCAAGAATCCATACATTCATCTACAACAGTAAAAACACTGATTAAGGGAATCAGATTCTCTCAATTACCACACCCAAACACACCCCAAGTAAATGTAGTTTCTATTCCATAAGTTGAGAAGTTCGGCTATAGAGCTTTTTCTTGGAGCTATTTATGAGATCATGGTTCTCTTTTGCCAGACTCATTTGATTTTTGAAGTATTTCTGAAAAAACACAAAAAGTAACAAGCTTTACAAGAATTTGACGATTAAAAATGCATTATGCGAGACCTGACCGTCTAGTGTTTTTCTTTTGCTTTATTTAATCATATTAAATACTTATAATCTACATTATTTTGTTCATGCGAATGTAAACCATATTTCCTTATGGGAAAAAATGTAGATGAATAAATCCTTCTAAGTTTACGGTGCATTTGCATATCAATAAAAACTTTAAATCTTAGGGTGCATTTGGTCGCAAGTGTCATCTACTAGTACATGTCTTTATATAAAGCCTCCCTTAACGGGTGTGAGTTTTCGGGCACCCAATCTCTCTCCCTTAACGGGAGGGTGGGAACCGCCTAGGTGGAACTGGTTTCCCGCCCAATTTTCCGTTTGGGCACACGTGCCTAACCTCCATTGGTCTTTTTTTTAAAAATTGTTAAAACAGTTAAAAAAATATTTTAAATCATTTCTCATTTTTTCTGAAAGAATTTTTTATTTGTTTATATTTTTAAAAAAAACTAATTTTGTATACTTAAGATTGATATCTAAATTACACAAAGGAGAGAGAATATCAGACGTTCGGGCTGTTTCTGAGCATGGTTATGAGAAATATGAGGATGTATGGATTGATATAACGTGACAGAGAGAAAAACTAACAGAAAAAAAAAAACTTGGAAACAACTGGACACTGTTAACGGGCCTAAACACCTAAATGTAAACGCACACAAACCCGTACCCACAGGCATAAAACCAAGTAACCCAACCAACCTCTTCTCTGAACCGCCGCCACAGACCCCGAATGGCGGAACCCAACCAAACCCCCCAAAACCCTAAGAAGAGGAAGAATAAGAAGGAGAACCATCCAATCAACAAGCCCGACTCTGAACTCGAGAAACCCAGCCATGAGAGCCTGGAGCGGTGCAAGGTGGTGGTGGGGAGCATGCCCTACTCCACCACCGAGGAGGAGATCCGAGCTCTGTTCGACGGCGTCGAGGAGGTACAGATGTCCAAGTTCCTCGACACCGGCAACTTCAACGGCCTCGCCTTCCTCACCTTTAAGGTTAGGCTCTGTTTCAAGTTTTTAGGTGTTGGAGTGGAATTTGTTTGAATGGGTTGTTTTTGGAGTCTACGTTCTAGTTGGTGTTGTGGGGGAAAAAGTTAGGATTATTTGGCACTAATTTGTTTGAAGAGCTTATTTGGAAACCTAGATGATGGTTGAGGTTGCTGGTATGAGGTTGATAAGTTCGCTGGAAAATTTAGTCGGATATCAACTCCGCGAGAATATATAAAACCAACCAAGAAACCAACAAAACGAAGACAATGCTTGTTTGATTGCCAATTTCCATTCACTTTGTCTATAGGATAACTTCAAATATGTAGTTATTAAGTCCATGATTAAGAAATTTAATTTGAGGTAATGCTGAGATAATAAAAATCTAGTTAAAAACTATGATATGGAAAAGATAATAATCAACTAAATAATTGGGAATGAAACCTGATTGGAAATAATCCTTCCTTTTGTTATTCTTAGTTGAGGTGATTTGCTTGAATGGGTTGTTTTGAATTCTAAGTGTTCGTGGAGGTTTGACTTGTGGGAAAAGTTGGGTTTTTTAAGCACTAGAGGTAGAATGTTTGACGGGCTTGTTTTGAATTCTATATGTTAGTTATGGCTTCTGGTATGAGGTTTGAGTTCAGAAAAAAATGACAAAGTTGGGATTTTTTTAAACCCAGAATGTTGCTTGAGATTGTGTTGTGGAAGAAAGTTGGGATATTTAGGCTTTAAAGGTGGAATTCATTTGAAGTACTTGTGTTGAACATAAGTGTTACTGAGGTTGCTGATGTGTGGTGTGCTAGTTTATGGTTGGTGATGTGGGAAAAGGTTTAGGTTTTAGGCATTGAAGGTGGGTTTGTGTGAAGAGTTTGATTTCAACCCTGGATGTTGGTTAATATTGCCGCGTTGAGGTTTGTTTGTGACTGTGTTTTGTGTTGTGGAGAAAAGTTGGAATTTTTTGGGCGTTAGAGTTAAAATTGGTTTGAGGATCTTTTGTTAAACCCATGTTTGAGGTTTGTGTAGCGAAGAAAATGTATGGTGTGCTTGGATAGCAACTTAATGAGACGTAATAAAAGATTCGAAGAGAAATTTGGGTTTCTTTTGCTTGGATAACAATTTAGGAGAAAAATGGAGAGAAAATTGAGAAGTGGAGAAATGTGGTTTATCATTTTGTAGAACTACTCTTATTGTTTTTGACAGACGGACAAAACCCTAATAAGAAACACTCTTCCCTTTCACTATCACACACATCTCAATTCCTCGCCATACCTATTCTGGTAGAAATCTATGTTATCCATGTGGTATTTTTTGTATATAAGGTGTTGTTAAGTGGTATATATATATATATATATTTATAGGTTTCATTCATGGTTTGGAGCAATCAGATTGAAAATGCATAGAATACTATTGAAATTAAATGTGTTTAATTTTAATTTTATCATAATATTCTTGTTAGTATAACAACATCAAAATGATAGTAGTTTTATTAAAATATAAACAAGGGTAATTCAATCTATTGAGCATCCCTTTATTTTCTTTTCTCTGTTCATTTTTAAAGAGCTTTTCAATTCTAAATGTTGTTTAAAGTTGCTGGCTTGCTGCCGTGAGGTTTGTGTTGTGGTATTTGATTTGTGGGCGTTTGAGGTGAGAGTTGGTCTAGACAGTTTCTGCGTTGAAATTTGCTTGTCTTAAGGTTTGATTCTTAGGCCCTTTTTTTGTAATTTTTAATCATTGTGTTGTGGAACAAAGTTATGTTTTAAGGAAGGCATCTGGCAGGCATTTGTGAATATTCATTATATAGATAATTTTTGAGATTTCTTGAGCTGAATGAAATGGTATAGCAAGAAAACATTTGCCTTTTATGCTTGTGGATTTAGAGTTTCAGACAATAATGGCAAGATTTGGGATCACTTTCCCATGAACATGGTAATTTCTATAAGATTATTTTAAAGCTTAGAGCCTGGACTTCAAAAAATAGCTTACCGCCTGGAAATAAATAGAAGCGTGCACTTTTAAGCTTGCTTTGGTATGTTGAAGAAGTGTTATGTTATGGTAGCACTAGAGTTCTTGTATCCAGATCGATATTTCTGATTTGGCTATTACACTGATCGACCGTGACAGTTGAAAAAGAAAGTGTCAAATTATGTTATTAAAACTTGTGTTTTCAAAATGTTTCGAAAGAAATTAGACAAGCATACCATGCCCGATGAGATGATCATAATCACATTGAAATAAATATTGAAATTTCTAATTCCTTGACACAACATACTTAAAAACTGAAAAAATAGAATAGCTTAGAAATTAGCATAGTTGAGAGAATAATGAGAAAATATATGAAATGAAAGCTATCTGACACATGTCAACTAGCAGTCAGGCCGACAGGTGTCAATTGCCTGTAGTGACTCTCAAATACAAAATTTTATGGTGCTAAGTGATAAACTTGATATCTTGTAGATATCTCTTCTCAGCCATGCAAGCCACTTCTAGATTTGAATGCTGAAAATGCACTTAAGCACTTAACATGTCTTGTGACAAACTTCTTTTGGTTATGTGTATCATGCCTTATTGTAAATGATGGTAGTGTATAAAACAAACTCTAATTAAATAGACTTTATAGGCTTAAACATTTCAAAGTTTACTTAAAGTTGGTTGAGTTATTGGTTAATATTTATTTGAGTTCAAGAGTGCAGGAACCTTTATTTACGTGGGTGTTGTTTGGGCACCTTCATATTTCTTCTCTGGAGTATACCTGAGTCTACTTAATAACTTTGTGCTAGAATGCCCACCTTATTTCCTTATCGATGATGTGATCACTTACCTCGACATGGCTTAGTGAACTATGGCATTGTCTTATAATATAGAATATGTTTTTTGGCTCATGATTGGTTAAGTATATGGTAGTCATATAATGGAATCGTCACATTGAAAAGTAGAACAATACCTTAGGAGTAATTTGTAGTAACCTGATATTGTAAATGTGCACCATTGCCATTGAACTTATGTAGAATATATTTTGATGTGCAGAATGAAGAGGACGCACTGAAATCCCTTGAACATAATGGCGCAAAAATGTAAGAGTTTGAACATGCATGGTTTAATTTTGTTGTTTCATTTGGTTCTCAAATAACATCTTCTGTTGGTATCAGGGGTCATAGGAATATCAAAGTTGAAAGATTTAGATCAGATTACCAAAAGAAGAGAAAGACCGACTCAACCGATGATCTGAAGAAAGCGGAAGACCCGAAGAAAGTGGAAAAGCCCAAAAAAGTCAAAGAACCAAAGACTAATAAAGTAGAAAATACAGAGGCAGTAGAAGAACCGGCAGTCATAGACGTTTGTTACACTGCATACATCGGTAATCTCCCCAAAAAAGTCACGGAGGACGATATCCGTGGTCTGTTTCGTTCGTCCAAGATCACCACTGTAAGATTAGCAGTGAACAAGAAGACTGGAAAATTCAGAGGGTTCGGGCATGTTGATTTCGAGGACGAGAAGTCATTAGAGAAAGCTATCAAGAAAAACCAGGCAGAATTCCAGGGGAAACCAATCAAAGTAGGGCGTGCATCCAGCAACAAGATCAATAGCACAAGCACTTAAGTTGGTTCGTTTGATAGGTCATGTATTTTCAGAATTTACCTGGTGACCAGTGCAGAACATCTGGTAGGTGACTGTTTTTCTTGAATTTATATTTTTATAATTATTTATGTTCAAGGCATGTTTTGACCAAATTCAACTATTGTAGTAGACGTGAGATATTATGCCCTTTCGGTGACCACCCTTGACATATAACATATCAAATCTGGTCAGAAGTGAAATTAAAATGGGTAGGGAAAGTGGAGTAGATAAAATGTTTAAGTGAATGTATGATCATTAAATCCATCTGGAAATCGCTAACCATTTTGTGTTATTAGAATCCATTTTGGGTAATTTTCACATTAGAGCTCTACTATTTGTTAATCATAGTTGTTCGTTGTAATTTTTAAGCTTCTAAGGGCTTTTAATTTTGCTTTTGGGCTTGATCCTTGAACCTTCGGAAGTTAGGTGTAAGAACTTGCCTAATATATTTTTTTGTACATCTGTAGCTGAACATGTGAAAGGCACCATTCGGCTCTAGCTCTATGTTCCAGGATAAAACCCAAAAATAATATATATATATATATATATATATATATATATAGTAGTTGTCCTATGAGGTATACCGTAAGATGCACTTCAAATCCTAACTCTCAAACACAACTCTCAAATCCCCCACTCTAAACTCACGAAATCCAACCCAAAATCTTCTCTTCCACTCCAAAACCTTCAAACCCTAGATCTTCCCTTTAAATGTAAGCCAACATCATTTAGGACGAGTTATTCCTCCGTTTTCGGCGATGGAGACTAAATCTTCTCTTGGATTGCATCCAACGATGAAGAGTAGAATTTCTTCTACATTGCATCGTCAAAGTAAGATTTAATCTGTCTGTTTAGTATTTTTGTGTGATTTAGATGTTTGTCTTTCGGAATAATGCTAGTTGATTTAGTTTTTTTTTGGTTGAGAAATTTAGGGTTGAAATTTAGTGTAGGGGGTTTTGTTTTAGGGACTATTTACTTTCTTTTTTTTTTAAATTTCGGGTTGAAATTTGGTTGTTTTGGGAAATGCAGAAGGAAAAAAACGAAGTTTGAGTATATCTAAGTGTTTTCTAAGTACTGTAATTTAAATACTTATTTGTGTATTTTAAGCTTCAAACAATGTGTTTTAATTATAATTTAATTTGATACTTGCAGCTTTATAGTTTAATTACCGTTGTATGTAATCCACATACAATGAGAACTCATTGCACGTAATCCACATCTTTCAATTTATTTGACATAATTTGAGCTCATTTTGTTGTACCTTTGATATTGTACATATTTTTTAATAAAATATAGGTTCAGTTAACGGTTAAATTTGATCTCCTAATGAAAGAATATCTCTTGCAGTGTCTATGTCATCATGTAGTTTATGATTGAGTCAGATCAATTCTCAGAAAACTCGAAGTCCAAGGAAAAAAATCATTTACAACGTCATCCAATGTGGCAATGTGTAGTGGATTAAAGCAAGGGAAACCGAAGTAAATGGAACAGAGAAAGTAAATGAAACTAAAGTCAAGGAAACAATAACGAAAGAGAAATAAAAATGAAAGCAAAAAAGAAAAACTTGTATTTCTATGTATTTCAGTCATTCTTGTGTTGATGTACATTGGATGGGATATTAATTTCCCATCTAATGTACTTTAAAATACATTAAAAAAATAACAAACTTACGTTAAAAAGAGAAATGCAAAAAGAAAGTACGTACTATGTGTTATTGGAGAACGACGAAGAGAAGGTGATGAATTGTGAGCATTAGTATGTGGTGAAGGACAAATTTCTTTTGAAACACCTAACATAAATTAGGAATTAAAAAAATAAAAATAAAAATTCTAAAAAAATCAACACAAGAATGACTGAAATACAAAAAAATACAGGTTTTTTTTGCTTTCATTTTATTTCTCTTTTTTGTTATTGTTTTCTTGACTTTAGTTTCATTTATTTTCTTTGTTCAATTTACTTCTGTTTCATTTACTTTAATCCCCTCCACATTGGTTGTCATTATAGATGATTTTTTCCTTGGACTTGGTGCTCTCTGAGATTCGATTTGACCCAATCCTAAACTAAATGATAACATAGGCACTGCAAGAGAAATAGCCTTTCATTAGATCAAATTTAACCGTTAGCTGAACCTATATCTTATTAAAAAATATGTACAATATCAAAGTTACAACAAAATGAGTTTAAATTATGTCAAATAAATTGAAAGATGTGGATTACATACAATGAGTTGTCATTGTATCTGGATTACATATAATGGTAATTAAACTATAAAGCTGCAGATATCAAATTAAACTATAATTAAAAAATATTGTTTGAAGCTTAAAATACACAAATAAGTATTTAAATTACAGTACTTAGATATACTCAAACTTCGTCTTTTCCTTCTGCATTTCCCAAAACAACCAAATTTCAACCCAAAATTTTAAAAAAAATAAAGTAAATAGAGCCCCTAAAACAAAAACCCTAATCCAAATTTCAACTATAAATTTCTCAACAAAAAAAACTAAATCAACTAGCATTATTCTGAAGGAGAAACATCTAAATCACACAAAAATACTAAACAAATAGACGGAATCTTACTTTGATGATGCAGTCTAGGAGAAGTTCTACTGTTTATCGTTGGATGCAATCTAGGAAAAGTCTAATCTTCATCGCCGGAAACGGAGGAATAGCTCGTCCTAAATGATGTTGTCGGCGTACATTCAAATGGAAGATCTAGGGTTTGAAGGTTTTGAAGTGGAAGAGAAGATTTTGGGTTGGGTTTCGTGGGTTTGGAGTGCATCTTACGGTCAAAGATAATGTATTTTAATCTCACGATCACAAAAAATTGTACATCATATTTACTTAAATGAGGTATATCTCCTAGGAAAACTACTCTCTCTATCTATAGTATATTGTTGAAAAAGATTTTAAGGTTTCGGAAGCGTCGATGTTGTTGGAAATGAGATTTGACGAAACAACAAACCAATAGATACACATGTATTCCAATCAGACCAATGACTAATTGTGTGGAGGTGGAAACCCCACTTCCATAACAACTTGTTGTCTAGTGAAATGTGATTATGCAATTCACTTTGATAATTAAAATTAATCTTACCATTTAATATTTAATAAAATAAGATACCATTGTAAAGTTACTACTTCATCGTGCACAATAGTTCGATCATAGAACGTTGCTTATGAGCATCCAAACATAGAACGTTGTGCACGATGAAGTGCTATTTAATAAAATGAGCACGATGAGCACGATGAAGTGCTATCTAAACATAGAACGTTGTGCTCAAAATTATTGTGCTCATGTTTAGATAGCACTAGAGCATCCAAAATGTTTTCTTTAAATGATTCAGAAGGAGACTCTCGTTCTTACAGGCATGGTCATATTTCTGAATTGAGGTGGCCTAACATTCCTATTTGGTACAGTTACATTGGAAAATATGGGCTCAAACATATTTCTTTGCATTGGGAAATTGCATGTATTACCAGTTGAACAATGTTGTTCGCTTGCTGCGGCCGAAGCGTCCAAATTGTAATTTGGAGTTTTGAAGAAAGCCCAGCGAATTGACAAGATTATAACGATCTTTGGTTGCTCATGATTCATGATCAGATGCAACTCCTACTGTTTTGGTTTCCTTATCAAATATATTAAAAGGAAAATGTTATTTGGGCTCCGAAACGGGTCTTGCTTAGAAAAGCTCCTTTACTAACCAAAATCCACAGTAAATTGCATTCTTGGTCTGCTCCACTCGCCACTTATTGGAGAACTTGCACTGACAATCCTACTCCACTAACCTCTCACACGCTAACATGCAATGGCAGAACTCAGAAGTCAATTTGTCTTAGGGGTTTTTGCGTGGGTGCACTCCCAAAACTTGTCTATTTGACTTTTTGCACACACGTAATTTTTTATTGTCCCAGAACACTAACCAAACAAAATATTTGCTGTGGTGTACATTCCGTAAACAATGTTTCTCCTCCTTAAAACGTCGTAACAATAACCGTAACCCAACAATCTAAATTTTTTTGCTTAGCCTAACTAATCCAATCGACTCTAACCAAGACCCCTTAACTGGGCCCAATTAAACCAACCCCACCCCCCGCCCCACCAAAAAAATTAATTTGCGTCAAGCCCTAAGTCCCCAAATCGTTTACCCCCGTTCCCTAAATCCCCAAATCAATTTCTCCCCAAATCAGAGCGCTCTTGTCCCCTCCCTTCGTCATCCCTACTGGGCGAGCCGCTCTCGGGCAGCAGGCCAACCTCATCGACATCGTTTCACAATGGCGGGCTTCACGAGTGGATATTTGGCTAGGCCGGGCATTGGTGACATCCCGGTTTGCAATTGCCAATTGCCGGCGAAGATCCACACGTCGAACCTTGATATGTATGGATTTTTTTATTTCTTGTTCTTCTATGTTTTAGACGCAAGATGTGAAGAAGCAACTTGTTATCAGGTTTTCTTGTGATGTTTATCTTGTAATTTTGTCTAGTTATTGGTTGGTGTTTATCGGACGTGATATTGGTTGGTTGGTGTTTATCGGACGTGAAATCCACCCAACTTTTCACCCTATGGATTAATTAAATTGCAGGATTCTATACTTAAGAGTATATTAAACTCGAAAAAAAAATTCTCTTCGTTTTGTTAGGTGAGGTTTCAGTTCTAGATTCTATACTTAAGAGTATATTAAACTCGAAAAATTTAATCTCTTCATTTTGTTAGGTGAGGTTTCAGTTTACGATTCAGATGATCAGATCCATATGTTTGCATCTCTATTAACCTACACAACAAACCTAAATCATATTGTGTATTTAGTTTGGTTTGTTACATCACCAATGATACTACAAATTTTACCTGAGAAAAATACAAACAGGCAACAGTAATACGTACAAACAATGAGAAAAATACAAAATTTCATTGGCATTATGCGATCACAACATGCACCCATCATCAACATCAACATGTATTTAATACCCAAATTGAATCCAGCAAACGAAATTATTATTCTAAGTAGGGAACTAAAAGGCAAGCTTCATTCACCATCCAAATGTTAACAGTAGCATATTTAAAAAAAATCAGCAATTTGACATGGATAAGTCATCCAAACTGAATCCATACACCCACAAAAACCTACAACTACGTAGACAGATTCTTCAAACTCCATGACCAATGGTAACTTGTCCTAATAAGTTCATCATCGGCCCTGGCATTGCGAAGTTAATGTGTGAGCTTGTCGGCCTCGGGCAAGCTGTAGTGGACTCCACAGCAGTTGGTATGGATGATGATGGTCTGGTGAATCTTCTGTCACCTCCTCGCCTAGTAGTTATTTGAGAGCTACCGTTAGTAAAAAATACACATAATATTAGCATATTGAAGATAACATAAATTAAATTAAATTTATAACATGACTAACCATGACGGAAGATAGCATAAATTAAAAAATAAATTTATAACATAACTAATTAATTGGGACTTTGGGAATTTGAAGATTAATTGGGACTTTGGGAATTAATTGGGAGAAGCTTATCCAAGCTTATACTGTCCTAATTAAACCCGAACCAAGATGATCCAATACATAATTCTTCCTCAACCCAACCAAACGTGCAAACTCAAAATTCCTTCACAATTCCTGCACAATTAATCCCAACTGAATTCCTTCACAATTAATCATTCACAAAAAACTACAATTCCTTCACCAAGAAACGTGATAAAAAAACTAGAATTCCTTCACAATTAATCCCAACTGAAATTGAACAATCCAAATTCAGTCTATATAACGCACTCTCATCCTCTCCAAAAGCAAAACCAAGACACACAGTAACAACAATGACATCATCAACTCTTTCTTCCACCTCCACCGTAACCTCATCTTCCCTCAAACCAATCCCCTCTTCCTCCACCATAACCCAATGTACCACCTATGGAACCCATTGTAAACCCTATTCAACCCAACCATTGTGTCGCAACACATGGAAACTCAAGAAATTTGGAAAAATACAAACTTACCTCAGTCGACGACCTGCAAACCCACTACGGGTATTTATTGTGGTGCAAAGGCAGACAACGACAACGACGTTGATGACACGGAGGGACAACGACATTGGGACTGTCCGAGAGCGGCTCGCCCAGTAGGGATGACGAAGGGAGGGGCGGGAGTGCTCTAATTTGGGGAGAAATTGATTGGGGGATTGAGGGTAAACGATTTGGGGACGTAGGGCTTCGGGCTAATCGATTTGTGTGTGTGTGTGTGGGGGGTGGGGGGGGGGGGGTGGGGGGGGTTGTTTTTTTTTAATTGGGCTTGGTTAAAAGACTTTCGTTAGAGTCATTTGGATTAGTTAGGCTAAGCAAATGGTTTGGATCGTTGGGTAACGATTACGGTTACGGCATTTTACGGAAGGGAAACAATGTTTACGGGATGTGCACAACAAATATGTTGTTTGGTGAGTGTTCTAGGACAATAAAAAATTACGCGTGTGGAAATGCCAAATAAATAGATTTTGGAAGTGCACCCAAGAAAAAACCCCATCTTTGTGTTTTGTACCAAGGAGGGTTATATCCAGATTGCATCTCTTATTTTAGTCCCTAAAATTCACGATCTCTTTGCTGCAACAGTGCACCAAAATCACATGCAGACATATCCGTTGAGGTTCAGGGTTTGGGATTTGGTGTTAAGCTTTTATTGAACTTAAAATTAGATATTGTTGGACTCAAAATTTTAATGTCCAGGAAACTTTGATTCTGAAATTGTAAGTTCACATCAGTTCAAATTTCAGTGTCATCTAAATACAATTGGAATGTGTTACAGTGTTTCCTTTTTTGTAAAATTAAAGATTTCCTAAGAAATCATGGAAGAAGATGTGCTAACACATTTGAAAAAAAGTGATTTTGCAACATTCTTTTTGTCAATTTATTTTAGTTAATTCATCTATATATAGCCATGTTTAGACTACTATTGTACTTTAGCCTTCTTTCTAACTAAATGTCAAACATATGTCCATTTCAAATTTCTAATTTTATCATATTAATAAAACAAAACATGTTTACGCCATGGGAGTAAGATCGAGGAAAATATATTGCAGTGTTGCTGAAAGTGAAGAATAAGCTACTAGACAATTTTATTTAAAGAGAGAAAAAGGAGTGGACATACGGCCCAACGTAATTCCTGAAAGTCCCTTAGGCCACAATGAGTGGTGATATTTTCGTTGAAGTCGTTCCACATTTCGCTTTTGCCTTACAAATATGTGTGATGGTGTGAAATCATTTATTTATTTTCTTTTATATTATACTTTTACTGCTATCTCATCTCCAACTTTTCAGACAAATACCGTGGGTTTTAAATCCGATACGAGAGCTGTAGAGGAAGAAGAAAAATATGTATTTTTGATTGTTTTTTTGTTGTTGTGTTTACATACGTGAATACCAGAATATATATGTGTTTACATAGCCGTTAGCATGAAGATGTTGTATGTGATTTCTTTCCTTTGAGGAGATGTTGCCAAAGAGAAGATTGAGCGAGGATGCTTCCCAACGGTCATGTCTGAATAAGGTAAGATTCTCAACACTCCCCCTCAAGTGGGGGTCTGGAATAAGTTGATGGATCCCAACTTGTGAAGAATGTTTGAAAATGTCTTGTGGTCAAGAGCCTTTGTGAAGATATCTGCGAGTTGATCTTTGGTAGAAATGTATGGAACTTCTATTTGCTTTGACTGAATTTTTTCTCTGATGAAATGACAGTCAACTTCTATGTGTTTAATCCTTTCATGAAAGACATGATTTGAGGAGATATGTCGTGCTGCATTGTTATCACAAAACATATTCATTGGTTCCTTGGTGTTGATGTTCATATCTTTGAGCAACTGGTTGAGTTAGATTAATTCGCTAGTGGTGGAAGCCATAGCACGGTATTCTTCTTCTGCACTGGATCGGGCAACGACGTTTTGCCTTTTGCTCCTCCAAGTAACTAGGTTGCCTCCTACAAAGGTGCAAAAACCACTGGTGGATCTCCGATCATGGCTCCTTGCCCAATCTGCATAAGAGTAGCCAATTATTGAATTAGAATTGTTTTTCATCCAAAGTTCTTGCCCCGGAGTATTCTTAGATAGCATAAGATCCTATTTATGATGTCTAAGTGGTGAGTGTGAGGAGAATGCATGAATTGACTAACTATACTTACAACATAGGTAATGTCAGGACGAGTGACAATGAGATATATTAGTTTACCAATGAGTCTTTGAAATTGACCGATGTCACTTAGGGATGTACCGTCGGTGTGTCCTATTTTTTGTTGGTTTCAATTGGTGTGTTTACAGGTTTAACACCTATTTTACCTGTTTCTTTGAGAAGGTCTAGAATGTATTTCCTTTGAGAGAGAAAAATACCCTTTTTTGAGTAGGCAATTTCAATTCCAAGGAAATATTTCATGTATCTTAAATCTTTTATGAGATTTCAAGTAACTTTTTATTTTATTTATTTCTTGATCGCTCTCTCCAGTTATTATAATGTCATCTACATATATAAGTACTATGGTTGTGATATTATGACTATGTTTAGTGAACATGGATGCATCAACAGAGCTTTTCGAAAAACCGTAAAGAAGGAGAGAGTGACTAAGTTTGGCATACTATGCTCGTGGTGATTGCTTTAGTCCACATATGGATTTATGAAGCTTGCATATCGGGTGGGGAGTTGTGGTGTAACTTGGAGGAGGAGTCATGTAGACTTCTTCTTCAAGATTTCCCTGCAGAAAGAGATTTTTTACATCCATTTGGAAGAGATTCCACCCTTTGTTTATAGCTATGGATAGGAGAACACGAACAATGTTCATTTTGGCTACGGGTGCAAAGGTTTCTATGTAGTCAATTCCGTAGGTTTGTGTATACCATTTCGGTACGAGGCGGGCTTTATATCTCTCAATTTTTCCATTACTATGATATTTGATTTTATAGACCCATTTACATCCAACGGGTTTATTGAGAATTGAACTTAATCCTACGTGGCATCCTAGTCACTAGCCACATCATCTATGGAGGGTGAGTCATCTAGGAGTTGATGACTCAACAAGTTGGAAGGCGAAAGGTTGAAGGAAAGGAAGAGACAAAGAGTCTCTTCATTTATCTATGATTTTCGTCCTTATTTTATGGTGCAATTTAAGTAGAGGTTGTAATGATCTTGAATGGTCATCTTTATGTAGTGTATGCTATGTTTATGTTTTAGGGTAAGTTGAAAAGTCATTGTAAGTGCCTATATAAGCACAAGAGTTCTCCATTTGTAACAAGTTATAGAATGAGTGAAAAAGAGAAAAAGAAAGAAGAATGTAAGTGAGAAAGAAGAAAGAAAAGATGAGTGTTTGTTGCAAATCCCGTTTTGCTTTTGAGTGTTAAGTAGATATTTTTCTTCTTTCATTCGTGCCCACCAATTGCGTAAATCAAAGTATGGTTCTAGTGATGGCAATAGAAGGCCCTCAGCATGCAGAATAAGGTGAGCCAAAACCGCACACCAGGCGTGGCCTCTGAACCACTGATTAGTGGTTTGGGACAGCTAGTTGGCGGTCCAAGTGCGCCTGGTGGAGGGTGGCTTTCTGGGGTGGCTTGGTCTGGTGCTCCCCGTCTTTCTCCCGCATCTAACATCTGGTATCAGAGCCTCGTTTGATAGGGAGCTCAGGAATGACCTCGTTTGGTCATGTATCGTTACCTCGCCTCTCGAATGGCAACTACGACAATTGGAGTATCCAAATGCGTGCCCTGCTCGGTGCGCATGATGCGTGGGATCTTGTGGAGAGTGGATTCGAGGAGGAGGCCATGACGGGGGTTGCAACTGTCGCACAAATCAAAGCACAAAAGGAGAGAAGAGCCAAAGACAAGAGTGCTCTCTTCCTTCTCTTCCAAGCGGTGGATGAAAGTAGCTTTGAGAAGATCGCTAAAGCCAAGACATCGAAGGAGGCGTGGGATACCCTTGAGAAGAGCTACAATGGTGCTGATCGAGTGAGGCAAGTGTGTCTCCAAATGCTTCGAGGCGAGTTCGAGGCGTTGAAAATGAAGGAATCGGAAGGTGTTGCCGATTTCATGACGAGGGTTTACGTGGTGGCAAACAAATTGAAAAGAAATACGGAGGCGTTGACTGAAGGAAGAGTGGTGAAGAAGGTGTTGTGTTCTCTCACCGAAGAATTCGAAAATGTTGTGTGTGCTATCGAGGAATCAAAGGACCTCGAGAAGATGACCGTCAACGACCTAGCAAGCACGTTAGAGGCACATGAACAAAGGAAGAAGAACAAGAAGAGGCAAGATGTTTTGGAGGAGGCGTTGCAAGCGAAGATGTCGCTCAAAGAGGAGAAGCCTCGCAACGTCGATCGAGGAAGATGTGGTTGTTCAAACAAGAAGGATGGCGAGTGCTTCAAGTGTGGGAAGCGTTGCCATTTTGTGAAAGAATGTTGGTCGCAAAAGAAGGTGGAGGAGAGCTCCAACCGTGGCCGTGGTGATCGTGGATCAAAGGAGGTTGAGTGCTGTTTGTTCGTTTTAAATTTAGACTGCAAGTGCACAGCCGTCGGTGAAGACGGGGCAAGTACGGCTCATCCGCAGGGAGGTGAGCAGCCTCTGGTATGACCAAAATCAGATGGTGAAAAATGGGAGAAGAGTTGTAGATTACGCTAAAGCTAAGCTACACTAAACTAATAAGTACGAAATGCGTAAGAAAGCACGAAAGATTGGAAATCAGAAAGAGAAACCCCTAAGAGGTGGAGTGTGTGCACATATGAATTGAAATAAGTGATGAAAGATGAATGTAAGCATGTATGTGTGTGTTGTGTGTGTGTCTTCATGCATAGGAAGTGTCTAAAGATGTGGCAAAACCTATCAATCCATTCACACAACGTATCGGCAATTACTACTTGATTAACATAAGATTAGGCTCAGCATGAGAAGTGTCTAAAGGTATGGCAAGACTCATCAAAAACCATAAACTCATGTGAAGAACAAAGGTAAGCATGGGAGGTGTCTAAATGTTATGGCAAAACCCATCAAAACATAGTTTCTTCAATCAATCAAGCAAGCAAACACAAATACAAACACATAACTAACATGTAGCATATTCAACAGGAAATTTCAGTCAATAAACATGAGAAAACTAAGCATGGAAAGTGTCTAAATCTTATGGTAAAACCCATCAAAATTCCCCAACATGTAGATGATTAAAATACCCCCAATGAACATACAAAACATGCAAGTCTACACAATCAAAAATTCATCAAACTTCCAAACTTCACAATATATATGAACATCATCTCCACCCCCCCAAAGTGGTGGATCTACTCACTACACATTATTCTAGCAATTAAACTAAAGAAGAAATGAAACATTCTAACTAATTTAGCCTGAGATCAATGAAATAAGACTAAGTTAAGCATGCATAAAAAAGAAACAACATGACAACAAAACAATGAAAAATTATTTTATTAAATGACTCACATTACTAGTAACATTCTTCTCCACCTTGAGTTTTTGCTCCTAGGCTTACTCCAAGTTGAGAGAATGCATCCAAGCAATGAGTGAATACAAAGGAGAAGGAAGAGTTCTATTTATAGTGCTAGAAAAAGGTAATCGGAGACAATTCCCCGATATTGGACTAAACACATACTATAAATGGACATAAAACAACGTAATACACAACTCGACTCAACCATGGAACATTTGGACCACCAATTGGCAGTCTGGGACAACCAATTGGCGGTCCAGATTGCTTGGATTGAGTCTACATTTCGGTGGTTCGTTTTTAGCTTGATTTCTTGATGTTTAATGAACCCGATTTGGTTGTTGATATTTGGGCCCCAATCTAATTGCCAAAATATTCCTCATAATGGTGTGGAGCTTCTTGATTTGCTCATTAGTCCTTTTGGCTTTAAATCCGGTTCCTTCTCTCTTGCACCTAAGTCCATAAGTCTTGCAACTTAGTTTTTTTCTTGTTTTTATGTCCTTTTTTAGTCTCTTCTTCTCAAACCTGTTATTCCTGAAACTTAAACATAAAACTCATTACGTAACATTGTTTAGGTTCAAGATAATGGATATAAGACACAATGAATGCATGAAATGATGTCAATAAAGTGCTTCAATTGTGGGAAGCGTGGACACTTTGCTAGTGAGTGTTGGTCGAAGAAGAAGGTGGAAGAGAGTTCCAACCTTATTGTCGTGGAGGAAGATGCCCACGGTGATGGAATGACCTTGTTTGTTAACCACGAGGAGGTGACAAATCATGTCATGCATGCTCAATTTTATGATGAGCATAAGGAGGAATATGAAGAAAACAATGAAAATGAGGAGAAAAAGGTGGAGGTGGCAGATTCCACCGAGCACGAAGTTGTATCATCTGATGATGAAGAGACGAGACCGAGGAAGACAAGGAGTCTTCGTGATCTATACGAGGGAACAAGTGAGCTACACTTGGTTTGCCATTTCGCTCAAGGCGAGAGTATCCCGTTCGAAGAAGCGGTGGTGGCAAATGCAAAAAGGTGAGCCACGATGATTGAGGAGATGCAGTCGATAGAAAAGAATGAGACTTGGGAGCTAGCTTCACTTCCAAAATGTCACAAAACCACTAGTGTCAGGCGGGTGTACAGGAAGAAGACAACACCCCAAGGAGAGGTCGAGCGATGCAAGGCACACTTGGTAGCAAAAGGCTACAAGCAAAGGACCGGCATAGATTATGCAGTGTTCGCGTCCGTGGCATGCATGGAGACAATCCCTCTTTGTGTGGATTATGAACAAGTGAGGTTCACATGGTGTGTCTTTTAGCTCAAGAAAAAGCATTGCCAATAAGGTTGCATGAAAGGATGCGCAACCTACTTGGAATGGAGGATGGAAGAGGATTAAGTTCAAGGAGGAGTATTGACAATTGAACTTAATCCTAGGTGGCATCCTAGTCACTAGCCACATCATCTATGGAGGGTGAGTCATCTAGGAGTTGATGACTCAACAAGTTGGAAGGCGAAAGGTTGAAGGAAAGGAAGAGACAAAGAGTCTCTTCATTAATCTATGATTATCGTCCTTATTTTATGGTGCAATTTAAGTAGAGGTTGTAATGATCTTGAATGGTCATCTTTATGTAGTGTATGTTATGTTTATGTTTTAGGCTAAGTTGAAGAGTCATTGTAAGTGCCTATATAAGCACAAGAGTTCTCCATTTGTAACAAGTTATAGAATGAGTGAAAAAGAGAAAAAGAAAGAAGAATGTAAGTGAGAAAGAAGAAAGAAAAGATGAGTGTTTGTTGAAAATCCCGTTTTGCTTTTGAGTGTTAAGTAGATATTTTTCTTCTTTCATTCATGCCCACCAATTGCGTAAATCAAAGTATGGTTCTAGTGATGGCAATAGAAGGCCCTTAGCATGCAGAACAAGGTGAGCCAAAACCGCGCACCAGGCGCGGCCTCTGAACCACTGATTAGTGGTTTGGGACAGCTAGTTGGCGGTCCAAGTGCGCCTGGTGGAGGGTGACTTGGTCTGGTGCTCCCCGTCTTTCTCCCGCATCTAACAGGGTTTTATCCCTGCTTGTAATGGGACTAGGGACCAGGTTTTGTTGGCTTCTAAGACTCCTAGTTCTTCTTTCATGGCTTTAACCCAATTTAGGTTTCCTAATGCTTCATGATATGATGTGGGTTCCTTATTATTGTCTATTTGGGTTAGGAAAGTTTGAAAGTTATGAGATAGATGGTTGTAGGAAGAGTAGTCCTGAATGGGGTAGGTAACTTGTGACACAATATAATCATTAAGTCTGGTAGGAGTGCGAGATGGACGTGTGGATCTCCTTGGTGGAGGTTCATCTTCATTTCCCCCTTCGTTCCCAGCGGTGGATATGGTGGAATATTTTCGACTTGCGGTGTGAGAGTAGGATCTTCCAGGCCATCTTCTTCTTACGGAGTGCATGGAGAATGTGGAGGTATGTTGAACAAGTCCATTGTGGGAAGCGGAATGGCAATGGAAGGATCGTAGTCTTTGTCGGGAGTGAATAACAACTCATTCTCAAAAAAAGTTACATTTCTTGAAACATACATTTTATAATTTTTGGGGTCATAACACTTGTACCCTTTTTTTCTAAAGGAATATCCCAAAAAATACATTTGATAAAATTGTAATCTAGTTTATCCTCCCGTTTCCTGTGAACAAAACAAATACATCCAAAAATTTTAAGACGATCAATCTTTATTTTTTTATTGTGCAAGATTTCCAATGGTTGTTTATTATTAGTTGTAGGACTAGGGAGACAATTTATAATATACGTTGCAGTGAGAATAGCATCAAACCAAAAGCGTTTGGGAACATTATTTTGAAAAAGTAGGGAACGAGTAACATTTAAAAGATGTCGATTTTTTCGTTCAGAAATCCCATTTTGTTGAGGTGTATCAATGCATGTGGTTTGATGAAAAATTCCTTTTTGTTTTAATAGGTTTTGAAACACATTACTCATATATTCTCAGCCAAAATGAATTTTGGCATTATACATGTTCTTAACAAATGCAAGAACTTCACAAAAAACTGTGTAAGCATCTGATTTTGTTTTTAATAAATAAATCCACGTAGTTCGAGAGAAATCATCGATAAAGCTGATGAAATACCGAAAACCATTATGAGAGTCTAGAGGAGCAGGTCCCCAAATATCAGAATGAACTAATTCAAAGGGATTTTGAGTTTGAGTAGTAGAAGTAGAAAAAGGTAAACGAGTTTCTTTTGATAACTGACAAATATCGTTTAAAAGTTCAGATTTAAGCAAAGGAAATAAACACTTTAATACTTTAGAGGATGGATGACCTCATCTTTTTGTGCCAAAGTTCATGATTATTGGAGGACCCAACATGCAAGGCTTTATTAAACGATTCAAGAACATACAACCCATTTGAGAGAGTGTCTCTAGCAATCATCCTCCCTGTGGTACGATCCTGAAAAATGACGTCACGAGGGGTAAATATAACATTACAATTAAGTATTCTAGTGATCCTGGAAACTGATGGTAGGTTTGTGTCAAAATTAGGAACACACAAGATTATATCATAAAATTTGTTAATTAACTTTGCATCTCCTGTGCCTTCAATCTCTTCTTGATTACCATTGCTACAGTAACAAATTAATTTAGTAATGTTAGATTTTTTATTTATTTTTTAACATAGTAAGATCTCCAGTCATATGATCAGTAGCCCCGAAATCGATAATCCAGTGTTTCATATTAGCCTTAAGTGTTGAAAGGGCATGAAAGTGACAGTCAAGTTTTTGTTCCATACCTGATAGATTACCTGTTCTGGGGGTGGTCCTTTGCAAATACTCATTGAGGTGGCCCACCAAGGCACTTATATGGTTCGGATATGGAGCTCCACCACCTGATTTGGTCAACCTGTTTAGCAGGCTTGGTCCATTTAAGCCCTGTCTATGTCCATGCGAGATCGGGTAGGAAGAGAACCCGACTTGATGATCCGGAGTATAAAGTCCTTTGTTGTTTCCAAATCCGTCATTCGTGTCAGTGGCCTCCACCGCCTCTAGGCTGACTGGTGCTGCCACCGGCGATCTCTTCCACCATATTAGCTCTGGCGTTTCTTTCTCCGTTCTTGGGTGGCCTGAGATGAGGAAAAAGAAACCAACAAGAATTTTTATTATGTCCTCGTTTCTTACAGTTCTCGCAATGCTCATTTGTTTTGTTGCCGAATTGCCTTTTCGTGTTGTTGTTGCCCTGAGTCTGGTTGCGACCGACGATGAAGGCCTGATTTTCGGAGTTTGGACTGGTATTGTTGTTTTTCATAGTTTTTCTTCTTGTTTCCTTGCACTGAATGAGGCTTATGATGGTCGCGAGGCTCGGTAGCTCCGGTGCCATGAGTATCTGAGACTGTATGGCTTCCTAACTAGGATCCAATCCTACGAGGAACTGGTAGATTTGGTTATGTTCTTGTCTGATTTGAATAGTTTTTGCGTCTATGGTTGGAGGTTCATAGATCTTCAACTCATACCATCGCCTTCTGAGAGTACCAAGATACTCACTGATGGAAGTTGAGTTTTGACGTGTTTGAGAGATCTCTTGTTTGATTTTGAAGACATGCGCAAAGTTTTCCGTCTTCCCAAAGTGGTCTTGAACGGAGTGCCATAATTCTTTTGCGCTTTCTTTGTATAGGAAGATTTCATCGATGTTGGGTTGCATGGACGCAAGGAGCTAGGAGATGACCTGGTGGTCCATCGTTTGCCATTCTTCTTGCTTTGTTTCCGTCCCTGCTCCTTCAGGTTTTGCGGCCTTCCCCGTGATGTGGCCAACCCTCCCTCGGCCACTGAGGGAAAGGGTCACTCCCCTTGCCCAGGAAAGGTAGTTGCTCCCATTCAGAGGAGTCGAGACGAGGTGCTAGGATGTGGCTGCCTCTGGGTTGTTGATTCCAGTGCCATCCGACATGATTTTGGTTTTTTTGTTTGGGTGTGGATGTTGGTTGTAGTCAGCCTTCAACTCCATTGTATGAGGTGACACCGATGATGACCTCCGGGAGGTTCTGAGGTTGAGAGTTTGTGGATCAACGCTCTAATACCATATTAAATCCGATACGAGAGTTGTAAAGGAAGAAGAAAAATATGTATTTTTGATTGCTTTTTTGTTGTTGTGTTTACGTATGTGAAACTATAATATATATATATATATATATATATATATATATATATATATATGTGTGTGTGTGTGTGTGTGTGTTTTTACATAGGCGTTAGCATGAAGACGTTGTATGTGATTTCTTTCATTTGAGGAGATGTTGCCATAGAGGAGATTGAGGGAGGATGCTTCCCAACGGTCATGTCTGAATAAGGTAAGATTCTCAACACTAGGCATTGTTATTTTCTTCACGTAACACAATATATGTCTCTTACTTTTCTCTTGTTATAAACAAAAAAAAAGACAACGCTATTTTTATGTTTCCCGAGACAATGTTACTAAGATGTCACCCAGGCATTTTCACTCTTCTTCAGAGAAAAGTTGGTATTTATCATTTATGCCATCCCATCAATGAGATGATGTGAATTTCATCTAATGTTATTTTGCTCAATGCTGATGACCTAAATTGGTTCGACTCGAGTGTTCAAAGAATGACGTCACATAGGAAGTAAAAAATTTCCTTTTGCAGAAAATATTTTTTATAACAAGACTTAATTTGTTAAAAATAATTGGCTGAAAATGAATATCTGCTTCCGCGATGTCTTGGTAATATATCAGGAGTAGGATTTATTGTTGGCTTGTGCTCGGTTTGGAGTTGGAAAGTGAATCTGAGAGTCAAACATGTGAAAAGGAATCTTAAGATCTTCCCGTGAAGAATGAAGATGTCGGTCATCATACCTAGGTTGTCTGGGAGGACCTAAATTTGGCGCAGGTGGGGGCATTTTTCCCCACCTAAATTTGTCTCCTACATTAAAAAAAATTAAACCCACTCCAAACTCAGAGCAACCAACACCCCTCCATCTCTCTCTTACTCTCTCCCTCCGAAAGAACAAGGATTTATGAACGAGTTGGAGTTTTCTTCTTGTTTTGCTGAATTTATTGTTACTAAGTCGTGAAAATTGAGAATTGGTGTTGATAGTGATTTTCTATCAAATGGAGTTGATATTGTGTTTTGTGGTGATTTTTCATTCAAATAAGTTTAAAATTGGTGTGAGTTATATGAATGGATATTGAAATTTTGAGTTTGGAATTTGAATATTTGAGTGTTTCGTGGTTTTGAGATTGGAATTTGGAAATGCGTGATTTTTATGAGTTTGTATTGGTCTTGGATGCAGATTGTTTAAGTGTGAGATTTGTGAGAATCTTGATTTATGAACAAGTTGGTGTTTTTTTCTTGTTTAGATGAATTTGTTGTTACTCAGTCATGAAAATTGAGAAAATTAGTGTTGATGTTGTTGGTAGTGGTGGTTTTTTATTGAAATGAAGCTGATGTTATTGGTGGTGGTGATTTTCTATTCAAATAAGTTCAAAAATTGAAGCAAGTTATATTGGTATTTGAGACTGAAATTTGAGTTATGCGAATGTTTTGTGGTTTTGATATTGGAATTTGAGTTATACGAATACAATTATTTTGAGATGATTAATGTGTGATTCATTTTGTCCCAATGTATTACGTAATTTTTAATTAGGATGGAAAGATTCATTGAAACTTTTTTCTCAAGTTCAGGCGGGACTAAATTAACATCCTAGATCTGAAAATGGGAAGGATTTTTGAATTTTTTATTTTTTGTTTATTTATTTTAAGTAGTATTCTTAAGATTGTGGGCGTTCAAAAAAATCCTAGCCAGGACGAACCGATCCTTCTGCACTCTGCCCCATCCACCAAACATACAAAAGTTTCCGTAGGGAAAAAGAAAAGAAAAGGAGTTTAGTGATTGAGGAATTTGATGTGATTTCGGTCACCGTGAATTTAATAAGAATATAAGGACATCTGGAAAAAGAGTGAGCTACATTAGCAACAAGGTTTAGGTTTTAGACCTTTATTTACGGTTTTGTGGGTGATCTTCGTTGTGATCGATTACAAAATGCGTTTGAGCTAGGTAAGATGTTGGAGTGATCATGAAAGGTTCAAAATTTATATTTTAAGATTTGTTGGCGATCTCAATTGTTGTAATATGTTGGAGTGATCATAATGATTGTAAATGGGGGTGATGATAGGGATTTGGATATGATAGTTGGAATTTATATGGATGATTGACAAAAAAATTCCACTAATGCCCCATTTTGGGTAACGAAATGTATGAAAACTTTGATTTCAAAAATACATTTTGAAATTTTCATACAACCATGGTTTCATAAGAAATGAGTAAGGAGAGAGGCACAACAAGTTTGGGGAAAAATAGGAGGAACCACCTCTTTTTTTGAAAAATACTTTATTTGCAAAAAACACATATTTATTACCGAAAAATAATTATAAGGCCATTAACTGAGGGTCAATTTATTTGAGGGTCATTGACTTTTTCTGGCCTTAAAAAGAATACAAAATGTCACTTTTACCCTTGCTTATTTTTCTTAATTACAAATCATACTTTTCTTCTTCCCAACATCCATATTCTCCCAACTCTCACACCCAACATATTTCTCCCCTAAATCAAACACCTTAGTCCAACCAACCTACTTAATACACCAGAGTATTAAGATCGATTTCCATTATGTAAGCTTTAGTTTGGTATCTTTTTCGTTTTTAACACAAATGGACCAAACGATCTTGCTTGTTTTCAACAGAATGACCTCGGTCGGTGTCGACCAAACGACCTGGGTCATTTTCACCGAACGAGCTGGTTCGTTTACACACAACGAGCTGAGTCGTTTTCCTAAACAAGCTGGGTCGTTTTCACCAAACGAGCTGGTCGTTTTCCCAAACGACTTGGACCGTTTTCACCAAATAAGCTGGGTCGTTTTCCCAAACGAGCTGGGTTGTTTTATTCATAACATCCACATTCAAAAATAGAATTTGATGATTCCAGATCCATTCGAAAGAAAATTGAAAGGAGCACATATTTGTTTCTTATGATTTGCCAAATTCTGATTATACAAGTATGAAAAATGTGTCTCAAGATAGATTGTATTTGGAAACTGGACAATCAACAAATCTTGAATAATTTGTACATAACTCTCTCCTCCAATATACGAATAAGCTATTACAGACTCGTTTCAAATAAAATTTCGAGAAACAAAACTTTGATATTTTACATATTTTCATATTTGGAACCGATTGAGTCCATAAAGGACGTTGAAGACGTACCAATCCAACTCGGGATGTACTCGTCCCGTTCGTGACACATCACTTGTTTTACTCATAACATCCACATCCAAATATAGAATTTGATGATTCTAGATTCTTTGGAAAGATAATTGAAAGGAGAACATACTATGTCTTATGACTTGCCAAATTCCAATTATACGAGGGTGAAAAATGTATGTGAAGACGGACCCGTATTTGGAAACTCGACAATCGACAAATATTCACTAATTCGTGAATAACACTCTCCTCCGATATCCAAATAAGGCGATTCAAGATCTGTTACAAAGCAAATTTTGATATGAAAAACTTTCATTTTGACATATTTCCAAATACGGAACCTAATGGGCTCATAAATGGCGTCAAAGATGCAGCAGTCCAACTCAGGACGCACTCGTCCCACGCGGGACGCACCTGTCATGTTCGGAACGCACTCGTTCCACGCGTAACACATCACTTGTTTTACTCATAACATCCACATCCAAATATAGAATTTGATGATTCTAGATTTGTTGGAAAGATAATTTAAAGTAGAACGTATTAGTATGTTATGACTTGCCAACTTTCGATGATACAAAGATGAAAATGTGTCTCAAGACAGGTCGTATTTGGAAACTGGAAAATCGACAGATCATCAAAAATTCATACAATAACGCTCTCCTCCGATATCCAAATAAGTCAATTCAAGATATTTTACAAAGAATATCTTGAGACGCAAAACATTCCTATATAACATATTTCCCAATTCGGAACCTCATGGGTTCATAAATAGTGTGGAAGACGCACCAGTCCTGTTCGGGACGCACTCGTTCCGCACGTGACACATCCCTTGTTTTACTCATAACATCGACATCCAAATATAGAATTTGATGATTCTTGATCTATTGGAAAGATAATTGAAAGGAGAACATATTACTGTGTCTTATGACTTGCCAAATTCTAATGATACGAGCGTGAAAAATGTGTCTCAAGACAAGTCGTATTTGGAAACTGGAAGCTCGATGGACTTGATAGATGTTCGATAGGAACGTGAATGGTGTGCTCGATATACTCAATTACTATTTCATGTGAGCTTCATAAGTCTCAACAAAAGTTTGTTGAGTCTGTTTTAACTTAACGAGTTGGGTCATTTGGTCGAAGCGAGCTGGGTCGTTGAAAAAACACGACTATTTACAACACGAATTTTGAGGAAACGAGCTGGGTCGTTTTTCCACAAAACAAAGCTGGGACGCAGCAGTCCTGCGCAGAACACACCAATGAGCTGTGATGTTTTCACCAAACGAGCTATGTCGTTTTCACCAAACGAGGCCGGTTGTTTTCACAAAATAAGCTGGGTCGTTCTAGCAAACGAGCTGAGTCGTTTTCCCACAAAACAAGGAAACTATCAAACTCATATCAAGCCCATCGAGTTTTGTTGGAATGAGTGACCATAATGTGTGTCCAAAGTGTGACCATCGAGCATCTATCGAACTCATAGCGAACCCATCAAGCACTTGTCCAACTCGGGACACACCAGTCTGTGGGATTCTAATGGCCCCTAATTATCTAATCAAATTGCATTTTATCCCTACTTAAGATAACAAGATGTGCAGCGGAAACAAATTTAAACAAGTATGGAAGAAACAAGCAAATCACAAATAACTTGGGGGGTTTTATAAAGGATCGGTCGCCCGCCTACTTCCTCTCTTGCAAGCTCTGGTCAACTCCACGAGCTCCGCTCACGACTTCACTGTCCATTCCCCGTTCCGGGTTGGGAGAAAACACATTTACAAAGCAAGCTCCGCGAACAACCTCGCGAACATGGTTTCCTCCTCTTACAATCCAAGATGGATGCTTCGGGCTTTCACTGAAACTTTTACTTATTTTGACAAAGAACTTAAGTGAAACAACTCTCTCTAGCTTGAGCACACTTTGAGTATAATGTGGAATTAATCAAAGATATGGAAGTTTAGCCTTGGAGTGTATGTTTTGGAGCTTTGAGGATTAGAAGACTTCTCTCTAGAGTGTGGGACAATTGGAAGTGGGAGAGTTGTCTAAATAATGTGTTTGATCCTCTATTTATAAGCTCCTAAAGTTTTCTAGCTGTTGGGAAGAATTAATTGATTGGTGTGAAGAACACACAAACAGAAATCAAGGTTCAGTAATTCTGTCCCTCAACGGTCGACGGAATCGGGGTAATCGGTCGACCGTTTCCTTAGTGGTAAGGAAACATTCGAACAAGTTTGAGCTTCGGTCGAACCAAATTGGACTCACTTAAGTTAACGATCGAACACAATGAATGGGTCGGTCGACCGTTCAGGTGGTTTTGGCCAGGATAAAGGTAATCGGTCGAACGAAAGGTGCTTCGACCGAAAATAGGAACTTTTGGGCTCAACAAATGTCTTCATCCGTTCGACTGTTCAAAGGTCAATGTTCGACCGGTGGCCAATTGTATTCTAGGGTTTGTTGAATATAAACAAATACGACCGTTGTATAATACAACATGGTTAACGGTCATCCGAAAATAAGGGAACGGTTGATTGGTAAAGCAAGGAAAATTCACTCAAGGACTCTCTTATAAACGGTCGAACTGAGAATTAGTTCGGTCGACATAGTAGCACAGGAAAACTAGGTTTGAGTTTAGGTGATTTTCTGGTCTAAGTTTGGGTGATCTATTGAAGTCCAATTGATGTGAAATTTTGTTTGTGACTTCTACAAGGAACCTGTATGTGAGTAAGTTTTAACTCTTGTATGCTCAAGATTAGACAAGTCCCTAAGACTCCAAATAATGTAAAATTACATGTCTTCAAAAAGCTTTGATTACATGTCTGGACTTCAAATCCATTCTTCTTGAGTCTTGATCACTTGTAGATGTTAGCACAATACGATATATCTTCTAAGCATTATGTGTGCTACACTACATTTGATTGTGATAAAAATTAGGTTGATTAAATCATCAAAACACGAATTAAGGTAAAAAAGCCAACACAGTTCTCTGCGAAATCAATGCATCCTCAGTAATTTATACATAATTCTTTCCTCCAATATCCAAATAGGGTGATTCAAGGCTCGTTACAAACAACATTTGGAGAAGCAAAACTTTTGTATTTAACAAATGTCCAAATTAGAAATGTAATGGGCTTATAAATGACATGGAAGATGCACCAGAATGTGTGTCCAGAACAGAATGTGCGTCCAAAGTGTGACCATCGAGCAACTATCGAAGTCATATCGAGCCCATCGAGTTTTGTTGGTATGAGTGACCAGAATGTGTATTCAAATTGTGACCATCAAGCATCTATCAAACTCATAGTGAACCAATCGAGCACTCGTTCAACTCGTGACGCACCAGTCCTGCATCAAATCGATATATTATCAGTAATTTGTGCATAAGTCTCCCCTACGATATCTAAATAAGGCGATTCAAGGCTCGTTACAAAAAAAAATTGGAGACGCAAAGCTTTTGTATTTAACAAATTTCTAAATTTGGAACGTAATGGGTTCATAAATGGCATGGATGACATACAAGTCCAACTCGGGACACACTCATCCAACGCGGGGCGCACCAGTCCTACGAGAAATTGACACATCATCCGTACTTTGTACATAACTCTCTCCTCTATCCAAATAAAGAGATTCGAGGCTCGTTACAAAGAAAATTTCGAGACGCAAAACTTTTGTATTTAAAAATTTCCAAATTCGTAACATAATGGGCTCATAAATGGCATGGAAGACATACAAGTCCAACTCGGGACACAATCCTCCGCGAAATCGACACATCCTCAGTACTTTGTAAATAATTGTCTCCTCTAATATCCAAATAGGGAAATTTCAGGCTCGTTACGAAAAAAAATTGGAGACGCAAAACTTTTGTGTATAATAAATTTCCAATTCGGAACGTAGTGAGCTCATAAGTGACATGGAAGATGCACCAGAATGTTTGACCAGAATGTGTGTCCAAAGTGTGACCATTGAGCAACTATCGAACTCATATTGATTCTCATCATATCATGCATATATTTGTGTCTTATATCCATTATCTTTCACCTAAACAATGCTACGTAACGAGTTTTACGTTTGAGTTTCAGGAATAATTAGGTTTCAGGAGAAGAGGCATAAAAGGACATAAAAGCAAGAAAAAGTATTAAGTTGCAAGACTTATGGACTAAGATGCAAGGGAGAAGGACCCGAATGTAACCCCAAAGGACCAATGAGCAAATAAAGAAACTCCACACCATCATCAGGAGTATTTTGGCAATTAGATTCGGGTGACACTCCTATAACCGATTCGAGTGCACCCCACGTGAAGAATGGAAGAAAGAAAGAACATATCCAAAAATGGGTTAGATACGGGAAAAAGTGACCGCCAATTGGCGGTCCAAGACCGCAAATCAGCGGTCCATTTGTCTCTGAATCCGACCTGGTTTCTCCAGAACATGGGTTATGTGTTTATATGTATTCTGGGAAAATTGTATTAGTCCCACATCGGGGGATTGTCCCCGATTACCTTTTTTATGGCTATAAATAGAACTCATCCTCCTCCCTTTGTATTCACCCATTGCTTGGTGGCATTCTCTCTACTTGGAGTAAGCATTGGAGCAAAAACTTAAGTTGGAGAAGAATGCTACTAGTAATGCGAGTCATTTAATAAAATATTTTTTCATTGTTTTGTTCTCATGTTTTTTTGTTGTTGCATGCTTAGCTTAGTCTTATTTCCTTGATCTTAGGCTAAATTATTAGAATGTCTTCTTTCTTCTTTAGTTTAATTGCTAGAATGTGTAGTGAGTAGATCCATCCCCTTTGGGGGTGGAGATGATGTTCATATATATTGTGAAGTTTGGAAGTTTGATGAATTTTTTATTGTGTAGACTTGCATGTTTTGTATGTTCATTGGGGGTATTTTAATCATCTACATGTTGGAGAATTTTGATGGGTTTTACCATAAGATTTAGACACTTCCCATGCTTAGTTTTCTCATGTTTATTGACTGAAATTTCCTGTTGAATATGCTACATGTTAGTTATGTGTTTGTATTTGTGTTTGCTTGCTTGATTGATTGAAGAAACTCTGTTTTGATGGGTTTTTCCATAACATTTAGACACCTCCCATGCTTACCTTTGTTCTTCACATGAGTTTATGGTTTTTGATGAGTCTTGCCATACCTTTAGACACTTCTCATGCTGAGCCTAATCTTATGTTAATCAAGTAGTAATTGCCGATACGTTGTGTGAATGGATTGATAGGTTTTGCCACATCTTTAGACACTTCCTATGCATGAAGACACACACACAACACACACATACATGCTTACATTCATCTTTCATCACTTATTTCACTTCATATGTGCACACAATCCACCTCTTAGGGGTTTCTCTTTCTGATTTCCAATCTTTTGTTGATTTCTTTCGCATTTCTTACTTCCTAGTATAGTGTAGTTTAGCTTTATCATAATCACATCTTTTGTCCCTTTATTCGCCACTAGATTTCTGACAAACCAGAGGCTACTCACCTCCCTGCGGATCAACCCGTACTTGTCATCACTTCATCGCGGCCGTGCACTTGCGGTTATTAATAAAACGTTTAAACACATATCGAGTCCATCTTGTTTCATTGGAATGAGTGACCAAAATGTGTATCGAAAGTGTGACCATCGTGCATCTATCGAACTCATAGCGAACTCATCGAGCACTTGTCCAACTCGGGATGCATCAATCTTGCGTGAAATCGACAGATCATTAGTAATTTGTACGTAACTCTCTCCTCCAATATCCACATAAGGCAATTTAAGGTTCATTCCAAATACATTGTGAAGACGTAACATATTTATATTTAACAAATTTCCGAATTCCGAACGTAATGGCTCATAAATGGCGTGGAAGACATACAAGTCCAACTCGGGACGAACCAGTCCTCCACGAAATCGATACATCATCAGTACTTTGTGCATAACTCTCTCCTCCGATATCCAAATAAGGTGATTGAAGGCTAGTTACAAAGACAGTATGGAGACGCAAAACTTTTAAATTAAACATAATTCCAAATTCGGAACGTAATAAACACATAAATGGCGTGGACGACGCACTCGTCCAGCTCAGGACACACCAGTTCTGCGCGAAATCGATTGATCATCAATAATTTGTGCATAACGCTCTCCTCATATATCCAAATAACGAAATTCAAAGCTAGTTACAAAGACAATTTCAGTATGCAAAACGTTCATATTTAACATATTTCCAAATTCAGAACCTAATAGGCTCATAAATAGTGTGGAAGACGCACAAGTCTCGATGTGTCCAGAATTTGTCCCGAACGAGCTGGGTCGTTCTACCAAACGAGCTGAGTCATTTTTCCACAATATAAGGCCAGGATGCACCAATCTCGAACGGGACGCACCAAAGGAGCTGAGTCGTTATACCAAACAAGCTAGGTCGTTTTTCCACAAAACAAGGTCCGGACACACCAAACGAGCTGTGTCATTCTACCAAACGAGCTGGGTCCACCGAGCCCCTTTCTTGAGATTAGGAGTCATTGACACTTTTTTTTCACCCAGATGCAAGTTTATTTTCGCCAATGATGAGGGTTTTCCACAAAACAAAGCTGGTCTTACGACTTGCCAAATTCCGATGATTTGAGGGTGAAAAACGTGTCTCAAGATAGATCATATTTGGAAACTTGACGTTCGACAGATCTTTAATCATTTGTGCATAACTCTCCGCTGATATTCATATAAGGTGATTAAAAACTCGTTACAAAGAAGATTTCGAGATGCCAAACTTTTATATTAAACATATTTTAAAATTAAAAACTTAATGGGTTCATAAAAGTTGGAATGTTTGGGATTTGGTGTAGGAAGGAGGAAGATTTGGTGGGTTTGTTTGGGATGTGAGATGGTGGTGATGGAGGTGGGGGTATTTGAGGGCTAAAATTGAAAATATATTAAATTATATTAATTTTTTGGCCTTCGAAAGAACTTGTACAGTGGTTGACCTTATGTAACTTTTGGATGACCTACGTTGGTTCTTTAATATATTCTCCATTTATAATGTATTAGTTGAGCTTATCAAAACACCTATGTAGGTTTGAAATCCAAATTTTCTGCATGGAAAACACTTTTTTTCTTCAAAAACACGTTATCTTGGGCTATCTAAACTTGCCCTAAAGACGTAAAAAGAAATTACAACTGTCTTCTTCCTGCATGCATATTCTGAATATCCCAATGTCAATACTATCGAATACATATACGTTCACAGAGTTAAACAATCTAACATCAGCTCATCTTTTCATCCACTAGGAAGTTAGGCTTTCGAACTATGTTTATAGATGAAAATAAAACACTCTCTCATCTTTAGTAGTCACCACTGGCAAAGACATATCAGCTAGCTTTGTACAAATATCATTGCATCCTTCGTGTTTCTAGTGTCGTGATTAGATTGTAATGTCATATTAATAAATTTCGAGATGATGGCTTTTTTATATTTCATGTAAATATTAGCAAGGTGCCCATGCATTACACGAGCATTACACCAAAATGTGGGATCGTAATTTATTATTTATTGAATTATTAAACAAATAAAGTTGTCCAGATGATATAAATAAGTCGCAATCAAGTTATTAAAACGTAATTTTGAAGTATGCAACTAAAACCTTATGAGTTATGTTAGTAAAATGTGATATACCTTACGGGATCGAGAATACCTTTTGTTGATGATCTGATCCCACACACCAAAAGATCAATTGAGTCGATTGCCTTACAGAAAAGAAGTGTGAATTCACGAACAAAAAATCCTTCGGGTTGTGCACACGAGACAAATAGAGGGAGGTGGTAAGTAAGGTTAGGGTTTTGCTCTCTTGGATTTGGAGGCCTGCACACTATATTTATAGGTGGCCATCTCATAACCCTATTTCTCTTGACCAATACAAACATACCACGTGTTAGTACCTTGAGAAAATATTAACTTAATCCAATATCTCTCATTTGCACAATGACACATTAACAATATGTCACCTCCCTATTTGTCCCTGACATATATGAATATATACCAAACATACACACACTTTTCTTTCTCTAACAACGTATCCCTTATATGACAGTCTCTCTAATCATGTATCACTAAGACATGAGTATTAGTGTCCCAGACATTTGTACCTACCGATCATACAGACAAATGGATCGTGGGATCGGTAGTGTACCTGCACTTGGGATTTTCAAACTAGAAACATTATCAGAAGGTCAGAATCATGCATCCCCATAAAACACCAATAAGCAGTGAAATGTACATCACAGTTCCCAACCTTTTGGACGAAATAAACACCAAACTTGACATGAACTGTATCTTGACCTCTTGGAGAGATCATCTTCTTGTCCTCAAAGTATTTCCAACTGTATTCAATGCAGCTGGGTGAACGAATACTTTAATGCAATTGAATCAAACATTTCCTTCACCCTAATCACCACTATACTCGAAGTGACACCTTTCCCAAAGATGCCTCTTTAGACCAAATCACTTATGGTCATATGCAACATCCCAAATTTGCAATGTCAACTCCTTGTTTAATGAGGTCGTCAAGGTTACTGATTAAGATTTTATCAGTTCATTTACTGCAAGTGCATAACGTCGGTGAAGGCGCGCATGGCAAGTACAGGTCGTACCACAAGGAGTTGTGTGTGTTGTTGTTACCACCATACACGAATAGGAGAGATAAGAAGATGGAGAGGATTATTCTAACCTAACTAAACTAGACTTAGAATGAATTAGCAAGATAACTAAACCCCTTTGGAATGGAGGTGTGTAGAGGTGTGTGTGTGAGTGGGTGTTCCATGCGATTAGGCACAAGTGTAGTGTGTGTGACATACAAGTAGAAGCTAGTGTAAAATCTAAATATAGGACACCCAACACTACATGGCAACTATGAATGCGCATATGTCACATAAAGTTTAGGTTGATTTTAGATTATCAAGCATGCAATAAGTATCTAGTGTAGCCATTAGAGCATCAATTAATTATACCTACAACCTACACCATTCATGTTAATGTGCATCAAACATAGATCGATACATTTCACGCCAATTCCATACCTAGTGTGAGATCTAGCATGAGACAAGTACCTAGTGTGACATCTAATACAAGTTTAAGCATACTACAAGTATAGATCTACATTAAGCACATGGAAATGACACAAATAAGAAGAACTCATTGATTGATATCATATCATGCATATATTCGAGTCTTATATCCTATATTTTAACCTAAGCAATGCTACGTAATGAGTTTTATGTTTAAGTTTGATGAATAAAATATGTGAGAAGAAGAGACACAAAAAAAGAGCCTAAGCGCAAGAAAAATGACTAAATTGTGAGACTTATGGACTGAAACAACCAACTCGGGTGCACCAAATATCAACAAATCAATCCATCAAAGTGCCATTTGAACCAAGACCGGATTGGAGCAGTCCAGACTGCTATTTGGCTGTCCCAAACCTCCAATTGGCGGTCCATTTGGCTCCAAACCCGATTACGTTTAGCGGTATGTCAGATTAATGTGTTTTTGTCCATTTATAGTATGCAATTAGTCCCATACTTGGGGATTGTCCTCGATTACCTTTTTTCATGCCTATAAATAGAACCCTTCTTCTCCTTTGTATTTACCCATTGCTAGGTGGCATTCACTATACTCAAGTGGTGAAGAATCACTACTACAGAAAAGGTCATATACGTCGGATGTTAAGGCTTATACACGTCGGATATCATCACCCTCACATCCGACGTGTATTCGCACGACGTCTATTATTAGACGTCGGACGTATAGACATCCGACGTCTATTGTCCAAGGAATAGACGTCGGATATTCAAGACATCCGACGTCTATTCCTAAACATTGACAAAAAAATAAATAGCATCCTGCACAAACACAAACATACAAGCATATATAGACAATCATTCATTCATTCATTACAAAGAAATGTACAACACAAGTCTTCAGTTGCCACGTCGAGAATTTCCTCCATGTATCTCATCACGTAGTGTGGGCTGAAAGGAAAGGAAAAGGAAAAAGTTGTTAGTTAGTGTATTAATTAGGATTTTAGCTAGGTAAGGAGGAGACACCTTGAGGAGTTTGTTGACAATTTTGCAGACCAAGGTCTTGGGGAAACCAAGCGGACGCATGGCGTCGACGACGACGTTAATCCTCTTTAAGTCTACCTGCAGACAGAGGAAGGTAGGTTTAAAGATGATTTACGCCACCGTCGACGCCATACAATTACTTGTACATCATTGTTCGGCCATATCGATGTAAATAAAATGCTGAGCAGACCGTATCGCCTTCACATACGCCGTGTGAATGTTTTTATCTATCTAATTATTCAAACATAATTAGAAAAGTGAACACATCATTGTTAGAGGAAATAAACTACAAATGGACAAAAATAAAGCTTTACTTACATGGAATCTGACGTCCCCATAGTGGAACTGTAGTGGCGGAGGAGATCGCGAGATGGATCGGAGAAATTAGACGGGATGGATCGGAGGAATCAGACGGGATGGATCGAGGAATCGGATCGTGGCGGCTAGGGTTTCATATTTTCGGTCTGGAAAGACTGAAAGAAAACGCAACTGTCTAATTTCTTTTAAAGACATATAGACGTCGAATATTGCATATCTCCGACGTCTATTCCTCGACGTCACCAATAGACGTCGGCTTCTGTGAAATCCGACGTCTATTCCCCGACGTCTATTGAATATAGACGTCGTATTATAACAGACGACGTCTATTCCCCGACGTCTATTGGGTATAGACGTCGGAGTTATATGCGGCCGACATCTATTCGATCTTCTCTATATTAGACGTCGGCCTTTGTAACAACCGACGTCTATTAGGCGACGAGTATTCCCAATTCTGCAGTAGTGAATGCTACTTGTAATGTGACTCTTGTAAATAAAATAATTTTTAGTTTGTTTTAATGCCGTCTCCTCTTTTAATTCTTGCATGCTTAGCTTAATTTTGTTTTGTCTTAGTAGAAGTAATAAGAATGTTTCCTTTTCTTAATGTAGTTTTTAGTTTAATGAGTAGTGAGTAGTTGCATCCCCCTTTGGGGTGGAGTCGATGTTTATACCTGTCATGAAAGATGGAATGAATGCTATATGTTGTTTTATGTGATGAATGCGAGTATGCTTGTTTGAATTAAAGAGAATACTTAACTTTATGGTTTCTGCCATAATCTTTAGGTACATCACATGCTTATTTAGGTTCTTAATAACAAACTTGTTTATGCTCATATTAATCAACTAAGTTAGTGATTTGGATGATAGATCTTGCCACAACCATTAGGTGCGTCCTATGCATAGCAACACAACCTACCATTGTGCTCTATTGATTTCATTCCTCACTACTACAGAAAAGGGAATATACGTCGGATATAAGGGGTTATACACGTCGGATATGAGCACACCCCAATCCGACGTCTAGGTGTGCGTCGTCTATACATAGACGTCGGTCATAGTATAGCCGACGTCTATACCTAACGGATATACGTCGGCTTTAATTAGACTCCGACGTGTATTCTTTAATGTATACACGTCGGTTAACAAACATACGACGCCTATACTTTAGGTATACACGTCGGTTAACTAACATACGACGCCTATACTTTAGGCATACACGTCGGTTACCTAACATACGACGCCTATACTTTAGGTATACACGTCGGTTAACTAACATACGACGCCTATACTTTAGGTATAGACGTCGGATTACATAGAACGCCGACGTCTATTCCTTTCTTCAGAGGAATAGACGTCGGCTTATAGAGACAGCCGACGTCTATTCCCAAACCTGGACAAAAAAAATAAATAGGATCCGACGAAATTGTTTTTAGTCATCGTCGTCGTGTACATACAACTGCACCAAATTCGTTCACCTATAAATTTCATCCACATACATCCATATACATCCCACATACATCCATACAATTGACATTCACAAGCATACATCCACAAGCATACATGCACAAACACAAACACAAAAATACAACCACACAATTGACATTCAACACACTTGCAATTAATTCATTCTAAAATTAAGGCGATTATATTAAGGCATAAAGTGTAGGTTTGTAATACAAGTGCACTTGTTAACTAAATTACAAAAAATACAATTGGCAGTAGAACCTCTTAGTTCGTCAGCATGTTTCTGATGAAATAGCGAGCCCATCGGTCGCGAGTTTCATCGAGCTCTTGTTGCGAGAATGGATCACTACTTTTTGGGAAAACCTATCAAAAAATTACAAGTGTGTTGAATATTAATAACTAAATATTAAACTACAATTGAATATACAATTGAATAACGATCTACATTACCTCGGTTAGACATACATCTTGAGTTGCCACATCGAGGATTTCCTCCATGTATCTCATCACGTAGTAACCGCATTCCGTATTTCCAACCTGCTTCCGGTACTACAAACATAGGAATTCGCTAAATATTTGTTCCTAACTTAATTAACAAAAATGGGATAGAACGTACTCTCATTCCATGCCATGTTATTCCTGATTTTGTGGTTGTTCTCCTACCACCTAAAGCTCTGTAACCTTAATTGCCCTGAGTAGCACAACTTAAAATATCAATCAATAATACTAATAAAAATCCACGAATTACTTTATTCACGACTAAACGAACTTACATATTTAGAAGTTTCTTTATTGAGTCCTTTGGTTTATTCGACCCCAACGGATCAAACCAATATGCCGAATTAGTCGTTGGGCATACAACGACAATCATCCAATGAGCCCTGTGTTATATATATAATTAGAAGTTTATTACAAAATAAAATTTCACTTTGAATTACAAAGTTTACCTCTCATGATAAGGGAGCAGATAATATTTCTTGTCTTCTTCTTTAAAGAATGTCCCTAGTTGACCCGATTTATCGTCATTCCCGTATATATATGTAGATGGACTGATAAATCCAAATACCTGATCCTCGGGAAAGATTGACCTTCTGGCGTCGTAAAGATGTCTACAAGTATAAAAATTATAATTTATTACAGTTTTGATAAAATTATTCAATACTTTTCATTGTATACAAAAGAACACTTACTTCACTTGCACGTCGATAATCATGATACACAACGAATCCATCGCCATGAACTGCATGATATCCTCTTTGGTGACGTACAAAGCCGGAGGCAACCCTTTATCCCCCTCCAACTCCAAGGTACTTAACGATTGTGCCTCCCTACCTACCATACATTGATACAACATTTTGCACCTACTTGGAAGCGAATTAATGTTGATCGGAGATTGGTTGTTTGACCCTTTGCTCCGGGGGCTTGACACCTTACAAAGATGTATAGAACCGTTAAAATACAATTGTTAACAAATTTGAAGTTTAAAGTCTTTCAAAGTTAAACTATACCTCATGTTTGTCGTTTAGCTCTACTAAATAACTAGGCCAACGCACGAACCCACCGATAGCATCGCCGAGAGTAACAATCTCTTCTTCCGGAAATGGCACAAAAACACCAGGATCTAAGCAACTCTCAACTGCAACCTTCAATTCTCCCTCTCCTACCTCTGTGAAGTGGTGTCTGGAGATGTTATAAACTTTCCCGTGTCCCACCAATCTTCGATCATGGTCTTCGACAAATAAAGCACATCTAGATCCATCCACAAACTTTCCAAACGAGGGACCGTTGACGAGGGCCAATTCTCGAGAATGAGACACGAAATCATCATGTCTATGATGGTGGAACACTGGCGGAACTGGAGTAGTCTCCGTGGAAGAACCGGTCTTACGACGGGTAGGAGAAGTAGGCAAAGCACGATCCAATCTCTCCGTAAGAAGCTGCAAAGACTTCTTCAAATCTGCAATCTCCTGCTCGCATTTGGTATGACCAGTCGTCGAAGTAGACCATTGAGTCTTCCCAAAATATTGTCGAAGTCCAACTCTACTCCCTACCCCTCGCACACGACCGGGGTGTTCGTCGTTTCCCAAGGCCTCGCGTAGAATATCATTCCGACCATCGGAAGCAAATTCGCCTTGAGATTCTCTCAACTTCACAGAGTCCTAAGTTTAAAACAATATTTACTATCATTTGAGCAATATAAAATTAATGATTCTGAATTAATAACATATATATAACTGATGCAACTTACTATCTTCGAGCCGATAGCTTGCGACTCGTCTGTGACGTACTCCCCTCTGGAGTTTACTCTCGCTCTCTTCCAAGAATCACAACGAGCTATGGGAGAAGGAGGAGATAGGTTACTTGCTTGCTCCTCACTCATACCGGAGTCAATTGCCTCCTGTCTCTTCTGAGCAATTTTTTCAGCCATCATTTGTGCTTCCAACTTGTGGTACCCCGCTCGAGACATACGATGGGTATACTTGTTAGAAGATCTAATCTTTTGGTTTTTTGCTCGGATGGCCTAAAATCAAGTTTATTAGATTGTCACTAAAATCAATAACTACCAATTTTGTTTTGAAACTCAGTTACTATATTATAAATTAAACTCAGTATACCTCAAACTCTGGGTTATCTCTGGATTTTCTGAATAGCTCCCATTGATTCGGAGTGATAAAGTTATAGACATCGCATGGATTTCTATCCTGGTAGTCTCCGAATATGTACTTGTTCGTTAAATTTGTTTTGAAATCCCTCCAACGAACTGACATGTATGTCATCCACTTCTTCTTCAACTTGTCAGTGGATTGGAACTCAAAAGATTCCTACAACACGTTAACTTTATATATATCAAAAGTTCAACTAAAACTATAGAAATCTATAATGGAACCATTACCTGCACATTATCCCATATTGTGTCCTTCAACTTCTCATCTACATCAGCGCAACTGGATAAACAAATGTCAACTTTGGCCCTCGCTAAGCTACCCAGAAAACTTTTCCAATTATCAGACAGCATGCCTAAGGGCTCAAGACGGTCATCAAACTGGATTGGAATTCTACCGTCTCTAGTTCTTCTGCCCACGAATTCTTTCATGAGACAAGGACCTCGTGTACTGTATGTCTTCGAACCTTCAGACTCGGAGGAAGTGGGTTTCTTTTTCGGAGCCATTATACTATAAAAGATAAATTCAAGTAATTAAATAAGGTAAAGACATGGATTAAATGTCTATTACAATGTGTTACAACAGAAAATTTGCACCTTTACTGTTTTTTTTTCCTTAATGGATTTTCAATCCATATACCTTCACCGTGGTCATCTCTAAACATACAAGTCTCAACATTTATTTCTTCATCTACTGAGTTCAACTCAGGTGCTTGCTTAGAGAAAGGTGGTGTTTCTTCATACTCGATCAGACTATCATCTGATACAATTTTTTTCTTCCCTTCCAAAATTACTGCCCATTTCTTATCACACGAATCAGCCACATAGAAGACTTGTTTCGCTTGGGAAGCTAGAATAAAAGGTTCTCCTTTATACCCTTGTTTTGAAAAATCAATTAAAGTGAAGCCATAGTCATCCACTCGAACTCCTGTTTTATTATCAGCCCACTTGCATCTAAATATAGGTACTTTGAATTTAACAAAGTCTAGCTCCCATATATCTTCAATTACACCGTAATAGGACATGTCGGCGTATACAAGATTCTTGTCTTTAGAACTAGACACATGCAAAGACTCTGCTATTAAGGTGACGCCACTGTTCTGAACAGCACTTTTCGCATCTTCACAAACTGTGTAGAAAGAATATCCATTGATATCATAACCACTGTAACTTATAACAACAGAATGCGGACCGTAAGCCAACCACTGTATTGTCTCAGAAACATCACGCTTGTATGCTAGATTTTTGAACCAAGAGATGAAATTCTTATTGTGACTATTAATTACTTGTTGATCACTCCACAAAGGATTTCTTTCCTTTAGAAACTTCATGTGTTCATTTAGGTGTGGTTGAACTTCATTCGAATTGCACAACACATAAAAATATGCTGTCATTAAGTCATCGCCATTTGGATTTAACATTTTCATCCCACGTGTCCCTTTACCATCGACACGATTATCATGACGATTCTTCGGAAGTCCAACAGTTTTGGTGTTTGCTAGGTATCCAGTGCAAAACTCGATAACCTCCTCAGCTATGTATCCTTCAACAATACTAGCATCTGGTCTTTGACGATTTTTGCAATAACCTTTCAACACTTTCATATAACGCTCAAAAGGATACATCCACCTTAAGAAAACTGGTCCGCACAATTTAACTTCTCTAACCAAATGAATAACAAGATGAATCATAATGTCGAAAAAAGCCGGGGGGAAGAACATCTCCAACTGACATAATGTGACCACAATTTCATTCTGTAACTTGTCTAACTGCACAGGATCGACCACCTTACTGCAAATCTTATTGAAAAACGAACACAACTTTATTATTGCTTGTCTAACATCTTTCGGTAATATGGATCTCAGTGCTACAGGTAACAACTGCTGCATTAAAGTATGACAATCGTGAGACTTCATCCCCACAAGTTTCAAATCCTTCATAACAACAAGATTACTGATATTTGAAGAATAACCTTGTGGAACCCTTACATCGTGCAAACACTGACAGAGAATTCTTTTCTCCTTTCTAGACAATGTATAACTAGCTGGAGGTAAGTAATTTCGATCTCCTTTCTTCTCTGGTGCCAACATTGCTCGTATACCAATATCAACAAGATCAAGTCTTGCATTATATCCATCTTTGGTTTTACCAGGTATGTTCAACAGAGTGCCAACAAGACTATCACAAACATTTTTCTCTACGTGCATCACATCAATACAATGTCTAACTTCTAAAGTTTTCCAGTAAGGGAGATCAAAAAATATTGATCTTTTTTTCCAACTACTTTTGTCGTTTGCTCGTTTGTACGGTTTTCCAAATTCACATTCAATGTTCCTTACACGTTCATACACCTTTTCGACGCTGATTTCAACTGGCGGATTCTGAAACTCCTGTTTTCCGTTAAATGCTTTCTTCAACCTACGATAAGGATGAGAGTTCGGCAAAAATCTCCGATGACCGAGATAGACAGTCTTAGAACCATTAACTAGTTGCAAAGAACATGTATTTTCCTCGCAAATTGGACAAGCTTTATGACCTTTAACTGAATATCCAGACAGATTACCATAAGCTGGAAAGTCATTAATCGTGCAAAATATCATTGCCCGCATTACGAACGACTCCTGACGATAAGAATAAAAAACTGACTCTCCGTCACCCCACAATTTCTTTAGGTCATCAATTAAAGGTCTTAAATACACATCGATGTCGTTTCCAGGTTGTTTCGGACCAGAAATCATTAAGGACAACATGATATATTTGCGTTTCATGCATAACCACGGGGGCAGATTGTAAATTACAAGCAGAACGGGCCAAGAACTGTGAATGCTACTCAAACTACCAAAAGGATTCATTCCGTCAGTACAGAGCCCAAGTCGTACATTCCTCGATTCTTCACCAAACACAGGAAAGTCGACATTTATTTTTTTCCACTGAGGTGAATCTGCAGGGTGACGTAGCAACTGATCATTTGGTTTCTCACGATCAGCATGCCATGTCATGTTCTTGGAATCCTCTTTACCCGCAAACAAACATTTAAGCCTTGGTATTATCGGAAGATACCACAAAATCTTAGCAGGAGGTCCTTTGATTTTCATCTCATCAGCCTCTTCATTGTGGTTTGGTCCACTACGTTTCATTTTGTATCTTGACACATTACACCTGGGACAGGAATGTAAGTTTTAAAACTCACCCCTATACAATATACAATCGTTCGGGCATGCGTGTATCTTCCTATATTCCATTCCCATAGGGCACAACACTTTCTTTGCATCATAAGTTCTATCTGGCAACTCATTGTCATCTGGAAGCATCTCTTTCACTAACTTCAACATTGATGTGAAACTCACATCGGACCAACCATTTCCAGCTTTTAAATTGTACAACTTCAACACCGCTGACAATCTAGTGAATTTGGTACAATTCTTATACAACGGCTTCTCATTGTCACTCAACAAATTACCAAGTAAATCGGGGTTGGACGAAAACTTTTCAGCCATATCCTGAACCATTTCCTCTAAGTGATCTTCCACACTAACATCTTCTCCATCATTCTTGGAACGACTACATGATTCATTTTCGCCGTGCCATATCCACCGTCTGTAATTTGGGTCGAAACCTTTCTCAAACAAATGATCTTTCATTTTCCGAAAAGTCAACACTGACATATTATGACACTTATTGCACGGACAATACGCCATGTCGCTGTCTTTCATTTTCTTAGAATGTTTTTTGGCAACCTCTAAGAACATATTCACTCCGTTCTCATACTCATCACTCAATCTGTTTGAAATTATCCACTCTCGATCCATTTCAATCTAAACAGAGGCAAAAATGATAGTTATTATTGCAGAACATAAATAAAATTTCAATTTAAAAGAATGTGTACGTAGATGAGAAGATTCGGAGACATTAAGATGAGAAAAGAATGACTCAGAGGAGAAGAGATGAAGTCCTTAATCTAGCGTGGAATAAGGAAGGTTAGAAATCTAACTAAACAATCAAGGCCAAAACAAACCTAAAGTCCACTATAGGTCCTTAGTAATAGACGACGCCTAACTTCGAGGTCCCACCGAGGACCACTAGTCTGTAGGAAATCAAGAACCCGGAGGTCCCTAATATCTCAGGGAGACTAGATGGGCAACGACGTTCAGGCCGAAAGGGTCTTAAACATCGAGGACCACTAATCTATAGGAAATCAAGAACCCAGAGGTTCCTAAACACGTCGTGCACTTGCAGTTAATATAAAATGATCAATCAGTACCTCAGAATATTCTTGACCGCAGTCCAATGATAAGGACCTGCATTGGATTGGTGATGACTTGTCACACTTAAAGCATACGAGACATTAGGTCTTGTGCAAGTCATCGCGTACATGATCGATCCTATTGCTGAAGCATATGGAATGTCTTCCATGTACTCCAAGTCCTTACATGATATCACACATTGAGACTTTTTGAGTTGTACACCCATACTCATTGGCACATTGTCCTTTTTGGAATTGTTCATACTGAACCTCTCAAAGACCTTGTCAATGTATGTATGTTGACTTAGGCCAATGAGTCTGCGGGGTCTATCTCTATATATCTTGATTCCCAATATGTATTGAGTCACACCCATGTCTTTCATTGAAAGCACATATTTCAATGGACCTCTCATTTGCTTGAACAAAGGGATATGATTTCCCATGAGGAGTATGTCATCGACATACAAGATTAGAAACACTACGTGGCTCCCACTAACCTTCTTGTATATACAATGTTCTTACTTAGTTTGGACGAAGTTAATCTTTTTGACTTCTTCGTCAAAGCATTTGTTCGAACTCCTCGATCCTTGCTTCAATCCATAAATGGATCGTTTAAGCTTGCATACTTTCTCGTTATTCTTTGGATCTTCAAAACCCTGAGGTTGTATAACGTACACAACCTCCTCCAAGTTCCATTTAAGGAACATAGTTTTGACATAAATTTGCCATATTTCATAATAAATACGGCAATAGTGAGCATCATAGTCAATTCCTTGAATTTGAGTGAAACCCTTCGCTACAAGCCTTGCTTTGTAGGTTGTCAAGTTCTCATCCATGTCCATCTTCCTCTTAAAACCCCATTTATTTTCAACGATTTTCTTTTCTTGAGGAAGGTCAACCAAGTCTCATACTTGATTGTCATACATGGATTGTATTTAGGATTCCATGGGTTTCAATCATAGTTTGGAGTCTTTCCTTTCCATTGCTTCTTGAAAGGTTGATGGATCATCGGTATCGAGTACCATGATTTCGTGAAGTCCCAAATACATATCAGGTTTCTTTCTCTCCATCGTCGGCCTTTTAAGTTCTATTGGTTTCTCGTGTACTTCTTGAACTTCGTCCACAATTTCATGCGGAACTTGTTTATGTTTGATTCTTGAATGAACACTAGGTGGGGATGATTGAGTTTCACTCACAATTGCTTGCGAGGGTTGCTCTCTCGTACTCCCACTAACGAAAGGAACCTTGGTTGGGCCTTCATGATCTTGAATGTTATCATTCAAATCATAATCTTGTAGAGTATATTGAGTTTCCTCAAGTACAACTCTACTCCCACTACTTCTTGTTCTTTAAAGAAATTCATTCTCTAAGAATACGGTATCCCTCTTGACCACCACTCGAATGGAGGTTTTATGCCAAAAGTTGTATCCTCTTGTCTCACGAGGATAACCTATAAATAAGTATTTATCCGTTTTTGGTTAAAGTTTGGTCGACATCAATTTTTGACGTAGGCCTCACAATCCCAAATCTTGAGAAATTTGAGCTTGAGTATTTTACCACTCCAAAGCTCATATGACATTTTCTCTATGGATTTAGATGGAACATTATTCAGTGTGTACGCCGCAACTTGTAGTGCATAACTCCAAAAATAAAACAGGAATTCAGCTTGACTCATCATTGATCAAACCAAGTCGAGCAATGTCCTATTTATCCTTTTGGACACACCTTTCCATTGAGGTGTACCTGGTGGAGTAAGTTGTGGTATAATACCACACTCCTTTAAGAATGCGTCGAATTCGGCACTTAAGTACTCACCTCCACGATTGGTTAGTAAAGATTTGATCTTGTTATTGAGTTGGTTCTCTACTTCATTCTTGATTTCTTTGAACTTGTCAAAGGATTCACTTTTGTTTCTCATTAGATAAACATAACCGCGATGGCTATAATCATCCGTGAACGTAATGAAGTACCTATAACCATCTCTTGCACTTGTACTCATTCGACAACATACATCGGAATGTATCAAATCCAGTAAGTCACTTGCTCTTGGACCTTTCTTCTTGAAAGGCATCTTGGTCATTTTGCCCATAAGGCAAGGTTCACATGTCTCTAATGATTTAAAATCAATAGGACCAAGAAGGTTAGCTTCCTGCAATTTCTTGATGTGTTTTTCATTGATGTGACCAAGGCGATAGTGTCATAGATTGTATCATTCACGTGAGATGTCTTACGTCTTTTGTTATTGATGTTTAAAATCTGTCTATTATTCAATTCAAGCAAAAACAGTCCATTTCTTATGAAAGCATTTGGATAGAAAATTCCATTCCTCGATAAAAACATGAAAGAATTTGAAATATTTATTATAAAGTCATCCATATCTAAACACGACACATATATAATATTCTTGCTAATCAAAGGTACATAATAGACGTTCTTTAAAGTTAAAACTAGACCACTAGATAAATGAAGATCCACAGAGCCTTGTGCAATTGTAGCGACGCTTGCACCATTTCCAGCCTTCAAAACCATCTCTCCTCTTGCGAGGTCCTTCCTATCCTTTAGTTCCTGCATATTAGAAACTCTGTGAGCACAAGATCTAGTATCAAGAACCCAATCATAGACAAAGATGGCTAAATTTATTTCAATAACAAATATACCTTTGAACTCTTTGGGGTACTTACGCTCAATCACTTCATTGTCAAGGTCTTCCTTGTATTTGGGGCAATTAGGCCGGATGTGTCCTTTTTCACCGCAGTAAAAGCACTCCGTGTTGGAGTTGGAGATTTCAAAGAATTCCCCCTTGAGGCACTCACATGAGCACCTTCTACTCCCTTGCTCTTGATTGTTGTCTTTTAGTGATTTTGCCTTTTACGTTACTATTGCCGATCTTTCTACTTCCACCATGGATGGCTAGGACATTCTTATCCATACCTTTGCCCATATCAACTTCAGTTGTTTTGAGAGCGTTATGAAGCTCCTCAAGATTCACCTATTTTCATGCACATGGTAATGCATAATGAAATCCTTATAGGATTGGGCTAGAGAGCCAAGAATCAAATCTTCCTCAATGTCTTTGGGCTCGGGGAAGAGAGCTTTTCTAACTTCTCAAGATATCCTTGCATCATGAGAAAATGCATGGACACAGATGTTCCCTCTACCATGTGGCACCTTGTGAGTGTTATGGTGGTATTATAGCGCTCCTTTCAAGCACTATCCAAAACATCTTGGTGACAACTTCCATGGTCTTCTTGGGTTTTGAGTCCAAGTATTTCGCATGAAGTGAGTCACCCATGGAGACTAGCATTAGACCGCGAATTTGGTTCTCTTAGTCTTCACACTTTGCTATGGTCTCTTTCTCAGCATCGGTTGCCTTCAAATATAATTTTGGGATTTCACCAACCAAAATATGAGATAATTTTTCAAACTTCAACATGATGTTAAGCTTGAGTTGCCAGCTATTGAAGTTGGAGTCATCATTTGCCAATGAATGTTTTTCAATCATAGATCGCACAATAGGTTGAATGTTCGACATTTCTACAAAATAATTTATAAGGTTTTCATGTCAATTTTATGTTTGTAAAAACTATACCACAAATAAATAAATATGTCCATAAATACAGTAATACAAGATCCAATCATTTATAACATAGACTTGCTAAGGGCTATCAAATATGTGTCAAACTCAAGGTAAGAAACATTTTCTAATCATAACCATTTTGATATTTTGCAAACTTTTGCTTTTTCAAACTTATTGATTAAATTATAATAATTGTAAGTGCACGACATCGGTGAAGACGTGACAAATACGGGTCGAGTCCACGGGAAAGTGTGTCAACTCTGTTTCTTCATAATTCAAGTGGAAAATAAGGGGAGAAGAAGTTTGATTACACTAAACTATGAATGAATTAATAATTAAACTAAACCCCCAAGGAGTGGAGGTGTGTAGGTATGTGTGTGTGTGTGTGAGTAGGCCTGGCAATCTGACACGGAACACGAAAACACGACACGAACACGACACGAAAAATTCGTGTTTAGGTTTCAGGATTTCGTGTTTCGTGTCGTGTTTTGGGTACACGAAAAAATTTCGTGTCGTTTTCGTGTCTCTTGTTCGGGTACCTGAAAACGACACGAAATAAACATAGTATTTAAAGCCTATAATTTCTAACAGATTGTGAAGTTGGTGCATTGGTTGAACCTGAGTGGAATGCTTTGGCCAGACCCATTTTCGAATCCCCGCCATACTCTATTTTTGCATTTTTTTTTAAAAAAAATACCAAAAGTGCGTGGCAGGAGAATCGAACTCGCGTTTCCCATCTACCGTGAATCCATGCTAGCCACTGCACCAACATGCTAGCCACTGCACCTAAAATACGGACGTTTAAATCTATATCACAAGACTATATTATCATATCTGATTGCTCCAAACATTTAGTCCCACATCGCCTGCAACTTCTTTTCACACCTCACTCCACACTATAAATCTAGCACCACACTAACGAGAAAACTCACACTTATCGTTGGGTGTTGGTGTTATTATGCTCTAATGATTTAGAGTAAATACTGCAATTTTAAATAAAAATAAATATTTTCGGTTGGTGTCGTGTTGGTTCGGGTCGTTTTCGTGTTTACACGAATTGACTCGTGTCGTTTTCGTGTTCTTTTAGTAGTACACGAAAAGTTTTTGGGTCGTGTTCGTGTTTACTGGATTTGGCTAGTACACGAAAAAAACACGACACGAAAGTATACGACACGACACGATTGTCAGGTCTATGTGTGAGTGAGTGGGTCTTCATTTCAATTAGGCACAAGTGTAATTTGTGGTATACAAGTAGAAGCTAGTGTAGAATCGAAATGTAGGATACACAACACTACGTGACAAACCATGAATGTGCATATCTCACATAAAGTTGAGGTTGATTTTAGATTTTCAAGCATGCAATAAGTACCTAGCGTGGCCATTAGAGCATTGATTTATCCTATATACAACCTAAATCATTCATGTGAATGTGCCCCAAACTTGGATCCATACCTAACAAGCCATTTCCATCAAACCATTACAAGCCACAAGATAAACTATAAAGCTAGCATGAGATAAGTACCTAGTGTGGACATTATCTCGTCTAATACAAGTTTAAGCATGCTATAAGTATAGATCTACAATAAGCACATGAAATGACACAAATAAAAGAACCCCATCACTATCACATAATCTACATCACCTCCACCCAAATGGGGTGGATCTACTCTCTACTCATTATGCTAACAATTGTATTAAGAAAATATCCAAGAAAATTTTGGTGATATAACGGTCGATCGGTGTAGGGACACGGTCGAGCAAAAATTATCAGGAGCAATTTTGGTAAGGGAACGGTCAATCGGAGTGAGACGTGGTTCAACCAAAATTTCCAGGGACTTTTCGTTATGAATATTCGGTTGACCGTCTAGCTCACGGTCCGACCGAACTTGTCAAAGTCATAACCGTTCGGTCGATCGAATGGTGATTTCGGTGCACGAAATCCTACATATATACCCTCCAACAAACATTTGGGTGCACTGGGATCATTTCATTCACACAAAGTGACACCCTAGACTTATTACCTATATGACAAAGTCCAGAAGCAGAATTGCATGACCACCTGAGACCCTTATAAGCGTTGTGGTCGTTTGATGTCTCTTGAGAATGAGCAAGATAGGAGGCATGAATGAGAGGTGAATCTCTGTCTGGTTGTTTGAAATGTAGTGTATCAGGTGGTTTATTCTTAACCCACATTAGGTCCTAAACAAATACAGAGTGAAGAGCATGTGACCCAGACGCCACAAAAATGGTATCTTGTGGCTTAAGAGCCTCATGATCGAAATGATGTGGCTCAAAGGCCACATGATCACAAGATAAGGTACCTTCTTGTGCCAACCGAGTTGAAACATCTTCACCACCATCAAGATCTTCATCGAGCCACTCTCTGAAATAATTGAAGGTGCTTTCGACTTCAATCTCATCCGTGCGCTAGATAAGGTTGACCTCAACAGGGTCATCGAAGGCACCTGGCTTCTTCCCGATGGTGAAGATGTTGAAATCAACGCACTGACTACTATATGTCAAGTGCATCAAACCATTACGACAATTGATCAATGCATTGGAAGTCACTAGAAATGGTGCCCCCAAAATAACAAGTATTTGTCCAAATGGGTTTGACACAGGTTCAATATCCAAAACAAAGAAATCAACTGGACAAATGAACTCACCCACTTTGATCAAAACATCTTCCACCACGCCCCTCGGTTTCTTCATTGACCTATCAGCCAATTGAAGATTCGTTTTTGTTTGTGTGAGGTCTCCAAGATTGACACATGTACCTAGGTCCAATAAAGCTTGATGTATTGACACCTCACTAAGCACACAAGAAGTAGTAGGGCAACCAGGGTCCTTGTATTTGACTTGTGTGGGTTGTGCCAACAATGAACTCACATTAGCGGCAAGAAAAGCTTTCTTGGGACCATTGGTTTTACTCTTCTTGGTGCATAAATCCTTGAGAACCTTTGCATAATGTGGCATTTGCTGAATCACCTCCAATAGAGGAATGTTCACCTCAACTTGCCGAAAGATCTCAAGCATCTTATCATGCTAATATGAAGTTTTCTTTTTAAGGCACTCAAGGAATGACGCCTTCGGGGCATAAGGGTCTTTCGAAGGAACCTTAACATTCTGTTTTGTAGAAACATGAGTGGGGTTCTCAGAATCTGATTCCTTCGGCACGTGGTGAGACAAGGGGACCTAAGGGTTTGGCCCCATTGTCGAAATAAAGGTAGAAGGAACCTCAGGATCAAGCTCCTTCATGGAAGTATTTATTGAGGGAACCTCAGGATCCGGGTCCCTCGTAGATTGGGGTATCACCGCAGGTCTGGTGATAGAAAGAGATGGTGATTGCAATGAAGGCAACCCTAATTTGGTTATCCACCTCCTTACCGGACGTCAAAGAATGAATCACATTAACATGATGAGTCGGTTCAGAGGTAGTTTGAGGTACTAGTGGCCTTCCTTGAGATTGGGTATCTCGGTGATTCACCTAGGGTTGACTTGAGAATTGACTCTTCTCACCTTCATGGAGCTGATGAGCCAATTGGCTGACTTGCACTTCCAATGCTCTGATCGTGGAGTTATTGGCCACAAGCATGGTTTGCGTGCTCTACATGAACGCGTGAAAGGTTTGTTCAAGAGTGGAGTCCCTTAGGTCAACCCATTGAGGTAGAGTTTGACTAGAATAACCTGATGGTAAGGCATGAGTACGTTGGTTAGTATGGGACTAAGACATTTGATGTGGGGGTTGGTAGGTCGCCGATGGGCGTGGAGGGTGATAAGGTGGAGGGTGAGAGTGCGAACTCTGACCGTTGCCCTGATTAGTAGCATATCATGCATCATATTCATGTTTTATATCCTTATTTTTACCCCAATATTGTCACTCGAGTGTTTGTTGTAATATTTCAGGTATTTGGTAATAAAAAAGGACTGAAACATAAGAAGAAAGGACTTAAATGGAGCAAAATGGACCTCTCAGTCATACACAAGGACCCATCTGCAAGAGGGAAGGACTTGGACGTAAGCCTGAAGGGACCAAATAGAAAATTGAGAAACTTTGCACCATCATGAGGAGTATTTTGGCAATTAGATACGGGTCCAGACTCCAATTACCAATCCGAGTGTACCCCAAGTGACAAATTGAAGAACGTAAGAAGATATCCGAAAATGGGTACGATTCGAGAAAAAGTGACAGGCAATTGGTGGCCTAAGACCGTCAATTAGTGGTCCTTTGTTCTCAGAATCCAACCTGGTTTCGCGTGGATACGGGTTATTTGTTTATGTCTCTTCTGGGAATGTTTCATTAGTCCCACATCGGGGGATTGTCCCCAATTTCCTTTTTTCATGCCTATAAATAGAACTCTTCTTCCTCCTTTGTAATCTAAGCATTGCTTGGTGGCATTCTCTCTACTTTGTGAGTCATGTGAAGAATGTTACTTGTAATGTGAGTCATGTAAATAAAATATTTTTTCTTAGTTTGTTTAAATGTTTTCTTTTTTTAATTCTTGCATACTTAGTTTAATTTCGTTTTGCCTCCTTCTCTTAATGAGGAGTGAGTATTTTCATCCCCCTTTTTGGGTCGAGGTGATGTAGAATATGTCATAGTGATGAGTTCTTTTATTTGTGTCATTTCATATGCTTAATGTAGATCTATACTTGTAGCATGTTTAAACTTGTATTAGATGGGATATTTTCCACACTAGGCATTTATCTCATGCTAGCTTTAGAGTTTATCTTCTTGCTTGTAATGGTTTGATGGGAATGACTTGTTATGTATGGATCCATGTTTGGTGCACATTCACATGAATGATTTAGGTTGTATGTATGATTCATTAATGTTCTAATGGCCACACTAGGTACTTATTGCATGCTTGATAATCTAAAATCAACCTTAACTTTATGTGAGATATGCATGTTCATGGTTTGCCATGTAGTATTGTGTATATCCTACACTTAGATTCTAGAGTAGCTTCTACTTGTATACCACACAAACTACACTTGTGCCTAATTGAAATGAAGACTCACTCTCTCTCACACACATACCTACACACCTCCACCCCATGGAGATCAAGAGGAGGCACCTGAAAAAATTGGAGGAAGAAACACATCAGAGTGACCGCCAATCAGCATCCAAGGACCGCCAACTGGCGGTCTGGTGAGCTTCATTTGCTTCTTAATTTCTTTGGTCTGTTTGTACTTTCAATATAGTGATCTGGGAGCTCAATTTGGCATGTAAGGACCTGTAGTTTGCTCCCATATCAATCAATAAACCAATCAACTCCCTTTTTTAAGACAACTTGGACTATAAACTCGAAGCAAAAGATTAAACTAATTGTTATCTAGGTCATGCATCACTTGTAGACCTTGCATGCACAGTGTCTTTCCTTCTCTTTATATTCTTGTTGTCGATTGCTGGCGTGAGGTACGTGCACCCATTCTCTCATTCATGCATGGTTAGAGCATGCATTACTTAGTAAGATGCATTGTAACAAGAGTGGGGTGAGTGTTGTTTGGTGAGTTGCTTGCTAGCCTAAGATTTCAAAACATATTTACGGAATACCATCTATAGTCTTAAAGATAAGGTGGGGGATATCATCGCCCCTCCCTTAGCCCCACAAACCACACTCAAGGGAAGCCTTAATCTAAAATCAAGTAGACATTGGCCATTAGGACTCGGGCATATTAGTAATGTGATCCGGTCGCGACCGTCATAGCATGATCGGCGTTGCCCACTTTGTCGATAGCAGGAGAGACGAGATCTCCGAAACTTGGTTCACTTTCAGGGCTTTGTGGTCTTCATCGTAGGGAGGTGAGGCGTGTTGAGGCTGCATGATCTCGAAGGTAGGCGTCGTCTAGCTTAAGGACCCATAGCCAGCCTAAGCTTGTTTGAGTCATGTTTGCTAGACTATGCTTCTACCCTCACCCTCTACACACGCTAGTTTTAGGGATTCTTCCCTTCTCCTCTGAGTCATCTTTTTCTCACCTACTTCTACGTTCTAGTCTTCTCCCCTTTACCCTCTCTATAAGCGTTTTAGGGTCGAGTTGAGCTCTTTGGGCGAGCTTGGCCTCGTGGTGGTGAGAGTGGTCGACTTGAGAGTTTTTTTATCAAGATAGGTGGCTACATGGGCGACCATCCATATCTTTGTTGGGACCTGGACTATTCTACCTAGTATTCCGGACCCATGCATCCTAGAGTGCCTGGGACAAACACCCTGTATGCTTGGGACAATCTTAATTGTGTGGCTGAGAAGTCTTCAGATTGGGGTAATATGAGAGAGACACCGACTGTTAGACCACAATCTAGTTATTTTATATCATATGTTGGTCAACAAATTGACATATTACAACAACCTTTTGCCCCTTTCATGTGTGCGGTAGACGACATGAGTGCACCAACGGCTCCAGTAACCCTACCGTGTGACTGTTGTGGGTTGAGTGGTCACGTTATCCGGGAATGTGCTTATGTTACCCCAGAGCCTGAGTATGAGCATACCTTTTCCCAAAATGCTCAATGTGACCTTTACGCATCCGTGTACAACCCAAGGTGGATGGATTCGTGGGGAGACGTTTAATACGTTTTAATTAACCGCAAGTGCACGGCCACGTTGAAGCGGTGGCAAATACGGGTTGATCCACAAGGAGGTGTGTAGACTCTGGTTTGTTCAAAGGCAAGTGGGAAAAGAGGGGAAGAAGTTGTGATTACACTAAAGTAGACTAACTACACTAAACGAGTAAGCATCAAATAAGGAAAACAAAAGCAAGGGAAATTGAAAGCTGGAAATCAAAAATGGAAAACCCCTAAGGAGTGGAGTGTGTGCACACATGTAAAAAGATGGTGAAGAATGCATTCTATAGCCACAAATGCAGCTAGTGTTTTCATGCATAGGAAGTGTCTAAAGGTTATGGTAAAACCTATTAATCCATTCACTAACCTAGTTGATTAACATTCATATACACAAGCTGGTTATTTAAGAAACTAAACAAGCATGGGAGGTGTCTAAGATGTGTGGCAAAACCGAACAAGTGTAGTATTCTACTCTAACAAGCAAGCATACATTCACATTTATCAACACAATCAAAATATAAAGCATTCATATCCATTCTGTAATGCATGTATGAACATCATCTCCATCCCCAAAGGGGGATGGATTTACTCACTACACATTACTCTAACAATTAAACTAAAGAAGAAAAGAAACATTCTAACTACTTTAGCCTAGAATCAAAGAAATAAAACTAAGCTAAGCATGCATAAAGAAACAACATAAGAACAAAACAATGGAAAAATTATTTTATTAGATGACTCACATTGAAGGTAGCATTCTTCTCCACCTTGAGATTTTGCTCCAAGGCTTACTCCAAGTAGAGAGAATGCCACCAAGTAATGGGTCAATATAATAGAAGGTGAAGAGTTCTATTTATAGCCATAGAAAAAGATAATTCGGGATAATCCCCGGATATGGGACTAAACAAATACCAGAAATGGACTAAATACACACTAAAACACGCTCCCCATAAATCTTAACAGATCCTGACCAAAAATGACCGCCAATTAGCGGTCTTGGACCGCCAATTAGTGGTCTACAGTGTTCGGATCGCTCTGGATTTTCTTGTGGGCTTTTCAGGAAGGCTTTGTTTGTCTTTGATTCATCTACTTTGCTTGTTGGAGCTCCGACCCGAATAGAATTGCCAAAATACTCCCCATGATTGTGTGAAGTATTCTTGTTTGCCCATTGGTCATTTGATCTTACATTCAGGTCCTTCGATCTTGCATCTTAGTCCTTGAGTCTCATAACTCAGACCTTTTTCATGCTTTTAGGTCCTTTTATGCCTCTTCTCTTCAAACCTATTTATTTCTGAAATTCAAACAAAAAAATTGTCACGTAGCATTGTTTAGGTGAAAGATAATGGATATAGGATACAAATATAAGCATGAAATGATATCAATCAAATACCCCCACACCTAACTTTTGCTAGTCCCGAGCAAAACAAAGAAAGAGAAAAGCATACGAAAAACAAGAAATCCTAACTCACTTTCGTAGGAATCACGATTGCACTTAGCACGTGCTACAAGCCGTTAATCCACCTTCTCGCCAAGGAGGAGGAGTGTTGTCTCCTGAGGGTTTTCAGTGGATATACGCACAAAATCCGAACAAAGATGCATTATTCAACCTAGCTACACGACTCGTTGACTCATTTTTGTCGATTAATTGACGCGGTAGTACTACGGGCCGACTCTATATATGTAATCTGTCCACACACCTAGCCTAATGAATCATTCATGAAAGTTAATTAAGGACTTATGTGCAAGACATGGACAACCTCAACATCCTCAATTGATACAAAGTGTAAGGTCCATTAAGGTTCGTATTTGCATTACTTTTTTTCTTCTTCTTTTTCTTACTAGTTAGAGTTTCATTCTCCCAGGGTCAGGTTTCGTGCATCATTGCCTATGAGGAATTACACTATCACGTACACCTTTCCCCAAATCTCCACATATGGCAATCCCTACCACCCGTGTAACGGGAGTTCGGTCGGTGCATCCCAAGTCAGATGACTCGAAAGAACCAGGCACAAAGTCCCCTCAGACCTAATTTTCTGAGTGATAGGAGCCATGCGAGAAGAGAGAACACCTACTCACTTATTTCTTAGCTACACATGAACCACAACCCCTACACTTAATGTCTCACAACAAGATTTAAAGGGTCCTTGACTACGACAAACTTCCTTATACAAACAGACACGAATTATTTAACTCACTAGGTTCAGGGTGGACTTTTTTAAATGTTTGAGTACTGAAACCCTATGATTACTCGACCCCGAGGAAAAATCGGGGTGCATCCTAACGACTCGATATGTCCTAAATCTGGTATACAAGATATTCTAATGCATCAAGTTCAAGAAAATTTTGGGAGCTTTCTTTTTACTTTGCCTCTCAACGGTTTGCACATGTTAAACACACGCAAACCCCACAAAAAATTTTGTTTCGCAAACACATGAAGATTTTGAAAGAAATGTGAAAATTTTAAAGCACTAGGCAAGAAAAAGAAGACTAGCACCCAAGGATCATGGGAAGCAGATATATCAATATTAAATGCAGCACACTAACATGACCCTAGCAATACAAACAAAAGAAAATGAAATCACAGGAAAACGACTCGACTATGTACACACGTAAAGCACCCCCCACACCTACTTCATGCATTGCCCTCAATAATGTGAGCATGATACTACATGGATTTATGCATGAAAAAGGGAAGATCTCACCAACATGAAGCACAACAGGAAGTTCATGGTTATAGTGATGGACACAAATCCGAATTCCCTCAAAACCTGTGAGATATTGAAGAAGGGAGACAAATACGTGAAAGAAATGAGGCCCAAGTACACAAGGGTTGGGGCCCACACCAATCAATGCTTGCTCATGGAGTCTTTTATTACTCACCTTTTTTTATTTTTTACAAGATATATACATCAACAAAGATATTTGCTTGAACATTTTATTTAAACCGCAAGTGCACGGCCACGATGAAGCGGTGGCAAGTACGGGTCATCCTCAGGGAGGTGAGTAGCCTTTTGCTTTTACGAAATCAAGTGGCAAAAATAGGGGGAGAAAGATGTTTATGCTACTCTACTCTATACTATGCTAAGAAGTAGGAAATGCGAAAGGAAGAACCAAACAATGAAATAATAACTAAGTTAAGAACAAAGTAAGAATGCGGGAATACAGAAATGGGAAAACTCCTTAAGGGGTGGAGTGAGTACACACATGCAAAGAGGTGGGTGTAGAATACATTCTTTAAGCACAAATAAAGGTGGTGTTATCATGCATAGGAAGTGTCTAAATGTTGTGGCAAAACCTATCAATCTATTCACCAACTTAGTTGATTAACATTTACATATGCAAGATGTTTATTTCAGAACCTAAACAAGCATGAGAGGTGTCTAATCATTTTGGCAAAACTCATCAAGTTATAAATTCTATCCTAAACAAGCAAGCATACATTCATGTCAAGCAACACATTGGAATTAAAGCATTCAATCCATTCTCATTTGCATGTATGTACATCTACTCCACCCCCCAAAGGGGATGTAACTACTCACTAAACATTACACTAATTATTAAAGTAAACAAAGAAAGCATATTAACTAAGCTAATAAAACTAATGAAATGAGATTAAGCAAAGCAAAACAAGAAACATAAAACCAACAACATAATAAAGAAAACTTGTATTAAAATGACTCACATTAAAAGTAGCATCGTCCTACTTTAGTGTGTGCTTCAAGGCCTCACTTCTAGTAGGAAGAATAGCCACTTAAAATATGGAGTGATTACAATGGAAGGTGAAGAGTTCTATTTGTAGCCATGGAAAAAGGCAAACCAGGACAATCCCCCGATGTGGGACTAAACAGATACCAAAAATAGCCTAAACATCCTCTAATACATGTGCTGGAGAAATTTTAGCGGATTTGGGCCAAAATGGACAGCCAATTGGCGGTCTAAAAAGTCCGGATCCATCTGGAATTTGTGCTGGGCTTTTCTTAGTGTATTTGGTGGTCTTGGATGCATCTACTTTGTTTATTTGAGCTTCGACCCGAATAGAATTGCCAAAATACTCCCCATGATGGTGTGGAGTTTTCTGTTTTGCTCTTAGGTCATTCTGTCTTGCGTTCAGGTCCTTCTCCCTTGCATCTTGGTCCCCAGATCTCACAGTTCAGTCCTTTTTCCAAGCTTTTGAGTCCTTTTATGCTTCATCTCTTCAAACCTATTTATTCCTGAAAACTAAACATAAAACTCGTAACATAGTATTCTTTAGGTGAAAGATAATGGATATAAGATACAAATATAAGCATGAAATGATGTCAATCAAATACCCCCACACCTAACTTTTGCTAGTCCCGAGCAAAACAAAGAAAGAGAAAAGCATACGAAAAACAAGAAATCCTAACTCACTTTCGTAGGAATCACAGTTGCACTTAGCACGTGCAACAAGCCGTTAAACCTCCTTCTCACCAAGGAGGAGGAGTGTTGTCTCCTAAGGGTTTTCAGCGGATATACCCACAAAATCCGAACAAGATGCATTAATCAATCTAGCTACACAACTCGTTGGACTCATTTTGTCAATCATGGGATGCAGTAATACTATGAGTCGACTCTATATGGGTAATCAGTCCACACACCTAGCCTAATGAACCATTCGTGAAAGTTAGTTAAGGACCTAAGTGAAAGACATGGGCAACCTTAACTTCTGAATGTGATACAATATGTAAAGTCCATTTTGGTTCTTATTTGACTCTTTTTTTTCTTTTTCTTTTTCTTTTTTTTTCTTTTTCTTTGGAGCAGTTTATTGGTTGGTGTTTGATTCACCCAGGGTCAGGCTTCGTGCGTCATTGCCTATGAGGACTTACACTATCACGTACACCTTCCCCTAAATCTCCACATAGGGCGATCCCTACCACCCGTGTAACGGGGGTTCGGTCGGTGCATCCCAAGTCAGATGACTCGAAAGCACCAAGCACAAAGGCACCTCAGACCTACTTTCCCGAGTGATAGGAGTCGTGCAAGAAGAGAGAACACCACTTATTCATTTATCTACATGGGAACCAAAACCCCTATACTTAAGTTTCACAAAAAGAGATTAAGGGTCCTTGACTACGAAAAATTTCCTTATACTAACACACACGAATTATTTGACTCACTAGTTTTAGGGTGGACTTCTTTAAATGTTTGAGTGCTGAAACCCTATGATTACACGCCCCCCGAGGGAAACCGTGGTGCATCCTAACGACTCGATAAGACCTAAAGCCAGTAAACTAGAAATCCTAATGCATCAAGTTCAAGACAATTTTGGGAGCTTTCTTTTTACTTTGCCTCTCAACGGTTTTGCACATGCTAAACACATGCAAAACCTACAAAAACATTTTGTTTCGTAAACACATGAAGATTTTGAAAGAAATCTGAAAATTTTAAAGCACTAGGCAAGCAAAAGAAGACAAGTCACCCAAGGATCATGGCAAGCAGATATATCGATATTAAATGCAGCACACTAACATGACCCTAACAATGCACACAAAAGAAAACAAAAAAATCAAAAGAAAAGACTCGACTATGTACACACGTAAAACACCCCCCACACTTACTTCATGCATTGTCCTCAATGAATGTGAACAAGATACTACATGGATATATGCATGAAAAAGGAAAGATCTCACCAACATGAAGTACAGAGGGACGTTCAGGGTCATGTTGATGGACACAAACCCAAATTCCCTCAAAACCTGTGAGAAACTGAAGAAGGGAGATAAATACGTGAAGAGATTGGGCCCAAGTACACAAGGGTTGGGGCCCACAACAATCGATGCTCACTGAAGGAGTCTTTTATTACACTTTTTTTTATTTTTTTATTTTTTTATTTTTATTTATTTTTGTTTTTTTTCAAGATATACACATCAACGAAGATATTCTCATAATCATTTGGTCAAGGAACATCAAATGAGAACGTCAAGTTTTGAGGACCAGAGACTTGCCGAGACGGGCAAACTTCAGTGGTACTCTGAGGTGTCATGAGGGGTGAAAGGTCAAAGCTGAAAGGCTCGAACCCCTCATGATATTGGTTGGGTGTGGGCAACAAAGAATGAAGTTGTGTTGCCTCACTAGGGTTTAATTGCCCATCGAAGAAAACCCTCCAACCAATAGGCGGGTGCATCGGAATGAGTTCCTCAGGCTCATTCGATGGATGCAGCAGACTTGCATCACTAAGAATGGGGCTTCTCCCCAAGTCATCCAACAAGGACCTCCCACAATCATTTAGATCATCAAACATAAGCTCGGTCATAGGTGGGTCCTTGTTGGAGTCAATATGAAGCTCGAATGGCTCAATGGCCATGGGACATGAGGTAGAGACACCTTCTGGTATAGGAATATGATGAGGTGTCTCACTCTCACTAGTACTCTCAACTGAATCATGCAACGAACAATCCCTTTGGACATTCATGTTTAAGGCCAGCTCACTATGTTGCATTGCAAAGACAGGCAATGAGACTTCGCTGAGCCCACAAACATTCTCAACGGGTTGCATTGGTGTTAGGGGTGTTTGTTGATTTTGCGGTGCTTTCTCTAATTGGCGGATGAGATTTAGATTTAAAGGTTCATCCATGGGTTCATGTTGCTTACCAGAGTTGAACACATGAAACTCGGCACTCATGTTACCGAATGAGAGCTTCATGAGACCATTTCTACAATTAATCAAGGCATTGGAGGTTGCCAGAAATGGTCTACCCAAAATCAAAGGTATTTGAGAGTGGGTGTTCGCAATAGGATTGGTATCGAGGACAACAAAATCGACTGGAAATATAAATCTCCAACTTTGATAAGCACATCCTCGATAATCCCCATGGGAATACGAATGGATCTATCCGCCAATTGGAGGGTGATCTTCGTTGGTTTCAATTCTCCCAAGTTCAACTGTTTATAAACAGAGAATGGGAGGAGGTTGACCGCTGATCCTAAATCAAGCAAAACATTGCTCATTCTAGTGCCCCCTATCATACACTGAATAGTAGGACACCCAGGGTCCTTGTATTTTGTGTAGGTAGGATTGGACAAAAGTGAGCTGATATTTGCAGCCAAGAATGCTTTCTTAGGAACATTGGTCTTCCTCTTGGTTGTGCAGAGATCCTTCAACACTTTGGCATATTGAGGTATTTGTTGGATGACATCCAACAAGGGAATGTTAACCTTTACTTGCTTAAACACCTCTAATATCTTGTCCATGTTGTCACTCTGCTTTTTGGTTAACCTACTTGGATAGGGAGCTTTTGGCAGGTAGCTTTTCTGCGGTGCCTGAGAAGGAAGCCTTAATGTATTACCCTCACCCTCAGCCTCTTCTTAACCACCATTCCCACTGAGGGGCTGCATAGATGGTGGTGGGTGTGGAAAGGAAATGTGATTGTCAACCTGTTTTCCATTTCTTAAGTTAACAATGGCATTGACATGGTGAACAGGTTCCTCCACATGGTTCACTTGCCTCCCCCGAGGTACCACATTCTCATTTTGCATGTGTTGTTGCTGGTACATACGGGGGTTAGCCTCAGGCTGGCTAGGAAAAGACCCCTTTCTCTTTCATGTGCGGACTGAGCCAATTGACCCATCTGAAGCTCTAGAGATTTGATGGTCTGCTCATTTGAAGTGAGAACTTGACTCGTGGTTGACATAAAAATTTTCATTGAGTTTTCAAGTCCACGAGTCAAGGTCTCAAGCGAATTGAATCGGGTTTCCATATTGTTGGAATTTGGGAAACCCGATTGATTGGTGGTTTGCGCTTCGGGTGGCTGATAGGATTGTGCATGCATGGGAGGTTGGTGTGATTGGTAAGGTGGTCTAGAGGAGTTTGAAGGACCACCCTGGGCATTAGTTTGGTTCCATGAAAAATTGGGGTGGTTCCTCCATCCAGGATTATAAGATGATGAGTATGGGTCATTCGTAGCTCTGTCATAGATGGCGTTGACACGCTCCATCTCAGGAGTAATAGACACATACTCGCTTTCTACATGACCTATCCTACCACATGAATGACAGGGAACTGGACTAGATGTGGACATTTGAGGTGCACCCTGTTGGTTTTGGAGTTCAATCGAATCCATACGGCGCATTAAGGCTGCCATGCGCGCCTCGGTGGCCGTAGTGGTATCGACAAAAAATGCGGCACCCGATCTAGTCGAGTTTGCATTCGTGATCCTTGCTCCTATACTAGATGATGCAGGTGGCTCCCTCACACTCTCCCATTGCATGGTTTTCTCAGCGAGGTCTTCTAGGAAAGCCCATGCCTCCCTTTCATCCTTTCCCAAGAACTCTCCTTCACACATGGACTCAAGGAGCGTTCTTGACGAGATGTGAAGACCTTCGTAAACAATCTGACAAAGGTGCCACAACTCGATGTCATGGTGAGGACATGAGGATAGTAGCTCCTTGAACCTCTCTAAGTATGCATGGAATGGTTCAGTCTCATGTTGATAGGACGAATTAATTTCGTTCCTCAATTTTTGAGTCCGATGATTTGGAAAGTACTTCTTGAGGAATGCAGATTGAAACTTGTCCCAAGTCTTAAAGGCATTTGCCTGGTTGCTGTACAACCACTTCTTGGCGTCATCCTTTAGTGCAAAAGGAGCTAGCCTAAGATGGATGGAGTCTGTGCTAAGTTGTTGCAGCTTGAACATAGCACAAACCTCCTCAAATTCCCTGAGAAAGATATAGGGGTCACCCTTCCCAGTGAAGCGAGGGAGCATGGAAATAAACTGAGGCTTAACCTCAAAATGGTTCCCATTAGCCTCTGGTAATACGATGCATGAGGGTAGAGCTGTACGGCTAGGGTAGCGTCGATCACGTAGAGGTATGGGAATGACAACAGGACGCTCAGGTGGGTCCAGCAACTGCTCCTCCTCGCGTAAATTAGAAGCCATTGAACCTGGATTGCGTGCGACACGAGAGGAGGAAGGTGTCGAGAAATTGATGACCTAAGCCGGATTGACAACGCTCCTTGTCAAACGACCCCTCTCGTCTCGTGTCCACGAAAGCATACACAAAGGTGCACGCACACAAAGCAAAACTTTTTTTTTCTTTTTCAAAGAATTTGCGTAGAGGAGAAGACGGGGGAACACAGGAGAGAAAGAATGACTCAGGAGAGAAGGGAAGAAGTCCTTATGCTACGGAGGATGGGTACAGGTAGAAGCACACAAACAAACAAGGCTCATGTAATCCTAAGGTCGCTATAGGTCCTTACAGCTAGACGACGCCTAACTGCGAGGTCACACGGCCTCAACACGCCTCACCTCCCTACAACGAGGACCACAAAGCCCAGGAAGTGAGTCAAGATCCAGAGATCTCGTCTCTCCTACTATCGACAAAGTAGGCAACGCCGATCAGGTTATGACGGTCGGGACCGGATTACTCTCCTAATGCGTCCGAATTCCTTAACGCCAATGTCTACTTGATTTTAGAAATTAGGCTCTTGATTAGTGTGGTTTTTGGGTCGAAGGAAAGGGTGATGAAATCCCCCACCTTATCTTTTACGGGACAGCCCCTCCTTAGTAGCGTTTTGGAGTCTTAATCTAACAATCAACTCTCCAAACAAAACGCTCAACTCACACTTGTTGCAATGCACTTCCTACTAACTAATGCGTGTTCATACGAAATGCATGAATGAGAGTAGAAGGTGCGTACCTCATGCCAGCTCTCAACAACAGAAAATAAAGCTAAGATAAAAGACAATCTAAATGCCTTAGTCACATACACGATGCATGAGCTAAACAAAAAGAATGCCTAATCTTTTGTTTTGTGTTTTAGGGTCCAAGTTGCTTAAGGGAAGTTGATTATTAATCTGGGAACAATCTAAGAGTCAGAACATGCAAAATTGAGTCCCAGATTACTAGATCAATTATGGCAACACGACAAAGAAATAAGAAGGCAAAAGCAGCTCACCAGACCTCCAATTAGCGGTCTCAGGCCGCTGATTGGCGGTCAGAACTGCCCAGCTTTCCTCCAATTTTTTCCAGATGCCTCTCCTTTCGACTCCAAGTCTCCTGAAACAAAGAAAAACTACAAACAAAAATTAAATCCACTCGAATCGTCCAAACAAGAGTCTGGACTGGCACCTCCCCGGCAACGGCGCCAAAAACTTGTTTGAACGTTTTATTTAAACCGCAAGTGCATGGCCGCGATGAAGCGGTTGCAAGTACGGGTCATCCTCAGGGAGGTGAGTAGCCTCTTGCTTGTATGAAATCAAGTGGCAAAAATAGGGGGAGAAAGATGTTTATGCTACTCTACTCTATACTACGCTAAGAAGTAGGAAATGCGAAAGGAAGAACCAAACAATGAAATAATAACTAAGCTAAGAATAAAGGAAGAATGCTGGAATACAGAAATGGGAAAACCCCTTAAGGGGTGGAGTGAGTGCACACATGCAAAGAGGTGGGTGTAGAATACATTCTTTAAGCACAAATAAAGGTGGTGTTATCATGCATTGGAAGTGTCTAAATGTTGTGGCAAAACCTATCAATCTATTCACCAACTTAGTTGATTAACATTTACATATGCAAGATGTTTATTTCAGAACCTAAACAAGCATGAGAGGTGTCTAATCATTTTCGCAAAACTCATCAAGTTATAAATTCTATCCTAAACAAGCAATCATACATTCATGTCAAGCAACACATTGGAATTAAAGCATTCAATCCATTCTCATTTGCGTGTATGTACATCTACTCCACCCCCCAAAGGGGACGTAACTACTCACTAAACATTACACTAATTATTAAACTAAACAAATAAAGCATATTAACTAAGCTAATAAAACTAATGAAATGAGATTAAGCAAAGCAAAACAAGAAACATAAAACCAACAACATAATAAAGAAAACTTGTATTAAAATGACTCACATTAAAAGTAGCATCGTCCTACTTTAGTGAGTGCTTCAAGGCCTCACTTCCAGTAGGAAGAATAGCCACTTAAAATATGGAGTGATTACAATGGAAGGTGAAGAGTTCTATTTGTAGTCATGGAAAACGGCAAACCGGGACAATCCCCCGATGTGGGACTAAACAGATACCAAAGATAGCCAAAACATCCTCTAATACATGTGCTGGAAAAATTTTAGCGGATTTGGGCCAACATGGACCGCCAATTAGCGGTCTTGGACCGCCAATTGGCGGTCTAAAAAGTCCGGATCCATCTGGAATTTGTGCTGGGCTTTGCTTAGTGTATTTGGTGGTCTTGGATGCATCTACTTCGTTTATTTGAGCTCCGACCCGAATAGAATTGCCAAAATACTCCCCATGATGGTGTGGAGTTTTCTGTTTTGCTCTTAGGTCCTTCTGCCTTGCAGTCAGGTCCTTCTCCCTTGCATCTTGGTCCCCAGATCTCACAGTTCAGTCCTTTTTCCCAGCTTTTGAGTCCTTTTATGCTTCATCTCTTCAAACCTATTTATTCCTGAAAACTAAACATAGAACTCGTAACATAGTATTGTTTAGGTGAAAGATAATGGATATAAGATACAAATATAAGCATGAAATGATGTCAATCAATATTCTCATAATCATTTGGTCAAGGAACATCAAATGAGAACATCGAGTTATGAGGACTAGAGACTTCCCGAGATGGCCAAACTTCACTGGTACTCGGAGGTGTCATGAGGGTGAAAGGTCAAAGCTCAAAGGCTCGAACCCCTCATGATATTGGTTGGGTGTAGGCAACATGAATGCGTGAAGTTGTGTTGACTCACTGGGGTTTAGTTGCTCATCGAACAAAACCCTCCAACCAATAGGTGGGTGCATCGGAATGAGTTCCTTAAGCTCATTCGATGGATGCAGCAGACCTGCATCACTAAGAATGGGGCTTCTCCCCAAGTCATCCAACAAGGAACTCCCACCATCATTTAGATCATCAAGCATAAGCTCGGTCGTAGGTGGGTCCTTGTTGGAGTCAATCTGAAGCTCAAAGGGTTCAATAGCCCTAGGACACGGGGTGACAACACCTTTTGGAATGGGCATATGCTGAGGTGTGTCCCCCTCACTAGTGGTCTCAATTGAATCATGCAACGAACACTCCCTTTGGACATTCATGTTTGATGCCAGCTCACTCTTTTGTATTGCAAAGACAGGCAATGAGTTTTCACTGGGCCCACAAACATTCTCAATGGGTTGCATTGGTGTTAGGGGTGTTCGTTGATTTTGCGGTTCTTTCTCTAATTGGCGGATGAGATTAAGATTTAAAGATTGGTCCATGGGCTCTTGTTGCCTACCAGAGTTGAACACATGAAACTCGACACTCATGTTACCGAATGAGAGCTTCATGAGACCATTTCTACAATTAATTAAGGCATTGGAGGTCGCCAGAAATGGTCTACCCAAAATCAAAGGTATTTGAGAGTGGGTGTGCGCAACAGGATTGGTATCGAGGATAATAAAATCGACTGGAAATATAAAATGTCCAACTTTGATAAGCACGTCTGTAACATCCTCGAAAGCGAAAGAAATTTAATTTTTTTATAAAACACAACACGAGGATATTACCGAAAAAATAGACCACTGGTGCACCAACATATATACAATATATATATCTTAGAGTTTCAAAAGTGTGATTACAACAAACGATAAGGAAAATATACATGTAATCACTCGGACCTCAAAATAGGAAAAGCAGGATCTTGCCCCGAACGTGCTCCTCCTCAGCCACCACCTCTTAGCGTTGATCACGGCCTGACATAAAACATGAATATGCCTGAGTTCCCCATGAGAAAACCCCGTATGCCAAACCTCTAACACAATAAATGAACTAGACAATAATGAGCATGTATGAAATGAAACGCAATAAACAAACATCGTCTCACTGGGCCCCCGGGAACTCTCTCATTACCACAGTAGATACCAAACAGTGACGGGTCTCGCGGGTCCTCTAGCCCAACCCTCACACGTGCCCCAGGCACCACAGCCGGAACCATCCTCGGCTACAACACACCCTGGATCAGTCTCAGGTAGGTAATGTCTGTACCGTTGCCGCTTTAGGGCCGGAGACCCGATGCCATCTTGAGTTGCTCCAGAAGACCACTCTCAGGCCGGCAATGTCTGTACTGTTGCCCCTATAGGGTCGGAGACCCGTTGCCATCTTGAACTGGCCCTATACACACACGAACCACCCTCAGGGCGGAAATGTCTGTACTGTTGCCCTTCCAAGGCCAGAGACCCGTTGCCACCTTGGGCTGGCCTGACAACACCCATGAACCACTCTCAGCCGCCAATGTCTATACCGTTGCCCCAAAAGGGCCGGAGACCCGTTGCCATCTTCAGTTGGCTCCACAACACTAAAACAACACAAAACCGTACCAAACGGTCGAACAAAAACACCAAACCGGTCGACCGAATCCTCTCCATAGGACTGGTTCAACCGAAAAACTTGTCAACCAGTCGAATGGAAAAGGGGCCCCATTAGACCGAATTCGACCAGTAAAAACTCCATGTCGCAATAAAAAGAACAAACGGTCGAACCACACACAATCACCGGTCGACCGAAAACGGGCAGTAGAAAATCCAAATCAAGCAGAATACTCCAGTCAAATGAACCATAATGCGGTCGAACAAACTTTAAGTTATTTTAAATTGTCGGTCGAACGAGTCAACTAGGCGGTCGACCGTTTTGATGGTCAACGCCCCAACCGACCTACAACAGTGCTTTCGGTCGACCGGCAAAGGGGTCCCGTTCGACCGAAAACACACAGAGTCTCCATCTCTCGCTCAAAATGTACCCCCGGTCGACCAACTCCAAAGTATCGTTCAACCGGTACGAGAGATTTCGCCCAATTTACAGTACGACCGGTCGACCGAACCATGCCACCGGTCGACCGTTTACAATGCAGAAACTGCTGCACAGGTCCGACGAGCCATCCGGCCTACCGTCGACCACTCCAACACTCACGAAAGCATAAGTGAGCATAAAAGTAAAGATTGACATACCTTGAAAACTTGAAGAAGCCTTCGAAGACCCAACGCCGAGCTTTTCCCTCTCGAACCCGACCTCCGGCGATTACCAACCGAGTCACGATCTACACCTCTCTGGAGAACGCCCGAGCTTCACCTCGCCTTCCGAAAACCACTCCTCCGTCTCCTCAAACGCTGAGGATCAGATCAGAGAGAGAGAGGATTTGAGTGGGAGAGAGAGAGAATAACGCGCGCGCGAGAGAGAGAGAGAGAGAAAGAGAGACACTCGCCAACATATACTCTTCTCTTCCCATCCCCACCATCCACCTCATCACCACCCAATCAATCCCAGCCCTCCATCTTAACCCTCCAATTAGGCACGTAAAAAGCAATTAACCAAGTTAATAAGGTTTAGGATATTACAACGTCCTCGATAATACCCTTTGGAATACAAATGGATCTATCCGCCAATTGGAGGGTGATCTTAGTTGGTTTCAATTCTCCCAAGTTCAACTGTTGATAATAAAAAATGGGAGGAGGTTGAACGCCGATCCTAAATCAAGCAATACATTACTCGTGCTAGTGTCCCCTATCGTACACTGAATAGTAGGACACCCAAGGTCCTTGTATTTTCTGTAGATGGGATTTGACAAAAGTGAGCTTATATTTGCAACCAAGAATGAAGGGAATGTGTTCTAAAAGTTTTACTTTTAAATGTCAATTATTATTAATTGAATGAGAAATCATTTTGTTCCTTGTTTATGTTATTCGTCTCTTAGAAGTGTTAAGGAAGAGGCTCTTGGTCCTTACCCGTAGAGCTCTAAAAGATATTGGTTTACATAAAACAAAAGATATTCGCAATCATGGTAATTCACATGGGACATTAATTACCGAGTTAAGATTGTCGTGTTGGTCATAGATCATTGTAGCTCTACAAGTGAGTGACAACACGGGTACACAAAAGAGGAAAATATTACTTTTGTATACCGAATAGACCAAATAACTAAAACATTATAGAATTGTGTTTTCTGTGTCGTCAATGTTTTACTGTGTCTTTGGTCCTTTGATATGAGACTTATATCCGATCACTTAAGAATTGCTTAATTAGACTAGTGTCTTGAGCTATCGATGAGTGTAGTGTAAAGGCATTAGTTGGTTAAGTAAGACTTTTCTTGGAGAAGATAGTTAGTCAAAATATTATCATTGCCCCTCTTAATTGAGTGATGATATTAGTGGGCCCCTTGATAAAGCAAAGTTATAATGTGCACAATGTGATTTGAGTTAAGTCACATATTCGTAACTAGCTTAAAGAGATCAAGAAGTGAATACTAATACAAAGATGACACAATACTACTTTGTGTGTATTCTAAATATCATGAGGCAAGGGACGGACACAAGTGGTGCACTCCATCACTAGATGGATCGGGTTTTGGTTCGAGTGGAATTAAGACATCTAACTAATTGGGAGCTATAATGTGTAGCTAGATACCGCTTATAGCTTGTGGTATTAAGCTCTTAATATCACTGTCAACTTAGTTTAGATCCTCCCATAAGTCACACCACAAAACTGGGAATGAAGAAATGGGGATTTTGAGTTCATAAGATGTGTCGGGTTTCATGTAGAAAATATGACACATGGGGTGAACAAGCAAAATCAAAATTATGTTATGATTAATAACATAATTAGAATCTAAATTAAATTCATATGTGATGTAAATATTATGGGGTGTAATGATTTATCGTTACATAGGATAATATGTTACAAAAGTTGTGAATTTACTAATCCCGAAATATTAAATTTCGTAGGGATAAAACCGAAATTTGACCAATCAGCAGAACAATGCTCAACGATCGACCGAACAACAGTAAACGGTCGACCGGTCAGTGCACGGTCGACCGGACACGTCTCGACCGATAACAAGGAATTTTCATCTGTTCGGAACGGTCGACCGAATCTATCGGTCGGTCGACCGAACATTACGATGAAATATTTCATTATTGCGAACGGTCGACCGAATCTCGAAACGGTCGACCGGTCGAGACGGTTTTCTGCAGAATTAATTAGATCATGCATGGAATTGGTCCATAACTGATTTAATTCGTGGCTAAGATTATTTGTTAGCAAATAATGGATGGTTAGATGGAACTTTGCATGAAATCATGGGCAAGAGGTTGCACATGAATAGGTAATTTGGAGAGAACTTATAAATACAAGTTTATCTCATTACCTCATTAATTAATTCATTATCTTCTTGTGCAAACTTTTCTCTCCATAATTCTCCACGAAATTCCATTAATTCTTGCGTTTAGTTTTAGTTTTCAGGGATCTTCTTCTCAAGGGAACTAAAGAGGGGTTAGTAATTAGATTCTAAACCCTATTGGAGATTGAGAGGCTAGCTCTTCTCTCTCCAATCTTGTTTAGAGTTTGGTGAATTCTCGGCGGCATCCTGCACAACAACAAGCATCATCAACATCTACGGATCTTCAAGAAGTTTTAGAGAACTTCTAGGGATGAATTTCAGAGTCCCATATTTGTTTTAATAAAGTTTTAAAACTAGTTATTGAAACAAACTGATGCATGCATGAAACAAATCATAGAAAATTTGTAATTGATCCTTATTGTGCATATTTACAATTAAACTAGAAATCCTACAGTGGTATCAGAGCTTAGGGTTCAATTTTCTAATTATTTGAAGTCATAAACAAATTTAGTTTACCATCTAGGGTTCGAACAATTAGATTTTCCAGTTTTTCGGTCTTTAAATGTTTTGTTGGAATAATTCTTTGTAATAATTCGCAAAACCGAAAAACTGCGATTCGTCTTTCCTTTTAGGAAATTGGATGGACAGCGGTTCAAAATTATTTTTGAACTAATGGATGGATGAAAAACGTTTTTAATGGATTTCAAAATGTTTTTCAAAGAATTGTTTGGGATTCTAGATGATTGATAAACTAGGTTGTATAGTTTATAGCAATATTGCGTGCATGGATGCTCGAGTTGTCTTTGCAGGAATTGTGAGTTTATATGTTCCAAATCAGCAACTATGGATTTTTGTAATTATTATTATACAGGGGCTTATTCATATGTAAAAGACAAATTCTCTATTTCTATCTTTAGATAATTGCATTGCATTTGAGAGGTTTTACATAGGACTTGCACTAGTCGGTTTTTATCGAATGAGAGGAGCATGTTTATTTTCTGTAAAATCTACATCTCTGGTGCAAGAGGAAGTCGCCGTTGTAGCGCATCGATCGGGGATCAAGGATCAAAGGGAACATATAAACTCACACGATGTGGATTGTGTGAATGGTTTAATTTCTGTTTTTTTAATCTTGCTATGCATGTGATGAATGTGTTGAATGTTAGGATGTGTATGAATGAGAGATTAACCGATGAAGAGAAAGATGCTAAAGCCAAGTGGGAAGACCAAGAGAACCAAGTTCACGGTCTTATGCTAGCATCCATGGGTGACTCGCTTCAAGTGAAATACTTGGATTCGAAACCCAAGAAGACCATGGAGGCTTTATCTAAGATGTTCATGGATAGTGCCCGAAAGGAGCGCTATAACACCACCATCGCACTCACAAGGTGCCATATGGCGAAGGGAACATCAGTATCCATGCATTTTCTCACGATGCAAGGGTACCTTGAGAAGTTGGCAAAGTTCTCTTCACCAATGCCCGAGGACATTGCTGAAGATATGATTCTTGGCTCTCTAGCCCTGTCCTTTAAGGACTTTGTGATGCACTATCACGTGCGTGAAAAAGGGGTGAGTCTTGAGGAGTTGCACAACGCTCTCAAAACTGCTGAAGTTGACATGGGCAAGGGTAGGGACAAGCAAGTCATTGCCATCCATAGGAGGAGCAAAAGATTGGTAAAGGAAAGGGCAAATCTACCAAAAGTGGTTCAATCAAGAGCAAGGGAGTAGGAGGTGCTCATAAGAGTGCCTCGAGGGGGAAATCTCAGAAATCTCCAACTCCCAATACGGAGTGCTTTCACTCCGGTGAAAAAGGACACATCCGGCCAAATTGCCCCAAGTACAAGGAAGACCTTGACAACAGAGTGATTGAACGTCGGCGCCCCAAAAAGGCCAAAGGTATATTTGTTATTGAAATAAATTTAGCCACCTCTGTCCAGGATTGGGTAATTGATACCGGATCTTGTGCTCACATAGTTTCTAATGTGCAGCTACTCATGGATAAGAAGGAACTCGCAAGGAACGAGGTAGAATTGAAGGTCGGAAATGATGGCAACATTTCTGCGGTTGCACAAGGTTCTGTGGTGCTTCAATTATGTAGTGGTTTAAATTTATGTCTAAAGAATGTTTCTTATGTGCCTTCGATTTGCAAGAACATTATTTTTGTATCGTGTTTAGATATGGATAATTTTAATATAAATGTTTCAAATTCTCGTTTGTCTATATCGAAGAATGGTGTTTTCTACGCAAATGCATTCATAAGGAATGGTCTCTATTTGTTTGAATTGAATAATAAACAAATCTTTAATATCAATAACAAAAGACTTAAGACCACTCACGAGAATGATACTCTCTTGTGGCACTATCGTCTAGGTCACATAAATGAAAAGCGCATCAAGAAATTGCAAGAAGCTAACCTTCTTGGTCTACTTGATTTTAAATCATTGGAGACCTGCCAACCATGTTTAATGGGAAAAATGACCAAAAAGTCTTTCAAGAAGAAAGGTCCAAGGGCGAGTGGCTTGTTGGATTTGATACATTCCGATGTATGTGGTCCAATGAGTACTAGTGCACGAGATGGTTTCAGGTACTTCATTACGTTCACGGATGATTATAGTCGTTATGTCTATGTTTATCTAATGAGAAACAAAAATGAATCCTTTGACAAGTTCAAAGAATTCAAGAATGAAGTAGAGAACCAACTCGACAAGAAAATCAAGTCTCTACGAACGGATCGTGGAGGTGAGTACTTAAGTTCCGAATTTGACTCATACCTAAAGGGGTTTGGTATTGTACCTCAACTCACCCCTCCCGGTACACCTCAGTAGAATGGGGTATCCGAAAGGAGGAATAGGACATTCCTCGACATGGTTCGGTCAATGATGAGTCATGCAGAATTACCTCTTTACTTTAGGAGTTATGCACTACAAACTGCGGCTTACACACTAAATAATGTTCCATCCCAATCCGTAGAGAAAACGTCATACGAGCTATGGAGAGGCAAAACACCTAAGCTCAATTTTCTCAAGATTTGGGGTTGTGAGGCTTACGTCAAGAAATTGATGTCGACCAAACTTCAACCAAAAGCGGATAAGTGTTTCTTTATTGGTTATCCTCGTGAGACAAGAGGATACTACTTTTGGCATATCACCTCCAATCGAGTGATTGTAGAGAGGGATGCCACATTTCTGGAAAAGGAATTTCTGGAAAAAGTAGTGGGATTAGGGTTGTGCTTGAGGAAACTCAAGATACTCTACAAGATCATGACATTCAAGATCATGAAGGCCCAACCGAGATTCCTTTGGTTAGTGGGAGCGTGAGTGAGAGACCCTTGCAAGAAATTGTGAGAGAATCTCAATCATCCCCACCTAGTGTACGTTCAAGAGTTGAACGTGAACCCACTCCTCAAGAAATTATGGAAGAAGTTCGAGAGACACGAGAAGAACCAAAAGAACTAAGACGGTCAACGAGAGAAAGGAAGAAACCTGACTTGTATCTGGGACTTTATGAAATCATGGTACTTCATACCAATGATCCCTTGACCTTCCAAGAAGCAATGGAAAGGGAAGACTCTAAACTATGGCTTAAGGCCATGGAATCCGAAATATAATCCATGTATGATAATCAAGTGTGGAACTTGGTTGACCTTCCTCAAGGGAAAAAGGTCATTCAAAATAAATGGGTTTTCAAGAGGAAGATGGACAGGGATGGGAACTTGACAACCTACAAAGCGAGGCTTGTAGCGAAGGGTTTCACTCAAGTTCAAGGAATTGACTATGATGAAACTTTTTCACCAGTTGCCATGTTCAAGTCTATTTGGATGATGCTCGTTATTGCTGTATTTCATGATTATGAGATATGGCAAATGGAAGTCAAAACGGCATTCCTTAATGGGAACTTGGAGGAGGATGTGTACATGGTACAACCTCAAGGTTTTGAAGATCCAAAGAATAGCAAGAAGGTATGCAGGCTTCAAAGATCCATTTATGGATTGAAGCAAGCATCAAGGAGTTGGAACAAACACTTTGACGAGGAAGTGAAGAAGCTTCACTTCATTCAAAGTAAGGAAGAACCATGTATATACAAGAAGGTTAGTGGGAGCCATGTAGTATTCCAAATCTTATATGTCGATGACATATTGCTTATGGGCAATCATATTCCTTTGCTTGAGCAAACGAGAAGTTCATTGACATCTGCATTTTCAATGAAAGATATGGGTGAGGCTCAATACATCTTGGGAATCCAGATATATCTAGATAGATCCCGTAGACTCATTCGCCTAAGTCAACGTACATACATTGACAAGGTCTTGGAAAGGTTCAAGATGAACAACTCCAAAAAGGGCAATGTGCCAATGAGTATGGGTGTGCAACTCAAGAAGTCTCAACTGCACAATCACGTAAGGACTTAGAGTACATGAAGGATGTCCCTTATGCTTCGGCAATTGGGTCGATCATGCACGTGATAACTTGCACAAGACCCGATGTCTTTTATGCTGTAAGCGTGACAAGTCGTCACCAATCCAACGCAGGTCCTGAGCATTGGACTTCGGTCAAGAATATCCTGAAGTACCTTAATCGGACTAAGGATAAGATTCTTATTTATGGAGGACAAAGGGAGTTGATAGCCGAAGGTTACTCGGATGCGAGCTTCATGAGTGATCCAGACGATAGAAGGTCGCAATCAGGATATGTCTTCCTTCTGAATGGTGGAGCTGTGAGTTGGCGTAGTTGGAATCAAAACACTACGACCGACTAAACCACTGCTTCCGAAGTATTGGTTGTCGCTGAAGGGAGCAAGGATGGAGTGTGGATTAAGAAGTTCCTTGAAGAGCTTGGAGTAGTTCCCTTGAGCGAGGGACCAGTAGAGTTATTTTGCGATAATAGTGCATCTATCTCGCAAATCAAGGATCCCAAATCACACCACAAAGTGAAGTACGTGGATCGTAAGCACTTCGTGACACGTGACCTCATCGACGAAGGCAAAATAAATCTTTTATGGGTGGACACCAACAGCAACACAGCTGATCCATTCACAAAACCCTTATCCCAAGCCAAGGGCGAAATGCATTTCGAGTCCATGGGATTGAGGAATCATGTAGATTGGCTAGATGATTGATATGTAATGGGGTTTACCCTAGTTATTATTGTTTTATACATTGAGTATGTATGTGAAAGAAAACTTTAATAACAAGTGGGAGATTGAAGGGAATGTGTTCCTAAAGTTTTACTTTTAAATGTAAATTATTATGAATGAATGAGAAATCATTTTGTTCCTTGTTTATGTTATTCATCTCTTAGAAGTGTTAAGGAAGAGACTCTTGGTCCTTAACCGTAGAGCTCTAAAAGATATTGGTTTACATAAAACAAAAGATATTCGCAATCATGGTAATTAACATGGGACATTAATTACCGAGTTAAGATTGTCGTGTTGGTCATAGATCATTATAGCTCTACAAGTGAGTGACAACACGGGTACACAAAAGAGGAAAATATTACTTTTGTATACTGAATAGACCTAATAAGTAAAACATTATAGAATTGTGTTTTCTGTGTCATTAATGTTTTACTGTGTCTTTGGTCCTTTGATATGAGACTTATCCGATCACTTAAGAATTGATTAATTAGACAAGTGTCTTGAGCTATCGATGAGTGTAGTGTAAAGACATTAGTTAGTTAAATATGACTTTTCTTGGAGAAGATAGTTAGTCAAAAGATTATCATTGCCCCTCTTAATTGAGTGATGATATTAGTGGGTCCCTTGATAAAGCAAAGTTATAATGTGCACAATGTGATTTGAGTTAAGTCACATATTCGTAACTAGCTTAAAGAGATCAAGAAATGAATACTAATACAAAGATGACACAATACTACTTTGTGTATATTCTTAATATCATGAGGCAAGGGACGGACACAAGTGGTGCACTCCATCACTAGATTGATCGGGTTTTGGTTCGAGTGGAATTAAGACATCTAACTAATTGGGAGCAATAATGTGTAGCTAGATACCGCTTATAGCTTGTGGTATTAAGCTCTTAATATCACTGTCAACTTAGTTTAGATCCTCCCATAAGTCACACCACAAAACTGGGAATGAAGAAATGGGGATTTTGAGTTCATAAGATGTGTCGGGTTTCATGTAGAAAATATGACACATGGGGTGAACAAGCAAAATCAAAATTATGTTATGATTAATAACATAATTAGAATCTAAATTAAATTCATATGTGATGTAAATATTATGGGGTGTAATGATTTATCGTTACATAGGATAATATGTTACATAAGTTGTGAATTAATACTAATCCCGAAATATTAAATTTCATAGGGGTAAAACCGAAATTTGACCAATCAGCAGAACAGTGCTCAACGGTCGACCGAACAACAATAAACGTTCGACCGATCGGTGCACGGTCGACCGGACACGTCTCGACCGATAACAGGGAATTTTCATCTGTTCGGAACGGTCGACCAAATCTATCGGTCGGTCGACCAAACATTACAATGAAATATTTTATTGTTACGAACGGTCGACCGAAACTTGGTTCGAACGGTCGACCGAATCTCCAAACGGTCGACAGTCCACACGGTTTTCTGCAGAATTAATTAGATCATGCATGGAATTGGTCCATAACTGATTTAATTCGTGGCTAAGATTATTTGTTAGCAAATAATGGATGGTTAGATGGAACTTTGCATGAAATCATGGGCAAGAGGTTGCACATGAATAGGTAATTTGGAGAGAACTTATAAATACAAGTTTATCTCATTACCTAATTAATTAATTCATTATCTTCTTGTGCAAACTTCTCTCTCCATAATTCTCCACGAAATTCCATTAATTCTTGAGTTTAGTTTTAGTTTTCAGAGATCTTCTTCTCAAGGGAACTAAAGAGGGGTTAGTAATTAGATTCTAAACCCTATTGAAGATTGAGAGGCTAGCTCTTCTCTCTCTAATCTTGTTTAGAGTTTGGTGAATTCTCGGAGGCATCCGGCGCAGCGACAAGCATCCTCAACATCTCCGGATCTTCAAGAAGTTGTAGAGAACTTCTAGGTATGAATTTCGGAGTCCCATGTTTGTTTTAATAAAGTTTTAAAACTAGTTATTCAAACAAACCGATGCATGCATGAAACAAATCATAGAAAATTTGTAATTGATCCTTATTGTGCATAAGAATTTCGAAAATATATATGTACAATGAAACTAGAAATCCTACAAAGAATGCTTTCTTAGGAACATTGATCTTCCTCTTGGTTATGCAGAGATCTTTTAACACTTTGGCATACTGAGGTATTTGTTGGATGACATTCAACAAGGGGATGTTAACCTTCAGTTGCTTAAACACCTCTAATATCTTGTCCATTGTGTCACTCTGCTTTTTGGTTAACCTACTGGGATAGGGACCTTTTGGCAGGTAGGTTTTCTACGGTGCCTGAGAAGGAGGCGTTGTTGTATTACCCTCCCCGTCAACCTCTTCTTCACCACCATTCCCACTGAGGGGCTGCATAGATGGTGGTGGGTGTGGTAAGGAAATGTGATTGTCAACCAGCTTTCCATTCCTTAAGGTTACAATGGCATTGACATGGTGAACAGGTTCCTCCACATGGTTCACTTGCCTCCCCCGAGGTACCACATTCTCATTTTGCATGTCTTGTTGCTGGTACATGCGGGGGTTAGCCTCAGGATGGCTAGGCAGAGACCCTCTCTCTCTTTCATGTACAGACTGAGCCAATTAGCCCATCTGAAGCTCTAGAGATTTGATGGTCTGCTGATTTGAAGTGAGAACGACTTGTGGTTGACATAAAAAAAATCATTGAGTTTTCAAGTCCAGGAGTCAAGGTCTCAAGCGAATTGAATCGGGTTTCCATATTGTTGGAATTTGGGAAACCCAATTGATTGGTGATTTGCGCTTGGGGTGGCTGATAGGATTGTGCATGCATGGGAGGTTGGTGTGGTTGAGAGGTGTTTGAAGGACCACTCGGGGCATTATTTTTGGTTTCATGAAAAATTGGGGTGGTTCATCCGTCCGGGATTATAAGATGATGAGTATGGGTCATTCCTAGCTCTATCATAGATGGCGTTGACACATTCCATCTCAAGAGGAGTAGACACGCACTCGCTTCCTACATGACCTATCCTACCACAAGAATGACAGGGAACTGAACTAGATGTAGACATATGAGGTGCACCTTGTTGGTTTTGGAGCTCAATCGAATCTATACGGCGCATTAAGGCCGCCATGCGTGCCTTGGTGGCCGTAGTGGTATCGACAGCAAATGTGGCACCCGATCTAGTCGTGTTTGCATTCGCGATCCTTGCTCCTATGTTGGATGATGCAGGTGGTTCCCTTACCCTCTCCCATTGCATGGTTTTCTCAGCGAGGTCTTCTAGGAAAGCTCATGCCTCCCTTTCATCCTTTCCTAAGAACTCTCCTTGACACATGGACTCAAGGAGCGTTCGGGACGGGATGTGAAGACCCTCGTAGACAATCTGACAAAGGCGCCACAACTCGATGTCATGGTGAGGGCATGAGGATAGTAGCTCCTTGAATCTCTCTAAATATGCATGAAATGCTTCAGTCTCAAGTTAATAGAACGAATTGAGTTTGTTTCTCAATTTTTGAGTCCGATGATTTGGAAAGTACTTTTTGAGAAATAGAGATTGAAATTCATCCCAAGTCCTAAAGGCATTCGCTTGGTTGCTATACAACCACTTCTTGGCATCATCCTTTAGTGCAAAAGGGACTAGCCTAAGATGGATGGAGTACGTGCTAAGTTGTTGTAGCTTGAACATAGCACATACCTCCTCAAATTCCCTGAGAAAGATATATGGGTCACCCTTCCCAGTGAAGTGAGGGAGCATGGAAATAAACTGAGGCTTAACCTCAAAATGGTTCCCATTTTCCTCTGGCAATACGATGCATGAGGGTAGACTTAATACGTTTTAAGTAACCGCAAGTGCAGGGCCTCGTTGAAGCGGTGGCGAATACGGGTCGATCCACAAGGAGGTGTGTAGACTCTGGTTTGTTCGAAAGCAAGTGGGAAAAGAGGGGAAGAAGTTGTGATTACACTAAACTAGACTAACTACACTAAATGAGTAAGCATCAAATAAGGAAAACGAAGGCAAGGGAAATTGAAAGCTGGAAATCAGAAATGGAAAACCCCTAAGGAGTGGAGTGTGTGTACACATGTAAAAAGATGGTGAAGAATGCATTCTATAGCCACAAATGTAGCTAGTGTTTTCATGCATAGGAAGTGTCTAATGGTTATGGCAAAACCTATCCATCCATTCACTAACCTAGTTGATTAACATTCATATACACAAGCTAGTTATTTAAAAACCTAAACAAGCATGGGAGGTGTCTAAGATGTGTGGCAAAACCCATCAAGTGTAGTATTCTACTCTAACAAGTAAGCATACATTCACATTTATCAACACAATCAAAATATAAAGCATTCATATCCATTCTTTAATGCATTTATGAACAACATCTCCACCCCCAAAGGGGGATGGATTTACTCACTACACATTACTCTAACAATTAAACTAAAGAAGAAATAAAACATTCTAACTACTTTAGCCTAGAATCAAAGAAATAAAACTAAGCTAAGCATGCATAAAGAAAAAACATAAGAACAAAACAATGGAAAAATTATTTTATTAGTTGACTCACATTGAAGGTAGCATTCTTCTCCACCTTTAGATTTTGATCCAAGGCTTACTCAAAGTAGAGAGAATGCCACCAAGTAATGGGTCAATACAATAGAAGGTGAAGAGTTCTATTTATAGCCATAGAAAAAGGTAATCCGGGACAATCCCACGGTATGGGACTAAACAAATACCAGAAATAGACTAAATACACACTAATACACGCTCCACATAAATCTTAGTGGTTCCAGACCAAATTAGCGGTCTTGGACCGCCAATTGGCGGTCTACAGTGTTCAGATCGCTCTGGATTTTCTTGTGGGCTTTTCAGGAAGGCTTTGTTTGTCTTTGATGCATCTACTTTGCCAAAATACTCCCCATGATTGTGTGAAGTATTCTTGTTTGCCCATTCGTCATTTGATCTTACGTTCAGGTCCTTCGATCTTGCATCTTAGTCCTTGAGTCTCTCATCTCAGTCTTTTTTATGCTTTTAGGTCCTTTTATGCCTCTTCGCTTCAAACCTATTTATTTCTAAAATTCAAACATAAAAGTCATCACGTAGCATTATTTAGGTAAAAGATAATGGATATAAGATACAAATATAAGGATGAAATGATCTCAATCAGAAGACATTATTGATTCAAATTTTTATACATCGTACTCATCCCATTATTCTCCTCCCGAATACCCATATCCCTACCAACCACCGCCCATGACCAATCATTGGAATCATTCTCATCCCATAAACACCCAACCCCAAAATCTCCAAAATTCGGAATTGGACCTCACAGTTGACCATAGACATGATTCCTTGAAACAAACTCTCCTTACGTTCATGGAAACCGCTCAACATTCCATGCAAAATCTGGCAATGCAAGTGAGTCAGATCACACAACAATTACGTGAACGTGAGTAGGGTAACTTTCTTGTCAACATGATGTTTATCTTCTAATATTGAACCACCACCACATCCACAAATCAAAGCACAATATCTCAAAGTCAAACTCCTAGTCAGTTTGAGGGACATGGGGTTTCAATTCACGATCACTTGGTGGGATATTCACATCAAATGGACAATAGCATGGACCAGCTTCATTATGAGTCGGTACAGGATTGTGCCTTATCTTTTTGCCCTGTGGCCCTTGAGCCATATGATCTTATTGTTGTGCCTCTTAAGGACTCACCTTTGGTGGAGCAAGAGCTTCCCAATACCCCTAATTTCATACGACCTGGTGAGAGTTTGTTTCTCACTATTGTTCCTGATGAACTTGAAAATGATGGGACATCAAACAACTACATTGCCAATGAGGGTATTGGGAGTTACTTAGAGGATACATTTGGTAAGAGGCTCACTTTTTGTTCATCTGGTGAGTCGGACATGCATAATGAGGTTCTTGACCTCGTTCCGACCCACCAACATGTTGGTTGGAGAGCTTGGATTGACGATCATAACTTCAGTACAACAACGGGAGCTCTTCTTCCGTTGCATAATATTTCCCTAACTCTTGAGAGGTTTGGGCTCTTTCAGTTGGATCCTTTGAATGAGACGCCTTTGCATCTAATTCATGAACCTCTTCTTGCATTTTGTGCACTTTGAGAGGGGGGCCACGTATGAGTATTTTGGCCCCGCGTGGTGTCATGTTCCCATTCCAAGTGCATTGACCCACTTTTGATGTTCCCATTTGATGTCCTATGACAAATGAAGATGAGAGCTTATTTTTGTACATAATTATATTTCAAAAAGAAAAAAACAAAAAAAAACAAGAAGACTCCAAGAATGAGCACAACTTGTTATGGGCTCCAACTAGACCTGGCAATTCTGGACACAACACGATTACACGACAAGGACACGACACGATAAGGAGTCACGATTTAGACATGACTTTACACGAAATTTTTTGTATGATTGAAATGATTTATTATGATGTTTTGTGAATATACAAATATAAAATAATTGGTACATGATTTGACACGAACACGACACGATAACACGATAAGTTGTTTTTGTACACGAAACTGACACGAACTGCATCTTTTGTTAGATAATCAATTGTTTATACTTGATAATAATCAATTACGATGTTATTTAGAATGAAAAACATCAATATAACATGTCACTTAACTATTTTAAATCTAAACATGATGAAATCTTTTCAATTTATACTATACACGATAACACGAAATCCTGACACGAATGCAGAACTGTCAGACACGATAGTACACGAACACGACCCAATTGATAGGTCTAGCTCGAACCCCTGTGTATTTGGGCCACATTTGTTTCACGTATTTCTCCCTTCTTTAGTATTTCACTGGTTTTGAGGAGAATTCGTGTTTGTGTCCATATGGCTTCGATTGGAACATATAAACAAACTTATTCCTACAAAACCAAACAAGTGCAATGATGAGAATTTTATTTATACCGCAAGTGCACGACGTCAATGAAAGCCGTGGCAAGTACGGGTTGAACACAAGGAGGGAGAGATATTGTTATTTTTGTGATTTTCGATTAAGGAAAGAAAGAGAGAGAATTAAGGTTGGTTTGAGATTTTGGATTTTTAATTTTCTAAAGCAAGAACAACAAACACAAACTAAGAATAAAGCAAATATGGATGAGAGTCCAGCAGGTGGGGGTTTAGATATCGGGTTTTGTTTAGAGAAATCTGAAACTTATAATAAATCACATTAGTTATAAAGCATTACATGATAAATGACTCAACATAAACTCAAGTAATCAAAATATACTAACACGAAATTAAAATAATAACATCATTCTTCTTCTCATCACCCTAAATTCGTCACCGCCACCCTTCGGAGAGAGTTAGAAACTCATGGATGGAGGGAAGGAGAAGGGGTCCTAGAGAAACTACGAAAGAAAACTAAAAACACGAAATAAACCAACAGAATTTTATTGCTACAGAATGGAATAAAACTAGTTCTCCTACAACATCGTTTCGGGGCTATTTATAGCTGATACAAGGGACCCAAGTATAAAATAGGAAAGTACACGCGTCATGACACGACTGGACAAAATCTGGGGCCACGGATCGAAAAAGGTGCGGCGTTTTCGCCGCAATTTTAGCTCTGATTGGATCCGAATTTTTCATGTGTGTTTATGGTATGATTTAGCTGTCCTTTGCACGTCTGGATTGATTTCTTTCCTTTCTTTTGAGCTCCGAAATTATTTCTTTCATATATTTGGAGATCCAAATTGATTTTTCTCCAAAATAATATTTTGGTACTCGTAATTTGCAGTCGGGTCCTCGGCCTTTTGCAATTAAGTCCCTGGCCTTTTTGTAATTAGGTCTTTGAATGCTTTTATGCTTGGATGGACTTCAATTTGAACCCCGATAATCTTGAACTTGGTCTTTATGACAGAAATGAGTCTTTTGCACCCGTTTATGCTCGGGTTATAGGTAATTTGCATTCAGGTCCCTGTATTCTGTAAATAAGACTAAACACATACCTTAGTAGCACTTATTGATATAAAGTTAATCTAAATGAATGACATATGATGCAATGTATGCAATGCATCATGCAACATGTAAATATGCTATTTTACACTATTTAGTTGATCCTTCATCTCTTAATTAAATAAATCAAAATCATTTGAATTTTTTTAAAATGATTCAAGCATCCATTGTTCAAGATATTAAAAATATTTGAACCAAAGTTTATCTAAATTCCCAAGAACACTTCAAGGAAAATAAACTTATTTAATCCTTCTTGTTTTGTTGATTCCAAGTAAAAATAATCATTTAAAATAAACAAAAAATTTACAAAAATAGACATAAGTCTAAAACTTGACTTTTTAATAATCATTTGACATGTTTTAAAACATTTAAAAGTCTCAAAAGAACAATTAAAATCAAAATCGACAAAACAGTCCAATTTTCACTATTTTCTTTGTTTCACTTGAAATATCAGAATTAATCCATTCATCTTAATGGTTAAAATATTTTCTAACGTTGAAAACTAATGTAGTAAAATAAGAAACACGAAAATCCAAGATTACAATTTGATGTATCCATCAAAAATATAAAAAAAGGACTCGAAAAAGAGCAAAAGTCGAATTATTTAATTATGAGATGGTAAACTAAATGTTTTAAATGGACTAATTATTGAAAATATGAACAAAAAAAACTCTGATACCACTTTGGATTTCATGCCCTATAATTGTGTATATTTGTTTAAAAAAACTTTACAAACATTTAGGATCGATTTTCATATTTTTCAACAATTTTATGTACAAAATTCCTAATTATATTTAATTATATATAATATACAAATTTATTTATTATTTTAACCGCCGTTTTTCACGACATATTAATTTTATCATTTGACCATATGTATTTAATTCCATATCATATGAAATTTAATACAACATATAAAATACAAAATTATATTTCTCGTTTCCCAGTTTTGTGGTGTGACCTATAAGAGGATCTAAGTTATGTTGGCAATATAATAAAATATTTTATATCATAAACTATAAGCGGTATCTAGCTACACATTATAGTTACCCAAATAACCAAGATATTTTGTTCACTTTTACTAAAACACGATCCATTTAGGGATATGTAATATCAATTGTGTCAATACAGTGCCTCATGATATTGAGAATATCATACAAAGTAGAAATGTGTTATCTTTGTATTATATATATTTATTTCTTGATCTCTCAAGCGAATTATAAATATGTAACTATATACAATATGTAACTTGCAAGTTACATTGTGCACATTGTAATTTTGCTTTATTAAGGGGCCAAACAATATCATAACTCAAGTCAAGAGGGGTAATGATAATCTATTGATATATTACCTTTTTTGTCACAAGTTATGTATAACCAACTAATACCTTTATCACTATATGTAATGATAGTTTTTGATAATAATTAAATCATACACTCCTTATGTGAAAAGATATAGGTCTCGTATCTTAGGATTCAAAGACATAATGAAACAGTAATGACACAAACATAATTCCATAATATTTCATTTGTCAGGTCAATTCAATATATGAAAGAAAAACATTTTCCATTTCATATACTCATGTTGTTAAATATCTGTGGAGCTACAATATCTCTTTCAACTAACACGACAATCTAAACTCGGTAATTAATGTCCCATGTTAATTACCATGATTGTCAATTACTTTTGATTTATGTGAACAATTATCTTTTAGAGCACTATGATTAATAACCAAGAACATCTTCCTTAACACTTATGAAAGACGAATAGATTAATCAAGGAACAAAATATTGTTACATTCAATTCATAATAAAGATCATATAAAAAAATACTTTTAGAACACATTCATTTCGAAAAGATTATCATTGCCTCTCTTGACCTGAGTGATGATATTGTTGGACCCTTTGATAGAGCGAAATTATAATGTGCACAATGTAACTTGTGTATAATTACATATTTTTAATTAGTTTAAGAGATCAAGAATGAACATATAATACAAAGATGATACATTTATACTTTGTATAATCTTGTCAATATCATGAGACAGGGGATAGACACAAGTGATATATTATGTATCACTGATTGAATCATTTTTTGTTACAGTTAACAAAACATCTTTGTTATTTGGGTAACTATAATGTGTAGCTAGATATCGCTTATAGTTTATGATACTAAATGTTAATATCATTGCCAACATAACTTAAATCCTCATAAAAAGCTAGGAAACTAGAAATATAATTTTGTATTTTATATCATGTATTAAAATTCATATGATATGGAATTGAATACATATGGTAAAATGATAAAATTTATATGTCGTGAAAACGACATGGTTATAATAATAAATAAATTTGTATGAGATATATATATATTATGAGGTATAATATTTTGACATTATATATGATAGTTTATTGCATGATATAATGTGATCCGCAACATTATAAAATATGAATTTGCTAAAACTCCAAAGTCCAAATTTTGTTAGATAATAATCCAAAATTTGGTAAAGTCAAAAATAAAGAAAAATTATTTTGCATACACTAATAAGATATTTTTGCTGATTAATGGCTGGATTTAAGCCACTTTGGTCAAATGTAGTTATGAGATGATGATGTGATAAAATAAACAAGAGATCTTGTGCAAAGTGGTCTACACGTGATGTCATTCATTGGAGAGATTAACAAGGGATTATGTGTAAGTTGTTTGCACATGATATTGGTTAGAGGAAACCCTATAAATAGGTTCCTCCTCCCTTCCTTGTTTACACTAATGCAAAATTCTTCTCTCTCCAATTTGCTCCTTCATTCCATCCGAAATTATCTTAGTTTTAATTGTGTGCTAGGGATTAATTTCTTTTGAGTATAGAAGAGATAATTAGTGAGATTCTAACCTCGTATTAGAGATTGATTGACTAGCTTCGATCTCTCTAATCTTATTTAGAGTTTGGTGAATCCCCATAAAATAGGCCCACTAATCTAAGCATGTGCTAAGTATGACTCAAGAGCATTAGCACTTCAAAGAAAAGAGTGAAATCTCATTATATGGTTGTGGATATCATGTAAGGCTCTAAGGATAGGATTAACACACACTAATACATCACATAATCACAACACTTTTTTCTCCAGCCCCAATGGGGATGGACTACTCTTTACTCATCTATACACTAAAGAAAGCATGAAAAGAAGATAAACCCATAATGTAAAATAAAAGAAAACATAAGCAAACAACAACATAAAATAAATTGCATCAAAGGCAAGACATGTAATTAAAGAACAACACTTGATTGAAAATAAAAGATTATAAAGTTTCTCATTCTTCTCCTCTTACACTAATCTACAGCCAAATAAACTTAAACTAATGGAGGAGCAACAAGAAGTGGGAGAGGAGGGATTACAATGGTTATGATTAATCTGGGAATAATCGGGCGACTCTAAATCACATCTGATGGTCCGAGAATGCCCTAACCCGAATACCAGACCCACGGCCAAAATTGGAGGTCCTTTGGACCCTTTTGATCCGCCAGTGGCAGATCAAATAGGTTCGATAGAGCTGAGATTTTGGCTTCTACTTTGTTGTTTCATTTGGCACGTGAGGTGAAGTCCTGATCCACTGGCTCGAATCACTTTGATTTTAATTGGAGAAATACTGATTAGATTCAAGTCATGTGGCACAACATTTTGTCCCTTACCATCAGGTCCTTTCCGGTTTTCACTTGGATCCTTCCAGATTTGCGATCCAGTCCTTGTGCATTACAAACAGGTTCAAAACTTTCCAAATCAATCAATACTTGTTACATTTAGGTCATTTTTGCTCCCTTCCTCTTCTTCATTACCTAACTCCTGAAACACTACAAACAACAACTCGAGTAGCACAATATTATGGTAAAATAAAGGATATATAACATGAATATGAAGCATGATATGCTACTAATCAGCGACCATTGGAAGGAAGTGGAAGGATGGATCTTTGCTCTTTTAGTGTGTGAGTCCAAGACTTAATTGTTAGTACTTGTCTGTGGGTAACTGATTAGTAACATATCATAGAGTACATTCACGCTATATATCATTTATTTTATCCTATATTTGTGCTACTCGAGTGTTTGTTTTTTATGTGTTTCAGGTAATAAAGTGGAGTAATGAACCAAAAATGACCTAAATGCAAGAAGAAAGTACCTTATTGAAGAATATTAGACCTATTTGTTATGCTCAATCTGCAATACATGAAGGACTCAGATGAAACCCAAAGGGACATGAGTATAAGGAAAACTTTTTTGGTGCAAAAATCCCTCATTATCATGATCTTAAGTATTTGGGAAATTAAGACCAAACGGATTTGAACCAGTGGACATGGAGTGCACCCCACGTGTGAAATGGATAACTTGCTGCTAAAAAAATCACGGCGGATTGGCCACAAACAATTCGTTAGTGGCAGATTTTAAGCCGCCAGTGGTGGATCAATTTGGTTCAAACCCGCCCCAATTTCTCCCGTGGCTCGAACTTGCTTAATTGGGTGCACCAGACCAAAGAGAAATCGATTACTGCCGTCAGATTGCTCACAGATTCATCTACACCTCTCTTTCTTCTATAAATAGAAATGTTTCTCCTACCTTTCCTCTTCTCTTCCACCTTCCTCCAATAGAATAGGTTTACTTTACCCAATCTGGTAGCAAAGGAGTGATGGTGGATGAAGGTTGTAATCTCACTCTTTTCTTAATTTAATGTTAGATTTGAATTCCTCTCTTCTTTAGTTTTCTTTCTATCCAAGTATTTTTACATTTTGATGGTTGATTTAGTAGTTTGTTATTCTTGCCATGTTTAGTGTAGATTTCTTGCTTTCCATGCCTGTTGTTAAGAGTAACGAGTGTTGGATTTAGTGCCTTATACTTGTGTATATTTTATAAAAAATACAAGCAATTAGGATAGATTTTCATATTTTCAACAATTTTATGTACAAAACTTCCTAATTGTATTTCAATATATATTATATACTAATTAATATTGAAATACATAGATTGCATCATAACTAGGGGATTATTAAATCCCTTTTACCAAAAGGAAGTCGAGTTGCACGTTGGATTGCCTCGGAATTACCTCCAAGTGTTCACCAAACTCTAAACAAGATTAGAGAGATCGAAGCTAGTCAATCAATCTCTATTACGAGGTTAGAATCTAGGTAATTATCTCTTCTATACTCCAATGAAAATAATCTCTAGCACACAATTAAAACTACGAGAATTTCGAATGGAATGATGGAGAAAATTGGAGAGCGAAGAATTTTGCATTAGTGTAAACAAGGAAGAGAGGAGGGACCTATTTATGGGGTTTCCTCTAACCCACATTATGTACAAACCACTTACATATGATCCCTTGTCAATCTCTCAACTAAACCACATCATGTGCAAACCGCTTTGCACATGATCTCTTGTTTATCTCTCCACTAAACCACCTCATGTGCAAACCACTTTGCACATGATCTCTTATTTAGTTTGCTACATCATCATCTCATAACTACCTTTGACCATGGTGGATTAAATCTAGCCATTTCGTTTATTAATATATGCCAAAATGTGGGCCAATGGTCAGATCATTTTTCATTATTTTTGACTTTACCAAGTTTTGGATTAATATCCAACAAAATTTGGACTTTGGGGTTTCAGTAAATTCATATGTTATAATGTTGTGGATCACATTATATCATATAATAAATTATCACATATAATGTCAAAACATTACATCCCATAATATATATATATATATGTCTCATACGAATTTATTTATTATTCTAACCATGTTGTTTTCACGACATATTAATTTTGTCATTTTACCATATGTATTTAATTCCACATCATATGAATTTTAATACATGATATAAAATACAAAATTATATTTCTTGTTTCTCAGTTATGTGGTATGACTTATAGGAGGATCTAAGTTATGTTGGCAATGATATTAAACATTTAATATCATAAACTATAAGATGTTTCTAGTTATACATTATAGTTACCTAAATAACAAAGATGTTTTGTTCACTTGAACAGAATACGATCCATTTAGTGATATATAATATATCACTTGCATATTATAATTTTGCTTTATCAAAGGGACTAGCAATATCATGACTCAAGTCAAGAGGGACAACGACAATCTTTTGACATATCAGCTTTTCCCCCACAAGTTATGTATGACCAACTAATACCTTTATCAAATCTTCCGCAATATCATTGGGCATCAGGGAAAAGGTTTTTCTAACTTCTCAAGGTATCTTTGCATCGTGAGAAAATGCATAGACACATATGTTTCCTCCGCCATGTGGCACCATGTGAGTGCTATGGTGGTCTTATAGTGCTCCTTTCAAGCACTATCCATAAACATCTTTGTGAGAGCTTCCATGGTCTTCTTGGGTTTTGAGTCCAAGTATTTCGCTTGAAGCAAGTAACCCGTGGAGGGTAGTATTAGATTGTGAACTTGGTTCTCTTGGTTTTCCAACTTTGCTACAACCTCTTTCTCAGCATTGGTTGCCTTCTCACTTAATTTTGGGATTTCACCATCCAAAATATGAGATAGTTTTTCAAACTTCAACACGATGTTGAGCTTGAGCTGCCAACAATTGAAGTTGGAGCCATCATTTGCCAATGAATGTTTTTCAATCATAGACCGCACAATAGGTTGAATGTTCGACATTTTTACAAAATAATTTATAAGGATTTTTATGTCAATTTTATGTTTATAAAAAAACATTGTACTACAAAATAAATATGTAAATATGTCCATAATTGCAGTAATACAAGTTCCTTTCATTTATAGCATAGACTAGCTAAGGGCTATCGAATATGTCACAAACTCAAGGTAAGAAGCATTTTCTAATCATAACCATTTTGAAAATTTGCAAACATTTGCATTTATCAAAATCTTATGATTATTGTCGTTTTAATTAAGAGAGAATTTGTTCAATCCTCCTAAGAAAAACTCCATTTCTCAAAACCGAGCGATGGCTCCTAGTTTTGTTAAGAAAACTTATTTCATTTGATATGAGATACGATTGTCCATTGTATTCATGAACAAATACACTTAGTGTCCCCTAAGGGTGAAACTCACTTCATGTACTTATTTTTGGCACAACAATGAATATCCTTATATCTCCCACTATTTCCAAAGATGAAGGAAATTATCTCCCGCTAAGGGCAAGCAGAATGTCCCTTAATTGATGGCTTCTAGTGGATGAAATAAGAAAGAAAGAACTTAATTTTTAGTTTGGACTATTAAACAATTTATATATATGTGATATTAGAATTTAGGTGGTCACGCATGCATACATTCATACATATCCTAACCATTCATTCAATCACATACATGTCAAGCACACAAACATAAAATAAATCCATTCACACATTTGTGTGAGTTTCTATGTTTCGGCACGCTCGATCTTTGCTTCTTCTTCTTGCACAGTGGATGTAAATATTGCAAGATATAAACATGCATCTCTCAATTTGAATCTTATCGAAACAAAATTGGCTAATGCAAGTCCTATGTAAAGTCCTCTCATATGCATACAAAACAAATGACTTTTACATATACATAAGCCCCTGTGATTAATCATAATAACAATAATGATATACATATCATACATTCACATATGGCTTCGAGTGGAACATATAAACTCACTTATTACTGCAAAATCGAACAAGTGCAACAATATGTACATATGTTATTTTACTCTGTTTAGTTCATCCTTCATCTCTAAATTAAACAATTCAAAATCATTTGAAATCCTTTAAAATGATTCAAGCATCCATAGTTCAAGATATTAAAAATATTCGAACCGAAATTTATCTAAATTTCCAAGAACACTTCAAGGAAAATAAACTTATTAGCTCCTTTTTGTTTTGTTGATTCCAAGTAAAATAATCATTTAAAATAAACAAAATTTTACAAAAATTAGACATAAGTCTAAAACATGATTTTGATAATCATATGACATGTTTTAAAACATATAAACTTTCAAAAGAAAAATTAAAATCAAAATCGACAAAACAATCCTACTTACCCGATTTTCTTTGTTTCACCTAAAAGATCAGAATTAATCCATTGATCTTAATGGATAATATATTTTCTAACATTACAAACTAGTGTGGGAAAATAAAAAAACATAAAAAATCATGATTACAATTGATGCATCCAAAAAAAAATAAAGGACTCGAAAAATGGCAAAACTCGAATTATTCAATTATGAGATGGTAAACTAAATATATTAAATAGCCTAATCATTGAAAATATTACTGCTGGATTTCGTGCCCTATACTTGTGTATTTGTTTTAAAAAATACAAACAATTAGGATCGGTTTCATATTTTTCGACAATTTTTTGTACAAAACTTCCTAATTGTATTTCAATATATATTATATACTAATTAATATTGAAATACATAGATTGCATCATAACTACGGGATTATCAAATCCCTTTTACCAATCGGAAGTCCAGTTGCACGTTATATTTTAATGATAAGGTTTTATCTTATTTCATGTGGAGGCAAAGTTGAAATTGAGTTTTATGGATTTCATTTATGACGTGTTTTGATGAACACATTTGAACACAAACATACACATATTTTTGTATTCACTTTCTCTCTCTACCACCTAAGGGGTTTAGCTTTTATTGTGTTATTTTCCGATTTCCTACGCGTCGTAGTTTAATTTCGATCACATCTCTCTCTTCCTCTCCCTCAATCGAGTATCGGGAATCCGACTCACACGCGCTCCCTGTGGACCTAATTACAAAAAGGACAAGGACTTAAGCACAAAAGTAGACAAGGACTTAATTGCAAAAGGCCAAGGACGTAATTGCAAATTACGAGTAGCTTTTATTATTATGGAGAAAATCTAAAGGAAAATCAATGTGGATCTCCAAATATATAAAGAAATAAAGTCGGAGCTCAAAAAAAGGAAAGAATCAATAGTGATGCGCAAAGGATATTGAAATCATACCATAAACACATAGGAAAAATCCGGATTAAATCGGAGCTAAAAAGGTGGCGAATCCTCCGCACCTTATGTACACAATGCGGCAAATCCGCCGAACCAAATTAGATCCATGCTCTAAAATTTTTACCGGTTGCGTGTTGACGCGTGTACTTTCCTATTTTATACCTAAGTCCCTTGTATCGGCTATAAATAGCCCTGAAACGATGTTGTGATGGTCCTTAGCTTATGTTCTAGTTTTTCTTCCATAATTTAGTAATAAAGTTTTGTTATTTTATTTTGTGTTTTTAGTTTTCTTTTGTAATCTCTCTATGACCCCTTCTCCTTCCCTCCTTCCATGAGTTTCTAACTCTTTCCAAAGGGTGGGGGTGACGGATTTAGGGTGATGAGAAGAGAATAAGGTTATTATTTTAATGTCGTGTTAGGATATTTTGATTACTTGAGTTTGTGTTAAATCATTTATCATGTAATGCTTTATAACTAATATGATTTATTATAAGTTTCTAATTTCTCTAATCAAAACCCGAAATCTAAACCTCCACCCGCTGGACTCTCACCCTTCTTTGCTTTACTCTTAATTTGTTTTTGTTGTTCTTGCTTAAGAAATTAAAAACCAAAAATCTCAAACCAAACGCATGTTTTCTCTCTCTTCCTTCCCTTAATTCGAAAATCACATAAATAACAAGATCTCTCCCTCCTTGTGTTCGACCCGTATTTGCCACGTCTTCATTGACACCGTGCACTTGCGGTAAAATAAAATTTCCATCAAGTTCTTGGCGCCGTTGCCGGGGGGCGACGTAGATTTTGTTTTTTTTATTTCGATTCTATTCTGTTTATCTTGTGCGCGATCTAAGTATTTGGATTTGTGTTACAGGAGACAACAGAGCGTGTGGCGAAATCTGAACGCAGTCTGAGCAACAAAGGCGGCGGAATCGCCGCATATCAAGAAGAACTTGCGGCGGAATCGCCGCACAACAGAGGCTTCTGGGCTTCCAATTTTTCTGGGCTCGTCTCCATCTCTGGGTGGACGCGTAGAGCATCTGGAAAGTTCAAGAGCGGGCGGTGAACCCGACTGAGCATTGCGTAGGTAACCTTTGTTGCCTTTTCCTCGTACTTTCTAGTTTCGGAAAATTTCCTTTTGTAGAACTGCACGTGTTAAGCTTAAATTCCATAATTGGCAATAATTCAACTCTGACCTAAAAATTGGCAAAACTAGAAGAACTTAGTGCATGCATCATATAATGTTTTGTTTGCATTATTCTTGCTAAATTCTTGCAAATTAATTCTTGTTGAAGAGTGCTGGAGGCAAGGTACGTATCGCGGTTTTATCGAGTGCATTTAAGCATATAATACAATTTGCATGCAACCTTGAAATTCCCCCCCCCCCCCCTCTAAAGACCATTGTTTGACTATCTTTGTTAGATCTAAGTTAAACTATCTTAAGGGCAACTCCGTAGGGAAAGATACGGTGGGCCCTAAGGATTCAGACTCAATTAAGGAGAAGATTGGTTTGACTTGCTATGACCTGAAGCTGATTGACTTTAATTTGGTGTCTAGAAAGTGTTTTTGTGTTGACGTAAGTCTTCCAAGCGAAGTGGTTGTCTAATTGGCACCGACTCTGTCGGAAGCGCCCCCTAGCTATACACGGCCTGGCCAAGTTGGTTTGATTAGTGAGGGAGGTGAATCAAGCAAATCAATTCGACTCAACCAGTTAGGAGTCGTCTAGATTTAAGCGACACTAGGTCTAGGATTGTTTGCACTGTGCTTTCTTAGGAAATTTCTGACCAACCCTCTTTTCTATCTTTAGAGTTAAGTTTCCCTTCTCATCTGAGTCTTCTTTCTCTTCTCACCTCAATTCTCTAGATTAGGAGTCCTTTCTCATCTTTCCCCATTCTATTGTTTGTTTCCCTTTTAAAAAAAACATAAAAAAATATTAAAAAAAACGAAAAAAAAATTGTAATTAATTCTTGAAATTAAATTTGGAATTTAAATTTCGAATTTGAATTCAAAAATTGATTCAACCCGGTGCACTCAGATTTGGATTCGGGACTTGAGTAATCGACTCTCACGAGTTGATCTAGATTCCAGTCTGGAACTTAGCCCAATCCATCTGCTGCACCACCTCAACCGGATCCAATGGGTGAGAATGTAGTGAACCCACCTGTTGCACAACCTATAACTCTGAGGGAACGATGCTACCCAGCGATGGCTGCTCAGCCATCGTGCATCGTTATGCCCACCATCCAGGGTCGCGACTTCGAACTTAAGGCACAATACATGAGTATGTTGCCTAAGTTCACCTCTAGGGAAGACCCATATCTCTTCCTTAGAGAATTTGAGGAAATATGTTCTCTTATGCAATACCTGCATATCCCTAAGGAGGCAGTGCATCTAAAATTCGTGCCTCTAGCACTGAAGGACGACGCTAAGAAATGGCTATATAGTCTAGCCGAAAGATCCATTAGAAGTTGGGCTGAGTTTGTTCAAGTTTTCCTAAAAAAATATTTCCCCAACCATAAGACTATGAGGATTAGGAAAGAAATTGTTGCATTCGTTCAATCTGAGAGCGAGCCGTTCTATTCCTATCTTGAAAGATTTAAAAGTGTGCTGACCCAATGCCCTCATCACGGAATTCCAAGATGACAATTGTGCCAAAATATTTATGAGGGATTGACACCCACATCTAGGGTTATGGTAGAATCCGTAAGCCAATGGACTTTATGTCAAAAATGAAAATGATGCCTGGACTTTTCTTGAGGATTTAGCAGAAAACAGTATGCAATGGGACAATGCTAGAACACCGCTTAACCCGAGTATTGGATCTAGAATAGCAAGTCAACCCAAACCAGGTGTCTTAGTTGTAGATGCCAACAGAGAGACTGAAGCAAAACTAGCTACCCTTATGCGTAGAATGGAAAGTCTAGAGCTACAAACCCGAGTGAATCAAGCCTCGTCTATCCCTTGCTCTAGATGTGGTCAGACTGGTCATTTAATGGAGGATTGTGCGGACTGGGAACAAGTTAATATCACATTTAACCATGCTAGAAATGACCCTTACGCATCAACCTATAACTCGGGTTGGGGTAATAATCCCAATTTCTCATCAAACCAACAAGGTAAACCTCCTAGACAACAACCAAACCCGTATAACCAAAATAATATATCATCTGGGTTTAGTAACAATGGAGATCATGAGGTTAGGTTGACAAGCTTGGAAAATTTGATGAAAACCTTTATACAAACAACCAACCAGTCCTTCCAAAGGCTAGAGACACAAGTCAGCCAACTAGCACAAATAGTAGGTGAAAGAGAAAAGGGTTGGTTTCCAAGTCAACCTGAGGTGAACCCAAGATCTAATAATCAATATCAGCCCTATCAACCACCTTCATGAAATAACAACCCTAGACCGGTTCAAATGGTTAATGAGGAAGGACCGTTCCAACAAATAAATGCAGTAGTATCATTACGGTCTGGAAGACAAGTCGATAACAATGTGGTAAATCCTAGAGCGCCTAATCAATCTAGCCACCAAGCAACCACATATGACCTAACCATTGAACCCGACGTCCAATCTGAAACACCCAACTCACCTACTCAACTTGAACCCATAACCCAACCTGAGCGAGTCTATGTTCCTAAAGCTCCATTCCCCAATAGACTCAAGAAAAACTCTAGTGCACAAATGGAGAAAATCTTGGAAGTATTTAAGCAAGTTAAGGTGAATATTCCACTCTTAGATATGATTCAACAAATACCTGCTTATGCTAAATTCTTAAAAGATCTGTGCACTAAAAAGAGAAAAACGAACGTACCAAAGAAGGCGTTCTTAACTGCAAACATAAGCTCTATTTTGTCCAACACATCTCCTATAAAATATAAGGACCCTGGGTGTCCCACAATTTCATGTGGAATAGGAGATACTTTTATCAACAAAGCCCTTCTAGACCTTGGTGCTAGTGTTAACCTACTCCCGTACTCTGTCTATGAGCAAATGAACCTTGGTCCACTAAAACCCTCTAAGACAACTCTTTAATTTGTTGATTGCTCTATTAAGAAACCAAGAGGTATAGTAGAGGATGTTTTGATCAAGGTTGGTGACATCATTTACCCAGTGGATTTTGTCGTACTAGATACCGCACCTGTTATAAATCCTAATCGACAAATCCCTGTAATTCTAGGCAGACCCTTTTTAGCCACTTCTGAAGCATTGATAAACTGTCGGAATGGGCTCATGCAATTATCTTTCGGGAACTTAAAAGCTGAATTTAATATCTTTCATGTTGATAGTGAGACAGAAATAACATGCAATCAAAGTGATGTTGTGATGAGAGCACGTATCTATCAAATTTCTGAATCAAATAAATCATCACAAAATCAAAAAGGAAGTAAGAAAAAGGGGAGTAATTCTTCGACACACCCACCATCACTCGAGCAAATAAGAGAACCAATACATGTGAGGGGTGTGGAATTTGTGCCTCAGTGCAACATGTGGAACAATTCAACTAGATACATGCACCAACATGGTTAGGGCTGTTCGTGGGACGGGTTTGACCCACCAACCCGCCCCGCCCCGCCCCGCGTAGGGTGGGTTGCGGTTGAAAATTTTTCTGCCCGTGACCCGTTAACCCGCCACCCGTTAACCCGCCGGACTAAACGGGGCGGGATGCGGTTAATGTGTTACCAACCCATTAACCCGTTTACCCGTTACAAATATAATTATTAAAAAATACATATTTATGTATTAAAATTTTCGTTATTTCATTAAACTTCTAACATTTCTTCTAAAATTAAAATTTTCCTACCCGTGACCCGTTAACCCGCCACCCGTTAACCCGCCAGACTAAACGGGGCGGGTAGCGGCCCAATTTTTTTTACCCGCCCCGCCCCGTTTACCCGCCTGACTTTCGTGGGGCGGGTAGCGGACGGAGCCAAACCCGCCCCACCCCGTTTGTAGCCCTAAACATGGTGTCATTCAATCCAGTTCTGACTATGGTTGACTTTGAGCAAATTCCACCCCTCTACCGCAAGTTGACTCAGGTAATAAGTGCATTTGCTTTATATTTGCATACATTGAGGACAATGTATGATTTAGGTGTGGGGGTGTCTATCTATCTATTTTATTTTTCTGTTCTTTTAGTATAAAAAAAATCAATGTTCCAGGACATAACTTAAGATTGAACTGCCAAAACCCGAGTACAAATTGCATTGAGTTTTTGTTCCTTATTATATAGTTCTGCTTGTAGAAACTATGACATAAATCTAAGTTCCAAAGAAATAACCCATTACCCTTTAAGACATGTATGCACTTAAATTGGATGAATCAAATCTTTGAAGTGGTTGATAAAAAGCAGAGGTTGAGGAAAATATACCGGGAAGTGTGGAATTCTAATAGCAATTAAGCCTTGAGGAAAATAAAAGTGGAAATAAAAGTGAGGAAAGCACATTTTGCAAAATGATTACAAAAGCCCAAGCCTTTGAGTCACTAGTCCGTAGGGGTATCTTGAAACCCGGTAACTTGAGTCTAGCAGCTCGGGATTATCGACCAAACTCGCTACACGAATGCAAAAAGGGTAAAAGTGTCAAAAAGCAAATGTGTTGAATCAAGGGAAAAAAAGAAAAGAAAAAACTTTAAGATACTCAAGGCCCAAAGCTAAAAGAATGATCCATGCCATGGTTGATCCGAATGATACTTCACCACCAGAGGAGGCGTGCAAAATAATTTAAGTAATAACATGTGTAGAAGGGTTAGTGGTGTTAATGTTGGAGGAACAAAGAACAAGTCAGACTTTTTATAAGTTAGATTTGTATAATGAGCATGCAAGAATTCTCAGTGAGATGTATAAGGTTGAGGTGGAGATATTGAGAGTTATTAATGAAATGTTGAATTAAGACTTTGTGGGTGTGTCAACTGAAAACCCTCACGAGACAAAACTCGTCCTCTAAGGAAACTTGGGGGTTTAAAGGCTTGTTGCACATGCTAAGTGCAACCGTGATTCCTACGAAAGTGAGTTAAGATTTCCCTGTTTTCATTTTTCTTATATTCTGTTTTCCTAGGGACAAGCAAAATCTAGGTGTGGGGGTATTTGATGCATTGCATATATTGCATCATATGTCTTTCATTTAGATTAATTTTATATCAATAAATGCTACTAAGGTATGTGTTTAGTCTTATTTACAAAATACAGGGACCTGAATGCAAATTACTCATATCCCGAGTATAAATGCGTGCAAGAGACTCATTCATGGCATAAAGACCAAGTTCAAGATTATCGGGTTTCAAATGGAAATGCATCCAAACATAAAAGCATTCAAGACCTAATTACAAAAAGGACAAGGACTTAAGCACAAAAGTAGACAAGGACTTAATTGCAAAAGGCCAAGGACCTAATTGCAAATTACGAGTAGCTTTTATTATTATGGAGAAAATATAAAGAAAAATCAATGTGGATCTCCAAATATATAAAGAAATAAAGTCGGAGCTCAAAAGAAAGGAAAGAATCAATCGAGATGCGCAAAGGATATTGAAATCATACCATAAACACGTAGGAAAAATCCGGATTAAATCGGAGCTAAAAAGGTGGTGAATCCGCCGCACCTTATGTACAAAATGCGGCGACTCCGCCGCACCAAATTAGATCCATGCTCTAAAATTTTTACCGGTTGCGTGTTGACGCGTGTACTTTCCTATTTTATACCTAAGTCCCTTGTATCGGCTATAAATAGCCCTGAAACGATGTTGTGATGGTCCTTAGCTTATGTTCTAGATTTTATTCCATAATTTAGTAATAAAGTTTTGTTATTTTATTTTGTGTTTTTAGTTTTCTTTTGTAATCTCTCTAGGACCCCTTCTCCTTCCCTCCTTCCATGAGTTTCTAACTCTTTCCAAAGGGTGGGGGTGACGGATTTAGGGTGATGAGAAGAGAATAAGGTTATTATTTTAATTTCGTGTTAGGATATTTTGATTACTTGAGTTTGTGTTAAATCATTTATCATGTAATGCTTTATAACTAATATGATTTATTATAAATTTCTGATTTCTCTAATCAAAACCCGAAATCTAAACCTCCACCCGCTGGACTCTCACCCTTCTTTGCTTTACTCTTAATTTGTTTTTGTTGTTCTTGCTTAAGAAATTAAAAACCAAAAATCTCAAACCAAACGCATGTTTTCTCTCTCTTCCTTCCCTTAATTCGAAAATCACAGAAATAGCAAGATCTCTCCCTCCTTGTTTTCGACCCGTATTTGCCATGTCTTCATTGACACCGTGCACTTGCGGTATAAATAAATTTCCATCAAGTTCTTGGCGCCGTTGCCGGGGAGGCGACACAGATTTTGTTTTTTTTATTTCGATTCTATTCTATTTATCTTGTGCGCGATCTAAGTATTTGGATTTCTATTACAGGAGACAACAGAGCGCGTAGCGAAATCTGAACGCAGTTTGAGCAACAAAGGCGGCGGAATCGCCGCATATCAAGAAGAACTTGCGGCGGAATCGCCGCACAACAGAGGCTTCTGGGCTTCAAATTTTTCTGGGGTCGTCTCCATCTCTGGGTGGACGCGTAGAGCATCTGGAAAGTTCAAGAGCGGGCGGTGAACCCGACTGAGCATTGCGTAGGTAACCTTTGTTGCCTTTTTCCTCGTACTTTCTAGTTTCGGAAAATTTCCTTTTGTAGAACTGCACGTGTTAAGCTTAAATTCCATAATTGGCAATAATTCAACTCTGACCTAAAAATTGGCAAAACTAGAAGAACTTAGTGCATGCATCATATAATGTTTTGTTTGCATTATTCTTGCTAAATTCTTGCAAATTAATTCTTGTTGAAGAGTGCTGGAGGCAAGGTACGTATCGCGGTTTTATCGATTGCATTTAAGCATATAATATAATTTGCATGCAACCTTGAAATTGCCCCCCCCCCTCTAAAGACCATTGTTTGACTATCTTTGTTAGATCTAAGTTAAACTATCTTAAGGGCAAATCCGTAGGGAAAGATACGTTGGGGATTTCATCACCCTTCCGTGGCCCATAAATCAAAATCCTAAAGTGTCACCTAAGCCTTAAAATTAAAATCAATTAGACATTGGCCCCTAAGGATTCAGACTCAATTAAGGAGAAGATTGGTTTGACTTGCTATGACCTGAAGCTGATTGAATTTAATTTGGTGTCTAGAAAGTGTTTTTGTGTTGACGTAAGTCTTCCAAGCGAAGTGGTTGTCTAATTGGCACCGACTCTCTCGGAAGCGCCCCCACTAGCTATACACGGCCTGGCCAAGTTGGTTTGATTAGTGAGGGAGGTGAATCAAGCAAATCAATTCGACTCAACCAGTTAGGAGTCGTCTAGATTTAAGCGACACTAGGTCTAGGATTGTTTGCACCGTGCTTTCTTAGGAAATTTCTGACCGACCCTCTTTTCTATCTTTAGAGTTAAGTTTCCCTTCTCATCTGAGTCTTCTTTCTCTTCTCACCTCAATTCTCTAGATTAGGAGTCCTTTCTCATCTTTCCCCATTCCATTGTTTGTTTCCCTTTTAAAAAAACATAAAAAATATTAAAAAAAACGAAAAAAAATTGTAATTAATTCTTGAAATTAAATTTGGAATTTAAATTTCGAATTTGAATTCAAAAATTGATTCAACCCGGTGCACTCAGATTTGGATTCGGGACTTGAGTAATCGACTTTCACGAGTTCATCTAGATTCCAGTCTGGAACTTAGCCCAATCCATCTGCTGCACCACCTCACCCGGCTCCAATGGGTGAGAATGTAGTGAACCCACCTGTTGCACAACCTATAACTCTGAGGGAGCGATGCTACCCAGCGATGGCTGCTCAGCCATCGTGCATCGTTATGCCCACCATCCAGGGTCGCGACTTCGAACTTAAGGCACAATACATGAGTATGTTTCCTAAGTTCACCTCTAGGGAAGACCCATATCTCTTCCTTAGAGAATTTGAGGAAATTTGTTCTCTTATGCAATACCAGCATATCCCTGAGGAGGCAGTGCGTCTGAAATTCGTGCCTCTAGCCCTGAAGGACGACGCTAAGAAATGGCTATATAGTCTAGCCGAAAGATCCATTAGAAGTTGGGCTGAGTTTGTTCAAGTTTTCCTAAAAAAATATTTCCCCAACCATAAGACTATGAGGATTAGGAATGAAATTGTTGCATTCGTTCAGTCTGAGAGCGAGCCGTTCTATTCCTATCTTGGAAGATTTAAAAGTGTGCTGACCCAATGCCCTCATCACGAAATTCCAAGATAGCAATTGTGCCAAATTATTTATGAGGGATTGACACCCACATCTAGGGTTATGGTAGAATTCGTAAGCCAAGGGAACTTTATGTCAAAAAATGAAAATGATGCCTGGACTTTTCTTGATGATTTAGCAGAAAACAGTATGCAATGGGACAATGCTAGAACACCGCTTAACCCGAGTATTGGATCTAGAATAGCAAGTCAACCCAAACCAGGTGTCTTAGTTGTAGATGCCAACATAGAGACTGAAGCAAAACTAGCTACCCTTATGCGCAGAATGGAAAGTCTAGAGCTACAAACCTGAGTGAATCAAGCCTCGTCTATCCCTTGCTCTAGATGTGGTCAGACTGGTCATTTAATGGAGGATTGTGCGGACTGGGAACAAGTTAATGCCACGTTTAACCATGCTAGAAATGACCCTTACGCATCAACCTATAACTCGGGTTGGCGTAATAATCCCAATTTCTCATCAAACCAACAAGGTCAACCTCCTAGATAACAACCAAACCCGTATAACCAAAATAATACATCATCTGGGTTTAGTAACAATGGAGATCATGAGGTTAGGTTGACAAGCTTGGAAAATTTAATGAAAACCTTTATACAAACAACCAACCAGTCCTTCCAAAGGCTAGAGACACAAGTCAGCCAACTAGCACAAATAGTAGGTTAAAGAGAAAAGGGTTGGTTTCCAAGTCAACCTGAGGTGAACCCAAGATCTAATAATCAATATCAGCCCTATCAACCACCTTCATGAAATAACAACCCTAGACCAGTTCAAATGGTTAATGAGGAAGGACCGTTCCAACAAATAAATGCAGTAGTATCATTACGGTCTGGAAGACAAGTCGATAACAATGTGGTAAATCCTAGAGCGCCTAATCAATCTAGCCACCAAGCAACCACATATGACCTAACCATTGAACCCGACGTCCAATCTGAAACACCCAACTCACCTACTCAACCTGAACCCATAACCCAACCTGAGCGAGTCTATGTTCCTAAAGATCCATTCCCCAATAGACTTAAGAAAAACTCTAGTGCACAAATGGAGAAAATCTTGGAAGTATTTAAGCAAGTTAAGGTGAATATTCCACTCTTAGATATGATTCAAGCAAGTTAAGCAAGTTAAATCATTTATCATGTAATGCTTTATAACTAATATGATTTATTATAAGTTTCTAATTTGTCTAATCAAAACCCGAAATCTAAACCTCCACCCGCTGGACTCTCACCCTTCTTTGCTTTACTCTTAATTTGTTTTTTGTTGTTCTTGCTTAAGAAATTAAAAACCAAAAATCTCAAACCAAACGCATGTTTTCTCTCTCTTCCTTCCCTTAATTCGAAAATCACAGAAATAACAAGATCTCTCCCTCCTTGTGTTCGACCCGTATTTGCCACGTCTTCATTGACACCGTGCACTTGCGGTATAAATAAAATTTCCATCATTACCTAAAGACCTTTCTACCATTAAGAGGAGAACAAATGTTCCCAAAAAGGCATTTCTGGCCTCCAATGTGAGTTTGGTATTGACACAACTCATACAAGTCAAATACAAGGACCCCAGTTGTCCAACTATTTCTTGCATGATCGGTAACGTAATAATTCATCAAGCTCTATTGGATTTGGGAGCATCTGTGAACCTCCTGCCCTACTCTGTCTTTGTCATCCTTGGAATAGGCGATCTTAAGCCAACCAGGACCACCCTCCAGTTGGCTGACAGATCCGTCATGATTCCACAAGGAAGTGTGGAGGATGTCCTTATTAAAGTGGGTGAGTTTGTATTCCTAGTTGATTTCATCATCTTGGATTTTGAACCTGTGTCCAATCCACAAAGATAAATTCCCATGATCCTTGGGAGACCATTTCTTGCGACATCTATTTCTTTGATCAATTGTCGCAATGGCTTGATGAGTTTGTCTTTTGGAAACCTCATAGCAGTATTCAACATCTTTAATCTTGTAAGCAACCCGGGCTCTTTGATGATGTTGTCCGAGCAAATTTCATTCAGTACACGGATGAGCTTGAGTCATTGGGCATGTTCGACTCACATCGACAAATTACTGAGGTACCTAATGACCAGGTTGAGATTGAAGATGATTTTGAGGAATCCACTTGTTAACTTCTAGATGAGGAGGCACATTTGGGTTCTTGCTCCTCTTACCCTATGGTTGTTGAGCCACTTGAAATTAACTCCAAATCCAACAAGGACCCACCTCCGGTCGAGCTTAAACCGCTCCCCGATAACCTTAAATACATCTTTTTAGGGGATAATGAGACATTGTCAATCATTATTGCCTCTGATCTTGCAAAAGGTCAATAGGCTGCCCTGAAAAAAGTGTTCTTTGAAAACAAAGAGGCTATCGGGTGGTCCTTGAAGGACATCAAGGGAATTAGCCATGGTATTGCCCAACATTGGATCCACATGGAAGAGAATTCTAGGCCGCGTTGGGACCCACAACGAAGATTGAATCCTGTGTTGAAAGACGTCGTCCGAAAGGAGGTTCTTAAGTGCTTCGATCATGGTATAATCTATCCTATCTCTGATAGTTCGTTGGTGACTCATGTCCATGTGGTTCCCAAGAAGTCGGGTGTGATAGTTGTTGAGAATGAGCATAATGAGATTATAGCAACACACATGCAAACTGGCTGGCGAGTTTGCGTTAATTATCGCAAGCTCAATATGACAACGCGGAAAGATCATTTCACATTGCCATTCATTGATCAGATGTTGGAAAGGTTGGCCGGACATGAGTATTATTATTTTCTTGATGGATACTCCGGTTACAACCAAATTCCCATCGCCCCCGAGTATGAAGAGAAAACCACATTTACATGTCCATTTGTAATGTTTGCCTACCGTCGTTTGCCCTTAGAGTTATGTAATGCGCCGACAACGTTTCAAAGGTGTATGATCAACATCTTCTCCGATATGGTAGAAGAACACCTACTCACTTATTTGTTATCTACACATGAACCAAAACCCCTACACTTAATTTCTCACAACAAGATTTAAAAGGTCCTTGACTACAACAAACTTCCTTAAATTAATAGACACGAATTATTGACTCACTAGGTTCAGGGTGGACTTCTTTAATTGTTTGAGTACTGAAACCCTATGATTACTCACCCCCTGAGGGAAAACCAGGGTGCATCCTAATGACTCGATAACACCTAAAGCCGATATACAAGATATCCTGATGCATCAAGTTCAAGACAATTTGGGGAGCTTTCTTTTTACTTTGTCTCTCAACGGTTTTGCACATGCTAAACACACATAGAAATCCACAAAATGTGTTCTTTTGCAAACACATGAAGATTTTGCAAGAAATGTTTAAATTTTAATGCACTAGGCAAGAAAAAGACGACAAGCCACCTAAGGATCATGGCAAGAAGATATATCGCTATTAAATACAACACACTAACATGACCCTAACAATGCACACACAAGAAAACAAAATCAAAGGAAAAATACTCGACTGTGTACACAAGTAAAACACCCCTCACACCTACTTCATGCATTGTCCTCAATGAATTTGAGCAACATACTACATAGATTCATGCATGAAAAAGGAAAGATCTCACCAACGTCAAGCACAAGGAAAGTGTTATGGTCATGTTGATGGACATAACCCCGAATTCCCTCAAAACCTGTGAGATGCTAAAGAAGGGATACAAATACGTGAAAGAAATGAGTCCAAATACACAAGGGTTGGGGACCACAACAATCAATGCTCGCTCAGGGAATCTTTTACTGTACTTTTTTTTCTCAATTTTTTTTGTTTGTTTTTTGTTTCAATATAACTTTGTACCGAAATAAATTCCTATCTTCATTTGTCAAAGGACATCAAATGGGAACCTTAAACGTGGGTCAATGCACTTAGAAAGGGAACATGACACAACGTGGGGCCAGAATACTCATGTTTGGGCTCTCCTCACAAAGAGCACAAGATGAAAGGAGAGGTTCATGAATTAGACGCAATGGCGTCTCATTCAACTGATCAAACTGAAAGAGCTTGAACCTCTCAAGAGTTTGGGAAATAAGGTGCAACGTAAGAAGAGTTTCTCATGTTGCGGTACTAATGTTATGATTGTCAATCCAAACTCTCCAACCAACAGGCTTGTGGGTCGGAATGAGGTCAAGAACCACGTTATGCATGTCCGACTTACCAGGCGAACAAAAATGGGTCTCATACCCAAGGTATCATCCAAGGAACTCCTAATACCCTCATTGGCGTTGTAATTGTTTGATGTCCCATCATTTCCAAGATGATGAACAACAATAGTGAGAGGTAAACTCTCATCAGGTCATTTGAAATTAAGGGTACTAGGGAGCTCATGCTCCACCAGAGGTGAGTCCTCAACAGGCACAACATGAAGATCCTGTGCCGACTCATAATGAAGTTGGTCATGTTATTCTCAATTTGGATCGAATCCCCCACCATGTGATTGTGAATTGAAACCCCAAGTCTCTTAGACTGACTAGGAGTTCGACTTCGAAAGATTGTGCTTTGAATTTGTGGATGTGGCGGTGGCTCGATATCAGAAGATAAATCCTCATGTTGACAAGAAAAGTTACCCTCCTCACATTCACGTAATTGCTGCATCATTTGACTCACTTGCAGTACCATATTTTGTATGGATTGTTGAGTGGTTTCCATGAACGTAAAGAAAGTTTGTTTCAAGGAATCAGGTATGCGGTCAACTATGAGGTCCAAGTCAGTGTTTGAGAAATTTTGGGGTTGGGTGTTTATGGGCTGAGAATGAGTCCAATGATTCAGAGTGGGGTGTTGGTAGAATTCTAGGTATTCGGGAGGAGGATACAAGGGTGAAAATGATGTATAAGAATTTGAATAAGAGTTGTCTCCCTACGAATCAATCTCTCTCGGGTTGTACGCGGAGCCATAATGGTCATATTGAGCCATCTCTCTCAGGCTTAGGATGAACATAAGGACATTCCCGATAACATGACCACTCAACCCACAACAGTCACATGGTACTGCTACAGGAGCCACCGGCGCACTCATGTCATCTATCACGTGCATGAAAGAGGCCAAAGGTTCTTGCAATGTCTTAGTTTGATGACCAACATCTGATCCAACGTAACTAGATGATGGTCTAGTAGTCAGTGCCTCTCTCATATTACCCCAATATGAAGATTACTCAGTCACACAATTAAGATTGTCCCAACCATACGAGGTGTTTGTCTGACGCACCCCAGGATGCATGGGTCCGAAGTACCAGGGAGAATTGTCCTGGTCCCAATAATGATATGCTCAACAAAAAACTCTCGAGTCGACCATTCTCACCACCACGAGGCCAAGCTCGTAAAAAGTGCTCGACGCGACCCTAAAATGCTAACAGAGAGTGTAAAGGGGAGGAGACTAGAACGTAGAAGTAGGTGAGAAGAAGATGACTCAGAGGAGAAGGGAAGAATCCCTAGAGCTAGCGTGGGCAATGGGTGAAGGTAGAAGCCTAATCTAGGAAGCACGACTCAAACAATTTATGGCTTTTGGGTCTTAGGCTAAACGACGCCTAACTTCGATATCACTAGTCTCGACATGCCTCATCTCCCTACAACGAAGACCACAATGCCCAACAAGTGATACCAAATCCGGAGATCCAGTACCTCCTACTATCGACAAGGTAGGCGACATCGATGAGGACATGACGGTCTCAACTAGATCACTCTCCTAGTGCGTCTGAAATCCTTAGGGCCAATATCTACTTGCTTTTAGAATTAAGGCTTTTATTAAGAGTGATTTTTGGGGCAAAGGGAAGGGTGATGAAATTCCCCACCTTATCTTGTATGGGACAACCCCTCCTTAGTAGCGTTTTGATTCTTAATCTAGCACTCAACTCTCCAATCAAACGCTCACCTCACTCTTGTCCCGATGAAATTCCTACTAACTAATGCATAGTCATACAAAATGCATGAATGAGAGTAGGAAATGCGTACCTCACGCCAGCACTAATCAACTGAAAGTAAGCTAAAATAAAAGACAACGAAGTGCCTAAGTCAAGTATATGATGCATGACCTAAACAAGTAAGAATGCCTAATCTTTTGCTTTGGATTTTAGTGGTCAAGTTGATTAAAGGGGATGATTGTTAATCTGGGAGCAAACTAAAAGTCACAACACCAGACAACTACACTGAAACACAAAACAACCAGAACAAAAATGGGACCAAATGAAGCTCACCAGGACGCCAATTGGCGGTCCCAGACCGCTGATTGGCAGGAACTGTTCTGCCTTTCATTCTCCAATTCCTTCAGTTGCCTCCCCTTGATCCTGAGGATCCCTCAAACAAATCAAAACTAAAAAACAAAAATTAAAACCACTCGAATCGTCCAAACCAAAGTCTGGACATAACACCTCCTCGGCAATGGCACCAAAAACTTGATTGAACGTTTTAATTATAATCGCAAGTGCACGGCCGCGTTGAAGTGTAGGCAAATACGGGTCGATCCATAGGGAGGTGTGTCGACTTTAGTTTGTTCGAAGGCAAGTGGGAAAGAAATGAGAGAAAGGAGTTGTGATCAAACTACACTAAAATGCAAAAGGAAATGGAAAATAAGCAATAAAACTAAACCCCATAAGGGGTAGAGAAAGAATGTGAATACAAAGATATGTGTGTGTGTTCAATTTATGCTCATCACAACATGTAGTGCATGAAAATCATTAAACTAAATCCAACTTTGCCTCCACATGAAATAAGATAACACAATATCATTAAAACATACAAGACCAAACCGTACTATGTATAAAGACCAAACCGTACTATGCCTCCACATGAAATAAGATTGACACAATCATTAAAACATACAAGACATCAACCAAGGTAAGGGCAACAAGAGTACATGCAACTACAAGTCATGTCTCCTTTATTAATTTCAACCATATCCTCACTTCATCATTCCCCATAAAATAGGTCCACTCACTACTGCAGAATTGGGAATACTCGTCGTCTAATAGACGTCGGTTGTTACAAAGGCCGACGTCTAATATAGAGAAGATCAAATAGACGTCGGTCGTCTATACCTCCGACGTGTATACTCAATAGACGTCGGGGAATAGACGTCGGCTGTTAGCCACCGACGTCTATACTCAATAGACGTCGGGGAATAGACGTCGGACTTCACAGAAGCTGACGTCTATTTGTTCATGACAGGGAATAGACGTCGGAGGTATACAATATCCGACGTCTATTGGTCTTTAAAAGGAATCAGACAGTTGCGTTTTCTTTAACTCTTTCCAGACAGAAAATACGAAACCCTAGCCGCCTGTGATTCCTCCGATCTGATTCCTCGATTCATCCCGTCTAATTTCTCCGATCCATCCCGCGATCTCCTCCGCCACTACAGCCATCTTCGATCTTCTCTATTTTGTTCTCTTCCGCATCACCGGAGATTGGTTGAATCTCTCAACCCCTAATCTCTCGACCTCTTAATTTTTTTGGGTTATTGTTAGTGTAGATTTTGATTTGCATTTCATTTTAAACTTTAACTTTAGATCCATTAGTGGCTGGCGATCGACCCTTTAGTTTTGGTTGATGTTAGTGTATATGAAAAAATAGTAGATGGTAGATGATACACCTTACATTCATGATATTTTCTGTTTAACATATTTTTTCATGTTAAAACTATAGTCCTCTGTCTGCAAGTAGATTTAAAGAGGATTGATGTCGCTGTCGATGGCGGCGTCAATCCTCTTTAAACCTACCTTCCTCTGTCTGCAAGTAGATTTAAAGAGGATTGATGTCGCTGTCGACACCATGCGTCCACTTGGTTTCCCCAAGACTTTGGTCTGCAAAATTGTGAACAAACTCCTCAAGGTGTCTCCTCCTTACCTAGCTAAAATCCTAATTAATACACTAACTAACAACTTTTTCCTTTTCCTTTCCTTTCAGCACCCACTACGTGATGAGATACATGGAGGAAATTCTCGACGTGGCAACTGAAGACTTATGTTTATCTTGAATTTCTCATGTCACTATCATTTTTTTGTAAATTAATTGTGTTGTATATTTCTTTGTAACAAGTTCACATGTATATTTATGTATACAATTTATGCCTTAATATAATAACCCCAATTTAATGTGTAATGAATGATTGTCTATATATGCTTGTATGTTTGTGTTTGTGCAGGATGCTTTTTTTGTCAATGTTTAGGAATAGACGTCGGATGTCTTGAATATCCGACGTCTATGATTGTATGTATAGACGTCGGATATTCATAGACATCCGACGTCTATTCCTTGGACAATAGACGTCGGATGTCTATACGTCCGACGTCTAAGAATAGACGTCGTGCGCATACACGTCGGATGGGAGGATGTTAATATCCGACGTGTATATACCCTAACATCCGACGTCTATGGTCTTTTTTGTAGTAGTGACTAGTCTAAGCATATGCTAAGTTTCATTCAAGAGCATTAGCATATCAAAGACAATAGTGAAATCTCATTAGATGGTAATGGAAATCATGTAAGGCTCAAATGATTAAGATAACACACACCTAATACATCAAATAATCGCATCACATATTTCTCCACCCCCCAAATGGTGATGGAACTACTCACTAATCATTACACTACAAACTACATTAACAAAACGAAACATTCTAATAAAAGGCAATTAAACTAAGCAAACAAGAAATATTAAAGAAGCTAAATGAAAGGAAATTAAACTAAAGAAGCATGCATGAATTAAAAGACAAGACAATATTAAAAGAAACTAAGAAAAATTATTTTATTAACATGACTCACATTGTAAGTGGCATTCTTCTCCACCTTGAGTTTTTGCTTCAAGGCTTTTACTCCAAGCAGAGAGAATGCCACCAAGCAATGGGTGAATACAAAAGGAGGAGGAGGAGGACTACTATTTATAGCCAAAGAAAAAGGCAATCGGGGACAATCCCCTGATATGTCACTAATTGCATACTATAAATGGACATAAAACAACATAATACACCACCCGACCAAAACATGTCGCCTTTTAACCGATTTGGACCGCCAATTGGTGGTATATAAGTGTCTGATCGAGTCTTAATTTTGGTGGCTCGGTTCTGGCATGATGTCTTTTGTTTTTGATGAACCTGATTCGGTTGTTGATGGTTGGGCCCGGATTTAATTGCCAAAATACTCCTCATTAAGGTGTGGAGCTTCTTGATTTGCTCATTGATCCTTTTGGTTTTACATTCGGGTCCTTCTCTCTTTCATCTCAGTCCATAAGTCTTGCAACTTAGTCTTTTTTCCTTGCTTCTGGGTCCTTTTATGCATCTTCTCCTCAACCCTATTTATTCCTGAAACTCAAACACAAAACTCGTTATGTAGCATTGCTTAGGCTAAGAATAAAGTATATAAGACACAAATATATGCATGATATGATGCCAATCAAGGAACCCAACAAAATGGTTATGGAAATCATGTGAATCTCTCCAAGATTAAGATTAAAACACACACCAATCTCATAACATTCACACTTCACATCATCTCCACCCCCCAATGGGGATGGATTACTCACTAATCAATATATTAACTAAAGAAACAATAACATTAAAACAACTCATAACAAGTAAAGAAAACTAGATTAAGATACGAAGTAAACAACAACTTTGATTAATGAAGAAAAAGATTACAAGGTTGCTTACCTCTTCTCCTCCACCACACTACTAATCAAGAAATAAAACCTAACCTATTGAAGAGAAGAAGAAGGAAGGAAGAAAGGAAGGAAGGACAGAAGGAAGGAAGAAGAAGGGAATGATTACAAGTGTATTTATAGAAGATTAGAGGGTTTGGATGAATCTGGGCGCGAGCTGATGGTTGAAAATCAGATCTAGACGTTGCGTATTGCTCTGACCTAATAACCTGATCCACCAGAGAAATTTGGGGTCGAACCGACCAACTGGATTCCCCAATGATGGATTTTAATCCACCAGTGGCAGATCATTTGGGTCGGATCGACCTCTAATTTCACCAGTATCTTAAATGTATCATTTTAGCATGTGGGGTGCACTCAGAGCCATTGGTTCGAACACGCTTAGTTTTAATTGTTGATTTACTCCTCAGGTTCAGGAGATTATGGACTTTTGTGACACAATATCTTTCTTTACATTTGGGTCCCTCCGGGTTTTCACTTGGGTCCCTCCTGACTTTCAGTCCAGTCCTTTGGCATTAAAAACAAGTCCAGAAACCTTCCAAATCAGTCCATTCTTCTTGCATTTAGGTCCTTTCAAACAAACACTCGAGTGGCACAAAATTGGGGCAAAATAAAGGATATATAGCATGAATGCAATGTATGATATGCTATGAGACTTTTGGGACCTCCAGGTCTTGACTTTCTCATTCGGCTTTGTGACTTACGGCCGAGGGAGGTGAGCCATTCAGGAGTGTGGGGAGTTACGATTAGGTGTCGTCTAACCTAAGGACCTTTATTCAACCTTAGGTTTGCTTGCGCTGTGTTTGCTAGTTTAGGCTTCTACCCAACCCCACTATCCACGCTAATTCTTAAGGTTTCTTGTTTTTTCACCTGAGTCATCTTCTCCTCTACTTCTATCAGTTAGTATCCTCCTCTCTTACACATTCTGTTAGTGTTTAGGGTCGAGTCGAGCACTTTTATGTGAGCTTGGTCATATGGTGGTGAGAGTGGTTGATTTGAATGTTATTTTCAAGAGGGGTGGTTACATGGGCAATCATTCATTTCATTATTAGGACCAGGACTACTCTCCCTGGTATACCCAAACCCATGCATCCTGGGGTGCCTCAGCTAATCACCTAAGTGGGTTGGGACAATTTTAATTGTGTAGCTGAGAGGTACCAGTTGCTAGACCACCATCAAGTTGTGTTAGATCATATGCTAGTGAGCAAACTGAGTCATTAGAAGAAACTTTGGCCTCTTGGTGTGTGCGATAGAGGGTATGACCATATGGTTCCATAAGCCACATCATATGATCAGACTGGTTTATGTGGTCATGTGTTCGAGGAATGTTCGTATGTTTCTCCCAAACTCGATTATGATGATGCTTTTTCCCAATGTGCTTATTATGACCCATACACATTCGTGTACAACCTAGGGGGCATATTCTTGGAGAAACCATAGAAATCCTCAGTTTCATATGTCATGCTCACCCAAGTATCCTCCTCCTAGATACTTAGAACACTACCAACACCCAACTACCAATCATTGGACTCATTCTCGGACCATGAACACCCAACCCGAAATTTCCAAAATTCTGACTTGAACATCATAGTTGACACCAACCATGATTCCTTAGATCAAACCCTGAAAACATTCATGCAACCCACTCAAAATTTGATGAAGTCCAACTTGAATTCTTTGCAAACTTAGGAAATGCAAGTGATTCAGATGGCACAAATATTAAGTGAATGTAAAGACGATGGCCTTTCTTGTCAACGTGAGGATTCATCTCTTGATATCGAACCACCACCACATCCACAAATTCAAAGCACAATATTTCAAAGTCAGACTCATAGTTTGTCTGAGGGACTTGGGGTTTCAATTCATGATCACTTGGTGGAGGATTGGATCCAAATTAAAAATAACATGGACCCTCTAGATTTGAGTTGGCACAGGATTTTGCCTTATCTTTTGTCCAGTGGCCGTTAAGTCACGCGAACTTAATGTTGGGTTGTCCTTATATGATATCATGGGTGAAAGACCAACTTTCTGTTTGCCTGGTTTGTCGAACAAGCATAACAATGTTCTTGACCTCGTCCCGACACACCAGCCAGTTTGTTGAAGAGTTTGGATTGATGATCACAATTGTCATACCGTAATGGGAGAAACGCTTCTTTCGTTGAGCAATTGTTTCCAAACTCTTGGGAGGTTCGAGCTCTTTTAGTTTGATCCTTTGAATCAGATGTTTTAGCGTCCAATTCATGAACCTCTCCTGATACTTGGTAACTTTGTGAGGGAGGCTCACACATGAGTATTTTGGCCCCATGTGGTGTCATCTTATCATTCCAGGTACATTGATTCAATATGAGGTTCCCTTTCGTTGTCCTATGACAAAGACAATGAGAGCTTCTTTTTGTATATAACTATAGTAAAATCCCAAAAAATGTTGTTGTGGATCACACTCCTTGAGAATTTGGGCTCCATTTATTTCCTTCTTAAGTATCTCACAGGTTTTTGGGAATTAAGTTTTATGTCCATCAACATAACCATGAATTTTCTTCTGCACTTCACATTGGTGAGATCTTATCTTGTTAATGCATAAATTCATATAGTATCATACTAACATTCATTGAGGAAAATGTAAGAAGTAAGTGTGGGGGTGCTTTACTTGTGTACATAGTCGACTCTTTTTCCATTTCTTTAGTTTTCTTTTGTTTGTATTGTTAGGATCATGAGAGAGTGTTGCATTTTACAGTAATATATCTTGTTATGTCATGATCCTTGGGTGACTTGTATATTTTTCTCGCCTAGTGCTTTAATTTTTCCATTAGTTTCAAAATCTTCATGTGTTTGCAAAAGCAAATACTTTGGGGGTTGTGTGTGTTTAGCATTTGCAAAACCCTTGAGAGGCAAAGTAAAAGAAAGCTCCCAGAATCAACTTGAACATGATGCATTAGAATATCTAGTGCACCGATTTTAGGTCTCATTTCTAGTCATTAGGATGCTTCCTGGTTTTCCCTCGGGGGTAGAGTAATCATAAGGTTTCAGTACTCAAACAAATAAAGAAGTCCACCATGAATCTACTTTGTAGAATAATTAGTGTTTGTTAGTACAAGAAAGTTTGTCGTAGTCAGGGACCCTTAAACTCTTGTTGTGAAACCTTAAGTGTAGAGGTTTTGGTTCATATATAGATAAGAAATAATTTAGTAGGGTGTTCTCTCTTCTCGCACGGCTCCTATCACTCGGGAAATGACGTCCGAGGGGACTTAGTACCTGGTACTTTCGAGTCATCTGACTTGCGATGCACCGACTGAACTCCTGTTACATTGGTGGTAGGGATCGCCTTAGGTGGTGATTTAGGGGAAGATGTACATGATAGTGTAAGTCCTCACAAGTAATGATGCATGAAGCCGGACCATGGGATAACTATACACCAACAAGTTTAATTCCTTGTTATAAAAAGAGAAAAGAAAAAAAACACTAATGGATTGTACACAACATATGATTTCAGGTTATTAAGGTTGCTCATGTATTTTACTCAAATCCTTAATTAACTTGCACGAAGGGTTCCCTAGGCTAGGTATGTGGACAAGATATATATATATAGAGTCGGCCTATAGGATTATCACGTCCAATGATCGACAAAAGTAGGTTCATCGAGTCATGTTGTTAGGTTGAATAATGCAGTAATGTTCGGATTTTGTGGGCATATCTGCTGAAACCCCTTAGGAGACACCACTCCTTTTCCTTGACAAAAAGGGATTTAACGGCTTCTTCCACGTGCAAGTGCAACCATGATTTCTATACAAGTGAGTTAGGATTTTCCATTTCCAAATTTTTTAGTTCTTTGTTTTGCTCGGGACTAGCAAAAGATTAGTGTAGGTGTATTTGATTAGTAGCATATCATATGACGTATTCATGTTATATATTCTTTATTTTACCTTATATTTGTGCTACTTAGGTATTTGTTTCTAACATTTCAAGGTTTAGGTAATACAGAAGAGAAAGGAAGCAAAAAGAACATAAAAGCAAGAAGAAAAGGTTGATTTGGAAGCCTTTTGGACATGTTTGTAATGCTCAAGTGTCGGATTGCAAGTTAGGAAGGACTTAGGTGAAAAACCAAAGGGACCTAATTGTAAAGAAAATATGTTGGTTGCAAAAAGTCCAAAATCTCATTTACCTAAGGAGTAATTCAATAAAAAGACCAAACGGGCTCGAAACAACAGCTTTGGTACACCCCCACGTGTTAAATTGGTTAAGTAAAGATTCTCGTGAAATTTTGGGCTGATTAGACCCAAACGATCCACCATTGGCGGATCCAAATCCGCTATTAACGGATCCCCCAGGTCCTTTTAACCCGCAATTCTCCAGTGGGTTGGTAGTTGGTTTAGAGCACTCCAGAACATCTAGCTCTGATTTATAGTCGTCTGATTGTGTTCAAATTAATCTAGACTCTCTAATCTTCTATAAATAAACTCATAATCCTTCTTACCTTCATCCTCATTCTCCCTTATTAAAGTAGGTTTATTTCTTGCTTAGTAGTCTAGTGGAGGAGAAGAGAAACATCATTTTGTAATCATTCTATCTTAATCAAGTTTTAGTTTCAGGATCTTCATGTTCTTATCTTTCATTTGATGCAATTTTTATTCTATTGCTTTGGTTAGATTTAGTTTTCTTTACATGTTCATGTTCATGTTCATGTGTTGTTTTTCTTTTGTTATTTTCTTTGTTATGGATATGATTAGTGAGTAATTCATCATCACTGGGGGTGGAGAATGATGTAAAGTGTGAATGTAGTTAAATTCGTGTGTGTTCTAATCTTATTCGTGGAGCTTCAAATAATTTCCATAGTTATTTTGATGGGTTTCTCACTCTTGCCTTTGATGTGTTAACATTACTAATGGATGCTTAGCACATGCTTTGGTTAATGGGTCTACCTTATGGGGAATGATAAGGCGAGGATAAGATTGGAGTGGATAAAGAGATAAGATTGACATTGAATATTGTGGTCTTCTTTGGTCTTATATTGATTAGTGTTTTGTAGGTTTTAATGATTATGCTAAATCTTAATCCATGTAGAGACACAGTTAGGATTATGGCTATGATAGATTTTCATATTATTCATGTCATGAGCACTTAATTGTACACATACATGAATCACACATCTACATTTTTGCATGCATTTTCCACCTCATATGAGACCAGTTATATTGGGTTTTTTCAGTTGATTAGTGTCGCCTTCATTAGTTAGTCTAGATACTCTCAACCTTCATTTTCTTCTCTCACACGAGTATGGTCGACGACCACCCGCACTCACTCCTCGTGGACACGACCCGTACTTGTCACCACTTCAACGTGGTCGTACAATTGTGGTTTTGTACTTAAAATCCCAATAGTGCCCAGGATGAGTCAAACCCTCAAAGACTTGAAACTTGAGTTTCAAACTATTCTATTAATCTAACCAAAAATCCTATTTTGCATTCAAGAACAAAGGCTATAGAAGTTAGACATCATTTTCTTAGGGATCATGCAACTAACGGTGACATTGGAATAGAATTTGTTCCCACATGTGATCAAATAGCTCATATATTCACTAAATTTTTAAATGTTGATCAATTTGATAACATTATATTTCTCTTAGGCATTTGTAAAGAAATGTTTTGTGACTGTATCATACATATTATATCATGCTCATCTTGTGATAAAACCTCCTTAAATTGCATCTAAAAATCATATTTTGCATATTTATGACTATTGTTTAGTATGTTTTTGTTTGGAATTGGGTTGGGTGTGCTTAAAGTTCAGTAACAGTTATGGCTCCAAATAGTTGACCATTTCTGTCATACCGATCGATGGTTGCACTTAAGGTTGCTTTTGTTGGAACGACCGGTCGGACCTTGTTCTCGGGTTAGACCGAAAAGTTTAGTGGACCTATAGTCAGATATCAATCGATTGATGCCCACTAACTGGTCGGACCAACACTCATCTTATTTACACCTAAGTTACCCATTGAATAAGTTTTCTACCGGTTGACAAAAAGTGTCCTAAATTGGATGATCTGAATGACTTTTTGGTCGACCATTTTTAGCCTAAAGGTCGACTGAATGTAGTTCAAGCAGACTATCGAGTTGGTGTTTTTGGCTCACTGTTCGACTGCTTCTCACAATGGGTTGACCGGAGGTGCTTTGGTTGTCGCGATTTGGGGGTTTTAACCTTGATTTCATCTCTGTCATTTCACTCTCTTCCCAAACCCTAACTATTCCAACCCCTCTCCTGTCGAACCCCCACTCCTTCAGCCTCCTCCACCACCAAAACCTCCTTCAAACCATCAAATCCCCTTCTAATCACCATCTCCACCACCTTTTTCACCTCCACCCATGAAATCCAACAATCCTTTCTCCACCTCCAACCCTAGCACCTCAAATGGCACCAAAGAGGAAAATTTATGCTTCCAAGGGCAAGAGCAAGGACATCTCAGAGTCTTTCACCGCCACCGAACGTAGATCAAAGAAAATCTATGACTGAGAGACTTCTCATCCCAATGTCAAACATAGTCCTCATCCTCCAAGAAATCCATTCACATCGATTGGCGATTGATTAAGATTTTATCAGTTCATTTACCGTAAGTGCACGACATCGGTGAAGATGCGACAAGTACGGTCGTACGACGAGTAGTTGTGCGTATCGTTGTTACCACCATACTCTAATGGGAGAGAAAATGAGATGGAGAGGATTATTCTTACCTAACTAAACTAGACTCAAAATCAATTATCAAGATAACTAAACGCCCTTAGAGTGGAGGTGTGTAGAGGTGTGTGTGAGAGAGAGTGGGTGTTCCATGTTATTAGTCACAAGTGTGTGTGTTGCATACAGGTAGAAGCTAGTGTAGAATCAAAGTCTAGGACACCCAACACTACATGGCAACCATAAACATGCATATTTCACATAAAGTTAGGTTACTTTTAGATTATCAAGCATGTAATAAGTACCTATTGTGGCTGTTAGAGCATCAATTAATTCTACCTACAACCTACATCATTCATGTTCATGTGAATCAAACATAGATCTATACATTTCAAGTCAATACCATACAAACGTAAACCATTACAAGTAACAAGATGAACTCTAGATCTAGCATAAGACAAGTACCTAGTGTGTCCATTGTCCCATCTAATAAAAGTTTAAGCTGCTACAAGTATAGATCAACGTTAAGCACATGGAAATGTCACAAATAAGAAGAAACCATCACCACACAACACAAAGTCTACATTATCTCCACCCCAAATGGGGTGGATCTACTCTCTACTCATAACAACAAGCATGGAAAGAAAGAAATCTTCATTAAACATGGCAAGAATAACAAACTACTGAATAAACCAACAAAATATAAAAATACTTGGATAGAAAGAAACCTAAAGAAGAGAGGAATTCAAATCTACATTAGATTAATCAAAGAGTGAGATTACAACCTTCATACACCAACATTCCTTTGCTTCCAAATTGGGTAAACTATACCTATTCTAATGGAGGAAGGTGGAGAAGAAGAGGATAGGTAGGAGAAATATTGCTATTTATAGAAGAAAGAGAGGTGCAGATGAATCTAGGAGCAATTCGACGTTTGTAATTGATTTGTCTATGGTCTGGTGCACCAAATTAAGCAAGTCTGAGCCACGAGAGAAATTGAGGTAGGTTTGGACCAAATTGATCTGCCAGTGGTGGATTTTTTGTGTCCGATCGGCGCCGATTTTCTTCAGCAACTTAAGTTAACTATTTCACGCGTGGGGTGCACTCCGGGTCTGCTGGTTCAAGTCCTTTTGGCCTTAATTTCCCAAATACTCTTCAAGATCATGATATTGAGATATTTTTGCTACAGAAATGTTTTCCTTTCGTTCAGGTCCCTCTGAGTTTCATCTGGGTCCTTCCTAAATTGCAGATGGGCCTTGAGCATGACAAGCTAGTCCAGGATGCTTCAATAAGGTCCTTTCATTTTGCATTTCAGTCGTTTTCTCTTCCTTTCTCTTTTTTATTACCTAAAACCTGAAACACATCAAACAAACACTCGAGTAGCACAAAATTGGTGTAAAATAAAGAATATATAGTATGAATGCAATGTATGATATGCTATTAGTCAAATACCCCACACTTACTTTTTGCTAGTCTCGAGCAAAACAAAGCAAGAGAAAATACGAAAAGGGAAATCCTAACTTTTGTAGGAATCAGGGTTGCACTTAGCACGTGCAACAAGCCGTTAAACCCCTTTGTCGTCAATGAGGATTGGTGGTGTCTCTTGAGGGGTTTTTAGCGGTTATACCCACAAAATCGGAACCCAGATGCATTATTTAACCTAGAAACATGACTCGATTGACCTACTTTTGTCGATCATTGGACGCGGTAATCTTTCGGGCCAACTTTATATGCATCTTGTCTACACACCTAACCTAGGGAATCATTCGTGCAAGTTAATTAAGTACTTAAGTAAAAGACATAGTCAACCTTAATATCCTGAAATGATACATTGTGGACAAGTTAATATCCATTAAGGTTCTTATTTGTATTTTTTTCTTTTTTTCTCAATTTTTTTATTTTTTTGAGTACAAGAAATTAAAACTAGTTGGTGTTTAATTCTCTCAAGGTTCGGTTCCATGCATCATTGCTTGTGAGAACTTACACTATCACGTACATCTTCCCCCAAATCTCCACCTACGGCGATGCCTATCACCCGTGTAATGGGAGTTCGGTCGGTGAATTCCAAGTCGGATGACTCAAAAGCACCAGATACTAAATCCTCTCGGACCTAATTTCCCAAGTGGTAGGAGTCGTGTAAGAAGACAGAATCTTATACTGAATTATTTAGTTCATAACCTTTCTTTTACGCATCGTTTGGCTTAGGTTCTTGCCTACATTGTTTCATATAATCTTCTGGTCCAGAACGACCATCATAAAGAAATTCTAAACTTGAACTTGTTTGCATATATTGTCTTTTCAAAGAGATTATGGTCAATGTGGTTATGTTCTTGTTCCAACACATGTTGTACCGCAAAGGCAAAGCTCTTCCTTTTCTGATGTGGCTCACCCACGTCTTTAAGGAATTCAATATTTGTAAGTTTGTCAGTTTCCTTTTGGAGACCCATAAAAAACCAATCAAGATGAAGCCTTCTTGTAGGTCGGCTCCCACACATTCTTCTGATACCACTGCTAAAGCCACAACCATTGACCCACCTCCATCAATAGTCGATGCTCTCTTAGATATGGAAGTTGAAGGTGGTGAAGAAGAAGAAATAGTGCTTAGGTTTAATACCAACAACACTCCAATTCTTATGGAAAACAATATGAGGATTAAGGTGATGGATTTGGTCGGTATGACCACGATGACGCCAAACCTACCTTTAACCCCTATGGCTACCATTCTCTTCGTCAAGGCCTGGATCGTAAGGATAAGCGATTGACTTGGTTCGAGGAGTCTACTTCAGCACGACTCGATAGCTGTGAAGTCGCTACTACGTCTTCTCACCTCGACTCCATACAAGCCAGAGTTGATTCCATTCTCAGCTCCTTCAGAACCAAATGATGGATTGATGGTGTTTTGTGATGTGTTGCTTTTGTGTCTTGAGTGCTTTATATGTTTTGTCTTGAATGTTTTTATGTTAAAAACTTGATGTGTTTGGTTTCTTAATGTCTTTGTTTTGTTGTAAAACCTCCTATGTATTTGGTTTTTGTGTCAAGCTTAATTGTAAGACTTCAATCCTTTATCTTGGTGTAAGACTCTTATCTATTTATGCGATGATTATCTTATACCATATATGTTATACTTATTCGTCTTGATGATTATTCATGTTTTATCTTCTTTCTTTTTTGGCTAATGTGCTTTCGTTGTTTATATTTGATGATGTCAAAAAAGGCATACGTAACATTCGATAGTTGTAATCTCATGAATTCATTGACATATCATATTGATCATATGCAAATACGTAGGGGAGTTTACGTGTCTTGGGGTATGCAATGTGATAGGGGGTTGATTCTTATAATTCGACATGACTAACATGCATATTGCGAATAGGTTTGTCATTATCAAAAATGGGGAGATTGTTGGCTTTTTGGCTAATCATGTAATTATTTTGATGATATAAGATCAACGTATCAGTAAACAATTTCTAATGAAATATAAAACTCTCACATGCATACAATACACATCATATTACATATCAATTGGATGTAATGAGTTTTATTGTTATAGTGAAGAAATGCGATCAAATTAAGCGCAAAGGATCAAGACATAAAGACAATATTGAATATAATTTTGACTTTCTTAAGTCCTTCATAATTAATGTAAACCTGGACATTTGATCGATTTCTTCTCTCTCACACACATTAGGTTACCAATAGAAGTCACACACAAAATTTCATAACATTTGGACTTCAATAGATTAACAATACCAAACCCGGAAAACCAACCAAAACTCATTAAATTTGTTTGTGCCTAAAACGGTCGACCGACTGCACTATCCGTCCGACCATTTGACACGTTGATCTTCTTAGTAGAACGGTCAAACAGTAGGTACTTTTACAATAACAACATGAAACATTATACAGAAAGCAAATTTAACTAAGCAAGAAATGAGCATTAAAGAAGCTTAAAAGGAAATGAAAGACTAAACAAGCATGCACAAATTAAAAGACAAGATTAAAAGAAACTAGAACAATTATTTTATTAACAGTGACTCACATTGAAGGTAGCATTCTTCTCCACCTTTAGTTTTGCTTCAAGGCTTACTCCTTAGTAGAGAGAATGTCACCAAGCAATGGGTAGTTTACAATAGAAGGTGAAGAGTTCTATATATAGCCAAAGAAAAAGGCAATTCGGGACAATCCCCCGATGTGGGACTAAACAAATACCAGAAATGGACTAAATACACACTAATACGCGACCCACCAAAATCTTAGCGGATTTGGGCCAAAACAGACCGCCAATTAGCGGTCTTGGACCGCCAATTGGCGGTCTATATGGTCCGGATCACGCTGGATTTTATTCTGGGCTTTTCTAGATATCTTTGTTGGTCTTTGATGCATCTACGTCACTTGTTGGAGCTCAGACCCGAATAGAATTGCCAAAATACTCCCCATGATGGTGTGGAGTATTTGTCAAAAACTTGATTGATTCATTTTATATTAAACCGCAATTGCACGACCGCGTTGAAGTGGTGGAAAATACAGGTAGATCCATAGGGAGGTGTGTCGACTTTTGGTTTGTACGAAAGCGAGTGGGAAAGAAAGGAGAGAAACATTGGCTACACTAAACTACACTACAATGCAAAAAGGAAATGGAAGAAAAACAATAACACTAAACCCCATAGGGGCTAGAGAAATAATGTGAATATAAAGATGTGTGTGTGTGTGTGTGTTCAATTAAGCTCCTCACAACATGTAGTGCATGAAATCATAAAACTAAATCCAAGTTTGCCTCCACATGAAATAAGATAAGACTATATCATTAAAACATACAAGACAATAATTGGAACGAAGCTAAATGAACTAATGTATAAAGACTAGACCCTACTATGCCTCCACATGAAATAAGATAACCCAATATCATTAAAACATACAAGGCATTAACCACGGTAAAGGCAACAAGAAAACATACACTTCAAATTGTGTTTCCAATATTAATTCCATCCGTATCCTCACCTTATCATTCCACATTAAATAGGTTCACTAATCTAAGCATAAGCTAAGCTTCATTCAAGAGCATTAGCATATCAAAAATAAGAGTGAAATCCCATTAGATGGTTATGGAAATCATATAAGGCTTAAGGGATTAAGATAACACACACCTAATACACTACATGATCATATCACATATTTCTCCACCCCCAAATGGGGATGGAACTACTCATTAATCATTACACTACCTACATTAACAACATGAAACATTATACAGAAAGCAAATTTAACTAAGCAAGAAAGGAGCATTAAAGAAGCTTAAAAGGAAATGAAAGACTAAACAAGCATGCACAAATTAAAAGACAAGATTAAAAGAAACTAGAAGAATTATTTTATTAACAATGACTCACATTGAAGGTAGCATTCTTCTCCACCTTTAGTTTTGCTTCAAGGCTTACTCCTTAGTAGAGAGAATGTCACCAAGCAATGGGTAGTTTACAATAGAAGGTGAAGAGTTCTATATATAGCCAAAGAAAAAGGCAATTCGGGACAATCCCCCGATGTGGGACTAAAAAAATACCAGAAATGGACTAAATACACACTAATACGTGACCCACCAAAATCTTAGCGGATTTGGGCCAAAACAGACCGCCAATTAGCGGGCTTGGACCGCCAATTGGCGGTCTATATGGTCCGGATCACGCTGGAATATATTCTGGGCTTTTCTAGATATCTTTGTTGGTCTTTGATGCATCTACGTCACTTGTTGGAGCTCAGACCCGAATAGAATTGCCAAAATACTCCCCATGATGGTGTGGAGTATTTGTCAAAAACTTAATTGATTCGTTTTATATTAAACCGCAATTGCACGACCGCGTTGAAGTGGTGGCAAATACAGGTAGATCCACAGGGAGGTGTGTCGACTTTTGGTTTGTGCGAAAGCGAGTGGGAAAGAAAGGAGAGAAACATTGGCTACACTAAACTACACTACAATGCAAAAAGGAAATGGAAGAAAAACAATAAAACTAAACCCCATAGGGGCTAGAGAAATAATGTGAATATAAAGATGTGTGTGTGTTCAATTAAGCTCCTCACAACATGTAGTGCATGAAATCATAAAACTAAATCCAAGTTTGCCTCCACATGAAATAAGATAAGACTATATCGTTAAAACATACAAGACAATAATTGGAACGAAGCTAAATGAACTAATGTATAAAGACTAGACCCTACTATGCCTCCACATGAAATAAGATAACCCAATATCATTAAAACATACAAGGCATTAACCACGGTAAAGGCAACAAGAAAACATATACTTCAAATTGTGTTTCCAATATTAATTCCATCCGTATCCTCACCTTATCATTCCACATTAAATAGGTTCAATAATCTAAGCATAAGTTAAGCTTCATTCAAGAGCATTAGCATATCAAAGATAAGAGTGAAATCCCATTAGATAGTTATGGAAATCATATAAGGCTTAAGGGATTAAGATAACACACACCTAATACACTACATGATCATATCACATATTTCTCCACCCCCAAATGGGGATGGAACTACTCATTAATCATTACACTACCTACATTAACAACATGAAACATTATACAGAAAGCAAATTTAACTAAGCAAGAAAGGAGCATTAAAGAAGCTTAAAAGGAAATGAAAGACTAAATAAGCATGCACAAATTAAAAGACAAGATTAAAAGAACTAGAACAATTATTTTATTAACAATGACTCACATTGAAGGTAGCATTCTTCTCCACCTTTAGTTTTGCTTCAACGCTTACTCCTTAGTAGAGAGAATGTCACCAAGCAATGGGTAGTTTACAATAGAAGGTGTAGAGTTCTATATATAGCCAAAGAAAAAGGCAATTCGGGACAATCCCCTGATGTGGAACTAAACAAATACCAGAAATGGACTAAATACACACTAATACGCGACCCACCAAAATCTTAGCGGATTTGGGCCAAAACAGACCGCCAATTAGCGGTCTATATGGTCCGGATCACGCTGGATTTTATTCTGGGCTTTTCTAGATATCTTTGTTGGTCTTTGATGCATCTACGTCACTTGTTGGAGCTCAGACCCGAATAGAATTGCCAAAATACTCCCCATGATGGTGTGGAGTATTTGTCAAAAACTTGATTGATTCATTTTATATTAAACCGCAATTGCACGGCCGCGTTGAAGTGGTGGCAAATACAGGTAGATCCACATGGAGGTGTGTCGACTTTTGGTTTGTGCGAAGGCCAGTGGAAAGAAAGGAGAGAAAGATTGGCTACACTAAACTACACTACAATGCAAAAAGGAAATGGAAGAAAAACAATAAAACTAAACCCCATAGGGGCTAGAGAAATAATGTGAATATAAAGATGTGTGTGTGTGTGTGTGTGTTCAATTAAGCTCCTCACAACATGTAGTGCATGAAATCATAAAACTAAATCCAAGTTTGCCTCCACATGAAATAAGATAAGACTATATCGTTAAAACATACAAGACAATAATTGGAACGAAGCTAAATCAACTAATGTATAAAGACTAGACCCTACTATGCCTCCACATGAAATAAGATAACCCAAAATCATTAAAACATACAAGGCATTAACCACGGTAAAGGCAACAAGAAAACATACACTTCAAATTGTGTTTCCAATATTAATTCCATCCGTATCCTCACCTTATCATTCCACATTAAATAGGTTCACTAATCTAAGCATAAGCTAAGCTTCATTCAAGAGCATTAGCATATCAAAAATAAGAGTGAAATCCCATTAGATGGTTATGGAAATCATATAAGGCTTAAGGGATTAAGATAACACACACCTAATACACTACATGATCATATCACATATTTCTCCACCCCCAAATGGGGATGGAACTACTCATTAATCATTACACTACCTACATTAACAACATGAAACATTATACAGAAAGCAAATTTAACTAAGCAAGAAAGGAGCATTAAAGAAGCTTAAAAGGAAATGAAAGACTAAACAAGCATGCACAAATTAAAAGACAAGATTAAAAGAAATTAGAATAATTATTTTATTAACAATGACTCACATTGAAGGTAGCATTCTTCTCCACCTTTAGTTTTTCTTCAAGGCTTACTCCTTAGTAGAGAGAATGTCACCAAGCAATGGGTACTTTATAATAGAAGGTGAAGAGTTCTATATATAGCCAAAGAAAAAGGCAATTCGGGACAATCCCCCGATGTGGGACTAAACAAATACCAGAAATGGACTAAATACACACTAATACGCGACCCACCAAAATCTTAGCGGATTTGGGCAAAAACAGACCGCCAATTAGCGGTCTTGGACCGCCAATTGGCGGTCTATATGGTCCGGAGCACGCTGGATTTTATTCTGGGCTTTTTTAGATATCTTTGTTGGTCTTTGATGCATCTACGTCACTTGTTGGAGCTTAGACCCGAATAGAATTGCCAAAATACTCCCCATGATGGTGTGGAGTATTTGTCAAAAACTTGATTGATTCGTTTTATATTAAACCGCAATTGCACGGCCGCGTTGAAGTGGTGGCAAATACAGGTAGATCCACAGGGAGGTGTGTCGACTTTTGGATTGTGCGAAGGCGAGTAGGAAAGAAAGGAGAGAAAGATTGGCTACACTAAACTACACTACAATGCAAAAAGGAAATGGAAGAAAAGCAATAAAACTAAACCCCATAGGGGCTAGAGAAATAATGTGAATATAAAGATGTGTGTGTGTGTGTGTTCAATTAAGCTCCTCACAACATGTAGTGCATGAAATCATAAAACTAAATCCAAGTTTGCCTCCACATGAAATAAGATAAGACTATATCGTTAAAACATACAAGACAATAATTGGAACGAAGCTAAATGAACTAATGTATAAAGGCTAGACCCTACTATGCCTCCACATGAAATAAGATAACCCAATATCATTAAAACATACAAGGCATTAACCATGGTAAACGCAACAAGAAAACATATACTTCAAATTGTGTTTCCAATATTAATTCCATCTGTATCCTCATCTTATCATTCCACATTAGATAGGTTCACTAATCTAAGCATAAGCTAAGCTTCATTCAAGAGCATTAGCATATCAAAGATAAGAGTGAAATCCCATTAGATAGATATGGAAATCATATAAGGCTTAAGGGATTAAGATAACACACACCTAATACACTACATGATCATATCACATATTTCTCCACCCCCAAATGGGGATGGAACTACTCATTAATCATTACACTACCTACATTAACAACATGAAACATTATACTGAAAGCAAATTTAACTAAGAAAGAAAGGAGCATTAAAGAAGCTTAAAAGGAAATGAAAGACTAAACAAGCATGCACAAATTAAAAGACAAGATTAAAAGAAACTGGAACAATTATTTTATTAACAATGACTCACACTGAAGGTAGCATTCTTCTCCACCTTGAGTTTTGCTTCATGGCTTACTCCTTAGTAGAGAGAATGCCACCAAGCAATGGGTAGTTTACAATAGAAGGTGAAGAGTTCTATTTATAGCCAAAGAAAAAGGCAATCCGGGACAATCCCCCGATGTGGGACTAAACAAATACCAGAAATGGACTAAAAACACATTAATACGCGACCCACCAAAATCTTAGCGGATTTGGGCTTAAACAGACTGCCAATTAGCGGTCTATATGGTCTGGATCACGCTAGATTTTATTCTGGGCTTTTCTAGATGTCTTTGTTGGTCTTTGATGCATCTACTTCACTTGTTGGAGCTCCGACCCGAATAGAATTTCCAAAATACTCCCCATGATGGTGTGGAGTTTTCTGTTTTGCTCTTTGGTCCTTCGGTCCTACGTTCAGGTCCTTCTCCCTTGCATCTTAGTCCCCATGTCTCAAAATTATGTCATTTTTCCCTGCTTTTGGGTCCTTTCATGCTTCATCTCTCCAAACCTATTTATTCTGAAATTCAAACATAAAACTCGTCACGTAGCATTGCTTAGGTGTAAGATAATGGATATAAGATAAAAATATAAGCATGAAATGATGTCAATCAAAATCATATAAGGCCCAATGGATTAACATAACACACACCTAATACACTACATGATCATATCACATAGTTCTCCACCCCCCAAATGGGAATGGAACTACTCACTACTCATTACACTAACTACATTAACAAAATGAAACATTATACTGAAAGGAAATTCAACTAAGCAAGAAAGGAATATTAAAGAAACTAATTGAAATGAACGTAAAACTAAAGAGACCCTACTATGCCTCCACAAGAAATAAGATAACCCAATATTATTAAAACATACAAGGCATTAACCAAGGTAAAGGCAACAAGAGTACATACACTACGAATTGTGTTTCCATTATTAATTCCATCCATATCCTCACATTATCATTCCTCATCAAATAGGTCCACTAATCTAAGCATAAGCTAAGCTTCATTCAAGAGCATTAGCATATCAAAGATAAGAGTGAAATCTCATTAGATGGTTATGGAAATCATATAAGTCTCAAGAGATTAAGATAACATACACCTAATACACTACATAATCATATCATATTTCTCCACCCCCCAAATGGGAATGGAACTACTCACTACTCATTACACTAACTACATTAACAAAATGAAACATTATACGGAAAGGAAATTCAACTAAGCAAGAAAGGAATATTAAAGAAACTAATTGAAATGAACATAAAACTAAAGTGACATGCAAGAATTAAAAGACAAGATTTAAAGAAACTGAGAACAATTATTTTATTAACAATGACTCACATTGAAGGTAGCATTCTTCTCCACCTTGAGTTTTGCTTCAAGGCTTACTCCAAGTAGAGAAAATGCCACCAAGCAATGGGTGATTATAATAGAAGGTGAAGAGTTCTATTTATAGCCATGGAAAAAGGTAATCCGGGACAATCCCCCGGTATGGGACTAAACAAATACCAAAAATGGCCTAAACAAACACTAATACATGTGCACGCGAGGTTTTAGCGGATCCGGAGCGATCCGGACCCTCAATTAGCGGTCCCAGGCCGTCAATTGGCGGTCCATAAACTCTGGATCCGGCTGGAATTTGTTGTGGGCTTTTCTGGATTCTTTGTCGGTCTTTGATGCATATACTTCATTTATTGGAGCTCCGACCCGAATCGAATTGCCTAAATACTCCCCATGATGGTGTGGAGTTTTCTGTTTTGCTCTTTGGTCCTTCGGTCTTACGTTCAGGTCCTTCTCCCTTGCATCTTAGTCCTCGAGTCTCTCAACTCAGTCCTTTTCCATGCTATTAGGTCCATTTATAGTCTCTCCTTCTCAAAACTACTTATTCCTGAAAACTAAACATAAAACTCGTTACATAGCATTATTTGGGGTGAAAGATAATGGATATAAGACACAAATATATGCATGAAATGATTCCAATCAACGGTCTACTAAATTTGACAGAAAATGGGATATTAACATTTCTTAATTTTTTTAACCATCTTTCCCTTAATGGTCGACCTATTTTGTCTATCGCATAGACCATCAAAACCCTAGGACGATCGATAGTTAACACATCTTTGGTCAATTGCATGCCTTGAGCAAATACCAATATACCCCCAATCTTGACATTTGAATGTTTGACCAATTCACTCTTCTCTTCAGCCATTTACTTAAGTTTGAGCAAATGGTCAAACGGAATTGACCAAACGGTCGACCGTTTGGGACCCGATTGGCAGATACTTTTTCTTTTTTTTGTCGATTGCTTTTATCTCTTTTGTCTTTTGCCCAATGGCTATATCCTCTCTTACCCTACATATATATATGAGAGATTTAGACTCTAATTAGACCATCCCTTGCAATTCAAAGTTCTCACACACATTAGATATCAAAAAACCACTTCTACATACTTCTGTATCAACTTTGGCATTACCACTTGAAGTCTTCATTGCCAAATGTTCCCAAGTGCTCAAGTTAGAGTCCAAATTCAGTCTTGAAGCTTGTAGCTCCAGGTTGGATCAATCTCCCAATTGTGGGAGAGGTTTCAATCTTCGGGGGTGTTCATTGTTTGTTGGTGTACAAGGTTTGATTTGGCTTGGAACTTGGATCGGTTAGTGAAGATGCAAACAGGGCTCACGATTCGAGTGGGGCTTGTAAGAGATGATTATGGCTCGGTTGGAGTGCAAAACCTCTATATATTACCGTGTTGTTTGTGGTTTTCCTTCTTTTCTCTTATTGCATTTTTTATTATCATTGCATGCAAATTCGTTTGTTCACCTCCTCTCTAGACCTCTATTAGGTCCATTAGATCCTACATAAAGGAAGGACCATGTTATTCAGGGACTAGGTCATGTAGATTTGTTAAAGCAGGTATATAAATACATGTTATTATACCCGGTAGTCCTAGTCTTCTTCGTTGTCCTCATCATCTTCTTTGTTGTGATCCTAAGCACGCAAGACCATGTAGATTAGGGGTGCGACCTTGTTATTCATGGGTCAGACCATGTAGATTATTGTATTGCAATCACGTGTAAGATTGTCTACATTAGTGGTCGGACCTTGTTAATCATTGATCAAACCATGTACATTTACTATAGGCATACCTAGTGCTCCTAGACTTTTTGGATGGCACCTGCCTCTCCTACTGAGCGAACGTTGTAAGAGTGTTGCACCACCCCTTGTCCCAGCTTGGTTGGGGTCAACTATTTCGTCAAGTTGTTCATCCAGAACAAGTTCATTGCTTAGTGGCATATCATACGACTCATTCATGTTATAGATCTTTTATTTTGCCTCATATTTGTGCTACTCGGGTATTTATTTCTCGCATTAGTTAGTTAATTTAGTTACTCTCTATCTTCATTTTCTTCCCTTACTCGAGTATGGTCAATGACGACCCGCTTACTCCTCGTGGACACGACCTGTACTTGCGACAACTCCAACACGGTCGTGCAGTTGCGGTTTTTAACTTAAAATCACAATATTTGTCCATCTTTGTTAATTATGTTGGCTTTTTTGCTAATCATATAGTTGTTTTGATGATTAAAGCTAAAGCTATCACTTACATTAACCATATACAAACTCCTGTGTGCATACATCACACTTTATATTAGTATATATATTGGATGTAGTGAGTTTCAAGTTTGGAAGTGAAGAAATACGAACAAAATGTGGCAAAAGGATCAAGAAATGCAGACTATATTGAATGTAATTTTGATTGTCTTGAGTCCTTGGGAATTGATGTAAACTTCAGCATTTGGATAGATTTCTTCCCTCTGTCTCTCTCACACACACAAGGTCACTTATAGAAGTCACACACAAAGCTTCACAACATTTGGACTTCAATAGAGTACCCAAACAAAACCAGAAAAACCGCCTAAAATACAACTTAGTCGGTCTGAGCATTAACGGTCAACCGATTTGGTCTTCCATCCGATCGTTTTCCGTAGGACTTTTCTTGGCATAACAGTCGACAGTATAGCCATTTTGGTCCAACTATTTCCCTATTCAAATTCCTATTTCAAGCTATTTTCTTGTCTTTTTCCTCAAACGACTATTTTGAATATCATGCCCTTACCCAATTTAGACTCAAGACCACCAGTGATCAATACCCTCTCAATGGTCGACCGAAATGGACCCAAAATTAAACAATAACTATTTTGAAATTTTCTCAACAATTATACTCTTAACGATCGACCTATTTGATTATGTCAATTTCAAAACCACACAAAACCTTGAAATGATTGACCAATTATTTACTTTCGTTCTACCATTCTGTTGTGTAAAGAAAAAAATACCTTTGCTCAACCTTTAGACGTTCGACCTGTTAACACTTTCTTTCGACCGTTCACTTAAGTTTTAGGGTGAATTGCTTGGGTGCCTAATTGACATTATATTATGCATATATTCATGTCTTATATCCTCTATTTTGAACCTAAGCAATGCTACGTAACGAGTTTTATGTTTAAGTTTCAGGAATAAACAGGTTTGAGAAGAAGAGACACAAAAAGGACCTGAACGCAACAAAAAGACTGAATTATGAGACTTATGGACTGATATGCAAGAGGGAATGACCCGGATGTAAACCAAAAGGACCAATAAGCAAATCGAGAAACTCCATACCATCATGAGGAGTATTTTGGCAATTAGATCCGGGCCTAAACTCAAACAACCAACTCGGGTGCACTACACATGAAGAAATCAACTCACCAAAGCCTCATCCAAAGAAGGACCGGATCCAATCAATCCAGACCGCCAATTAGCGGTTGGATCTGATCCAGACCCGATTAGATTTATCCGGGTGTTGTATTAGTGTGTTTTATGTCCATATATAGTATGTCATTACTCCCACATCGAGGGTTGTCCCTGGTTACCTTTCTTCATGTCTATAAATAGAACTTTTCTTCCTCCTTTGTATTTACTACATGCTTAGTGGCCCCTCTACTTATAGTAAAGCCTTGGAGCAAAAACTCAAGTGGAGGTTCTACTTGTAATGTGAGTCTGAAATAAAATAAATCATTTCTTAGTTACATGTTGCCTCTTTTACTTCTTGCATGCTTAGCTTAATCTTGTTTCATTAATCTTAGTATAAATTAGCTAGAATGTTTTCTTCTCTTAACATAATTACTAGCTTAATGATTAGTGAGTAGTTTCATCCCCATTTGTAGAGTGGAGATGATGCACATTTATGTTATGAGGTTTTGATGTTGTCGAATTTTGATTTGTGTAGACTTGAATGTTTGTATGTTCATCGGTTTTGTTTCAATCGTCTACCTGTTGGGGGATTTTTGAGGGGTTTTGCCATAAGTTTTAGGCACTTCCCATGCTTAGTTTTATCATGTTTATTGGCTGAAATTTCATGTTGGGTATGCTACATGTTAGTCGTGTGTTTGTATTTGTGTTTGCTTGCTTGATTGATTGAAGAAACTTTGTTTTGATGGGTTTTGCCGTAAGATTTGGACACCTCTCATGCTTAGTTTAGTTCTTCACATGAGTTCCTGGTTTTGTAATGGGTTTTAATATATCTTTAGACACTTCTCATGCTGAGTCTCGTCTTATGATAATCAAGTAGTAATTGTTGATACGTCTTTAGACACTTCCTATGCATGAAGATGCACACATGACACACATACACATACATGCTTACATGCATCATTCATCACTTCTTTCACTTCACATGTGCACTCAATCCACCCCTTAGGGGTTCATCCATATTTCGTTCCATATCATTTGCTACATCTCTTTAGTTGTCATTTGCATCATAGTCTAGTTTGTTTTTGCATTCTTAGTGTAAGTGTCTTTTTACTAGTAGCATAATAATCCCTTCTTCCACCCGTATTCGTCGCTTGATTTCTGAAGAACTAGAGTGGACACACCTTCCTCCGGATCGACTCGTACTTGTCACTACTTCATTGCGGTCGTGCACCTGCGATTAAATTTAATTTCACATCAGTGGCACTAACAAACATCGAAATTGACTATCCAATTTGAAAATAACTATTTGGCTTAATGTCATAGAAAAACCAAAATACTCATCATAATGCCATTAATTCTTTTCCAGTGTCATTCCGTAAGCAAACAATTAACGTTCGTTAAGCAAATCAATATTTACTGGAAATTTTGCAGAATCACCCTGAATAAACTCAATTCATAAACATCATTATATGTGTTGCAAAAATTGCAAAACAATACTCAAATAATATACCTACACTCTATCTTATCTCTATCTTTCCTCTCTCATATCTTCTTTTTGTCTCACTAAACTTAATGGCTCGGTCACTAAACTAATGAAATCTGATGATTTTTATATTTTCAAAATACAAAATAATTAATTATTTTTTATTAAAAAAATACATTTTCTAATACATTTTAATTTTTTATATCATTTTTTTATTTTTTGTATAAAAAACCTTTTTAAATTATCAGGTTCTATTACTAAATAAAAAATCATGATTTTTAAATCAGATGAATAAAATAAATATTTTTTGGAAAAACAATTATAAAAATAAATCTTTATTAGAAAAAATATTTTTACAAAAATAATTAATTATTTTGTATTTTTAAAAAATAAAAATTATCAGATTTAATTAGTTTAGTAATTGAGTCATTAAGTTTAGTAAGATCAAAAGAAAAAATGAGAGAGGAAAGATAGAGATAAGAGAGAGTGTAAATAAATTATTTGAGTAATTGTTTGCAATTTTTATAATGCATATACTGAATTTTATGAATTCCAAGTTTATTCATGGTGATTCAACAAAAAATCTAATAATACTAGTATACTTAAGGGACGTTAACAGAGAAGTTAACGGTTTGCCAACGGAATAACACTGGATATAAATTAATAGCATTAGGAAAAATATTTTGGTTTTTCTATGGCATTAAGTCAAATAGTTACTTTCAGATGACATAAAGTCAATTTCGATGTTTGTTAACGGCACCTGAGAAATTCCCCCTAAGTTTTAACAAATGGTCGACTATTTGGCACCCAACTCACAACTCACTTTTGCTATCTTTTAATGGTTGCTTATTTATCTATCTCTTTTGTTTTTTGCCCCAACGACTATATCTTCTCTTGGCCTATATATAAGAGATCTTTAGACCCTAATTAGTCAATCCAAAGCTCTAACACTCAATAGAGATCTAAAAATCTCATCTACACACTTGTGTTTCCATTGCCTAATCTTTGCAAGTGCTCAAGTCAAAGTCTCCATCCACTCTTGAAGGTCGTAAGGTCCAAGTGCGAGCAATCTCCCAGGTTGTTTGTTGGTGTGTAGGCGAGATCTGGCCCAAAACTTGGATAAATTTTAGTGAAGATGCAAACGGAGCTCTCGGTTCGAGCAGGGCTTGTAAGAGAGGAATAGGCCCCACTTGGGGTGCCGAACCTCTAAAAATATTAGTGTCCATTGTGATTTGCTTCGCTTTACTCTCTTGCATTTTTTTATTGCCATCATATTTACATTTGTCTATTCACCCCCTCTCAACATACCTAGTGTGGTTATATCCTACAATTAATATTAGAGCAGGTCGTAGGTTTAAGCTATGTCCTGCCCAGGATGAAATTTTCTGGGGGGGATTGTTGGGGGGTGTGGAGCCTCCCTGGCGTACCATGGATTTCTGAGTGATGGCTTAAGGGGGTAAGGAGACTAACATCAAATTAATGCTTTTTGTAATATCCAGAACCTTAATTAACTAGGTTAATTGCTTTTTAAGTGCCTAATTGGTGGATTAAGATGGAGGGCTGGGATTGATTTGGTGGTGATGAGGTGGATGGTGGAGATGAGAGGAGAGGTATATGAGTTGGTGAGTCTCTCTCTCTCTCTCTTTCGTTATTCTCTCTCCCGCTCAAAGTCTCTCTCTCTCTCTCTCTCTCTCTCTCTCTTGATCCGTAGCTCTTGGAGGCGGGGTGGATCTCACACGTTCTCTGGGTCGAGTAGATCGGGATTCGCGTGGTTGTTGCCGGAGTTGAGGAGGTCGTGTTCGTGAAGTTCACCGAAGAAAGAGCGCCTGGAAAAGCTCGCCGTTGGGTCTTCAAAGGCTTATTCAAGTCTTCAAGGTATGTCAAGCTTTACTTTGATGCCCACTTATGCTTTCGTGGGTGTTGGAGTGGTCGACGGTAGGCCGAATGGCTCGTCGTACCTGTGCAGCAGTTTCTGCACTATTAACGGTCAATCGGGGGCATGGTTTGGTCGATCGGTCGTAGTGTAAATTGGGCGAAATCTCTCGTACCGGTCGAACGATACCTTGGAGGTGGTCGACCGGTAGTGCAAATTGAGCGAGAGATGGAGACTCTGGGTGTTTTCGGTCGAACGGGACCCCTTTGTCGGACGACCGAAAGCACTGTTGTAGGTCGGTTGGGGCGTTGACTATCCAAACAGTTGACCGCCTAGTTGACTCGTTCTACCGACGATTTAAAAAACTTAAAGTTTGTCCGACCACGTGATGGTTCGGTCGACCGGAGTATTTTGTTTGAATTGGATTTTCTACTGCCCATTTTCGATCGACCGGTGATCACGTGTGGTTCGACCGTTTGTGCATTTTATTGCGACATGGAGTTTTTACTGGTCGGATTCGATCGAACGGTACCCCTTTGTCATTTGACCGGTTGACAGGTTTTCGGTTGGGCCAGTCCTATGGAGAGGATTCGGTCGACCGGTTTGGTGGTTTTATTCCACCATTTGGTGCGGTTTTGTGTTGTTTTAGTGTTGTGGAGCCGGCTCAAGATGGCAACGGGTCTCTGGCCTTTTTGGGGCAACGATACAAACATTACCGGCATGAGAGTGGTTCATGGGTGTTGTCGGGCCAGCCCAAGACAGGAACGGGTCTCCGGCCCCAGAGGGGCAACGGTACAGACATTTTTGGCCAGAGGGTGGTTCGTGTGTTTGGTGCCAGGTCAAGATGGCAACGGGTCTCCGGCCCTAGAGGGGCAACGGTACAGACATTGGCGGCATGAGAGTGGTTTACCAGAGCAGCTCAAGATGGCATCGAGTCTCCGGGCTTAGAGGGGCAACGGTACAGACATTACCGACCTGAGAGTGATCCAGCGTTGTGTTGCAGCCGAGGGTGTCTCCGGCTGTGGTGCCTAGGGAACGTGTGAGGGTTGGGCTAGAGGACCCGCGAGACCCGTCACGGTTTGGTGTCTACTGTGGTAGGGAGAGAGTTCTCGGGGGCCCAATGAGATGATGTTTGTTTATTGCATTTCATATCATACATGCTTTAGATGTCTAGTTCATTTATTGTGATAGAAGTTTGGCATACGGGGTTTCCTTATGGGAAACTCAGGAATATACGTGTTCTATTGCAGGTCGTGAGCAGCACTAGGGGGTGGTGACCGAAGAGGAGTGTTTTCGGGGCTAGATCATGCTTTCCTTATTTTGAGGTCCGAGTGATTACATGTATATTTTCCTTATCTTTTGTTGTAATCACCCTTTTGAAACGCTCAGATATATATATTGTATATATGTTGGTGCACCAGTTGTTTGTTTTCTTCAGTAATATCCTCGTGTTGTGTTTCATTAAAAATTTAAATTTCTTCCACTTTTGAGGATGTTACAAATTGGTATCAGAGCGGTCAGTTCCGACGCACTTGTCCAAAGAAGCTACCTTAGATGTCTTTTAGATAGTTGCATTGTTGAGCATGCATGCATAATCATCTGATTTTTTGTTCTGGTGTCTCGTGTGTAGATGCCTCTGAGACGCGTGAGACTTCCCCCACGTGGCCAGAGTACCAGTGAGGAGACTGGAGCCACGGATTGGCCTGAGGAGCGACGGATGCTCTACAACACTGTGCAGAGGCAAGGCGTTCTTCTAGAGCGTCAGTCTGGCAGAGGGGACACGGCAGGGGTGGGAGCGGTGCATGACCGTTTTTTGCGCCAACACCCGCCTGCTTTTAATGGCAGAGGAGATTTTGAGACTGCCAAGGGCTGGGTCTTTAAGATCCAGGAGATCTTCCAGGAGATTGGGAGTCTACCGGAGAGGATGGTGGGTTTGGCCACATATGTTTTGGGTGGCGAGGCATCCAACTGGTGGAGGACCACGGCTGCAGTGGTGTTTCCGGGCAGAAATGATGTCAGATGGGATGAGTTCCTCGGGGAATTCAATGAGCAGTACTTTCCAGAGCATGTCATGGACGGGAAGAGAGTGGAATTCATGAGCCTCGAGCAGGGGGAGATGACACTGGCGGATTACGTCCACAAGTTCAACGCTTTGGAGCGTTATTGTCTGGAGATTTGTGTGACCCTGATTCAGAGGGAGAGGAAGTTTATTCGGGGGCTTCGGAAGCAGCTTCGTACTCGCGTGGCTTACAGCATGCCTCAGACCTTAGCTGATGCTGTGAAGTTCGCAACTCTCATAGACCAGGACTATCAGGAAAATTATGCAGAGTCCAGGAGGCCTCAGGGGAAGATCAGTGGACGTCCGGGAGTTCCACTAGCAGGAAATCCGGGCAAGAGGCCCCAGATAGAATGGACAGTGCAGGCCAACCTGAGCCGTGCAGGAAGTGTGGCAGAGTCCACCCAAGTCGAGAGTGTGGGGGTCGTCTTGAAGTTTGTTTCAGTTGTGGTCAGCCAGGCCATTATGCCAGAGATTGCAGGAGTGGACCAGGCGAGTCTAGTGCTCGAGCAAGACCTCCAGTAGCGGGTAGAGACGGAGGTCGCCGTCCTTTTGCGCCACCTCAGCAGGGACAGAGGACAGGGCGAGTATTCACCATTCAAGCAGAGGAGGCGAGGGACGCCAACACTGTGGTGGAAGGTACGCTCTTTATTGCTGGTTTGGTAGCCAGAGTGTTGTTTGATTGTGGGGCCACGCATTCATTCATTTCTGAGAGATTTACGAGTGTGTTGGGTCGTACCCCTGCGATGTTGACTGCCACGTTGGAAGTCAGCACACCCTTGGGTCTGGTGGGCATTGTGGGGAGTTTCCTCCCCGGTGCCAAGATTATTTCGGAAGATCAGGAGTTTCCGGCTGACATGATCTTGTTGCCGAGGAAGGCTTTTGATGTTATACTGGGGATGGATTGGCTATCCCAGTATGATGTGCGAGTCTTGTGCCGAGAAAAGAAGATTCTAATACCGAGGAAAGGGCTACCTGATTTGCTGATCAGGGGAAGGAAGGATAGAAGTGGTCGGGTTGTGGTGTCAGCAGTGAGGACACAGAAGTTGCTTGAGCAGGGCTGCAGAGCTTTCGTGGCTACCTTAGTCGTCCCAGATCCAGAGATGAGGTCATTGGAGGACATAGAGATTGTCCGGGAGTTTGCTGATGTATTTTCAGATGTCTCTGGTCTGCCGCCTCACAGGGAGTTGGAATTCGGTATTGATTTGGTGGCTGAGACCACTCCACAGTCAAAGCCTCCTTATAGGATGGCACCTGCTGAGTTAGTCAAGATGAAGAAACAGTTGCAGGATTTGTTGGATATTGGGTTTATCCGACCTAGTGTCTCGCCTTGGGGAGCTCTGGTACTCTTTGTGAAGAAGAAAGACGGCTCATTGCGGATGTGCATCGATTACAGGATGCTGAACAAGGTTACTGTGAGGAATCATTATCCTATACCCAGGATCGAGGACATGTTTGACCAGTTGCAGTCAGCGAAGACATTTTCGAAGATTGATCTGCGATCCGATTATCATCAGTTAAGGATCAGAGAAGCAGATGTTCAGAAGACCGCTTTTAGGACGAGATACGGTCACTATGAGTTTCTAGTGATGCCGTTTGGATTGACGAACGCGCCTGCAGCTTTCATGGATCTGATGAACAGGACGTTCGGCCAGTACCTCGACCGATTCGTGGTAGTCTTTGTAGACGACATCTTGGTATATTCACCGGACATAGAGCAGCACAGGGAGCACTTGCGGATCGTACTTGGCATTTTGAGAGATCATCAGTTGTAGCCAAGTTTTCGAAGTGTGAGTTCTGGTTGGACAGTGTCACTTTTCTTGGTCACATAGTATCTGGGGCTGGGATATCAGTGGATCCAGCGAAGGTGGAAGCAATGACTCATTGGAGAGCCCCGACGAGTGTGACAGAGATCAAGAGCTTTGTTGGACTGGAGAGTTATTATCGTCGGTTCATTAAGGACTTCTCGAGGCTTGCTTCACCTCTGACGGCACTGACGCAGAAGGGAGTGAAGTTTGTTTGGTCCCAGAAGTGCGAGGACAGTTTTCAGGAACTGAAGAGTCGGTTGACGACTACTCCAATCTGACTCTTCCCAGTGGCAGTGGAGGTTTTGTGATTTATAGCGATGCTTCTGGTGTGGGGTTGGGTTGTGTACTGATGCAGCACGGTCAGATGGTTGCTTATACTTTGAGGCAGTTGAAAGTGCACGAGAGGAACTACCCCACTCATGATTTGGAGTTGGCAGCAGTGGTTCACGCACTGAAGACCTAGCGTCATTATCTGTATGGTGAGAAGTTTGAGGTTTCACAGATCATCAGAGTCTGAAGTATCTGTTTTTGCAGACGGGGCTAAATATGAGGCAGCGCAGGTGGCTGGAGCTGATCAAGGACTATGATTTCACTATCTCTTACCATCCAGGGAAGGCGAATACAGTCGCAGATGCCTTGAGTAGGAAGGTGGAAATTTCAGCTGCTAGTTTGTGTATTCAGGAGTGGAGACTACTCGAGACATTGTCAGACTGGAAGTCATTCACCATGGACTCTGAGGGAATGGTGATAGCTGGACTGAGAGTGGAGCCTCAGATGGTCACGAGTATTGTCCAGGGTCAGAGGGCTGACGAGGAGTTAGCTGGGTTGTTGCAGTTGGTTGTCAGAGAGGGATCAGATTTCAGTATAGGAGTTGACGGAGGTCTGAATTCAGGGTCCGAGTCTGGGTACCAAATGGGGGAGATCTGAAGAAGAAAATCTTGGAGGAGGCACACAGATCCCGATATTCCAACCACCCGGGTAGCACTAAGATGTATAAGGATCTTCAGAGGAATTTCTGGTGGAAGGGGATGAAAACTGAGATAGTTGAGTTTGCTGACAGATGTCTGGTTTGTCAGCAGGTGAAGATTGAGCACCAGAGACCCGCGGGACCGATGCAGAGGATAGATTTGCCAGAATGGAAAAGGGAGCATGTGACGATGGATTTCGTCACCGCATTGCCGAGGACGAGGGGATCTCACGACGCGATTTGAGTGATAGTTGATCGACTGACCAAGTCATCACATTTTCTGGCAATCCGAACCACATTACCCTTGGAGGACCTGGCTAGGTTGTACATTGAGAAGATAGTTCAATTGCATGGTGTGCCAGTGAGTATTATATCTGATCGAGACGCAAGGTTTACTTCCAGATTTTGGGGAAGTATGCAGCAGGCTCTGGGGACTCGATTGAAGTTCAGTACAACATTCCACCCACAGACATATGGTCAGTCTGAGAGGACGATCCAGACTCTAGAGGATATGCTGAGAGCAAGTGCTCTGGATTGGGCAGGGCACTGGGATGAGCACTTACTGCTGATACAGTTTGCCTACAACAACCACTATCATTCGAGTATCGGAATGGCACCGTACGAGGCTTTGTCTGGGAGACCTTGCAGATCACCAGTATGCTGGGGCGATGTAGGCGAGAGACAACTGATCGGGCCTGAGATTGTGGAGATGTATGCCAAAAAAGTTGATGTGATCAGGCAGAGATTAGCGACAGCTCAGAGTAGGCAGAAGAGCTATGCAGATAGGCGTAGGCGTGCACTGATGTTTGAGTTAGGCGATCACGTTTTCCTGAAGATTTCACCATCTCGAGGAGTGGTGACGTTCGAGAAGAGGGGGAAGCTCAGTCCGAGGTACGTCGTGCCGTTTGAGATTCTCGATTGGATCGGAGAGGTTGCCTACAGGATTGCGTTGCCGCCGCAGTCATCGGGTCTTCACAACGTCTTCCACGTTTCTATGTTGAGGAAGTACGTAGCAGATCCTTCTCACGTGATTCAGTTAGAGGTTCCAGAGATCCGACAGGATTTGTCTCTCGAGGAAAGACCTGTGGAGATCGTAGATCGGATGGAACACCAGCTCAAGAGGAGGACCATTCCAATGGTGAAGGTCAGGTGGCAACATCACTCTGAGCGAGAGGCCACTTGGGAAATTGAGGAAGAGGTCCGGAAGAAGTTCCCGGAACTGTTTGGTGAGTTTCGGTTCTAATTTCGTGAACATAATTCTTTTAAGGAGGGTGGATTGTAATATCTTGAACCTTAATTAACTAGGTTAATTGCTTTTTAGGTGCATAGTTGGTGGATTAAGATGGAGGGCTGGGATTGATTTGGTGGTGATGAGGTGGATGGTGGAGATGAGAGGAGAGGTATATGAGTTGGTGAGTTTTTCTCTCTCTCTTGTTATTCTCTCTCTCGCTCAAAGTCTCTCTCTCTCTCTTGATCCGCAGCTCTTGGAGGCGGGGTGGAGCTCACACGTTCTCCGGGTCGAGTAGAACGGGATTCATGTGGTTGTTGCCGGAGTTGAGGAGGTCGTGTTCGTGAAGTTCACCGAAGAAAGAGCGCGTGGAAAAGCTCGCCGTTGAGTCTTCAAAGGCTTATTCAAGTCTTCAAGGTATGTCAAGCTTTACTTTGATGCCCACTTATGCTTTCTTGGGTGTTGGAGTGGTCGACGGTAGGCCGGATGGCTCGTCGGACCTGTGCAGCAGTTTCTGCACTATTAACGGTCGATCGGGGGCATGGTTCGGTCGATCGGTCGTAGTGTAAATTGAGAGAAATCTCTCGTACCGGTCGAACGATACCTTGGAGGTGGTCGACCGGTAGTGCAAATTGAGCGAGAGATGGAGACTCTTGGTGTTTTCGGTCGAACGGGACCCCTTTGCCAGTCAACCGAAAGCAGTGTTGTAGGTCGGTTGGGGCGTTGACCATCAAAACAGTCGACAGCCTAGTTGACTCGTTCTACCGACGATTTCAATAACTTAAAGTTTGTCCGACCACGTGATGGTTCGGTCGACCGGAGTATTATGTTTGAATTGGATTTTCTATTGCCTATTTTCGATCGACCGATGATCGCGTCTGGTTCGACCGTTTGTGCTTTTTATTGCGACATGGAGTTTTTACTGGTCGAATTCGGTCGAACGGTACCCCTTTGCCGTTCGACCGGTTGACAGGTTTTTCGGTTGGGTCAGTCCTATGGAGAGGATTCGGTCGACCGGTTTGGTGGTTTTGTTCCACCGCTTGGTGCGGTTTTGTGTTGTTTTAGTGTTGTGGAGCCAGCTAAAGATGGCAACGGGTCTCCGGCCTTTTTGGGGCAACGGTACAAACATTACCGGCCTGAGAGTGGTTCATGGGTGTTGTCGGGTCAGCCCAAAACGGCAACGGGTCTCCGGCCCCAGAGGGGCAACGGGTCTCCGGCCCTAGAGGGGAAACGGTACAGACATTGCCCGCCTGAGAGTGGTTTACCGGAGCAGCTAAAGATGGCATCGGGTCTCCGGCCCTAGGGGCAACAGTACAGACATTACCGACCTGAGAGTGATCCAGCGTTGTGTTGTAGCCGAGGGTGTTTCCGGTTGTGGTGCATGGGGCACGTGTGAGGGTTGGGCTAGAGGACACGCGAGCCCCGTCACTGTTTGGTGTCTACTGTGGTAGGGAGAGAGTTCCCGGGAGCCCAGTGAGACGATGTTTGTTTATTGCATTCCATATCATACATGCTTTAGATGTCTAGTTCATTTATTGTGATAGAAGTTTGGCATACGGGGTTTCCTTATGGGAAACTCAGGAATAGACGTGTTCTATTTCAGGTCGTGAGCAGCAGTAGGAGGTGGTGACCGAGGAGGAGCGGTTTCGGGGTCAGATCATGTTTTCCTTATTTTGAGGTCCGAGTGATTACATGTATATTTTCCTTTTCTTTTGTTGTAATCACACTTTTGAAACTCTCAGATATATATATATATATATATATATATATATATATATATATATATATATATATATATATATATATATATATTGTATATATGTTTGTGTACCAGTTGTCTGTTTTCTTCGGTAATATCCTCGTGTTGTGTTTCATTAAAAATTTAAATTTTTTCCGCTTTTGAGGATGTTACACTTTTAGTATGGTGATTAAGTCTGAGGCCCAAGTGCGTCATTTTATTCATCCAGAACGAGTTGGTCAGTCTCAGCTACTACTGTAACAAGATTCTCCATGTTCCAGTCATATTAGGCTGTTGAAACCACAAAGTTCTCCTTTATTATTTTGGTGTCTAGAATCTCAATGGATTTGGAAAGTGGGATACTTGCATGTTGGATCACTTTGGTGTGTTGTGCCACCTGCAAGTGCTTCAAAGCATCCTCTTTGTTATGTTTTGTCGTGGGCATGTTTGGGATCTCGGACTCTTTTCTTCCCTCGTCAACTCTGAGAATATATTCTCTTGTTCCTTAATGATCCATGGAGTTGCCCATTTTCCTCGGCCAGGACATGGTCCCTAGGTCCATATTCCTGAAGTAGACTTGTAGCCTCCGACAATCTTCTCTCGAGACTTTGTATCCTTCGTCCCCCGAAAAGCTAGATGGTAGTACCTCTATTTCTCTTCCATTGTCAGTTCTAAACTTCAATGTCCTTATGTACATCGTGTCAAAATGGTCCCACTGGACATCCTTGGTGACCAATTGGTGGTACAAGAGATCCATTTCAACGCTCATCAAACCATATCAGAAATCTAAGGGTGACAACGTTGTCATCCATTTCAACGCGGAGGTGTATAAACACTCATATATACTTGCGTTTAGAAGTTTAAGACCGGACTATATAGACTACCACATTCTCAAAAAGATCTACTAAATATCTAAATGGACCTTCCAAATGACTTGCCAGACCATGTGGTTAAAGGGTAGTATCGCCTAGTAGTTAAAGACACTAACATTTTCAAAATAGTTGGTCAATATCATGGTGGACCTTCTAAATCACTGGACTTTATGATCAAAGGTCATGAACTAGTAATTAAAGACGATCATATTTTCCAAAATAACAAATAAATATTATATAGGACCTTCTAAATTGGCTAGAAGACCTTATGATTAAAGGTTAAGTGTAATAACCTAATCTAAATCCCTTAATTAACTAAACCTAAACCTAATTAACTTAATTAAACCATGTTTAGTGAAGGATGAGGTGGAGAATTGGATAAGAATTGAGAGATGAGATGTTGGAATAGGATTGGAGGAGATAGAGGTGTTGAGTTTTGAGGTAAATATATATAGGTAGATAAGAATTTAATTGAAAACGTTTTGCTTCTTGTTTTGATTTACCAGAGAGTGAGAGAAGAGTTTAGAGAGAAGAAGAAGAAGAAGGTGAAGAAGAAGAAGAGGAGAAGAAGGAGAAGAAGGAAGAAGAAGTGGAGTGAAGTGGTGCAAGCTTGGGAGGCTTCTTTACTCGACCTACAGGTATGCCAAGTCTTCATATTAACTCCCCAAGAGGTGTGGGAGTGTAGAGGACGGCGTTGGTGCCGTTTCTCCGGTGAAAACCCTACTGGACGGAGGTTGAAGACGACTGGTTCGGTCGACCGTTGAGTGTTTCGGTCGACCGAACAGCGTCTAAATGATGCCTGTCCAGCGGGAAGATGTATTGTTCGGTCGACCGGTAGTTGGGTCGGTCGACCGATATTTATAAATATTAACTTTGTTCCCGGAACGGTCGAACGATGTCTGTGAGACGGTCGACCGTTATGCCAAATTTAAGCGGGAAAATAAAGGGTTACATTAGCCGATCGACCGGTGTTGTTTCGGTCGACCGAACCCAGTAGATAGGTTAGACAGGCCTTCGGCCGACCGAGTGTGTGTCTCGGTCGACCGAACTGCGCAAGGTCGGTTCGAGCGTTGACCATCCAAACGGTCGACCGCTCTGGATCCGGTCGACCGACCGCGTGCAGTTTTCCTGTAGTGAAGTGCTTGTTGATCCGGTTAACTGGAAGAGTTCCGGTCGACCGAATCCAGTGGGCAGGATTCATGCAGGCATTCTTATCGGTTGAACGGACCCTGGTTCGACCGACAGAATATATATGTATATAAAATGTATAGCATAGACCTTCCAAACGGTCGACTGCTAGATGACTTTTGTTCGACCAATTGGTAGGTATTTCGGTTGGCGTGGTTCGACCGGTAGACTTGTTTGTACAGTACCGTGTACTGTGTGGGGGACCGGTTGACCGGTGTGCTTTTAGCGGTTGACCGATCTGCCGCAGGTTGGTGGATTTATCCACACGCGAGCCGTCGATGTCAGGTCGACTACCGGCTCCGAGGCGACGGTTGATTACCGGCTTTGAGAGCTACGGATTTCACCTTCGACGAAGGCGTATTATTGTACTACCATTTTCCTCTCTTACCGAGCGGGGTGTGAGGGATGTGTACCGTAAACCTTGGGCAGTTTGCGAGGGTTTAGCGGTAGGCCGAGGATGTTCCGGCAGGGTGCGCGCTAGGCGACTCTTGGGGGAGCAGTGGCTGTCGTCTGACCCGAGTTGTGTATTCGGCGGGCTGACTCGCTCCTTGGGTGCGGCGTGTACCGGGGGTTCCTTCCTGCACTTTTGGGGAGCAGTGGTGTCGACTGACCCTTGTGAGGCAGCAGTGGACTGACTTGACCCTAGTGGCAGGAGTGGTTCAGTGCCGCGGAGGCGGTGAGGGCATTATTGTGGGCCCGAGGTGGATGATCATGTGCATTGTATTGCATTGTCTTTAATTCCTTTTTATATTTTTAGGAGGCTTGGTATACGGGGTTCCTTCAGGGAACTCAGGCATGTTTGTTTGTTTTCATTTCAGGTAGCGAGTAGCATTAGAGTCAGGTGGTGACCGAGGAGAGTGCCCCCGGGATTAGATCTTGTTCTCTTTTATATCTTCTTTTGTTTGAGGTAGTGATTACATGTATATTCACTTTTGTTGTAATCACAGTTGACTCATTTATATAGTTTGACTTCCACGTGGGTCTGTATCTTATATATTTTATATATATATGTTGGTATGTTTCCCGTGACGTGCCCTGTGTTGACCGTTGACGGTCTTTATTATTGTTTAAATTTTCCGCTGTTTTCGGGTACGTTACAATTTGGTATCAGAGAGTTGATCTCGGCGTACTTGTCCAAAGAAACCACCTTTGAGTTAGGAGTTAGGTCTAGAGGATCATGCATGCACAGATTATATTGATATTGTCTTGTTTCCTTTGGCAGATGCCTCCTAGACGGGGGAAGGCGGTTGCCCATACTCGCGGTAAGAGTGAGACTGCGAGGGATGAGGCTTGGGAGGATGAGCGTCGGACGTTGTTCGATACGGTCGGACGTCTGACAGAGATGCTACAGCAGCAGACGGCACAGACTGGGCAGACGGGGACTGGTGCTATGCATGACCGGTTTATGCGCCAGCATCCGCCTACCTTTCTGGGGCAGTATGACGCAGAGGCTGCGGAGGAGTGGATCTTCACGATGCAGAAGATCTTCAGTGCTATTGGTTGTCCTCCAGAGGCGAGAGTGGGCCTGGCTACATATGTTTTGGGCGGTGCTGCGTCCAACTGGTGGAGGTCCACATCTGCAGTAGTGTTTGCGGACAGAGATGATATAGCCTGGGAGGAGTTCGTTGGCGAGTTCAACGAGCAGTATTTTCCGTAGCATGTCCAGGATGAGAGGAGGCCATCAGGTAGGTTCTCTGGGAGGCCAGGAGGTCAGACTGGAGGGAATCCGGGCAAGAGGCCCCGATTCGAGGAAGCAGGAGCAGCGGTACCACGACCTGAGCCTTGTGGTACTTGTGGGAGGTTTCACTCCGGGCCGTGCTTCATCCCCGGAGCATGTCATGGGTGTGGCCAGCTGGGTCACTTTATTAGGAGCTGTCCGAGCCGAGGAGCTGGGCCGAGCAGACCACCGGGTTTACCCGCACCAGGCAGAGGAGGAGGCGGAGGTAGACCACCTTTCAGACCACAGCAGGGGCAGCGCACTGGCAGAGTTTTCACCATCCAGGCAGAGGAGGCTCGGGATGGAGGCGCTGTCGTGGAAGGTACACTTCTTGTCGCAGGTTCAGTAGCTAGGGTGTTATTTGATTGTGGCGCGACACACTCGTTCATCTCAGAGCGATTTGCGGGAGTGTTGGGCTGTACCCTTGCGATGTTGACTGCCACGTTGGAGGTCAGCACACCCCTGGGTCTGGTGGGCACTGTGGGGAGATTTGTCCCCGGCGCCACGGTTGTTTCGGGAGATCAGGAGTTTCCGGCAGACCTGGTCTTGCTACCGATGGAGGACTTTGATGTCATACTTGGGATGGATTGGCTGTCCCAATATGATGTTCGAGTCTTGTGCCGTGAGAAGAAGATTTGATCCCGAGGAAGGGTTTGCCTGATATTCTGATTAGAGGGATCAAAAGCAGAGGGGGTCGCATCATTGTATCTGCTGTGAGAGCTCAGAGACTGTTGCAGCAGGGTTGTGCAGCATTTCTGGCGACACTTGTGGTTGCGGAGGCAGAGTCTCAGAGGCTAGAGGACATTGAGGTGGTGCAGGAGTTCGCGGATGTTTTTCCAGCGGAGATTCCAGGTTTACCACCACACCGGGAGTTGGAGTTCGGCATAGAGTTGGTAGCTGGTACTACACCACAGTCGAAGGCTCCATACCGGATGGCACCTGCTGAGTTGACAGAGTTGAAGAAGCAGTTGCAGGAGTTGATGGACTCTGGATTTATCAGACCGAGCGTCTCGCCTTGGGGTGCACCAGTTTTGTTTGTGAAGAAGAAGGACGGATCCTTGAGGATGTGCATAGACTACAGGATGCTGAACCAGGTGACGGTGAAGAATAGGTATCCCTTACCTAGGATCGAGGACCTCTTTGATCAGCTGCAGTCAGCGAAGGTTTTCTCGAAGATTGACATGCGTTCAGGATATCACCAGTTGAGGATCCGAGATGAGGACATCCAGAAGACAGCCTTCAGGACGAGATATGGACACTATGAGTTCTTGGTGATGCCATTTGGATTGACGAATGCTCCGGCAGCGTTCATGGATCTGATGCACCGGACATTCAGGCAGTATATTGATATATTTGTGATTGTCTTCGTGGATGACATTTTGATTTATTCACCAGATGTGGAGCAGCACAGAGAGCATCTGAGGATTGTACTCAGTATCTTGAGGGCTCAGCAGTTATATGCTAAGTTCTCAAAGTGCGAGTTTTGGCTGGACAAAGTGGCATTTCTCGGACACATTGTATCGGCAGAGGGGATATCAGTGGATCCGGCGAAGGTGGAGGCAGTGACACAGTGGAGGACCCCTACGAGTGTGACGGAGATTAGGAGCTTTGTTGGACTGGCGGGTTATTACCGTCGCTTCATCAAAGACTTCTCGAGATTGGCAGCACCACTGACGGCTCTGACGCAGAAGGGAGTCACTTTTGTTTGGTCGCAGAAGTGCGAGGACAGCTTTCAGGAGCTGAAGAGACTGTTGACCACAGCACCAGTTTTGTCATTGCCGAGTGGCACGGGTGGATTCGTGATTTATAGCGACGCTTCAGGTGTTGGCTTAGGATGTGTACTTATGCAGCACGGGAGGGTGATCGCGTACGCATCCAGACAGCTGAAGGTCCATGAGAGGAATTACCCGACACATGATTTGGAGTTAGCAGCAGTGGTTCATGCACTGAAGACCTGGAGACACTATCTTTATGGCGAGCAGTTCGAGGTGTTTACAGATCATCAGAGTCTGAAGTACCTGTTCTCGCAGAAGGAGCTGAACATGAGGCAGCGCAGATGGCTTGAGTTCATTAAGGACTACGATTTCACTATCTCTTACCATCCGGGGAAGGCGAACACAGTTGCAGACGCTTTGAGCCGGAAGGTGGAGGTATCAGTAGCAGGCCTATGCATTCAGGAGTGGAGACTGCTAGAGTCCTTGGCAGAGTGGAGGCCATTTGCTGATAGCTCTGAGGGCGCAGTGATTGCCGGATTGAGAGTAGAGCCTCAGACAGTATCAGCAGTGATTCATGCTCAGACTACAGATGAGGAGTTGAGCAGTTTGTTACAGTTAGCTGCCAGAGATGGGTCAGACTTCAAAGTTGGAGTAGATGGAGGTCTGAGATTCAGAGACCGTATCTGGGTGCCGAAGACAGAGGACCTGAGACATGATATCATGGAGGAGGCACACAGATCGAGATATTCCATTCATCCAGGGAGCACCAAGATGTACAAAGACCTGCAGCGGAACTTCTGGTGGCGAGGTATGAAGAAGGACGTTGCAGACTTCGTGTCGAGGTGTTTGGTCTGTCAGCAGGTGAAGATCGAGCATCAGAGACCAGCAGGGCAGATGCAGAGGATTGAGTTGCCCGAGTGGAAGTGGGAGCACGTGACGATGGATTTTGTTACGGGGCTACCGAAGACACGGAGATTCCACGATGCGATTTGGGTTATAGTCGATCGACTGACCAAGTCGGCGCATTTCTTAGCTATTAAGATCACTCTTGCTCTGGAGGGTCTAGCTAAGTTATATATTGATGAGATTGTCAGACTTCATGGCGTACCAGTCAGTATCATTTCAGACAGAGATCCCAGATTCACTTCGAGATTTTGGGAGAGTCTACACAGAGCACTGGGGACACGTCTGAAGTTTAGCACAGCTTTCCACCCACAGACTGATGGCCAGTCAGAGCGGACGATAAAGACATTGGAGGACATGCTGAGAGCGTGTACACTGGACTGGGCCGGGCATTGGGATGAGCACTTGCCGTTGATAGAGTTCGCCTACAACAACAGCTACCACTCGAGTATTGGGATGGCACCATATGAGGCATTATACGGGAGACCGTGTAGATCGCCGGTATGCTGGAGTGATGTGGGCGAGAGACAGCTAGTTGGACCTGCATTATTCAGTTGTATTCAGAGAAGGTCGACGTGATTCGGAGACGACTAGCTACGGCGCAGAGCAGGCAGAAGAGTTATGCTGATACGCGGAGGCGTGAGCTGACTTTTGATGTAGGAGATCATGTCTTCCTGAAGATCTCACCTTCCAGAGGTGTGATGAGATTCGGGAAGAAGGGGAAGCTGAGTCCGAGATATGTTGGACCTTTTGAGATATTGGATCGGGTCGGTGAGGTGGCATATAGGATTGCACTACCACCACAGTTCGCAGGACTTCACAACGTCTTCCATGTTTCTATGCTGAGGAAGTACGTGGCCGATCCAGCTCATGTGATAGAGATATCAGTACCGGAGATCCAGCAGGATTTGTCATTAGATGAGAGACCAGTTGAGATTGTGGATCAGATGGTACATCAGCTCAGGAGGAGAGTGATTCCGATGGTGAAGGTCAGGTGGCAGCATCACAGTGTCAGAGAGGCTACCTGGGAGATCGAGGAGGATGTCAGGAAGCAGTATCCAGAGTTATTCCGGTAAGTCTGTTGTTTCGAATTTCGCGGACGAAATTCTTTTAAGGAGGGTAGATTGTAATAACCTAATCTAAATCCCTTAATTAACTAAACCTAAACCTAATTAACTTAATTAAACCATGTTTAGTGAAGGATGAGGTGGAGAATTGGATAAGAATTGAGAGATGAGATGTTGGAATAGGATTGGAGGAGATAGAGGTGTTGAGTTTTGAGGTAAATATATATAGGTAGATAAGAATTTAATTGAAAACGTTTTGCTTCTTGTTTTGATTTACCAGAGAGTGAGAGAAGAGTTTAGAGAGAAGAAGAAGAAGAAGAAGGTGAAGAAGAAGAAGAGGAGAAGAAGGAGAAGAAGGAAGAAGAAGTGGAGTGAAGTGGTGCAAGCTTGGGAGGCTTCTTCACTCGACCTACAGGTATGCCAAGTCTTCATATTAACTCCCCAAGAGGTGTGGGAGTGTAGAGGACGGCGTTGGTGCCGTTTCTCCGGTGAAAACCCTACTGGACGGAGGTTGAAGACGACTGGTTCGGTCGACCGTTGAGTGTTTCGGTCGACCGAACAGCGTCTAAATGATGCCTGTCCAGCGAGAAGATGTATTGTTCGGTCGACCGGTAGTTGGGTCGGTCGACCGATATTTATAAATATTAACTTTGTTCCCGGAACGGTCGAACGATGTCTGTGAGACGGTCGACCGTTATGCCAAATTTAAGCAGGAAAATAAAGGGTTACATTAGCCGGTCGACCGGTGTTGTTTCGGTCGACCGAACCCAGTAGATAGGTTAGACAGGCCTTCGGCCGACCGAGTGTGTGTCTCGGTCGACCGAACTGCGCAAGGTCGGTTCGAGCGTTGACCATCCAAACGGTCGACCGCTCTGGATCCGGTCGACCGACCGCGTGCAGTTTTCCTGTAGTGAAGTGCTTGTTGATCCGGTTAACTGGAAGAGTTCCGGTCGACCGAATCCAGTGGGCAGGATTCATGCAGGCATTCTTTCGACCGACAGGATATATATGTATATAAAATGTATAGCATAGACCTTCCAAACGGTCGACTGCTAGATGACTTTTGTTCGACCAATTGGTAGGTATTTCGGTTGGCGTGGTTCGACCGGTAGACTTGTTTGTACAGTACCGTGTACTGTGTGGGGGACCGGTTGACCGGTGTGCTTTTAGCGGTTGACCGATCTGCCGCAGGTTGGTGGATTTATCCACACGCGAGCCGTCGATGTCAGGTCAACTACCGGCTCCGAGGCGACGGTTGATTACCGGCTTTGAGAGCTACGGATTTCACCTTCGACGAAGGCGTATTATTGTACTACCATTTTCCCCTCTTACCGAGCGGGGTGTGAGGGATGTGTACCGTAAACCTTGGGCAGTTTGCGAGGGTTTAGCGGTAGGCCGAGGATGTTCCGGCAGGGTGCGCGCTAGGCGACTCTTAGGGGAGCAGTGGCTGTCATCTGACCCGAGTTGTGTATTCGGCGGGCTGACTCGCTCCTTGGGTGCGGCGTGTACCGGGGGTTCCTTCCTGCACTTTTGGGGAGCAGTGGTGTCGACTGATCCTTGTGAGGCAGCGGTGGACTGACTTGACCCTAGTGGCAGGAGTGGTTCAGTGTCGCGGAGGCGGTGAGGGCATTATTGTGGGCCCGAGGTGGATGATCATGTGCATTGTATTGCATTGTCTTTAATTCCTTTTTATATTTTTAGGAGGCTTGGTATACGGGGTTCCTTCAGGGAACTCAGGCATGTTTGTTTGTTTTCATTTCAGGTAGCGAGTAGCATTAGAGTCAGGTGGTGACCGAGGAGAGTGCCCCCGGGATTAGATCCTGTTCTCTTTTATATCTTCTTTTGTTTGAGGTAGTGATTACATGTATATTCACTTTTGTTGTAATCACAGTTGACTCATTTATATAGTTTGACTTCCACGTGGGTCTGTATCTTATATATTTTATATATATATGTTGGTTTGTTTCCCGTGACGTGTCCTGTGTTGACCGTTGACGGTCTTTATTATTGTTTAAATTTTCCGCTGTTTTCGGGTACGTTACATTAAGACTTGGTCATTATTTGTAAGTCTTACCACTAACATTGGTGTGCAACCCTGGATGATAACATACCCAAGCTTTCGTGTTCTTCTCCGCTCTTTTCGCATTATACGTCTGATTCGCATCTCTATTCTTGCTCCTAACGTCCTCACATATCTCTCATTTGCCCAAGCCTAGTCTCCCAGGCTTCCTAAGTCATCGATTATGGCAACTATCCATGGTTTGGTTACCGTACGTCTTGCTCCCCGGGAAGAGGAATGTAGCTAGAAAATGCACAATTAATAGTTTTGCATAATCCGACATCGTAGGTGCGTCGGTGGATTGATTAAGTTCCTTCTCCGATCTTTAATTTTCTATTAATTGTACACTTCGTGGGCAAAATATGTGAGAACCCAAACTTTTAAATGGAATTAATCAAAAGGTTATAGTTAGCAAATTGGCTTTGGTGTCTTAGGTGGAGGGGGTGATGTGATGCTTGGAAGGGTGAGGTTTACGGTGGTGGAGGAAAGCTTGAAATGTTTGTTTGGGTATTAAAGGAGGAGTTGGGTTGAGGAGAAGATGGTTGATGGCTTGTGAGTTGGTTTTGTTTGAAGAGAGAGGGAAGTGAGTAGAGAAGAAGAGTTTGAGAGAAGAGAAGGAAGGAGTTGCTAAGAAGAAGAAGTGTGTTGATCGTGAGAAAAGGATGAGTCTTGTTGAGACGGAGGTGAAGGCGGAAGTGTGTTGATCGTCCAGTTGTGGCACGACCGACCAGAGTGATGACTTTGGCGGATTGTGGTCTTCGACCACTGATCAGATCTGATGATGACTCATATGACCAGAGTGACGGGAGTGGCACGAAAGTGTGTGCGACCTTCACTGAACCCATATGACTAGTGTAGTTGCGAGTGGAGGTGTGTCACGTACCTTCCATATGACCGCATGTGCCTGCAGTGGGTATCTACGGATGTCCAAAAGTAGACTTATGACTAATGAACCCCGGTTGGGGAATGACTATTATGACTTATGACTGGATGACCAGTTTGGAGAATGATCTGTTATGATTTATGTTTGGCATGATACTAGTATGATAGGTCGTGTATTGCATGTGCATGTAGGTGAGTTTGGCATACGAGGTTTCCTTATGGAAACTCACGACATTGTTATTATGTTTTATTTCAGGTTCCCCTTCGGGAGTTGTTTGGGTGGTGACTGAGGACGAGTGCATTTTGGAGTCGGGTCCTTGTGTCTATTTTGAGGTTATTATGAATACTTGTATATCTATATATTGTATTTTGATGTAGTCATTCTTTTGACAACTCTTGTATACGGTGCACCATTTTATGTTTATTACATGTGTATTTCGAATAACATTCTCTGTGTTTGAGTTGATGTCCTTTCATTATCTTTTATTAAAAAATTAATTTTTTTGCTGTTCGAATCGTTACAAAATATATGTCATGGAAGTGACAAGCCTTTATCTTCTTTTCTATCGGTCGCGCCAATGACCGGCAAAATATATGTCACGGAAGTGACAAGCCTTTATCTCCTTTTCTATCGGCCGCCCCCTGGTTGGAGGCCTAAAATAAATGCCACTTCTTTTTTGTTGGAAAATCTGGTTTGCAATTTTGAATCCTTTCATATTTGCTTCGTAAATTTTTACCGATTCGCACACTATTAGGTTTTCCACGTGATCTCTCTTTTGATTCTTTAATGTGTTGCTCAACTTCTCTTCTTTCTAACGTATAAATATACTTTCCAAATCAAGATAATGATTAATGACTAGATTATTGCAATCTTTGACTTGTCTTTCTGCATCTATTTGAATTCAAAGTACACTTTGTTTGGTTCGTAATGTTTGCTTTGCAAAAAAGTAGACTTGTTTATCAAATACAATTGTTTGTTTTTCTTTGTTTACTTCAAGTTCTTTGAATGTAGTATCAAAATTTGAATTTAAGAGACGTCACGGCAACCCAAGAAAATATTATACACTGACTGTGTCGTGTTATAATAAGAGAAAGGTCATATCTAGAGATAATATCTTTATCTATTCTGTGGGATGATATCTTATCGAAATGTTGGTGTTGAGTTAATGGTTAGATATCAAAAATTCCTTTATACTTTCAATTTTGTCACATTTTGTCCCCTCCCTACTAATACGCAATGGATTGCAACATATTGACCAGTTTTCTTTTGACTTTTTTGTGTCATTTTGAAGAAAACGGAATCTCTTAATTACTTTACAACAAATTTGGATTAACATGTTACATCTTGTTTTGGTATTAGACTAAAATAAATTTGACTCCGGATTTGAACTAAATCCGTTTCCAAATTTCAACAAATTCTGATAATAATTTAAACCAAATTTTACAAAAAATTAAATTTAATGTTATTGTTCAGTTAAGATTAAAGATATTCTTAGGAAGCAACATAAAAAGTATCAAAAAATAACAGCAGATATCTAGAAAATTAACAAACTATTACCAGACTAATAAAATTGATAGTACAAAGAAGTTATTTGGTTGGTGTGACGTCTCAACATGGACCGTGGTAGACAATTATCAGCAGATGACAATCTAAAACTAGATCTAAAGTTGCAAATCTAACCTCGATCTAGGTATAGATGTTTTCTAACCAACTTGTCCTATTACTCATCAAGATATCTAGCATAATTAGTTTAGAATAAAAAAAGTAGTTTGTCTAGCCTGATGACTCTTAATTAGTCCTACTTAATTTACAAACATAGGAGTTGTTTAAACTTGAAAAAAATGTAAAATATTGTGAAACATCATGGATGCTTCATCTTCACATTCTCCTCCCATAACTCCATCAACCTCTCACATTCCTATTACTCTTGTAACATACACCATTTCATTTGCCTCATATACCCTTTAAATAGGAGATAATTGTAAGACCATTGTAATACTTTGTAGATGGATGAAATACTACAAATATTCTCCCCCAAATCTTTTATCTTCTTTGTTCCATGTATATTTATTTTATAACACGTTATCAACACGAAAGTTCTACTACCGGTTAAAAGCTTTGGTGTCTCTCACGTCTCAAGGTAACAAATCCATGTTTTGATTCTCAAAGGAACATATATAATTTCTTTCGTTTATCTGTCAAAAATTATTTGTTTTGATCATAAAAAAAGGTAAGAAAGATGATTCCATCTTACATGATTAATAAAGAAATCATTTTCAATCAATTGAGGGTTGTATATGTATACTCTAAAAATGAAATAAAAAATATTTTTGGACGTGTGAATCTTGGACAATGGTATATTTTAGTGCTTTACAACAACAAAAATCACAATTTATAAGATCTTTTGTGACATGATTATATGATTTTTTGGATATTTATTTTGTTATTTTGTCAATATATTAATGTGCTTATGTTGGAGGGGAACAATTATTTAGTTCTTAATTTAAATCTTGCACAACAAATACATTTTTAAACTCATGATTTTTTTATTGGTTATTCTGCCACGTGCTATAATACATTAATGCATTAGTCAATAATTGTTGTTTTTTACCCAACAAATTATGTTCAAAAGACAAAATAAAATAAAATCTAATGTCATGGTTTAGCATTGGTTATAATATTAATTTTTTTTGGTGAGAAAATATTTTATATTGGTTAGTACTTTCAGTAGTCCAATATATTTTCATACTTGTGATTTTTATTCAGTTACAATGAGATTCTTTTAGATATTAATAATTTACATGCTAATATGTTGATATGCATAATTTCTATCTAAAAGACATATATGGATATTTTACATACATCTTGAATGTGTATTTATTCATCATGAGTTAATTAATTTACCCACATGGTGCATAGAATATATCATGACAATTTTGTATATATATAAAATAAATTAGACTACATATATACAATCAATATATGTTACTTTTGGAATTACTAATATGCATTTTTGTTTATCATATGATTCAAGTACATTATAATATATTCCATTTGAGATGTTTAATTTAGTATGCACCGATAGAAGAAAAAAAAGAAGGTAATAAGTTGCATGCATGTACCAATTATGCTTTGATCCTTGTAAGTTATGACTTTTAACTCTATACTTGACGTCATGGATAAAAATGACGTCTTATCATGGATTATGGATGTTGAACCCAACTCATTGCCTTTTAAAATATTAATGACTAGAGAAAGAAATATCAAATCAAGACAAAATGGAGGTTGTGATTTTCTTGTGCTATCCTATTTGTTAAAATGATTTTAAAAGTATTATAATTTAATCTCATGTCTATTTTCGTGGTTGGACAAAATATCGACTTGTTGATCAAAATTTCATGATTTCTCGATCCAACAAAGCATGGAAAAAAATTACATATTTAATAGTGCTTTTAAGTTGAATGATATATATCTCATGCAACTTTGTATGATTCACTTGCTCAGTATAAGTTATATGAATTCTCAGTACCATGTTCATTATTATAGTATTTGTAAAGTGGTTCAAGTATGTGATTGTTACTTGTTGTTACAAGCATTCATCTCGTGAGCACATAATATCTATTTTGATAGATGCATATATATAGTACAATGTGCTACAGTATAGTGGAATTTGAATCACCATGTTATAAAATGATCAATGTTATTAATAATAATATGCATTTGCCCAGGAGGCGAATATCTTAATATTCATAAAATGCTACTATACAAATATTTAGAGCTCATTCATCTAAAGAGGGTTATGAAATTTTATGATAATCCTTGAAGGATTCGTATGACTATCTAAACGACGTGCAAATAGCTAATTGAGTAAAAATGCACGTCGATCTCTAAATCAAACCCTATGACCAGAAGTTCATAGATATACAGAGATTAGTGGTAAAAGAAAAATATATATTCTATTGATCACTTTACAAATTAATGACCCAATACTTTTTTGAGTTATGCATCACCGATAATTGATGGTCATGAGAGTTGTTGGAAAATCACGATACATTTCTTGGTGTGTCGGAAACACACATTACAAAGTATCGTGAAAACAAGAGCATAAGCAGTGCACTAAATTTTGTGCAAATAAGAAGTATGAAATAAAGATAACATCAAAGAGGTGAAACTTGCCCAGAAGTGCCTAATAAAATCATCTCTTATATTTATTATGGATGTCATCATTGATATTGTGTTTGTAAAGCTTTAGATAAATTTGTTGACTTCTATCACGACCAAAATGAGGTCAAATTTGTCGACCGATTTGCACAACAAAATGAGAGTCCCTCTGTTTTTAAAATATCTCTCACTATTGATCACTATGGGATCTTAAAATTTATACATGATACATTAATGTGCATATATACCTGCTAATATTATTCATTAATTTTTATGGTTGATATACATCATGTTATGAATCTTCCCCCACTTTACTTGTACAATAATGAATAAATTGTTTCCCTCTTGCGATTTAAAGCTTCTGAAGGGCTAAGTTTTATTGTCCAATCTAATAATCATATATATAGGATGTACATTTTTTGGCATTAGGGGGAGAAGCTAGAAGCTTAAAGAATGTCAAGAAAATGTACTATATTGAACCTGAAGTTCATAAGAAAATACACGTACAAGTATGGTTGAACCTGAAGTTCATAATATCATTATCTTGCCATATCTACCAAGTAATTGTCATACATTTGTATTGATCACAAAAGAGTGATTACACCTTATATTACTAGACATAGATAACATAATATAAAGTGAAGATCTCCACATGATAAAATATATTGAGCTCAACCAACGCCAGAAGCGTGGACCAAAACATATATTATTTGCGGAAATAAAATAAAAGTTAGTCACTCTCATTGCACTTCCTGAAGAGGTTATTCGTGAAGAATATAAACCCGTAAAAATATATGCAGCTGCTAAACAAAAGATTAATGAAATTACGGGGATACAGAACGGTCAAATCCTAAAATTTTGAGAAACAATGATGATTTGATTATTATTGACGTAAAACTTGCAATCAACTATATATGTTGATACGAGAGATATTAAATAATTATTAAAATTATTGTCGACAATTCATTCGCCTTCTTAATAGCATGCTATCTCAAGACAAGAAAAATGGATCCAAAACCTATGATATTATAGAATGCCAGAAGCATTCGTATTTGATATAAACAAAAGAAGGGGAACAATATATAATAAACTCGCTGAATAAATATACTATTTGTACCTGTAGTCCTGATTTCTGAAATTATATCCCTGAAGGATAAAAATAGAAATAAGAAAAACATGTGATACATTATAAAGCGAGGAGTAATATATGGGTATTCGCAAGACCCAACATCCATCATGATGTTACTCATTCTCTCGTAATATTGATAATAAGTTCTGTTACATGATCAATATGATATGCATATAAGATATGTTGTGACTTTAAAATTTTATAAGTCACTTACTATTGGTAATTATATGAGAGTCCCTGAAGGACTAATATGACAAAATATATAATATGATGATAAGAATCAAAAGATGCACTATACAATTTTTGAAAAGATCGCTATATAAAGAAACAAGTAAGAGTGTGCATATAACCTCTCACTCAAAGTCATCATGAAGAATGATGCGAAGTTACTGTCGTCCATATGTTTCATCCAATAACAAAAGTTACTGTTATTTATTATGTTTATAACATACTTGATGTCATAGGACCTCCATCAGAGTTTTTGAAAACTCATGAAATATTTAATGGACAATTTTTGGAATAAATGATCAGAGAAAACTCAATTATTTTTCGACCTGAAGTTCGAACATTCTCTGGAAGAGAATTTGTACAATGATTCAATTGTAGAAAATGAATATTGTAGGAAAAAAAATATTCTACTTAATACTCACATTGAAATGACACTAAGAAAGCACATGTATTGTATATAAACAAAGATCCAATTGTAATAGGACCTGAAGTTCTTTATCAAAATGTCATGAACAGTTTCTTATAACTTGAAACCTAATAAGGTTCACAGTAAATGTTTTATCTAAGCATAATGTTCATCTGAAAAACATTTAGATGACGTTCAAGGATCTACCAATTTCTAGTCATGCGATAAAAATTTACATTAGCAATGTTTCTTATATGTCTGATCCACATCAATTACTATCACAAAATTTGGGTGTCATTGCGCGGAGTCATTACAATTTTATGCAAGTTGGTGAATCAATTATTGATTCTTACATTCTCGTATCGCTAGGACATCAATATAATTATGAGATATCTTTAAATTGTTCATAAGTAATATCTTTTGAGGTAACATATTCATATCAAAAGTTACCACAATTTGTATTACTCCCAGCATATTATTTGAGAAAAATTACGCAAACATATTTCACAATCTTATTATCTAAGTGAAATATAGTAAATATTCATTAAATCTGTTAAACCATCATGTATTTGTTTATTGAATCCTCACGCAATTTTGTGTTTAATGACTTCGTAAAATATATTCGTAAGCTTGGTAAACTACGAATAAGGGGAAGCGGATTTGTATTTATCGTCCCTGAAGGACGGATATCCCTGAAGGATAAAGCCCGGAAGGCTTGTAGTTGCACTCTTTTTCCCTTATTTTCCATTTTTTGTCCTAAAATGTTTTATTGGTTAAAGGTTTTTAATGAGGCAACTTGTGCAATTTTGTTAGCGTATGTTATGCACTATTTTCCTTAGCTACTTTTTCCCACAAGGTTTTGTAGCAAGGTTTTTAACGAGGCATAAACATAACACATATTATATAAGGGAGTGTTATAAATGTATGTTGAATTGAGGGGGAGAATTATACGATGCATTTTTTTTCCTTCACCAAGTTGCCCACAGGGTTTACTTGACAAGGTTTTTAACGAGACAGACCAATCAAGTGACAACTGATCATATCCAATCAAGCAAGAATTTGACGGATTTATTTACAAAGTTCTTGACCACCAAAGTCTTTAAGAAGTTGTCTTTAAATTTGGTGCTCGTCATTTGAAGAATGTATGTTGAAGTGAGGGGGAGCATCATACACGTTGTACTTTTTTTCCTTCATCAAGTTTTTATCCCATCGGGTTTTCTTGATAAGGTTTTTAACGAGGCAGCATCCCTAGCGTATAAAGGTGAAGATCCAAGGGGGAGTGTTGTGAAACATCATGGATGCTTCACCTTCACATTCTTCTCCCATAACTCCATCAACCTCTCACATTCATATTACTCTTGTAACATACACTCTTTCATTTGCCTCCTATAGCCTATAAATAGGAGATCATTGTAAGACCATTGTAATACTTTGTAGATGGATGAAATACTACAAATATTCTTCCCCAAATCTTTTATCTTCTTTGTTCCATGTATATTTATTTTATAACATAAAACATTTTGATTAACCATATGAAAAACATGTTGATAGTCATTTTAAACTTTGTGAAAAACCACTATCAACATTGAATATCCTATGACAAATTAAACAACTTTGGCACTTTACATTGTCATCTTTCTTATTTAATAATACACATGTTCCAGAATAAAATCACCGGCCATTAGCCACCAATGTGACACATCAAAACGATGTTTACTTCTTGTCGTGTCCTGGAAAGAACTTGGATTTCACATCTACTAATTCCGGAAAATGATTATACCAAGAAGTTTATAAATTTTGTTGGGTTAATTAACTGCGTGTCATTACAAAAGACTATAATTTCCAATGGTTACCACTTTACAGCTATTATCTTATATGTCATCTAAAAACATACTTAACACGCTATGTCATTAAACTTTCCAAAATGTCATTCCGTTAATTGGCTTTCCTAACTAGGATTGTTCGTGGGGTGGGTTTGACCCGTCAACCCGCCCCACCCCGCCTTGTGTGGGGCAGGTTGCAGTTTTTTTTCCACAACCTGCAACCCACCAACCCACGACCCGTCAACCCGTTAGTTTAAACGGGACGGTTTGCGGTTGAAGGTTAATCCACCATGTAACCCGTCAAACTATATATAAATATATAATAATACATTATAAATATTTTTAAAAGTTTAAGATTGTAATTATAATAAAATAAATGTGTTTATCTTTATTCTTTTATTAACTAAGTCTCTTTTAGTCTTTTACAATTTTACATCTTGATTTTACATGTTTGATTTTGTATGATTTTTTCAAGTTTTGAATTTTAATTCCATTTTATACATATTATGCGTCCAAATTAAATTATATAAAAATCAACTCGTTTAACCCGCCTTGCCCTGCCCCACCCCGCTTACCCGTCGAACTTTGACGGGGTGGGTAGCGGTAGGTGCGAAACTCGTCCCGTCCCATTTGCACCCTTATCCCTAACGGTCTGTTAGGGCATACCACGTGTGTTATAGTCATTCGTCTGCCATATTATTAAATTGTTTTGTTAATTTTAGTTGTTAATCACAGTAGATTATGAAAAATTAACTCCAAACTAAATCCCTTAATCGCACTCTAATCCCCTAACTCGTCCAACCATAACCCGATCACCCGTCCAGTCCTAACCCTCACTCGTCCATCCCAAAACTCCCAAATCTCTAACCTCCAAACCCAGTCCCCCTTCCCAATTGCCCCATTCTTGCCCATCAACTGAATCCCCGATTCGGCATCCGAAGGCCCTGTAGAGGCCCGATCCGGTCGCCGAAGCTCTGTTGGAAGCCTCCTTGGCGGCTAGAATTCTGGTGCCGGTGCGGGGAGCTGTTCTGCGTTACGCATCGGTACTCTGATAGGCATAGGTGTTGGTTCGCCTACAAGGCGACAAGGAGGGAGGCGATCACGAGAGACAACCCCGTGTGCAAGGCAGGGAAGGTCGTGAGGTTCTGATCAAGGGAATTGGTTCGTTCTCGCCAGGGTTTAGGGTCTCCGCCGGCGGTGGTTGTCGGAGGTGGTGTGTATTGAAGGGGCAAATGAGGAAAAGTTGTTTTAATCTTCTTCTTTTTCATTTTTCTTTTTGGGTTTGCTCTGTCGCAGTTACGCCCCGTTGTTTATGGAATCTGTGAGTTTCAAATCTACGATGTTGGATTCGGAATTGTGATTATATTATGCGTACAAATGGTTGGTTTGTGTGGTTTTAGATGAAATTTGATGTTGGAATTTTGATTATTGGGAATCGGTTCAGAAGATCGGAAGCTTGAAAATATCCTAATTTTTCTTAATTCCATCAACTATTGGTTTCAAGCCAACAGAGCGTCGGGGAAGAGGATTGCGATGAAGGTCAGGAAGGAGTGAGGTGAAGGTGGGTGGGGGTGCTGCTTCATTAAGTACTTAGATTAACACTTAGAGCATCCCTAACGCATGTTTTTTAGGTCGTGAACGACATCACGACCGGGTCGTGAGAGGTCGTCATTTTCTTAACGCTGGTTTTCTTCGGTCGTGGATTACTGGGTCGTTCGAACGATCCGGTCGACGACCCGGTACTCCATTATTTTAATAATTTTTGAATTTTTTTTGGTTTTGTTTTTGTTTTGAATTTTGAATTTTTTGTTTGAGTTTTTTTTAATTTTTTTTAAAATACGTTTTATAATTGTTTTGATTTTTTACAATTTATTTTTAAATTTTTAACAAGATAGAATTCAAAATGATGTGGAGGAGAGAGATAGGTTGTTGTGGGTTGTGGTTAAGAGATGAATAGTTAGAAAAGAGAAAAGAGTGGGTTGAGGAAAGAGAAATCTGATGTGGGAGAGAGAGAAAATTGATTTTGAAAAGAGAGAGCTGATGATCAGGTCGTCTAGGTCATGGTAAGTGATGGTCTTAATATGACTTCAAATAACGACATTCGAGAAGTCAACTAAGGGAGTGACATTTTGAAAAATTTAATGACAAAACGTATAGTAAGTTTATTTTTGGATGTCATATACGATAATAGTTGTAAAGTGGTGTTCGTTACGAATTAATCCAATTAATTCAATTTTTTTTGCCTTAATACATGATAAATCCACAGGAACAACTTGTCAAAATACATGATACATCCAAGTAAATAAAAGTCAAAATCAATACCAATACGAAATTTGTTAAAGTTCGGATTCCAATGTATGTAGCTTGGATATCTTAAATCATAGGTATAGTGCAAACCATCGAATATGGACCACTCACGGTACTCTCTAGCACATCTAGGTAGTATTGAAACTTAGGGTCTACCGGCAATTGGCACTTTGTTCAACCTTCCCAAACAAAAATAGGAAGATATCAATGTTGAAAATTGGTTCATATTTGTTAAGGAAGCAAATCCAGGAAGATTTGGTCGACCGGATGAGATCTGGTCGACTGACACACAACACAGGAACTTTCGGCGAAGACGGGTCGTACTACCGAATTGGATTCGATCCACCGAACCGAGGATTCCAGACACTCTGTGTGCAGCTGGGATCAGACGACCGAATTCGATTCAGTCTACCGTCAGAAGGTAACAATCACTTCGGAACAACGGGTTCGGTAAACCATTGGTGAGATTTTTGGTGTTCCGAGAATTTAGAAAGTGCTTGTCCAATTTGACACGGTCCACCGAGGAGTTCTCGGTCGACCGACGGGTTGTTGGAAGAATTCGTTAGTTCGTGGAAGAATCGTTCTCACGGTCTATAGAGTCGCGCAACAATCGTTCCCTCGGTCAATATTTAGTATTTCGTGATGCGTTTAATCCGTGTCGAGTTAGTGCATTATTAGATCCCCTCCCAACCATCAATTCTAAGGAACGTGGATCTTCACCTTCCCAATCTTTTTCACAACCACCTCCAAAAGTAATATTTTTAAGGGTAATGTTTAGTAGCCGCTCTCCGGGACGTTATGGCGGGACGCTGCTGAGTTGGACAAATCCAGCTCAGCCAAAGTTTAATATTTTTGGCGGGCAGAGGGGGTAGCCGCATTTAATGCATCTCAAATCAGACGTGCTACAAATCATATCATTCCTTTTGGCACTCCCACCTGCTCCATACCTCTTTTTGACGAAGATGCACGGAATGACCACCGTCACTTCTTCCTTTCTTTTTCGTTTTCGTTCATTTCTCTTCGTTTTGAGAGAAATCTTCGCTCAAATGAAATGACGTCAAACGTTCCTAAGGAGAAGATGATTTTCCCCTCTTTCGAAGAAGCAAGAGCCTTTTACAACGACTATGCTGATGCTTGTGGTTTTGGTGTTAAGCTACGACATACTCATTACGACGCTGGTGTGGTTACCCGGGCTACTCTTACTTGTTCCAAGGAGGGTAACGCACCAACAGACCAAGGTCAAGGCATAATGAAGCCACGTTTATCTAGTAGAGTTCAGTGCACGACTCGCATCAGGGTTTCTGGAAACCCAGCAAGGGCCAGATTAACTTTGTCGATCTCAATCATAACCATGAAATGCTGCAGGAGCACCAGATGCGTTTTCTAAAACAGAAACGATTTGTACCTGAGACCGTCATAACACGAATAACGTGCAATGATGCTTCTGGGATCTCTGCTGCTAAGACCATGCAATCGTTTGTTGTTGAGGCTGGGGGGCATGACAAACTTACTTTTAACGATAGAGACCTAATGTTTGAAGACTTTTGTACGTTATTTTGTTTGTAGAAATCTGCGGCCTTAATATTTTTTGTGTGTGCAGGAATGTTATAACCGAAGTAAGGAATTTGAAAATGGGACCCGGCGATGCACAAGCTCTTCAGAACTATTTCATTAAGATGCAGAAGATTGATGCAATGTTTTTCTATGTCGTGGATATGGATGACGAGGGAAGACTAAGGAACGTTTTCTGGGCCGCCTGCCGTTCCAGGGCTGCCTATTCATACTTTGGGGATGCTATATGTTTCGACACTACGTACCTCACAAACAAATACGACATGCCCATGCACCATTTGTGGGAGTTAATCACTATTTCGAGTCTGTGTTGCTCGGTTGCGCTTTGCTGTCTTCCGAGACCACTGAAAACTACATATGGCTCTTTCAGACGTGGCTTTCGTGTATGGGAGGTACGTATGTAGAGTTGTCATTTATGATTTTTGAGTTATTGGTTTTCCTTTTTAAGTGATGTGTGTTCCTTTTTAAGTGTTGTGTGTTCCTTTTTAACTTATGTTTGTTCCTTCTTAAGTGAAGTCTGTTTCCTTTTTAACTGGTGTCTGTTCCTTTTTAGTGTTGTCTGTTCCTTTTTAAGTGATGTGTCCCTTTTTAAGTGAAGTCTGTTCCTTTTTAAGTGATTTTTGTTCCTTCTTAAGTGTAGTATGTTCCTTTTTAGTGTTTTATGTTCCTTTTTAAGTGATGTCTGTTCCTTTTTAAGAGATGTCTGTTCCTTTTTAAGTGAAGTATGTTCCTTTTTAAGTGAAGTCTGTTCCTTTTTATGTGTAGTTTGTTCCTTTTTAAGTTATGTCTGTTCCTTTTTAAGTGTAGTATGTTCCTTCTTATGTGTAGTCTGTTCCTTTTTAGTGTTGTCTGTTCCTTTTTAAGTGATGTCTGTTCCTTTTTAAGAGATGTCTGTTCCTTTTTAAGTGAAGTCTGTTCCTTGTTATGTGTAGTCTGTTCCTTTTTAAGTTATGTCTGTTCCTTTTTAAGTGTAGACTGTTCCTTTTTAGTGTTGTCTGTTTCTTTTTAAGTGATGTGTGTCCCTTTTTAAGTGAAGTTTGTTCCTTTTTAAGTGATTTCTGTTCCTTCTTAAGTGTAGTCTGTTCCTTTTTAAGAGATGTATGTTCCTTTTTAAGTGAATTTTGTTCCTTGTTATGTGTAGTCTGTTCCTTTTTAAGTTATGTCTGTTCCTTTTTATGTGTAGTCTGTTCCTTCTTATGTGTAGTCTGTTCCTTTTTAGTGTTGTTGTCTGTTCCTTTTTAAGTGATGTCTGTTCCTTTTAAGAGATGTTTGTTCCTTTTTAAGAGATGTCTGTTCCTTTTTAAGTGAAGTATGTTCCTTGTTATGTGTAGTTTGTTCCTTTTTAAGTTATGTATGTTCCTTTTTAAGTTATGTCTTTTCATTTTTAAGTGATGTATGTTCCTTTTTAGGGGATGTCTGTTCCTTTTTAAGAGATGTATGTTCCTTTTTAAGTGATTTATGTTCCTTCTTAAGTGAAGTCTGTTCCTTTTTAATTGATGTCAGTTCCTTTTTAAGTGACCTCGTTTCCTTTATAGCGATTTTTCTTTTTCCTTGCAGATATCCCTCCACCAGCCATCATAACGGACCAATGTAGGGCCATTACTGCTGCTGTAAGGAATGTCTTCCCAAATGGCAGACACCGATTTTGCATTTGGCACATAATGAACAAAGCTCCCGTGAAGTTGCCGACGAAGTATCGACAGCACATGTTATTTGATCTAAATTTGATTGTCTATGACTCAAAGAACCCTGCTGAATTTGAGCGGAATTGGCACGGTTTCCTGGTTGATTTTGACCTTCAAGAACATAGTTGGCTCCAAACAATTTACGGTATCCGTGAGTCTTGGGTACCTGCTTACTTGTGTGATTGCTTTTTCGCTGGAATGACTTCTACCCAAAGAAGCGAAAGTATGAACTCCTTCTTCGACAAGTACTTATCTTCTAGAACCACCTTTAAGCAGTTCGTTCAACAATACGAACTTGCTCTACGTCACAAGTACGAGAAGGAAGTTCAATCGGATTTCGATTGCCTGCATAAGAAACCCCAAATGGTTTCAATATATCCCTTCGAGAGTCAAATGAGCGAGTTGTATACCGTAGGGGTTTTCAAGAAAGTACAGTTACAAATTGGTAAGATGAATGAACTGCGACCTAACCGAGGAGTTGCAATCAGCCGACGTGTTTCATTACAAGGTGACTGAACATGTACGGGTCGGTGAGCAACTATTATCGAAACGTTTCCTTGTAGAGAGGACAGGTCTGAACTTGACATGCGATTGTAAACTGTTTAAGCGTGTTGGTATTCTTTGTTGTCACCTCCTGGTCGTATTTGCACGACTAGATCCTAATGCATTACTCCCGCCGTCTTACATCACAGATCGATGGCGGAAGGATATTCGTCGGAGCTATGGAGAAAAGGTGTACCAAGCCGATGTCGTATTGGTGAAGGATGCGCTGAGTCGTCACGCCGACATAATGGGTCGCACTCTTTGGATTGCACAGGAAGCATTCATTTCTCATGAAAGGTATCTTAAGGCCGTGAAGTGTATGGAGTGGCTCAGGTCTCGTATTAACATTCCCCACGCCCCTCCCATAGTTGATGAAGTTGTGGCCGGCGGTACCTCTTTGCGCAATCCAGACAAAGTAACCCGTCCAGGAAGACCGCCTACTAGACGTCGGGTTTCCTTAGCCGAGAGAATTCTTCAAAGAAGCCAAAAAAGCGCCTCACAACAGAAAAGAGCAAGTATCGAAGGAAGGGCAAATCACCTATGCATGAGGTCGCACCTAGACCAGGGGATCCAGATTTTGACGATTGGGACATGAAGTTGTATTACGACCAAATTGCTCCTTAATTATGCACCAAGGCTTGGTCTTTGAATTTTGTACATTTTTGTAAGACAACAGTTATTCTTAAGTGTAAAGTTCCCTTTTAATTGTGAGTGAAAAGTTCCCTTTTAAGTTTACGATTCTCCTTTTTAACTGTGACTTGTATCTTTGTAAGTGATATATGTTCCTTTTTATGAATTGCTTGTACCTTTATAAGTTGGCGGTTCTCCTTTTTAACTGTGAGTTGTAGTCTGTTCCTTTTTAAGTGCGTTTACCTTTTTAAGTGTGAAGTTTTCCTTTCTTGTTTTTTTGGTTCATTTTTAAGTGTTGTCTGTTCCTTTTTAAGTGTAGTCTGTTGATTTTTTGTGTTGTCTGTTCCTACTTAAGTGTTGTTTGTGTTGGCTTTCGTGCCCTATAGTATGTATATATTTTTCGAAATTTTATAAACATATAGGATCGAAACATTCATATTTTCTTCGATTTTCATATAGACATGCATTTGTTTGTCCTAATTATTTAACATGCATTGGAACAAACAAACAATTGCAATTAGAATCATACCTAGAGGTTCTCTAAAACCTCTTGAAGATCCGGAGTCGCGTTGCCGGTCGAATCGCCCGGTGGATTGCCTCCGAGTGTTCACCAAACTCTAAACAAGGTTGGAGAGAAAGGAGCTAGCCAATCAATCTCCAAACGGGTTTAGAATCTAGCTAATAACCCCTTTTTTCTTTCCTGAGATTTTACTCTCCAAAAACTCAAATTAACTAAGGAATTTCGGATGGATTAATTGGGGTGGTTAGAGAGAGAGAGAATTTTGCATATATTTATTTTTAATGAAGGAAATTAGGCATATTTATAGGCTCCTTTAATTTCCACATCATGGGCTATGCATTGACCCATTCTTCCATGTTTTCCTCTCTTAAGACAAATTCTCAATATTAAATTTATTAATCCACATCCAAATTTAATCATAATTGACCAAGTCAAAACCATGATCAATAATTCCTTAATTAATTTGCCTTTATCGAATTTTGGATTAATTCCCAACAAAATTCGTTTTTTTTTGTTTTAGGAAATTTAATTAATTTGCCTTTATCGAATTTTGGTTTAATTCCCAACAAAATTCGTATTTAGGGTTTTAGCAAATTTAATTAATTTGCCTTATCGAATTTTGGATTAATTCCCAACAAAATTCGATCTTTGGGGTTATAGCTAATTTATATATCCTATGCAATATATCATCATATGTAATATCAAACAATCACACCCCATGATATATTTACATCTCATATATAAATTCATGATTCTAAATATGTCATTTTCATGACATAATGATTTTATCGATTCACCACATGTATACGAAACTCGATACATCATATGAACATAAAATCACCTTCTTGTTTCCCAGTTTTATGGTGTGACCTATGGGAGGATCTAAGCTAAATTGGCAGTGATATTAATAGCTTAACATCACAAACTATAAGCGGTATCTAGCTACACATTATAGTTCCCAATTAGTTAGATGTCTTAATTCAGCTCGAACCAAAACCCGATCCAATTAGTGATGGAGTGCACCACTTGTGTCCGTCCCTTGCCTCATGATATTAAGAATACATACAAAGTAGTATTGTGTCATCTTTGTATATTAGTATTCATTTCTTGATCTCTTTAAGCTAGTTATAAATATGTGACTTAACTCAAATCACATTGTGCATATTATAACTTTGTTTTATCAAGGGGCCCATTAATATCATTACTCAATTAAGAGAGGCAATGATAATCTTTTGACTAGCTATCTTCTCCAACAAAAGTTGTACTTAACCAACTAATGCCTTTACACTACACTCATCGATAGCTCAAGACACTAGTCTAATTAAGAACTCCTTAAGTGATCGGATATAAGTCTCATATCAAAGGACCAAGGACACAGTAAAATATTAATGACACAGAAACACATTTCTATAATATTTTACTTATTAGGTCTATTCAGTATACAAAAGTAATATTTTCCTTTTTTGCATACCCGTGTTGTCACTCACTTGTAGAGCTACAATGATCTATGACCAACACGACAATCTTAACCCGGTAATTAATGTCCCATGTTAATTACCATAATTGCGAATATCTTTTGTTTTATGTAAACCAATATCTTTTAGAGCTCTACGGTTAAGGACCAAGAGCCTCTTCCTTAACACTTCTAAAAGACGAATAACATAAACAAGGAACAAAACGATTTTCTCATTCAATTCATAATAATTGACATTTAAAAGTAAAACTTTTAAAACACATTCCCTTCAATCTCCCACTTGTTATTAAAGTTTTCTTTCTCATACATACTCAATGCATAAAACAATAATAACTAGGGTAAACCCCATTACATATCAATCATCAAGCCAATCTACATGGTTCCTCAATCCCATGGACTCGAAATGCATTTCGCCCTTGGCTTGGGATAAGGGTTTTGTGAATGGATCAGCTGTGTTGTTGTTGGTGTCCACCCATAACAGATTTATTTTGCATTCGTCGATGAGGTCACGCGTCACGAAGTACTTACGATCCATGTACTTCACTTTGTGGTGTGATTTGGGATCCTTGCTTTGCGAGATAGATGCACTATTGTCGCAAAATAGCTCTATTGGTCCCTCGCTCGAGGGAACTACTCCAAGCTCTTCAAGGAACTTCTTAATCCACACTCTTTCCTTGCTCGCTTCAGCGACAACCATTACTTCGGAAGCAGTGGTTGAGTCGGCCGTAGTGCTTTGTTTCCAACTACGCCAACTCACAGCTCCACCATTCAGAAGGAAGACATATCCTGATTGCGACCTTCTATCGTCTGGATCACTCATGAAACTCGCATCCGAGTAACCTTCAGCTATCAATTCCCTTTGTCCTCCATAAACAAGAATCTTATCCTTAGTCCGGTTAAGGTACTTCAGGATATTCTTGACCGCTGTCCAATGCTCAGGACCTGCATTGGATTGGTGACGACTTGTCACGCTTAGAGCATACGAGACATCGGGTCTTGTGCAAGTCATCGCGTACATGATCGACCCAATTGCCGAAGCATAAGGGACATCCTTCATGTACTCTAAGTCCTTACGCGATTCCGCACGTTGAGACTTCTTGAGTTGCACACCCATACTCATTGGCACACTGCCCTTTTTGGAGTTGTTCATCTTGAACCTTTCCAAGACCTTGTCAATGTATGTACGTTGACTGAGGCCAATGAGTCTGCGAGATCTATCTCGATATATCTTGATTCCCAAGATGTATTGAGCCTCACCCATGTCTTTCATCGAAAATGCAGATTTCAATGAACTTCTCGTTTGCTCAAGCAAAGGAATATGATTGCCCATAAGCAATATGTCATCGACATATAAGATTAGGAATACTACATGGCTCCCACTAACCTTCTTGTATATACAAGGTTCTTCCTTACTTTGAATGAAGTGAAGCTTCTTCACTTCCTCGTCAAAGCGTTTGTTCCAACTCCTTGATGCTTGCTTCAATCCATAGATGGATCTTTGAAGCTTGCATACTTTCTCGCTATTCTTTGGATCTTCAAAACCTTGAGGTTGTACCATGTACACATCCTCCTCCAAGTTCCCATTAAGGAACGCCGTTTTGACATCCATTTGCCATATTTCATAATCGTGAAATGCGGCAATAACGAGCATGATCCGAATAGATTTGAACATGGCAACCGGTGAAAAAGTTTCATCATAGTCAATTCCTTGAACTTGAGTGAAACCCTTCCTACAAGCAGCCTCGCTTTGTAGGTCGTCAAGTTCCCATCCATGTCTATCTTCCTCTTAAAAACCCATTTATTATGAATGACCTTTTTCCCTTGAGGAAGGTCAACCAAGTCCCATACTTGATTATCATACATGGATTCTATTTCGGATGCCATGACCTTAAGTCATAGTTTGGAGTCTTCCCTATCCATTGCTTCTTGGAAGGTCAAGGGATCATTGATATCTAGTACCATGATTTCATGAAGTCCCAGATACAAATCAGGTTTCTTCCTTTCCCTTGTTGACCTTCTAAGTTCTTTTGGTTCTTCTCGTGTCTCTCGAACTTCTTCCACAATTTCTTGAGGAGTGGGTTCACGTTCAACTCTTGAACGTACACTTGGTGGGGATGATTGAGATTCTCTCACAGTTTCTTGTGATGGTCTCTCGCTCACGCTCCCACTAACCAAAGGAATCTCGGTTGGGCCTTCATGATCTTGAATGTCATCATTCATGTCATGATCTTGTAGAGTATCTTGAGTTTCCTCAAGCACAACCCTACTCCCACTACTTTTTACTCTTTATAGAAATTCCTTTTCCAGAAATGTGGCATCCCTCTCTACAATCACTCGATTGGAGGTGATATGCCAAAAGTAGTATCCTCTTGTCTCACGAGGATAACCAATAAAGAAGCACTTATCCGTTTTTGGTTGAAGTTTGGTCGACATCAATCTCTTGACGCAAGCCTCACAACCCCAAATCTTGAGAAAATTAAGCTTAGGTGTTTTACCACTCCATAGCTCATAAGGAGTTTTCTCCACGGATTTGGATGGAACATTATTTAGTGTGTAAGCCGCAGTTTGTAGTGCATAACTCCAAAAGTAAAGAGGTAATTCCGCATGACTCATCATTGACCGAACCATGTCGAGCAATGTCCTATTCCTCCTTTCGGATACCCCATTCCATTGAGGTGTACCGGGAGGGGTGAGTTGAGGTACAATACCAAACTCCTTTAGGTATGAGTCAAATTCGGCACTTAAGTACTTACCTCCACGATCTGTTCGTAGAGACTTGATTTTCTTGTCGAGTTGGTTCTCTACTTCATTCTTGAATTCTTTGAACTTGTCAAAAGATTCACTTTTGTTTCTCATTAGATAAATATAGCCATAATGACTATAATCATCCGTGAACGTAATGAAGTACCTGAAACCATCTCGTGCACTAGTACTCATTGGACCACATACATCGGAATGTATCAAATCCAACAAGCCACTCGCCCTTGGGCCTTTCTTCTTGAAAGGCTTTTTGGTCATTTTTCCCATTAGACATGGTTGGCACGTCTCCAATGATTTAAAATCAAGTAGACCAAGAAGGTTAGCTTCTTGCAAATTCTTGATGCGTTTTTCATTTATGTGACCAAGACGATAGTGCCACAAGAGAGTATCATTCTCGTGAGTGGTCTTAAGTCTTTTGTTATTGATATTAAAGATTTGTTTATTATTCAATTCAAGCAAATAGAGACCATTCCTTATGAATGCATTTGCATAGAAAACATCATTCTTCGATATAGACAAACAAGAATTTGAAACATTTATATTGAAATTATCCATATCCAAACATGATACAGAAATAATATTCTTGTTAATCGAAGGTACATAATAAACATTCTTTAGACATAAATTTAAACCACTACACAATTGAAGCACCACAGAACCTTGTGCAACCGCAGACACGTTCGCACCATTTCCGACCTTCAATTCAATCTCGTTCCGTACGAGTTCCTTCCTATCCATGAGTAGCTGCACATTAGAAACTATGTGAGCACAAGATCCGGTATCAATTACCCAATCCTGGACAGAGGTGGCTAAATTTATTTCAATAACAAATATACCTTTGGCCTTTTTGGGGCGCCGACGTTCAATCACTCCGTTGTCAAGGTCTTCCTTGTACTTGGGTACATTTGGCCGGATGTGTCCTTTTTCACCGCAGTGAAAGCACTCCGTATTGGGAGTTTGAGATTTCTGAGATTTCCCCCTCGAGGCACTCTTATGAGCACCTCCTACTCCCTTGCTCTTGATTGAACCACTTTTGGTAGATTTGCCCTTTCCTTTACCAATCTTTTGGCTCCTTCCATGGATGGCAAGGACTTGCTTGTCCATACCCTTGACCATATCAACTTCAGCAGTTTTGAGAGCGTTGTGAAGCTCCTCAAGACTCACCCCTTTTTCACGCACGTGGTAGTACATCACAAAGTCCTTAAAGGACGGGGCTAGAGAGTCAAGAATCATATCTTCAGCAATGTCCTCGGGCATTGGTGAAGAGAGCTTTGCCAACTTCTCAAGGTATCCTTGCATCGTGAGAAAATGCACAGATACCGATGTTCCCTCCGCCATGTGGCACCTTGTGAGTGCGATGGTGGTCTTATAGCGCTCCTTTCGGGCACTATCCATGAATATCTTTGATAGAGCCTCCATGGTCTTCTTGGGTTTTGAATCCAAGTATTTCGCTTGAAGCGAGTCACCCATGGATGCTAGCATATGACCGTGAACTTGGTTCTCTTGGTCTTCCCACTTGGCTTTAGCCTCTTTCTCTTCATCGGTTAATCTCTCTATGTCCTTTTTATGTTATTGTCTGTTCCTTTTTAAATTATTTCTGATCCTTTTTATGTTATTTTGGTTCCTTTTTAAGTGATGTTTGTCTCTTTTTAAGTGAAGTTTGTTCCTTTTTAAGTGTAGTCTGTTACTTTTTAAGTGAAGTCTGTTCCTTTTTAAGTGATGTCTGTCTCTTTTTAAGTGAAGTATGTTCTTTTTAAGTGAAGTTTGTTCCTTTTTAAGTGATTTCTGTTCCTTTTTATGTGAAGTCGGTTCCTTTTTAAGTGACCTCGTTTACTTTTTAAGTGTAGTCTGTTACTTTTTAAGTGAAGTCTGTTCCTTTTTAAGTGATGTCTGTTCCTTTTTATGTTATGTCTGTTCCTTTTTATGTTATGTTTGTTCCTTTTTAACTGATGTGTGTTCCTTTTTATGTTATGTCTGTTCCTTTTTAAGTGATTTATGTTCCTTTTTATGTTATTTTGGTTCCTTTTTAAGTGACCTCGTTTCCTTTTTAAGTTAAGTCTGTTCCTTTTTAACTGATGTCTGTTCCTTTTTAAGTGATTTCTATTCCTTTTTATGTTATGTCTGTGTCCTTTTTATGTTAAAGTGTGCAACAAGTATCCAAAAGTTTTAATTACAACTATGGAAAAGTTTGGAAAAGTTTTAATTAAAACAACTATAAAATGTATTTGTTCCTGTTTTAATTTACAACTATGCACTACTTGAATTCGACACAGCAGCGGGAGTCCCTCAATAAAGTAATGACCATTTCACCCCTGATGGAGTGAAGTGTCTTGGGATTTTTCGTTTCCGTTGAGTTGACCTTTTGCATGAGACATTTGATCCAGTAGTATAGAAAAACACCGCAGTCGTTGCTTCCCGGCATTTGTCTTTGGCACGTTTCCCTGAGGTATCTCAATGGCCAGTTCACCTTAAGACGGTTTCTCCAGAATTCACCCACATCTTTGGCCGAACATTCATGTACCCCTACCGCATTGTCAGGATCCTCATCTGGTACCAGCTCCCTACTACAACTGTTGTAATGCAGGATCTCCTTGTCTAAGTCACTAACAACTACAAGGGTCCAGTGTTCTGACACCAGCAATGGTTGTGCAATGACGAGGCTTCCCGTTTCCTGGCCTTGTAATTTGGGCGCCAGCCACTCTTCAATCATGGTATTCCCTTGATCGATCATAATTCTTTCCGAATAGAAGCTTGGAATACAAATTACCTCTTGGGGGTAGTTTTCTGTTTTTTGGTGCTCTTCAAGTACACAAAGCATACTGTCTATCGCCTCGTTGGTCAAATCCATCCCCTTCGTCATTAGCTCCTTCAGGTCGGAACGTGTGAAGAAACAGGAATCACCTCTCCAGATCACCTCCCGTTGGTTATGTGTAGGTGCGGTCACCTTCAGTACAATGTTCAGCTCATTGGGGCTCAATGTGCCCAATGCATCCATGTCAACGTCTGGCCTATCCTCTCTCACGTGATGAGCCAACTTGAAATTGTCATTCCCATCCCGCTTTCTTTTTTTGTTCATGCTCCTTTGGAGCCTTCTATCTCCCCTTTTCCGCTCCTCTTCTTTTTCTTCCTTTCTTTCACCTCATCTTCTTGTTTTTTGGCCGTTGAGCGTGATCCTTTGGCCCCCCAGTCTGCCCTGAGGGGTTTTTCCTTTCCCTCATCCTCCTCTACCCTCTTTCTTTCTACCTCTTCCCTCAACCTCTTCTTTGAAGCTTCGGCCTCCCTCCTTTTATCATCGGCTTTCCTCTTCTCTCCCTGTCTCTCTTCTCGTCTTCTTTCCTCTCTCTTTCCTCTTCCTCCCTCCTCTTTTCCTCTTCTATTCTCTTCAGCTCTCTCTCCCTCTTTTTCTCCTCCTCTTTCCTCTTCTCTTTTTTTCCCTTTCCTCTCTCCTTTTCTCCTCCTCTTTCCTCTTCTCTTCTCTTTGCCTCTCTTCTCTCCTTTTCTCCTCCTCTTTCCTCTTCTATTCTCTTCTGCTCTCTCTCTCTCCCTCTTTTTCTCCTCCTCTTTCCTCTTCTCTTCTCTTTCCCTCTCCTCTCTCCTTTTCTCCTCCTCTTTCCTCTTCTCCTTTTCTATTCTCTTCTGCTCTCTCCCTCTTTTTCTCCTCCTCTTTCCTCTTCTCCTCTCTTTCCCTCTCCTCTCTCCTTTTCTCCTCCTCCTCTTTCCTCTTCTCTTCTCTTTCCCTCTCCTCTCTCCTTTTCTCCTCCTCCTTTTTCCTCTTCTGTTCTCTTTCCCTCTCCTCTCTCCTTTTCTCTTCCTCCTCTTTCCTCTTCTCTTCTCTTTCCCTCTCCTCTCTCTTTTTCTCCTCCTCATCTTCCCTCTCCTCTCTCCTTTTGTCCTCTCTCCTGCTCTCTTCTTTTTCTTTTTCTCTTTCCCTCTCAATCTCATTCTCTATTTCCCTCCTATTCTCCTCTCTTTCCTGCTCTTCATCCCTCCTTTCATCATCTCTTCCTTCCTGTCCACCTTCTATACAATATCCTCGAAGAGATGCAATCTCTTCCCTTAGGGTCTCATTTTCCTCCCTGAACTTCCTAAGTTCCTCATTCAGCCTCTTAACCTCTTCATTTGCCTCATTCAATGCAACTTCTACTTGAAGCCATTTTGTCTTCAACATTGCAAACTCCAATTCTTCCCGTAGTGGGTCCCGAGGGATGCTGCAGTCCCTCAATTGCAGCCTAGGTTCGCTGCTTGTTGACTGGCAATCACTATTGGTTCGTAGGGTTGGCTGAGTTTTTTCAGCCTGACCAATGATTTCCCTCTCTTTCTGAGTCAGGGTCGTCGACTCAGTCTTATTGAAGTCTCCCTCGTAAATTTTTGAAAGGGTGATACCCCTTTCCTCCCATTTCTTCAGGATGAGCCGTTTTCCAAACATGCTCGACCAACGATTCCACCTAGGATGGCCTCCCATTTTAGGCTCTACCAGGTTGAACTTCTCCCACAGCCATACCTAATAAAGAACAAGCGAAACTTAAAAAGGAACAACTTGAACTTAAAAAGGAACAACTTCAACATAAAAAAGAACAAACGAAACTTAAGAAGACCAAACTAATCTTAAAAAGGAACACCTTCAACATAAAAAGGAACAAACGAAACTTAAAAAGGAACAAGCAAAACTTAAAAAGGAATAACTTCAACTTAAAAAGGAACTTCAACATAAAAAGGAAAAACAAAACTTAAAAAGGAACAAACGTAACTTATAAAGGAACAAACGTAACTTATAAAGGAACAACTCGAACTTAAAAAGGAACAACTTCAACATAAAAAGGAACAAGCGAAACTTAAAAAGGAACAAGAAACTTAAAAAGGAACAACTTGAACTTAAAAAGGAACAAACGAAACATAAAAAGGAAAAAACGAAACTTAAAAAGGAACAACTTGAACTTAAAAAGGAACAAACGAAACTTAAAAAGGAAAAAGCGAAACTTAAAAAGGAACAAACGAAACTTAAAAAGGAACAACTTCAACTTAAAAAGTAACAAACGAAACTTAAAAAGGAACAAACGAAACTTATAAAAAGCGAAACTTAAAAAGAAACAAGCGAAACTTAAAAAGGAACAAGCGAAACTAAAAAAGGAACAACTTCAACTTAAAAAGGAACAAACGAAACTTATAAAGGAACAAGCGAAACTTATAAAGGAACAAGCGAAACTTATAAAGGAACAACTTGAACTTAAAAAGGAACAACTTCAATAAAAAGGAACAGACATCACTTAAAAAGGAACAAGCGAAACTTAAAAAGGAACAACTTCAACTTAAAAAGTAACAAACGAAACTTAAAAAGGAACAAACGAAACTTATAAAAAGCGAAACTTAAAAAGGAACAAGCGAAACTTAAAAATGAACAAGCGAAACCTAAAAAGGAACAAGCGAAACTAAAAAAGGAACAACTTCAACTTAAAAATGAACAAACGAAACTTATAAAGGAACAAGCGAAACTTACAAAGGAACAACTTGAACTTAAAAAGGAACAACTTCAACATAAAAAGGAACAGACATCACTTAAAAAGGAACAAGCGAAACTTAAAAAGGAACAACTTCCACTTAAAAAGTAACAAACGAAACTTAAAAAGGAACAAGCGAAACTTATAAAAAGTGAAACTTAAAAAGGAACAAGCGAAACTTAAAAAGGAACAACTTGAACTTAAAAATGAACAACTTCAGCTTAAAAAGGAACAAATGAAACTTAAAAAGGAACAAGCGAAACTTAAAAAGGAACAAACATAACATAAAAAGGAACAACTTCATTACCTATAGTACAGCAACACACCCCTCGACGTATCCCCTTCTTAAAATAGAAGAACCGGTAGATCTCCTATCGCGTAGATCTCGGTTTGCCTTCTTCAGGCCCCTCACAAGTGCCTGGTGAACAGCCTTGGCTACGCGTACTTGTGTAGCCTAGTGAAGTCGGCCAAGTGGTCGAGGAACCAAATTTTGGTTCGAAGGGTACCATCGCAAAACAAAAAATGGCTGAAGATGTAGCAAATGAGTAGCCAGACGTACTCCTCCTCCTCATCAACCAAATATCTCGTAGCCATCATCTGGGCAGATAGTTGGGTGTTGTTCAGAATCTCCCCCTGTCGGGTTGCGACTTCCTTCGGCTGCATTCTGACAGCCTTCCCATGTAATCTGAGCCCCAAAATTAGGGCAACGTCTTCGGCGGTGAAGTGTACTACCCCAGAGCCGATCCTCAACCCCACCTCCTCGGGGTCATAGTGTTCCACGAACCAGTCGATAATGTCATTATCGACAGGAACGTTGGAGAGGTTGATGAAGTGACCGAAGGGTGTAGCCCGGAAGACATCTTTCTCTGCGTCCCTCAACTTCCCAAAGACCTTCTCTATTGGGGTCCACGAACATTTGGAGGGATGGAAGTAATGCGTAGAAGCCTAGGAAGACATCAACCGTATGAGAACATTCCTTTTTAGAGTATCGTAATTCAATGTTACGGTAAAAACGACAAACCTGGTGCACCACAACCCCCGAAATAGAAGCTTGAAGTGTAGAATCCATTTGGTCGACGGATATCTAGGGTTACGGTGAAGAACTGGGGTGATGAATCGGAGAAAAGTTGAGAAAGGGAATGTGAGAAATATCAGAAATGTTTTTGGTTTTCTTTCGCAAGTCGGGATGTGAACAGGTGCGTCTGATGTCCCTTCCCGGTCTTATCGATACGTCAGAGAAGGAACCGTCGTACGAAAGCCGCAGCTGTTTTCCCATTTTTCGAAAAAACGCGCGCTTTTATTTTCGCTGATTGGGCAGCTGACTGGACTGCTGACTGGATGCCACGTAAGCCGCGTCCTGGACGCGCGCGTCCGTGTATAAGAACGTACCTCCAAATAATATGAATTAAGTACGTATAGGATTGCTAATTCCAAATATTGGAAGTTGCTCTTTCACCCTCTTCATTTTCGAAAAAAACACAACAATACCAACCTAAAATTTTGAAATATGAGTAAATCACAACAAATTGTACGACAAGACATGATTATACGCAAGGACAATGCCAAGATTATAGGCCAAGGTGTCGAAATTTATAAAATGATAAAAAATAATTGAGAATTCATAAGTTTAGTTTAACTTGGAGTCTGATAGGTATTTCACCCGTAAGTAGGTAACTATACTGCGAACAAAATTTCATTTAACTATTTTATTGTTGGTATTCGAAAATATTCAAAAATGTCAAAATCTAAAAGAGTTAAAAATTCAGGAGGATACGAATCATAAAGTCTTCAAAATATAAGAAAGATACTAAAATTTCAGGATTAAAATCTAAAAGGAATAAAAGATCTAAAAAGATCGTCAAGACTCTCCTTTCCTAAAAACGACACATGCGTGACTATATGTGCTAGACTGGTTACTCAACTTTTTAATTGTTGATACCATATCAAAGTGTGATGCGTCAACCGAAATATCATTGCCAACTGGTAACGAATCATAAATATCAATATTAATTGAAAAACGTCCAAAATCCTAAAAGCCTAAAAAAATCCAAACTATGTCCACAAAGTGAAAATCAATCTGCTGAAACCTTCAAGGAAGACACAAATAGAAATGAATGTACGCGTGGCGGGAAGAGATCTAAGCTGACAAGCGTGAGATGAGATCGCGACATCTCAAAAACAAGCCTTCAAACTTCTTTTCAGAACCAAAACCAGGATTCCAACTAAACAGATTAATAACTAATATATATACCTCCAGTCTCTATACATCATTTCCGTCTTTATCTTAACAAAAACCACAACACAAAGCCAACAAAGCTACAGACGACACCAACCCAGAACAGGCTCAACATGGCCCAAACCTCCAAAGCCTCAGGTTCACACTCCCTCTGATTCTTCTTCTTTTTCTGGGTTTCTCTTTTTTTTCACTGTAATGCTAATAATGTTGATTTATGTGGTTGTGTGATTTATTTTGTTTGTTTGATGTGGGTTTGATTGGAGAAGATGTTTGACTTGTTCAAGATTCATGTTTTGGATGAAAATGAAGTGGATTGACCTTTTCTTTGACAAAGACAAAAAGTGTTTTGTGGGTTTTGTTAGATCTTTGCTTTTTTGTTTGGTTTGTGTTCTTTAGAGAACTTTAGATCTTGAAGTCAAGTTGTTGTTTCTGATCTGGATTTGGGTTGATTTTAGATATTTTGATGGTTAAAAATTTTGCTTGGATTTTTTCTTAACGTAGTTAATAAATGTTCCAAAAAACGTTGAGATGTGATCAATTTCATGGGATCTAATGCTGCTACAGGATTTGAACAATCCGAGTCTTAATTTTGTGTTTTAGGAGTGGTTCCTAATTAATAGGGTACGACCACATTGACATTTCTCAGGATCATTTTAAAGTAAATGGAATGACAGGCAGTTGTGATTTCAGAGAGATTTAGGGTTTATTGTAGTTACTGTAATGTTGGTTAAGTCGTCAGGTATTGGATGAAATTTTATTTAGTGCTTATTGATGGGTGCTGGCGCTATGGTGCTTCATTTGAGCATATTTAGTAAGAAAAGAGAAATCACTTCGTTGCCTTGCAGCATTTTTACTATAAAATTTCATTTTTTTAGTTAATAGTTTAAGAGTCCATCTTTTGGAACCATGGGATTATTTTAAACAAAAACCTTAAGATTTTATTTTTAAAAGGGGTGTCAATATTATGTATCACTGTAAATTGGTTTGAATTTTCTATTGTTGGACTTTGTAAGTATTGTAGATTATACTTATACTGTACGATTCTCTATTCCTGGTACAACAATTATGAGTGTGCTCCAAATTTTAGATACCGACTTTATTGCTAAAAAGTAGTCACAGAAATTCTGTTTTCTTGGTTTCCGCCACTCAAAGGAGTAAGAGAGGAACTTCGTTCTCGAGAGGACCATGGTTGCTGAATTTCCTGTACTCGGTAGGCCAATTGTCTTCTAATTGAAACGATATGCATATCTTTCAAGTTATCAGAATTCAGAACAATAGGAAATGAGGGTGAAGTGATTCAAGATTGTTGATGGTCTAAATTAGGGGAAAATCTAAAAACTGTTCTACGTAAGTGAAGCTTGACATTGGTGGAAGATGAAGCAATGAAAATTTTGTTTGAGAGATTATACTGGATCAAACCATGGTGCCAACAAGATGGTAGGTGATTATTGATTTGGCAATAACATTAAGTAATCAACCTAGGTGATGCGTCTTGCCAACTTACAGTAGGCGTAGATAAGTTGAAATATATGTTTGTCATCGTCAGTATTTGCGTCAAGTGGCGAATGCCTCCGTAATCAAACCACTTGAGCTACTTCATTGACCCAACACTTCTTGTACCTCTATTGAGGCATAACTTTTCATGTCTTATTTCATTTGTTTGCTTGTTTATGTAGCTGGAATTTCAGTTTATTGCTTGATTTGTAAGAACCCTCTACTACCATATAGAACAATGTTACAATTTTGAAGTCGTCTAATTTTGTGAACTGTTATCAGATCCTCCAAAACCGGTGGACAATGAGACAAAAGATGACGCAGGAAATAAACTTGTTGTATGTTTTGGTGAAATGCTGATCGATTTTGTTCCAACTGTTGCTGGAGTTTCTCTGGCGGAGGCATCTGCATTTGAAAAGGCTGCTGGTGGTGCTCCTGCTAATGTTGCGGTTGGAATCGCTAGGCTTGGTGGCTCGTCTGCTCTTATCAGCAAGGTCTTTGAGTATTTGCTTTCTCATTTTCTCTAGCATCTTAAAACCTTCAACATGTGTGGAAATGGCTTCATCTGTCATTCAATTCCCCCCCCCCAGAAAATTGGTTTATATAATGAGGTGGACTTCTTAGTTTCAATTCAGTAAGTATGAAATATTTAGTAATGCCATACAAACAAAATAATCCCCTTTTAATTTATTGAAGGCAGTGATTGGACCAAATAATAATACTGATGTTTAATTTGGAATTCTTTCATTGCAATTTAATGATGGCTGCGATCCATAGCATTGACCAAAGGTCCAAACTGTACGTTTTTCTTAGAACTCCTTCATACAACGCTTCAACTTTTCAATTATAACCCAAATAGTAGATATGCAAGTCGTGCTAGTGTGCACCATAGAATTCTTTTGTTTTTGCTTAAGGATTTTGTGATTGATTTTATATATTGACAGACTTGGCGCTTGTACAACAGGTTGGTGATGATGAATTTGGATACATGCTATCTAACATATTGAAGAATAACAATGTAGACAATTGTGGAATGCGCTTCGATCATAATGCTCGAACTGCTCTTGCTTTTGTTACACTTCGAGCTGATGGGGAGCGTGAGTTTTTATTCTTTCGCAATCCAAGTGCTGACATGCTTCTTCACAAATCTGAACTCGACATCGATCTCATTAAGAAGGTAAGTTGCTGAAAGTTCATTAATGATTGGCATCCATCAATCCTCCTATGAGCATTAGACACTCCTTATGTGCTATAGTACCCTCTAAAGCTAATAAAGGTGTGGTTGCAACAAAAAAATTAAAATCAATGATACTTGGAAACATAATTGAGGTGACATCTTGATGAGATAGTTAAATTCAGTAGTTGGCACTGTACTTTAACATTGGATTGTAATTCGACCAAAGATTCGAAAGTATGTACATGCTCAACTTGTTTGGGTGTTTTCTCTTGAGATTTTGAAAGTCTTTCATGGTACTTTGAGATGCCATCTTTACACAAAAGATGTCAAAAGAAAAATTTTAGTTAATAAGTGTCCACTAATGGTATTAACTTAGGGGTGCATTTCAATTCAGAATTTGCGATTGTGTCAATTATAAATAACTTCTTTGGGTACCTCCCTAAAAAATTGTTAATCCTGTGTGGAACTTTGAAATATCAACTCTATGCAAAACATATCAAATCGAATATTTAGATAGAGAGGTGAAAACTCGAAATGCAACATGACTCAGTTTAGCTTTAATAATTTGAAATCGATGTCCAATGTTGATGATATGCAACAGTAATACCATATTTACATCATTCTACCTTTTCATTGTTACAAAAATTTAAACTCTACATAAGTCGAAGATCATATCAATGGTAACTAAATCATATGAAATTTTAATTAGCGCATTTGTGAATTTTTAAAATGTTAATCCTGTAACTTGAAAGTTCTCTGTAAATTACAAACTAAAGGCATCCTAGCAAACCACAATTGATATTTGTACCATGGGTTCCGTTCAAATATGCCCTAAAGGTGTTTTGCCTCTTATATTTTGCATGCACAGGCGAGCATCTTCAGTTATGGATCGATAAGTCTAATTGAAGAACCATGCAGATCTGCTCATCTTGCCGCAATGGAAATTGCAAAAGAATCCGGAGCTTTTCTATCTTACGATCCCAACTTAAGGTTACCCTTATGGCCGTCTCCCGACACCGCTCGTGAATTGATAATGAGCATATGGGACCAAGCCGACCTTATAAAGGTGCTTTACCGTGAGTTAGCTTTTAGTGGCAATTTTTCAAGATATACTTGATGAATTTTAGATGGTATCTGCAGGTGAGTGAAGACGAGATTTCATTTCTGACGGGTGGTGATGATCCTTACGACGACAATGTTGTAATGAAGAAACTATTCCATCCGAACCTTAAGCTTCTTATTGTGACAGAAGGAAAAGGTGGGTGTAGGTATTATACAAAGGTAATAACTCAATTCATTTTGTTATCATTTTTAGTTAATTTGCTTAAATTACTCAACAATAAATATTTGTAGCTTTATATAGTTATATGTGACTTTTCTTCGAAATAATGTAACCATTGAAATTTCATAATATGTCATCGAAAGAAATTTTAACATTTCCTTTTAGGTCTTTTAAAGAAAATTTAACTAGGAAAATATATTAAGAAATGAAAAGAGGCTGGTGTGAGCACATAACTTTATGTTGGTCTCCATTTTCATTCCATTGACGATAATTATCATTCATTTCCAATCATATTTTTCTGAAATTTAGTGGATGGGTATTGATCAAAATCATTTATATTATCATTAGGTTGACCCAAAATTGTAATCATAAAAACTGACACGAGAGACGAAACTTGTTGCTTTGGTAGTATCGCTGTAACATCCCCGAACAGTGGAAAATTTAAACTTTTAAAATCAAGGGAAACACGTGGATAAAACCATCAAGAGTGGGGACATTACTGAAAGAAATACCCAAATACATAAGGTACACCATATTACATAAGAGTTTGTCAAAAGAGTAATTACATCGGAATACAAAATACATAAAACATGCAATCACGACAACCTAACTAGGTAGACGACAGGATCCAGTCCCAAAGTGCAATTTCTCTCGGTCACCACCCGTCGGAACCTAACGCGGTCCTGAAAAAAATGCAACAACAATGCCTGAGTTTCCATAAGGAAACCCCGTATGACAAACTCACCTATATGCCCTAACATACTAGTATAGCATGACATGGAATACAAAGCAGTAAACATCCACAAGGGTAAAACCGGACATCCGTCCTACAATCGTTCCCGCTGCCACACAGGCCCCGCGGTCTACAATCGCCACCGCTGTCACACAGGCCCCGCGGTCCGCAACATCGCCGTCGCCACCCAGGCCGCACGGTCCAACAACCACCGGTACCACACAGGCCACACGGTCAAACAACACCGCCGCCACACAGGCCGCACGGTCCAACATCGGGTCACCGTAGAGACCTACCGTAGGCACATACGGTCTAACGGACAGTACGCAACACATCCTCACACGCGACTACACAAGCCAAGGGATCGGTGAGGAGGCGTTCGCACTTCCGCGCAGGTAGAGTCAGATCTGAAAACATCGTGGTCCACCACCACACCAACGGAGCCGTCGCTCAGGTCGGTCCATCAACCGGCGCCACACAGACCGCACGGGATATCACTCGATAGGTGCCCAGTCGAGCTACCTGCCGGAACACATCATCGGCAGTCCATCGCCGCAACCACACAGGTTACGCGCGATCCTCCCTGCCGCCACACAGGCCGCACGGCACGTGCAATCACTGCCATCAAGGCCAGTCGAACATATCCACCACACAAAGGTCAGACAATCGACAGATCCGATCCGAAGTCCACAGGGTCAACGAGCTCCACGTGCAACACCAATTCCGGCTCCAAACGAGCAGGGTCGCGACCTCCGTCGCCGTCAATAGGCCGGTACCTCTTTGGACCTCCGTCGCCAATCCTGGCCAGTAGTCACTGTGCCTCCGTAGCCATTGGCCGGTAGTCACTGCACCCGTTAGCAGTTGCGTGTTGCTGAAGCAATGAGATCCGCAATCCCTCAGACTGCTACTCTAACGCGAGTCAAACAATCCACCAGAGTTGTCACGATCCATACAAGGAGGTGACGCGTTCCGGACACCCACTCTTCCACACGGCGGTCCCTGGGCAGGCACGCGTAACGCGCTCACCGTCACCTCCCGGCTCACGCACAAGGCGAGGACACGGGTTTTCATGGACAGATTTGGCATCCTAAGCGGAACCAGGAATTCTGTCCTGTGCAAAAACGGTCGACCGAAAGAGACTCGGTCGACCGTTTCCTCAAGGGAATCGGTCGACTGCTATGACAACCGGTCGACCGCTTCCACAAGGGAATCGGTCGACCGAAAGTGACAGCTCGGTCGACCGCTTCCAGAAGGGAATCCGTCGACCGAAGCGTCTGCAACGGTCGAACTATTTGCGCAACACAAAATCCAATCTATCGGTCGACCGACTCAGGGGTCTCGGTCGACCGAAAACTTACAGGGTCAACTTATTATTTTCTACGTCATCAACGGTCGACCGAAAACACTAGCATCCTACTGGTACACTCAAGTTCTGGTCGACCGACACAAGGACCCGTTCGACCGAAACACAACAGACAAACAAATAACACTACGTTCGGTCGACCGTCCAAGAGACCCGGTCGACCGACAAACGTCTTCAACCTCGCACCAGCCGAGATTTCGACGTCCAAACTCGTCGCCGGCGAGGTTTCCGACCTCCCGCGACCTACCAAAACCTCACCCCAATGTGGGTGATCACTATAGGCCTCTAATGGAAGAACTTGGCATACCTTCACTTTGAAGATCGACGAAGAACACCGGAGCTCACCACCTTGCTTGCCTCCGACGATCACCACCTCGCACTGAGCTCTTGTAACATCCTTAAAAGCGGAAGAAATTAAATTTTTAATAAAACACAACACGAGGATATTACCGAAGAAAAAAGCCAACAAGTGCACCAACATATATACAATATATATCTGAGAGTTTACAAAAGTGTGATTACAACAAAAGATAAGGAAAAATATACATGTAATCACTCGGACCTCCAAAACAGGGAAAGCAGGATCTGGTCCCGAAGACACTCCTCCGCTGTCACCACCTCCTAATGCTGCCTATGACCTGACATAAAACATAAATATGCCTGAGTTTCCCGAGAGGAAACCCCGTATGCCAAACCTCTATAACAATAAATGACTAGATATCTAAAGCATGTATGATATGAAATGCGATAGACCAACAACATCTCACTGGGTCCCCGGGAACTCTCTCCCTACCACAGTAGACACCAAACAGTGACGGGTCCCACGGATCCTCTAGCCCAACCCTCACACACGTGCCCCACGCACCTCAGCCGGAAACTCCCTCGGCGACAACACACGTGCCCCAGGCACCACGACCGGAAATATCCTCGGTCAACACACACACGTGCCCCAGGCACTGCTGGATTACTCTCAGGTCGGTATCCTATGTACCGTTGCCATCTTGAGCTGTCCAGAAGATCACTCTCAGGCCGGCACCGTCACCCCTCAAGGGCCGGAGATCCGTTGCCATCTTGAGCTGGCCCCACACGCGAACCACCCTCAGGCCGGCACCGGTCACCCCACTAGGGCCGGAGATCCGTTGCCTTCTTGGGCTGACCCGACAACACCCGTGAACCACTCTCAGGCCGGCATCGGTCACCCCACTAGGGCCGGAGATCCGTTGCCATCTCGAGCTGGCTTCACAACACAAGAACACACAACAACCGTACCAAACGGTCGAACGAAATCTCCCAACCGGTCGACCGAATCCTCTCAGCAGGACTGGCCCAACCAACAAAATTGTCAATCGGTCGAACGGCAAAGGGGTCCCGTTCGACCGAATTCGACCAGTAAAAACTCGTGCCACAGTAATATGCACCAACGGTCGAACGACCCAAACTCACCGGTCGACCGAAAACGACCAGTACCAAACCCCAAAATCCGCATAGTGCAACGGTCGACCGAAACCTCTCGCGGTCGAACCAACTTAAGTTATTTTTAATCGCCGGTCGAACGAGTCAACAAGGCGGTCGACCGTTTGGGGATGGTCAACGCCCCCAACCGACTTACAACAGTGCTTTCGGTCGACCGGCAAAGGGATCCCGTTCGACCGAAAACACGCAGAGCCTTTTCTCCCTTGATCAAACGTACCACCGGTCGACCACTCGAAGAGTATCGTTCGACTGGTGCAAGGGTTTCCGCCCAAATTCCTCTACAACCGGTCGACCGAACCATGCCACCGGTCGACCGATTATAGTGCAGAACGCAGCTGCACGGGTCCGACGAGCCCTCCGGCCTACCGTCGACCACCCCAACACCCACCAAAGCATAAGTGAGCATCAAAGCAAAGCTTGACATACCTTGAAGACTTGAAGAAGCCTTCGAAGACTCGACGGCGAGCTTTTCCTCGCAAAACACCTCCTCCGGCGAAAACCAACCGATCAACGATCTACCATCACCGGCGAACGTCCGATCCTTGCCTCGCCTTCAGAAACCCACGACTCGAGCTCCTCCACACACCGGAGATCTGATCAGAGGGAGGGAGAGGATTTGAGCGGGAGAGAGAGAGGAACGCGAGAGAGAGAGAGAGAGAGAGAGAGAGAGAGTAATACTCACCACATACACTCCTCTCCTCTAATCTCCACCATCCACTCTAAATCACCACTTAAGCACCTAATCAAGGCCCAAAACATGATTAGTCTTAAGAAGGATTAAGGATATTACAATCCACCCTCCTTAAAAGAATTTCGTCCACGAAATTAGGACCGAAACTCACCAAACAATTCCGGGAACTCCTTCCGGACCTCTTCCTCCACTTCCCAAGTAGCCTCACGCTCACTATGATGCTGCCACCTGACCTACACCATCGGGATAGTCCTCCTCCTGAGCTGGTGGTCCATCCGATCCACGATCTCCACAGGTCTCTCCTCGAGAGACAAATCCTGGCGGATCTCCGGAACCTCTTACTGAATCACGTGAGAAGGATCCGCCACGTACTTCCTCAACATAGACACATGGAAGACATCGTGAAGACCCGAAAACTGCGGCGGCAACGCAATCCTGTAGGCAACCTCTCCGATCCGATCGAGAATCTCAAACGGCCCGACGTACCTCGGACTGAGCTTCCCTTTCTTCCCGAACCTCATCACTCCTCGAGATGGTGAAATCTTCAGGAAGACGTGATCGCCTACCTCAAACATCAACACTCGCCTACGCCGATCCGCGTAGCTCTTCTGCCTGCTCTGCGCTGTCGCTAATCTCTGCCTGATCACATCAACTTTCTCAGCATACATCTGCACAATCTCAGGCCCGATCAGCCGTCTCTCGCCTACATCGCTCCAGCACACTGGCGATCTACAAGGTCTCCCGTACAAAGCCTCGTACGACGCCATTCCGATACTCGAATGGTAACTGTTGTTGTAGGCGAACTCTATCAGCGGTAGATGCTCATCCCAGTGCCCTGCCCAATCTAGTGCACAAGCTCGCAGCATGTCCTCTAGAGTCTGGATCGTCCTCTCCGACTGCCCATCTGTCTGCGGGTGAAAAGCTGTACTAAACTTCAACTGTGTCCCCAAAGCCTGCTGCAGACTTCCCCAAAATCTGGAAGTAAACCTGGTGTCTCGATCAGATATAATACTAACCGGCACCCCATGCAAACGAACTATCTCATCAATGTACAGCCTAGCCAGGTCATCCAAGGGTAATGTGGTCCGGATTGCCAGAAAATGCGACGACTTGGTCAGTCGATCAACTATCACCCAAATCGCGTCATGAGATCTCCTCGTCCTCGGCAACCCGGTGACGAAATCCATCGTCACATGCTCCCATTTCCACTCTGGCAAATCTATCCTCTGCATCGGTCCCGCGGGTCTCTGGTGCTCAATCTTCACCTGCTGACAAACCAGACATCTGCCGACAAACTCCGCTATCTCAGTCTTCATCCCCTTCCACCAGAAATTCCTCTGAAGATCCTTGTACATCTTCGTGCTACCCGGGTGGATGGAATAACGGGACCTGTGTGCCTCCTCCAAGATTTCCTTCTTCAGCTCTCCCCCATTGGGTACCCAGACTCGGCCTCTGAATCTCAGACCTCCGTCAACCCATATACTAAAATCTGATCCGTCCCTGGCAACCAACTGCAACAACCCAGCTAAATCTTCGTCAACCCTCTGAGCCTGGACAATACTCGTGACCATCTGAGGCTCCACTCTCAGTCCAGCTATCACTGCGCCCTCAGAGTCCGTGGAGAATGGCTTCCACTCTGACAAAGACTCGAGCAGCTTCCACTCCTGAACACACAAACCAGCAGTTGAAATTTCCACTTTCCTACTCAAAGCATCTGCGACTGTATTCACCTTCCCCGGATGGTAGGAGATAGTGAAATCATAGTCCTTAATCAGCTCAAGCCACCTGCGCTGCCTCATATTCAGCTCATTCTGCGAAAATAGATACTTCAGACTCTGATGGTCCGTGAAAACCTCGAACTTCTCCCCGTACAGATAATGACGCCAGGTCTTCAGTGCGTGAACCACTGCTGCCAACTCCAAATCGTGCGTGGGGTAGTTCCTCTCGTGTACTTTCAACTGCCTCGACGTATAAGCAACCACCTGACCGTGCTGCATCAGTACACAACCCAACCCCACACCAGATGTGTCACTATAAATCACAAAACCTCCACTGCCACTGGGAAGAGTCAGAACTGGAGCAGTCGTCAACTGACTCTTCAGTTCCTGGAAACTGTCCTCGCACTTCTGGAATCAAACAAACTTCACTCCCTTCTGCGTCAGTGCCGTCAAAGGTGAAGCAAGCCTCGAGAAGTCCTTGATGAATCGACGATAATAACCTGTCAATCCAACAAAGCTCCTGATCTCCGTCACACTCGTCGGTGCTCTCCACTGAGTCACTGCCTCCACCTTCGCTGGATCCACTGATATCCCAGCCCCAGATACGATGTGACCAAGAAAAGCGACACTGTCCAACCAGAACTCGCACTTCGAAAACTTGGCGAACAGCTGATGATCTCTCAGAATGCCAAGCACGATCCGCAAGTGCTCCCTGTGCTGCTCTATGTCCGGTGAATAAATCAAGATGTCGTCTACAAGGACCACCACGAATCGGTCGAGGTACTGACTGAACGTCTTGTTCATCAGATCCATGAAAGCTGCAGGCGCGTTCGTCAACCCGAACGACATCACCAGAAACTCAAAGTGCCCGTACCTCGTCCGAAAAGCTGTCTTCTGAACATCTGTCTCTTTGATCCTCAACTGATGATACCCGAATCGCAGATCGATCTTCGAAAATATCTTCGCTGACTGCAGCTGGTCAAACAGGTCCTCAATCCTGGGTAAAGGATACTGATTCCTCACAGTAACCTTGTTCAGCATCCTGCAGTCGATGCACATCCTCAATGAGCCATCTTTTTTCTTCACGAAAAGTACCGGAGCTCCCCAAGGCGAGACACTGGGGCGGATAAACCCAGTATCCAACAAATCCTGCAGGTGCTTCTTTAGCTCAGCTAACTCAGCCGGTGCCATCTTATAAGGAGCCTTCGACTGTGGAGTGGTCCCAGCCACCAAATCAATACCGAACTCCAACTCCCTGTGAGGCGGCAACCCAGAAACGTCTGAAAACACATCAGCAAACTCCTGGACAATCTCTATGTCCTCCAACGATCTCATCTCTGGATCTGGAACGACCAAGGTAGCCACGAAAGCTCTGCAGCCCTGCTCAAGCAGCTTCCGTGCCCTCACTGCTGACACTACGACCCGACCACCTTTGTCCTTCTTTCCCCTTATCAGCAAATCAGGTAGCCCATTCCTCGGGATCAGAATCTTCTTCTCCCGGCACAAAACCCGAACATCATACTGGGATAGCCAATCCATCCCCAGTATAACATCGAAATCCTCAATCGGCAACAACATCAGGTCAGCAGGAAACTCCTGATCTTCCGAAACAATCATGGCACCGGGGAGGAAGCTCCCCACAGTGCCCACCAAACCCAAGGGTGTGCTGACTTCCAACGTGGCAGTCAACATCGCAGGGGTACGGCCCAACACACTCGCAAATCTCTCAGAAATGAACGAATGCGTGGCCCCACAATCAAACAACACTCTGGCTACCAACCCAGCAATCAAGAGCGTACCTTCCACCACAGTGGTGGCGTCCTTCGCCTCCTCTGCCTGAATGGTGAATACCCGTCCGGTCCTCTGTCCCTGCTGAGGTGGTGAAAAAGGATGACGGCCTCCGCCTCTACCTGCTACCGGAGGTCTCACTCGAGAACTGGACTCGCCTGGTCCGCTCCTGCAGTCTCTGGCATAATGGCCTGGCTGGCCACAACTGAAACAAACTCCAGGACGACTCCCACACTCACGACCTGGGTGGGCCCTGCCACACTTCCTGCACGGCTCAGGCTGGCGTGCACCACTCCCCTCAATCTGGGGCCTCTTGCCCGGATTTCCTGCTGTTGAACGTTTTATATTTCTACCGCAAGTGCACGGCCGCGATGAAGCGGTGGCAAGTACGGGTCGTCCTCAGGGAGGTGAGCTTGCTCTTGCTTATCAGAAATCAAGTGGCAAAGAAAGATAGAAGAAAGTTGTTTATGCTAACCTAAACTATGCTAACACGTAGAAGCAAATGCGAAGGAAACAAAACAAACGAATACTTCAACTAAGCTAGAGAAACTTGACACTATGGAGAAATCAGTAAGAGAGAGAGACCCCTTAGGGGGTGGAGTGACTACACATACACAATAAGGAGGCAAAAATATCTTCCTATAGGCACAAGTGTAGGTAGTGTTTGCATGTATGGGAGGTGTCTACTTATCATGGCAAAACTCATCAATTAAATCACTAACCTATTTTGATTAACATTGATAAACACAAGCTGGTTATTTAAGAAACTAAACAAGTATGGGAGGTGTCTACTTATCATGGCAAAACCCATCTAGTGAAGTGTTCTATTCTAACAAGCAAGTATGCATTCATATTAATCAACACATTTTAACATAAACATCATTCCTTCCTTAATTGCATATATGATAATCATCTCCACCCCCCAAAAGGGGAGTGGTTTTACTCACTACACATTACCCTAACTATTACACTAAAATAAGAAGGCATATTAACTAAGCTAGATTTAATAAAAGACAATTAAACTAAAACATGCATCAACAATAAAAGAAGCACAAAACAAAGAAAATTTTATTAATTGAAGACTCACAAGACCAGTAGCATCTCCCTATTGAGTTTCTTGCTTCAAGGCTTCCACTTCAATTAGGGAGAATGGCCACAAGCATGGAGTGAGTACAATGGAAGGTGAAGAGTTCTATTTATAGCCATGGAAAAAGCTAAACCGGGACAATCCCCCGATGTGGGACTAAACAAATACCATAAATAGAATAAGAGCGCTCTAATACACACAACAGAAAAAGCTAAACGGATTCGGATCCACCTGGACCGCCAATTAGCGGTTCCAGACCGCCAATTGGCGGTCTACAGGGTCCGGATTTGTCTGGGCTTTCTTGGAGGCTTTCCTGGATGGTATTGTTGGTCTTTGATGCGGTTACTTGACTTGTTGGAGCTCCGACCCGAATCGAATTGGTAAAATACTCCCCATGATGGTGTGGAGTATTCTGTTTTGCTCTTAGGTCCTTCTGTCTTGCAATCAGGTCCTTTTTCCTTGCATCTTGGTCCCCATATCTCACAATTCAGTCCTTTTTCACAGCTTTTGGGTCCTTTTATACTTCATCTCTTCAAACATATTTATTCCTGAAAACTAAACATAAAACTCGTGGCATAGCATTGTTTAAGTGAAAGATAATGGATATAAGATACAAATATAAGAATGAAATGATGTCAATCACCTGCCAGTGGAGCTCCTGGACGTCCACTGCTCTTCCCCTGAGGCCTCCTGGACTCTGCATAGTTTTCCTGATAGTCCTGGTCAATGAGAGTCGCGAACTTCACAGCATCTGCTAAGGTCTGAGGCATGCTGTAAGTCACGCGGGTACGGAGCTGCTTCCGAAGCCCCCGTATAAACTTCCTCGCTGATTGACATCATTTCATGCTTATATTTGTACCTTATATCCATTATCTTACACCTAAGCAATGCTATGTGACGAGTTTTATGTTTAGTTTTCAGAAATAAAGAGGTTTGAAGAGAAGAACCATGAAAGGACCCAAAAGCAGGAAAAAAGGACCTAATTGTGAGACCTGGGGACCAAGATGCAAGGGGGAAGGACCTGATCGTAAGACAGAAGGACCTAAGAGCAAAACAGGAAACTCCACACCATCATGAGGAGTATTTTGTCAATTCGATTCGGGTCGGAGCTCCACTAAACCAACCAGATGCATCTAAGACCAAGAAACACTTCAAGAAAAGCCCACAAAGAAAACCCGACGGATCTAAACCTTATAGACCGCCAATTGGCGGTCTGGAACCGCTAATTGGCGGTCCATTTAGCCCAGAATCCATCTAGTTTTCTGTAGCACGTGTATTAGTGTATTCTTAGTGTATTTTTGGTATTGGTTTAGTCCCACATCGGGGGATTGTCCCGGATTAGCTTTTTTCATGCTTATAAATAGAACTCTTCACCTTCCATTGTAATTACCCATTGCTTGGTGGCATTCTCTCTACTAAGGAGTGAGCCTTGAAGCAAAAACTCAAGGTGGAGATGGATGCTACATTCAATGTGAGTCATTTGTTAATAAAATAATTCTTCTAGTTTCTTTCAATCTTGTCTTTTAATTTGTGCATGTTTGTTTAGTCTTTCCTTTCCATTTATGTTTCTTTAATGCTTCTTGCCTTCTTAGTTAAATTTCATTTCAGTATTATGCTTTCATTTGCTAATTTAGTTAGTGTAATGAGTAGTGAGTAGTTCCATCCCCATTTGGGGGGTGGAGAAATATGTGATATAATAATGTAGTGTATTAAGTGTGTGTTATTTTTATCCCTTGAGCTTTATATGATTTCCATAACCATCTAATGGGTCTCCACTCTTATCTTTGATATGCTAATGCTCTTGAATGAAGCTTAGCTTATGCTTTGATTAGTGGACCTATTTTATGGGGAATGATAAGGTTAGGATATGGATGAAGTTAATGTTGGAAACACAATTTGTAGTGTATGTACTCTTGTTGCCTTTTCCTTAGCTAATGTCTTGTATGTTTTAATGATGTAGTCATCTTAATTCATGTGGAGGCATAGTAGGGTCTAGTCTTTATACTTGAGTTCATGTAGCTTCATTCCAATTATTGTCTTGTATGTTTTAATGATGTAGTCTTATCTTAATTCATGTAGAGGCAAAGTTGGATGTAGTTTTATGATTTCATGTACTACATGTTGTGAGGAGCTTAATGAACACACACACACTTCTTTATGTTCACATTATTTCTCTACCCCCTTTGGGGCTTAGTTTATTGCTTATCTTCATTTCCATTTGCATCTTAGTGTAGTTTAGTGTAACCAATCCTTTCTCTCTTTCTTTTACCTCTCGCCTTCGAACAAACCAAGTGTCGACACACCTCCCAGTGGACGACCCGTATTTGCCACCGCTTCAACGCGGCCGTGCACTTGCGGTAGAAATATAAAACGATCAATCAAGTTTTTGGCGCCGTTGCCGGGGAGGTGCTCTGTCCAGACCTTGGTTTGGACGATTCGAGGGGTTTTTGATTTTTTGTTTCCAGTTTGGTTTAGTTTCAGGGAACGAGAACATCAAGGGGAAGCTACTGGGAAAGTTGGAGCAAAAGAATCGACAAAGGGACCGCCAATCAGCGGTTGCAAACCGCCAATTGGCGGCCTGGTGAGGTCTGCCTCCTCTCAAATTTCTTCTGGTGGTTTATTGCTTTACTTTAGTTATCTGGGAGCCCAATTGTGCATGCTGTGATCTTTAGTTTGCTCCCAGATTTAATTTCAATCCCCTTTAATCAACTTGGACCATAAAACTCAAAGCAAAAGATTAGACTTCTTGTCATCTAGGTCATGCATCATATGTAGACCTTGCATGCATCTTTCTTTTCTTTGCTTTACATTTTGTCGTTGATTGCTGGAGCGAGGTACGCATTCCTTATCACTCATTCACGCATTAGGACATTCATTAGTGAGTAAGGTTTGCATCGAAACAAGAGTGAGGTGAGTGCTTGTTTGGTGAGTTGCTTGCTAGCCTAAAATTTCAAAACATCTTTAAGGGGCATCACCTATAGACTTCAAAGATAAGGTGGGGGATTTCATCACCCCTCCCTTAGCCCCAAAAAGCACACTCAAGAAAAGCCTTAACTAAAAGCAAGTAGACATTGGCCCTAGGAATTCGGACGCACTAGGAGAGTAATCTAGTTGAGACCGCCATGACCTGATCGGCGTTGCCTACCTTGTCGATAGTAGGAGGTACTGGATCTCCGGATCTGGTATCACTTGCTGGGCATTGTGGTCCTCGTTGTAGGGAGGTGAGGCGTGTCGAGGCTAGTGACCTCGAAGTTAGGCGTCGTCTAGCCTAAGGACCCATTGCCTTACATTGTTTGAGCCATGCTTGCTAGTTAGGCTTCTACCTTCACCCTGTACCCTCGCTAGCTCTAGGGATTCTTCCCTTCTCCTCTGAGTCATCTTCTTCTCACCTTCTTCTACGTTATAGTCTCCTCCCCTTTACACTCTCTGTTAGCGTTTTAGGGTCGAGTCGAGCACTTTTTGCGAGCTTAGCCTCGTGGTGGTGAGAGTGATCGACTCGAGAGTTTTTCTTGAGATGGATGGTTACATGGGCGACCATCCATATCATTGTTGGGACCAGGACGATTCTCCCTGGTACTCCGGACCCATGCAACCTGGGGTGGCTCAGACTAACACCCCGTATGGTTGGGATGATCGCAATTTTGTGACTGAGCAGTCTTCATATTGGGGTAACATGAGAGAGGCACCGACTGCTAGACCACAATCTAGTTATGCCGGATCATATGCTGGTCAACAAACTGAGACATTACAACAAACTTTGGCCTCTTTCATGCGTATGGCAGACGACATGAGTGCCCCGGTGGCTCCAGTAGCCGTACCGTGCGACTGTTGTGGGTTGAGTGGTCATGTTATCGGGGAATGTCCTTATGTTCCCCCTGAGCCTGAGTATGAGCACACATTTTCCCAAAATGCTCATTATGACCATTACGCATCCGCGTACAACCCGAGAGTGATGGATTCATGGGGAGACAAATCTTATCCAAATTCTTATACCTCATTTTCACCCCCGTATCCTCCTCCCGAATACCCAGAATTCTACCAGCACCCCACTCCAAATCATTGGACTCATTCTCAGCCCATCAATACCCAACCACAAAATTTCCCAAGCTCTGACTTGGACCTCATCGTTGACCGCATACCTGATTCCTTGAAACAAACTTTCCTTACGTTCATGGAAACCACTCAACAGTCCATACAAAATATGACACTGCGAGTGAGTCAAATGTCGCAGAAATTACGTGAATGTGAGGAAAGTAACCTTTCGTGTCAACATGAGGATTCTTCTTTTGATATCGAACCACCACCACATCCACAAATTCAAAGCACAACCTTTCAAAGTCAAACTCCTAGTCAGTCTGAGGGACTTGGGGTTTCAATTCACGATCACTTAGTGGAGGATTCGATTCAAATTGAGAATAACTTGGACCAGTTCTATTATGAGTCGGCACAGGATTGTGCCTTACCTTTTTGTCCCGTGGCCCTTGAGCCACATGATCTTATTGTTGTGCCTCTTAAGGACTCACCTCTGGTGGAGCAAGAGCTCCCTAGCACCCTCAATTTCAAACAACCTGATGAGAGTTTGCCTCTCACTATTGTTCCTGATCATCTTGGAAATGATGGAACATCAAACAACTACATTGCTCATGAGGGTATTAGGAGTTCCTTGGAGGATACTTTGGGTATGAGACCCACTTCCTGTTCTCCTGGTGAGTTGGACATGCATAACGAGGTGCTTGACCTCGTTCCGACCCACCAGCCTGTTGGTTGGAGAGTTTGGATTGATGATCATAACTTCAGTTCCGCAACGGGAGATATTTTTCTTCCGTTGCCCCTTATTTCCCAAACTCTCGAGAGGTTCAAGCTCTTTCAGTTTGATCCTTTGAATGAGACGCCTTTGCGTCCAATTCATGAACCTCTCATTTCATCTGGTGCTCTTTGTGAAGGGGGCCCACACATGCGTATCCTGGCCCCGCGTGGTGTCATGTTCCCTTTCCAAGTGCATTGACCCACTCTTGAGGTTCCCATTTGATGTCTTTTGACAAATGAAGATGGGAACTTATGTTTGTACATAGTTATATGAAAAAAAAAAAAAAAAAAAGTACAATAAAAGACTCCTTCAGTGAGCATTGATTGTTGTGAGCCCCAACCCTTGTGTATTTGGGCTCCATTTATTTCACGTATTTGTATCCCTTCTTTAGCATCTCACAGGTTTTGAGGGAATTCGGGTTATGTCCATCAACATGACCTTGCACTTCCCTTTGTACTTCATGTTGGTGAGATCTCTCCTTTTTTATGCATCAATCCATGTTGTATCTTGCTTGCATTCATTGAGGACAATGCATGAAGTAGGTGTGGGGGGGTGTTTTACGTGTGTACATAGTCGAGTCTTTTTCCTTTGATTTTGTTTTCTTTTGTTTGCATTGTTAGGGTCATGATAGTGTGCTGCATTTAATATCGATATATCTGCTTGCCATGATCCTTGGGTGACTTGTCTTCTTTTGCTTGCCTAGTGCTTCAAAATTTTCACATTTCTTTCAAAATCTTCATGTGTTTTCGAAAGAAAATGTTTTGTGGGTTTTGCGTGTGTTTAGCATGTGCAAAACCGTTGAGAGGCAAAGTAAAAAGAAAGCTCCCAAAATTGTCTTGAACTTGATGCATTAGGATATCTAGTACGTGGCTTTAGGATTTATCGAGTCGTTAGGATGCACCCCAGTTTTCCTTTGGGGGTGAGTAATCATAGGGTTTCAGTGCTCAAACATTTAAAGAAGTCCACCCTGAACCTAGTGAGTCAAATAATTCGTGTTTGTTAATTTAGGAAGTTTGTTGTAGTCAAGGGCCCTTAATATCTTTTTGTGAAACTTAAGTGTAGGGGTTTTGGTTCCCATGTAGATAAATGAATAAATAAGTGGTGTTCTCTCTTCTCGCACGGCTCCTATCACTCGGGAAAGTAGGTTTGAGGGGACTTTGTGCCTGGTGCTTTCGAGTCATCTGACTTGGGATGCACCGACCGAACCCCCGTTACACGGGTGGTAGGGATCGCCCTATGTGGAGATTTGGGGGAAGGTGTACGTGATAGTGTAAGTCCTCATAGGCAATGATGCACGAAACCTGACCCTGGGAGAATCAAACACCAACCAATAAATGCTCCAAAGAAAAAGAAAAAAAAAGAAAGAAAGAAAAGAAAAAGAAAAAAAAAGAAAAGAAAAGAAGAGTCAAATAAGAACCAAAATGGACTTTACACTTTGTTTCACATTCAGAAGTTAAGGTTGCCCATGTCTTTCACTTAATTTCTTAGTTAACTCTCACGAATAACTCATTAGGCTAGGTGTGTGGACTGATTACATATATAGAGTCGACCCGTAGTATTACCGCATTCCATGATCGACAAAATAAGTCCAACGAGTCGTGTAGCTAGATTGATTAATGCATCTTGTTCGGATTTTGTGGGTATATCCGCTGAAAACCCTCAGGAGACACCACTCCTCCTCCTTGGCAACAAGGAGGTTTAACGGCTTGTTGCACGTGCTAAGTGCAACCGTGATTCCTACGAAAGTGAGTTAGGATTTCTTGTTTTTCGTATGCTTTTTCCTTTCTTTGTTTTGCTCGAGACTAGCAAAAACTTAGGTGTGGGGGTATTTGATTGACATCATTTCATGCTTATATTTGTACCTTATATCCATTATCTTACACCTAAGCAATGCTATGTGACGAGTTTTATGTTTAGTTTTCAGAAATAAAGAGGTTTGAAGAGAAGAACCATGAAAGGACCCAAAAGCAGGAAAAAAGGACCTAATTGTGAGACCTGGGGACCAAGATGCAAGGGGGAAGGACCTGATCGTAAGACAGAAGGACCTAAGAGCAAAACAGGAAACTCCACACCATCATGAGGAGTATTTTGTCAATTCGATTCGGGTCGGAGCTCCACTAAACCAACCAGATGCATCTAAGACCAAGAAACACTTCAAGAAAAGCCCACAAAGAAAACCCGACGGATCTAAACCTTATAGACCGCTAATTGGCGGTCCATTTAGCCCAGAATCCATCTAGTTTTCTGTAGCACGTGTATTAGTGTATTCTTAGTGTATTTTTGGTATTGGTTTAGTCCCACATCGGGGGATTGTCCCGGATTAGCTTTTTTCATGCTTATAAATAGAACTCTTCACCTTCCATTGTAATTACCCATTGCTTGGTGGCATTCTCTCTACTAAGGAGTGAGCCTTGAAGCAAAAACTCAAGGTGGAGATGGATGCTACATTCAATGTGAGTCATTTGTTAATAAAATAATTCTTCTAGTTTCTTTCAATCTTGTCTTTTAATTTGTGCATGTTTGTTTAGTCTTTCCTTTCCATTTATGTTTCTTTAATGCTTCTTGCCTTCTTAGTTAAATTTCATTTCAGTATTATGCTTTCATTTGCTAATTTAGTTAGTGTAATGAGTAGTGAGTAGTTCCATCCCCATTTGGGGGGTGGAGAAATATGTGATATAATAATGTAGTGTATTAAGTGTGTGTTATTTTTATCCCTTGAGCTTTATATGATTTCCATAACCATCTAATGGGTCTCCACTCTTATCTTTGATATGCTAATGCTCTTGAATGAAGCTTAGCTTATGCTTTGATTAGTGGACCTATTTTATGGGGAATGATAAGGTTAGGATATGGATGAAGTTAATGTTGGAAACACAATTTGTAGTGTATGTACTCTTGTTGCCTTTTCCTTAGCTAATGTCTTGTATGTTTTAATGATGTAGTCATCTTAATTCATGTGGAGGCATAGTAGGGTCTAGTCTTTATACTTGAGTTCATGTAGCTTCATTCCAATTATTGTCTTGTATGTTTTAATGATGTAGTCTTATCTTAATTCATGTAGAGGCAAAGTTGGATGTAGTTTTATGATTTCATGTACTACATGTTGTGAGGAGCTTAATGAACACACACACACTTCTTTATGTTCACATTATTTCTCTACCCCCTTTGGGGCTTAGTTTATTGCTTATCTCCATTTCCATTTGCATCTTAGTGTAGTTTAGTGTAACCAATCCTTTCTCTCTTTCTTTTACCTCTCGCCTTCGAACAAACCAAGTGTCGACACACCTCCCAGTGGACGACCCGTATTTGCCACCGCTTCAACGCGGCCGTGCACTTGCGGTAGAAATATAAAACGATCAATCACTCGCCCTCTGAATCGGGGTCACACAGAACTTCGGACAATAACGCTCCAAAGCGTTGAACTTCCGGACGTAATCCGCCAGTGTCATCTCACCCTGCTCGAGGCTCATGAACTCCTCTCTCTTCCCGTCCCTGACATGCTTTGGGAAGTACTGCTCATTGAATTCCCCGAGGAACTCATCCCAGCTGACATCTGTCCTGCCCGGAAACACCACTGCAGCAGTGGTTCTCCACTAGTTGGACGCCTCGCCGCCCAACACATACGTGGCCAACCCCACCATCCTCTCTGGTGGGCTCCCAATCGCCTGGAAGATCTCCTGGATCTTAAAAACCCAGTCCTCGGCAGCCTCAGCATCTCCTCTGCCATCAAATGTAGGTGGGTGCTGGCGCATAAACCGGCCGTGCACCGCCCCTACCCATGTCGTCTCCTCTCTGCCAGACTGACGATCTAAAAGAACGCCCAGCCTCTGCACAGTGTCAAAGAGCATCCGGTGCTCCTCCGCCCAATCCATGGCGCCAGTCTCCTCACTGGTACTCGGGCCACGTGGGGGAAGTCTCTTGCGTCTCGGAGGCATCTACACACGAGACAACAAAACTGAAAATCAGATGATTATGGATGTATGTTCTAAAATGCAACTATCTAAAAGACATCTAAGGTGACTCCTTTGGACAAGTGCGTCGGAACAGACTGCTCTGATACCAATTTGTAACATCCTCAAAAGCGGAAGAAATTAAATTTTTAATAAAACACAACGCGAGGATATTACCGAAGAAAAAGGCCAACAGGTGCACCAACATATGTACAATATATATTTGAGAGTTTACAAAAGTGTGATTACAACAAAAGATAAGGAAAAATATATATGTAATCACTCGGACCTCCAAAACAGGGAAAACAGGATCTGGTCCCGAAGGCGCTCCTCCGCTGTCACCACCTCCTAATGCTGCCTATGACCTGACATAAAACATGAATATGCCTGAGTTTCCCGAGAGGAAACCCCGTATGCCAAACCTTTATAACAATAAATGACTAGATATCTAAAGCATGTATGATATGAAATGCGATAGACCAACAACATCTCACTGGGTCCCCGGGAACTCTCTCCCTACCACAGTAGACACCAAACAGTGACGGGTCCCACGGGTCCTCTAGCCCAACCCTCACACACGTGCCCCAGGCACCTCAGCCAGAAACTCCCTCGGCGACAACACACGTGCCCCAGGCACCACGACCGGAAATATCCTCGGTCAACACACACACGTGCCCCAGGCACTGCTGGATTACTCTCAGGTCGGTATCCTATGTACCGCTGCCATCTTGAGCTGTCCAGAAGACCACTCTCAGGCCGGCACCGTCACCCCTCAAGGGCCGGAGATCCGTTGCCATCTTGAGCTGGCCCCACACGCGAACCACCCTCAGGCCGGCACCGGTCACCCCACTAGGGCCGGAGATCCGTTGCCTTCTTGGGCTGACCCGACAACACCCGTGAACCACTCTCAGGTCGGCATCGGTCACCCCACTAGGGTCGGAGATCCGTTGCCATCTCGAGCTGGCTTCACAACACAAGAACACACAAAAATCGTACCAAACGGTCGAACGAAATCTCCCAACCGGTCGACCGAATCCTCTCAGCAGGACTGACCCAACCAACAAAACTGTCAATCGGTCGAACGGCAAAGGGGTCCCGTTCGACCGAATTCGACCAGTAAAAACTCGTGCCACAGTAATATGCACCAACGGTCGAACGACCAAAACTCACCGGTCGACCGAAAACGACCAGTACCAAACCCCAAAATCCGCATAGTGCAACGGTCGACCGAAACCTCTCGCGGTCGAACCAACTTAAGTTATTTTTAATCGCCGGTCGAACGAGTCAACAAGGCGGTCGACCATTTGGATGGTCAACGCCCCCAACCGACTTACAACAGTGCTTTCGGTCGACCGGCAAAGGGGTCCCGTTCGACCGAAAACACGCAGAGCCCTTTCTCCCTTGATCAAACGTACCACCGGTCGACCACTCGAAGAGTATCGTTCGACCGGTGCAAGGGTTTCCGCCCAAATTCCTCTACAACCGGTCGACCGAACCATGCCACCGGTCGACCGATTATAGTGCAGAACGCAGCTGCACGGGTCCGACGAGCCCTCCGGCCTACCGTCGACCACCCCAACACCCACCAAAGCATAAGTGAGCATCAAAGCAAAGCTTGACATACCTTGAAGACTTGAAGAAGCCTTCGAAGACTCGACGGCGAGCTTTTCCTCGCAAAACACCTCCTCCGGCGAAAACCAACCGATCAACGATCTACCCTCACCGGCGAACGTCCGATCCTTGCCTCGCCTTCAGAAACCCACGACTCGAGCTCCTCCACACACCGGAGATCTGATCAGAGGGAGGGAGAGGATTTGAGCGGGAGAGAGAGAGGAACGCGAGAGAGAGAGAGAGAGAGTAATACTCACCACATACACTCCTCTCCTCTAATCTCCACCATCCACTCTAAATCACCACTTAAGCACCTAATCAAGACCCAAAACATGATTAGTCTTAAGAAGGATTAAGGATATTACAGCTCTCCACCGGTCTCACTCAACGCACCCACGTTCACCACCGGAGCTCGCGCGCAACAGGAGAGGAAGAGAGATGGGTGGAGAGGGGAAGAAGAAGAAGAGAAGGAGTTGGTTTCCTCTTAAACCCACCAAGCCAACCCTCACCCATCACTTCAGCCTCCATCCTACACCCAGCCTACTGTTCACCTACGCCTCCCCACACACAACAACAGCACACCTCCTATTTCCTCCTCAACTCCCCATGCAAGCCTCCACCATTAAGCCCACCTAATCCCCATTAACCCATAAACATGGTTAGGGTCTTTACAATCGCAAACTTAAAATGCACATTGAAATTCCATATAAATAGATGCCCCCACTTAAATCTTGATTATCATGTTGCATTTTTTAACAATAAATAAAAACATCACGGTTTATTAACTCTGCGTGACTGGGACTCTTCAGAAGATTTTGGACGGTAAATTAGATTTGTTTTTTAGTCGATTTTTCTATGTTAGAAAACCTCCACGGAGTTTGTTCTTTATCCAACTGTAATAAGTTATCTGTGTTTGTTAGAAATGAAGAACTTGTCTCCTAGGTCTCTGGATTCTTCAGGTCTTAGTTCTTTCCCTGAATTTTAAGATATTATTGAATTCATGAGACAACTTTTATTATAAACCATAATTATGAAAAATTAAGAACATCTCTTGCCAGTAATTCTAAGAGAAAACTACGATACAGAAGGTTAATATTATATTTTCCTAACCTGATTCAAATTTTGGATTATCTGACCTAATTTGTGATAATTATGCATCATACAGAGCCTCAAGAAAGTTATTTTGTAACATGATTGTAGTGATTTTAGAACACTTTTTGTCTAGTCTAAATACAAAATTCTTCCTACAGAATTTCTCGGGCAGAGTTGGCGGTATTAAGGTTAAAGCAGTCGACACTACTGGTGCTGGTGACTCATTTGTTAGCGGTTTTTTGAGCAATCTTGCTACTGACCTGCATCTGTTTCAGGTGATAATGTGGTTAACAACGATATTTAACTGAATGCACCACTAAATTTAAATTTCATATTTAAGATACATGAAATTGTCTAATAGCATCGTCCAGATATGTGCTTCGAAAACTTAAATCATAACTAGTTTGCAATCGATGATTATTTCTCAGGACGAGCCGAAATTGAGGGAAGCCCTGAGGTTCGCAAACGCATGTGGTGCAATTACAGTCCAAAAACGAGGGGCAATTCCGGCGCTTCCGACAAGAGAGGAAGTCATCCAACTCCTAACTGAAAATCCGGTTTGAGGTCTCCATTGCAGATTGATGACATGTAATGTATGTTTACGTGAAACTATAATCATACAAATCAAGCCTTTTGGGTAGTTGTTCTCATGTAATCTCCCTGAAGATGAGCTCTGATCCCAAGAGTAAGGGGTTAAGATTATTTTGTTCCCATGAATAATATTTGAGAATGATTTAGGACTAAGCATTTTTTGTGTTTCTACTGTTGTTTCTACAAGATTGTTAGCAGACAGACATTATTAACACATGGAATACATGTTCTCTGTTCCATCACAAGGTGCCTAAGTTATTTGTAGCTATTTAATTCCTTTGGTTTCTCGTAAGCGGTATCACTTAAAGAAGGTTACATATTGCAGCAGGAGACGTATTAGCCAATCGTCGTCGTTTCCACTACTGACTAAAACATTGTTGCGACTTCCAAGTGTGTAACTTTTTTGTTAGTCTACTCTAGAACAAGACAACCGATGTCTTTACTGGACTATACACGTCCCCTTGCACAAGGAAGTGTTTAACAATGAACACTATCGATATAATATGAAGTAATGCATGTGCAATAGCAAATAATAAAATCATAAAATATTCAATGACATTATTTGTAGTTAAGCTATATGATACTTCATAGTGTTAATTCGTTGCGCTTTTTCAATAGAAAATATTACTAGATGAGATCACGCACACCTCAACGAAAACGTTTTGAACAAAAGAAACTACATCTAACAATAACTGATACGACATAGTAATAAGCGTGGGCAACATAACTTTTTTTTTGGCACGACGTTTTAGTTTAGTTCCACCCAAACAAGTCACTTCGCCGGCTCAAAAGTAGAGTAAATGGGCAACTAGTGAATAAAGTTGGGAAAAAAATAGATACAAAGTTTGAGATCGATTTAAGAGAGACCAACCAAGCTTCTCCTGAAAGGTTTGGTTACATTACACTATTCAACACATGGTTCTATGTCAGCATGAAATAATACTGTTCCGATCAAAATTGCAGGAGACGACAAATAACTTCTCGTTAAGCCAGAAACAGCTACAAATTCCAGCAAACAGGAAAAACTATACACAAGGCGTTAAGCATTCTAAAGTGGTATAACACTTTCTTACGTATATTACAAATAAAATATACATGGATGCAAGTATCCCAACTGCAAACTTATCTGTCAGAATACACTTCCAGCTACATTGCTGGCAGGGCTGAGTGAGAAACATTTTGGTATGAAAATGTGTTCACTTTTTTCTTTCAACTTCTAAACTTGGCAGTAAGACTGTAAGAGTTAATCGAACCGTTTCTTGAACAGTACGTGCCTCTTGGAAGGATCCTTGGGTTTGGTTCTTGCTTGGCCATGGCCCTGCTTCATCTTACCCGTACTGCAAAGAAAAATAAGCAAAGAATCAGACATACCGAGCAAACATAAGGCCTTCCGTAGAAACAATTCCTATTTTAGTAGGGCATTCTTTCCCAAATGATGAAAAAAGTAAGGCATTCTTTCCCTACAAAACAGTCTGTTTGAGATTTGCAAGGCATTCTTTCTCTAGTAATTTACTTGAAGTCAAACCACAAATGACCTTCCAACAACATGCAGCAGCCATGGAAGCATGATTTTTATTTCTCAAAATTTCTTTACTACCCTTCTTTTGTTCTTTTTCTTAAAGATCTATAGTAATTTTTAAGAAACTCCTAGCTGAAAATAGTAGGTTATCACCTCGGGCAGCGAATGAATTATCAAATGCCCAGACAACATATTTTAGCGTTAAAAAAAACCCAACACCACTGGAAAGTTTTTAGAAAAGATTTTTTACTTTTTGTATGCACCCATATAAATAAGTTGGTGGCCTAAATTAATGCTCAAAAGGATGATATTCGTTTATTAGCATAACCTAATGTGAAGATACGATTGCTACCTTGTTTGAACTGTTTTTTCAAACAAAACATCTCCAAAAGGACACACTTTCAGTACTATCAAAGAATCGTAGATAACCTGCTCTATTCAGGGCTGTTTCTCATAATGTATCAAAAGAAATTGTGAAAAATCCCATTGAGAACAACACTTCACAAAATTGGCGCTGTTTAAAGAAGAACATTATGAGGTCAAACCTGTATTCCATGTACACCATGCCATTGGCACCAGACAAGGCACTCATTGAACCAACAGAACGTCGAGCTTTTTGGAGAGCCATTCCGTCTGTATCCTCCTCCAACTGCTCCAAACCAACAACATCATCCCCAGCATTAAGCACCTGCAACACATCAACTGCTACAATTAAGTGGGATCCTCCACATGCAGAAAGGGGATTTACCAGATTTACCTTATTCAAAAGATCAAGTTGATCTTTGAGTTCATGAAAGCTTAGTTCAGGTCCAGAATCTGGAGGGGGCAAACTTGTGATTATCTAGAAACATGACAACAGTTTAATAAGTGATAAAAGTGGCTTTCATCTCCATTGCATAAAAATTACAGGAATTGAATAGAGTAAATGCACCTTAAAACTGTAGCCTTGGTCTATCAAGAATTGCTGCCTTTTCGTAGAGTAGTACATCTCCTACAACAACAAAAGAATGCGGGCATCAGTGAATAGAGAATCGGGAAAACTAATTAAAAATTATCATACTTAAGGTTCCTCCAAATAAATCAAGAGGTAAAGAGCATAAAAGTGCACAAAATCACCTGTGTGTCTGTGGACACCAAGCTATAGAAGAAAGCATTATATTCTTCTTTCCCTCCAGCCATCCTATCTTGGAGTCGGCCCTGTAAGAAAAACAAATTATGGTACATAGAGATCTCAATAACACAAAGAATGGAAGAAGGAAACCTATAACTACAATTACAAGTAGTCGTAGTTCGTCTAACTAAGATACCAGGTCACTCAGACTGCAGTTAAGGAATTACAAAGGCCAACCTTATTATTCTGGAGAAACCATATTATCTTGGACCAGAAAACGAGTACAAAGAGTAATTTATTGTTATAATTTATTTTATCAAGCAACTGCTACTGCACAAGTTGTTAAGCTTGCCGCCATGTATTATATGCTATATTGAATATTAAGCTAGATTAGGAACACAAAGGAACTGTAAATGTTCAACTAAAGCAGAATGTAAATGTTTGCACATCTGTCATTTTGTTCACATATTGAATCTTAAAAAATACTGCAACAAACTAAAAGTGATGTCATGCCACTCTGTAGCCGTTATTGACCTTACAAGCCACAGTAGTCAAAACAATGAGTACAATCCAAACCTCTCAAAAGCCAATGGAACACTATAAGAATTGATCTCAAGGACGATATTTGGATATTAGAGATTTATTTAAGTTCATAGCATCCAAAAACAAGTTGGCAAGCAAAGCCATACACCCTCCAGAACAACCAATGCTTTAGTACTGTGAGGTTATAATCCATCATCAAGAAATTTCAAGATGCTTGGGCTAGGGTGGTCACTGTAACATTACTTGACGATGAATTATCAGTTATTAGCTATTGATAATGATTTTGTTGGAACTGAGATTTTGGAAGTTATCATGTTCTGACTTCTGGAGAATACTCTATGCATGCAAGGCAGAGTTGAGTCAGTTGACATATCCATTGAGATGAATGTGCCCTTTCTGCAACTAACACAGAGCGACAAGACATTTTGGAGGAATAAAGGGCTTCTTTGTCGGGACATGCATGTTTTTGGCCAAAATAAGTAAAAACTATTGTTTATTTTATAAAATAAACACAGGTAACCTTTTGAGTGATGCTTGCAAAGCTTTGCATTGACAATTCATATGATAGTTTACAAAACATACCTTGGCCCTGAGAATACGACCTAAACGCTGAGCTTCTTGACGTCTTGAACCAGCATGAGAAGATATCTGGATTATGACGTTAGCTTCTGGAATATCAATTGAATTATCACCGACCTGTAGATCAACACATCAGTGGAATTGAGAAAAACTTACATATATATAGGAAATAAAGTTTACACAGAAACTCCACAGATTTTTTGTGTATGGAAACCAAAACAGAAGTTCCCATTGATTTTCATGGCATACAGAGATACAAACAGAAGTTCCCATCAATCTTCACTGTATTCCGAAACATAAACAGAAGATTTCATTTATTTACCATGACAAACAGAAAGAAAGTGATTTTTGTTTTAATTCTCATCCAATCTATCATAAGTATCAATGTGCAGACACTACCCTACTTGCTATATTTATTGACAGAAAAATAATAATGCCCTACTTGCTATATTTATTGACACAAAAATAATAATGCCTCCTCGAACAAAGAAGTGACATAGTGACCATCCATAGATGTTTTCCCCTTCCGTAAATTACAGCCTAATTATTTTCACGCCGACCAGTAATTGTACAGTACACATACCTTGGACAAGAAAACAGTGTTCACATCAGGGCTATTCTTGAATGCATGAAGAATTTTTGTCCTCTCAACATGACTGAAAAAATAAATTAGAGATGCATTGAAAATATCCATCCAGTGAAATGATATAAAAGTAGCTAACAAGATCTGCTTGAGGCACTGACCTGGTTGCCCCATATATCATAGGTTTCCGTAGCTTCATGGCATAAGCAGTGAGTGCAAAAAGGTTATCAGCAAAAACAATTATTTTGTCACCACGCTGTTGCTCATGAAAGCGTATCAAAAACTCACATGCCCTGAACTTGTTAGGATTCATCACGTACAATGCCTAGGGAATAGAAAAGCAAGTTTGTAAGGCAATACTCAATGACTTGACCGCATGAAATGTACATATCCTTAGCACATGACCATAACCATCATTAACCTATAATTTATATACATTATAATCAAACATTTCAAATCAAATGCAGTTCCACATCCTACTCAAAGAAGATAAACTTATAGATTAAAACTATAATTACTACTCATTGCTGATAGGTGTAGCCTGTAAAATTATGATAAATTACCTGCTTCTTTTTGGAGTTTTCCTTCTTCAAATATTCTGCAAAAAATTCCTTTGTCATAGGACACCATACTTCAGCACATTGGACATTTGCAATGAATCCTCCCTTAACTAGATCCAACCAGTTTGCTTCATACAATTTTGGGCCAATAAGAAAATTCAAGTCTGTAATCCTCTCATCTTCTCTCACAAGTGTGGCTGCACATGGGGTCAAAAGTAATACTCAGGCTAAAACATATATCTATGTAATGAAAAGAAATTTTAGCAGTTCTGAGTCACAAACCAGTAAGCCCAAGTTTGCAATGTGATTTAGTGATGCTGATAACCTTACGAAACATGTGAGCAGGAACCACATGCACCTGGAAGATGGAGAAAGAAACTTTCGTGAAACATAAGACACTAGATCCTTTATGCAACTGAGTGCCACACTAATTTATCTTAGAAATCGTATAGATATTCTATGATATAAATGTTCAAGAAAAATGATATTCATGATTGTGAAAACAATGATATTACAGGATACAGATAGCTAGATGAAATTGTTTGATGGGATTGTTCACTTAAGACAGATTTGCCAACATTAAGGATGACCCACCTCGTCCATGAGCAGCAAGCCCCATTCCCTGTTTCTGATTTCTTCAATGATCTTTTCAGATTCTTCAGATCGTTTACCCCCAAATGCAACCATGTTGTAGGTGGTCACTACCACACCAGCATTCCCACGAAATGTTTCTTTGCTATCGGAAGTGAATCGACAGATTTGATCATCACGAATAGTTGACCAAAGCTTAAATTGGAAAGCCCACTGGTCAACAGAAACTGCATTTGTGGCTAAACAGAGGCAGCTTTTACGTATGCGAGAAGCAGCAGAAACACCAACTAATGATTTTCCTGCTCCACATGGAAGTACAATAATGCCCGATCTTGCTCTTCCTGTACCATATTTTCAGTCAATCCTCTCTTCAGATAACCTTTTATGAAGTTGATGGTGCATTCCAATGCATGATACAGCGAAACTAAAACTTATGTTTTTAGGTACATACAAATTTCAGATCGTTGTACAAATAATGCATGTGATGCTGACAGAAGTAATAAATATATGGACCAAAGCAAGTGATCTATTGGAATCATGACTTCACTTGCACTAGTGAATATTCCTTTAATTATGGGAAATTCAAATCATTAGGCCATGGATGAGCTAACCAGGATCATTCTGAAAAACACATGAATCCTCATAGCTGAACCTTTGGAAAAATTCATGTTCAAGTACCACATGTAAAGCAGGCAAAACAAAAAACACAGTAAAAATTGACCATTCCATGATGCTATGCAGAGATGTGAAAGAATAAAGGTGAAAAAAAGGTTATTACAGTAAAGTAAAACACTACCATTTCCAAACATTTTACTGAGACTCTTTTCCTGGTATGGCCTTGGTTGTGCCTGAGGTTTGAGTTCCATGTTAAGGTCTGGGTTCACCTATAACAGAAGATGAGCATCATTTCCTTAATGATCAATAATATAACACGTATTCTTTTAAATTTTCATGGAATGTTACGTTCTCCTCATCAGTGGTTAACGATGAATTAGAACACGACCAAAAATCCCCTTCAAAGACTACAAGATTATTTCAGTACAATCAATTAAATTGTCAGGAAGCCATAAGCCCATATCCAATTCTTCGGCATTCTTCAGGAATGTTTATTATTAATTAAAGAAATGAGTTTCATACAGGCTGGAATATCAATGCTTGAAACTTACTGTATCGTTTCTGAAGTCGTATTCCTCAAGCATGGGGAAGTTCAAAGCATTTGGCAGGCAGCGCTGCTTTACATTTTCCACCTGCAACAATTTATACATTTTAGAAAAATATGGATTTGTAGTTAATCAGTATTCGGTAGTATCTGCAAATCTCAAGGATGCTGCATGTTACCTGTGAAGGGTCAATCTCAAAAGAATGTGTCTCTTTTTCTTCAGCTGCAGCAGCCAAATCAGCTCCATTCAGCAACTCCTCGTGACCAGTAGCAATTTGCCCTGCTGCTTTGCTAATTGTGAATGCATCAGCCTCTTGGGAATCCTAGATCCGTCAATAAATGGATATAAAAAGGTAAGAACAAGCACGATCTGTTTATTTCACAACTAGCTTATTCTTTCAATATGATATTTTGATGATTTGTGCAGTTGGAAGGGTTAGTATACCAATAGATGCACTCGATGAAAATGTGCAATTCATGCGCTTATCCTAACAATCACAGGAAGTGCTAAATGATGCACTAGACTCATGCAGGTACCTCAGAAGGCAAAAGTCTTGCTCGAGAAATTACATCATCCCAAAGCAACGTCTTTAATACCTAAACAAACACATGGTACAAGTACATCCGTATAAGAAACCAGATAAATCATTCATTAGGCAAAAATCTCTCACTCAGACCTTATATAGCTATTCCTTACCTCCGGGAATGGGGACTCGACAAAGTATCTATTTTTCTTGAGCACCAACTTGACCTTTCCGTAATTGGCAGTTGAGGCATGGATGAAATCTATCATCTCCTGAGGCAGCTTTGTCTTGGAAAGCTTATTCAAAACACTGATGATGATCTTCATCTCAAGCCCAACAGAGACAGCAGCATACAAGGAATGTGGCGTCAAATTATACTCGTGCATATTTTCTGGCCTGCAGGAGAGACCTCAACAAATGAATCCAACTAGGGCCATATAAAATTGAAAGATGCAAATAGATACCTGCATACGGGCTCGGCTATTGCAATGAGAAAATCATATGCCTGCTTGTACAGCGGTGAGAAGGTCTCGAGGAAAATGCGACCATCCGCACAGGCCCAAAGTGGGCGGTTAACATGATCAGGCTTTAGCTCCAACTTAGTGAAGTCCCTCTTCTTCCCTTCCTCCCTATCTGCTTCACCAAATCAAACCAAAGTCACCAAACAAAATACAACAACCCTATATTTCAAATCTCCACAATAGTTACAACGACAGCAGCAAATCAACCTATCAAAAATGCCAAGGGATAAAACAGTCAAATATTAAGACTAAAAGCATCACATTCACCAAAACAAAAAAACCAAGTCATTTATGAACTGAAAATCACCAAATCAAATAGCATAGCAGCAAAAGGACAATATCTTCGGATATAAAGATAAAAGTACTCAAAACAATCGCTAATGCAGAAACAAGCCAGTGAAATCTAAAAATAAATACAAACTCCACTAAAACTCAAAACTTGAACAGATAAAATCAACACTTTCACAAATATCAAAATCACTAACCAGAACAGCAAAACGGCTAATGCCAAATCCTTAAACATCGACTGACACACCAAAATCACCAACAACAACCATTCTCAACCCAACTGAGCCTCAAAACAAACCCAAAATCCAAAACAAAACAAAAAAAACTTTCAACCCTCAAAATCTAAACGCAAAATCAGAAACTTACCACCCCGCCGGTCATCATCGAAGTCATCCATGAAGTTCCCAACATCCTCCTCCTAAACCACAAACCAGTCAAACCCAAACCAAACCCCGAAGAAAAACCCAAATTCGAACTGGAAACGGTTCCAACCTTGGCGAAGTGCTTCAATTTCTTGCTGGGGCGGCCCCGATCGCCTGGAAAACAGCGAAAGGTGAGATCTTCGAGGAGGAGAGGGTGGGATTGGAGGGGAAGAGTCGGTACCTGTTCCGGTCATGGTCGGGATTAGGGTTGGGGTTTGAAACGGAGTTGGAGAGGAGAGGAAATCGAGTTCGGAGGTGAGGGGAAAGTTTGTTTTGTTTGTTTATTTATTTATAGGTTCCGTTCGGCGAGTCGGCGGTGACGAGATCGTTGGGAGAAGGTTAGTAATCGGGTACTCGGGTAGGAAACCGAATATCGAACTGAGAAGTAGTGGGCCTATATGGCGAGTCCGTGGATCTTTTAACCTGTTATTTTTTTTAACCTGTTTATTTTTTAAAGATGCAATCGTTTATGTCCGAAAAACTGTCGTCTTATGGGGTTAGGTTAGGATGGCTAGATGGAATCTAACTCCAGCCTGTCAACTCAAGAACCAGGAGTGTAAATGGGACGGAGAGGGTTTTTGTCCTGCTACTACTCATCCTGCTTAAGTTAATTGGATTAGCAGGGCATGACTCGGCAAATTTAACAACCACCTGCCCCGCCTAATGGTGGATTAGGAGGTGGGTGCAGGGCAGATTAGGTGGGTGCGGGTGGGTTAGGCAGGTTAAGTGGGTTGTGTGACTTGAGTCTTTATAACTCGTACAATCTTATGACTTAGAACATGTACAACCACAACAAGTTTATATATATCACCAAAAAGCTTCGAGAAACAAAATACATACAACATAATATATTTTCATAATATATAATACTTTCATAGTTTTATGTCCAAAACATGATAATATGCATGTCCAAAACAAATAAAAAAACATACACAAAGTGCATAACCACATAAATAGTCATTTAATGTAAAAACTACAAACCACAATCACATTGTCACAAGTCCATAACTCCATGATATAAAGTAAGATATATTATTAAACACTTTCAATAAGGTTAAAGCAAATTAACCCCTAGTTCGAATCTCAAATCATAGGCTAACCCCTCTCCTCTCGTTACTCACCTTGTCTTCCGATTTGAAGCCGCATGTGGCGAGTCGAGTGAGACCCATCGAGTCCTTTTTTCATTCGGAGCTTACTCAAATTGATTTATGCACCTAGTTCTTTTTTGTTGATTCCAATAGTTCATTATAAATCCTGTGGATGAGAGGGAACTTTGTGTTCTATAAAAGGAAACCCCTCTTCATTTTCTGCTTCTTTTTTCTTAATCTAGCTTTAGCCTTTATTTGGAAACTTTCTTGTAATGGAGAAAAACTTGATTGGGATAAACATTTGGGAATGTTATTTTGTATTTTTTTAGTTTGTTATTTCTTTCTCATTTGCTTAGTGTTAATTAATAGGCTCTATGTTTATGTATGTTTACATGTTTTGATGATTAGTAAGTAGTTCCGCCCACTGGGGGTGAAGGATGATGTAGGTGATGGTTGTGTGTTGATGGGTTTGCACCACTTGTTGTCATTTCTATGGGCTTAATGATAGATCTATAGTTGTATCATGCTTAGATATAGTGTTGATGGGTTAATGACCACACTAGGATCTTAAGTCATGCGTAGATCTATGTTTGGGTAAGGTTGCTTGTGTGGATTTGTATGTGATGATGGATTCGATGTGATATAAATGGGTTCTGGTTTGATGCATGTTTACATGAATGAACTAGGGGTGTACTTAGGATCACTTGATACTTGAATGGCCATACTAGTTTCATAGGCATACTTGCAAATCTGAAATTATCATTAGAATTCGTGATGATACACATATTTGCATCTATGCTATGCATTTGTGTGTGTTCTACACTTGGATTCCACACTAGTTTCTACTTGTATATCACACAATTTATACTTGTGCTTGAATGAATGTGCATGAAATTTATACACTCACCTCATTTATTCACTTCCACTCCTAGGATTTTTATTTAGTGGTTTACTCTCATTTCATTAGTTAGTGTAGCGATTAGTGTAGTTTCATTTACTATTTTTTGTAGTGTAAAATCTCTCTCTCACTTTTGTCCCCATTAAACTAAACCCCTATGGAGTGAAGGTGCGTAGGGGTATATGTGTGTGTGAGCGAGTCTTGCTTACATGAGGCACAAGTGTGTAAAGTAGGTCAAATCAACTAGAAACTAATGTGAAGTCTAATTAATATCAACTACATTTACATAAATACATGACTAACATAGTTAGACATGAAGTTAAGATGCACTTTGGGTTCTCAATAATGAACTAAATACCTAGTGTGGACATTAGGACATCAATTGACCATTCATACAACTCAATACATTCGTGCGTTCTCTACTAATCAAGCATCCATACATAACAAGTCATTTACCAAACAAAATGATCATTTACAAGTAACAAGATAAACTCTAGATCTAGCATGAGACAAGTACCTAGTGTGACCATTATCTCATCCAACACAAGTTTTAGCAAGTTTCATGCAAAGATCTACATTAAGCATATGAAATGACACAAATAAGAAGAATCCATCACCAACACATCACATAATGTACATCACCTCCACCCCAAATAGGGTGGATCTTCTCTCTACTCATCACTACAAGCATGGAAAGCAAGAAATCAAGACTAAACATGAGAAAAATCACTAACTACTAACTAACCGACAAAACACAAAACTAAGTAGATAGGAAGAAAGCTAGAGACAAGAGGAAAAAAAATTCTACCATTAGATTAAAGAAAGCACTAGTTTACAAGCTTCAACCACCTCCTTATTCTTGCTGCCCAAATGGGTAAACTCTAAGCTATTCTAATTATGGATGTGGAGAAGAAGGGGAAAGGTAAGAGAAATATTGTTATTTATAAAAGAAAGAATGGTGTAGATGAATCTGGAAGCAATCTGACAGTTGTGATCACTTTCTCTCTAGTCTGGTGCCCAAATAACCAAGATCAAGTCATGGGAGGAATTAGGGCGCATTTGGAGCAAATTGATCCGTGATTGACGGATTAAAATCTGTTACTGGCGTATTGTTTGTGTTTGATCTGTCATGATTTTCTTCAGGAGCTTCGTTAGTCATTTCACACGTGGGGTGCCCTCCAAGTCTGCTGGTTCGAGCCTGTTTGGTCTTAATTCCCCCAAATACTTCTCAAAATCATGATCATGAGGGATTTTTGCACCATAAATGTTTTCCTTATGCTCAGGTCTCTCCAGTTTCATCTATGTCCTTCCTGAAATGCAGATGAGTCATTGAGCATGACAAACAGGTCTAAGATGCTTCAATAAGGTCATTTCTTCTTGCATTTAGGTCCTTTTTGGTTCATTTCTCATCTTTATTACCTAAAACCTGAAACACATCAAACAAACACTCGAGTAGAACAAAATTGGGGTAAAATAAAGGATATATAGTATGAATGCAATGTATGATATGTTACTAATCAACGGCCAACCACCATGTCATGCAAATTGGAAGGGTAAGGAGTTGACGTGGACTCCTACTCAAACACTTCAAGGGACATGGATGGTGGGCCCCAAATCTAAGCACTTCCATAGTCAAGATCGTGTAAGCAATCACCAATCGGGCGGGGGAGGGGGGGCTGAAAACCAAAATATGCCATTTGGCTTCATCAGCCATTCAAAAGAATTTTGGAGAAAAAAACCTTACAGTGGAAGCTAAAACCAAGGAACCTGCTAACAACATCCCACCCACACACAACACCACCATGACCCAATGCCAAACCCCAAACAAACCATTTTCACAAGTCCATAACCATGACCACACCCTACCTGGATTTGGATCGGGATCTAGAATTGAAACTGGTAAGGGAATTACGGGCCTGCAAAATCCACAAATGTACGGGCCAATGTTCTAACGTGGATCTTTTATGAACCCTTTTTCAATTCCTAATATAAATATGGGCTCTAGATGTCTTTCCATGGATGGGTCAAGCAATGGCAAACCAATTCCACCCAATGGGACACACCCACTTAATATGAACATGACAACACCCACTTAATATGTAGCGGAAATTAACAATAATAGAGAAGAGACACGCAAACCACACAAGACACGGTGACTTTTATAGAGGTTCGTCACCCCACCTGGGTCCTACTTCCTCTCTTGCAAGCTCCGCTCGATTCCACGAGCTCTGCCTATGTCTTCACTATCATCTCCCTATTTTGGGCCGGGAGATAACGCATTTACACCATGAATCACGAACAGTCCTCGTCGAGCTCGATTTCTTCACCTCACAATCCGAGAGAGATACTTCGGGCTTTCACCGAAACCTTTACAATTTTAAAGCAGCAAAATGTGAGTGGATCAACTCTCTCTACCTTGTCAACACTTTGAGTAAGATATGATTTAGATCAAGGTGTGAAAGTATAAGCTCTTGTGTGTAGGATTTGAGATTTCTTGATTGGGAGGAGACTCTCTAATGTAGGAGACAAATAGAAGTTGGAGAGTTATGTAAACAAGGTGTGTGAGCCTCTATTTATAAGCTCCTAAAGTGTTATAGCTGTTGGGGAAGATTTGGTTGAGATTTGTGCAAGATACACAAAATAGAAAACTTAAGTGAAAGAAATCTGTCTAAACCGGTCGACCGACACAGGATCAATGATCGACCGTTTCTATGAAAATAAGGTAACGTTCGAGCCAACTTAAACTATGATCGAACGAAACTGCTTCAACTTAAGTTAACGATTGAACTAAATCTGGGTGCGGTCGACCGTTAAGAGGGTTTTGACCAGGTCAAAGGTTAATCGATCGAACACAAGAAGAAAGTTCGTTTGATCGAAAATAACAGACACTTTTGGTGCATAGTTTTGTCTGCATCTGGTGGACTGTCGTCAAGGCATCGTTGACCAGTGGCCAAATGTATTTAGGGGTTAGGTGTATGTATACGAATACGATCGTTGGAGAATATGACAAGTACAACAGTCATCCGAAAAATACGGGTCAATCGGTCGACCAAAAGATCAAAATGGGTCGACTGGTGGAGCTAGTGAAATCTCTATTTGGATAATCGTTAACTGGTAGAACGGTCGAACAAAAAACGTATTTCGGTCGACCATTCTGCACAGACATGTAGATACTTAGTTTGAGTGATTTTCGACCTAAGTTTGGATGATCTATTGAAGTCCAAATGATGTGAAATTTGGTGTGTGACTTCTACAAGAAACCTAGTGTGTATGTGAATAGATTTTAACTCTTGTATGGTCAATTTCATTTATATTCCTAAGACTTAAATAAAGGCAAATTACATATCTTCAAATAGCTTGATTACATGTGCTGATTTCATTTCATTCTTCCTTGAGTCTTGATCATCTGTAGATGTTAGCACAATACAATATATGTTTGATGCATATGTGTGCTACCTACATTTGATTGTGATTAAGATTAGGTCAGTTGATCATCAAAATATAGATTAAGGCCAAAAAATCAACAGAAGATACTCATGTTGGGTCCCATGCATCAACTGGAATACCGGAGATTGGGAGACCAAGCCTGCTATGTAAAACTCCAGCTCGAGCGGATCCTATCCAACTAGATGCAACTCCACCTTGAACACTTACTCAACAACAAAAATTGTGCATCTTGGAAGACACATTTGTTGTCCGAACAGGACAAATACAAACGAGGTACTCCCATCTCATCTAATGTTTTGCAAAGCATTCAATGTGTTAACATAGAAAATGATATTATCTCTCATATGCATAGCATAAGAGATCAAGATAGGATGTAGCACTAAATTATCTCCCTACGCTTGTAAGGGAAGGTTGTCCAATCAACGTTTTTTAGAAAACATATCGCTAAGGACTGAAGATGTCACAACAAATCAAGAAAGGGAAGAAAATTCGAATGTTTTGGACAAAAATGACTTTTTAACATGTGCGCCCAATTCAATCCGTTATGTTCCCTCTTGGTATCAACCCAAGAGATGAGAATCGGTCGAAATTACTACTTAATGAAATCCGGCGTAGTAGACAAAACCTTCATGCAATAGATCTCTCACAAATGGGAGAACTTAACCACACGTGACTTGTGCCTATTCTGAAAACTGCAAAAGACCAATCCAAATGATCATAATCACATGGAATATTCCTGGTTTAGGCACTTGTTGGTAAAGACGGGTGATTAAAAACCGAAAAACCATCAATTATTCTTATCAAAGAAACCAAAATGGAACAGGTTCCCACCCACCACCTCAAAATGATGGAAGGACGCTTCATTGATGAATGGGTAGTTCTGCCTTCCTCAGTTGCCTCAGGGGGAATCCTTAGGTTGAAACAAAAACGAACACGACAAAGTCAGCCATGAACTCAAAAATTATTCCTTATCGATCACCTTTAAAACTAAGGATATGATTTGGAAACTCGCGACAGTATACGGACCCTGCCTTGCACCCGTAAAGAATACATTTTTAGATGAACTCTCGGGGGGTAAAACCACCCCCTCCCCATCCTTATGTGATAGCAAGTGATTTCAAGTTAACATGAATACCACCGAAAGATCACACCCCAACCCAAACCTTCGAAACCAAACCAAATTCTTCGAGAAGTTCATCGACTCACATAACTTGATAGACTTGGGAACATCAAACTTTCAATATACATGGACGAATTATCATATCAACGAGTGATTCACTCCGTTAGATCGCTTTCTGGTGTCCCAAGAATGGGAAGACTAATTTCCATTATCGCATTGTATTGGCCACCTGATGAGTCTTAAATTTAACAGCAAGTGTACGGATCGTATAGCAAACGGATCGAACACAATGAGAGGTTGTGAAATTCAGTCAATTTTATTTTCAATGAAGCACGAGTAATAATGTTGATAATTCAATGGTGGTTTATATTTCTGATCTTTGGTTTCATTAAGATATTAAGAGATAATATAAATTTTTTATGGGTTTTTTTTCTATAATAAGAATGCAATCAAAAATTACGATGAGATGAAACACTTAGAAGGTGAAAACATTTGCATATGCATGAATTGGGAAAGGTGTTGCACATTTTGTTAAGCACACAATATTAGGTTTTGTAAGCATGACTTGAAGTGATTAGACTATCAAATCATCAAACAACAACTAACCTAGATCTAATTACAACTTCATAAATTCTTGCAATCAAAGAAGCAACAATATAATTCTAAGCATAGATTAAGAAACTTACAAGTAACATTAACCTATCAAATAATTATAAATCATCTACCACTTTCAAACGAATTAGCAAAAGTAATAACAAATCAAAATATTTACAAGATGACAACCCTAATTCTTAATTCTTCCTAGCTCATATTTCCACATTCCAAAAGATGGATTTAGTTACACATGATGAAAGAAAACATAAAAGAGCTCCCTTGATTAGAGAATCGAGACTGTATATAGAATTCTCTCTCTCCCAGGTCAGTTATCTTTCATGCACCGTTTGACCCATGGTCTGAATTTGGAATATCGCATGGTAGAAGATGTCGTGATCCTTCAAAATATCTTTATAATGCCGCTTGAATCACTTGATTTGGATTTCGGAGGAGAACATTATGCACAAATTACTAATGATTTGTCGATTGTCCGGTTATAATCGGAATTTGGCAAGTCTTAAGAGAAACGAATATTTTCTCCTTTAAATGTTGTTTCCAACGGATCCAGAATCACCAATTTTGGTATTTGGATGTGGATGTTATGAATAAAACAAGTTGCATATGCTGGCAGTCCGGACTTTCCATATCTGAACTTTCCTATTTGATATTCATTAATCCGAATTTACACAAATAATTTGAGTATTTTCTCATAAATTTGAAGCACAATGGAGAACACAAACAAGTGGAGTGAGTTTCTTGTATCATATTGATTAGTAGCATATCATGCATCATATTCATGCTATATATTTTTTTATTTTACCTCAATATTGTGCTACTCAAGTTGTTGTTTGTAGTGTTTCAGGAACTAGGTAACACTATACACGTCGGATATCAGCACCCTCACATCCGACGTGTATTCGCACGACGTCTATTCTTAGACGTCGGACGTATAGACATCCGACGTCTATTGTCCAACGAATAGACGTCGGATATTCAAGACATCCGACATCTATTCCTAAACATTGACAAAAAAAATAGCATCCTGCACAAACACAAACATACAAGCATATATAGACATTCATTCATTCATTACAAAGAAATGTAAAACACAAGTCTTCAGTTGCCACGTTGAGAATTTCCTCCATGTATCTCATCACGTAGTGTGGGCTGAAAGGAAAGGAAAAGGAAAAGGAAAAAGTTGTTAGTTAGTGTATTAATTAGGATTTTAGCTAGGTAAGGAGGAGACACCTTGAGGAGTTTGTTGACAATTTTGCAGACCAAGGTCTTGGGGAAACCAAGCGGACGCATGGCGTCAACGACGACGTTAATCCTCTTTAAATCTACCTGCAGACAGAGGAAGGTAGGTTTAAAGATGATTGACGCCGCCGTCGACGCCATACAATTACTTGTACATCATTGTTCGGCCATATCGATGTAAATAAAATGCTGAGCAGACCGTATCGCCTTCACATATGCCGTGTGAATGTTTTTATCTATCTAATTATTCAAACATAATTAGAAAAGTGAACACATCATTGTTAGAGGAAATAAACTACAAATGAACAAAAATAAAGCTTTACTTACATGGAATCTGACGTCCCCATAGTGGAACTGTAGTGGCAGAGGAGATCGCGGGATGGATCGGAGAAATTAGACGGAATGGATCGAGGAATCGGATCGCAGCGGCTAGGGTTTCGTATTTTTTGTCTGGAAAGAGTGAAAGAAAACACAACTATCTGATTTCTTTTAAAGACATATAGACGTCGGATATTGCATATCTCCGACGTCTATTCCCCGACGTCACCAATAGACGTCGGCTTCTGTGAAGTCCGACGTCTATTCCCTGACGTCTATTGAATATAGATGTCGTATTATAACAGACGACGTCTATTCCCCGACGTCTATTGGGTATAGACGTCGGAGTTATATGCGGCCGACGTCTATTCGATCTTCTCTATATTGGACGTCGGCCTTTGTAACAGCCGACGTCTATTAGGCGACGAGTATTCCCAATTCTGCAGTAGTATAATAAAGAAGATGAAGGGAGCAAAAAGACCTAAATGTAACAAGTATGGACTGATTTGGAAGGTTCTGGACCAGTTTGTAATGCACAAGGATTGAATCGCAAATCAGGAAGGACCCAAGTGAAAACCCGGAGGGACCTGATTAAAGGACAAAATATTGTGCCACATGACTTGAATCAAATCAGTATTTCTCCAATTAAAATCAATGTGATTCGAGCCAGTGGATCAGGACTTCACCCCACGTGCCAAATGAAGAAATAAAGTAGAATCCAAAATCGCAGCTCGATCAGACCTATTTGATCCGCCACTGGGAGATCAAAAGGGTCCAAAGGACCTCTAATTTTCGTCGTGGGTCGGGTATTTGGGTTAGAGCATTCTCCGACCATCAGATGTGATTTAAAGTCGTCTGATTATTCCCAGATTAATCCTAACCATGTATTAGTCTATATATACCATTGTAATCTCTCATCTCCCTCTTCTTCTTGCTCATCCATTAGTTTAGGTTTATTCGGATGCTGATTAGTGTAAGAGGAGAAGGAGAAACTTTGTAATCTTTTCTTTTCAATCAAGTGTTAGTGTTGTTCTTTATTTACATGTTTTTCCTTTGATGCAATTTATTTTATGTTGTTGTTTGCTTAATCTTGTTTTCCTTCATTTCTCATTATGAGTTTATGTTCTTTTCATGCTTTCTTTAGTGTAGAGATGAGTTGAGAGTAGTTCATCCCCACTGGGGGTGGAGAAGAAAGTGTTGTGATTATGTGATATATTAGTGTCAATCTTATCATTTGAGCCTTACATGATTTCCACAACCATCTAATGAGATTTCACTCTTATCTTTGATGTGCTAATGCTCTTGAGTGATGTTTAGCATATTCTTAGATTAATGGGCCTATTTTATGGGGAATGATGGGGTTAAGATAAGGATGGAGTGGAAGAAGGAAACAAGACATGTGCATGCATGTGCTCATGTTGGCTTCATCCTAATTAATGTATGGTATGTTTTAATGATTGTGATAAATCTTATTTCATGTGGAGACATAGTTGGATTTGAGTCATGATGCATGTGAACATATTAACTTCATTTCAATTATTGTCTTGTGTGTTTTAATGATAATGTTGTATCTTATCATGTAGAGGCAAAGTTGGAATTGAGTTTTATGGATTTCATGTGTGACATGTTTTGATGAGCACATTTGAACACACACATACACATATTTTCGTATTCGCTTTCTTTCTCTATCCCCTAAGGGGTTTTGATTTTATTGTGTTGTTTTCTGATTTCCTACGTGTCGTAGTTTAATTTCGATCACATCTCTCTCTTCTTCTCCCCCACTCGAGTATCGGGAATCTACTGAATCACACACGCTCCTTGTGGACCGATCCGTATTTTCTACCGCTTCAACGTGGTTGTGCACTTGTGGCATTTTAACTGATTCAATCAATTTTTTGGTGTTGTTGCTTGGGAGAGTCGTTTTCGTAGTCGAGTTCGTCATTTCGGTGCGGGTTTTCTTTGTTTTGACGTTTCCATTTTTGTTTTGGTTACTGGAATGGAGTCATAAGTGGACAGGAGGACCTACTGGGGCTTAGAAGCACACTGGTGAATTTTGGGGACCTGAATCCCTAGAAGATTGGCCTATAGCGGATTTCCATTTGCCAGTGGCGGATTTGGTGTGGTATTTTTTATTTTTGTTTCCAGTGTAGCTTACTTTGCCTATTTCTATATGGTTCCTTTCACTATTGATGCAATGCATGCTCTGTTTTAGTGATAGAAATTAATTTGACTTGCATGACCCCTTGTTAAGACAACTCGGACCATAAAAGTCAAAGCAAAAGATTAGACAAATTGCCATCTAGGTTATGCATCACTTGTAGACCTTGCACGCACTTGTCTTTTCTTTTCTTTACATTCTTGTTGCAGATTGCTGACGTGAGGTACATGCACCCGTTCTTTCATTCATGCATGGTTAAATAATGCATTAGTTAGTAAGGTGCATTGCAACAAGATGGAGATGAGTGTTTGTTTGGAGAGTTGATTGCTAGACTAAGACTCAAAACACTACTAAGGAGGGGTTGTCCCATACAAGATAAGGTGGGGGATTTCATCACCCTTTCCTTTGCCCCAAAAATCACTCCTAATCAAAAGTTTTAATCTAAAATCAAGTAGACATTGACCACTAGGAGTCGGGCGCATTGGGAGAGTGATCCGGTCACGACCGTCATAGCCTGATCGGTGTCGCCCACTTTGTCGATAGTAGGAGAGACGAGATGTCCGGATCTTGGATCACTTGTTGGGCTTTGTGGTCTTCATCGTAGGGAAATGAGGCATGTTGAGGATGTGTAACCTCGTAGTTAGGCATCGTCTAGCTTAAGGACCCATAGCCAACCCAAGCTTGTGTGAGTCGTGTTTGCTAGATTAGGCTTCTACCCGCACTCACTACCCACGCTAGATCTAGGGATTCTTCCCTTCTCATCTGAGTCTTCTCCTCATCTATTTTCTTCGATTAGTCTCTGATTGATTCGTTTTAATAACCGTAAGTGCACAACGGCGATGAAGATGCGGCAAGTACGGGTCGTGTCCACGAGGAGGTGTATCAACTCTGGTTTGTTCGAAGGCGAGTGGGAAACAAAAGGGAGAAGAGATTGATTAAACTAACTAGACTAACTATGCTACGCTACACTAGTATGAAACAAACAAAGAAGATGAAAGCACTAAATAATAATAAACTAAGTGACTAATAGATGAAGCTGGAAATCAGGAATGGAAAACCCCTAAGGGGTGGAGTGTGTGTACACATGAAATAAGTGGTGATGAATGTATACAATAAGCCCAAGTGTAGGTAGTGTTTGTTATGCAAGAGAAGTACCTCATGACAAAACCTATCATCCAAATCACTAACCTAGGTGATTAATATGAGCATGACAAGTTTGTTATTAAGAACCTAAACAACCATGTAATGTACTTAAATATTATGGCATAAATCATCAAGTTAAGTATTCTCTTTAATTCAATCAAGCATACTAACATTTCTCACATACAACAACATATAACATTCATTCCATACTACATGACATGTATCAACATGAACTCTACCCCCAAAGGGGGATGAAACTACTCACTACTCATTAAGAAAGGAAAACAAAATGAAATTAAACTAAACATGCAAGAGTGGAAGAGACAATATAAAAATTCACTAAGAAAATTATTTTGTTTTCATGACTCACATTACAGGTAGTATTCTTCTCCACTTTGAGTTTTGCTCCAAGGCTTACTCCAAGTAGAGAGAATGCCACCAATGGGTCAATACAAAAGGATAGGAAGAGTTCTATTTATGGGCATGGAAAAAGGAAATCCGGGACAATCCCCCGGTATGGGACTAAAAGCATACCAAAAATGGACTAAATACAACCTATTACATGACCCGCCAAAGTCTAAGCGGATCCAGAGCTGACCCGACCGCCAATTGGCGGTCCATGGACTCTAGATCGAGTCTGGATTTTGAGTGTAGTTGTCTGGCTTGATTGCTCATTTTATTTAAACCACAAGTGCACGTCCGCGTTGAAGCGGCGGCAAATACGGGTCGTCCACAGGGAGGTGTGTCGACGCTTGGTTTGTGCGAAGGCGAGTGGAAAGAAAGGGAAGAAAGATGTATTACACTACACTACACTAATCTAAACTAGTGAACAAGCAAAGCTGAAATGAAATCATTAAACAAACTAAGCTAAACAACTAATGAAGAAGATAAAAACACAGGAATGAAAACCCCTAAGGGGTGGACTGTGTGTGTGCACATGAAATAAGTGTGGTGTTGAATGCATACAATAAGCTCAAGTTAGTTAGTGTTTGTTAATGCATAAGAGGTACCTAATGACAAAACCTATCATTTACAACACTAACTTATGTGATTAATATGAGCAATGCAAGGTTGTTATTAGGAACATAACAAGCATGGAGTGTACCTAACTATGGCAGAAACCATCAAGTAAAGTCCTTATTAATTCAAGCAAGCATACTAATATTTCTCACAAATATTTATATCAAGCATTCATACCATCTATATAACATGTACACACATCTACTCCACCCCCCAAAGGGGATGGAACTACTCACACATATTTAAACTAACTACTCTAACAAAATGAAGCATGATACTGAAATTAAACTAACTAATCAAGCAAGAAATATTAAAGAAGCATAAAACAAAACAAACAAGCACGTATGCATATCAAAGAAAATTAAACTAAGAGAGAAACAACACAATTAAAGGGAAAACATCTATTATTAACTCACTCAATACAACAAGCCCTCCCTCCACCAGAGTTTTGCTTCAAGGCTTCACTCTTATTAGGGAAGATGACCACCAAAGAGGGAGATTGATTACATGAGAGGAGGGAGAGTTCTAGTTATAGCCATAGAAAAAGGTAATCCGGGACAATCCCCCGATGTGGGACTAAACAAATACCAAAAATAGCCTAAACATCATCTAATACACGCGCTCCAGAAGTTTCAGCGGATCCGGAAAGATCCAGAACCACCAATTGGCGGTCCACAGGATCCGGATTGTGTTGAATCTTGTTGTGGGCTTTGCTTGATATATTTGGTGGTCTTGGATTTATCTACTTTGTTTGTTAGAGCTCCGACCTGAATCGAATTGCCAAAATACTCCCCATGATGGTGTGAAGTTTTCTGTTTTGCTCTTAGATCCTTCGGTCTTACGTTCAGGTCCTACTCCATTGCATCTTAGTCCCCAGGTCTCAGAATTAAGTCATTTTTCCTGCTTTTGGGTCCTTTCATAGCTCTTCTCTACAACCCTCTTTATTTCTGAAATTCAAACATAAAACTCGTCACGTAGCATTGCTTAGATGTAAGATAATGGATATAAGATACAAATATAAGCATGAAATGATGTCAATCAAATACCCCCCACACCTAAGTTTTTGCGAGTCCCGAGAAAAACAAAGAAAGAGAAAAGCAAACGAGAAACAAGAAATCCTAACTCACTTTCGTAGGAATCACGGTTGCACTTAGCACGTGCAACAAGCCGTTAAACCTCCTTGTTGCCAAGGAGGAGGAGTGTTATCTCCTGAGGGTTTTCAGCAGATATACCCACAAAATCCGAACAAGATGCATTAATCAATCTAGCTACACAACTCGTTGGACTTATTTTGTCGATCATGGGATGCGGTAATACCACGGGTCGACTCTATATATGTAATCTGTCCACACACCTAGCCTAATGAATTATTCGTGAAAGTTAGTTAAGGACTTAAATGAAAGACATGGACAACCTTAACTTCTGAATGTGATACAATTTTTTAAAGTCCATTTTGGTTCTTATTTGACTCCTTTTTTTCTTTTTTTGTTTTGTTTTGTTGTTTTTTTTCTTTTTCTTTGAAGCATTTTATTGGTTGGTGTTTGATTCTCCCAGGGTCAGGTTTTGTGCATCATTGCCTATGAGGACTTACACTATCATGTACACCTTCCCCCAAATCTCCACATAGGGCGATCCCTACCACTCGTGTAACGGGGGTTCGGTTAGTGCATCCCAAGTCAGATGACTCGAAAGCACCAGGCACAAAGTCCCCTCAGACCTACTTTTCTGAGTGATAGGAGTCGTGTGTGAAGAGAGAACACCACTAATTTATTTATCTACATGGGAACCAAAACCCCTACACTTAAGTTTCACAAAAAGAGATTAAGGGTCATTGACTACGGCAAACTTCCTTATACTAACATACACGAATTATTTGACTCACTAGGTTCAGGGTGGACTTCTTTAAATGTTTGAGTGCTGAAACCCTATGATTACACGTCCCCCGAGGGAAAATCGGGGTGCATCCTAACGACTCGATAAGACCTAAAGCCAGTAAACTAAATATCCTAATGCATCAAGTTAAAGACAATTTTGGGAGCTTTCTTTTTTACTTTGCCTCTCAACGGTTTTGCACATGCTAAACACACACAAAACCCATAAAACATTTTCTTTCGCAAACACATGAAGATTTTGAAAGAAATGTGGAAATTTTAAAGCACTAGGCAAGCAAAAGAAGACAAGTCACCCAAGCAGATGTATCAATATTAAATGCAGCACACTAATATGACCCTAACAACGCACACAAAAGAAAACAAAAATAAAAGGAAAAGACTCGACTATGTACACACGTAAAACACCCCCCACACACCTACTTCATGCATTTTCCTCAATGAATGTGAGCAAAAGACTACGTGGATATATCTCACCAATGTGAAGTACACAGGGAAGTTTATGGCTATGTTGATGGACACAACCCAAATTCCCTCAAAACCTGTGAGATGCTAAGGAAGGGATACAAATTTGTGAAAGAACGGGGCCCAAATACTCAAGGGTTGGGGCCCACAACAAACAATGCTCATTGAAGGAGTCTTCTCTTCTTCTTTTTTTGCTTTTTTATACAAACATGAAAGCTCAACCACTCATGCAGGAGCATGAATGGTTGAGTGCGAGAGAGGTTCATGAAGGAACATGACCTCCTCGACTTCGGCTGGTGCCCCCTCCAAGTAGGGTTTGAGGCGTTGTCCATTAACTTTGAACACGTCCCCATTCCCTGGGTTCAAAATGTCAACCGCTCCATGAGGATAGATGGTTTGGACAATAAAAGGACCAGACCAGCGACTGCGGAGCTTACCCGCAAACAGATGAAGCCGGGAATTGTAGAGCAACACCTTCTGCCCGGTCGTAAACACCTTTCGCATAATCATGCAATTGTGAAACATCTTGGCTTGGGACTTATGAATTTTGGCATTCTCGTACGCATCATTGCGTAGCTCTTCCAATTCCACATTGTCGAGCTTACGTTGTACTCCTTCTTAATCAAGATCCATATTCAGGTTCTTGATCGCCCAGAAAGCACGATGCTCAAGCTCGACGGGTAGGTGGCAAGCCTTGTCGTACACTACCCGATATGGGGATATACCCAAATTGGTGATCGAATATTTCCTCATAAGCGCTTCAAAGGAGCAATTACAGAAGTGGGTACCCCTATCGCTGATTATGGTACGAGGAGTACCAAATCGCGCAAAAATGTCCCTTAAGAATTTAGTGACCACCTTGTTGTCATTGGTCTTTGTGGGTATAACCTCAACCCACTTAGACACATAGTCAACGGCCACCAGAATGTAAACATTCCCGAAAGAGTTCGGGAAGGGACCCATGAAGTCGATTCCCCACACATCGAAGATGTCGATAACAAGGACATTTTGCAAAGGCATCATGTCACGTCGACCAATCCTGCCAAGGCGCTGGCACCTATCACATTGCTTACAAAAGTCGTAAGCATCCTTGAAAAGAGAGGGCCAGTAGAATCCAGATTGGAGCACCTTGGCAGCAGTTTTCTTTGCTCCAAAATGTCCTCCACATGCCTTGGAGTGGCAGAAATAGAGCACACTTTGGAACTCGGTATCTGGGACGCACCGCCTGAAAATTTGTCAGAGCAGTATTTGAATAGGTAGGGGTCGTCCCAGTGGAAGAGTCTGACATAAGATCTAAATTTCGTTTGGTCAGATTTTGACCAACCCACAGGAAGTTGTTCGGTCACGAGGTAGTTCACGATGTCAGCAAACCAAGGGTTATCTTCGATCGTGAACAACTGCTCGTCAGGAAATTTGTCATCAATAATTTGGTCCTGTGGGTTGGTCATCTCTAGACGAGACAGGTGGTCAGTTACAACATTTTCACACCCTTTTTTGTCCCGAATCTCGAGATCGAATTCCTGTAATAACAAGATCCATCTCAAGAGTCGGGATTTTACATCTTTCTTCGTCATGAGGTGCTTGATGGCGGTGTGATCAGAATAGATAATCACGTGGGAGCCAATAATGTACTACCGAAATTTCTCCAAAGCAAATATGATCGCTAGGAATTCCTTCTCGGTCACAGTGTAGTTCAATTGGGCATCATTGAGTGTTCTACTGGCATAGTAGATCACATGAGGCAATTTGTCTAATCATTCCCCAAGTACTGCTCCCACAGCGAAGTCAGATGCATCACACATTAACTCAAAGGGTTCAGTCCACACCGGTGCCTTAATAATGGGAGCTGAAGTCAACTCTTTCTTCAAGGTCAAAAAGGCATGGTGGCAATCCGGTGTGAACTCAAAAATGGCATCCTTAGCCAACAAGGCGGTGAGAGGTCGAGTAATTTTGCTAAAATCCCGAATGAACCGCCAATAGAAAATCCAGCATGCCCCAAAAAGGCGCGAATATCCTTCACATTACGTGGCGGTGGGAGATTAGCAATAAGACCCACTTTGGCGGGATCGACCTCAATTCCCCTACTGGAGACCACATGTCCAAGTACAATCCCTCGCTTCACCATGAAGTGACATACTCCCAATTGAGAGCGAGATTCTTCTCACGGCATCGCTTGAGGACAATGCTCAAGTGATGAAGGCACTCATCAAAGGAAGCGCCAAATATGGAAAAGTCGTCCATGAAGATCTCAAGGAAACGCTCAACCATATCGGAGAAGATGCTGATCATACACCTTTGAAACGTTGCCGACGCATTACATAACCCAAAGGGCATGCGACGGTAGGCAAACGTGCCAAAGGGACAAGTAAATGTTGTTTTCTCTTGATCCTCGGGGGCGATGGGAATTTGGTTGTAACCGGAGTATCCATCAAGAAAACAATAATACTCATGTCTGGGCAACCTTTCCAACTTCTGATCAATGAATGGCAACGAGAAATGATCTTTCCGCGTGGCCACATTGAGCTTGCGATAATCAACGCAAACTCGCCAGCCAGTTTGCAGGCGTGTCGGGATAAGCTCATTATGCTCATTCTCCACAACCGTCATGCCTGACTTCTTGGGAACCACATGGACTGGACTCACCCACGAACTATCAGAGATAGGATAGATTATGCCATGATCCAAGCACTTAAGAACCTCTGATTGATCGTTTTATATTTAACCGCAAGTGCACGACCGTGTTGAAGCGGTGGCAAATACGGGTCATCCACTGGGAGGTGTGTCGACACTTGGTTTGTGTGAAGGCGAGAGGTAAAGAAAGGGAAGAAAGGTTGGTTTGATTACACTAAACTACACTAACATGCAAATGGGAATGGAAAAGAAGCAAGAGAAACTAAACCCCAAAGGGGGTAGAGAAATGATGTGAATATAAAGATGTGTGTGTGGTGTGTGTGTGTGTGTGTAATTAAGCTCCTCACAATATGTAGTGCATGAAATCATAAAACTACATCCAATTTTGCCTCCACATGAATTAAGATTTCACTACATCATTAAAACATACAAGACAATAATTGGAATGCAACTAAATGAACTCAAGTATAAAGACTAGACCCTACTATGCCTCCACATGAATTAAGATAAGATTACATCATTAAAACATACAAGACATTAGCTAAGGTAAAGGCAACAAGAGTTCATACACTACAACTTGTGTTTCCAATATTAATTCCTATCCATATCCTAACCTTATCATTCCCCATAAAATAGATCCACTAATCAAAACATAAGCTAAGCTTCATTCAAGAGCATTAGCATATCAAAGATAAGAGTGGAGACCCATTAGATGGTTATGGAAATCATTTAAAGCTCAAGGGATTAAGATAACACGCACTTAATACACTACATGATTATATCACATATTTCTCCACCCCCCAAATGGGGATGGAACTACTCACTACTCATTACACTAACTATATTAACAAAAGCAAGCATAATACTGAAATAAAACTATACTAATCAAGCAAGAAATATTAAAGAAGCATAAAACAAAACAAGCAACAAAGCAAACACATAAAAGGAAATCAACTATGCAAGAATTAACAAGCTAAAGAAACCATTTATTATTAACTCACTCAAATTACAAGCAGCTCTTCCTCCACCAGAGTTTTACTTCAAGGCTTCACTCTTAGTAGGGAAGATGCCACCAAAGAGAGAGATCGATGCAATGGGAGGTGAAGAGTTCTATTTATAAGCATCGAAAAAGCTAATCCGGGACAATCCCCCGATGTGGGACTAAACCAATACCAAAAATAGTCTAAACACATGATAATACAAGTCCAGGAGCGAGCTTAGCAGAGTTGGGCTCATCCAGACCGCCAATTGGCGGTTCCCGACCGCCAATTGGCGACCTATAAGGCCCAGATCTGTCTGGGTTTTGTGTTGGGCTTCTCTGGAAGCATTTCTTGGTCTTTGATGCATCTACTTGGTTTGTTGGAGCTCCGACCCGAATCGAATTGCCAAAACACTCCCCATGATGGTGTGGAGTTTCCTGTTTTGCTCTTAGGTCCTTCGGTCTTACGATCAGGTCCTTCTCCCTTGCATCTTAGTCCCCAGGTCTCACAATTAAGTCTTTTTTCCTGCTTTTGGGTCCTTTCATGGCTCTTCTCTTCAAACCTCTTTATTTCTGAAAATCAAACATAAAACTCGTCACGTAGCATTGCTTAGGTGTAAGATAATGGATATAAGGTACAAATATAAGCATGAAATGATGTCAATCAACCTCCTTTCAAACGACTTCTTTTAGTACCAGATTCAATCTTCGTTGTGGGTCCCTGCGGGGCCTAGAATCCTCTTCCATGTGGATCCGATGTTGAACAATACCAGGGCTAATTCCTTTGATATCCTTCAAGGACCACCCGATTGCCTCTTTATTTTCAAAGAGTACTCTTTTGAGGGCAACCTCTTGATCTTGTGCAAGATCAGAAGCAATAATGAGTGGCAATGTCTCATTATCCCCTAAAAAGATGTACTTTAGGTTATCGGGGAGCGGTTTAAGCTCGACCAGAGGTGGGTCCTTGTCGGATTCAGAGTTACTTTCAAGTGGCTCAAGGGCCATGGGGTAAGAGGAGAAAGCACCCAGATGTGCCTCCTCGTCCAGAGAAATGTTGGCGGATTCCTCAAGATTCTCTTCACTCGCAACCTGGTCATTAGGCACCTCAATAATATGTTGATGTGAGTCGAACATGCCTAATGGCTCGGGCTCATCCGTGTCCTGGATAAAATTGGCTCCGACAGTGTCATCGAAGAGGTCAGGTTGCTTACCAAGAGTGAAGATGTTGAAATCCGCCGTGAGGTTTCCAAAAGACAACCTCATCAAGCCATTACGACAATTGATCAAAGCATTAGATGTCGCAAGAAATGGTCTCCCAAGGATCATAGGAATTTGTCCTTGTGGGTTGGACACGGGTTCAGTATCCAAGATTATGAAATCAACTGGAAATACGAACTCACCCACTTTGATAAGGACATCCTCCACACTCCCTCGTGAAATTTTGACGGATCTGTCAGCCAACTGGAGGGTTGTCCTCGTTGGTTTAAGATCGCCTATTCCAAGGTTGACATAGACTGAGTACGGCAGGAGGTTCATAGATGCCTCCAAATCCAATAAAGCTTGAGAGATTGTCACATTCCCAATCATGCAAGAGACAGTTGTGTTAGGATCTATGGCCCTCTAATCGATAGAAAAATGCGGAATTAAAAATACTAATCGAAGGATTAAGTAAGAGACAATTGCAAACCACAAATTCGTCGACACCGGAGTTTAGAGAGGTTCGGCACCTACACCCGGGTCCTAGTCCTCCTCGCAAACCTCGCTCGATCCCCGAGCCTCGCTTACGGTTCCACTAACCGATCTCCGTTCCGGGCCGAGACCAACGCCGTTTACAACACCGAGCCTCGCGAACAACCTCGCCTCGCTCGTGTCTCCTCTCACAACCCGAGAGGGAGCTTCCTCGAAGCTTTTACAACTCTTTGATTCTTTGATATGGAAGTTGAATCACACTCTAACTAACACTCTATACTTGAGCACACTTGGATATGATATGGAATTGGATATGCAAGTGGTGAAGTTTAGGCTTGAGTGTTGTGTATTGAGAGCTTGAAGATGGAGAGGATTTGGCTTTGAGTATTGGATAGATAGGAAGTGTTCAAGATGTCCAAAGCAACCAAATGAGGTCCTATTTATAAGCCTTCAAGCTCATCTAGCCGTTTGGGAGTTGGTGGGGAATGGACCAATGAGAAAGCAAGATGTGACTTAAGCTCGGCCAGAAATCGAGACAGATTCGGTCGACCGTTATCCACACGGTAGTCCGAAACAATGGTCTGAACAAAGAACTCAGTTGACCGATTATGTATCGGATCACCGTTCACCAACCTCCAGTAGCTTTTATCTATTTAGCCCTAATTAAATTCGGTTCACCGAAGTCCATTCGGTTCACCGTTCCAAGGTGGACAGTAGAATTGATTGGGCTCTGATCTACTCAAGTTCGGTTGACCGTGTATACTTCGGTATACCGAAGTAGCGCGGGAATTGCGCTGACAAAGCGTGGGAGATTGGTTTACCGATAACGGTCAAGTTAAATAGCCGTTGGTCTCCTAAAGCAATATGATTCGGTTGACCGAATGAAGTTCGGTGTACCGAATATGGATAAGTCAATTTGGCTTTAGGTCAAGATTTAAATACGACCGTTGGAGCAAAGTCCAAAACCGGTCCAGGCTAATTCGGTCTACCGAAGGCGATTCGGTATACCGATGTGGTTATTCCAGGGAACACCTAAAGGATTCTACACGGTTGACCGCAAGGTGTTCGGTGGACCGAACTCTACAAGATTCGGTTTACCGAGAAGGATTCGGTTAACCGTGGGGATACGGGACAGAATCCTAATGTGCTCAAGTTTACATTAAACCTTAGGACTCAAATTATACTACATTACATATTGGTCCAAAGCTTGATTACATGTCTTGAGTCTTTATCTTCTTGTCCCCAAGCTCCTTAGCTTGATTCTTCACCAACCTATTAAGAATATCGCAAGTACACGAATATATATGCAATGCATGTATTCATGTTTGCTTACTTTGATTGTCTAGGTTGATTGATTAAATATAGATTAAGATTAGATTACTTAATCATCAAAACTAAATAAAGATTAAGGCTAAAAAGCCAACAAGTTAGACACCCTAGGTCCTTGTATTTGACTTGCATGGGTTGTGTCAATATTAAGCTCACATTGGCGGCCAAAAAAGCCTTTTTGGGCACATTTGTTTTTCTCTTGGTGGTGCAAAGATCCTTGAGGAACTTGGCATACGGTGGCATTTGTTGAACAACGTCCAACAACGGGATGTTCACCTTTACTTTCCTAAGTACCTCAACGATCTTGTCCCAATGCTCATCACGTTTTTAGTCAGCCGATGAGGGAATGGTGCCTTGGGGACATAAGAATCTCAGAATTAGGTTCCTTGACAGGCTCAAGACTCTCCTCGGAAGTCTTGCCAACAGGGTTGGCTTCAGGCATTTCCACATTGTTGTCAACAACCCTTCCGGATCTCAAGGTATGGACAACATTGGCATGTTGGGAAGGGTCACTTTCAACATTGTGTACATTCTGCCTAGCATAAGCAGGATGACCCCTGGGATTTACCACAGGTTGACTCGGGAACTGATCCTTCTCGCGTTAATGGAATTGATGAGCCAACTGGCTAACTTGCATTTCCAAAGCCTTGACTGAATTGTTGCTGGCCGCAAACAAGGATTGTGTGCTCTGAATGAACGCATGAAGGGTTTGTTCAAGAGTGGGGTCCTTCGAGTCAACCCGTTGGGGTAGTGGAGTCTGGTTAGAATAACCCGACGATGAGGTCTGAGGAGGTTGGTAATTATGGTTCTGAGACCTTTGATGTGGAGGTTGGTAGGTCGCCGATGGGCGTGGAGGTTGATAAGATGGAGGTTGAGGTTGAGCGTGCGAGCTCTGACTGTTACCCCCACTAGGCCCCCAAGAGAAGTTAGGATGGTTACGTCGTCTCGGGTTGTAGGAGTGATTGTACGGGTCGTTACGGGGCCTCTGTTGATACATCGCATTTGCATACTCAGTATCCCTTGGAGCGTAAGCGCATTCCAAGTTATCATGGCCCGTAGGTCCACACCTACCACACCCGGGAGTAGCGACCTGAGCTACAGGAGCTCGGTCCAACTCTAAACTCTCAATCCTACGCATGAGAGCAGCCATTTTCGCCTCAGACGCGATCGATGACTCAACTTGATATGATCCAGCTCGACCAGAAGACCTGGTGGCTGGTGGATCTCTCATGGTGTCCCACTCAAAGGTACGTTCAGCCATTAACTCAAAAGTGTCCCATGCCTCATCGATGGGTTTCATTTGGAAGTCACCTTGACACATCGACTCCAACAATATGCGGGTGTTGTAGTTGAGGCCCTCATAAACAATTTGGCACAACTGCCATATCTCAAGTCCATGATGAGGGCACTGCTGGAGAAGGTCCTTGAACCTCTCAAAGAAACCATGAAAAGATTCGGTCTCAGTCTGATACATTTGATGTATCTGGTGCCGTATCTGTTGAGTTTTCCTTTGAGGGAAAAATCTCTTCAGAAATACGGTCACGAAGTCATCCCAAGACCGAATAGAGCTCGCCGGGAGGTTGTACATCCATTTCTTCACGTTATCCTTCAACGCGAAAGAAATCATCCTCAACCAGACTGAATCCTCGTCAAGCTGTTGAAGCTTGAACATGGAGCATACTTCCTCGAATTCGCGTATAAAAATATACGGATCCTCCTTATTAGCAGTAAAGGTTGGAAGCATGCTCACATATTGAGGTTTCAGCTCATAGTTGTTCCCGCGAGCAGGGGGAAGAACTATGCAAGAAGGCTGCGCGGTCCGAACAGGATGGGTCCGCTCCCACAAAGTCATCGGTCTATCCTCTCGAGCTAAAGGTAGTGGTGCACCAAGAACTCGATCCTGACCGAATCTCCCTTCCTCTCGAGTCAGAGGAGGAGGAGAAGGAGGTCTACGTGGTGGTGGGAGTGGACCAAGGTAATCCATGAATGGACCCCGGTCTCCCCCGTCACCACGAGACGACTCGGCCTCATGCTCCAAAGGAGCACGAGGCGGAGATGGTCGATCACCAAGACTGTCCATCTCAGAAAAATGCACTCTCTCAAGTCGAGCGCTCTCACCAGAACGAGCCCAACCTCGCATAAAAATGCTCGACTCGACTCTAAAATAACACACAACAGAAGGTGTACTAGAGGAGGAGACGACACGTAGAAAATAGATGAGGAGGGAAGAATCCCTAGAGCTAGCGTGGGTAAAAGGTGAGGATAGAAGCCTAGTCGATGCTCAAACAAGCTTAGGCTGGCTATGGGTCCTTACAGCTAGACGACGCCTAACTGCGAGGTCACACGGCCTCAACACGCCTCACCTCCCTACGACGAAGACCACAATGCCCAGCACGTGAGCCAAGATCCGAAGATCTCGTCTCTCCTACTATTGACAAAGTGGGCGACGTCGATCAGGCTATGACGGTCGTGACCGGATCACTCTCCTAATGCGCCCAAGTCCTAATGGGCAATGTCTACTTGCTTTTATATTAAGGCTTTATTAAGAGTGATTTTTGGGGCCAAGGAAAGGGTGATGAAATCCCCCACCTTATCTTTTATGGGACAACCCCTCCATAGTAGTGTTTTGATCCTAGATCTAGAAATCAATCGCTCCACTCAAACGCTCAACTCACTATTGTCTTGATGCAATTCCTACTAACTAATGCATGGGAATACAAGATGCATGAATGAGTGTAGGAAATGCGTACCTCACGCCAGCTCTCAACAATTGAAGATAAAGCGAAAAGAAAAGACGACTATATGCCTAAGTCAAGTACATGATGCGTGACCTAAACAAGTAAGAACGTCTAATCTTTTGCTTTGGATTTTGAGGCCAAGTTGATTAATGGGTGAGTGATTAATGATCTGGGGGAAAACTAGAAGTCACAGCATGCAAAATAGGGCTCCCAGATAACGAAAATGATAGAACTAACTACTAGAAGAAATTTGAAAGCAAGACACCCTCACCAACCCGCCAATTGGCGGTCCAAGACCGCTGATTAGCGGTCCTTGTTGATTCTTAGATGCTCCCACTTTTCCAGTATCCTCCCCGTGCGCTTTAGGATCCCTGAAACTAATAAAAACTGGAAATCAAAAAATAAAAACCACTCGAATCGTCCATACCAAGGTCGCTCCTTGAGATAGACGGGCTAGTTGTTCGCCTATCTTCACCTCAAGCTCCTTTATAGCATGAGGCCGAGTCGTCTCGTCGTGATGGGGAGACTAGGTTCCATACATGGATTACCTCGGATCGCTCCCACCACCACATAGACCTCCTCCTCCTCCTCATCCTCCTCCGACTCAGGAGGAAGAGGGATTCAGTCAGAATAGAGTTCTTGGTGCACCACCACCTTTAGCTCGACAGGATAGACCAATGACTATGTGGGAGTGGACCCATCATGTTCGGGTCGGGCAAACTTCTTGCATAGTTCTCCCGCCGGCTCACGGGAACAACTATGAATTGAAACCTCAATATGTGAGCATGCTTCCTACCTTCACTGCCAATAAGGAAGATCTGTATATCTTTATGCGTAAATTTGAGGAGGTATGCTCACTGTTCAAGTTTCAACAATTTGACGAGGATTCAGTCCAGTTGAGGATGATTCCTTTCACGTTGAAGGATAACGCGAAGAAATGGATGTACAACCTCCCGGTAAACTCGATTCGGTCTTGGGATGACTTTGTTACCGTCTTTCTAAAGAGATTTCCCCCTAAAGGATGACTCAACAGATACAACACAAGATACATCAAATGTATCAGACTGACACTGAATCGTTTCATGCTTTCTTTGAGAGGTTGAAGGACATTCTCTTGCAGTGCCATCATCATGGAATTGAGTTGTGGTAGTTGTACCAAATTATTTATGAGGACCTCAACTACAACACCCGTACATTGTTGAAGTCGATGTGTCAGGGTGATTTCCAAATGAAACCCCTCAATGAGGCATGAGACACTTTTGAAGTAATGGTTGAACGTGCCATTGAGTGGGACACCATGAGATAGCCACCAGCCGCCAGGTCTTCTGGTCGAGATGGAGCATACCAAGTTGAGTCAACTATCGCGTCTGAGGCGAAAATTGTTGCTCTCATGCGGGATTGAGAGTTTAGAGTTGGACCGAGCTCTTGTAGCTCAGGTCGCTACTCCCACTTGTAATAGGTGTGGACTTATGTGACATAGTGACTTGGAGTGTGCTTACGCTCCAAGTGATATTGAGTATGCAAATGCGATGTATCAACAACGGCCCCGTAAGTACCCGTATAGTCACCCCTACAACCCGGGATGGTGAAACGACATAACTTATCATGGGGGCCTAGTGGGGACAACAGTCAGAGCTCGCACGCTCAACCTCAACCCCCACTTTATCACCCTCCACGCCCATCAACGACCTACCACCTCCACATCAAAAGTCTCAGCCCCATACTCACCAAATTCCTCAGGCCTCATCATCGGGTTATTTTAACCAAACTCCACTACCCCAGTGGGTTTACCCAAAGGGCCCCTTTAGTGATCCAACCCTTCAAACATTCATGCAAAGCATGCAAAATTCATTCAAAACTTTGGAAGCACAAGTTAGCTAGTTGGCTCATCAGCTCCTTGAACGTGAGAATGGTCAATTCCCAAGTCAACCCGAGGTGAATCCCTGGGATACCCAATCTCAAGGAAGGCCATTAGTTCCTCAAGCTACCTCTGAACCGACCTGTTATCTTAATGTGAGTCATACTTTGAGGTCCGATAAGGAGGTGGATGATTGACATCATTTCATCCTTATATTTGTATTTTATATCCATTATCTTACACCTAAGCAATGCTACATGACGAGTTTTATATTTGAATTTCAGAAATAAATAGGTTTGAAGAGATGAAGCATAAAAGGACCCAAAAGCAGGGGAAAATGACTGAATTGTGAGACCTGGGGACTAAGATGCAAGGGAGAAGGACCTGAACGTAAGACCGAAGGACCAAAGAGCAAAACAGAAAACTCCACACCATCATGGGAGTATTTTGGCAATTTGATTCGGGTCGGAGCTCCAATAAACAAAGTATATGCATCAAAGACCAAAAAAATATCCAGAAAAGCCCACAACAAATTCCAGACTGATCCAAAACCAATAGACCGCCAATTGGCGGTCTGTTTAGCTCCGGATCCATTAATCTTTGGCAGGCATGTGTATTAGAGCGTGTTTATTCTATTTATGGTATTTGTTTAGTCCCACATCGGGGGATTGTCCCGGATTACCTTTTTCTATGGCTATAAATAGAACTCTTCACCTTCCATTGTAATTACTCATTGCTTGGTGGCATTCTCTCTACTAAGGAGTAAGCCTTGAAGCAAAACTCAAGGTGGAGAAGAATGCTACCTTCAATGTGAGTCATTGTTAATAAAATAATTCTTCTAGTTTCTTTTAATCTTGTCTTTTAATTTGTGCATGCTTGTTTAGTCTTTCCTTTCCTTTTAAGCTTCTTTAATGCTCCCTTCTTGCTTAGTTAAATTTCCTTTCAGTATAATATTTCATTTTGTTAATGTAGTTAGTTTAATTATGAGTGAGTAGTTCCATCCCCTTTGGGGGTGGAGTATATGTATGTACATGTTATGTAGGTGGTATGAATGCTAGATATTATTGTTTGTGAGAGATATTAGTATGCTTGCTTGAATTAATAAGAACTTTACTTGATGGTTTATGTCATAGTTAGGTACACTTCATGCTCGTTATGTTCTTAATAACAACCTTGCATTGCTCATATTAATCACCTATGTTAGTGTTGAAAATGATAGGTCTTGCCATGAGGTACTTCTTATGCATTAACAAACATTAACCACACTTGAGCTTATTGTATGCATTCACCACACTTATTTCATGTACACACACACTCCACCCCTTAGGGGTTTTCCATTCCTGAGTTTTATCTCCTTTCATTAGTTACTTAGTTTAGTTTGTTTTGTCATTTCATTTCATGCTTTCTAATTTCCTAGTTTAGATTAGTGTAGTTTAGTGTAATCAATCTTTCTCTCCTTTCTTTCCCACTCCACTTCGCACAAACCAAAAGTCGACACACCTCCCTGTGGATCGACCCGTATTAGCCACCGCATCAACGCGGCTGTGCACTTGCGGTTTAATATAAAACGAATCAATCAGTGGACAACCACATTGGGTTGCCTTCCTTGCAATCATCATCTCTTGGTGTCACCAGACCTGCGGTGATACCTACATCTATGAGGGGACCCAACCCTAAGCTCCCCTTGTCTCATCATGGGTTAAAGGAAACAGAATATGAGGTCCCAACTCATGTTTCTACGAAATAGAATGTTGAGGTTCCTTTGAAAGACCATTATGCCCCGAATGTGTCATTCTCTGAGCGCCTTAAAAAGAAAACTTCATATCAGCATGACAAAATGCTTGAGATCTTTTGGCAAGTTAAGGTGAACATTCCTCTTGTTGGCTTTTTGGCCTTAATCTATGTTTTGATGATTTAATCAACCTAATCCTAATTATGATCATGTAGAGTAGCACACATATTGCATTGCATTTATATTGCTTTGTGCTAACCTCTACAGGTGATCAAGACTCAAGGAAGAAAGGAAATCAAGTCAAGACATGTAATCAAGCTCATTTGAAGACATGTATTTTGTATTTCTTTGAGTCTTTAGGAACCTTATGTAATTGAGCATACTTGAGCTAAAAACTACTAAACCACACACTAGGTTCCCTATAGAAGTCACATAAAATTTCACATAATTTGGACTTCAATAGATCATCCAAACTAAAACCGGAAAACACCTAAACAATACTTGAACTGCCTGGACCAAAACGGTCGACTGTTTAAACCTTTTTGTTCGACCGTTCACAAGTGTCACATGACTGTTTGTTTTGTCGTATTATACCCAACGGTCGTATTCATATTATTCCCAAATACCCCAAAAATTACCAAACATCTGGTCGACCGAACCAACACAATTTGGTCTCCCAGAACTTTCTGGACTTATTCGGTCGACCTATTCCCTGAGCCCGTTCGACCATTAACTTAAGTTAACTGAAGTCAAAGCTGAATTTTGACCAAAGGGTCGAACGACATACATGTTTCGTTCGACCGTTTTTAGGCAGAATTGCGTCCTGCAAGTTTCTGTTTTGTGCATTTTACACCAACTCATACCCAATCAACCCCAACAGATCTATTCTCTCTAATGCCTATATAAAGAGTTGTAAAACACATTTTAACACAACCCTCCCACACATATTTGCCTCCTACATTAGAGAGATCATTCCAAACACTCCAAGCCTCAATTTCAACACTTAAGATCAATTCTTATCTTTCTCAAGTGTGCTCAAGTTTAGAGAGTGATTGTCCCACTCAAGTTTGTTGCTGTCAAAGAAGAGTAAAGGTTTCGATGAAAGCCCGAAGCATCCCTCTCGGATTGTGAGAGGAGGAGCCAAGCTCGGCGAGGGTTGTTCGCGAGTTTGAAGATTGTAAAGGCGTTCTCTCCTGGCCCGGAATGGGGAGTGGTTAGTGAAGTCGTGAGCGGAGCTCGGTGATCCGAGCGGAGCTTGCAAGAGAGGACTAGGACCCGGGTGGGGTGCCGAACCTCTATAAAAATCCCCCGACTTCTTGTGGTTTGTATTTTCTCTCCTTTTACTTGCTTGTTTTGTTTTTAATTCGGCTGCATCATCATTTGGCTTGCAAGTAGAGTTTGTTTAGGATTAAAAGGTGATTAGAGATTATGGACCCATAACCCACATGATCCAACACCTCTGTTGGAGGTGATTCAGCAAATGCCACATTATGCCAAGGTTCTCAAGGATTTATGCACCAAGAACAGGAAAACCAATGTTCCCAAGAAAGTTTTTCTTGCCGCTAATGTGAGTTATTGTTGGCATAACCCACGCAAGTCAAATACATTAACCCCGGTTGCCCTACTGTTTTTGTGTGATTGGTGAGGTGTCAATACATGAGCTTTGTTGGACCTTGGTGCATATGTCAATCTTCTGCCGTATGCAGTCTACGTCCAACTCAGTCTTGGAGACCTCAGAAATACAAAAACCACTCTTCAACTTGCTGATAAGTCTATGAAGAAACTGGGGGGCTTGGTGGACGATGTTCTGATCAAAGTGGGTGAGTTCATTTATCCAGTCGATTTCTTTGTTTTGGACACTGAACTTGTGCCAAACTCACTTCGACAAATTCCTGTTATTTTGGGGCGACCATTTCTAGCAACTTCTGATGCCTTGATCAATTGTCGTAATGGTCTGATGTGCTTGACATATGGTAGTCAGTGCGCTGATTGTGTGATTGATCAATTATCGTAATGGTCAGGTGCCTTCGATGTCCTTGTTGAGGTCAACCTTATCCAGGGCACGGATGAGATTGAAGTCGAAGGCACCTTCAAGTATTTCAGAGAGTTGTTCGATGGAGATCCTGATGGTGGTGATGATGTTTCACCTGGGCTCGCACAAGAAGGTGCGTTATCTTGTGATCATGTGGCCTTTGAGCCATATCCTTTCGATCATATGACTTTTGAGCCACAAGATACCATTTTTGTGGCCTCTAGGCCACCTGCTCTTCACTCCGTATCTGTTGAGGACCCCATGTGGGTTAAGAAGCAACCACCTGATAACCTACATTTCAAACAACCAGACAAATATTCACCTCTCATTCATGCCTCCTATCATACTCATTCTCAAGAGGCATCAAACGACCCCAGTTTTGCATTTTTGTTTCTGCACTTTGCCAGGTGGTCATGCAATTCTGTTTCTATTTCTGCACTTTTCATCTCGATAATAAGTCCAGGGTGTCACTTTGTGTGGATGAAATGATCACGGTGCACCCAAATGTTTGTTGAAGGGTAGATATTGATGAGCCACAACTTTGTCATGGAATGGAAACATTTCTGTTTCCATTTCCTTTCACAAACTCCGGTTTTGAGAAGCATGAACCACCATTCTTGGTTCATAAACCTCTCAACAATCCTTATGTTTCTTATGTTGCGAGCTCATGCAAGTGCATATCTGGTTCGAGAGATAGTGAGTTCACATTTGATGTCCTTTGACATATGAAGATGGGAGCCCATTTTTCTACATAGTTGTATTTGAAAAGAAAATAAAAACAAGAAATTCCAAGAGTGAGCATAACTTTTTGTGGGCTCAAACCCTTGTGTATTTGAGCCCCATTTTTCCCCATTCTTAAGTATTTCATAGGTTTTAAGGGGAATTCGAGTTTGTGTCTGATTGATCGTTTTATATTAACCGTAAGTGCACAGCCGCGTTGAAGCGGTGGCAAATACGGGTCGTCCACTGGGAGGTGTGTCGACAATTGGTTTTTTCGAAGGCGAGAGGTAAAAAGGAGAGAAAGGTTGGTTACACTAAACTACACTAAGATGCAAAAAGGAAATGAAGATAAGCAATAAAACTAAGCCCCATAGGGGGTAGAGAAATAATGTGAATATGAAGATGTGTGTATGTGTGTGTGTGTTCAATTAAGCTCCTCACAATATGTAGTGCATGAAATCATAAAACTACATCCAACTTTGCCTCGACATGAATTAAGATAAGACTACATCATTAAAACATACAAGACAATAATTGGAATGAAGGTAAATGAACTCAAGTATAAAGACTAGACCCTACTATGCCTCCACATGAATTAAGATAAGACTACATCATTAAAACATACAAGACATTAGCTAAGGTAAAGGCAACAAGAGCACATACACTACAAATTGTGTTTCCAATATTAACTTCATCCATATCCTAACCTTGTCATTCCCCATAAAATAAGTCCACTAATCAAAGCATAAGCTAAGCTTCATTCAAGAGCATTAGCATATCAAAGATAAGAGTGAAAACCCATTAGATGGTTATGGAAATCATATAAAGCTCAAGGGATAAAGATAACACACACTTAATACACTACATGATTATATCACATATTTTTCCACCCCCCCCCCCCCCAAATGAGGATGGAACTACTCACTACTCATGACACTAACTATACTAACAAAAGAAAGCATAATACTGAAATGAAAGTTAACTAAGAAAGCAAGAAGTATTAAAGAAGCTTAAAAGGAAAGGAAAGACTAAACAAACATGCACAAATTAAAAGACAAGATTAAAAGAAACTAGAAGAATTATTTTATTAACAAATGACTCACATTGAAGGTAACATTCTTCTCCACCTTGAGATTTTGCTTCAAGGTTCACTCTTTAGTAGATAGAATGCCACCAAGCAATGGGTAATTACAATGGAAGGTGAAGAGTTCTATTTAAAGGCATGGAAAAAGCTAATCCGGGACAATCCCCCGATGTGGGACTAAACAAATACCAAAAATGGACTAAGAACACACCAATACACGTGCTCCAGAAATCTTAGCGGATCAAGAGCAATATGGACCGCCAATTAGCAGTCCAAGACCGCCAATTGGTGGTCTATATGATCCAGATCGAGTTGGTTTTGGTTGTGGGCTTTTCTTGATGGATATGTTGGTCTTGGATGCATCTACTTTGCTTGTTGGAGCTCCGACCCAAATCGAATTGCCAAAATACTCCCCATGATGGTGTAGAGTTTTCTGTTTTGCTCTTAGGTCCTTTGGTCTTACGTTCAGGTCCTTCTCCCTTGCATCTCAGTCCCCAGGTCTCACAATTAAGTCCTTTTTCCTGCTTTTGTGTCCTTTCTTGGCTCTTCTCTTCAAACCTCTTTATTTCTGAAATTCAAACATAAAACTCGTCACGTAGCATTGCTTAGGTGTAAGATAATGGATATAAGATACAAATATGAGCATGAAATGATGTCAATCAGTGTCCATTAAATATCCATCAACTTCCCTTTGCGCTTCATGTTAGTGAGATCTTTTCTTTTGATGCATCTATTCATGTAGTACGTATCATGCTCACATTCATTGAGGACAATTGCATGAAGTGAGTGTGTGTGTGTGTGTTGGGGGGAGGGGTGTTTTACTTGTGTACATAGTTAAGTTTTTCCCTTTCTTTTGTTTTCTTTTGTGTGCATTGTTAAGATCATGTTAGTGTGCTGCATTTAATATCGATATATCGGTTTGCCATGATCCTTGGGTGATTTGTCTTCTTTTGATTACCTAGTCCTTTAAAATTTTCATTTCCTTCAAAATCTTCATGTGTTTGCGAAAGAAAATGTTTTGTGGGTTTTGCGTGTGTTTAGCATGTGCAAAACCATTGAGATGCAAAGTAAAAAGGTAGCTCTCAAAATTGACTTGAACTTGTTGCATTTGGATATCTAGTACACCAGCTTTAAGTCTTATCTCGTCGTAATGATGCACCCCAGTTTTCTGATTGACATCATTTCATGCTTATATTTGTATCTTATATCCATTATCTTTCACCTAAACAATGCTACGTGTCGAATTTTATGTTTAAATTTCAGAAATAAATAGGTTTCAAGAAAAGGGACATAAAAGGATCTAAAAGCATGAAAAATGACTGAGTTGAGAGACTCAAGGACTAAGATGCAAGATCGAAGGACCTGAATGTAAGATCGAAAGACCAATGAGCAAACAAGAATACTTCACACCATCATGGGGAGTATTTTGGCAATTCTATTCAGGTCGGAGCTCCAGCAAGCGAAGTAGATGCATCAAAGACAAGAAAAGCCATCCAGAAAAGCCTAGAAGAAAATCCAGAGCGATCCGAAAACTGTGACCGCTAATTGGCGGTCCAAGACCGCTAATTGGCAGTCCAAGACCGCTAATTGGCAATCTCTTTTGGTCCGGATCCGCTAAGATTTATATGGAGCGTGCATTAGTGTGTATTTAGTCTATTTCTGGTATTGGTTTAGTCTCATACCGGGGGATTGTCCCGGATTACCTTTTTCTATGGCTATAAATAGAACTCTTCACCTTCTAATGTAATTACCCATTACTTGGTGGCATTCTCATAACTTGGAGTAAGCCTTGGAGCAAAATATCAAGGTGGAGAAGAATGCTACCTTCAATGTGAGTCATCTAATAAAAAAAAAATTCCATTGTTTTGTTCTTATGTTGTTTCTTTATGCATGCATGCTTAGCTTAGTTTTATTTCTTTGATTCTAGACTAAAGTAGTTAGAATGTTTCTTTTCTTCTTTAGTTTAATTGTTATAGTAATGTGTAGTGAGTAAATCCATCCCCCCTTTGGGGGTCGAGATGATGTTCATACATGCATTAAAAAATGAATATAAATGCTTTATATTTTGATTGTGTTGATAAATGTGAATGTATGCTTGCTTGTTAGAGTAGAATACTACACTTGATGGGTTTTTCCACACATCTTAGACACCTCCCATGCTTGTTTAGGTTCTGAAATAACCAGCTTGTGTATATGAATGTTAATCAACTAGGTTAGTGAATGGATTGATAGGTTTTGTCATAACCTTTAGAAACTTCCTATGCATGAAAACACTACCTACATTTGTGCCTATAGAATGCATTCTTCACCATCTTTTTACATGTGTGCACACACTCCACCCCTTAGGGGTTTTTCATTTCTGATTTCCAGCTTTCAATTTCCCTTGCTTTTGTTTTCCTTATTTGATGCTTACTCGTTTAGTGTAGTTAGTCTAGTTTAGTGTAATCACAACTTCTTCCCCTCTTTTTCCACTTGCCTTCGAACAAACCAGAGTCTACACACCTCCTTGTGGATCGACCCGTATTTTCCACCGCTTCAACGCGGCCGTGCACTTGCGATTAATTAAAACGTATTCAACAAGTTTTTAGCATCGTTGTCGGGGAGGTGCTCTGTACAGACTCTGGTTTGGACGATTCGAGTGGTTTTAATCTTTTGGTTTTAGTTTATTTTTGTTTCAGGGACATTGCAGAATAAAAGGGACACACCAGGAGAAAGTTTGAACACAGAACACCTTTTTGAACCGCCAATCAGTGGTCTGAGACCGCCAATTGGCGGCCTGGTGAGCTTCTTTTGCTCTCATTTTTATTATGGTGGTTTGTTGTTTCAGTGTAGTATTCTGGGAGTTCAATTTGTCATGATTCAACCTGTAGTTACCTCCCAGATTAATCAATTCCCCTTTTAAGACAACTTGGACCACAATACTCAAAGCAAAAGATTAAACTTTTTGCCATCTAGGTCATGCATCATTTGTAGACCTTGCACGCATTTGTCTTTTCTTTTCTTTAAATTCTTGTTGTCGATTGCTGGTGTGAGGTACGTACACCCATTTTCTCATTCATGCATGGTTAAAGCATGCATTAGTTAGTAAGGTGCATCAGACAAGAGTGAGGTGAGTGCTTGTTTGGTGAGTTGCTTGCTAGCCTAAGATTTCAAAATATCTTTAAGGGGCATCACCTATAGTCTTCAAAGATAAAGTGGTGGATTTCATCACCCCTCCTTTAGCCCCAAAAACCACACTCAAGTAAAGCATTAATCTAAAAGCAAGTAGATATTGGCCCTAAGGAATTCGGACGCACTAGAAGAGTGATCTAGTTGAGACCGTCATGAAATGATCGACGTCACCTGCATTGTCGATAGTAGGAGGTACTGGATCTCCGGATTTGGTATCACTTGCTGGGCATTGTGGTCTTCGTTGTAGGGAGGTGAGGCGTGTCGAGACTAGTGACCTCGAAGTTTGGCGTCGTCTAGCCTAAGGACCCATAGCCTTAAGTTGTTTGAACCGTGATTGCTAGATTAGGCTTCTACCTTCTCCCATTACCCACGCTAGCTGTAGGGATTCTTCCATTCTCCTCTGAGTCATCTTCTTCTCACCTACTTCTACGTTCTAGTCTCCTCCCCTTTACACTCTCTGTTAGCGTTTTAGGGTCGAGTCGAGCACTTTTTGCGAGTTTGGCCTCGTGGTGGTGAGAGTGATCGACTCGAGAGTTCTTTGTCGAGATGGATGGTTACATGGGCGACCATCCATATCATTGTTGGGACCAGGACAATTCTCCCTAGTACTCCGGACCCATGCATCTTGGGGTGCCTCAAACAAACACCCCCGTATGGTTGGGACAATCTTCATTGTTTGACTGAGCAATCTTCATATTGGGGTAATATGAGAGAGGCACCGACTGCTAGACCATCATCTAGTTACGTCGGATCGTATGTTGGTTCTCCAACTGAGACGTTGCAAGAACCTTTGGCCTCCTTCATGCATGTGGTAGATGACATGAGTGCACCGGTGGCTCCAGTAACCGTACCATGTGATTGGTGTGGGTTGAGTGGTCATGTTATCGGGGAATGTTCTTATGTTCCCCCAGAGCCTGAGTATGAGCATACATTTTCCCAAAATACTCAATATGACCATTACGCATCCGCGTACAACTCGAGAGGGATGGATTCGTGGGGAGACAATTCTTATTCAAATTCTTATACATCATTCCCACCCTAGTATCCTCCTTCTGAATATCCTGAATTCTACCAACACCCCACGACCAATCATTGGACTCATTCTCAGCCCATCACCACCCAACCCATCCATTTCCAAAATTCTAACATGAACCTCACAGTTGATCCTAAACTTGATTCTTTAGAACAAGCCCTCCAAACGTTCATGGAAACCACTCAAAATGTGTTGAAGTCCAATCACGATTCCCTGCAAACTATGGAAATGTATGTGAGTCAAATTACACAATAATTAAGTAAACGTGAGGAGGGTGACATTTCTTGTCAACATGAGGATTCATCTTTGATATCAAACCACCACCACATTTACAAATTCAAAGCACAATCTTTCAGAGTCAAACTCCTAGTCAGTCTGAGGGACTTGGGGTTTCAATTCTCGATCACATTGTGGGGGATTCGATCCAAATTGAGAATAACATGGACCAACTTCATTATGAGTCGGCACAGGATTGTGCCGCATCTTTTTATCCCGTGGCTCCTGAGCCACATGATCTTCATGTTATGCCTCTTAAGGGCTCACCTCTGGTGGAGCAAGAACTCCCTAGTACCCTTAATTTCAAACGACCTGATGAGAGTTTGCCTCTCACTATTGTTCCTGATTATCTTGCAAATGATGGAACATCAAACAACTACATTTCTAATGAGGGTATTACGAGTTCCTTGGAAGATACATTGGGTAAAAGACCCACTTTCTGTTCGCCTGGTGAGTCGGACATGCATAACAAGGTTCTTGGTGTCGTTCTGACCCACCAGCCTATTGGTTGGAGAGTTTGGATTGACGATCATAACTTCAGTACCGCAACGACATAAACTCTTCTTCCATTGCGCAATTATTCCCAAACTCTTGAGAGGTTCAAGCTCTTTCACTTTGATCCTTTGAATGAGACGCATTTTCGTCCAATTCATGAACCTCTTCTTTCATCTTGTGCTCTTTGTGAGGGGAGCTCAAACATGAGTATTCTGGCCCCGCGTGGTGTCATGTTCCCTTTTCCAAGTGCATTGACCCACTTTTGAGATTCTCATTTGATGTCCTTTGACAAATGAAGATGGGAACTTATTTTTGTACATAGTTTTATTCCAAAAAAAAGTACAATAAAAGACTCCATGAGTGAGCATTGATTGTTGTAGGCCCCAACCCTTGTGTATTTGGGCCCCATTTGTTTCACGTATTGGTATCCCTACTTTAGCATCTCACAGGTTTTTAGGAAATTTGGGTTTGTGTCCATCAACATAACCATGAACTTCCTGTTGTACTTCACGTTGGTGAGATCTTTTCTTTTTCATGCATAAATCCATGTAGTTTCATGCTCACATTCATTGAGGACAATGCATGAAGTAGGTGTGAGGGGTGTTTTATGTGTGTACATAGTTGAGTCTTTTTCCTTTGATTTTGTTTTCTTTTGTGTGTATTGATAGGGTCATATTAGTGTGCTGCATTTAATATCGATATATCTGCTTGCCATGATCCTTGGGTGACTTGTCTTCTTTTGCTTGCCTAGTGCTTTAAAATTTTCACATTTCTTTCAAAATCCTCATGTGTTTGCGAAAGAAAATGTTTTTGGAGGTTTTGCGTGTGTTTAGCATGTGCAAAACCGTTGAGAGGTAAAGTAAAAAAAGAAAGCTCCCAAAATTGTCTTGAACATGGTGAATTAGTATATCTAGTTTACTGGCTTTAGGTCTTATCGATTCATTAGGATTCACCCCGGTTTTTCCCTCGGGGGGAGAGTAATCATAGGGTTTCAGCACTTAAACATTTAAAGAAGTCCACCCTGAACCTAGTCAGTCAATAATTCGTGTCGGTTAATATAAGAAAATTTGTTGTAGTCAAGGACCCTTTAAATCTTGTTCTGAGACATTAAGTGTAGGGGTTTTGGTTCATGTGTAGATAAGAAATGAGTGAGTAGGGATTGCCCTATGTGGAGATTTGGGGAAAGGTGGACGTGATAGTGTAAGTCCTCACAAGCAATGATGCACGAAACCCGACCCTGAGAGAATCGAACACCAACCAATATAATGCTCCAAAGAAAAAGAAAAAAAAAGAATAGAAAAAAAGTCAAATAAGAACCTTAATGGACCTTACACTTTATCTCACTTGAGGATGTTGAGGTTGTCCATGTCTTGCACTTAAGTCCTTAATTAACTTTCAGGAATGATTCATTAGGCTAGGTGTGTGGACTGATTACTTATATAGAGTCGGCCCATAGCATTACCGCATCCAATGATCAACAAAATGAGTCATCGAGTCGTGTAGCTAGGTTGAATAATGCATCTTTGTTCGGATTTTGTGGGTGTATCCGTTGAAATCCCTCAGGAGACAACACTCCTACTCCTTGGCGACAAGGAGGTTTAACGGCTTGTTGCACGTGCTAAGTGCAACCGTGATTCCTACGAAAGTGAGTTAGGATTTGTTGTTTTTCGTATGCTTTTCTCTTTCTTTGTTTTGCTCGGGACTAGCAAAAGTTAGGTGTGGGGGTTTTTGATTGACATCCTTTCATGCTTATATTTGTATCTTATATCAATTATCTTTCACCTAAACAATGCTACGTGACGAGTTTTATGTTTAAATTACAGAAATAAATAGGTTTCAAGAGAAGAGACATAAAAGGACCTAAAATCATGTAAAAGGACTGAGTTGAGAGACTCAATGACTAAGATTCAAGATCGAAGGACCTGAATGTAAGATCGAAGGACCAATGAACAAACAAGAATGCTTCACACCATCATGGGGAGTATTTTGGCAATTCTATTCGGGTTGGAGCTCCAGCAAGCGAAGTAGATACATCAAAGACAAGAAAAGTCATCCAGAAAAGCCCCGAAGAAAATCCAGAGAGATCCGAACATTGTAGACCGCTAATTAGCGGTCTAAAACCGCTAATTGGCGGTCTTTTTTGGTCTGGAACTGCTAATATTTTGGTGGGGCGTGTATTAGTGTGTATTTAGTCTATTTCTGGTATTGGTTTAGTCCCATACCGGGGGATTGTCCGGGATTACCTTTTTCTATGTTTATAAATAGAACTCTTAACCTTCTATTGTAATTACCCATTACTTGGTGGCATTCTCTCTACTTGGAGTAAGCTTTGGAGCAAAATCTGAAGGTGAAGAAGAATACTACCTTCAATGTGAGTCATCTAATAAAATAAATTTTCCATTGTTTTGTACTTATGTTGTTTCTTTATGCATGCATGCTTAGCTTAGTTTTATTTCTTTGATTCTAGACTAAAGTAGTTAGAATGTTTCTTTTCTTCTTTAGTTTAATTGTTAGAGTAATGTGTAGTGAGTAAATTCATCCCCCTTTGGGGGTGGAGATGATGTTCATACATGCATTAAAAAATGGATATGAATGCTTTATATTTTGATTGTGTTGATAAATGTGAATGTATGATTGCTTGTTAGAGTAGAATACTACACTTGATGGGCTTTCCACACATCTTAGACACCTCACATGCTTGTTTAGGTTCTGAAATAACCAGCTTGTGTATATGAATGTTAATCAACTAGGTTAGTGAATGGATTGATAGGTTTTGTCATAACCTTTAGACACTTCCTATGCATGAAAACACTACCTACATTTGTGCCTATAGAATGCATTCTTCACCATCTTTTTACATGTGTGCACACACCACCCGTTAGGGGTTTTCCATTTCTGATTTCCAGCTTTCAATCTCCCTTGCTTTCGTTTTCCTTATTTGATGCTTACTCGTTTAGTGTAGTTAGTCTAGTTTAGTGTAATCACAACTTCTTCCCCTCTTTTTCTACTTGCCTTCGAACAAACCAGAGTCTACACACCTCCTTGTGGATCGACCCGTATTTGTCACCGCTTCAACGCGATCGTGCACTTGCGGTTAATTAAAACGTATCAAACATTTTCCTTTGGGGGGAGAGTAATCATAGAGTTTCAGTAGTCAAACAAACAAAGAAGTCCACCCTGAACCTGGTGAGTCGAATATTGTTGTATGAGGAAGTTTGTTAGTATGAGGAAGTTTGTTGTAGTCAGAGATCCTTAAACTCATGTTACAAAACCTTTATAGGATCGTAAAAGTCTCTTATTCTGATCACTTTTACGCTAATTACCTACTTGTTTAAGTAATCAAAGAATGCACAGCGGAATTAAACAGATAAACAAGTAAAGAATACAAAGCAAACCACAAAATGACCCGGTGATTTTTATAGAGATTCGGCCTCTCGCCTACTTCCTCTCTTGCAAGCTCCGGTCGAACTCTCTCGAGCTCTGCTCGCATCTTCACTATCAACCTCATTCCAGGCCGAGATTAAGTCTTTACAAGTCTTCAAGCTCGCCAAGAACCCTCGCCGAGCTTGGCTCCTCCTCTCACAATCCGACACTTGGGCTCTCACCGAAGTCTATACGATTGTCTTGGGCTTTCACCAAGACCCTTGCTTCTTTAACAATGTTTGAGTGGAACAACACTATCTACTCTTGAGCACACTTGAGTAAGATATGTAATTGATTACTAAGTGTGGAGCTTTCTCCCTAATGTAGGGGACAATATGGAGTGGGAGAGTTGTGTGAAATGGTGTTGGACAACTCTATTTATAAGATCCTAAGGTGTTATAGTCATTGGTGTTAAGTTAGGTAAGGTTTAAGTGAGAATCACAAAATATCAACCTGCAGGACGCAATTCTGAGTAAGTTCGGTCGACCGGATCGGGCTGAATGGTAGACCGGATCAGGCTATAGCTTAGGCACTTAAGTTATCGGTCGAACAACGAATAAGATTTGGTCGACCGAAAACTAACAGACTCTACGAGGTTGAGAAACAAGAACAAATTCGGTCGATCGAAACAAGGTCCACAATCGATCGAAAACCAACAGGCAGTTTGGGTTTGTCAAGACATCTTAAGTTCGGTCAACCGAACAAGGTCCTCGGTCGACCGATAGGAAAATGTATTTTGGGGTATTTGGAAAAATACGAATACGACCGTTGGTATAATACGACAATTCTAACGGTCGGAAATTTGTGTTGACTCGGTCGATCGAAAAGGTCTGGACGGTCAACCGAAATTGGGCAGTAAAACACTAACATGATAATTGATCACTCGGTCGACTGAACGGTCTGTTTCGGTCGACCGAACGTGGGCAGACAGTTCTGGTTTTGGTTTGGTGTTTTTCGGTCTAAGTTTGGGTGATCTATTGAAGTTAAAATGATGTGAAATTTTGTGTGTGACTTCTGTAGGGAACCTAGTATTTGTGTTTGAGTTGATTTTATCTCAAGTATACTCCATTACAAAAAGTTCCTAAGACTCAAAGAAAACAAGATTACATGCCTTCAATATAACTTTAATACATGTCTTGACTTGATTTTCTTTCTTCCTTGAGTCGTGATCACCTGTAGAAGTTAGCACAAAGCAATATATATGCAATGTAATATGTGTGCTACTCTACATTGATTATAATTAAGATTATGTTGATTAAATCAAGTCAAGACATGTAATCAAACTCACTTGAAGACATGTAATTTGCATTTCTTTAAGTCTTAGGAACATTGTGTAAATTGAGCATACTTGAGCTAAAACCTACTCAAACACACACTAGGTTCCTTATAAAAGTCACACACAAAATTTCATATAATTTGGACTTCAATAGATCACCCAAACTTAGACTGGAAAATACCAAACCAAAACCCGAACAGTCTGCCCACGTTCGGTCGACCGAAACAGACCGTTCGGTCGACCGAGTGATCATAAATCCTGTTAGTGTTTTACTGCCGGTTTCAGTCGGCCGTGCATACCTTTTCGGTCAACCGTTTAAACATATTTATCCAATCATCAGATTTGTCGTATTATACCCAACGGTCGTATTCGTATTATTTCCATATACCCCAAAATACATTTAGTGTATCAGTCGATCGAGGACCTTGTTCGGTCGACCGAACGTATGATAACTCGACAAACCCAAACTTCCTATTGGTTTTTGGTCGACCGTGGACCTTGTTTCGGTGGAGGCATAGTGGGTTTGGTCTTTATACATGAGTTTATTTAGCTTCATTCCACTTAATTGTCTTGTATGTTTTAATGATATTGTGTTATCTTATTTCATGTGGAGGCAAAATTGGATTTAGTTTTATGATTTTCATGTTCTACATGTTGTGATGAGAATAATTGAACACACACACATGCACATATCTTTGGATTCACATTCTTTCTCTACCCCCTATGGGGTTTAGTTTTATGGTGAATTTTCCATTTCCTTTTGCATTTTAGTGTAGTTTGATCATAACTCATTTTTTCTCCTTTCTTTCTCACTCGCCTTCGAACAAACTAAGGTTGACACACCTCCATGTGGATTGACCCATATTTGTCACCGCTTCAACACGACTGTGTACTTGCGGTTTATTATAACCGATTCAATCAGTTGTCGAGTTGTCCATTGTGCCATTGTGTTGTAGATGTTGGAATCTTTAGAAGAAGACACATATGGTCATATATATTCTCATGTTTGAAACTTTAATTGGTATTTTTTTGTATTTATAGTATTGAACATTATTGTTAGGAAGTGACTATGGTCTATGGATCTCGGAATAATTCTTGACATCTAGGATAGGAGATCTATAAATAGTGAGAGGAGCTTTCGTTTTTAGTATGATAGGCTTTTATTTTTTTGTTAATTGATTGATAGGCTTAGGTGTGAGATTTGATATCGTACTTGTGTTAAATGTTTGTTTCACTTTCTCTTTTTCCTATTTTTCATGTTGGGTAAATGGTCAAAACTTCATCCAGCCTTCAGACATGCAACGTGCAGCACTATGGTGTTAGAGCATTATTAATGGCACTGTGCGCCCGGGTTGACATGTAGAATAATTTTTATGCATGTTGTTTGAGTTGTTTTTGGGTGCGCTAAAGAAAAAAAATTCTTTATATTTTTTTTATATTTTTTTTATTTGTAATGCTAAACAAAAAATGTAGATGAGAGAATGTAGGGTGTTTGAGTTGTTTTTGGGTGTGCTAAAAAAAATTTAAGGAGTTGGTTTGAACTGATGGAGAGAGAAACTGACGTGATGGAGAGAGAAAATAAGGGTCCGAAAACTGCCTGAGCAAGAAAGAGGCTACGCATATTTAATTTGATAAGATTACAAAATTTTACATTTCAAATAAATAGGTTTTTTATTACATGCCACTTCAACTGATATTTTCCGATATGTCATTCAAAGATAGCTATTTCTTTGACGTGACTGTTGAAAACTTGAATTTACTTGCATGCCACCTCGTCAAAATTTCATGATACTCTGATAGCTCCACTACTACCACCGTTGACTAAAATATTTACAAAAACAAACCCTAAACTATGTAACTTACAATTTATCTCTATTTGATTGTAATTTTTTCAATAATTTTTTATAGGTAAAGAATATTTTCCAAAAAAACATATTTTGAATGTTATTACTCTACAAAATTATTGTTAATAAAATAATAATTATTTGAAAGTATGCTATTTGTCCCCATTCATTATATTACGTTTTTTAAAATATATAGTTTTTTTATTTTCAAAAAAATATTTTAATAAAATAGTATTTCTATTAATTTTTTATTATTAAAATAAGTTTTTGTGAGTGAAAAAAATGAATGAAAGAGATAGATAGATAGATGAGAGAGAGAAAATGTGAATATACATAGAGAAAAAGAAAGGGAGAGCAGAGATTAGTGGATAGTAGGAGTAGATTTTGCAAAACAAAATACAAAGAAAATGAGATAACAAGTAAATTGTAGGTTTTGCATAATTTCAAATTAAATAATAATATAACTTTTTTTTAACCCGGATATCCTGAGGGCCCGATCACCCTAGTTTTGTATTCCTAATTTAAGATTTTTTTTACAAGTATAGCCCATGTTTGTGGTTAATACCACCCACACCCTAACTCCAAACAAAAATTTCTGTCTTCGGGCCTACAAAACTGGACATGCTGCCCCAGCCTAGTAAAACTCTATAAAGTAGCGGGTAACCCTAGCCTTTACAAGAATAGGCTTCACGAGTGGGCTGAATAAAGGCTGGCAGCTAGCGGGCTGGAGGGCTCACTTCGTCGACTGCACAATCAATTTAGTGGGTCTAATAGTTGCTACTGCACTAACTCCATAACAAGGCTTAGATGAGAAAATAATAAAAGTTGGAGTCTGCTTACAGAATTTATGCTGCTGCATCCAACCAATAAAACTTGAGTTGCTGCAAACCATGCCCAAAGCTGAATGCATTAGGAATTTGAAGCTGTTGTTGCACAAATATGCTGCTTGCTTCATGGCATTAAGCTAACTAAATTCATTTCAAATGCCTGCCTTGAACTGCTGCTCAAAAATTGATTTTTTGCTGCAAAATTCAGACCAAAGCACAAATCAAATTGCTGCAAAATTCCGATTTTTTTTCCAGAGGCCACTACCATTAATTACTGACATTGCTGCACATTGTTGAACAGGAATAGTTGCATCAAAATTTGCTGCCACTTTAAGTTAAATTTGCCGAGAACCATAACTTCAATATGAGTTTTGCACTCAAGAATTCGCCTTGATCTTCTTGGTTCTTCAAGAGGAGGTAAAGTAGTTTTAGCATTCGAGCTAAGGATACATTAGGTTCATATTCTGAATCTTTTTTGTCTCCCATAATTTGGGATGCACAAGAGTCTTCAGTCTCAAATTCCTCTTTAGTTTTATTTTTTCTCAAACTAGATTGTGTTGTATCTTCTCTCTCCAATTCCCTATCCACCTCCGATTCTCTTCCTCTCTCAAGTGCTTCATCTATTTTTTTGTGCGAATATATTGTCTTCTAGCCTCGATGACTGCCTCTTTTCTTCTTCTTGTTACATTCCTTTATTAGGCTAGTCACACTTCCTTTGTATTTAATCGTTTGTGTTGTAAAAACATTCTCATCATCTAAACTAATGAATTCAATTATTTTCTTTTTGCTCTTCTTTTTCCTCCTTTTTGACAGCTTATTGGATTTCTTTGAGAATTCAAGCATTCATGCCTTTTGTTTCCTTTCTAAGCTTGAAGTATGAAATTGCTGCTCCATATCAATTCTTCTCTTGTTGGTGTTAAGTGTTAGTAACATAGTTAATGGAGTTTAATCAAAATTTGACTGGGTGGCATGTAAGCATATTAAAGTTTTCAAAAGTGTCATCCAAGGAAATAGTTGTTTTTGGATGACATTTAGGCAAAATAATTGTTTTGGAGTGACATGCAATCAAAATGTCCTAAAAATAATTATTCACCATTATTTTCGTCAATTTTAATATATCCTTAATAGCATCATTTCATTTGTTTTAATTTCAGTTTCTATTACAAAATTTTATTTTGGAACATGAACACAATCGGATTACAAGATTTTGACGCCTCCCCTTTATATTTTGTCTGACACCTCTTGTTGATGGTCAAAAAGATTGTGAAACAAAGTTTTTATGGATATTGAGATGGGCGTATCTCCCGAATGGTAACGGGTAAGAGCTAAAAGTTGTAGGTCTTTTAGGGTTATATGGAGAAGAGAATGATGTTAAGTTCGTTGATTTTTGACAATGATGGAGGGGAGAAATAAATGATCTCTTCTATTATTTATTTATAATATCCTGTGGTAACCACCCACTGTTCATACTTTACTTCTTCTTCATTTGAACTCATAAAAATAATAATATAATTGAATTTTAAATTTGAGAAAAAATCCTAAATTTTAATCTAATTTCTATATCAAATTTAATATCCAACAATATTAGTTTGAACCATTATAACTAGTAACTAGTTTTCTCTTCATAAAATAAATGTGCTCCAACTCAATATTTTTTATGAATAACAAAGTATTAGATTGAAACTTAGAATAAAAAACCAGGAGATAACATCACCTTTAGCCCAGGAGGTCCAACCATCTTCTCCAGTTGATTGATCATTCCACCCCAAATAACAATACCGACTCAATCACAAAACTAGTAGATAGCGTCACCTTTAGCCTAGGAGGTTCAACCATCTTCTCCTGTTGCAACCCCGCAAGAAGGTTTCGAACATTCTGAGCCATCGCCTGAAGAGATGGCGGAGATCATCAGACTGGCTCAAATCGAGGACGCAGCCCAACAGAGGCGGGAGGAAGAGGAAGAAAGGGCTAGGGATAACGAGGAGCGTCTGCGCTACTTCGAGAAATATGGTGTGCTGCCTCCACCATCTGACGCTTCCGCAACCAACGAATCTTAAAAATTGATGTTTTTTTGTTGGATATCTAGTTATCAAATTTCTCTAATCTGTCGGTTCTATGTGCTGGTTTGTAATACCCAATGATTCATGTGTGTTGGGGCATCTCAAAACTCGGGTTATTTATCCACTATGTGAGATTTTGTATCTTCAAGGATGTTGTGTTCATAACATCCTTAGTATCTTTTATTAATGTCATCAACCTCTTTAACAGAAGAAAAAAAAAACATAAAAACCAAGAAATATACACATTATGTGCAGACCTTGTTGTTTATCAAGTGGGAAGAGCGTGAGGGGCTTGATGAGCTGTAGTTTCCATATAAAGACCGACCAATCACATATTGGATTCGTTGTTTTGATAGTGCATTTTCCCAAGACTATGAAAACTTAGTTTTTTTCCTAACATAGGTTTTTTTTACTATTTTTTATAGTTATTGGAATAATGCAAAATAGTTCCTTGGACAATGCAAAATTTTTCATCCAGTTCATCAAAAGCCCTTAATTATGAGCTTCACGTATTGCCATTTTTTTCGTTTTATCAAGTTGCTGTTGTAATCATTTTGTGTTGTAGAAACCGAAATGCACATTGTGTTCCTTTTATAGGTGAATAAAATTTCAAACTAGATAAGAATGAATAAGGCCATGCGTAAAGGGGTCGTGGATGCCCATGTTTGATCCCCATTCTCCAAATCCTCTTTATTTCTCTTGATTTTTTTTGACAAAATAAAAGCTTGAAAATATCAATGAGATTTGAATTTGGATATTCAAGGTAAAATGAGTAAAGGAAACATGGATTAAGATTTAATATCATCATTAAAACACACAAAACACTAATCAAGATAAGATTAAAGAAAAAATCACAATATTCTATGTCAATCTTATCTCTTTATCCACTCCAATCTTATCAACACCTTATCATTCCTCATAAAGTACGCACACTAACCAATGCATATGCTAAGCATCCATGAGGAGCATTAACACATCAAAAGTAAAAGTGAGAAACTCATCAAAATGACTATGAAAATCATTTGAAACTCCAAGACTAAGATAAACACATGTACGAATCTAACAACATTCACAATTTACATCATTCTCCACCCTCGAACGGGAATGGACTACTCACTTATCATATACATAACAAAAAAACAACAGAAGAAAAACAACACATGAATAAGTAAAGAAAATTAAATCTAACTGAAGTAATGGAATAAAAATTGCATCAAATAAAAGACACGAACAAAAAAACATGAAACCAAACTTGATTAATAAAGAAATATTGCAAAATGGTGTTTCTCTTCTCCTCCACTACACTACTAAGAAAAATAAAATAAAACTTACTCTAATGGAAAAAAGAAGGAAGATGAAGGGTAGAAGAGGAGAAATGGAAGGATTACAAGTGTATTTATATAAGATTAGATGGTCTGGATTAATCTGGGTGTAATCGGACAACTACAAATCAAATATGGATGCTCTGGAGTATTTTAAACCTAATACCCGATGCGCTGGAGAAATTCGGGTTGGGTCGGATCATCCTTAGATTTCATCGACAACTTTAGTTAACTAATTAACACGTAGGGTGCACCTGGAGCCGTCGATTCAAGCATGTTTAGTCTTAATTGTTGAATTACCCCTCGGGTTCATGAGATTATGAACATTTACGATCAACATATTTTCTTTACGATCAGTTCCCTCAGGGTTTTCCCTAGGTCCTTCCTGACTTACAATCTGATCATTGAGCATTACAAAGAGATTCAGAAGGCTTCCAAATCAGTCATTTCTTCTTGCATTTAGGTTTTTTTGTTTCTTTCTCTTCTTTATTACCTAAACCCTGAAATATAAGAAACAAATACCTGAGTAGCACAAATATGGGATAAAATAAAGGATATATAACATGAATGCATTGTATGATATGCTACTAATCATGAGTCAAATGAGATGGTGGCGGGGGGTTGTGGTGGTGGTGGGTAGTCGATGGAGAGTGTGGTGCTGGTGGACGCTAGTGGGGGTGATTGTGGTGGAAGATGGTTGGGGTGGAGGTGGAGGTTGTGGGGGTGGTTGTTGGTGGAGGACGACTAGGGGTTGGTGGAGGTTGTTCAAGGTGGTGGTGTAGGCATTTGGGTCATGGTGGTGGTGGCCGTTTGGGGAGGATGGGTTAGGGTTGGGGAAGGAATTCTCACCACCAGCGAGTGAGGCGGCGATTGTTGGATTTCGTGTCATATACTTGTGTATATATTTTTTTAAATTACAAGCATTTAGGATCGATTTTCATGTTTTTCAACAATTTTATGTACAAAATTCCTAATTGTATTTCAATATATATAATATACTGATTAATATTGAAATACATAGATTGGATCATACCTAGGGGATTATCGAATCCCTTTTACCAATACGAAGTTGATTTGCATGTCGAATCGCCTTGGAATTCCTCCAAGTGTTCACAAAACTCTAAACAGGATTAGAGATATCAAAGCCAGACAATCAATCTCTCAAACACTCAATTAATAAGGGAAGTTTCGGATGGATTTGGTGGAGAAATATGGAGAGGAATTTTTTTTGCATTCATGTAAACAAGGAAGAGATGAGGGACCTATTTATATGGCTCCCTGCATCCCACATCATGTGTAACAAAATTACACATGGTCCCTTGTTAATAGCTCCCCAAAACCAATTATATTTCGACACATAATCATCCTATAACCTCATCTGACTAAATTGGAACAAATTCAAATCATGATCAGAAAAATCTCTTATTAATGCAAGCAAAACCGTACGCAAATGGTTGACCGAAATAACCAACCGTTCGACCGATTGATTAGAAATTGACAATTTCGGTCAAACAGTGCTCTCAGTCGGTTGATTGAATCCTCACCAAGAACGCTCCTGATAATTTTGGTCAAACCACGACCTACATCGATCGACCGTTTTGCAACAGAAAAAGTTCATGTTATTTTTTGTCGTAAATTTGGTCGGTTGGTTCCTAAAAAACGTTCGATTGTTTTTGTCTTTTATCAAATTTTAGATCAATATCCAACAAAATCTGAATTTGGAGGTTTTAGCAAATTTATATTTTATAATGTTGCGAATCACATTATACTATGCAACATATTATCAGATATAATGTTAAACATTATACCCCATAATATATTTGCATCTCATATAAATTTAGTGATTATTCTTACCATGTCGTAACCCACGACACATTGATTTTAATATTTTACCACATGTATTCCAATACATCATATAAAATGTAAAATCAAATTCCTTGTTTCCTAGTTTAGTGGTGTGAGTTGTAGGAGGATCTAAGTTATGTTGACAATGATATAAAATGCATTATATCATAAACTATAAGTGATATCTAGCTACACATTATGGTTACCCAAATAACAAAAATGTTTTGCTCATTTGAACTAAACATGATCCACTTAGTGATATAAGTAATATCACTCGTGTCTATCCCTTGCCTCATGATATTGAGAATATTATACAAAGTAGAAATGTGTTATTTTTGTATCATATATTCATTTCTTGATCTCTCAAACAAATTATAAATATGTAACTATACATAAGTTACATTGTGCACATTATAACTTTACTTTATCAAGATGCCAAACAATATCATCACTCAAGTCAAGAAGAGCAATGATAATCTTTTGACATATCATCCTTTCTGACACAAGACATGTATAACCAACTATTATCTTTATCATCATACTTAATGATAGTTTTTGATGATAATCAAATTATACACTTCTCATGTGAAAAGACATAGGTCTCGTGTCTTAGGATTCAAAGACAATGAAACATTAAGGACACAAACACAATTTCACAATGTTTCGTTTATTAGGTCAATTCAATATATGAAAGAAACATTTTCTATTTCATATACTCATGTTGTTAAATACTTGTAGAACTACAATATCTCTTTTAATAAACATGACAATTTTAACTTAGTAATCAATGTCCCATGTTAATCACCATGATTGTGAATTACTTTTGATTTATGTAAACCATTATTTTTTAGACATCTGCGAGTAAGGACCAAGAGTCTCTAAAAGACGAATACATTTAATCAAGGAATAAAATGTTAATACAATTTTCAATTCACAATAAAAGACATATAAAAGACATATAAAAGTAAACTTTTAGAACACAATCCTTTCAACGATAACGTGGCGAGGGGGCAGTGTGGCATGGGGTAGGCGTCGCGAGGTGGCGACGATGAGATTGCCGACGGGGTGGGGCAGCGGCGATCAAAGTGCAGGGGATTAGGGTTTGAGATGGTTTGGAGGAAAAGTAAAGGGAAGCTCGAATATGTTGATCGTAGTAGTTTACCTTTCTTTGTTCATTGATGTACTTTAGAAAGTGAAATGGGTGATGATCTCCCTTTCTTAACGAATCTTGTTAAATTAGTGTGCAAAATTTGGAAAGAACATTCCCGGGTCACTAACCACAATTAGCAAAGTTTCCTAGAAAGAGGGCCATGCGGTATCGTCCACATCGTTGAGGCAAGTGCATGAGGACTAACATAATTGGAGATCTACTTTTATTACGAAGGTGTAAGAAGATAATGTAGACTAATCATTCCATTCAGTTTGCTGAAGTTTCCTTATTTCATGTATGTTGTTGCTTTTGTTTGTTTTACCTTGAGGGCAATAGCAATGGGACAAAAGATGTTCATTAAAAAATTATTAGGAATAGCATTTTTGTAAAACCCAGCAATGAAGGAAGACCTTAGAACAGTTTTTTCCAACGAACCCAAGCCAAGCCACTCTCTGCGGCGCACAAACCCTAAGAATTAGCTTGATGACATGTGGGGGTACGTGTAAATCCTACGCTTCCTTTTTTTTCTACATGTAGGTGGTGGGACCCACCAAAGGTAATTTATTTTATAAAAATAGACGAAGAGAGAAAACTAAGACAATGTTCACGGCGGCCGGACACTTTCTGGGTGCCCAATTTTCTCTCTCTGTCACGTCATACCTAGGGTTGTAAATAGGCAGGTAAAATCCGCCCCGACCCGCCTAAGTCGGGTAGTAGTGTAAAAAATCCAACACGCAACCCGCCAACCCGACTAATAAATGGGGCGGGTAGCGGTTGTATTTTCTACCCGCCCCGTTTACCCACCTAAGAATTTAATAAATTAAATAATAAATATTATATATATACACTTATATACCTTATAGATATTTCTATTCTCTAATATCTAATTTACTAATAGTGTTATAAAGTTGAAGTTATTTATAATTTTATGGTGTTATCACATGAGTCATATTTTTAAGGTGTTAATGTGTCATGTTTTTAATTTATGGCCTTATGCAGAAAAAGAAAAAATCATATAAAAATTCATTTATCCATACCGCCCCGCATAACCCGTTTATCTGATCTTAGGTGGGTGAGGTAGCGGTTTAAAAAAAATTCACCCGACCCGACCCGCCAACCCACCTACCTTAGACGGGTTGTGTAGCGGTGGGTTTGAAACCCGCCCCGACTCAACCCGTTTACAACCCTAGTCATACCAGCACAGCCGCACCCCCAAATATTCCTTAATCATGCCAAAAAACAGTCCGGACGTCCTACATTCTCTCCTCCACGTCATTTGGAGATCAATTCTGCGTAAAAATATATATAAACAAATAACAAACGTGTTTTCAGAAAAAAATTAAAAAATAATTTATAAAACAATTTTTCAACCTACCTTTTCAGAGCACAATGCCAAGGATAAATTCATAGCGTCTTAACATAATTTAGTTTTGCAAAGCACAGGAAAAAGACCCAACTTTAACGTAATATAGTTTTGCACTGAGAAAGCACCTCTCTCCACTTTGACATTTATCGTTTAACCAAGAACCGTGAGTTGCACTTCGCCTTCATGGTTGGACGCTTTAGTGATCACTAAACCCTATTAACATCTTTGACATTCACACTATGTTTAGTATCTTCCTAATACTAAGACACTGATAGATATCTGCGTACCTTTAAACATATTTATGGTTCTTATGTCTTATGTTTAATCACAGATACTCCTCCTAGATATGTCTCTGTAATATCTCTAGATCGTTTGAAGTTTAAGACATCGACATAGTTAAACCCTTTAAACTTTTTATATATTACACTTTGCCTCTCTTTTTGTTGATAATTTTGTAGTTTCCATATATCCATCAATATTTCCTGATTTTTCTCGTATTTCTTCTATAAATGCTCTTAGTCTTAAAAAATTTACAAATGAAATTAAAAGTACACCATTCCTTGATAATTTGTTAGTTTCCACATATCCATCAATATTCCGTTGTTAATTTCCATAATAAGAAAGCGAAGTTTCCAATCGACGGTATACACATGCATAAAAGCTTAACGTTTAAGTATGTTAGAATACAAGTTAATTGACTTTGTTTTATTCTGCCTTTTACCAGCATATCACGAAGAATATTAACATAGTTTAGTTTTGCACTAAGCAGAGCATAACCAAAATAACCATTTTTGGACCACTTTCGTAGTTGTTGTGGCATTTGATGGAATCATTTTCGTCCTTACATGGTTGGTGTGCAAGTATAAAAGATAAAGTTGTTGGATGTTGTGCATATACAAACATACAAAATAGGTTCCATCAAATCAAAAGCTATGACTAAGATAGAAAGACATCATTTAGAGGTACGGCCTATTATAACGTCACGCTTTACGTCTTGTTGGCACTAATCTTGGCAATATTAATTTATGTGTGGTCAGTGTGGTGGTGGTGACACTTTTGTTTCTTTCCTTTGGTAGTATTACTTGCAAAGACATGCTTCGCACCCATTACTTAGAATAACATACAATATATAACAGGTATCACACAAATTGACAACCTTGCATTCAAATGAAACAAGTGTTACGTATTCATTCAGAACACAATTATCCGGACTTAAATATGCATTTCAGATATGTATGAAATATGATGATATGATGAAGACAATTGGCACTTTTCGAATGGATCTATTTCTAAATATGCATATCAGTTTTTTTTTGGGGGCTTAGATAACCATATCGTTCGTACTTAATTATTTCCCTGCGTACCTTGTTGATGCCTATGGTGGCCATAATTCAAAAGATTTGTTCATTTAATCAAAGCTGGTTAAAATTTAGACACCTGCGGAAGATTTTGCAATATTCATATTAATTAATTATCACGTCACTATAGGATTATCATGAAATAATATTTTTGTCATGAAATGGATCTTAGATTTGAGAAATTATTACTAGTGTGTTGATATTCAATTTATTATCTACTCTTCTTGCTGGATTTATATTTATACTAGCATTTCCGAACAATTTAATTTAATAAATTCCTATTTGTACTAAGGGTGCGTTTGGATGAGTCGCTCATACATGGAATTTCAAATTGTATAGAATTTCAAAATGCATCATTTGTAAATACCATGTTTGGTAGGTTGGAGATTGGAGTTTGTAGATTCCAAGTGAAATTTTGGAAATTCCACCCCTATACAAAAATGACAAAACTAAATTCCACAATTTTAGGAGGAATTTACAAATCCTCAACACCAAATTCCACCCTAAATCCTAACACCAAACCCCAACATCCCAACACCTCATCTCCACCTCTACCCCTCCCCCGTCGTCGTCATCGTCGAGGTCGCCGCCGCCCTCAAGCATGTTTCTCTTGTTCTTTCTCCCCCTTTTCTTAATTAGTGCATCGACTCCTCACACTTTTGTTTGGGAGTTGAACCCAAACCTTCGATTAGAGATTTTGTGGATCAGAAATGTGATTTTTAGGTGTTTGTGGTTAGTGGTGCTGCCATTTGGAGTTCAATTCGTGATTTGGGCGGGGGGGGGGGGGGGGGGGGGGGGTTAGGCTGTAATTTGAGATTTTTTGAGGTTTGGGATTGGGATTGTAGGTTTTTGAAAGTGAAAATGTTGAAAATTGTGATTTTTTTGGAGGTGGAGCACTAGTGCAGAAAAGAGAACATACGTCGGTTATACGGGTCCCCTGACCCAACGTCTATTTATGCGTCATATAAACCTAGACGTCGGTCACTTAAAACCCGACATCTATTCCCCAGGTATAGACGTCGACTGTTAGGGACACCCGACGTCTATTCTCTACGTATAGACGTCGGCTACATCCCAACCGAGGTTTATGCTCTAGGAATAGATGTCGGATTTACATCCCAACCGACGTCTATTAGTTTTTTGAAGGGGATATAGACGTCGGTTAATAGGTACAATCGCTTCTATTCCCTTACCAAATTAAAAAACCCGAAATGTAGCAATCATAGATACATGCATAACAAACACATTCAACCTGCACAAGAAAAACATTCATCCTGCACCAAATTCATTCACAAACACAAATACATACACACATTCATCCGCAAGCACAAACACATACAAGCATACATACACAAACACAACCCAACCATTCAACACACTTGACATTCATACACAGACACTTGACATTCATTCCAAAAATGTTTGATTATATTAAGGCATAACATTGTATGTTTGTAATACAAGTAACTTGTTAAATAAATTACAAAAAAAGAGTTAGTGATATGAGAACCTCTTAGTTTGTTAACAAGTTTCTGATAAAATAACGAGTCCATCGATCGCGAGAGTTTCATCAAGCTCCTGTTGCGAGTAGGGATCGCTATTCTTTTGGAAGACCTATAAAAATACAAGTAAAATATATTAAATCTAAATAATGAAACTATAATTATACAACTGAATAACGATCTATATTACCTCGGTTAGGGATACGTTTTGAGGTGCAATTTCGATGATTTCCTTCATGTATCTCAACACGTAGTAACCACATTCCGTATTTCCAGTCTACTTGCGGTACTACAAAAATATAAATTCGCTAAATATATGTTCCATTACTTAACTTAATTAACAAAAATGGGAGAAAATACTTACTCCCATTCCATGCCATGTTACTCTCACTTTTGTTGTTGTTCTTACTCCACCTAACGCTCTGTAAGCCTTCATTGTCCTGAGTAGCACAAGTTATTCAATAAGAAGTCGATAATACTAATAAAAATACACGAATTACAAATACGATAATCAAATCGAACATACATTAAAACAAGTTTTTTCATGGATTCTCTTGGTTTAATCGACTCCAAAGGATCAAACCAATATGCCGAATTAATCTCGGGGCATAGAACGACAATCATCCATTGAGCGTTGTTTATGTACATAATTAGAAGTTTATTACGAAATAAAATTCCACTTACTTTGAATTAACAAATTTACCTCTCATGATGAGGGTGCAGATAATTAGTCCTGAAGGTTCCTAAAATCTTAGAGAGACTAGATGAGCAACGACATTCAGGCCATAATGGTCTTAAACGGTTTCCTCTCCTTAATGCGTCTGGAAATCGTAGGGACCAACGTCTAAATTGATTTTAATAAGGCTATTTTATTAAGTGGTTTTTGGGCCAAGGAAAGGGTGATGAAATTCCTCACCTCATCTCATATAGGTGACTGCCCCCTAGGTGTTTTTCATACCTTAACCTAACAAACAACACACCAAACAAACACTCAACTCACTCTTGTTCCAATGCAAGTCCTACTAACTAATGTGTGTTTTCTAATGAATGATGAGCGAAATAGATTACGTACCTTACATCAACAATCTATGACAGAAATCGTAAAATAAAATAAATGCAATGAATGAAAAGTCCTATATGATGAATGACTAAGCAAATATTGTCTAATCTTTTGCTTTAGGTTATGAAACTCCAAGTTGCTTAAGGGGGTCAATGAGTTATTAGAAACTAAACATAAATAAACATTTAACTAAACAAAATAGGTTGTTTTCAGCATAAACAAACATAAATAAACAAACATTTAACTAAGCTAAACATTAATAAACATAAATAAATTTATGAACTCACTAAACTAATTTTGAAGTTTTGGGATAACCTCCCCTAAAATTTATTATGTAAAAATCTTCAAATCATGAGATTATCAAGAAAATGTATAACAACACAATTTAATAAAACTAGACTATCTTTCACTTTTAACCCATTATCATTTGTCATTTGTCAAAACAAAAAAATGTAGAAGCTCAATTTAATAAAACTAGACCACAAGTGGTTATACCGTCGCACCACAACCACAAGTCACAACCCAACCAATCCAATCTCCTTTTCTTTCATATAAAAATGGTTATTGTTGTCATTCATCTTCTTCTTTGGCATATAATTAGCTATTATGTTAGCTTTGTAAGTATTTCCTTAATAAAAATTGTAACTATACTCGTGCTTTCCTCATAAGATCCTAATTAGTTAAAATATCTAAAGATACTATAAACAATGTTAGGGTTACAAATCTCCTACTTGTAAAATGGGGTTAAAATTCTGGAAATTTTGTATATCTTTAGGTAAAGCAATACATAAAGTCCTACTGCTTTAGACCACATTACTAACGTTTCTTTTTGGTTACACATTTTGGTTCATAGAGGTTGACAGGAATTGCCAAATGCATGAAGTGAACCTGATTTGAGTCGATTTTTCATTGTCATCAGAGGTTGTATTTATAATAGATTTCCAAAATTCTTTCAGTTTAAACAGTTGAAGTACATCTAGCTTTCATTCTAAATTTATTTGTGATAGTAATGGAATCAACAAAAGAAAGAAAATATTCATTTCATGTAAACCAGTAATAAACATGTTAAAGATCCAATCATCATACTACAACATCTACGAACCAAAGGAGGAGGAGATCGGAGATCGCGACTGCGGTGACGTTGGTCGCGGAGGTCTGAGAATATTGGTCGGAGGGTTGGCTAGGGTTTGGTCTGGTTTTTGTCGGGATAAAAGAAAAAAATGAAAGGAATGGTTCCATTAAAGACCTATAGACGTCGGTTGTATGAACAACCGACGTCTATACCCCAATAGACTTCGGATGTCTTTACAGCAGACGTCTATACCCCGACGTCTATAGATGGGGGAATACACGTCGGGGTATACACGTCGGTTTCCATGGGAATTACACGAACCGACGTCTATGGCACCCAATCGACGTCGAACGTATTAACGGCCGACATCTATACATATAGACGTCGTCTATTAATACAACCAACGTCTATTGGCTCACGATTATGCACTAGTGGAGGCTTTGGAGGAGGAGGAAGAAGATGACCGGTTGTGATATTTGATTAGCCCACGTTTGGTTAGAATCTAGTTTGACTTGACCAACAAAGTGGGTCATTTGTAGGTGGTGTGATTCTTAAAGTATGTTTTCCTGAAGTAAAGATGATTTATTTGAAGTTGTGATATTGAGGATTCTTGTCATAGATGTTAAGGCCCTTGCTCTAATTTTTCTCATTTGATTTGATCAAAACAGTGGCTGGGGATATGTAACATTATGTGATTCATGGTCTGATGAAGTAAGATGACCGAAGTTCTCTTTTTTTTATAAAGATGATATGGACCCTAATAATGACCATGAGTATAACCAGAGATTTCTCAAGTATTGAGGTTTATATCTTGACCAACACAGTGGTTGGCTGCTGTTATGTTGGATGATGCTATTTATTTTGTTATCATATTATTATTGATGTAGGTTGATATAAAAAAGTATCTAACGATTTAGTGGATCTTGCTTATAATCATGTATGATGGGTTGATTATGATGTTTTGATAATCAAACATTTTTTATTATGTATATCTGCGACTGGACATGTATGTGTAATGTTGATTTTAGCATATACATAGAATTTGAAAATTCCAAAGTTCTTACAAACAAAGCAAAATCAAATCTTGGGATTTGTAAATGTCGTCATTTGAAAATAACGTACTTACCCGAACAAGGTGAAAACAAATGGTCATTTAAAAATCCCGGGATTTTCAAATTCGTCGTTTCAAAGTTCCATGAAATTTACAAATGACGCATTCAAACGCACCCTAAGAGTTTTTAAGCTTCCAATAAAAAAATTAAAAAGAAATGATGATTGCTACTTCAATGAAAAATATTTTGTCTTGCCTGCAACATAGTATAAACGCATCCTAGCCCATTGTGAAGTTAATAGAAATTATAGTAATATATTAATACGTAAATATTTTTAGGGTTTTATTGCTTCGCCAATAAAAATGTATTCAATTATTCAATACTTCAATTAAAATGTAATTTAATTCACGATGAAGAAACATTTCAATTTACTATCACATCATAAACCAACATTATCATAAAAAAAAATACTTGAGATGTATTGCCTAGTTATAGTCAGATAAACTCGTCTACCCAGTAGTCTATTGTACCTTAAAGGATGTGTCATGAAGTTCGAGTCATTAGGCATGGACTTATGATTTTATTCCATGGGTATATATCTGATGTTATTGTCCCTACCATGCCTGAATTATACAAATCATCAAAACCTTATTTTCCTTTAAAATTCCTTTATTTGAATATCACTGCAAATATCGGAGATCCTTGGAATCATATAAGCAAAAGAAAATAAGAAAAATGACAAAAGTATGCAGTAGAGGAAGACTACTATATATATTATTCTCATTTTTGTTCCTCCGTCGTTACATAGCACAATATATACACATAAAGGTGTAAGTTAAAGACATTCATAGTCTATACTAATTGAGATTGAAATAATGATGTAAATACAAGATATGTTACAACACTTATTTGGAGAAATTACAATGCATTACTGGGAAAATGGTAACCTCCAATATTACTGGTGTTTAAGGTGAATTATCTATCATATATCTAAATTCACGACACTATCCCTTGGATGATCACCTTTTGTTATATACTTTTTGGTTTGCCTCAATGAAAATCTTGCCAAGAAAACCATGTGAGACAAAATTTTGGTGAAGGAAAAAATAGTATAGAGCGTATAAATCTCCCCCTCATTTTAATATACAATTATGTTACTGTCTTGTTAAAAATAATACGACTTTATGTTAATGATACGATGTTAAGTTAATGTCTCATTAAAAATCTTGTTATGAAACTCAATGAGAAAATTAGCTAACCGAAAAAGATTGCATGATATCGGCTAACAAAATTGCACAAGCCAGCTCGTAAAAACCTTTAACCAATAAAAACTTTGTGGGACAAAAATTGGAAAAAAATAAAAAATAAAACTATAAGCCTTCTAAGCTTTATCCTTCAGGGGTAGTCATCCTTCGGAGATGATGATTACAAATCTGCTCCCCTTGATTCGTAGTTCACAAAACATACGAATCTGTTTTTCAAAGTCCTTAAACATGAAGCACATGGGGGTTCAATAAACAAATATATTATCATTAAAGCAGATTTAATGAATATTTACAATATTTGACTTAGATAAGACAGTGAAATATGTTTATGCAATTGTTCTCAGATATTATTCTGTGAGTAATGCAACTAAGGGTAACTCATGCAAAGTATGAATATGTTACCTCAAAAAAATCCATAGACAATTGAAAGGTGTCATATTTATATTTATCTCATAATTGTATGAGAATGTAAAGACCAAGAATTGCTTCGTCAATTTGCATAAATTGCAATGTCTCCACAACATAACACAAAATGGTTTGTGATTTTGATTGATATGGATCAAATGTATAGAAAGCATCACTAATTAAATATTTCTCTCATGGCTATAGTGGGTAAAGATTAGTAGATTCATAAAAACGTAGTGAAAAATATGTTCAATGTAATTTAAATGTTTTTGGATAAACATTATGTTTGAATAAAACATTCACCATGAACCTTGCTATGTTTTTTGTCTGATTTGCAAGCTATAATAAGATTTTCATGACATTCAGGTAAGGAATTTCAGGTCCTTTGCAACATCTTTAGTTTTAATATTACAATTGGATCGTTGGGTATATAGAATAGACATATTGTAATTGACATACTCGTGACTTGTGATGTAATGCATGTACTAAAGCAAAAACTTGTAGTTTTTGATTTCGTACTATTACTGAAGTATTGAGTTATTAACTTGTAAGGTGGATATAAAATTTTCCCTTTCTATCTCAACTCGATATGATCTTCTGACAGGGTTGGAATTGAGAATCAATGTGGTGGACCATACATTTTTAGTCAAATAGACATTTGCACATCATTTTGATGGTCATATGAATCCTCAGGGATTGTTATACATTTTCATAATCCTCTTCAAATAAAAGTTCGATCATGAAATCCTTACATAACGATATTACTTGAAAGATTAAAGTTTTTGCTTGATGGGCTGAAGTACTTCTTTTTCAATAATAGAATGAGTGAGGAGGGTAAAGAATCATCTTCATAACAAGATAATTTGAATTCACAGTAGACTACATTAAATCACACACACACACACACACACACACACACACACATATACAGAAATGTTACAATAAGACATGTCTCATTCGAAAAAAATGAGACCCCATATTTTCCTCTCTTAGATCTAGATCCAACGGTTGGTTTATCCAACATTCAATTTATACAACCAAAGGGTTACATGGTAATCTCCATCTCAAGGATGCCAACGTCGCCCTCGACAACTCCTTCCGTCCCCTCGCCTTCGATCCATTCCTACTCCCTCCACCAACACATCGCCTCCCTTTTTCTCAACCTTCCTCCTCCTCATCCTTCGCCGATCCCATCCCGCCTCCGCAGCAGCCCAACCGCTGCTCCACCTGCCGGAAGAAGGTGGGGCTCATCGGTTTCTTCTGCCGGGAGACCTTCTGTGGGACCCACTGCTACCCTGAGCACCACCGCTGCGACTTCAACTTCAAAATGGAGGGGGAGGAGGCCAACAAACTCGATAAGATCTTATCGGAATATGGGAATGGGATTGCTGCTGGTGGTATGAATAGAAATGGATCGTGATGTTTGGTTTGGTTTGGTTGGTGGTTGTTTTCTGTATTAATTATTTAAAAAAAATGTTGCTATTTTAATATATAAATTTGTGTCTTCCGTCTGGTGTTTGTATAACTCAATCCACTTGACCCATTTTCTTCGTCAAAGAGGGAGAAGATTTAGGAGCCCTTTCTTTCTTTCTAATATTGCTTGCATTTCTTCTTCATCATTTATTTTATATTGTTCTGTTGCAACTTAAAATACACAATTTCATTATAAGTTGAATATAATTTTTTTAGTATGGTTTAACTTGTCTATTTGATATTTTGGTTAGTGGGTATTTTGGAAAAGAATATATTATTAAAATACACAACTGCATTATAAATTTAATATACACAACTTCTAAGTTGTGTATATTAAGGCATGGTATGGGAGTTAAGACATTGATTGGTGTTGGGAAGAGGGGAAATGTTTGATTTTGTATATTTTGTACATAAGACTAAATTACTATAGTAAGACATATTTTTCTATAGGAAAAGTGAGATATTGGAGATAGAAATGACATGGAGCACTCTACAAAACTACATAACTTTCTTAAATAAACTTCCAGTGAATACACATCTATATGCGTTCAATACACAACAGTATATGTTTAATACATCAATATACCAAATCAATACACACCGGTGTCATATTATTACAAAAGTTCAACAACTCCTTCATAAAAACTCATTCACAAAATCTGTCAAGTAACAAAAATATTTCTAAAAATCTGTCAAGCAATCTGTCATTATCAAATCATACAAGTCTATATATATAATCAATTTCTAAGTAAAGAAGATATCATATGAAATATTTAGTTGATACATCAATGTATAAATGGCAGTTCTGCTTCAGATAATTCTTGATTGAAGAAGCTGGTTTCAAGTCTTGTAATATTTGAGATGTAATATTTGGAAAATTGTTTGAGATGATTTGGTTTTATTTTGTTTGGAATGTATTAATCTAGTGATGGTTCATAACATTCAAGACACTGAGATATAGTTTTTGCTTTGAGTCTCTGTTATGCAGGATGAACCTACTTGGAGTGACCATTTTCCATGAAACCACAACTATTATCCGAGGATTATTACATCTAACACTTATTTGATTTCAATGTATTTTATCCTAATCGGGGTTTTTAAATGATAAGGTTACCTTATCCTCTTTGTAGTGCAAATCGAGCCAATTGCCTTTTTGAAGATTTCTGAAGAGATTAAAGAAAAGAGAAAGGGATTAAAGAACAATGTCTCATCATATATCAATGGATGCACTGTGTGCTTAATGATTAGTATCGAACTCTTGTAATTATGTATTGTAGTAATGTAGTTGTATATTGTTATATCATTTTTGTGTATTGAACTTGTGTTATTATGTATTCCACCAAACATGAAGTGTAAATCCCAAAGATTTCTACATTTGCATTAAATATTTTGTATTTCTGCTTTCTGGGCTTTTGAATGTTGCATCTCAACTTATTAAATATGCACATCTGCATCCCAGTTTCTGAACTTCTGTATTCTATATTGAACAGTCACATGTGGTTGTCTACAAGTCATAAGTTAACTTATTGTGTATGATACTAGATTACATGTCTAGATCCTTAGTAGTTGTTGTTTAATGTTGTATTATTATAACGTAATATTCAGTAGGTCTTCACTTTCAAAATTAAATTATTTACTTCCAAGAATAAACTAATATTGTTTGGTGCCTAATTTAGAATGGTATTTTGTCAGGTTTTTTCCACAAGTGCATAAATTTCTTCATTTTTGGAAGCTTCATGTATCAATTCATTAGAATTATCATTGAGATTACCTCGGGTAGACAAGACAATTAATTTGTAAAAGTAATTTATACTAATTAACAATAGTTTATGAAATAATTTTCTAGTGTAGCACAAATGTTTGTCATTTTATTACGCAACTAACTTATTTTATAAAACAATAGTTTTAGTAAATTAAAGAACTAAACAAAACTATTGAACAACTATGACAGTATTTTACTTTAAATATAACTTAACAAGAATAATACTTACAATAGGTATCACTTGAGATGTTGGTTGAACAAACAAATAGTTTTCCATTGATGTTGTTTCCATTTATATAGTGAATAAAAATCACAACATTGCTATATTAAACAACTAAACTAGATTATAAATCATTTCAAAAAGAATACTTAGAAAAGGTGTAACAGAAAATGTTTGTTGAACAACGATATGGTTTACCTTTGAATTCAATTCAGCCTATAGAAATAATAAAACTAGTGTAGTTATGTATTGTCCTAGTGTAGTTATGTATTGTACTAGGACAATTGTCTATTAAACTAGTGTAGTTATGTATTGTAATAGTGTCGTTATGTATTATTATTGCATTTTTGTGTATTAAACTGTTATGTTTGTGTAATATTAAACTAGTATATTTCTGTTACATCAGAACACCTCAGACTCAAATTCAAACGAATATCAAATCCAATTGAAATCTAGTTCATCTTTCCAGATCTAACTCAACCATTAGTGAATACATGAGTTGAATATTACTTTTTCATAACAATATACTGGGAAGTTGGAAGTTCAGCAAAATCTTCCAACCTTATCCCACTTTCAACCGATGCAAGAGCTAAATAGTAACACCTGAACACATAAGATTCAAATTCAAATGAATTCTTCAAATCCAACTGAAATGTTGTATAAATTTCCTAGTATGACTAGATTTGTATCTATGACAAGCGTGGAAATTTACTGTCTCATCACAATACACTGAAATTTCAACTAATTTGTCCAATCCAATCCCATTTTGAGTAGACAAAAGAGAAAATAAACAGAAACTCAGTCAAATCCTTCAAATGCAACCAAAACCTCGAGAAATTTTGCGGAACTTACAACGAATACATGACTCGAAAAAACATTGTTTCGAAACACTAAACCGAAATTCCAGCAAAATTTTCCAATTTAACCTCATTTCCAGCAGACACAAGATCTAAGGGCCATCAACATCTGAACAACACACCACACCAAAATCCAAACAAACTCCACAAATCCGACGTACTCGACTACTACATAAACACCAAATAACTCAACAAACCACACACAAATCTCGAACGAATCTCCAAATCCGAACTCGATTAACTCCCTCGTGGTTGTCAATGGTTTGGTGAGATGAGGAAGGAGGGGAGGAGAGTGGAGGTCGATCTTCCATCGTCTTTTGGAAGGGTGTTGGAGGGGAGGAAGAAGGAGGATGGGATGGGTGTGATTGGGAAGGAACGAAAGAGGGAGGAAGAAAGTGGACGTGATGGGTGTGAAAAAGGTGAGGTAAAAGGAGGATGGGGTGATTACTAAACTACCATTTTTCATTTTCACCGTTAGATTAGATCTTGATAGTGTATGTTTGATGTCTCATTATATTAAATTGAGACATGATCTCATTCTAATACCACCCTATATATATTCATATTTTTTCATATATATATATTTTAGTGCCATATATGTTAGTGCCATATTATATATATATATATATATATATATATATATATATATATATATTCACTAGTTCTGAATATATTTTCACACACACACACACATATTTGTAATACAAATAAATCACATGTTCTGAAAATAACATATATATATTCATATATATTTTCATATATATATATATATATATATATATATTTCACATGTTCTGAATATATTTTCATATATATATATATATATATATTTGTAATACAAATAAATCACATGTTCTGAAAATATATGGCACTAACACAAATGAAAATTCATAATACTTGCAAATGTGATACATCAAAATATCATGGAAATTCTTATTATGTCGCAATTCAATATGGTATGATACTCATTTATATTTGTGCTTAAAAAGGAAAAACGGTCCACCATTATAGACATGTATAGTTCATTATGAGGAGTAGTCGATTAGTGCAACCAATGGGAAATATAATCAAATAGATAATAGCTCCTTACCAAAAGCTACATAGGAGATTTGTGTCTCATCTACACATTACAAGTTTAATAGAAAAAGCCCAACATCTCATGAATTATGCCTATATATGCACACATACCACATCATGTGTTTTCACATTAATGACATGCACTTAGAAACGTATATGATATGCAGATCATGCCCCTAGGGTACATTAATCACATGAAAGATAGTATCTTGCAAATTATATATACTGATTACGGAGCTATGGACAAAAGAAGGAGCACATGCTAAATTACTTATAATTAGGTTGACATGGGTAGTAAAGTAGATATAAGCTTTTGAGCCAGAATGATATCTTTGCCTCATCAAAAACATATGCAGGTACTTGGTAGTGCATTTGGAAGCTTTAAGCTAACATTTTGTATATAGTTTTCCTTTTAATGCAAACATTGAATTTCAAGGTCGAAATGGAGGTAAAACACAAATCAACCATTGATACTGTACAAGGGGAACGAATTATGTTAAATGTTAACCAAAAATAGTGATTTTTTGTGGGGATCAATGCGAGTCGGTCGGCAGTCGGCACAACTCACAACCTCAAAATATACGATAACTATACCCATGATTCTTAAACCAATAAAGTCATAGTAACATATAGTGGTTATTTCTAATAAATATTATTTATTACATGCACTTAAACTAACTACAAGCGTTGAAAATTCGCATATAATTTTCAAATTTTTTTAGATCGACAATGCAGGTAATAACAATTACATCAAATTGTGTAGAATCCAAAACTAAAAACTTGACAAGGAGTGTACACACCAAGGATTTATAGTCTCGCAAATTGAAATTGAATTATTAACTAACCTGAAATGTGTATAATTTCTATCATTGTCTAGGGCACTATATGTACTCTAGATTTAAGAATATGGAAGATAAGGTTATCAAATATAGGAAAGTTATATAAGATAAACGATGGAGTAGGTACAAAAATAAATATTGTAATGCCCACTAATAGTCATATCATGATAAGAAATATCATATCATGATATTCACAAAATATAACTATATTGGAAACAACCTAGAACCTAGAGGCAATAATCAAATTTCATGGTTTTTTTCAACAATCAATGCTTTAAATATTCCATAACTTGATGGGAAGAGAGCACGCTAAGATCAACCCAAATTATAATATTAAACCCTCTCGTGAAAGGAATAAAAGAAAAAAATACTCACAGAATATATGTGAGTTAGGATCGTGCATATACGTAGGGAAACAACGCAAATAATGTAGCAACAACGACAAACATATAAACCACGATCACGTAGAGAACAAGAGATGATAATAATTCTAGTATCGATCGTTTTAATTATTAATTTGATGTTTAATACATGTGTGTTTGATGTGTTGCTAATGTATATTTTCCTTTTTAGGGTGTATCAAGATCCATGAAGTGATTAAAGATCAGAGTGAAGATTTGTCATTGACTGCAAAGCTGAAGGATAAAATAAAGACTTCTCGTGTGTTTTGGTGCCCAAGACCCCACACTACGGTTGAATCAAGATTGGATGGAAGAAGATGGGGGGAGAAGATGATATTATTATTCCACCTACACAAGAATGTGGAGACAGGGGGTCTAACTCAGGGCATAAGAGAGGTTGGAAATGCTAAACCAGGTGGTGGCCGCGGGCGTGGTAGGACGTACTTAGGCACAACATAAAAAGAAGAAGAGATTGAGAGGTCATTTAGGGTAGAAGGTCGCGCACAATGTTATCGAACTTGAGCTTACATTTTCTTTGACGTCAAACTCTTTGTTATGCTTGAAATTTATTAGAAAAAATTCACTCAAATGCTTCTTTTGTGGTTATGCTATTGATTGATTAATGAAACGTATTGATGAATGTAATTGAATGATTTGAAAATTTTAACAGGAAAGACTATATGAATTTAACAGGAAAGGATTTATCGAACAAATGAATTATTTGAACTCCAAATCTGTCAGCACAGAACTCGACGTCTAAGTTGCCGAATTCTATGAAATGAACTCGGCGTTGCAACCACCAAGTTTAGTTCGGACTCCATACTGACAGGCAAAATTCTATGTGTTAGAACTCGACGTTGTACATGCCGAAATCTTTGAATGAACTCCAAGTTGCAATTATCGAGTTTCATTTGGACTTCAAACTCGTAGTGCACACTCATGTATGCGTGACAAAAATTCTAAGTGCTAGAACTCGTCCACTTTGTGTTTATTGAGTTATGGGACATGAACTCGGCGTTGCAAATGTTGAGTTCAATTTAGACTCCAAACAAGCAGCGCACACTCCAGTTGTGGGGAGAAAATTCTAGTCTTAGTTCTAGGCATCTCAATTTCCAAGTTCTGTGAATATTCTTCATTTCTATAGAACTTCACGTCTTAAACGTCGAATTCTGTAAACACTCAAATTCAAGACCCACAATGAGTCTAGTACGAGAAATATTTCCTAGGGTGGTTTACAATGAGAATTTAAAAAAAAAATTGAAAATGTTTCCTTAGTCAAAACTACACCCAACCGGTCTTGCCATGTGGCACGAGTTTGTGCCCATGGGTACATATATGAATACTCATTTCAAAACTGATAAGAACTCCTAGAAAGAGTTCTTCTACATTGTTCTCCGTTACCTTTACACTACGGATGACGTTTCTAAAGCAGAAAGGATGTTCTTGTTTGATGTTGTTAGTGCAATTAATGGGAGGGAGGTTGTAAACAAGTTCAGGGCAAAAATAACCTGTAAAGAGAATAAAGGAACACCACCATGTCGCCCCACTACTTTTCTAAGAACGACATTCCTATACTTGACAAATTTATCATTTCTTTTCTTCTTCTTAAGGGATTGTTAGTTACTTACTATGTATGTATTTTTTATATAACGGATGCTAAATTAAAACCTCCATTTGTGAATATATATCCACAACTAGCAAGAGATCCAAACATTTATCTTGATTCGTTTTTTTAATTAGGATTCCACCAACTTAGTTAGTTGAAGTAAGTAACCTTTCAACACTACGCTTATTCTGAAGGAACCGTAGCGCCCAACGTATCTACCTATCCCAATACAATGTTTTAATAGAATTGTATCAAAAAATCAATCTAAGAGGGTGGAATTGGGGGGACCAGAGACACCAACACCCCCACAACTCCACAAGGACCAAGTTTTGATTAGTTCCAAAGGACCAACTTCGGGTTTTCCTTTAAAAGCAAAGCAAAAGCACGTGAAGGGTGCCTTGTCTAGATTTGAAACCTTCAGGACGTGTCAAAATCCAACAGGTGGATCCTAGTACGGAATCGACAGTCCCTCGTACCATGCCCACCACTTGTTAGTTATCACTCCACTAAAACAAAATTATTAATCTCCACAATCATATGTGCTTCTCCTAACCATGGTTAGTGGTCGAGTTAACAATGCATCCTGTTCTTCTACTTAATTAATTGGCCCTTCCCTACTTGGGTGGTGGACTGGTGGATTAATAATTGATTGATGAGTCCGTTTTGGGGTGTGTTGGGGTCGGCAAGGAATTGTAGAATACTCTCCTCGTTTGATTTTTTAGGCCAATTGATATTGACGCACAACTCGACGTTGATGTCGGTGGGTTTGAATGAGATGTCTAATTAGTAAGCGAAGGCGGGATAAATAGGAAATTTCGTCGGCTTAATAAAAGTAAATTAATCAAAGCAAGTTAAGCCACGGGCCAAAGTTCAGACTTGTTGAAATAATTAAGTTCGCTTGATTTGGCTTCTTTAGAGCATGTTAAAAGATAAGCATTTATCGATATGAAAGTCCATTATTTTTAATGTGTATGATAGTGTTAATTTCTAAAAGTGGTATGTGGAAAATAATTTACATAACTTCAGCGAACCCTTGGTTTTTCCGAAAATCAACATTGAACCACTTAAATTTGAATTTAGTTTAGAGTACAATTAAGAATAAATGTAATTGGATATGGGGTGAAAAAGGACCATTCTACTACACACAAAAAAGAAAAAAAATACAATGTTGAAAGAATTTAATTAAACACAAATTCAAATATATATGAGGTTATAACGTCTACATGGTTATATGAGAGAATAAAATACCTTGACTTAAGTATTGTTTCCCATGGAATGTTGATGCCAATGAAAACAAAATTTATGTAGGCATATTAAATAGGTATATAGGTAGGTAGTTAATCAACCTGTTATGGTGCTTCCTCAATGCTAGGTGCGGTCATGGTTAGTGCCCTCGCCTTTCTTTGGGTGCATGTATCTTGCCTAACTAGATGAGTATGCTATGTTTAACTAGAGGGCTAATATAATTGGGCTTCATGAGCAAACCAATCATGAATTTACGGATTCGACCACTTAATCTTTCCTAGTTTCTACAACTAAGAGCCATCACGCTCAATGCACACTAACCTTGTAATGACATACTCTAGTGGCCATTTTCCTTCCTTCTTGTAAAATGTTTTTAACTCACTATAAAATTAGGCTACAACAAGTTTGGTTGAAATGTAATTCCTCATTTTACGTAGTTCAATGTCAAAAATCTACCGATTATATTTTTCATAAATTTTGAAACATGTTTCGAAAGTTTTCTTCTTCTAGCAACTAAAATGTCAACAATTCTCTTGAATTTACCTTCGCCATAGGCCGTAACTCATTTTCATAACTACCTTAGATTAAAATAAGGTTACACCTAGAAGTGCTTGTACAAAAGAAACGATAGCAAGAAAGAGAAATTTCAAACCAATCTTCATTTTTATTTGATATATTGATGGAAAATCTGATGAGCTGTTCAGCTCTAATTGGATAGTTCTGAAAAATGGAAAGCAGCTGTTTTTAGAAGACAACTTTGATACCCATCACATGTAGATTAATCACCAACATTATAATATCTCAAAGCACTGTCCTTTTCCAATCCAAAGAAGGTACGAAGGGTTGTGCAAGAAATAGAACTTCAACTCCTGGCTTTTCCCTTATTAGGGCGCGCAAGGAGAGGTGGATAAATAGAGGGAAACAAGCCCAATCACAAACACACCATCTTGGGTTTTCTCTCTTCTTTCTTGTGTTGTTGAATTATTTGTGTTTGAGAGAGAGAAAGGAAGTTAGGATGGTGAGGGGGAAGACTCAGATGAAGAGGATAGAGAATGCAACAAGTAGGCAGGTGACTTTCTCTAAGAGGAGAAATGGGCTCATGAAGAAGGCTTATGAACTCTCTGTGCTTTGTGATGCTGAGGTTGGTTTGATCATCTTTTCGCCCACTGGGAAGTTGTATGATTTCTCCTCCTATACAAGGTATGTTAATTTCTTTCTTCCTCTCTCTGTCCAGATTCCTACTTTGGAATTTTAAAAAAAGTTAATAATTCGTGACCGTTGAGATGAAAATTTACAACGGGTTTCGTGAGAATTTAACAACCATCAGGTGTTGAAACATGTGTTAACATGAAAAACTATTAAGAAGAGACTTGAAATTTGGTTCTCTACTTGATTTCAAAAATAAATAAATAAATAAATGAATATATGTTGTTTATATCTATGTAAGGGTTGAAATACAAATTAAATGGAGTATACCAATAATAGGAATGAAAGAAATGAGTAATTTGATGTTAATACGACTTTATTTAAGTTTAGTACTTATTCCTCAATTGATAGGTTTTCTTTTTTTTTTGCTTGCTTTGATGACCCCTAATATTTTTACCACTGCATCCCATCACATTCTCCTAATTTTTTCAGTTTCCTGGTTGTGGTTTTTGTCCAGTCTACGCGATAGATTTAGATGTTTCTCAACTACCTCATGTGAAGGATATTTTTTATTTAAAAAATCTTAGTTTGTGTTTTTGGCGTAAATGTAGTTACTTAAATTAGTAAAATTTCTATTTTCCCAATCCATAAGGTGGGAAGTACGTAATATCACATGCATATGTTTGCAGTAGACTGACCCCCTCAAGTAAATGTCCTTAACAGGAATACTAATTAGGAACCGCAACATGGTATATGTAGCTATTCAGGACCATAATAACATGAGATCGCTAAGTGAAAATTATAGTTTAACTAAAACTTTAAATAAGGAATCATATATCTTCTATTTTCTCCTATCTTTTTTGCTTGGTTTAGTTAAATGATTTGGAAACTAATTTGGTCTTCGAAAAGGCTTTGGTCATCAAGTTGGGAAATTGTAGATTTTTCAAGCAGCCCTATTTTAAGTATTTTCAAGAGAAAAAAATTGAATAACCACAATCCACAAGCAAGTGCCTATTAATGTGTTTCTTCATGGAAAAAAGTCCCCACTCATGTCGTTTTCTGTTTCTGTCACCACTAAAAGAGGCGCCAGCATATATTATTTGTTATTTATTTATAAGTAATTCCTATTGACAGTTAGCAACTGTATTATTGACAATTTCTTTAGATAAGTAGTGGAGATTAAGTACAAGGCAGTTATGATCTAAAAACATGGACATGGGGTTTCTTCTGTAAATATAGAAATTGGACTCCTAAGAAATATTCAAACACAGTGCATATATCCATAACTTAATCTTTTAGATACCTTTTTCTTGAAATTTTAAAGTTAGTACAGTGGGGGCAGTTTGTGGCATGTAATATTGTCAATTCATTTGATTTATATATTTACCACCAACGGCAATGAAGTACATCATGTATATTTTTGTCAATGTTAAAGAAGAACAAAAACTTTTGCCTCTAAACCTAACCATTTACGCTTCACAGATACTCGTCTAGATGTTCTATTTTAGATAACTAAACTATTCAATTGGATTCATACTAAATAAATATGATATTAAGTTAGTACTTTCCTTAAAATGGTAGTAATTAAAAACATAACAGCGTTTGTTCTGCCGTTAATAAATGAGTAAACGATTGACAACCAAATAATATTGAGGGTACTTATTGCGCAATGGTCATGCATAATCCCTACTTCAATAAATATAAGAATATGAAGAATTGGCAAAATCACAGCGTATGGAAAATATACAAGCAAATAACTTGCCTAGCGACCTTAATTCCATAGAAGAATATCAAATTTCTTGATAACGAATGAACATACATATCGATGACAAATTCAACAATACATAGTATATATAGCTCTGATAATCTCCACCCAAGCCCTTGGATGATGTAAAGTTTCAAATCTTTTCCTTTTCCTTCCCATCAGGGAGTATTGGGCATTTTTCATATCCTAGGGAAAACAAATTATCTCTTATCATAACCTCTTTAATATAACAACCTGAAAATTGGTCAAAGTTATACCATTTCCATTCATAAAAAAATGTTTCTTTGTTGGTGCCACTTATATAAAAGTGAGTTGATTTTTTTGCTTTGAATTATGAGAATATGAGAAACTGAACTAATGCATACATTCAGAGAATTTTTGAATGAACAACCTCAGATAGTCCTAATGTCTATGTTAATCCCACAATTATTGCAACTATATATCTTTCATAATCTCTCTTATTAGCATTTTTCTGGGGTGCCTGTCGACGGAAGTACCATTTAATTTGGATTATTTGGTCTTATTAGACTCCAATTGACAGATGAGTTTTTGTTACACAGCATGCAGATGACAATTGACAGATACCTCAAACATTCGAGAGATTCAAATAACAGTAATAAGTCAGCCCCACAAAATTCTCATGTAAGTCGTTGGCATTCCTTCTTGATTTTCTCCTTGCATCCTTAGGTAATTCCTCTACTTTGCAGTGGTGAATTCCCAAAATGCAAAACATACATACACATGTAACTGTGTCTCATGTCTGTATGTATACATGAGGCTTAAAATCCAATTACATTTTAATAAACGTATGACCTTAGATCTCTTAACTTGCATTTGAATGCTATAGTTTAACTTCTACTCGAACATGAACAATTGTTATTTGGAAATAACATGTTTAAATGGTTTCCTTTGGAATAAATAGATCATTCGCTAAACTTTTCAATTTGAATTATCAGAAGTCGTACAATACCTAGTCAGAGAAGTTGAATTTCAATTTTCGACATCACTTTGTATAATTTTAGTCACTTCTAATTATCTGAAAGTACTTACATCATGATGCGACTGTTGTCATGAATATATCATTTATGTGTTTGTGGTTTATATGTTTTCTGAACTTGATATAAGTCAGAAGTGGCACTAGAATACAATATGAATGAAATTTTCGATTACTGTGATGTGCAAATACCATATTTATATGAATAAGGTAAAATAAATTATAAGATCTCATATCTTTGAGGAAAAAATTTCGATTTTTTAAAATTCATTTTAAACCTCGTGGAGAAGTATTTCTCAAACTAGATTCGTTGTCACCACATCGTGACACGTGGTGGTGACATGTCTTGGATTTAGTGTATAGAGAATGAAAATTTTCACAGAACTCGACACTTACAATACCGACTTCTAACACTAAGAAATTTTCACGCGCACACCCAGTAGTGTGCACTGCTAGTTTGATTCTAAATTGACCTTGACAATTGCAACACCGAGTTCATGCCCCGAAATTTGGCAATTGCAATACTAAGTTTTAACACTTAGAATTTTTCACACACACCTAATAGGGTGCACTGTCTTTTTGGACTCCAAATTGATCTTGAAAATTACAATGGTAAGTTCATGTCCTAGAACGTGGTAATTGCAACGCCGAGTTCAATTTGGACTCCATGTTCGAACTTGGCGTTGCGATTGCTGAGTTCCGAGACATGAACTCGGCGTTGCAAATGTCGAGTTCAATTTGGTGTCCAAACTGGCAATGCATCTTACAAGGTGTGTGTGAAAATTACGAAGTATTAGAATGTGACGTTGCAATTGCCGAGTTATGTGAAAATATTTATTTTCTATCGAACTCAATATCTGAGACGTCGAGTTCTCTATATACTAAAATTGATGATCCGCCGCCACCACATGTCGGGACGTAATGGCCGCCGGTCTTGTTTGAGAAGTACTTCTCAAAGATGGTTTAAAATTAAATTTTAAAAAAATTTGAAAAAACAATCCTATCTTAGATTTCCAATTGTCATTTATTTGAAAGCTAATTGAAATTTATGAATGCCGTATCTAAACACAACTGTAAGTATTTATTTGCTATGTTATAACTTATTAGGTTAGTTGATCTTACTGTATTTATGGATAAAACTCATAAGACGTACACCACCATCTTCAAAACTCCTGTAAAGTAAACTTCCCATGTATATCTTCTGAAGTTGTGGACACGTTTTGATTTTTTGATGCCAAAAGTTACCTGAGGAAAGAATGCTTATGTATAGTTTGTGTTTCATAAAAAAAGTAAACATTTAGTATCTGGAAATATAAATACGATGCTTGAATTATTAGAACCCTCTTCTAATCTGGATATTTATATTGGACCTGCAATTATTTTTTTCTCTTTTTGCTAGACCATTAATTTGTCATATTAACATGGAACCACCAGTAACCATATTGGACACTTCAGTAACCTTAATTTCCAAATTGTGTTTTTTTAAAACAATATTTAGTTCCTATGACTCTATGAGTAGGTGATATAATGAATGACAATGCTATATTTCGGGTAAACAAAATAACTACCTCTAAACAACTCAAAATTTCTCTTATTGTGTCATATTAACAACATAGTTGCGTAATGTTGAAACCCTGCCAATGACCAAGATGGGAAGGCTGGCCTTTTCATCCCAAATTACTTAAGCTCCAAAGTTTATAAATCTCCAATTCTATGTGCTAACTTAATTAAATTGATAGTTCAAGGTGTAATCATAATGCCTACAAATAATTGGTATTGAAAGTTTACCCTGTGAACTACTCTTCACGAAACAGTTATCCCTTTCAAATGTTCTTAAACACACCATATCTGATAGTTTCAAATCGAGGAAAATGACACAAAGAAAGATGTGAGAATGTATAGAAGATAATAGATTAAGCTGATATTGTTATATGGATGTGTTTACTTAAGAACCATACAAATAGCTGTCTTCCATATATTTCATTTAGAATTCACATTTCGTCGACCTATTAAGTTTGGGGATCTAACTAATGCTGAGTTTGTTAAATGCAGCAACGTGAATATGAAATCGCTAATATATCTAGAAAGATTGAGATGCTCGAAGCCTCAAGAAGGTATGAACTCTCCTCTTGTGTTTAGACATCAAAAACCACACGTACGTACAATTCTTACGCTTGTAGTTTTCGACGCAAGGTCATTATACATCAACTCCATGACGCATTTACATCCCATATGTATTATTGTCACACGTTTGAGTAGCTATTTATGTTAATAAATGGAGAGACAATAGATAAAATAAGGAATGAGGTCAAGCTTAATTAGTAATCTTGTCCGGGAGAAAGTTATGGAAAAGATTTTTTGCATTAGCGTGCCAACTGCAAACATCTTAATTACATTAGACTTCAATAGTTAATTTTTATTACTATTTATTTTATGTCATTGCAAAACTTATAGTATATGAAAGTACCATTACAGAACCGTATAATTGTGTTCCTATCGATGTGAGTTTGGAACCCAATATGCTTTTGTTTAAAAGTTAACGATCCTTTTGGTCATTTCATTCCCTCATGTTGGTAATTTCTCTCCTCCATAGTGTTTTCACCACAACTTTTGACAGTAAGTATAAGTAGTAGTAAATGGATAAAAAATATGGTTAAAATATTATTTTAAGGAAAAATCATGGTTAAAATAATATTGAGGGTCAATAACATACTATTGGAAAAATGATAAACTAACGTAACTTTTGAGTGAAAGAAAGGCAGGTCCTCAACTCTTAATGGTAGTACTATAAATTACATCTTTATAATATCAGTTCAGTAAAATTAACAAAAAAAAGTAAGTGAAATGACAAATTTCATTTTTTGTAATGATAGTTGTAAATAATAAAAAGTGATGATAAAAAGCTGACTAAGATGTCTTATGACGACACAAAAGAAAAATACCTAAATATTAAGTGAAAAGATGAAATGAGTTTATTTTTTGAAGGAGAAGATGAAGAGAAAGCTGGTACTGCAAACTTTAACATTTTCATCAAATTTGAGTAATCTTGATATATATTTTTGCAATACGGTAAATTGATCATCATTTCTCTCTGCAACTTACTTCTATCCTAATTGTCAAATAAAAGCACACTTTTTCATTCTCTTCCGTTAAACTTGTTTCTCTTCTCTCACTTGCTTTTGTACAACTTAACAACATTTTGTTTATGGTCAGTTTAATTTTGGCCATGTATGATTCGTCATAATTTCAACATATATATGGAATTAATCCGATTACATTTAATTTGATTACAATCCTATGAATTACATTCTTTGTAATTAAATTACATCATTTGCTAAATTTGTAATTCAACACGTGAATCTCGGTGTATAACATGCATTTACACAAATAATCTAGTAATTCAATAGGCCAACACATGTTCGGTGAGATCATCAAGGTTCTAGCAGACTTCTAACATGCTCAAGGTCGTGTATAGTTAAAACAGGTTGATTACATTGTAATTTAATTTAATTACGAAGTTCAGCGACGTGATCCTATTATATACATTAAAATGATGTAATTGGATTACATTAGTATATTAATTACAAAGTTGAATGAATTCTTTAATCTTCTTAAATAAACAATGAAATGGAATCAAAGATATAATCAGATTCAATACACTCTTGATTACTTCCAATCAAGCATGAACGTTAAGTTCAAGTAATAACACATCTGTGGTCTGATCACACAAGGAAGCTACTAGGTGAAGATTTGGCATCAGCCAAGGTGGGAGAGCTACATGACATTGAACATCAGTTGGAGAAAAGCCTCAAGTGTATTAGAGGAAGGAAGGTATCAAGTGGCCTCTTCGAATTGCTGCAAAAAATACATAATTACAAAACCATTAACTTATTGATGTTTTTCGTTTCTCATACTTTATAGGATCAGTTACTAACCGAGCAGATTGAAGGTCTCAAAGAAAAGGTAATAATTATATGCCAATACTTTAATTTATGTATAGTTTGCTGCTTGCCAATGCTTTCATTAATTATTTCATTTGAGCGAACTAATACTTTATTATTGTAGATTTAGTTATGCAAACTATGCCTTTTTGGGGATCTACATTTGCCAATTTTACGACAATATAAATGATTGTCAATTGAAAGTAACACGGTTATTCAAATAAAAACATGGCATTTCTAATTTTTTGAGTTGTAAATCTGACCATTAGAAAACTCTATAGAACTCACAAATTATTCATCTCAACTCACACACTATAAATTTTGGAAATATTTTGTTTTTGCTTATTTACTTGTGCAGCAATGTAATAATTTCCACTGTATCTTTAGGAGAGGGCTCTCTTGGAGGATAACATATTATTACAGAGGAAGGCAAGGTTTCAAGAACCTTTACCATTGTTGACAAGTTCTTCACAAGATCAAGAAACTCAACAATCGGATGTAGTGACCGATTTGTTCATCGGCAGGCCAGGGGGATGCTGATTTGGTAAACAATAACAAAAATAGTGATAATGAATAATCTTTATATATACTTTAAAAATAAGGAAAAGCGATGCGTCGACATGTATTGCTGGAACCAAGCAAGAGGTTCACTAGAAGAGTCAGACTCAATTCAGTTTGATCTACTTATAAGGCAGATGAAGTGGTAGTTTTAGCGATACTATATATGGAGGGTTATGTGCATCTACTAAATCAAAGGAGGTATGAGAAAATGAAAGATGGTGATTGAGTGTTTCTTAATGTGATTCCTTTTAGGAAACTGTTTAGGTACTAATCGTGCTTAATTAAGAACAATAATTCTGTGATGAATATTCTTGCAAAGATCTTGATATGAATATTATTTCAGTGAAAGCTTACGTATTTTATTTAGTTTCGCTGTCGTCATTATAATTAGATTTTGATTTCCAGTGATATCCTTCCTATGTATGTAAGACAAAGTGGGACCATAGTATATAAAGAGAGAGAGAGAGAGATACTCATATCCAATAACAAAACAAAGCCAAACTTTTCAATGTTAGTGGAATTTGGGAACATGAATTGCAATGTATGTATAAGCGTAACCTGGATAAGATTAAGATCTTTTCAACTATATGTACAATCTCCCCTCTTGAAACTCGAAAGCACTTATCGAGCAATAGAAATCAGACATGACTAACTCAAACTAGACCTGGAACGGGCCGGTCCCACCCAACCCGACACTGCACGCCGACCCATTATCATTCCAGGCTCGACACAGTCTGCCAACCCAATCGCTTTTATAGGTGTTGGAATTTTTATTTTTTTAAAATATCTAAAATACTCATTCAAAAATCTATATAAACCCCCCTCCCATATTTCATTCATTTTCTTCACACCAAATCTTATCATCTCTTCTAATCTTCTTTTTTAAGCTCTTCAGTCTTTCAGTAAGTGTTCTCTAATTGTGTTGGAATCGTAAAGCTACAAGCGGATTGCCCGATTCGATCGATTTTGCGATACGCTTTTTCGTTTGCATTTCTTTACTCTTTTAAGTTCATTTATTATTATTAGTTTTATTTTAGTTAATTATCATGACTTTCTCATTGTTTAAAAAAATTAAATTTTCGGTTGCATATTTTAAATTTCAATGTCATATGACACTTCGGTTAATTAATCACATGAATCTGACCGGATAATCCCTCTGTTTTTAGTACATCAATCAGAAAAACAAATTCTAAAGGCAAAATGTACTAGAAAAACAACTAGCCTCATTTGTGAAGATATTAACCTAACAAAGTTATTAATGGTAAATCGAATTGCCAATACTGGTCGTGATCTTTTTTCTTAAGTCGTCAAAATAGGATTGAAGTAGAAAAAAATAGATATAAACGTAAAATAAGTGTTAATGTAATAGTAATGGAACTGATCATCTAACAAACATTCCGAAAGATGTATACGTAAGAACATCAATCAGTTTTAGATCATCTAGTTCACATCAATCAGTTTTATATTGTAATAGTTAAACTTTAAAAGCAAAGAAATGTATTCTTACCGTAACCAAAATTTCAATCACTTTGCACGCACATCAACATTGTACTAATTGATTGATGTGTCACTTGAAAATTTATTAAAATACATAATTCGGAATCGCACCAACTTTTTAAATATTCGCGAAAAGACACGAAAATGAAACAGAAGAATGATAAAAAAATATACCCACCTAATGACTGTATCAGAGAACATTCCACTATTCCAGTTCGACGTGTTGGTACGGCAGGTAATATCACTCCCAAGTTTTGGAATCATTCCATTCTCTTGACCTTGGTACGCATTTCACGTCTAGAAGTACATGAAATAATATTCGAACTGGAATAGCGCTAAGCAAACTTCGACGAAATATGGTTGAGGTGTTTAAGCGTCAGGTCGACATATTAAAAGATAGTCATTAAACCTGTGATGAAAATAACACTTCTTCAAGGAAATAGTTATGAGAAGAAAACATGTTAAAGAAAGAACAACTGTAAAGTGGGTACAAATTTACCTGTCTCATTCTCTTCGCAAATTTATTTTTTGGGGATGTAAACGTCTGTTGTTAAGGAGAATAATAACATCGTGAGTATTAGAATTCATAACGTTCTTCATTGGTCAAGAACCTAAACTTAGCGAATCTAAACGTGCTCGCCTTTCTAGCTTCTTAGGTAAAACTTCTTGTGGGGGCAACGGGCTATGACACGACACATGGGGTTTTGATATGGAAAATGATAGATGACCGCTCTTTAGGACGTTCATTCGGTGACGCGGTTGAGTTGGTACTATCCATGTCAGTACAGAAAAAATGTTTTTTTTTATTCCTCAATTCTTTGGTTATACGTACAAATGTTTACATCTCTCCATCCCTCCCTCCATCCCTCATTAATGCGTCTCAAATCACTCTCTTCTTTCATCAGTTTGGCACTCCTACACAGCAGAAAACTTGTTATTCATCTCAAGATGCGTCTTCCTTTTTCTTCCATTCTCTTCTGTGGTCCTTCCTCTGTAGGGCTGTTCGTGGGGCGGGTTTGACCCGCCAACCCGCCCGCCCTGCGTAGGGCGGGTTGCGGTTGAAAAATTTCCTACCCGTGACCCGTTAACCCGCCACCCGTTAACCTGCCGGACTAAACGGGGCGGGTTGCGGTTAATGTGTTACCAACCCGTTTACCCGTTACAAATATAATTATTAAAAAAAATACATATTTATGTATTAAAATTTTCGTTATTTCATTAAACTTCTAACATTTCTTCTAAAATTAAAATTTTCCTATCCGTGACCCGTTAACCCGCCGGACTAAACGGGGCGGGTAGCGGCCCAATTTTTTTTTACCCGCCCCACCCCGCACCGTTTGCCCGCCTGACTTTGGTGGGCGGGTAGCGGGCGGAGCCAAACCCGCCCCGCCCCGTTTGCAGCCTTATTCCTCTGTACTCCAATGAAAATCGTTCACGTGCCCCCCCAAGTGGAGCAGCCGACAAACGTTCCTAAGGAGATGTTTTTCCCTTCTTTCGAAGAAGCCAAAACATTTTACGTGACTTATGTCGATTCTTGTGGTTTTGGTGTTAGGACAAGGCAATCTCATTACGATCGTGGTGTTGTTATACGGGCCACGCTGACTTGCTCCAAGGAGGGCACGACACCAACAAACCAAGGGCAAGGAAAATTGAAGCCTAGGTTATCCAGTAGAGTCCAATGCACTGCTCGGATAAGGGTCTCCGGAAACCCAGCAAGGGGTTATCACATTAACTTTGTGGATCTTAAACATAACCACGCCATGCTTGAACAGGAGCAAATGCGTTTTCTCAGACAAAAAATGAACCATCCCAGAGGCCGCCAAAACACACATATCGTGCAATGATACTACTGGGATATCGGCTGCTAAGACCATGCAATCTTTTGTGGTCGACGCTGGAGGTCATGACAAATTGACTTTCAACGAAAGGGATTTAAGGTTTGTGTTCTTTCTGCCTAACATAATTGAAGTTGAACATTTCGCGTCTGGTCTTAGTGGTTCTTGTGTGCAGGAATGTTGTAAACGAAGTCAGAAATTTAAAGATGGGATCTCGTGATGCACAAGCTCTTCAGAACTATTTCATTAGGATGCAGAAGATTGATTCCATGTTTTTCTATGTAATGGATATGGATGATGATTGACATCATTTCATGCTTATATTTGTATCTTATATCCATTATCTTTCACCTAAACAATGCTATGTTACGAGTTTTATGTTTAGTTTTCAGGAATAAATAGGTTTGAAGAGGTGAAACATAAAAGGACCCAAAAGCTGGGAAAAAAGACTGGATTGTGAGATCTGGGGACCAAAATGCAAGGGAGAAGGACCTGAACGCAAGACAGAAGGACCTAAGAGCAAAACAGAATACTCCACACCATCATGGGGAGTATTTTAGCAATTGGATTCGGGTCGGAGCTCCAATAAACAAAGTAGATGCATCCAAGACCACCAAATACACAAAGAAAAGCTCAGCACAAATTCCAGATGGATCCAGACATTTTTGACCGCCAATCGGCGGTCCAAGACCGCTAATTGGCGGTCGGCTTTGTTCCAAATCTGCCAAGTTTTCTCCGGGACGTGTATTAATGTTTGTTTAGGCTATTTGTGGTATTGGTTTAGTCCCACATCGGGGGATTGTCCCGGTTTGCCTTTTTCCATGGCTATAAATAGAACTCTTCACCTTCCATTGTAATCACTCCATATTTTAAGTGACTATTCTTCCTACTAGAAGTGAGGCATTGAAGCACACACTAAAGTATGAGGATGCTACTTTTAATGTGAGTCATTTTAATACAAGTTTTCTTTATTATGTTGTTTGTTTTATGTTTCTTGTTTTGCTTTGCTTAATCTCATTTCATTAGTTTTATTAGCTTAGTTAATATGCTTTCTTTGTTTAGTTTAATAATTAGTGTAATGTTTAGTGAGTAGTTCCATCCCCTTTGGGGGTGGAGTAGATGTACATACATGCAAATGAGAATGGATTGAATGCTTTATTTTTGATGTGTTGATAAAACATGAATGTATGCTTGCTTGTTTAGGATAGAATTTATAACTTGATGAGTTTTGCCAAAATGATTAGACACCTCTCATGCTTGTTTAGGTTCTGAAATAAACATCTTGCATATGTAAATGTTAATCACCTAAGTTGGTGAATAGATTGATAGGTTTTGCCACAACATTTAGACACTTCCTATGCACGATAACACCATGATGAGAATTAAATTTATACCGCAAGTGCACGGTGTCAATGAAGACGTGGCAAATACGGGTCGAACACAAGGAGGGAGAGATTTGTTATTAGTGTGATTTCGATTCGGGAAAGAAGGAGAGAAGAAATAAGTTGGTTTTGAGATTTTTGATTTTTAATTATCTAAAGCAAGAAACAAGAACAATTAAAACTAAAACAAGAACAAAGAAGAGAATTCCGTTGGGTGGAGGTTTAGATTTAGGGTTTAGATTAGAGAATTCGGAAACTTATAATAAATCATGTTAGTTATGAAGCATTACATGATAAATGATTTAACATAAACTCAAGTAATCAAAATATACTAATCACGAACTTAAAATAATAACATTCATTCATCTTCTCTTCACCCTAAATCCGTCACCTCCACCCTTTGGAAAGAGTTAGAAACTCATGGAGGGAGGAAGAAGGGATCCTAGAGGCATTACAAAAGAAAAGTAAAAAAACAAGAAATAAAAGACAGAATTTTATTAATTTTATTACTAAAATAAAGACAAGTACAAATAACAACTAAAAACTAGGTCTAAGGCCAATGACCTTTCTAACATCGTTCTCGGGGCTATTTATAATTGTTACAAGAGACCTAAGTATAGAATTGGAGAGTACACGTGTCCAGACACGACTGGACAAAAATTGAGCACACGGATCCTCTCTGGTGCGGCGGAAACGCCGCATGGTATGTGTGATATGCGGCGGAATCGCCACACATCATGATCTGATTTGGTCCAGATTTTGGTTGAATGTTTATGGTATGATTTGATCCTCCTTTACTCGTCTGGATTGATTCTTTCCATTCTTTTGAGCTCCGGATTAATTCTTTTATATATTTGAAGATCCACGTTGATTTTTCTTTAGATTTTCTCCAAGATAATAAAAGCTACTCGTGATTTGCAATTAGGTCCTTGTCTTTTTGCAATTGAGTCCCCGACTACTTTTGTGCTCAAGTCCTTGTTCTTTTTGTGATTAGGTCTTGAATACTTTTATGCTTGGATACATTTCCATTTAAAACCCGATAAGCTTGAACTTGGTCTTTATGATAGAAATGAGTCTTTTGCACGCGTTTATGCTCAGAATGTGGGTAATTTGCATTCAGGTCCCTGTATTCTGTAAATAAGACTAAACACATACCTTAGTAGCATTTATTGATATAAAAGTAATCTAAATGAAAAACATATGATGCAATGTATGCAATGCATCAAATACCCCCACACCTAGATTTTGCTAGTCCCTAGCAAAACAGAAAATAAGAAAAATAAAAACAGGAAAATCCTAACTCATTTTCGTAGGAATCACGGTTGCACTTAGCATGTGCAACAAGCCTTTAAACCACCTTGTTGCCAAGGAGGACGTGTTTTGTCTCGTGAGGGTTTTCAGTTGACACACCCACAAAGTCTTAATTCAACATTCCATTAATAGCTCTCAATATCCCTACCTCAACCTTATACATCTCACTTCGAATTTTTGTATGCTCATTATATGAATCTAACTCATTAAAAATATGACTTGGTCTTTGTTCCTCCAACATTCACACCACTAACCCTTCTACACATGATATCACTTAAATTATTTTGCACGCCTCCTCTGGTGGTGAAGTATCATTCGGATCAACCATGACATGGATCATTCTTTTAGCTTTGGGCCTTGAGTATTTTTTTTTTCTTTTCTTCCGTGATTCAACACATTTGCTTTTTGACACTTTTACCCTTTTTGCATTCGTGTAGCAAGTTTGGTCGATAATCCCGAGCTGGTAGACTCAAGTTACCGGGTTTCAAGATACCCCTACGGACCAGTGACTCAAAGGCTTGGGCTTTTGTAGTCATTTTGCAAAATGTGTTTCCTCACTTTATTCCTTTATTTTATTTTCCTCAAGGCTTAATTGCTATTAGAAGTCGACACTTCCCGGTATATTTTCCTCAACCTCTGCTTTTTATCAACCACTTCAAATATTTGATTCATCGAATTTAAGTGCATACATGTCTTAAAGGGTAATGGGTTATTTCTTTGGAACTTCGATTTATGTCATAATTTCTACAAGCAGAACTATATAATAAGGAACAAAAAATCAATGCAATTTGTACACGGGTTTTGGCAGTTCAATCTTAAGCTATGTCATGAAACATTGATTTTTTTTAAGGTATATTTTTTTGAAATAAAAGACAGCTATATAGATAAATATATACATAAACATCCCCCCACACCTAAATCATGCATTGTCCTCAATGTATGCAAATATAAAGCAAATGCACTTATTACCTTGGTGAAATGCGGTGGAAGGATGAAATTTGCTCAAAGTCAACCATAGTCAGAACTGGATTGAATGACACCATATTGGTGCACGTATCCAGTTGAATTGTTCCCCATATTGCAATGAGAGTCCTGAGTCACAGGTTCCACACCCCTCACATAAATAGGTTCTCTTATTTGCTCGAGTGATGGTGGGTGTGTAGATGAATTCTTCCCCTTTTTCTTACTTCCTTTTTGATTTTGTGATGATTCATAAATCTTATAGATACGTTATTTCATCACAACGTCACTTTGATTGCATATTATTTCTGCCTCACTATCAATATGAAAGATATTAAATTCAGCTTTTAAGTTCCCAAAAGATAATTGCATGAGCCCATTTCGACAGTTTATCAATGCTTCCGAAGTGGCTAAAAAGGGTCTGCCTAGAATTACAGGGATTTGTCGGTTAGGATTTACAACAGGTGCGGTATCTAGTACGACAAAATCCACTGGGTAAATGAAGTCACCAACCTTGATCAAAACATCCTCTACTATACCTCTTGGTTTCTTAATAGAACAATCAGCAAATTGAAGGGTTGTCTTAGAGGGTTTTAGTGGACCAATGTTCATTTGCTCATAGACAGAGTACGGGAGTAGGTTAACACTAGCACCAAGGTCTAGAAGGACTTTGTTGATAAAAATATCTCCTATTGAACATGAAATTGTGGGACACCCAGGATCCTTATATTTTATAGGAGATGTGTTGGACAATATATAACTTATGTTTGCAATTAAGAATGCCTTCTTTGGTACGTTCGTTTTTCTCTTTTTAGTGCACAAATCTTTTAAGAATTTAGCATAAGCAGGTATTTGTTCAATCATGTCTAAGAGTGGAATGTTCACCTTAACTTGGTTAAATACTTCCAAGATTTTCTCTATTTGTGCACTTGAGTTCTTTTTGAGTCTATTAGGGAATGGAGCTTTAGGAACATAGACTCGCTTAGGTTCATGTTGAGCTATGGGTTCAGGTTGAGTAGGTGGGTTGGGCGTTTCAGATTTGACGTCAGGTTCAATGGTCAGGTCATATGTGGGTGCTTGATGGCTAGATTGATTGGACACTCTAGGATTTACCACATTGTTATCAACTTGTCTTCCGGACCGTAATGATACTACTGCATTTATTTGTTGGAACGGTCCTTCCTCATTAACCATTTGAACCGGTCTAGGGTTGTTATTTCCTGAAGGTTCTTGATAGGATTGATATGAATTATTAGATCTAGGGTTCACCTCAGGTTGACTTGGAAGCCGACCCTTTTCTCTTTCACCTACTATTTGTGCTAGTTGGCTGACTTGTGTCTCAAGCCTTTGGAAGGTCTGGTTGGTTGTTTGTATAAAAGTTTTCATCAAATTTTCCTTGATTGTCAACCTAACCTCATGATCGTTATTGTTACTAAACCCAGATGATGTATTATTTTGATTATACGGGTTTGGTTGTTGTCTAGGAGGTTGACCCTGTTGGTTTGATGAGAAATTGGAATTATTACGCCAACCCGAGTTATAGATTGATGCGTATGGGTCATTTCTAGCATGGTTATACATGGCATTAACTTGGTCCCATTCCGCACAATCCTCCATTACATGACCTGTTTGACCACATCTAGAGCAAGGGATAGACGAGGCTTGAGTCACTCGGTTTTGGGTTCGTAGCTCTAAACTTTCCATTCTGCGCATAAGGGTAGCTAGTTTTGCTTCAGCCGCTATGTTGGCATCTACAGCTAAGACACCTGGTTTGGGTTGGCTTGCTATTCTAGATCCAATACTTGGGTTAAACGGTGTTCTAGCATTGTCCCATTGCATACTGTTTTCAGCTAATTCCTCAAGAAAAGTCCAGACATCATTTTCATTTTTTGACATAAAGTTCCCTTGGCTTACGGATTCTACCATAACCCTAGATGTGGGTGTCAATCCCTCATAAATAATTTGGCATAATTGCCATCTTGGAATTCCATGATGAGGGCATTGGGTCAGAACACTTTTGAATCTTTCTAGATAGGAATAGAACGGCTCGCTCTCAGACTGAACGAATGCAACAATTTCATTCCTAATCCTTATAGTCTTATGGTTGGGGAAATATTTTTTTAGGAAAACTTGAACAAACTCAACCCAACTTCTAATGGATCTTTCGGCTAGACTATATATCCATTTCTTAGCGTCGTCCTTCAGTGCTAGAGGCACGAATTTCAGACGCACTGCCTCCTCAGGGATATGCTGGTATTGCATAAGAGAGCAGATTTCCTCAAATTCTCTAAGGAAGAGATATGGGTCTTCCCTAGAGGTGAACTTAGGCAACATACTCATGTATTGTGCCTTAAGTTCGAAGTCGCGACCCGGTATGGTGGGCATAACGATGCACAATGGCTGAGCAGCCATCGCTGGATAGCATCGATCCCTCAGAGTTATAGGTTGTGCAACAGGCGGGTCCACTACGTTCTCACCCATTCGATCCGAGTGAGATGGTGCAACAGGTGGATTACTCGTGAGAGTCGATTACTCAAGTCCCGAATCCAAATCTGAGTGCACCGGGTTGAATCAATTTTTTGAATTCAAATTCGGAATTTAAATTCCAAATTTAATTTCAAGAATTAATTACAATTTTTTTTATTTTCGTTTTATTTTTTTATTTTTTTTAATTTGTTTTTTTCAAAAGGGAAACAAACAATAGAATGGGGAAAGATGAGAAAGGAATCCTAATCTAGAGAATTTAGGTGAGAAGAGAAAGAAGACTCAGATGAGAAGGGAAACCTAACTCTAAAGATAGAAAGAGGGTTGGTCAGAAAATTCCTAAGAAAGCACGGTTCAAACAATCCTAGACCTAGTGTCGCTTAGATCTAGACGACTCCTAACTGGTTGAGTCGAATTGATTTGCTTGATTCACCTCCCTCACTAATCAAACAAACTTGGCCAGGCCGTGTATAGCTAGTGGGGGCGTTTCCGACAGAGTCGGTGCCAATTAGACAACCACTTCGCTTGGAAGACTTACGTCAACACAAAAACACTTTCTAGACACCAAATTAAATTCAATCGGCTTCAGGTCATAGCAAGTCAAACCAATTCTTCTCCTTAAATGAGTCCGAGTCCTTAGGGGTCAATGTCTAGTTGATTTTAATTCAAGGCTTGGGTGACACTTTAGGTTTGTGATTTGTGGGCCACGGAAGGGTGATGAAATCTCCACCGTATCTTTGCCTACGAAGTTGCCCTTAAGATAGTTTAACTTAGATCTAGCAAAGATAGTCAAACAATGGTCTTTAGATGGGGGCAATTTCAAGGTTGTATGCAAACTAGATTATATGCTTAAATGCATTCGATAAAAACCGCGATACGTACCTTGCCTCCAGCACTCTTCAACAAGAATTAATTTGCAAGAATTTAGCAAGAATAATGCAAACAAAACATTATATGATGCATGCACTAAGTTCTTCTAGTTTTGCCAATTTTTAGGTCAGATTTGAATTATTGCAATTTATGGAATTTTTTTGCCCTACACATGCAGTTCTACGAAAAGGAAATTTTCTGAAAATAGAAATTACGAGGAAAAGAGGCAACAAAGGTTACCTTATGCAATGCTCAGTCGGGTTCACCGACCGCTCTCGAAATTTCAGATGCTCTGCGCGTCCACTCAACGATGATGCGCGTCCCAGAAAAGTTTGAAGCCCAGTAGCTCCAAGTGTGCGGCGATTCCGCCGCAGGTTGTTCTATAGGTGCGGCGATTTCGCCGCTCGTTTAGCTCAGATCGTGCTCGGATTTCGCCGTGCACTCTGTTGTCTCCTGAAACACAAATCCAAATAGTTAGATCGCGCACAAGATAAATAGAACAGAATCGAAATCAACAAAAAAAACAAAATCTGCGTCGCCTCCCCGGCAACGGCGCCAAAAACTTGATGAGAATTAAATTTATACCGCAAGTGCACGGCGTCAATGAAGACGTGGCAAATACGGGTCGAACACGAGGAAGGAGAGATTTGTTATTAGTGTGATTTCGATTGGGGGAAAGAAGGAGAGAAGAAATAAGTTGGTTTTGAAATTTTTGATTTTTAATTATCTAAAGCAAGAAACAAGAACAATTAAAACTAAAACAAGAACAAAGAAGAGAATTCCGTTGGGTGGAAGTTTAGATTTAGGGTTTAGATTAGAGAATTCGGAAACTTATAATAAATCATGTTAGTTATGAAGCATTACATGATAAATGATTTAACATAAACTCAAGTAATCAAAATATACTAATCACGAACTTAAAATAATAACATTCATTCATCTTCTCTTCACCCTAAATCCGTCACCTCCACCCTTTGGAAAGAGTTAGAAACTCATGGAGGGAGGAAGAAGGGATCCTAGAGGCATTACAAAAGAAAAGTAAAAAAACAAGAAATAAAAGACAGAATTTTATTAATTTTATTACTAAAATAAAGACAAGTACAAATAACAACTAAAAACTAGGTCTAAGGCCAAGGACCTTTCTAACATCGTTCTCGGGGCTATTTATAATTGTTACAAGAGACCTAAGTATAGAATTGGAGAGTACACGTGTCCAGATACGACTGGACAAAAATTGAGCACACGGATCCTCTCTGGTGCGGCGGAAACGCCGCATGGTATGTGTGATATGCGGCGGAATCGCCACACATCATGATCTGATTTGGTCCAGATTTTGGTTGAATGTTTATGGTATGATTTGATCCTCCTTTACTCGTCTGGATTGATTCTTTCCATTATTTTGAGCTCCGGATTAATTCTTTTATATATTTGAAGATCCACGTTGATTTTTCTTTAGATTTTCTCCAAGATAATAAAAGCTACTCGTGATTTGCAATTAGGTCCTTGTCTTTTTGCAATTGAGTCCCCGACTACTTTTGTGCTCAAGTCCTTGTTCTTTTTGTGATTAGGTCTTGAATACTTTTATGCTTGGATACATTTCCATTTAAAACCCGATAAGCTTGAACTTGGTCTTTATGATAGAAATGAGTCTTTTGCACGCGTTTATGCTCAGAATGTGGGTAATTTGCATTCAGGTCCCTGTATTCTGTAAATAAGACTAAACACATACCTTAGTAGCATTTATTGATATAAAATTAATCTAAATGAAAAACATATGATGCAATGTATGCAATGCATCACACCACCTTAATTTGTGCTTAAAGAATGTGTTCAACACCCCCCTCTTTGCTTGTGTGCACTCACTCCACCCCTTAGGGGTTTTTCCATTTCTGTATTCCAGCATTCTTTTTTTGTTCTTAGCTTAGTTGTCATCTCATTGCTTGTTTCTTTCGTTCCCATTTCATACTTCTTAGTGTAGTTTAGTGTAGAGTAGCATAATCAATCTTTCTCCCCCAATTTTTGCCACTTGATTTCTGATAAACAAGAGGCTGCTCACCTCCCTGAGGACGACCCGTACTTGCCACCGCTTCATCGGGGCCGTGCACTTGCGGTTTAATATAAAACGTTCAACAAGTTTTTGGCGCCGTTGCCGGGGAGGTGCCAGTCCAGGCTCTTGTTTGGACGATTCGAGTGGATTTAATTTGTGTTTTGTAGTTTTTCTTTGTTTTAGGAGACTGGGAATATCAAGTGGAGGCTACTGGAGAAATTTCCAGACGACCTGAGCACTTCAGACCGCCAATCAGCGGTCCGGTGAGATATGTTCATCTTTTAATTTCTTTCTGTTGTTGCTCTAAATGATCTAGTTATCTGGGACTCAATTTGGCATGTTTTGACTTATAGTGTGTTCCCAGATCAATAATCAAACCTCCTTTAAGAACCTTGGACCCTAAAACTCAAAGCAAAAAACTAGGCATTCTTTCTTGTTTAGGTCATGCACCATGTATGTGACTTAAGCATTTAGATTGTCTTTTATTTTAGCTTTATTTTCAGTTGCTGAGTGCTGGCGTGAGGTACGCACCTTCTACTCTCATTCATGCATTTTGTATGACATGCATTAGTTAGTAGGAAGTGCAATGCAGCAAGTGTGAGTTGAGCGTTGTTTGGAGAGTTGATTGTTATATTTAGGACTCCAAAATGCTACTAAGGAGGGGCTGTCCCGTAAAAGATAAGGTGGGGGATTTCATCACCCTTTCCTTCGCCCCAAAAACCACACTAATCAAGAGCCTAATTTCTAAAATCAAGTAGACATTGACCTTAAGGAATTCGGACGCATTAGGAGAGTGATCCGGTCCCCACCGTCATAACCTGATCGGTGTTGCCCACTTTGTCGATAGTAGGAGAGACGAGATCCCCGGATCTTGACTCACTTGCTGGGCTTTGTGCTCCTCGTCGTAGGGAGGTGAGGCGTGTTGAAGCCGTGTGACCTCGCAGTTAGGCGTCGTCTAGCTGTAAGGACCTATAGTGACCTTAGGATTGCTTGAGCCTTGTTTGCTTTTGTGCTTCTACCTGTACCCATCCGCCGTAGCATAAGGACTTCTTCCCTTCTCTCCTGAGTCATTCTTTCTCTCCTATATTCCCCAGTCTTCTCTTCTACGTACATTCTTTGTTTGAAAAAAAGAAAAAAAAGAGTTTTGGTGTGTGTGCACCTTTGTGCATGCTTTCGTGGACACGAGACGAGAGTGGTCGTTTGATGAGGAGCGTTGTCAATCCGGCTTCGATCATCGGTTTCTCGACGCCTTCCTCCTCTCGTGTCGCACGTAGTTCGGGTCCAATGGCTGCTAATTTCCGTGAGGAGGAGCAGTTGCTGGACCCGCCTGCTCGACCTGTTCTTCCAGTTGTTGTTCCCATACCTCTTCGTGATCGATGCTACCCGAGCCGTACCGCTCTACCCTCGTGCATCGTATTACCAGAGGCTAATGGGAATCATTTTGAGGTTAAGCCTCAATTCATTTCCATGCTCCCTCGCTTCACTGGGAAAGGTGACCCCTATATCTTTCTTAGGGAATTTGAGGAGGTCTGTGTTATGTTCAAGCTGCAACAACTTAGCACAGACTCCATCCATCTTAGGCTCGTTCCTTTCGCATTAAAGGATGATGCCAAGAAGTGGTTGTACAACAACCAGGCGAATTCCTTTAGGACTTGGGATGAGTTTCAATCTGCATTCCTCAAGAAGTACATTCCAAATCATCAGACTCAAAAATTGAGGAACGAAATCAATTCGTTCTATCAACATGAGACCGAACCATTTCATGCATATCTAGAGAGGTTCAAAGAGCTACTATCCTCGTGCCCTCACCATGGCATTGAGTTGTGGCGTCTTTGTCAGATTGTTTACGAAGGTCTTCACATCCTGTCAAGAACGCTCCTTGAGTCCATGTGTCAAGGAGAGTTCTTGGGAAACGATGAAAGGGAGGCATGAGCCTTCCTAGAAGACCTCGCTGAGAAAACCATGCAATGGGAGAGTGTGAGGGAACCACCTGCATCATCTAGCATAGGAACAAGGATCGCGAATGCAAACTCGACTAGATCGGGTGCCGCATTTGTTGTCGATACCACTACGGCCACCGAGGCGCGCATGGCAGCCTTAATGCGCCGTATGGATTCGATTGAGCTCCAAAACCAACATGGTGCACCTCACATGTCCACATCTGGTCCAGTTCCCTGTCATTCATGTGGTAGGATAGGTCATGTAGAAATCGAGTGTGAGTCCATTCCTCCTGAGATGGAGCGTGTCAACGCCATCTATGACAGAGCTAGGAATGACCCATACTCATCATCTTATAATCCTGGATGGAGGAACCACCCCAATGTTTCATGGAACCAAACTAATGCCCCGGGTGGTCCTTCAAACTCCTCTAGACCACATTACCAATCACACCAACCTCCCATGCATGCACATTCCTATCAGCCACCCCAAGCGCAAACCACCAATCAATCGGGTTTCCCAAATTCCAATAATATGGAAACCCGATTCAATTTGCTTGTGACCTTGACTCCTGGACTTGAAAACTCAATGAATTTTTGTAGGTCTACCACAAGTCAAGTTCTCACTTCAAATCAGCAGACCATGAAATCTCTAGAGGTTCAGATGGGCCAATTGGCTCAGTCTGTACATGAAAGAGAGAGATGGTCTTTTCCTAGCTAGCCTGAGGCTAATCCCTGTGTGTACCAACAACAACACATACAAAATGAGAATGTGGTACCTCGGGGGAGGCAAGTGAACCATGTGGAGGAACCTGTTCACCATGTCAATGCCATTGTTACCTTCAGGAATGGAAAACAGATTGACAATCACATTTCCTTGCCACACCCACCACCATCTATGTAGCCCCTCAGTGTGACTGGTGGTGAAGAAGAGGCTGAGGGTGAGGGTAATATACCAACGCTTCTTTCTTCTCAGGCACCGCAGAAAACCTACCTGCCAAAAGCTCCCTATCCAAGTAGGTTAACCAAAAAGCAGAGTGACAACATGGACAAGATATTAGAGGTGTTTAAGCAAGTAAAGGTTAACATCCCCTTGTTGGATGTCATCCAACAAATACCTCAATATGCCAAAGTGTTGAAGGATCTCTGCACAACCAAGAGGAAGACCAATGTTCCTAAGAAAGCATTCTTGGCTGCAAATATCAGCTCACTTTTGTCCAATCCTACCTACACAAAATACAAGGACCCTGGGTGTCCTACTATTCAGTGTACGACATGGGACACTAGAATGAGCAATGTTTTGCTTGATTTAGGATCAGCGGTCAACCTCCTCCCATTCTTTGTTTATAAACAGTTGAACTTGGGAGAATTGAAACCAACGAAGATCACCCTCCAATTGGCGGATAGATCCATTCGTATTCCCATGGGGATTATCGAGGATGTGCTTATCAAAGTTGGAGATTTTATATTTCCAGTTGATTTTGTTGTCCTCGATACCAATCCTGTTGCGAACACCCACTCTCAAATACCTTTGATTTTGGGTAGACCATTTCTGGCAACCTCCAATGCCTTGATTAATTGTAGAAATGGTCTCATGAAGCTCTCATTCGGTAACATGAGTGTCGAGTTTCATGTGTTCAACTCTGGTAAGCAACAGGAACCCATGGATGAACCTTTAAATCTAAATCTCATCCGCCAATTGGAGAAAACACCACAAAATCAACGAACACCCCCAACCCCAATGCAACCCGTTGAGAATGTTCGTGGGCCCAGCAAAAACTCATTGCCTGTCTTCGCAATGCAACAGAGTGAGCTTGCCTCGAACATGAATGTCCAAAGGGAGTGTTCGTTGCATGATTCAGTTGAGAGTACTAGTGAGAGTACTGAGACACCTCATCATATGCCTATACCAGAAGGTGTCTCTACCTCATGTCCCATGGCCATTGAGCCATTTGAGCTTCATATTGACTCCAACAAGGACCCACCTATGACCAAGCTTATGCTTGATGATCTAAATGATGGTGGGAGGTCCTTGTTGGATGACTTGGGGAGAAGCCCCATTCTTAGTGATGCAAGTCTGCTGCATCCATCGAATGAGCCTGAGGAACTCATTCCGATGCACCCGCCTATTGGTTGGAGGGTTTTCTTCGATGAGCAATTAAACCCTAGTGAGGCAACACAACTCCATTCTTTGTTGCCCACACCCAACCAATATCATGAGGGGTTCGAGCCTTTCAGCTTTGACCTTTCACCCCTCATGACACCTCAGAGTACCAGTGATGTATATATCTTGTAAAACAAAAAAAAAACAAAAAAAAAAACAAAAAAAAGAAAAAGAAAAAAAAGTGTGTAATAAAAGACTCCTTCAGTGAGCATCGATTGTAACCCTTGTGTACTTGGGCCCAATCTCTTCACATATTTATCTCCCTTCTTCAGCTTCTCACAGGTTTTGAGGGAATTTGGGTTTGTGTCCATCAACATGACCCTGAACGTCCCTTTGTACTTCATGTTGGTGAGATATTTCGTTTTTCATGTATGTATCCATGTAGTATCTTGTTCACATTCATTGAGGACAATGCATGAAGTAGGTGTGGGGGGGTGTTTTACGTGTGTACATAGTCGAGTCTTTTTCTTTTGATTTTGTTTTCTTTTTGTGTGTATGTTAGGGTCATGCTAGTGTGTCGCATTTAACATTGATATATCTGCTTGCCATGATCCTTGGGTGACTTGTCTTCTTTTGCTTGTTCAGTGCTTTAAAATTTTCACATTTCTTTCAAAATCTTCATGTGTTTGTGAAAGAAAATGTTTTGTGGGGTTTGCGTGTGTTTAGCATCTGCAAAACCGTTGAGAGGCAAAGTAAAAGAAAAGCTCCCAAAATTGTCTTGAACTTGATGCATTAGGATAACTAGTTTACTGGCTTTAGGTCTTATCGCGTCGTTAGGATGCACCCCGGTTTTCCCTCGGGGCGTGTAATCATAGGGTTTCAGCACTCAAACATTTAAATAAGTCCACCCTGAACCTAGTGAGTCAAATAATTCGTGTCTGTTAGTATAAGGAGTTTGTCGTAGTCAAGGGCCCTTAATCTCTTTTTGTGAAACTTAAGTGTAGGGGTTTTGGTTCCCATGTAGATAAATAAATAAGTGGTGTTCTCTCTTCTCGCACGGCTCCTATCACTCGGGAAAGTAGGTCTGAGGGGACTTTGTGCCTGGTGCTTTCGAGTCATCTGACTTGGGATGCACCGACCGAACTCCCATTACACGGGTGGTAGGGATCGCCCTATTTGGAGATTTGGGGGAAGGTGTACGTGATAGTGTAAGTCCTCATAGGCAATGATGCACGAAACCTGACCCTGGGAGAATCAAACACCAACCAATAAAATGCTCCAAAGAAAAAAAAGAAAAAAAAAAAGAAAAGAAAAAAAAGAGTCAAATAAGAACCAAAATGGACTTTACACATTATCACATTCAGAAGTTAAGGTTGCCCATGTCTTTCACTCAAGTCCTTAACTAACTTTCATGAATAACTCATTAGGCTAGGTGTGTGGACCGATTACATGTAGAGAGTCGACCCGTAGTGTTACCGCGTCCCATGATCGGCAAAATGAGTCCAACGAGTCGTGTAGCTAGATTAATTAATGCATCTTGTTCGGATTTTGTGGGTGTATCCGCTGAAAACCCTCAGGAGATGATTGACATCATTTCATGCTTATAGTTGTATCTTATATCCATTATCTTACACCTAAGCAATGCTACGTGACGAGTTTTATGTTTAGTTTTCAGAAATAAAGAGGTTTGAAGAGAAGAGCCATGAAAGGACCCAAAAGCAGGAAAAAGGACTTAATTGTAAGACCTAGGGACCAAGATGCAAGACAGAAGGACCTGATCGTAAGACAGAAGGACCTAAGAGCAAACCAGGAAACTCCACACCATCATGGGGAGTATTTTGGCAATTCGAGTCGGGTCGGAGCTCCAACAAGTCGAGTAACCGCATCAAAGACCAACAATACCAGAAAGCAAAGCCCACAACAAATTCCAACACGATCCGACAATTTTGGACCGCCAATTGGCGGTCTTGGACCGCTAATTGGCGGTCCATATTGCTCAGGATCCGTCGAAATTTCTCCTGGACTTGTATTAATGTTCGTTTAGGCTATTTTTGGTATTGGTTTAGTCCCACATCGGGGGATTGTTCCCGATTAGCTTTTTCCATGCTTATAAATAGAACTCTTCACCTTCCATTGTAATTACCCATTGCTTGGTGGCATTCTCTCTACTAAGGAGTGAGCCTTGAAGCAAAAACTCAAGGTGGAGAAGAGTGCTACCTTCAATGTGAGTCATTGTTAATAAAAGTTTATTTGTTTCTTTTAATCTTGTCTTGTTATGTTGCTTGTTTTGTGTGGGTTGCTTTACTTTGTTTAATTTCTTGTTTAGTAATTTCAGTATCTTAGTTAAATGTTTTCTTTGCTTAGTATAATCAGTAGTGTAATGAGTAGTGAGTAGTTTCATCCCCATTTGGGGGGTGGAGAAATATGTGATATAATCATGTAGTGTATTAAGTGTGTGTTATTTTTATCCCTTGAGCTTTATATGATTTCCATAACCATCTAATGGGTCTCCACTCTTATCTTTGATATGCTAATGCTCTTGAATGAAGCTTAGCTTATGCTTTGATTAGTGGACCTATTTGATGGGGAATGATAAGGTTAGGATATGGATGAAGTTAATATTGGAAACACAAGTTGTAGTGTATGAGCTCTTGTTGCCTTTACCTTAGCTAATGTCTTGTATGTTTTAATGATGTAGTCTTATCTTAATTCATGTGGAGGCATAGTAGGGTCTAGTCTTTATACTTGAGTTCATGTAGCTTCATTCCAACTATTGTCTTGTATGTTTTAATGATGTAGTGAAATCTTAATTCATGTGGAGGGAAAGTTGGATGTAGTTTTATGATTTCATGCACTACATGTTGTGAAGAGCTTAATGAACACACATACATACACTTCTTTATGTTCACACTATTTCTCTACCCCCTTTGGGGTTTAGTTTTATCGTTTCTTCTCCATCTCATTTCAGCTTTGTAGTGTAGTTTAGTGTAACCAACCTTTCTTCCCTTTCTTTACCTCTCGCCTTCGCACAAACCAAGTGTCGACACACCTCCCAGTGGACGACCCGTATTTGCCACCGCTTCAACGCGGCCGTGCACTTGCGGTTAAATATAAAACGAGATCAATCAAGTTTTTGGCGCCGTTGCCGGGGAGGTGCTCTGTCCAGACCTTGGTTTGGACGATTCGAGGGGTTTTTGATTTTTTGTGTCCAGTTTTCTTAGTTTCAGGGAACCATCAGATCAAGGGGAGGCTACTGGGAAAGTTTGAGGAAGCAAGTCCAAAAACAGACCGCCAATAAGCGGTTGGAGACCGCCAATTGGCGGCCTGGTGAGGGCTTCCTGCTTCCATTTTTTTGTGGTAGTTAGTGCTGTAACTTGTGTTATCTGGGAGTCCTATTGTGCATGCTATGACTTCTAGTTTGCTCCCAGATCATTAATCACTCCCCCTTTAATCAACTTGGACCATAAAACTCAAAGCAAAAGATTAGACTTCTTGCCATCTAGGTCATGCATCATATGTTGACCTTGCATGCATCTTTCTTTTCTTTGCTTTACATTTTGTCGTTGATTGCTGGAGCGAGGTACGCATTCCTTATCACTCATTCACGCATTAGGACATTCATTAGTGAGTAAGGTTTGCATCGAAACAAGAGTGAGGTGAGTGCTTGTTTGGTGAGTTGCTTGCTAGCCTAAGATTTCAAAACATCTTTAAGGGGCATCACCTATAGACTTCAAAGATAAGGTGGGGGATTTCATCACCCCTCCCTTAGCCCCAAAAAGCACACTCAAGTAAAGCCTTAACTAAAAGCAAGTAGACATTGGCCCTAGGAATTCGGACGCACTAGGAGAGTAATCTAGTTGAGACCGCCTTGACCTGATCGGCGTTGCCTACCTTGTCGATAGTAGGAGGTACTGGATCTCCGGATCTGGTATCACTTGCTGGGCATTGTGGTCCTCGTTGTAGGGAGGTGAGGCGTGTCGAGGCTAGTGACCTCGAAGTTAGGCGTCGTCTAGCCTAAGGACCCATTGCCTTACATTGTTTGAGCCATGCTTGCTAGTTAGGCTTCTACCTTCACCCTGTACCCTCGCTAGCTCTAGAGATTCTTCCCTTCTCCTCTGAGTCATCTTCTTCTCACCTTCTTCTACGTTATAGTCTCCTCCCCTTTACACTCTCTGGTAGCGTTTTAGGGTCGAGTCGAGCACTTTTTGCGAGCTTAGTCTCGTGGTGGTGAGAGTGGTCGACTCAAGAGTTGTTTGTTGAGATGGATGGTTACATGGGCGAGCATTCATATCATTGTTGGGACCAAGATGATTCTCCCTGGTATTCCGGACCCATGCAACCTGGGGTGGCTCAGACGAACACCCCGTACGGTTGGGATGATCTTCATTATGTGACTGAGCAATCTTCATATAGGGGTGATATGAGAGAGGCACCGACGGCTAGATCTCCATCTAGTTATGTTGGATCATACTCTGGGCAACAAACTTTGGCCTCTTTCATGCATGCGGTAGACGACATGAGTGCACCAGTGGCTCCAGTAGCCATACCGTGCGATTGTTGTGGGTTGAGTGGTCATAATATCGGGGAATGTCCTTATGTTCCCCCAGAGCCTGAGTATGAGCATACATTTTCCCAAAATGCTCAATATGACCATTACGCATCCGCGTACATCCCGAGAGTGATGGATTCATGGGGAAACAATTCTTATTCAAATTCTTATACTTCATATTCACCCCAGTATCCTCCTCCCGAATACCCAGAATTCTACCAGCACCACACTCCAAATCATTGGACTCATTCTCAGCCCATCAACACCCAACCTCAAAATTTCCCAAGCTCTGACTTGGACCTCATCGTTGACCGCATACCTGATTCCTTGAAACAAACTTTCCTTACGTTCATGGAAACCACTCAACAGTCCATACAAAATATGACACTGCAAGTGAGTCAAATGTCGCAGAAATTACGTGAATGTGAGGAGAGTAACCTTTCTTGTCAACATGAGGATTCTTCTTTTGATATCGAACCACCACCACATCCACAAATTCAAAGCACAACCTTTCAAAGTCAAACTCCTAGTCAGTGTGAGGGACTTGGGGTTTCAATTCACGATCACTTAGTGGAGGATTCAATTCAAATTAAGAATAACTTGGACCAGCTTCATTATGAGTCGGCACAGGATTGTGCCTTATCTTTTTGTCCCGTGGCCCTTGAGCCACATGATCTTCATATTGTGCCTCTTAAGGACTCACCTCTGGTGGAGCAAGAGCTCCCTAGTACCCTCAATTTCAAACAACCTGATGAGAGTTTGCCTCTCACTATTGTTCCTGATCATCTTGGAAATGATGGAACATCAAACAACTACATTGCTCATGAGGGTATTAGGAGTTCCTTGGAGGATACTTTGGGTATGAGACCCACTTCCTGTTCTCCTGGTGAGTTGGACATGCATAACGAGGTACTTGACCTCGTTCCGACCCACCAGCCTGTTGGTTGGAGAGTTTGGATTGATGATCATAACTTCAGCAGCGCAACAGGAGAAACTCTTCTTTCGTTGCCCCTCATTTCCCAAACTCTTGAGAGGTTCAAGCTCTTTCAGTTTGATCCTTTGAATGGGACGCCTTTGCGTCCAATTCACGAACCTCTCATTTCATCTGGTGCTCTTTGTGAAGGGGGCCCACGCATGCGTATTCCGGCCCCGCGTGGTGACATGTTCCCTTTCCAAGTGCATTGACCCACTCTTGAGGTTCCCATTTGATGTCTTTTGACAAATGAAGATGGGAATTTATGTTTGTACATAGTTATATAAAAAAGAAAAAAGAAAAAAAAGAAAAAAAGAAAAAAAAGAAAAAAAGAAAAAAAAAGTACAATAAAAGACTCCTTCAGTGAGCATTGATTGTTGTGGGCTCCAACCCTTGTGTATTTGGGCTCCATTTCTTTCACGTATTTGTACCCTTTCTTTAGCATCTCACAGGTTTTGAGGGAATTTGGGTTGTGTCCATCAACATAGCCATACACTTCCCTTTGTACTTCACGTTGGTGAGATCTCTCCTTTTTCATGCATAAATCCATGTAGTATCTTGCTTGCATTCATTGAGGACAATGCATGAAGTAGGTGTGGGGGGGTGTTTTACGTGTGTACATAGTCGAGTCTTTTTCCTTTGATTTTGTTTTCTTTTGTTTGCATTGTTAGGGTCATGATAGTGTGCTGCATTTAATATCGATATATCTGCTTGCCATGATCCTTGGGTGACTTGTCTTCTTTTGCTTGCCTAGTGCTTCAAAATTTTCACATTTCTTTCAAAATCTTCATGTGTTTTCGAAAGAAAATGTTTTGTGGGTTTTGCGTGTGTTTAGCATGTGCAAAACCGTTGAGAGGCAAAGTAAAAAGAAAGCTCCCAAAATTATCTTGAACTTGATGCATTAGGATATCTAATACGTGGCTTTAGGATTTATCGAGTCGTTAGGATGCACCCCAGTTTTCCCTTGGGGGTGAGTAATCAGTGGGTTTCAGTGCTCAAACATTCAAAGAAGTCCACCCTGAACCTAGTGAGTCAATAATTCGTGTTTGTTAATTTAGGAAGTTTGTTGTAGTCAAGGACCCTCTTAATCTTGTTGTGAGACATTAGTGTAGGGGTTTTGGTTCATGTGTAGATAAGAAATAAGTGAGTAGGTATTCTCTCTTCTCGCACGGCTCCTATCACTCGGGAAAGTAGGTCTGAGGGGACTTTGTGCCTGGTGTTTTCGAGTCATCTGACTTGGGATGCGCCGACCGAACTCCCGTTACACGGGTGGTAGGGATTGCCCTATGTGGAGATTTGGGGAAAGGTGTACGTGATAGTGTAAGTCCTCATGGGCAATGATGCACGAAACCTGACCCTGGGAGAATGAAGCTCTAACTAATAAAAAGAAAAGAAAAAAAAAATGTGTGAAAAGAAACAAAAAGAAAAAAAAAATGGTAATGCAAATAAGAACCTTAATGGACCTTACACTTTGTATCACTTGAGGATCTTGAGGTTGTCCATGTCTTTCACTTAATTCCTTATTTAACTTGCACGAATGGTTTATTAGGCTAGGTGTGGACTGATTACCTATATAGAGTCGGCCCGTAGGATTACCGCGTCCATTGATCGACAAAATATTTCCAACGAGTCGAGGTCTAGATTGAATAATGCATCTTGTTCGGATTTTGTGGGTATATCCGCTGAAAACCCTCAGGAGACAACACTCCTCCTCCTTGGCAACAAAGAGGTTTAACGGCTTGTTGCACGTGCTAAGTGCAACCATGATTCCTACGAAAGTGAGTTAGGATTTCTTGTTTTTCGTATGCTTTTTCCTTTCTTTGTTTTGCTCGAGACTAGCAAAAACTTAGGTGTGGGGGTATTTGATTGACATCATTTCATGCTTATATTTGTATCTTATATCCATTATCTTACACCTAAGCAATGCTACGTGACGAGTTTTATGTTTAGTTTTCAGAAATAAAGAGGTTTGAAGAGAAGAGCCATGAAAGGACCCAAAAGCAGGAAAAAGGACTTAATTGTAAGACCTAGGGACCAAGATGCAAGACAGAAGGACCTGATCGTAAGACAGAAGGACCTAAGAGCAAACCAGGAAACTCCACACCATCATGGGGAGTATTTTGGCAATTCGAGTCGGGTCGGAGCTTCAACAAGTCGAGTAACCGCATCAAAGACCAACAATACCAGAAAGCAAAGCCCACAACAAATTCCAACACGATCCGACAATTTTGGACCGTCAATTGGCGGTCTTGGACCGCTAATTGGCGGTCCATATTGCTCAGGATCCGTCGAAATTTCTCCTGGACTTGTATTAATGTTCGTTTAGGCTATTTTTGGTATTGGTTTAGTCCCACATCGGGGGATTGTTCCCGATTAGCTTTTTCCATGCTTATAAATAGAACTCTTCACCTTCCATTGTAATTACCCATTGCTTGGTGGCATTCTCTCTACTAAGGAGTGAGCCTTGAAGCAAAAACTCAAGGTGGAGAAGAGTGCTACCTTCAATGTGAGTCATTGTTAATAAAAGTTTATTTGTTTCTTTTAATCTTGTCTTGTTATGTTGCTTGTTTTGTGTGGGTTGCTTTACTTTGTTTAATTTCTTGTTTAGTAATTTCAGTATCTTAGTTAAATGTTTTCTTTGCTTAGTATAATCAGTAGTGTAATGAGTAGTGAGTAGTTTCATCCCCATTTGGGGGGTGGAGAAATATGTGATATAATCATGTAGTGTATTAAGTGTGTGTTATTTTTATCCCTTGAGCTTTATATGATTTCCATAACCATCTAATGGGTCTCCACTCTTATCTTTGATATGCTAATGCTCTTGAATGAAGCTTAGCTTATGCTTTGATTAGTGGACCTATTTGATGGGGAATGATAAGGTTAGGATATGGATGAAGTTAATATTGGAAACACAAGTTGTAGTGTATGAGCTCTTGTTGCCTTTACCTTAGCTAATGTCTTGTATGTTTTAATGATGTAGTCTTATCTTAATTCATGTGGAGGCATAGTAGGGTCTAGTCTTTATACTTGAGTTCATGTAGCTTCATTCCAACTATTGTCTTGTATGTTTTAATGATGTAGTGAAATCTTAATTCATGTGGAGGGAAAGTTGGATGTAGTTTTATGATTTCATGCACTACATGTTGTGAAGAGCTTACACATACATACACTTCTTTATGTTCACACTATTTCTCTACCCCCTTTGGGGTTTAGTTTTATCGTTTCTTCTCCATCTCATTTCAGCTTTGTAGTGTAGTTTAGTGTAACCAACCTTTCTTCCCTTTCTTTACCTCTCGCCTTCGCACAAACCAAGTGTCGACACACCTCCCAGTGGACGACCCGTATTTGCCACCGCTTCAACGCGGCCGTGCACTTGCGGTTAAATTTAAAACGAGATCAATCAGGAGACAACACTCCTCCTCCTTGGCGACAAGGAGGTTTAACGGCTTGTTGCACATGCTAAGTGCAACCGTGATTCCTACGAAAGTGAGTTAGGATTTCTTGTTTTTCGTATGCTTTTCTCTTTCTTTGTTTTGCTCGGGACTTGCAAAAGTTAGGTGTGGGGGTATTTGATTGACATCATTTCATGCTTATATTTGTATCTTATATCCATTATCTTTCACCTAAATAATGCTATGTTACGAGTTTTATGTTTAGTTTTCAGGAATAAATAGGTTTGCAGAGATGAAACATAAAAGGACCCAAAAGTTGGGAAAAAGGACTGGATTGTGAGATCTGGGGACCAAAATGCAAGGGAGAAGGACTTGAACGCAAGGCAGAAAGACCTAAGAGCAAAACAGAATACTCCATACCATCATGGGGAGTATTTTAGCAATTGGATTCGGGTCGGAGCTCCAATAAACAAAGTAGATGCATCCAAGACCACCAAATACACAAAGAAAAGCCCAACACAAATTCCAGATGGATTCGGATCTTTTTGACTGCCAATTGGCGGTCCAAGACCGCTAATTGGCGGTCTGTTTTGGCCCAAATCCGCCAAGTTTTCTCCTAGACGTGTATTAATGTTTGTTTAGGCTATTTGTGGTATTGGTTTAGTCCCACATCGGGGGATTGTCCCGGTTTGCCTTTTTCCATGGCTATAAATAGAACTCTTCACCTTCCATTGTAATCACTCCATATTTTAAGTGGCTATTCTTCCTACTAGAAGTGAGGCCTTGAAGCACACACTAAAGTACGAGGATGCTACTTTTAATGTGAGTCATTTTAATAAAAGTTTTCTTTATTATGTTGTTTGTTTTATGTTTCTTGTTTTGCTTTGCTTAATCTCATTTCATTAGTTTTATTAGCTTAGTTAATATGCTTTCTTTGTTTAGTTTAATAATTAGTGTAATGTTTAGTGAGTAGTTCCATCCCCTTTGGGGGGTGGAGTAGATGTACATACATGCAAATGAGAATGGATTGAATGCTTTATTTTTGATGTGTTGATAAAACATGAATGTATGCTTGCTTGTTTAGGATAGAATTTATAACTTGATGAGTTTTGCCCAAATGATTAGACACCTCTCATGCTTGTTTAGGTTCTGAAATAAACATCTTGCATATGTAAATGTTAATCACCTAAGTTGGTGAATAGATTGATAGGTTTTGCCACAACATTTAGACACTTCCTATGTATGATAACACCACCTTAATTTGTGCTTAAAGAATGTGTTCAACACCCACCTCTTTGCTTGTGTGCACTCACTCCACCCCTTAGGGGTTTTTCCATTTCTGTATTCCAGCATTCTTCTTTTGTTCTTAGCTTAGTTGTCATCTCATTGCTTGTTTCTTTCGTTCGCATTTCATACTTCTTAGCGTAGTTTAGTGTAGAGTAGCATAATCAATCTTTCTCCCCCAATTTTTGCCACTTGATTTCTGATAAACAAGAGGCTGCTCACCTCCCTGAGGACGACCCGTACTTGCCACCGCTTCATCGCGATCGTGCACTTGCGGTTTAATATAAAACGTTCAACAGATGACGAAGGAAGACTACGGAACGTGTTTTGGGTTGACTGTCGTTCTAGAGTTGCATATTATACTTTGGAGACGCAATATGTTTCGACACCACATACATTACAAACAAATACGACATGCCTTTTGTCCCATTTGTAGGAGTTAATCATCATTTCGAGTCAGTTTTGCTCGATTGCTTTGTGCTGTCTTCTGAGACCACTGAAAATTACATATGGTTGTTCTAAACATGGTTGTCGTGCATGAACGGTAAGATGTGGCATGTCCAGTTAAAGGTTTGTGACTGTTCAGTTTAAATTGTGTATGTGTTCAGTTTAAGTGGTGGAACTGTTTGGTTTAAGTGGTGGAACTGTTCGGTTTAAGTGGTGGAATTGTTCGGTTTAAGTGGTGTGACTGTTCGGTTTAAGGTGTGGATCCGTTCGGTTTAAGTGGTGTGACTGTTCGGTTTAAGGTGTGTATGTGTTCGGTTTAAGTGGTGGAACTATTCGGTTGAAGTGGTGTGACTGTTCATTTTAAGTTGTGAATCCGTTCGGTTTAAGGTGTGCATCCGTTCGGTTTAAGTGGTGTGAATGTTTGGTTTAAGTGGTGTTACTGTTAGGTTTAAGGTGTGACTGTTCGGTTTAAGTGATGGAACAGTTCGGTTTATGGTGTGTAGTGTTCGGTTTAAGTGGTTGAACTGTTCGGTTTAAGTGGTTTAACTGTTCGGTTTAAGTGGTGTGACTGTTCGGTTTAAGGTGTGAATCCGTTCGGATTTAGTTGTGAATCTGTTCGGTTTAAGGTGTGAATCCGTTTGGTTTAAGTTGTATGTCTGTTCGGATTAAGTTGTCTGTCTGTTCGGAATATGTTGTGTGTCTGTTCGGTTTAAGTTGTATGTCTGTTCGGATTAAGTTGTCGGTCTGTTCAGAATAAGACGTCTGTCTGTTCGGAATATGTTGTGTGTCTGTTCGGATTAAGTTGTGTCTCTGTTCCGATTAAGTTTTGTGACTGTCCGCTTTAAGGTGTGAATCCGTTCGGTTTAAGTTGTGGGTCTCTTTGGTTTTAGGTGTGTGACTGTTCTATTAAAGTTTTCAAAGTAGGATTTTGTACCTTTCAATATATGTCTCACTCCTTTTAAATTGCCCCCATTATGCAAATATAACCCCCCAGCCATAATAACAGATCAATGTGGTGCCATTACTGCTGTTGTAAGGAATGTCTTCCTAGATTCAAGACACAGATTCTGTATATGGCACATAATGAACAAAGCTCCCGTGAAGTTGCCGACGCAGTATCGGAAGCACATGTTATTTGATCTGAAATTGATTGTATATGATTCCAAAACCCCAGCAGAATTTGATCGTAATTGGTAGGGTTTCCTTCTTGATTTTGACCTGCAGAACCATAGCTGGCTCAAATCGATTTATGCAATCCGAGAGTCGTGGATACCTGCATTTGTTGGTGAAATTTTTTGTTTCGCGGGAATGACATCTACTCAGAGAAGCGAGAGTATGAACGTCTTTTTCGACAAGTATCTTACTTCGAAGACCACCCTTAAGCAGTTTGTTCAACAATACGAACTTAAGCTCCGCCATAAGTACGAGAAGGAAGCTCAATCGGATTTTGATTGTCTTCATAAGCGACCCCAGTTGGTTTCAATTTATCCATTTGAGAGACAGATGAGCGAGTTTTATACGGTAGGGGTTTTCAAGAAAGTGCAGTTAGAAATTGGAAGATTATATACTGCGATATAACGGAGGAGTTCAATACGAATGACACATTTCAGTACAACTGAACGTGTTTTGGCTGGTGAGCAGCTACTGTCGAAATGTTTCCTATTACAAAACATATCCATGAACTTCACATGTGATTGTAGAATGTTTCAGCATGTTGGCCTTCTATGCTGCCACATTTTTGTTGTACTTGGACGCTTAAATCCTAATGCATTGATCCAAGACTCTTACATCGTTAATCGATGGCAGAAGGATATTCAAAGGACTATCGAGATAAGATGTACCCAGACGATGGCGTAATAGAGAAGGATGCGCTTCGTCGTCACGATGACATCATGGGTCGTGCTGTTTGGATCGCACAGGAAGCCTTCATTTCCCACGAAAGGTATATTGAGACCGTGAAGTGTATTGAAATGCTTAAGTCACGTATGCACACTACCCAGTTCTTGGTTCGACTTGATGAACCTGAGTCTGCGGGTACATCGGTTCTTAATCCAGATAATGTCAGACGTATAGGAAGACCGCCGACTAGACGTCGAATGTCTTTAGCTGAGAAGATAATTAAAAAAAGCCATAAAAAGCACGCCCAACAAGAGAAGAGAAAGTTCAAGATGAAGGTTACATCGTCGCTTCACGAAGTCGCACCAAAACCCGGGGATCCTGATTTCTTTGATTGGGACATGAATTTTTATTACGAGGAACTTTCTCCTTAATTTAATATTTCTTGTTATTTTCAGTTCTGTAAAACCAAGAAACTTCTAATTGTTGATCTGTTTGGATCTGTAAATGGTTGTTATACACGTTCAGTTCGTATTAAACTGTTTAAGTTGTGTGTCTGTTCGGTTTATGGTGTGCATTTGTTCGGTTTAAGATGTTTGACTGTTCGGAATAAGTTGTGTGTCTTTGGATTAAGTTGTGTTTCTGTTCGGAATAAGTTGTGTGTATGTTCGGATTTAAGTTGTCTGTCTGTTCGGAATATGTTGTGTGTATGTTCGGATTTAAGTTGTCTGTCTGTTCGGAATATGTTGTGTGTCTGTTCGGAATATGTTGTGGGTCTGTTTGGAATAAGTTGTGTGTATGTTCAGATTAAGTTGTCTGTCTATTCGGATTAAGTTGTGTGTCTGTTCGGATTAAGTTGTCTGTCTATTCGGAATACGTTGTGGGTCTGTTAGGATTAAGTTGTCTATCTGTTCAGATTAATTTGTGTGTCTGTTCGGATTAAGTTGTCTGTCTGTTTGGAATATGTTGTGTGTCTGTTCGAAATATGTTGTGGGTTTGTTCGGAATAAGTTGTGTTTCTGTTCGGAATATGTTGTGGGTCTGTTCGAAATAAGTTATGTGTTTGTTCGGTTTAAGTTGTATGTCTGTTCGGTTTATGTTGTGTGTATGTTCGGATTAAGTCGTCTGTCTATTCGGAATAAGTTGTGTGTATGTTCGGTTTAAGTTGTGTTTCTGTTCGGAATATGTTGTGGGTCTGTTTGGAATAAGTTGTGTGTATGTTCGGATTAAGTTGTCTATCTGTTCATAATATGTTGTGTGTCTGTTCGGAATATGTCGTGGGTCTGTTCGGAATAAGTTGTGTTTCTGTTCGAAATATGTTGTGGGTCTGTTTGGAATAAGTTGTGTGTCTGTTCGGTTTAAGTTGTATGTCTGTTCGGAATATGTTGTATGTCTGTTCGGAATATGTTGTGGGTCTTTCTCTCTTCTTCCTTCTCCTCTTCTTCCTTCTTCCTCTCCTCCTCCCTCTTTCTCTCTTCCTCCTTCTCCTCCTTCCTCTTCCTCTCTTCTTCCTTCTCCTCCTCCCTCTTCCTCTCTTCTTCCTTCTCCTCCTCCCTCTTCCTCTCTTCTTCTTCCTCCTCCTCCCTCTTCCTCTCTTCTTCTTCCTCATCCTTCTCTTTATTTAGATCTTCGTCTTTCTCCCACCAGTATTTTCACCTGTCCCTGTCCCTCGAAGATATATAATTTCTTCCCTCAGCCTCCCACACTCTCCCTGGGTCATCCTCAGTTCTTCCTTCAGGTCGTTAACCTCTTTTGTCGCCTTCTTAAGGGCAGCTTCGGCCCTCAGCCATTTCGTCTTCACCTCACTCAGCTCCAACTCTTGGAGCAGCGGGTCACATGGAATATTGCAGTCTGTCAGTTGGAGCTTTGGTAAACTGCTTGTTGAAGATGAGCCCTTTCGAACAGGAGTTCGAAAAGAACTAATAAGTTCCAGCTCCCATTCACTCATTGATGGAGCCCCCATCAGGTCGAACTTGCCGTTGTAAATTTGAGGTAAGGTAATTCCACGTTCCTCCCATTTCCTCAGGGTTAATCGTTTCCCAAACATTTCCGTCCAACTTCTCATTCATGGTAAAACTCCAGTTCTGGGCTCCCCCAATTTGAATTTCTCACAAAGGCACACCTTCAAATGGAAAAAAATCAACTGTTTAGAACGACTCAACAGACATACGTTCATATTCTAAATAGACACAACTTAATCCAAACAGACAGACAACTTAATCCAAACAGACACACAACTTAATCCGATCAGACATATACTTATTCCGAACAGACACACAACATATTCCAAACAGACACTTTACATATTCCGAACAGACAGACAACTTATTCCAAACAGACAGACAACTTAATCTGAACAGACAGACAACTTGTTCTGAAAAGATCCACAACATATTCCGAACAGACCCACAACATATTACGAACAGAAACACAACTTAATCCGAACAGACACACAACTTATTCCGAACAGACCCACAACATATTCCGAACAGACACACAACATATTCTGAACAGACACGCAACTTAAACTGAACAGACACACAACATATTCCAAACAGACAGAAAACTTAATCCGAACAGACACACCACTTAATCCGAACAGACCCACAACATATTCCGAACAGAAACACAACTTATTCCGAACAGACAAACAACTTATTCCGAACAGACACACAACATAAACCAAACAGACACACAACTTAAACCGAACAGACACACAACATATTCCAAACAGACAGAAAACTTAATCCGAACAGACACACCACTTAATCCGAACAGACAAAATAAAACCAAAAAACACTTACTTGTAGTATTGCCACACAACCGTCGACGTTCCCCTGCCTCATAATGAGGTTCCCTGCCTTTCTTCTCTCCTGCAGTTCTAAGCTGACTTTCTCCAGGCCCCCAACCAGGGCTTCGTGAACTGCACTTGCCCATGCGTATCTGTTTATGCGTCTGATGTTCCTCAAATGGTGCATGAACCATTGCTTCGGTCGAAGTGTTCCATCATAGAACAAAAATGGTTGAAGATGAAAGAAATCAGGAGACGAACGTACTCCTCCGTGTCGCCCATGGTACTGCTTGCTAGTAGATGACCTAAAAGTTGTGTTGTCAAGGTTCACCCCTTCTCGCCTCTGTACACCCAATGGTTCCATCACCACGGTCTTTCCATGCATACGTAACCCCAAAATTAGGGCAACGTCTTCCAATGTAAGGGGAACTACCACTGATCCTATTCTCAGCCCCACCTCCTCCGCATCGTAGTGTTCGACGAACCAACCGACTATTTCGTTGTCCATAGTAATGTTAGGAAGGTCTAGGAAGTGACCGAAAGGGGTGCTCCGGAAAACCTCATTCTCAACCTTCTTCATCCTGTCAAACTGCTTTCGGATGACCGTCCAGGAGCACCGGGATTCCCGGAAGTAGTAGGTGGTTCTCTAAAATAAAAAATTGAAGAAACAAAAGTTCATAAAAAAAAGGACTTAGGGGAAAAAAATTAGAGACCCACCGGTTCTGGGACAGGTTCACTATCGACGGCAGGAGTCGAAAAATCCATTATCGTTTAATCGGGAAGAAAGAAAGCCAGAAAATGTTCACAGGTACGCTTCCTCCGTTGACAGGTAATACAACGAGAAAGAAAGTGAAACTCTCCCTTTCGGTCTGGATATTTTTTTATCTTCCTCGGTATCCGAACCGTCGTTCGTAGGGTGTCTGCCGTTGTCTTATCTGGAAAGCAACTGTCGTTCTTTGAAAACGTCAAAAAATAAATAAATTAAAAGCAATTTAAGACGCGTTTCGAAAGAGTGACATGACAATCCGACTAGACGCTGACTCGCCAACTTTTGGGTGCCACGTAGGGCGCGTCACGGACGCCCGCGTCCGTGTATAACGACCCTTTTGATATATGTTGAAAATATCACCCCAATGGTGGTTGTAGTGTAATATTAGGATTTGAAATATATGATAAGTGACACCTTGAGTTTTACCAAAATATGTTGTGTGGTGCGCGCAACTGTGTTTAATAAAATGCAGGCATGGAATATCATGGGTGATCATTTTATCTGTCGAAACATTTAAGTCTAATGTATTCAGTTAAATGGAGTACTGCTTTCAAATTTGAAGGTTGTAAATTATGCCCAAGGTGTTGAAGGAATTGTGTCTTTCTGGGCTTGATTTATGTTATAGAAGTCAATGGTGTCTTAGTTCCTGACGTTAACATATGCCTTTCGATTGGTTGTGGTTTGGTTGGGGAAAGAGATAGAGTAGAACTGTTAAAATACTCACCTTGGGCAATCCTCCATCTTCATGTGGAGATCACATAATCATGCCTCTAAACTGGTGAAGACACCAAGCAATTGAGACGAGTTAAAGATGATCGGATTTGATAAATCGAGATCGGAAGAATGCAGGAATTAATGAGAATGTTGATTGGTTTATCTAACGTATACGTTAGTTCAAAGTGCCCATAACTCAATATGTTGTGATGTATGAAAAGCGTGAAATGCTCGTACCATACGTACGTATTTTGGCGGCCTCAACCGCCAAAGTCAAGTTGTGTGGCAACCTTACATATTTTGACTTTACGACCTTCACAGTATTCATGTGCCCAATCGAGAGTCCACATGTGCAGAAGTTGCAAATTAGGAATGTCAAAAAAATGGGTATGTTTGATTGATTTATTCCAGATAAAAAATGTGTAGATGTTAAGCTCATTGAGCTTCTCAAATTAAGCTTTTTACAAAACAAATTAGACACCCCGACCGTTCAGGTTATGAAAGACATTAAATTATTTTCCCGTACTTGGAAGAACATACGCAAGTGTTTGAGTACGTTCTGTTGTGGGAAATAACATTAAAACAGAACCCAACTTCCAACAAACAACCAATCGTATTGTCGAACCAGTTTGTTCTCCCTGCACTTTGTGACAAAGAAGTAATTTGATGTCGGATAAAAAGGTTACTTGAAGGTTATTAAACATAGTAAGCAAACTTGTGTGAATAATTATACAAGTTTCCGTGCTTTGATTTTCGTTATTTTTTGTCGAATGAGCCTCTCTCCATCATGACATGGAGGAAACTTTTTTACAATGGTCATCACATTGTTGTCATCGAGAAGAGGATATCTACCTTTTTTTAAAATGACGTTTCCTAGTTATTTATAACTTGCTAAAAACATCAATAAGACACGTCCAAAGGTTTAACATCGTGCTGTTCAGTTTAATGGCTTAAAGTAAAATGTTTAGTTGTTCCTCAAAACCAGAGAACTCATGTGACAACTGTCGCACCGCATATGATTCAGTAATGCAAGCAATCATGTATGATATTCCCTATCTATTTGAATAGATACAAATGGCATAAGGGACACTTGAATAATCACGTGATTTCCAACATTCATAAAGGTACATTTATTTATTATTTTACGCATTTTGTTGCACCAATAAGCAACTTATTTACTTACTTGCAGTTCCGAGACCAAGATAAAGTTGATTATTGCCAGCAACGTCTGCAATGACATTGTTGTAACACCCGTTGCAGCATCTAATTCGTCTGAAACACCATCTCCAACAACATCTAGGCCTTCCACGGCAACACCATTTGTACGTGTGTCATCATGTCTGCCTGTTCGGAGATACCTCCTCTGTTTTTCAGCAAAGTAGTATAAACTGAAATCGGTTAGAAAAACAAAACAAGTACTACACAATATTTGCCTGTAATTTACGGAGTTCGTAATCTTTAGTGTCTTTAACTGCAAGCTCCACTCCTGCATAAAGTGTTATTACGTATTTTTGACGTATAACGTTGGATTGACCCTTCTGGTGACCGACGTGATACAAGAAAGAAGGTAATAAGAGAGGGGATTTTACGTCGGCCAAATGGCCGACTTGGTACAAGGGACAAGGGCCTTTTATTAAAAACCAATTTTTGACAAAAAAAATCAAATAATATGACATACCACGTCGGTGTTTTATTTAATCCACCGACGTGGTACGGATAAATATCACGTCGATTTAACCACAAGCACCGACGAGATATGTCATTTATTAAAAATAGAATTCCGACAAAAATCAAATAAAATGACATACTACGTCGGTGTTTTAGGTAATCCATTGACATGATATGTCCTTTTAGTAAAAATAAAATAAAAAAACATCTCACGTCAGTGTTATCCGACATGGTATCTCACAAAAAAATCAAATAAAATGGACATACCATGTATGTTTCAACCTAAGTAAGAGATATATCATTTTTATTTGTTTTTTTGGGAATTCCGATTTTATTTTTAATTTCACATGAAATTGCCTGCAATTGGAAAAGAAATCGCAGCACAATCAATTTCACATAAAATTCACTACAATTGTAAAAGGAATTGTACCAGATGTATATACAAAAATTATCATATATATAATTCAGTTCTGCAAAAGTATATACAAAAATTGTCATATATATATATATATATAATTCAGTTTGCACTATGATTCTTAAGCTGAAAATAATATCAAAAGTTTGAATATGTACAAAATTGAATAATATGTACAAATTAATAATATCAAAACAACCGAAACATACACTTACACAAAAAATGAAGTTGTAAGGCTGTTCAGGTGAAGGTAATGTTGTAACTATGTTTGTGCTGTAAATTATGTATGTACATTCAACTTAGCTGCCCTAGTAGTTCAACTGTCATACAAGAATTCTCACTTAGTAGAATGAATTGCTGCAATGATATCATATATCTTTTCATCTATCATAATAAAGCATCACACGATAAACTTACATTTATATTAACAACATACGACCGATAAAAAAAGAAGACAACTTCTCGCATATTGTCTATTTACTCATGCGAAAATGGTTGAAGGGTTTTTCTCTCGAAAATCTACATATTAAAATACAAACCCACATATTAACATATAATTTGTGTCACCAAATATATATAACGCAATATAAAATATATATTAAAATTTATCGTTCTAAAATCTCCCGATTCCACTCCTAACTCAACAATTTCTTCAGTATACCTCATTATGTAGTAACCACATTTAGTATTTTAAACTTATTTACGGTACTACAATTAAGATGTCATCTATATTAGGAAAATAACGAAATTAGTCCAAAGTATAATGCATATTATATATACAAACAAAATTGAATCATCTTACATTCATGGCATACCAAACCATTTGCTTTTTGTGACCAATCCTATTACCCATAAACTTATAGATATTCATGGCCCTACCAAAATATGTAAATGATCGAAAATCGATTCAAACATTCAATAACAACAAATTTACTTAGAATATGAAGGTAATTATTCAAAATAACTTACAACTGAATAATATTCTTCAAATAATTCTTGTATTTGTCTGATACCAAAGGATCAAACAAGGAGGCACTATACACATCAAGACATACCACAACTAACATCCAATGATCACTGAAAATCATTCATGTTAAATTACTTCATCAATTATTTACTGTTAATCTTCTTTATGATTTCCAATTGAAATATAATGAAATTACATGTATTATAAAATATAATGAGATACTTACGACTACCAATATGGTGCTAGATAGCATGACTTCTTAAGTTTTTACATCACGTCTGCAATTATCGAAGGTCTTCTATCATCCTTTTGACTTCTTGTGTTGCAGAGTATAGTGGGAAAAAATAACCAAATCTTGGACCAAACTTCATTCGGTAGAGATAGCTATTAAAATCAAATTAACAAGATTCTAATTGAAATGTAACATGACTTACTTTAAGTGGACTTGGATGATTGTTATATGCAATCTTTCCATCTTAAGGAATTGGATCAAATTAGGCATCGTGAGATTGAGCTTTGCTTCTATGTTGTCTGTTGTTGTCTTGCCTACGATTGCTCTATCATAACACTTTGTACGGTAGACTCTTCGTCTTTATCTTTTATCAAAGTGTGCGAAATCTTGCAATTAATAGGCAACACGTCCTCGTCAATCAAGTCCTAAATTTTAGAGGCTTTTGACGATGGAGCTTCAGCATGAAACATAAAGAAATATTAGTAGAACATACCTACATGAGTAATATATCTATAATTATGGAGTTATTAAATTTAAAGTTAATACATTCTCTTTTATTATTATTTCTACTTTTGTTTCCTCATTGATTGGAATTGGGCGTTCAACTTCAGAATTCAAACTTCCTGCAGTACTTGATGGTATCTGGGTAGGTGTAGTCATATCGGTGAGTGCACACTAGTGCAGAAAAGGCCATATACGTCGGATATACAAGGGTATATTCGACAGATTTTGGCGATCCAATGACTGTCGTATATGTCCCCGACACCTATGCCCTGGTGTATAGACGTCAGCTATATTCGACCGACGTCTATACCCCGTATAGACGTCTGCTATATATGATCGATGTCTATACCTTTAAATTACCCAAAAAAATACATTACAGCCTGTAGCAGGTATTCAACCTGTACATTAACCAAGCTCATTGTATATTGTATATTACGACAGATATGTCAATCTTTTGACCATTAACCAAGTACATTAATCCCACTTGCCTATTGTTGTATGGTACCCAACTCGATCTCATTCAGAAGTAAAGGAGTAGTGGAGTACATCAACCCCACCAACAAAAAAGATCTCTGATGTGGTAATAAACTACAACATCTACAATAGCCGTCGGCTATATAGGGTGACTGATGTCTATACCTTGAAATAAAAATAATTACATTACAGCCTGTAGACATTGGCTACCCTATAAAACCGACGTCTATACCTTTAAATAATATGTTTTAAAAATACATTACGGCATGTAGGTGTCAGCCGGCTACCGTATAAAACCAACGTCTATACCTTTAAATAAAAATACATTGGAACCATCTTAAGCCTAAGTTCCAATCTTTTGACAATTAAATATATATATATATATATATCTCACTTGCCTATTGTTATATGGTACCCAACTCCCATTTAGAATTAAAGGAGTGTGGAGTACATCAACTCCACTAATAAAACAATTCCTCCAATGTGGGACTAAACTTCAACACATATGGGAAAGTTACGTACTTTTCCCATCTACCTCACTTTCAATACTAAACTTCAACATCTACCTCACTTTCCGTCCACTTCCATCTACGTATTCTACCGATCACACGAGAACCATGAAAATTCTTGCCGATTTTTGGATGAAAGGAACGAGTGATATACTTTTACTTCGGTATCATGTTGTGTTTTTGGATCTATTGCTTGACACATAAGTTGGAATTCGTTGGATTACTAGATATTGTAATTGAGATCTTGCAATCAGTATGGATTTTTGTCATGCAACAATTATATGAACAAAGAATATTATAATTTTCTTATTTAAATGATTAAGGAGGTATGGACGTCAGTTATACTACAAAAACCGTCGCCTATACATAACTATAGACGTCAGTCTCCCTTACATGCAACATATATACCTATAGACGTCGCGTTTACGGGAGACCGACATATATTTGACGACGCTTATTCCCTATTCTGCACTAGTGGCACTTAAGCGATTAAGTACCATATTCATTTGTTCGCGCAACTCCTGGGTCTACTCTTCGCATTTCATGTGAATTCTTCTCCTACTACGGTTTGAGGATGATGACCTGAAGTATTGTCGTAGTCCTATTCGACTACCGACACCATGTGCTCGTCCAACATGCTCCTCACTTCCCAAGGTTTCAGACAAAATATTTATTCTGCCCTCTGAAACAAATTCACATTGAGAAGCTTGTAGTGTAAGATCATCCTATTACGAACCACAAGAACGTTAAAAATTGTATCGTTGCCTAACTTCAAATACTATTTTATTGATTAATCATGGTACACAAACCGCAACAATAAAATGTAATCACTTACAATCTTGGATGCAATCTCAGCAGACTCATTATTGATGTAACTCCCATCTGGAGTAACACACGCTCTCTTCCACTTATCTTACCTAGCAGGGGAGGCGGAGAAGACAAATTACTGACTTTGTCTTCGCTCAGACTAACCTCTAAAGCATCCTACTTTTTCTCGACAACCATTTTGGCGATCATTGTCTCCTCTAGTTTACGATATCCCCTCGCGACAATATGTGTTGAAACTTGCTCTTCGATAGTCATTCTTTGTTGAGTGTTCGTAGTTCCTAGAAACATAAATAAGAGAATAGTTATCATAATAAACATTTCAATGCATAAACGAAGTATGAAAGTATATTATACCAAAAATTCTGGAGTTAGACTTGATGTTTTGAAATCTGATTAGTAGCATATCATATATCGTACTCATGCTATATATCATTTATTTTACCTTTATTTTGTACTACATGAGTATTTGTTGTTATATCTCAGGTATTAGGTAATAAAGAAAAGAAGAGAAGAGAATAGAAAAAAGATTAAAACGTAAGAAGAAATGACTTAAGTCATGCAAAATGGACATGTCTGTCATACACAATGACCCATCAGCAAGAGGAAAATACCTGAACGTAAGCCCGGAGGGACCAAATAGAAAACCGAGAAATTTGACACCATCATAAGGAGTATTTTGGCAATTAGATTCTGGTGCAGACTCAAATGACTGACATGGCACACCCAACGTGAAAATTTAAACGTAAGTAGAAACGCGAAATTGGGTCACATACGACCAATTGTGATCGTCAATTGGCGGTCCATTTTGGTCAGGATCCGACCTGGTTTCGTGTGGTTGTGGGTTATGTAGTTTATGTCCATTTTAAGTATGTTTCATTAGTCCCACACCAGAGAATTGTCCCTAGTTGCCTTTTTCGTGTCTATAAATAGAACTCTTCCTCCTTCTTTGTAATCTACCCATTGCATGGTGGTCATTCTCTACTTGGAGTACGTATTTGAAGCAAAACTCAAGGTGGAGAGGATGTCACTTTGTAATGTGAGTCATAGAAATAAAATATTTTCTTTTTAGTTAGATGTTGTTTCCTTTAGTCTTGCATGCTTTGTTTGCTTAAATATTTGCATAATTAGTTACCTTAATGAGTAGTACGTAGTTTCATCCTCCTTTGGGGGTGGAGATGATGTTTATACATGTAATAAAGAATGAGAATGAACGTGGATGTATGCTTGCTTGTTTAAACGAGAATAATTAACTTAATGAGTTTTGCCACAAGTTTTAGACATTTCTCATGCTTGTTTAAGTTCTTAATAACCAACTTATTTATGTCCATGTTAATTGATGCATTGCATACATTGCATCATATGTCTTTCATTTAGATTAATTTTATATCAATAAATGCTACTAAGGTATGTGTTTAGTCTTATTTACATAATACAGGGACCTGAATGCAAATTACCCATATCCCGAGCATAAATGCGTGCAAGAGACTCATTTCTATCATAAAGACCAAGTCAAGATTATCGGGATTCAAATGGAAGTCCATCCAAGCATAAAAGCATTCAAAGACCTAATTACAAAAATGCCAAGGACTTAAGCACAAAAGTAGCCAGAGACTTAATTGCAAAAAGCCAAGGACCCGACTGCAAGGACCAAAATATTATTTTGGAGAAGTTCTAAAAAAATCAATTTGGATCTCCAAATATACAAAGAATTAATTTGGAGCTCAAAAGAAAGGAAAGAAATCATTTAGATGCGCAAAGGACATTTAAATCATACCATAAACACGCAGGAAAAATCCGGATCGAATCAGACACATTCTTGAGGCGAATCCACCGCACATCACATGTAATGGGAGGCGGAAACGCCGCCCCCTTGTGGATCCGTGGCTTCGGATTTTTCCCAGTCGTGTCTCGCCACGTGTACTTTCCTATTTTATACCTAGGTCCTTTGTATCGGCTATTAAATAGCCCTAAAACGATGTTGTAGAGGATGTTCTGATTTTTATTCCAAAATCTAGTAATAAAATTCTGTTCCTTTAATTCTTGTTTTTAGTTTTCTTTTGTAGTTTCTCTAGGACCCCTTCTCCTTCCCTCCATCCATGAGTTTCTAACTCTCTCCAAAGGGTGGGGGTGACGGATTTAGGGTGATGAGAAGAAGAATGAGGTTATTATTCTAATTTCGTGCTAGGATATTTTGATTACTTGAGTTTGTGTTAAATCATGTATCATGTAATGCTTTATAACTAATATGATTTATTATAAGTTTGTGATTTCTCTAAACAAAACCCGACATCTAAACCTCCACCCAACGGAATTCACCATCTTTGTTCTTATTTTAGTTTTATTTGTTCATGTTTCATGCTTTAGAAAATTAAAAACCAAAAATCTCAAAACCAAACTTATTCTTCTCTCCTTCTTTCCCCTACTCGAAAATCACACAAATAACAAATCTCTCCCTCCTTGTGTTCGACCCGTACTTGCCACGTCTTCATTGACGCCGTTCACTTGCGGTATAAATAAAATTCTCATCAAGTTTTTGGTGCCGTTGCCGGGGAGGCGATGGAGATTTTGTTTTTGTTGATTTTGATTCTATTCTGTTTATCTTGTGCGCGATCTAAGTATTTGGATTTGTGTTTCAGGAGAAAATAGAGCGCGTGGTGAAATCTGAACGCAGTCTAAGCAACAAGGGTGGCGGAATCGCCGCATACCAAGACGAACTTGCGGCGGAATCACCGCACATTTGAAGCATCTGGGCTTCAATTTTTTCTGGGGTCGTCTCCATCTCTGGATGGACGCGTAGAGCGTCTGGGAAGTTTCGAGAGCGGGCGGCGAACCCGACTGAGCATTGCATAGGTGACCTTTGTTGCATCTTTCCTCGTAATTTCTAGTTTTGGAAAATTTCCTTTTGAAGAACTGCACGTGTTAAGCTTAAATTCTATAATTGACAATAATTCAACTCTGACCTAAAAATTGGCAAAACTAGAAGAATTAGTGCATGCATCATATAATGTTTTGTTTGCATTATTCTTGCTAAATTCTTGCAAATTAATTCTTGTTGAAGAAGTGCTGAAGGCAAGGTACGTATCACGGTTTTTATCGATTGCATTTAAGCATATAATCTAATTTGCATACAATCTTGCAAGCGAAGATGTTGTCTAGAAAGTGTTTTTGTGTTGACGTAAGTCTTCCAAGCGAAGTGGTTGTCTAATTGGCACCGACTCTGTCGGAAGCGCCCCCACTAGCTATACACGGCCTGACCAAGTTGGTTTGATTAGTGAGGGAGGTGAATCAAGCAAATCAACTCGACTCAACCAGTTAAGAGTCGTCTAGATTTAAGCGACACTAGGTCTAGGATTGTTTGAACCGTGCTTGTTCAGGAAATTTCTGACCGACCCTCTTTTCTATCTTTAGAGTTAAGTTTCCCTTCTCATCTGAGTCTTCTATCTCTTCTCACCTCAATTCTCTAGATTTGGATTCCTTTCTCATCTTTCCCCATTCTATTGTTTGTTTTCATTTTCAAAAAAAAAAAAGAACAAAAAAAATTTGTAATTAATTCTTGAAATTAAATTTGGAATTTAAATTTCGAATTTGAACTCAAAAATTGATTCAACCCGGTGCACTCAGATTTGGATTCGGGACTTGAGTAATTGACTCTCACGAGTTCATCTAGATTCCAATCTAGAACTTAGCCCCAATCCATCTGCTGCACCACCTCACCCGGATCCAATGGGTGAGAATGTAGTGGACCCACCTGCTGCACAACCTATAACTCTGAGGGATCGATGCTACCCAGCGATGGCTGCTCAGCCATCATGCATCGTTATGCCCACCATACAGGGTCGCGACTTCGAACTTAAGGCACAATACATGAGTATGTTGCCTAAGTTCACCTCTAGGGAAGACCCATATCTCTTCCTTAGAGAATTTGAGGAAATCTGCTCTCTTATGCAATACCAGCATATCCCTGAGGAGGCAGTGCGTCTGAAATTCGTGCCTCTAGCACTGAAGGGCGACGCTAAGAAATGGCTATATAGTCTAGCCGAAAGATCCATTAGAAGTTGGGCTGAGTTTGTTCAAGTTTTCCTAAAAAAATATTTCCCCAACCATAAGACTATGAAGATTAGGAATGAAATTGTTGCATTCGTTCAATCTGAGAGTGAGCCGTTCTATTCCTATCTAGAAAGATATAAAAGTGTGCTGACCCAATGCCCTCATCATGGAATTCCAAGATGGCAATTGTGCCAAATTATTTATGAGGGATTGACACCCACATCTAGGGTTATGGTAGAATTCGTAAGCCAAGGGAACTTCATGTCAAAAAATGAAAATGATGCCTGGACTTTTCTTGAGGATTTAGCTGAAAACAGCATGTAATGGGACAATCCTAGACCACCGCTTAACCCAAGTATTGGATCTAAAATAGCAAGCCAACCCAAACGAGGTGTCTTAGCTGTAGATGCCAATGTAGCGGCTGAAGCAAAACTAGCTACCCTTATGCGCAGAATGGAAAGTCTAGAGCTACAAACCCGAACCCGAGTGAATCAAGCCTCGTCTATCCCTTGCTCTAGATGTGGTCAGACTGGTCATTTAATGGAGGATTGTGCGGACTGGGAAGAAGTTAATGCCACATTTAACCATGCTAGAAATGACCCATACACATCAACCTATAACTCGGGTTGGCGTAATAATTCCAATTTCTCATCAAACCAACAGGGTCAACCTCCTAGACAACAACCAAACCCGTATAACCAAAATAATACATCATCTGAGTTTAGTAACAATGGAGATCATGAGGTTAGGTTGACAAGCTTGGAAAATTTGATGAAAACCTTTATACAAACAACCAATCAGTCCTTCCAAAGGCTAGAGACACAAGTCAGCCAACTCGCACAAATTGTAGGTGCAAGAGAAAAGGGTCAGTTTCCAAGTCAACCTGAGGTGAATCCTAGATCTAATAATCAATATCAGCCCTATCAACCACCTCTAGGAAGTAACAACTCGAGACCAGTTCAAATGGTTAATGAGGAAGGACCGTTCCAACAAATAAATGCAGTAGTATCATTACGGTCCGGAAGACAAGTCGATAACAATGTGGTAAATCCTAGAATGTCTAATCAATCTAGCCATCAAGCAACCACATATGACCTAACCATTGAACCTGACGTCCAATCTGAAACGCCCAACCCACCTACTCAAACTGAACCCATAGCTCAACCTGAGCGAGTCTATGTTCCTAAAGCTCCATTCCCCAATAGACTCAAGAAGAACTCAAGTGCACAAATGGAGAAAATCTTGGAAGTATTTAAGCAAGTTAAGGTGAATATTCCACTCTTAGATATGATTCAACAAATACCTGCTTATGCTAAATTCTTAAAAGTTCTGTGCACTAAAAAGAGAAAACGAACGTACCAAAGAAGACATTCTTAACTGCAAACATAAGCTCTATTCTGTCAAATTCATCTCCTATTAAATATAAGGACCCTGGGTGTCCCACAATTTCATGTGCAATAGGAGATACTTTTATCAGCAAAACCCTTCTAGACCTTGGTGCTAGTGTTAACTTACTCCCGTTCTCTGTCTACGAGTAACTCAACCTTGGTCCACTAAAACCCTCTAAGACAACCCTTCAATTTGCTGATTGCTCTATTAAGAAACCAAGAGGTATAGTAGATGATGTTTTGATTAAGGTTGGTGACTTCATTTACCCAGTGGATTTTGTCGTTCTAGACACTGAACCTATTGTCGATCCTAAGAGACAAATCCCTGTGATACTAGGCAGATCATTTCTAGCCACTTCTGAAGCTTTGATAAATTGCCGAAATGGGCTCATGCAACTATCTTTTGGAAACTTAAAAGCTGAATTTAATATCTTTCATGTTGATAATGAGCCAGAAATAGTATGCAATCGAAGTGATGTTGTGATGAGATCGCGTATTTATAAGATTTCTGAATCAAATAAATCATCACAAAACCAAAAAGGAAGTAAGAAAAAGGGGAGTAATTCTTCTACCCAACCACCATCACTCAAACAAACAAGAGAATCAATACGTGTGAGAGGTGTGGAACCTTTACCTCAGGGCAACATGGGGAACAATTCAACTGGATACATGCACCAACATGGTGACATTCAATCCAGTTCTGATTATGGTTGACTCTGAACAAATTCCATCCCTTCACCGCAGTTCACCGAGGTAATAAGTGCATTTGCTTTATATTTGCATACATTGAGAACAATGCATGATTTAGGTGTGGGGGGTGTTTATGTATCTATCTATCTATATATATTTTTGTTTAAAAAAAAAATCAATGTTCCATGACATAGCTTAAGATTGAACCACCAAAACCCGAGTACAAATTGCATTGAGTTTTTGTTCCTTATTATATAGTTCTGCTTGTAAAAACTATGACATAAATCTATGTTCCAAAGAAATAACTCATTACCCTTTAAGACATGTATGCACTTAAATTGGATGAATCAAATCTTTGAAGTGGTTGATAAAAAGCAGAGGTTGAGGAAAATATACCAGGAAGTGTGGACTTCTAATAGCAATTAAGCCTTGAGGAAAATAAAAGTAAAAATAAAGGAATAAAGTGAGGAAAGCACATTTTGCAAAATGATTACAAAAGCCCAAGCCTTTGAGTCACTGGTCTGTAGGGGTATCTTAAAACCCGGTAACTTGAGTCTGCCAGCTCGGGATTATCGACCAAACTCGCTACACGAATGCAAAAAGGGTAAAAGTGTCAGAAAAAGCAAATGTGTTGAATCACGGAAAAAGAAAAAAAACTTTAAGATACTCAAGGCCCAAAGCTAAAAGAATGATTCATGTCATGGTTGATCCGAATGATACATCACCACCAGAGGAGGCATGCAAAATAATTTAAGTGATAACATATGTAGAAGGGTTGGTATGAATATTGGAGGAATGAAGACCAAGTCAGATTTTTTATGGGTTAGACTTATATAATAAGCATGCAAGAATTCTAAGTAAGATGTATAAGGTTAAGGTGGAGATATTGAGAGCTATTAATGAAATGTTGAATTAAGACTTTGTGGGTGTGTCAACTGAAAACCCTCACGAGACAAAACTCGTCCTCTAAGGAAACTTGGGGGTTTAAAGGCTTGTTGCACATGCTAAGTACAACCGTGATTCCTACGAAAGTGAGTTATGATTTCCCTGTTTTCATTTTTCTTATATTCTGTTTTGCTAGGGACTAGCAAAATCTAGGTGTAGGGGTATTTGATGCATTGCATACATTGCATCATATGTCTTTCATTTAGATTAATTTTATATCAACAAATGCTACTAAGGTATGTGTTTAGTCTTATTTACATAATACAGGGACCTGAAAGCAAATTACCCATATCCCGAGCATAAATGCGTGCAAGAGACTCATTTCTATCATAAAGACCAAGTCAAGATTATCAGGATTCAAATGGAAGTCCATCCAAGCATAAAAGCATTCAAAGACCTAATTAGAAAAAGGCCAAGGACTTAAGCACAAAAGTAGCCAGAGACTTAATTGCAAAAAGCCAAGGACCCGACTGCAAGGCCCAAAATATTATTTTGGAGAAGTTCTAAAAAATCAATTTGGATCTCCAAATATACAAAGAATTAATTCGGAGCTCAAAAGAAAGGAAAGAAATCATCTGGATGCGCAAAGGACATTTAAATCATACCATAAACACGCAGGAAAAATCCGGATCGAATCATACACATTCTTGAGGCGAATCCGTCGCACATCACATGTAATGGGCGGCGGAAACGCCACCCCCTTGTGGATTCGTGGCTTTGGATTTTTCCCAGTCGTGTCTCGCCACGTGTACTTTCCTATTTTACACCTAGGTCCATTGTATCGGCTATAAATAGCCCCGAAATGATGTTGTAGAGGATGTTCTGATTTTTATTCCATAATTTAGTAATAAAATTCTGTTCCTTTAATTCTTGTTTTTAGTTTTCTTTTGTAGTTTCTCTAGGACCCCTTCTCCTTCCCTCCATCCATGAGTTTCTAACTCTCTCCAAAGGGTGGGGGTGACGGATTTAGGGTGATGAGAAGAAGAATGAGGTTATTATTCTAATTTCGTGCTAGGATATTTTGATTACTTGAGTTTGTGTTAAATCATGTATCATGTAATGCTTTATAACTAATATGATTTATTATAAGTTTGTGATTTCTCTAAACAAAACCCGACATCTAAACCTCCACCCAACGGAATTCACCATCTTTGTTCTTATTTTAGTTTTATTTGTTCATGTTTCATGCTTTAGAAAATTAAAAACCAAAAATCTCAAAACCAAACTTATTCTTCTCTCCTTCTTTCCCCTACTCGAAAATCACACAAATAACAAATCTCTCCCTCCTTGTGTTCGACCCGTACTTGTCACGTCTTCATTGACGCCATGCACTTGCGGTATAAATAAAATTCTCATCATTAATCAACTAGGTTAGTGAATGAAATGATAGATTTTGCCACAACCATTAGACACTTCCTTTGCATGAAAACATAATCTATGCTTGTGCAATATTGAATGCATTCTTCATCACCTTATTACATGTGTACACAGACCACCATTTAGGGGTTTTCTTTACTGAATTTCATCTTGCCTTGTTAGTTGCTTAGTTTACTTTAATTGTTAATTCCCTCATAGTTTAGTGTAGTTAGTCAACATAATCCACTCATTCTCCTCTCATTTCCCACTCGAATAAGGTTGGAACAACAACACTCAACTCTTTGAGATTTGACCTGTATTTGTCACGTCTTCATCGACGTCATGAACTTGCAGTTATTATAACTGAATCAATCTAAATCAGCCCATGTCGTCTGAGGAAATGAAATTCTAATTGCACATGGATCTTGATCCTTATACTCCCCAAATTAATATGAAATCGGATGCCATGCCAACTTGGTTTTGAAGTCTTTCCATCGATTACCCACATAAGACATTGACTTCCTTTTCAACTTTTAGTTGATTGAAAATTGAATTTTCCTACAAAACGAAAACAATGAAAAGTAGTATCGATTAGATAAGAAACTGTATAGAAAAATAATTAACTTAAAAGAAAATCTTGAAAACCATGAACTAACCGTTACATCTTTCAAATTTGCTCTTTGAGTGATTCATCCACAGTTGACCACTTGTCAATGGAAATATTTTCTTTGCTTCTCGTGAGAGTACCCAAATAACTTGTCCAATAAATTTGGTTTTCTCCAAGTAAGAATCAAACTCCAAAGGTAATGGACCTTCCTGCTTATTTTTTTTGCTGAAACTTTAACATAAGAGTAGCTCTACGGGCCTGAAACAAGCACATTTCAAAGCCAACTTCATTTGTTCCTTAACTTCAGTAACAACAATTTTGCCACATTCATTTCATTACAATGGTCGACAATCACAAACTAGTCATATACATCAATCATATACAATGCTTGAGCATCATCAACATATTATACCAGAATATAATAAAGCAATTGCAGACGTATAACAACAAATGTACAACAATAAATGTTATGTACGACAACAAATTTTGTCATTCACATGAAAAACCAAAACAAAAAAAGTTAAACTCATAAGATCGTAAGTTTATAAATTTTGTAATTGTAAGTTTACAAACATAATAAACTCATAAGATCGTAACATAAACTAATAAAATACTAACTTAACCTTTATGATTTTGTTTTTCATTTTTTATGATACGATCTTCGATCCATATTCCTTCACAATGATCATCCCGAATAAGTAAGTTATCAACATTTCTATCATTATCGATTGACTTGATTTCAGACATTTGTTGTAAAAATGAGGGAATTTCTTCCGGATCATTGACATCTCCTTGAGAAATAATCTGATGTTTTCCTTCTAAAACTACCAATCATTGTTTATCACAAGGATCTGCTACATAGAAAATATGTTTGGCTTGAGATGCCAAAATAAAAGGATCTCCCCCGAATCCTGGTTTATTAAGGTTCACTAAGGTAAATCCCAACTCATCCACCCGAAGCTCATTATTATTGTCTACCCACATGCATTTATATATTGTCACATCAAATTTGGTGAAGTTCAAGTCCCATATATATTTCTTCAATTTGACCAAGATATGACATCTATGCAATGATTCTGCATTATGCTTTTATCATCTTCCATTTTGGTGTAAAAAGAGTATCCATTGATATGGTAACCACTAAAACATGTGACGACATAATTAGGCATACAAGCCAACCACTTCATTCCCAGATTTATTACAGTGGTACACAGTTTTCTTGAACCAATCAATGAAATTTTGTTTTCAGCATTAACCATTTATTGATCATTCCATGTAGGTTTTTTTCCTTCGTTAGGGATATGTGCTCTTCCAAAAAAAGTTGTACTTTGTTTGAGTTGCACAACACATAAAAATATGCCTTAAAGGGATCCTCGTCCTTTAGAGTTATCAACTTTGCACCAAGTGTACCTTTACCCCCAACCATATCTTCATGATGATTCTTAAGAAGTCCGACACTTTCTGTGTGAGTCAAGTACTCATTACAAAGCTTAATAACCTCCTGGGCTATACAACCTTCAACGATGCTAGCATCGGGCCTCCGTTGATTGTTACAGTAACCCTTCAACAGACCCATATACCACTCGAAAGTTATTCACATCAGAAATACCGAACCAACTATTTTAATTTCTCTAACTAGATGAACCACCAAATGAACCGTAATATCAAAAACAATGGTGGGAAGTGCATCTCCACCTGACATATTGTAACAACTTCATTCTTTAACTCATCCAAGTACGTCAGATCAAGTACTTTACTGCAAATCTTGTTGAAGGAAAAACAAAATTTCATAATAGTGTGTTTCACGTGTTTTGGCAATATCGATCTAATGAAAACATGCAAAATCTGCTGCATTAATACATTACAATCAGGAGCCTTCAAACTCAATAGTTTCAAATCTTTCATTGAAACCATACTACTAATATTTGAATAATACCCTTGCGGCACTTTGACACCGTGTACACATCGACACAAAGTTAACTTCTCTTTTGTGGACATTGTGTAACAAGATAAATATTTATGGTTGCCCTTATCCTCTGGTGCTAGTTTTGATTATATACCAAGTTCTACTAGTGCAAGTCTAGCATTATATTCATCTTTAGTCTTACCATGTATGTTTAGAAGAGTTCCCAGTAAACTATCACAAACACTTTTTTACATGCATCACATCAATACAATGTCTAACCTCTAAAGTCTTCCAGTATGGTAGGTCAAAAAAGATGGATTTTTTCCAACCTCTTTTATGATTCCTGCAATTGTAAGGTTTGTCGAATTCACATTTAATGTTCTTCACACGACCATATACTTATTTAACATTGATTTCTATTGGCAGTTCATTATATTCATGCTTTCTATTGAACGTCTTTTTCAACCTACGGTACAAATGACTTATAGGAAGAAATCTCCGATGACTAAGATACACTGACTTACTGTCATGGACTAGCTGCAAGAAACATGTATTTTCTTCACAACACAGACATGCTTTGTGGCCTTTCACGGATTATCCAGACTGATTTCCATATGCACGAAAGTCATTTATTGTGCAAAATATCATCGCACACATAGTAAATGATTGTTGATGATAGACATCCCACACTTACTAACCATCATCCCACAATTTCTTTAGGTCATCAATTAAGGGTCTCAAATACACATCGATGTCGTTTCCCGACTATTTTGGACCAGAAATCATTAACGAAACATCATGTATTTGTGTTTCATGCTTAACCACGAAGGATATGGTAAATAACAAGCAAAACATACCACGAACTGTGAAGGCTACTCAAACTACCATATGATTCATTACATCGGTACATAGACCTAGTCTCAAATTTTTAGATTCTTCGCCAAATAACGGGAACTCGAAATCAATTTTCTTCCACTGGGAAAATCTACAAGATGTCAAAGCAACTGATCATTCATTGTATCTCGATCGGCATGTCATGTCAAGTTCTTTGTATCCTCAGAATATGCAAACAAACACTTCAACTTTGGAATTATCGGAAGATACCACAACAAGTTTGCAGAATACCCTTGTAGTTTTTCTGTATCACCAGCACTCATATTTTTCTTTTGTTTGTACCGTGAGACATTACAAATATGACAATAATGAATGTTTCCAAACTCACCTATATATAGCATACAATCATTACGACATGTATGTATTTTACTATATTGCATCCGCATCGGACACAATATTTTTTTTAGCCTCATAGGTATGATTTGGAAGTTCGTCGCTATCTGGAAGTACCTCTTTCAACAACTTTAGTAAGGCAGTGCAACTGAAATCACTCCAACTGTTTGCTGCTTTCAAGATATACGACCTTAAAACTGCAGACAACCTACTGAACTTGATGCATCCCGGATACAAAGGCCTTTCATTGTCAGACAGTAGACTACCAAGTACATCGGGGTTATCACAATACTTGTCGACAACATCTTGGAACATTTCCTGTAATAGGTCACTATGATCACCTTCTTCTTTCGTACTTATTTCATTTTCATCATGTCAAATGCAACGAGTATATCCTTCGTCAAAACCTTTCTCGAACAAATGAGTTTTTAGCTCTTTTACATCTCATAAGAATATGTTAAAACAACTCCTACATGGACATAAGTCATTTCTCTTATTTCTAGCATCTACATTCTTCATGGCAAATTAAAGAAATTCATCAACCCTAAGCTCGACTCAAATGCTCAAGTTTACACCAATTACTTAGGACTCAAGAAAGTAAAAAATTCATTCAATCGGTCTTTGTTTCTTGATCCTTTATTGAACGATTGAGTCATATTTTTTCATTCCCAAACCTGAAACTCAATTCATCCCATAGATATACAATTTAGCATATGATGTATCCATTTATAACATTTTTTATTTGATTAATACATGTATAATGATATGTTAGCTTAAATTATCAAAAATACTATATATTTAGCCAAAAAACCAACAATATACAACTTGCTTATCATCATCCTCTCTCATGACTTGAAATTCTTTGTATTTAAATATGGTAATTTAAAAATCAAAAGTACGTCAATCTCGATGAATTGATGTACAACAGTAATTCGCTTTTGTGTGTGTATTTTTGTATGTACTTTCTTAAATCACTCGACATTCATTTCTAAATACCTTAGTGATAAGCTGTTTGATTTTGGAGTGATGTGCATAGATGATAATCGATATTTATTTCAACTTTTCCTACTCTATCAGCAAGATGTAGAAACACCCAGTGTTGACTTTGGGTAAAGGTCATTGTACAAATTAATCTGAGAGAAACTCAAAAATTTATTAAAATACAAGATTTGGAATTCACACCAATTTTGTATATATTCTGCAAAGGACGCGAAAAGGAAAAGAAGAATGATAAAAAAAATATACCCGCGTAATGAGTGTTGGAGAGGAAATTCTAGTTCAACGTGTTGTTACAGCAAATGATATTACTCATAAGTTTGAGAATCATTCCATTCTCTTCATATTGGTATGCATTTCACATGTAAAAGAACATGGAATCAGATTCAAATTGGACTTTTTACAATACAAATTAATTGGACACCCCGACCGGTGATGTTATGAAAGACATTAAATTCTTTTTTTGTACTTCGAAGCACATATGCAAGTGTTCGAGTACGTTGTCTTCTGGGAAATAACATCAAATTAGAACCCAACTTCCAACAAAGAACCAATCGTATTGTCAAACCAGTGTGTTCTCCCTGCGTTATGTGACAAAGAAATGATTTTATGTTGGATAAAAAGGTAAGTTGAAACTTGAAAGGATATTAAACCTAGAAAATATGTGAAAATATTTGTAAGCAAACTTATGCGAATAGTTATACAAGTTTTTGTGCTTCAAATTTTGTTATCTTTTGTCGAATGAAACTTTCCGTGATCTTATCAAGAAGGAAATGTTTTTACAATGGTCATCACAATGTTTTCATCATGCTTAAAAGAAGAGGATATCTACCTTTTTAAAAAACAAAAGACGTGTTTCCTTACTGTTCATAACTTACCACAAATATCAATAACACACGTCCAAAGGTTTTATTGTGGGGGCAACAGACTATGACCCGACACATGAGGTTTTGATGTTGAAAATACCATCCCGTAGTTTTGATGATTTAGGCTAATCTATCACTAAACATTTATTGATTGAATATAATTCCCACATATGCATACAACACATGCCATTTTACATATCTTTTGGATGAAATGAGTTTCAGGTTTGGAGAATGGAGAATTCGACTCACACATGCCAAAAAAAGATAAAGAAACGAAGACAAAATGATTGTAATCTTTACTTTCTTGAGTTCTTCAAAAACAATATAAACTTGAGCATTTGTGTAACGTCCCGAAACAGCGGAAGATTTAAAATTTCAAAATAACCAACATAACAGACAACTCACGCGGGAACGTCACTAATACATAAATATATAAATCCGGGTGCACCCAAAATACAAGGAGTTTTCCAAAAGAAATACGACTACAATACAGATACAATGGAAGAGAATACAAGTAGTCGTACGGTCTAGCAACTGCCGAAGAGGATCCGACTCCAAAGCGCTCCGTCCTCGGTCACCACCCACCCGGACCTACTGCGATCCTGAAAAAGATGCAACAACAATGCCTGAGTTTCCAGAAGGAAACCCCGTATGCCAACCCACCTATATGCATGCATCACATAATGAACCTATCATACTAGTAGCATGTCATGGCATCAACAGAAATGGAAAACAGTTCCCCCGAAGGGTAAAACAGGACATCAGTCCGACAGTCAATCATCGGGTCTCCCGAGGAGACCTACTGCAGGCACATGCAGTCTAGTAGCCCGCGACATCGCACCCCCCACACGCAGCTACACTACTCAAGGGTTCGGCAGGGAGCCTCTGTCACGTCTACGCGCCGATAGAAACAGATCTGTAAATCTCAGTGGTCGGGGCCACAGGGACCAACGGGGCCGTCGCCCGGAAGGTATAACAACATCATCTCGGTAGGTGCCCAGCCGAGGGAAACAACAAGCCGGCACAGCCTCGGCCCAACAATCATCATCGCCGGCACAACCTCGGCGGCATCACCGGCACAGCATCGGTGGTCCATCACAACGTCCGGCACAGCATCGGACGGTCCAGACCGAAGTCTGCCAGGTCATCAGGCTCCTCGAGCCGCGAACACCAACCGCGCCGCTATAAAAGCAGGGCAGCGACCTCCGTAGCCCGTGGGCCGGTAGTCACCTCACCCAACGCCAGTTGCGTGCCCGCACAACATCAACACTGGGATCCGCGATCCCTCAGGCCTGCTATACTACAAAGTGCCAGCAATCATCTCAAAAGTCACGGTCCATACATGGAGGTGACGCGTACCGAACACCCACACTCTTCCCAACGGCGGTCCCTGGGCAGGCACGCATCCCGCGCCCACCGTCACCTCCCGGCTCACGCACAAGGCGAGGACACGGGTTTCCGTGGACAAAGTTGGCGTTCAAAGAGGGAACCAGGAATTCTGTCCTGGGCCCAAACGGTCGACCGAAAGAGGTGATTCGGTCGACCGGTTCCAGAAAGGAATCGGTCGACCGTACTCCTAAAACGGTCTACCGCTGCTCTCAAAACAGAACCCCCCAACGGTCGAACAAAGGTCTAAAACCGGTCGACCGAACGAGGTCAAAATCCGAAGTCTGGTCAACATTAAATTCCACTCTATCGGTCGACCGACTCAGGGGTCTCGGTCGACCGAAAACAGACAGGGTCAACCTATTATTCTAAATCATATAATCGGTCGAACGCAAAACTCCAACGGTCGAACAACAAACGATCGGTCGAACGTCACATGAAATCGGTCGAACAAATCATGCAAACCTAACAGGTGCACTTAAGTTCCGGTCGAACACAACAAGGACCGGTCGACCGACAACAGGTAGAAAAATCCCAACTCACCAGCAATAATGCACTACCGGTCGACCGCCCCAAGGCATCGTTCGACCGGTGAAGGTTAAAGTCGGGCAAACAATGCTAAAACGGTCGACCGCCCGAAGGATCCGGTCGACCGTTGGTCGTCTTCAACCTCGCGCCAGCCGAGGTTTTACAAAGAAACGCGTCGCCGGAGAGGTCTCCGACCTCCCCCGACTCGACCAACGCATCCCTCACATGAGGGTCAACAAACAAACCACACTAAGGAGCGGCATACCTCAACCAACGACGACGAACCGCCGGAGCAACGCTCGCGCCTCCGTCACCGCCGCACGCGCGACCTCCTTCCCGCGATGACCTCCTCACGCCGGAGCCGATCTTCCGCCTCCGTCACAGACCTCGCGAGCTCCGTTCTCCTCCGCTGCCGCCGAAAATGAAAGGAGAGTGTGAGGAAGGTGGTGAGAATGGAGTGGGAAAAGAAAGATGAAGTGGGTTTCCTCTCCTTAAAAACCCAAACCTCACACCCCAAGCACACCCCACCATACCTCCCTTACACCCCCACCTTACCTCCATCACTTCACCTCACAACACACCATACCTCCCTCTCTCCTCTAAGTCAAACCTCACTTAACCACTAATTAAACCCTAAACCGGGTTAGGGACATAACAATCCACCCAACTTAAAAGGATTTCGTCCCGAAATCAAGCAACTACTCACCGAAAAGCTCTGGATACTGCCTTCTGACATCCTCCTCAATCTCCCAAGTGGCCTCGCGCTCGCTGTGATGCTGCCACCTGACCTTCACCATCGGAATGGTCCTCCTCCTGAGCTGGTGATCCATGCGATCAACAATCTCGACCGGCCTCTCCTCAAGCGACAAGTCCTGCTGAATCTCTAGCACTGCTATCTCAATAACGTGCGACGGATCTGCCACATACTTCCTCAGCATCGACACATGGAAGACATTATGCAGACCCGAAAACTGCGGCGGCAATGCAATCCGGTAGGCAACCTCTCCAACTCGGTCGAGGATCTCAAACGGTCCAACATATCTCGGACTGAGCTTCCCCTTCTTCCCAAACCTCATCACACCTCTGGCTGGGGAAATCTTCAGAAACACATGGTCGCCCACCTCGAAACTCAGCACTCGTCTGCGTCGATCTGCATAACTCTTCTGCCTGCTCTGTGCTGTGGCCAGTCTCCTCCGGATCACATCAACCTTCTCAGCATACATCTGTACGATCTCCGGCCCCACTAACTGCCTCTCGCCCACATCACTCCAGCATACCGGTGATCTGCAAGGTCTCCCGTACAACGCCTCGTACGGTGCCATCCCAATACTCGAATGGTAGCTGTTGTTGTAGGCAAACTCTATCAGCGGCAGGTGCTCATCCCAGTGCCCTGCCCAGTCCAGCGTGCATGCTCTCAGCATATCCTCCAAGGTCTGAATCGTCCTCTCTGACTGACCATCGGTCTGCGGATGAAACGCTGTACTGAATCTCAGACGCGTCCCCAAAGCCTGCTGCAGACTCCCCCAAAATCTGGAAGTGAAACGAGGATCTCGATCAGAGATGATGCTCACTGGCACCCCATGCAACCTGACTATCTCCTCCACGTACAACTTAGCCAGACCCTCCAAAGGCAACGTGGTCCGGATCGCTAAGAAGTGCGCCGACTTGGTCAGTCGATCGACTATCACCCAAATCGCGTCGTGGAATCTCCTCGTCTTCGGCAAACCCGTGACAAAATCCATCGTCACGTGCTCCCACTTCCACTCAGGAAGCTCAATACACTGCATCGGTCCTGCTGGCCTCTGATGCTCAATCTTCACCTGCTGGCAGACCAAGCATCGCTCCACAAACTCTGCAATATCCCTCTTCATGCCCTTCCACCAGAAGTTCCGCTGCAGGTCCTTATACATTTTCGTGCTCCCCGGATGAATGGTGTATCTAGCTCTGTGTGCCTCCTCCATGATGTCATCTCTCAGCCCATCAACCTTCGGCACCCAAATCCGACTCCTGAACCTCAGACCACCATCAACCCCCACACTGAAATCTGATCCATCTCTGGAAGCTAACTGTAGCAGACCAGCTAACTCTTCATCCCCCTGCTGAGCCTGAACTAACCGTGAGACAGTCTGCGGCTCAACCCGAAGCCCAGCAATCACTGCTCCCTCGGTACCCTCTGTGAACGGTCTCCACTCTGACAAGGCCTCGAGTAGCCTCCACTCCTGGATGCACAGACTCGCAACTGAAACCTCCACCTTCCTGCTCAGCGCATCTGCAACCGAATTCGCCTTCCCCGGATGATAGGAAATGGTGAAGTCGTAGTCCTTAATGAACTCGAGCCATCTGCGCTGCCTCATATTCAGCTCCTTCTGCGAGAACAAGTACTTCAGACTCTGATGATCGGTGAAGACCTCGAACTGCTCGCCATACAGATAGTGCCGCCAGGTCTTCAACGCGTGAACTACCGCCGCCAACTCCAGATCATGAGTAGGGTAGTTCTTCTCGTGCACCTTCAGCTGCCTCGAAGCGTACGCGACCACCTTCCCATGCTGCATCAGAACACAACCCAAGCCTATCCCTGATGCATCGCTGTAAATCACGTAGCCTCCACTGCCACTCGGTAGCGTCAGAATAGGTGCTGTCGTCAATCGCCTCTTCAGCTCCTGAAAGCTGTCCTCGCACTTCTGGGACCAAACGAACTTGACGCCCTTCTGCGTCAACGCTGTCAGCGGCGACGCAAGTCTGGAGAAATCCTGGATGAACCGTCTGTAATACCCTGCCAGTCCAACGAAACTCCTGATCTCCGTCACGCTCGTCGGGGCTCTCCACTGAGTCACTGCCTCGACCTTCGCCGGATCCACTGCAATCCCATCCGCTGACACAATATGCCCCAGAAAAGCCACCTGATCCAACCAAAACTCGCACTTCGTGTACTTGGCATATAGCTGCTGATCCCTCAAGATGCCAAGCACAATCCTCAGGTGCTCTCGATGCTGCTCCCTGTCAGGCGAGTATATCAAGATGTCGTCTACGAATACAACGACAAATCTGTCGAGGTACGGCTGGAAGGTCCTATTCATCAGATCCATGAATGCTGCAGGCGCATTCGTCAGTCCAAATGGCATCACCAAGAACTCGTAGTGGCCGTACCGCGTCCTGAAGGCTGTCTTCTGAACATCTGCCTCCCTGATCCGCAACTGATGATAACCCGAACGCAGATCGATCTTCGAGAACACTCTCGCCGTCTGCAACTGATCAAACAAATCATCAATCCTGGGCAAAGGGTACCGGTTCCGAACGGTAACCTTATTCAGCATCCTGTAGTCGATGCACATCCGCAACGACCCATCCTTCTTCTTCACGAAGAGCACAGGCACTCCCCATGGAGAAACACTCGGTCGAATGAATCCGGACTCCATCAACTCCTGCAACTGCTTCTTCAAATCTGTCAACTCAGCAGGTGCCATACGATACGGTGCCTTCGACTGAGGTGTCGTACCCGCTACCAGCTCGATGCCGAACTCGATCTCCCGGTGCGGCGGTAACGCTGGAATCTCTGCTGGAAACACGTCCGGAAACTCCTGCACAATCTCTATGTCCTCCAGCCTCCTCGTCTCAGGATCAGGAACTACCAGCGTGGCCACAAACGCTCTGCATCCCTGCTGCATCAGTCTCTGTGCCCTAACTGCAGACACAATCAGACGACCCCCTCTGCTCCTCGCACCTCTGATCAGAACATCTGGCAAACCTTCCATCGGAATCAGGATCTTCTTCTCACGGCAAAAGACCCGCACGTCGTACCGGGACAGCCAGTCCATCCCCAGTATGACGTCGAAGTCCACCATCGGTAACAAGACCAGATCTGCCGGAAAATCGTGGTCTCCCGAAGCAACTGTGGTGCCGGGGAAAAAGCTCCCCACAGTGCCCACCTCACCCATGGGCGTGCTGACCTCCAAAACATCAGTCAGCAGCACAGGGGTCCGACCCAACTCGCCAGCAAACTTCTCGGAGATGAAGGAGTGAGTGGCGCCGCAATCAAACAACACACGTGCTACTGAACCAGAAACTGAAAGCGTACCTTCCACGACGGTGTTGGAGTCCCTCGCCTCCTCAGCTTGGATAGTGAAGACTCGCCCGGTCCTCCTGCTCTGGCCCTGTGGAACAACTGACCGACTACCTCCGCCTCTGCCTACTGCTGGTGGTCCTGGCCTCCTGCTCGGCTCTCCCTGCCTCTGAGGACAATCACGGACAAAATGCCCCATCTGGCCGCAACCCATGCACGCTCCAGTCCGACGGGGACACTCCTGCCCTGGATGGAACCTCCCGCAGTAAGTGCACGCTCCTGACTGACGTGCTCCTCCACCATCGAACCTGGGCCTCTTGCCCGAGTTCCCTGCTCCACGACCAGCTACTCTGCTGCCGGTGCACACTGGCGCCTTCCGCGCCTCCTGAATACACTCCCTCTGGTCCTGCTCGATGATCGTAGCATGCTTCACCGCATCTGCAAGGGTCCGCGGCATGCTGTTGATCACCCGAGAACGAAGCGGCTGCCTCAGTCCCTTCACGAACTTCCTCGCCCGCTGCTCTGGGGTCACACAAATCTCAGGGCAGTAACGCTCCAAAGCGTTGAACCTGCTGATGTAGCTCGTCAGTGTCATGTCCTTCTGCTCCAGCGACATGAACTCCTCCCTCTTCTGATCTCTGACATACTGGGGGAAGTACTGCTCATGAAACACCTCCAAGAACTCCTCCCAGCTGACATCTGCACGGTCATCAAACAGAACTGTGGACGTAGATCTCCACCAGTTGGCGGCCTCGCCATCGAACACGTAGGTGGCCAGCTCCACCATCCTCTCAGGTGCTACACCAATAGCACGGAAAATCTTCTCCATCCTGAAGACCCAGTCCTCTGCAACCTCTGGGGCCCTCCTGCCATCGAAAGTCGGCGGGTGCTGACGCATGAACCGATCGTGCTCAGCTCCCACTCCGCCTTGGGCGCTCTGAGCTGCCTGACGCTCCAGAAACTCGCCCAGTCTGTCCCACTGAGCACCTGAAGTGTCGTCACTGGGATCACGATCGCGTGGAGAACTCCTCACACGCCTAGGTGCCATCTGTCACCACAACAATCAACAGATAAGCAACAATGCATGCAAAAGCTACAAAAATAATGCATGCCTCTAGCACTACTCCTAAGGGTGGTTCTTTAGACGAAGACACAGGAATCGACCGCTCTGATACCAAGTTGTAACGTCCCGAAACAGCGGAAGATTTAAAATTTCAAAATAACCAACATAACAGACAACTCACGCGGGAACGTCACTAATACATAAATATATAAATCCGGGTGCACCCAAAATACAAGGAGTTTTCCAAAAGAAATACGACTACAATACAGATACAATGGAAGAGAATACAAGTAGTCGTACGGTCTAGCAACTGCCGAAGAGGATCCGACTCCAAAGCGCTCCGTCCTCGGTCACCACCCACCCGGACCTACTGCGATCCTGAAAAAGATGCAACAACAATGCCTGAGTTTCCAGAAGGAAACCCCGTATGCCAACCCACCTATATGCATGCATCACATAATGAACCTATCATACTAGTAGCATGTCATGGCATCAACAGAAATGGAAAACAGTTCCCCCGAAGGGTAAAACAGGACATCAGTCCGACAGTCAATCATCGGGTCTCCCGAGGAGACCTACTGCAGGCACATGCAGTCTAGTAGCCCGCGACATCGCACCCCCCACACGCAGCTACACTACTCAAGGGTTCGGCAGGGAGCCTCTGTCACGTCTACGCGCCGATAGAAACAGATCTGTAAATCTCAGTGGTCGGGGCCACAGGGACCAACGGGGCCGTCGCCCGGAAGGTATAACAACATCATCTCGGTAGGTGCCCAGCCGAGGGAAACAACAAGCCGGCACAGCCTCGGCCCAACAATCATCATCGCCGGCACAACCTCGGCGGCATCACCGGCACAGCATCGGTGGTCCATCACAACGTCCGGCACAGCATCGGACGGTCCAGACCGAAGTCTGCCAGGTCATCAGGCTCCTCGAGCCGCGAACACCAACCGCGCCGCTATAAAAGCAGGGCAGCGACCTCCGTAGCCCGTGGGCCGGTAGTCACCTCACCCAACGCCAGTTGCGTGCCCGCACAACATCAACACTGGGATCCGCGATCCCTCAGGCCTGCTATACTACAAAGTGCCAGCAATCATCTCAAAAGTCACGGTCCATACATGGAGGTGACGCGTACCGAACACCCACACTCTTCCCAACGGCGGTCCCTGGGCAGGCACGCATCCCGCGCCCACCGTCACCTCCCGGCTCACGCACAAGGCGAGGACACGGGTTTCCGTGGACAAAGTTGGCGTTCAAAGAGGGAACCAGGAATTCTGTCCTGGGCCCAAACGGTCGACCGAAAGAGGTGATTCGGTCGACCGGTTCCAGAAAGGAATCGGTCGACCGTACTCCTAAAACGGTCTACCGCTGCTCTCAAAACAGAACCCCCCAACGGTCGAACAAAGGTCTAAAACCGGTCGACCGAACGAGGTCAAAATCCGAAGTCTGGTCAACATTAAATTCCACTCTATCGGTCGACCGACTCAGGGGTCTCGGTCGACCGAAAACAGACAGGGTCAACCTATTATTCTAAATCATATAATCGGTCGAACGCAAAACTCCAACGGTCGAACAACAAACGATCGGTCGAACGTCACATGAAATCGGTCGAACAAATCATGCAAACCTAACAGGTGCACTTAAGTTCCGGTCGAACACAACAAGGACCGGTCGACCGACAACAGGTAGAAAAATCCCAACTCACCAGCAATAATGCACTACCGGTCGACCGCCCCAAGGCATCGTTCGACCGGTGAAGGTTAAAGTCGGGCAAACAATGCTAAAACGGTCGACCGCCCGAAGGATCCGGTCGACCGTTGGTCGTCTTCAACCTCGCGCCAGCCGAGGTTTTACAAAGAAACGCGTCGCCGGAGAGGTCTCCGACCTCCCCCGACTCGACCAACGCATCCCTCACATGAGGGTCAACAAACAAACCACACTAAGGAGCGGCATACCTCAACCAACGACGACGAACCGCCGGAGCAACGCTCGCGCCTCCGTCACCGCCGCACGCGCGACCTCCTTCCCGCGATGACCTCCTCACGCCGGAGCCGATCTTCCGCCTCCGTCACAGACCTCGCGAGCTCCGTTCTCCTCCGCTGCCGCCGAAAATGAAAGGAGAGTGTGAGGAAGGTGGTGAGAATGGAGTGGGAAAAGAAAGATGAAGTGGGTTTCCTCTCCTTAAAAACCCAAACCTCACACCCCAAGCACACCCCACCATACCTCCCTTACACCCCCACCTTACCTCCATCACTTCACCTCACAACACACCATACCTCCCTCTCTCCTCTAAGTCAAACCTCACTTAACCACTAATTAAACCCTAAACCGGGTTAGGGACATAACAATCCACCCAACTTAAAAGGATTTCGTCCCGAAATCAAGCAACTACTCACCGAAAAGCTCTGGATACTGCCTTCTGACATCCTCCTCAATCTCCCAAGTGGCCTCGCGCTCGCTGTGATGCTGCCACCTGACCTTCACCATCGGAATGGTCCTCCTCCTGAGCTGGTGATCCATGCGATCAACAATCTCGACCGGCCTCTCCTCAAGCGACAAGTCCTGCTGAATCTCTGGCACTGCTATCTCAATAACGTGCGACGGATCTGCCACATACTTCCTCAGCATCGACACATGGAAGACATTATGCAGACCCGAAAACTGCGGCGGCAATGCAATCCGGTAGGCAACCTCTCCAACTCGGTCGAGGATCTCAAACGGTCCAACATATCTCGGACTGAGCTTCCCCTTCTTCCCAAACCTCATCACACCTCTGGCTGGGGAAATCTTCAGAAACACATGGTCGCCCACCTCGAAACTCAGCACTCGTCTGCGTCGATCTGCATAACTCTTCTGCCTGCTCTGTGCTGTGGCCAGTCTCCTCCGGATCACATCAACCTTCTCAGCATACATCTGTACGATCTCCGGCCCCACTAACTGCCTCTCGCCCACATCACTCCAGCATACCGGTGATCTGCAAGGTCTCCCGTACAACGCCTCGTACGGTGCCATCCCAATACTCGAATGGTAGCTGTTGTTGTAGGCAAACTCTATCAGCGGCAGGTGCTCATCCCAGTGCCCTGCCCAGTCCAGCGTGCATGCTCTCAGCATATCCTCCAAGGTCTGAATCGTCCTCTCTGACTGACCATCGGTCTGCGGATGAAACGCTGTACTGAATCTCAGACGCGTCCCCAAAGCCTGCTGCAGACTCCCCCAAAATCTGGAAGTGAAACGAGGATCTCGATCAGAGATGATGCTCACTGGCACCCCATGCAACCTGACTATCTCCTCCACGTACAACTTAGCCAGACCCTCCAAAGGCAACGTGGTCCGGATCGCTAAGAAGTGCGCCGACTTGGTCAGTCGATCGACTATCACCCAAATCGCGTCGTGGAATCTCCTCGTCTTCGGCAAACCCGTGACAAAATCCATCGTCACGTGCTCCCACTTCCACTCAGGAAGCTCAATACACTGCATCGGTCCTGCTGGCCTCTGATGCTCAATCTTCACCTGCTGGCAGACCAAGCATCGCTCCACAAACTCTGCAATATCCCTCTTCATGCCCTTCCACCAGAAGTTCCGCTGCAGGTCCTTATACATTTTCGTGCTCCCCGGATGAATGGTGTATCTAGCTCTGTGTGCCTCCTCCATGATGTCATCTCTCAGCCCATCAACCTTCGGCACCCAAATCCGACTCCTGAACCTCAGACCACCATCAACCCCCACACTGAAATCTGATCCATCTCTGGAAGCTAACTGTAGCAGACCAGCTAACTCTTCATCCCCCTGCTGAGCCTGAACTAACCGTGAGACAGTCTGCGGCTCAACCCGAAGCCCAGCAATCACTGCTCCCTCGGTACCCTCTGTGAACGGTCTCCACTCTGACAAGGCCTCGAGTAGCCTCCACTCCTGGATGCACAGACTCGCAACTGAAACCTCCACCTTCCTGCTCAGCGCATCTGCAACCGAATTCGCCTTCCCCGGATGATAGGAAATGGTGAAGTCGTAGTCCTTAATGAACTCGAGCCATCTGCGCTGCCTCATATTCAGCTCCTTCTGCGAGAACAAGTACTTCAGACTCTGATGATCGGTGAAGACCTCGAACTGCTCGCCATACAGATAGTGCCGCCAGGTCTTCAACGCGTGAACTACCGCCGCCAACTCCAGATCATGAGTAGGGTAGTTCTTCTCGTGCACCTTCAGCTGCCTCGAAGCGTACGCGACCACCTTCCCATGCTGCATCAGAACACAACCCAAGCCTATCCCTGATGCATCGCTGTAAATCACGTAGCCTCCACTGCCACTCGGTAGCGTCAGAATAGGTGCTGTCGTCAATCGCCTCTTCAGCTCCTGAAAGCTGTCCTCGCACTTCTGGGACCAAACGAACTTGACGCCCTTCTGCGTCAACGCTGTCAGCGGCGACGCAAGTCTGGAGAAATCCTGGATGAACCGTCTGTAATACCCTGCCAGTCCAACGAAACTCCTGATCTCCGTCACGCTCGTCGGGGCTCTCCACTGAGTCACTGCCTCGACCTTCGCCGGATCCACTGCAATCCCATCCGCTGACACAATATGCCCCAGAAAAGCCACCTGATCCAACCAAAACTCGCACTTCGTGTACTTGGCATATAGCTGCTGATCCCTCAAGATGCCAAGCACAATCCTCAGGTGCTCTCGATGCTGCTCCCTGTCAGGCGAGTATATCAAGATGTCGTCTACGAATACAACGACAAATCTGTCGAGGTACGGCTGGAAGGTCCTATTCATCAGATCCATGAATGCTGCAGGCGCATTCGTCAGTCCAAATGGCATCACCAAGAACTCGTAGTGGCCGTACCGCGTCCTGAAGGCTGTCTTCTGAACATCTGCCTCCCTGATCCGCAACTGATGATAACCCGAACGCAGATCGATCTTCGAGAACACTCTCGCCGTCTGCAACTGATCAAACAAATCATCAATCCTGGGCAAAGGGTACCGGTTCCGAACGGTAACCTTATTCAGCATCCTGTAGTCGATGCACATCCGCAACGACCCATCCTTCTTCTTCACGAAGAGCACAGGCACTCCCCATGGAGAAACACTCGGTCGAATGAATCCGGACTCCATCAACTCCTGCAACTGCTTCTTCAAATCTGTCAACTCAGCAGGTGCCATACGATACGGTGCCTTCGACTGAGGTGTCGTACCCGCTACCAGCTCGATGCCGAACTCGATCTCCCGGTGCGGCGGTAACGCTGGAATCTCTGCTGGAAACACGTCCGGAAACTCCTGCACAATCTCTATGTCCTCCAGCCTCCTCGTCTCAGGATCAGGAACTACCAGCGTGGCCACAAACGCTCTGCATCCCTGCTGCATCAGTCTCTGTGCCCTAACTGCAGACACAATCAGACGACCCCCTCTGCTCCTCGCACCTCTGATCAGAACATCTGGCAAACCTTCCATCGGAATCAGGATCTTCTTCTCACGGCAAAAGACCCGCACGTCGTACCGGGACAGCCAGTCCATCCCCAGTATGACGTCGAAGTCCACCATCGGTAACAAGACCAGATCTGCCGGAAAATCGTGGTCTCCCGAAGCAACTGTGGTGCCGGGGAAAAAGCTCCCCACAGTGCCCACCTCACCCATGGGCGTGCTGACCTCCAAAACATCAGTCAGCAGCACAGGGGTCCGACCCAACTCGCCAGCAAACTTCTCGGAGATGAAGGAGTGAGTGGCGCCGCAATCAAACAACACACGTGCTACTGAACCAGAAACTGAAAGCGTACCTTCCACGACGGTGTTGGAGTCCCTCGCCTCCTCAGCTTGGATAGTGAAGACTCGCCCGGTCCTCCTGCTCTGGCCCTGTGGAACAACTGACCGACTACCTCCGCCTCTGCCTACTGCTGGTGGTCCTGGCCTCCTGCTCGGCTCTCCCTGCCTCTGAGGACAATCACGGACAAAATGCCCCATCTGGCCGCAACCCATGCACGCTCCAGTCCGACGGGGACACTCCTGCCCTGGATGGAACCTCCCGCAGTAAGTGCACGCTCCTGACTGACGTGCTCCTCCACCATCGAACCTGGGCCTCTTGCCCGAGTTCCCTGCTCCACGACCAGCTACTCTGCTGCCGGTGCACACTGGCGCCTTCCGCGCCTCCTGAATACACTCCCTCTGGTCCTGCTCGATGATCGTAGCATGCTTCACCGCATCTGCAAGGGTCCGCGGCATGCTGTTGATCACCCGAGAACGAAGCGGCTGCCTCAGTCCCTTCACGAACTTCCTCGCCCGCTGCTCTGGGGTCACACAAATCTCAGGGCAGTAACGCTCCAAAGCGTTGAACCTGCTGATGTAGCTCGTCAGTGTCATGTCCTTCTGCTCCAGCGACATGAACTCCTCCCTCTTCTGATCTCTGACATACTGGGGGAAGTACTGCTCATGAAACACCTCCAAGAACTCCTCCCAGCTGACATCTGCACGGTCATCAAACAGAACTGTGGACGTAGATCTCCACCAGTTGGCGGCCTCGCCATCGAACACGTAGGTGGCCAGCTCCACCATCCTCTCAGGTGCTACACCAATAGCACGGAAAATCTTCTCCATCCTGAAGACCCAGTCCTCTGCAACCTCTGGGGCCCTCCTGCCATCGAAAGTCGGCGGGTGCTGACGCATGAACCGATCGTGCTCAGCTCCCACTCCGCCTTGGGCGCTCTGAGCTGCCTGACGCTCCAGAAACTCGCCCAGTCTGTCCCACTGAGCACCTGAAGTGTCGTCACTGGGATCACGATCGCGTGGAGAACTCCTCACACGCCTAGGTGCCATCTGTCACCACAACAATCAACAGATAAGCAACAATGCATGCAAAAGCTACAAAAATAATGCATGCCTCTAGCACTACTCCTAAGGGTGGTTCTTTAGACGAAGACACAGGAATCGACCGCTCTGATACCAAGTTGTAACGTCCCGAAACAGCGGAAGATTTAAAATTTCAAAATAACCAACATAACAGACAACTCACGCGGGAACGTCACTAATACATAAATATATAAATCCGGGTGCACCCAAAATACAAGGAGTTTTCCAAAAGAAATACGACTACAATACAGATACAATGGAAGAGAATACAAGTAGTCGTACGGTCTAGCAACTGCCGAAGAGGATCCGACTCCAAAGCGCTCCGTCCTCGGTCACCACCCACCCGGACCTACTGCGATCCTGAAAAAGATGCAACAACAATGCCTGAGTTTCCAGAAGGAAACCCCGTATGCCAACCCACCTATATGCATGCATCACATAATGAACCTATCATACTAGTAGCATGTCATGGCATCAACAGAAATGGAAAACAGTTCCCCCGAAGGGTAAAACAGGACATCAGTCCGACAGTCAATCATCGGGTCTCCCGAGGAGACCTACTGCAGGCACATGCAGTCTAGTAGCCCGCGACATCGCACCCCCCACACGCAGCTACACTACTCAAGGGTTCGGCAGGGAGCCTCTGTCACGTCTACGCGCCGATAGAAACAGATCTGTAAATCTCAGTGGTCGGGGCCACAGGGACCAACGGGGCCGTCGCCCGGAAGGTATAACAACATCATCTCGGTAGGTGCCCAACCGAGGGAAACAACAAGCCGGCACAGCCTCGGCCCAACAATCATCATCGCCGGCACAACCTCGGCGGCATCACCGGCACAGCATCGGTGGTCCATCACAACGTCCGGCACAGCATCGGACGGTCCAGACCGAAGTCTGCCAGGTCATCAGGCTCCTCGAGCCGCGAACACCAACCGCGCCGCTATAAAAGCAGGGCAGCGACCTCCGTAGCCCGTGGGCCGGTAGTCACCTCACCCAACGCCAGTTGCGTGCCCGCACAACATCAACACTGGGATCCGCGATCCCTCAGGCCTGCTATACTACAAAGTGCCAGCAATCATCTCAAAAGTCACGGTCCATACATGGAGGTGACGCGTACCGAACACCCACACTCTTCCCAACGGCGGTCCCTGGGCAGGCACGCATCCCGCGCCCACCGTCACCTCCCGGCTCACGCACAAGGCGAGGACACGGGTTTCCGTGGACAAAGTTGGCGTTCAAAGAGGGAACCAGGAATTCTGTCCTGGGCCCAAACGGTCGACCGAAAGAGGTGATTCGGTCGATCGGTTCCAGAAAGGAATCGGTCGACCGTACTCCTAAAACGGTCTACCGCTGCGCTCAAAACAGAACCCCCCAACGGTCGAACAAAGGTCTAAAACCGGTCGACCGAACGAGGTCAAAATCCGGAGTCTGGTCAACATTAAATTCCACTATATCGGTCGACCGACTCAGGGGTCTCGGTCGACCGAAAACAGACAGGGTCAACCTATTATTCTAAATCATATAATCGGTCGAACGCAAAACTCCAACGGTCGAACAACAAACGATCGGTCGAACGTCACATGAAATCGGTCGAACAAATCATGCAAACCTAACAGGTGCACTTAAGTTCCGGTCAAACACAACAAGGACCGGTCGACCGACAACAGGTAGAAAAATCCCAACTCACCAGCAATAATGCACTACCGGTCGACCGCCCCAAGGCATCGTTCGACCGGTGAAGGTTAAAGTCGGGCAAACAATGCTAAAACGGTCGACCGCCCGAAGGATCCGGTCGACCGTTGGTCGTCTTCAACCTCGCGCCAGCCGAGGTTTTACAAAGAAACGCGTCGCCGGAGAGGTCTCCGACCTCCCCCGACTCGACCAACGCATCCCTCACATGAGGGTCAACAAACAAACCACACTAAGGAGCGGCATACCTCAACCAACGACGACGAACCGCCGGAGCAACGCTCGCGTCTCCGTCACCGCCGCACGCGCGACCTCCTTCCCGCGATGACCTCCTCACGCCGGAGCCGATCTTCCGCCTCCGTCACAGACCTCGCGAGCTCCGTTCTCCTCCGCTGCCGCCGAAAATGAAAGGAGAGTGTGAGGAAGGTGGTGAGAATGGAGTGGGAAAGGAAAGATGAAGTGGGTTTCCTCTCCTTAAAAACCCAAACCTCACACCCCAAGCACACCCCACCATACCTCCCTTACACCCCCACCTTACCTCCATCACTTCACCTCACAACACACCATACCTCCCTCTCTCCTCCAAGTCAAACCTCACTTAACCACTAATTAAACCCTAAACCGGGTTAGGGACATAACAATTTGAGTTGATTTTCCTCTCACACTCACACTAGGTTACAAAATTTTATATCATTTGGACTTCGAAAGTAGTAGTCCATTAAATTGAATACATTAAACTTTATTGATTTAACAGGTAAAATAATCACCAATTCCATGCATGCATTTTATTAGACATAGTTGCACCATAGGACATGTTTTGGTGAAGGGGTTTTTGCTATAGTACACCCCGTAGGTGTCCAAATTGGCAACATCCACCTGCTTTTTCTGTATTACCGCATATACACCTAGAAGTCATTCTTATTTGCGCAAATGCACCAAGGCCGTTTGTGGGCCCCACACCAGAGAGACGACGTGAATGGGCCGTTAACGCCCGTCCAAATCAGTTCGTGATCCGTTTGTTAGGACGTGTGATTTGGGATTGACTGTAGCAACTTTTTTATACTAATCTAAGACCATGATTAAACCATTAGCGTGCTGGAATCACTTTGGATCGAATCACTCAGGATCGACTATGGAATCACTCTGGATTGTCTCTGGAATCAATATGGATCCAATGACTGTAGCAAAACAAATTTTACTAATTTAAGACCATGACTAAACCTAATTCTCTTCACGATTTCCTAACTTCCCCCAAACCCTAACTCCCCGCCTTCCCAAATCCCAGAGTTTTCCCACTTTGCGGAAACCCTAACTTGACTCCTTCCCAAATTCTCGGGGTTTCCCACTTTCCAGAAACCCTAACTCGCATCCTTTCCAAAACCCCCGTGTAATCGTCCCCATTTTCCTACTTTACACAAATTGGAGGGAGACCACGCTCACAAGTGGATCGGGCAGAGGTAGCGACGAGCACGACGACGGCATGGAAGATGGTACACACAAGAAGCAGACTGATTGAGAAGCGAAGACGGTTAGTGATTTTTTTCCTGAATTGAGATATAGAAAATTACATGTTGTGTTTGGGTTTGGATGTTTTGATTTCAGTTTTCGGGTCGGCTTTAGACTGTAAATTGCATGTTTGTAGTTTTGTTCTGTACGTATTATGCTTCCCAACCGGAGTAGACTGTAAATCACATTTGTAGTTGTTCTATAAATATTGTGTTCGATTGCTTGCCAACCAAAATCCTAAAATCATAACCTTGTATGCCATATGTTATCTGTCATAACACTGTATGGATTTTTCTTATCTGTCATAACCTTGTATGTCATTTTAATTCATATATGTCAATTTAATTCTTTTTCTTTATGTTTTTTGGCTTTCCATGTTCATTATCCAAGCAGTGTGTCTGATTTAGAAGGTAGTGTGAGAATTAGGTCGCATTGTGGTGGTCAATGAGTTAAGTGCAAGGATAGGGATATGGTCGTTGGTTTTGAAGAGGTAGCATCATTGGTTGTGGTTGAGGAATGGACAATTGACTTGTTAAGAAATTGGATATGCAGTGTAATGAAGTGGTCATCCACTAAAATGGTTGTGCATATGCATTATATGATTCCAAGCAAAGTTAGGAAAGACGACAAACCTTTGAATAACAATGGAGATATAGACTTAAATTCCCCAATCAGCAAAGTGAGTTTCACATCTATGCTACCCATGACAGGAAATCAGAAGCTTTTGTAGGGGTTGAGAATGAAATAGAACCTTCTGTAGGTGTTGAGAAAGAAATACAAGCAGTAGATGCTAGTCCAGAACCAGTACGTATAGTGCCTAGTGTGGTGGGGAGTGTAAGCTCACAACCTTTTCTGCACCCTCTGTGCTACCTTGTGAACCCCTTGTGGGAGATGTTTGTGAACACCAGGGGAGTGGTACCCTCCCATGTCACTCTGAACCCAACCTAGTAGTGGGTGATTGATCGTTTTATATTAACCGCAAGTGCACGACCGCGTTGAAGCGGTGGCAAATACGGGTTGTCCACTGGGAGGTGTGTCGACGTTTGGTTTGTGTGAAGGCGAGTGGTAAATAAAGGAGAGAAAGGTTGGTTACACTAAACTACACTAAGGTGCAAATGGAAATGAAAATGGAAGAGAAGCAAGAAAACTAAACCCCAAAGGGGGTAGAGAAATAATGTCAACATAAAGAAGTGTGTGTGTGTGTGTTCATTAAGCTCCTCACAACATGTTGATGAGAATTAAATTTATACCACAAGTGCACGGCGTCAATGAAGACGTGGCAAGTACGGGTCGAACACAAGGAGGGAGAGATTTGTTATTTTGTGATTTTCGATTAAGGAAGAGAAAAGGAGAAATATGGTTGGTTTTGAGATTTTTGGTTTTTTAATTATCTAAAGCAAGAAACAAGAACAATTAAAACTAAAACAAGAACAAAGAAGTGAATTCTGTTGGGTGGAGGTTTAAATTTAGGGTTTAGATTAGAGAATTCAGAAACTTATAATAAATCATGTTAGTTATGAAGCATTACATGATAAATGATTTAACATAAACTCAAGTAATCAAAATATACTAATCACGAACTTAAAATAATAACATTCATTCATCTTCTCTTCACCCTAAATCCGTCACCTCCACCCTTTGGAAAGAGTTAGAAACTCATGGAGGGAGGAAGAAGGGGTCCTAGAGGAATTACAAAAGAAAAAATAAAAACACAAGAAATAAAAGACAGAATTTTATTAAACTAAGGAAAATACTACAAATAAAAACAACAACTAAAAACTAGGTCTAAGGCCAAGGACCCTTCTAACATCGTTCTCGGGGCTATTTATAGTTGTTACAAGAGACCTAAGTATAGAATTGGAGAGTACACGTGTCCAGACACGACTGGACAAAATTGGAGCACACGGATCGCCAAGGGGGCGGTGTTTCCGCCGCACAATGCATGTAATATGCGGCGATTTCGCCGCATAATCTCCTCTGATTTAATCCGGATTTTTGCTATGTGTTTATGGTATGATTTGATCCTCCTTTGCGCGTCTGGATTGATTCTTTCCATTCTTTTGAGCTCCGGATTAACTCCTTCATATATTTGGAGATCCACATTGATTTTTCTTTAGATTTTCTCCAAGATAATAAAAGCTACTCGTGATTTGCAATTAGGTCCTTGTCTTTTTGCAGTTAAGTCCCCAGTTACTTTTGTGCTTATGTCCTTGTTCTTTTTGCAATTAGGACTTGAATGCTTTTATGCTTGGATACATTTCCATTTGTAACCCGATAAACTTGACTTGGTTTTTATGATAGAAATGAATCTTTTGCACGCGTTTATGCTCGGGATGTGGGTAAATTGCATTCAGGTCCCTGTATTCTGTAAATAAGACTAAACACATACCTTAGTAGCATTTATTGATGTAAAAGTAATCTAAATGAAAGACATATGATGCAATGTATGCAATGCATCAAATACCCCCACACCTAGATTTTGCTAGTCCCTAGCAAAACAAAACATAAGAGAAATGAAAACAGGGAAATCCTAACTCACTTTCGTAGGAATCACGGTTGCACTTAGCATGTGCAACAAGCCGTTAAACCTCCAAGTTTCCTTAGAGGACGAGTTTTGTCTCGTGAGGGTTTTCAGTTGACACACCCACAAAGTCTTAATTCAATATTTCATTAATAGTTCTCAATATCCCTACCTCAACCTTATACATCTCATTAAGAACTCTTGCATGCTCATTATATAAATCTAACTCATTAAAAATATGACTTCGTCTTTGTTCGTCCAACATTCACACCACTAACCCTTCTACACATGTTTATCACTTGAATTATTTTGCACGCCTCCTCTGGTGGTGAAGTATCGTTCGGATCAACCATGGCATGGATCATTCTTTTAGCTTTGGGCCTTGAGTATTATTTTTTTATTTTCTTCCGTGATTCAACACATTTGTTTTTTGACACTTTTACCCTTTTTGCATTCGTGTAGCGAGTTTGGTCGATAATCCCGAGCTGGTAGACTCAAGTTACCGGGTTTCAAGATACCCCTATGGACCAGTGACTCAAAGGCTTGGGCTTTTGTAATCATTTTGCAGAATGTGCTTTCCTCACTTTATTCCTTTATTTTTTTAATTTATTTTCCTCAAGGCTTAATTGCTATTAGAAGTCCACACTTCCCGGTATATTTTCCTCAACCTCTGCTTTTTATCAACCACTTCAAAGATTTGATTCATCCAATTTAAGTGCATACATGTCTTAAAGGGTAATGGGTTTTGTAGTTCAATCTTAAGCTATGTCATGAAACATTGATTTTTTTTTAAGAACAGATATATATATAGATAAATATATATATAAACACCCCCCACACCTAAACCATGCATTGTCCTCAATGAATGTGAGCAAGATACTACATGGATTTATGCATGAAAAAGGAAAGATCTCACCAACGTGAAGTACAAAGGAAAATTCATGGCTCTGTTGATGGACAAAAACCCAAATTCCCTCAAAAACCTGTGAGATGCTGAAGAAGGGATAAATACAACAGATGGATTTATTTATTTATTTATTTATTTATTTATTGTTATACATATATAACTATGTACAAACATAAGCTCCCATCTTCATTTGTCAAGAGACATCAAATGGAAACTTCAAGAGTGGGTTAGTGCACCTGAAAAGGAAACATGACACCACGTGGGGCCAGAAAATGCATGTGTGGGCCGCCTTCACAAAAAGCGCTAGATGAAATGAGAGGTTCATGAATTGGACGCAAAGGCGTCTCATTCAAAGGATCAAACTGAAAGAGCTTGAACCTCTCGAGAGTTTGGGAATTAAGGGGCAACGGAAGAGGAGTTTCTCCCGTTGCGGTGTTGAAGTTATGATCATCAATCCAAACTCTCCAACCAACTGACTGGTGTGTCGGAACGAGGTCAAGAACCTTGTCAGGCAAGTCCGACACACCAGGCGAACAAAAAGTGGGTCTCATACCCAAAGTATCTTCTAAGGAACTTCTAATACCCTCATTAGCTATGTAGTTGTTTGATGTTCCATCATTTCCAAGATGATCAGGAACAATGGTGAGAGGCACACTCTCATCAGGTTGTTTGAAATTGAGGGTACTAGGGAGATCTTGCTCCACCAGAGGTGAGTCCTTAAGAGATGCAACATGAAGATCATGTGGCTCAAGGGCCATGGGACAAGAAGATAGGGCACAATCCTGTGCCGACTCATAATGAAATTGGTCCATATAAATCGAATCCTCCACTAAGTGATCGTGAATTGAAATTCCAAGTCCCTCAGACCGACTAGGAAGTTGACTTTGAAAGATTGTGCTTTGAATTTGTGTATGTGGTGGTGGTTCGATACTAAAAGATGAATCCTCATGTTGACACGAAAAGTTACTTTCCTCACTTAATTGCTGCGACATTTGACTCAATTGCAGTACCATATTGTCTACGGACTGTTGAGTAGTTGTCATGAACGTATGGAAAGCTTGTTCCAAGGTATCAGGTATGTGGTCAACTATGAGGTTCGAGTCAGAACTCGGGAAATTTTGAGGTTGGGTGTTGGTGGGCTGAGAATAAGTCCAATGATTTGAAGTGGGGTGTTGGTAGAGTTCTGGGTATTCGGGAGAAGGATATTTGGGCGAAAATGAAGTATAAGAATTTGGATATGAATTGTCTCCCCACGAATCCATCACTCTTGGGTTATATGCGGATGTGTAATGGTCATATCGAGCATTTTGGGAAAAGGTATGCTTATACTCAGGCTCTGGGGGAACATAAGGACATTCCCTGATCATATGACCACTCAACCCGCAACAGTCGCACGGTACGGCTACTGGAGCCACCGGTGCACTCATGTTGTCTGCCCAACGCATGAAGGAGGCAAAAGTTTGTTGTAATGTGTCAGTTCGTTGAACAGCACATGATCCAACATAACTAGATTGTGGTCTAGCAGTCGGTGCCTCTCTCATGTTACTCCAGTATGAAGATTGCTCAGTCATACAATTAGGATTGTCCCAACCATATGGGGTGTTAGTCTGAGCCACCCCATGTTGCATGGTTTTAGAATACCAGGAAGCATTGTCCTGGTCCCAACAATGATATGGATGGTTGCTCATGTAACCATCCATCAAAACACTCTTGAGTCAAGTACTCTTACCCTTATGAGGCTAAGCAAGCACAAGTTCTCGACTCGACCCTAAAATGCTAATAGAGAATGTAAAGGGGAGGAGACTAGAACATATAAGTAGGTGAGAAGAAGATGACTCAGAAGAGAAGGGAAACTTAACTCTAAAGATAGAAAAGAAGGTCGGTCAGAGGTTTCCCAAACAAGCACGGTTCAAACAATCCTAGACCTAGTGTCACTTAGATATAGACGACTCCTAACTGGTTGAGTCGAATTGATTTGCTTGATTCACCTCCCTCACTAATCAAACCAACTTGGCCAGGCCGTGTATAGCTAGTGGGGGCGCTTCCGACAGAGTCGGCGCCAATTAGACAACCATTTCGCTTGGAAGACTTTCGTCAACACAAAAACACTTTCTAGACACCAAATTAATTTCGGTCGGCTTCAGGTCATAGCAAGTCAAACCAATTCTTCTCCTTAATTGAGTCCGAGTCCTTAGGGGTCAATGTCTAATTGATTTTAATTTAAGGCTTGGGTGCCACTTTAGGATTGTGATTTGTGGGCTACGGAAGGGTGGTGAAATCCCCACCGTATCTTTGCATATGGAGTTGCCCTTAAGATAGTTTAACTTAGATCTAGTAAAGATAGTCAAACAATGGTCTTTAGAGGGGGGAAATTGCAAGGTTGTATGCAACTAGATTATATGCTTAAATGCAATCGATGAAAACCACGATACGTACCTTGACTCCAGTACACTTCAACAGACATTGATTTGCAAGAATTTAGCAAGAATAATGCATACAAAACACTAGATGATGCATGCACTAAGACCTTTCTAGTTTTGCCAATTTTAGGTCAGAGTTGAGTTATTGCCAATTATGGAATTGTTGCCCTAACACGTGCAATTCTAATAAAAGGAATTTTTTTGAAAATAGAAATTACGAGGAAAGAAGGCAACAAAGGTTACCTAAGCAATGCTCAGTCGGGTTCACCGCCCGCTCTCGAAATTTCAGTAGCTTCCCGCGTCCACCCAGAGATTAGTCGCGTCCCAGAAAAATTGGAAGCCCAGATGCTTCAAATATGCGGCGATTCCGCCGCACGTTGTTCTTGGTATGCGGCGATTCCGCCGCTCGTTAAGCTCAGAATGTGCCCGGATTTCTCCGTGCACTCTGTTGTCTCTTGAAACACAAATCCAAATATTTAGATCGCGCACAAGATAAACAGGATAAAATCGAAATCAACAACAAAAAACAAAATCTGCGTCGCCTCCCCTGCAACGGTGCCAAAAACTTGATGAGAATTAAATTTATACCGCAAGTGCACGGCGTTAATGAAGACGTGGCAAGTACGGGTCGAACACAAGGAGGGAGAGATTTGTTATTTTGTGATTTTCGATTAAGGAAGAGAAAGCGAGAAATATGGTTGGTTTTGAAATTTTTGGTTTTTTAATTATCTAAAGCGAGAAACAAGAACAATTAAAACTAAAACAAGAACAAAGAAGTGAATTCCGTTGGGTGGAGGTTTAGGTTTAGGGTTTAGATTAGAGAATTCAGAAACTTATAACAAATCATGTTAGTTATGAAGCATTACATGATAAATGATTTAACATACACTGAAGTAATCAAAATATACTAATCACGAACTTAAAATAATAACATTCATTCATCTTCTCTTCACCCTAAATCCGTCACCTCCACCCTTTCGAAAGAGTTAGAAACTCATGGAGGGAGGAAGAAGGGGTCCTAGAGGAATTACAAAAGAAAACATAAAAACACAAGAAATAAAAGACAGAATTTTATTAAACTAAGGAAAAGACTACAAATAAAAACAACAACTAAAAACTAGGTCTAAGGCCAAGGACCCTTCTAACATCGTTCTCGGGGCTATTTATAGTTGTTACAAGAGACCTAAGTATAGAATTGGAGAGTACACGTGTCCAGACACGACTGGACAAAATTGGAGCACACAGATCGCCAAGGGGGCGGTGTTTCCGCCGCACAATGCATGTAATATGCGGCGATTTCGCCGCATAATCTCCTCTGATTTAATCCGGATTTTTGCTATGTGTTTATGATATGATTTGATCATCCTTTGCGCGTCTGGATTGATTCTTTCCATTCTTTTGAGCTCCGGATTAATTCCTTCATATATTTGGAGAACCACATTGATTTTTCTTTAGATTTTGTCCAAGATAATAAAAGCTACTCGTGATTTGCAATTAGGTCCTTGTCTTTTTGCAATTAAGTCCCATGCTACTTTTGTGCTTAAGTCCTTGTTCTTTTTGTAATTAGGTCTTGAATGCTTTTATGCTAGAATACATTTCCATTTGAAACCCAATAATCTTGAGCTTGATCTTTATGATAGAAATGAGTCTTTTGCACATGTTTATGCTCGGGATGTGGGTAATTTGCATTCAGGTCCCTGTATTCTGTAAATAAGACTAAACACATACCTTAGTAGCATTTATTGATATAAAAGTAATCTAAATGAAAGACATATGATTCAATGTTTGCAATGCATCACATGTAGTGCATGAAATCATAAAACTACATCCAACTTTCCCTCCACATGAATTAAGATAAGACTATATCATTAAAACATACAAGACAATAATTGAAATGAAGCTAAATGAACTCAAGTATAAAGACTAGACCTTACTATGCCCCCACATGAATTATGATAACACTATATCATTAAAACATACAAGACATTAACCAAGGTAAAGGCAGCAAGAGTACATACACTACAACTTGTGTTTCCAATATTAATTCCATCCATATCCTAACCTTATCATTCCCCATAAAATAGGTCCACTAATCAAAGCATAGGCTAAGCTTCATTCAAGAGCATTAGCATATCAAAGATAAGAGTGGAGACCCATTAGATGATTATGGAAATCATATAAAGCTCAAGGGATTAAGATAACACACACTTAATACACTACATGATTATATCACATATTTCTCCACCCCCCAAATGGGGATGAAACTACTCACACATATTTAAACTAACTACTCTAACAAAATGAAGCATTATACTGAAATGAAACTACACTAATCAACCAAGAAATATTAAAGAAGCATAAAACAAAACAAACAAGCAAGCATGCATATGAAAGGAAATTAAACTAAGAGAGAAACAACACAATTAAAGGAAAACATCTATTATTAACTCACTCAATTACAAATAACCCTTGCTCCACCAGAGTTTTGCTTCAAGGCTTCACTCTTAGTAGGGAAGATGACCACCAAAGAGGGAGATGGATACAATTGAAGGTGAATAGTTCTATTTATAAGCATGGAAAAAGCTAATCCGGGACAATCCCCCGATGTGGGACTAAACCAATACCAAAAATAGCCTAAACAAACATTAATACAAGTCTAGGCGAAATCTTAGCGGATCTGGGATGATCCAGACCGCCAATTGGCGGTTCCATACCGCCAATCGGCGGTCTATAAGGCCCAGATCCGTCTGCTTTTTGTGTTGGGCTTTGCTTGAAGTATTTCTTGGTCTTGGATGCATCTACTTGGTTTGTTGGAGCGCCGACACGAATCGAATTGCCAAAATACTCCCCATGATGGTGTGGAGTTTCCTGTTTTGCTCTTAGGTCCTTCGTTCTTACGATCAGGTCCTTCTCCCTTGCATCTTAGTCCCCAGGTCTCACAATTAAGTCCTTTTTCCTGCTTTTGGGTCCTTTCATGACTCTTCTCTTCAAACCTCTTTATTCCTGAAAACTAAACATAAAACTCATCACGTAGAATTGCTTAGGTGTAAGATAATGGATATAAGGTACAAATATAAGCATGAAAAGATGTCAATCAAATACCCCCACACCTAAGTTTTTGCTAGTCCCGAGCAAAACAAAGAAAGAGAAAAGCAAACGAGAAACACGAAATCCTAACTCACTTTCGTAGGAATCATGGTTGCACTTAGCACGTGCAACAAGCCGTTAAACCTCTTTGTTGCCAAGGAGGAGTGTTGTCTCCTGAGGGTTTTCAGCGGATATACCCACAAAATCCGAACAAGATTCATTATTCAATCTAGACACTCGACTCGTTGGAAATATTTTGTCGATCATTGGACGCGGTAATCCTACGACTCTATATAGGTAATTAGTCCATTCGTGCAAGTTAAATAAGGAAATAAGTGAAAGACATTGAAAACCTCAACATCCTCAAGTGATACAAAGTGTAAAGTCCATTAAGGTTCTTATTTGCATTTTTTTTCTTTTTGTTTTTTTTTCTCATTTTTTTCTTTTCTTTTTATTAGTTTGAGCTTCATTCTCCCAGGGTCAGGTTTCGTGCATCATTGCCCATGAAGACTTACACTATCACGTACACCTTTCCCCAAATCTCCACATAAGGCAATCCCTACAACCCATGTAACGAGAGTTCGGTCGGCGCATCCCAAGTCAGATGACTTGAAAGCACCAGGCACAAAGTCCCCTCAGACCTACTTTCTCGAGTGATAGGAGCCGTGCGAGAAGAGAGAACACCTACTCACTTATTTCTTATCTACACATCAACCAGAACCCCTACACTTAATGTCTCACAACAAGATTTAAAGGGTCATTGACAACAATAAACTTCCTTAAGTTAACAGACACGAATTATTGACTTAATAGGTTCAGGGTGGACTTCTTTAAATGTTTGAGCACTGAAACCTTATGATTACTCATCCCCAAAGGAAAACTGGGGTGCATCCTAACGACTCGATAAATCCTAAAGCCACTGTACTAGATATCCTAATGCATCAAGTTCCAGACAATTTTGGGAGCTTTCTTTTTACTTTGCCTCTCAACGTTTTTGCACATGCTAACCACACGCAAAACCCACAAAACATTTTCTTTCGCAAACACAAGAAGATTTTGAAAAAATGTGAAAATTTTAAAGCGCTAGGCAAGCAAAAGAAGACAAGTCATCCAAGGATCATGGCAAGCAGATATATCGATATTAAATGCAGCACACTAACATGATCCTATCAATACAAACAAAAGAAAACAAAAATCAAAGGAAAAGACTCCACTATGTACACACCTAAAACACCCCCCACACCTACTTCATGCATTGTCCTCAATGAAGGCGAGCAAGATACTACATGGATGTATGCATGAAAAAGGAGAGATCTCACCAACATGAAGTACAAAGGGAAGTTCAAGGTCATGTTGATGGACACAACCCAAATTCCCTCAAAACCTGTGAGATGCAAAGGAAGGGATATAAATACGTGAAAGAAATGAGGCCCACATACTCAAGGGTTGGAGCCCACAACAATCGATGCTCACTGAAGGAGTCTTTTATTGTACTTTTTTATCTTTTATCTTTTTTCCCTTTTTATTTATTTATAACTATGTACAAAAATGGGCTCCCATCTTCATATGTCAAGGGACATCAAATGGGAACTCACCATCTCTCGAGCCAAAAATGCACATGCATGGGCTCACGACATACAAATCAGAATTGCTTGACCACCTGATACCCTTATAAGTGTTGTGGTCGTTTGATGCCTCTTGAGAGTGAGCAAGATAGGAGGTATGAATGAGAGGTGAACCTCTATCAGGTTGAAGGGTATCTGGTGGTTGATTCTTAACCCACATGGGGTCCTCAATAGATACAAAATGAAGATCATGTGGCCCAGATGCCATAAAAATGGTATCTTGTGGCTCAAAAGCCACATGATCGAAAGGATGTGGCTCAAGGGCCACGTGATCAAAAAGAAGTGGCTCAAGGGCCACATGATCAGAAGAATGTGGCTCAAGGGCCACGAGATCAAAATGATGTAGCTCAAGGGACACAAGATCAGAAGAATGTGGCTCAAGGGCCACAAGATCAAAAGGAGGTGGCACTGAGGCCACATGATCAGAACATAAGGCACCTTCTCTTGCCAGCCTAGGTGAAACATCTTCACCACCTTCAGGATCTTCATCGAACAATTCTCTGAAGTACTTGAAGGTGCCCTCAACTTCAATTTCATCCAAACCCTGGATAAGGTTGAGCCCAATAGGGTCATTGAAGGCACCTGGCTTCTTACCGATGGTGAAGATGTTGAAATCAGCGCATTGACTACCATAAGTCAAGCGCATCAGACCATTGCGACAATTGATCAATGCATTGGAAGTCGTAAGGAATGGTCGCCCCAGAATGACAGGAATTTGTCCAAGTGGGTTTGGCACAGGTTCAGTATCCAAGACAAAGAAGTCGACTAGATAAATAAACTCTCCTACTTTCATCAGCACATCTTCCACCACACCCCTTAGTTTCTTCATAGACCTGTGATGCATTGCATACATTGCATCATATGTCTTTCATTTAGATTGCTTTTATATCAATAAATGCTACTAAGGTATGTGTTTAGTCTTATTTACAGAATACAAGGACCTGAATGCAAATTACCCACATCCCGAGCATAAATGCGTGCAAAAGACTCATTTCTATCATAAAGACCAAGCTCAAGATTATCGGGTTACGAATGGAAATGTATCAAAGCACAAAAGCATTCAAGTCCTAATTGCAAAAAGAACAAAGACTTAAGCACAAAAGTAGCCGGGGACTTAATTGCAAAAAGTCAAGGACCTAATTGCAATTCACGAGTTATTATGGAGAAAACCTAAAGAAAAATCAATGTAAATCTCCAAATACATAAAGGAATTAATCCGGAGCTCAAAAGAATGGAAAGAATCAATCCAGACGCGCAAAGAAGGATCAAATCATACCATAAACATTCAACCAAAATCCGGACAAAATCAGATCAGATTGTGCGCCGTTTCCGCCGCACCACACACACAATGTGCGGCGTTTCCGCCGCCCAAGCGTCGATCCGCGTCTCCCAAATTTGTCCAGTCGTGTCTGGACACGTGCACTTTCCAATATTATACCTAGATCCCTTGTAGCAACTATAAATAGACCCGAGAACGATGTTAAAAGGGTCCTTAGTCTTTGGTTGTAGTTTTTATTCTTAATCTTAGTTTTGTATTCTTCTTTTCATTAATAAAATTCTGTCTTTTATTTCTTACTTTTAGTTTTCTTTTGTAATGTCTCAAGGACCCCTTCTTCCTCCCTCTATGAGTTTCTAACTCCTTCCAAAGGGTGGAGGTGACGAATTTAGGGTGAAGAGAAGATGAATGAATGTTATTATTTTAAGTTCGTGATTAGTATATTTTGATTACTTGAGTTTATGTTAAATCATTTATCATGTAATGCTTCATAACTAACATGATTTATTATAAGTTTCTGAATTCTCTAATCTAAACCCTAAATCTAAACCTCCACCCAACGGAATTCACTTCTTTGTTCTTATTTTAGTTTTAATTGTTCTTATTTCTTGCTTTAGATAATTAAAAATCAAAAATTTCAAAACCAACTTATTTCTTCTCTCATTCTTTCCCCCAATCGAAATCACACTAATAACAAATCTCTCCCTCCTTGTGTTCGACCCGTATTTGCCACGTCTTCATTGACGCCGTGCACTTGCGGTATAAATTATAATTCTCAACAAGTTTTTGGCGCCGTTGCCGGGGAGACGACGCAGATTTTGTTTTTTGTTGATTTCGATTCTGTTCTATTTATCTTGTGCGTTATCTAAGTATTTGGATTTGTGTTTCAGGAGACAACAGAGCGCGCGGCAAAATCTGAACGCAGTCTGAGCAACAAGGGCGGCAGAATCGCCGCATACCAAGAGCAACCTGCGGCGGAATCGCCGCACACCTGAAGCTTCTGGGCTTCAAATTTTTCTGGGGTTAGCACCATCTCTGGGTGGACGCGTGGAGCATCTGAAATTTCGAGAGCGGGCGGTGAACCCGACTGAGCATTGCATAAGGTAACCTTTGTTGCCTCTTTTCCTCGTAATTTCTATTTTCAAAAAATTACCTTTTAGTAGAACTGCATGTGTTAGGGCAAAAATTCCATAATTGGCAATAATTCAACTCTGACCAAAAATTGGCAAAATTAGAAAGGCCTTAGTGCATGCATCATCTAGTGTTTTGTATGCATTATTCTTGCTAAATTCTTGCAAATCAATTTCTGTTGAAGAGTGCTGGAGTCAAGGTACGTATCGTAGTTTTTATTGATTGCATTTAGGCATATAATTTAGTTTGCATACAACCTTGCAATTGCCCCCAATTAAAGACCAGTGTTTGACTATCTTCGCTAGATCTAAGTTAAACTATCTTAAGGGCAACTCCGTAGGCAAAGATACGGTGGGGATTTCATCACCCTTCCGTGGCCCACAAATAACAATCCCAAAGTGTCACCCAAGCCTTAAATTAAAATCAATTAGACATTGACCCCTAAGGACTCAGACTCATTTAAGGAGAAGAATTGGTTTAACTTGCAATGACCTGAAGCCGATTGAATTTAATTTGGTGTCTAGAAAGTGTTTTTGTGTTGAAGTAAGTCTTCCAAGCAAAGTGGTTGTCTAATTGGCACCGACTCTGTCGGAAGCGCCCCCACTAGCTATACACGGCCTGGCCAAGTTGGTTTGATTAGTGAGGGAGGTGAATCAAGCGAATCAATTCGACTCAACCAGTTAGGAGTTGTCTAGATCTAAGCGACACTAGGTCTAGGATTGTTTGAACCGTGCTTTCTTAGGAATTTTCTGACCAACCCTCTTTCTATCATCAGAGTTAGGTTTCCCTTCTCATCTGAGTCTTCTTTCTCTTCTCACCTAAATTCTCTAGATTAGGATTCCTTTCTCATCTTTCCCCATTCTATTGTTTGTTTCCCTTTTTGAAAAAAAAACGAAAACGAAAATAAAAATAATAATAATTAATTCTTGAAATTAAATTTAGAATTTAAATTTCGAATTTGAATTCAAAAATTGATTCAACCCGGTGCACTCAGATTTGGATTCGGGACTTGAGTAATCGACTCTCACGAGTTCATCAAGATTCCAGTCTGGAACTTAGCCCCAATCAGTCTGTTGCACCACCTCACCCGGATCCAATGGGTGAGAATGTAGTGGACCCGCCTGTTGCACAACCTATAACTCTGAGGGATCGATGCTATCCAGCGATGACTGCTCAACCATCGTGCATCGTTATGCCCACCATACCGGGTCGCGTCTTCGAACTTAAGGCAAAATACATGAGTATGTTGCCTAAGTTCACCTCTAGGGAAGACCCATATCTCTTCTTTAGAGAATTTGAGGAAATCTGCTCTCTTATGCAATACCAGCATATCCCTGAGGAGGCAGTGCGTCTGAAATTTGTGCCTCTAGCACTAAAGGACGACGCTAAGAAATGGCTATATAGTCTAGCCGAAAGATCTATTAGGAGTTGGGCTGAGTTTGTTCAAGTATTCCTGAAAAAATATTTTCCCAACCATAAGACTATGAGGATTAGGAATGAAATTGTTGCATTCGGTCAGTCTGAGAGCGAGCCGTTCTATTCCTATCTAGAAAGATTCAAAAGTGTTCTGACCCAATGCCCTCATGATGGAATTTCGAGATGACAATTATGTCAAATTATTTATGAGGGATTGACACCCACATCTAGGGTTATGGTAGAATCCGTAAGCCAAGGGAACTTTATGTCGAAAAATGAAAATGATGCCTGGACTTTCCTTGAGGAATTAGCTGAAAACAGTATGCAATGGGACAATGCTAGAACACCGCTTAACCCGAGTATTGGATCTAGAATAGCAAGTCAACCCAAACCAGGTGTCTTAGCTGTAGATGCCAACATAGCGGCTGAAGCAAAACTAGCTACCCTTATGCGCAGAACGGAAAGTTTAGAGCTACAAACCCAAAACCGAGTGAATCAAGCCTCGACTATCCCATGCTCTAGATGTGGTCAGACTGGTCATGTAATGGAGGATTGTGCCGAATGGGACCAAGTTAATGCCATGTATAACAATGCTAGAAATGACCCATACGCATCAACCTATAACTCGGGTTGGCGTAATAATTCCAATTTCTCATCAAACCAACAGGGTCAACCTCCTAGACAACAACCAAACCCGTATAACCAAAATAATACATCATCTAGGTTTAGTAACAATAACGATCATGAGGTTAGGTTGACAAGCTTGGAAAATTTGATGAAAACTTTTATACAAACAACCAACCAGACCTTCCAAAGGCTAGAGACACAAGTCAGCCAACTAGCACAAATAGTAGGTGAAAGAGAAAAGGGTCGGTTTCCAAGTCAACCTGAGGTGAACCCTAGATCTAATAATTCATATCAATCCTATCAACCACCTTCAGGAAATAACAACCCTAGACCGGTTCAAATGGTTAATGAGGAAGGACCGTTCCAACAAATAAATGCAGTAGTGTCATTACGGTCCGGAAGACAGATTGATAATAATGTGGTAAATCCTAGAACATCTAATCAATCGAGCCATCAAGCTACCACATATGACCTAACCATTGAATCCGACGTCCAATCTGAAACGCCCAACCCACCTACTCAACCTGAACCCATAGCTCAACCTGAACCTGAGCGAGTCTATGTTCCTAAAGCCCCATTCCCCAATAGACTCAAAAAGAACTCAAGTGCACAAATAGAGAAAATCTTGGAAGTATTTAAGCAAGTTAAGGTGAACATTCCACTCTTAGATATGATTCAACAAATACCTGCTTATGCTAAATTCTTAAAAGATTTGTGCACTAAAAAGAGAAAAACGAACGTACCAAAGAAGGCATTCTTAATTGCAAACATAAGTTCTATATTGTCCAACACATCTCCTATAAAATATAAGGATCCTGGATGTCCCACAATTTCATGTGCAATAGGAGATACTTTTATCAACAAAGCCCTTCTAGACCTTGGTGCTAGTGTTAACTTACTCCCGTACTCTGTCTATGAGCAAATGAACCTTGGTCCACTAAAACCCTCTAAGACAACCCTTCAATTTGCTGATTGCTCTCCTAAGAAACCAAGAGGTATAGTAGAGGATGTTTTGATCAAGGTTGGTGACTTCATTTACCCAGTGGATTTTGTCGTACTAGATACCGCACCTGTTGTAAATCCTAATCGACAAATCCCTGTAATTCTAGGCAGACCCTTTTTAGCCACTTCTGAAGCATTGATAAACTGTCGAAATGGGCTCATGCAATTATCTTTTGGGAACTTAAAAGCTGAATTTAATATCTTTCATATTGATAGTGAGCCATAAATAATATGCAATCAGAGTGATGTTGTGATGAAATCGCGTATCTATAAGATTTCTGAATCATCACAAAATCAAAAAGGAAGTAAGAAAAAGGGTAGCTGTCTTTTATTTAAAAAAATCATCAATGTTTCATGACATAGCTTAAGATTAAACTGCCAAAACCTGTATACAAATTGCATTGATTTTTTGTTCGTTATTATATAGTTCTGCTTGTAGAAATTATGACATAAATCGAAGTTCCAAAGAAATAACCCATTACCCTTTAAGACATGTATGCACTTAAATTGGATGAATCAAATCTTTGAAGTGGTTGATAAAAAGCAGAGGTTGAGGAAAATATACCGGGAAGTGTGGACTTCTAATAGCAATTAAGCCTTGAGGAAAATAAAAATAAAGGAATAAAGTGAGGAAACACATTTTGCAAAATGACTACAAAAGCCCAAGCCTTTGAGTCACTGGTCCGTAGGGGTATCTTGAAACCCGGTAACTTGAATCTACCAGCTCGGGATTATCGACCAAACTCGCTACACGAATGCAAAAAGGGTAAAAGTGTCAAAAAGCAAATGTGTTGAATCACGGAAGAAAAAAAAATAATACTCAAGGCCCAAAGCTAAAAGAATGATCCATGCCATGGGTGATCCGAATGATACTTCACCTCCAGAGGAGGCGTGCAAAATAATTTAAGTAATATCATATGTAGAAGGGTTAGTGGTGTGAATGTTGGAGGAACAAAAACCAAGTCATATTTTTAATGAGTTAGATTCATATAATGAGCATACAAGAATTCGAAGTGAGATGTATAAGGTTGAGGTGGAGATATAAAGAGCTATTAATAGAATGTTGATTTAAGACTTTGTGGGTGTGTCAACTGAAAACCCTCACGAGACAAAACTCGTCCTCCTTGGCAACAAGGAGGTTTAAAGGCTTGTTGCACATGCTAAGTGCAATCGTGATTCCTACGAAAGTGAGTTAGGATTTCCCTGTTTTTATTTTTCGTATCTTCTGTTTTGCTAGGGACTAGCAAAATCTAGGTGCGGGGGTATTTGATGCATTGCATACATTGCATCATATGTCTTTCATTTGGATTGCTTTTATATCAATAAATGCTACTAAGGTATGTGTTTAGTCTTATTTACATAATACAGGGACCTGAATGCAAATTACCCACATCCCGAGCATAAACGCGTGCAAAAGACTCATTTCTATCAAAAAGACCAAGCTCAAGATTATCGGGTTACGAATGGTGCCCTCAACTTCAATTTCATCCAAACCCTGGATAAGGTTGACCCCAACAGGTTATTGAAGGCACCTGGCTTCTTACAGATGGTGAAGATGTTGAAATCAACGCATTGACTACCATAAGTCAAGCGCATCAGACCATTGCGACAATTGATCAATGCATTGGAAGTCGTAAGGAATGGTCGCCCCAGAATGACAGGAATTTGTCCAAGTGGGTTTGGCACAGGTTCAGTATCCAAGACAAAGAAGTCGACTGGATAAATAAATTCTCCTACTTTGATCAGCACATCTTCCACCACACCCCTCAGTTTCTTCATAGACCTATCAGCCAATTGAAGAGTGATCTTTGTTTGTTTGAGGTCTCCAAGACCGAGGTGGACGTAGACAGAATATGGCAGAAGATTAACAAATGCACCAAGGTCCAATAAGGCTCGATCTATGGACACCACCAATCACACAAGAGATAGTTGGACAACCAGGGTCCTTGTACTTGACTTGCATGGGTTGTGCCAACAAAGAACTCACGTTAGCCGTAAGAAAAGCTTTCTTTGGAACATGAGTTTTTCTCTTCTTGGTGCATAAGTCCTTGAGAACCTTGGCATAAGGTGGCATTTGCTGAATCACCTCCAACAGAGGGATGTTCACCTTAACTTGCCTAAATATCTCAAGCATCTTGTCATGCTGATCTGAGGTTTTCTTTTTAAGGCGCTCAGGGAATGGCGCCTTCGGGGCATAAGGGTGCGAAGGAACATCAGAATTCTGGTCCAAAGAAGAATGAGTGGGGACCTCAGAATCTGATTCATTTGACACAAAAGGAGACAAATGGACCTCAGGGTTTGGCCCCATTGTTGAAGGAAATGTAGAAGGAACCTCAGGATCAGGCTCCTTCCTGGAAGTATTGGTGGAGGGAACCTCAGGATCCAGCTCCCTCAGAGATGCAGGTATCACCGCAGGTCTTGTGACACCAAGAGATGGTGATGACATGGAAGGCACCCCAATGTGGTTATTGATGAGAATTTTATTTCAACTGCAAGTGCACGACGTCGATGAAGACGCGGCAAGTACGGGTCGAACACAAGGAGGGAGAGATATTTATATTTTTTGTGATTTTTCGATTAAGGAAAGAAAGAGAGAGAAATAAGGTTGGTTTGAGATTTTTGGATTTTCAATTTTCTAAAGCAAGAACAACAAAAACTAAGAAGAAAGCAAATATGGATGAGAGTCCAGCGGGTGGGGGTTTAGATAACGGGTTTTGTTGAGAGAAATCTGAAACTTATAATAAATCATATTAGTTATAAAGCATTACATGATAAATGACTCGACATAAACTCAAGTAATCAAAATATACTAACACGAAATTAAAATAATAACATAATTCTTCTTCTCATCACCCTAAATCCATCACCCCACCCTTTGGAGAGAGTTAGAAACTCATGGATGGAGGGAAGGAGAAAGGGGTCCTAGAGAAACTACGAAAAAAAACTAAAAACACGAAATAAACGAACAGAATTTTACTGCTAAAGGGAATGGGAGGGGAGAAGCTCATTTCAATACATGATTCGGCCTTATTTATAGCCTCAACCGGGGATCCCAATACATAAAAGGAAAGTACACGTGTCAATACAACATTGGTAAAAATTTGAGCGCACGTATCAACTTTCGTGTGGCTAATCCGCCGCATTTTGTACATAAGGTGCGGCGGAATCGCCACCTTTATGGCTCAGAATCGATCCGAATTTTTCCTGTGTGTTTATGGTATGTTTTAGCTGTCCTTTGAGCGTCCGGATTGATTTCTTTCTTTTCCTTTGAGCTCCAAATTAATTTCTTCATATATTTGGAGATCCAAATTGATTTTTCTTTAGAACTTCTCCAAAATAATATTTGGGTACTCGTAATTTGCAGTTGGGTCCTCGGTTTTTTGCAATTAAGTCCCTGACCTTTTGTAATTAGGTATTTGAATGCTTTTATGCTTGGATGGACTTCAATTTGAACCCCGATAATCTTGAACTTGGTCTTTATGATACAAATGAGTCTCTTTCACGCGTTTATGCTCAGGATATTAGTAATTTGCATTCAGGTCCCTGTATTCTGTAAATAAGACTAAACACATACCTTAGTAGCATTTATTGATATAAAATTAATCTAAATGAAAGACATGATGCAATGTATGCAATGCATCAAATACCCCCACACCTACATTTTGCTAGTCCCTAGCAAAACAAAATAAAAAATGAAAACAGGGAAATCCTAACTCACTTTCGTAGGAATCACGGTTGCACTTAGCATGTGCAACAAGCCTTTAAACCCCTAAGTTTCCTTAGAGGACGAGTTTTGTCTCGTGAGAGTTTTCAGTTGACACACCCACAAAGTCTTGATTCAACATTTCATTAATAACTCTCAATATCTCCACCTCAACCTTATACATCTCACTTAGAATTCTTGCATGCTCATTATATAAATCTAACTCATAAAAAATCTGACTTGGTCTTCATTCCTCCAATATTCACACCACTAACCCTTCTACACATGTTATCACTTAAATTATTTTGCACGTCTCCTCTGGTGGTGAAGTATCATTCAGATCAACCATGACATGGATCATTCTTTTAACTTTGGGCCTTGAGTATCTTAATTTTTTTCCCGTGATTCAACACATTTGCTTTTTTTGACATTTTTACCCTTTTTGCATTCGTGTAGCAATTTTGGTCGATAATCCCGAGCTGGCAGACTCAAGTTATCGGGTTTTAAGATACCCCTATAGACCAGTGACTCGAAGACTTGGGTTTTTGTAATCATTTTGCAAAATGTGCTTTCCTCACTTTATTCCTTTATTTTTTATTTATTTTTTATTTTGTTTTACTTTTATTTTCCTCAAGGCTCAATTGCTTTTAGAAGTCTACACTTCCTGGTATATTTTCCTCAACCTCTGCTTTTTATCAACCACTTCAAAGATTTGATTCATCCAATTTAAGTGCATACATGTCTTAAAGGGTAATGAGTTATTTCTTTGGAATTTAGATTTATGTCATAGTTTCTATAAGCAGAACTATATAATAAGGAACAAAAACTCAATGCAATTTGTACACGGGTTTTGGCAGTTCAATCTTAAGCTATGTCATGGAGCATTGAATATTTTTTTTTGAAGAATATATAGATAGATAGATAGATAAACACCCCCCACACCTAAATCATGCATTGTCCTCAATGTATGCAAAGATAAAGCAAATGCACTTATTACCTTAGTCAACTTGCGGTAGAGGGATTGAATTTGCTCAGAGTCAACCATAGTCAGAACTGGATTGAATGTCACAATGTTGGTGCATGTATCCAGTTGAATTGTTCCCCATGTTGCCCTGAGAATTCTGAGGTAAAGATTCCACACCCCTCACATGTGTTGGTTCTCTTATTTGCTCGAGTGATGGTGGTTGGGTAGATGAATTACTCCCCTTTTTCTCACTTTCTTTTTGATTTTGTGATGATTTATTTGATTCAGAAATCTTATAGATACGCGGTCTCATCACAACATCACTTTGATTGCATACTATTTCTGGTTCACTATCAACATGAAAGTTATTAAATTCAGCTTTTAAGTTTCCAAAAGATAGTTGCATGAGTCCATTTCGACAATTTATCAAAGCTTCAGAAGTGGCTAAAAGGGATCTGCCTAGTATTACATGGATTTGTCTCTTAGGATTGACAATAGGTTCAGTGTCTAGAATGACAAAATCCACTGGGTAAATGAAGTCACCAACCTTAATCAAAATATCCTCCACTATACCTCTTGGTTTCTTAACAGAGCAGTCAGCAAATTGAAGGGTTGTCTTAGAGGGTTTTAGTGGACCAATGTTTAGTTGCTCATAGACAGAGAACAGGAGTAAGTTAACACTAGCACCAAGGTCTAGAAGGGCTTTGTTGATAAAAGTATCTCCTATCGCACATGAAATTGTGGGACACCCAGGGTCCTTATACTTTATATGAGATGAGTTGGGCAGAATATAGCATATGTTTGCAGTCAAGAATGCCTTCTTTGGTACGTTCGTTTTTCTCTTCTTAGTGCACAGATCGTTTAAGAATTTAGCATAAGCATGTATTTGTTGAATCATATCTAGGAGTGGAATATTCACCTTAACTTGCTTAAATACTTCCAAGATTTTCTTCATTTGTGCACTTGAGCTCTTATTGAGTCTATTGGGGAATGGGGATTTAGGAACATAGACTCGCTCAGGTTGAGCTATAGGGTCAGGTTGACTAGGTGGGTTGAGCTTTTTAAATTGGACTTCAGGTTCAATGGTCAGGTCACATGTGGGTGCTTGACGGCTAGATTGATTAGGAGCCCTAGGATTTACCACATTGTTATCAACTTGTTTTCCAGACCGTAATGATACATCTGCATTTATTTGTTGAACAGTCCCTCCTCTTGAACCATTTGAACCGGTCTAGGGTTGTTACTTCCTAGAGGTGGTTGATAGGGCTGATATTGATTATTAGGTCTTCTATTCACCTCAGGTTGACTTGGAAACTGACCATTTTCTCTTTCACCTACAATTTGTACTAGTTGGCTGACTTGTGTTTCTCGCTTTTGGAAGGATTGGGTGGCTGTTTGCATAAAAGTCTTAACCAAATTTTCCAAGCTTGTCAATCTAACATCATAATCTCCATTGTTACTAAACCCAGATGATGTATTATTTTGGTTATACGGGTTTGGTTGTTGTCTAGGAGGTTGACCTTGTTGGTTCCATGAAAAATTGGTATGATTACGCCAACCCGGGTTATAGGTTGATGCGTATGGGTCATTTCTAAAATGGTTAAATGCGGCATTAACTTGTTCCAAGTCCGCAGAAATATGTGCACAATCCTCCATTATATGACCAGTTTGACCACATCTAGAGCAAGGGATAGAAGAGGCTTGATTCACTAGGGGTCGGGTTTTTAGCTCTAGACTTTCCATTCTACGCATAAGGGTAGCTAGTTTTGCTTCAGCAGCTACAGTAGCATCTACAGCTAAGACACCTGATTTGGGTTGACTTGCTATTCTAGATCCAATACTCGGGTTAATCGATGCTCTAGCATTGTCCCATTACATACTATTTTCGGCTAAATCCTCAAGAAAAGTCCAAGCACCATTCTCATTTTTGGACATAAAGTTTCCTTGGCTTACAAATTCTAACATAACCCTAGATGTAAGTGTCAATCCCTCATAAATAATTTGGCACAATTGCCATCTTGGAATTTTATGATGAGGGCATTGGGTCAACATGTTCTTAAATCTTTCCAAATAGGAATAGAACGGCTCGCTCTCAGATTGAACGAATGCAACAATTTCATTCCTAATCCTAATAGTCTTATGGTTGGGGAAATATTTCTTTAAGAACACTTGAACAAACTCTGCCCAACTCCTAATAGATCTTTCGGCTAGACTATATAGTCATTTCTTAGCGTCGTCCTTCAGTGCTAGAGGCACGAATTTAAGACGCACTGCCTCCTCAGAGATATGCTGGTATTGCATAAGGGAGCAGATTTCCTCAAATTCTCTAAGGAAGAGATATGGGTCTTCCTTAGAGGTGAACTTGGGCAACATACTCATGTATTGTGCCTTTAGTTCAAAGTCGCGACCCAGTATGATGGGCATAACGATGCACGATGGCTGAGCAGCCATCATTGGGTAGCACCGATCCCTCAGAGTCCTAGGCGGGTCCACTACATTCTCACCCATTGGATCCGGGCGAGGTGGTGCAACAGGTGGATTGGGGCTAAGCTCTAGACTGGAATCTAGATGAACTCGTGAGAGTCGATTGCTCAAGTCCCAAACCCAAATCTGAGTGCACCGGTTTGAATCAATTTTTGAATTCAATTTTGAAATTTAAATTCCAAATTCAATTTCAAGACTCAATTACTTTTTTTTAATTTTTTTTCAAAAATGGAAACAAACAATAAAAGGGGGGGGGGAAGATGAGAAAGGAATCCTAATCTAGAGAATTGAGATGAGAAGAGAAAGAAGACTCAGATGAGAATGAAAACATAACTCTAAAAGATAGATGAGAGGGTTGGTCAGAAGTTTCCTAAACAAGCACGGTTCAAACAATCCTAGACCTAATGTAGCTTAAATCTAGATGACTCCTAACTGGTTGAGTCGAATTGGTTCGCTTGATTCACCTCCCTCACTAATCAAACCAAATTGGCCAGCCAGTGTATTGCTAGTGGGGGCACTTCCGATAGAGTCGGTGCCAATTAGACAACCACTTCGCTTGGAAGACTTACGTCAACACAAAAACACTTTCTAGACACCAAATTAAATTCGATCAGCTTCACATCATAGCAAGTCAAACCAATCTTCTCCTTAATTGAGTTCGAATCCTTAGTGGCCAATGTCTAATTGATTTTAATTTAAGGCTTGGGTGACACTTTAGGATTGTGATTTGTGGGCCACGGAAGGGTGATGAAATCCCCACCGTATCTTTTCCTACGGAGTTGCCCTTAAGATAGTTTAACTTAAATCTAGCAAAGATAGTCAAACATTGGTCTTTAGTGGGGGGACAATTGCAAGGTTGTATGCAACTAAATTATATGTTTAAATGCAATCGATAAAAACCGCGCACGTACCTTGCCTCCAGCACTCTTCAACAAAAAATAATTTGCAAGAATTTAGCAAGAATAATGCAAACAAAATACTATATGATGCATGCACTAAGTCCTTCTAATTTTTCCAATTTTGAGGTCAGAGTTGAATTATTGCCAATTATGGAATTTGAGCCTAACACGTGCAGTTCTACAAAAAAGGAAACTTTCCAAAAATCCAAAATTGTGCAAAAGGAAACAGAAGTTACCTACGCAACGCTAAGATGGGTTTGCCGCCACTCTCGAAAATTTCCAGTTGCTCTACGCGTCCACCCAGAGATGGAGACGACCCCAGAAAATTTTGAAGCCCAGATGCTCCAGACGTGCGGTGGATCCGCCGCATGTTGTTCTTTGGGTGCAGCGATTTCGCCGCTCTTCTTGCTCAAACTGTCACAAAGTCATCCCATGACCGAATCGAGCTCACCGGGAGGCTATACATCCATTTCTTCGCATTATCCTTCAATGCGAAAGAAATCATCCTCAGCCGGACTGAATCCTCGTCAAGCTGTTGAAGCTTGAACATGGAGCATACTTCCTCGAATTCGCGTATAAAGATATACGGATCCTCCTTATTGGCAGTAAAGGTTGGAAGCATGCTCACATATTGAGGTTTCAGCTCATAGTTGTTCCCGCGAGTAGGGGAACAACTATGCAAGAAGGCTGCGTGGCCCGAACAGGATGGGTCCGCTTCCACAAAGTCATCGGTCTATCCTGTCATGCTAACGGTGGTGGTGCACCAAGAACTCGATCCTGACCGAATCTCCCTTCCTCTCGAGTCAGAGGAGGAGGAGAAGGAGGTCTACGTGGTGGTGGAAGTGGACCGAGGTATTCCATGTATGGAACCCGGTCTCCGCCGTCACCGCGAGACGACTCGGCTTCATGCTCCAAAGGAGCACGAGGCGGAGACGGTCGATAACCAAGACCATCCATCTCAGAAGAATGCACTCTCTCAAGTCGAGCGCTCTCCCCAGAACGAGCCCAACCTCGCATAAAATGCTCGACTCGATTCTAAAATAACACACAACAGAAGGTGTACTAGAGGAGGAAACTATACGTAGAGAATAGATGAGGAGAGGACTCAGGTGAGGAGGGAAGAATCCCTAGAGCTAGCGTGGGTAGTGGAATCAGGTAGAAGCCTAACTAGCAAGCACGACTCAAACAATGTAAGGCAATGGGTCCTTAGGCTAGACGACGTCTAACTTCGAGGTCACTGGCCTCGACACGTCTCACCTCCCTACAACGAAGACCACAATGCCCAGCAAGTGATACCAGATACGGAGATCCAGTACCTCCTACTATCGACAAGGTAGGCAACGCCGATCAGGCCATGACGGTCTCAACTAGATTACTCTCCTAGTGTGCCCGCAATCCTAGGGCCAATGTCTACTTGCTTTTAGTTAAGGCTTGATTAAGAGTGATTTTTGAGGCCAAGGAAAGGGTGATGAAATCCCCCACCTTATCTTTTATGGGACAACCCCTCCTTAATAGCGTTTTGATCCTAAATCTAGCAATCAATCGCTCCAATCAAATGCTCGCTCACTCTTGTCCTAATGCAATTCCTACTAACTAATGCATGGGCATACGAGATGAATGAATGAGTGTAGGAAATTGTGTACCTCACGCCAGCACTCAACAACTGAAAATAAAGCTTAAAGAAAAGACAACTACGGGCCTAAGTCAATACATGATGCGTGACCTAAACAAATAAGAACGTTTAGTCTTTTGCTTGGGATTTTAAGGCCAAGTTGATTAATGAGGGAGTGATTAATGATCTGGGAGCGAACTAGAACTCACAACATGCAAAATGGGGCTCCCAACTAATGCAAATTACATAATTAACTACCAGAACAAAATTGAGAGGAAGACCAGCTCACCAGGCCGCCAGTTGACGGTCAGTTTGGAGCTTCTGTTCCTCAAACTTGTCCAGTAGCCTCCCCTTGATCCGATGGTTCCCTGAAACTAAGAAAAACTGGAAACAAAAAATTAAAAACCACTCGAATCGTCCAACCAACGTATGGACAGAGCACCTCCCCGGCAACGGCGCCAAAACTTGATTGATCATTTTATATTAACCGCAAGTGCACGACCGCGTTGAAGCGGTGGCAAATACGGGTCATCCACTGGGAGGTGTGTCGACGTTTGGTTTGTGCGAAGACGAGTGGTAAATAAAGGAGAGAAAGGTTGGTTACACTAAACTACACTAAGGGGCAAATGGAAATCGAAGAGAAGCAAGAAAACTAAACCCCAAAGGGGGTAGAGAAATAATGTGAACATAAAGAAGTGTGTGTGTTCATTAAGCTCCTGACAACATGTAGTGCATGAAATCATAAAACTACATCCAATTTTGCCTCCACATGAATTTAGATAAGACTACATCATTAAAACATACAAGACAATAATTGAAATGAAGTTAAATGAACTCAAGTATAAAGACTAGACCTTACTATGCCTACACATGAATTAAGATAAGACTATATCATTAAAACATACAAGACATTAACCAAGGTAAAGGCAACAATAGTACATACACTACAACTTGTGTTTCCAATATTAATTCCATCCATATCCTAACCTTATCATTCCCCATAAAATAGGTCCACTAATCAAAGCATATGCTACGGTTCATTCAAGAGCATTAGCATATCAAAGATAAGAGTGGAGACCCATTAGATGGTTATGGAAATCATATAAAGCTCAAGAGATTAAGATAACACACACTTAATACACTACATGATTATATCACATATTTCTCCATCCCCCAAATGGGGATGAAACTACTCACACATATTTAAACTAACTACTCTAACAAAATGAAGCATTATACTGAAATGAAACTACACTGATCAAGCAAGAAATATTAAAGAAGCATAAAACAAAACAAACAAGCAAGCATGCATATGAAAGGAAATTAAACTAAGAGAGAAACAACACAATTAAAGGAAAACATCTATTATTAACTCACTCAATTACAAATAGCCCTTCCTCTACCAGAGTTTTGCTTCAAGGCTTCACTCTTAGTAGGGAAGATGACCACCAAAGAGGGAGATGGATACAATGGAAGGTGAAGAGTTCTATTTATAAGCATGGAAAAAGCTAATCCGGGACAATCCCCCGATGTGGGACTAAACCAACACCAAAAATAGCCTAAACAAACATTAATACAAGTCCAGGCAAAATCTTAGCGGATCTGGGATGATCCAGACCGCCAATTGGCGGTCTATAAGGCCCAGATCCGTCTGCTTTTTGTGTTGGGCTTTGCTTGGAGTATTTCTTGGTCTTGGATGCATCTACTTGGTTTGTTGGAGGTCGACCCGAATCGAATTACCAAAATACTCCCCATGATGGTGTGGAGTTTCCTGTTTTGCTCTTAGGTCATTCGGTCTTACGATCAGGTCCTTCTCCCTTGCATCTTAGTCCCCAGGTCTCACAATTAAGTCCCTTTTCCTACTTTTGGGTCCTTTCATGGCTCTTCTGTTCAAACCTCTTTATTCCTGAAAACTAAACATAAAACTCGTCACGTAGCATTGCTTAGGTGTAAGATAATGGATATAAGATACAAATATAAGCATGAAATGATGTCAATCAGTTGGCATAACAACACCTAGGGAAGACACCTTGGTTTCCAGTGGAAGAGTGGTACAGACTCTGAGTATGTTCTATACACTGATGAACTTGATGAAAGTGAGGACAATGACGCAATTGAATTTGATGACCAGAAAGACTACGGAATTGATTTCAATCCACTTTATGATAGATCTGAGTGCTGGGATGTGAAGGAGTCCAACCCAGATAGATGTGGGAAAGAAGTTTCCTAATGTGAAATCCTTCAGAATGTGTTTATTAACCCACTGCATTTTGAGTGTATGTGAGATAATCTACTTGAAGAGCCAACCAGATAGGGTCACAACCAGGTGTAGAGATGTTTAATGTCAGTGGAGAATTCACGCCTCTAGGTTAAATGATGGGAGAGTGTTTGAAATCAAGACTTTGAGGTTGCCACATACTTGCTCATCTGTAAATAACTGTGCCTCTAAGATGGCCATTAGGGAGTGGATTGCCCACCAGTACCAGGAGTGACTTGCATTAGATGTTAGACTCACTGTGAGGAACATATCTGACCAACTAAAGAGGAAATTTCACTTGAGTTTGTCTTACCATAGAGTTGGGCGTGGTAGGGAGATTGCAATGAAGAACTTGTGGGGGAAGAAGATCAACAATACACTTTGATCACATATTTTGTTTGGGAGATTAGCAAGACCAACCCTGGTAGTGTAACCAATTTTGAAGCCAAACCTCAAGATGAGTCCTTCTACAGATTATTTGTGTCTAAAAGGCTGCAGTGATGATTTTCTGAATGGTTGTAGAACTCTTGTAGGCCTAGATGGTTGTCATCTGAAAGGGAAGTACAAGGGTACTCTATTATCTGCCACTTCGGTTGATGGAAATCACCAACGTTTTCCTGTAGCATTTGCTGTAGTTGAATCTGAGAGTCATAGTAGTTGGGCTGGTTTCTTACTCATCTCAAAAAGGTAGTGGGTCATAGGAATGGTTTGGTAGTCATAAGTGACAGGTGCAAAGGTTTAGAGGAGGGGGTAAGAGACGTCTTTGGTGGGTGTGAGCATAGAGCGTGTGCTAGACACCTTTACCAAAACTTCCAAAAGAAATTCAAGAGTGCTTTGTTGCTTTGTCTCATGTGGGAGGCTACGTCTGCCTATACTACCACTGGTATAGGAAGAAAAATGTAGTTTATAAGGGAAATTAATGAGGTGCATATAATTGGTTAGTGCAAGTGGACAACAATGACAGAATTTGGTCAAGGAGTCAATTTGGGTGTGAGGCTAAGTCTGATTATATTACAAACAACCTAAGTGAGTCCTTCAACAACTACATCAGGGAAGTTAGGCATCTTCCTATTGTAACTATGGTGGACAATTTGAGTCAGAAATTGATGCAGACCATGTTAAAGAGACAAGAAGATAGCAGAGAGTGGACAAATGTTGTGGTGTCAAAAGGCAGAACATGGTTAAATGAAATGTCTAGGCAGTTAGGCACCTTTTCTATCATAAGATGTCCAACTCCAAGGCAGAAGTGTCTAATGGAATCAAAAGATGTATTGTTGACTTGCTTCAAAAGTCCTGCACCTGCAGACTTTGGCAATTGACAGGAATGCCATGTACAGCATGCCTCTGCTTTCATTAGGACAATTAGAGGGGCTCGTTGGGAGGATTATGTTAGTCCATGGTATTCCAAAGTAGTGTATGATCAAGCTTATGGGGTGGGTATTAATCCAATGGCAGATAAATCGGAGTGGGCTCATGTAGAGGGATTTACAATATCACCTCCAACAGTGAAAATACAACCCGGAAGGCCGAGGCAGGTCAAATACAAGGGCACAATGGACCCAAGCTGCAGTAGAAGACAAAAGAAATGCACTAGGTGCGGTCTACTTGGTCACCATGCTAGGAGATGCAAGGAGCCAATTGGGACCCAAACTGAAGATCAAGGCACAACAAGGTTCACACCAGTGCATGCGAAAGGCATTTTACTTTAATCACTTTCATATATAAATATTCATTCATTAATGTTTGGTGGTTCTTACGTATTCAGGGATAGAAGAGGTGGGAAGAGGAGGAGAACCAGGAATGAGGATTTGGGTGTTACTGAACAGCAACCCCTACTACAAATGAGCCACAATCCAGCCAAAGTACTTATGATTCTATGATAGACCTCCTTCAATCGGTTGGAGGAGTGCAAGGAAGATTACATGATTTACAGTGCCCAACTTTCATATGAGAGAATTAATGTTTTACTTTAGCTCAGTGTATTGTAATTATATGTCAGCAAATTGTAACTTCATGTTTTACTTGAGCTCAATTGCAGAAATTCATAGACGTGCATTAATTTTAGAGGTGTTGCTTGAATTTTAACAATTGGAATTCCAAGTGTTGCTTTAGGAGTATTTTGTGTTCTTAATGTGTTCTTTGCTGACCACTTTCATTTGTAACTATAGTTGTTGCTTGAGTTTTAATTATTGCAATTTGACGTGTTTCTTTAATGTGTGTTTACATGTTAATCAATTGTCAAACTATTATGTTCTAACTCTCAACTAATTTTGGATTCTGGATACATTATGGATTCTTTCTGGCACGACGCTGGATTGATTCTGGATTCCTTTTGGAATGACCTTGGAGTCATTCTGAACCCTGCATTAAACCTAGGGCCTTTCTGGAATGACTCTGGATACATTATGGATTCTTTCTGGCATGATGCTGGATTGATTCTAGATTCCTTCTGGAATGACCCTGGACTCATGCTGAACCCTGCGTTAAACCTAGGGTCTTTCTGGAATGACTCTTGATACATTATGGATTTTTTTGTCACGACGCTGGATTGATTCTGGATTCCTTTTGGAATGACCCTGGACTCATTTTGAACCCTACGTTAAACCTAGGGTCTTTCTAGAATGACTTTGGATACATTATGGATTCTTTCTGGCATGACGCTGGATTGATTGTGGATTCCTTCTGGAATGACACTGGACTCATTCTGAACCTTGCGTTAAACCTAGGGTCTTTCTGGAATGACTCTGGATACATTATAGATTCTTTATGGCACGACGCTGGATTGATTCTGGATTCCTTCTGGAATGACCCTGGACTCATTCTCGACCTTATCGGGACTTTTTGTTTCCCCATTCATTCCACCGTATCTCCAGAACGGTTCCAGTCCTTTTCCCATTCCTTTTTCCAGACACTATCCAGGGTATTGTAGGTGTTTTCCAGACCCAATCCAACCCTTCAAAATGGGAAACGGTTTCACTCTAAAACTCCTCCTGTCCCCAGTCGTCAATCATCCTTCCAAAATAAAGAACCAACATGTCTTCAACCATGGAAGTTTGCAGCTCAGCGCTTCTAACAAGGCATTTAATTATTTCCAACCAACCATGTGCTCTTCGGAAGCTGTGGACAAGGAGCTAAAAGAGTTGTCCGGCAACCGGAAGGCTATGTTCAGGAGTACACCGTTTGGTCACTTTCTCAAGATGTCAAAGATATTTGTGGACAACGACATTCTCGACTTTTTGGTTGCCAACTTCGATTCGATGTTGAAGCTTCCGGTTTCAAGATCGGAGATGTGATCGTCTCATTCACACCAACTCATGTCTCCTCCATACTTAGGCTAAAGAAGGGAGGCATTTCGGTAGACATGACCACAAACACAACAACTATTTGCGGGGGAATATAATTACAAAGGGCTCACATGAAACGTCTACTTGCAGACGCGAAGAACAACACGGATGACAATGAGTTCATCTTGTTATTACTCTGTCTTCTTTTCTCCCATTTTCTTTTTTACGACGGTAGTCATCGGACGAAAGCTTGGTTCCTACTGTTCGTCGAACAACTGCGAGCCTTTGACAGATTACATTTTTTTTAAATCTTCACTTGTCCCTTATGAGTCATTGTTAATGCATGTATTTTGTAACCCTTGTCTCAATCTTGAATGTCCATGGATTATCTCTGGTTTAACCCTGTAGTCCTTTCCAGACTAACACTGGATAGGTTATGGTTCCACTCAGCGTATCCGTAGTGCATCATGTAATCACTCAAGATTCACTCTGGATAGAGTATGGTTCTACTCTGGATACTCTGCGTACCCGCATGTGCATCCTGGAATCAATCCGGATCGACTTTGGATCGACTCTGGGATCACTCTGGATCGACTCTGGACCGTTGCTTGATTGAAAATGAAATTATTGATTGAACACGGAATCACTGTGGATCGTCTTTGAAAATACCAACTCTGGTAATATAATGGATTGGATCTAGCATGACCCCGGTTTCCTTCTAGATTGACTCTGGATATATTATAGGTTTATTTTGGCATGGATTACCAGAAATGCCGTTGGATATTTTATGGTTACATTCTTTAATTACCCATGAGGCTGGACTATGCCTTCATTGTATATGGATTGGCTCTGGACACCTCATTAAATTTGTATTGTATTTAAATTAAGAACCTAAACAAGTAACAACAGAAGGAAATACATCCAAAGTTTTAAAAGGGTTCACAATTTTTTTGCAATTCGAATCTGGATACATTATGGATTCATTATGTCATGAGCTAGATTATCGCAGGAATAGCTGTCGATCGACTCTGGAATGACTCTGGACTAAATTTTGACAGTGGTCTACCCCTGGTCTCCATCTGGAATGACTCTGGTTAAATTATGGATTCATACTAGCATCACGTTGGATTACCTCTAGATTGAGTTTGGATTTACTCTTCTTTCAAGACCACCAGTATGGACTCACATAAATTAGTTTGCAATTTAAAAATAAAACATGAAACCCAAAAAACAACAACAAAGGGAAAGACATCCAAAGTTTTAAAAGACGCCCACAATTTTATTACGAAGGGAATCATAAAGGGAAGTGCACGTTGATGCATTGCATACATTGCATCATATGTCTTTCATTTAGATTACTTTTATATCAATAAATGCTACTAAGGTATGTGTTTAGTCCTATTTACAGAATACAGGGACCTGAATGCAAATTACCCACATCCCGAGCATAAACGCGTGCAAGAGACTCATTTCTATCATAAAGACCAAGTTCAAGATTATCAGGTTTTAAATGGAAATGCATCCAAGCATAAAAGCATTCAAGATCTAATTACAAAAAGAACAAGGACTTAAGCACAAAAGTAGCCAGGGACTTAATTGCAAAAAGCCAAGGACCTAATTGCAAATCACGAGTAGCTTTTATTATCTTGGAGAAAATCTAAAGAAAAATTAATGTGGATCTCCAAATATATGAAGGAATTACTCCGGAGCTCAAAAGAATGGAAAGAATCAATCCAGACGCGCAAAGGAGGATCAAATCATACCATAAACATTCAACCAAAATCCGGACAAAATCAGAGCAATATATGCGGCGTTTCCGCCGCAAATTAAACTTGATGTGCGGCATTTGCGCCTCACCAGAGGCGATCCGTGTGCTCAATTTTTGTCCAGTCGTGTCTGGACACGTGTACTCTCCAATTCTATACTTAGGTCTCTTGTAACAACTATAAATAGCCCCGAGAACGATGTTAGAAGGGTCCTTGGCCTTAGACCTAGTTTTTACTTGTTGTTTTTAGTTGTAGTCTTTACTTTAGTAATAAAATTCTGTCTTTTATTTCTTGTTTTTACTTTTCTTTTGTAATGCCTCTAGGACCCCTTCTCCCTCTCTCTATGAGTTTCTAACTCTTTCCAAAGGGTGGAGGTGACGGATTTAGGGTGAAGAGAAGATGAATAAATGTTATTATTTTAATGTCGTGATTAGTCTATTTTGATTACTTGAGTTTATGTTAAATCATTTATCATGTAATGCTTCATAACTAACATGATTTATTATAAGTTTCTGAATTCTCTAATCTAAACCCTAAATCTAAACCTCCACCCAACGGAATTCACTTCTTTGTTCTTGTTTTAGTTTTAATTGTTCTTGTTTCTTGCTTTAGATAATTAAAACCAAAAAATCTCAAAACCCAATTTATTCTTCTCTCCTTCTTTCCCCCAATCGAAATCACACTAACAACAAATCTCTCCCTCCTTGTGTTCGACCCGTATTTGCCACGCCTTCATTGACGTCATGCACTTGCGGTATAAATTTAATTTTCATCAAGTTTTTGGCGCCGTTGCCGGGGAGGCGACGCAGATTTTGTGTTTTGTTGATTTCGATTTTATCTTGTTTATCTTGTGCGCGATCTAAATATTTGGATTTGTGTTTCAGGAGACAACAGAGTGCACGGCGAAATCCGGGCACATTCTGAGCTTAACGAGCGGCGGAATCGCCGCATGCCAAGAACAACTTGCGGCGGAATCGCCGCATATTTGAAGCATCTGGGCTTCAAATTTTTCTGGGACGCGACTCATCTCTGGGTGGACGCGTGAAGCTACTGAAATTTCGAGAGCGGGCGGTGAACCCGACTGAGCATTGTTTAGGTAACCTTTGTTGCCTCTTTTCCTCGTAATTTCTATTTTCAAAAAATTTCCTTTTGTAGAACTGCACGTGTTAAGCTTAAATTCCATAATTGGCAATAATTCAACTCCGACCTAAAAATTGGCAAAACTAGAAGAACTTAGTGCATGCATCATATAATATTTTGTTTGCATTATTCTTGCTAAATTCTTGCAAATTAATTCTTGTTGAAGAGTGCTGGAGGCAAGGTACGTATCGCGGTTTTTATCGAATGCATTTAAGCATATAATCTAATTTGCATACAACCTTACAATTGCCCCCCTCTAAAGACCATTGTTTGACTATCTTTGCTAGATCGAAGTTAAACTATCTTAAGGGCAACTCCGTAGGCAAAGATACGGTGGTGATTTCACCACCCTTCCGTGGCCCACAAATCACAATCCTAAAGTGTCACCCAAGCCTTAAATTAAAATCAACTAGACATTGACCCCTAAGGACTCAGACTCAATTAAGGAGAAAAATTGGTTTGACTTGCTATGACCTGAAGCCGATCGAATTTAAGTTGGTGTCTAGAAAGTGTTTTTGTGTTGACGTAAGTCTTCCAAGTGAAGTGGTTGTCTAATTGGCACCGACTCTGTCGGAAGCGCCCCCACTAGCTATACACTGCCTGGCCAATTTTATTTGATTAGTGAGGGAGGTGAATCAAGCAAATCAATTCGACTCAACCAGTTACGAGTCGTCTAGATTTAAGAGACACTAGGTCTAGGATTGTTTGAACCGTGCTTGTTTGGGAAACCTCTGACCGACCCTCCTTTCTGTCTTTAGAGTTAAGTTTCTCTTCTCTTCTGAGTCATCTTCTTCTCACCTACTTATACATTCTAGTCTCCTCCCCTTTACATTCTCTATTAGCAATTTAGGGTCGAGTCGAGAACTTGTGCTTGCTTAGCCTCATAAGGGTAAGAGTACTTGACTCAAGAGTGTCTTGATGGATGGTTACATGTGTGAGAACCTAATCCCTTGATTTAGGTTAATTAAGTTTAAGAACCTTAAACCCTGTTTAGTGAGAGTATATAAACCAACCCAAACCTTTTCCTTCTCATTCTTTCCTTCTCTCTCTTTTTCATCTCACTCTCTCCCTCAACACTTTCTCTCCCTCCCTTGTAGATCGTCGGTGGAAGAAGGAGGAGCTGCGGGTGCGCCGGCAAGTCGAGGTCGCCGGAGATCAAGGAAGGTGTGGAGTTCGCCGGAGATACGCCCTTTTGCGTGGGAGGATCGTCGTTGCTCTTTGGAAGCTTCTTCAAGCTTCCAAGGTATGCCAAGCCTTGCTTTTACGCTCACCAAGGTTGTGTGGGTGTTTGAGTGTTCGACGGTAGGCCGAAGGGCTCGTCGGAATAGAGTGGCAGAACTTCTGCTCTGTTTCAGTCGACCGGTGCTCAATTCGGTCGACCGCTTGTAGTGTAATTCGGGCGTTTTCGCTCGAATCGGTCGAACAATACCCCATGGGTGGTCGACCGATTGTTCGTGTGAGCGAGAAGATGAAGACCCTGAGTGTTTTCGGTCGACCGGGTCCCCTTTGTCGGTCGACCGAATGCACTATTGTATGTCGGTTGGGGGCGTTGACCTTCTAAACGGTCGACCGCCTTTTTGACCAGGTTCGACCGGATGTACTGTTTTAAGTCAGTTGGGGGTGTAGACTTCTAAACGGTCGACCGCCCTGAGATCCCGTTCGACCGATGACTTAAGACAACTTAAGTGTGGTTCGACCGATTCATATTTCGGTCGACCGGTAATGACCTTGTAGAATGTTGAAGTCCCTGATGTTTTTCGGTCGACCGGAAGCCCATTGCCGTTCGACCGTTGGGGATGTTTTATTTATTATTTATTTGTGGCGTAGACCTTCTAAACGGTGGACCGCCCAGAGACCTTTGTTCGACCGTTTCGATGTTTTCCTTGGTTCGATCGTTGGATTGTGGTTCGAACCAAGTACCGGTTTTAACGACCAACCGGTCGACCGTATGACCTTTTCCGGTCGACCGTTGGAGCCCAGTATTTGTATTGGTTGTTTTTAAGCGCGTTGGTGCGTGGATTGCATTTATTGCTTATGTTCCCATGATATGACATGTGCATTGAGACCTAGGTAGTAGACCTGTGGGACCATATTCCCCTTTGCATGATCTATATGTGATGACTGTCGGCCTGTGTGGCGACAGAGATGACTGTTGGCCTGTGTGGCGACAGAGATGACCTTAGCCTTTGTGGCGAAGGAGATGACCTTAGCCTGTGTGGCGACGGAGATGACTGCTAGCCCTTGTGCAGCAGAGTTCTGTGCCTTAGCCTGTGTGGCGACGGAGATGACCGACCGATGTTGTTCCGGCGGATGTGCTCGACCGATGCTGTTCCGGCGAGTATGATCGTCCAGCTGTGGCACGACTGGCGAGTATGACCGACCAGAGCGACGGCTCTGGCGGATTGTGGTCTTCGACCACTGATCAGATCTGATGATGACTCGGAATTGCGTGCGACCCTCACCGAACCCATATGACTAGTGTAGCTGCGAGTGGGGGTGTGTCGCGTATTTTCCGTATGACCGCATGTGCCTGCGGTGGGTATATACGGATGTCCAAAACTAGACTCATGACTAATGAACCCCAGTTGGGGAAATGACTATTATGACCTTATGACCCGTTTGGGGAATGACTAGTTATGATTTATGTTTGGCATAATACTAGTATGATAGGTCATGATTGCATTGCATGTAGGTGGGTTTGGCATACGGGGTTTCCTTCGGGAGACTCACGGCATTGTTGTTTGCTTTCAGGTTCCCTCTTCGGGAGCTGCTTGGGTGGTGACTGAGGACGAGTGCATCTTGGAGTCGGGTCCTCGTGTCGGTTTTGAGGTTTTTATGACTACTTGTATATCTGTATATTGTATTTTGATGTAGTCATTCTTTTGACAACTCCTGTATACGGTGTAGCACCATATATATTATATTTATATTTTCGAGTAGCGTCCCCTGTGTTGATGTTTATCCTTTGATTATCATTTATTTGAAAGTTAAAATTTTCCGCTGTTTCGGGGATGTTACAACTTGGTATCAGAGCGGGTCGATTCCAGTGCACTCATCTAAAGAAACCACCCTTAGGAGTAGTGGTTAGAGGCATGCATTTCTTTTGTAGATCATGCATGCATTCGGATTGTTGATTATTGTTGTTTTGATTTTGGTGCTAGATGCCTCCGAGACGCGCGCGACTTCCTCCTCGTGACCGTAGCACTAGCGATGAGACTGGTGACACGAACTGGGCGGAGGAGCGGCGGATGATCTACCAGACGGTTGAGAGATTGGGCGTGCTTCTGGAGCGCCAGTCTGGCCGAGAGGAGTCAGTAGGGGCTGGGGCAGTGCATGATCGGTTTATGCGCCAGCATCCGCCTACTTTTGATGGCAGGGGTGACTCAGAGGTTGCTGAGGATTGGATCTTCAAGATCCAGGAGATCTTTCGGGCGATAGGAGTTCCTCCGGAGAGGATGGTGGGTCTGGCCACTTATGTCTTAGGCGGTGATGCATCTAGTTGGTGGAGGACCACGTCTGCAGTGGTCTTTGCGGGCAGAGACGACGTCAGTTGGGAGGACTTCCTCGGAGAGTTCAACGAGCAGTACTTCCCAGAGCATGTCAGGGATGGGAAGCGCGAGGAGTTTATGAGCCTTGAGCAGGGAGAGATGACACTGGCAGTTTACACGCGCAAGTTCAATGCTCTGGAGCGTTATTGTCCTGAGATCTGTGTGACTCCAGTGCAGCGGGCGAGGAAGTTCATACGGGGGCTTCGGAAGCAGCTCCGTACGCGCGTGACTTACAGTATGCCGCAGACTTTGGCAGATGCAGTGAAGTTCGCGACCCTCATAGATCAGGATTATCAGGAGAACTACGTGGATGCCGGGAAGACCCAGGGGAAGACCAGGGGACGAGACGAGGCCAGTCCTGGGGGAAGTCAGGGCAAGAGGCCCAGGATTGAGGAGAGTGACACTCGACAGCCTGAGGGGAGCAGCTCTCGCAGGCCAGAGGTGTGCAGGAACTGTAGCAGGATCCACCCCGGACGACCTTGTTTCTTTCGCGCGGGGACTTGTTTGGGTTGCGGTCAGCTTGGACACTTCGTCAGGGAGTGCCCGAACCGTCAGGGAGAGCCGAGCAGGAGACCTGGACCATCAGAGGCAGCCAGAGGCATTGTTAGTCGACCTATTGCGAGGCCGGAGCAGGGAAGGCCAGCTGGACGAGTCTATTCTATCCAGGCTGAAGAAGCGAAGGATGGCAGCAACTGAGGAGAGGTATGCTTTGGATTTTGATTGCTTCTGGTGTGTTGTTGTTTTTCCTGCTTACTGTTTTATTGCGTCTGCACGGAGAATGGTTGGAAGGAACTGGAGCTTGGAGTTGCTGGTTGCTTGAATTTCGAGGACGAAATTCCTTAAGGAGGGTAGATTGTGAGAACCTAATCCCTTGATTTAGGTTAATTAAGTTTAAGAACCTTAAACCCTGTTTAGTGAGAGTATATAAACCAACCCAAACCTTTTCCTTCTCATTCTTTCCTTCTCTCTCTTTTTCATCTCACTCTCTCCCTCAACACTTTCTCTCCCTCCCTTGTAGTTCGTCGGTGGAAGAAGGAGAAGCTGCGGGTGCGCCGGCAAGTCGAGGTCGCCGGAGATCAAGGAAGGTGTGGAGTTCGCCGGAGATACGCCCTTTTGCGTGGGAGGATCGTCGTTGCTCTTCGGAAGCTTCTTCAAGCTTCCAAGGTATGCCAAGCCTTTCTTTTACGCTTACCAAGGTTGTGTGGGTGTTTGAGTGTTCGACGGTAGGCCGAAGGGATCGTCGGAATAGAGTGGCAGAACTTCTGCTCTGTTTCGGTCGACCGGTTGTAGTGTAATTCGGACGTTCTCGCTCGAATCGGTCGAACAATACCCCATGGGTGGTCGACCGATTGTTCGTGTGAGCGAGAAGATGAAGACCCTGAGTGTTTTCGGTCGACCGGGTCCCCTTTGTCGGTCGACCGAATGCACTGTTGTATGTCGGTTGGGGGCGTTGACCTTCTAAACGGTCGACCGCCTTTTTGACCAGGTTCGACCGGATGTACTATTTTAAGTCGGTTGGGGGTGTAGACTTCGAAACGGTCGACCGCCCTGAGATCCCGTTCGACCGATGACTTAAGACAACTTAAGTGTGGTTCGACCGATTCATATTTCGGTCGACCGGTAATGACCTTGTAGAATGTTGAAGTCCCTGATATTTTTCGTTCGATCGGAAGCCCATTGCCGTTCGACCGTTGGGGATGTTTTATTTATTATTTATTTGTGGCGGAGACCTTCTAAACGGTCGACCGCCCAAAGACCTTTGTTCGACCGTTTCGATGTTTTCCTTGGTTCGACCGTTGGATTGTGGTTCGAACCAAGTACCGGTTTTAACGACCAACCGGTCGACCGTATGACCTTTTCCGGTCGACCGTTGGAGCCCAGTATTTGTATTGGTTGTTTTTAAGCGCGTTGGTGCGTGGATTGCATTTATTGCTTATGTTCCCATGATATGACATGTGCATTGAGACCTAGGTAGTAGACCTGTGGGACCATATTCCCCTTTGCATGATCTATATGTGATGACTGTGATGACTGTCGGCCTATGTGGCGACAGAGATGACTGTTGGCCTGTGTGGCGACAGAGATGACCTTAGCCTTTGTGGCGAAGGAGATGACCTTAGCCTGTGTGGCGACGGAGATGACTGCTAGCCCTTGTGCAGCAGAGTTCTGTGCCTTAGCCTGTGTGGCGACGGAGATGACCGACCGATGTTGTTCCGGCGGATGTGCTCGACCGATGCTGTTCCGGCGAGTATGATCGTCCAGCTGTGGCACGGCTGGCGAGTATGACCGACCAGAGCGACGACTCTGGCGGATTGTGGTCTTCGACCACTGATCAGATCTGATGATGACTCGGAATTGCGTGCGACCCTCACCGAACCCATATGACTAGTGTAGCTGCGAGTGGGGGTGTGTCGCGTATTTTCCGTATGACCGCATGTGCCTGCGGTGGGTATCTACGGATGTCCAAAACTAGACTCATGACTAATGAACCCCGGTTGGGGAAATGACTATTATGACCTTATGACCCGTTTGGGGAATGACCAGTTATGATTTATGTTTGGCATAATACTAGTATGATAGGTCATGATTGCATTGCATGTAGGTGGGTTTGGCATACGGGGTTTCCTTCGGGAGACTCACGGCATTGTTGTTTGCTTTCAGGTTCCCTCTTCGGGAGCTGCTTGGGTGGTGACTGAGGACGAGTGCATCTTGGAGTCGGGTCCTCGTGTCGGTTTTGAGGTTTTTATGACTACTTGTATATCTGTATATTGTATTTTGATGTAGTCATTCTTTTGACAACTCCTGTATACGGTGCAGCACCATATATATTATATTTATATTTTCGAGTAGCGTCCCCTGTGTTGATGTTTATCCTTTGATTATCATTTATTTGAAAGTTAAAATTTTCCGCTGTTTCGGGGATGTTACAACATGGGCAACCATCCATATCATTGTTGGGACCAGGACAATGCTTCCTGGTATTCTAAAACCATGCAACCTGGGTGGCTCAGACTAACACCCCATATGGTTGGGACAATCCTAAGTGTATAACTGAGCAATCTTCATACTGGGGTAACATGAGAGAGGCACCGACTGCTAGAACACAATCTAGTTATGTTGGATCATATGCTGGTCAACGAACTCTAAGTGGGATGTATAAAGTTAAGGTGGAGAATTTGCGAGTTATGAATGAAATGTTGAATTAAGACTTTGTGGGTGTGTCAACTGAAAACCCTCACGAGACAAAACTCGTCCTCTAAGGAAACTTGGAGGTTTAAAGGCTTGTTGCACATGCTAAGTGCAACCGTGATTCCTATGAAAGTGAGTTAGGATTTCCTTTTTTTTTCGTATGTTCTGTTTGCCAGGGACTAGCAAAATCTAGGTGTGGGGGTATTTGATGCATTGCATACATTGCATCATATGTCTTTCATTTAGATTACATTTATATCAATAAATGCTACTAAGGTATGTGTTTAGTCCTATTTACAGAATACAGGGACCTGAATGCAAATTACCCACATCCCGAGCATAAACGCGTGCAAGAGACTCATTTCTATCATAAAGACCAAGTTCAAAATTATCGGGTTTTAAATGGAAATGCATCCAAGCATAAAAGCATTCAAGACCTAATTACAAAAAGAACAAGGACTTAAGCACAAAAGTAGCAGGGGACTTAATTGCAAAAAGCCAAGGACCTAATTGCAAATCACGAGTAGCTTTTATTATCTTGGAGAAAATCTAAAGAAAAATCAATGTGGATCTCCAAATATATGAAGGAATTAATCCGGAACTCAAAAGAATGGAAAGAATCAATCCAGACGCGCAAAGGAGGATCAAATCATACCATAAACATTCAACCAAAATCCGGACAAAATCAGAGCAATATATGCGGCGTTTCCGCCGCAAATTACACTAGATGTGCGGCGTTTGCGCCTCACCAGAGGCGATCTGTGTGCTCAATTTTTGTCCAGTCGTGTCTGGACACGTGTACTCTCCAATTCTATACTTAGGTCTCTTGTAACAACTATAAATAGCCCCGAGAACGATGTTAGAAGGGTCCTTGGCCTTAGACCTAGTTTTTACTTGTTGTTTTTAGTTGTAGTCTTTACTTTAGTAATAAAATTTTGTCTTTTATTTCTTGTTTTTACTTTTCTTTTGTAATGCCTCTAGGACCCCTTCTCCCACCCTCTATGAGTTTCTAACTCTTTCCAAAGGGTGGAGGTGACAGATTTAGGGTGAAGAGAAGATGAATAAATGTTATTATTTTAATGTCGTGATTAGTCTATTTTGATTACTTGAGTTTATGTTAAATCATTTATCATGTAATGCTTCATAACTAACATGATTTATTATAAGTTTCTGAATTCTCTAATCTAAACCCTAAATCTAAACCTCCACCCAACGGAATTCACTTCTTTGTTCTTGTTTTAGTTTTAATTGTTCTTGTTTCTTGCTTTAGATAATTAAAACCGAAAAATCTCAAAACCCAATTTATTCTTCTCTCCTTCTTTCCCCCAATCGAAATCACACTAACAACAAATCTCTCCCTCCTTGTGTTCGACCTGTATTTGCCACGTCTTCATTGACGCCGTGCACTTGCGGTATAAATTTAATTTTCATCACACGTCGAGACACAACAAAACTCCTACAGGTCCTAATCAGATGAAGATCCAAAAGGGCAGGGATAATTATACATGAAGTCCTCTAGAAACCGGCGTCGCTGCTCCTCGAGGTCCTTCAATTTGAAGAAAGGTTCTTCAAGGGCTAGACCAGTTGTCTTAAATGTGTATGAGTTTCCAGTGTGCATGGCTCTCTTCCAGTCATCCACGTAATTCGTCATTCTCCACCGGCAGAACATTATGGATGTCTCCACAACCTGCAATTCCTTACATCGTTGGCGATGTTCATTTTCTACATACTTAGTATAGCCTCCAGAATTACCCTGTACTGACTCTTGACTCATCTGGAGTCACGTTTGTTGCTTCATAACATGTCTGTCTGAAAACAATTGTATGACTTATGTAGAAACTTGATCTCTTTCAAATACGGAGAAGTCTTTTCGCATACAAATCCCTTTACAATATGTCTTCTCATGTATTAATGGTAAGTCCGGTTCTCGATGTTAAATAGTCGTTCCCCTCTGATCACGGGAACCTTTGCGCTTCAAATTACAATGGAATTGCTGGATCAACCCCCTTTCTAGACACATATTTGCTTAGTGGTATTTGACGTGTGACACATCACGGACGCTCAGAATACGGCCAGAGTGATTCTAGAATACGTCATGGTCTTAAATTAGTAAAATTTATTTAGCTACAGTTGATTGACATCATTTCATGCTCATATTAGAATCTTATATCCATTATCTTTCACTTAAACAATGCTATGTCACGAGTTTTATGTTTAGTTTTCAGGAATAAATAGGTTTGAAGAGATGAAACACAAAAGGACCCAAAAGCTGGGAAAAAGGACTGAATTGTGAAATCTGGGGACCAAGATGCAAGACAGAAGGACCTGAACGCAAGACAGAGGGACCTAAGAGCAAACCAGAATAATCCTCACCATCATGGGGAGTATTTTAGCAATTGGATTCGGGTCGAAGATCCAACAAACCCAGTTGATGCATCCAAGACCAAGAAATACATCAAGACAAGCCCACAACAAAACGTAGCTCGATCCAGAACGAATAGACCGCCAATTGGCGGTCTTGGACCGCCAATTGGCGGTCTGTTTAGCTCTAGATCCGATTATCTTTGGCGGTCATGTGTATTAGGGGATTCTTAGTCTATTTTGGGTATTGGTTTAGTCCCACATCGGGGGATTGTCCCGGATTAGCTTTTCTCATGCCTATAAATAGAACTCTTCACCTTCCTTTGTAATTACTTCATATTTTAAGTGACTATTCTTCCTACTAGAAGTGAGGCCTTGAAGCACACACTAAAGTAGGAGGATGTTTCTTTTAATGTGAGTCATTTTATCAATAAAGTTTTGTGTTTCTTTCATTGCTTGTTTTATGCTTCTTTTATTGTTTGTGCATGTTTTAGTTTAATCGTCTTTTAATTCTAGCTTAGTTTTAATATGCTTTCTTTCCATAGTTTAATAATTAGTGTAATGTTTAGTGAGTAGTTACATCCCCTTTGGGGGGTGGAGTAGATGTACATACATGCATTAGAGAAGGGGATGAATGCTTTAATTTCAATGTGTTGATTAAACATGAATGTATGTTTGTTTGTTTAGGATAGAATTTACAACTTGATGAGTTTTGCCAAAATGATTAGACACCTCTCATGCTTGTTTAGGTTCTGAAATAAACACATTGCATATGTAAATGTTAATCGACTAAGTTGGTGAATAGATTGATAGGTTTTGTCATAACATTTAGACACTTCCTATGCTTGATAAACACCACCTTCATGTGTTTAAAGAATGTATTCTACACCCACCTCTTTGCATGTGTGCACTCACTCCACCCCTTAGGGGTTTTCCCATTTCTGTATTCCAGCATTCCTCCTTTGTTCTTAGCTTAGTTGTTAGTTCATTGATTGTTTCTTTCGTTCACATTTCATACTTCTTAGCGTAGTTTTGTGTAGAGTAGCTTAATAAATCTTTCTCCCCCAATCTTTGCCACTTGATTTCGTACAAGCAAGAGACTACTCACCTCCCTGAGGATGACACGTACTTGCCACCACTTCATCGCGGCCGTGCACTTGCGGTCTAAAATAAAACGTTCAACAAGTTTTTGGCACCGTGCCGGGGAGGTGCCAGTCCAGACTCTTGTTTGGACGATTCGAGTGGATTTAATTTTTGTTTTGTAGTTTTTCTTTGTTTCAGGAGACTTGGAGTGGTCAGGAGGAGCACCTGGAGAAGTTTTGAAGCAAGCTGGGCACTGTAGACCGCCAATCAGCGGCCTGAGACCGCCAATTGGCGGTCTGGTAAGCTCAGCTCGCTCTCTTATTTCTTTGGTCTGTTTACTTTATCTGATATAGTGGTCTGGGACTTAATTTGGCATGTTTTGACTTATAGTTTGTTCCCAGATCAATAATCAAACCTCCCTTAAGCAACTTGGACCCTAAAACTTAAAGCAAAAGATTAGACATTCTTTTTGTTTAGGCCATGCATCATGTATGTGACTTAGGCATTTAGATTGTCTTTTATCTTAGCTTTATTTTCTGTTACTGAGAGCTGGCGTGAGGTACGCACCTTCTACTCTCATTCATGCATTTCGTATGAACATGCATTAGTTAGTAGGAAGTGCATTGCAACAAGTGTGAGTTGAGCGTTGTTTGGAGAGTTGATTGCTAGATTTAGGACTCCAAAACACTACTAAGGAGGGGCTGTCCCATAAAAGATAAGGTGGGGGATTTCATCATCCTTTCCTTCGCCCCAAAAACCACACTAATCAAGAGCCTAATTTTAAAATCAAGTGGACATTGGCCTTAAGGAATTCGGACGCATTAGGAGAGTGATCCAGTCCCGACCGTCATGACCTGATCGGCGTTGCCCACTTTGTCGATAGTAGGAGAGACGAGATCCCCGGATCTTGGCTCACTTACTGGGCTTTGTGGTCCTCGTTGTAGGGAGGTGAGGCGTGTTGAGACCGTGTGACCTTAGTTAGGCGTCGTCTAGCTGTAAGGACCTATAGCGACCTTAGGATTGCTTGAGCCTTGTTTGCTTGTGTGCTTCTACCTGTACCCATCCGCCGTAGCATAAGGACTTCTTCCCTTCTCTCCGGAGTCATTCTTTCTCTCCTGTTTTCCCCCGTCTTCTCCCCTACGTTCATTCTTTGAAAAAAAAGAAAAAAAAGAAAAAGAAAAGAGAGTTGTGGTTTGTGTGTGCACCTTTGTGCATGCTTTCGTGGACACGAGACGAGAGTGGTCGTTTGACGAGGAGCGTTGTCAATCTGGCTTCGGTCATCGATTTCTCGACACCTCCCTCCTCTCGTGTCGCACGTACTTCGGGTCCAATGACTGCTAATTTCCGTGAGGAGGAGCAGTTGCTGGACCCGCCTGCTCCACCTGTTCTTCCAGTTGTCGTTCCCATACCTCTTCGTGATCGATGCTACCCGAGTCGTACCGCTCTACCCTCATGCATCGTATTACCAGAGGCTAATGGGAACCATTTTGAGGTTAAGCCTCAATTCATTTCCATGCTCCCTCATTTCACTGGGAAAGGTGACCCTATATCTTTCTCAGGGAATTTGAGGAGGTCTGTGCTATGTTCAAGCTGCAACAACATAGCACAGACTCCATCCATCTTAGGCTCGTTCCTTTTGCACTAAAGGATGACGCCAAGAAGTGGTTGTACAGCAACCAGGCGAATTCCTTTAGGACTTGGGATGAGTTTCAATCTGCATTCCTCAAGAAGTACTTTCCTAATCATCGGACTCAAAAATTGAGGAACGAAATCAATTCGTTCTATCAACTTGAGACCGAGACATTTTGTGCATATCTAGAGAGGTTCAAGGAGCTACTATCCTCGTGCCCTCACCATGGCATTGAGTTGTGGCGTCTTTGTCAGATTGTGTATGAGGGTCTTCACATCCCGTCCAGAACGCTCCTTGAGTCCATGTGTCAAGGAGAGTTCTTGGGAAAGGATGAAAGGGAGGCATGGGCCTTCCTAGAAGACCTCGCTGAGAAAACCATGCAATGGGAGAGTGTGAGGGAACCACCTACATCATCTAGTATACGAGCGAGGATCGCGAATGCAAACTCAACTAGATCGGGTTCCGCATTTGCTATCGATACCACTACGGCCACCGAGGCACGCATGGTGGCCTTAATGCGCCATATGGATTCGATTGAGCTCCAAAACCAACAAAATGCACCTCACATGTCCACATCTGGTCCAGTTCCCTGTCATTCATGTGGTAGCATAGGTCATGTAGAAAGCGAGTGTGAGTCCATTCCTCCTGAGATGGAGCGTGTCAACGCCGTCTATGATAGAGCCAAGAATGACCCATACTCATCATCTTATAATCCTGGATGGAGGAACCACCCCAATTTTTCATGGAACCAAACTAATGCCCCGGGTGGTCCTCCAAACTCCTCTAGACCACCTTACCAATCACACCAACCTCCCATGCATGCACATTCCTATCAGCCACCCCAAGCACAAACCACCAATCAATCGGGTTTCCTAAATTCCAATAATATGGAAACCCGATTCAATTCGCTTGAGACCTTGACTCGTGGACTTGAAAACTCAATGAAATTTTTTATGTCTACCACAAGTCAAGTTCTCACTTCAAATCAGCAGACCATGAAATCTCTAGAGCTTCAGATGGGCCAATTGGCTCAGTCTGTACATGAGAGAGAGAGGTTCTTTTCCTAGCCAGCCTGAGGCTAACCCCCGCATGTACCAACAACAACAAATGCAAAATGAGAATGTGGTACCTCGGGGGAGGCAAGTGAACCATGTGGAGGAACTTGTTCACCATGTCAATTACATTGTGACCTTAAGGAATCGAAAACAGGTTGACAATCACATTTCTTTGCCACACCCACCACCATCTATGCAGCCCCTCAGTGGGAATGGTGGGGAAGAAGAAGCTGAGGGTGAGGGTAATACACCAAAGCTTTCTTCTCAGGCACAACAGAAAACCTACCTGCCAAAAGCTCCCTATCCAAGTAGGTTAAACAAAAAGCAGAGTGACAACATGGACAAGATATTAGAGGTGTTTAAGCAAGTGAAGGTTAACATCCCCTTGTTGGATGTCATCCAACAAATACCTCAATATGCCAAAGTGTTGAAGGATCTCTGCACAACCAAGAGGAAGACCAATGTTCCTAAGAAAGCATTCTTGGCTGCAAATATCAGCTCACTTTTGTCCAATCCTACCTACACAAAATACAAGGACCCTGGGTGTCCTACTATTCAATGTACGATATGGGACACTAGATTGAGCAATGTTTTGCTTGATTTAGGATCAGCGGTCAACCTCCTCCTATTCTCTGTTTATCAACAGTTGAACATGGGAGAATTGAAACCACCTAAGATCACCCTCCAACTGGCGGATAGATCCATTCGTATTCCCATGGGGATTATCGAGGACGTGCTTATCAAAGTTGGAGATTTTATATTTCCAGTCAATTTTGTTGTCCTCGATACCAATCCTGTTGCGAACACCCACTCTCAAATACCTTTGATTTTGGGTAGACCATTTCTGGCAACCTCCAATGCCTTGATTAATTGTAGAAATGGTCTCATGAAGCTCTCATTCGGTAACATGAGTGTCGAGTTTCATGTGTTCAACTCTGGTAAGCAACAAGAACCCATGGATGAACCTTTAAATCTAAATCTCATCCGCCAACTGGAGAAAGCACCACAAAATCAACGAACACCCCTAACCCCAATGCAACCCGTTGAGAATGTTTGAGGGCCCAGCGAAAACTCATTCCCTGTCTTCGCAATGCAACAGAGTGAGCTGGCCTCGAACATGAATGTCCAAAGGAGTGTTCGTTGCATGATTCAGTTGAGAGTACTAGTGAGAGTACTGAGACACCTCATCATATGCCTATACCAGAAGGTGTCTCTACCTCATGTCCCATGGCCATTGAGCCATTTTCGCTTCATATTGACTCCAACAAGGACCCACCTATGACCGAGCTTATGCTTGATGATCTAAATGATGGTGGGAGGTCCTTGTTGGATGACTTGGGGAGAAGCCCCATTCTTAGTGATGCAGGTCTGCTGCATCCATCGAATGAGCTTGAGGAACTCATTCCGATGCACCCACCTATTGGTTGGAGGGTTTTCTTCGATGAGCAATTAAACCCTAGTAAGGCAATACAACTTCATTCTTTGTTGCCCACACCCAACCAATATCATGAGGGGTTCGAGCCTTTCAGCTTTGACCTTTCACCTCTCATCACACCTCAGAGTACCAGTGGAGTTTGCCCATCTCGGCAAGTCTCTGGTCCTCCTGACTTGATGTTCTCTTTTGATGTTCATTGACCAAATGATTATGAGAATATCTTGGTTGATGTATATATCTTTAAAAAAAAGAAGAAAAAAAGTGTGTAATAAAAGACTCCTTCAGTGAGCATCGATTGTTGTGGGCCCCAACCCTTGTGTACTTGGGCCCAATCTCTTCACGTATTTATCTCCCTTCTTCAGCTTCTCACAAGTTTTGAGGGAATTTGGGTTTGTATCCATCAACATGACCCTGAACGTCCCTTTGTACTTCATGTTGGTGACATCTTTCCTTTTTCATGCATGTATCCATGTAGTATCTTGTTCACATTCATTGAGGACAATGCATGAAGTAGGTGTGGGGGGTGTTTTACGTGTGTACATAGTCGAGTCTTTTTCCTTTGGTTTTATTTTCTTTTGTTTGTACTGCTAGGGTCATGTTAGTGTGTCGCATTTAACATTGATATATCTGCTTGTCATGATCCTTGGGTGACTTGTCTTCTTTTCCTTGCCGAGTGCTTTAAAATTTTCACATTTCTTTCAAAATCTTCATGTGTTTGCGAAAGAAAATGTTTTGTGGGTTTTGCGTGTGTTTAGCATGTGCAAAACCGTTGAGAGGCAAAGTAAAAAGAAAGCTCCCAAAATTGTCTTGAACTTGATGCATTAGGATTTCTAGTTTACTGGCTTTAGGTCTTGTCGAGTCGTTAGGATGCACCTAGGTTTTCCCTCAGGGGGCGTGTAATCATAGGGTTTCAGTACTCAAACATTTAAAGAAGTCCACCCTGAACCTAGTGAGTCAAATAATTCGTGTCTGTTAGTATAAGGAAGTTTGTCGTAGTCAAGGGTCCTTAATCTCTTTTTGTGAAACCTAAGTGTAGGGGTTTTGGTTCCCATGTAGATAAATAAATAAGTGGTGTTCTCTCTTCTCGCACGGCTCCTATCACTCGGGAAAGATGGTCTGAGGGGACTTTGTGCCTGGTGCTTTCGAGTCATCTGACTTGGGATGCACCGACCGAACTCCCGTTACACGGGTGGTAGGGATCGCCCTATGTGGAGATTTGGGGGAAGGTGTACGTGATAGTGTAAGTCCTCATAGGCAATGATGCACGAAACCTGACCCTGGGAGAATCAAACACCAACCAATAAAATGCTCCAAAGAAAAAAAATGATGAAAGAAAAAAAAGAAAAAAAGCAAATAAGAACCAAAATGGACTCTACACATTGTATCACATTCAGAAGTTAAGGTTGCCCATGTCTTTCACATAAGTCCTTAACTAACTCTCACGAATAACTCATTAGGCTAGGTGTGTGGATCGATTACATATATAGAGTCGACTCGTAGTATTACCGCGTCCCATGATCGACAATATGAGTCCAACGAGTCGTGTAGCTAGATTGAATAATGCATCTTGTTCGGATTTTGTGGGTATATCCGCTGAAAACCCTCAGGAAACAACACTCCTCCTTGGCGACAAGGAGGTTTAACGGCTTGTTGCACGTGCTAAGTGCAACCGTGATTCCTACGAAAGTGAGTTAGGATTTCTTGTTTTTCGCATGCTTTTCTCTTTCTTTGTTTTGCTCGGGACTAGCAAAAGTTAGGTGTGGGGGTATTTGATTGACATCATTTCATGCTCACATTAGTATCTTATATCCATTATCTTTCACCTAAATAATGCTATGTCACGAGTTTTATGTTTAGTTTTCAGGAATAAATAGGTTTGAAGAGATGAAACACAAAAGGACCCAAAAGCTTGGAAAAAGGACTGAATTGTGAGATCTGGGGACCAAGATGCAAGACAGAAGGACCTGAACGCAAGACAGAGGGACCTAAGAGCAAACCAGAATAATCCTCACCATCATGGGGAGTATTTTAGCAATTGGATTCGGGTCGGAGATCCAACAAACTGAGTCGATGCATCCAAGACCAAGAAATACATCAAGACAAGCCCACAACAAAACGTAGCTCTATCCAGAACCAATAGACCGCCAATTGGCGGTCTTGGACCACCAATTGGCGGTCTGTTTAGCTCCGGATCCGATTATCTTTGGCGGTCATGTGTATTAGGGGATTCTTAGTCTATTTTGGGTATTGGTTTAGTCCCACATTGGGGGATTGTCCCGGATTAGTTTTTCTCATGCCTATAAATAGAACTCTTCACCTTCCTTTGTAATTACTCCATATTTTAAGTGGCTATTCTTCATACTAGAAGTGAGGCCTTGAAGCACACACTAAAGTAGGAGGATGCTACTTTTAATGTGAGTCATTTTATCAATAAAGTTTTGTGTTTCTTTCATTGTTTGTTTTATGCTTCTTTTATTGTTTGTCCATGTTTTAGTTTAATCATCTTTTAATTCTAGCTTAGTTTTAATATGCTTTCTTTCCATAGTTTAATAATTAGTGTAATGTTTAGTGAGTAGTTCCATCCCCTTTGGGGGGTGGGGGTAGATGTACATACATGCATTAGAGAATGGGATGAATGCTTTAATTTCAATGTGTTGATTAAACATGAATGTATGCTTGCTTGTTTAGGATAGAATTTACAACTTGATGAGTTTTGCCAAAATGATTAGACACCTCTCATGCTTGTTTAGGTTCTGAAATAAACACCTTGCATATGTAAATGTTAATCAACTAAGTTGGTGAATAGATTGATAGGTTTTGCCATAACATTTAGACACTTCCTATGCTTGATAAACACCACCTTCATGTGCTTAAAGAATGTATTCTACACCTACCTCTTTGCATGTGTGCACTCACTCCACCCCTTAGGGGTTTTCCCATTTCTGTATTCCAGCATTCCTCCTTTGTTCTTAACTTAGTTGTTAGTTCATTGATTGTTTCTTTCGTTCGCATTTCATACTTCTTAGCGTAGTTTTGTGTAGAGTAGCTTAATAAATCTTTCTCCCCCAATCTTTGCCACTTGATTTCGTACAAGCAAGAGACTACTCACCTCCCTGAGGACGACCCATACTTGCCACCGCTTCATCGCGGCCGTGCACTTGCGATTTAAAATAAAACGTTCAACAACAGTCACTGGATCCAGGGTGATGCCAGAGTTGATCCATATTGATTCCAGAGAAGATCCAGAGTGATTCCATAGTCGATCCAGAGTGATTCCATAGTCGATCCAGAGACAATCCAGAGTTATTCCATAGTCGATCCAGAGTGATTCGATCCAAAGTGATTCGAGCACGGTAATGGTTTAATGATGGTCTTAGATTAGTAAAACATTTTTGTTACAGTCAATCCCAAATCACACGTCCTAACAAACGGATCACGAACTGATTTAGACGGCCGTTAACGGCACATCCACGTCATCTCTCTAGTGTTGGGCCCACGAACGGCTCGAGTGCATTTGCGCAAATAGGAATAACTTCGAGGTGTATGATTGGCATCATGTCATGCATACATTCGTGTCTTATATCCATTATTTTGAGCCTAAACAATGCTACGTAACGAGTTTTGTGTTTGAGTTTCAGGAATAAATAGGGTTGAAGAGAAGATGCATAAAAAGGACTTAAAAGAAAGGAAAAGGACTAAGTTGCAAGACTTATAAACTGTGATGAAAGAGAGAAGGACTCGGATGTAAAACCGAAGGGCCAATGTGAAAATCAAGAAACTCCACACCATCATGAGGAGTATTTTGGCAATTAGATTCGGGCCTACTCTCCAATAACCAAACCAAGTGCACCCCATGTGACGAATTGAAGAACTAAAAAACATATCCGAAAATGGGTCGGATCCGGGAAAAAGTGATCGCCAATTGGCGGCCCAAGACCGCCAATGAGTGGTCCGTTTTTTCTCTGAATCCGACCCAGTTTCTCCAGTACATGGGATATGTGTTTATGTGTATTCTGGGAAGGTCTTATTAGTCCCACATCGGGGGATTGTCCCCGATTACCTTTTTCTATGCCCCGCAGGACTCGATGTTCTCATTTGATATTCCTTGACCAAATGATTATGAGAATATCATTGTAGATGTATATATATCTTGTTTTAAAAAAAAGAGTAATAAAGGACTCCACTAGGGAGCAATGATTGTTGTGGGCCCCAACCCTTGTGTATTTGGGCCACATTTGTTTGACGTATTTGTCTCCATTCTTAAGTATCTCACATTTGTTTGACGTATTTGTCTTGAACTTGATGCATTACGATATCTTGTATATGGGCTTTATTTCTTATCGAGTCGTAAGGATGCACCCCATGTAAAGAATTGAAGAACTAAAAAACATATCCAAAAATGGGTCAGATCTGGGAAAACGTAACCGCCAATTGGCAGTCCGTTTGTCTCCAAATCTGACCCGGTTTCTCCAGGACATGGGATATGTGTATTCTGGGATGGTTTTATTAGTCCCACATCGGGGATTGTCCCCGATTACCTTTTTTCTATGGATATAAATAGAACTCCTCCTCCTTTTGTATTCACTCATTGCTTGGTGGCATTCTCTCTACTTGGAGTAAGCCTTGGAGCAAAAACTCAAGGTGGAGAAGAATGTTACTAGTAATGTGAGTCATTTAATAAAATAATTTTTTGTTGTTTTGTTCTCATGTTGTTTCTTTTTTATGCATGCTTAGCTTAGTGTTATTTCTTTGATCTTAGGCTAAATTAGTTAGAATGTCTCCTTTCTTCTTTAGTTTAATTGCTAGAATAATGTGTAGTGAATAGATCCATCCCCTTTGGTGGGTGGAGATGATGTTCATATATATTGTGAAGTTTGGATGTTTGATGAATTTTTGATTGTGTAGATTTGCATGTTTTGTATGTTCATTGGGGGAATTTTAATCATCTACATGTTGGGAAATTTTGATGAGTTTTCCATAAGATTTAGACACTTCCCATGCTTAGTTTTCACATGTTTATTGACTGAAATTTCCTGTTGAATATGCTACATGTTAGTTATGTGTTTGTATTTGTGTGCTTGCTTGATTGATTGAAGAAAATTTATTTTGATGAGTTTTTCCATAACATTTAGACACCTCACATGCTTACCTTTGTTCTTCACATGAGTTTATGGGTTTTGATGAGTCTTACCATATCTTTAGACACTTCTCATGTTGAGCCTAATCTTATGTTAATCAAGTAGTAATTGTCGATACGTTGTGTGAATGGATTGATAGGTTTTGCCACATCTTTAGACACTTCCTATGCATGAAGACACACACATTACACACACATATATGCTTACATGCATCTTTCATCACTTATTTCACTTCGTATGTGCACACTCCACCCCTTAGAGGTTTCTCTTTCTGATTTCCAATCTTTCGTGCTTTCTTTCGCATTTCGTACTTATTAGTTTAGTGTAGTTTAGCTTGGCGTAATCTACAACTCTTCTCCCCTTTTTTGCCACTTGATTTCGGTCAAGCCAGCGGCTGCTCACCTCCCTGCAGACGACTCGTACTTGCCCCATCTTCACCGACGGTTGTGCACTTGCAGTCTAAATTTAAAACGAACAAATAGTGTATATGTGGCAATACCGAAACAGTGGGTGCATATTGCCAATTTGGACACCTGCGGGCTGTACTGTAGCAAAAGCTCCTTTGGTAAAACTCACGATGTCACTTATCGTAATTTTCAAATCATAATATCACTACAACCACCATCAGGATGGTATTTTCAACATCAAAACCCCAAGCACCGGGTCATAGTTTGTTGCCCCCACAATATGTTTTACTTAAGAAGCTATACAGGAGAGCATATTTAGATGCGCTAAGTGTAGGTTATTGGACAGTGAAGAACGTTATGAATTCTAATACTCACTATGTTATTATTCTTAGCATGCAAATGACGTTTACATCCAAAAAATAAATTTGCACAGTGAATGAGACTATTGTAGCAAGCTCTTACTCATCTTAGGTAACTTGATAAATTGAAAGTTACAAAAAATTTATTTTTACCCACTTTACAATTGTTTTCTATTTAACATATTTTTTGCAAATCCCCGAAGGACTATTAAAAATTGTCTCTACATTCTTCAAATATCTAGAGCAAAAGGTAATGCACTACTCGGCCAAAAACCTTCAGCAATTGATCCTTCGGGCCTATTTCAATTTCAAACATAAGATTTTAACCTTTTTTTGGAATGGGTACATCCAACGATAGTACACCGAACATGCCAAACGTACCTCCCAACCAAGTGAACAAGAAAATGCAACATAACATCAAAAAAACTTCGTAGAAATATCATCTACAACTGGAATAAAATAATACCAATGCTCCTTTCCAATATTCGAAATCTTCAACGGTATTTACTTTCCAACACAAAGTGCAGAAACTGACTTAGGTAAATGATTACTTCTCGCATTTCTTTAACTCAATGGCTCTTTCTTATGGACAGGGGTAAGAACTCATGAATTAATATGTGATGATGATGGTCAAGGGAATGTGTTCTGAAAGTATTCTTTTGTATGTCAATTATTATGAATTTAACGTGCAAACATTTTGTTCATTGATTAATGCATTCGTCTTTTAGAAGTGTTAAGGAAGAGACTCTTGGTCCTTAACTGTAGAGCTCTAAAAGATAATGGTTTACATAATCAAAAGTTATTCACAATCATGGTAATTGACATGGAACATTAATTACCGAGATAAGATTGTCGTGTTGGTCATCGATTATTGTAGCTCTACAAATATTTGACGACACGAGTATATAAAAAAGAAAAATGGTTACTTTTATATATTGAATAGACATAGCAAGTGAAACATTATGGAATTGTGCTATGTGTCATTAATGTTTTCACTATGTCTTGAATCCTAAGATATGAGACTTATGTCTTTTCACCTAAGTGTTTAATTTGATTATTGTCAAAAGTTGTTATTGAGTATAGTGATAAAGATAATAGTTGTTTAAATATGACTAATGCTGGAAAAGATAGTTCGTCAAAGGATTATCATTACCTCTCTTTACTTGAGTAATGATATTAGTGGACTCATTGATAAAGTGAAATTATAATGTGCACAATGTGACTTCTGCTAAGTTACATATTTATAATTAGCTTAAGAGATCAAGAAATGAATATATAATACAAAGGTGACACATTTCTACTTTGTATAATATTCTCAATATCGTGAGGCAAGGGATAGACACAAGTGATGTTCTTACATCACTAAATGGACCGTGTTTAGTTCGAGTGAGAAAAATATCTTTGTTATTTAGGTAACTATAATGTGTAGTTAGATACCGCTTATAGTTTATGATATAAATCATTTTATATCATTGCCAACACATGTTAGAGGCTCTTATAGGTCACACCACAAAATTGGGAAACAAAATATGTGATTTTATATTTTATATGATGTATTAAGTTTCATGTGTTATGAAATAATATACATGTGGTAAAATAATAAAATCAATATGTCGTGAAAAGGACATGGTTAGAATACTAAATAAATTCATATGAGATATATATAAATATAAATTATGGGGTGTAATATTTTGACAGTATATATGATAATATATTACATGATATAATGTGATCCGCAACATTATAACATATGAATTAGCTAAAACCTCAAAGTCCAAATTTTGTTGGATATTAATCCAAAATTTGGTAAAGTCAAAAACAGTGAAAAATGGTCAAACCGTTTGCCCACATTTTTGCATATATTAATAAGAGATTTTTTGTTGATTAATTGCTGGATTTAATCCACTTTGGTCAAATGTAATTATGAGATGATGACTTGGCAAAATAAACAAGTGATCATGTGCAAAATGGTTTGCACATGATGTAGTTTATAGGAGAAATAAACATGAGATCATGTGCAAAATGGTTTCCACATGATGTATAAGTTGTTTGCACATGATGTGGGTGAGAGAAAATTCTATAAATAGGTCCCTCCTCCCTTCCTTGTTCACACTAATGCAAAAATTATCTCCTCATTTTCTCCATCATTCCATCCCAAAATTCGCTTTAATTAATTGTTGGAGATTAAATTCTTAGAGAAAAAGGGGTTATTAGCTAGATTCTAACCTAGTATTAGAGATTGATTGGCTAGCTTCAATATCTCTAATCTTGTTTAGAGTTGGTGAACACTTGGAGGTGAATCGACAGACGATTTAAAGCGCAACGCAACTCGGGGTTCTTCATAAAGGTTTTTAAGAACCTTTGGGTATGATCCTCTTCTATTTGTTTTAATATATATGTGCATTACATTGTATTAAAATAAAACATATGATAATGTATATCAAATCATCAAAAAATATGGAAACCGATCTTGTATGCAGGTATAAAAAATTCTAAAAATATATACAAGTATAGGGCACAAAATCCTACAGATGGCTCTTTAATGGGTTAATCTTGCACTTCTTCGGGTTAACGTAGCACGATATGTTGGATCAATACCCATCTGGCACCTTCACTGAATGAATAATGCTACAAAAAGTTTTCTTCTCACTAGCGCTCATCCAAAAAGAAGCAGGTGGATAGACCATTTTGCCTTCGGTACTACGACTAATATGCAAGTCCATTCTTATATCCATTGCTTCTAAGTCATTTCTTGAATTTGTGTTATCTTGTCTTTCTTTTAGGGTCAATATTGTCTTCAAGAAACTATCACACACATTCCACTCTATGTGCGTCACATCAATATTGTGCCGAACTAAAATATTTGTATTTTCTTAGTCTAGTTATTACCATCACCTAGAGAATAAATCTGCAAGATTTCTAGAACATCTTCCCCATATTTGTATTCAAGTGAACCCTTGTTTTCCTCTTTGTCATCAAGTGCTCTTGTATTTCTCCTCCAACGGTGATCTTGATCAAACCACCAGTGGTCATCCACATAGCAATTTCTTGCCACTATGTTTCTGATAAATGGAATCAGTATCTTCCAAACAGTAGAGACAAGCCATATACCTTCTAGTCATTCAACCACCCAAATCAGCATACATAGGGAAGTCATTAATAGTCCACAACAAGGCAACTCTCAGTGTGAAACATGACTATGTGTAAGCATCATAAGTATCCAAACCCTCTTCCCAAAGTTCTTTTAGCTCTTCGATAAGGGGTTGCAAACCAACATCTATATTGTTGTCAGGATGACCGGGTATGAGGAGCGACATCAAAAGAATTGTGCTTCGTATTCATCCCGATGGGAGATTATAAAGCACGAGCATCACATGTCAGATATTGTATTGCGTCTGACTAAATGGTTGAAACCTATCCACGGCCAACCCTAGCCTCACATTTCTTTTTGAAGCGAAAGAAGGATGTTTGTTGTCCCATTCAGCCCAACACTCCGAATCAACTGAATGATGTAATTTTCAACCTCTTTCTCATTCCTCCACGTTCCATCTCATCGACTTAGAAATATGATCAATGATATATGTTTGACGTGAAGCTTAAAAACAAGTGCAAAGCCGCGTAGAAGCAATGGCAAGTATGGGTCGTGTCCACGAGTAGCTAGAGCGGGTCGTCATCTACCATTCACGAGTGGGAAAAGAAAATAAAGAGTGAGTGTATTGAAACTAGCTATGCTACGTTAATCGACAGGAAACATAATATGACAAGTCTCGTAGGAGGTAGAGAATGCATGCAAAAGTGTAGAAATGTGACACATATGTGTACAATTAACGGCTTTTGACATGTAACATAGAAATCTATAATGACCACAATTCTAAGTGTACCTCCACGTGGATTAAGATTTATCACCATCATTAAAATATACAAAACACTACACAAGATAAGGACAAAGATTACCATATGATTACATGTTAATCTTATCTCTTTATCCACTCAAATCTTATACTCACTTTATCATTCACATTAAGTACTAACCAAAGCATGTGCTAAGTATCCATTACGACCATTAACACATCAAATGTAAGAGTAGAAACTCATCAAAATGACTATAGAAATCATTTGAAGATCCAACTTTTAAAATTAAACACACACAAATCAATTAGACATTGCATCATCCTCCACCCTAGGGGTGTGCACGGACCGGTCTGGGTCCGGTCTGGAGGTTTTCAATTTTTCGGGTTCGGTCCGGTCCGGACCGGTCCGGTTTTTTGTTTTTGTAATTAAAAAAATTGGTTTTTGACCGGACCTGACCGATTCGGTCCGGTCCGGTCTTCGGTTCTCAAGTATCCAGTCCGGTCCGGATACTCACCCCTACTCCACCCCCTAATGGGGATGGATTACTTCATAATCATGTAAACAACAAGAAAACCAACATATGAACAAGTAAAGAAATATAAATCTAACCAAGACAATAGAATCACAATTGCATCAAATTAAAGACAAGAATATAAAGAACATGCAATCAAAACTTGATTAATGAAGTAATTCTGCTTGGTACACTACTTAAGTGATAATGCACTGCAATACTTTTGCCTTTTCGAGCACCAGCAATTTGAGTTTCTACTTTTCTTCTCTATGCGCTTTTACCCATCAAGATTCACCGCACACAGAACATGAATCAACATTTTTGTTCTCTATCCAGCATAAGGTGCAATGATTCTTGCACATATGGATATTTTCATAATGAAACCCCAAGTTGACAACCAACTTCTTCGTCTCATATGTGTCATTCGGCAAACAAGCTCCCTCTTGAAGTAATTCCGCTCGGTACACTACTTATATAGCCTTCAATTGAGGGAATGATAATGAATGAAAAATTCATCAATTCTAGTTTGCATCCGGAATACAATGACTGATTTCCATCCTTCATATAGTTGAGAAACTTCTAAGCATATGGTGTCATCCCCGGTCTCAACAAATCAATTGTGGCATTACCACCTTCGACTACATCGTGTATCATCCTCTCTATGTCGTCAACATCATCCTCTTCTTACTCATTGTCTATTTGTTGTGTTGTCATTGTCATGACTACATGGACCTTCCAACTTGTAATACTTGCCACAAGAAAAACTCAGTGCTCGTAATTATGAGCAAAGCTATTTACGACAACATCATCGATAACGTTGCTTCTCCTCACCCAGATGGTGTTACAACATTTCTTGCATGGGTATAAGATCTTCTCATGAATGTATTGGTTTTTGATTAATCGTTTTAATAACCGTAAGTGCATGATTTCGGTGAAGACGTGGTAAACACGAGTCCAACCTCAAGGAGTTGTGAGTATTGTTGTGACTACCATACTCGAGTGAGAAAGGAGAGCAGAATGAGTGGATTATGCTAACTAACTACACTAAACTAGGAGTGAATTAACAATTAAACTAAACCCGCATAAAGTGGAGGTGTGTAGATACGTGTGTGAGTGAGTGGATCTTCATTACATGAGGAACAAGTGTGTAAAGTAGGTCAAATCAATTAGAAACTAGTGTGAAGTCTAATTAACATCAACTACATTTACATGAATACAAAAGTTAATATAGTTAGACATGAAGGTAAGATGAACTATGATTTTCAAGCATGAACAAAGTACCTAGTATTGACATTAGAACATCAATTAACCCCATCATACAACTTAATCCATTCATGCATTCTGTACTAATCAAGCATCCATACATAACAAGCAATTTCCTTAAAACCATTACAAGCAACAATGTAAACTCTAAAGCTAGCATGAGATAAGTACCTAGTGTGGACATTATCTCATCTAATACAAGTTTAAGCATGCTACGAGTATAGATCTACATTAAGCACATGCAATGGCACAAATAAAAGAACACATCACATAATCTACATCACCTCCACCCCAAATTGGGTAGATCTACTCTCTACTCATTAAGGTTACTAATTATGCTAAAATTTAAGGAAACAAAGCATGCAAGACTAAATGAAACAATATCTAACTAAAAAGAAAATATTTTATTTACATGACTCACATTACAAAGTGACATCCTCTCCAGCTTGAGTTTTGCTTCAAAAGATTACTCCAAGTAGAGAGAATAACCACCAAACAATAAGTAGGTTACAAAGGAGGAAGAAGAGTTCTATTTATAGACACGAAAAAGGCAACTATGGACAATCCCCGGTGTGAGACTGATGAAACATTCCCAGAATAGACATAAACACATAATCCATATCCATGTTAAATTATGTCACCTTCTGACCGTTTTGATGTAGACGCACGAAATTTGGTCGCATCTAACTCAAACGATCCACCATTGCCGGATCTTTTGGGTCAGATGTGACCCAATTTCGTACGTCTACTTAAGTTCTTGAATTCTTCAGGTGCGATGTGCCCTGGTCAGTCATTCGAGTATGTGCTCGAATCTAATTGTCAAAATACTCCTCATGATGGTGTGGAGTTTCTCGATTTGCTATTTGGTCCATCTGGGCTTACGTTCAGGTCCTTCCCTCTTGTTGATGGGTCATTGTGTATGACACAAGTCCATTTTGCCTCATTTAAGTCATTTCTTCTTACGTTTTAGTCATTTTTCTCTTCCCTTCTCTTTTATATTACCTAATACCTAAAATATAACAACAAAAATCGAGTAGCACAATATTGGGGTAAAATAAAGGATATATAGCATGAGTACGATGTATGATATGCTACTAATAAAATATCCTCACACTTAGCTTTTGCTAGTCCCGACTAAAACAAAGAAAGAGAAAAATAAAAGAAAGGAAAAACATACGAAAAATAGGAAAATCCTAACTCACTTTCATAGGAATCACGATTGCACTTAGCACGTGCAACAAGTCATTAAAGCTCCTTGTCGCCAAGGAGGAGGAGTGGTGTCTCCTGAGAGTTTTCAACGGCTACACCCACAAAATCCGAACATAGATGCATTATTCAACCTAGCAACACGACTCGATGGACTTGCTTTTGTCATCATTGGACACGATAATTCTATAGGTCGACTCTATATATGTATCTTGTCCACACACCTAGCCTAGGGAGTCATTCGTGCAAGTTAATTAAGGACTTAAGTGAAAGACATAGGCAACCTAACATCCTCTAGTGATATATCGTGTAAAGTCCATTAAGGTTCTTAATTGCATTATTATTATTTTCTTTTTTTCTTTTCTTTTGAGAGAACAACGAATTAAAACTGATTGGTGTTTAATCCTCCTAGGATCCGGTTTCGTGCATCATTGCCTGTGAGGACTTACACTATAACGTACACTAATTAGTAGCATATCATACATTGCATTCATGCTATATATTCCTTATTTTACCCCAATTTTGTGCTACTCGAGTGTTTCTTTGTGGTGTTTCAGGTGTTAAGTAATAATGAAGAGAAAGGAAGAGAAAATGACTAAAATACAAGAAGAAATGACTCAAATGAAGAAAAGTGGACCTGTTTGTCATGCACAATGATCCATTTGCAAATCAGGAAGGACTCAAATCGTAGTGTAATTCCTATCGCATACCTCTCTTTTCCTTTCCCCACTCGAGTATTGTAGACTCTAACTCGCATGCGCTCCTCGTGGACACGACCTATACTTGTCGTGTCTTCACCAACGTCGTGCACTTACGGTATTATAACTGAATCAATCATACACCTTCCCACAAATTTCCACATAGGGCGATCCCTACCATCCGTGTAACAGGAGTTCGGTCGGTGCATCCCAAGTCAAATGACTCGAAAGCACCAGGTACTAAGTCCTCTTGGACCTAATTTCCCAAGTGATAAGAGTCGTGCGAGGAAAGAGAACAGCGTACTAAATTATTTCTTATCTACACATGAACTAAAACCCCTACACTTAAGGTTTCACAACAAGAGTTTAAGGGTCCCTAACTAGGACAAACTTCTTTATACTAACAAACATGAATTATTCAACCCACTAGGTTCAGGGTGGACTTCTTTATTTATTTGTGTACTAAAACCCTATGATTACTCTCCTCCCAAGGGAAACTCGGGGTGCATCCTTATGACTAGAAAAGACCTAAAGTCGGTGTACTAGATATCCTAATGTATCATGTTCAAGTCAATATTAGGACATTTCCTTTTACTTTGCCTCTCAATGGTTTTGCACATGCTAAACAAACGCAAAACCCACAAAATATTTTCTTTGACTAACACATGGAGATTTTGAAAGAAATGAAAAATTTACAAAAGAAGACAAGTCACCCAAGGATCATGGTATAACTGATATATCAATGTAAATTGCAGCACACTATCATGACCCTAACAATGAAAACAAAAGTAAAGGAAAAAAGACTCGATTATGTAGACACGTAAAACACCCCCACACTTACTACATGTATTGTCCTCAATGAGTGTGAATATGAGACTATATGGATTTATGCATAAAAAATAAAAGATCTCACCAACGTGAAGCGTAAAAGGAAGTTCATGGTTATGTGGATGGACATATACCCGAATTCCCGAAAACCTGTGAGACACTTAAGAAGGGAGACAAATACATGAATTAAATGAGGCCCACAACAACCTATGCTCACGTTTGGAGTCTTTTTCCTCTTCCTTTTCAAATATCTACAAAAAAAAGTTCACATCGTCATCTGTCAAAGGACATCAAATGGGAACCTCAAAAGTTTGTCAATGTACTTGGAATGGGAACATGACACCATGCGGGGATAAAATACTCATTAGTGGGCTCCCATCATAAAATGCATAAGATGCAAGGAGAGGTTCATGATCAAGATGCAAATGCGTCTGATTCAAAGGATCAAACTTAAAGAGCTCAAACTCTCAAAAGTTTGGTCATAATTGAGTAACACAAGAAGATCGTCAATCCAAACTCGCCAACCAACATGTTGGTGTACTAGAACGAGGCCAACAACCTCATTATCCTCGCCCGATACACCAGGCAAATAGAAAGTGAGTCTCTTACGAAAGGTATCCTCTAAGGAACGCTCAATACCCTTGTTGGTAATGTAGTTGTTTGGTATCCTTTCATTTTCAAGATGATCATGAACTATAGTGAGATGCAAACTCTCACCAGGTCGTATAAAATTAGGGGTATTAAGGAGCTCTTTCTCCACCAAAGGTGAGTCCTTAAGAGGCACAACATTAAGATCATGTGGCCCAAGGGCCACAAGACAAATAGATAAGGCACAATCCTATGCCGACTCATAATAAAACTGCTCCATGTTATTCGCAATTTGAGTCGAATCCCCAACTAAGTGATCGTGAATTGAAACCTAAAGTCCCTCAAATTGACTACGAGTTGGAGTTTGAAAGATTGTGCTTTGAATTTATGGATGTGGTGGTGGTTCAATATCAGAAGATAAATCCTCATGTTGACAAGAAAGGTCACCCTCCTCACGTTCACTTAATTGTTACGTCATCTGACTCACTTGCATTTCCAGATTTTGCAAGGAATTTTGAGTGGTTTCCATGATTGTAAGGAGAGTTTGTTTCAAGGAATCAAGTTTGGGGTCAACATTGAAGTTCAATTTTTGATTGTCACAGTTTGTAGGTTAGGTGTAAATAGACTGAGAATTAGTCCATATTGTCATGGGTGGTGGTTGGTAGGGATGTAGGTATTTGGGAGGAGAATAATGGGGTAGGTATGATGCATAAAAAATTGAATCAATATTGTCTCCCCAGGATTGCATTCCTCATGGGTTGTACGTGGATGAGTATTGAAGTTATGATCGTCAATCCAAACTCTCCAACTAATAAGCTGATGCACCGGAATGAGGCCAACGACCTCATTAACGGTGCTCGACTCACTAGGAGAATAGAAAGTGGGTCTCTTACCCAAGATATCCTCTAAGAACTCCTAATACCCTCAATGGCAATGTAGTTGTTTGGTATCCTTTCATTTTCAAGATGATCATGAACTATAGTGAGATGCAAACTCTCACCAGGTCGTATAAAATTAGGGGTATTAAGGAGCTCTTTCTCCACAAAGGTGAGTCCTTAAAAGGCACAACATTAAGATCATGTGGCCCAAGGGCTATGAGAAAAAAAGGCTAAGGTACAATCTTGTGCCGACTCATAATGAAACTGGTCCATGCTATTCTCAATTTGAATCGAATCCCCACCAAGTGATCGTGAATTGAAACCCCAAGTCCCTCAGACTGACTAGGAATTTGACTTTGAAAGATTGTGCTTTGAATTTGTGAACATGGTGGTGGTTCGATATCAGAAGATAAATCCTCATGTTGACAAGAAAGCTCACCCTCCTCACGTTCACTTAATTGTTGTGTCATCTGACTCACTTGCATTTTCAGAGTTTGCAAGGAATTTTGAGAGGTTTCCATAAACGTTTGGAGAGTTTGTTTAAAGGAATCAATGGGGTCAACTGTGAGGCTCAAGTCATAATTTTGGAGATTTTGGGGTTGGGTGTTTATGGGCTGAGAATGAGTCCAATGATTGGTAGTATGGTGTTGGTAGAATTCTGGGTATTCAGGAGAAGGATACTAGGGTGGGCATGAAGTATGATACTCAGGATTTCTAACATTTCCCCATGAATATGTCTCCCTGGGTAAGACATGAATGTGTTCGGGTCATAATGAGTACTTTGGGGAAAAACATCATCATATTCGGGTTCAGGAGGAACATATGAACATTCTTCGAACACCTAACCACTTAAACCACTCTGGTCATCTGACGTGACTTCTGGAACCACCAATCTAGTCAATCCCTCTACCGAACGCATGAAAGAGGCCAAAGTTTGTTATAATGTCTCGGTTTGTTGACCAACATATGATCTGACACAACTAGAAGGTGGTCGGTGTCTGTCTCATATTACCCCAATCTAAAAATTGTTCAGCCACACCATTAAATTGGGTCGATCCCACTTGGGTGTTTGTTTGAGACACCCTAGGATGCATGGGTCTGGAATACCATAGAGAATAGTCTTGGTCCAAACAATGAAATGGATGGTCGTTCATGTAACCATCCATCTTGACACAGTACTCTCGAGTCAACCACTCTCACAACCACGAGGCCAAGCTAGCAAAAAGTGTTGGACTCGACCCTAAATCGCTTGTAGAGAGTGTAAAGGGGAGGAGACTAGAACGTAGAAGTAGGTGAGAAAAAGAAACTCATAGAAGAAGGGAAGAATCCTTAGAGCTAGCGTGGGTAAAGGTGAGGGTAGAAGCCTAATCTAGCAAACACGACTCAAACAACCTAAGGTCACTATAGGTACTTACAACCAGACGTTGCCTAACTGCGAGGTCACACGGCCTCAGCACGCCTCACCTCCCTACCACGAAGATCACAAAGTCCAACAAGTGAGCCAAGATCCAGAGATCGCGTCTCTCCTACTATCAACAGAGCGGACGACGCTGATCGGGCTATGACGGTCGTGATCAGATCACCCTCCTAATGCACCCGAGGTCCTTAGGGGTTAATGTCTACTTGATTTTCAAATTAGGCTTTTTTGTGGGGCTGAAGGAAGGGGTGATGAAATCCCCCACCTTATCTTGAAGGCTATATAAGATCAATTATCCTTAAACTAGCAAACAACTCACCAAACAAGCACTAACCTCACTCTTGTTCCAATGCACCTTACTAACTAATGCATGCTTTAACCATGCAGAATGAGAGAATGGGTGCATGTACCTCATGCCATCACTCAACAATAAAAAATAAAGCAAAGAAAAGATGAATGCGTACAAGGTCTAGAAATTATGCATTACCTAGATGGCAATCCACTAATATTTTGCTTTGACTTTTAAGGTCCAAGTTGTATTAGGAGGAGAGCATGCAAAGAAAATCAATTTTTGACATCAAAACAGACCATACATGGAATCAACAGTGGAAGTTATCAACTAGAAATAAGTAGAGAAAGCTACTTGTGAAACAGAAATGAGAAACTCCTCACCAAATCCGCCATTGGCGGATGCAAATCCACCATTGGTGAATTGTTTAGGGATTCTGGTCCCCAAAGTTTGCTGGTGTGCTCTCCTACTGTAGGCTCCCCAGTCCACTTGTTCCCATGTCCACTAATAAAACTAAACAGAAAATGTGAGAAAAATCTCACCGAAATGATGGAAACAACAACGACTACATCCAACTCCCCGACAATGGCACCAAAAACTTGATTGGTCATTTTAATAACAACAAGTGCATGGTGTGGTAAAGACGTGGCAAATACAAGTTGAACCTCAAGGAGTTGTGAGTGTTCTTGTAACTACCATACTCAAGTGGGAAATGGGAGGAGAATGAGTGGATTATGCTAACTAACTACCAATGTTCACGTAGGCGATCGGCTAGGCGGTAGGCAACCACCACCTTTCGCCCAGCAAAGTTGGGCGAAATGGGCGATCGCCTCGCCTAGGCGATAGCCGTTGGAGGCACCCCAACGGCTATCAACTTTTTTATTTTTTTTAAAATTACAAGTTTGCCACTACCCCAAATCCTATATAAACCCGTCCAATCCTCTTCATTTTTCGCACATCTCTCATTCTCTTCTTCTTCATAATTCTATTCTAATCATCAAGTTTTATAATCAAGTTTTCACAATTAAGTCTCTGGTCTGGTGCTTAGTTTTGAAGTTGGAAAGTGAAGTCTCTGATTCTTCATTCTTCAACCGCCAAAATCAAGTGCACTCTTTCTAACTTCTCTTTAGAATTAAATTAATTAGTATTTCATTTTCATATTAGTCTAAATTTTTATATTAGTCTAGTTTTAAGATATGGCCTACGTACCCGGCACTAGTCTTCCCATGCATCACGAGAGTTACGATGACCTAAGACTTACCCGTACAAATGACCCCGGTTGGAATATTGCCCATTACATTAGTGCTAATGATAAAAACTGCATTGTCTGTGAGTTATGTGGTAAGGAAACTAGAGGTGGTATAGCCTGTCACAAACAACATCTTGCACACACACCCGGTAGAAATGCTAGACCTTGTGATAAACTTCCTGACTCTGTTAAACAAGACATAACTGCATACATGGTTAGAAATAGTAGGACATTACAAAATGAAAATGTATGTCTTGATGATTATGTAGACTGAGAAAACATAGAATTTGATCAGGAAACCGGGTCGGGTTCCGGTTCTGCTCGGATCTCAACCTCCCGTTCTCGCCCCGTTCCTGGTCGAAAGAGACAAAAACAACGTTTGTGGGCACCATTTTGCGGACGTGGGAAGGACATGGTTTCCGCCCCCCAAGAAACAACCATCGAAAGAACCTTTAGAAAAGAAGATAGGAAAACAATTAATCAAAAATGGTCTAGGCTTTTCTATAGAAGGCACTGAAGGCCTCACAACCTATGGTCCAGGTTCTTAGACTTGTTGACGGCGATGAGAAACCACCGATGGGATATCTGTGTGACGCAATGGAGAAAGCCAAAGAACAAATCATGAGGAACTTTGACGGAAACCCGAGGTTATACAGGCAACTCATCGACCTCATCGACACCAGGTGGGGTCCAGGGAAGATGATGTCCTCACCGCTACACTCAGTTGGTTTCTTACTCAACCCTGGTACCTTCTTCTCTGTCCCACCTCAGGATCGAAATGTAGCTTTTAATGAGCATATGCCTGGATTCATGGATGTCGTAGAGCGACTCCTCCCCACTCCTGCAGAACAAGACAAGATTTGCGGTCAACTTAATCGTTACAAGAGCTCCCTCGGAATATTCTCGAGGGATATGGTCATCGGACAAAGGATAGAAAGAATTCCTATAGATTGGTGGCAATCTTATGGCGCAGACATGGGAGAGACCGCATTACAGAGGTTGGCCCTGAGGGTGTTGGGATTGACATGCTCGGCATCAGGTTGTGAAAGGAATTGGAGTGTCTTCGAGTAGTTGCACTCAACGAGAAGGAACAGGTTGGCTGTGAAGAAGATGAATGACTTGGTGTTTGTGAACTACAACCAAAAGTTAAGGCAAAGGTTTCAGCAAAGGATGGAGAAGCCCGGATTTTATGACCCCATCAGTGTCGACTACGATCTCTTCGACGAGCATCCATGGTTGGTAGAAACTGAAGATTCGGTCTTCACTGGAGGGGAGCTTACATGGGCCGATGTTGAGGAAGCAGCTTTAGGATATTCTTCTTCCCGGAGATGCTTTTCTTGATCCATGTCCACTGCATCTGACGCACGGTGTTCCACTGCATCTGACGCGCCATTATTAGGTGTTGGCATGGATGATGCCATCATTCACATTAGTTCTAGAGATCCAGGTGCATCGAGTTCTCAACCACCGATGGACATCGACGAGCAATATGTCCAATCCGACGATGAAAAAACTGAAGAAGATGATGTCTACGTCGACAATCCGAACGAGAACCACTCCGATGACTTTGATGGTGGTGGAGGATATGATATGGTTCCCAGTTGGACATTAGATCAATGTGTCCAATGGTATTAGTTAGTTAGCTTGTAATTCTAATTTCTCTCTTATCAATTATTGTATCGTACTACTAAGTGTTGAACGTCTTATTTAAAACCGCAAGTGCACGGCCGCGATGAAGCGGTGGCAAGTACAGGTCGTCCTCAGGGAGGTGAGCAACATCTTATTTATCATAAATCAAGTGGCAAAGATTGGGGGAGAAAGATTTATTAAGCTACTCTACACAAAACTACGCTAAGAAGTATGAAATGCGAACGAAAGAAACAATCAATGAACGAACAACTAAGCTAAGAACAAAGGAGGAATGCTGAAATACAGAAATGGAAAACCCCTAAGGGGTGGAGTGAGTGCACACGTGCAAAGAGGTGGGTGTATAATACATTCTTTAAGCACATGAAGGTGGTGTTTATCAAGCATAGGAAGTGTCTAAATGTTATGGCAAAACCTATCAATCTATTCACCAACTTAGTTGATTAACGTTTACATATGCAAGGTGTTTATTTCAGAACCTAAACAAGCATGAGAGGTGTCTAATCATTTTGGCAAAATTCATCAAGCTGTAAATTCTATCCTAAACAAGCAAGCATACATTCATGTTTAATCAACACATTGAAATTAAAGCATTCATCTCATTCTCTAATGCATGTATGTACATCTACTCCACCCCCCAAAGGGGATGGAACTACTCACTAAACATTACACTAATTATTAAACTATGGAAAGAAAGCATATTAAAACTAAGCTAGAAATAAAAGACGATTAAACTAAAACATGCACAAACTATAAAAGAAGCATAAACAAACAATGAAAGAAACACAAAACTTTATTGATAAAATGACTCACATTAAAAGTAGCATCCTCCTACTTTAGTGTGTGCTTCAAGGCCTCACTTCTAGTAGGAAGAATAGCCACTTAAAATATGAAGTCATTACAATGGAAGGTGAAGAGTTCTATTTATAGCCATAGAAAAAGGCAAACCGGGACAATCCCCCGATGTGGGACTAAACCAATACCCAAAATAGACTAAGAATCCACTAATACACATGACCGCCAAAGAGAATCGGATCCGGAGCTAAACAGACCGCCAATTGGCGGTCTTTTGGTTCTGGATCGAGCTAGTTTTTGTTGTGGGCTTGTCTTGATGTATTTCTTGGTCTTGGATGCATCGACTCGGTTTGTTGGATCTCCGACCCAAATCCAATTGCTAAAATACTCCCCATGATGGTGAGGGGTATTCTGGTTTGCTCTTAGGTCCCTCTATCTTGCGTTCAGGTCCTTCTGTCTTGCATCTTGGTCCCCAGATCTCACAATTCAGTCCTTTTTCCCAGCTTTTGGGTCCTTTTATGTTTCATCTCTTCAAACCTATTTATTCCTGAAAACTAAACATAAAACTCGTGACATAGCATTGTTTAGGTGAAAGATAATGGATATAAGATACAAATATAAGCATGAAATGATGTCAATCAAATACCCCCACACCTAACTTTTGCTAGTCCCGAGCAAAACAAAGAAAGAGAAAAGCATACGAAAAACAAGAAATCCTAACTCACTTTCGTAGGAATAACGGTTGCACTTAGCACGTGCAACAAGCCGTTAAACCTCCTTAACGCCAAGGAGGAGGAGTGTTGTCTCCTGAGGGTTTTCAGCGGATATACCTACAAAATCCGAACAAGATGCATTAATCATTCTAGCTACACGACTCGTTGGACTCATTTTGTCGATCATGGGATGCGGTAATACTACGGGTCGACTCTATATATGTAATCGGTCCACACACCTAGCCTAATGAGTTATTCGTGAAAGTTAGTTAAGGATTTAAGCGAAAGACATGGACAACCTTAACTTCTGAATGTGATACAATGTGTAAAGTCCATTTTGGTTCTTATTTGACTCTTTTTTTTCTTTTTTTCTTTAGAGCATTTTATTGGTTGGTGTTTGATTCTCCCAGGGTCAGGTTTCGTGCATCATTGCCTATGAGGACTTACACTATCACGTACACCTTCCCCCAAATCTCCACATAGGGCGATCCCTACCACCCGTGTAACAGGAGTTCGGTCGGTGCATCCCAAGTCAGATGACTCGAAAGCACCTGGCACAAAGGCCCCTCAGACCTACTTTCCCGAGTGATAGGAGTCGTGCGAGAAGACAGAACACCACTTATTCATTTATCTACATGGGAACCAAAACCCCTACACTTAAGTTTCACAAAAAGAAATTAAGGGCCCTTGACCATGACAAACTTCCTTATACTAAAAGACACAAATTATTTGACTCACTAGGTTCAGGGTGGACTTCTTTAAATGTTTGAGTGTTGAAACCCTATGATTACACGCCCCCCGAGGGAAAACCGGGGCGCATCCTAACGACTCGATAAGACCTAAAGCCAGTAAACCAAAAATCCTAATGCATCAAGTTCAAGACAATTTTGGGAGCCTTCTTTTTACTTTGCCTCTCAACGGTTTTGCACATACTGAACACACGCAAAACCTACAAAACATTTTCTTTCGCAAACACATGAAGATTTTGAAAGAAATGTGGAAATTTTAAAGCACTAGGCAAGCAGAAGAAGACAAGTCACCCAAGGTTCATGGCAAGCAGATATATCAATGTTAAATGCGGCACACTAGCATGACCCTAACATACACACAAAAAGAAAACAAAATCAAAAGAAAAAGACTTGACTATGTACACACGTAAAACACCCCCCCACACCTACTTCATGCATTGTCCTCAATGAATGTGAACAAGATACTACATGTAGAGATGCATGAAAAAGGAAACATCTCACCAACATGAAGTACAAAGGGACGTTCAGGGTCATGTTGATGGACACAAACCCAAATTCCCTCAAAACCTGTGAGAAGCTGAAGAAGGGAGATAAATACGTGAAGAGATTGGGTCCAAGTACACAAGGGTTGGGGCCCACAACAATCGATGCTCACTGAAGGAGTCTTTTATTACACACTTCTCTCTTTTTTTCTCTCTTTTTTTCTTCTTCTTTTTTTGATTTTTTTACATGATATGTACAAGAACAACGATATTCTCATAATCATTTGGTCAAGGAACATCAAATGAGAACATCAAGTCATGAGGACCAGAGACTTGCCGAGATGGGCAAACTCCACTGGTACTCTAAGGTGTCATGAGAGGTGAAAGGTCAAAGTTGAAAGGCTCGAACCCCTCATGATATTGGTTGGGTGTGGGCAACAAAGAATGAAGTTGTGTTGCCTCACTAGGGTTTAATTGCTCATCGAAGAAAACCCTCCAACCAATAGGCGGGTGCATCGGAATGAGTTCCTCAAGCTCATTCAATAGATGCAGCAGACCTGCATCACTAAGAATGGGGCTTCTCCCCAAGTCATCCAACAAGGACCTCCCACCATCATTTAGATCATCAAGCATAAGCTCGGTCAAAGGTGGGTCCTTGTTGGAGTCAATATGAAGCTCAAATGGCTCAAAGGCCAATGGACATGAGACAGAGACACCTTCTGGTATAGGCATATGATGAGGTGTCTCACTCTCACTAGTACTCTCAACTGAATCATGCAACGAACACTCCCTTTGAACATTCATGTTTGAGGCTAGCTCACTCTGTTGCATTGCCAAGACAGGCAATGAGTCTTCGCTGAGCCTACAAACATTCTCAACGGGTTTCATTGGTGTTAGAGGTGTTCGTTGATTTTGTGGTGCTTTCTCCAATTGGCGGATGAGATTGAGATTTAAAGGTTCATCCATGGGTTCCTGTTGCCTATCAGAGTTGAACACATGAAACTCGGCACTCATGTTACCGAATGAGAGCTTCATGAGACCATTTCTACAATTAATCAAAGCATTGGAGGTTGCTAGAAATGGTCTACCCAAAATCAAAGGTATTTGAGAGTGGGTGTTCGCAACAGGATTGGTATCGAGGACAACAAAATCGACTGGAAATATAAAATCTCCAACTTTGATAAGCACATCCTCGATAATCCCCATGGGAATACGAATTGATCTATCTGCCAATTGGAGGGTGATCTTAGTTGGTTTCAATTCTCCCAAGTTCAACTGTTGATAAACAGAGAATGGGAGGAGGTTGACCGCTGATCCTAAATCAAGAAAAACATTGCTCAGTCTAGTGTCCCCTATCGTACACTGAATAGTAGGACACCCGGCGTCCTTGTATTTCATGTAGGTGGGATTTGACAAAAGTGAGCTGATATTTGCAGCCAAGAATGCTTTCTTAGGAACATTGGTCTTCCACTTGGTTGTGCAGAGATCCTTCAACACTTTGGCATATTGAGGTATTTGTTGGATGACATCCAACAAGGGGATGTTAACCTTCACTTGCTTAAATACCTCTAATATCTTGTCCATGTTGTCACTCTGCTTTTTGGTTAACCTACTTGGATAAGGAGCTTTTGGCAGGTAGGTTTTCTGTGGTGCCTGAGAATGAAGCCTTGGTGTATTACCCTCACCCTCAGCCTCTTCTTCACCACCATTCCCACTGAGGGGCTGCATAGATGGTGGTGGGTGTAGCAAGGAAATGTGATTGTCAACCTGTTTTCCATTCCTTAAGGTCACAATGGAATTGACATGGTGAACAGGTTCCTCCACATGGTTCACTTGCCTCCCCCGAGGTACCACATTCTCATTTTTCATGTGTTGTTGTTGGTACATACGGGGGTTAGCCTCATGCTGGCTAGGAAAAGACCCTCTCTTTCATGTACAGATTGAGCCAATTGGCCCATCTGAAGCTCTAGAGATTTCATGGTCTGCTGATTTGAAGTGAGAACTTGACTTGTGGTAGACATAAAAATTTTCATTGAGTTTTCAAGTCCACGAGTCAAGGTCTCAAGCGAATTGAATCGGGTTTCCATATTATTGGAATTTAGGAAACTCGATTGATTGGTGGTTTGTGCTTGGGGTGGCTGATAGGAATGTGCATGCATGGGAGGTTGGTGTGATTGGTAAGGTGGTCTAGAGGAGTTTGGAGGACCATCCGTGGCATTAGTTTGGTTCCATGAAAAATTGGAGTGGTTCCTCCATCCAGGATTATAAGATGATGAGTGTGGGTCATTCCTGGCTCTATCATAGATGGGGTTGACACGCTCCATCTCAGGAGGAATGGACTCACACTCGCTTTCTACATGACCTATCCTACCACATGAATGACAGGGAACTGGACCAGATGTGGACATGTGAGGTGCACTTTGTTGGTTTTGGGGCTCAATCGAATTCATACGGCACATTAAGGCCGCCATGCGTGCCTCGGTGGCCGTAGTGGTATCGATAGCAAATACGGAACCCGATCCAGTTGAGTTTGCATTCGCAATCCTCGCTCCTATACTAGATGATGCAGGTGGTTCCCTCACACTCTCCCATTGCATGGTTTTCTCAGCGAGGTCTTCTAGGAAGGCCCATGCCTCCCTTTCATCCTTTCCCAAGAACTCTCCTTGACACATGGACTCAAGGAGCGTTCTGGACGGGATGTGAAGACCCTCATACAAAATCTGACAAAGACGCCACAACTCAATGCCATGGTGAGGGCACGAGGATAGTAGCTCTTTGAACCTCTCAAGATATGCATGAAATGGTTCGGTCTCATGTTGATAGAACGAATTGATTTCGTTCCTCAATTTTTGAGTCTGATGATTAAGAAAGTACTTCTTGAGGAATGCAGATTGAAACTTATCCCAAGTCCTAAAGGAATTCGCCTGGTTGTTGTACAACCACTTCTTGGCATCATCCTTTAGTGCAAAAGGAACGAGCCTAAGATGGATGGAGTCTGTGCTAAGTTGTTGCAGCTTGAACATAGCAGAGACCTCCTCAAATTCCCTGAGAAAGATATAGGGGTCACCTTTCCCAGTGAAATGAGGGAGCATGGAAAAGAATTGAGGCTTAGCCTCAAAATGGTTCCCATTAGCCTCTGGTAATACGATGCATGAGGGTAGAGCTGTACGGCTCGGGTAGCATCGATCACGAAGAGGTATGGGAACGACAACTGGAAGCACTGGTGGAGCAGGTGGGTCCAGCAACTACTCCTCCTCACGGAAATTAGCAGCCATTGGACCCGAACTACGTGCGACACGAGAGGAGGGAGGTGTCGAGAAATTGATGACCGAAGCCGGATTGACAACGCTCCTCGTCAAACGACCACTCTCGTCTCGTGTCCACGAAAGCATGCACAAAGGTGCACATACAAACCACAACTCTTTTTTTTTCAAAGAATGTACGTAGGGGAGAAGATGGGGGAACACAGGAGAGAAAGAATGACTCAGGAGAGAAAGGAAGAAGTCCTTATGCTACGGCGGATGGGTACAGGTAGAAGCACACAAGCAAACAAGGCTCAAGCAATCCTAAGGTCGCTATAGGTCCTTACAGCTAGACGACGCCTAACTGCGAGGTCACACGGCCTCAACACGCCTCACCTCCCTACAATGAGGATCACAAAGCCCAGCAAGTGAGCCAAGATCCGGGGATCTCGTCTCTCCTACTATCGACAAAGTGGGCAACGCCGATCAGGTCATGACGGTCGGGACCGGATCACTCTCCCAATGCGTCCAAGATCCTTAGGGCCAATGTCTACTTGATTATAAAATTAGGCTCTTGATTAGTGTGGTTTTTGGGGCGAAGGAAAGGGTGATGAAATCCCCCACCTTATCTTTTACGGGACAGCCCCTCCTTAGTAGTGTTTTGGAGTCCTAAATCTAGCAATCAACAGTCCAAAAAACGCTCAACTCACACTTGTTGCAATGCACTTCCTACTAACTAATGCATGTTCATACGAAATGCATGAATGAGAGTAGAAGGTGCGTACCTCACGCCAGCTCTCAGCAACAGAAAATAAAGCGAAGATAAAAGACAATCTAAGTGCCTAAGTCACATACATGATGCATGGCCTAAACAAAAAGAAGGCCTAATCTTTTGCTTTGAGTTTTAGGGTCCAAGTTGCTTAAAGGATGTTTGATTATTGATCTGGGAACAATCTAAGAGTCAGAACATGTAAAATTGAGTCCCAGACCACTATATCAGATAAAGTAAACAGACCAAAGAAATAAGAGAGCGAGCTGAGCTTACCAGACCGCCAATTGGCGGTCTCAGGCCGCTGATTGGCGGTCTACAGTGGCCAGCTTGCTTGAAAACTTCTCCAGGTGCTCCTCCTGACCACTCCAAGTCTCTTGAAACAAAGCAAAACTACAAAACAAAAATTAAATCCACTCAAATCGTCCAAACAAGAGTCTTGACTGACACCTCCCCGGCAACGGCGCCAAAAACTTGTTGAACGTTTTATTTAAAACCGCAAGTGCACGGTCGCGATGAAGCGATGGCAAGTATGGGTCATCCTCAGGGAGGTGAGCAGCCTCTTGTTTATCATAAATCAAGTGGCAAAGATTGGGGGAGAAAGATTTATTAAGCTACTCTACACAAAACTACGCTAAGAAGTATGAAATGCGAACGAAAGAAACAATCAATGAACTAACAACTAAGATAAGAACTAAGGAGGAATGCTGAAATATAGAAATGGAAAACCCCTAAGGGGTGGAGTGAGTGCACACATGCAAAGAGGTGGGTGTAGAATACATTCTTTAAGCACATGAAGGTGGTGTTTATCAAGCATAGGAAGTGTCTAAATGTTAAGGCAAAACCTATCAATCTATTCACCAACTTAGTTGATTAACATTTACATATGCAAGATGTTTATTTCAGAACCTAAACAAGCATGAGAGGTGTCTAATCATTTTGGCAAAACTCATCAAGTTGTAAATTCTATCCTAAACAAGCAAGCATACATTCATGTTTAATCAACACATTGAAATTAAAGCATTCATCTCATTCTCTAATGCATGTATGTACATCTACTCCACCCCCAAAGGGGATGGAACTACTCACTAAACATTACACTAATTATTAAACTGTGGAAAGAAAGCATATTAAAACTAAGCTAGAAATAAAAGACGATTAAACTAAAACATGCACAAACTATAAAAGAAGCATAACCAAACAATGAAAGAAACACAAAACTTTATTGATAAAATGACTCACATTAAAAGTAGCATCCTCCTACTTTGGTGTGTGCTTCAAGGCCTCACTTCTAGTAGGAAGAATAGCCACTTAAAATATGGAGTCATTACAATGGAAGGTGAAGAGTTCTATTTATAGCCATGGAAAAAGGCAAACCGGGACAATCCCCCGATGTGGGACTAAACCAATACCCAAAATAGACTAAGAATCCACTACTACACATGTCCGACAAAGAGAATCGGATCCGGAGCTAAACAGACCGCCAATTGGTGGTCTATTGGTTCTGGATCGAGCTAGTTTTTGTTGTGGGCTTGTCTTGATGTATTTCTTGGTCTTGGATGCATCGACTCGGTTTGTTGGATCTCCGACCCGAATCACTCTGCTTTTTGGTTAACCTACTTGGATAAGGAGCTTTTGGCAGGTAGGTTTTCTGTGGTGCCTGAGAATGAAGCCTTGGTGTATTACCCTCACCCTCAGCCTCTTCTTCACCACCATTCCCACTGAGGGGCTGCATAGATGGTGGTGGGTGTAGCAAGGAAATGTGATTGTCAACCTGTTTTCCATTCCTTAAGGTCACAATGGAATTGACATGGTGAACAGGTTCCTCCACATGGTTCACTTGCCTCCCCCGAGGTACCACATTCTCATTTTTCATGTGTTGTTGTTGGTACATACGGGGGTTAGCCTCATGCTGGCTAGGAAAAGACCCTCTCTTTCATGTACAGATTGAGCCAATTGGCCCATCTGAAGCTCTAGAGATTTCATGGTCTGCTGATTTGAAGTGAGAACTTGACTTGTGGTAGACATAAAAATTTTCATTGAGTTTTCAAGTCCACGAGTCAAGGTCTCAAGCGAATTGAATCGGGTTTCCATATTATTGGAATTTAGGAAACTCGATTGATTGGTGGTTTGTGCTTGGGGTGGCTGATAGGAATGTGCATGCATGGGAGGTTGGTGTGATTGGTAAGGTGGTCTAGAGGAGTTTGGAGGACCATCCGTGGCATTAGTTTGGTTCCATGAAAAATTGGAGTGGTTCCTCCATCCAGGATTATAAGATGATGAGTGTGGGTCATTCCTGGCTCTATCATAGATGGGGTTGACACGCTCCATCTCAGGAGGAATGGACTCACACTCGCTTTCTACATGACCTATCCTACCACATGAATGACAGGGAACTGGACCAGATGTGGACATGTGAGGTGCACTTTGTTGGTTTTGGGGCTCAATCGAATTCATACGGCACATTAAGGCCGCCATGCGTGCCTCGGTGGCCGTAGTGGTATCGATAGCAAATACGGAACCCGATCCAGTTGAGTTTGCATTCGCAATCCTCGCTCCTATACTAGATGATGCAGGTGGTTCCCTCACACTCTCCCATTGCATGGTTTTCTCAGCGAGGTCTTCTAGGAAGGCCCATGCCTCCCTTTCATCCTTTCCCAAGAACTCTCCTTGACACATGGACTCAAGGAGCGTTCTGGACGGGATGTGAAGACCCTCATACAAAATCTGACAAAGACGCCACAACTCAATGCCATGGTGAGGGCACGAGGATAGTAGCTCTTTGAACCTCTCAAGATATGCATGAAATGGTTCGGTCTCATGTTGATAGAACGAATTGATTTCGTTCCTCAATTTTTGAGTCTGATGATTAAGAAAGTACTTCTTGAGGAATGCAGATTGAAACTTATCCCAAGTCCTAAAGGAATTCGCCTGGTTGTTGTACAACCACTTCTTGGCATCATCCTTTAGTGCAAAAGGAACGAGCCTAAGATGGATGGAGTCTGTGCTAAGTTGTTGCAGCTTGAACATAGCAGAGACCTCCTCAAATTCCCTGAGAAAGATATAGGGGTCACCTTTCCCAGTGAAATGAGGGAGCATGGAAAAGAATTGAGGCTTAGCCTCAAAATGGTTCCCATTAGCCTCTGGTAATACGATGCATGAGGGTAGAGCTGTACGGCTCGGGTAGCATCGATCACGAAGAGGTATGGGAACGACAACTGGAAGCACTGGTGGAGCAGGTGGGTCCAGCAACTACTCCTCCTCACGGAAATTAGCAGCCATTGGACCCGAACTACGTGCGACACGAGAGGAGGGAGGTGTCGAGAAATTGATGACCGAAGCCGGATTGACAACGCTCCTCGTCAAACGACCACTCTCGTCTCGTGTCCACGAAAGCATGCACAAAGGTGCACATACAAACCACAACTCTTTTTTTTTCAAAGAATGTACGTAGGGGAGAAGATGGGGGAACACAGGAGAGAAAGAATGACTCAGGAGAGAAAGGAAGAAGTCCTTATGCTACGGCGGATGGGTACAGGTAGAAGCACACAAGCAAACAAGGCTCAAGCAATCCTAAGGTCGCTATAGGTCCTTACAGCTAGACGACGCCTAACTGCGAGGTCACACGGCCTCAACACGCCTCACCTCCCTACAATGAGGATCACAAAGCCCAGCAAGTGAGCCAAGATCCGGGGATCTCGTCTCTCCTACTATCGACAAAGTGGGCAACGCCGATCAGGTCATGACGGTCGGGACCGGATCACTCTCCCAATGCGTCCAAGATCCTTAGGGCCAATGTCTACTTGATTATAAAATTAGGCTCTTGATTAGTGTGGTTTTTGGGGCGAAGGAAAGGGTGATGAAATCCCCCACCTTATCTTTTACGGGACAGCCCCTCCTTAGTAGTGTTTTGGAGTCCTAAATCTAGCAATCAACAGTCCAAAAAACGCTCAACTCACACTTGTTGCAATGCACTTCCTACTAACTAATGCATGTTCATACGAAATGCATGAATGAGAGTAGAAGGTGCGTACCTCACGCCAGCTCTCAGCAACAGAAAATAAAGCGAAGATAAAAGACAATCTAAGTGCCTAAGTCACATACATGATGCATGGCCTAAACAAAAAGAAGGCCTAATCTTTTGCTTTGAGTTTTAGGGTCCAAGTTGCTTAAAGGATGTTTGATTATTGATCTGGGAACAATCTAAGAGTCAGAACATGTAAAATTGAGTCCCAGACCACTATATCAGATAAAGTAAACAGACCAAAGAAATAAGAGAGCGAGCTGAGCTTACCAGACCGCCAATTGGCGGTCTCAGGCCGCTGATTGGCGGTCTACAGTGGCCAGCTTGCTTGAAAACTTCTCCAGGTGCTCCTCCTGACCACTCCAAGTCTCTTGAAACAAAGCAAAACTACAAAACAAAAATTAAATCCACTCAAATCGTCCAAACAAGAGTCTTGACTGACACCTCCCCGGCAACGGCGCCAAAAACTTGTTGAACGTTTTATTTAAAACCGCAAGTGCACGGTCGCGATGAAGCGATGGCAAGTATGGGTCATCCTCAGGGAGGTGAGCAGCCTCTTGTTTATCATAAATCAAGTGGCAAAGATTGGGGGAGAAAGATTTATTAAGCTACTCTACACAAAACTACGCTAAGAAGTATGAAATGCGAACGAAAGAAACAATCAATGAACTAACAACTAAGATAAGAACTAAGGAGGAATGCTGAAATATAGAAATGGAAAACCCCTAAGGGGTGGAGTGAGTGCACACATGCAAAGAGGTGGGTGTAGAATACATTCTTTAAGCACATGAAGGTGGTGTTTATCAAGCATAGGAAGTGTCTAAATGTTAAGGCAAAACCTATCAATCTATTCACCAACTTAGTTGATTAACATTTACATATGCAAGATGTTTATTTCAGAACCTAAACAAGCATGAGAGGTGTCTAATCATTTTGGCAAAACTCATCAAGTTGTAAATTCTATCCTAAACAAGCAAGCATACATTCATGTTTAATCAACACATTGAAATTAAAGCATTCATCTCATTCTCTAATGCATGTATGTACATCTACTCCACCCCCAAAGGGGATGGAACTACTCACTAAACATTACACTAATTATTAAACTGTGGAAAGAAAGCATATTAAAACTAAGCTAGAAATAAAAGACGATTAAACTAAAACATGCACAAACTATAAAAGAAGCATAACCAAACAATGAAAGAAACACAAAACTTTATTGATAAAATGACTCACATTAAAAGTAGCATCCTCCTACTTTGGTGTGTGCTTCAAGGCCTCACTTCTAGTAGGAAGAATAGCCACTTAAAATATGGAGTCATTACAATGGAAGGTGAAGAGTTCTATTTATAGCCATGGAAAAAGGCAAACCGGGACAATCCCCCGATGTGGGACTAAACCAATACCCAAAATAGACTAAGAATCCACTACTACACATGTCCGACAAAGAGAATCGGATCCGGAGCTAAACAGACCGCCAATTGGTGGTCTATTGGTTCTGGATCGAGCTAGTTTTTGTTGTGGGCTTGTCTTGATGTATTTCTTGGTCTTGGATGCATCGACTCGGTTTGTTGGATCTCCGACCCGAATCCAATTGCTAAAATACTCCCCATGATGGTGAGGGGTATTCTGGTTTGCTCTTAGGTCCCTCTGTCTTGCGTTCAGGTTCATCTGTCTTGCATCTTGGTCCCCAGATCTCACAATTCAGTCCTTTTTCCCAGCTTTTGGGTCCTTTTATGTTTCATCTTTTCAAACCTATTTATTCCTGAAAACTAAACATAAAACTCGTGACATAGCATTGTTTAGGTGAAAGATAATGGATATAAGATACAAATATAAGCATGAAATGATGTCAATCACTAAGCAATAAATTGTATACCTAAGTGTTTAGGTGGGTAGAGGGGGTGCCTAGTGAGGCATTGGTCGAGGAACTAGGTGTCTTTTCGAAGCCTAAACATGTATGGTCTTTTTAAATAATTTTTGTGCATTTTTCCCTATTTTTCCCGATATTTCCTGATTTTTATCTATTTTATAAAATTTAATTGAATTAAAATTTTAAAAAAAGACCGCCCAACTTGGGCGGTCGCACAACCGCCTAGGCGATCGCCCAGGAGATCGGACACCCCCGGTCGCCTAGGCTCGCCTTGGCGTTCCAAGAACATTGCTAACTACACTAAACTATAAGTGAATTAAAAATTAAACTAAACTCCCATAAAGTGGAGGTGTGTAGGTATTTGTGTGTGAGTGGATCTTCATTACATGACGCACAAGTGTGTAAAGTATGTGAAATCAATTAGAAACTAGTGTGGAGTCTAATTAACATCAACTACATTTACATGAATACATGACTAATATAGTTAGACGTGAAGGTAAGATGAACTATGAGTTTTCAAGCATGAACTAAGTACCTAGTGTGGACATTAGAACATCAATTAACCCCATCATACAACGTAATCAAGCATTCATGCCTTCTCTACTAATCAAGCATCCATTCATAACAAGCAATTTCCTTAAAACCATTACAACCAACAAGGTAAACTCTAAAGCTAGCATGAGATAAGTACCTAGTGTGGACATAATCTCATCTAATACAAGTTTAAGCATGCTACGAGTATCGATCTACATTTAGCACATGCAATGGCACAAATAAAAGAACACATCACCAACACATCACATAATATACATCACCTCCACCACCAAATGGGGTGAATCTACTCTATACTCATTAAGTTAACTAATTAGGCTAAGATTTAAGGGGGGCATGCAAGACTAAAGGAAACAATATCTAACTAAAAAGAAAATATTTTATTTACATGACTCACATTACGAAGTGCCATCCTCTCCACCTTGAGCTTCGCTTCAAATGCTACTCCAAGTTGAGAGAATGACCACCAAACAATTGGTAGGTTACAATGGAGGAGGAAGAGATCTATTTATAGACATGAAAAATGCAACTCGGGACAATCTCCCAGTGTGAGACTCATAAAATATTCTGAGAATAGACATAAACACATAATCCATATCCACTTGAAATTACGTCACCTTCTGGCCCTTTTGATCTGCCAGTGGCGGATCTTTTGGGTCAGATGCGACCTAAATTTCACGTGTCTGCTTAAGTTCATCAATTCTTCAGGTGGGGTGTACTTTGGTCAATCATTTGAGTCTGCGCCAGAATCTTATTGTCAAAATACTCATCATTATGGTGTGAAGTTTATCAGTTTTCTATTTGGTCCCTCCGGGCTTACGTACAAGTCCTTCCCTCTTGCTGATGGGTCAATGTGTATGACAAACAAATCGATTTTGCTTCATTTAAGTCGTTTCTTCTTATGTTTCAGTCCTTTTTCTCTTCTCTTCTTTTCTTTATTATCTAATACCTAAAATATAACAACAAACACTCAAGTAGCACAATATTGGGGTAAAATAAATGATATGTAGCATCAGAACGATGTATGATATACTACTAATTAGTTGTGGGGACCAAATGCAACGTTCAAGAATGACTTCTGATTCTCAGTGAATGATTGTCTAATCTTTTATCATACATCCAACATATGTTTAAGATAGAAAAACATTTTAAACCTTAAATATAATGTTATTAATATTATAATTTTATAGAAATTTAGGTAGCCCCTATATTTTATGTACTAAAATTTTTTCGGAGTCCTAGACTGACAGAAAAACACATATTGTTTGACATCCACCACATTTACATTCATATCATCCGAATGCCACATCACATCACATTTTAAATAACATTCATATCATCCAATACAACACACATTTCTACGTATCATATACATTTTTGGGCTATTAATCACATTCAAAAAACTTGAAATTATTAGTGAATGTTAGACTAATTTTGTTCTCATACATCAAACTTCTATCGGAATCCATGAGTCTATTGATTGAAGACCAAAAAACGTTTTAAAGCTAACTTCTGTTAATATTTTTAGAAAATTTGGCAGAACATCCCTTAAAGTTTTTTATATGAAAATTCTTCAAATTCCGGGATTGTCAAAAAAAATCATTTTTTTAAATGCATTGCATTTTACATTCATATTTGTGTATACCAAAAGCACAAAATCATTAAAACATCACAAGGAACATAAAATCGTCAACGTATACTGATTGATCATTTTAAATAACCGCAAGTACATGACGTGGGTGAAAACATAGTAAGTAAGGGTTGGTCCACATGAATCGTGATTGTTCGGTTCACCACTAATTCTATAATCGAGTCGACAAAAAGGATGGAGAGGAGAACTGATTTATCCTAATCTACACTACAATTAACTAAATGCAACCTAGATAACACTTAGAAAATGAGGATTAGGCATAGATTAAGACTGTGTGTAGTTGACATAAAGCATAAGCGGTGTCATTAGTGTCATGAAAGTATGGAAGGTGTCTAAAGATTATGGCAAACATTCCTGAAACATTAACATCTAATTTCAAGTTACTGATGGGAGCATGGAATGTGTCTAAAGATTATGGCAAATGCCTATCAAACATTCACATAACACATTATTAAGGTCAACCGGTATTCTAAATAACAAGGCAATGCACTTAGATATGAGCACAAAGCGTGAAACCATTTAGAGAACAACATTCTGTCAAACACCTAATGAGCATGTACCTTACAGAAGTACATCTACACATTAGAGTTTTAACCACCACATTCAATGTAAAAATAACAACACACAATCACCATTAACCTATCTTACCATCGTCTTCACCTCCTAAGAGGTTGTTCATCCACACATTAACATGAGAAGTAGTAATGAAGGAAGTGAGTGAATATACTTACCAAATAATGGTTGCAACAATACAAAAAAGAAATCCAAAGCTTGAACATTAAATCTACTCTTAACCTATTCGAACTTACTCTAATGGTGGAAAAAAGGAAAATAGAAGAAGAAAGGGAAGAGAGAGAGGTGGAATGTGAAGGAGATGTCCATTAATCAAGGTGTTAATGAATAAATAGTTGAAAGGAATTTAATCCGATTATATTAGGGGTCGTAACGTTTAGCTAGAAACCAATTACGATCTACGTGTCAACCGTTGCGCGTGTTACTAATACAATCGGGTCCTACAAAGGTTACACACATCGATCTAATAGACTAAACACATGGATGGCTAAAGGGGCCCATTAAGCTAACTTACCTAATTAGATTAGGGTTATCTTTGGAGAGACTTATAAATAAGAGGAGAAAAGGATGCAACCAAAGTTTTTTCCTCTTAACCCTAGCCGTCACCTCCTTTTAGCCGTCCCCTTTCTCTCACCACCGAGGAAGAAAGTTGTTCTTCCACACCTCTCGTTCAAGCTAACGTGTTGGTGGAGTTTAATCTGTGGTTCGTGTGTCCCGAGTAGAGGAATTACATTTGGGATTCTCCGCACCTCCTCCGTGAGCAAAAGAAAGGCACGCATGAAATCGTTGTACGTTAGTTTTCCTCATTATTATCATGTGTACGGATCTTGGGTAGTTGATGAATTTAGAAATCATTTCTATGTTATTTTTCCGTTGCGTTTCATCGTAACCCAACAGTGGTACCAGAGCCTCGTGCATATGATTTTAATGGTTAGACTGAAAAGAAAAAACTGTTTTTTTCTGATTTGATGCATTTCCAAAATTTAAAAAAACTTTTCTTTTCTTTTCTCTTGCTTTCATGCGTTTTGTATATATCACTACTGCAAAATAGGTTTTACTCGTCGCCCAATAGAAGTCGGCCTTTATGACCACCGACGTCTAGTGGGGAGGGGACAGAATCGACGTCAGCCTTTAGGGAGACCGACGTCTATATTGTACTATAGACGTCGGGTGTAAGAATACCAAGTTTGGTCGACGTCTATGGTGTATAGACGTCGACCTAGAGACGTCGGAGGTTATAGTAGACCGACTTCTATACGCCATGCATATAGACGTCGAGGTATAGACGTTGGCGTTATATAATATCCGACGTCTATAGGTCTTAAAGAAATCTGACAGGCGCGTTTTCTCTCATTCTTTTCAGACGAAACCCACCCAAACCCTAGCCATCCCGCGACCCAACGCTCCTCCGCGACCGATCTCCGACCCATCCGCACCGTCTCCGGCACCGCAGCGAGCTACCAAGCTCTCCTCCACTTCTCCGGCCCTCTTCTCCTTCTTCCTCCGTCTTCCTCCGGCTTTCTCCACATGTAAGTTTTAAGTTCATTTTTGTTGTTTAAGTTCGTCTTCCTCCGTCCTCCGTTTTTCTCCACATATTCTTTCTAAGTTAGCCTTCATCTCGTGTCGTTTGTAGCCGTCACCACACCATCTCGTGTCTCCGAACCACAAAGAGCTCCTCCGGCATCACATCTTGTTTAAGTTCGTCTTCCTCCGTCCTCCTCTGGTTCGTCACCGCATCATCTCTGTAGAAAAATTAATAAGTGAAAAATATAGGTGGAACGAGTCAAATGTAGTTTGAAATCATATCAAAAACAGATCTTAACATGCATATTTGGTATTGATTCCGACTGAAAGTGTATTATCGAGGTTGCATTGAAGTCTAATTAAGAATTATCTTTGTTCATCGGCATATTCGAACCAATGCAATATTAAAATTTCGAGGTTTTACGATAGGTCCATCTAAATGAGAACTTAAATGTTGCAAACTGAACTTAGATTGGTTTGGTTTTGTAGCTTAGATTTGTAATGTGAATGTGATGTAATGACTTGGATTGGATTGGATTGGTTTGGTTTGATTTCAAAATTTGAAGAATTTTACATATCAAATTTTAAGTGGAGGTTCTGCCAAAATTTCAATAAAATTTTATTCCCAATTATTATTAATAACATGATAGTTTGTGTTTAAAATGTTTTTTCTGTCAATTCAATTAATTATTTTTAATACGTGCTTTTAATATCATGTATGTTTATTGCCTTAATTTTTTGAATTTTTAATATTATGATAATAACACATTGCCCCCCTTAAACAACTTGGCCTTTAATAACCCAAAGCAAAAGATTAGACAATATTTGCTAAGTCATTCATCATATTGGATTTGCATGCATTGTATTTTTCTATTATTTACGATTTCTGTCGTAGATTGCTGGCGTAAGGTACGTACTATCTTTCACTCATCATTCATTACAAAGCACGCATTAGTTAGTAGGACTTGCATTGAAACAAGAGTGAGGTGAGTGTTTGTTTGGTGTGTTGTTTGTTAGATTAAGGTATGAAAAACACTTAGGGGGGCAGTCACCTATAGGAGATGAGGTGGGGGATTTCATCACCCTTTCCTTCGCCCAAAAACCACTTAATAAAAGAGTCTTAATAAAATCAATTAGACGTTGGCCCCTAGGATTTTCGGACGCATTAAGGAGAGGAAACCATTTAAGACCGTTATGGCCTGAATGTCATTGCCCATCTAGTCTCCCTGAGATTTTAGGAACCTCCGGGTTCTTGATTTCCTATAGATTAGTGGTCCTCGATGTTTAAGACCGTTTCGGCCTGAACGTCGTTGCCCATCTAGTCTCCCTGAGATATTAGGGACCTCCGGGTTCTTGATTTCCTACAGACTAGTGGTCCTCGGTGGGACCTCGAAGTTAGGCATCGTCTATTACTAAGGACCTATAGTGGACTTTAGGCTTGTTTTGGCCTTGATTGCTTAGTTAGATTTCTAACCTTCCTTATTCCACGCTAGATTAAGGACTTCATCTCTTCTCCTCTGAGTCATTCTTTTCTCATCTTAATGTCTCCGAATCTTCTCATCTACGAACACATTCTTTTAAATTGAAATTTTATTTCTTTTCTGCAATAATAACTATCATTTTTGCCTATGTTTAGATTGAAATGGATCGAGAGTGGATTGTTTCGAACAGATTGAGTGATGAGTATGAGAACGGAGTGAATATGTTCTTAGAGGTTGCCAAAAACATTCTAAGAAAATCAAAGACAGAGACATGGCGTATTGTCCGTGCAATAAGTGTCATAATATGTCAGTGTTGACTTTTCGGAAAATGAAAGATCATTTATTTGAGAAAGGTTTCGACCCAAATTACAGACGGTGGATATGACACGGTGAAAATGAATCATTTGGTGGGACACAGGAAAGTTTATAACATCTCCAGACACCACTTCACAGAGGTAGGAGAGGGAGAATTGAAGGTTGCAGTTGAGAGTTGCTTAGATCCTTGTGCTTTTGTGCCATTTCCGGAAGAAGAGATTGTTACTCTCGGCAATGCTATCGGTGGGTTTGTGCGGTGGCCTAGTTATTTAGTAGAGCTAAACGACAAACATGAGGTATAGTTTAACTTTGAAAGACTTTAAACTTCAAATTTGTTAACAATTGTATTTTAACGGTTGTATATATATCTGTAAGGTGTCAAGCCCCCGGAGCAAAGGGTCAAACAACCAATCTCCGATCAACATTAATTCGCTTCCAAGTAGGTGCAAAATGTTGTATCAATGTATGGTAAGTAGGGAAGCACAATCCCTAAGTACCTGGGACTTGGAGGGGGATAAAGGGTTGCCTCCCGCTTTGTACGTCACCAAAGAGGATATCATGCAGTTCATGGCGATGGATTCGTTGTGTATCATGATTATCGACGTGCAAGTGAAGTAAGTATTTTTTGTATACAATGAAAAGTATTGAATAATTTTATTAAAACTGTAATAAATTATAATTTTTATACTTGTAGACATCTTTACGACGCCAGAAGGTCAATATTTCCCGAGGATCAAGTATTTGGATTTATCAGTCCATCTACACATATATACGGGAATGATGATAAATCGGGTCAACTTGGGACATTCTTTAAAGAAGAAGACAAAAGATATTATCTGCTCCCTTATCATGAAAGGTAAACTTTGTAATTCAAAGTGAAATTTTATTTTGTAATAAGGTTCTAATTATATATAACAGGGCTCATTGGATGCTTGTCGTTATATGTCCCACGACTAATTCGGCATATTGGTTTGATCCGTTGGGGTCGAATAAACCAAGGGTCTCAATAAAGAAACTTCTAAATATGTAAGTTCGTTTAGTCGTGAAAAAATATTTCTTCGATTTTTATTAGTATTATTGAATGATATTTTAACTTGTGCTACTCAGGGCAATTAAGGTTTACAGAGCTTTAGGTGGTAGGAGAACAACCACAAAAGAAGGAATAACATGGCATGAAATGAGAGTACGTTCTATCCCATTCTTGTTAATTAAGTTAGGAACAAATATTTAGCGAATTTCTATGTTTGTAGTACCGGAAGCAGGTTGCAAATACGGAATGTGGTTACTACGTGATGAGATACATGGAGGAAATCCTCAATGTGGTAACTCAAGACGTATGTCTAACTGAGGTAATGTAGATTGTTATTCAATTGTATATTCAATTGTAGTTTCAATATTTAGTTATTAATATTGAACACACTTGTATTTTTTTGATAGGTTTTCCCAAAAAGTAGTGATCCCTTCTCGCAACAGGAGCTCGATGAAACTCGCGACCGATGGGCTCGCTATTTCATCAGAAACATGTTGACGAACTAAGAGGTTCTCCTGCCAATAGTATTTTTTGTAATTTAGTTAACAAGTGCACTTGTATTACAAACCTACACTTTATGCCTTAATATAATCGCCTTAATTTTAGAATGAATTAATTGCAAGTGTGTTGAATGTCAATTGTGTATGCTTTGTATGTTGGTGCTTGTATGGTTGTATGTTTGTGCATGTATGTTTGTGTGTTTGTGCTTGTATGTATATGTGGATGAAATTTGGAGTATTTGTGAACAAATTTATAGGTGAACGAATTTGTTGCAGTTGTATGTACACGAATACGACGAATAAAAACAATTTTGTCGGATGCTATTTATTTTTTTTGTCCAGGTTTAGGAATACACGACGGTTGTTTATATTACCCAACGTGTATTCCTGTAAAGATAGGAATAGACATCGGCATTATGTTGAATCCGACGTATATACTTTAAGGATAGACGTCGTATGTTATTCCACCGACGTCTATACCTAAAGAATAGACGTCGTATGTTAGTGTACCGACGTCTATACCTAAAGAATAGACGTCGGGTGTTGTATAGGCCGACGTCTATACGTTAACGAATATACGTCGGCTTCTAAGTCTAGCCGACGTCTATTCGTTAGGTATAGACGTCGGCTATACCATAGCCGACGTCTATGTATAGATGACGCACACATAGACGTCGGATTGGGGAGTGCTTATATCCAACGTATATAGTCTCGTACATCCGACGTATATTCCATTTTATGTAGTAGTGTATATGTATCACCAAATTTGTTTTAGGTAGAGATGCATGTTGCATGAACACATGATTGATTTAATTGGATTAAATTTGCATGAGAATAAGTTTTATGTTTTAATCATTGATCTACAACCATATGATGTATTTCTAGATTGTTTTTGGTTAAATTTTTCATGATTATTAGCTCAAATCGGCTAAACCGTAATTTCGATTTATAATGTGATAATGATGATTAACATATTAATAAATTGATATTATTAGATTATTTTAGTTTGTTTATGCTGTGTTATTCGAACAATTTTTTTTAAAATATTCATGCTTGATATGAACAATTGTTGTTTTAAGTACATGCATGATTTTAGGGCTAATATGTGATTAGATCATGTATGCTTTTGAGTGGGAGTTACGAATTTTATTTACAATTTTTCGGATTGGGCTTGGAGCTCAATAAATTTTAGTGTAATTTAAACATATATGCTTAATAAATTAGATTTATCATATATGATGCAACCTTGATTAATTTAATTTGGTAATATGCATGTTTATGGTAATTTAAACCTATATGCTTGATAAATTAGATGTACCATATATGATGCAACCTTCATTACTTTGATTTATGGTAATATGCATGTTTATGGTAATTTAAACATATATCCTTGATAAATTAGATTTACCATATATGATGCAACCTTGATTACTTTGATTTATGGTAATATGCATTTAAACATATATGCTTGTTGAATTAGATTTCCATATATGATGCAACCTTGATTACTTTGATTTATGGTAATATGCATGTTTTGATTTATTTAATTAAAACGCATAAAAGGTTGATTGACTAAATTAAATGGCGGATTTGAGTAGTTTAAATAAGATTTATTAATTTGATTAAAAAATATTTTGCATTCACTTAGTTGTAAATGTATGATATTATGCATGAATGATATGTGATATTATGCGTGGATGATATTATGCATGGATGTGTAATATTATGTGTGATATGTGATATTATTGTGAATGCATGGTATATGTTTATAATATGTGATGTTATGAATGTATGGTTTTGTGAGATGACTAGTATGGCCCAATATACGATCTGCATATCGTTGCACATTATTTTGTAAATCCTAATTTTATTATTTTATTTATTTTATACGATCTACATATCATGGTGTATTATTGTAATAGTAATTAGGATTATATTTTTAGTCTTGTGAGCTTGATTGGATAAAAAATCAAGGATGGAGATCAAAGGCGTTCAAGATGGTGTTCCTATGAAGATTAGTCTTTTAGGAGTAGGGGCCATACTAGGATCACAATTTATTTTGCATACTTTGTGTATGTTTATGTTTATGTATATTGGATGTTTATGTTATCGGTTCACATTATAAACAAACATAACAAACATAAGTCCCTAAATGAAAATTGAGTTTACATGCCTTTCCAAATTGACGTCTGTGAAGCCCTCGAAAATTCGTGATGGGTTATGCCAAAGCAAGGCGTCCCCTTTTCTCTTGGGATAGTATGGGTAAATTCAAAGAAGGGGTTTACATGTTTAATTTGGTTGATCTCAACAAAATCATCAAAAGAGTTTTTGATTTTGAGGCAAATGAATGGGAATTTTAACATAAGATGTTACCTACCGACCAAGAGTTATAAAAGTTATAACTACGAAAGGAATTTACTTACCTTGATCACCTAGTCTTGAGGAAGGGCCAAAGTCCGCTCAATATTATGTGAAATAGGGTCTGGTAATCACTAGTTCAATATTATAAATTGAGTAGTGTGTTTTCGCTTAACTATTTAAAATGTTTAAATATTTTGAGCTATTTTTGACAAACATAATTGATTGACATCATTTCATGCTCATATTTGTATCTTATATCCATTATCTTTCACCTAAACAATGCTATGTTACAAGTTTTATGTTTAGTTTTCAGGAATAATTAGGTTTGAAGAGATAAAGCAAAAGAGGACCCAAAAGCTGGGAAAAAGGACTGGATTGTGAGATCTGGGGACCACGATGCAAGGGAGAAGGACCTGAATGCAAGACAGAGGGACCTAAGAGCAAAACAGAATACTTCACACCATCATGGGGAGTATTTTAGCAATTGGATTCGGGTCGGAGCTCCAACAAACCAACCAGATGCATCCAAGACCAACAAACACTTCAAGCAAAGCCCACAAAGAAAACCAAACGGATCTAAACCATATAGACCGCTAATTGGCGGTCCAGATGGCCCAGAATCCGTTTAGTTTTCTGTAGCACGTGTATTAGTGTATGCTTAGTGTATTTTTGGTATTGGTTTAGTCCCACATCGGGGGATTGTCCCGGATTAGCTTTTTCCATGCCTATAAATAGAACTCTTCACCTCCTATTGTAATCACTCCATATTTTAAGTGGTTATTCTTCCTACTAGAAGTGAGGCCTTGAAGCACACACTAAAGTAGGAGGATGCTACTTTTAATGGGAGTCATTTTATCAATAAAGTTTTGTGTTTATTTCATTGTTTGTTTTATGCTTCTTTTATTGTTTTTGCATGTTTTAGTTTAATCGTCTTTTAATTCTAGCTTAGTTTTAATATGCTTTCTTTCCATAGTTTAATAATTAGTGTAATGTTTAGTGAGTAGTTTCATCCCCTTTGGGGGGTGAAGTAGATGTACATACATGCATTAGAGAATGGGATGAATGCTTTATTTTTGATGTGTTGATAAAACATGAATGTATGCTTGCTTGTTTAGGATAGAATTTATAACTTGATGAGTTTTGCCAAAATGATTAGACACCTCTCATGCTTGTTTAGGTTCTGAAATAAACAACTTGCATATGTAAATGTTAATCAACTAAGTTGGTGAATACATTGATAGGTTTTGCCACAACATTTAGACACTTCCTATGCTTGATAAACACCACCTTCATGTGCTTAAAGAATGTATTCTACACCCACATCTTTGCATGTGTGCACTCACTCCACCCCTTAGGGGTTTTTCCATTCCAGAAATTCCAGCATTCTTGTTTTGTTCTTAGCTTAGTTCTTATTTCATCGTTTGTTTGCTTCTTTCACATTTCGTACTTCTTAGCGTAGTGTAGTGTAGGTTAGCATAATCAATCTTTCTCCGCCAATTTTTTCGCCACTTGATTTCGTACAAACGAGAGGCTGCTCACCTCCCTGAGGACGACCCGTACTTGCCACCGATTCATCGCGGTCGTGCACTTGCGGTTTAATTAAAATGTTCAACAATAATAAACTTGCAATTCTTTTCTTTCAAATATAGATTAATGGACAGAAATAGTAATACCGCTTTCAATATCCATTCTATCTTTGAGAGGGACAAACTGAACGGAAATAATTACTTTGATTGGGAAATGAATCTGAGAATTGTTCTCAGGTCAGAAAACAAGGAGGACAAGAAGAATGACGTGTTAGCCTCTTCTTCAGGTACCCTTGTTATTGATGTTAATTTAACAAATTCTTCTTCATGAGTATTTGATACCGGATGTGGATTGATTGACATCATTTCATGCTTATATTTGTATCTTATATTCATTATCTTTCACCTAAACAATGCTATGTTACGAGTTTTATATTTAGTTTTCAGGAATAAATAGGTTTGAAGAGATGAAACATAAAAGGACTCAAAAGCTGGGAAAAAGGACTGAACTGTGAGATCTGGGGACCAAGATGCAATGGAGAAGGACTGAACGCAAGACAGAAGGACCTAAGAGCAAAACAGAATACTCCACGCCATCATGGGGAGTATTTTAGCAATTGGATTCGGGTCGGAGCTCCAATAAACAAAGTAGATGCATCCAAGACCACCAAATACACAGAGAAAAGTCCAGAACAAGATTCAACTGGATCCGGACCTTTTTGACAGCCAATTGGCGGTCCAAGACCGCTAATTGGCGGTCTGTTTTGGCCCAAATCCGCCAAGTTTTCTCCTGGACGTGTATTAATGTTTTTAGGCTATTTGTGGTATCTGTTTAGTCCCGCATCGGGGGATTGTCCCGGTTTGCCTTTTTCCATGGCTATAAATAGAACTTTTCACCTTCCATTGTAATCACTACATATTTTAAGTGGCTATTCTTCCTACTAGAAGTGAGGCCTTGAAGCACACACTAAAGTAGGAAGATGATACTTTTAATGTGAGTCATTTTAATACAAGTTTTCTTTATTATGTTGTTTGTTTTATGTTTCTTGTTTTGCTTTGCTTAATCTCATTTCATTAGTTTTATTAGCTTAGTTAATATGCTTTCTTTGTTTAGTTTAATAATTAGTGTAATGTTTAGTGAGTAATTACATCCCCTTTGGGGGGTGGAGTAGATATACATACATGCATTAGAGAATGGGATGAATGCTTTATTTTTGATGTGTTGATAAAACATGAATGTATGCTTGCTTGTTTAGGATAGAATTTATAACTTGATGAGTTTTGCCAAAATGGTTAGACACCTCTCATGCTTGTTTAGGTTCTAAAATAAACAACTTGCATATGTAAATGTTAATCAACAAAGTTGGTGAATAGATTGATAGGTTTTGCCACAACATTTAGACACTTCCTATACATGATAACACCACCTTAATTTGTGCTTAAAGAATGTGTTCAACACCCACCTCTTTGCTTGTGTGCACTCACTCCACCCCTTAGGGGTTTTCCCATATCTGTATTCCAGCATTCTTTTTTTGTTCTTAGCTTAGTTGTCATTTCATTGTTTGTTTCTTTCGTTCGTATTTCATACTTCTTAGCGTAGTTTAGTGTAGAGTAGCATAATCAATCTTTCTCCCCCAATTTTTGCCACTTGATTTCGTACAAGTAAGGGGCTGCTCACCTCCCTGAGGACGACCCGTACTTGCCACCGCTTCATCGCGGTCGTGCACTTGCGGTTTTAATTAAAACGTTCAACATGGATCCCACATTATTTTCAATGTGCATGGACTAAGAATAATTAGGAACTTGGCAAAAGGGGAAGTTGATCTACGTCAGGCTTAGTTCTAGAACTTAATAATTGTTGTTTTGTTCCCGCTATTGGTAGAAACATTATTTCATCTTCAGTATTGGATATTGAAGGTTGTTCATTTATAATAAAGAATCAATGTTGTTCTATCTATAAAGATGATATGTTTTATGTCAATGCTAAATTAATTAATGGCCTCTATTTACTTGAATTAGATCATCACATCTTTATCATAAACACCAAAAGGCAAAAATCAAACGAATTGAATCCCACTTACCTCTGCCATTGTCCTCTTGGTCACATAAATCCGAAACACATGCAAAAGCTCCAAAAGAATGGACTTCTAACATCATTTGATTTAGAATCATACGATACATGTGAATCTTGTTTGATGGGAAACATGACAAAGGCACCCTTCACTAGAAAGGGTGAGAGTGCAAGTGAACTATTGGGACTCATACATACAGATGTATGTGGTGCAATGATTTCCATGGCTAGAGGAAGTTTCAATTACTTCATCATGTTTACTTATGACTTAAGCAGATACGGTTACGTATACTTAATAAGACGTAAATCTGAATCGTTTGGAAATTTCAAACAGTTTCAGAATGAAGTAGAAAATCAACTTGGCAAGAAAATTAAGGCATTACGATCAGTATTTGAGTCAAGAATTCGATGATCATCTTAGGAGTTATGGAATCGCTTCACAACTAACTCCACCAGGAACACCACAATGGAATGGTGTGTCTGAAAGGAGAAATCGAACATTGTTAGACATGGTTCGATCTATGATGACTTTTGTCAGTCTTCCAGTATCCTACTGGGATATGCTCTTGAAACAACTGTTTTACACTAAATAGAACTCCATCAAAAGTTGTGGAAAATACTCCATATGATATATGGGTTATCCAAAATAAACTAATGGCTATTACTTCTATAACCAATCACAGAACAAAGTGTTTATTGCTCGTGATGGTGTCTTTTTGGAAATGGAATTTCTTTCCAAACAGATAAGTGGGAGTAATGTAGTTCTCGAAGAAATTCGAGAAGAGCAACAAATGGATGTGGTTCAACCCACGTCAGAGGCAACATCATCTGTGTATGACACCTCATTCGAGGTGGGAGTACCTGTGCTGGAGATAGAGGTACATGACTCTGAAACCCTAACAAAGGTAACAGATAATGTCTCTGGAGTCGTCCATTCATCACACGACTATTACTGTCCCACTCGAATCAAATTCGTGTGAAGATTCACAAACCGTTGTGAACACTTCTCCTGTTGCTCCAGTCCTACGTAGATCTGATAGCCACGATCTCGGCCAAAGAGGTATGTTGATTTCCTTTTGACTGAGAGTTGTGAGATCCTACTTTTGGAAAGTTAGGAGCCTAACTACTACAAATAGCTATGACGGGTCCAGATTCCGAAAAATGGCTTGGAGCCATGAAATCTGAAATGGAATCCATGTCTGAAAATCATGTTTGGAAATTGGTTGATTTTCCAGATGGGGTAACACCCATGGGATGCAAATGAATTATCAAATTGAAAACAAACAAGGATGGAAACTTAAGCGTTTACAAAGTTAGGCTGGTAGCAAAAGGATACCGACAGGTTCGTAGTATAGACTATGATGAAACCTTTTCTCCAGTCACCATGCTTAAATACATTCGGATACTCTTAGCAATTTCCTCTCATTATGATTATGAGATTTGGCAAATGGATGTCAAAACCGCCTTCCTAAAGGAGGTTTTGGAAGAAGATATGTATATGACACAACCGAAGGGTTTTGTGGACACCATGAATATTGGGAAAGTATGTAAGCTTTAGAAGTCCATTTATGGACTGAAGCAGGCATCACGGAGTTGGAATCTTCGTTTCGATGAGGTCGTCAAAAGGTTTGGTTTCCTTAGAAATGAAGAAGAATCTTGTGTCTACAAGAAGGTTAGTGGGAGTTGTGTTGTTTTCTTGGTCTTGTATGTAGATGACATAGTGCTCATAGGAAACGACATTCTAATGCTTGAATCTACAATGATCTGGCTTAGAAAGTGTTTCTCAATGAAAGACCTAGGAGAGGAAAAATACATCTTGGGCATCAAGATCTATAGAGATAGATCTAAAAGGATGATTGGATTAAGGTACTTGAAAGATTCAACATGAAAGACTCTAAGAGAGGATTTCTAACCATGTCTCATGGCACAACGCTAACCAAAACTCAGTGTCCATCTGGGCTTGATGAGCGGACGCATATGAGTATGATCCTTTATGCCTCGACAATCGGATCTATCATGTATGCCATGATAGGTAGTCGCCCAGATGTTGTATATGCTCTGAGCATGTATAGCATATTCCAAACAAATCTAGGTGAGGCACACTGGACTGCAGCTAAGAACATCCTTAAGTACTTGCGAAGGACTAAGGATAGTTTCTTGGTGTTTGGAGGACAAAGTGAGCTTATTATCGAAGGCTATGTTGATGCGACCTTCCAAACTGACAGAGATGATTTATGGTCTCAGTTCGGATACATTTTTCGTCTGAATGGAGGAGCAGTGAGCTGGAAAAGTTCAAAGCAAAACAATGTCGTTGATTCTACAACTGAAACAGAATACCTTGCAGGTTCAGAAGATGCAAAGGAAGGGGTTTGGATTAAGAAGTTCATTACTGAGCTTGGTGTAATTCCTAGCATTTATAGAGGAGTGAACCTTTATTGTTATAATAATGGTGTCATTGCTCAAGCGAAGGAACCTAGATCTCACCAGAAATCCAAACATATTCTTAGGAAGTTTCATGTAATATGAGATATCACTAAAAGGAAAGATGTGAAGATTTACAAGGTTCATATGGATGACAATGTGGCTGATCTGTTAACTAAACCATTGCCTCAACCCAAGCATGAGAGCCATACAAGGACCATGGGAATAAAGCACATTGCAAAATGACTTTGATTATGTAATATCTAGTATTATGAAGTAGTTCATTAGTATTGGTATTGTTTACGTTTGTCAAATGAAATGAAATTTCCGTTTTTTGTTTAATTATGGTTTAGAATTTAAAAATTGTCCAAAATAAATAATAAATTCAAATAGCTTTGTCAAATACGTGATTTGATAAATGAAATCCTATAATGTGAACTTGAATATATATTTTATTATTTTCCATGGTCTAGGTCATTGAATTGGACGACAATGACTTATAAAGATTAGTTTGTAAGTTGATTGATAACATTGTTTTATGGGCTATAGAGATATTCGATGTCTAGTCAATTACATGGATATATGTTGGAGAACATATATTGGACTAACCCGCTATGAGAATCTTTAAGAGATTTGAAATGTCATAAGAATTCTCATTAACTATTTATGTAAATTCCTCAAACATGAGTACATCACTTTACTTATATGAGAATTGGTATATTCTTGACTTCGTCAATCATCGTGTCGTAAAAGGAGGCTATAAAGGCAGAGGTCAGAATTGACATGAATCATATAGAGTGTTGTGGATGTGCAAGATTGAATTGTCCTCCTATTTAATAGGATGGTTGTCTTTGGGCCTCTTGAAGAGTGAAAACTAAAATGCATGGCCATGCTCAAATGGATTAAAAGTTAATCATTTATTTTCAGTAGTTTGAACTCGGATTTTAAGAAATGTTCTGAATGGAATGGGATGACATACTATCTCACCTGATGTTCAGATCAAGATAATAAGAGACAAAGGAATTTATTATTACACACTTGTTAAGGACAAGTGGGAGATTGAAGGAGATGTTCATTAATCAAGGTGGCAATGAATAAATAGTTGAAAGGAATTTAATCCGATTATATCAGGGGTCCTAACGTTTAGCTAGAAACCAATTACGATCTATGTGTCAACCGTTACGCGCGTTACTAATACAATCGGATCCTACAAAGGTTACACACATTGATCTAATAGACTAAACACATGGATGGCTAAAGGGGCCCATTAAGCGAACTTACCTGATGAGATTAGGGTTAGCTTTGGAGAGACTTATAAATAAGAGGAGAAAATGATGCAAACAAAGTTTTTTCCTCCTAACCCTAGTCGTCACCTCCTTTTAGCCATCCCCTTTCTCTCTCCACCGAGGAAGAAAGTTGTTCTTCCACACCTCTTATTCTAGCTAACATGTTGGAGGAGTTTAGTCTGTGGTTCGTGTGTCCCGAGTAGAGGAATCACATTTGGGATTCTCCGCACCTCCTCCGTGAGCAAAAGAAAGGCACGCATCAAATCGTTGTACGTTAGTTTTCCTCATTATTATCATGTGTACGGATTTTGGGTAGTTGATGAATTTAGAAATCGTTTCTATGTTATTTTTTCACTGCGTTTCATAGTCACCCAACAGAATGGAGGTTACCCTCTCCTTATATAGGATTAAGGTACTAAATCTTCTTGATGAACTCAATCCAACAATCAAGATGATTTCCCGTGCTTTTCATCACTGTTTTGTGAATCTGTCATGACGTGGTAAATATATTGGAAATCTGGGTATAGATTTAGATTCCTCTCATCGAGCTGGTCGATTTGAGTACCAATTTGACATAATTTGAACTTCTCTAGACTCAAGAAGAGACTTTTTAAGTTCATGCATCATTTTCTGCGGGATTAGAGTCCAATTAGCTTTCTATTTGGTACATAATCCTTTATTCTAGTCTAATTATATTTATTCTTAAAATACATGTAAACATACTCAAGCAGCACTAGTAGATGGCCAAATTAAACAAATATATCATCGATATTACACATGATATGCTGCCTCATTTTCAATCTTAATAATCAAATTAATCCTACTCACTCTCATTGACCTCTCATCTTCTATTGAATTCAACCACCTCATCTTCTATCTTAGGGCTGTGCATCCGGTCCGGACCGGATTTTTATCCGGGGTCCGGACTGAAGACCGGAGCGGACCGGATGCCCACGGACCTAAGACCGGACTGGACCGGACCGAATCGGTCCGGTCCGGTCAAAACCCAAATTTTTTAAGTTAAAAAAAAATTGGACCGGTCCGGACCGGACCGGACCGGAAAATTTAAAATTTGCCAGACCGAAACCCGGACCGGACCGGATTTTTTCAAAAATTTACGGACCGAACCCGGACCGACCGGTCCGGTCCGGTCCGGTTGACCGGTTTGACCCGGTCAATGCTCTCCCCTATTCTATCTCGTCTCTGTGTCCAATAAATCTAAAGTTGTTTTCAATCTCAATCTAAATAATCAAATTAATCCAACTCAGAAGTCCTCCAGTCTTCTATTGAATTCTACCCAACATCTAATAAATCTAAAGTTGTTTTCAATCTCAATCTAAATATTTCTTCCAACTCACACCCCGTGACCTCTCATCTTCTATTAATTCCACCTGTTTCATCTTATATATCGTATCTAATAATCAAATTAATTCACCTCAGTACCCATATCTCATAAACTTTTATATTCTAAACCTATTAAATCAAAACTTAAACCGTTTTATAATCAAACCACACTCAAATTTATCACATGCAAATTTATTACGTCCAAATTTATCACATTGTAATAAATTTTACCATTCACAATCAAAATCACACAATGGATCATACAAAATCAAATTAGTTAACAAAATCTAAGTAATAACTTAACAAAATCTACAAAATCACATTTTAATGTAACTACTTTAATTAAGTAAAAAACTAATTAACATATTTTAAATAAAAAACAAAAAGATGTGGAGGTGGGTGATGGTGGTGGTGCTGGTGGACGTGGGTGGAGGTGGAGATGGAGGTGGGGCAGTGATGCTGGTGGAGGTGGTATAGGGGGTCTGATGGTGGTGGTCGGTGAGGGAACAAAGGTGGAGGGGTTGGTCGGTGAGAGAGGTGGTGGCAGTCGACGAAGGGGGTGGTCGGGGAGAGGGGTGGTGGTCGTTTGGGAGGAGGACGTTCGGATCGTGGTGGTTGTCATTTGGGGAGGAGGAAGGAAACGTTCATCAACGGTGATAGACGTGATGACGTGACGTGAGGCAACCACGTCTAGGGAGGTGGCAACGTGAGGTGGCATCACGCAGGGTCGACAGTGAGGTGGTGGCGGCGACGCAAGGGGATGAAAGCGTAGGGGCGGTAGCGGCGCGTGGGAGGCGGTGACGATTAGGAGGTGGTCGCTTAGGGTTTGGAAGGTTTTGGGAGAATGAAGGTAAAAGGGAAGCTCGAATCAAGCTCTTGACAAAAAGCTTCATCGACGAAACTTTTCAGTGTATATGTAGTTACTCCGACGAATGTTTCGTTGACGGATATTTAATATCCATTCAATGTTGAGAGAGGTTACCTACATCATGAGAAGTAGGTAATGCTTGGGTATCTATATTTTGCTTGGGTCGACGCTGGTTAGTTTTAGGTACCCAAATTTGTCTAACTTTGGGTTTCGATGAAACTCTTTGATTATCAAAAGAGGAATAATAATATGATGCAGAATATCAGAATTTCTTCCTATCATGATTAACAATGCATTTTCAACATTAGAACTTGAGGGAGTCCGTATTTAATTTCGAACTCAAGTCTTTCACATCTAGTGTTGCAAAGTGCAACTTCATCATGGAATAGTTTATTTTTCAAATATGAAATCATTCTTGCATATAGTCAATTTTCAATTTCAGATTTCAACTATGAATTTGCAACATCTAAATCAACTATTTTCTATTTTCAAATTTTTGCTTGATAGTTTGTACTTAGCATAAAACCCATTGAAGGCATAAAGTGAATCATTGTAGCTCAGTTAGGAGTCTGAGAGATATACCTCATGTTCATGTGCCATGAGACACATATTCACAACTTCCTTTTCAGGATCCGACTCAGATTCGTCTAAACTATTTTGATCCCATGTTGCTTGTTAGTGCCTTTTTTTTAATCCTCTTTAGAATGTTTCGTTTTACTCAATGGACATTCACGCTTCATATGGCCAAACGTTTTGCATTTGAAGCATATTGGAGGTTCCTCATCATTTTTATTGTTGATTACTAGTATAACATAAATTGCATTCATGCTTATATCCTTTATTTTACATCATATTTATGCTACTCGAGTGTTTGTTTGATGTGATTCAGGGTTTAGGCAATAAAGAAGAGAAATAAAGAGAAAATGACCTAAACGCAAGAAGAATGGACTGATTTGGAAGGTTTCAAAACTTGTTTGTAATGCCCAAGGACTTGACTGTAAGTCAGGACGGACCCAAGTGAAAAATCGGAGGGAACAAAGTGTAAAGAAAGATATTGTGTCACAAAAGACCATAATGTCATGAACCTGAGGAGTAATTCAACAATTAAGATCACAATTGGCTCGCAATAATGGACCAGGGCTCAACCCCACATGTAACAATACAAACTTAACCCGTTGAAGAAATTTCAAACAAATCAAAGCATTCGGATACGCCAGTGGCGGATGGTTCTGATCCGTTTGACCTATTATTTTTCCTACGGGTCGCGTTGTCGGGTCAAAGCATTCTAAAACATCCAGATCTGATTTACAGTCATCCGATTACGCCCAGATTAATCCAAACCATCTCATCTTCTATAAATACACTTGTAATTCCTCCTATTTTCTTGTTCCTTCTCCCCCATTAGAGTAGGTTTTATTTCTAGCTTAATAGTGTAGTGGAAGAGAAGAGAAACATCATCTTGTAATCTTTCTTTCTTAATCAAGTTTTAATTTCATGGTCTTTATGTTCTTGTCTTTCATTTGATGCAAATTTTATTCAATTGTTGGGTTGTATTTAATTTCCTTTACTTGTTCATATGTTGTTTTCTTTTGTTTATTTCTTTGTTACATCCTCATTGGAGAGTGGAGGATGATGTGAAGTGTAAATATTGTTAGATTTGTGTGTGTTTTAATCTTAATCATGGAGCTTTAAATAATTCCCATGACCATTTTGATGGGTTTCCCACTCTTGCCTTTGATGTGTTAATGGTCCTAATGGATGTTTAGCACATGTTTTGGCTAATGGGCCCACTTTATGGGGAATGATAAGGCGACGATAAGAATCGAGTGGATAAGTCGACAAGATTAACATGTGAGCATGTGGTTATCTTTAGCCTTATCTTAAGAGTATTTTGTATGTTTTAATGATGGTGATTGATTGACATTCACCACACTTATTATGCATTAACAAACACTAACTACATTTGAGCTTATTGTATGCATTCACCACAATTATTTCATGTGTGCACACACTCCACTCCTTAGGGGTTTTCCATTCCTGATTTCTATCTTCTGTTATTAGTTACTTAGTTTAGTTCATTTCGTGCTTTGATTTCCTCCTTTCAAGTTTACTAGTTTAGTTTAGTATAGTTTAGTTTAATCAATCTTTTCTCTCATTTCTTTCCCACTCGCCTTCGAATAAGCTAGTGTCGACACACTTCCCTGTGGATCGACCCATATTTACCACCGCTTCAACGCGGCCGTGCACTTGCGGTTATAATTAAAACGTTCAATCAAGTTTTTGGCGTCGTTGTCGGGGATGTGTTCTATCCATACTTTGGTTTGGACGAGTCGAGTGGTTTTTTTTTGTTTTTTAGTTTTTATTTGTTTCAGGGATCCTGAGGATCAAGGGGAGGCGATTGGAGGAATTGGAGAGTGAAACACTCAACAGTGACCGCCAATCAGCGGTTTGGGACCGCCAATTGGCGGCCTGGTGAGCGTCTTTAGCTTCCATTTTTGTTCTGGTAGTTTGTGCTTTCATATTAGTGGTCTGGGAGCTCAATCTTGCATGTTGTGACTTGTAGTTTTCTCCCAGATTAACAATCAATCCCCTTTAATCAACTTGGACCTTAAAACTCAAAGCAAAAGAGTAGATGGATTGCCATCTAGGTCATGCATCATTTGTAGACCTTGCACGCAATGGTCTTTTCCTTGCTTTACATTTTTGTTGTTGATTGCTGGAGTGAGTTACGTGCACCCAATTCTCTCATTCATGCATGTTTCGATCATGCATTAGTTAGTAAGGTGCATCGGGACAAGAGTGAGTTGAGCGTATGATTGGAGTGTTGATTGCTAGATTTAAGATCAAAACGCTACTAAGGAGGTGTTGTCCCATAAAAGATAAGGTGGGGGATTGCATCACCCTTTCCTTGGCCCCAAAAATCACTCTTAATAAAAGCCTTAATTCTAAAAGCAAGTAGACATTGGCCCTAAGGATTTCGGACGCACTAGGAGAGTAATCTAGTTGAGACCGTCATAGCCTGATCGGCATTGCCTACCTTGTCGATAGTAGGACGTATTGGATCTCTGGATCTGGTATCACTTGCTGGGCATTGTGGTCTTCGTTGTAGGGAGGTGAGGCATGTCGAGGCTAGTGACCTCGAAGTTAGGCGTCGTCTAGCCTAAGGACCCTTTGCCTTACATTGATTGAGTTTTGCTTGCTAGATTAGGCTACTACCTTCACCCACTACCCACGCTAGCTCTAAGTATTCTTCCCTCCTCATCTGAGTCCTCTCCTCATCTATTTTCTATGAGTAGTCTCCTCCTCTGAGTACACCTTCTGTTGTGTGTTTTTTAGAGTCGAGTCAAGCATTTTATGCGAGGTTGGGCTCATTCTGGTGAGAGCGCTCGACTTGAGAGAGTGCATTTTTGGGAGATGGGCGGTCTTGGTGATCGGCCATCTCCGCCTCGTGCTCCTTTGGAGCGTGAGGCCGAGTCTTCTCATGGTGACGGGGGAGACTGGGTTCCATACATGGATTACCTCGATCTGCTCCCACCACCACGTAGACCTCCTTCTCCTCCTCCTTTGGCTCGAGAGGAAGAGGGATCCGGTCAGGATCAAGTTCTTGGTACACCACCACCTTTAGCTCGATAGGATAGACCGATGACTTTGTGGGAGCGGACCCATCATGTTCGGGTCGCGCAACCTTCTTGCATAGTTCTTCCCCCAGCTCGCGGGAACAACTATGAGTTGAAACCTGAGTATGTGAGCATGCTTCCTACCTTCACTGCCAATAAGGAGGATCTGTATATTTTTATACGTGAATTCGAGGAAGTATGCTCCATGTTCAAGCTTCAACAGCTTGATGAGGATTCAGTCCGGTTGAGGATGATTTCTTTCGCGCTGAAGGATAACGCGAAGAAATGGATGTACAGCCTCCCAGCGAGCTCTATTCAGTCTTGGGATGACTTTGTGACCGTATTTATGAAGAGATTTGTCCCTCAAAGGAAAACTCAACAGATACGACACCAGATACATCAAATGTATGAGACTGAGACAGAATTTTTTCATGCTTTCTTTGATAGGTTCAATAACCTTCTCCAGCAGTGCCCTCATCATGGACTTGAGCTATGACAGTTGTGCCAGATTGTTTATGAGGGCCTCAACTACAACACCCTCACATTGTTGGAGTCGATGTGTCAGGGTGATTTCCAAATGAAACCCATCAATGAGGCATGTGACACTTTTGAGTTAATGGCTGAACGTACCTTTGAGTGGGACACCATGAGAGAGCCACTAGCCGCCAGGTCTTCTGTTCGGGCTGGATCATATCAAGTTGAGTCAACTATCGCGTCTGAGGTGAAATCGGTTGCTCTCATGCGTAGGATTGAGAGTTTAGAGTTGGACCGAGCTCCTGTAGCTAAGGTCGCTACTCCTGGGTGTAGTAGGTGTGGACTTACGGGCCATGATGACTTGGAATGCGCTTACGCTCCATGGGATACTGAGCATGCAAATGCGATGTATCAACAAAGGCCCTCTTAACGACCCGTACAGTAACTCCTACAACCCGGGATGGCGCAACCATCCAAACTTCTCTTGGGGGCCTAGTGAGGGTCACGGTTGTTGAACGTTTTATTTAAAACCGCAAGTGCACGGCCGCGATGAAGCGGTGGCAAGTACGGGTCGTCCTCAGGGAGGTGAGTAGCCTCTTGCTTGTACAAAATCAAGTGGCAAAAATAGGGGGAAGAAAGTTGTCTATGCTAATCTAGACTACGCTACACTAAGAAGTATGAAATGCGAACGAAACAAACAAACGATGGAATAACAACTAAACTAAGAACAAAGGAAGAATGCTGGAATACAGAAATGGGAAAACCCCTAAGGGGTGGAGTGAGTGCACACATGCAAAGAGGTGGGTGTAGAATACATTCTTTAAGCACATGAATGTGGTGTTTATCAAGCATAGGAAGTGTCTAAATGTTATGGCAAAACCTATCAATCTATTCACCAACTTAGTTGATTAACATTTACATATGCAAGTTGTTTATTTCAGAACCTAAACAAGCATGAGAGGTGTCTAATCATTTTGGCAAAACTCATCAAGTGATAAATTCTATCCTAAACAAGCAAGCATACATTCATGTTTAATCAACACATTGAAATTAAAGCATTCATCCCATTCTCTAATGCGTGTATGTACATCTACTCCACCCCCCAAAGGGGATGGAACTACTCACTAAACATTACACTAATTATTAAACTATGGAAAGAAAGCATATTAAAACTAAGCTAGAATTAAAAGACGATTAAACTAAAACATGCACAAACAATAAAAGAAACATAAAATAAACAATGAAAGAAACACAAAACTTTATTGATAAAATGACTCACATTAAAAGTAGCATCCTCCTACTTTAGTGTGTGCTTCAAGGCCTCACTTCTAGTAGGAAGAATAGCCACTTAAAATATGGAGTGATTACAAAAGGAGGTGAAGAGTTCTATTTATAGGCATGGAAAAAGCTAATCCGGGACAATCCCCCGATGTGGGACTAAACAGATACCACACATAGCCTAAACATCCTCTAATACATGTATTGGAGAACATTGAGCGCATTTGGGCCAAAAGTGACCGCCAATTAGCGGTCTTGGACCGCTAATTAGCGGTCTACAGTGTCCGGATCGCTCTGGAATTTCTTGTGGGCTTTTCTGGAAGGCTTTGTTGGTATTTGATGCATCTAGTTTGCATGTTGGAGCTCCGACCCGAATAGAATTGCCAAAATACTCCCCATGATGGTGAGGAGTATTCTGTTTTGCTCTTAGGTCCTTCGGTCTTGCATTCAGGTCCTTCTTCCTTGCATCTTGGTCCCCAGATCTCACAATTCAGTCCTTTTTCCCAGCTTTTGGGTCCTTTTATGCTTCATCTCTTCAAACCTATTTATTCCTGAAAACTAAACATAAAACTCGTAACATAGCATTGTTTAGGTGAAAGATAATAGATATAAGATACAAATATGAGCATGAAATGATGTCAATCAAATACCCCCACACCTAACTTTTGCTAGTCCCGAGCAAAACAAAGAAAGAGAAAAGCATGCGAAAAACAAGAAATCTTAACTCACTTTCGTAGGAATCACGGGTTCACTTAGCACGTGCAACAAGCCGTTAAACCTCCCTGTTGCCAAGGAGGAGGAGTGTTGTCTCCTGAGGGTTTTCAGCGGATATACCAACAAAATCCGAACAAGATGCATTAATCAATCTAGCTACACGACTCGTTGGACTTATTTTGTCGATCATGGGACGCGGTAATACTACGGGTCGACTCTATATATGTAATCGGTCCACACACCTAGCCTAATGAGTTATTCGTGAGAGTTAGTCAATGACTTAAGTGAAAGACATGGGCAACCTTAACTTCTGAATGTGATACAATGTGTAAAGTCCATTTTGGTTCTTATTTGTTTTTGTTTTGTTTTTTTTCTTTTTTTTTCTTTGGAGCATTTTATTGGTTGGTGTTTGATTCTCCCAGGGTCAGGTTTCGTGCATCATTGCCTATGAGGACTTACACTATCACGTACACCTTCCCCCAAATCTCCACATAGGGCGATCCCTACCACCCGTGTAACGGGAGTTCGGTCGGTGCATCCCAAGTCAGATGACTCGAAAGCACCATGCACAAAGTCCCATCAGACTTACTTTCCCGAGTGATAGGAGCCGTGCGAGAAGAGAGAACACCACTTATTTATCTACATGGGAACCAAAACCCCTACACTTAAGTTTCACAAAAAGAGATTAAGGGCCCTTGACTACGACAAACTTCCTTATACTAACAGACACGAATTATTTACTCACTAGGTTCAGGGTGGACTTATTTAAATGTTTGAGTACTGAAACCCTATGATTACACGCCCCCCCCCCCCCCCCCCCCCCCCCCCCGAGGGAAAACCGGGGTGCATCCTCACGACTCGATAAGACCTAAAGCCAGTAAACTAGAAATCCTAATGCATCAAGTTCAAGACAATTTTGGGAGCTTTCTTTTTACTTTGCCTCTCAACGGTTTTGCACATGCTAAACACACGCAAAACTCACAAAAACATTTTCTTTCGCAAACACATGAAGATTTTGAAAGAAATGTGAAAATTTTAAAGCACTCGGCAAGCAAAAGAAGACAAGTCACCCAAGGATCATGGCAAGCAGATATATCGATATTAAATGCGGCACACTAACATGACCCTAACAATGCAAACAAAAGAAAATAAAACCAAAGGAAAAAGACTCGACTATGTACACACGTAAAACACCCCCCCCCCCCACACCTACTTCATGCATTGTCCTCAATGAATGTGAACAAGATACTACATGGATACATGCATGAAAAAGGAAAGATCTCACCAACATGAAGTACAAAGGGACGTTCAAGGTCATGTTGATGGACACAAACCCAAATTCCCTCAAATCCTGTGAGAAGCTGAAGAAGGGAGATAAATACGTGAAGAAATTGGGCCCAAGTACACAAGGGTTGGGGCTCACAACAATCGATGCTCACTGAAAGAGTCTTTTATTACACACTTTTTTTTTCTTTTTCTTTTTTTTTCTTTTTTTTTCTTTTTTTTACAAGATATATACATCAACCAAGATATTCTCATAATCATTTGGTCAAGGAACATCAAATGAGAACATCAAGTTTTGAGGACCAGAGACTTGCCGAGATGGGCAAACTCCACTAGTACTCTGAGGTGTCATGCGGGGTGAAAGGTCAAAGCTGAAAGGCTCGAACCCCTCATGATATTGGTTGGGTGTGGGCAACAAAGATTGAAGTTGTGTTGCCTCACTAGGGTTTAATTGCTCATCGAAGAAAACCCTCCAACCAATAGGCGGGTGCATCGGAATGAGTTCCTCAGGCTCATTCGATGGATGCAGCAGACCTGCATCACTAAGAATGGGGCTTCTCCCCAAGTCATCCAACAAGGACCTCCCACCATCATTTAGATCATCAAGCATAAGCTCGGTCAAAGGTGGGTCCTTGTTGGAGTCAATATGAAGCTCAAATGGCTCAAGGGCCAAGGGACATGAGACAGAGACACCTTCTGGTATAGGCATATGATGAGGTGTCTCACTCTCAATAGTACTCTCAACTGAATCATGCAACGAACACTCCCTTTGGACATTCATGTTCGAGGCTAGCTTACTCTGTTGCATTGCGAAGACAGGCAATGAGTTTTCGCTGGGCCCTCGAACATTCTCAATGGGTTGCATTGGGGTTAGGGGTGTTCGTTGATTTTGTGGTGCTTTCTCCAATTGGCGGATGAGATTTAGATTTAAAGGTTCATCCATGGGTTCCTGTTGCTTACCAGAGTTGAACACATGAAACTCGGCACTCATGTTACCGAATGAGAGCTTCATGAGACCATTTCTACAATTAATCAAGGCATTGGAGGTTGCCAGAAATGGTCTACCCAAAATCAAAGGTATTTGAGAGTGGGTGTTCGCAACAGGATTGGTATTGAGGACAACAAAATCGACTGGAAATATAAAATCTCCAACTTTGATAAGCACATCCTCGATAATCCCCATGGGAATACGAATGGATCTATCCGCCAATTGGAGGGTGATCTTAGTTGGTTTCAATTCTCCCAAGTTCAACTGTTGATAAACAGAGAATGGGAGGAGGTTGACCGCTGATCCTAAATCAAGCAAAACATTGCTCAATCTAGTGTCCCCTATCGTACACTGAATAGTATGACACCCAGGGTCCTTGTATTTTGTGTAGGTGGGATTGGACAAAAGTGAGCTGATATTTGCAGCCAAGAATGCTTTCTTAGGAACATTGGTCTTCCTCTTGGTTGTGCAGAGATCCTTCAACACTTTGGCATATTGAGGTATTTGTTGGATGACATCCAACAAGGGGATGTTAACCTTCACTTGCTTAAACACCTCTAATATCTTGTCCATGTTGTCACTCTGCTTTTTGTTTAACCTACTTGGATAGGGAGCTTTTGGCAAGTAGGTTTTCTGTTGTGCCTGAGAAGAAAGCTTTGGTGTATTACCCTCACCCTCAGCTTCTTCTTCACCACCATTCCCACTGAGGGGCTGCATAGATGGTGGTGGGTGTGGCAAGGAAATGTGATTGTCAACCTGTTTTCCATTCCTTAAGGTCACAATGGAATTGACATGGTGAACAGGTTCCTCCACATGTTTCACTTGCCTCCCCCGAGGTACTACATTCTCATTTTGCATTTGTTGTTGTTGGTACATGCGGGGGTTAGCCTCAAGCTGGCTAGGAAAATACCCTCTCTCTCCCTCATGTACAGACTAAGCCAATTGGCCCATCTGAAGCTCTAGAGATTTCATGGTCTGCTGATTTGAAGTGAGAACTTGACTTGTGGTAGACATAAAAATTTTCATTGAGTTTTCAAGTCCACGAGTCAAGGTCTCAAGCGAATTGAATCGGGTTTCCATATTATTGGAATTTGGGAAACCTGATTGATTGGTCGTTTGCGCTTGGGGTGGCTGATAGGAATGTGCATGCATGGGAGGCTGGTGTGATTGGTAAGGTGGTCTAGAGGAGTTTGAAGGACCACACGGGGCATTATTTTGGTTCCATGAAAAATTGGGGTGGTTCCTCCATCCAGGGTTATAAGATGATGAGTATGGGTCATTCCTAGCTCTGTCATAGATGGCGTTGACACGCTCCATCTCAGGAGGAATGGACTCACACTCGCTCTCTACATGACCTATCCTACCACATGAATGACAAGGAACTGGACCAGATGTGGACATGTGAGGTGCGCTTTGTCGGTTTTGGAGCTCAATCGAATCCATACGGCGCATTAAGGCCGCCATGCGCGCCTCGGTGGCCGTAGTGGTATCGATAGCAAATGCGGCACCCGATCTAGTCGAGTTTGCATTCGCGATCCTCGCTCCTATACTAGATGATGCAGGTGGTTCCCTCACACTCTCCCACTGCATGGTTTTCTCAGCTACGTCTTCTAGGAAGGCCCATGCCTCCCTTTCATCCTTTCCCAAGAACTCTCCTTGACACATGGACTCAAGGAGCGTTCTTGACAGGATGTGAAGACCCTCATACACAATCTGACAAAGACGCCACAACTCAATGCCATGGTGAGGGCACGAGGATAGTAGTTCTTTGAACCTCTCAAGATATGCATGAAATGGTTCGGTCTCATGTTGATAGAACGAATTGATTTCGTTCCTCAATTTTTGAGTCCGATGATTAGGAAAGTACTTCTTGACGAATGCAGATTGAAACTCATCCCAAGTCCTAAAGGAATTCGCCTGGTTGCTATACAACCACTTCTTGGCGTCATCCTTTAGTGCAAAAGGAACGAGCCTAAGATGGATGGAGTCTGTGCTAAGTTGTTGCAGCTTGAACATAGCACAGACCTCCTCAAATTCCCTGAGAAAGATATAGGGGTCACCTTTCCCAGTGAAATGAGGGAGCATGGAAATGAATTGAGGCTTAACCTCAAAATGGTTCCCATTAGGCTCTGGTAATACGATGCATGAGGGTAGAGCTGTACGGCTCGGGTAGCATCGATCACGAAGAGGTATGGGAACGACAACTGGAAGCACAAGTGGAATAGGTGGGTCCAGCAACTGCTCCTCCTCACGGAAATTAGCAGCCATTGAACCCGGACTGCGTGTGACACGAGAGGAGGAAGGTGTCGAGAAATCGATGATCGAAGCCGGATTGACAACGCTCCTCGTCAAACGACCACTCTCGTCTCGTGTCCACGAAAGCATGCACAAAGGTGCACACACAGACCACAACTTTTTTTTTTCTTTTTTTTCTAACAAAGAATGTGCGTAGAGGAGAAGACAGGGGAACACAGGAGAGAAAGAATGACTCAGGAGAGAATGGAAGAAGTCCTTATGCTACGGCGGATGGGTACAGGTAGAAGCACACAAGCAAACAAGGCTCAAGCAATCCTAAGGTCGCTATAGGTCCTTACAGCTAGACGACGCCTAACTGCGAGGTCACACGACCTCAACACGCCTCACCTCCCTACAACGAGGACCACAAAGCCCAGCAAGTGAGCCAAGATCCGGGGATCTCGTCTCTCCTACTATCGACAAAGTGGGCAACGCCGATCAGGTCATGACGGTCGGGACCGGATCACTCTCCTAATGCGCCCGAAATCCTTAGGGCCAATGTCTACTTGATTTTAAAAATTAGGCTCTTTATTAGTGTGGTTTGTGGGGCGAAGGAAAGGGTGATGAAATCCCCCACCTTATCTTTTACGGGACAGCCCCTCCTTAGTAGCGTTTTGGAGTCCTAAATCTAGCAATCAACTCTCCAAACAACGCTCAACTCACACTTGTTGCAATGCACTTCCTACTAACTAATGCATGTTCATACGAAATGAATGAATGAGAGTAGAAGGTGCGTACCTCACGCCAGATCTCAGCAACAGAAAATAAAGCTAAGATAAAAGACAATCTAAATGCCTAAGTCACATACATGATGCATGACCTAAACAACAAGAGTGCCTAATCTTTTGCTTTGAGTTTTAGGGTCCAAGTTGCTTAAAGGAGGTTTGATTATTGATCTGGGAACAATCTAAGAGTCATAACATGCAAAATTGAGTCCCAGACCACTATATCAGATAAAATAAACAATCTAAAGAAATAAGAGAGTGAGCTGAGCTTACCAGACCGCCAATTGGCGGTCTCAGGCCACTGATTGGCGGTCTACAGTGCCCAGCTTGCTTCAAAACTTCTCCAGATGTTCCTCCTGACGACTCCAAGTCTCCTGAAACAACGAAAAACTACAAAACACAAATTAAATCCACTCGAATCGTCCAAACAAGAGTCTGGACTGGCACCTCCCCGGCAACGGTGCCAAAAACTTGTTGAACGTTTTATTTAAAACCGCAAGTGCACGGCCGCGATGAAGCGGTGGCAAGTACGGGTCGTCCTCAGGGAGGTGAGTAGTCTCTTGCTTGTACGAAATCAAGTGGCAAAAATTGGGGGAAGAAAGTTGTCTATGCTACACTAAGAAGTATGAAATGCGAACGAAACAAACAAACGATGGAATAACAACTAAACTAAGAACAAAGGAAGAATGCTGGAATACAGAAATGGGAAAACCCCTAAGGGGTGGAGTGAGTGCACACATGCAAAGAGGTGGGTGTAGAATACATTCTTTAAGCACATGAAGGTGGTGTTTATCAAGCATAGGAAGTGTCTAAATGTTATGGCAAAACCTATCAATCTATTCACCAACTTAGTTGATTAACATTTACATATGCAAGTTGTTTATTTCAGAACCTAAACAAGCATGAGAGGTGTCTAATCATTTTGGAAAAACTCATCAAGTGATAAATTCTATCCTAAACAAGCAAGCATACATTCATGTTTAATCAACACATTGAAATTAAAGCATTCATCCCATTCTCTAATGTGTGTATGTACATCTACTCCACCCCCCAAAGGGGATGGAACTACTCACTAAACATTACACTAATTATTAAACTATGGAAAGAAAGCATATTAAAACTAAGCTAGAATTAAAAGATGATTAAACTAAAACATGCACAAACAATAAAAGAAACATAAAATAAACAATGAAAGAAACACAAAACTTTATTGATAAAATGACTCACATTAAAAGTAGCATCCTCCTACTTTAGTGTGTGCTTCAAGGCCTCACTTCTAGTAGGAAGAATAGCCACTTAAAATATGGAGTGATTACAAAAGGAGGTGAAGAGTTCTATTTATAGGCATGGAAAAAGCTAATCCGGGACAATCCCCCGATGTGGGACTAAACAGATACCACACATAGCCTAAACATCCTCTAATACATGTTCTGGAGAACTTTGAGCGCATTTGGGCCAAAAGTGACCGCCAATTAGCGGTCTACAGTGTCCGGATCGCTCTGGAATTTCTTGTGGGCTTTTCTAGAAGGCTTTGTTGGTATTTGATGCATCTAGTTTGCATGTTGGAGCTCCGACCCGAATAGAATTTCCAAAATACTCCCCATGATGGTGAGGAGTACTCGGTTTTGCTCTTAGGTCCTTCGGTCTTGCATTCAGGTCCTTCTTCCTTGCATCTTGGTCCCCAGATCTCACAATTCAGTCCTTTTTCCCAGCTTTTGGGTCCTTTTATGCTTCATCTCTTCAAACCTATTTATTCCTGAAAAATAAACATAAAACTCGTAACATAGCATTGTTTAGGTGAAAGATAATAGATATAAGATACAAATATGAGCATGAAATGATGTCAATCAACGGTCAGCGCTCGTACGCTCAACCTCAACCTCCACCTTATCAACCTCCATGCCCATCGGCGACCTACCAACCCCCACATCAAAGGTCTCAGCACCATAATTACCAACCTGCTCAGGCCTCATCGTCGGGTTATTCCAACCAAACTCTACTACCCCAGTGGGTTGACCCCAAGGACCTTTCTAGTGATCCGACCCTTCAAGCGTTCATGAGAGCATGCAAAGTACACTCAAAGCTTTGGAAATGCAAGTTAGCCAGTTGGCTCATTAGTTCCATGAACGCGAGAAGGGTCAGTTCCCGAGTCAACCTGTGGTAAATCCTAGGGGTCAACCTGCTCATGCTAGGCAGAATGTACACAATGTTGAAAGTGACCCTTCCTAACAAGCTAATGTTGTCCATACCTTAAGATCGGGAAGGGTTGTTATCAACAATGTGGAAATGTGTGAAGCCAATCCTGTTGGTGACTCTTCTGAGAAGGGTCGTGAGTCTGTCAAAGAACCGAATTCTGAGACTCCTCGTGATTGTTATGTCCCCAAGGCACCATTCCCTCATCGGTTGACTAAAAAACCTGATGAGCATCGGGACAAAATCGTTGAGGTACTTAGACAAGTAAATGTGAACATCCCATTGTTGGACGTTGTTCAACAAATGCTACCGTATGTCAAGTTCCTTAAAGACCTTTGTACCATTAAGAGAAGAACAAATATTCCGAAATATGCATTTTTGGCCGCCAATGTGAGGTTGATATTGACACAACTCATACAAGTCAAATACAAGGACCCAGGTTGTCCATCTGTCTCTTGCATGATTGGTAATGTGACAATTCCCCAAGCTTTATTGGATTTGGGAGCGTCTGTGAACCTCCTGCCCTACTCTGTCTATGTTAACCTTGGAAAATGTGATCTTAAACCAACGAGGACAACCCTCCAGTTGGCTGATAGACCCGTCAAGATTCCACGAGGGAGTGTGGAGGATGTCCTTATTAAAGTGGGTGAGTTCGTATTTCGAGTTGATTTCATCATCTTGGATACTGAACCCGTGTCCAACCCACAAGGACAAATTCATGTGATCCTTGGGAGGCCTTTTCTTGCGATATCTAATGCTTTGATCAATTATCGCAATGGCTTGATGAGGTTTTCTTTTGGAAACCTCACGGCAGATTTCAACATCTTTACTCTTAGTAAGCAACCCGGGCTCTTCGACGATGCTGTCGAAGCCAATTTCATCCAGGACACGGATGAGCCCGAGTCATTAGGCATGTTCGACTCACATTAACATATTATTGAGGTACCTAATGACCAGGTTGTGAGTGAACAAGATCTTGAGGAATCCGCCTGTGAAACTCTGGATGAGGTGGCACATCTGGGTGCTTTCTCCTCTTACCCCGTGGCCCTTGAGCCACTTGAAATTAACTCTGAATCCGACAAGGACGGACCCCCGGTCGAGCTTAAACTGCCCCCCGATAACCTGAAATACATCTTTTTAGGGGATAATGAGACATTGTCACTCATTATTGCTTCTGATCTTGCACAAGATCAAGAGGTTGCCCTCAAAAGAGTGCTTTTTGAAAACAAAGAGGCTATCGGGTGGTCCTTGAAGGATATCAAGGGAATTAGCCCTGTTATTGTTCAGCATCGGATCCACATGGAAGAGGATTCTATGCCCCGCCGGGACCCACAACGAAGATTGAATCCTGTACTGAAAGAAGCCGTCCGAAAGGAGGTTCTTATGTGCTTGGATCATGGCATAATCTATCCTATCTCTGATAGTTTGTGGGTGAGTCTTGTCCATGTGGTTCCCAAGAAGTCAGGCGTGACGGTTGTTGAGAATGAGCATAATGAGTTTATCCCGACATGGCTGCAAACTGGCTGGCGAGTTTGCGTTGATTAACGCAAGCTCAATGCGACAACGTGGAAAGATCATTTCTCGTTGCCATTCATTGATCAGATGTTGGAAAGGTTGGCCAGACATGAGTATTATTGTTTTCTTGATGGATACTCCGGTTACAACCAAATTCTAATCGCCCCCGAGGATCAAGAGAAAACCATCTTTACTTGTCACTGTTGGCTTTTTGGCCTTAATCTATGTTTTGATGATTTAATTAACCTAATCTTAATTATGATGATGTAGAGTAGCACACATATTGCATTGCATGTATATTGTATTGTGCTAACCTCTACAGGTGATCAAGACTCAAGAAGGAAGGAAATCAAGTCAAGATTTGTAATAAAGCTAAATGAAGACTTGTAATCTTGATTTTATTTTGAGTCTTAGGAACATGTGTAAATTGAGCATACAAGAGTTAAAAACATATCACATACACAATAGGTTCCCTATAGAAGTCACACACGAAATTTCACATTATTTGGACTTCATTAGATCACCCAAACCTTAGTCGGAAATCACTTATAAACTTAAACCCAGATTTCCTGTGTGAACCGGTCGACCGAACCAGTTCTCAGTTCGACCGGTTTATAACAGACTCTCCACAGTGATTTTACCGAACTCTACCGGTCGACCGGTCCTACCTTTTCGGTCGACCGATCCCGGATTTTAATATGACCGTTTTTCTTGTCGTATTCCTATAACGGTCGTATTCGTATAAAACAAAACTTAACCCCAAAATACATTCGGTAACCGGTCGAACGACGACCTTGATTCGGTCGACCGGTTGAACATATTTTCAGAAACCAAATTCCCTGCTATCGGTCGACACATTTCTCGTTCGACCGATTGACCTTTGTCTCAACCGAATCCCCTTATCGGTCGACCGCCCCGTACTTTGGTTCGACCGATTCACTTAAGTAGAGTTAAGTTCTAGCTCGTTTGTCCGACCGAATATTCTTTTGTTCGACCGTTCTCTTTGAAATCATGTTAACGGTCGACCGGTGTACTAGTTTCGGTCGACCGGTTCTGGACAGATTTGCAGCCCGATTTTCTGCTTTGTGTATCTTGCACAAAACCCAATCAAATCTATCCCCAACGGCTAGAATACCTTAGGAGCTTATAAATAGAGGATCAAGACTTGTTGTTAACACAACTCTCCAACTCCAATTGTCCCAATACATTAGAGAGAAACCTCAATCCTCAAAGCTCCCAATTCTACACTCTTTAAGCCTAAACTTCACACACTTGATCATATACTCATCCTACTCAAAGTGTGCTCAATTAGAGAGTGAATCCCACTCAGTTACAAGGTTTGTCAAAAGAAGCAAGGACTTCGGTGAAAGCCCGAAGTGTCCCTCTCGGATTGTGAGAGGAAGAATTCAAGCAAGCGAGGGTTGTTCGCGTTGCTTGTGGTGTAAAGGCGTTCTCTCCCGGCCCGGAACGGGGAGTGGTTAGTGAAGACGTAGGCGGAGCTCGCGGAGTCGAGCGGAGCTTACAAGAGAGGACTAGGACCCGGGTGGGGTGCCGAACCTCTATAAAATCGCCGAGTCGATTTGTGGTTTGCATTTTCCTACACTTGCTTGTTTTGTTTTTAATTTCCGCTGCGCATATCGATTGCTTAAACAAGTAGGTGATTAGCTTAAAAAGTGATTAGTGGACCCATAACCCACACGATCCTACAGTCACTTTGTCACGTTTGCTTACCGCCGCATGCCCTTTGGGTTATGTAATGCACTGACAACGTTTCAAAGGTGTATGATCAGCATCTTCTCCGATATGGTAGAGTGTTTCCTTGAGATTTCATGAACGACTTTTCCATATTTGGCACTTCCTTTGATGAGTGCCTTCGTCACTTGAGCCTTGTCCTAAAGCGATGTCGTGAGAAGAACCTCGCTCTCAATTGGGAGAAATGTCACTTCATGGTGAAGCGAGGGATTGTACTTGGACATGTGGTCTCAAGTAGGCGAATTGAGGTTGATCCCGCCAAAGTGGGTCTTATTGCTAATCTCCCACCGCCACATAATGTGAAGGATATCCGCACCTTTTTAGGGCATGCTGGATTCTATCAGTGGTTCATTTGGGATTTTAGCAAAATTGCTCGACCTCTCACCGCCTTGTTGGCTAAGGATGTCATTTTTGAGTTCACACAGGATTGCCACCATGCATTTTTGACCTTGAAGAAAGAGTTGACATCAGCTCCCATAATTAAGGCACCGGTGTGGACTAAACTCTTCGAATTAATGGGCGATGCATCTGACTTTGCTGTGGGAGCAGTGCTTGGGCAATGATTGACATCATTTCATGCTCATATTTGTATCTTATATCCATTATCTTACACCTAAGCAATGATACGTGACGAGTTTTATGTTTGAATTTTAGAAATAAAGAGGTTTGAAGAGAAGAGCCACAAAAGGACTCAAAAGCAGGGAAAATGACTGAATTGTGAGACCTGAGGACAAAGATGCAAGGGAGAAGGACCTGAATGTAAGACCGAAGGACCTAAGAGCAAAACAGAAAACTCCACACCATCATGAGGGAGTATTTTGACAATTCGATTCGGGTCGGAGCTCCAATAAACAAAGTAGATGCATCCAAGACCAAGAAATACTTCAAGAAAAGCCCAGCACACAAACCAAATGGATCTAAAGCTTATAGACCGCCAATTGGCGGTCTGGAACCGCTAATTGGCGGTCCAGATAGCTCTGGATCCGCTAATATTTCGGGAGCACGTGTATTAGTGTATGCTTAATCTATTTTTGGGATTTGTTTAGTCCCACATCGGGGAATTGTCCCGAATTGCCTTTTTCTTTGGTTATAAATAGAACTCTTCACCTTCTATTGTAAACTACCCATTGCTTGGTGGCATTCTCTCTACTAAGGAGTAAGCCTTGAAGCAAAACTCAAGGTGGAGAAGAATGCTACCTTCAATGTGAGTCAATGTTAATAAAATAATTGTTGTAGTTTCTTTTAATCTTGTCTTTTAATTTGTGCATGCTTGTTTAGTCTTTCCTTTGCTTTTAAGATTCGTTAAATGCTCCTTTCTTGCTTAGTTAAATTTCCTTTCAGTATAATGTTTCATGTTGTTAATGTAGGTAGTGTAATGATTAGTGAGTAGTTCCATCCCCATTTGGGAGGGTGGAGAAATATGTGATATGATCATGTAGTGTATTAGGTGTGTGTTATCTTAATCCTTTGAGCCTTATATGATTTCCATAACTATCTAATGGGATTTCACTCTTATCTTTGATATGCTAATGTTCTTGAATGAAGCTTAGATTATGCTTAGATTAGTGGACCTATTTTATGGGTAATGATAAGGTGAGGATATGGATGGAATTAATATTGGAAACACAATTTGTAGTGTATGTACTCTTGTTGCCTTTACCTTGGTTAATGCCTTGTATGTTTTAATGATATTGGGTTATCTTATTTCATGTGGAGGCATAGTAGGGTCTAGTCTTTGTACATGAGTTCATTTAGCTTCATTCCAATTATTGCCTTGTATGTTTTAACGATATAGTCTTATCTTATTTCATGTGGAGGCAAAGTTGGATTTAGTTTTATGATTTCATGCACTACATGTTGTGAGGAGCATAATTTAACACACACACACACACATCTTTATAATCACATTATGTCTCTACCCCTATGGGGTTTAGTTTTATTGCTTATCTTCCATTTCCTTTTTAAATTGTAGTGTAGTTTAGTGTAACCAACTTTTCTCTCGTTTCATTACCACTAGCCTTCGAACAAACCAAAAGTCGCACACCTCCCTGTGGATCGACCCGTATTTGTCATCGCTTCAACGCGGCCGTGCACTTGCGGTTTAATATAAAACGAATCAATGAAGTTTTTGGCGCCGTTGCCGGGGAGGTGCTCTGTCCAGACCTTGGTTTGGACGATTGGAGTGCTTTTTAATTTTTTGTTTCCAGTTTTTCTTAGTTTCAGGGATCCTAGAGATCACGGGGAGGCTACTGGACGAGCTGGAGCAGAAAAACATCAACAAGGACCGCCAATCAGCGGTCTTGGACTGCCAATTGGCGGCCTCGTGAGTGATTTTGGCTCTCAATTTTCTTCTGGTAGTTGATGCTTTCACTTTAGTTATCTGGGAGCACTATTTTGCATGTTGTTATTTCTAGTTTGCTCGCAGATTTAATTTCAATTCCCTTTAATCAACTTGGACCATAAAATTCAAAGCAAAAGATTAGACTTCTTGCCATCTAGGTCATGCATCATTTGTAGACCTTGCATGCATTTGTCTTTTCTTTTCTTTACATTTTGTTGTTGATTGCTGGCGTGAGGTACGTGCAGCAAAATCTCTCATTCATGCATGCTTCAAACATGCATTAGTTAGGAAGGTGCATCGGGATAAGAGTGAGTTGAGCGTTTGATTGGAGTGTTGATTGCTAGATCTAGGATCAAAACGCTACTAAGGAGGGGTTGTCCCATAAAAGATAAGGTGGGAGATTTCATCACCATTTCCTTGGCCCCAAAAATCACTCTTAATCAAGCCATAACTAAAAGCAAGTAGACATTGGCCCTAGGATTTCGGACGCACTAGGAGAGTAATATAGTTGAGACCGTCATGGCCTGATCGGCGTTGCCTACCTTGTCGATAGTAGGAGGTACTAGATCTCCGGATCTAGTATCACTTGCTGGGCATTGTGGTCATCATTGTAGGGAGGTGTGGCGTGTCGAGGCTAGTGACCTCGAAGTTAGGCGTCGTCTAGCCTAAGGACCCATTGCCTTACATTGTTTGCCCGTGCTTGCTAGTTAGGCTTCTACCTGATCCCATTACCCACGCTAGCTCTTGGATTCTTCCCTTCTACTCTGAGTCATCTTCTTCTTACCTTCTTCTACGTTATAGTCGACTCCCCTTTACACTCTCTGGTAGCGTTTTAGGGTTGAGTCGAGCACTTTTTGCGAGTTTAGCTTCGTGGTGGTGAGAGTGGTTGACTCGAGAGTTTTTTGTTGAGATGAATGGTTACATGGGCGACCATCCATATCATTGTTGGGACCAGGACAATTCTTCCTGGTATTCTGGACACATGCAACCTGGGGTGACTCAGACTAACACTCCGTATGGTTGGTACAATCTTAATTGTGTGACTGAGCAATCTTCATATTGGGGTAGTATGAGAGAGGCACCGACTACTAGACCATCATCTAGTTACGTCGGATCATACGTTGGTCCTCAAACTGAGATACTACAAGAACCTTTGGCCTCTTTCATGCATGTGGTACATGACGTGCGTGCACCGGTGGCTCCGGTAGCCACACCGTGTGAGTATTGTGGGTTGAGAGGTCATGTTATCGGGGAATGTCCTTTGTTGCCCCTGAGCCTGAGTATGAGCACACATTTTCCCAAAATGCTCATTATGACCATTACGCATCCGTGTACAACCCGAGAGGGATGGATTCATGGGGAGAGAATTCTTATTCAAATTCTTATACATCATTTTCACCCCAGTATCCTCCTCCCGAATACCTAGAATTCTACCAACACCCCACTTCAAATCATTGGACTCATTCTCAGCCCATCAACACCCAACCCCAAAATTTCCCAACCTCTGACTTGGACCTCATAGTTGACCGCATACCTGATTACTTGAAACAAACTCTCCAAACGTTCATGGAAACCACTCAAAATTTATTGAAGTCCAACTTAAATTCCTTGCAAACTATGGAAATGCAAGTGAGTCAAATGACACAACAATTACGTGAACGTGAGGAGGGTAATTTTTCTTGTCAACATGAGGATTTATCTTCTGAAATCAAACCACCACCACATCCACAAATTCAAATCACAATCTTTCAAAGTCAAACTCCTAGTCAGTCTGAGGGACTTGGGGTTTCAATTCACGACCACTTGGTGGAGGATTCGATTCCAATTGAGAATACTATGGACCAGCTTCTTTATGAGTCGGCACAAGATTGTGCCTTATCTTCTTGTCTTGTGGCCCTTGAGCCACATGATCTTATTGTTGTACCTCCTAAGGACTCACCTCTGGTGGAGCAAGAGCTCCATGGTACCCTCAATTTCAAACAACGTGATGAGAGTTTGCCTCTCACTATTGTTCCTGATCATCTTAGAAATGATGGAACATCAAACAACTACATTGCTCATGAGGGTATTAGGAGTTCCTTGGAGGATACCTTGGGTATGAGACCCACTTTTTGTTCGCCCGATGTGTTGGACATGCCCAACGAGGTTCTTGACCTCGTTCCGACTCACCAGCCTATTGCTTAGAGAGTTTGGATTGACGATCATAACTTCAGCAACGCAATGGGAGAAACTCTTCTTCCGTTGCCCCTTATTTCCCAAACTCTCGAGAAGTTCAAGCTCTTTCAATTTGATCCTTTGAATGAGACGTCTTTGCGTCCAATTCATGAATCTCTCATTTCATCTGGTGCTCTTTGTGAAGGGGGCCACGCATGCGTATTCTGGCCCCGCGTGGTGTCATGTTCCCTTTCCAAGTGCATTGACCCACTTTTGAGGTTCCCATTTGATGTCTTTTTACAAATGAAGATGAGAACTTATGTTTGTACATAGTTATATTCAAAAAGAAGTACAATAAAAGACTCCTTCAGTGAGCATCGATTGTTGTGGGCTCCAACCCTGGAGTATTTGGGCCTCATTTCTTTCACGTATTTGTATCCCTTCTTTAGCATCTCACAGGTTTTGAGGGAATTTGGGTTGTGTCTATCAACATAGCCATGAACTTGCTTTTGCGCTTCACGTTGGTGAGATTTATTCTTTTTCATGCATAAATCCATGTAGTCTTTTGCTCACATTCATTGAGGACAATGCATGCAGTAGGTGTGGGGGTGTTTTACGTGTGTACATGGTCGGGTATTTTTCCTTTGTTTTTTTGTTTTCTTTTGTGTGCATTGTTAGGGTCATGCTAGTGTGCTGCATTTAATATTGATATATCGGCTTGCCATGATCCTTGGGTGAATTGTCTTCTTTTGCTTGCCTAGTGCTTTAAAATTTCCACATTTCTTTCAAAATTTTCATGTGTTTGCGAAAGAAAATGTTTTGTCGGTTTTACGTGTGTTTAGCATGTGCAAAATCGTTGAGAGGCAAAGTAAAAAGAAAGCTCCCAAAACTGTCTTGAACTTGATGCATTAGGATATCTAGTACAGTGGCTTTATGGGACTTATCTAGTCGTTAAGATGCACCCCAGTTTTCCCTTGGGGGTGAATAATCATAGGGTTTCAGTGCTCAAACATTTAAAGAAGTCCACCCTGAACCTAATGAGTCAATAATTCGTGTCTGTTAACTTAAGGAAGTTTGTTGTTGTCAATGACCCTTTAAATCTTGTTGTGAGACATTAAGTGTAGGGGTTTTGGTTCATGTGTAGATAAGAAATAAGTGAGTAGGTGTTCTCTCTTCTCGCATGGCTCCTATCACTCGGGAAAGTAGGTCTGAGGGGACTTTGTGCCTGGTGTTTTCGAGTCGTCTGACTTGGGATGCGCCGACCGAACTCTCGTTTCACGGGTGGTAAGGATTGCCCTATGTGGAGATTTGGGGAAAGGTGTATGTGATAGTGTAAGTCCTCATGGACAATGATGAATGAAACCTGACCCTGGGAGAATGAAGCTCAAACTAATAAAAAGAAAAGAAACAAAAATGAGAAAAGAAAAAAAAAGAAAAAAAATGCAAATAAGAACCTTAATGGACTTTACACTTTGTATCACTTGAGGAGGTTGAGGTTGTCCATGTCTTTCACTTTCCTTATTTAACTTGCACGAATGGTACATTAGATTAGGTGTATGGACTGAATACCTATATAGAGTCGGCCCATAGGATTACCGCGTCCAATGATCGACAAAAATTTGTCCAACGAGGAGGATTACCGCGTCCAATTAGATTAAGTGTGTGAACTGATTTCATGGACGACTTTTCCATATTTGGCACTTTCTTTGATGAGTGCCTTCGTCACTTGAGCATTGTCCTAAAGCGATGTCGTGAGAAGAACCTCACTCTCAATTGGGAGAAATGTCAATTCATGGTGAAGCGAGGGATTGTACTTGGACATGTGGTCTCAAGTAGGAGAATTGAGGTCGATCCTGCCAAAGTGGGTCTTATTGCTAATCTCCGACCGCCACGTAATGTGAAGGATATTCGCACCTTTTTGGGGCATGCTGGATTCTATCGGTGGTTCATTCGGGATTTTAGCAAAATTGCTCGACCTCTCACCGCCTTGTTGGCTAAGGATGTCATTTTTTAGTTCACACCGGATTGCCACCATGCCTTTTTGACCTTGAAGAAAGAGTTGACATCAGCTCCCATAATTAAGGCACCGGTGTGGACTAAACTCTTCGAGTTAATGTGTGATGCATCTGACTTCGTTGTGGGAGGAGTGCTTGGGCAATGATTGACATCATTTCATGCTCATATTTGTATCTTATATCCATTATCTTACACCTAAGCAATGATACGTGACGAGTTTTATGTTTGAATTTCAGAAATAAAGAGTTTTGAAGAGAAGATCCATGAAAGGACTCAAAAGCATCGAAAAAGGACTGAATTGTGAGACCCTGGGGACTAAGATGCAAGGGAGAAGGAACTGAACGTAAGACCGAAGGACCTCAGAGGAAAACAGAAAACTCCACACCATCATGAGGGAGTATTTTGACAATTCGATTCGGGTCGGAGCTCCAATAAACAAAGTAGATGCATCCAAGACCAAGAAATACTTCAAGAAAAGCCCAACACACAAACCAAATGGATCTGAATCTTATAGACCGCCAATTGGCGATCCAGATAGCTCTGGATCCACTAATATTTCAGGAGCACGTGTATTAGTGTATGCTTAGTCTATTTTTGGTATTTGTTTAGTCCCACATCGGGGGATTGTCCCGGATTGCCTTTTTCTTTGGCTATAAATAGAACTCTTCACCTTCTATTGTAAACTACTAATTGCTTGGTGGCATTCTCTCTACTAAGGAGTAAGCCTTGAAGCAAAACTCAAGGTGGAGAAGAATGCTACCTTCAATGTGAGTCAATGTTAATAAAATAATTGTTGTAGTTTCTTTTAATCTTGTCTTTTAATTTGTGCATGCTTGTTTAGTCTTTCCTTTGCTTTTAAGATTCTTTAAATGCTCCTTTCTTGCTTAGTTAAATTTCCTTTCAGTATAATGTTTCATGTTGTTAATGTAGGTAGTGTAATGATTAGTGAGTAGTTCCATCCCCATTTGGGAGGGTGGAGAAATATGTGATATGATCATGTAGTGTATTAGGTGTGTGTTATCTTTATCCCTTGAGCCTTATATGATTTCCATAACCATCTAATGGGATTTCACTCTTATCTTTGATATGTTAATGCTCTTGAATGAAGCTTAGCTTATGCTTAGATTAGTGGACTTATTTTATGGGGAATGATAAGGTGAGGATATGGATGGAATTAATATTGGAAACACAATTTGTAGTGTATGTACTCTTGTTGCCTTTACCTTGGTTAATGCCTTGTATGTTTTAATGATATTGGGTTATCTTATTTCATGTGGAGGCATAGTAGGGTCTAGTCTTTATACATGAATTCATTTAGCTTCATTCCAATTATTGTCTTGTATGTTTTAACGATATAGTCTTATCTTATTTCCTGTGGAGGCAAAGTTGGATTTAGTTTTATGATTTCATGCACAACATGTTGTGAGGAGCATAATTTAACACACACACACGCATCTTTATAATCACATTATTTCTCTACCCCCTATGGGGTTTAGTTTTATTGCTTATCTTCCATTTTCTTTTTAAATTGTAGTGTAGTTTAGTGTAACCAACATTTCGCTCCTTTCTTTACCACTCGCCTTCGAACAAACCAAAAGTCGACACACCTCCCTGTGGGTCGACCCGTATTTGCCACCGCTTCAATGCGGTCGTGCACTTGCGGTTTAATATAAAACGAATCAATCAAGCAACGATTGGACAAATTGCCTCATGTGATCTACTATGCCAGTTGAACCCTGAATGATGCCCAATTGAACTACACTGTGACCGAGAAGGAATTCGCAGCGATCATATTTGCTTTGGAGAAATTACGGCCGTACTTGATTGGCTTCGACGTGATTATCTATTTTGATCACACAGCCATCAAACACCTCATTGCGAAGAAAGATGCAAAATCCCGACTCTTGAGATGGATCTTGTTGTTACAAGAATTCAATCTCGTGATTCGGGACAAAAAAGGGTGTGAAAATGTTGTAGCAGACCACCTGTCTCGTCTAGAAACGACCAACCCACATGACCAAATTATTAATGACAAATTTCCTAACGAGCAGTTGTTCACGATCGAAGATAACCCTTGGTTTGCCGACATCGTGAACTACCTCGTGACCGAGCAACTTCCTGTGGGTTGGTCAAAATCTGACCAAACCAAATGTAGATTTTATGTCAGATTCTTTCAGTAGGACGACCCCTACCTATTCAAATAATGCTTTGACCAAATTTTAAGGCGGTGTGTCCCAGATAACGAGTTCCAAAGTGTGCTCCGTTTCTGCCACTCTAAGGCATGTGGAGGACATTTTGGAGCAAAGAAAACTACCGCCAAGGTGCTCCAATTTGGATTCTACTGGCCTTCTCTTTTCAAAGATGCTTACGACTTTTGTAAGCAATGTGATAGGTGTCAGCGCCTTGGCAAGATTAGTCGACGTGCATGATGCCTTTGCAAAATGTCCTTGTTGTCGACATCTTCGATGTGTGGGGCATCGACTTTATGGGTCCCTTCCCGAATTCGTTCGGGAATGTTTACATTCTGGCGGTCGTTGACTACGTGTCTAAGTGGGTTGAGGCTATCCCCACAAAGAGCAACGACAACAAGGTGGTCATCAAATTCTTAAGGGACATTTTTGCGCGATTGGGTACTCCTCGTACCATAATCAGCGATAGGGGTACCCACTTTTGTAATCGCTCCTTTGAAGCGCTTATGAGGAAATATTCGATCACCCACAAGCTTATGACCCCATATCGTCCACAAACTAGTGGGCAGGTAAAAGTCTATAACCATCAATTAAAGCAAATCCTTGAGAAGACGGTTATTTCCTCGAGGAAGGATTGGTCAACTAAGTTGAATGACGCATTGTGGGCCTTTCGTACCGCGTATAAGACCAATTTGGGTATGTCCCCATATCGGGTAGTGTACGGAAAGGTTTGCCACCTACCCGTCGAGCTTGAGCATCGTGCTTTCTGGGCGATCAAGAACCTGAATATGGATCTTGATCAAGCAGGGGTGCAACATAAACTTGACATTATGGAGTTGGAAGAGCTACGTAATGATGTGTTTGAAAATGCCAAAATTCATAAGTCCCGAGCCAAGTTGTTTCACGATCGCATGATTATGCGAAAGGTGTTTACGACCGGGCAGAAGGTGTTGCTCTACAATTCCCGGCTTCATCTGTTTGCGGGTAAGCTCCGCAGTCGCTAATCTGGCCCTTTTATTGTCCAAACCATGTTTCCTCATGGAGCGGTTGACATCCTGAACCCAGGGAATGAGGACGTGTTCAAAGTTAATGCAACGCCTCAAACCCTACTTGGAGGGGGCACCAGTTGAAGTCGAGGAGGTCATGTTCCTTCATGAACCTCTCTCGCACTCACTCATTCATGTTCCTGCATGAATGGTTGAGTTTTCATGCTTGTATATATCTTTGTGGTTAAAAAGAAAAAAAGAAAAAAAGAAAAAAAGAAAAATAGAAAAACAGAAAAACAAGACTCCTTCAGTGAGCATCGATTGTTGTGGGCTCCAACACTTGAGTATTTGGGCCCCATTTCTTGCACATATTTGTATCCCTTCTTTAGCATCTCACAGGTTTTGAGGGAATTTGGGTTTGTGTCCATCACTATAACCATGAACTTACTGTTGCAATTCACGTTGGTGAGATCTTTTCTTTTTTATGCATAAATCCATGTAGTTTCATGCTCACGTTCGTTGAGGACAATGCATCAAGTAGGTGTGGGGGTGTTTTACATGTGGACATAGTCGAGTCTTTTTCCTTTGATTTTTGTTTTCTTTTGTGTGTATTGATAGGGTCATGTTAGTGTGCTGCATTTAATATCGATATATCTACTTGTCATGATCCTTGGGTGATTTGTCTTCTTTTGCTTGTCTAGTACTTTAAAATTTTCATATTTCTTTCAAAATCTTCATGTGTTTGCGAAAGAAAATGTTTTGTGGGTTTTGTGTGTGTTTAGCATGTGCAAAACCGTTGAGAGGCAAAGTAAAAAGAAAGCTCCCAAATTTGTCTTGAACTTGATGCATTAGGATATCTTGTACAGTAGATTTAGGTCTTATCTAGTCATTAGGATGCACCCCAGTTTTCCCTCAGGGGTGAGTAATCATAGGGTTTCAGTGCTCAAATAATTAAAGAAGTCTATCCCAAACCTAGTGAGTCAATAATTCGTGTCTGTTAATTTAAGGAAGTTTGTTGTAGTCAATGACCCTTTAAATCTTGTTTTGAGACATTAAGTGTAGGGGTTTTGGTTCATGTGTAGATAAGAAATAAGTGAGTAGGTTTTCTCTCTTCTCGCACGGCTCCTATCACTCGGGAAAGTAGGTCTGAGGGGACTTTGTGCCTGGTGCTTTCGAGTCATCTGACTTGGGATGCGCCGACCAAACTCCCGTTACACGGGTGGTAGGGATTGCCTTATGTGGAGATTTGGGGAAAGGTGTACGTGATAGTGTAAGTCCTCATAGGTAATGATGCACGAAACCTGACCCTGGGAGAATGAAACTCCAACTAATAAAAAGAAAAAAAGTAAGAAAAAAAAGGTAATGCAAATAAGAACCTTATTGGACTTTACACTTTGTATCACTTGAGGATGTTGAGGTTGTCCATGTCTTTCACTTAAGTCCTTAATTAACTTGCACTAATGGTTCATTTGGCTAGGTGTGCTGACTGGATACCTATATAGAGTCGGCCCGTAGGATTACCGTGTCCAATGATCGATAAAAATGAGTCCATCGAGTCGAGTTTCTAGATTGAATAATGCATCTATGTTCAGATTTTGTGGGTGTTGAACATTTTAATTAAACCACAAGTACACGGCGTCGGTGAAGACGTGGCAAATACGGGTCGTCCACAGGGAGGTGAGCAGTCTCTCATTTGCACGAAATCAAGTGGCAAAAATAGGGAAGAGAGTTTGATTATCCTACTCTACGCTACACTACTCTACGCTACACTACACTACGAAGTACGAAATGCGAAAGAAAGCAACAAACAATGAACTACCAAACTAAACTAAGAACTAAATAAGTGCTAGAATTCAGAAATAGAAAGCCCCTAAGGGGTGGAGTGAGTGCACACATGCAAAGAGGTGGGTGTTGAACACATTCTTTAAGCACAAATAAAGGTAGTGTTATCATGTATAGGAAGTGTCTAAATGTTATAGCAAAACCTATCAATCCATTCACTAACCTAGTTGATTAACATTTACATACACAAGCTGGTTTATTTCAGAACCTAAACAAGCATGAGAGGTGTCTAATCATTTTGGCAAAACTCATCAAGTTATAAGTTCTATCCTAAACAAGCAAGCATACATTCGTGTTTTATCAACACATTGTAAATAAAGCATTCATTCCATTCTCTAATGCATGTATGAACATTTACTCCACCCCCCAAAGGGGATGGAACTACTCACTACACATTAGATTAATTATTAAACTAAGCAAGGAAAGCATATTAACTAAGCTACTAAAACTAATGAACTGAAATTAAACAAAGTAAACCAAGCAACATGAAACAAACAACATAATAAAGAAACTTTTATTAAAATGACTCACAATTCAAGTAGCATCCTCCTACTTTAGTGTGTGCTTCAAGGCCTCACTTCTAGTAGGAAAAACAGCCACTCAAAATGTGAAGTGATTACAATGGAAGCTGAAGAGTTCTATTTATATCCATAGAAAAAGACAATTTGGGACAATCCCCGATGTGGGACTAAACAAATACCAGAAATGGACTAAATACACACTAATACGCGACCCACCAAAATCTTAGCGTATTTGGGCCAAAACAGACCGCCAAGGTCTTGGACCGCCAATTGGCGGTCTATATGGTCTGGATCACGTTGGATTTTATTCTGGGCTTTTCTGGATGTCTTTGTTGGTCTATGATGCATCAACTTCACTTGGATCTCCGACCTGAATAGAATTGCCAAAATACTCCCCATGATGGTGTGGAGTTTTCTGTTTTGCTCTTTGGTCCTTTGGTCTTACGTTCAGGTCATTCTCCCTTGCATCTTAGTCCCCAGGTCTCACAATTCAGTCCGTTTTTCCAGCTTTTGGGTCCTTTTATGCTTCATCTCTTCAAACCTATTTATTTCTGAAATTCAATCATAAAACTCATCGCATAGCATTGTTTAGGTGAAAGATAATGGATATAAGATACAAATATAAGCATGAAATGATGTCAATCAGTGGGTATATCTGTTGAAAACCCTTAGGATACAACACTCCTCCTCCTTGGCGACAAGGAGGTTTAACGGCTTGTTGCACGTGCTAAGTGCAACCGTGACTCCTACGAAAGTGAGTTAGGATTTCTTGTTTTTCGTATGCTACTCTTTCTTTGTTTTGCTCGGGACTAGCAAAAGTTAGGTGTAGGGGTATTTGATTGACATTATTTCATACTTACATTTGTATCTTATATCCATTATCTTTCACCTAAACAATGCTACGTAACGAGCTTTATGTTTGAATTTTAGAAATAAATAGGTTTGAAGAGAAGATGCATAAAAGGACCTAAAAGCAGAAAAAATGACTGAGTTGAGAGACTCGAGGACTATGATGCAAGATCGAAGGACCTGAATGCAAAATAGAAGCACCAATGAGTAAACAAGAATACTCCACACCATCATGGGGAGTATTTGGGAAATCTATTCGGGTCGGAGCTCCAGCAAGCGAAGTAGATGCATCAAAGACCAACAAATCCATCCAGAAAAGCCCAGAAGAAAACCCAGATGGATCCAAACTTTGTAGACCGCTGATTGGCGGTCTGGGACCGCTGATTGGTGGTCTGGGTTGCTCCAGATCCACTAATATTTCTTTGGGTCGTATATTAGAGTGTGTTTAGTCTATTTCTGGTATATGTTTAGTCTCACACCGGGGGATTGTCCCGGATTACCTTTTTCGATGGCTATAAATAGAACTCTCCCTCCTCTCTTGTAACTCATCTCTCTCTTGGTGGTCATCCTCTCTACTAGGAGTTAAAGGCTTGAAGCAAAAGCCCTGGTGGAGAGAGGCTACTTGTGTTGGCTTTTTAGCCTTAATCTATGTTTTGATGATTTAATCAACCTAATCTTAATTATAATCATGTAGAGTAGCACACATATTGCATTGCATATATATTTCTTTGTGCTAACCTCTACAGGTGATCAAGACTCAAGGAAGAAAGGAAAATCAAGTCAAGCCATGTAATCAAGCTCTTTTGAAGACATGTATTTTGTATTTTCTTTGAGTCTTAGGAACTTGTGTAAATTGAGTATACTTGAGCTAAAATCAACTTAAATGCACACTAGGTTCCCTATAGAAGTCACACACGAAATTTCACATTATTTGGACTTCAATAGATCACCCAAACATAGACCGGAAAACACTAAACCTGAACCCAAACTGCCTGCCCACTTTCGGTCGACCGGAAGATCAATTATCTTGTTTTTGTTTTCACTGCCCAGTTTCGGTCGACCGTGTGAACTTATTTTTCCGACTGTTAGTTTTGTCGTATATACCCAACGGTCGTATTCGTATTAAACCAAAAATACCCCCATATACTTTTTCATGTATCGGTCGACCGAGGACATTGTTCGATCGATCGAATGCCCGTCTCTTGACAAACCCAAATCTCCTAGAGGAAATCGGTCGACCGCTAGACCTTTGCTCGGTCGACCGAATAGATCATTGTTTGTCAACCCCAAAGTGTCTGGTGCAAATCGGTCGACCGAACCCTATTCGGTGTTTGACCGATCACTTAAGTGTACCTGAGACTTAGCGTTAGGCGGTCGACCTTTTCCTAACCGGTCAACCAAACTGTGTTCAAAACTGCCTAACGGTCGACCGAATTACCTCAGAATTGGGTCCTGCGAGTTTCTATTTTGTGTATCCTACACCAACACTCACCCAATCAACCCCAACGGATCTATTCTCTCTAATGCCTATATAAAGAGTTGTAAAACACATTTTCACACAACTCTCCCATTACTACTTGTCCAATACATTAGAGAGAAACTCCCAAGCTCAAATTTCCCCAATCCAACACTCCAAGCCTACACTTCCACACCTTAGCATCAATTCCACATCATAAGCTAAGTGTGCTCAAGTTAGAGAGTGTGTTCCACTCAAGTTTTCGTTTGTGAAGAAGCAAGGACTTCGGTGAAAGCCTGAAGTGTTCCTCTCGGATTGTGAGAGAAGAAAGTCAAGCTCACGAGGTTGTTCGTGGAGCTTGTTTTGTAAAAGGCGTTCTCTCCCGGCCCGGAACGGGGAGTGGATAGTGAAGACGCGAGCGGAGCTCGAAGTGTCGAGTGGAGCTTGCAAGAGAGGACGTAGGTGGTGGCCGAACCTCTGTAAAACCCCCGTGTCCATCGTGGTTTACATTTATCTTCCCTTTACTTGCTTGTTTAGTTTAAATTCCGTTGCACATATCTTTGATAGTTAAACAAGTAGGTAATTAGGGTAAACGTGATTAGTATTGTAGACCCTCATGTTCCTACATTTGGTATCAGAGCATAGGTGCTTAAATCATCTACTTAATCGCAGTAAGCATGGTCGAAATTGCATCCACATCTACATCTTATGATTTGGAATCACCTACATGCTCTTCTAGACCACCATTTTTTGATGGAACTAATTTATGTTCATGGAGAAGTAAAATGAAAACATACTTGAAATCCATGACTAATTTAGATATGTGGTCCATAATCTCAACTCCATATAGTTTGCCTAAAGTTGATTATAATCTATGGAGTTTAGAAAAAGAGAAATTAGCTTGCTTGAATACCAAGGTTATGAATGTATTACATTGTGTACTTAAGTATGAATTTTTTGACCTTGTGTCTTATTGTGAAAGTGCACATGAGATTTGTCAAGTTCTTCAAGCTAAGTATGGTGACAAGGAAGAATCACCAACCGGGGAAGAGGGAGACTCAAGCCAAATGGATGAAGCTCATGAAAGATCCGACAAGACACATCTACATCATATTCCTCATCAAGCTCATCCAAGGGAAAAGATGCTCACACATGCCTCATTGTGACAATCGATGAAGAAAGTGAGGTATCTTCTAAATCATGCTCATCAAGTTCTAGTTCTAATGATGAATTATATTCTTTTAAAGAACTACAAAATGCATTCCACGAACTTGTTGAAAGATATGAGCTTCTTTGTCAAAAGAACAAGTTAGCAAGAGAAGTAAATCATGATCTTCATTGCCTAAATGAATCAATCTTGATTGAGAAAAATGATTTAATTGCTAAAATTGATAAGCTCATTTTAGAGAATGCATGTTTAAAAGATGAGAATGAGAAATTGAAAAATAAACCCAACTCATCTCATGTAATTGATAGTCATATGCTTGAATGCGATAAGAATGACTTGCTTAAGAAAATTGACAAATTTTCACTTGAAAGCAACAGATTATTGTATGACTTAAATTGCAAGACCGACAAATGTTTCGAATTAGAGATTCACATGCATCAAATAAATGAAAAGCACATTTCTTTGATTCCAAATCTAAAATGCATGAATGAATCTCTTGTGCTTAAAAATAGTGAACTAAATGCATCTAATAAAACCTTGATTAATGACTTGCATAAGTTCACAAATGGCAAGAAAAACCTTGATATGCTTTTAGGAAATCAAAAACAATCCTTAGACAAGCATGGTTTAGGCTTTAATGTCTTCTATATGAAAAATCATCTTGTTCAAGATAACATAAATGGAAAGCATCATATTGCCATGAAAAGAACCTCAAGTGTTTGGGTACCTAAATCAACTTGGATTTGGGTGCCAAAAGCTAAATTGAATGGACCCAAACAAAAATGGGTACCTAAATATACACTTGTAGGTGCTTGAGGAAGAAATCAGTGGTGACCGGGCGAGCTTAAGAGTCGAATTGAAAGCCGGTTGCATCACCGATTGAAGGGTAAAACCAATTCAAGCTTCAAGTTCGTATAATTTTCTTATCCTCTAAATTTTTGAATAAATTGGTTCTAGTCTAGTTTATATGCTTAATTGAGATATCATTTACCCATTCATTGCAAATGGTGGTCTTATAGCGCTCCTTTCGGGCACTATCCATGAACATCTTGGTTAGAGCCTCCATGGTCTTCTTGGGTTTTGAATCCAAGTATTTCGCTTGAAGCGAGTCACCCATGGATGCTAGTATAAGACAGTGAACTTGGTTCTCTTGGTCTTCCCACTTGGCTATCGCCTCTTTCTCTTTATCGGTTGCCTTCTCATTTAATTTTGGGATTTCACCATCCAAAATATGAGATAGTTTTTCAAACCTCAACACGATATTAAGATTGAGTTGCCATTTCATGAAATTTGAGCCATCATTTTGCAAAGGGTTCTTTTCGATCATAGATCGCACAATTGGTTGGATATTTGACATTTCTACAAAATAAATTATATAGGTTTTAATGCCAATTTTATGTTTTAATACATACATACATATATATATCGAATATGATGTAAATACTGCAAATAAAATCTTGCCCGTAAATGCAGTAATCCAAGATCCCATCAATTGTAATATAGACTAGCTAAGGGCTATCGAATACATTACAACATCAAGGTAAGAAAACATTTTCTAATCACAACCTTTTTGAATTTTAGCAACATTTAGCATCTTCAAACTTTTGTGACTCTTGTCGTTTTAATTATGAGGGAATGCGACCTATCCTCGTAAGAAAAACTTTTTCCCAAAACCGAGCGAGGGCTCTAAGTAATGTTAAGAAAACTTATTTTCATTTGATACGAGATATGTTTATCTATTGTATTCACAACTAAACATACTTGGGGTTCACTAGGGTGAAACACACCTCATATATTTAATTGTGGCACAACAACAGACAACCTTTATATCTCCCACTATTCCCAAAGATAGAGGGAGCTATCTCCCGCTAAGGGCGAGCAGAGTATCCCTCGATCAATGGCTGCTAGTGGATGAAATAAGAAGGAAAAATTAATCTTAATTTTTGTTGGACAATTTCATTTATCAACATGTGATTTTGAATTTTAGTTTATCATGCATATTAAAATTTATACACATCCTAACATTCATCATTCATCACATGCATAGCAGAAATTATAAAAACAGAAATTAAACATTCACACAATCCATATCGCGTGAGTTTATATGTTCCCTTTGATCCTTGATCTTCGATCCCTGATCCTCGATCCTCGATCAATGCGCTACAGCAGCGACTTCATCTTGCACCGGAGATGTAGATTTTACAGAAAATAAACATGCTCCTCACATTCGATAAAACCGACTAGTGCAAGTCCTATGTAAAAACCTCTCATATGCAAATGCAACTATCTAAAAGACGGAAATAGAGAGAATTTTGGCTTTTACATACACAAGCCCTTGTATTATAATAATAACATACATTCATAGCTTCTGATTTGGAACATATAAACCCACAATTCCTGCATATACAATTCGAGCATCCATGCACGCAATATCGCTATAAACTATGCAATCTAGTTTATCAAGCATCTAGAATCTCAAACAATTCTTTGAAAAACGTTTTGAAATCCATTAAAAACATTTTTCATGCATCCATAGTTCAAAAAATTAATTATGAACCGCTGTCCATCCAATTTCCAATGGAAAGATGAATCGCAGTTTTTCGATTTTGTTGATTCTCTTACAAAATAATCGTTTATACTTAAAACGAAATTATTGCAAGTTAGACTTATGTCTAAATCATAATTCTAATAATTACATGCCATGTTTTAAATATTCAAAACATTTAAAACGAATTATTACAAGAATTATTTCAGCAAAACATTTAAAGACCGAAAAACCGGTAAAACGAATTGTTTAAATCCTAGATGGTAAACTAAATTTGTTTATAGCCATAAATCATTAGAAAATTGAACCCTAAGCTCTGATACCACTGTAGGATTTCATGTTTAATTATACATATATATTTTTCGAATTTTCATGTATAATAAGGATCAATTTTCAATTTTCTAGAATTTATTGCATGCATCGGTTTGTTTTAACAAACTAGTTTCAAAAACTCTATTAAAACAAACATGAAGGAGCTCCGAAATTCATACCTAGAAGTTCTCTAAAACTTCTCGAAGATTCGGAGACGGTTGGGATGCTCCTCGCTGCGCCGGATGCCTCCGAGTATTCACCAAACTCTAAACAAGATCGGAGAGAGGGAAGCTAGTCTCTCAATCTCCGATTGGGTTTAGAATCTAATTACTAACCCCTCTTTAGTTCCCTTTAGAAGATGACCTCTGAAGAACTAAAACTAAACTTAAGAATTAAGGAATTTTCGTGGAGAATAATGGAGAGAGATTTTGCATAAGAAAAATAATGAATTAATTAAGGAGGTAATGAGATAACCTTGTATTTATAGGTTCTCTCCAAATTACCTATTCATGTGCAACCTCTTGCCCATGATTCCATGCAAAATTCCATCTAACCATCCATTATTTATTAATAAATAATCTTAGCCACGAATTAAATCAATTATGGACCAATTCCATGCATGATCTAATTAATTCTTAAATTAATTCTGCATAAAACCGTCTGACCGGTCGACCGTCTGCGAGGTCCGGTCGACCGTTTAGACCTGGTTTCGGTCGACCGTTTACACACTCGGTCGACCGTTCACAACATTAAAATATTTCATCACAATGTTCGGTCGACCGACCGATAAATTCGGTCGACCGAAAACGAACAGACGAAATCCCTGTTACGATGTACACACATCCGGTCGACCGTGCAATATTGCGGTCGACCGTCCCACATCCGGTCGACCGTTTACTGTTTAGCGGTCGACCGTTTGTGCACTGTGCTGCAGACTTGTCAAATTTCGGTTTAACCCCTACAAAATTTGACATTTCGGGATTAGTAATAAATTCACAACTTATGTAACATATTATCCTATGTAATGATCAATCATTACACCCCATAATATTTACATCACATATGAATTTAATTTAGATTCTAATTATGTTATAAATCACAACATAATTTTGATTTTGCTTGTTCACCCCATGTGTCATATTTTCTACATGAAACCCGACACATCCTATGAACTCAAAATCCCCATTTCTTGTTTCCCAGTTTTGTGGTGTGACCTATGGGAGGATCTAAACTAAGTTGGCAGTGATATTAAGAGCTTAATATCACAAGCTATAAGCGGTATCTAGCTACACATTATAGCTCCTAATTAGTTAGATGTCTTAATTCCACTCGAACCAAAACCTGATCCACTTAGTGATGGAGTGCACCACTTGTGTCCGTCCCTTGCCTCATGATATTAAGAATACACACAAAGTAGTATTGTGTCATCTTTGTATTAGTATTCATTTCTTGATCTCTTTAAGCTAGTTATAAATATGTGACTTAACTCAAATCACATTGTGCACATTATAACTTTGCTTTATCAAGGGGCCCACTAATATCATCACTCAATTAAGAGGGGCAATGATAGTCTTTTGACTAACTATCTTCTCCAACAAAAGTTGTACTTAACCAACCAATGCCTTTACACTACACTGATCGATAGTTCAAGACACTGATCTAATTAAGTATTCCTTAAGTGATTAGATATAAGTCTCATATCAAAGGACCAAAGACACAGTAAAATATTAATGACACAGAAACACATTTCTATAATATTTTACTTATTAGGTCTATTCAGTATACAAAAGTAATATTTTCCTCTTTTGCATACCCGTGTCGTCACTCACTTGTAGAGCTACAATGATCTATGACCAACACGACAATCTTAACTCGGTAATTAATGTCCCATGTTAATTACCATGATTGCGAATATCTTTTGTTTTATGCAAACCAATATCTTTCAGAGCTCTACGATTAAGGACCAAGAGCCTCTTCCTTAACACTTCTAAAAGACGAATAACATAAACAAGGAACAAAATGATTTCTCATTCAATTCATAATAATTGACATTTAAAAGTAAAACTTTTAGAACACATTCCCTTCAATCTCCCACTTGTTATCAAAGTTTTGTTTCACATACATTCTCAATGCATAAAACATCAATAACTAGGGTAACCTTCCCAAATCACCTATCAAGTCAATCCACGTGGACCCTCGGATCCATGGACTCGAAATATATTTCGTCTCTTAGCTTGGAATGAAGGTTTGTTGAATGGATCAATTGTGCCACTGTTGTGTCCACCTCTTTATTTATTTTGTCTTTCGTTGGTGGTTGAGTTAGTTGTAGTGATATTACTCCTAACTACACTAGCTCATACCTCCACCTTCGATAATGATGACGCATCATCACTCCAACCTCTTATTGTCTAGAATTCCTATAAGAATTGCATCAAAACAGCCCTCGGCTATTTTCTCCTTTGTCTTCCATAAACATGAACCTTATCTTTAGTCCGGTTAAGGTACTTCAGAATATTCTTGACCGCAATCCTATGATTAGGATTCGCGTTGGATTGGTGACCTCTTGTCACATTTAAAGCATACGAGATATTGAGTCTTGTGCAAGTCATCGTGTACATGGTCCTTCCTTTTGCCGAAGCATAAGGGATACCTTCATGTACCCCAAGTCTTTGTGTGATTGAGCACATTGAGACTTCTTGAGTTGCACACCTATACTCATACTTATTGGCATATTGTCCATATCGGAATTGTTCACCCTGAACATTTCCAAAGACCTTGTCAATGTATGCACGTTGACTGAAGCCAATGAGTCTACGGGATGTATCTCAATGTATCTTGATTCTCAAGATGTGTTGAGCCTCATCCTTTTCTTTTCATTGAATACACTGATTTCAACGAAATTTCTCGTTTGCTAATGCAAAGGTATATGATTGCTCATGACCAATATGTCATCGACATATAACATCAGAAGTACTACATGGCTCCCACTAATCTCCTTGTATATACAAGGTACTCCTTTACTTTGAATGAAGTGAATCTTCTTCACCTCTTCGTCAAAGCGTTTGTTCCAACTCCCCGATGCTTGCTTCAATCCATAAATGGATTCTCGAAACTTGCATTTCTTCTCGCTACTATTTGGATCATCAAAACCTTGAGGTTGTACCATGTACATATCCTCCTCCAAGTTCCTGTTTAAGGAACGCCATTTTGATATCCATTTTCCATATCCCACAATTGTGAAATGCGGTAATAGTGAGCATAATCCGAATAGATTTTAATATGGCAACTTCTCAAAAATTTCATCAAAGTCAATTTCTTGAATTTGAGTATAACTTTTGCTACAAGCCTTGCTTTGTAGGTTGTCAAGTTACTATCCATGTCTATCTTCCTCCTAAAAGCTCATTTATACCAAATGATATTTTCTCTTGAGGAAGGCTAATCAAGTTTCATACATGATTATCATACATGGATTCTACTTCGGATTCCATGGCTTTTAACCATAGTTTGGAGTCTTTTCTATTGCTTCTCGGAAGGTCGAGGGATCTTTGGTATCTAGTACCATGATCTCATGAAGTCCCACATACTTATTGGGTTTCTTCCTTCCCCTCATTGACCTTCTTAGTTCTTTTGGTTCTTCTTGTGTCTCTCGAACTTCTTCCACAATTTCTTGAGGAATAGGTTCATGTTCGACTCTCGAACGCACACTAGGTGAGGATGATTGAGATTCTCTCACAATTTCTTGTAAGGATCTCTCGCTCATGCTCCCACTAACCAAATGAATCTCGGTTGGGCCTTCATGATTTTGAATGCAACATTCACATCATGATCTTGTAGAGTATCTTGAGTTTCCTCAAGCTCAACTCTACTCCCACTACTTTTCTCTCTTTTCCAGAAATTCCAGAAAAACCATATCTCTCTCTACAATCTTTCGATTGGAGGTGATATACCAAAAGTAGTACCCTCTTGTCACACGAGGACAACCTATAAAGAAGCACTTATCCGCTTTTGGTTGAAGCTTGGTCGACATCAATTTCTTGATGTATACCTCACAACCCCAAATCTTGAGAAAGTCGAGCTTAGGTGTCTTTCAACTCCATAGCTCACAAGACATTTTCTCCACGGATTTGGATGGAACATTATTTAGTGAGTTTGTTATTATTTGTAGTGCATAATTCCAAAAGTAAATCGGCAATTTAAATTGACTCATTATTGATAGAACCATGTCGAGCAATATCCTATTCCTACTTTAGGAATGAGTCAAATTAGGTATTCTAAGCACTCACCCCTACGAACCTTTCATAGAGACTCGATATTCTTGTTGAGTCGGTTCACTACTTCATCCTCGAATTCCTTGAACTTGTCAAAGAATTCACTTTTGCTTCCCATTAGACAAATATAGCCATAATGACTATAGTTGTCTGTGAACAAAATGAAGTACCTTAAACCGTTTCTTGCACTTGTACTTATCGGACCACATACATTAGAATGTATCATATCCAATTAGTTGTTCGTTTTCGTTCCTTTCTTCTTGAAAAGTCTCTTGGTCATTTATTTGACCAATCCGACAGTGCTACAAGATTGTATCATTCACGTGAGTTATCTTAGTTTCTCTTTTGTTATTGTTTGTTTGAGTTTGTTCATTATTTATTTCAAGCAAATAGAAATCATTCCATATGAATGTATTTGCATAGAAAATTCCATTCTTCGATATAGACAAGCAAGAATTAAAATATTTATTAAAATTTATCCATATCCAAAACTTGATACAAAATAGTTCTTGCTAATCGAAGGTACATAACAAACATTCTACAAAACATAAATTTAAATCACTAGACTATTGAAGTTCCATAGAATCTTGTACAATCGCAGCGATGCTTGTACTATTTCCAATCTTCAATATCATCTCGTTCCCAACGAGTTCCTTCCTATCCTTCAATAGCTGCACATCAAAATTATGTGAGCACAAGATCCGGTAACCATTACCAAATCAAGGATAGAGGTGATTAAATTTATCTCAATAACAAACATACCTATGGCGTTTCTCGGGCGCCTACGTTCAATCATCCCATTTTCAAGGTCTTCCTTGTACTTGGGGCAATTAGGTCGGATGTGTCCTTTTTCACCGCAGTGAAAGCACTCCGAGTTGGGAGTTGGAGACTTGTAAGTTTTCTCCCTTGAGACACTCCCATTAGCACCTCCTACTCCCTCGCTCTTGATTGACGTATCTTTGGTAAATTTGCCTTTACCTTTGTTGATCTTTTTGCTCTTCTTATGGATAGCAAGGACCTCATGGTGCCTACTCTTGCCCATATCAACTTCAGCCGTTTTGAGAGCGTTGTGAAGCTCCTCAAGACTCACCCCTTTTCACGCACATGATAGTGCATCACAAAATCCTTAAAGGACGGGGCTAGAGAGCCAAGAATTAGATCTTCGGCAATGTCCATTGGCATTGGAGAAGAGAGCTTCGACAACTTCTCAAGGTATCCTTGCATCGTGAGAAAATGCATGGATACCGATCTTCCCTCCGCCATATGGCACCTTGTGAGTGCGATGGTGGTCTTATAGCGCTCCTTTCGGGCACTATCCATGAACATCTTGGTTAGAGCCTCCATGGTCTTCTTGGGTTTTGAATCCAAGTATTTCGCTTGAAGCGAGTCACCCATGGATGCTAGTATAAGACAGTGAACTTGGTTCTCTTGGTCTTCCCACTTGGCTATCGCCTCTTTCTCTTTATCGGTTGCCTTCTCATTTAATTTTGGGATTTCACCATCCAAAATATGAGATAGTTTTTCAAACCTCAACACGATATTAAGATTGAGTTGCCATTTCATGAAATTTGAGCCATCATTTTGCAAAGGGTTCTTTTCGATCATAGATCGCACAATTGGTTGGATATTTGACATTTCTACAAAATAAATTATATAGGTTTTAATGCCAATTTTATGTTTTAATACATACATACATATATATATCGAATATGATGTAAATACTGCAAATAAAATCTTGCCCGTAAATGCAGTAATCCAAGATCCCATCAATTGTAATATAGACTAGCTAAGGGCTATCGAATACATTACAACATCAAGGTAAGAAAACATTTTCTAATCACAACCTTTTTGAATTTTAGCAACATTTAGCATCTTCAAACTTTTGTGACTCTTGTCGTTTTAATTATGAGGGAATGCGACCTATCCTCGTAAGAAAAACTTTTTCCCAAAACCGAGCGAGGGCTCTAAGTAATGTTAAGAAAACTTATTTTCATTTGATACGAGATATGTTTATCTATTGTATTCACAACTAAACATACTTGGGGTTCACTAGGGTGAAACACACCTCATATATTTAATTGTGGCACAACAACAGACAACCTTTATATCTCCCACTATTCCCAAAGATAGAGGGAGCTATCTCCCGCTAAGGGCGAGCAGAGTATCCCTCGATCAATGGCTGCTAGTGGATGAAATAAGAAGGAAAAATTAATCTTAATTTTTGTTGGACAATTTCATTTATCAACATGTGATTTTGAATTTTAGTTTATCATGCATATTAAAATTTATACACATCCTAACATTCATCATTCATCACATGCATAGCAGAAATTATAAAAACAGAAATTAAACATTCACACAATCCATATCGCGTGAGTTTATATGTTCCCTTTGATCCTTGATCTTCGATCCCTGATCCTCGATCCTCGATCAATGCGCTACAGCAGCGACTTCATCTTGCACCGGAGATGTAGATTTTACAGAAAATAAACATGCTCCTCACATTCGATAAAACCGACTAGTGCAAGTCCTATGTAAAAACCTCTCATATGCAAATGCAACTATCTAAAAGACGGAAATAGAGAGAATTTTGGCTTTTACATACACAAGCCCTTGTATTATAATAATAACATACATTCATAGCTTCTGATTTAGAACATATAAACCCACAATTCCTGCATATACAATTCGAGCATCCATGCACGCAATATCGCTATAAACTATGCAATCTAGTTTATCAAGCATCTAGAATCTCAAACAATTCTTTGAAAAACGTTTTGAAATCCATTAAAAACATTTTTCATGCATCCATAGTTCAAAAAATTAATTATGAACCGCTGTCCATCCAATTTCCAATGGAAAGATGAATCGCAGTTTTTCGATTTTGTTGATTCTCTTACAAAATAATCGTTTATACTTAAAACGAAATTATTGCAAGTTAGACTTATGTCTAAATCATAATTCTAATAATTACATGCCATGTTTTAAATATTCAAAACATTTAAAACGAATTATTACAAGAATTATTTCAGCAAAACATTTAAAGACCGAAAAACCGGTAAAACGAATTGTTTAAATCCTAGATGGTAAACTAAATTTGTTTATAGCCATAAATCATTAGAAAATTGAACCCTAAGCTCTGATACCACTGTAGGATTTCATGTTTAATTATACATATATATTTTTCGAATTTTCATGTATAATAAGGATCAATTTTCAATTTTCTAGAATTTATTGCATGCATCGGTTTGTTTTAACAAACTAGTTTCAAAAACTCTATTAAAACAAACATGAAGGAGCTCCGAAATTCATACCTAGAAGTTCTCTAAAACTTCTCGAAGATTCGGAGACGGTTGGGATGCTCCTCGCTGCGCCGGATGCCTCCGAGTATTCACCAAACTCTAAACAAGATCGGAGAGAGGGAAGCTAGTCTCTCAATCTCCGATTGGGTTTAGAATCTAATTACTAACCCCTCTTTAGTTCCCTTTAGAAGATGACCTCTGAAGAACTAAAACTAAACTTAAGAATTAAGGAATTTTCGTGGAGAATAATGGAGAGAGATTTTGCATAAGAAAAATAATGAATTAATTAAGGAGGTAATGAGATAACCTTGTATTTATAGGTTCTCTCCAAATTACCTATTCATGTGCAACATCTTGCCCATGATTCCATGCAAAATTCCATCTAACCATCCATTATTTATTAATAAATAATCTTAGCCACGAATTAAATCAATTATGTGTTGGCTTTTTGGCCCTTTAATCTTATTTTGATGATTAACAAACTAATATTATGCATAACTTCAATTACAATATCACACACATCATATTATCAAATTGCATAGATATTGTGTATTCCTAACAATGTAGGTGATCAAACCAATGGACTAATCAACTTCAAGATCAAGGCTCAAGACTTATAATCAAAGCTCAAGGACTTCATATGTAATTTTCCATTTATTTGAGTTGTAGGATCAAATGTACACTTGATGCACTAAAGGATAAACCCGTCTTCTGCGGTCGACCGTATCCACATCGGTTTACCGAACAAGGTTCCCAACGGATAACCGAGTGTCTCTCGGTAAACCGTTCCTTATAGAGTCAGTAAACCCTTGATCTCCTGGAACCCTTGTGTCGGTATACCGAACCGTATGCGGTCAACCGTTCCCTATAGAGTCAGTAAAACTTGATCTCCTGGAATCCTCGTTTCGGTGTACCGAAAGTTGTTCGGTCAACCGTCTTCTTAGAATCAGTAGAAAACTTGATCTCCTGGAAACATTGTTTCGGAGTACCGAACATTACCCGGTCGACCGTGTCCCTATTCCCAGTAGCTTCGAATACTTCTCTGGACATCTCTATTCGGTCTTCCGAATAGATCTCGGTCATCCGAACTTCTATGTGTCTTTAGGCCTAAACCGACTTCATCTTATTGGCCAACGTGGCACAACTAACTCCACCAGACTTATATTTTGTCGTTTAGCCTCATCTTTGAAACATCCATATCGGTCTACCGATGGATTGTCGGATTACCGAGTTGTTCTTAGATATAAGATCGTAACGGCTATTTTTCCACGTAATATTTCGACCGTTATCGATAAACCATTTTCACACACCATGTCAGCCGAAAATCCGCACATGTATCGGTCAACCGAACATATCACGGTCGACCGAACATGTTCACCGAGTCGCACCAAATCTTTACTGTCCACTCTTGAACGGTGCACCGAAGTGATCTCGGTCAACCGAAATTAATTATCCGATATTAGGAAAAAGTTACTGGAAGTTGGTAAACGGTTATCCGACCTATATTCGGTTAACCGAGTTCTTGTTTCTGACCACTACTTCGGACTACCGTGTTGCCAACGGTCGACCGAATATGTCTCGATTTCTGCCCGAGCTTAAGTCACATCTTGTTTTCACTTGGTCCACTCCTCACCAACTTACCATAACGGCTCTATTTGTTTTGAAGGCTATATAAGCTTCACTTAAGAGACACATTCAGCACCTTACTTGCCAAATATCAATCCTACTCTTGTGCTCTCAATCTTCAAGCCTTCAAAGCTCCACCAACTCTCATACTTCCACTTAATTCACTCCAAGCCTAAATCATATCCTTGAGTGCATTCAAGTTAGAGTTCAACAACCACATTCAATTTCCATTGTGTTGTAAAGCTTCGAGGAAGCACCCTCTCGGGTTGTGAGAGGAGATCCGAGCAAGGCGAGGGTGTTCGCAAGGCTCCGATTGTAAGAGGGTTTATCTTCGACCCGGAACGAAGATAATAGTGAATTCTCGAGTAGGGATCGGAGGATCGATCGGAACTTGAGGAGAGGACTAGATCACGGTGGTGTGATCGCACCTCTATAAATCTCTGGAGTCATCTTGTGGTTTGCATTCTTTCCTTTATTGTTTTAATTGTGCAATAGTATAAGAAAATCAGGAGATAATCTATTCACCCCCCTCTAGATTAGTGACCGATTAACTTACATTATGGACCAATTCCATGCATGATCTAATTAATTCTTAAATTAATTCTGCATAAAACCGTCTGACCGGTCGACCGTCTGCGAGGTCCGGTCGACCGTTTAGACCTGGTTTCGGTCGACCGTTTACACACTCGGTCGACCGTTCACAACATTAAAATATTTCATCACAATGTTCGGTCGACCGACCGATAAATTCGGTCGACCGAAAACGAACAGACGAAATCCCTGTTACGATGTACACACATCCGGTCGACCGTGCAATATTGCGGTCGACCGTCCCACATCCGGTCGACCGTTTACTGTTTAGCGGTCGACCGTTTGTGCACTGTGCTGCAGACTTGTCAAATTTCGGTTTAACCCCTACAAAATTTGACATTTCGGGATTAGTAATAAATTCACAACTTATGTAACATATTATCCTATGTAATGATCAATCATTACACCCCATAATATTTACATCACATATGAATTTAATTTAGATTCTAATTATGTTATAAATCACAACATAATTTTGATTTTGCTTGTTCACCCCATGTGTCATATTTTCTACATGAAACCTGACACATCCTATGAACTCAAAATCCCCATTTCTTGTTTCCCAGTTTTGTGGTGTGACCTATGGGAGGATCTAAACTAAGTTGGCAGTGATATTAAGAGCTTAATATCACAAGCTATAAGCGGTATCTAGCTACACATTATAGCTCCCAATTAGTTAGATGTTTTAATTCCACTCGAACCAAAACCCGATCCACTTAGTGATGGAGTGCACCACTTGTGTCTGTCTCTTGCCTCATGATATTAAGAATACACACAAAGTAGTATTGTGTCATCTTTGTATTAGTATTCATTTCTTGATCTCTTTAAGCTAGTTATAAATATGTGACTTAACTCAAATCATATTGTGCACATTATAACTTTGCTTTATCAAGGGGGCCCACTAATATCATCACTCAATTAAGAGGGGTAATGATAGTCTTTTGACTAACTATCTTCTCCAACAAAAGTTGTACTTAACCAACCAATGTTTTTACACTACACTGATCGATAGTTCAAGACACTGATTTAATTAAGTATTCCTTAGGTGATTAGATATAAGTCTCATATCAAAGGACCAAAGACACAGTAAAATATTAATGACACAGAAACACATTTCTATAATATTTTACTTATTAGGTCTATTCAGTATACAAAAGTAATATTTTCCTCTTTTGCATACCCGTGTCGTCACTCACTTGTAGAGCTACAATGATCTATGACCAACACGACAATCTTAACTCGGTAATTAATGTCCCATGTTAATTACCATGATTGCGAATATCTTTTGTTTTATGCAAACCAATATCTTTCAGAGCTCTACGGTTAAGGATCAAGAGCCTCTTCCTTAACACTTCTAAAAGACGAATAACATAAACAAGGAACAAAATGATTTCTCATTCAATTCATAATAATTGACATTTAAAAGTAAAACTTTTAGAACACATTCCCTTCACTTACCCTGTCCAAAATGGTCGATCGATTATTTATCCATGTTCAACCCTTACCCTTGAATAACTGATATATGTCTTAAACATATTCCTTTCTACTTCATCGGTTATTTCTTTGAGCATGTCTTGATTAGTGTGCGAACCGGTCGACCGACACTTGATTTTGGTACGACTGTTTGACACTTTGTATTTGTCCTAAATATGACTGTTATACTTGTCGTATTATATAATGGTCGTAGACACATACTTCAACTAACCCAATTCATATTTTTGGCCACCGGGCAAACGGTGCCATGACGGCAGACCGAATAAAGATTTGTCCAAGCTCCAAAACTCCCTGTTATTTTCGCTCGGACTGGATCCTTATTTTGTTTGACCGTTACCTCATTTTCTTATTACTATCCTGGGCAAAACCCTCAGAACAGTTGACTATTCCTAGACTTCGGTTCGACCGTTCATTAAATTTCTAGCCTTAGTGGTTCGACCGATTTGAACTTTAGATCGAATGTTTTCTTACTTATAGGAAAGCGGTCAAACATTTCGCCCATACCGGTCGACCGTTGGTGCACAAATTTGTGTTCTGAACTTTTCTATTTTGTGTATCTTACACAAATCCTTTCCAAATCAATCCCAACGGCTAGATTAAGTTTAGAGCCTATAAATAGAGCTTTGAACAACTTCACAAAGTTACCAATCCTTTCTCTAAAACTCTCATTCTCATACAACTCTCTTGTTACTCTAAATCTTCTCATTGTGCTCAATTATCTACTTGAATCATTCATTGCTCCCATCAATCATTCAAGTTCTCAAGATTAGAAGTTGTTACTACAATCTTTAGCAAAGTATTGCAATAGCTTCCGAAGTGAAGCTCTTCTCAGATTGTGAGAAGGTGGTCCAAGCTCTACGAGGGTGTTCCCAAGCTTGAAGTGTAAAGGCAAGATCTCCCGGCCCGGAACGGGGAGACGGATAGTGGAAAACTCGAACTTGCTCAAGGAGGAGCAATTCGTAAGAGTGGACTAGGATCCAGTTGGTGGATCCAAACCTCTATACATCGGTGGTGTAGTTTGATTTTTCTTACTCTCTCATTTAATCTTGTTATTGTTTCATTGCATTAATTTCTTAAGTTTTTAAGAACTCATTTAGTCTATTTATCCCCCCTTTAGACTTGCAATCTGGTCCTTGAGCATCAAACATGTCCAGAAGGCTTCCGAATCAGACATTTCTTCTTGCATTTAGGTTCTTTTTGCTTCCTTGTTATTCTTTATTACTTAAACCCTGAAATGTATGGAACGAGTACCCGAGTAGTACAAATGTGGGGTGAAATAAAGAATATATAGTATAAATGCATTGTATGATATGTTACTAATCAGTGTGGAATGACCCTCAACGAATGCTTTAGTAGTCATCTCTATCGGCGACGATGTGAAAATAGAGATACCTTGCTCTGCTACCAAAAGTTAGGATCTATTGCTACTCTACAAAGGTGAATAAAGTAATTAAATTTTTGTGTGATATTAACCAATAACTAGACAATTTCAAGATCTAACCCACGTGCCCAGTCTAGTCTCCAAGCCCCTTGCTCGAGAGTTCTTACCGTGGATCTTTGTGGATATATCCATAAGTTGTTTACACCCATGCTCGACGAATAGCCCTAGTTGAGGCATTTCATGTATTGTGAAGATGACTTCCACCATCCGGAAACTCTAAGTACAAAATCCTTGCAAACCACCCACGAGCAAGCTCTTGAATCAATGAAAATCCGAATGAAAAATCGAGTCAAGAGATCAGTATGTATTGGTGAGACTATGAAGAGGACGTTGAATGAGGTTATGGGATTTAGAGAGCAAGATAATATATTTGTTTTCAATGAAGTAAATAGAATGAATAAGATGATCATATAAATAGGCTAATTGCAGACTAGATATATTAGGAAAAAGTTCAAGGCAAATCAAGAGAGAAAAATACAAGAAATTTCGGAAAGAGAGTCGAATCGGACGTCTGCTCAACTAGCCGTTGGAAGTAGGTTTAGAAAGGGCAGGCGTCTTATTCAAGGGGTGGAGGTTTACTAAAATTCCCTGCCCAAAAAAATCAAGCTTTTTTTGTGCATTGAGTGGGCATCTAGTCCAAGGGGGAGGACGACCGGTGTCAAGGAAATTTAATTTGAAGTGATTCTTTGAACCTACTCTTTACATTAATTCCTACACTAACCTAATCTAATCCACACACATATAATTTTAAAATTAAGGCAGAGTATCTTGAGGTACTTTGTAGTAGAAAGAAATCTTCAGATTACTTCCCATTTGTGTAAAAATTTCCATAAGCTTGTGATATTCATATTGGTGTAATTTGGATACGGAGCCTTGAAACACTTGAATAATAGATAGGGTCCTTATACACGGCCGCGCGCGTCCCGGACGTGGCTGACATGGTCAGTTGAGTCAGCAATCCAGTCAGCAGAGAAATTCATTTAATAACATGTTAGTGTCACATGCAACCTTTAGTTTCCCAATGCAACATTACTTTCTCACTGCAACGTTTGGTTTCCTCATGCAACTTTACTTTCTCACTGCAATGTTTGCTTTCCCATGCAACTTTTACTTTTCCCAACGCAACTTTTGGTTTCCCCAAACAACAACTTAAAAAGGCAAAACATGTTCCTTTTAAACATCTACGTCTATCCTTTTTAAGTTTGCGGTTCACCTTTTTAACTGTGAGTTGTACTTTTTTAAGTGATGTCTGTTCCTTTTTAAGAATTGTTTGTTCCTTTTTATGTTTGAGGTTCTTCATTTTAACCGTGAGTTGTACCTTTTTAAGTGTAGTTTGTTCCTTTTTAAGTAAGTGTACATTTTTAAGTGTGAAGTTTTCTTTTTTAGTGTTTTTTGTTCCTTTTTAAGTTTGTTGTTCTCCTTTTTAACTGTGAGTTGTACTTTTTAAAGTGATGTATGTTCCTTTTTAAGAATTGTTTGTTCCTTTTTATGTTTGAGGTTCACCTTTTTAACTGTGAGTTGCACCTTTTTAAGTGTAGTCTGATCCTTTTTAAGTGATGCTTGTTCCTTTTTATGTTTGAGGTTCTCCTTTGTAACTGTGAGTTGTACCTTTTTAAGTGTAGTATGTTCCTTTTTAAGTGAGTGTACCTTTTTAAGTGTGAAGTTTTCCTTTTTAATTTTTGTTTCGTCCTTTTTAAGATATGTTGTTCCTTTTTAGGTAATACTTCATTCTTTTTAAGTTCATGTTTTTCCTTTTTTAAGTATTGCTTCATCCTTTTTAATTTTCTGTTGTTTCTTTTTAAGTTGATGTTTTTCCTTTTTAATTTTCTGTTTTTCCGTTTTAATATTCTGTTGTTCTTTTCTAAGTTATGTTTGTTCCTTTTTAAGTTGTTGTTTTCCCTTTTTAACAAAACCAAAAAACTTTAAATCAACCACAAAGAAACAAACTTTTCCTCAAAAACTCAACACAAAAAACTCAAATCAGCTACAAAGAACCACACTTCCAAAAAATGAAGATCAATCTGTTGACCAGGACCTTCGCCCAGTTGACTTTACCACTCTACTAAAAGCAATTGCTGTTAGTGAGGGGGTCAACTAAACTATTCTTCCCCCGGTAGCGCAGAGCCCCAAACTAAGCGTCGGGTGGACATGAGGGGCTGCACGTTTGTGCCAACGAGCTGGGATGTTAAGCCCATGAGCCCAAGAAATTGCTGGGGCCCATACCCCAACAATCCCCCCCCCCCCCCAGAATTTTACATCCGTGCAGGGGTAAGACTCGAACTCGTGACCTTGCTCTGATACCAGTTGACCAGGACCTTCGCCCAGTTGACTTTACCACTCTACTAAAAGCAATTGCTGTTAGTGAGGGGGTCAACTAAACTATTCTTCCCCCGGTAGCGCAGAGCCCCAAACTAAGCGTCGGGTGGACATGAGGGGCTGCACGTTTGTGCCAACGAGCTGGGATGTTAAGCCCATGAGCCCAAGAAATTGCTGGGGCCCATACCCCAACACAATCAATCATAGAACAAAACCAAAAACTTGAAATCAGCCACGAAAACCAAAGTTTCCCCAAAAACCACCACACAAAAAACTCAAATCAGTTACAAAAAACCACATTCCTCCTCATCCGTAAAAACTCAACACAAAAAAACTCAAGTCAACTACAAAAAACCACGTTTCCGAAAAACCCAAGATCAATCCATCACATAACAAAACCCCAAAACTTCAAATCAGCCACGAAAACCAAACTTTCCCCAAAAACATCATACAAAAAACTAAAATCAGTTACAAAAAATCACATTCCTCCTCGTCCTCGCCTCGAGAAAGACTCCAACGCCGACAATTTCCTCATCTTCCTCGCCGACCAACTACATTGTGACGTCCTAACCAAAGACGTCGGCGTCCCAACCTCCTTAAGACTCACTCCTGCGTCATCTTCTCGGCATCCCTCTTACCGATCTCGTCTTCCATCGGGAGAAAATGATGGAGAATGAAAGGTTTGGGTGGATAATGGAAGATTTTGAGAATATATGTATGTTGGAAACCAAATGTCACATAGTTCCGCGTGCGTGTGATATGACACAAAATAAATAAATAATATGTGATTTAATTAATCTTTGGTTTTTGCTGACTGGATTGTCCACATCAGACGGCGTCCCGGACACACCACAGTCATAAAATATTTCCCTAATAGATAAGTCCAAATTTATTTGTTGTCATCTTACCAAAATTGAGGAAGTGAGATTTACAAAACACTTAACAGCAAATCTCTTGGCTACTCAACCATGCAAACGTCGAGCACAACATGCATATATATATATACATGCATATATATATATACATGCATATATATATATACATACATATATATATACCTTGGTGGATCTAGAAAGCTTGATTTGACCACTTAATATGTCAAACTGTGCCATCAATTCCCTTACTTCACATCTTTATTAGCAGTCTGCTATACGCGTTTGACTGTAATTGAACTTTGGTTTCTTCGAAAAAACAGTGAATTCGCTATATATCTGAAAGTTGTGACACGTAGGAAAGAGGAGGGGCAAATATACCTAATCCTGTTTTAAATTGATTTAATCCAACTTCGAAATCTATGAGTCCCAAATCCTATAGAGGTTCGACACGCCCCAAATCCTAGTCTCCTCCTTGAGCCTTGTTCAACCGTTAAGCCCAGCTCGAGTATTCTACTGTGTAGTCTATGTTCCAAGCCAAGATCAAACATTCACGAATCACGCTTGCAAAAACACCCTCGCTAAATTTGCTCCTCTCACACTCAAGAGGTGACTTCACCGGAAGCGCTGCTAACTCTTAAACAAAGATTTGAAGTTAAAGAAGATAACTATAGAATCACACTCTAACTTGACAAACTTGATTTGGTTTTAGAACTAGACTCACAATTGTAGGATTTAGGCTTTGAGTAGTGTGGTATGTGATAGAGTAGGAGAAAAATGTAGCTTCAAACCTTGAAATAGTCCTTTGTAAAACCTTTTCCAAATGAGTGTAGAAGTCATATTTATAGTCTCTTAAAGTCTCGTAGCCATCGAGGAAAATTTGGGGGTGATGTGGTTGAGTTTGGCGTAAAGAATAAAAGGTAAAATTAAGGACGTCCAAAAATGGCACAAGACGTCTTATTGATGGACTAACCAGCTTTGGAACCCAAAATCGGACGGAGCAGAAGGGTCCAAAACATCATAAATGATGTGGACTCTAGACCCATGAGATGTCCGATCAGAAATAGGATGTCGATATCGGAAAGGAGTTAAATATGACAAAAGTGGATATATCCATTGAAGTTTAAATTTCACTAAACACAATGCATATTTTGATATTAACATATGGCTTTTGGGACAAGCGAAATAACAGACATAGCCACATAGCCATAGGACATCCAAAATGTCATATGACATCCTATTTTGTAGATAGAGTCAAGTTTGCAAGTGATATTTATGATTTCAGATGTTGTAGGAGAAATGGGTCGTCGGTTGAATTTGAGCCATGTGAATAAGACATTATATGGACATATGTATCATTTGGATGTTTCAGGATGTCTGGGGCTGGCAGATCGAACACCAGGATCTATTTGAAACTTTCAAATTGTGTGTGGACAGTAAAACTCAAGTGAATCGTACACGATATATGGTCCTTGTCTAAAGGGGTGAATAGAGTTTTATAAACTAGATGCGTAAATTTACACTACAGTAAAGAAAAGAATGCAAACCACAAAGAGAAACAGAGATTTATAAAGGTTTTGCACATCGTGCATTACAAGTGGTAGAGTGGAAATCTAAGTGTTATGGGTAAAAAGCTTCAGATTGTCTCAAGGAAGCAAGGAAGTGTTCAGATTGCCATAAGAATGCTCTATTGGCTCCAAGAAACTCCTATATATAGGCAAAGAGACAATATAGCCATTAGGGCGAAGGGCAACCTGACTAGAAAAAGGAAGCGTGCAATAAACTAAAGTAGAAAAGCATCCCAATAGAAATCGATCGACCATTGGGATGATCCCGTCGACTGCTAACTTATTTCTTAAGTCAATGGTCGATTGAGACAAGTGAACGTTGATCAAGCCCTTGAGCCCAAGATTCCAAAGTTACTAAAACTCTAATAGATCGACCGATTCTGACTACTCTCCCATAATGGAATTGATCAATAACACTTGTCCAAGCCAGCAGTCGATCGATTTGTGTTTAAGAGTCGAGTTCTTGTTTCCTATTTGCATTCGGTTGACCAGACATCTTCTCCTTCGACTGATGATCAAAAAGGCAAAACCACCATCTTCAAACTAGTTGTTAGGGAAAAGACAAAAATGGTTTTCTAAAAATGGAAAAATGAAAATCCAAAATGGTCGATCCCAACCGAGCATTGATCGATTGTTTGCTTTGACAAAAATTCGCCTTGCGAATAGTCGAACTGTATCATGGGTGGTCAACCTTGTGGTAGACCAATTTCCAGGTTTAGTTCTGGTGATATTCGGGGCTATTTTTGGTACTCAATTGGAGTCCAAATAATGTGACATTTTGTGTGTAACTTCTAAGGGTATCCTAGAATGATTTTGTGGAGATAAACTAAGTCAAACACTTTAACTTTACAAGTTTCTAACGAATCATGAAAGTGTAAAATTACATAAGATTTTCTTCGATTTCCTGATCCACTTTAATTGATCTTGAGTGGTCTTCTTTATTCTTCAACCTCCGAATGGTTCCACACAATATATATAGTAGGTGATGCATGTTTATTATTTAATTGAGATGGATATATTTGATTCCAACATATGTAGTGATAGGGTTAGGTAGTCAAAATTACTTTGGTAATAACCAAAAAGACAACAAATTGGTCGTTCGAAAAAGAAAATAACGTTCGGTAGAAATTGGCGTTACATAAAGACAAATACCATCGTATCATCCAAACCTAGAGCATATATTTCAGGACTTTTGGTGTCAAATTGGAAGTCCAGAGGATATATCTACTGTCCGAAATGTGTGGATAGCAGGCTCTAGAAAAGAAAATTGGATGGTGGAAACAGATTATACCATCCGATAGGGTGTTTGTCTGAGTTTTGATTTGAGTGAACTTTTGGTGGATCAGACGTTGGCAAGAGGTACATGTTATGTCCCTAAACCGGATTAGGATTGGATTAGGGTTAATTTGGGTTAGAAGAGGGGTTTGCATAGGGATGGAGGAAGGAGTGGTGGATGTGATGGGAAGTATGGGTTGGGGTGTAGGGTGATGGTGTAGGGTGAGGGAGAGGTGTTGGGGTGTAGGGTTATTTAAGTGTTTCTCTCTCTCTCTCTCTCTTTTCCTTCTTGCACTCTCTCACTCCCTCTCCATTTTTCTATCCGGCGACCAGAGGAGGAAGAAGGCTCGGAGGTTCCGGCGTGAGGAGGTCGTCGCGGGGAGGACGGAGGCGTGAGCTTGCTCCGGCGTTTCGTCGTCTTCATTTGAGGTATGCCGCTCATTAGTGTGATTTTGTTGCTCACCCTTGTGGAAGGGTGTTGTTGGTCGGTCGGGGGAGGTCGAGGACCTCTCCGGCGACGCGTTTCTTCGTAAATCCTCGGCTGGCGCGAGGTTGAAGACGACCAACGGTCGACCGGATCCTTCGGGCGGTCGACCGTTTTAGCACTGTTTGCCCGACTTTAACCTTCACCGGTCGAACGATGCCTTGGGGCGGTCGACCGGTAGTGCATTATTGCTGGTGAGTTGGGATTTTTCTACCTGTTATCGGTCGACCGGTCCTTGTTGTGTTCGACCGGAACTTAAGTGTACCTGTTATTATTGTTTGAATTGTTCGACCGATTTATATTGCGTTCGACCGATTGCATGTTTGTTCGACCGGTAGTATGTTTACGTTCGACCGTTTGATGACGTAGAATACTAGGTTGACCCTGTCTGTTTTCGGTCGACCGAGACCCCTGAGTCGGTCGACCGATAGAGTGGAATTTAATGTTGACCAGACTCCGGATTTTGACCTCGTTCGGTCGACCGGTTTTAGACCCTTGTTCGACCGTTGGGGGTTCTGTGTTGAGCGCAGCGGTAGACCGTTTTAGGAGTACGGTCGACCGATTCCTTCCTGGAACCGGTCGACCGAATCACCTCTTCCGGTCGACCGTTTGGGCCCAGGACAGAATTCCTGGTTCCCCTTTTGAACGCCAACTTTGTCCACGGAAACCCGTGTCCTCGCCTTGTGCGTGAGCCGGGAGGTGACGGTGGGCGCGTGATGCGTGCCTGCCCAGGGACCGCCGTTGGGAAGAGTGTGGGTGTTCGGGACGCGTCACCTCCATGTATGGACCGTGACTTTTGAGATGATTGTTGGCACTTTGTAGTATAGCAGGCCTGAGGGATCGCGGATCCCAGTGTTGATGTTGTGCGGGCACGCAACTGGCGTTGGGTGAGGTGACTACCGGCCCTTGGGGCTACGGAGGTCGCTGCCCTGCTTTTATAGCGGCGCGGTTGGTGTTCGCGGCTCGAGGAGCCCGATGACCTGGCAGACTTCGGTCTGGACCGTCCGATGCTGTGCCGGACGTTGTGATGGACCACCGATGCTGTGCCGGTGATGCCGCCGAGGTTGTGCCGGCGATGATGATTGTTGGGCCGAGGCTGTGCCGGCTTGTTGTTTTCCTCGGCTGGGCACCTACCGAGATGATGTTGTTATACCTTCCGGGCGACGGCCCCGTTGGTCCCTGTGGCCCCGACCACTGAGATTTACAGATCTGTTTCTATCGGCGCGTAGACGTGACAGAGGCTCCCTGCCGAACCCTTGTGTAGTGTAGCTGCGTGTGGGGGGTGCGATGTCGCGGGCTACTAGACTGCATGTGCCTGCAGTAGGTCTCTTCGGGAGACCCGATGATTGATTGTCGGACTGATGTCCTGTTTTACCCTTCGGGGGAACTGTTTTCCATATCTGTTGATGCCATGACATGCTACTAGTATGATAGGTTCATTATGTGATGCATGCATATAGGTGAGTTGGTATACGGGGTTTCCTTCTGGAAACTCAGGCATTGTTGTTGCATCTTTTTCAGGATCGCAGTAGGTCCGGTGGGTGGTGACCGAGGACGGAGCGCTTTGGAGTCGGATCCTCTTCGGCATTTGCGAGATCGTACGACTACTTGTATTTTCATTTCTTTCATCTGGATTGTAGTTGTACACCTTTTGTAAACTCCATGTATTTCGGGTGCACCCGGATTTCTATATTATATATTAGTGACGTTCCCGCCTTGAGTTGTCAGTTTTATTCGTTATTTCGAAATTTTAAATCTTCCGCTGTTTCGGGACGTTACAACTTGGTATCAGAGCGGTCGATTCCTGTGTCTTCGTCTAAAGAACCACCCTTAGGAGTAGTGCTAGAGGCATGCATTAATTTCGTAGCTCATGCATGCATTGTTGCTTATCTGTTGATTGTTGTGGTGACAGATGGCACCTAGGCGTGTGAGGAGTTCTCCACGCGATCGTGATCCCAGTGACGACACATCTGGTGCTCATTGGGACAGGTTGGGCGAGTTTCTGGAGCGTCAGGCAGCTCAGAGCGCCCAGGGCGGAGTGGGAGCTGAGCACGATCGGTTCATGCGTCAGCACCCGCCGACTTTTGATGGCAGGAGGGCCCCAGAGGTTGCAGAGGACTGGGTCTTCAGGATGGAGAAGATCTTCCGTGCTATTGGTGTAGCACCTGGGAGGATGGTGGAGCTGGCCACCTACGTGTTCGATGGCGAGGCCGCCAACTGGTGGAGATCTACGTCCACAGTGTTGTTTGATGATCGTGTGGACGTGAGCTGGGAGGAGTTCTTGGAGGTGTTTCATGAGCAGTACTTCCCCCAGCATGTCAGGGATCAGAAGAGAGAGGAGTTCATGTCGCTAGAGCAGAAGGACATGACACTGACGAGCTACATCAGCAGGTTCAACGCTTTGGAGCGTTACTGCCCTGAGATTTGTGTGACCCCAGAGCAGCGGGCGAGGAAGTTCGTGAAGGGACTGAGGCAGCCGCTTCGTTCTCGGGCGATCAACAGCATGCCGCGGACCCTTGCAGATGCGGTGAAGCATGCTACGATCATCGAGCAGGACCAGAGGGAGTGTATTCAGGAGGCGCGGAAGGCGCCAGTGAGCACCGGCAGCAGAGTAGCTGGTCGTGGAGCAGGGAACTCGGGCAAGAGGCCCAGGTTCGATGGTGGAGGAGCACGTCAGTCAGGAGCGTGCACTTACTGCGGGAGGTTCCATCCAGGACAGGAGTGTCCTCGTCGGACTGGAGCGTGCATGGGTTGCGGCCAGATGGGGCATTTTGTCCGTGAGTGTCCTCAGAGGCAGGGAGAGCCGAGCAGGAGGCCGGGACCACCAGCAGTAGGCAGAGGCGGAGGCAGCCGATCAGTTGTGGCACCGGGGCAGAGCAGGAGGACTGGGCGAGTCTTCACTATCCAGGCTGAGGAGGCGAGGGACTCCAACACCGTCGTGGAAGGTACGCTTTCAGTTTCTGGTTCAGTAGCGCGTGTGTTGTTTGACTGCGGCGCCACTCACTCCTTCATTTCGGAGAAGTTTGCTGGCGAGTTGGGTCGGACCCCTGTGCTGCTGACTGATGTTTTGGAGGTCAGCACGCCCATGGGTGAGGTGGGCACTGTGGGGAGCTTTTTCCCCGGCACCACAGTTGCTTCGGGAGACCACGATTTTCCGGCAGATCTGGTCTTGTTACCGATGGAGGACTTCGACGTCATACTGGGGATGGACTGGCTGTCACAGTACGACGTGCGAGTCTTTTGCCGCGAGAAGAAGATCCTGATTCCGATGGAGGGCGAGCCAGATGTTTTGATCAGAGGTACGAGGAGAAGAGACGGTCGTCTGATTGTGTCTGCAGTTAAGGCACAGAGGTTGGTACAGCAGGGATGCAGCGCGTTTGTGGCCACGCTGGTAGTTCCTGATTCTGAGAGGAGGAGGCTGGAGGATATAGAGATTGTGCAGGAGTTCCCGGATGTATTTCCAGCAGAGATTCCAGCATTACCGCCGCACCGAGAGATCGAGTTCGGCATCGAGCTGGTAGCGGGTACGACACCTCAGTCGAAGGCACCGTATCGTATGGCACCTGCAGAGTTGACAGAGCTGAAGAAGCAGTTGCAGGAGTTGATGGAGTCCGGGTTCATTCGACCGAGTGTTTCTCCATGGGGAGCGCCTGTGCTCTTCGTGAAGAAGAAGGATGGATCGTTGCGGATGTGCATCGACTACAGGATGCTGAATAAGGTTACCGTTCGGAACCGGTACCCTTTGCCCAGGATTGATGATTTGTTTGATCAGTTGCAGACGGCGAGAGTGTTCTCGAAGATCGATCTGCGTTCGGGTTATCATCAGTTGCGGATCAGGGAGGCAGATGTTCAGAAGACAGCCTTCAGGACGCGGTACGGCCACTACGAGTTCTTGGTGATGCCATTTGGACTGACGAATGCGCCTGCAGCATTCATGGATCTGATGAATAGGACCTTCCAGCCGTACCTCGACAGATTTGTCGTTGTATTCGTAGACGACATTTTGATATACTCGCCTGACCGGGAGCAGCATCGAGAGCACCTGAGGATTGTGCTTGGCATCTTGAGGGATCAGCAGCTATATGCCAAGTACACGAAGTGCGAGTTTTGGTTGGATCAGGTGGCTTTTCTGGGGCATATTGTGTCAGCGGATGGGATTTCAGTGGATCCGGCGAAGGTCGAGGCAGTGACTCAGTGGAGAGCCCCGACGAGCGTGACGGAGATCAGGAGTTTCGTTGGACTGGCAGGGTATTACAGGCGCTTTATCCAGGATTTCTCCAGACTTGCATCGCCGCTGACAGCATTGACGCAGAAAGGCGTCAAGTTCGTTTGGTCCCAGAAGTGCGAGGACAGCTTTCAGGAGCTGAAGAGGCGATTGACGACAGCACCTATTCTGACGCTACCGAGTGGCAGTGGAGGCTACGTGATTTACAGCGATGCATCCGGGATAGGCTTGGGTTGTGTTCTGATGCAGCATGGGAAGGTGGTCGCGTACGCTTCGAGGCAGCTGAAGGTGCACGAGAAGAACTACCCGACTCACGATCTGGAGCTGGCGGCGGTAGTTCACGCGTTGAAGACCAGGCGGCACTATCTGTATGGCGAGCAGTTCGAGGTCTTCACCGATCATCAGAGTCTGAAGTACTTGTTCTCGCAGAAGGAGCTGAATATGAGGCAGCGCAGATGGCTCGAGTTCATTAAGGACTACGACTTCACCATTTCCTATCATCCGGGGAAGGCGAATTCGGTTGCAGATGCGCTGAGCAGGAAGGTGGAGGTTTCAGTTGCGAGTCTGTGCATCCAGGAGTGGAGGCTACTCGAGGCCTTGTCAGAGTGGAGACCGTTCACAGAGGGTACAGAGGGAGCAGTGATTGCTGGGCTTCGGGTGGAGCCGCAGACTGTCTCACGGTTAGTTCAGGCTCAGCAGGGGGATGAGGAGTTAGCTGGTCTGCTACAGTTGGCTTCCAGAGATGGATCAGATTTCAGTGTGGGGGTTGATGGTGGTCTGAGGTTCAGGAGTCGGATTTGGGTGCCGAAGGTTGATGGGCTGAGAGATGACATCATGGAGGAGGCACACAGAGCCAGATACACCATTCACCCGGGGAGCACGAAGATGTATAAGGACCTGCAGCGGAACTTCTGGTGGAAGGGCATGAAGAAGGATATTGCAGAGTTTGTGGAGCGATGCTTGGTCTGCCAGCAGGTGAAGATTGAGCATCAGAGGCCAGCAGGACCGATGCAGTGTATTGAGCTTCCTGAGTGGAAGTGGGAGCACGTGACAATGGATTTTGTCACAGGATTGCCGAAGACGAGGAGATTCCACGACGCGATTTGGGTGATAGTCGATCGACTGACCAAGTCGGCGCATTTCTTAGCGATCAGGACCACATTGCCTTTGGAGGGTCTAGCTAAGTTGTACGTGGAGGAGATAGTCAGGTTGCATGGAGTGCCGGTGAGCATCATCTCAGATCGAGATCCTCGTTTCACTTCCAGATTTTGGGGGAGTCTGCAGCAGGCTTTGGGGACGCGTCTGAGATTCAGTACAGCGTTTCATCCGCAGACCGATGGTCAGTCAGAGAGGACGATACAGACCCTGGAGGATATGCTGAGAGCATGCACATTGGATTGGGCAGGGCACTGGGATGAGCACCTGCCACTGATAGAGTTCGCCTACAACAACAGCTACCACTCGAGTATTGGGATGGCACCGTACGAGGCTTTGTACGGGAGGCCTTGCAGATCACCGGTATGCTGGAGTGATGTGGGCGAGAGGCAGTTAGTTGGGCCAGAGATCGTGCAGATGTATGCAGAGAAGGTGGATGTGATCAGGAGGAGACTGGCCACGGCACAGAGCAGGCAGAAGAGTTATGCAGATCGACGCAGACGAGCGCTGAGTTTCGAGGTGGGCGACCATGTGTTTCTGAAGATTTCCCCTGCCCGAGGTGTGATGAGGTTTGGGAAGAAGGGGAAGCTGAGTCCGAGGTATGTTGGGCCGTTCGAGATCTTGGACCGAGTTGGAGAGGTTGCCTACCGGATTGCTTTGCCGCCGCAGTTTTCGGGTCTTCACAACGTCTTCCATGTATCGATGCTGAGGAAGTACGTTGCAGATCCGTCTCACGTTATTGAGATAGCAGTGCCAGAGATTCAGCAGGACTTGTCGCTCGAGGAGAGGCCGGTCGAGATTGTTGATCGCATGGATCACCAGCTCAGGAGGAGGACCATTCCGATGGTGAAGGTCAGATGGCAGCATCACAGCGAGCGCGAGGCCACTTGGGAGATTGAGGAGGATGTCAGAAGGCAGTATCCAGAGCTTTTCGGTGAGTAGTTGCTTGATTTCGGGACGAAATCCTTTTAAGTTGGGTGGATTGTTATGTCCCTAAACCGGATTAGGATTGGATTAGGGTTAATTTGGGTTAGAAGAGGGGTTTGCATAGGGATGGAGGAAGGAGTGGTGGATGTGATGGGAAGTATGGGTTGGGGTGTAGGGTGATGGTGTAGGGTGAGGGAGAGGTGTTGGGGTGTAGGGTTATTTAAGTGTTTCTCTCTCTCTCTCTCTCTTTTCCTTCTTGCACTCTCTCACTCCCTCTCCATTTTTCTATCCGGCGACCAGAGGAGGAAGAAGGCTCGGAGGTTCCGGCGTGAGGAGGTCGTCGCGGGGAGGACGGAGGCGTGAGCTTGCTCCGGCGTTTCGTCGTCTTCATTTGAGGTATGCCGCTCATTAGTGTGATTTTGTTGCTCACCCTTGTGGAAGGGTGTTGTTGGTCGGTCGGGGGAGGTCGAGGACCTCTCCGGCGACGCGTTTCTTCGTAAATCCTCGGCTGGCGCGAGGTTGAAGACGACCAACGGTCGACCGGATCCTTCGGGCGGTCGACCGTTTTAGCACTGTTTGCCCGACTTTAACCTTCACCGGTCGAACGATGCCTTGGGGCGGTCGACCGGTAGTGCATTATTGCTGGTGAGTTGGGATTTTTCTACCTGTTATCGGTCGACCGGTCCTTGTTGTGTTCGACCGGAACTTAAGTGTACCTGTTATTATTGTTTGAATTGTTCGACCGATTTATATTGCGTTCGACCGATTGCATGTTTGTTCGACCGGTAGTATGTTTACGTTCGACCGTTTGATGACGTAGAATACTAGGTTGACCCTGTCTGTTTTCGGTCGACCGAGACCCCTGAGTCGGTCGACCGATAGAGTGGAATTTAATGTTGACCAGACTCCGGATTTTGACCTCGTTCGGTCGACCGGTTTTAGACCCTTGTTCGACCGTTGGGGGTTCTGTGTTGAGCGCAGCGGTAGACCGTTTTAGGAGTACGGTCGACCGATTCCTTCCTGGAACCGGTCGACCGAATCACCTCTTCCGGTCGACCGTTTGGGCCCAGGACAGAATTCCTGGTTCCCCTTTTGAACGCCAACTTTGTCCACGGAAACCCGTGTCCTCGCCTTGTGCGTGAGCCGGGAGGTGACGGTGGGCGCGTGATGCGTGCCTGCCCAGGGACCGCCGTTGGGAAGAGTGTGGGTGTTCGGGACGCGTCACCTCCATGTATGGACCGTGACTTTTGAGATGATTGTTGGCACTTTGTAGTATAGCAGGCCTGAGGGATCGCGGATCCCAGTGTTGATGTTGTGCGGGCACGCAACTGGCGTTGGGTGAGGTGACTACCGGCCCTTGGGGCTACGGAGGTCGCTGCCCTGCTTTTATAGCGGCGCGGTTGGTGTTCGCGGCTCGAGGAGCCCGATGACCTGGCAGACTTCGGTCTGGACCGTCCGATGCTGTGCCGGACGTTGTGATGGACCACCGATGCTGTGCCGGTGATGCCGCCGAGGTTGTGCCGGCGATGATGATTGTTGGGCCGAGGCTGTGCCGGCTTGTTGTTTTCCTCGGCTGGGCACCTACCGAGATGATGTTGTTATACCTTCCGGGCGACGGCCCCGTTGGTCCCTGTGGCCCCGACCACTGAGATTTACAGATCTGTTTCTATCGGCGCGTAGACGTGACAGAGGCTCCCTGCCGAACCCTTGTGTAGTGTAGCTGCGTGTGGGGGGTGCGATGTCGCGGGCTACTAGACTGCATGTGCCTGCAGTAGGTCTCTTCGGGAGACCCGATGATTGATTGTCGGACTGATGTCCTGTTTTACCCTTCGGGGGAACTGTTTTCCATATCTGTTGATGCCATGACATGCTACTAGTATGATAGGTTCATTATGTGATGCATGCATATAGGTGAGTTGGTATACGGGGTTTCCTTCTGGAAACTCAGGCATTGTTGTTGCATCTTTTTCAGGATCGCAGTAGGTCCGGTGGGTGGTGACCGAGGACGGAGCGCTTTGGAGTCGGATCCTCTTCGGCATTTGCGAGATCGTACGACTACTTGTATTTTCATTTCTTTCATCTGGATTGTAGTTGTACACCTTTTGTAAACTCCATGTATTTCGGGTGCACCCGGATTTCTATATTATATATTAGTGACGTTCCCGCCTTGAGTTGTCAGTTTTATTCGTTATTTTGAAATTTTAAATCTTCCGCTGTTTCGGGACGTTACAGTACATACCATCCAATTTGACTTAGTTTTCTACCTTATCACTTATGTCAAGTTTCAATCAATCCTAAGACTCAATAAATGAAAATACATTTTGTTTTGAAGCTTTCATTACATTTCTTGAGTGTTCATTTTACAATACAATTCCTTGGCATCTTGGTCACCTTTATAAGAATTAAATTTGCAATATGTACATATGATCCGTGTGTAATGCAATGTGACCAATTGCTTGACTAATTAGATATGAAAATACTCAAATTAAGATGCTATTATATCTATTATCAAAACATAAACAAGATTAAGGTAAAAAGACAACAAGTTGAATATTTTCCTCTACCTCAAGATTAAGGTAAAAAGACAACAAGTTGAATATTTTCCTCTACCTCAATTACATACAACTACACCGTTGATCATTTCGAATTAGCCACAACCGTTGACTATTTTCCTCTACCTCAATTACATACAACTACGCCCATTCTCCACTATCACCTTTATCCACTAAAAATCGACATACCTTAAACTTAAAACCCCTAAATCTCAACATGTTGAAACCAACTCCACCATCATCCTGCTGCTCCACAATATCATTTCTCTCCTTACCGATTATAGTCTCAAGGTTCTCTCAATTGGAGATGATGTTGGCTTTATAGTTTTAATCTACTGTTTATTTTGATTATGTCATCACTAAACTCTAACATTTAATCTAATGAATCAATTCATACACACACCTACACATTATACATCGTACTCGTGCATGTTTCTATCTTATTGAGGGTTGAAAACTCAAAGCAAAATGGACTCAAGACAAGACATGTAATCAAGGTCAAAAAGACTTGTAATTTTATCTTTTATTGAGTCCTAAGACATATGTAAACTTGGGCACATATTGAACTCATGATCAAACACTTAGAAAAAATCATAAGTTCTGTACACGCCACTTTCAGACAACTAAAGCCATTGTCCAGTCGTCTGATCCAAACTCATCTCTTGACCTGTTGAGACTTGGATGACTCCTTCACCATTTCGGTCGTCTGAATATGCTAACAGTAGAGCTTTCAATTGTTTGTCCAGTTTCAGGCGACTCTTTCTTTCGTTCAGTCGTCCGAACACTTTCTTGGATTTTCTAGTGTTTTTCCCAATCTATTTTGGACGACTGGTTGCTTCATTTAGCTGTCCGAACTTTCTCATTCATTATGACCATTGGGGTTACATCATTCAGATGACTGGTTCACTCTTTTAGTAGTTTCAACCTTGATTGATTAAAGGTGATTATACCAAAAATAGTTGTTGTATTATGTAAGAGATTTAAGTTTTTCCAATGGTTATATCTAAATTTGTCTCAATATATTTAATTCAGACGTACTATCCTTCATTAGAATATTCCTGTAGGATTTTGTGTCTTATACTTGTATGTATAATATTAAAATTTTACAAGCAATTAGGATCGAATTTCATATTTTTCAACAATTTTTGTACAAAATTTCATAATTGTATTTCAATATGTATTATATACTAATTAATATTGAAATACATAGATTGGATCATACTAAAAGGATTATCAAATTCCTTTTACCAATCGAAAGTCGTGTTGTACGTCATATTACCTCGGAATCACCTCCAAGTGTTCACCAAACTCTAAATAAGATTAGAGAGATCAAAACTAGAATCTAGCCAATAAGCTCTTATATGCTCCAAAGAATTTAATCTCTCAAGCACTCAATTGATAAAAGAATTTTCGGATGGATTAGGTGGAGAAAATATGGAGGATAATATTACATTAGTCTAACAAAGTAATGAGGAATGACCTATTTATAGGACATCCTCAAATCCATATCATGTTAACCCACTTACACATTATCCCTTGTTAATTCGTCCTCTAAACCAATCATATTTGGACACATAATCATTTCATAAACCTCATTTGACCAAGTTGGAATAATCCAGTCCATGATCAGAAAATTTCTCTTATTAATGCAGGCAAAATCGTGGACAAACGGTCGAACGAATCGGCTAGCCGGACGACCATTTGGTTATCTAGAAAAGTTCATGATAATTTCGGCGAACAGAATGCCACACCGGTCGACCATTTTGCAACAAGAAAAGTTCATATTATTTTTGGTCGAACCACGCATCCACTCGGTCAACCCTTTCAAAACCTAGAAATTACTATTCAAACCAGTTGACTGTTTTTTGCATTTGCCAAATTTTGGATCAATGTCCAACAAAATTTGATCTTTGGGGTTTTAGCAAATTCATATGTTATAATGTTGTGGATCACATTATATTATGTTGTATATTATCATATATAATTTCAAACATTATATCACGTAATATATATACATCTCATACAAATTTATTTTATATTCTAACCATGTTGTTATCTCGACATATTAATTTTATTATTCTACCACATGCATATCATTTCATATCATATGAAATTCAATACATCACATAAAACATAAAATTATATTTCTTGTTTCCCAGTTTTGTGGTGTGGCCTATAGGAGAATCTAAGTTATGTGGCAATGATATAAAACGCTTTATATCATAAACTATAAGAGGTATCTAGCTACACATTATAGTTACCCAAATAACAAATATGTTTTTCTCACTCGAACTAAACACAATCCATTTAATGATATATAGTATATCACTTGTGTCTATCTATTGTCTCATGATACTAGGAATATTATACAAAGTAGGAATGTGTCATCTTTGTATTGTATATTCATTTTTCTTGATCTCTTAAACTAATTATAAATATGTAACTACACATAAGTTACATTGTGCACATTATAATTTTGCTTTATCAATGGACCCATTAGTATCATCACTCAAGTCAAGAGAGACGTCAATGATAATATTTTGACATATCATCTTTTCCGGACAAGTCATGTATAACCAACTAATATCTTTATCACTATACGCAATGATAGCTTTTGATAATAACTAAATCATACACTCTTTATGTGAAAAGATATAGGTCTAATATCTTAGGATTCAAAGATACAACGAAACATTAATGACACAAACATAATTCCATAATCTTTCATTTATTAGGTCCATTCAATATATGAAAGAAAACATTCTTCATTTCATATACTTATGTTGTTAAAATATTTGTAGAGCTACAATACTCTTTTAATCAACATGACTATCATATCTCGGTAATTAATGTTCCATGTTAATCACATAATTGTGAATCACTTTTGATTTATGCAAACCATTATCTTTTAGAGCTCTATGGTTAAGGACCAAGAGCATCTTCTTTAACACTTCCAAAGGCGAATACATTAATCAAGGAACAAAATGTTTATACATTCAATTCATAAAAGACATATAAAAGAAAACTTTTAGAACACATTTGTTTCAATTCCATAGGCTAAAATTTGGACAACTGATCAAGTCTTTTAGTCGTCCGAACCTCGTTCCAATAAATCTTGAAACTTACTATCGACAAAATGAGACGGCTAAGCCTTGTCCCAATCATCTGAATCCTTCATTGGCCAAACTCCAATCTCATTGACGCAACCTCTTTGGATGTCCCATTCTTCATTCACTCGTCCAAATCTTTGAACTAGTTTTGACATGTTGTACTTTAACCAAGCATTCAAACAACTTGGGTTCTCGTTTGGTCGTCTGAATCTGGGCCCGAGCAAAATTTGTTTCTTTGTCTCTTTTGCCCTTTACTTAGTATTAACCACATTCCTTGTGAGCCTATAAATACTCAGCATAGACCCAAGAGAACACACCTATTACTCTTGCGAGAATCTCTTATTGTTGTCATCGCTCACCACTCTATCTTCCACTCTCACTTGATCATCAACATTCTAATATTTGTGATTCAAGTGCCCAAGTTAGAGTTCATCTCTATTTCTGATTCGAGGTTGTAATTCCTATTGGAGTGTTCTCCCGGGTTGTGAGAGAAAATTCAAGCATCAGAGAGTGTCCATGCTTGTTGTGTACAAGGTTTGATCTAGTATGTGGATCGATTCGAGCGGGAATTGTAAGAGAAGAGTAAGACACAATTGGGGGTGTCGAACCTCTTTATATCGTCGTGTTCCTTGTGGTTTCGCATGTTCTTCCTTATTGCATTTTAATTCCCATTAACATCCACTTAGTCTATTCCCCCCCCCCCTCTTCTAGACATTGATTAGGCCATTTAGATTCTACAAATGAAGCTTACTTTCCCATAGTAGATCAGAGATACATGGGCAAAGATGAAGTGATTATGGTTCAATTCCCGCTCTTCTTTAGGAACAACCCCGTCTTCGCCATTACCTTCACATACTACCACAACCTATTGCTCTCTTACCACCGGTGCAGCCCCACCTAACAAGTCTATAAAGAAAGATGACAATGGTGCCATGATCGACTCATTGCGAGACCTTTCAATGCAGAGCAAGACGATGACGAAGGTGCCTTGATTAGTCTACCATGGTCACCAATGTTTTAGTTTCCTATACAAATTCAATACTTAATGTGGTGATTTAAGTAATGCAATCATTTTTTCGTATTATCAGGAACTAAAAAATGTTCAATGTTGATCAACGATTTCATTTCACTTTTAAATTCTAACCAACATCCAAACTTAGAACCATCACTCCTAGTTTTGAAATTTGTCCGAGTTCATGAATATATATTAAAAATTCAGATTTGTTGTACCTCCATCCACTGCTGGAAAATAAGGAAATCACGTGGGTTTTTTTGCCCATATCACGTCGGTTGTATTGTTCCAATATACCGACGTCATAAAAGGGAGACATAAAAGGGAGGAAAATATCACGTCGTTTCAATAAATGACGTGATACGCTAGGTATATCACGTCGGTTATTGGATAACCGACGTGATATACCTCATATTTATCACATAAATGCGGGCTATATCACATAAATGCGTGGTCATATCAGTAGATTTATAACAAATAAATATTATTATTTTTCTAAAAAGAGCATAGAACCGACGTGATATATAGTATATCACGTCGGTTCTCCAAATAACCGACGTGATATACCAAGTATATCACGTCAGTTCGACGAAAACTAAAATGTTAAGACACTTCCTACATCGACATAAGACATTTCCTTCATTTCTAAAATACGCATTTTTTGTGCAAACTCTAGAAATTTATCAAGTACGTACCCATACTCATCACTCAACCGACTTGCAAAAATCCAATTTCGATCATTGTTATGTACACAACAACACAAACAATCGTAATACAAAATGAACCTAATATATAAGAATTTTTCAAAATTTTGGCAGAACCACCCCTTGATTTTCATATTAATAAAAAAATTCCTGTGGAAAAAACACAAACAACCCACAACTATATAACAAACAACTTCAATACAACCATTCACTTAATTTGCAAATGAAGTGTCTAAATCTTATGGCAAAACCCATCAAAAATCACCCAACATGTAGATGATTAAAATACCTCCAATGAAAAAACAAACATGCAAGTCTACACAATCAAAAATTCATCAAACATACAAACTTCACAGCATATATTACATTATCTCCACCCCCAAAGGGGGATGAAACTACTCACTACTCATTAAGAAAAGAAAATAAAACAAAATTAAACTAAGCATGCATGCAAGAATTTAAAGAGAAGACATTAAAACAAACTAAAAAAAATTATTTTATTTACATGACTCATATTACAAGTAGCATTCTTCTCCACTTGAGTTTTCTTCCAAGGTTTACTCTAAGTAGAGAGAATGTCATCAAACAATGGGTAATTACAAAGGAGGGGGAAGAGTTCTATTTATAGTCATGAAAAAAGCTAACCGGGGACAATCCCCATGTATGAGACTAAACGCATACTATAAATGGACATAAAACAACATAATCCATGACCCGAATAAACCATGAATTGTTTAGACCAATTTGGACCGCTAATTGGCGGTTTGGGACAGCCAATTGGAGGTCTGGAATGGTTGGATCGAGTCTGGATTTCGGTGGCTCGTTTCTGCCTTGATTTCTTGATGTTTGATAAACTCGATTTGGTTGTTGATGTTTGGGTCCGAATCTAATTGTCAAAATACTCCTCATGATGGTGTGAAGCTTCTTGATTTGCTCATTGATCCTTTTGGTTTACATCCGGGTCCTTCTCTCTTGCATCTCAGTCTATAAGTCCTGGAATTCAGTCATTTTCCTTGCTTTTAAGTCTCTTCTTCCCAAACATGTTTATTCCTGAAACTTAAAGATAAAACTCGTTACGTAGCATGTTTAGGTTCAAGATAATGGATATAAGAAGAAAAAAATGCATGATATGATGTCAATCAATACCTTCCGAGTGTGTTTCCAAGATCTACATAGAGTGATCGAATGTATGTTCTTTTGGAGCGTTTAGTGCAAAGAGAGTAGCATAAGGTGGATCAACATGGGGAGGCAGCTTGGGTGCGCCTTGGGTCGAGGTCGGAGTTGGATCGGAGGTGGTGCGGTGTGGGGGGTGTTGCAGCTTGGGTGGAGCTCGAGGTGGAGTGGGTGCGATCTCAGTGGGTGCGGCTTGGGACGAGGTCGAGGCGGCTTGGGTCGGATCGGAGTGGGTGCGCCTTGGGTCGAGGTCGAGGAGGCTTGGATTGGAGTGGGATGTGTTTGGATTGTGTTTGGGTGGAGGAAGCACAAACTAGGGCGAAGGAAACAAAGGGGTAAAATAAAGTTGATTTTTTTGGTGTTCGGGAGGAGAAAAGGAGATAGGAAACACCAAACACATCGGTTTTGATGTAAACCGACATGTCAAACACCCTCCGTCACGTCGGTTTCTTGTAAACCGACGTGACACATAGGTTAAAAAAATATAAAAAAATAAAAACATGTCACCTCGGTTTTCCCAAAACTGACGTGACATTTATAACAACCTATGGATACATATCACGTCGGTTTGTGTTTAACTAATGTGATAAGTTAACATGTCACGTCGGTTTTGTGACAACCGACGTGACTTGTCATGGGGGCGTTATTATGTGTACCTATGGGACAATGAGACCATATATAGTTTTGGTAATCTTTCGGTACTTGTATTTTCTAACGAGGAGGATATGCTGCACTAAAAAATATGTTAAATATTTTACTTCTATAAATAACTTCAAATTTAGATTTAAAATGGAAATTTCAAATTGTCGATCTTGATATTGGATTTATGCCTGCATTTATAACAAAAACATGATCTCTTGATGTTACGTAAAATGACTCTCAAATATTTTTATTTTTTAGTTCATTAATAGTTTAAGTCATGAATGAATAACAGTAATTTGGATTTTCCCTTTTAGTTTAAATTTCAAAAACTAACAAAGAAAAAAGAAATGTGATATATATTAAATCAATTTTATTTTCTTAAGTCGTTTCCTTTTTTAAGGTTTAGGGTTTGTAATATTAATGTTAATGTTTTAAATCATTTCCTTTTCGAGTTTAAGTTTTGTAACATTCCAGAGTATGTTAGGATAACTTGAGGTTTGAAGGAATTCTGAGTTTGCAAACCCCAAAATTCATATTTTGTCATCCAAACATTTTCGGGGTTGAGTTTTGAGTTTTGGATTATCATTTTAGCTTGTAACTTGTGTTTGCAAATCACACTTAAACATTGTTTTGCAAACAAAGAATTCACTCCATGATTGTTCCAATCAACTTCTTTATTTACTTCTTTCAACACATGTGTTTAAAGATATAAGTTTTGAGCTTTTACAAGTGGTATTGAAACTCAATTTTTCAAAAATCAAAAACCCAAATAATTAAGTATGATATTTGAGGTTTGGACATAAAACACGTGTGGAATTTTGAAGTTTGCTACTAGCCTCAAAGAGGTAATGCAGAGTTTCCTGAAACTAAAAGACAAAAATGTACCTCCACTACGTGTTACCACATGGAGGGGGTAGATCTAGTTTGTTAATATTTTGTGGGAGGACTAGTATTTGTTTCTTTTTTTAAAATAACTAGGGTTTAAGTGAAACAATTGGCTCCCAAAATTCCACCTGATCTATACAAATATGCATCAATTTTGTGTTATGATGAGAGGATAATTTAACTTTACTTATCATAAATTAAAATTAAGTCACAAACCACCAATTCCAGTTTCCATTTTTTTCTAATTCCCTACTTGAAATTGTTCTTTAAACCAAACTACATTAACAGAGTAGAAAGGAGAATCGAATAGGGTTGTGGGTGTGCTGGAGGAGTTAAGGGATGCGCTCGAATGCGAGGCGGTTGGTGTGCTTGCGGGACCCACCAACAGTGGCCACGGAGAACACGACTCGAAGAGAGAAGACTTGATGGAGAATGATGAGAGAGGCAGAGGACAGGAGTGTGAAGCAAACCATATTACGGACTTGGGGAAGCGGTCGGTTTACGGACTTGATACTGATGGGAGACATGGTGAGTTGTTGGAGGGGTGATGTCGGACCCTCGGTGAGTCAGCAATTCTTCCACGTGTCCACGTATTACTTGTTAATATTTTTTGGAAAAAATCAAATAATGTGTTTGTTATTTATTATGCTTTAAATTGTTATAATTTTTAACATTTATTATTATATAATGAAAAGAATATACACGCATAAATCCTAAAAAGGAGAGTATGAAAGTGGTTCGTTGTGTTTTAACCAAGGTTTTAAAAACCGGACCGGACCGGACGGTTCGACCCGGTCGAACCGGGAACCGATGGTTCAACGGCCGGTTCAATTGAAAAACTGAGTCTCTAGTCGAACCGTTTTGAACCTGATTGAACCCGGTCTGACAGGGTTGGATCGTTTGGTTGGACCGGTTGGTCGGACCGAACATAAAAATATTTAAAATTTCCTAATTTTTAAAATCAGAAAATATGAGGATTTTTTTTCCTATTCTTATAAACAAAAATCCACCACCCACAAACCCTTCTCTCCCTCGCCAAATCCTTTTGTAACTATGATGTCATGGATAATATTGAAGATTGATTTTGATTTTAGATTCTTAATCCAAATAATACTTTCTTTGATTCTTATTCAAGCAAATTTGTTCTGTTAAGTAAAGATAGTAAATTTACTGAGTTAAGCAAATTGTGTTTGATATCATGAATTATATTTAACGTTTGGTGTGTATATATTAAATAATTTTACAGAAATCGGTTCAAATCGGTCCAACCACTGGTCCAACCGTTAATATTTATTCGGTCCGGTCCAACTTCGGGTCTCAAAAATGCTGATGTCATGCTGACGTCATCAACGGTCCGACCGTGGTTCGACCACATTGAAGCAAAACCAAAACTTTATCGGTTCGATGATCGGTTCAGTTATGAAAAATTTAGTTTGAACATACAACATTTGGTTATAGAAGTTGAAAGGTGACTAATTGAGTTATCTCTATCTTATTGTTATACTTTAAATTTTAGCTTTCATTTTTTAAATAACTAGTCTCGACGCATGTGCTATGAGATTTATTACGAATGCTTATAGTTATTATTTAATCAATATAAATACATTAATATAAAACTTTACTACTTATAAAGACATGTTTGTCCCAATACGTGCAATTGATGATTTTATATTTATATTGCTAATACAAATAGTAAATCGTATGTATCAATATAATAGTGAATATGTTTAGCACAATATATAATAAACATAGTGACGCCTACATATAACATATTATTGGTAATATGTTATATCATCGATTATACAAATGGTTATCACATATTATGCTTAAAACATACATACGGGTTGTAACTATATTATGATATGGTGATATGTAAAATTTCGGTAGGAATGATTATTAGTCGTCTTGGATTTCATATTTTTAGTAATTTCGATATAATTTATATTTTAAAATTATCATAATCGTTCTCTGACTATGGAGCTCCTACGGAATTTCATTAGCCCGATCTAATCCGAAAGAGGTCTCTTGTGGCTCAAACACAACACAACGAAAAGAAATATTATAACATTTGTTTTGGTAGTTTTAAAAAAACTACCATGCATATCCGCGAAATCAACTTATGCCTACATTAACGGAATTATATAATATACAAAATATCACAAAAAATAATCACATAAAGTTTATCATTATGATTCATATTTCAACTCATACCCTTGACGTTGATATCAACTCTGACACGAAATAAGTAGTGAGACAATATTTATAATCAAGAATAAGGCATCTCAACACTTCTAAGAACAAGGAAGTTCTCTCAAGTTCCCAACATTTTCAACTGAGACCAAAATCAACAATAAGTTTAGGAGTATAACATCCAAGTCTTAGAACTAGCATATAATTGAATTTCAGAAAACACAAAAATAAAAATATTGACTTACAAAAATGAATCCAGTAAAAGAATTTGAATTGACCTGCAAACCAGAAAGGACAGATCCTGGGATGCAAGCGCACGTTTCCACGCATGTACAGTGTGACACTCCATCTAGGATCATTAGTTGTACATGTTGGCTCCACTTGATATTTGCTATGTCTACTTTATAAGTTGTTACTTAGGGTATTGGAAAAATCGGAACTATATTCGTTTTTTATTTGGGTACCCAGAACCAAATCGGATCCGGGTCGATTCCCAACTTGGGTACCCAGAACCGGATCCGATGGGATCACAGATACCCAGAACCGGATCCAGTACAAAACTTGTATTTTTCAAGGGATTTTTTGGCTCAAGAAAACTCATACCAAAAGAATTTGTTCGACTCACTTGCCTATGGTGAGGTTATATAAGTTGGAATGGGAGGAGGAAACCCAATTTTTTCGATGTGGACTAAATTTCTCATACTTCAATCTATTGACAAAGCAATATCTATTTAGCAGAACATTAATCGATAACTCCAGTGTGTTGGTGGGGTGGTAAAGGTCATCTACATTGATCATTCAACCCATGTTCAAATCATATGAGTGACAAATTATTTTAGAAAATCTGGTTTTGGATCCGATTTCCGGTGTAGTGGTTAGAACCGGATCGGTTCTGAAATTGGATATCTAAATCCGACCCATATCCATTTTACTCTTATTTGGTACCACCGGATCCGGTTCAGTTTGACCGATTCCGGATACCCATTGTCACTCCTAGTCTTGCATGTGCTTTACTTTTGATCATTTTTTTTGCCTTGGGAAACACGTTTGGAATCCCCCACAATACACTTTTACACACTACTTTTTAGGATTTCATTTTTTTGTTCTTTTGTGATTTAGTTGACTATCTTGAAGTTTAGATAGATTATGATTGGTTAGTTCTATGTTATATTTAAGCTGAGGATGAATCAATTCATACCAAAATCCAATTCCAAACCAAACAAGATGGATCGATCTGAAACATAGTAAGCTAATTGAAACTCAATTCTGTCCTCGGTCAGATATGGTTTAGAGTTGGTCCGATCTAAAGGGAAATATTTTGGTTTGAATGTGGTTTAAATTTTTTAATGAATAAATAGAATACATCATAATTACATATTATGATGTTTAAGTTTACCCATCCATACACATTAAAATACATGTCCATACATGTTCCTACTCTACCAAACTACTTTCATTCTACCATGGTTTTAGCCCGGGTCTAGGTGGTTAATTATGGCTAATAATGAAGGGTTTTGGTAGAAATGAAGATTACATTTCTAAAAGATATAGTTTTGTATATAGTCAACAAAATACAACTCTTTCGCGACAACCTTTGACAAATATTCTATAGTTGCATACTCGACAAAGTTTCGTCAGTTTTGGGTTAGATCGACACTTGTAGATAGAGGAAAGTTTATTGTTCTAAACCTAAAGAAATGCTTGGAGTTTGCAAACCCAACTACTTTCATTCTACCATAGTTTTAACCGAGGCCTATGTGGTTATGGGTATTAATGAAGGGTTTTGGTAGAAATGGAGATTACATTTCTAAAATAGATAGCTTTGTATAGTCAACGAAAATACTAGTTTGTATTGTCAACAAAAATACTCGCATCAATAGTTGGAAATACCTTGAGAATTTTCTTGTAATTACTAGAGCTACAAAATAACTACACCCATAGTTGAAAATACCTACTAATGTTTCATTGTTTTGTTCACTTTGTGCTATTATGCAAGTGTTCCATTGGAATTTTTATAAACTGAAATAGTTAGGGTTGTAAACGGGACGGGTAATACTTGTATACCCGTGTACCCGACTCGTACGGGTACAAAATTGCATACCCATTTAAAAATTTGTACCTGTTAACTCGTACCTATTTATCCAAGGATAAACAGGTCGAGTACGGGTATGGGTATGTGCATTACCCGTACCCGTAAGCTCGTTATCAATATTATATATATATTAGATACTTAATAAACATAAATATAAAAGACTAAAAGAGAAATAAAAAAGGCAAACATCAAAATCTGACCTTAGCCCATCGACTCCCAAACTAAAGTTCCCCACTTTCCTGAGTCCCGCCGCCTCTTCCACCGGCCTCGCCTCCTCGCTGTCGCATCTTCCGCCGACGACATCGGAGAGAACATCCCCGTCCTATTCTCCACCTACTCCCAAACCAAGTCCCCTCCTCTTCTATAAGAAGAAGAGATTGACGAAGAAGAAGAAAGGCATGCCTGGGCCACGAAGGCTACACCATTTCCTTGTCATCTCTATCTTGTGTTTTTTTTGGGTGGGTTTTGGTTTTTAACATTTCTGACCCCAAACCCATGATATTGTTGTGGGTTGGATGTGTAAAGTTTGGAGTGGCATGATTTGGCACCCTTTGAGATTCTAGTAATGCAGCAGGAGAAGATGGTTTAGAGTTTAGACTCATTTATTCCCTGTTTTTCCTCTGTTTGTTTGTTATCCAAGTTTGTTACACCCTCAACGACATTTTTTGCATGACGAATAATATTGACTCTTACATTTTGAAGAATGGAAAATACAATGTTGATTGTGTTAATCTTGTTTCGTTTACAAGTCATGTTAGTTTACTTCTTCACCTGTAAGGGTATTCTACGACCACACTTTGCAAGATGAAACCTTTGAGGGAAGATTTGCCACCACTTCTGAGAAAAAAATAACATCTCTTAGTATGTTAAGATGATGTTAAATTGCGTTTGTTTTGTTTTTGCTTGTGTTGAGATTATGTTGCAACAGTGTGTCTGATTGGTATTCAGATCTCTAGTGTTTGAGCACAAAGGCGTGTATGTGAATATATGATTGACTAATCAATGTGTGGTTACTACTGTCTGGGAAAAGAAGTGGTATTTAGCGTCTGGCAATAGAAGTTACGTTAGAAACCCGTTTACCCGCCCCGTACCCGCTTACCAAGCGGGTACGGGTAAACCAATATTGGGTACGGGTATATACCCGTACTTGATTTGGATGGGTACGAGTACGTGTGAGGGCATACCCGACCCATTTGCAGGCCTAAGGGTGGTATATTCAACCATGTAGGCAATGTTACCCATGAGTTAGAGTAAATTTACACATTAAAAGAGTAGGTAAATTTGCATGAGCAGAGTGGTAAATTCATGCACAATTGGTGGTAATTTTATCAGCTTATACAAGACCGAAGGTGTATGAAGGTAGAATAGAATCTAAGTCAAATGCATACAACAAAGCCATAACATCTAGAAAAACAAAACTTAAAAGGTGCAACTCTTCCTCCCCTGACAATCAAAACATCAAGATAGCCCACGAACACCAGCTGGAAATGTTTTTCATCTAAATGGATCACCGACTAACTTAACTACAATGACATCGCTGAAGGTCTTGGACCCTAACTTGGTTAAGAATAAAGGTCGCCCAAGTAATGCTAAGCTAAAGTCTACTGTTGAAAGTAATTAAATCCAATGTACTCGTCCTATTGAATCAAATTACCCACTCTCAAAACTAGATTTACCCCAACCTACCATCCATTCTATCATTGGATTTATTGATTAGGCTTACCATGCTATTAAATTTAACTTACCCCGCCTATTATTTCAGGTTACCCTTCTATTGAATTCAACTTACCCCGTCAATCAATTAGGGTTACCCTGCTAGATTAAACTACATTTATCATGTTATTGAATTCAACTTACCCCATCCATCAATTAGGATTACCCCCGTCATCTAATACATTTTATTTACTCCAAGTTACACGTCTTACTAAATCAAATTACCCCCTATCGCAACTAGATTTACCCCAATCCTTTCTACCAATTGGATTTATTAATTAGGGTTACCTTACTATTGATTTCAACTTATCCCGTCTATCAATTATATTAAATAACATGGTCGATAGATGTTTCTCATTTTATGGAAATTGTAAGGCATTGGAGAAAAGATGTAAACATAATTCTAGGTCAACTGCCCCAAAAAGATGTCCAATTGGTGATGGATGCGTTTGGTAGGCAACAAGAAACAATGAAATTCCATGCTTTCTTTGGAAAGGAGTCATTCTAATTTCACGAACGATTATTGGAGGTGGTTGAAGGTCTAAGGTCTTTAAAGTTGAATTTACTTGAATCTAAGTTGAACACAATATCCTAAACCCTAACTTAAAGCATAGTGATTGTGTTGAGGAATGGGTCGAGGAGGATCGAGAACCAGAGAGAGCTTGTGGAGCTCTACGAGAAGGTTGGGTTTGACATACAGGTAATAACAAACAATTTAATTTCTTCTATTTAATCTCATTTACCATGATATTGAGTTCAATTTACCCCGTATATCAATTAGGTTTACTCCCACGAAGCATCATTTAATCCATTCTATATACTCCACGTTACACGTCCTATTAAATCAAATTACCATCTATCCCAATTAGATTTACCCCCTATTGCATGAGCAAAGTGGTATATATTCGTGGATAATTTGTGGTAATTTTATTAGCTTATACAAGACTGAAGGTAAACCCATGAACTAGGTGGGGTAATTAGATGTAGACAATAAGTTTTTTTTACTTCGTTATTGTAAGTTTGGTAGTCAAGAACAAGGTAAATACAAGTAGTTAGTATGGTATTTTCATCGTGATTTTACATCATTTGGAATATTCATCTAAGTAATGTTGTAAGAGGAAGATGTTGAAGATTGTTAAATAGCACTCCGAGGGGAATATGCATGAAGGTAGACTGGAATCTTCATATTTAACATTCCATACATGAGTTTCATTTATTGGTAATCAGCTAGTCTATTGGAAGACCTTATATTATATTTGAGATTACCTTATTGGTTATGTGGGATTACCCATACTAATTTGTCATTATTGTTTGAACTTGTGGTCTTCTGTATGGCTAATTCATTCTTGTCATTTTCATATTTGTTCTGCAACGTCAATTCGTATTACTCGACAAAGTTCTTTAACGAAGTTTGACAATCCACGTAATCCGTCAGGATTGCATTCATCCCCTCAGATCTTTGAGTTGAAGACATTCCTGTTGTAAGTAACGCACGATTGAAATCGATACCACATAATCAATGAATAAACATACTTGAATTGTAGTCAACTTCAATAGGACAAGAAAAAGACAAGAGAAACACAAGAATCATACAAATACTTCATGCCATATTATCCACAAACATTAAAAAAAACATAACATAACACCAATGCCATATCCAAAGCCTAATGAACGCAACATAGATATGAATTCAGATAGGACCATTCCAAGAGGTGCTAAATTCGACGTGAGCATAGGGGTAAATTCGTCCACGATTGGTGCTATAGCCGTATACCCCACCTGCCCAAAAAGTCTTTGTGAGGAGCTCTCATTTGTTTGGCAACTTTCAGCCAATGAATGAAAGTTAGACGATTGTGGGTGTACTCCTCCTCCATTATTTCCTGTGAAATATTAAAATGAAAATTTATCTTAAGAAAACTATTTCTATAGCAAACCCAGATTTCTCGAACCTACACTGTCAGAATATCACAATTTGTTATCAATGTTACCCTGTAAGTAAGAAACATCTTCCACAACAAAACAAAACACTTTCCCAAGTATTTAATGAAAATACTCACTCCCAGTTTTGAAAACACCCAAGGTTTATAATTTGTTAGAAAATCCCCCAAAAAATCATTCATAGTTACAAGAAGAAAACGTATCACTAAAATACCACATATGATTGTAGAAAATACCCGAAATGATCTCTAAAATTCCCCCAACTACTTATTTCCATTAGCAAAACAAACACTTACAAATCTAACCAATACGTTATCAAGTCTACCCCCAAAACATATCTACCACAATTATTTCCTATATTATTATAGAAGATACCCCAAAGACATGGAATCACCATTAGTTTAAGTACTAATTTGCATATAAACAAGATTAATGTTTGGAAAAAAGTCATTTATTTAGCATTTGTTATGGTACTCCTTGTTGGTTTGAAAGTTTGTTCATTACCAACCTTAACATGTACGAAATCCAGACCACCAGATTGTTTGATTGACATCATTTCATGCACTCATTTGTGTCTTATATACATTATCTTGAACCTAAACAATGCTACATAACGAGTTTTATGTTTGAGTTTCGGGAATAAACATGTTTGAAGAGGAGGCATAAAAGGACCTAAAAGCAGGAAAATGGACTGAGTTGTGAGACTTGAGGACTAAGATGCAAGGGAGAAGGACCTGATTGAAAGCCCAAAGGACCAATGAGCAAATGAAGAAACTCCATACCATCACAAGGAGTATTTTGGCAATTCGGGTCGGGTCTAAACTCCAACAACTGACTTGGGTGCATCAAACATGAAGACAACAACCCAGCAGAGACCAACCAAAATCCAGAGCGTATCTGGACTCTGTAGACCGCCAATTGGCGGTCGGGTTGGCTCCGGATCCGACACTCTTCGGGCAGATCATGTATTAGGAAGGATTATATCTATTTCTGGTGTTATATTAGTCCCACATCGGGGGATTGTCCATGATTACCTTTTTCTATGACTATAAATAGAACTCTTCACCTTCCATTGTAATCACTACATACTTGATGGCTATTCTTCCTACTTGAAGTGGAGCCTTGGAGCAAATACTAAAGTAGGAATATGCTACTTGTATTGTGAGTCTGAATTTAATAAAAGTTTCTTTGTTATGTTGCTTGTTTCATGTTGTTTGCACACTTAGTTTAATTTCATTTCATTAATCTTAGTAACTTAGTTAATATGTTTTACTTTTTAGGATAATAATTAGTGTAATGGGTAGTGAGTAGTTCCATCCCCCTTTGGGGTGGAGATGATGTTCATACATGCATTAAAGAATGGGAAATGAATGCTTTGTATGAAATGTGTTGATAAACATAAATGTATGTTTGCTTGTTTAGGATAGAACTTGTAACTTGATGAGTTTTGCCACAAATATTAGACACCTCCGATGCTTGTTTAGGTTCTGAAATAACCAACTTGTATATTTGAATATTAATCAACTAGGTTAGTAATGGGATTGATAGGTTTTGCCATAAACATTAGACACTTCCTATACATGAAAATACAACCTACATTTGTGCTTAATGATTGCATTTCACCATCTTCTTTCTTGTGTACACTCACTCCACCCCTCAGGGGTCCCTCTTCCTGATCTGCACTTCCACATTAGGCTCTTTTGATTTAGTTTGCATCGTTAGTTGTTATTTTCCGTCTTAGTTCTTGTTACTAGTTTAGTGTAACTTAGATTAGTATATCTACAACTCTTCTCCCCCTTTTTTGCCATCTGATTTTGGTCATACCAGAGGCTGCTCACCTCCCTCCGAACGACCCGTACTTACCCCATCTTCACCGACGGCTGTGCACTTGCGGTCATATTGTAAAACGTTTAAACATTGTTCAAAAATCAAATCCATAACCAGGCAAGAAACGCCACAAATGCTCCATATGTTAGTTTCATAATGGGTTGGAAATTCATGAAAAAATAGAAATACGTTAAAAATGTCATTAATGAATTCCTTGCAACTTACAAGACCCAGATGAAGTTGGGGCATCCCAAATAAATAAGGTTGATGTTTTGTAATGAAGTTGGGGAAAATAAACAAGACTAATGTTTGGAAATACCACATTCACCTAGCTATAAATGTAGTCCTTGTTTGTTGTTGTAGAAGTTGGTTTGTGGCCAACATGAACGAGATTAAGATTACTACATTGTTCCAAAACATCCACACCACCAAGGAATTAAAACACCTTAAATCATAAAATGCTCCATATTGGGGTTTTAACTACACACATACACCTTGTTACTTGTTTATTTAGAAAAAAGTAGTAGTATGTTAAACAATGAAATAAATAACATAAAATGATAGAAAAATACAAATAAATCATGAAAATATGCCTACATTTCCGAAAGCTATTTGAGTCCCCCCCCCCCCCCCCGGAGCCGCTAGAAAGAGGAGGAAGGATGTTAGGGTTTGGACTTAGGGTTTTGGATTTCAAAACTAAAGGAAAGTAAGGTTGTGAGTCTAATTAATTGGAGGTTGGGTGGACGTACAAGAAAGAGGGAGAGAATGGGATTTCAGTGGTTGTAGGAGATTTTGGAGAAAGAGAATGAAGGAGTGGAGCAGGAGGTGACATGGAAATGGCAGGAGGTGAGTGGAGCTTGTGGTGGAGGTGTGATGTTTTGCTGATTGGGTTATTTTGGTGATGTGGATGTTCACCTCATATGTGCGTGAGGAAGCGGGTAGGAATCTTTTAATCCTAAAACTTAAAGTGTCCAGCAAAAAAAAAATTTCAAACCAAAGCAATTGCAAGTTGCAGGGCAATGTGTAGTCAGGATGCACCTGTTAGTGGGTTTAAGTTCTATCGTTGGGTTTTCATGTTGTTGTTACAACTCTTTGTTTGGTTGCTTACAAAGACAATAGATGTTAGGTTGTTTGATGTACTTGATAATTTTGGAACTTCTTTTGGTTACCATTGTGGTGACCTTGTAAGTATGATCTATTATGAATAAAATCTACCTATTTTAGAAAAAACATAGCAATTGCAACTCAAATAGTGCTGGCGCCTGAGCTTCTCTCATTATATCTTGTTGTTTTGGTGTTCTTTAAAGGTCTTATTACTTGATATTCTCAAACCATTGTAGTGTAGGCTATCATATATTAATGATAATAGTAAATAATAGTTATTTGCCCTAAATATAATTGGGGTTCATCCTTGACCTCTACATTCCAACTACAACATCCCCTCAAACCTCAATTAACGTCATGTTTCATGATGACATCCTAGCAGGGGCAAATCCAGGAATATTTGGTAGGTGGGGTAGACAGACTGGTTCCGTACTTTCTGGGATTTTTTAATGTTTTTTGACTCCTTATTACAATTTTTAAGTCATCGACATTAAGGACGCTACTTAAAATACATAAACAGTAAATAAATTAATAAAAATATTCTCCATATTTTTAACAATTTTCCAAATCTCAACTCAAACATCCAAACAATTTTCCTACAATCATTCCGTAGAGGTAAAACAGCTATGGAATCATTTATCTCTTTTTCAATCTCAATAATTAAATGTTTTCATTCCCATTCACATGATCAAACAAAAATCCAAAATCTAACTAAAATAACACTTGGTCACTGGGGTTGCCCAATTTCTCGTTTTGGTAAATCCATTCTTAGTTCTAAATGTTAATCAATAAAAAAACCTTTTTGCACCACAACCATACTTCATTCGCATTCACATGATCAATCCTAAAATCATATAATCTCTCAAATCCTCATTTTATTCTCATCTCACAAGCACTAAATCTAATAAAAATTCCATTATTTATTCGGTCAACACATCATCCAAAGCTAAGCGATGATGAAGATCATATTATTTAGTTTTCACAACAAAGTAATTCATTTAAAATAAAGGCGTTGGATGAGGTTTTCAGTTGATGGAGAAAGAAAGAAGGCGAGATTTTGAGGTTTTGGTGTTTGGAGAATTTGGTAGTGTTTTCATTTTTTATAGGATTTCGTATTTTTTATTATATTATTTTAAAGACTTTCTACGTCGGTTACAGTTGCCAACTAACGTTGAATGTTACCACGTCGTCTATTTAATAACCAACGTAGAATAAGGAGACCCAAATTTGATTAGATCTGGGTGGGGCACTTGCCCCACCTGCCTTGTATGTGGGTCTGCCCCTACATCCAAGATATCAATAGCAAGAATGGAAGGTAGCATCTCTCAAGCGACGTCGACTTCCCACTTCAATTCACACACCAAAGCTAAGTGCTTCTATGACGGTGGTCACTGTAGTTTATGGCGTTGATCTTCCTCGGATTTGTCATCTGCGTTGTTGGATGGCGAACTAAATTCCGAAGGATGACACCGAAACCTCATTGATTGAGAGAGAGGGTGGGTTGCCCGTCGGTTGTCAGGATTTTCTTCGGTGTCAGTTTGAGGATGATTAGACGGGAAATGATTTTTTAAAGTTGGTAGGGATAAAACAGAAATTAAAAATAAGAGATGAAAAGTTGGTACGACAAATTTAGCAGTGTATTTTAAAAAGTTCGTGTCTAGAATATTCTAAAATATAATTCTAAAATATCATATGCATATATCCGAAATGGTTTTTTGCTTACATGTCGTTTCAAAACACCATATTTCCGTTTTTGCCATCATCATATCGCTATTTGTATTAATGCCACTAAAAAACTATACAAATTCTATTAATTCCACTAAAACTATACAAATTCTATTATTGTCATTTCGTTAAAATTTTCCGTTAACGGGGTTACTGTTCCGTTAGCTCTGTTAAAAAAATATTATTTTAATACTAATATTTACAAATTCTACCCTATATAATTTAATAACTTAGTAATCTAAATCTGTCATTTTCATGATCTTCACAACAAAACGTTTATATTTGTATAGTTTTTAGTGATATTAATAGAATTTGTATAATTTTTTAGTGAAATTAATACAAAAAACGATATAGTTATAGAAGAAGGAAATTGAGTGGCAGACCCCTCATTTGACACTCCCACCAGACGCATCTTCCTGCTGAGTTGGCTCCCATCTACCTTCTCCTCTTAAACAGATCTTTGCATATGTTGAACGTTTTATATTAAACCGCAAGTGCACGGCCGCGTTGAAGCGGCGACAAATACGGGTCGTCCTCAGGGAGGTGAGCAGTCTCTCGTTTGCACGAAATCAAGTGGCAAAAATATGGAGAAGAGAATTGTTTATGCTACTCTATGCTACACTACACTACGAAATACGAAATGAAAAAGAAAGCAACAAATGATTAACTAAAACTTAACTAAGAACAAAAGAAGAGTGCTGGAATTCAGAAGTGGAAGAACCCCTAAGGGGTGGAGTGAGTGCACACATGCAAAGAGGTGGGTGTTGAACACATTCTTTAAGTACAAATGAAGGTGGTGTTATCATGCATAGGAAGTGTCTAAATGTTATGGAAAAACCTATCAATCTATTCACCAACCTAGTTGATTAACATTTACATATACAACATGTTTATTTCAGAACCTAAACAAACATGAGGTGTCTAATCATTTTGGCAAAACTCATCAAGTTATAAATTCTATCCTAAACAAGCAAACATACATTCATGTTTTATCAACACATTGGAAATAAAGCATTCATTCCATTCTCTAATGCATGTATGAACTGTAGGATTTCGTGTCCCTTTGTATGTATATTTTTTAAAATTTAAATATATCATACAAGATCGTTTTCATATTTTCAGCAATTTTATGTACATCTATTTGTGTTTTATTCTAATAACATGCAACCTACATTTATTAAAATAATCCACAAAGATAGAATCATACCTAAAGGTTCTCTAAAACCTTTTTGATGATCCGGAGTCACGTTTCCAGTTGAATCCTCCACGGAATTGCCTCTGAGTGTTCACCAAACTCTAAACAAGATTAGAGAGAAATGAGCTAGTCAATCAATCTCTAATAAGGTTTAGAATCAAGCTAATAACTCCTCTTTAAGTCTCTTGAGATTCTTATCTCCAAACTTAATTTTTACTAAGAGATTTTCGTGGTGATTAGGGAGAGATTAATGAGAGAAAGAATTTTGCATTAGTCTTAAAACAAGTAGGAATAGGTGCCCTTTTATAGGCTCCCCAAACATCCTTATCAAGAGCTATTATTTAGCCACGATCCCTTGTTTTTCTCTCCTAAAATTAATCTCTAAATTCCACATAATCACCCACAAAAAACGTTTTAATTAAATATGGAATTATTCCACCCATGATTTAATTAATCTCTTAATAATTCAGGCAAAATCGTTCTTGTTCGGTAGACCGAGAATAATTCGGTCAACCGAACCATTTGGTTATAACACGTGTTCGGTGCACCGTGAGCTAGACGGTCGACCGATTCTTTATGAGAAAAATTCCCTGGAAGAATTCGGACGAACCACGTCTTTAAATCGGTCTACCGTTGACGCACCAGAATCGCTCCTGAGACATAGTCATCGGATGACCGGGTCACCTTCGGTCTACTGAGAATACTAATTCTCGGTTGACCGTTTCCAATCGGTTAACCGAACCCGATTGTCCAGGCACTCTAGACAATCTCGGTCAATCGATTGCACTTACCCGTTCCTCATTCGGTTAACCGATCCAAAGATCCCTCGGTCGACCGAACCCTCAACGGTTCACCGTGTTTGACCCCGATTTTGCCTTTGTCAAATTTTGGATTTATTTCCAACAAAATTTTATTTTTTGGGGTTTTTAGCAAATTCACATCTTATGTAATATTATCCTATGTAATATTAAATTATTACACCCCACAATATATACATCTCATATGAATTTATTATGATTCTAATTATATCAATTCTCATGACATATTGATTTTATTCATTCACCGCATGTGTCCTATTTTCACATGAAACCTGACACATCATATGAACTTAAAATCAAACCTCTTGTTTCCCAGTTTTGTGGTGTGACCTATAGGAGGATCTAAGCCAAATTGACAGTGATATTAAACACTTAATATCTCAGAGTATAAGCGGTATCTAGCTACACATTATAGTCACCCAATTAGCATAGATGTCTTTGTTCCACCCGAACTAAAACACACGATCCATTTAGTGATGTAAGTACACCACTTGTGTCCGTCCCTTGCCTCATGATATTAAGAATATTGATGTGAATTAAATTTATACCGCAAGTGCACGGCGTCAATGAAGACGTGACAAATACGGGTCGAACACAAGGAGGGAGAGATTTGTTATTTGTGTGATTTACGATTGGGTGAAAGAAGGAGAGAAGAATAAATTGGGTTTTTGAGATTTTTGTTTTTTATTATCTAAAGCAAGAAGCAAGAACAAATAAAACTAAAAATAGGAACAAGATGGTGAATTCCGTTGGGTGGAGGTTTAGATTTAGGGTTTAGATTAGAGAATTCAGAAACTTATAATAAATCATGTTAGTTATGAAGCATTACATGATAAATGATTTAACATAAACTCAAGTAATCAAAATAGACTAATCACGACATTAAAATAATAACATTTAATCATCTTCTCTTCACCCTAAATCCGTCACCTCCACCCTTTGGAAAGAGTTAGAAACTCATAGAGGGAGGAAGAAGGGGTCCTTGAGGCATTACAAAAGAAAACTAAAAACAAGAAGTAAAAGACAGAATTTTATTACTAAAAAGAAGAATACAAAACTAAGACTAAAAATAAAAACAACAACTAAAGACTAAGGACTAGGACCAAGGACCCTTTTAACATCGTTCTCGGGGCTATTTATAGTTGCTACAAGAGACCTAAGTATACAATTGGGAAGTACACGTGTTCAGACACGACTGGACAAAATTTGGAGACGCGGATCGACTCTGGTGCGGCGGAAACGCCGCACATCAAGTGTAATTTGCGGCGTAAACGCTGCATATATTGCTCTGATTTTGTCCGGATTTCGGTTGAATGTTTATGGTATGATTTGATCCTCCTTTGCGCGTCTGGATTGATTCTTTCCATTCTTTTGAGCTCCGGATTAATTCATTTATATATTTGGAGATCTACATTGATTTTTCTTTAGATTTTCTCCAAGATAATATTTTGATGCTTTAATTACTATTAGGTCCTTGGCTTTTTGCAATTAAGTCCCCGGCTACTTTTGTGCTTAAGTCCTTGTTCTTTTTTTGCAATTAGGTCTTGAATGCTTTTATGCTTTGATGCATTTCCATTTGAAACCCGATAATCTTGAACTTGGTCTTTATGATGGAAATGAGTCTTTTGCACGCGTTTATGCTCGGGATGTGGGTAATTTGCATTCAGGTCCCTGTATTCTGTAAATAGGACTAAACACATACCTTAGTAACATTTATTGATATAAAAGTAATCTAAATGAAAGACATATGATGCAATGTATGCAATGCATCAAATACCCCCACACCTAGATTTTGCTAGTCCCTAGCAAAACAGAATATTAGAAAAAATGAAAACAAGGAAATCCTAACTCACTTTCGTAGGAATCACGGTTGCACTTAGCATGTGCAACAAGCCGTTGAACCTCTTTGTTGCCAAGGAGGAGGAGTGTTGTCTCCTGAGGGTTTTCAGCGGATATACCCACAAAATCCTAAATCAACATTTCATTAATAGTTCTCAATATCCCTACCACAACCTTATACATCTCACTGAGAATTCTTGCATGCTTATTATATAAATCTAACTCATTAAAAATATGACTTGGTCTTTGTTCCTCCAACATTCACACCACTAACCCTTCTACACATGTTATCACTTAAATTATTTTGCACGCCTCCTCTGGTGGTGAAGTATCATTTGGATCAACCATGGCATGGATCATTCTTTTAGCTTTGGGCCTTGAGTATGTTTTTCTTTTCTTCCGTGATTCAACACATTTGCTTTTTGACACTTTTACCCTTTTTGCATTCGTGTAGCGAGTTTGGTCGATAATCCCGAGCTGGTAGACTCAAGTTACCGGGTTTCAAGATACTCCTACGGACCAGTGACTCAAAGGCTTGGGCTTTTGTAATCATTTTGCAGAATGTGCTTTCCTCACTTTATTCCTTTATTTTTAATTTTATTTTCCTCAAGGCTTAATTGCTATTAGAAGTCCACACCTCCCGGTATATTTTCCTCAACATCTGCTTTTTGTCAACCACTTCAAAGATTTGATTCATCCAATTTAAGTGCCTACATGTCTTAAAGGGGAATGAGTTATTTATTTGGAACTTAGATTTATGTCATAGTTTCTACAAGCAGAACTATATAATAAGGAACAAAAACATTCAATGCAATTTGTACTCGGGTTTTGGTAGTTCAATCTTAAGTTATGTCATGAAACATTGAATTTTATTATTATTATTATTATTATTATTATTATTTGAAATAAAAGACAGATATATAGATAAATATATACATAAACACCCCCCACACCTAAATCATGCATTGTCCTCAATGTAAGCAAATATAAAGCAAATGCACTTATTACCTTAGTGAACTGCGGTGGAAGGATGGAATTTGCTCAAAGTCAACCATAGTCAGAATTGGATTGAATGACATCATATTGGTGCATGTACCCAGTTGAATTGTTCCCCATGTTGCAATGAGAGTCCTGAGTCACAGGTTTCACACCCCTCACATAAATTGGTTCTCTTATTTGCTCGAGTGATGGTGGGTGTGTAGATGAATTCCTCCCTTTTTTCATACTTACTTTTTGATTTTGTGATGATTTATTTGATTCAGAAATCTTATAAATACGTGCTCTCATCACAACATCACTTTGATCGCACATTATTTCTGGCTCACTATCAACATGAAAAATATTAAATTCAGCTTTTAAGTTCCCGAAAGATAATTGCATGAGCCCATTTCGACAGTTTATTAATGCTTCAGAAGTGGCTAAAAAGGGTCTGCCTAATATTACAAGGATTTGCCTATTAGGATAGACAACAGGTTCAGTGTCTAGAACGACAAAATCCACTGGGTAAATGAAGTCACCCACCTTGATCAAAACGTCCTCGACTACACCTCTTGGTTTCTTAATAGAGCAGTCAGCAAATTGAAGAGTTGTCTTAGAGGGTTTTAGTGGACCAAGGTTGAGTTGCTCGTAGACAGAGAATGGGAGTAGGTTAACACTAGCACCAAGGTCTAGAAGGGCTTTGTTGATAAAAGTATCTCCTATTGCACATGAAATTGTGGGACATCCAGGATCCTTATATTTTATAGGAGACGAGTTTGACAGGATAGAGCTTATGTTTGCAGTTAAGAATGCCTTCTTTGGTACGTTCATTTTTCGCTTTTTAGTGCACAGATCTTTTAAGAATTTAGCATAAGCAGGTATTTGTTGAATTATGTCTAAGAGTGGAATGTTCACCTTAACTTGCTAAAATACTTCCAAGATTTTCTCTATTTGTGCACTTGAGTTCTTTTTGAGTCTATTGGGGAATGGGGCTTGAGGAACATAGACTCGTTCAAGTTCAGGTTGAGCTATGGGTTCAAGTTGAGTAGGTGGGTTGGGCGTTTCAGATTGGACGTCAGGTTCAATGGTTAGGTCATAAGTGGTTACTTGGTGGCTAGATAGATTAGACGTTCTGGGATTTACCACATTGTTATCGACTTGTCTTCCCGGACCGTAATGATACTACAACATTTATTTGTTGGAACGGTCCTTCCTCATTAACCATTTGAACCGGTCTAGGGTTGTTATTTCCTGAAGGTGCTTGATAGGATTGATATGAATTATTAGATCTAGGGTTCACCTCAGGTTGACTTGGAAACCGACTCTTTTCTCTTTCTCCTACTATTTGTGCTAGTTGGCTGACTTGTGTCTCTAGCCTTTGGAAGGTCTGGTTGGTTGTTTGTATAAAAGTTTTCATCAAATTTTCTAAGCTTGTCAACCTAACCTCATGATCGCCATTGTTACTAAACCCAGATGATGTATTATTTTGGTTATACGGGTTTGGTTGTTGTCTATGAGGTTGACCTTGTTGGCTTGATGAGAAATTGAAATTATTACGCCAACCCGAGTTATAGGTTGATGCGTATGGGTCATTTCTAGCATGGTTATACATGACATTAACTTGTTCCCAGTCCGCACAATCCTCCATTACATGACCAGTCTGACCACATCTAGAGCAAGGGATAGACGAGGCTTGATTCACACAGGTTTGGGTTTGTAGCTCTAAACTTTCCATTCTGCGCATAAGGGTAGCTAGTTTTGCTTCAGCCGCTATGTTGGCATCTACAGCTAAGACACCTGGTTTTGGTTGACATGCTATTCTAGATCCAATACTCGGGTTGAGCGGTGTTCTAGCGTTGTCCCATTGCATACTGTTTTCAGCTAAATCCTCAAGAAAAGTCCAGGCATCATTTTCATTTTTTGACATAAAGTTCCCTTGGCTTACGGATTCTATCATAACCCTAGATGTGGGTGTCAATCCCTCATAAATAATTTGGCACAATTGCCATCTGGGAATTCCATGATTAGGGCATTGGGTCAGTACGCTTTTAAATCTTTCTAGATAGGAATAGAACGGCTCGCTCTCAGACTGAACGAATGCAACAATTTCATTCCTAATCCTCATAGTCTTATGGTTGAGGAAATATTTTTTTAGAAATACTTGAACAAACTCAGCCCAACTCCTAATAGATCTTTCGGCTAGACTATATAGCCATTTCTTAGCGTCGTCCTTCAGTGGTAGAGGCACGAATTTCAGACGCACTGCCTCCTCAGGGATATGCTGGTATTGCATAAGAGAGCAGATTTCCTCAAATTCTCTAAGGAAGAGATATGGGTCTTCCCTAGAGGTGAACTTAGGCAACATACTCATGTATTGTGCCTTAAGTTCGAAGTCGCGACCCGGTATGGTGGGCATAACGATGCACGATGGCTGAGCAGCCATCGCTGGATAGCATCGATCCCTTAGAGTTATAGGTTGTGCAACAGGTGGGTCCACTACATTCTCACCCATTGGATTCGGGTGAGGTGGTGCAGCAGATGGATTGGGGCTAAGTTCTAGACTGGAATCTAGATGAACTCGTGAGAGTCGATTACTCAAGTCCCAAATCCAAATCTGAGTGCACCGGGTTGAATCAATTTTTGAGTTCAAATTCGAAATTTAAATTCCAAATTTAATTTCAAGAATTAATTTCGTTTTTTTTATATATATATATTTTTTATGTTTTTTTTCAAAAAGGAAACAAACAATAGAATGGGGTAAGATGAGAAAGGAATCCTAATCTAGAGAATTTAGGTGAGAAGAGAAAGAAGACTCAGATGAGAAGGGAAACCTAACTCTAAAGATAGAAAGAGGGTTGGTCAGAAAATTCCTAAGAAAGCACGGTTCAAACAATCTTAGACCTAGTGTCGCTTAGATCTAGACGACTCTTAACTGGTTGAGTCGAATTGATTCGCTTGATTCACCTCCCTCACTAATCAAACCAACTTGGCCAGGCCGTGTATAGCTAGTGAAGGCGCTTCCGACAGAGTCGGTGCCAATTAGACAACCACTTCGCTTGCAAGACTTGCGTCGACACAAAAACACTTTCTAGACTCCAAATTAAATTCAATCAGCTTCAGGTCATAGCAAGTCAAACCAATCTTCTCCTTAATTGAGTCCGAGTCCTTAGGGGTCAATGTCTAGTTGATTTTAATTTAAGGCTTGGGTGACACTTTAGGATTGTGATTTGTGGGCCACGGAAGGGTGATGAAATCCACACCGTATCTTTGCCTACGGAGTTGCCCTTAAGATAGTTTAACTTAGACCTAGCAAAGATAATCAAACAATGGTCTTTAGAGGGGGGGGCAATTGCAAGGTTGTATGCAAACTAGATTATATGCTTAAATGCAATCGATGAAAACCACGATACGTACCTTGACTCCAGCACTCTTCAACAGAAATTGATTTGCAAGAATTTAGCAAGAATAATGCATACAAAACACTAGATGATGCATGCACTAAGGCCTTTCTAATTTTGCCAATTTTAGGTCAGAGTTGAATTATTGCCAATTATGGAATTTTTGCCCTAATACGCGCAATTCTAATAAAAGGAAATTTTCTGAAAATAGAAATTACGAGGAAAAGAGGCAACAAAGGTTACCTATGCAATGCTCAGTCGGGTTCGCCGCCCGCTCTCGAAATTTCAGTAGCTTCACGCGTCCACCCAGAGATGAGTCGCGTCCCAGAAAAATTTGAAGCTCAGAAGCTCCAAGTGTGCGGCGGATTCGCCACAAGTTACTCTTCAGGTGCGGCGATTTCGCCGCTCGTTTAGCTCCAAATGTGCCAGGATTTCTCCGCGCACTCTGTTGTCTCCTGAAACACAAATCCAAATACTTAGATCGCGCACAAGATAAACAGGATAAAATCGAAAACAAAAAAATAAACAGAATCTACGTCGCCTCCCCGGCAACGGTGCCAAAAACTTGATGTGAATTAAATTTATACCGCAAGTGCACGGCGTCAATGAAGACGTGACAAATACGGGTCGAACACAATGAGGGAGAGATTTGTTATTTGTGTGATTTACGATTGGGTGAAAGAAGGAGAGAAGAATAAATTGGGTTTTTGAGATTTTTGTTTTTTATTATCTAAAGCAAGAAGCAAGAACAAATAAAACTAAAAACAGGAACAAGATGGTGAATTCCGTTGGGTGGAGGTTTAGATTTAGGGTTTAGATTAGAGAATTCAGAAACTTATAATAAATCATGTTAGTTATGAAGCATTACATGATAAATGATTTAACATAAACTCAAGTAATCAAAATAGACTAATCACGACATTAAAATAATAACATTTATTCATCTTCTCTTCACCCTAAATCCGTCACCTCCACCCTTTGGAAAGAGTTAGAAACTCATAGAGGGAGGAAGAAGGGGTCCTTGAGGCATTACAAAAGAAAACTAAAAACAAGAAGTAAAAGACAGAATTTTATTACTAAAAAGAAGAATACAAAACTAAGACTAAAAATAAAAACAACAACTAAAGACTAAGGACTAGGACCAAGGACCCTTTTAACATCGTTATCGGGGCTATTTATAGTTGCTACAAGAGACCTAAGTATACAATTGGGAAGTACACGTGTCCAGACACGACTGGACAAAATTTGGAGACGCGGATCGACTCTGGTGCGGCGGAAACGCCGCACATCAAGTGTAATTTGCGGCGGAAACGCCGCATATATTGCTCTAATTTTGTCCGGATTTCGGTTGAATGTTTATGGTATGATTTGATCCTCATTTGCGCGTCTGGATTGATTCTTTCCATTCTTTTGAGATCCGGATTAATTCATTTATATATTTGGAGATCTACATTGATTTTTCTTTAGATTTTCTCCAAGATAATATTTCGATGCTTTAATTACTATTAGGTCCTTGGCTTTTTGCAATTAAGTCCCCGGCTACTTTTGTGCTTAAGTCCTTGTTCTTTTTTTGTAATTAGGTCTTGAATGCTTTTATGCTTTGATGCATTTCCATTTGAAACCCGATAATCTTGAACTTGGTCTTTATGATGGAAATGAGTCTTTTGCACGCGTTTATGCTCGGGATGTGGGTAATTTGCATTCAGGTCCCTGTATTCTGTAAATAGGACTAAACACATACTTTAATAGCATTTATTGATATAAAAGTAATCTAAATGAAAGACATATGATGCAATGTATGCAATGCATCAAATATATACAAAGTAGAAATGTGTCATCTTTTTATTATATTCATTTCTTGATCCCTTTAAGCTAATTATAACTATGTGACTTAACTCAAGTCACATTGTGCACATTACAATTTTGCTTTTATCAAGGGGCCCACTAATATCATCACTCATTTAAAATGGGCAATGATAATCGTTTGACTAGCTATCTTTTTCAGCACAAGTCATGTTCAACCAACTATTGCCGTTATCACTACACTCATTGGTAGCTTTTGACAACAATCAAATTAAAGACTTCTTGAGTGAAAAGATATAAGTCTCATATCTTAGTATCCAAGATACAGTAAAAACATTAATGACACGAAACACAATTCCATAAAGTTTTACTTGTTAGGTCTATTCAATATATAAAAGTAATATTTTCATCTTTTATATACTCGTGTCGTCAATTATTTGTAGAGCTACAACAATCGATGACCAACACGACAATCTTATCTCGGTAATTAATGTTCCATGTTAATTACCATGATTGTGAATAACTTTTGATTTATGTAAACCATTATCTTTTAGAGCTCTACAGTTAAGGACCAAGTGCCTCTTCCTTAACACTTCCAAAAAACGAATACAATAATCAAGGAACAAAATGTTTGCACATTCAATTCATAATAATTGACATATAAAAGTAAAACTTTTAGAACACATTCCTTTCAATCTCCCACTTGTTATCAAAGTTTTCTCTCACATACATTCTCAATGTAAAAAGCAATAATAACTAGGGTAACCATCTATAATCACTCATGAAGCCAATCCACATGGTTCCTCAGACTCATGGACTCGAAATGTATTTCGCCCTTGGCTTGGGATAAGGGTTTGGTGAATGGATCAGCTGTGTTGTTGTTTGTGTCCACCCATAACAGATTTATTTTGCCCTCGTCGATGAAGTCACGTGTGACAAAGTACTTACGATCCATGTACTTCACTTTGTGGTGTGATTTGGGATCCTTGATTTGCGAGATAGATGCACTATTATCGCAAAATAGCTCTATTGGTCCCTCGCTCGAGGGAACTACTCCAAGCTCTTCAAGGAACTTCTTAATCCACACTCCTTCCTTGCTCGCTACAGCGACAACCATTACTTCGGAAGCAGTGGTTGAGTCAGCCGTAGTGCTTTGCTTCCAACTACGCCAACTCACAGCTCCATCATTTAGAAGGTAGACGTATCCTGATTGCGACCTTCTATCGTCGGGATCACTCATGAAACTGACATCCGAATAGCCCTCGACTATTAATTCCCTTTGTCCTCCATAAACAAGAAACTTATCTTTGGTCCGGTTAAGGCACCTCAGAATATTCTTGACCGCAGTCCAGTGCTCAGGACCTGCGTTGGATTGGTGACGACTTGTCACGCTTAAAGCATACGAGATATTGGGTCTCGTGCAAGTCATCGCGTACATGATCGATCATATTGCCGACAATATCTTTCATGTACTCTAAGTCTTTACGTGATTCAGCACGTTGAGACTTCTTGAGTTGCACACCCATACTCATTGGCACATTGCTCTTTTTGGAGTTGTTCATGCTGAACCTTTCCAAGACCTTGTCAATGTATGTACGTTGACTTAGGCCAATGAGTCTACGAGATCTATCTCTCTATATCTTGATTCCCAAGATGTATTGAGCCACACCCATATCTTTCATTGAAAATGCAGATTTCAATGAACTTCTCGTTTGCTCAAGCAAAGGTATATGATTTCCCATGAGGAGTATGTCATCGACATATAAGATCAAGAACACTATGTGGCTCCCACTAACCTTCTCTTATATACAAGGTTCTTCCTTACTTTGGACGAAGTGAATCTTTTTGACTTCTTTGTCAAATCGTTTGTTCCAACTCCTTGATGCTTGCTTCAATCCATAAATGGATCTTTGAAGCTTGCATACTTTCTCGCTATTCTTTGGATCTTCAAAAGCTTGAGGTTGTACCATGTACACATCCTCCTCCAAGTTCCCATTAAGGAATGCCGTTTTGACATTCATTTGCCATATCTCATAATCATGAAATGCGGCAATAGCGAGCATAATCTGAATAGACTTGAACATAGCAACCGGTGAAAAAGTTTCATCATAGTCAATTCCTTGAACTTGAGTGAAACCTTTTGCTACAAGCCTTGATTTGTAGGTTGTCAAGTTCACATCCATGTCCATCTTCCTCTTGAAACCCATTTATTTTGAATGACCTTTTTCCCTTGAGGAAGGTCAACAAAGTTCCACACTTGATTATCATACATGGATTCTATTTCGGATTCCATGGCCTTAAACCATAGTTTGGAGTCCTTTCTTTCCATTGCTTCTTGAAAGGTCGAGGGATCATCGGTATCTAGTACCATGATCTCATGAAGTCCCAAATACATATCAGGTTTCTTCCTTTCCTTCGTTGACCTTCTAAGTTCTTTTGGTTCTACATGTATTTCTCGAACTTCTTCCACAATTTCTTGCGGAATTGGTTCGTGTTCGATTCTCGAATGTACACTTGGTGGGGAAGATTGATTTTCTCTCACAATTTCTTGCGAGAGTCTCTCACTCACGCTCCCACTAACCAAAGGAACCTCGGTTGGGCCTTCATGATTTTGAATGTCACCATTCATGTCATGATCTTGTAGAATATCTTGAGTCTCCTCAAGCACAACTCTAATCCCACTACTTTTTATTCTTTCTAGAAATTCATTTTCTAGAAATACGGCATCCCTCTCTACAATCACTCGATTGGAGGTTATATGCCAAAAGTAGTATCCTCTTGTCTCACGAGGATAACCTATTGATGAGAATTTTATTTATACCGCAAGTGCACGGCGTCGATGAAGACGCGGCAAGTACGGGTCTAACACAAGGAGGGAAAAAAATTTGTTATTTTTGTGATTTTCGATTTAGGAAAGAAAGAGAGAGAAATAAGTTTGGTTTGAGAATTTTGGTTTTTAATTTTCTAACGCAAGAACAACAAAAAAACTAAAAAGAAAACAAATATGGATGAGAGTCCAGCGGGTGGGAGTTTAGATATCGGGTTTTGTTTAGAGAAATCTGAAACTTATAATAAATCACATTAGTTATAAAGCATTACATGATAAATAACTCAACATAAAATCAAGTAATCAAAATATACCAACACGACATTAAAATAATAACATAATTCGTCTTCTCATCACCCTAAATCCATCACCCCCACCCTTTGGAGAGAGTTAGAAACTCATGGATGGAGGGAATGAGAAGGGGTCCTAGAGAAACTACAAAAGAAAAAAACACAAAATAAACGAACAAAATTTTATTGCTAAAGGGAAGGGGAGGGGAGGAGTCCATTTCAATACATGATTCGACCTTATTTATAGCTTCAACCGGGGATCCCAATACATAAAACGAAAGTACACGCGTCAATACAACATTGGTAAAAATTTGAGCGTACGGATCAACTTTTGTGCGGCGGAATCGCCGTATTTTGTACATGAGGTGCGGCGGAATCACCACCTTCCTGGCTCAGAATCGATCCGGATTTTTCCTGTGTGTTTATGGTATGTTTTAGCTGTCCTTTGTGCGTCCGGATTGATTTCTTTCCTTTCTTTTGAGCTCCGAATTAATTTCTTCATATATTTGGAGATCCAAATTGATTTTTCTTTAGAACTTCTCCAAATAATATTTTGGTACTCGTAATTTGCAGTCGGGTCCTCGACTTTTTGCAATTAAGTCCTTGACTACTTTTGTGCTTAAGTCGCTGGCTTTTTTGTAATTAGGTCTTTGAATACATTTATGCTTGGATGGACTTCAATTTGAACCCCAATAATCTTGAACTTGGTCTTTATGATATAACTGAGTCTCTTGCACGCGTTTATGCTCGGGATATGGGTAATTTGCATTCAGGTCCCTGTATTATGTAAATAAGACTAAACACATACCTTAGTAGCATTTATTGATATAAAATTAATCTAAATGAAACACATATGATGCAATGTATGCAATGCATCAAATACCCCCACACCTAGATTTTGCTAGTCCCTAGCAAAACAAAATATAAGAAAAATGAAAACAGGGAAATCCTAACTCACTTTCGTAGGAATCACGGTTGCACTTAGCATGTGCAACAAGCCTTTAAACCCCTAAGTTTCCTTAGAGGACGAGTTTTGTCTCGTGAGGGTTTCAGTTGACACACCCACAAAGTCGTAATTCAACCTTTCATTAATAACTCTCAATATCTCCACCTCAACCTTATACATCTCACTTAGAATTCTTGCATACTAACACGAAATTAAAATAATAACATTCATTCATCTTCTCTTCACCCTAAATCCGTCACCTCCACCCTTTGGAAGGAGTTAGAAACTCATAGAGGGAGGAAGAAGGGGTCCTAGAGACATTACAAAAGAAAAGTAAAAACAAGAAATAAAAGACAGAATTTTATTACTAAAGTGAAGAGTACAAAACTGAAAATAAAAACAACTAAAAACTAGGTCTAAGGCCAAGGACCCTTCTACCATCGTTCTCGGGGCTATTTATAGCCGATACAAGGGATCCCAATATATAAATGGAACGTACACGCGTCAATACAGCATTGGTAAAAATTTGAGCACACGGATCGACTTTTGTGCGGCTAAATCGCCGCAATTTGTACATGAGGTGCGGCGGAATCGCCACCTTTTTGGCTCGGATTCGATCCAGATTTTTCCTGTGTGTTTATGGTATGATTTGATCCTCCTTTGCGCGTCTGGATTGATTCTTTCCATTCTTTTGAGCTCCGGATTAATTCCTTCATATATTTGGAGATCCACATTGATTTTTCTTTAGATTTTCTCCAAGATAATAAAAGCTACTCGTGATTTGCAATTAGGTCCTTGTCTTTTTGCAATTAAGTCCCCGACTACTTTTGTGCTTAAGTCCTTGTTCTTTTTGTAATTAGGTCTTGAATGCTTTTATGCTTGGATACATTTCCATTTGAAACCCAATAATCTTGAGCTTGGTCTTTATGATAGAAATGAGTCTTTTGCACGCGTTTATGCTCGGGATGTGGGTAATTTGCATTCAGGTCCCTGTATTCTGTAAATAAGACTAAACACATACCTTAGTAGCATTTATTGATGTAAAAGTAATCTAAATGAAAGACATATGATGCAATGTATGCAATGCATCAGTGGGTATAACGATGCACGATGGCTGAGCAGCCATCGTTGGGTAGCACCGATCCCTCAGAGTCATAGGCGGGTCCACTACATTCTCACCCATTGGATCCGGGTGAGGTGGTGCAACATGTGGATTGGGGCTAAGCTCTAAACTGGAATCTAGATGAACTCGTGAAAGTCGATTGCTCAAGTCCCGAACCCAAATCTGAGTGCACCGGTTTGAATCAATTTTTGAATTCAAATTTGAAATTTAAATTCCAAATTCAATTTCAAGAATCAATTACTCTTTCTTTTTTTTATAATTTTTTTTCAAAAATGGAAACAAACAATAGAAGGGGGAAAGATGAGAAAGGAATCCTAATCTAGAGAATTGAGATGAGAAGAGAAAGAAGACTCAGATGAGAAGACAAACTTAACTTTAAAAGATAGATGAGAGAGTTGGTCAGAAGTTTCCTAAACAAGCACAGTTCAAACAATCCAAGACCTAATGTCGCTTTAATCTTGACGACTCCTAACTGGTTGAGTCGAATTTGTTTGCTTGATTCACCTCCCTCACTAATCAAACCAAATTGGTCAGGCAGTGTATAGCTAGTGGGGGCACTTCCGACAGAGTCGGAGCCAATTCGACAACCACTTCGCTTGCAAGACTTACGTCAACACAAAAACACTTTCTAGATACCAAATTAAATTCGATCAGCTTCAAGTCATAGCAAGTCAAACCAATCTTCTTCTTAATTGAGTCTGAGTCCTTAGGGTCCAATGTCTAATTGATTTTAATTTTAAGGCTTGGGTGACACTTTAGGATTGTGATTTGTGGGCCACGGGAGGGTGATGAAATCCCCACCGTATCTTTTCCAACGGAGTTGCCCTTAAGATAGTTTAACTTAAATCTAGCAAAGATAGTCAAACATTGGTCTTTAATTGGGGGACAATTGCAAGGTTGTATGCAAACTAAATTATATGCTTAAATGCAATCGATAAAAACTGTGCACGTACCTTGCCTCCAGCACTCTTCAACAAAAACAATTTGCAAGAATTTAGCAATAATAATGCAAACAAAACACTATATGATGCATGCACTAAGTCTTTCTAATTTTGCCAATTTTTAGGTCAGAGTTGAATTATTGCCAATTATGGAATTTGAGCTTAACACGTGCAGTTCTACAAAAAGGAAATTTTCCGAAAATAGAAATTACGACGAAAAGGCAACAAAGGTTACCTACGCACGCTCAGTCGGGTTCTCCGCCCGCTCTCGAAAATTTCCAGTTGCTCTACACGTCCACCCAGAGATGGAGGCGACCTCAGAAAAAAATTGAAGCCCAGATGCTTCAGACGTGCGGCGGATCCGCCGAAGATTGTTCTTCACGTGCGGCGATTTCGCCGCCCTTCTTGCTCCGACTGTGCCCGGATTTCACCGCGCACTCCGTTGTCTCCTGAAACGCAAACCCAAATAGTTAGATCGCACACACGATAAAACAGAATAGAATCGAAATCACCAAAAATAAACACAATCTTCGTCGCCTCCCCGGCAACAGCGCCAAAAACTTGATGAGAATTTTATTTATACCGCAAGTTCACGACGTCGATGAAGACGCGGAAAGTACGGGTCAAACACAAGGAGGGAGAAAACTTTGTTATTTTTGTGATCCTCATAAGAAAAAATCTCATTCCCAAAACCGAGCTAGGGCTCCGGGTCTTGTTAAGAAAAATTATTTCATTTGATACGAGATACGTTTATCCATTGTATTCACAAAAAAATATACTCGGTGTCCGCTAAGGGCGAATCGCACCTCGTACATCTATTCGTGGCACAACAATAGACAACCTTATATCTCCCACTATTCCCAAAGATGGAGGAAGTTATCTCCCGCTAAGGGCGAGCAGAATATCCCTCGATCGATGACTACTAGTGGATGAAATAAGAAAAAAATGCTCTTAAGTTTTGGTTGGACAATTTAAACATTTATATGTGATTTTGGAATTTAGGTGATCATGCATATTTATCATCTATACACATCCTAACATTCATCCATAGAATCACATATATATCAAGCACACAAACATAAATAAATCCATTCACACAAACATTGCGTGAGTTTATATGTTCCCGTGTCCTTGATCCTTGATCCCTGATCCTTGATCCTTGCGCTTCTTCAGCGTCTTCCTCTTGCACCATGGATGTTGATATTGCAAAAAATATAAACATGCATCTCTCAATTTTGAAAATTGTCTAGTGCAAGTCCTATGTAAAAATCCTCTCATATGCATGCATATACATAGAAATAAAATTTGTCTTTTACATACATAAGCCCCTGTGATTGAATAATAATAACATACACATTCATTCATTCATATAAACTCACATATCCCTGCATTAGAGAACTCGAGCAACACATGTACATATACTATATATTACTCGATTTAGTTTATCATGTATCTCTAAATCAAACAATTCTAAAATCATTTGAAATCCATTAAAAATGATTTTATGCATCCATAGTTCAAAACATAAAACATTTGAACCGCTTGTTTATCCAATTTCTAAAAATAAAAATTAAAAGAAAGATAAACATATGCCTTTTTCTTTTTGTCGATTCTTTATAAAATAATCATTTAATTAAAAACGAAAATTCTATAAATTAGACATAAGACTAAATTTTAATTATAACATTCACACGATGTGTTACATTTAAAATTATCAAAAGAATCAATTAGAATTAAATCAACAAAATTATCGAAAACTCGAAAAAGACATAGAACATGAATTGTTTTGATTGTAGATGGTAAACTAAAATTAATTATATAGTCTAATTGTTGAAAATATGAACTAAAAGCTCTGATACCACTGTAGGATTTTGTGTCCCTTTGTATGTATATATTTTAAATTTTTAATATATCATACAAGATTGTTTTCATATTTTCAGCAATTTTATGTACATCTATTTGTGTTTTATTCTAATAACATGCAACCTACATTTATTAAAATAATCCACAAAGATAGAATCATACCTAAAGGTTCTCTAAAACCTTTTTGATGATCCGGAGTCGCGTTGCCCGTTGAATCCTCCACGGAATTGTCTCCGAGTGTTCACCAAACTCTAAACAAGATTAGAGAGAAAGGAGCTAGTCAATCAATCTCTAATAAGGTTTAGAATCAAGCTAATAACCCCTCTTTAAGTCTCTTGAGATTCTTATTTCCAAACTTAATTTTTACTAAGAGATTTTCGTGGTGATTAGGGAGAGATTAATGAGAGAAAGAATTTTGCATTAGTCTTAAAACAAGTAGGAATACGTGCCTTTTTATAGGCTCCCAAAACATCATTATCAAGAGCTATTATTTAGTCATGATCCCTTTTTTTCTCTCCTAAAATTAATCTCTAAATTCCACATAATCACCCACAAAAAACGTTTTAATTAAATCTGAAATTATTCCACTCATGATTTAATTAATCTCTTAATAATTCAGGCAGAATCGTTCTTGTTCGGTAGACCGAGAATAATTCGGTCAACTGAACCATTCGGTTATAACCTGTGTTCGGTGTACCGTGAGCTAGACGGTCGACCGATTCTTTTTGAGAAAAATTCCCTGGAAGAATTCGGACGAACCACGTCTTTAAATCGGTCTACCGTTCACGCACCAGAATCGCCCTTGAGACATAGTCATCGGATGACCGGGTCACCTTCGGTCTACCGAGAATACATTCTCGGTTGACCGTTTCCAATCGGTTAACCGCACCTGATTGTCCAGGCACTCTACGCAATCTCGGTCAATCGATTGCGCTTACTCGTTCCCCATTCGGTTAACTGATCCAAAGATCCCTCGGTCAACCGAACCCTGAACGGTTCACCGTGTTTGACCCCGATTTTGCGTTTGTCAAATTTTGGATTTATTTCCAACAAAATTTGATATTTTGGGTTTTTTAGCAAATTCACATCTTATGTAATATTATCCTATGTAATATTAAATTATTACACCCCATAATATATACATCTCATACGAATTTATTATGATTCTAATTATGTCAATTCTCATGACATATTGATTTTATTCATTCACCACATGTGTCCTATTTTCACATGAAACCTGACAAATCATATGAACTTAAAATCAAACCTCTTGTTTCCCAGTTTTGTGGTGTGACCTATAGGAGGATCTAAGCCAAATTGGCAGTGATATTTGTTGGCTTTTTTGGCCTTAATCTATGTTTTGATGATTTATTTAACCTAATCTTAATTATGATCATGTAGAGTAGCACACATAGTGTATTGCATATATATTGCTTTGTGCTAACCTCTACAGGTGATCAAGACTCAAGGAAGAAAGGAAATCAAGTCAAGACATGTAATCAAGCTCATTTGAAGACATGTATTTTTGTATTTCTTTGAGTTTTTAGGAACTTGTGTATTTTGAGCATGCTTGAGCTAAAATCAACTTAAACTCATACTAGGTTCCTTATAGAAGTCACACACAAAATTTCACATAATTTGGACTTCAATAGAACACCCAAACTTAGACCGGAAAACACCTAAACCTGAACCCTAACTGTCTGCCCACATGCGGTCGACCGATACAGGCCGTTCGGTCGATCGGATGATCAAGTAATCCAGTTTGTGTTTTCTTGTCTAGTTTCGGTCGACCGCACCATCTCTTTCGGTCGACCGTTTAACCTTACTGTTCCGACCATTATTTTTGTCGTATTTACCCAACGGTCGTATTAGTATTAAAACCATATACACCTCCATATACTTTACCAAACGGCCGAACAATTTGCCCAGTTCGGTCGACCGTTTAACCTTGTCAAAAATCCCTGCTATCGGTCGATATGATTTCGTTCAACCGATCCATTTATCCCTCTACCGAAACGCTTATTCGATCGACCGGTAACCCTGTTCGGTCGACCGTTTATTTAATTGACTTAAGATTTCGGTCGACCTCTCCATATTCCGGTCGACCGTTTCCTTAAAGAACCTAAGCGTTCGGTCGACCGTTTCACCTTTCGGTCGACCGTTTATGGACAGATTTGCAACCCGAATTTTCTGCTTTATGTATCTTGCACAAAACCTTATCAAATCTTGTCCCAACGGATCTATTCTCTCTAATGCCTATATAAGGAGTTGTAAAACACATTTTAACACAACTCTCCCACAACAAACTTGTCCCAAACATTAGAGAGAATCCCAAACACTCAAAGCTTCAAACCTTACACACTTAGTGATCAATTCCTTAATCCTACTCAAGTGTTCTCAAGATTTAGAGAGTGTCGCTCCACTCAAGTTCTCATTTGTTGTCAAAAGAGTAAAGGCTCCGGTGAAAGCCCGAAGCATCCTTCTCGGATTGTGAGAAGAGGATTCCAAGCTCGGCGAGGGTTGTTCGCGAGTTTGACGGTTGTAAAGGCGTTCTCTCCCGGCCCGGAACGGGGAGTGGTTAGTGAAGTCGTGAGCGGAGCTCGGTGATCCGAGTGGAGCTTGCAAGAGAGGACTAGGACCCGGGTGGGGTGCCGAACCTCTATAAAAACGCCGTGTCTCTTTGTGGTTTGCGTTATTCTTCCTTTACTTGATTGTTTGCTTTAAAATTCCGCTGTGCATCTTGACTTAGTTAAACAAGTAGGTGATTAGATTAATAGTGATTAGTGGACCCATAACCCACACGATCCCACATTTAAACACTTAATATCTCAGAGTATAAGCGGTATCTAGCTACACATTATAGTCACCCAATTAGCATAGATGTCTTTGTTCCACCCGAACTAAAACACGTTCCATTTAGTGATGTAAGGCACCACTTGTGTCCGTCCCTTGCCTCATGATATTAAGAATATATACAAAGTAGAAATGTGTCATCTTTGTATTATATTCATTTCTTGATCTCTTTAAGCTAATTATAACTATGTGACTTAACTCAAGTCACATTGTGCATATTACAATTTTGCTTTTATCAAGGGGCCTACTAATATCATCACTCATTTAAGAGGGGCAATGATAATCGTTTGACTAGCTATCTTTTCCAGCACAAGTCATGTTCAACCAACTATTGCCGTTATCACTACACTCATTGGTAGCTTTTGACAATAATCAAATTAAAGACTTCTTGAGTGAAAAGATATAAGTCTCGTATCTTAGGATCCAAGACACAGTAAAAACATTACTGACACGAAACACAATTTCATAAAGTTTTACTTGTTAGGTCTATTCAATATATAAAAATAATACTTTCCTCTTTTATATACTCGTGTCGTCAATTATTTGTAGAGCTACAACAATCGATGACCAACACGACAATCTTATCTCGGTAATTAATGTTCCATGTTAATTACCATGATGGTGAATAACTTTTGATTTATGTAAACTATTATCTTTTAGAGCTCTACAGTTAAGGACCAAGCGCCTCTTCTTTAACACTTCCAAAAAACGAATACAATAATCAAGGAACAAAATGTTTGCACATTCAATTCATAATAATTGATATATAAAAGTAAAACTTTTAGAACACATTCCTTTCATGAACATCTACTCCACCCCCCAAAGGGGATGAAACTACTCACTACACATTACACTAATTATTAAACTAAGCAAGGAAAGCATATTAACTAAGCTACTAAAACTAATGAAAAGAAATTAAACAAAGTAAAGCAAGAAATATGAAACAAAGTAAAACAAGCAAAATGAAACTAATAACATAACAAAGAAACTTTTATTAACAAATGACTCATATTTCAAGTAGCATCATCCTACTTTAGTGTGTGCTTCAATGCCTCACTTCTAGTAGGAAGAATAATCACTCAAAATATGGAGTGATTACAATAGAAGGTGAAGAGTTCTATTTATAGCCATAGAAAAAGCCAATCCGGGACAATCCCCCGATGTGGGACTAAAAAAATACCATAAATGGACTAAATACACACTAATACGCCACCCACCAAAATCTTAGCGGATTTGGGTCAAAACAGACCGTCAATTAGCAGTCTTGGACCGCCAATTGGCGGTCTATATGTTTCGGATCTCGCTAAGTTTTCTTCTGGGATGTTCTGGATGTCTTTGGTGATCTTTGATGCATCTACTTTGCTTGTTGGAGCTCCGACCCGACTCGAATTGCCAAAATACTCTCCACGATGGTGTGGAGTATTTTGTTTTGCTCTTTGGTCCTTCGGTCTTACGTTCAAGTCCTTCTCCCTTGCATCTTAGTCCCCAGATCTCACAATTCAGTCCTTTTTCCCAGCTTTTGGGTCCTTTTATGCTTAATCTCTTCAAACTTATTTATTTTTGAAATTCAAACATAAAACTCGTAACATAGCATTGTTTAGGTGAAAGATAATGGTATAAGGTGCAAATATGAGCATGAAATGATGTCAATCAGCATATCCTCAGCATTAAATGCTTGACAGAGTAATGATGGGTGCACATAATGAAGAAGGACAATGACTTCTGTACTCTCTCATTTTAGGGCCCTTTTCTGGAGGGGAACAAAAAAAGTCATTGCTTGGGGGTCCAGACAACTCCTCTTCTCAGTGAAGCTCTAGCCAATTCATCTTATTTCTCAGTAAAGCTCTAGCCAACTCCTCTTCTCTCTCCTTGGTTCAAGTCCTACACAGGTTTTCTTCAGCACCGAGCTTCCGTTTACTGCCTCATCGTATGTGAAAGATGTCTGCATATTTGTTGTTTTGTGTTCACATTCATTCTTGTTGGTTTGTTTTTACATTTTATTATCTAGTTATTAAATGAATATATCCTTCATTTAATGTACTGTGCAATGTTGGTAGAGAAGACAATTAGACATTTTTTGTTGTTTGGTGGGAAATGTTTTAACATTAAATGTTCTTTGCTCTTTACTATGTATGAGATGTTTGTATATTTATTGTTTTGTGTTTTCCTTTACTCTTTTTCGTTTGTTGTTCAAATTTGTTGTCTAGTTATTAAATGAATCTTTCAACCATTTAATGTATGGTAAATGTTGGTATGCAGTGTCTACGACACATGTCCACACTTGTATTATTTGTTGTGTAATCTTATCACAACATGGAATATTGTGCAGAAATTGTTGTTTGGTGGAATAAATCATGGAACCATTTGAGACTTTAAAAATGTTTTGCAGTAAAAATGTCTTCAAATGAGTCCCTTGAGATTGTGGCCCTTGACGACGACGCAGTCCTTGTGACCTCCATCCCAGATCCTTCCGAGGTTGGCATGGTTTTCAATTCGTTTGATGAAGCAAAGACTTATTACTACATTACTTGGGTGTGGGTTATTATGTTCGGAGACCACAAAAAACTACATTTGGCTTTTCAAATCTTGGTTGACCTGCATGCAAGGTTTTATTGGTTCTCTACTTTTTAAGTTTCTCTAATATGTTTTGTATGAAGGTTTATGAAAATATTTTTGTCTACTACATGTATTCCTTTGCCCACCATCATCCCCGATCAATCTTGTGCCATTATGTGTGTTGTGGATGAAGTTTTCCCAGAATCAAAGCATCGTCTTTGCATCTGACACATCCTCTAGAAGGTTCCTCAAAAGCTTCCAAAAGGTCCACAAGTACAATGACTCCACCTCTTGGTTTAGTTGATTAAGCGTTGAATCATTTTGAGGAGAGATGAAAGAAATACTTGGTGGAATTTGGGATGGAGTAGATCAAATGGTTGAAGTCCCTCTATGATATCCGCCACCTGCGGGTTCTTGATTTTGTCAGAGGAACTTTTTGGGCCGGTAAATAAATAACCAACATGTTAGCAAAAATGTTTTCCTCGATCATTTTACCTTTGCATTTTCATCGATAATTGTTTTGCATTCTTTTTGTTAAGGGATGCAGTCCACACAACGTAGTGAGAGCATGGACGCTTTCTTCGACGGTTACCTCAACTCGAAGACATCTCTCAAGCAATTTGTGCATCAGTTCGAGTTGGCTCTGCAAAACAAGTACGAGAAGGAAGAACATGCTGACTTTGACAGTGCTCATCACCAAGTCCAGATGGTGTCTCAATTTAAATTCGAACATCAGTTGAGTCTTGTGTACATTGTGGCTACATTCAAGAAGTTCCAGGTCGAGATTGTAAAGGCCCTCTATTGTGACATTATTAGTACTGATGTTTTCTCATACCCAATTGTCTATGAGGTTGAGGAGTTGATTAGGTTCGATGGAATAGCTTGGGAAACTGAAAAGCATTACAAGGTGTTTTGGGACGAACATAATGGGGGTGGTAAACTGCAGTTGTCGTAAGTTTGAACAAGAGGGGTTACTTTGTCGTCATTGTCTTGTCGTTCTCAAACGCCGTAAAATTGAGGAGATCCCAAGTGCCTATATTCTTGACTGCTGGAGGAAGGACATTCGTCGTTCATATAATACCCATGCACGTGTGGTAAAAGAAGGTTCATTAGATGCCATGGGTCGGCAAATGGACTTTTTTGCTCGTTGTGTCCCTCTTGGTGAAGAAGTTTTCTCCTCAGTTGAGCGGTATGAGCAACTTGTTCGGTATGTCGAAGCCATCAAGCATTCCAAAAATTGTAAACCTTAATGAAGCTTCATCATCCAACAAAGAAGTACCAGAACTTCCTCGCGTTGATTCGGTACCCACTGTCATCGACCCTCACCAAGCTCGAACGGTCGGTCGTCCTCCCACCAACCGTAAGATTTCTATTCAAGAGAAGATTAAGGTTCAATACAAGAAGAGGTACACGAAAGAGAAGAAATCAAATGAAACAATGTGACCAAACCACCACCTTCCGATCCTGAAATGGTCCTCCTCGACCTGACGTATTAGCAATTTGTTTCAGTACATGAACTAGTTGTAGCCTGAAACATTTTTGGGACTCGTATAATATTTTGGTTAAATTTCAGGGTGTTATGTTCCTTATGTTGATTTCTGTAGTAGCCATATCAGAACACCACTTCTGGGTAGATGTTGTTGAAGTCAGTTTATGTTGCTGAAGTCGGTGTTTTATTTTGCTTAAAAAACATTGCGCATAAAATCCAATGTGTTGTTTGTTTTGATCTGGTAATGAAATGATGGAACCCGAAGGTGGAACACGAATACGAATGTGGTCATTAATTTTTTCCTGTTACAAACAAATACTCTAAGAATAGGCATTATTATTTGATCAACCACCAACTTTTAATAATACCTATCCCAACATCAACTACCATTAACACTGGTAAAACGAACGACACAAACATTTTCTGGCCAAACATTTGCTCTTCAAATTTAAAAGAATGGCACAAACATTTTCTGGGCAAACAGGTTATGTTGAAATTACAAGACAAACAATGTTTAACCACAACAACCAAGATTGCTTGAAACTGAAAGACAAACAAGGTGTAATACTGAAATTAAAGTTCAACATTGATGACAATCGATAACCTATAAATTATTAATACTGAATTTACATGACAAACAGGTCAAGACACATTCCACTATCGCCCAAAAGGTTGATCAACAACTCACCACGAATTGCATGTAAGTAATTTTCATCTATTTCTTTGTTCAAATCCTCATTTAGAAACAAGCACCTAATCCAGTGAATCACGTATAATGCACAATCATTTGAACCTGCCTCGGTATGGTTTTTCACCTTCTCTTGGGAGCTTCTCTCAATACGCTTTCCCTTCAATTTCAGTCTCAAGATGACCACAACATCCATAGGTTCAAATTTAACCGTCACCTCTCCCATACGAAATGTACTATCTTCTGCACAAAAGTTTTCAACTAAGATCTCCACCATCTCATTCTCCACTATGACATTTTCGAAATCCAGAAACTTATGAAATGGTGTCTTCGCAAAAATATTCTTGTGGGCCTCTGTCATTGTCGAAGTCACCTTCTTCCATGTAGGGAAAGACACTCACGTGGCAAGAAACCTAAGGTCTGTAGTCGACATCTGCATCATTTGATTAAAAATTGCAACGTAAGAGCTTGAAAACAAATAAACAAAATCTAGCAACCACAAATTGAGATTAAAAAAACATAATATATACGACAAGAAAACAAACAAAAATAATCAACATGAGACAACAATGACCACGCACATTAAAAAACATAAGGTAAGGGGAAAGTTGTTACAAATCAATCAAAACCTTCAAACCCAACAGAAACCGTGACTATAAAAAGGTTTAATCATGCATGAGTATTTTAATCATCCATTGTCTGTAAATTTAATCATAAAAAACTAAAATCAAAATGACCAAATCAAAAGGTTCATATAAACTTTAAGAGCTCAGGTATGTAATGGGCGTGAACAACTAAATTAAATCATTGACCACAAACCATGACCATAAATGTTCAAGTGTGAACAACTTGGGAAAATGTAAAATGATTGTGTAGCTATCTTAATGGTCGTGACATTTGATTCATGTTAAAAATCTTCATTGGTCTAGAGAAAAAAAAGACTCTAAGTTAAGGTGATTCAACAAAACTAATAGTCATAGTCAAATAAGCTCCGTAATCCTTTTTTAGAACTTTATGGCAAGTTTACTCAATTAATTAGACCAATCAAACTGAGAGATCTTTTTCAGAAAATAGAAGGAAGAAAAATATTATATTTGCACACCAAAATTGATTGGAATCGAACAATACGCCCAATTGTGTGAAATAATGGCCAACAAAATTGAGCTTAAATCTTATTAGCAAAAATTCAGCTTAAAAATTCAGCTCAACTAATTTAGCTTAACAAAATTCAGCTTAACACAAACAAATAATGCATAAGTATTAGCAAAAAAGTATCTTAAAAATTCAACTTACAAACAAAAAGCATGAAAGATCACAATCAACCTAACAAATTCCAACATTGAATTCAATACTGAAACCCAATAGAAGAAAAAAAATCTAAATCTTACCAAAACAAAGAAAATAGCCAAAGGTAAACAACACACACCCACAAACTATTAAAACAAAGTCAAAATCTTACCAAAACAAACACCCACCCGAAATCTTACCCAACCGAAGAAAAAAACCCAACAAAAACCCAACAAATTCCAACATTGAATTCAATACTGAAACCCAATAGAAGAAAAAAAATCTAAATCTTACCAAAGCAAAGAAAATAGCCAAAGGTAAACAACATCCACCCACAAACTATTAAAACAAATTCAAAATCTTACCAAAACAAACACCCACCCGGAATCTCACACCAACAGAAGAAAAAAACCCAACAAAACCCAACAAAAAAAATTCAAAAACTTACCAAAACAAAGACAATATTCAAAGGTAAACAACACCCACCCAGAATCAAACCAAACCTAAAACCCCATGAAACAAACACCGAAAAAAACAACCCAACCAAAACACTAAAAAATCACAACACACAATCCCGTACCTGAAACCAAAAGTTGTTTTTTTGAGCTGGTGTTGATGGAGGTCCTGTCGTTGGGAGCTACCGGCGAGTCCTGGGGAAGGGTTTTGGGAAGGGAAGGATCTTGGGAGACGAATAGGTGATACCGGAGAGAGAATAGAGTATGAGAGATGAAGTTTTCTTTGTAAAAGTCATCTATTTCATGTACATGCCTAGAGTTGTCTCCATCAAATAAAAACATTTTATCAATACGATAACTCGGGTGATGACTCAACAATGCCTCTTGTGGGGTGCAGGTGGCACGTCCACCTCTCGGTACCCTCGGAAGAAATATGGTGTTTTGAAATTGAAATGACGTGCAAATAAAAAAATCCCATCCGAAAAGATGAACGCAACACGTGTTTCCTTGGGGGCCCAAAACATCACACCAATCACATCCGCAAATCACGGATTTCACACCATCTCCTTCTCCGCGTTTCCCCTCCACTCCCACTTTCCTTCCTATCCCCAACCCTAACCCTAACCCTAACCATGCCGGATCCCACCCTCTCCACTCCCCTACTCTCCTCCTCCTCCTCGGACGAGGTCCACATCCAAGTCCCCGACCCCACTCCCACCAACCCCTTCAGCTCCCTGGGGGCCGCCCCGCTCTCCCTCCCCCCCCTGTGCCCCATCGACCCGTTCCGCAACCACACCCGCGACATCCGCGGCGTGTACGAGTGGGTCAAGATCGTGCTCTGCCTTCCGATTGCGGTGGTGAGGCTGGTGGCTTTTGGATTGGCGCTGCTGCTGGGGTTCGTGGCTACCAAGGTGGCGCTGCTGGGGTGGAAGGATAAGAGGAATCCGATGCCGAGGTGGCGGTGTCGGATCATGTGGGTTACGAGGGTTTGCGCGAGGTGTATTCTCTTCTCGTTCGGGTGAGGCTCTTTTGAGTTGATCATCTTTGTTTTCAAGTGGAGTGTTTTGGTTTTCGACTTATTTTGAAAGAGAAGAGAGAGAGAGAGAGTAAATTTAATTTTCTTGTTTGCGTAAATTACATATATTAACTATGCCCATGTAATACTTAGCCTCTTGAACTTTGAAAAGTAACAGCTACACCTCCTAAACATTAAAATAGTTACACTATCCCCTCTTTATTGATATTGTTAGTTTTTGAACTTTTTTTTGGGTATAGTTTTCCACGAATGCTCATAATCATAACTTTCTAACAAAATAAGGTTCAAAATCACTTGAGATTTGGTTCATATTTGTATCAAATGTTATGTGATTTAAATTGTTGACAAATCCATACAAATTTGGTTAAGTCTGCTGTGGTTTCGAATTTCATTTTGTTTAAAGGTTGAAATTAAGAGTACATGTGGAAAACAATATGAAAAAATCGAGGAATAACGGTGAATATGTTGAAAACTAACAACTTATCAATGAAGATGGGGTGAATGTTAGAAAGCGAAAGTTTAGCGTATAACTGTGAGGTTGGAATATTCAGGGGTCTACATCTCACTGGGGCATAATTAAGAGAGTATTTGTAATTTACACTTTTTGTTTGGATGGGAAACTTCATTTTATGGAGAAGAATGAAGAAAAATAAAGGAAAACATATTTGGTATATTTGTTAGACCTCAATGTTGCTTTAACATTTATACAGAGTCAATGATTTTCAGACTGAATAGAAAATTCAGTCTTAATTTATTTAAGTGATATTAACATTTAAGATTCAACGAGTAACAAATTACAAGCAAGGTTGCAACCGGTAGCTTAGCAACGTATTATATTTCTTACTTCTGATAACTATCAACGATCTTGGAATAATGATGTGATTTTTGTTTTTTATAAGAAATGTGATAATTGTGTAAATGTAATTGCTTTGAAATTTTGAGCTATTTTAATATTATATTACTAAAATGAAAGGGCAATCACAAACCATAGTGCAATATGTTACAAGTTATAGCATGGATGATGAAATAAAAAGAACGGAGATCATGAATTATATATATGTACACATTCTATCCTTGCCCTTTTCATGTGTGCGTGTGTCTAAAATTAGTATATTAACCAATCATTTTTATTTTGTATACGTACACATTTGTAATTGTTTGAGTGGGCTTTTTAGTTGGAGACTTGAAATAAATTAATACAAGCAATTTTGGGGATGTCATTTCTTGAGTCTTTCTTTGTCACAAATCCCAATCAAATTAATTATAAAATAGAGAACAAATTTTCAACTTTTGCTCGTAGTTCTACACTGAGTGCTTGTATTTTCTAATTTATAATGTGTCCACACTCTTATATAATGGGAAATCTCATATTTTTGCAAGGATTCTCAATAATTTTCTGCTCATCACGCATAATTTTGATGAGTGCTAATGCTTTGTAATGAGTGTCCACGGTATGCAAGAGGATGCATATGCTATTCGAACAGGTTCACATGGCTTTCTATTGATAACCCATGATTTTGTGATGGTCTATCTCACAATTTTCTAGTTAGTGCTCTGGAGTTGTAACGAGTGCTTATGAATTTCTGATGGATCCTCATGGTTTTCCTGTTTATGATGCTCGAAGGTGTCTACATGGTTTTGCTATGTGACATGTGCTCATTTCTTTTTAGCAAGTGCTCACACTGATAGTAGAATATTGTAAGATCCTTGGAAAAAAAATGAATGTACATCATCAAACTGTGAACACCTTACAGAATCATGAGCATTCACTAGGATACTACAAACACATCATAATACCATGATTGTTCATTGATGAAACCATGAATACTAGTTAGGAAAATCCATGGTTATTAAAACCGGACCATATCGGCTGGTTGAACGGTGAATCGGCAACCAGTCCGGTCCGGTAACGTGCCCAAAACTATTTTTACAGAGAACCGGGGGTGAATCTGGATGAACCGGCGGTTCAACCAACGGTTCGGACCAAAAGACCCATAATCGGATATCCAGTTACCTGGTTGAGTGTAAATCCCATTCCCCCCAAAAAATAACCCCAAACACTAACCCTAATCCCCACCACCACCGCCCTCTTCCAAGCTGCCACCTCCGCTGATGGTCTTCGACTCCACCACCGCCGGCGGCCAGACCTAATCTTGCCTGAGTGGTGGGGTGGATGTGGGGGGAGGGGTAGAGGAGGGAGTGGGCTGAGCAGGAGAGGGTCGGTGTGGGTTTGGCTTGGCGGTGGGGTGGAGGTGTCGGGCGTGTGGGGTGGGGGGTGTTTTGTTTGTGGATTTTTCAAGAGAACACCTTAGGGATGTTGATATTGTATAGATGTTTACGTTCAGGTGCGAGATTCTTTTGGAGGTTCTGTTTTAATAAAATAGGTCTTTCATTTATAATATATTTATGACATCATGCTGACGTCTCCGGTTCAAACCAGTTTGATCCGATCCCGATCCGTCCCTGTTGAACCGTTGTACCTTTGAACCAACTCTCGTGCCGGTTCAACGTTCAGTCCGGTTCTGAAACCCATGGGAAAATCATGAATATTTGTTAAAAAACCATGAATACTTGCTGGAGGATTGCGAGAACCATGCACATGTTCTGAGGCTCTCAGCCTTTTGCTATACAAACTTATACGCAAAAGATAAACTTGTGTGTGTGTAGAGCATCAAATCATTTTTTTGTTATGTTTTGACTTCTAAATGAATAATAAAATCGAAGTATCTTAAATTTCACATTATCCGAAATGCACATGCTATGTTAGTGTTCCACATTAGCAATGTCCAGGTGTTAGTTTTCCCCCCACTTGCTACTTTTATTGATTCATTTTATAGGTATCATTGTTTGATATTGATAACTGATTGCCTCACTTCCTTTCAACATGAAGCTACCACTGGATTAGAAGAATTGGAAAGCCTGCTTCAAGGGAAACCGCACCCATTGTTGTTTCCAACCATGTCTCTTATGTAGAGCCAATTTTTTTCTTCTATGAATTATTTCCAACAATGGTTGCCTCTGAGTCACATGACTCAATTCCTCTTGTTGGGACCATCATCAGAGCCATGCAGGTGATGTGTCAGTCATTTTATTCAAAAATATATTAACCTAATGTTTATCTTTTTATTTTTAAATCTTCAACTGAAAAATTGAAAATAATGACTAAAAAAGCTACTATAAGATCCTTTAAACAGTTTGAATTGACAAGAGTGCCACTTATCACTTATGAACTTGTGCAGGTTATCTATGTTGATAGGTTCTCACCATCATCAAGAAAGTATGCAGTTAGTGAAATAAAGGTAGTTTGGTTTTTCCTTTCTTTCCCTTTGTTATTTTGCACATTTTTCCTTATTTAGGAGTAAGGCTAGATTAAGCTTGTGGAATCAAATCAATATTTTCTTGAGCTTTAACTTGTAATACCAAATTGTGATGTGTAACTTATTGAAGATATGGCCATATTAAGTTGTGTTATAGTCTAAATTATGGATAAGAGAATAAAAGTATTACATGGTAAATTGGATTCTTATTCAAAATCCTTGTTGACCGGGCATCATGCAATCACATCCCCGTGTATGGTGGTGTTATTTTCAACTGATAAGCATGACCAATAGTTGCCAACTTATCTAAAAATAGAATTTTTATATTTGTATTTATTTAAACCTAGAATTTACTTTCACGAGTCTAGGAGTGGAAAGACAATTTATGAACAAAAATTCTGGTCTTCATCATGTCAAATGTAAGATAAGTAAATTCATTGTTGATGCATTATTTCCATCTTCGTAGGTCTGAAGTTGTTTCAGTATTCTGGCATTTGGCATATAGTCCGATTCAGAATGCTTTGGTTGAGTATGTGAATTTTTGGGAATATAATTGAGACAGTGCACTCATTTATGCTTTCTATTTAAATAGGCAATGAAAATTCACTTGGTGGTTCTTCGTGTGCTTGATAATTCAATTTTAAATAACTATGTTCCTTTATTAACTGATATCTTGTTCCTATCTACAACAAAATAATATAAATGCTAATGTTTGCTGGTCCAAATAAATACGTTTTCTTCGTGTTTTCAAACCTGGCACGTAGCACACTAGTTACTTTCAGGTTCCAACAGGTTAAATTGGAACATCATACTGGTTCATTCTCTTTGCTTTATTTTGGTAGCCACGTGCATTAGCCATCCTTTGGCCATTGAACATAAACTAGTCAAAATAATCATATTTCATTATTGTGTTAGCTATCTGATACAGAATTGTTTTGCCAAGGAATGAAATTCAGAGAAAGGCTTCATCCAATGATTTTCCTCGGGTTATTTTATTTCCTGAGGGCACCACAACTAATGGGAGGGTCCTGATTTCTTTCCAACTTGGTGCGTTCATTCCTGGCCTTCCAATTCAACCAGTAGTTGTTCGCTATCCACATGTGCATTTTGATCAGTCATGGTAAAGTTTTAAATGTTTTTATGCTTATTTTTAATGTGCCGACTGAAAAATTTAGCTCATTTTCATGTTTCCATTATAGGGGGCATATATCTTTGGGAAAGCTCATGTTCAGGATGTTTACCCAGTTCCACAATTTCATGGAGGTATATAGCTCTTATTTCTCTAAATGCGAGCTTTAGTAATATTTATTTTAGGGCGTAACTTATAATGTTCTTTACATTCCGACAGTCTTGCATACAAAACAATTACTTTGAAAATTTGCCTTCCTTAACTCACTATGAAGAACTTGCATATAGGATTGCAATTTATTAAAGAAATTGCATGTATGTCTTGTTGTTTTAAGGACACATGCATCATTTATCCATTGGGTGGAATTGTTTCCTTAAGAGAGGGAAAACTTTTAACATGTGCTTTCTTGCTAATTTTAAGTTGAATATTTGGGTTAAACATTTAAATTGCTAATCTACTTTTGAAGGGTAACCAAGATTTTGTGATAATTTTCAGAACCAAAATCAGTTCTTTTTCCGCTTTATTTTGTTTTAAAACAGGTGGTAGCATTTTCAAACTTTTTATAAACCATGTGGTGGACTGTAATATTTTTATTACATTTCTGAAATTTCTAGGCTCTTGCTTGTCTATGTCTTAATTATGCCTCAATTAATCTGAGTAAGGAAACATCATGCTTACCATTTTTCTTCTACGTACTGAAGCCTACTCAAGTAAAAAAATGAAATTAGTCAGGTTCCTTAATAAAAAAAAGAGTTCTATTCCATACTTAAAAAAAACTCTTGCAAGCAAGACTTTCAAATTAACTCTTCATTCAGCTAAAGCTTTTAGTGTGTGCTTATGTGTGTTTATCTGTTTTGAAAGTTTCTTCTGCATTACATTATTGAACTTGATTTGCTGCAGCAAGTCCTTTATCTTTAATATGTTTTGATCTGCGAATAATATGTCGCTTTTAAAAGTACTTCTAGGAGTTGAATAGATTAAATCCTCTGTGCCCTTTTCATGTACTCGGCTTCATAAAAACAATTTGCTTTAGAATTGCTTCTGGTCTCTGGTGCTTATATCGTTCCAACAATGTTTAGGTGTTTTACTGGCAATAGAATTTTATTGGGTCTTTTTGGACAAAATGTTTGACCACCTTTCATTGCATCTATATATTTGGAAAATGTAGATGTTGTTGCTTACACTTTTGGTCTATAACACATCAAAAAGCTGCTTATTGCATATACACACACATATATATATTTAATATGTGTATCTTGAACATAGTCAGTTTGAGGTTTAATAGTTTTTTGTGGCAATTCTTGCTATATTTTACATGTGAAAATTTTCTCTAAGCAGCTAAATTATTGTGGCTTATCAGGTTGAATACCTTCCTGTTGTTAACCCTCCTGTAAGGAAACTCGAGAGTGCCACTCACTTTTCTGCAAAGGTGATTGCTTAAATGTCATTGTCAGATCTTCAATTGCCTTGCTTCCTACTTTCATTGTCTCGTGTTTTTATTTTTCTCGCTGAGTTTAACAAGCAGCTTTTGAGTTGATCTATTGTGGCTTTCCTTGAGGTTTAGTTTTGAAAAATTGTGGTTTGCTTCTTTTTTTTGTACAAATGTGATTATTATTTTCTACTGTCAATTATTTTATGGCTTCTTTATGACAAATTGCAAAGTTCTAGTGATAATCCAGGTTTCAGATCTATTTGCTTTACATGAGTCAGGGACCTGGATCTGTTGCTGCATAAGCATGAGACCTTTTGGTTTCAAATTTTAAATATTTTAGCTTGTTCCTTTTTCTTAGGTCTTGAATAGTGGAAGACATGATTGAGTAAATCATGGTTTCCTCGAGAACACCACTATTTAATCAGGTTATGTTTCTAGTTGTTGGGCAACCATCAAGTTAGTGGTGTGGTAAAAATGGGGAATCTAAACTCCAATACATCTTTGTGTCTAAGGGTGCTTTGAGGTGATGAGGATATTCTTCATGTATAATTTATTTTTCATTAAAACTCTAGTTAACTTAAGAGATGGGTGTAGCAACTTAGAAGCCCTTAACGAGCAATGACATAAGACCTGATGGTTGTAGCGGCAAACAATATGACATCACTTGGATGTTGGGTGCTCAAACATATTTGAAACAATGTTCTCAGCTCTCATTTTCATTTCGGAATAGCAAAATGGTATACCTTTTCCTCAGCAACGTTGATCATTATGATACTCAGAAGTGTTGTGTTGGGCAGCTAGATGGATGATTATGATAATGATCCTTATATAATTTGAATGAAGGGAGAAACAATGAGCATCCATCGTCTACTCGTAGATCTTTGTAATTTTGGTTTTCCTACAACAAATAGGTAATTAAGTATTAAATATTTGATTGGTAGGAGTTTCCTTAGTGCTTTCTAATGATGTTTCCTGATTGTCATTTCCATGCATTCTTATAACCTCTACACGTAGTGGACCTATCGAAGAAACAGAATAACATTTCTCTCGCAAACTTTCTTTACATAGTTTCATGAGCTTTGGTTAATCTGATCCGTACTCTGTAGTTGCCTTCACCGGTATCCACGTGGAAATCCCTTCTGACTGGGGTTGGAATAAACCATAAAACCATCTACAAGCTTGCTTATCACCTCCTTTCCTTCTCTCTTCCCCTTTCTCTTTTGTTTCCTTCAATGATGCCCGACCATTGTACCATCCTGTTGCTGGTGCTACTGTGTTTGTGTGACATCGCTAGTTTTTTTGCCCTATTTTGCTTCCGGCATTGTTTTTGTGGTATATTCCTTGTGTGGAACAGAATTTTCCAAAGCATGGTGTCTTCTTTCACAGCTTTGTTATTTATGGTGGGATTGTTTTGGTGTTCTACTTGTGCCTTCATGTTGCTTTTGCAATATGTTCTTTAGCTAGAGCAGATTATTCTTGATTGTGATTCTTCTTTTATACCATCTGTGTTTCTGGATTTGATTGGTTTCTTGCTTATTGGTGACTCCCACGTTGCTTTTCTGTTACTGGTTGGTTTCTTGCTGTATATGGGCCTTTCACTTTAATTTTCTGGTCCGTTTTTTCGGGCAGAGCAGATCAACCTGAAGCAGCGTCTTCTACACTAAAGTCCTTGTTTGGATTTGCAAGTTCTGCTTCCAAGTCTTTGTTTGGATTTGACACTTTTGCTGACTACTACTGTTATTGCAGTATCCTGCTACTGCTACTCCATACACTTCATCATCTGAACTATTTCCTCATATCAATCTCTTTGTAATTGATACACACACACTCCAGCTTGTGGAGGCGGCGAGTTAGAACAAAGAAACATTATTTTGTAAATCGTTCCTAGTTATTATTATTATTATTATTATTTTAACTTGATTTGTGGTTTGCAGACTAGTTTTGCCATAGCAAATGCACTCAATGTTGTACAGACATGTCACACATATGGTGATCTAATGCTCATGACAAAAGCTTCAGAACATGCAATGGTGATTGTCCACTTGACTATTTTGATTAAATCAACTTATTTACATAAGAGTTATACCCTCCTGATTCCTTGTTATTTCTGTTATGCATGTGGCTTGTTCGGTTATAGAGCCGTTCATTCTTCAGTCAGTTTTGGTGGCTCCAAGACCATAAATTAGAAAGTACATTTTGGAACAATATGCTAGTTGAAGTGATTCATGATGCTTCACTAATTGGAAAACTGTCGATTTGTATGATCGTCAAGGGTTGCAGCCCTGCAAACCAATATTCAGTCAGGAGATATGGCACAAGTGTGTTTAGTATATGTAATATAACAAGTGTAAAGATATGACACAATTTTGTTTTCGAATTTCCCACTTATGCCGTTTACATTACACAGATAACTATACCATATGTTGCGAATTACGATTTCAGAACTGTTGAATTTTGAAACTTCCTAGCTTGACCAAACCATTTCTCTTCGAGCATGGAAGAGGTAGGTGGGGAGTAGTAGGGATACCATATAGTGTAGATGCCAACCTATACATCGTTGATTGTAGAGTAATAAGTCCTTATGACAGTCAACCACATGAAGAGCCTAAACAATCATAGAAGTGTGTCATCTACAACACAGTTGACAATTTGTCATCTTATATGATATGTTAGTAAATATATCAACATACTTGAAAGCCTCCGTCTCACAGTAAGTCCTAGTAAATTAAATACATTCTATCGGAGGTTGAAAATGTTGTAATTTAGGAACATGCCTAAATGATCTGATGATCTCGATAATGATATACACTATCTTGAAAACTTTATCAAATGCGGGCAAAATTTACATTTATTTAGCAACAATATATTGTATTACCTCTAAATTTATAATACCTTTTACTGATTTTTATTACCTCTAAATTCACATCTTAATGATAATAATTTTTTTTATTACATCACATAGGATTACAACATTGTGAGTTCCTGATCCTAATTTTTTTATAAAAAAATCGAATGATTTGTTGTTGAACTGCTACTGATTATAGATTTTTTTCTTGTTGTACAGAGCAAGCCCTCAGCCTTTCTAGTTGAAATGGGAAGGATCCAAAGTGTGAGTGTTTAGAGTGATGCCATGTCTAATATTATGCGCTAACGGCTGCAATCAGATTTTATGAAGCATATCTTAAGAGTGACAACATTTTTTTGTCTAAAGAGCTAGCTTATTAAACTTACTCTACATATGTCTTCTAGCCTAAACATTTATGTGGCAGTTAGCTAATTTTCCATTTTAGTTCCATTAAGCATGGCTAGTAGCCTAGTACCTTTTGCTTTTTAAGTATGGAGAAATCTGAGTGGGTGTTAACTTAGTGGTAGCTCATAATTTATTCTGAATGTGATGGTTATCACGTACATCATTTTCTCCTTAATTTACTAATAGCTCACAAAATTCTTGGAATACGCGGGGCCTTGCATTATAAGTTTTGACTTTTTGGATTGATCCAAATGTTTCCTTCAAATATTATTCGTACTGTATATTTCTAATTTAGGCTTAATTTTGAGATAATTTTTTTATATTTTACACATGATTTCATATTTATTTACCTATGAATTCTATGTTAATTTATGCGAACTAGTAGAAAATAAGTTAGTCTTAACATGACAAATCCTTGATGCTCTTGGTGGAGCTATAGGATTGAACTTCTTTTCCATTCATGTTTCTAGAATCACGAACAATTATCATTATTGCTTGTTTCTCTTGAAACTTCTGTTAAACTTTTTGTTGTCACTTCGCATTCCGAATTCTCCCAAGTTATGTCTTTCATATCATGCTAATATTGATAAATTAAAGTAGCAACAATATTGTGTAGAAAGGCAAGTTGGAGTACTATTTTCTTAAGCCTCTGTTGAATCTCAGTACGAGTTTGACAGTTTAAGACAAACAAGTTTTGAATTCTGTAATATTTCTGTTTATAGTGTCCAAAAATATATGCAGCTCAACCCTGAATACTCATTATAATTTATAAAAGATATCACACCAGAAAGAAACACAGACTTGGTGGAAGTTTAAATGTATGAATACTCATTGTCATTTATTAATATTGAAATGGACTTGCTAATTTTGTTCAAAGTAGCTCATGAATATGATCTTTTGTGCTGTGACCAGCTTTTTTTATACTGCCCCTTGCATGTAAATCTGTAATTGCCAAACGATACTGATTTTTGTCTGTCATTTCTGTAGACCTACAACATAAGCACATCAGAGGCCTTAAAGTTTTTGGACAAGTTTCTTGCAATGAGTCCTGATCACAAGTAATTCTTGACTGGTTACTCATTTGTTTTTCTTGTATGGGAAGTATTTCTTAAATTTAATGAGATCTGAATTTTGATAGAAATCATGATCCCTTTTGAACAATTCTAGTTCAAATCTGTCTGTGATAGATGTTTCATCGTTCCAAACAAGAAAATATCTTTAACTTTTTGGAATTGATGGTAAGCAGAGGAACAATATATCGAACATTTTACATTTTCTTTCCTGCTCTGGTGGTATGACATGAAAGCTATGTGTAGGGGTGTGCAAAAACCGGTCCGGGTTCGGTCTGGACCGGAACCAATCGGTCCGGACCCAATTGAAAATTCGGTCCCGGTCCGGTTTTTGTTTTGTTTTTTTTATTTTTTGAGGTAAAAATTCGGTCTTGGACCGGACCGGATCCAACCGGTCCGGTCCGGTCTTCGGGCCAAACCAATTCGGTTCGGTCCAGTCCGATCCGGACCGGATGCACACCCCTAGCTATGTGGTCCCATGCAAGCTGTGAATCGTCAACTTCACGTAGTTAACATATTTCTGTTGCAATTGATTAAATTTGTGTATCTTAATTAGTTGTGTATCTCCTGTTATATAATATATCTACTTGCTCTATTACTATTATCTGAAAATTTCTACATAACTATTTAAGATGAATTTTAATTCTGAGAACATTGTCATGTTTACAGTGGACATGTCCAAGTTGAGAATTTCTTGGCGTCCTTAAAGTTGGGATCAGATCCACTTGCCCTGAAGGTCAGTTAATCAATGCTTCCCAAGTAACTTCTATTCTGTGGATTTTATTTTACATTTATTCCTGAGTTTAATAATGCTCCTATTCAAATTAGAATTGAACGATGTTTCATAATTCGTATTGGATTCACTGTATCCCCATTATGTCCATTTTATTTATGGTTAAACTCGAGTTGATATCATAGTTTTGTGCTATTTATCCCTTTGATTAAACATGAATCCGTACATTTTTTGGCAACTTTGGAGGTGTCCCTAGTGGAAATGTAAGGCTCCAGTAGAAGTTGAGTGAGTTCGAACAAGTTGTTAATAGGAGAAATAGTAACGGGCATCAGAATCTTACTGTTGTTTGGAGCTAGGCGAAGCCGTGGAGTGCTGCACCCTAGATGGTTAGATTTCGCAAGTAGAAGCAAGGGCAACCATTTTATTTTCATATGAACAATTTGATGAGAAGATGGTATTAGCCATTCACATGTCGAAGCAGCAGCCGGGTAATGTATCTTTGCTGCGCTTAGGCTGCATAGTATATTCTAGGGTGAAAATGCTTTGTTTATCAGAAGAACTAACCATCACATAGACATGGTGAGCAAGCTAAGTTTTGCCAACTGCTGTGCAGACGAAATGGCACAATATCAAGGTCACAGAAAGTGGAAGACTTCAATGTTTTATCATTGAGGAGTATTACAGTAAGATAAATATAGGCAGAATAGTCTTTTGGGAAAAAGGTGAAACTTTCTTAAGCAGGTTAATGGCTACTATGGTATAAAGAACTAATGAATAATAATTTGACAATAGGTAATGGGTAATTTGGGCCTGTCCTTTTAGGATATTATCTTGATGAGCTTCAGGTAGGTGTTTGGGTTCCTGAAGCGGGTGGGAATTCCTGTTCAAATACCTTTTATTACCTTAAAGTGATAACTTGTTATTTGAGTACTTATATACACGTCGTCTATGAGCATAGAATTTTAGATGAGGTAAGATAACCTTCTAATAAAATGGAATCCTTGTGTTTTCTAATAATCTGATCTTTAAATTGGATATAGCATGTGATCTATAACCAGTTAGAAAAAAAATCACTGGACATGTATCTATAACTAAAAATCATGCAATGTAACATTTCTTCATTCATAGGTCGGGATTTGAGTAAAATGTAATTTTTTTGTAATGGGGGTTCCTTGCTGTCAAGAAAGGAAAAGTGAAAGGAATAATTTTCTATATTTTTTTGTGAAGATTGAAGCCTGAATATATACTAGTTTTACATGAGATTTCTATTGAAACAATCATTCCTACAAACAACTTGTTATCTAATCTAATCCCTTGATTTGAGGGATTCTAATCCTACCAATTTACAGCTAATGACAGCAAATTATGGCTAATTACTTCGACACCCCCTCAAGCTGAGGAATAGATGTCATCCATTCCCAGCTTGGATATAAGGTCATGGAAATTAGTACTGTTCAAACCCTTAGTTAGAACATCAACCAATTGTCTTCCTGAAGGAACATAAGATAGACACACCAACCCTTCCTCCAATTTTTCTTTGATGAAATGTCTATCAACTTCTATGTGCTTTGTCCTGTCATGCTGTACAGGATTATGAGCAATATTGATAGCAGATTTGTTGTCACAATAAGGTTTCATAGGAGCTTCCCACTTAATCCTTAGATCATTTAGGATGATTTTTACCCAGAGTGGTTGGTTCTACATTCTGAGTTGGTTCAAGAACCTGAGTTGGTCCCTGGGGAAGGTCAATAGGTCTAAGTGGTTCAAAGTCCTCGCAATACTCAAATGGACTATCTTCCTTTGATAAACTCTCCTCCTGAAGATGGGACTTAGAGAAGAAGGGTTTATGTTACTTGCAAAAAAAGAAGGGTTTATGTTATGCAAATGTAACATCAACTCAGATGTAATATTTCCTAGAAGATGGATGATAGCATTTATACCCCTTTTGAGTTGGGGAATACCCTAGGAAGACACACTTGGTAGCTCTAGGATCTAGTTTGCTTCTGTTTGGACCATGAACATAAAGAAAAGTACACCCAAACACTCTAGGTGTGAGACCATTTGATGTTCTGAAGTGAGAATAAAAATTGTCAGAATTTCAACTGGACTTTTGTTTCCCAACACTTGCGAAGGAATTCTATTGATCATATGTGTGGGATTAAGAACAACTTCCTCCCAAAAAGATTTTGGGACATTCCCTTGAAACAATAGAGCATGCGTTGTATTTAAGAGATGCCTATTTTTTCTCTTAGCAACCCCATTTTGCGGAGGTGTATTGACACAAGAGGAATCATGAATTATACCCTGTGACCTGGGAAGCATGGACACTTCTAAACGGTCTTCGTGTCTGAGTCGTGGCCGTGTCGGACACCGACACTCCTCGGACATGTGTCGGACACGCCAGGTGGCGTGTCCAGGGTAGTTTCGACATTTCACAGTGGTGGACACGGCTAGGACACTCCTTGGACACGACAATGTTTGTAATTTAAAAGTTTTAGGGTCGACGGTGGAGGACTTTTCTTAGATTGGAACCCCGGACAGAGGCCTCCCGTAGGAGGAAGGTGAACGTCGGTGAGGTGGGAGGGAGGGACGGTTAGGATCTTTGAGCACATGCAGCAGGCGCGGCGGAGGTCGGAGGAGGTGAGGTCGGCGGAGGAGAGGAAGGAGACAGTCGACTTGAGTTGGGGAAGTGGGGTGGATACGAGGGCCAAGTGGGTCGACGAGACCCCGATGGAGTCCAGGAAGAGGACCTTGTCCAGTAGTGGTGAGAAGGAAACCGCCACCTTCACCGGTGTGGTGGAGTGGAGGAGGCGGAGACTGTTGATGTTGCTGGGAATCAGAAGTGGAGATCGGAGGTGGAAGTGGAGGATTTCTTCCATTGTCTTTTCTTAAAGTCGTGTGTGTGATGTGTGTGGAATGTGATGTGTCATGTAGAATGTGGAATGTGGATGTGTCACGTGTGTAATAAGGATAAGGAGGGGATATGTTTTGTGGATGAGACCAAACCAAAGACGAGCTGCAGGGTTAATAATGTTATCCTTTATCATGGGCTGACTAATATTTATGAACATTTAATATTTATAATGAACATGTATATTATTTTATAATGAACATTTAATATTTATGAATAATTATTTTTTTACAAGTATGTTATTATTTATTTATATATATTATAATTTTAATGCCGTGTCTGTGTCCGTGTCCTACTTTTTAGAAAAATGTTGTATCCCCGTGTCTGTGTTGTGTCCGTGTCCCCTGTCCGTCTCCGTGCTTCTTAGCCTGTGACTGGAAGAAAGGAGATAACACTTGATTAAAGTAATCCCTAGCAATATCAGTTCTAAAGCCTTTTGATTTTAACCCCAAATTGAGTTTGGATCATGGAGGAAAAACATCCTCCCATAGTATTGTTCCTGCAACATTTACCATGGATCCATTGGCTACAATAATCTTTCCGCTACTCGGACATGGAGTATGAGTAGGACAAAAATGAGAATTCTAGTGTCGAATCCGTCTAGAGTTTTTCTTCTTTTAAAATAAGCATTGGCCCCCTTTTTTGCTCTAGTTTCTAAATTCCCAATTCCGGTTGGTTTGTGTTTGGAACAGTATATCTGGCATTTCCCTCTATTTTTTCACAGTTTCTTCTTGATGTGCTATATTTCCACAGATATTTGACTATGTCGATGTAGAAAAGAAAGGCTTCATCACATTTAGAGAGGTAAATTCAGAAACATAAGTCTGCATTGGACTTCATCCAACATTCATATTTTCTGCTGTTTCCATTATTTATTTCAAATTTATGATGATTTCCATGAATTTGACACCGTAGGCTTTCAGTTTCTGATAGGATGTGCACAGATTCTGAACCGACCATCATTTCATTCGATTTGCGAAGTGATCTTTGATGCGTACAATAACAAATCAAATTGCCATCTCATCCAACAGAAGGTATGTTCTATTGAAGGTAATTGCAAGTTGAATTCATTACGTTCTCTCCCAACATTAATTGAGTTTGTACAGGTGGGTGGTACTGCTCCTGTCACCCAAGGCACATATGAAGAATCTGTGAGTTGCAAATTTTCTCTCATGCGATCCTACATCAGCCCTTTTTAAGTTTCGAGGTCTTTTATGCATTGCTTTGCTCATCCCAAAACCAATTACCCGTGCTTATTCAATAGGCTATCGAGCTCCTCCACTCATTCAACGTAGGAAAGGACAATGTCTTGACCAAAAATGATTTCATGATATTCATGCGAAAGAATCCGTTGCTGGTTGCGTATTTTGTCGACAATTCCAGAAACCATACATCATTTGACATTCTCCAAATATAGGAAATAAAATCCTTTTGATGGAACAGTCACAGCTCAGATTCTCCTGTAAGTTATTGTCTCGTATATACCAGACACCTGAATATGGATGTTTATAACATACTGTGGAACTTTACAACTCAGGTTTGATTTATCTGTATAGCAATGTATTTATTTATATATATGAAACAGAATATAACGTCGAAACGTAGAAGCTATTGAGCTGATTCTCTTTCAAGGATTTGTATAGAAAAAACAGAATCAGTTGAATTTGGCGTAAGCATTTTAAGTTGGACTAAGCTGAACTCAGAGTTGGTGTTCATGTCATGATTTTTTGTTTGAAGACAACAAATACAAAATGGTCCGCAGGTTGGATTGTTGGGGCGTGGCCAGTTAGGGTTGTTAAAGCTAGGGTTTTTCCATCAAGCTAACAAAGCGAAGCAGGTTGCAATCGTGGGGCAAAGTAGAAAAATCTTTCAACCAGAATAATCAGTTGACATTTAACAGGGCTTAGAAATAACATCAACATTGCCATCGATGTTATTCCGGCTGCTTAAAAGACCTTGTGCTTGGGAAACAGAAAGGGATTAGTTTACAGGGGAATTTACTTTTGGTTTCACTAAATATTGTTTGGGTGTATTTCTACCGTTTGTGGGATTTATTTCGTTAAATTTTCTATTATAATATTTACAAAATACACCTTTAAAATTGAAATGTCTATAATAGTAAATACGAAAATAAAAAACAAAAAACAACAAAAATCCAAACCTCTCCCTCTGACCTTCGCAATTCTCTGACCTGGAGTCCTCTCTTTTCTCTCTATCTCCGTCTCTCTGTCTCTTCTCTCGAGTCTGATCTCTCTCTCTCTTCTCTCTCGAGTCCTCTCTCGTTCATTTATGTCATCTACCAAGGCCACGACGATGTGACGGTGCGTCTCCATCGTGCAGGATTAGAAGTTGTGGCATGCGTTCGAAGAAGGTGAATCATAATCATCTCTGTTGAAAGGTTTTCCCTCCCAGCATACTTGCAGTGTTTTTTGGGGGGTACTTTTGGTTCATGCTTTTTGTTGCTTCTAGTTTTTTCCTTGATGCATCTATTTTCCTTGATGTAATATCCATAAAGTTCTTTCCGTGTTCCCTTGCTTTGAAATAATGTCAAAATAACTCATGGATATTGTTCATACACATGCTACATAGTCACTTTGACAACTTTCAGGTGAAAAAAGAAAATAGCTAATAAGCACATCTAACCACAATTGCGGAATAATTATTTCTTTGTGCAGTATAGCTGGCATATACATAAGGTTCACCAAGAATGTTATTGCACTTCAATTCTAATCAAATTGGGCCCATGAGAGAATATTTAGTGGTTCAACTAGTTCAAGTGCAGTTCAAGTGGCTTAGATCATCAACCCAATGCTCTTCTGCAATAAATTTTAATTGCACTGCCAAGGATACCTGGAAAACTCAAGGATCTCATTGAGCCTCCTTTCAGTTAGTAGAGTTTCAAATGATTATGCTTTCGATTGGAAGTTTGGTACTATTTGAATGATTGTATGTTATCTTCAAACCAATGACTCAGGAAGGTAAAGGCTCAACTTGGAATTACCCTGATTCTTCCTAGATATGCATCTTAATGAAAGGAAGTGTTTATAGGTGTAGAGAGAAGAGAGAGAGAGAGAGGGTTCGAGAGAAGAGAGAGAGAGAGAACTTCAGAGAAGAGAGAGAAAATCGGATAGAGAGAGGACTCGAGAGAAGAGAGAGGCGGAGAGAGAGAGAATTGCGGGGGAGAGGTTTGGGTTTTTTGTTTTTTATTTTTCGTATTTATTATTAAGGACATTTCAATTTTAGAGGGTGTTTTGTAAATGTTCTAACAGAAAATTTAACGAAATGAGTCACACGAACGGTGGAGGTGCACTCAAGCAATATTTAGTGAAATGTAGGTGCACCCAAGAAAATAAGTGAAAACACGAATGTAAATAGCCAATTATGCCCATTTACAGGTGCACCCAAGTATATGGCCAGACCCCTACTTATGGTTCAAACCAAGGTTTTAAAAATCGGGAACCGATGGTCCAGCGGTCGGTTCAGTTAAAAATTTGTCTCTAGTCGAACCATACTGAACCAGGTTGGAGCGTTTGGTAAAAATATTTAAAATTTTCTTAATTTTTTAAAATCAATAAAATTGAGGATTTTTTGCTATTCTTACAAACAAAAGCCCACAAACTTACCACCAACAAACAATCCTCTCCCTTCTGCCACCCACAAACTTGCCTCCGAGCCGCCAGTCCAGCACGCCTCCTCAGTGCAGCACACCTCCGGTCTAGTGCGGCATTATCGGGGCAAGAAAAGAGGTGAGGGGTTAGTGTGAAAATTAGTTTGATTGAATGCAAACTTGCCTAGATTGTAGTTTGGTTTTCTTTTATAACATAAAATTAGTTTCTTTGGATGGAAATCAAATTGAATGTTTATTTTTTTAGTAGTAGTTTTGGTATGAGAAAAGAAACAATTATTTCTCCTAATTTTTTTGTGAAAAGGTTGAAAAAAGTTTGCCTGTCTAGGTTCCAAAGACCAATGTTGCTCTTCTTCTTTCTCTTTTCCTTATCTAGGTTCAAAAAATCATTGCTAGGGTTTAGATTTTGATCTTTAGCTTTAATGTATTGTAGTTTAGTGAAATGGAAGATGGACACGAGACTCCCATTCCTACTTCAACAATAGAAAATTTGGTTCGTAGAAAAACAAATATTGCTTGGGCACATTGCACATATGATGGGGTAGCTAGAACATGTAATTATTCTAAGAAATTTTTCAAGGGAGGCTCAGTGTAAAGGTGATGATACGAGGTGTACCAAAGTCCCAACCACTGTCAAATATCAGATGCAAGCCGCTTTGGAAAAATTTAAGGCAGAAAAAGACAAAAAAATGGTGATAGTGTAGCTTCAAGTTCACAAAGTGAAAATCATCCTATGGTGATTGGAAACGAGGAACAAAACAAGAGTATTGAACAACCTAGTATCTTGACAAGCACAGAAAATATGGTATTTTTTTCCCGCCAGGTGCTACTTCGGGTTCTCAGCCAACACTTAAAAGTATTTTTGGCAACAAAGGAAGCCTTAGAAGCAGTGGACTTTATGATTGCTAGGTGGTTTTATGATGCTTGTATTCCATTTAATGCGATAAATTCACCTTGGTTTCAAAAAATGGTTGATATCATTGCTTCCCTTGGTTTGGGATATAGGCACCGATGAAATTTTAGAGTATGTAGACAACTTCAGCAATAAATGGCAAACTTAGGGTTGTACAATATTGGTCGATGGATGGAGTGATACAAGGCAAAGGACATTGATGAACTTTCTTGTTTATTGTCCAAGACATCTAATATGTTGTTTGAGGTTTTTAAAGAAGTTGTGGATGATAATGGACCTCAAAATGTGGTACATTTTGTACAGATAATGCAGCTAACTATAAAGGTGCTGGAAAATTGTTAAACTGACATTACAGTCACATTTTTTGTAGTCTTTGTGTGGCTCATTGTTTAAATTTGATGCTTGAAAAGTTTGACCAGTTTCCTACAATTAGGGGTGTTCTTGATGATGCTCGGACGATCATGTTTTTGTACAATCATGGGTTTGCTTTGCACTTGATGAGGAAGTATTGCAAGAGATATTTGTTTCGTCCAGCCACAACGAGGTTTGCTACCAATTTTTTAACTTTGCAAAGTGTTTATAGGCATGAAGATGCTCTTCTCACCATGGTAGCAAGTAGAGAATGGTTAGATCATAAGGTTTCCAAAACCAAAATTGTCATGAAAATGAAAGAATTGATAATGAGCATGAGCTTTTGGGATACTTGCAATGTTGTGACAAATGTTAGTGAGCCACTAGTGAAAATATTACGAATGGTAGATGATTGATCTCGTTTTATATTTAACCGCAAGTGCACGGCCGCGTTGAAGCGGTGGCAAATACGGGTCGTCCACTGGGAGGTGTGTCGACACTTGGTTTGTGCGAAGGCGAGAGGTAAAGAAAGGGAAGAGAAGGGTCGGTTACACTAAACTACACTAAGATGCAAAAAGGAAATGAAGATAAGCAATAAACTAAGCCCCAAAGGGGGTAGAGAAATAATGTGAACATAAAGAAGTGTGTGTTTCATTAAGCTCCTCACAACATGTAGTGCATGAAATCATAAAACTACATCCAACTTTGCCTCTACATGAATTAAGATAAGACTACATCATTAAAACATACAAGACAATAATTGGAATGAAGCTACATGAACTCAAGTATAAAGACTATACCCTACTATGCCTCTACATGAATTAAGATTTCACTACATCATTAAAACATACAAGACATTAGCTAAGGTAAAGGCAACAAGAGCACATACACTACAAATTGTGTTTCCAATATTAACTTCATCCATATCCTAACCTTATCATTCCCCATAAAATAGGTCCACTAATCAAAGCATAAGCTAAGCTTCATTCAAGAGCATTAGCATATCAAAGATAAGAGTGAAAACCCATTAGATGGTTATGGAAATCATATAAAGCTCAAGGGATAAAGATAACACACACTTAATACACTACATGATTATATCACATATTTCTCCACCCCCCAAATGGGGATGGAACTACTCACTACTCATTATACTAACTATATTAGTAAAAGAAAGCATAATACTGAAATGAAAGTTAACTAAGAAGGCAAGAAGCATTAAAGAAACATAAAAGGAAATGAAAGACTAAACAAACATGCACAAATTAAAAGACAAGATTTAAAGAAACTAGAAGAATTATTTTATTAACAAATGACTCACATTGAAGGTAGCATTCTTCCCCACCTTGAGTTTTTGATTCAAGGCTCACTCCTTAGTAGAGAGAATGCCACCAAGCAATGGGTAATTACAATGGAAGGTGAAGAGTTCTATTTATAAGCATGGAAAAAGCTAATCGGGGACAATCCCCCGATGTGGGACTAAACCAATACCAAAAATAGCCTAAACGAACATTAATACAAGTCCAGGAGAAATTTCGACGGATCCTGAGCAATATGGACCGCCAATTAGCAGTCCAAGACCGCCAATTGGCGGTCCAAAATCTTCGGATCATGTTGGAATTTGTTGTGGGCTTTTCTTTCTGGTATTGTTGGTCTTTGATGCGGTTACTTGACTTGTTGGAGCTCCGACCCGACTCGAATTGCCAAATTACTCCCCATGATGGTGTGGAGTTTCCTGGTTTGCTCTTAGGTCCTTCTGTCTTACGATCAGGTCCTTCTGTCTTGCATCTTGGTCCCCAGGTCTCACAATTAAGTCCTTTTTCCTGCTTTTGGGTCCTTTCATGGCTCTTCTCTTTAAACCTCTTTATTTCTGAAAACTAAACATAAAACTCGTCACGTAGCATTGCTTAGGTGTAAGATAATGGATATAAGATACAAATATAAGCATGAAATGATGTCAATCAAATACCCCCACACCTAAGTTTTTGCTAGTCCCGAGCAAAACAAAGAAAGAGAAAAGCAAACGAGAAACAAGAAATCCTAACTCACTTTCGTAGGAATCACGGTTGCACTTAGCACGTGCAACAAGCCGTTAAACCTCTTTGTTGCCAAGGAGGAGGAGTGTTGTCTCCTGAGGGTTTTCAGCGGATATACCCACAAAATCCGAACAAGATGCATTATTCAATCTAGACCTCGACTCGTTGGAAATATTTTGTCGATCAATGGACACGGTAATCCTACGGGCCGACTCTATATAGGTAATCAGTCCACACCTAGCCTAATAAACCATTCGTTCAAGTTAAATAAGGAATTAAGTGAAAGACATGGACAACCTCAAGATCCAAGTGATACAAAGTGTAAGGTCCATTAAGGTTCTTATTTGCATTAACAAATTTTTTTTCTTTTTGTTTCTTTTCACACATTTTTTTTCTTTTTTTTTCTTTTTATTAGTTGGAGCTTCATTCTCCCAGGGTCAGGTTTCGTGCATCATTGCCCATGGGGACTTACACTATCACGTACACCTTTCCCCAAATCTCCACATAGGGCAATCCCTACCACCCGTGTAACGGGAGTTCGGTCGGCGCATCCCCAGTCAGATGACTCGAAAGCACCAAGCACAAAGTCCCTTCAGACCTACTTTCCCGAGTGATAGGAGCCGTGCGAGAAGAGAGAACATCTACTCACTTATTTCTTATCTACACATGAACCAAAACCCCTACACTAATGTCTCACAACAAGATTAAGAGGCTCCTTGACTACAACAAACTTCCTAAATTAACAAACACGAATTATTGACTCACTAGGTTCAGGGTGGACTTCTTTGAATGTTTGAGCACTGAAACCCTATGATTACTCACCCCAAAGGAAAACTGGGGTGCATCCTAACGACTCGATAAATCCTAAAGCCACGTACTAGATATCCTAATGCATCAAGTTCAAGACAATTTTGGGAGCTTTCTTTTTACTTTGCCTCTCAACGGTTTTGCACATGCTAAACACACGCAAAACCCACAAAACATTTTCTTTCGAAAACACATGAAGATTTTGAAAGAAATGTGAAAATTTTGAAGCACTAGGCAAGCAAAAGAAGACAAGTCACCCAAGGATCATGGCAAGCAGATATATCGATATTAAATGCATCACACTAACATGACCCTAAACATGCAAACAAAAGAAAGCAAAATCAAAAGAAAAGACTCGACTATGTACACACGTAAAACACCCCCCCACACCTACTTCATGCATTGTCCTCAATGAATGCAAGCAAGATACTACATGGATTGATGCATGAAAAAGATTAGATCTCACCAACGTGAAGTACAAAGGGAAGTTCAAGGTCATGTTGATGGACACAACCCAAATTCCCTCAAAACCTGTGAGAAGCTAAAGAAGGGATACAAATACGTGAAAGAAATGGAGCCCAAATACACAAGGGTTGGGGCTCACAACAATCGATGCTCACTGAAGGAGTCTTTTATTGAACTATTTTTTTCTTTTTTTCTTTTTTATTTTTTTTTCTTTTTTTTATATAACTATGTACAAACATAAGTTCCCATCTTCATTTGTCAAAAGACATCAAATGGGAACCTCAAGAGTGGGTCAATGCACTTGGAAAGGGAACATGACACCACGCGGGGCCAGAATACGCATGCGTGGGCCCCCTTCACAAAGAGCACCAGATGAAATGAGAGGTTCATGAATTGGACGCAAAGACGTCTCATTCAAAGGATCAAACTGAAAGAGCTTGAACCTCTCGAGAGTTTGGGAAGTAAGGGGCAACGGAAGAAGAATCTCTCCCGTTGCGGAACTGAAGTTATGATCATCAATCCAAACTCTCCAACCAACAGGCTGGTGGGTTGGAACGAGGTCAAGCACCTCGTTATGCATGTCCAACTCACCAGGAGAACAGGAAGTGGGTCTCATACCCAAGGTATCCTCCAAGGAAATCCTAATACCCTCATGAGCAATGTAGTTGTTTGATGTTCCATCATTTCCAAGATGATCAGGAACAATAGTGAGAGGCAAACTCTCATCAGGTTGTTTGAAATTGAGGATACTAGGGAGCTCTTGCTCCACCAGAGGTGAGTCCTTAAGAGGCACAACATGAAGATCATGTGGCTCAAGGGCCACGGGACAAAAAGATAAGGCACAATCCTGTGCCGACTCATAATGAAGCTGGTCCAAGTTATTCTCAATTTGAATCGAATCCTCCACTAAGTGATCGTGAATTGAAACCCCAAGTCCCTCAGACTGACTAGGAGTTTGACTTTGAAAGATTGTGCTTTGAATTTGTGGATGTGGTGGTGGTTCGATTTCAGAAGATAAACCCTCATGTTGACACGAAAAGTGACTCTCCTCACTTAATTGTTGCGTCAGTTGACTCACTTGAAGTGTCAGATTTTGTATGCGGTCAACGAGGAGGTCCAAGTCAGATCTTGGGAAATTTTGAGGTTGGGTGTTGATTGGCTGAGAATGAGTCCAATGATTTGGAGTGGGGTGTTGGTAGAATTCTGGGTATTCGGGAGGAGGATACTGTGGTGGAAATGAAGTATAAGAATTTGAATACGAATTGTCTCCCCACGAATCCATCACTCTCGGATTGTACGCGGATGCGTAATGGTCATAATGAGCATTTTGGGAAAATGTATTCTCATACTCAGGCTCTGGGGGAACATAAGGACATTCCCCGAAATCATGACCACTCAACCCACAATAGTGACATGGTACGGCTACTGGAGCCACCGGTGCACCCATGTCGTCTACCACATGCATGAAAGAGGCCAAAGGTTCTTGTAATGTCTCAGTTGGATGACCAACATATGATCCGACGTAACTAGATGGTGGTCTAGCAGTCGGTGCCTTTCTCATGTTACCCCAATATGAAGATTGCTCAGTCACACAATTGCGATTATCCCAACCATACAGGGTGTTAGTCTGAGCCACCCCAGGTTGCATGGGTCCGGAGTACCAGGGAGAATCGTCCTGGTCCCAACAATGATATGGATGGTCGCCCATGTAACCATCCATCTCAACAAAGGACTCTCGAGTCGACCACTCTCACCACCACGTGACTAAGCTCGCAAAAAGTGCTCGACTCGACCCTAAAACGCTACCAGAGAGTGTAAAGGGGAGGAGACTAAAACGTAGAAGTAGGTGAGAAGAAGATGACTCAGAGGAGAAGGGAAGAATCCCTAAAGCTAGCGAGGGTAGTGGGATCAGGAAGAAGCCTAACTAGCAAGCACGGCTCAAACAATGTAAGGCAATGGGTCCTTAAGCTAGACGACGCCTAACTTCGAGGTCACTAGCCTTGACACGCCTCACCTCCCTACAACGAGGACCACAATGCCCAGCAAGTGATACCAGATCCGGAGATCCAGTACCTCCTACTATCGACAAGGTAGGCAACGCCGATCAGGTCATGACGGTCTCGACTAGATTACTCTCCTAGTGCGTCCGAATTCCTTAGGGCCAATGTCTACTTGCTTTTAGTTAAGGCTTTATTAAGAGTGGTTTTTGGGGCCAAGGAAAGGGTGATGAAATCCCCCACCTTATCTTTTATGGGACAGCCCCTCCTTAGTAGCGATTTGATCCTAGATCTAGCAATCAATCGCTCCAATCAAACGCTCTCTCACTCTTGTCCCGATGCACCTTACTAACTAATGCATGAAATAAACATGCATGAATGAGGGATGTGGGTGCACGTACCTCACGCCAGCAATCAACGACAAAATGTAAAGCAAAGAAAAGACAAATGCATGCAAGGTCTACCAATGGTGCATGACCTAGATGGCAAGAAGTCTAATCTTTTGCTTTGAGTTTTATGGTCCAAGTTGATTAATGGGGAGTGATTAATGATCTAGGAGCAAACCAGAGGTCAAAGCATGCAAAATAGGGCTCCCAGATAACAACAATTTCAAGACTAACTACCATAAGAAATTTGAAGGAAAGAAGCCCTCACCAGGCCGCCAATTGGCGGTGTACAACCGCTGATTGGCGGTCTCTTTTAGTCTTCTGGTCCTCTGAATTTCCCAGTAGCCTCCCCTTGATCAGATTGTTCCTTGAAACTAAGAAAAACTGAAACCAAAAAAATTAAAAACCCCTCGAATCGCCCAAACCAAGGTCTGGAGAGAACACCTCCCCGGCAACGGCGCCAAAAACTTGATTGATCTCGTTTTATATTTAACCGCAAGTGCACGGCCGCGTTGAAGCGGTGGCAAATACGGGTCGTCCACTGGGAGGTGTGTCGACACTTGGTTTGTGCGAAGGCGAGAGGTAAAGAAAGGGAAGAGAAGGGTCGGTTACACTAAACTACACTAAGATGCAAAAAGGAAATGAAGATAAGCAATAAACTAAGCCCCAAAGGGGGTAGAGAAATAATGTGAACATAAAGAAGTGTGTGTGTGTTCATTAAGCTCCTCACAACATGTAGTGCATGAAATCATAAAACTACATCCAACTTTGCCTCTACATGAATTAAGATAAGACTACATCATTAAAACATACAAGACAATAATTGGAATGAAGCTACATGAACTCAAGTATAAAGACTATACCCTACTATGCCTCTACATGAATTAAGATTTCACTACATCATTAAAACATACAAGACATTAGCTAAGGTAAAGGCAACAAGAGCACATACACTACAAATTGTGTTTCCAATATTAACTTCATCCATATCCTAACCTTATCATTCCCCATAAAATAGGTCCACTAATCAAAGCATAAGCTAAGCTTCATTCAAGAGCATTAGCATATCAAAGATAAGAGTGAAAACCCATTAGATGGTTATGGAAATCATATAAAGCTCAAGGGATAAAGATAACACACACTTAATACACTACATGATTATATCACATATTTCTCCACCCCCAAATGGGGATGGAACTACTCACTACTCATTATACTAACTATATTAGCAAAAGAAAGCATAATACTGAAATGAAAGTTAACTAAGAAGGCAAGAAGCATTAAAGAAACATAAAAGGAAAGGAAAGACTAAACAAACATGCACAAATTAAAAGACAAGATTAAAAGAAACTAGAAGAATTATTTTATTAACAAATGACTCACATTGAAGGTAGCATTCTTCCCCACCTTGAGTTTTTGATTCAAGGCTCACTCCTTAGTAGAGAGAATGCCACCAAGCAATGGGTAATTACAATGGAAGGTGAAGAGTTCTATTTATAAGCATGGAAAAAGCTAATCGGGGACAATCCCCCGATGTGGGACTAAACCAATACCAAAAATAGCCTAAACGAACATTAATACAAGTCCAGGAGAAATTTCGACGGATCCTGAGCAATATGGACCGCCAATTAGCGGTCCAAGACCGGCAATTGGCGGTCCAAAATCTTCGGATCATGTTGGAATTTGTTGTGGGCTTTTCTTTCTGGTATTGTTGGTCTTTGATGCGGTTACTTGACTTGTTGGAGCTCCGACCCGACTCGAATTGCCAAATTACTCCCCATGATGGTGTGGAGTTTCCTGGTTTGCTCTTAGGTCCTTCTGTCTTACGATCAGGTCCTTCTGTCTTGCATCTTGGTCCCCAGGTCTCACAATTAAGTCATTTTTCCTGCTTTTGGGTCCTTTCATGGCTCTTCTCTTTAAACCTCTTTATTTCTGAAAACTAAACATAAAACTCGTCACGTAGCATTGCTTAGGTGTAAGATAATGGATATAAGATACAAATATAAGCATGAAATGATGTCAATCAGTAGACAACGGTGACAAGCCTTCCGTGGGATATATCTATGAAGGAATGAGGAGAGCAAGAGAAGCAATCAAGGTTGCCTTTAATGGTAATATGATTGAATATAAATCTTATCTAGCCGTAGTGGATGAGATATGGGAAGCGCAGCTCGGTTATCCACTTCATGTAGTCATTTTTTTCTCGAATCCCAAGTTATTTTACAAGGACATCACTAGCTTTTTCCACTAGCCATAAAATATGGAGTTGTTTTATGGATGTTGTTGAGGTCATGTATTCCAATGATGAAGCAATGGTAGATAAAATAACATTGCAGACATATCTTTATTGTAAATCTTTAGATAGTTTTGCACGTCCTGTGGCTATTAGTAATTGTGACAAAATACTTCTAGGTAAATTTGAACATATATTTTCTATTATCAGATTTTCAATTATAATCATGTCATACATTTTTAATGGATTTATTTCATTCATAGCCACATGGTGGCAAAATTTTAAAGGTAGCACCCCAAACTTACAGGCAATGGCTATCCGGGTGCTTATCAAACTTGTAGTGCTACAGGTTGTGAGCGCAATTGGCGTTTGTTCGAAAGAATCCATACAAAGAGGCGGAATAGGTTGGAGCATACAAGACTAAACAATCTTGTTTACATTAATTCCAATCGTCGTTTAAGGTATATTTATATTTCTTATTTGATAACATGTGCTTCCAATCTTTTTCTTATCTTTTTGAAGATGTTTATTACTTTACTGTACTCTTATACAATGTAGGGAACAATATGTAAAAGAAAGAAATTTGGATCTGACAGCATGAACTTATTTGATGATTGGGTTGATGAACCACAAGTCACTATTGAAGATCTCGAAAGTTGGTTGGAAGGAGTTCACATTCAAGATCCCATACACAATCCCAAGGCATACTTCTACATGGTTCAGTATGATGTGTAGATGAAAAAGCCCTGAACCCTTAGACGTTCGGGTTGGTTGAAAAAGCCCTGGAGCCCTGGTCGTGTCATGGTAGCTGCGGTTGGGTGAAAATGCCCCGGAGCCTAGTTTGACGACGTTGAGTGTTGCGGTGGTTGGGTGAAAAAGCCCTGGAGCCCCGTAACGGTGGTGTGTGCTATGGTTGGGTGAAAAAACCCTGTAGCCCAGCCTTGTTGTTTGTTCTTCTTTTCTTTGTTGATAGAATTGCATGCTAAAGTGTTTCAGTTTCATGCATTTTAGAGTTTTGCATACGGCGTTTCCTTCTGGAAACTCAGGCATTGTTGCATGTTTGTTTTTCAGGTCGTGATCGGCGTTAGGGGGGTGGTGACTGAGGAGAGGAGCGCGGCTACTAGATCCAGCTTTCTTTTGTTGAGGTCGAAGTGATTACTTGTATTTATTGTTAGCCTTTTGATGTAATCACACTTTTGAAATACTCTGATATATTTATTTTATATATATATGTTTTGTTTGTATGTTAAATTTTTTAAATTTATTCTGCTGTTTGAGGATGTTACAACTTTTATCAGAGCGGTCGGTTCTGGTGTCCTTATCCAAAGAAATCACCCTTAGAGTTTTAGAGTCTGCATTAGTTCATGCATTCATGGTTTTGATGTGTGTTGTCTTGTTTGTGTATAGATGCCTCCGAAACGCGTGAAACATACCCCACGGGACCGTAGCACCAGCGATGATACAGGGGGCATGAACTGGGCAGAGGAGCGGCGGATGCTCTATGACACGGTGGAGCGACTGGGTGCGATTTGCCAGTCAGGCAGAGGAGAGTCAGCAGCGGCAGGAGCGATGCTCGACCGCTTTATGAGACAACACCCACCTACATTTGATGGTAGAGGCGATTCTTTCAGGAGGTCTTTCAGGCGATCGAGTGCCCTCCCGGGAGGAAGGCAGGTATGACAACATATGTGTTGGGTGGAGACACGTCCAACTGGTGGAGGACCACATCTGCGGTGGTGTTTGAGGGCAGGACTGACATCAGCTGGGAAGACTTCTTGCGGGAGTTCAATGAGCAGTATTTCCCAGAACATGTCAGAGATGGGAGGAGAGAGGAGTTCATGACCCTCGAGCAGGGAGAGATGACCCTGACAGAGTGTACCCGGAGGTTCAACGCGCTGGAGCATTACTGTCTGGAGATTTGTGTGGCGCCTATGCAGAGGGCGAGGAAGTTTGTACGGGGGCTCAGGAAGCACCTCCGTACTCAGGTGACGTACAGTATGCCACAGATGTGGGCGATGCCGTGAGGTTTGCAACGATAATCGATCAGGACTATCAGCAGAATTATGTTGAGGCCAGGAGAGCACAGGGGAAGGTCAGTGGACGTCCAGGTGCTCCGCTAGCAAGGAATCTGGGCAAGAGGCCCCTGATTGGAGGAGGTGGATCACGCCAGCCTGAGGTGTGCAGAGGTTGTGGTCGAGTTCACTCCGGAGAGTGTTGGGGTCATTCTGGGGTTTGTCACGGGTGTGGCAAGCCAAGCCCTTTTGTTCGGGATTGTCCAAGTGGAACGAGTGGGTCCAGCAGACATCCGGGGCCGCCAGCAGCAGGTACAGGCAGAGGTCGCCATCCTTTTGCACCACCACAGCAGGGTCAGAGAACTGGACGAGTCTTTACCATCCAGGCGGATGAGGCGAGAGACGACAACACGGTGGTGGAAGGTACACTCTTTGTTGCTGGGTTGAGTGCCAAAGTGTTGTTTGATCGTGGGGCTACACATTCGTTCATTTCAGAGAGATTTGCGAGTGTGTTGGGTCGTACCCTACGATGTTGACTGCCACATTGGAAGTCAGCCGACCCTTGGGTCTAGTGGGCATTGTGAGGAGCTTCCTCCCCGGTGCCACGATTGTTTCAGAATAGGAGTTTCCAGCTGACCTGATCTTGTTGCCGATGGAGGACTTCGACCTCATACTGGGGATGGATTGGCTATCCCAGTACAATGTGTGAGTCTTGTGCCGGGAGAAGAAGATTCTGATACCGAGGAAGGGTCTACCTGGTGTGCTGATCAGGGGGACAAAGGAGAGAGGAGGCAGACTAGTTGTACCAGCAGTGAGGGCACAGAAGTTGTTGCAGCAGGGTTGCAGAGCTTTCGTGGCCACATTAGTAGTTCCAGATCCGGAGGTGAGGAGATTGGAGGACATTGAGATACTCTAGGATTTTCCAAAGGTATTTTCCGACGATGTCTCCGGGCTGCCGCCTCAGAGAGAGATTGAGTTCGGGATTGATTTGGTAGCTGAGACTACGCCGCAGTCGAAGGCGCCGTACAGGATGGCACCTACTGAGATGGCAGAGCTGAAGAAGCAGTTGCAAGATCTGATGGATACTGGGTTTATCTGACCTAGTGTCTCACCTTGGGGAGCGCTGATACTCATCGTAAAGAAGAAGGATGGATCGTTGCGGATGTGTATTGACTACAGGATGCTGAACAAGGTTACCGTTAGGAATCGATATCCTTTGCCGAGGATCGAGGACCTGTTTGACAGGTTGCAGTTAGCGAAGGTGTTCTAGAATATTGATCTGCGATCCGGTTAGCATCAGTTGAGGATCAGAGAGGCAGATGTGCAGAAGATAGCTTTCAGAACGAGGTACATGCATTACAAGTTTTTGGTGATGTCGTTCGGGTTGACGAATGCGCCTGCAGCTTTTATGGATTTGATAAACAAGACGTTCAGTCAGTACCTCGACCGGTTTGTGATTGTCTTCGTGGATGACATTTTGGTCTACTCGCCAGATGTGGAGCAACATCGGGAGCACTTGAGAGTTGTACTTGGTGTTTTGAGAAATCATCAGTTGTATGCCAAGTTTTCGAAGTGTGAGTTCGGGCTGAGCAGTGTTGCCTTTCTGCGATACATTGTATCGGGAGCTGGGATTTCAGTAGATCAAGCGAAGGTCGACGCTGTGACGCAGTGGAGAGTCCCGACTAGTGTGGCGAAGATCATGAGTTTTGTGGGTCTCGCAGGTTACTATCGTTGTTTTATTCAGGATTTCTCCAAGTTGGCTTTACCTTTGACGACTTTAACGCGGAAGGGCATCAAGTTCGTGTGGTCCCAGAAGTGCGAGGACAGTTTTTGGGAACTGGAGAGTTGGCTGACGACTGCTCCAGTTCTGACACTTCCCAGTGGCAGCGGCGAGTTTATGATTTACAGTGACGCGTCAGGCGTTGGGCTGGGATGCGTACTCATGCAGCACGGGCAGGTGGTTGCGTACGCCTCGAGACAACTGAAGGTGCACGAGAGGAACTACCCCACTCATGATTTGGAGTTGGTAGCAGTGGTGCACGCGTTGAAGACTTGGAGACATTATCTGTATGGCAAGCAATTCGAGGTTTTCACAGATCATCAGAGCTTGAAGTATCTGTTTTCACAGAAGGAGCTGAATATGAGGCAGTGCAGATGACTCGAGCTGATCAAGTATTATGATTTCACCATCTCGTACCATCCGGGGAACGCGAACTCGGTTGCAGATGCTTTGAGCAGGAAGGTGGAGGTCACCGCAGCAGGTCTTTGTGTCCAGGAGTGGAAGCTGCCTAAGGCGTTCGCCGAATGGAGACCGTTCACAAATGAGTCGCGAGGTGCAGTTATGGTTGGGCTGAGAGTGAATCCTCAGATGGTCTCGAGTATTATTTAGGCTCAGAGTTCAATTGATGAGTTATCTGGGTTGTTGCAGATTGCTGGCAGAGATGGATCCGACTTCAGTATTGGAGTCGATTGTGGACTGAGATTCAGAGGTCGTGTCTGGGTGCCGAAGGGAGGAGATCTGAGGAAGGACATTTTAGAGGAGGCGCACAGATCCCGTTATTCGATCCACCTAGGCAGCACGACGATGTATAGAGATCTTCAGAGGAATTTCTGGTGGAAGAGGATGAAGACAAAGACAGCAAAGTTTGTTGACAGATGTCTAGTTTGTCAGCAGGTGAAGATTGAGCGTCAGAGACCTACAAGATTGATGCAGAGGATCGAGCTTCCAGAGTGGAAGTGGGAGCACGTGACGATGAATTTTGTCACCGGGCTGCCGAAGACGAGAGTATTCCATGATGCGATTTGGGTTATAGTCGATCAACTGACCAAGTGGGCACACTTCTTAGCTATCCGGACCACTTTACATGTGGACGGTCTAACTAAGTTGTATATTGAGGAGATCGTCAGACTGCACGGGGTGCCCGTGAGTATTATTTCGGATCGAGATCCGAGGTTCACTTCCAGATTCTGGGGGAGTTTGCAGCAGGCCTTAGGGACTCGGTTAAAGTTCAGTACGGCATTTCATCTGCAGATAGACGGTCAGTCTGAGAGGACCATCCAGACGCTAGAGGATATGTTGCGAGCGTGTACTCTGGATTGGGCAGGTCATTGGGACGAGCATTTGCCGTAGATCGAGTTCGCCTACAACAACAACTACCATTCAAGCATTGGGATGGCACCGTACGAGGCCCTGTACGGGAGGCCGTGTAGATCACCGGGATGCTGAAGTGACGTAGGCAAGAGGCAGCTAGTTGGCCCTGAGATTGTGCAGATGTACGTTGAGAAGGTGGATGTGATCAGGCAGAGACTAGCGACTGCTCAGAGCAGGCAGAAGAGCTACGCATATAGGCATAGGAGAGAGTTGAGGTTTGAGGTAGGCGATCATGTCTTCCTGAAGATTTCACCATCTCAAGGAGTGGTGAGGTTCAGGAAGTAAGGGAAGCTCAGCCCGAGGTATGTCGGACAGAATGAGATTCTCGATCGGGTTGGAGATGTTGCCTACAGGGTTGCAATGTCGCCGCAGTTTTTGGGTCTTCACAACATCTTCCACGTTTTGGTGCTGAGGAAGTATGTAGCAAATCATTCTCATGTGATTCAGTTGGAGGTTCCGGAGATCCGTCAGGATTTGTCTTTTGAGGAGAGACATGTTGAGATTGTGGATCGGATGGAGCATCAGTTGATGAGGAGGACCATTCCGATGGTGAAGGTCAGGTGGAAGCACCACAGTGAGCGAGAGGCCACTTGGGAGATTGAGGAGGAGGTCTGGAAGGAATTCCCTGAGTTGCTCTAATTTCGAGGACGAAATTCTTCTAGGAGGGTGGATTGTGAGATCCTAATCCTAATTGGGTTTAATTGTTGTTTAGGTGGTGATTAGGCGGATATTAGATTGGATGGTTGAGATGGATTGGAGATCGGATAGATGGTGAGGATTGAAGTGGTGGGGAGTATATAAGGTGATTTCTTTCTTTCTCTCTCACATCTGTCTTTTTCTCACACTCTCTCTCTCTCACGTCACTCTCCCTCCCCCTCAGTGTTGTGCCGGCGAGTGGAGGTGATCTCCGGCGAGGTTGAAGTGGTTGACGTCTTTTGCTGGTGGAGGTGAGTTGTTGGTTGCTAAACTCATCCTTTGTTCTTCTTCTTTCTCTCTCTCTCTCTCAACCCACCTCTTTTTCAGTGGTTGTCGTCGGAGTAGAGATTGAAGGAGGTGGGGTTGTGGCTGTGAAATAGTGAAGAGGTGTGATCGTTGATCGAGTGAGGGGCGTGTCGGTGGATCATATTTTGGGGAGAAGTGCTCGTGGAAGCACCGTCATGGTTCTTCGAAGGTTTCTTTAAACCTTCACGGTATGTCAAACATGTAGTTATAGCTCACTTTTGTTGTGTGAGTATTTGGAAGTCGACGGTAGGCCGAAAGACTCGTCACAAGCAAACGTGCAGCAGATTTTATTGCTGGATCGGTCGACCGGTTGGTGCCAACGGTCGACCATTGCTAATGAGAATTCAGGTTTCTACCTCACACTGGTCGAACGGGGCCCCTTTGCCGTTCGACCGTGTGCACTGTTGTAGGTCGGTTGGGGCGTTGACCATCCAAACGGTCGACCGCCTGTATGACTCGTCCAACCGATGACTTAAGTTGAATAGTGTTTGGGTTCGACTGATGGTGGTTCGATCGACCGGTGTTGTTTGGACGCATGGTGGATTTTATTGGTGGAAATCGGTCGACCGAGAGTGCTCGGGGGTTCGACCGGTGTTGATGTTGAGCGTTCGTGGATTTCATTGGTGGGTTTCGGTCGAACGGGTCCCCTTTGTCGTTCGACCGATTGGTCGTTATGTTCGTTGAACCTGGGAGGTGACTTTCAAAATGGTCGACCGGTCCCTGACTTTAGTTCGACCGAACGTATGTTGTTGGTGGGAATTATTCGATCGATGGAGTGCCCGTCGAACCAATTGCCCTATTTTAGTGAGATTCGGTCGACCGGGACTCTTGGTTTGATCGACTGTTTGTGTCCAGTTTTGGACATTTGAGGTGCGGTTGTTGTGGTCATCCGTGTGAGGCGAGTTATGGTGCCGATATTCTTTCGGCAAGTGTACTAGTGAGCACGGGTGTTGCGGTGGTTGGGTGAAAGAGTCGTTGAGCCCCGTAACTGTTGTGGGAGCTGCGATTGGGTGAAAAAGCTCTGGAGCCCAGCTAGTCTGTGTGGGGTGGTGAAAAGGCCCTGGAGCTCCGTAGTGCGTTCCGGTTGGGTGAAAAAGCCCTGGAGCCTAAGCATGGACCGCGTGATAAGGGTTGGGTGTAAAAGCCTTGGAGCCCTTAGATGTTCGGGTTGGGTGACAAAGTCATGGAGCCCTGTGTAGGTAGGATCGTGTGGGTTATGGGTTTACTAATCACTTTTTAATCTAATCACCTACTTGTTTAAGCAATGGATATGCGCAGCGGAAATTTAAACAAAACAAGCAAGTGTAGGAATAATGCAAACCACAAGAAGTCGGGTCGATTTTTATAGAGGTTTGGCACCCCACCCGGGTCCTAATCCTCTCTTGCAAGCTCCGCTCGGATCACCGAGCTCCGCCTACGACTTCACTATACGCTCCCCGTTCCGGGCCGGGAGACAACGCCTTACAACCGTCAAACTCGCGAACAACCCTCGCCGAGCTTGGAATCTTCCTCTCACAATCCGAGAGGGACACTTCGGGCTTTCACCGAAGTCCTTGCTTCCTTTTACAACAATTGTAACCTTGAGTGGAACACACTCTCTAAACTTTGAGCACACTTGAATGAGATTGGAAATATGATTAAGTGTGGAGATTTGAGGTTTGGAGTGTATGGAATTCTCTCTAAAGTTTGGGACAAGTTTGTAGTGGGAGAGTTGTGTTAAAATGTGTTTTACAACTCTATTTATAAGCATTAGAGAGAATAGATCCGTTGGGACAAGATTTGGTTGGATATTGTGCAAAGAACACAAAGCCGAAAATCGGGCTGCAAATCTGTCCAGAAACGGTCGACCGAAAAGGTGCAACGGTCGACCGAACGCTTTGGTTCGATAGGGATACGGTCGACCGAAATATGAATCGGTCGACTGAACACTTAAGTCAATTAAGAAAACGGTCGACCGAACAAGATTACCGGTCGACCGAACAAGCGTTTCGGTAGAGGGAAAAATGGATCGGTCGACCGAAATTGTGTTGACCGATAGCAGGGGATTTTGACAAGGTTAAACGGTCAACCGAAACTGGTTTTGGCGGTCGACCGATTATGGACAGGCACTTTGGGTTTGTCAAGAGATGAACCAACGGTCGACCGATCGTGGTCCTCGGTCGACCGATACATGAAATACATTTGGGGTATTTTTGGTTTAATACGAATACGACCGTTGGGTATATACGACAAAAGTAACGGTCGAGAAAATATGATCTGACGGTCGACCGAAAGATATGGTGCGGTCGACCGAAACTAGACAAGGAAACACAAACATGATTAATTGATTATCCGGTCGACCGAACGGCACGTTGCGGTCGACCGAATGTGGGCAGACTTTTGCAATTCAGGTTTTGGTGTTTTCCGGTCTAGGTTTGGGTGATCTATTGAAGTCCAAATTATGTGAAATTTCGTGTGTGACTTCTATAGGGAACCTAGTGTGTGATTAAGTTGATTTTAGCTCAAGTATGCTCAATTACACTTTGTTCCTAAGACTCAAAAGAAATCAAGATTACATGTCTTCGATTTAGCTTTAATTACATGTCTTGACTTCATTTCCTTCTTTCTTGAGTCTTGATCACCTGTAGAGGTTAGCACAATACAATATATATGCAATGCATAGTGTGTGCTACTCTAATTAAGATTCGGTTGATTAAATCATCAAAACATAAGATTAAGGCCAAAAAGCCAACACCCTGGTCGTGTCGTGGTAGCTGCAGTTGGGTGAAAAAGCCCTGGAGCTAGACCTGTCAATTTTGGACACGACACAGACACGACACGATAAGGAGACACGATATAGACACGATTTTACACGAAATTTTTTGTATGATTGAAATGATTTATTACGATGTTTTGTGAACATATAAATATAAAATAATTGGTACACGATTTGACACGAACACGACACGATACACACGATAAGTTATTTTTGTACACGAAACAGACACGAACTGCATCTTTTGGTAGATAATCAATTGTTTTTACTTGATTATAGTCAATTAAGATGTTATTTAGAATGAAAAATATCAATATAACATGTCACTTAACTATTTTCAATCTAAACATGATGAAATCTTTTAAATTTATACTATACACGATAACACGAAATCCTGACACGAATGTAGAATTGTTAGACACGATAGTACACGAACACGACCCAATTGATAGGTCTACCTGGAGCCCAGTTTGACGACGTTGAGTGTTGCGGTGGTTGGGTGAAAAAGCCCTGGAGCCCCGTAACGGTGGTGTGTGCTATGGTTGGGTGAAAAAGCCCTGTAGCCCAGCCTTGTTGTTTGTTCTTTTCTTTGTTGATAGAATTGCATGTTAGAGTGTTTCAGTTTCATGCATTGTAGAGTTTGGCATACGGGGTTTCCTTGTGGAAACTCAGGCATTGTTGTATGTTTGCTTTTCAGGTCGTGATCGGCGTTAGGGGGTGGTGACTGAGGAGAGGAGTGTGGCTACCAGATCCAGCTTTCTCTCGTTTGAGGTCAGAGTGATTACTTGTATTTATTGTTAGCCTTTTGATGTAATCACACTTTTAAAATACTCGGATATATATATTATATATATATTGCCGCACTTGTCTTCTAATAATTGAGTAATATCCTCTGTTTTGTTTGTATGTTAATTTTTTTAAATTTCTTCCGTTGTTTGAGGATGTTACAGTAATGGCCCTAATCAATTTTAACAATCCCTAACTTAATATGCAGTGGAAATGATAATTAAACACAAGTAGGGAAAAGGGAATGCAAACCACAAGTAACACGGGGATTTTTATATAGGTTCGGATCGACCACTGGATCTCACTTTCTCTCTTGCAAGCTCTGCTCGATTCCACGAGCTCCGTTCCCTATTCCGGGCCAGGAGAGAGCACTTTTACACTTCAAGCTTGTGAACACTCTCGCTTAGCTTGGAAACTCCTCTCACAATCCGAGAGTGATGCTTCGGGCTTTCATCGAAACCTTTACTTCTTTGACAAAGAAGGTAACCTGAGTATTCAACACTCTCTATCTTGAGCACACTTGAGTATGATTGTGAATTTGATCAAGTGGTGAAGTTTAAGCTTGGAGTGTAGGATTTGGGGATTTCTTGATTGGAGAATGCTCTCTAGTGTATAAGACAATTGGAAGTGGGAGGATTGTGTAAATAAGGTGTATGAACCTCTATTTATAAGCTCCTAGAGAGATATAGTTGTTGGGGATGAATTGGTTAAGTTGTGTGAAGAACACACAAAATAGAAACTCAGGATCAGCAATTCTGTCCCTCAACGGTCGACCGAATCGGGAAGCACGGTCGACCATTTCTTTAAGAATAAAGAAACATTCGAACGAACTAGAGAATAGTCGAACCAGGTCATGAGTCGATCGATCGATCGATCTCAGGGTTTTGATCATGTTAAAGGTATAACGGTCGAACACAAAGATTGGTTACGTTCGATTGAAAATAACAAGCACTTTTGGGCTCAAGAATTATTATGTTCATCCGGTCGACAATTTTCAGGTCAACATTCGACCGGTGGCCAAATGTATTCTAGGGGTTAGGTAAATTTATACGAATATGATCGTTGTATAATACTACAAAGTTAACAGTCATCCGAAAAATACAAAAACGATCGACTAAAAGGTCAAGTGTGGTCGACCGGTAAAACTGGGAAAAGTCACTTAGAGTGTCTGTTATAATCGGTCAAACAGACTACATGTTATGGTCGACCGATTGGCACAGGAAGTCTAGGTTTTGTTTAAGTGATATTCCGGCTAAGGTTTGGGTGATTATTGAAGTCCAATTGATGTGAAATTTTGTGTGTGACTTCTACAAGGAATCTAGTGTGTATGTGAGTAAGTTTTAACTTTTGTATATTCAAGTTTACACAATTTTCTAAGACTCAAAATAAAGTAAAATTACATGTCTTCAAATAACTTTGAATACATGTCATGACTTCATTCCATTCTTCTTGAGTCTTGATCACCTATAAATGTTAGGACAATACAATATATCTTGTATGCACAATGTGTGTTACTCTGCATTTGGTTGTGATTAAGATTAAGTTGATTGAATCATCAAAACACGAATTAAGGCAAAAAAAATCAACATAGATGATGTCCTGGATAGTATCGAAGGTTGATTTTTGTTGGATTCTTAATCCAAATAATGTTTTCTCTAATTCTTATTCAAGCAAATTTGTTGAGTTAAGTAAAGATAGCAAATTTGTTGAGTTAACCAAATTGTGCTTGATATCATGAATTATATTTAACGTTTGGTATTTATATATTAAATGACTTTACATAAATCGCTTCAAACTGGTCCAACCACCGGCCCAGCCGTTAATATTTATTTGGTATGGTCCAACTTCGGGTCTAAAAAAGGTTGACGTCATCAACGGTTCAATCGTGGTTCGACCGTATTGAACCAAAATCAAAGTTTTATCGGTTTTATGACCAGTTCGGTTCTGAAAACCTCGGTTCAAACAAAGGATAATTGATCCAGTTGTGACATTTTGTCACGTGAGCGGTGGTCCAATCCAAATGATGTCAGATAATGTCGTACATAATAATTTTATAAAATATTATAGGACATTTTGAATAAACATGGATAATCAGGAAAAAATATACATGCATAATATCTCATATTCTAATTTCATTTGATTAGTGAGTCAATTACAGAACTAGGGGTGTAACAACCTCAACACAGCGGAAAATTTAAAATTTTAACAACACACAATCAACAGAGGATATTACGCAAATACTGAACACAGGTGCACCAACATATATAATATATATACGAACATCAGAGTATTTCAAAAGTTGTGATTACATCAAAAGACTATACAAATGGAAGCAGTAATCACCCGAGCTGGATCCGGTAGCGGTGCTCCTCTCCTCGGTCACCACCCCCTATCGCCGCTCACGGCCTGAAAGTAAACATGCAACAATGCCTGAGTTTCCTGAGGAAACCCCGTATGCCAAACTCTACAATGCATGAAATGAAAGGCACCCTAGCATGCAATTCTACTAACAAGAAAAGCATCTCAACAGGCTGGGCTCCAGGGCTTTTTCACCCAACCACAACACACCACAGTCACGGGGCTCCAGGGCTTTTTTCCAACCACCGACTCACACACTCGTCGCCAAGCTGGGCTCCAGGTCTTTTTCAACCAACCGCAGCTACCACGACATGACCAAGGGCTCCAGGTCTTTTTCAACCAACCCAAACTTCTAAGGGCTCCAAGTCTTTTTCAACCAACCCCTACACGCGGTCCCTGCTCATGCTCCATGCCTTTTTCAGCCAACCCGAACGCACTACGGAGCTCCAGGTCTTTTTCAACCAACCCCGCACAGACTAGCTGGGCTCCATGTCTTTTTCAACCAACCGCAGCTCTCACACAGTTACGGGGCTCCAGGTCTTTTTCATCCAACCGCCGCAACACCACATTCTATGCTGGGCCTCAGGCCTTTTTCAGCCAATCCCAAGCTCTCACACAGTTACGGGGCTCCAGGTCTTTTTCAACCAACCACCGCAACACTCGTGCACCCTAGCACACTTGCCGGAAGAACATCGGCACCACAACTCGCCCCACACGGACGACCACAACAACAGCACCTCCATAGTGCAAAACTGGACACAAACGGTCGACCGAACCAAAAGTCCCGGTTGACCGAATCAAGCAAATACAGGGCAATCGCATCGACCGACACTCCATCGGTCGACCGATTCCCACCAACCGCACTCGTTCGGTAAAACCAAAGTCAAAGGATGGTCGACCGTTTAGATGGCCAACTCCCAGGTTCAACGAACAAAACGACCATTCGGTCGAACGGCAAAGGGGCCCCGTTCGACCGAAAGTCACCAGGGACGAATCCCACAACTCCACAAAGAATTCGGTCGAACCCCCGAGCACTCTCGGTCGACCGAATTCCACCAGGGAATTCCGCAACTCTCACCACGAATTCGGTCGAACGCCCGAGCACTCTCGGTCGACCGAATTTGTCCAGAGCCTTCCCCCACACTTCTCAACATGTCCGGTCGACCGAAACCACCGTCGGTCCAACCGACCACTCAATCCACTTAAGTCACGGTCGGACGAAGTCATAGAGGCGGTCGACCGTTTGGATGGTCAACGCCCTATCCGACCCATGACAGTGCACACGGTCGACCGGCAAAGGGGACGCGGTCGACCGAATCTCACCAGGCTTTGCCTCCATTGCACAATCGGTCGACCGCCCCTGGGGCATCGTTCCACCGATTTGAGGTAGAACCCGAATTCTCTTCACGAACGGTCGATCGTTTGCACCAACCGGTCGACCGATCAGGCAGTGAAATTTGCTGCATGTCTACTTGCGACGAGCCGAAAGGCCTACCGTCGACTTCCAAATACTCACGCTAACTATGTGAGCGAGCTTGAAGAACCGCGACGACGCCTCCACGAGCACGTCTCCCCAAAACACGATCCATCGACGAACCTCGCGTCCAAACGACGATCAATCACCTCCTCGACGATCCACAACCACAACACCATCTCCAGCAACCTCTACCAACCAACCACGACCACAGAACTCGAGTAAGGTCGAGAGAGCGAACTAAAATTTGCGGAAAGGTTTGAGAACCGACCACTCACCTCAAACTACCACCTTCGCTGCTCCTCACTTCGCTGGAGATCACCAACTCGCCGGAGCATGCCAACACCCACCGGAGATCACCAACAGAGGGAGGGTGAGAAAACCGAGGGAGAGAGAGCAACGAGAGAGAGAGGGAGAGAAACTTCCCCCCAAATATCTCCTCCAAACAAATCCTCACCATCCATTCCAATCCAATCCATCTCCACCACTCATCTCATCTCCACTCCATCTCAACCCCTCATCCAACCATCTTCAATCCCAGCCGTCCATCTCTATCTCCCCTAATCACCACCTAATCAACAACAAAAACCCAATTAGGATTAGGATTAAGCTCAAGATCTCACAATCCACCCTCCTAAAAGAAGTTCGTCCTCGAAATTAAGACTGAAGCTCACCAAACAACTCCGGAAACTCCTTCTGGACCTCCTCCTCGATCTCCCAAGTGACCTCTCGCTCACTGTGGTGCTGCCACCTGACCTTCACCATCGGAATGGTCCTCCTCCTCAACTGATGGTCCATCCGATCCACAATCTCAACCGGTCTCTCCTCAAGAGACAAATCCGGACGGATCTCTGGAACCTCCAACTAAATCACATGAGAAGGATCTGCTACGTATTTCCTCAACATCGAAACATGGAAGACGTTGTGAAGACCCGAAAACTGCGGCGGCAGCGCAACCCTGTAGGCAACCTCTCCAATCCGCTCGAGAATCTCAAACGGTCCGACATACCTCGGACTGAGCTTCCCCTTCTTCCCGAACCTCATCACTTCTTGGGATGGCGAAATCCTCAGGAAGACATGGTCACCTACCTCAAACCTCAGCTCTCGCCTACGCCTATCCGCGTAGCTCTTCTGCCTGCTCTGAGCAGTCGCTAGTCTCTGCATGATCACATCCACCTTCTCAGCATACATCTGCACAATCTCAGGGCCAACTAGCTGCATCTCGCCTACGTCACTCTAGCATACCGGTGATCTACACGGCCTCCCGTACTGGGCCTCGTACGGTGTCATCCCAATGCTCGAATGGTAGCTGTTGTTGTAGGCGAACTCGATCAACGGCAAATGCTCGTCCCAATGACCTGCCCAATCCAGAGTACACGCTCGCAACATATCCTCTAGCGTCTGGATGGTCCTCTCAGACTGACTGTCTGTCTGCGGATGAAATGTCGTACTGAACTTCAACCGAGTCCCTAAGGCTTGCTGCAAACTCCCCCAGAATCTGGAAGTGAACCTCGGATCTCGATCCGAAATAATACTCACGGGCACCCCGTGTAGTCTGACGATCTCCTCAATATACAAAGACCTGTTGCGGTAACCTCCACCATCCTACTCAAAGCATCAGCAACCGAATTTGCCTTCCCCGGATGGTACGAGATGGTGAAATCATAATCCTTAATCAGCTCGAGTCATCTACACTGCCTCATATTCAGCTCCTTCTGCGAAAACAGATACTTCAGGCTCTGATGATCGGTGAACACCTCGAATCGCTTGCCATACAGGTAGTGCCTCCAAGTCTTCAATGCATACACGACTGCCACCAACTCCAAAACATGCGTGGGGTAGTTCCTCTCGTGCACCTTCAACTGCCTCGAAGCATATGCAACCACCTGCCTGTGCTGCATGAGTACACATCCCAGTCCAACGTTTGATGTGTCACTGTAAATCACAAATCCACCACTGCCACTGGGAAGTGTCAGAACTGAAGCAGTCGTCAGCCGACTCTTCAGTTCCTGGAAATTGTCCTCGTAATTCTGGGACCACACGAACTCGACGCCCTTCCACATCAAAGCCGTCAACGGCGAAGCCAACCTCGAGAAATCCGGGATAAAACGGCGATAATAACCCGATAGACCCATAAAACTCCTAACCTCCGTCACAGTCGTCGGGGCTCTCCACTGTGTAACGGCCTCAACCTTCGCTAGATCTATTGAAATCCCAGCTCCCGACACAATGTGTCCCAAGAAGGCGACACTGCTCAACCAGAACTCGCACTTCGAAAACTTGGCATATAACTGCTGACCCCGCAAAATGCCAAGTACAACTCTCAAGTGCTCTCGATGTTGCTCCACACTTGGCGAGTAAACCAAAATATCGTCCACGAAGACAATGACAAACTGGTCGAGGTACTGACTGAACGTCTCGTTCATCAAATCCATAAAAGCTGCAGGCGCGTTCGTCAACCCGAACGGCATCACCAGAAACTCGTAATGCCCGTACCTCATCCTGAAAGCTGTCTTCTGCACATCTGCCTCTCTGATCCTCAACTGATGATAACCGGATCACAGATCGATCTTCGAGAACACCTGCGCTGACTGCAACTGGTCAAACAGGTCCTCGATCCTGGGCAAGGGATATCGATTCCTGACGGTAACCTTGTTCAACATCCTGTAATCAATGCACATCCGCAGCGATCCATCCTTCTTCTTCACGAAGAGTACCGGTGCTCCCCAAGGCGAGACACTGGGGCGGATAAATCCTGTATCCATCAGATCCTGCAACTGCTTTTTCAGCTCTGTCAGCTCAGCAGGTGTCATCCGATACGGCGCCTTCGACAGCGGCGTAGTCCCAGCTACCAAATCGATCCCAAACTCAATCTCTCTATGAGGCGGCAACCCATAGACATCGTCAGAAAATACATCTGGAAACTCTCGAGCAATCTCAATGTCCTCTAATCTCCTCGCCGCTGGATCTGGAACTACCAAAGTGGCCACAAAAGCTCTGCAACCCTGCTGCAACAACTTTTGTGCCCTCACTGCCGACACGACCACTCTGCCTTCTCTATCCTTCGTCCCCCTAATCAGCACATCAGGTAGACCCTTCCTCGGGATCAAAATCTTCTTCTCCCGGCACAACACTCGCACATCATACTGGGATAGCCAATCCATCCCCAGTATGACGTCGAAGTCCTCCATCGGCAACAAGATCAGGTCAACCGCAAACTCCTGATCTTCCGAAACAATCGTGGCACTGGGAAGGAAGCTCCCCACAATGCCCATGAAACCCAAGGGTGTGCTGACTTCCAACGTGGCAGTCAACATCGCAGGGGTACGACCCAACACGCTCGCAAAACGCTCCGAAATGAACGAGTGTGTGGCCCCACAATCAAACAACACTCTCGCACTCAACCCAGCAACAAAGAGTGTACCTTCCACCACCGTGCTGGCGTCTCTCGCCTCATCCGCCTGGATGGTAAAGACATGTCAAGTCCTCTGACCCTGCTGTGGCGGCGCAAAAGGTCGGCGACCTCCGCCTCTGCCTGCTGTTGGCGGCCCTGAATGCCTGCTGGACCCGCCTGGCCCACTCGGACAGTCTCGCACAAAGTGGCCTGGCTTGCCACACCCGTGACAAACCCCACGACCCCAACACTCTCCGGAGTGAACTCTGCCACATCCTCTGCACGCCTCAGGCTGACGTGACCCACCTCCTCCGATTCGGGGCCTCTTGCCCGGGTTCCCTTCTAGCGGAGCATTTGGACGTCCACTGACCTTCCCCGGTGCTCTCCTGGCCTCAACATAATTCTGCTAGTAATCCTGATCGATGATCGTCACAAACCGCACGGCATCGGCCAGCGTCTGTGGCATACTATAAGTCACCTGGGTACGGAGGTGCTTCCTCAGCCCCCGTATAAACTTCCTCGCCCTCTGCAGCGGCGTCACACAAATCTCCGGACAATAACGCTCCAGCGCGTTGAACCTCCGGGTATACTCAGCCAGGGTCGCATCTTCCTGCTCGAGAGTCATAAACTCCTCTCTCCTCCCATCTCTGACATGCTCTGGGAAATACTTCTCGTTGAACACCCGTAGGAATTCCTCCCAGCTGACCTCAGTGCTGCCCTCAAACACCACTACAGATGTGGTCCTCCACCAGTTGGACGCATCTCCGCCCAACACATACGCTGTCAAGCTTGTCTGCCTCTCAGGCGGGCACTCAATCGCCCGAAGGATCTCCTAAATCTTCAGGACCCAGTCCTCCACAGCCTCAGACTCTCCTCTACCATCAAAGGTAGGCGGGTGTTGTCTCATAAAGCGGTCGAGCATCGTTCCTGCCGCTGCTGGCTCTCCTCTTCCTGACTGGCGATCCAACATCGCTCCAAGTCGCCCCACCGTGTCATAGAGCATCCGCCGCTCCTCAGCCCAGTCCGTACTCCCAGTATCCCCACTGGTGTCACGGTCCCGTGGGGGAGGTCTCACGCGTCTCGGAGGCATCTATACACAAAGAAAACAGGACACGTCAAAACCATGAATGCATGAACTAATGCAGACTCTAAAACTCTAAGGGTGGCTTCTTTGGATAAGGACACTGGAACCGACCACTCTTATACCAAGTTGTAACATCCTCAACACAGCGGAAATTTTAAAATTTTAACAACACACAATCAAGAGAGGATATTATGCAAATAATGAACACATGTGCACCAACATATATAATATATATACGAACATCAGAGTATTTCAAAAGTTGTGATTACATCAAAAGACTATACAAATGGAAGCAGTAATCACTCGAGCTCAATTGAGAGAAAGCTGGATCCGGTAGCGGTACTCCTCTCCTCGGTCACCACCCCCTATCGCCGCTCACGGCCTGAAAGTAAACATGCAACAATGCCTGAGTTTCCTGAGGAAACCCCGTATGCCAAACTCTACAATGCATGGAATGAAAGGCACCCTAGCATGCAATTCTACTAACAAGAAAAGCATCTCAACAGGCTGGGCTCCAGGGCTTTTTCACCCAACCACAACACACACCACAGTCACGGGGCTCCAGGGCTTTTTTTCCAACCACCGACTCACACACTCGTTGCCAAGCTGGGCTCCAGGTCTTTTTCAACCAACCGCAGCTACCACGACACGACCAAGGGCTCCAGGTCTTTTTCAACCAACCCAAACGTCTAAGGGCTCCAGGTCTTTTTCAACCAACCCCTACACGCGGTCCCTGCTCATGCTCCATGCCTTTTTCAACCAACCCGAACGCACTACGGAGCTCCAGGTCTTTTTCAACCAACCCCGCACAGACTAACTGGGCTCCAGGTCTTTTTCAACCAACCACAACTCTCACACAGTTACGGGGCTCCAGGACTTTTTCAACCAACCGCCGCAACACCACATTCTATGCTGGGCCTCAGGCCTTTTTCAGCCAATCCTAAGCTCTCACACAGTTACAGGGCTCCAGGTCTTTTTCAACCAACCACCGCAACACTCGTGCACCCTAGCACACTTGCCGAAAGAACATCGGCACCACAACTCGCCCCACACGGACGACCACAACAACAGCACCTCCATAGTGCAAAACTGGACACAAACGGTCGACCGAACCAAAAGTCTCGGTCGACCGAATCAAGAAAATACAGGGCAATCGCATCGACCGACACTCCATCGGTCGACCGATTCCCACCAACCGCACTCGTTCGGTAAAACCAAAGTCAAGGGACGGTCGACCGTTTAGATGGCCAACTCCTAGGTTCAACGAACAAAATGACCATTCGGTCGAACGGCAAAGGGGCTCCGTTCGACCGAAAGTCACCAGGGACGAATCCCACAACTCCACAAAGATTCGGTCGAACCCCCGAGCACTCTCGGTCGACCGAATTCCACCAGGGAATTCCTCAACTCTCACCACGAATTCGGTCGAACGCCCGAGCACTCTCGGTCGACCGAATTCGTCCAGAGCCTTCCCCCACACTTCTCAACATGTCCGGACGACCGAAACCACCGTCGGTCCAACCGACCACTCAATCCACCTAAGTCACGGTCAGACGAAGTCATAGAGGCGGTCGACCGTTTGGATGGTCAACGCCCTATCCGACCCATGACGAAAGGGGACCCGATCGACCGAATCTCACCAGGCTTTGCCTCCAATGCACAATCGGCCGACCGCCCCTAGGGCATCGTTCGACCGATTTGAGGCAGAACCTGAATTCTCTTCACGAACGGTCGTCTCTTTGCACCAACCGGTCGACCGATCAGGCAATGAAATCTGCTGCATGTCTACCTGCGACGAGCCGAAAGGCCTACCGTCGACTTCCAAATACTCACGCTAACTAAGTGAGCGAGCTTGACATACCGGAAGGCTTGAAGAAGCCTTTTATGAACCGCGACGACGCCTCCACGAGCACGTCTCCCCAAAACACGATCCGTCGACGAACCTCGCGTCCAAACGACGATCAATCACCTCCTCGACAATCCACAACCACAACACCACCTCCAGTAACCTCTACCAACCAACCACAACCACAGAACTCGAGTAAGGTCGAGAGAGCGAACTAAAATGCGCGGAAAGGTTTAAGAACCGACCACTCACCTCTAACTACCACCTTCGCTGCTCCTCACTTCGCCGGAGATCACCAACAGAGGGAGGGAGAGAAAACCGAGGGAGAGAGAGCAACGAGAGAGAGAGGGAGAGAGCTTCCCCCCAAATATCTTCTCCAAACAAATCCTCACCATCCATTCCAATCCAATCCATCTCCACCACTCATCTCATCTCCACTCCATCTCAACCCCTCATCCAACCATCTTCAATCCCAGCCGTCCATCTCTATCTCCCCTAATCACCACCTAATCAACAACAAAAACCCAATTAGGATTAGGCTCAAGATCTCACAAGGGGTGTAACCTCTGATAGATCATGAAAGCTTCCTCTAGAAACATGACCAACCTCCCCTTCCTCTCGGACGAAAAGAAGAGGGGAAAGTCAACTGAACCAGACTCTCTTGCCCGTAAAGGAGAACCAAGGCAAAGCTTCTAACATGACATTGTTGTTGTAGTCCGACGATGTCAACTTGGTCCGGTTGCAAAAGTTTGATCTGAGGGCTACAATTTCGTTCAATAGAAGGATCGGCAACAAGGAACATGGTGGTGTTGTTTAGTTGTTGTATGGAGGAGGATATGGGTGATGGGTTGGGTGGAGAAGCGAGGTCAGGATTTATGGATTTTTTAGGGGCTTTCGGTAATTAAACCGGGTGAACCAATTATCGGTTTTGAAGTCCTGAACACAGTTGAACCACCAGTTCCCTTGTTCGTCTGAATCACCCTCTAGTTTAGTGTCCAAATCGCCAAAAACATGTTCCAAACACTACCAACATTGATTGTCCAACTGTTTTGACCAACCGATTTGATCCAGTTGTTTAGATCACACCCTGCTTACTCAAAGAGGTTAGGTCGATTTAACCCATTGGGAAGTTCAATCTTTTATTTTTCAATCATTTGTTTGTGATTTGATAATAAACACGAACTGGGCCGAATTTTTAAACCATGCACCATGCCCTTATTGAGTAAAGAGATTACGTCTGGTTAACCCATTAGGAAGTACAATCAGTAGTTTTTTATTTGACAAGAAATAGAAATATTTAATATAATTATTTTGAATTGACTTAGGCCAATTTGCACATTGGTTTCATTGGACGTTTATCGTATGTGGACCTTTCTCAAATTTCATAAAAAAATACTCTTATTATTAAGTTCAAATGAAATTTTACCAAAATATCCTCTAATCACAAAATTCACCACTCTTTCCAAAGCCCCTAAAAAATCCATAAATCCAACAACACCACCACTAATCACAAAATTATTACCTAAAGGGAATAATTGAACTTCCAACAACACCACTAAAGGTCCAACGACAACGAGATTCGATGGTGTTAAGAGGATAGTTCTGAAGGCGTTGTAAAGGCAGTTGACAAAGACAATGAATGGTGCATAGTGTTGTAACTTGGATGCCATGTAGTTAGGGAGGCCTCGCCACTTGAGCTCTTGACTTTCCTCGAGTAGGTTGGGGGAGGCCGTCATTATTAGTGGTGGGAAAATTGATGAGAAAGAAACATAGAGGTACGGCAAAGAGGTGGGGTTGTAAATGGTTCCGGTCAGCTTGATGTTCAACCCCAACTCGAACTGCCTAATATCAAAAGGCATATAGCTTGGGTTGAAATCGATTCATAAATTTCTAATCACAACCTGATTTGTGATACACAAGTTCAACATGTACATGTAGGGTTGACAAATTAAACGAATTGACTGTTTTGATAAGCATATTTGTCAAATGAATTGACAAACGTTTTGATGTTACTACCAAAGATATTAAATATATAAGCGTCCGTCTGGAAGATGATGATGACAAAGAGGATGTTATTATAGACCCTATTTGCAGCTCACTACATCGATCTCATTTTGGAGGACATCAGGACCGTTACCACAGGCTGGAAAATAGTCAACTTCTTCAAGACGCACACTCAACTCACCGACAAGATAAAGAAAGTAAATCAAAGGGAACCTAGTTCGTCCTACCGTCACCCGTTTCGCCACCGCCTTCCTCACGCTCCAATTACTTTGGGAGAAGTAACAAGCTCTGAAAAGCTTCGTTGTGTCAACTAAATTGCATATCCGGAAGAATTTTGGCAAAAGAATGCAAAGCGAGAGACAAATCAAATTTACAAGACCATTATATCGTCGACCTTCTAGAACATCACCAATGACATCCGGAAGAATTTTGGCAAAAGAATGCAAAGCAAGAGACAAATCAAATTTACAATACCATTATATCGTCGACCTTCTGGAATGTCACTAATGACCTGAGATTGTTAGGTTGATAGATGACAACGGGAAACCAAAAATAGGTTACTTGTACAATGCAATGAAGTCAAAGTATCATATCAAGGACAACTACAAGTAATCACAAATATACAAACCCGTCATAGATGTCCTTGTAGTACAAAAATCTTCATTAAAAATTTACGTAGGAGTTTTGTGGGTAATCGAGACATCCATTGAGAAAATAGCGCCAAGGAACTTGTTTTGTTGAAGCTAAATCAACTTAAGTATTCCATTTATATATTCTTCCCTATTTCCTTGAATTTTCTGTATTTTTCTTGATTTTTCCCTTTTCGGCCATTTTTCATATTTAAATAAAAATAATAATTAACAGTTGCATGACCACATATACAACTACACAATACTTAACACCTGACCATTGGCCACAAGAAAAGTATTACTTCGCTGAGGCTAGTCGACATCACCACCTAATTCGACACAATTTTGTACCCTATCGTTTGCCGTGCTAGTTCAAACATTGGAGGTCATTACAAGATTACAACCAATAGGACCTATGTAGACGACACAAGTGATACCAACCTTTTAAAGCAATCTCATGTACCCATGTTCAGAGCTGCATGCTGGTAACAAGTTTTTTGAATTACAACAGAGCCGAAGTGGAAGAGTAAATGAAAAGCCCAGACTGGAGCAACAATCATTTTCAGTATGGGAGGAATACCGGCACTGCCACCAAAGAAGCGTGATGGTGAGCCAGTCGTAAGACTCAAGAAAAAGATCATAATCATATGCATCGTACACTATTTTGAGTACTCAAAATAAATATTGATAAAAAACAAAGTATATATAGATATTGATACATAAATGGAATTTTACCAAAATAATAGAACTTACATCTGATGAAAAAACAAAACAAAATTGCAGTACGGAGACTAATTCGGGAAACTTAAAGCACTCACGTCCAATCATATGTTAAAAGTCAAAATGCCAGCAGGAGTCTTCCTTGTTTACTGGCGACGGAATTTGCCTCGGCTTAGTTGATAGGTGTAGGAGGAACCTTGGAACCGGCGGAAGTGGATTTACTTTTTGAACCTTTTCTTTGTTTCTTTTCTTTTATCTTGTCTAGAGAATAAAATATAGTCAGAATCTGTCCATTAAAAGTTAAATGATGAATAAAGTTGAGTATATAATTCAAGATTTCTACAATAAAAAGAATGAGTTTCAAATTAACAAAATAATCAATAATAAGATTTCTACTATTTAAAATGTTTGGCATTTTCATCAAATCACAGGAATCTTCAGCTTACCTAGATTTGGAAACTTTAGGTTGAGATTGGAACTTCCTTTTCTTTTCAGGTCCAGTAGAAAATGAAGATTGTGTATTATCTTTCCTTTTGTTGCTTTTTTTAGACTTGCCGTCCGTCTTATCTTTAGACTCGTCCAAGGTTTCAGGTTCTTTTGATTGCTCCTCTGATTGGTTGGTTTGTCCATCCATTGTTTCATTGGGCTTTGAAATGACATCTTCTTTCTCAGATGATTTAGGACCTGGCTTCGTGTTGCTCTTCTTCTTCAACTGGGAAAGTACCCAAAAAAGGAAGAAAATGAACTCGTTAAAACTTAAGCATGAAATGCGAAGATGTGTCGTACAGGACTGCAATGCACAAGCATAACCCATCCAAACGTATTATGTTTGGGAGTGAGATCTCACACAGAGAAGTTACATCTGGATCATTTGTTACTGCAAAAAAGTTAATAATTTCTTTAGTATTTTAATGAAACCAGAAAGCAAGTCCTTGTTTTATGTTCAGAACCTTAATGCTAGAATGCAGTTTTTCAGTACCTTCAATTTCTAGTTGCTTAATCTCAAAGAACAAAATTTAAGGAATTTTTAAAACTCAAACAATGTTTAGGAAACTGTGATGCACCCTTCTTTAATCATTGATGCTAAAAAGCAACTTAAAATAGAATTTTTAAAATTCTATAGTGGCAGCTGCAACATGATTGGGGTAAGCAAACGGAAGCTAAATGAGGAAACCCATCAAGACAAGCCAAATTTAAGAAACCATAAAGATACTTTTTCATCGCAGACTGTAAGAATAATAAATTGCTATTCTAAAAGGTTAAAACCTGGTAAAGAATTTTTTATCTAATGGTGTGTTACCTTGGCAACGAAGAAACCATCCATATTGTGAACATGAGGATAAAATCGTCTTGTTTGTGACAATGAAGGGTGAAATCTTTGCCCTCTGAAGTTGGTATACCTGGCAATAAGACATGTTAGCAGACAGGAAAGGACAGACCTTCAAACTAAAACGGTCTCAACTCCTGGAACAAGATAAAGTAGTAGCATCTGATCACCAAATGTTGGGATAACAGTAAAAAAAAGTACATGCTGAGATTGAGACTATATGTGGAAAAAAATTTGATCACAGTAACAGTGATATTGGACACACCCTGGACGCCCAAAGTCTAATCCACATGGCACAACCTGCATGTCTCTCTTCTTCAACGCATAATCGATGACAGCTTCATTCTACAGGATGTAAAATAAGTGTCATTGTCATTTAGCTTTTTCTGAGTATGGGAAAATTTCAAGAAACTAACCTCAGAAATCATTATCGAGCAAGTTGAATAAACTATATACCCTCCAGATTTAGAATTAGCATCCACCATGTCAATCGCAGCTAGAATAAGTTGCTACAATGGACAAAAATGTTGCTTTTAGAGAACGAAGTCATAGTAAATCAGAAACGTACGGCATATGGTGGCTCACTAGTACGCACCGATCCTTAAAAGGCTTGTTTTCGGAAAATTTATGCTTCGCCTGAATATGACTTCAATTAATAAATTTAACCATCCTCGAAAATTAAGTAGGCATTGGGATGTAGGTAAATATTTTGGATGGAAACTAAACAATCCCAGGTGACATGAGATGATGTGTTGCAGATCAAGCGATTGCAGATTTAGAGAGAAAATACAAATTGGAGTTTCAGAAGATAAAAAACAGTTAATAAGGACAAAATGCATCCAAAACTATGGAGGAAAGCTATAATTATCTCGTACTTGCCTATGAACATAATAACATACCTTTTGTACAAACGCACAACTCTGAATATCTTCGACGCTTTTCGAGGATTTAACAGATTTATCTTTGGATATGACCTGCGAAAGGCCAAAAGAAAAGTACGTAGATGGAAAAAATGAAATGCAAATAAAAGCACAACCTAGCAGCCAACCAAAGCAAGATATAGTGAGAAACAGAACTTACACCAGTTCCACTACACGGAGCATCCAGAAGTACTCTATCAACAGACTTCAAACCCAAAATCTTTGGCAGCTGAAATCAATGTCTTCAAACATCATGAAGAATTATAGGAATAAAAAATGAAAATATGCACACACAATTAAGCTCAGAGACCACTAAATTGATCAAGTGATGGTTTACTTGATCTTCCATACACCACTATGCATTGATAGACCAATGAAATATTTTAGATTGTGTTTCGATATGGATACCCTTCAAGGGTCAGCCAGCCAGCTACTGAATATTATGATTGCAGAAGCCAGATATCCGAATGGTAATTACAAAACCAAAACTCAGATCCATATAATGAAAAAAACATACAAGTGGGAAACAAAATGTGGTTTCTTACTCAAACTTAAATTCCATTACATATTCCAGTACAATCACAAAAAATATTGAGTACAAACATGCAGCCAAGACTATCCAAATTTCAACAGAAGTAGAAAAAAGGGAAGAATATTATCACATATTTCTGTTTATATTTGCCAGTGTAGAGCCAATCAAACTGATTACAAACCGAGGCCAAATCATTACATACTTTCAATATCACGTTGAGTCATTGGTTTAGTTACAAACTGGCAATAATAAAAATATCAATAACCTTAAACTACCTTGAAATGAACAGAAATTAAATTCAACTGACCTCTTTCCCATCATAGTTGCAGACTATAGTGTTAGTCACACCCATACGATGTAGGTTACCTTGTAGGGACTTCAACCGAACTTCCTTCATCTCATTAGCATAAAGAATTCCTGTTAGACAGAAAGGAGTAAAAAGACTTAGAGGCAATTCACTTGAAGCTCTATATAAGAGACTGTGATGAGAACACTACAGATGGAATGTCAATATGTCATTATCTCAATATACTCCATAGGATGATCATGTTTGTTCTCATGCACACACTGTCTAGGCAACTGTCTCATCGGAGGGTTGCATATGCGACCACCTGCACACATTTTGTGTGCGATCGCCTGTGCTACTAGGTGATCACCTAGTCGCAAAAGCTAGTTTTTTTATATTAAAAACCCTCTTCCATTCCGAAAAAATTCATTAGTTTGTGAATTATGTGGTAGAGTCACAAAGGGTTTAACGCCCGTCCTTGTGATAAAACCTCGGACACTTTAAGAGCTGAATGAGTCACTTACATGTGAAGTACTAGTATAATTCAAATTAATCAAAATGCATGTTTAAATGATTTCGTAAATTTAGGAGATGATATAGGAACACACGGGTCGGGTACTGATTCTGGTTCTGACTTGACCCCAACATCACAAGTTCACAACCCCCTTTGGCTCCTCGAAGGAGGAAACAACAAAGTAATTGGGGACGAATGGATCGATTTTGTGGACGATCTCAAGATATCATTGACCAGACCCAACAAACCACAATTGAACGACATTTTAAGAAAGAAGACTATAAAACAATGGAACAAAAATGGGCTAATTTGTTTTATAGATATGAAATTTCTTTCAATGCGGTTACTACACCTGATTTTAAGAAAGTCATTGTCGTTACCTCCGCACACGGTCATGGCCTAAAACCCATCACTTATCACGAAGTTAGTTATACATGCCTAAGAACATAAATTAAATATACTAGGGGTTTTCTAGATTCACATAGGCAAGATTAGAAATTATATGGATGCACAATAATTACGGATGCATGGACCGATAGATGTAGGAATTTAATCAACTTTTTAGTGAATTGTCCAACAAGAACCATGTTTTTACGATCAATTAATGTTTCTGGACACTCACACACACTTGACTAGTTGTTCAAATTAATGGACAAACTTGTTGAAGAAAAGGGAGAGTATGTGGTTCAAGTGGTCACTGGCAACGCCGCCGCGTACGTAGCCACTGGGAAGATATTGATGAGAAAAATGGAGCACCTTTTCTAGACTCCTTGTGCCGCATACTGCATCGACCTCATCTTGGAGGACATCAACTAGTTATTTTTTAATATCAGACTTAAGCCGACGGATCGTGAGGCATTTTAATGGCCATACCGTATTACTCTCATAGTTGCGAAACGCCATCAGGGGCAACTTGTTAAGGCCGACATTGCCCAACTTGCTACGGTTTCCTTAACATTGCATAGGCTATATTACAAGATGGACCAGCACGGAGCCTTCGTTGTATCCTCCTACAACGATCCTAATGCTACGTGGATGAAGAATAGGAAGTTGAAAGAAACCTCCACCCAAGTGGCTGAAGTCATTCTTCAACAACGCTTTTGGGCCAATGTGGTGAAGACACTCAAAGCTTCACAACCAATGGTCAACGTTCTAAGGTTGGTGGAGGGCAACGAGGAACCAGCAATGAGTTATCCTCTGCGACGCAATGGAGAAGGCCAACGAAATCATCATCCGAGACTTTGGTTATAACCCCAAGGCAATATCAAAAGATCATTGACTGCATCGACAAGAGATGGGGTGAAGGAAGAATGATGAGCTCTCCCCTACACTCGATGGGATTTCTACTTAACCCGAGGACCTTCTCAATCCCGATAGATGAACGAACCACATGCATTAACGAGCACATGTTGGACTTCTTAGATGTCATTTACGGCGTCGTTCGGTCAAGTGAAGGTCAAGAGAGGTGTTTGACCTTGCTGGATCGTTACACATCTCCACTCAGAATGTTCGGGAGGGACATTGTAATGAGACAACACACCAAAAGAACACTGATTGATTGGTCGCGTGCATAAAGGGCGGACATGAAGGACGAGACATTGCAGACATTGGCAATGAAGGTTCTGGGCCTGACGTGCTCGGCTTCTGGTTGCGAGAGTAACTGGAGTGTGTTCGATTAATTGCACTGTAAGAGAAGAAATAGATTGGCGACGAAGAAGTTGAATGATTTGGTCTTTGTGAACTACAACCAAAAATTGTGACAGATTTGAAACAAAAATGGTACATCCTGGTTTCTTAGATCCTATTAGGGTGGACTACGACATCTTGGAGGATCATCCTTGGTTAGTAGAAATTGAGGATCCGGTCTTCGCTAGGGAGGATCTAATGTGGGTTGAGGTGGAGGAAGCTACCTTGGGACTTTCATCTTCACGAAGATGGGCTCGTCGATCCACGACTTCAAGAGACTCCACGCCTTTAACTACACCTTACTTAAGTGAAGGATTAGATGAAGACATCAACATCAATTGTTATACTTATGCAGATCCCGGTACATCGAGTGCTCAAGAACCCCGAGATGTCGATGAAGACTTCATTCCAACCGAAGATGAAGAAACTGAAGAGGACGTCTATGTTGAAGATCCAAACGACTCCGACGACGACGAGACACTGAAATTCCTAACTGGACTTTAGAACAATGTGTCCAATGGAATGACTAGGGCAATGTATTGTAATTTTTGTGTATTCTGAATGGTTTTACTAACTCTACAATTAATAAAATAAAATGACCAATTGTTTTACCTAGTGAGATGATGGTCGGTGATCTAGGTATTTTTGAAACCCAAACATGTAGGATTTTTTTTCTATAATTTATTTGTATTTTTCCTGTATTTTTCTTTTTTTCATTTTTTTGTAATTAAGGGAAAAAAATTAAATAATTAAAAAAATGTCGCCCACAACTGGGTGACCGCACAATGGCCTGGCGACTAGGCTTCCCCAGTCTCCTCCGATCGGCTATGCCATACATGAACATTGTGCGCATATTTGCAATATAAGAACCATATGATTGATCATTGTCGTAACCATTAATCTTATTATGTTATCCATATGAGAGAAGTATGAAATATTTATCCTACCAACCACACTAAAAAAATGACGGTCCAGATAGGTATACTGTATATGTGTATTCACTTTAAAATGAGATAAAAAATGACAGGATAACTAGATAAGAAGGCCAAGGAAAGGTAACATCACAGAAAGTTGGACCAAAGTGTTTTCTGGTATGTGAAAAATCAGAAAAGAGGCTAACATTGACAAATTGCATAACTTGAAGACCCTACTTATAACACACCCTTCATATAAACAAGATCAACAAAATCATAATAAGTTATTGATATGTGAGGACCATCGAACACATCTTTGGCCTCAATCAGATATTGTTCTTCAATTAGGAGGTTGTCTTACAGGTTATAGCCCTTTTAGGCACCTTGATCTGCTCAGGGAGTTGGGAGCCTCAAGATGATAGAAATAGTTGATTAAAGGGATAAACGACGAAACTAATCATGCTATCGTTGCTACTATGATGCTACGTGCTAATTTGATCAAGAAATGCTAAAACCATAAAACTGAAAACTCATTTGCTTACAGATATTTTAAAGCTCAAATAAAGGGTAGAAAGCTGTCAGAGATGCAGCAATAAGCCAATAACATACCAGTATTCTTCATAAGTGTTGCAATATACGTTGTTTTACCACCAGGAGCAGCCCTGTAATATATCAAGGTGAAAGTATTTATCGAATAATTATTTGATGAAATTGAGAAGATAACAATGAATTCAAAAACAAGAATAAACTTTAGGACCCCATTGACATCAAGACCAACATTAGGAGACTGGTAAAACTGATCAAATGAAATTGTGGAACTTTAACTGTAATAATCCTTGAACTTAGCATATAAACTGTACAAAAAGAAATTAACAATGTACATCATTTATCTAGTGTGCATGGGCAACCAAGGGGGTATATTTGATAGTGGCACCAATTTAGTAGAAATTGCGGTCACATGGATATATTTCTATTAATGACTTGCATTGCTTTTGTAGTTACACAATTGTTTAGATGACTACAATATACAAGATTATTTTACTCACCCTATCTACATTGTTTTTGCAGTTACACAATTGTTTAGATGACTACAATATACAAGGTTATTTTACTCGCTCTATCTAATTACATGGTCTCTTAATCGACCAAATGGCAACAAAGTCGTAACAACCATATGTCATACGGTGTTCAATCAAGCAACCCAACCCACATTAATTAAGTGGTTGAACACCTAAATGTTGCTCATTATCCCTGGCATTGTGCAGCACTGTACCGAAATATGCATGCATTAGCATTGCAAACTGCACAACGTTTTTAATATAATTAGCACCACATAAAAAAATTAAAAATCTATGATTCACAAATCACAACAAATAAGCCAGTATACCACAATACCACCCACTTTTTGCTCGACCGTTTTTGAATAATTTACTCACAATCTTTATGAGTCATGCACTCGGCAGAAGTTACACTGCAAATTTTCAATTAATGTAAAATGGGGCGACCAATACAACAATACAAACAAAACCATCTCGCTGTATATTTGGCTTTAACTATCTTGTAAGAATAGGACATGCGAACATAGAATAAGACATGTTGATGATGATGTTGTAAAAATAGGACATGTGGACATATAACAATTACTAGAAACTTGTAATTTATTGTGACTAAGCAAGAACAAACAAGATTTAAGGTAAATAAATAACTCAAATGAGATGAAATGAACATTCACAAGTAGAACAATGACAAAATAACAAAGAACATTTGTCAATAGAAGACAAAAACACTTACGCCATATCAACAACCCTTTCTTTCTCCTGCGGAGCAAGCGCCATAACAGGTAAAAAAGAGCTTGCACTTTGAAGCTGCAACCATGACACCAAAAATTTTAATTGAAATGACATTTTTAAAAACATAAACATGACATTTTAACTATGTTATCGAACGGGCTTGCATGCTAACCATGTAATGACCAGCCATATATTCCGGTGTTGCTCCAATGGGAATTTTGGATTCATATACTACTAGCCCAACCTGCAAGAGATACATTGTTAAAAGAAAATATTAATGCTACTTAAAACAGCAAATCAAGTAAGCAAATGAACAATGCTCTAACCTTAGACCACTTGCTTAAAGGGGCAAGTTGGACACCTCTATTTATCAGAACAGCAGCCAAATCCTTTCTACGAGTCTGCAAAAAAAATTCAAAAGACATAATTAGAACAAAAAAATAAATATATTGTCCAAGAAAAAAGATATGCCATAAACGATGTCACCCAGGAAATGAAGCACACAACTCACTTATGGATATCATTTGGCATCACGACACTAAACAAATTGTATACTTCAAAAATATGAGAACAGACATCTACATAACCCTATCTTAAGGAAACGACAAAGAAATAAACTAGCGACCTTTAAAGTGTTTGTACGCAAGGAAACAGGCCGAGGCTTCTCAAAGGCTTCAATCAGCTCAAAAACTTCAACAATCGGAAACATCTGCATAACAAAAAAAGCTTCAACAACTGGAATCATGTGCACAATGAAAATATAAAAGTAGCACATGAAAAGAAATAAAAAAAAATTCACATTCCTTAAATTTAGTAGGGTACCTCAACAAGAGCCTCCATAAGAAATTCATTATATCCATAATAAGAGCACAAATCAAGTTTCAATTGATCAACATAGTCTTTTCGGGAGGCACCCTCTTGCTTCAGAGTCTTGAAATTGGACAAAACACGCATAACTAGAAAAAAGGAACCAACAAATTAAGCACAAAATATTAGATAATCCTTTCAGTTCATCTGAATTACAATGGACTATTTTTTAGAAACCGAATCCTTTAAACTGGATATCGATAGTGAAAAGAATGACATTAGATTAGATTAGATTTTTAAAAATCAGAAAAAAAATAGTTAAGTGGTGAATACACACTCTCTTTTATTCTGATCTCGATTTTAGAGAGGTCGGGTGGACACCTTGCTTCTTCCTCAAGCTCCTGTACCATCATAAAAGGGTAAACCAATTATGTTTCTTCGAATTGACAAAAACCAAAACTACAGAAATAAAAAATCAACTGGCAAAATGCAATCCCAAAGAATGTTACCTCCTTTGTTGGCAGTCTGAACTCATCAGATTCTTCCTTCAGATTGAGCTTCAACTCCTCCTCGGCATCTTTCAACTCCCTTGCCTTCTCTGCATCAATAATGTTGGACCTTCCCTCGATATCCGACCCATCAGAGTCAGATCCTGACTCATTCCCTACACAACAACAACCATTTAAAAACACAAATCTGCAGTAAAATATTTCAACCACATAAAAGAGACACAAATAGACCGAAAAACCAACCTTAAACTCTAGAAAGATCCAAAACACATAAAAACAGATAGACACATTGCGCTTTTAAAAAACACTACAATTCAAGAGTAAAAAAAGAACAAGGTGAAAGCCCAGTAAGGCCCAATTCAGATGCTACAGACACACCGATCTAAAAGATAACAAACTTTCAACAGTGGACAAATCCAAAAACAACAAAATCATACACGCCACTTCATGGGAAATCGAATAATTATGGGCATACAAAGCCACCAAACACACGAAACCTCAAATAAAAGTCCCCCTTCCGGAAAAAGCTTCAAAAACTCAGAAAACGATATGACAGATGCAACAAACTAATGACTAGAGCAACAAATAGCCGCAAAATTACGCATGGCAGCTGAAAAGGCTTCAAAACCTAAAAAAATTAATAAAAAACAACTTTAAACCACACAAAGCCCCCAAATCACTTCAAATTACATCTTTTCTAATATAAAAACCACAATTTGACAAACACAAGAAAGTTAATAACCAAAAGCCACTGAAACTAATAGCCGCAGAATTTCGAATTCCATCTGAAAAGGCTTCAAAACCAAAAACACAACTAACAAGGCAAAAAAAAACACAAACTTCCAACCGCATAAAGCCTCCGAACCACTTCCAAATCTCACCTTTCTCCACACCACAGAAACCAAAATCCTAACAATCCAACTTAAAAGGATTCATAATCGAAAATTAACACCAAAAACCCAAAAACCCAATTCTCAACCGCACGAAGGCTCCAAACACCGCAAAACTCAACGAACCACAACTCACCACCATCCTCGCTCTCGTCGCTTCCGCCGAGGAAATCGTCCCCGAAGGACTCCGCATCAGAGGACACCTCGTCCTCCGACGCGTCGGAAGCCTCCTCGGAGTCCGGCAGGGATTGAGGTGGCACGAGGTCCATCTCTTGTTGGTCCTCTTCTTCCTTGGGGGTTTTTATCTTCTTCTGCGGGGGTTTGGGATTAGGGTTTTGGGGTTTCTTTGAGGGCTTCACCATGGCGAGAGGAATGGGAGCGACCAGAGTGGAGAAACCAACCCTAAACCCTAGAAGGGTTTTTGGAGAGGATTTGGGTTTGTGTCGGGTCGGATTTCGGTCCATGAGAATCAATTGAATTGGGTTGGGCTCCTTTTGAAGTCCCACAATCTAAACACGCAAATGGAACTCTCAAGTTACTGGGAGTGTTAGTATTCAGAAACCAGTTTACCTTTTACCACTTTATGTTATTTATGTATCATAGAATTTAGCAAAAATTAAAAAAAATTATTTATACATCACTGGAATTGAGTAGAAACTTAAAACTACAATTTTTATTAATAAAAAATCTAAAAATTTAAAATATAGACAACCATTTGTAAAACTATTCATTTAAAAAATGGAAACAATACTATCAACATACATAAGGAATATTACTCAACCAAACACATAGAATTTGCCATATTATCACTCTTATTAAAAATGCAACATTGGTTTATGTTTATTTAAGATAAATAAATGTTCAAATAGTAGCATAAAAAACAAAATATAATGGAAATAGATATTATTTTTAAATAAAAACAAAAATAAAGAACATTGTATAAATGGAAATAGACATTATTTTCAAATAAAAACAAAAATAAAGAACATTGTCACTTTAAGTAATTACAAAATATCATGTGTAAATAAAAAGATAACTTTAAAAATAAATAAGGAGTTCAATTAATAATCAAAATTGAACAAAGCCTTCACTTTCTCTTGCTCTCTCCAACAGGGTAGGGGGTGGAGAATTTGATTTGTTAATAAATGTTGGTGATACGGGAAGCAATGGAAAGTTGAGTAACTTTCCATGTGTGACATAAACGCATGAAAGGGTTGTTGCCGTTGGTCAAAGGGGAAATCTTTTTCCTTTCCCCTTGATTTTTAGTACGCAAACTCTCTTAGTCTTGAGTATTTCCAGACAATGGATCTCTCAAGTGAGATATCCTATTTGATAATTGGTCTAATTCTTAAAATTTATGGAATTATATCTTCAACTCCGAACCACAATCTAAACATAAGGTTTCGTTTAGGTCGCCAAAAGTGGGGACACTGGTTAGATATGGGATTGGATTTTGGGTTGAATTTCCTATTCTAAATCAAGATCGAACCAAATTTTCAAGTTTGGGTCGAAACACTTGAACTAAACCATTACTTGAGTTGGGTTTAGTTCAACCTGTAACCGAACGAAAGTGAATCGTTTATTTTTGCATATAATTTCTAGGGTTAATTGCAATTAGCTCCCTTGACTTTTAACTCAATTGCACTTGCACCAATAATCTTTCTGATTATTGCAGTTTGCCATTCTCTCTGATTTTTTCTTCCCTAAGTGCAATATTACAAAATAAAGATTCATTATTCATCATTGTTCTTTCTTTCCTTTTATTTTTCTTTCTGAAACATCTCTTTCTTTGTTATCATTCAATTGAGAGAGAAATGAAAAAGAAAAATGATAAAGAATGGAGACTTTATATGTTAGTCCAACAATATATATTAAATTTGTAGCTTTCTATTTAGCATTATAAGTCTACTTGTTAATGTGTAAAATAGTTTAGTTTCATGGTAGTTTTTTGTTGTCTTTAACTATTTGTATTTTTCTAATTAGTGATTAATGAATAATAATATCAAATGCGGACTGAAGTTTAAGCTAGTTCGAACAAAATAAATTGGTTTGGGTATAGTTTGAATTTATTTTATTGAAATTACTTTTGTTCGTAGGTAAATCCTAAAACCCATACCAAATCAATCCCATCCACAACAGTGGCGGTGGTGTGATTTCGTGGTTTTTACAAGATAGACTCCCAACACCAACAAAAAAGTGGCACTGACGGTGTCCTTGTGCATTGGGGGTGTTAAGTGACTTTTTTTGGGTTGGAAGAAGTAAGTGTGGACTCGAGTTGGGGGCATTGATGTACTCTTTTGTCGTGAAAATGTTTGATAATAACGAGTATCTTGGTTATACGAACACGACACTACAAGGATTAGTGTCTTAATACTCTTACAAGAACATGACACAATAATACCCAATATGTACATGAATTCTAGTAGTGTTATTTTACCCAAAATGAACAGAACAAGATAAGGTACACAAAAATTGTGTACACAATTTAACATGAATAACATGTTAACCATGCTATATGAATAATAAATCCTCCGTACAATATTGGATAAAACTTTGCACAAATGAAATAACTTAGCATGTATTAAACAAATAAAAGTCAAACACCAAACTAAACTTACCGATTCAAATTAAACCAAATAAAAATAATGGCATCAAGTTTTTGTGTGGGTATTTATTGTGTATTCGTGTACTTTCATTGATTCGTGTATCTGGGGTACATGTTATGTTATCGTGTCAATAACGTATATTAGTGTCCACCCAATGTACGAAAAATGTACGTGATACCTTATAAGACCACCATTAACGGGGTCGTGGATGACCCACGACCCCCGACGACTGGATCGTCACCCCCTCACCGGGGGCGGGACGACACAGTCGCTGACGGGGTCGTGGAGTGATGCGCCACGCGGCGCGTCCCTGTTGGTTTTTTTTGTTGTGTATATAATTGGGTTTAAATGATTTTGGAGTATTATTTTGTAAATAGTTGAGTATTTATTGAGATTTATTAAAAATAACTGGAATAACTTAAAAAAATTATGGGGTTTCGATCGATTGTTAATATTTTTGAAATTTGAGTATTGAATTGGGACCAAGAAAAAGAATTGAGTTAGATTAATTACGTTATTTAACTTCAAATTACTTAATTTCAAAAATTAGACTAGAATGCAAAGGTTAAATTGAAAATAGAAAGACACAACCCTTAAATTGAAAAGAAAGTACATTAAAAGCTTAAATTGCAATTAAACTACATTAGCACGCTTAAATTGAAAATAAATTACATTACAACGCTTAAATTGAAATTCAACCACAATACAATGCTTAAATCGAAATTAAATTGTATTAGCACGCTTATTAATTCAGCTCCCTACGGATATTGGCTAGTTGTACTTCGTCCTCCTCAGTCTGCAAACCTTTCTCTTTAAGCTTTAGAAGTTGTAGGTATATCTCATACTTTAAATTCATACAACTCTTCTCGTTTATTTGTCTTTGGTACTCCAACTTCCGTTCTTTATACGCAACCTCTTTATATTTTACCGTCATGTTGTAAGTAAGATGAGCAGCCATGTTCGTAGCCTCCTCTCTAGGGTCCTTTGCTACCACTTAACCTTTCTTTTTGCTCTTTTTTATACCCGTAGGACGAGGCTGAGGAGGTGGCATAAAATCAGGGATTGTCGGAGAAAAAGTAGGAGACGAGCTTTCGTATCCTTTTCAGATGGCTCTGTACGACTCCGTTTATTGGAGGACCCGGAGGAAGGTCGGGTTGGAGTACTTTCCCCTCCCAAGTGAGATTTTCTTGTGTATTTACTTGGAGGGTTCTGAGTGGGTACGAAGAGCATAGAACGCCACTTTGAGTATCGTTTCAGCATTCTCCACGCGTAGGTGTACAAGAAAGTTGTGTTGTGAGTACGCTCGTAAATTAAATGAGCTTGTTTAATGACGTCATTCTCGTTCTGCCCACTTCTCATCCGTCGTGTCGCTTCATCAAAGCATCCAACCTACTTGACCATTGCCGAATTTAGCCTCCTCCAATGACTTTTGATGGAGTCTTGGTTTCTAGCGGTGAGGTAGTTATTAGTCAGGCGCGTTTCGTCGTACATTTTTTTAACTTTTCTCTAAAAAAGTGAAGCTCGCTGGTTTGTCCCCACCACCGCATCGCAACGATGGACATGTAAGAAGAAACAAGGGCCTCGTCCTCCGGGTATGTCCAACCCTTCTTGGTCTTCAAGGGGTTGGTTATATGTGTAGGATCGTACGGATCGGCTATGCTAATCACTTTTAAGCTAATTACCTACTTGTTTAAACAATCAAATATATGCAGCGAAATTTAAAACAAACAAGCAAGTGAAGGGAGAATAATGCAAACCACAATGGACACAATGGATTTTTATAGAGGTTCGGCACCCCACCCGGGTCCTAGTCCTCTCTTGCAAGCTCCGCTCGGATCACCGAGCTCTGCTCACGACTTCACTAATCACTCCTCGTTCCGGGCCGGGAGAGAACACCTTTACAATCTTCAAACTCGCGAGCAACCCTCGCCGAGCTTGGCTCCTCCTCTCACAATCCGAGAGGGATGCTTCGGGCTTTCACCGAAACCTTTACTCTTCTTTGACAACAACAAACTTGAGTGGGACAATCACTCTCTAAACATGAGCACACTTGAGAAAAATTAGAATTGATCTTTAGTGTGGAAATTTGAGGCATGAAGTGTTTGGAACGATCTCTCTAATGTAGGAGGCAATTATGTGTGGGAGAGTTGTGTTAAAATGTGTTTTACAACTCTATTTATAAGCATTAGAGAGAATAGAGCTGTTGGGGTTGATTGGGTATGAGTTGGTGTAAGATACACACAACAGAAACCTGCAGGACGCAATTCTGCCTAAAACGGTCGACTGAAACGGGTATGTCGTTCGACTGTTTGGTCAAAATTTAGCTTTGACTTGAGTTCACTTAAGTAAACGGTCGAACGGAAAGGTTTCAACGGTCGACCGTTTTGGTCTAGACACTTCTGGGAGACCAAATTGTGTTGGTTCGGTCGACCGCTAGGAAAGTTTCGGTTGACCAGATGTTTGGTAATTTTGGGGTATTGGGGAATAATATGAATACGACCATTGGGTATAATACGACAAAACAAATGGTCATGTGACACGTGTAAAAGGTCGAACGAAAAGGTTTCAACGGTCGACCGTTTTGGTCCAGGCAGTTCAAGTTTTGTTTAGGTGTTTTCCGGTTCTAGATTGGATGATATATTGAAGTCCAAATTATGTGAAATTTTGTGTGTGACTTCTATTGGGAACCTAGTGTGTGGTTGAGTAGTTTTTAGCTCAAGTATGCTCAATTACACAAGGTTCCTAAAGACTCAAAGAAATACAAAATACATGTCTTCAAATGAGCTTGATTACATGTCTTGACTTGATTTCCTTTCTTCCTTGAGTCTTGATCACCTGTAGAAGTTAGCACAAAGCAATATTTATGCAATGCAATATGTTTGCTACTCTACATGATTATAATTAAGATTAAGTTGAATAAATCATCAAAACATAGATTAAGACCAAAAAGACAACTATCTCCCCCTTTTTGATGATGACAACCTATATCTTAACTATATCTTAATACATGGAATTTCTATATGTAACTATGCATATTAATGCTTCCCCTATGGATGTGCATAGTTTTTGTTCAATTTTGTGATCAAATTCCAAGTTACCCCCTTTGATTATCTCTCCCCCTTTGACATCCATCAAAAATGATATTTATTATAAAAAATTATACGATTTAAGTTTAATGTGGATGTATTGTAATGAAGTTGCTCCCCCTAAATTTTGCACTTCATTACACTAAGAAAATGATATTCAATAAGCTCCCCCTATCGATATGAATATGATTTGTCAATTAAGCTCATTTCTATATCTCCCCTATTAACGTCAATCAAATACTACGATTAAGCATGTGATGTTTTAATTCCCTTTTTGACATCCATTTAGAAAATTTGACTCTAAAACAATGGATGTTAATCAAACATTTAAGATTTACAATGAATGGGTAAACGATATGTCAATTAAGCATATAACCTAGACTAGAACCAATTTAATTGAAAATTTTAGAGGGTAAGAAAATTATACTAACTTGAAGCTTGAATTTGTTCTATCCTTCATTCGGTGATGCAACCGGCTTTTAATTCGACTCTTAAGCTCGCTCGGTCACCACTGATTTTCTCCTCAAGTATCTACAAGTGTAGATTTTAGTACCCATTTTTGTTTGGGTCCATTCAATTTAACTTTTGGTACCCATACCCAAGTGGATTTAGGTACCCAAATACTTGAGGTTCTTTTCATGGAAATGTGATGCTTTCCATTTATACTATCTTGAACAAGATGGTTTTTCATATAGAAGACATTAAAGCCTAAGTCATGCTTGTCTAAAGATTGTCTTTGATTTCCTAAAAACATATCAAGGTTTTTCTTGCCATTTGTGAACTTATGCAAATCATTTATCAAAATTTCATTTGATGCATTTAGTTCACTATTTTTAAGCATAAGAGATTCATTTATGCATTTAAGATTTTGAATTAAAGAAGTGTGCTTTTCATTCATTTGATGCATGTGAATCTCTAATTCGACACATTTGTCGGTCATGCAATTTAAGTCATTCAATAATCTCTTGCTTTCAAGATAAGATACATCAATTTTCTCAAGAAAATGATTCTTTTCATTTTAAAGCATATGACTATCAATAACATGAGATGAGTTGAGTTTATTTTTCAATTTCTCATTCTCATCTTTTAAACATGCATTCTCCAAAATGAGCTTATCGATTTTAGCAAGTAAATCATTTTTCTCAATCAAGATTGATTCATTTAGGCAATGAAGATCATGATTTACTTCTCTTGCTACCTTGTTCTTTTGACAAAGAAGCTCATATCTTTCAACAAGTTCATGGAATGCATTTTGTAGTTCTTTAAAAGAATATAATTCATCATTAGAACTAGAACTTGATGAGCAAGATTTGGAAGATACCTCACTTTCTTCATCGATTGTTACAATGAGGCATGTGTGAGCATCATCTCCCTTGGATGAGCTTATGAGGAATATGATGTAGATGTGTTCTTGTCACATCTTTCATGAGCTTCATCCATTTGGCTTGAGTCTCCCTCTTCCCCGGTTGGTGATTCTTCCTTGTCACCATACTTAGCTTGAAGAACTTGCCAAATCTCATGTGCAGTTTCACAATAAGACACAAGGTCAAAAGGTTCATACTTAAGTGCACAATGTAATACATTCATAACCTTGGCATTCAAGCAAGCTAATTTCTCTTCTTCTAAACTCCATAGATTAAAATCAACTTTGGGCAAATTATATGGAGTTGAGACTATGGACCACATATCTAAATTAGTCATGGATTTCAAGTATGTTTTCATTTTACTTCTCCATGAACAGAAATTAGTTCCATCAAAAAATGGTGGTCTAGAAGAGCATGTAGGTGATTCCAAATCATAAGATGTGGATGTGGATACAATTTCGATCATGCTTACTACGATTAAGTAGATGATTTAAGCACCTATGCTCTGATACCAAATGTAGGATCGTATGGATCGGCTATGCTAATCACTTTTAAGCTAATTACCTACTTGTTTAAACAATCAAATATATGCAGCGGAATTTAAAACAAACAAGCAAGTGAAGGGAGAATAATGCAAACCACAATGGACACGGGTGATTTTTATAGAGGTTCGGCACCCCACCCGGGTCCTAGTCCTCTCTTGCAAGCTCCGCTTGGATCACCGAGCTCCGCTCACGACTTCACTAACCACTCCCCGTTCCGGGCTGGGAGAGAACGCCTTTACAATCTTCAAACTCGCGAACAACCCTCGCCGAGCTTGGCTCCTCCTCTCACAATCCGAGAGGGATGCTTCGGGCTTTCACCGAAACCTTTACTCTTCTTTGACAACAACAAACTTGAGTGGGACAATCACTCTCTAAACTTGAGCACACTCGAGAAAGATTATAATTGATCTTTAGTGTGGAAATTTGAGGCTTGGAGTGTTTGGAACGATCTCTCTAATGTAGGAGGCAATTATGTGTGGGAGAGTTGTGTTAAAATGTGTTTTACAACTCTATTTATAAGCATTAGAGAGAATAGAGCTGTTGGGGTTGATTGGGTATGAGTTGGTGTAAGATACACACAACAGAAACCTGCAGGACGCAATTCTGCCTAAAAACGGTCGACTGAAACGGGTATGTCGTTCGATCGTTTGGTCAAAATTCAGCTTTGACTTGAGTTCACTTAAGTAAACAGTCGAACGGAAAGGTTTCAACGGTCGACCGTTTTGGTCCAGGCACTTCTGGGAGACCAAATTGTGTTGGTTCGGTCGACCGTTAGGAAATTTTCGGTCGACCGGATGTTTGGTAATTTTGGGGTATTTGAGAATAATACGAATACGACCGTTGGGTATAATACGACAAAACAAACGGTCATGTGACACGTGTAAACGGTCGAACGGAAAGGTTTCAACGGTCGACCGTTTTGGTCCAGGCAGTTCAAGTTTTGTTTAGGTGTTTTCCGGTTCTAGGTTGGATGATCTATTGAAGTCCAAATTATGTGAAATTTTGTGTGTGACTTCTATTGAGAACCTAGTGTGTGGTTGAGTAGTTTTTAGCTCAAGTATGTTCAATTACACAAGGTTCCTAAAGACTCAAAGGAATACAAAATACATGTCTTCAAATGAGCTTGATTACATGTCTTGACTTGATTTCCTTTCTTCCTTGAGTCTTGATCACATGTAGAGGTTAGCACAAAGCAGTATATATGCAATGCAATATGTGTGCTACTCTACATGATTATAATTAAGATTAGATTGAATAAATCATCAAAACATAGATTAAGGCCAAAAAGCCAACAATATGTTCAGATGGGCCTTGAGACAAGCCAATGGGACAAGGGTTTACCTCATCATGAGCCTTGTTTCTACTGGAGTCAATACTCAGCAACTGGGAATACATCTGGAATGGGTCGGGTATGGGATATGATTGGGAGCTACCTCCATAGTTTGGATTTTGCGGCGATGGATGTTGAGGAAAGGGTTGGTAGCTACCTCCATAATGAGGGTGTTGCGGTGGTGGATGTTGGGAGCTACCCCAATAATGAGGGTGTTGCGGTGGTGGAGGTTGGTAGTTACCCCTGTAATGAGGGTTTTGAGAGGGTGTATGTTGGGAGCTACTACCGTAGTAAGTATTTTTAGAGGGTGGATGTTGGGAGCTATTGTCGTAGTAGGAGTCTTGCTAGTGTGGATTGAGAGGATTGTAGTAGGGAGATGGTTTAGAGTACTGAGCAAATCCTTGTCCATCAAAGAGACGGCGAGTTGGGGAAGGACTTTCCCGGGGATCACTATTACCCTCAGAAGAAGACATACTGAGCGAAGTTTTGAAATGAAGTTGATGGTGTGATGAGTTAGGTCAATGTTGGTGGTATTTATAGACTCCAATTAAATTGAACACATTCAATTAAAGTTTTATGAGGCTATAGTAACCTACGTATTCCCAGACAAGAGTTGAACACATTCAATCAAAGTTTCACGAGGCTACAATAACCTACGGATTCCCAGACAAGAGTTGAACACATTCAATCAAAGTTTCACGAGGCTACAGTAACCTGACAGATTCCCAGACAAAAGTTGAACGCATTCAATTAAAGTTTCACGAGGCTACAGTAACCTGACAGATTCCCATACAAGAATTGAACACATTCAATTAAAGTTTCACGAGTCTACAATAACCTAACAGATTCCTAGACAATAGTTGAACGCATTCCAGTAATTTACACGAGGCTACCGTGTTTAAATGGGGGGGGGGGGAGGAATTTCTCCATAGTCATTCACCATATTCTTCATCCTTCAAGATGTCTTCTTTGAGTAGTATTTCCTCCTCAACTGATAAGAGAACTGACGATGAGTGGAACACACTAACCACTGAAGTAAGGGAATACATTTCGCAGTCGATGTCTCGTCCACCTGTAGAAAGGCGACGTCGGGCTAGAAGGACAATAACTACCGATATATTATTTTCGTGACGATCCTATATATGGTCCTCGTATTTTCAGAAGAAGGTTTAGAATAAGGAAGCATGTATTCCTCTGAATATCGAATGTTGTTGAGGCCTCCGATGTGTTCTTCCAACGAAGGTTGGACGCCACGACTCGATTTGGAATATCAGGATTGCAAAAAATAATTGCAAGTCTACGAATGTAGCTTATGGCATAGCTGTTAGGATCTATGACCCTCTAATCACTAGATAAATTGTGGAATTAAAACACTATTGAAGGATTAAGAAATGACACAATTGCAAACCACAAAATCGTCAACACCAGAGTTTATAGAGGTTCGGCACCGCACCTCGGTCATAGTCCTCCTCGCAAGTCTCGCTTACGGTTCAACTAACCAATCTCCGTTTGGGGCCGAGATCAACGTTGTTTACAACACCGAGCCTCGCGAACAATCCCCGCCTCGCTCATGTCTCCTCTCACAACTCGAAAGAGAGCTTCCTCGAAGCTTTACAACACTTGGTGATTCTTGAATATGGAAATGAAATCACAATCTAACTAATACTCTATACTTGAGCACACTTGGGTATTGATATGGAATGAATATGCAAGTGGTGAAATTTTGGCTTGAGTGTAGAAGAATGAGAGCTTGAGGATGAAGAGGATTTGACTTTGAGTTTAGGATAGCTAGGAATTGTTCAAGAGCTCTAAAACCAACAAATGAGATCATATTTATAAGCCTTCAAGCTCTACTATCCGTTTGGGAGTTGGTGGGGAAATGGACTAATGAGAAGCAAGATGTGAAATAAGCTCGGGTAATTTTTAGACCAGGTTTGGTCGACCGTTCATGTAATGGTAGTCCGAGACACTACAAATGGATTGGTCTGAACTAAGCACACAGTTGACCGAATATGGTTCAGATCATCGTTCACCAACTTCGAGTAACTATTTGCAATTTCACCCTATGTAATTTTGGTTAACCGAATTCCATTCGGTTCACCGTTCCAAGGTGGACAATAAGATTAGTTGGACTCTGATTACTCAAGTTCAGTTGACCGTGTATACTTCGGTAGACTAAAGTTAGCACGGGTTTTGCGCTGACAGTTAAGGCTCAAATAGTCGTTGGGTACAACGGTCAAGTGCTACGTGTAAATAGTCGTTGGGCGCCTAAACCCAAGAAGAACTCGGTTGACCGATAGGCATTCAGTCGTCCAAATTAGGACAAGTCAATTTGGCTCTAAGGGCTAGATTCAAATGCGACCGTTGGAGCAAATTCTGAAACTTGTCCAAGGTTATTCGGTCGACCAAAGGTGGTTCGGTCTTCCGTCAGGACAATTCCAGAGAACATCCTAAGGTCTACTGATGGGAAAGATTCGGGTAACCGATAGGTATTCGGTGGACCGAACTAGAAATGTTTTGGTTGTCCATGAAGGGTTCGGTTTACCGAATCTTGATGGGATAGAATCCTAGTGCTCAAGTTTACATTAAACTTTATGGACTCAATAAATACAAAATTACATCTCTTAGTCGAAAGCTTTGATTACAAGTCTTGAGTATTGATGTCTTTGTCGCAATGCTCATTTTCTTGATTATCTTGATGAACCTATTAAGATGCTTACAAGTATACACATGTGTATGCAATGCATGTAATCGTGTTTGCTCACTTTGATTGATTAGGTTGATTAATTAAGATTAGTTTGATTAATCATCAAAATTAATATTGCTTAATGCCAAAAGGCCAACAAATTGGTCGACCGTATTCATAAAGATAAGGAAATGTTTGAGCCAACTTAAGCTACGGTCGAACCAATTGAGCTATAACTTAAGTTATCGGTCAAACCCGGTCAGGGGTCGATCGACTGATATAAAGGTTTAGGCCAGGGTAAAGGTAATCAGTCGAACACAAACTATAGATACATTCAACCAAAAATAACATGCAGTTTTGGTGTACAAATTTATCTTCTTCCGGTCGACCACCAGGTTGACATTGTTCGACCGGTGGCCAAAAGTATTTGGGGGTATTTGAGAAAATATGAATACAACTGTTGTCTAAAATGACAAGGTTAATGATCATCCGGAAAATACGGGCACGATCGTTGTATAAGTCAGAATCGGTCGACCGGTAGGGTTAGGTAAAATCACTCTTTGTAAAATGGTTAAATGTTAGAAACGGTCGAACGAAAAATTCGTTTTGGTCGACCGTTTGCCACGGGCAGACAAAAGTTTGGATTAAGTGATTTTCTTACCCAAGTTTGGGTGACCTATTGAAGTCCGATTGATCTGAGATTTTGTGTGGGACTTCTACAAGGAACCTAATATGTATGTGAATAGATTTTAACTCTTGTATGTTCAAGTTCACATAAGTTCCTAAGTCTCAAATAAAAGGTAAAATTACATGCCTTCAAGTAGCTTGATTACATGTCTTGACTTCATTCTATTCTTCTTTGAGCTATACACTCCATAATAGGATATCTATGCTCGTTCAACTTCCACTAATTCAGAACTTCTAAACCTCGTTCATGCTCCCCCAACTTATTTGACAAATATCTATCAAACTCCGAATTTCCTAAATCCAATCCTGACATCTCTACCTCATCTTCAATGTATTTCTTGAAGTCCAACATATCTTAGGTGGAAATTGAAGGAAAATAGATATCCATCAAGTTGGTTTGTTGTCGACCTTTCAGAACCAAGTGAACGTAAATATTCTGATAGTCTTCGAAAACAACACGAGAAACTTTCTTCATCTTCTTACCCAAGTCGTCTCCTTCTACTATTCCATAAATGTGACGTAACACAATACCGACACCTATTAACTTTACTTTGGGATCTATTATAACTCCCAAGTACAGGAAAATATTTATTTTATCAAGTTCTCTGAAGTATTTATCATACTTCTCTTTCATTGCAACTGCCAAATTGTGGAAATCAACATCACTATTATCAATCCATTGATTCAACAACTCACAAGCACGATAAATGTAAGAGCACAGAATACACTTTCTGTTATGTTCTTGAACTCTTTCAAAAAAATTATGAGCCTTCCAACAATTTTCCAATCATCATATGTTGGATTTCCCAAACTCTCATCATCTTCCGGATCATTGGAATATTCATTCTCCAAAAGATATCCCTATAATTCAAAGATGTGTCCAACATGGTGTATGTTGAATTCCACCTCGTTGACACATCCATAGACAACGACATGGTACATTCAACTTTGTGTTTTACGACAATGTCTTTAAAAATTTGTATCCTGCTAGGAGATCCCCTCACATACTTAACAAATGCCCTAATTCTGTCAAGACACATCTTCATTTCCTTCGTCGACAAACCATCCCAGACCATCAAGTTTATGATATGGGCTAGACATCTTACGCGCAAATGGTTACCCCCACTAATGCCACCTTTTGCTTGAATCATTTTCTTTAGATGATCACATGCAACATTATTTGATTGTGCATTGTCCACAATGACCGTAAATAGTTTTTCCTCTAAACCTCAGGAAATTAGACAATCTTCAACCGCCTTACCAATTTCCTTTCCTTTGTGACTAGTTATTGGACAATTTTTTATGATTTTTTTGTTCAATTTCCCGTCCTTATTAATGAAATGTGCGGTCAAGCACATGTAGTTTATTCTTTGGATGTTAGTCCATGTATCCGTGGTCATAGAAACTATATGACACGAGACCTCTAATTGTTTTCTCAATTTAAGTTTTTCATCCAAATACAATTGGTAAGAGTCACGAGCAATCATCCAACGAGAGAGCATCTTAAATTTGGGACAAGCAACTGTCATTAAATTCTTAAAGCCAAGATTCTCTACAAACCGAAACGGTAACTCGTCCACCACTATCATTTTAACCACAACCTTTCGGATTTCACCTACATCAAAGGTGTGTGCTCTAGGTCTACCCTCCCCCTTAGTAGACTCCAAGTTACTGTCAAACACCAACTCAAATTGTTTACTCTTGCTCTTGGTGTTATTTGCAAGATTTGCTGGACAATGATCCCAATGCATCTTAATGTTTTTAGAGTCATTGAAATTACTTTCACATGCAAATGTTTTGAACAATGTTCCTAATTGGAGTTGTCTTTATAACTCTCACACTAATTAGCAGGAATCAAGAGCATGGCGAGAGTCTTGAAACCGCTAAAAATAGCTACGGTTGACGAATTTTTGACTGGAGTTTGTAATTCTGTAAATATTTCAATGTCATGTCTTTGCCTGAGTAACATTGTATGTTACAGTTCGATTTATTACTAAATGATAATTTATTCTACCATTGAAAAAGTTCTGAACATGAGCCTAATGAGAGAAAAAAATCAAGAAATGGTAATCAACTATTTATGAAGAGTTGATATGTACTACATTGTGTGTGGGGTTTGATTGATGGTTGCAGGGTGCTAAGTCTCTCACTCTCTAGAGGTTGGGATTTTAAATATGAAAATCTTTAGAAGTGTTTCCTGTTCATTAAAACATGGATCTCATGTTTCCTGTTCATGCACGAACAAGCAGCTCAACTAGCAAACAAGAGAATGGAAAACAATAATCTGAGTTGAGGAGGAAGTTGTAATCTCAAGAAAACTTGAAGTTTCTTGAACATCAACAACTTTGTTTGATTGGGGATTTTGTTTCGTTTTGAGCAGGTGCAATTTTATATTAATCTAATATGACTCAATTTCATAAAACAAAACTAAGAGATCAGATAGTGGAAAACATGACAAATTTTAAGTGGGTTGGTTGAATACTTGAATATTAACATTTATGTATCTTGACATTGTGTGGTTTGAATTTTAATATTATTGAGATTTAAACAACAAAAAATCATTTATAAATTAAATGTGGTTTGAATTGTAATATTATCAAGATTAGCGACAAATTTTTATTTATAAATTAAAATGCAGTTACAAAGTTTCTCAGATTTTGTAATGATAGACACAAACCACATAATCTGTTTTCTGTGGGATTCCAGTAACATACATAAACAACATAATATGTTTTCTATCGGATTCCAGCGACATACACAAACAACAAAATTCAGTTAAAAAGGAACTGTTTTCCATTGGATTATGTTTTCTTCAACTTTTTGTTTAACTCCGAAAATCACTTTCTGAAGCTTTTCTCGCCACTAACACCCCTAAGTGTATGTTCGGCTACAAATATGTTTAGGTATGAAGTCAAAGACGTTGTGTCTCATACGTTTTTACTTTCCACCGAGACATCTTTGGATTGTGCACAAACAAAATACTCAAACGTCAGAAATTAAACCTAACATACTTATCGTCCTTTGCATATCTCAAGCTAAATGTACCCCTTCGAGACGATAATACCTTGACGCCTTAAATTCGATTAGGTCACCACCACCTTTATAATTTTCTCACCCTTCGGGTCAATTTCACGTTACGTGGTCCTAATTAACCTTATCAAATCGTCATTAATTTTATATAAAAACAATTTACTTGTACCCACGTGCAAAATAGCCAAAGCGGCCGACAAATAGATTCACATGCAAATCTGCGGTCCCACGAGCAACGCACACCAGCCGTCCATCCACACCACCACAGTTCCTAATTCACTCACAGGCGACAAGTGACGGTCACACCTCACAAATATCGCATCCCGCTCCACACCAACGGCTCCCATCCCGCCACGTCACCACCACGACCTCCACGTGGACTCTCGCCCTCTCGCCGCGATATCGCTACACTCCCCCACCCTATAAATACCCAAACAGAAACCAACAGAACGCAACAAACCAAAATCAGAGAGAACTATAATCTTCCATGGCCTCCACCGCCGCCGCCGCAGTGGTTCTCCCCGTGTTCAGGATCCGGCGATCGACGCCGCTGGGGAAGACGTCTCCGGTTCCGTGTCGGTTCCCGAGCCGCGCCCGTTCGTTGTGGATTTCGAGGGGATCGGCGGCGTTTCTTGTCAGATCTTCGGCTTTGTTGCCGGCGGAGTCGGCAACCGTGGCGGAGCTCAATGTGGGTTTGGATTTGGGATGGTTTGGGGTTTTAGTGTTGTTTTGAGCTGAATTTTGGGTTTTTGTTGTGGTTAGGTTGTGTCCGCGCCGACGAAGCCGGTCGAGGGGCAGAAGACGGGAACGAGTGGGCTTAGGAAGAAGGTTTGGGTGTTTTCTGCTTTTTTTACTTGAACGAAATTGGATTTTTTGTTGGCAATTACTCACAGGATACTTCAGTCTGATATAACGCGAAATGATCACACAGGCTGTGAAGTTGAAATGTTTTGTAGTTTATAAGATTACTTATGAATACTTTTTTGTAATGAATGAAAAAAAAGTGTGACACAATTTGACATTTATATGAAAACGATACAATTGTACACGATTTATTGTTTTCTTACGCTAAATTTAAATGGTTAACGATTTCTACTGGCTAACGAATTGTGTCTAACTTGAGATTTGAGAATGTTTGGATGTTTGAAGGTTCGTGTGTTTTGTGGTTCACTGGTTCTATATCAGAAGAAAAAAAATTGATTTTTGGTTGCTTGTTTGTGATATGTAGGCCTGATAATTTCTAACACGATAGATGACACAAACTAAAAAAAAATTGACTCAATTTTTTGTGTGGTTTATGTGCTTCGTTTTGACAAATTTATATGTAACGGAAAAAAATAATCGTGACACAGATGACACGCTTAGACATTGACATGAAAACAATATGATTTTACATGATTTATTGTTCTTTTACACAATTGTAACATTTAATTTTTATTTATATTGGCAAATTCAGTTGTGTTTTACTTGAGAATGAATCCTTAGGATGTTTTAAAATATGAATAAATTGACACCACTTTATTTGGCTCAATCCAAATCCCAAACATGGTCAGTCCTCTTCAAAATGTGCTTCACTTGATATGCATGATTTCCTGACACAAGTATATCATTGTTTGACGAAAAAAGTACACGAAGCGTCCCATTCTTCAAGTTTGGTGATTTGGCTGTGTTTTTTTGGTTTGTAGGTTAAGGTTTTCCAACAGGAAAATTACTTGGCAAATTGGATTCAGGTGAGTTCTTCTCACTGCTTGATGTTTATACTCTAGTGTGATGAAAAGGGGAGGTTGTTATGTGTTTCTTCTGCTCAGGCATTGTTGAATTCCTTGTTTCTTCTGCTTAGGCATTGTTCAATTCCTTGCCTCCTGAGGACTACAAAGATGGTCTGCTGGTTCTTGGTGGCGATGGTCGTTTCTTTAACCGTGAAGCTGCCCAGGTACTCTTTATTATCACTAAAGAAACAACGAATTTTAATTTTTTTAAATTAAATATAATGTAATATAAAAACATATGATTTGGTATGTGAATGCAGATTATCATTAAGATTGCTGCTGGAAATGGTGTTGGTAAAATATTGGTTGGAAGGTATGTAATAATGAAGAAAATGATCATGAAATGATGGTGGATACTGATAGTGTATTAATATCAGTAGACTAGATGGTATAATTAGTATTGGTTATTAGGAAGGAAGACTGTAGATTCGGAATTTATTAATTTGATTTAGGTTTTGTATTATCCTTTTCTTGATGTGCATTGAAGTACCTTCAAAAATCATTATGGAATGTATTAGTTGGTGGGATTTAGTTTCCCTTTTCAGGTTAATATAATAGTCGCCCTCAACTGAAGATGCATTCAAATTAAGTACTATCATAAATTTCTATTTTTTAATACGATTTTTTTGAGGCACCCTCTATTTTACGACTTGTCAATTGATTTTGTTTACTCCAAGTAATTTTGTTAGGAAGCTTGATAGTTGAAGTGGGATTCACGTAGAGGTCTCTTGGACCCATTCAAAGTATTTATAGTGGACATCCATCTTAGTTCCATATAGACTATCCTGGGTCAATACACTAAACTTAACGAAGAATTTTCTCTAAAACCATGAATGTTTGCTACTTGGTATCCTTACCAATATGCTCGGGGAAGTTGAGAACACATGATTTTTTGTCAGTATGGGTCATTGTAATTGCTGCACTAGAACTACTTATGGCTAAAAAATAGTCTGTTTTGGTGCAAGCGAAAACATAGATTTCAATTAACATGTAAAATCATTGACTAGAAAAACATCAAAGCGATATAACAACACAAATTTTAAACCTATCATTAAGTTGTAATAAAAGTCATTTTTGTGTCTAGGGATGGCATAATGTCGACACCAGCTGTTTCTGCTGTAATCCGGAAGTGGAAGGTACTTTTAGAAGTCTCAATTTCAGTTTGTTATATTTTGATATGGCACAAGTTTCGGACATTTTTTATTTATTCAAATAACGATTGTTTAAACAGGCTAATGGTGGCTTTATAATGAGTGCAAGCCATAATCCAGGTGGACCAGAGTATGATTGGGGCATTAAGGTTAACTATTGGACCTTTTCTCTCCCCTCTTATTTTTTTATTATAATATTGTGTAACTTGTTTTCCTGCTATATAAAAGGGTCAAGCAAAAGGACTGCTTCATAAATTTCAACTATCTGATCTGTTGGTTTCTTCTAGTTTAACTTTCAAGGGCCAATTTTTTTTCAAGCATTTTGATACCGATCTCTTGTGTGTTTTCATCATGTTTGTTCTGATTTGCTAGTGTTAACTTGTTATTTATCTATTCAATGTAAATCCTTGTTATTGAAGTGTCCTGGCATCACAGTTGGGGATCTTTTTACCAACTGCATGCATGATGTTGCTATGTTTTTTCCTTGGCATCTTTTTGTCTAACATAAGTCATCTGTTTCATCTCAAACAGTTCAACTACAGCAGCGGTCAACCTGCACCGGAATCCATCACAAACAAGATTTATGGGAATACACTTTCAGTATGATCCTGACATTATTCCCTCCACTTTGACCTTTTTTTCTTGATGGCACATTGCCTTTTTACTTATGTTGATGCACTATTTTTTAATTTTTTTTGTTTGTCTTCCTTGTTTCGACATGTTTGCATTTCTTAGCCATTTTATATTGTGTTTATTATTTTGACTATTGATTGTTGACTCAACTATTCTCGGTCTAATTTGTCTTCTTTTCTTTCTTGCAATGACACATGAATTTGGCAATTTTGTTGGTGCATTGCGTGCTTTTCTTTTCTAGTAGTTTCTTTGTTTTGATGTGTCTCCATTTCTTAGCCAAGGTATGATGTGTTTGTTATGTTTTGTCTTGGTTGTTATCTGTAGTATTGCATACTATAATCTTTTCTCCTGTGTAAGTAATTTATTTTGTCATACATGTATGTAGTTGATCACGTGTGACCCAAAAGCATGAGCATGACAGGAAAGAAGCCTAGATTTCATGAGCATATAGAGCAATTATAATGAAAATAGAAGAAAAGGGTATATTGGGAAGTGCCATAGGAGTGACAGCTTGTAAATATTAAGTTGACTACGTCAGGGAATTATAATATCTATTACTATATCACACGCACACACACCCACACCCATGCACACGCAAATCCATGCACCCACTCACACGCACAAACACCCACGTCCGCGCGCACACACACTCTCACACGCACGTCCACACACCCACTCACTCTCACACACCATGCGCGTACACACAACAAAGAAGGTCACACAAAAAGAAGGTAAAAACTTATCTTTTTGAAAACATACAAGTGCGCCAAAATCATTACCCCTATCTAATGAACATAAAAAAGTCAATTTCTTCATTGGCATTTTGTATGTAGTATGATATAAGCATGTGGTTTGCACTGCATGCTGTGTATGAGTATATATCCACATGCAAAACCATTGGAATCAGTGTATAATAATTAAATGGTAGAGAAATATAAGTTATAAACATTAGAGGGATTAATAGAATAACCAGAAGTTTATTAGCAGTGGTAGGAAGGGCTTCAAGATTAATTTATTGCATTATTTTTGTTAATGCTTTAATTCCTTGTAGTTCCTTTGTGTGCATTGGTAGAATAATTTCATATATTTTTTGGCTTTCAATTTTGTGGCCTGCTTTTCCAGATATCTGAAATAAACTGGCAGATATTCCAATACAAACCTTTCACAACTACGCATTGAGTCGTCTATGATTTTGTTCATACTTTAATTGCTTGTAGTTCCTTTATGTGCATCAATAGAATTGTTTCAAATGTTTATTGGCTTTCAATTTTGTGGCCTTTGTTCCTAGATATCTGAAATAAAGCTGGCAGATATTCCCGACTCAAATCTTTCTCAACTTGGGACAGTGGAATATGGAAATTTCAAGGTGGAGGTGATTGACTCGGTATCTGATTACTTGGAACTGATGGAGGTAGCAAAATTTTACTTCCTTCTTTGAGTGAAGTATATAATATTTTATTGCCTTGACATGTTAATTGCTCATGTAGAGCGTGTTCGACCTCAATCTAATCAGATCTCTACTCACTCGGGAAGATTTTAGGTATAAGATCATCCAAAAGAGTATTTTCATATATCATTGTTGATAGTTAATTGCTCATACATCATTATTGTTTACTTTAATCATGCCAGGCATAAATTTTTCAATGTCTTTTCGTATCATTGCATTTAAGTGCTTTATTTTAGTCTGTATCATTGCATTGGTTATATCATCTCTCTAGTATTAACTCATGCCCTTTTATTTTAGTCCACACTCCGAAGTGGACATTTCAGTGTCACCATCAACATTTAGTTTTAGTATAATTATGGAGATCATACCAACCTTATCATCTTGTTCAAACTCTGTATCATACTATCATGTCATAGTAAGTGGCCATCCACATCAATTAATTCCTTTGCTATATCATGAGTCCTGAAAGTTTGATTAAGTGAAAGTGATTTATTTACAATGTACTGAAAGTTGTGTTTGAAAAATCATCTTAATTCTGTACCTTTATTTGAAGTCATGTTTTATTTCCAGTGCATCACAGACATGCCGATGAGTTAACAAAGCCATATCTTTTCATTTTAATTACAAAGAGGTTCCAAGTAGACCTACAAAGCTCTTGTTGGCTTGCTAAAGATATACAGTTGGAGAGTTAACTATGGATGGGGTCCCGTTTGACCTCCAAGTATGTTATGATTATGGAAAGCCCATACGTTTTCCATATTTTATGTTAGGCTTGTCTTATTGTTTTGTTCTTACTCCTTAAATTGGACATATCTTAAGAAAACTGATGCAATGAAATGTCAATTTTACGAGGAAAGTAGTATATGCCGATGCATGTAGGTTAGGCCTGACGTGATGAATGGTTCTGTTTTGTCTTGTGCTTATATTGTGGCAGAATTTTTATATATCATGAAATAAAAGGATCCCAAATTAGTTATTACAAGAGTGGTACAATTTAGTTCTATCACTGAAAAGTCAAATTTTTGCCCTTGCTTCACATAAAAAGTAAGCTTCCATTGGTCACTCCTTTTACTTGATCTTGAACCATTTTTTTCGCTTCAGGTTTACATTTGACGCGATGCATGCAGTTACCGGAGCATATGCAAAGCCAATCTTTGTGGACAGACTAGGAGCAGATCCAGTTAGTTTTGCATCATTTTAACTATTTAAATTTGTCATTCACAACTTCACTATGTATTTAAATTTGTAGCTAAACGTGTATTCCAGGGTTGTGTCTTAAATGGGATCCCCTTGGAAGATTTTGGGCATGGCCATCCAGACCCAAACCTTACGTAAGATCACTTTGTCATCAAAGTTTATATTTTTGCAAGCTCGTAACTGTTAAATGCCGAAACAGATATGCTAAGGAGCTGGTCGAAATCATGTATTCTGATGATGCACCTGATCTAGGAGCAGCAAGTGATGGTATGTGAGAACTAAATGATTTACTCTTTACACTTCGCAAATATAATTATCCATTTCCTTATGTTCATGAAGCTTGCTCTGTATTTAAAAAAATTGTGTTTCTGGGTAGCATTTATAGACTAGTGAGATGTAATCCCTGGTTCCTTGCAACCGATGTCGAGTATTAGAAGCAGCATACCTAATATTAAGTATGTACTCAAAGTCATGTATTAATAAACCATATTTATACCCACTTCGTTTTCCTTCCTCAGGTGACGGCGATAGAAACATGATCCTGGGGAAAAATTTCTTTGTTACACCCTCAGATTCTGTGGCCATTATTGCTGCCAACGCGCAGCAAGCAATACCGTATTTTCAGAAGGGTCCCAAGGTAGATAATTGCATTTTTCACTATGTACATGTATTTGCAACTGTCTGAGTTTCTATGTGAGTGTAAGTTTCAAATCATACCAGTAAATTGGAAATTTCATTTACTTGATTTCACCTAATAATGTGATGGTACTTAAAGTAAATGAGGCTCATCATCTCTTTCAGGGTTTAGCGAGGTCTATGCCTACGAGTGGTGCTCTTGATCGTGTTGCTTCAAAATTAAATCTCCCTTTCTTTGAGGTTTGCATCCAATGATTAGTATCATTCTTGAATGTGTCTTCCACTCCTGCATAAGATTGTTCTTCTGGTTTTTGTAGCAACTGATTTAGTCATTCCAGTTTCATTAGCAGATAGGGGTTGGGATTGACTGTTTCTATAATCAGGTTCCAACAGGATGGAAATTCTTTGGGAATCTCATGGATGCTGGAAAACTATCCATATGTGGAGAAGAGAGCTTTGGCACTGGTTCAGATCATATTCGTGAGAAGGATGGTATATGGTAGGTTCAAGGGATAAATAGCTCCACGTTTTGTAGTTTTAGTTACCTTGGTGGTGTGGGCACTTCACACAAAAACCTACCAATTTTAACTAATGCTCTTCGTAACTTTTCTAACTAGTTGAATTTCATGTTAGGAGTATACATTGGTAATATTATGTTCTTTAAGATTATTTAACTTTTCAAAAAGTATAGTAGGAGGGTAACTGGGCAGTCTTTTCTTGTATCAACCCACCTATATATGTTGTGAACAAAAAACAATTCTTAGAACAAAAAGAGTAATTTTTGTAATATTCAATTTTAAAATCCTTGGTCAAATAATATCACCAGTTAGATCACAAATTATCTATATCATCATCTACTATTGACTGGAAAACTAAACAGTGGTTTTTAAAGTCAGCATACTAACAAGATGAACTGTTTAAGGGCCGTGTTGGCTTGGCTTTCAATTATTGCTTATCGGAATAAAGACAAGAAGACGGGGGAGAAGCTAATCTCAGTTTCAGATATTGCCAAAGAACATTGGAGAAATTATGGAAGAAATTTCTTTTCAAGATATGATTACGAGGTAATCAGATATTTCTTGTGATTTTAAAAACTTCTTCAAGTTTGGAAGTATTGGATATCCTTACTCTTTTAGTATGATTCAAGTTTGGTATTGCATATTGTTGCTTCTTTTACTTGGATCAGTGCCTGCAAGATGTAACATCAAGCTTTCTCCTCTGCAGGAATGTGAATCTGAAGGTGCTAGCAACATGATGCAGCATCTTCGGGAGATTGTTTCAAAGAAGAGTGCTGGTGAAAAATTAGGTATGCTCGTTCTTATATTTATCAGCATTCTAACGATAATTACTTTCTTTTTTATTGATACCTTATTGCACGTTTCAGGAAGCTATACCCTAGAATTTGCAGACGACTACACTTACACCGACCCTGTAAAATCTAGCTACATCCCTTCATTCATCTTTGAATTTCTTGTGCATAGATTTGCACCAGAAAAATATTTTTGATGATAAATGTAAATTGATTTCTTATGGAGTTGTAACTTCTTCCAAATCAATTCAGGTAGATGGCAGCATAGCATCCAAACAAGGTATTCGATTTGTTTTCACGGATGGATCGAGGATTATCTTTCGTCTATCGGTAAATATTCATTACTTCTCATGTGGAGCAACTCACATCCTGAAAATGCATAGATACGCTATGTTGTAATCCATTATGCTTTCTTTAGGGTACTGGATCTGCAGGAGCAACTGTGCGCATTTACATCGAGCAGTACGAACCTGATCCATCCAAACATGATGTGGATGCTCAAATAGCATTGAAGCCATTAATAGGTTCATGGCTATCCACTTCCGTTGATTTTATTTTTTTGGGTTTACAGACACTTAATGCATCTTGGCTACTTTCAGATCTGGCATTGTCTATTTCGAAATTGAAGGAGTTCACTGCCAGAGAAAAACCAACTGTTATCACTTGAGCAGTTTCAGATTTGCAATAAACATTCTTGGTCCTTTAGAGGTCTTTGTTAGCTATACCGAGGCAGCTGGACCGGAAGGAAAAGTTCTATCTGAGCCCGATGACGAACTGTGATGGGGAAGCAACTATATAGTTTGGGGGATAGCGCGGGCTCTGAGGGAGGTAGAAGTATGTTAGTTCACTGGGATTCAATAGTGCTGGAATTTGTGTGAGTTTTGATGAACTATAACTTATTTATTTATGAGTCTTGATAAACGGACGCGGTGCTTTCGGGACGCAGTTCACGTCACCATCCATTATCGTTTGTGTTTTTCATTTTATTGTTTCAAAACACGGTTTCTGATTAAGTAAAAGACGATTGATTTCCCTATTAGTTAACACTTGAAATACAAAGAAGAGACCTACATATGTCCTGCCGATACCAGTCCCATGCCGACACGCACCAGTCTTACGTCAACACACACCAGTCTCGTGTCGGGACATATATCTATAAATCTTAGAATGTCAATAGTCATGTACATCGGGAAATGAAAGGACGTTTAAATTATCACGTTATTAATTTTTGGAAACAAATTAAATAATTGATAAAATATTTTAAGTTCCTGCAAGTTTTCCACGTTATGAGTTTCATAAAGAACGTGTTAAAAGAAGTTCATAAATCATTTTCCTTTATTTATTTACGTTGAAAGCAAGCTATGATAGGTCTCTAAACGACACTCCAAAGTTCATGTTGGAGTTGCAGTTTACATTAGTTTTGGCAAATGATTATTTATTGAGCTGTGTTTATAATAAGTTGTATTGCTTCAATTTGATTCCACACTATGAATGGATATGAATAACTGGCTATACTATGTCAATTTTGTTGGATTTTCACTATTTCGATATTCCAAGACTCAGTCAAGGTTGATATGCTCGTTATGCTCAAGAAGTTGTAAAATGTTAAGATAAAATATACGGAACCGAAGGTAGAACTCTAATCAATTATCATTTAAAGTCTGGATGTAAAATTTTATCAGGCTTAAAGTCAAGCGTAACCAACCTTGAAGTCACTGAAAATTAGTTCTTTAAGTTGAAAGCACAACAAATATAAACTTTATGATAGGAAAATTTCATACAATGGCTTTATTGGTTTCCCACCAATTCCTGAGGCGATGGAATTGATCAAGATGGACTCTTTGATCTCCCTTTTCTTGCAGATTGGACATTCGTTGTTTGTCCGTCTCAAACATGACGTCATATTTCTTCCTGACATGGTTTCGCACAACAGGCAGCCGATCTTAGGGAAACAACACTTCTAGGAATTAATCGAAGGTATCGTCGAAGTCATATTCCACCTACATTCAACAACAATTACGTATATATATATATATATGTGTGTCAAAAGGTGAAGTTAAATAAACAATCTCATAATAGGTATACCACAAGCAAAGTCCAAGTATTCTATAAGGTCTGACGAGTCCGGTCTTGCATTTGCAAATCCAACGACCACAACTCAGGTTGCTTTACCATCTCCTCCAGGCGTGAGTAGAGTAGTACCACACGGATCTAAAGGGGTTCCTTTACGATACGATTTTGAAACGCAAAACTGGAGTCGGAGAAAGACCTATCCATTTGTTGGGCCCCTGACATTTTTTCTTACGTACGACGACCCCATCCTTAGCACCTGCAATTTGATTAGGAAAAACATATGTACAACATGTATTCCATAAATAATGAAAGAATTTCTAATAAAACTTTGCATATTCAATTGAAGAACTAACAATACAACACATAAAAGCTTATATGAATTATTATACCATGTTCGTCCTGCACCTGAGGGCGTGATAAACGGCGTGTCATAGCGACCCGACGACCAGCACGTATTTGGCTGGAACTCGTTCGCTTAGCAGGGAAACCCCCTCCTCTTGGTAAGGTATGGGGAAATTTACGATGTGATCTGTCGGGCTAAGTCTTTGCCTCTAAAACTTGAGTCGAGGTTTAAGAAGTCAAGTAATATCATTTACGTAGTAATAAATTAAAAATACTATAATAAGAGTAATGCAGAAAAATGATGTAAAGAAATATAATGCTATTTATTACCTCACTACTACAGAAAAAGGGAATATACGTCGGATGTACGGGGTTATACACGTCGGATATAAGCACACCCCGAACCGACGTCTATGTGTGCGTCGTCTATACATAGACGTTGGTCATAGTATAGCCGACGGCTATAGATAACGAATATACGTCGGCTGTACTTAGAAGCCGACGTATATTCGTTAACGTATAGACGTCAGTCTATACGATAGACGACGTCTATACTTTAGGTATAGACGTCGGTAAACAAAAATAAGACGTCTATACTTTAGGTATAGACGTCAGGTACCTAACATACGACGTCTATACTTTAGGTATAGACGTCGGCTTCATACTAAATCCGACGTCTATGCCTTTCTTCTAGGGAATAGACGTCGGCCACTAACTACATCCGTCGTCTATTCCTAAACCTGGACAAAAAAAATAAATAGCATCCGACGAAATTGTTTTTAGTCTCGTATTCGTGTACATACAACTGCACCAAATTCGTTCACCTATAAATTTGTTCACAATTTCATCCACATATACATACAAGCACAAACTAACAATCATACATGCACAAACACAAACACAAACACAAACATACAACCATACATGCACAAACATACAAAGCATACACAATTGACATTCAACACACTTGCAATTAATTCATTCTAAAATTAAGGCGATTATATTAATGCATAAAGTGTACGTTTGTAATACAAGTACACTTGTTAACTAAATTACAAAAAATACTATTGGCAGGAGAACCTAGTTCGTCAGCATGTTTCTGATGAAATAGCGAGCCCATCGGTCGCGAGTTTCATCGAGCTCCTGTTGCGAGAAGGGATCACTACTTTTTGGGAAAACCTATCAAAAAAATACAAGTGTTGAATATTAATAACTAAATATTGAAACTACACAACTATACAATTGAATAACGATCTACATTACCTCGGATAGGCATACGTCTTGAGTTGCCAATTCGAGGATTTCCTCCATGTATCTCATCACGTAGTAACCGCCTTCCGTATTTCCAACCTGCTTCCGGTACTACAAACATAGGAATTCGCTAAATATTTGTTCCTAACTTAATTAACAAAAATGGGATAGAATGTACTCTCATTCCATGCCATGTTATTCCTGATTTTGTGGTTGTTCTCCTACCACCTAGAGCTCTGTAAACCTTAATTGCCCTGAGTAGCACAAGTTAAAATATCAATCAATAATACTAATAAAAATCCACGAATTACTTTATTCACGAATAAACAAACTTACATATTTAGAAGTTTCTTTATTGAGTCCCTTGGTTTATTCGACCCCAACGGATCAAACCAATATGCCGAATTAGTCGTGGGGCATACAACGACAAGCATCCAATGAGCCCTGTGTTATATATATAATTAGAAGTTTATTACAAAATAAAATTTCACTTTGAATTACAAAGTTTACCTCTCATGATAAGGGAGCAGATAATATTTTTTGTCTTCTTCTTTAAAGAATGTCCCAAGTTGACCCGATTTATCGTCATTCCCGTATATATATGTAGATGGACTGATAAATCTAAATACTTGATCCTCGGGAAAGATTGACCTTCTGGCGTCGTAAAGATGTCTACAAGTATAAAAATTATAATTTATTACAGTTTTGATAAAATTATTCAATACTTTTCATTGTATACAAAAAACACTTACTTCACTTGCACGTCTATAATCATGATACACAACGAATCCATCGCCATGAACTACATGATATCCTCTTTGGTGACGTACAAAGCGGGAGGCAACCCTTTATCCCCTCCAACTCCCAGGTACTTAAGGATTGTGCCTCCCTACCTACCATACATTGATACAACATTTTGCACCTACTTGGAAGCAAATTAATGTTGATCGGAGATTGGTTGTTTGACCCTTTGCTCCGGGGGCTTGACACCTTACAGATATGTATACAACCGTTAAAATACAATTGTTAACAAATTTGAAGTTTAAAGTCTTTCAAAGTTAAACTATACCTCATGTTTGTCGTTTAGCTCTACTACATAACTAGGCCAACGCACGAACCCACCGATAGCATCGCCGAGAGTAACAATCTCTTCTTCCGGAAATGGCACAAAAGCACCAGGATTAAGCAACTCTCAACTGCAACCTTCATTTCTCCCTCTCCTACCTCTGTGAAGGGGTGTCTGGAGATGTTATAAACTTTCGCGTGTCCCACCAATCTTCGATCAGGGTCTTCGACAAATAAAGCACATCTAGATCCATCCGCGAACTTTCCAAACGAGGGACCGTCGACGAGGGCCATTTCTCAAGAATGAGACACGAAATCATCTTGTCGATCAGGGTGGAACACTGGCAGAAATAGAGTAGTCTCCGCGGAAGAACCGGTCTTACGACGGGTAGGAGAAGTAGGCAAACGATCCAATCTCTCCAAAACCAGTTGCAACGTATTCTTCAAATCTGCGATCTCTTGCTGGCATTTGGTATGACCAGTCGACGAAGTAGACAGTTGAGTCTTCCCATAATATTGTCGAAGTCCAACTCTACTCCCAACCCCTCGCACACGACCGGGGTGTTCGTCGTTTCCCAAGGCCTCGCGTGGAATATCATTCCGACCATCGGAAGCAAATTCGCCTTGAGATTCTCTCAACTTCAGAGAGTCCTAAGTTTACTAGCATCTGGTCTTTGACGATTTTTGCAATAACCTTTCAACACTTTCATATAACGCTCGAAAGGATACATCCACCTTAAAAAAACTGGTCCGCACAATTTAACTTCTCTAACCAAATGAATAACAAGATGAATCATAATGTCGAAAAAAGTAGGGGGAAAACATCTCCAACTGACATAATGTGACCACAATTTCATTCTGTAACTTATCTAACTGCACATGATCGACCACTTTACTGCAAATCTTATTGAAAAAGGAACACAAGTTTATTATTGCATGTCTAACATCTTTCGGTAGTATGGATCTCAATGTTACAGGTAACAACTGCTGCATTAAAGTATGACAATCGTGAGACTTCATCCCCACAAGTTTCAAATCCTTCATAACAACAAGACTACTGATATTCGAAGAATAACCTTGTGGAACCCTTACATCGTGCAAACACTGACAGAGAATTCTTTTCTCCTTTCTAGACAATGTATAACTAGCTAGAGGTAAGTAATTCCGATCTCCTTTCTTCTCTGGTGGCAACATTGCTCGTATACCAATATCAACAAGATCAAGTCTAGCATTATATCCATCTTTGGTTTTACCAGGTATGTTCAACAGAGTGCCAACAAGACTATCACAAACATTTTTCTCTACGTGCATCACATCAATACAATGTCTAACTTCTAAAGTTTTCCAGTAAGGAAGATCAAAAAGTATGGATCTTTTTTCCAACTACTTTTGTCGTTTGCTCGTTTGTAAGGTTTTCCAAATTCACATTCAATGTTCCTTACACGTTCATACACCTTTTCGATGCTGATTTCAAATGGTGGATTCTGAAACTCCTGTTTTCCGTTAAATGCCTTCTTCAACCTACGATAAGGATGGGAGTCCGGCAAAAATCTCCGATGACCGAGATAGACAGTCTTAGAACCATTAACTAGTTGCAAAGAACATGTATTTTCCTCGCAAATTGGACAAGCTTTATGACCTTTGACTGAATATCCAGACAGATTACCATAAGCTGGAAAGTCATTAATCGTGCAAAATATCATTGCCCGCATTAGGAACAACTCCTTACGATAAGAATAAAAAACTGACTCTCCGTCATCCCACAATCTCTTTAGGTCATCAATTAAAGGTCTTAAATACACATCGATGTCGTTTCCAGGTTGTTTCGGACCAGAAATCATTAAGGACAACATGATATATTTGCGTTTCATGCATAACCACGGGGGCAGATTGTAAATTACAAGCAGAACGGGCCAAGAACTGTGAATGCTACTCAAACTACCGAAAGGATTCATTCCGTCAGTACAGAGTCCAAGTCATACATTCCTGGATTCTTCACCAAACACAGGAAAGTCGAAATCTATTTTTTTCCACTGAGGTGAATCTGCAGGGTGACGTAGCAACTGATCATTTGGTTTCTCACGATCAGCATGCCATGTCATGTTCTTGGAATCCTCTTTACCCGCAAACAAACGTTTAAGCCTTGGTATTATCGGAAGATACCACAAAATCTTAGCAGGAGGTCCTTTGATTTTCATCTCATCAGCCTCTTCATTGTGGTTTGGTCCACTACGTTTCATTTTGTATCTTGAAACATTACACCTGGGACAAGAATGTAAGTTTTCAAACTCACCCCTATACAATATACAATCGTTCGGGCATGCGTGTATCTTCCTATATTCCATTCCCATAGGGCACAACACTTTCTTTGCATCATAAGTTCTATCTGGCAACTCATTATCATCTGGAAGCATCTCTTTCAGTAACTTCAACATTGATGTGAAACTCACATCGGACCAACCATTTCCAGCTTTTAAATTGTACAACTTCAACACCGCTGACAATCTAGTGAATTTGGTACAATTCTTATACAACGGTTTCTCATTGTCACTCAACAAATTACCAAGTAAATCGGGGTTGGACGAAAACTTTTCAGCCATATCCTGAACCATTTCCTCTAAGTGATCTTCTACACTATCGTCTTCTCCATCATTCTTCGAACGACTAAATTATTCATTTTCACCGTGCCATATCCACCGTCTGTAATTTGGGTCGAACCCTTTCTCAAACAAATGATCTTTCATTTTCCGAAAAGTCAACACTGACATATTATGACACTTATTGCACGGACAATACGCCATGTCGCTGTCTTTCATTTTCTTAGAATGTTTTTTGGCAACCTCTAAGAACATATTCACTCCGTTCTCATACTCATCACTCAATCTGTTAGAAACAATCCACTCTCGATCCATTTCAATCTAAACATAGGAAAAAATGATAGTTATTATTGCAGAAAAGAAATAAAATTTCAATTTAAAAGAATGTGTTCGTAGATGAGAAGATTCGGAGACATTAAGATGAGAAAAGAATGACTCAAAGGAGAAGAGATGAAGTCCTTAATCTAGCGTGGAATAAGGAATGTTAGAAATCTAACTAAGCAATCAAGGCCAAAACAAGCCTAAAGTCCACTATAGGTCCTTAGTAATAGACGACGCCTAACTTCGAGGTCCCACCGAGGACCACTAGTCTGTAGGAAATCAAGAACCCGGAGGTCCCTAATATCTCAGGGAGACTAGATGGGCAACGACGTTAAGGCCGAAACGGTCTTAAACATCGAGGACCATTAATCTATAGGAAATCAAGAATCCGGAGGTTCCTAAAATCTCAGGGAGACTAGATGGGCAACGACATTCAGGTCATAACGGTCTTAAACGGTTTCCTCTCCTTAATGCGTCCGAAAATCCTAGGGGCCAACGTCTAATTGATTTTATTAAGGCTCTTTTATTAAGTGGTTTTTGGGCCAAGAAAAGGGTGATGAAATCCCCCACCTCATCTCCTATAGGTGACTGCCCCCTAAGTGTTTTTCATACCTTAATCTAACAAACAACACACCAAACAAACACTCACCTCACTCTTGTTTCAATGCAAGTCCTACTAACTAATGCGTGCTTTGTAATGAATGATGAGTGAAAGATAGTACGTACCTTACGCCAGCAATCTACGACAAAACTCGTAAATAATAGAAAAATACAATGCATGCAAATCCTATATGATGAATGACTTAGCAAATATTGTCTAATCTTTTGCTTTGGGTTAATAAAGGCCAAGTTGTTTAAGGGGGGCAATGAGTTATTATCATAATATTAAAAATTCAAAAAATTAAGGCAATAAACATACATGATATTAAAAGCAAGTATTAAAAATAATTACTTGAATTGACAGAAAAACATTTTAAACACAAACTATCATGTTATTAATAATAATTGGGAATAAAATTTTATTGAAATTTTGGCAGAACCTCCACTTAAAATTTGATATGTAAAATTCTTCAAATCCTGAAATCAAACCAAACCAATCCAATCCAATCCAAGTCATTACATCACATTCACATTCACATTACAAATGTAAGCTAGAAAACCAAACCAATCTAAGTTTAGTTTGCAACATTTAAGTTCTCATTTAGATAGACCTATCGTAAAACCTCGAAATTTTAATATTGCATTGGTTCGAATATGCCGATGAACAAAGATAAATCTTAATTAGACTTCAATGCAACCTCGATAATACACTTTCAGTCGGAATCAATACCAAATATGCATGTTAAGATCTGTTTTGATATGATTTCAAACTACATTTGACTCATTCCACCTATATTTTTCACTTATTAATTTTTCTACAGAGATGATGCGGTGACGAACCAGAGGAGGACGGAGGAAGGCGAACTTAAACAAGATGTGATGCCGGAGGAGCTCTTTGTGGTTCGGAGACACGAGATGGTGCGGTGACGGCTGCAAACGACACGAGATGAAGGCTAACTTAGATAGAATATGTGGAGAAAAACGGAGGACGGAGGAAGACGAACTTAAACAACAAAAACGAACTTAAAACTTACATGTGGAGAAAGCCGGAGGAAGACGGAGGAAGAAGGAGAAGAGGGCCGGAGAAGTGGAGGAGAGCTTGGGAGCTCGCTGCAGTGCCGGAGACGGTGCGGATGGGTCGGAGATCGGTCGCGGAGGAGCGTTGGGTCGCGGGACGGCTAGGGTTTTGGTGGGTTTCGTCTGAAAAGAATGAGAGGTAACGCGCCTGTTAGATTTCTTTAAGACCTATACACGTCGGATATTATATAACGCCGACGTCTATTCCTCGACGTCTATATGCATGGCGTATACACGTCGGTCTACTATAACATCCGACGTCTATAGGTCGACGTCTATACCATATAGACGTCGGATACACAAGGTACTATCACACCCGACGTCTATAGGTTGACGTCTATACACCATAGACGTCGGCCAAACTTGGTATTCTTACACCTGACGTCTATAGTACAATATAGACGTCGGTTTCCCTAAAGGCCGACGTCTATTCTGTCCCCTCCCCACTAGACGTGGGTGGTCATAAAGGCCGACGTCTATTGGGCGACGAGTAAAGCCTATTTTGCAGTAGTGCCTAAATATGTTGTTCTTATAATCTAAACTGTTAACGCAATAACCTTCATACGACATCACATGACTACTCGGACCCTATGCTAACCAATTTAAGTCCTCCATGCAGTACATTAGAATCCCCTTTAGCACTCATCTAGCTAACATCTTTAAAGAACCAATCTCTGAATTCTTTGTTATGTCTGTTTTTCATTTCATGAGGATTTATGCTTTTATTGCTTGCCTAGATTTCCTCTATATGGATGTGTAGATATGATACAATATTAGGATTGAAAAGAACATATGTGGGCTTGCTCTAACAATGTTCTATCCAAAGTAATGTTTTCCTGCTCCCACTGGTACGTCATCTCATAACGCTCCTCACGCTTCAAACATCTCCACATCATGCAAGTATAGGGAATAAGATCTCAAACACTCATAAGCTAAATACCTTTCAACAATGGACCTTTCTGACTTACTTTTGTTTCAACATAATTTTTCAATGTTAACAAATAGCGTTGAACATAACTTTAGAAGTCTGTACCTTTCTCCAGCAATCAACGACATAATTGAAAGTAAAGAAAAGAATATGTATATGAAATTCATATAGAATCTTCAAAAAAGACTTTCTTACATAATAAAGAAGACTTACTATCTTTGGGATTTGATGCTACACCGCCGCTCAATGCCTTAGTGGATCAACTCGATTACATAAGTTGATTCCTAATTTTCATATCATGAGATAAATAAGCAGTTCTCATTGTACGAATCCAAAACTAATTGATCTTTACGGCACTTCCTCTATCAATTCTACTCTTTATCCATAGAATATAAGTATATAGGCCCAGTTCCGTTGTTTTTATTTAATTTTTATTTTGGTTCCTGTGAATTTTCCTTGCTACGGCTTATATATAAGAATCGTTATTTTGGACGACGCCTATATAGAAACCCCATTTTTTCTCGTATTTATTACTTAAGTGATGAATGATTAAAGCATGAAAATCTAATCTTTGGATTTGAAGTTTAGAGACCACATTGCTTAAAAGGAGGCAATTAAAGTTTTTTTTTTTAAATTTCAGACCACTATTACTATCAAAACTTGTCAAATGTGGGTCCCAGATGATTTATGGAGCAAAAGAATGAAGTTTTTGAAACAAACTTGGAATAATTTGACTTACCTGGGCCACTAACAAAGAATAAAAAATCACTGATATTCCGTCCAATTTTCGTTGCAATCCAATTCACAAAAGATCTCGTATCGTGCACTCAGACTCACACTTTTAAGAAAAATGTCAGAAAAACAAAAAAAATTCGCATACTCTCCCTCGGAACGACACCAAAAACACGATGAGTCTTAAATTTAACCGCATGCGTGCGGATTGTGTAGCAAATGGGTCGAACACAAGGAGATGTTGCAAAGTTCAATCATTTTTATTTTTCAATGAAGCACGAGTAATAATGATGATTCAATGGTGGTTGATATTTTTTATCTTTTTTATGAACATATTAAGAGATAATATAAAGATTTTATGGATATTTATATAATAAGAATGCAATAAAAAATTACGACGAGATGAAACACTTAGAATGTGAAAATATTTGCATAGTCATGAATTAGGAAAAGTGTTGCACATTTCATTAAGCACACGACATTAGATTTTATAAGCTTGACTTCAAGTGATTAGACTATCAAATCATCAAACAACTAACCTAGATCTAATTATAACTTCACGAATACTTGCAAGCAAAGAAGCAACGATATAATTCTAAGCATGGATTAATAAACTTACAAGTAACATTAACCTATCAAATTAAATAATTATAAATTATATACCTCTTTCAAGTGAATTAGCAAAGTGATAACAAATCAAAATATTGGATGACAACACTAATTCTTAGCTCATCCTAGTTCATATCTCCACCTCCGAAGAGATGTATTTAGTTACACGTGATGCAAGAAAACACACATGAAGAGAAGAGAAACATGAGAAGAAAAGAAAAAAAAATATTTAGCAAAGAAAAATATATAAACTAAGTACATGCAACATGAGACTCTTTCCCCATACAAAATAAAAGAAAATTATGATAAAGGGGAAGAGCTCACTTGATTAGAGAATACAAGACTTTATATAGAATTCTGTCTCTTCTAGTTCAGTTGTCTTACATTACCGTTTGATGCCTGTAACATCTGAATTTGGAATATCTTGTGAGAGAAGAAATCGTGTTGCTTCCGAATATCTTTCCAACTGTGGCATCACTTGATTTGGATACTGGATAATTGGTGAGAATCTGACTGGAGATCGAGTTTCCAGATTCAACTATCTTTGTCTTAAATTTGAGCCTTTTGTAATTTGATTTTGAAATTTCGTAAGAATATGAAATCTCCTTCATCTAATTTTCTTTCCAAGGGATCTGGAATCATCAAATTTGGTATTCGGATTTGGTAGTTATAGATAAAACAAGTAGCATATGCTAACAGTCCACACTTTCCTTATCTGAACTTTCCTATTTAATGATTGCATAATATGAATTTACACTTATAATTTGAGTATTTTCCCATCAATTGGCAATACAATAGAGAACATAAACATGTGGAGTAAGTTTCTTAGACCATACCCTCCAACTTTCACTTTATATATCGGATTTTGCATTTAAGTCATGTCACTTTTCAATATTTCAGTAATTGTATCTATTTTCTTGTAACCTACAAAATGAAAGCAAAACGCTTGACATAACATTATTCATATACAAAAATAAGTTTATAATCAAGATAAAAACGATAAATTTCGATACTCATCACTATAAGGTTTGACCGCTCGATCCACGATGGATTTTGTGGAAGATTGTTGGCATATTGAATATTGAGCCCAAACCCATGTAATCAGGGGTGTAAACGGGTCGGGTGTGGGCGGGTACGGTCATACCCGCTTAATTAAACGGGTACGGGTGTATACCCGTTTAAATATTGTTGTACCCGTACCTGTCCTATACCCGTTTAATAAACGGGTATAATTTTTGCTAACAAAATATGTACTTTTGCTAACAAAACTCAACTTGAAAGAACCTAATCATTGGATGAGAATGATTTAAGTAAAAAAGATGTTAAATTTACGGGTTTTGAGATTAGGAATTAAGTTAAAATTATGATTAATCATCAATTTTATCACAAACAAGCCTTGAAACAACACTTTTGCCAAAAAAACCTCACTTTTTATTATTTACTATATATTATATATTAATTAAATACAGGAATTCTCTAGTGAGTCTGAGCTTAATTTTTCTAAATTAAGCCCCCATAATATCCACCACTCATTTCAAATTGTAAGGTAAATTAAGAAAAACGGTTATGTTAATGAATGGTGAGATTAACTGTAAATAAGATCCAATGGTGAGATTGTAGGAGATTTAAACTAAATTTGATGAGCCCTGGGCTCACTAGAGCTTAACCCTAATTAAATAATAAAACATGTAAATGGGTTTGGGTATAGGTATACCCGTACCCGTCTCATTTATTAAACGGGTAAAGCGGGTATGGGTAAATACGTATACTTTTTTAAATGGATACAAAAACCATACATGTACCCGCTTATTAAATGTGGCGGGTAAATAGGTAATACCCGCCCCAATTACACCCTACAAGTAATATTTGATATATTTGGAATGGATTCATGGCCTATAAATAGGAAAGATTCCTCGACATGAAAAATCACACTTTTGTGAGGGTTTTCTGCTGCCATCCACCCCAACCTTAAATATTTTTGTGTGCAAGTGATTTCCTCTTGAGGTCATGATCTGCATTAGAGATAAGTAGTAAACATAGTATGGTTGAACGACGTTGTAACCATTCTATCGTTGAAGGAAATCACCAATCTATCTTTGCATCAGTATGTGTGGTGATATTTTATTTAAAGGGTGTGATTGATATCCCAGTGAAGTTCCAGGAAATTTTGAAACTTAACTTCTAAAATAACTTCGGGATGATTAGTAGTCTAGAAAGTTTTAAAAATTCTTGAACTCAATGTCCAGAAATACTTTCATAACTAAAAAATATGTACATGAAATGACTTATCCAACTTCTACTTCAAAACGAGGAGAAGTGTTGGAAGTGAAATTTTAAATTTCTAACAACTTCTCTAGTACCAGTAGTCTCACAGAGACGCTTCGATTGTGGTATAACGTAACCTTTAATCTCCTTTTCTTGCTTTATTGTTTATTCCGCATGTCATTGTTCTTTGGATGTTTCTGGATCCTGATTTTTTTTACACTCGACATAATTTTGTGTACCCCGATGTTAATTATTTTAACAATAGTTACTTGTGGTTTGTTGGATTGAAATCACATGAAACTTTCCAACACCCATTGCAGTAAACATCCGAAAGTTAGTTCTTTTGGTTGCACTTTATGAAAGCTTTTTGTTGATCATGTACTCAACCCTTCAAGATTAATTCTTTTGAAGTTTGCTTCACGTACTGTTAGATGAGCTCCAGCAGATCTATGCACTGATCGGCATGTGTGATTAATTGCGTTTTCAAATCTAAGTATTGAATTTAGAACCAGACCTCTGGGGAGTAGAAGATCGCACAGAACTTTCATACAAAGATCGTAAGATTCGTAACACATTTCTTTTCTACGGTGAGTGTGTGGGTCGACTTGTGTCCATTTGGTTAGACCGTCTTCTGTTATCTTAACTGTGAACATTTATATGAACCACGAGGAGGGTCAACCTATACCTTTAGGGATGAACCGTTTACAACCTTCCTGGTTATGAACATCGACCTTTTCTTAAGACTAAAGTCGACAAAAGACTTGGGGTTGACCGTGTGGTCTCGCAAAGCAACTTTTTAAGCCAACTTTATTTGTTTGTTTTCTACCGCTCTCTATTCTGCCTAGAAGAGATACTAAAGCTTCAAGCGTATAAAATGATCACTCAAGAGATTAATAGATGAATACACGCATAGAGACATCAATTCTCTTTGTTTTCAACCCTAACACTCATGTGATCCTATTCCCTTTTTAATAAAAAAACTAAATCCTAATAATTAAAGGCTGTTATTATTCGTTGCCCGCAAAATACATAAATCACTCACACCAATTACTATTTTGTCATTCATATTCCATTTAATACTCATTTCGTCATGTCTCTTAAAATAAGACTTTTATCTCAGTTTTCCTCATTCTACCAGTACCAATACCAAGGAAATGTCTGACGAAGCGTCTGAATCCGGCGAGGTAAGTTACCCAATTTTTTTTTCCGGCAGGGGCGTCTGGAAAAAAACGCCTCCTCTATGGGGGTGACATCTGGCTTAAACTTTTTAATTTTACATGGTGTATTATTTCAGGTTCCGTTCCAAGATTTCGATGGTGATGTGGTAGATTACAGTGAGTTTTTTGTAAGTCCACAAGTATTTCCAACAATTGAGGACGCGACAACATGGGCAAAACAAGTTGCTATCGGAGATGACTTTTTTAGTAGTATCTGTAGGATTTCTAGTTTAATTGTGCATATATATTTTCGGAATTTTTATGCATAATAAGGATCAATTACAATTTTCTATGATTTATTTCATGCATGCATCGGTTTGTTTCAATAACTAGTTTAAAAACTTTATTAAAACAAACATGGGACACCGAAATGCATACCTAGAAGTTCTCTAAAACTTCTTGATGATCCAGAGTTGTGGAGGAAGCCGATCGTCGCTTCCTGTTGCGCCAGATGCCTCCGAGTGTTCACCGAAACCCTAAACAAGGTTGGAGAGAAAGGAGCTAGCCAATCAATCTCCAAACTAACTTAGAATCTAGCTACAAACCCTTTCCTTAGTCTCTGAGATTTCTCCTTCCAAAGACTTAGAAATTTAAGAGAATTTTCGTGGCTTTTTGTGGTGAATTAGGAGAGAAAAGAATTAGCAAAACTTCTAACTTAATTATGGAGAATAAGGACCTATTTATAGACTCCAATCTTACTCTCAATCATGGCTATTCTTAAGCCATGTTTTCTTGACATTTTCTCTCACAAACTACTTCCATAATGCATTACATGCATCCACAAAACGTTTGACCAAGTTTGGAGTCAATCCAACCATTGATCAAATCAATCTCTTAATTATCAAAGGCAGAAAATCGATCGGGGTTCGGTTTACCGAGTTATACTCGGTTAACCGAACATGTCACGATCGCTTTACCGAGTATTAGACGGACGACCGATTCTTAAGGAGAAAAATTCTCCTTAACCGATCGGACGAACCCGCGTCTAAAAACCGAATGCCATTCGGTTAACCAAAAATATCGGAACTGGACATTGTTCGGTCGACCGTTTCTGGTTCGGAATACCGATCCAGAATTCCAGGCACTTTGGTCAAGTTCGGTCAATCAACTATGCCCATCCGTTCCACGTTCGGTTGACCGATCCACAGATCCTTCGGTCGACCGAACCATAACGGATTACCGAACTTTTACCCGATTTTGGATTTTCAAATTTTGGATTTATTTCCAACAAAATTTGAACTTTAGGGGTTTCTATAAGAAACCCGAACTTTTAAATTCACAACTTATGCAATATATTATCCTACGCAACAATAAATTGTTGCACCCCATAATTTATGCATCTCATATGAATTTATCATGATTCTAATTATGTTATATATCACAACATAATTGATTTTACTTGTTCAGCACATGTGTCATATTTTCTATAAGAAACCCGACACATCATATGAACCAAAAATCAAGCTTCTTGTTTCCCGGTTTTTAGCGGTGTGACCTATGGGAGGATCTAAACTAAGTTGACAGTGATATTAAGAGCTTAATATCAGAAGCTATAAGCGGTATCTAGCTACACATTATAGCTCCCAATTAGTTAGATGTCTTAATTCCACTTGAACCAAAAACCGATCCATTTAGTGATGGAGTGCACCACTTGTGTCCGTCCCTTACCTCATGATATTAAGAATACACACAAAGTAGTATTGTGTCATCTTTGTATTAGTATTTATTTCTTGATCTCTTTAAGCTAGTTATAAATATGTGACTTAACTCAAATCACATTGTGCACATTATAACTTTGCTTTATCAAGGGGCCCACAAATATCATCACTCAATTAAGAGAGACAATGATAATCTTTTGACTAACTATCTTCTCCAACAAAAGTCATACTTAACCAACCAATGCCTTTACACTACACTTATCGATAGCTCAAGACACTAGTCTAATCAAGCATTTCTTAAGTGATCGGATATAAGTCTCATATCAAAGGACCAAAGACACAGTAAAATATTAATGACACAGAAACACATTTCTATAATATTCTACTTATTAGGTCTATTCAGTATACAAAAGTAATATTTTCCTCTTTTGCGTACCCGTGTTGTCACTCACTTGTAGAGCTACAATGATCTATGACCAACACGACAATCTTAACTCGGTAATTAATGTCCCATGTTAATTACCATGATTGCGAATATCTTTTGTTTTATGTAAACCAATATCTTTTACAACTCTACGGTTAAGGACCAAAAGTCTCTTCCTTAACACTTCTAAAAGACGAATAACATAAACAAGGAACAAAATGATTTCTCATTCAATTCATAATAATTGAAATTTAAAAGTAAAACTTTTAGAACACATTCCCTTCAATATCCTCATATAAACCACAACGAGATAGTCAGATGCATTGTTATTTGAGATGCGATTGCATAATGGAATTGAGATCTCGAGATATGGATACTGCAGTACGGAAGAACACGAAAAGAAATGGTTGCGGGTGTCATTTTTTGATAAAGGTGGTCGAGCAACGGAAGCATGATGGATGAGTCGTAGTTACTGATAGTTCCCATGGTCAACACAACCACAACTTTGCAGTTTATCCAGATGGTCACTGACAGATCATCGGTCTTAGTCCTGGGGACAAGAAAATTGTTCGTGATATGACTGAGGCACAAGCAAAACTGCGTAATATCTTGTTGGCTGTAAAGGAGAAATTCCCGGAGCATAATCCGAACCAGAGACACATTTATAACTGTAGAGTACATCAGGAGGATGAAATCTGAGACATGAATCATGCTCAGCAGTTTCTAACACCACCACTCCAAAATGGGTTATCCATCCCAAGGCCAGCAACGGTCACCCCGAGTAGCTCGGCTACACAACTCTTCAGCTCAACTGTCGATGCCTGAGCAGCGACCATACGATCCTCAACAGGAATGCAAAGGATATGGACCACGTCATGCAACATGATCGTCATCTCTCCGAAAGGCAAGTGGAAAGAGTTCGTGTCAGGTTGCCACCGCTCCACAAACGCAGATATCAACGACATGTCAATGTGAGTGAACATGCTCCAAGACAAATGATATAAACTGCTAGCAACAAGGGTTTCCGTGATGTCGGCACTCAAAATTGACCACGAACTCTGCAGTGTAATATAGGTTCTGTTTCGATTATGACACTTCAGAACCTTTCGATCCTCACCTCCCAAATGCGTCTAGCAATGTGGGCGCCAAAACTAGGAATTACACTCCCATCTATAAGACCACCGGACATCATATCAGTGACGATCCAAGATGAGTCATCAACCCTCTTCTTTTTGTGAGTTCAGGCATCCACAGTGCACGAACTTGAATCGCCAGTCAGAAACCTACCACCTCTATCATTCCAAACTACATACTCACAAGTAGAAGAACTACCACATTGCCCCCGTCCTCTACCATACGCCTCCTCCCGCTCAAACTCCAACTCCAACCCATATTGCCCCTCATCGTCACTCTCCTCACAGTCACCCTCCTCAGAAACGTCATCATCATCAAACGGGTGATTACGTGTCAGATGATGACGTGCATAATCTCTCTCCCTCCTAACCGAAATAGATATACCCTGTCTGCGTGGATGACGAGGACCTAAATCCTCTTCATAAGGTCACATAACGTGTAAATGTATTGATTTTCCATTTTCTCCACGGTAACCCGATGACTATTAATTAAAATTCAGAAATAAATTTTCGTTAAATTGATATAAGTTACTAAATTTACAAAATTACTAATTATTATTTACTAATTACCAATTATTACTAATTAATTTTAAAAAAAAGGACACCCTTTTATTTTTTAAAATAAAAGGTAGAAATTTTACCGTATTCGAATATAACGGGACGTCTGCTGGCTCCTTTCCTGGTGTCTGAGATATTATTTTTGATGATTGAGAGGAAAAGGAAGAGAGAGTTGTGATGGAAAAGTGAAATGATGAGAGATATAAGTAGAAATGAGAGAATGACAAAACGATAAATGATGTAGGCGATTTAAGTAATTCGCGGACAACGATTAACAATTCAGTAATTAATATTGAGAATTGAACTTAATCCTAGGTGGCGACTTAACCCTATGTGGCGTCCTAGTCACCCGCCACATCATCATTGCTTGATGACTCATCAAGGGGGTGAAGAGTCAACACATGAGAAGACAAAAGGTTGAGGGAGTGGAAGAGACAAGAGTCTTTTCATTTTTTGAGTAATTTTCGTCCTAATTATGTATGCAATTTAAGTAGAGGATGTAATGATCTTGAATGATCATGTTTATGTAGTCTTTATGTTTGGAAGTTGTAGGGTCATGTAAGTGCCTATATAAAGCACTAGAATTCACCATTTGTAGCACAACAATACAACAACAATAGATTACAAGCATTACAAGTTGAGCCACGAAATTGTGTGGAAAAAGTGAGGATGTGAGTAGAAAGAGAGAGCCACCTTCTTTCTTTCGTGCCCCCCAGTAGCATAGATCAAGAATGGATCTAGTGGAGTCAAAAGAAGGCAAAAGGAATGGTGATCAGGGCGGTCTAAGGCAGCGCACGAGGCGCGCCTTTTAGACCGCCAACTGGCGGTTGGGGACCGCCAATCAGCGGTCCCTGTAGCCTAGGAGACAGGCAGTCTCCTGTGGTGGGTTGATCAGTAGCTCCCCGTCCTCCTCCCATACTCCAACATCTGGTATCAGAGCCTCGTCCGATGGGAAGCTCGGGAATGACTGTAGGATCGTGTGGGTTATGGGTCTACTAATCACTTTTAATCTAATCCCTAACTAATCAAACAATAAACGCAGCGGAAACAATTTAAAGAATAGTAGGGAAATAACATGCAAACCACAAGAAGACACGGCGATTTTATAGAGGTTCGGCACCCCACCCGGGTCCTAGTCCTCTCTTGTAAGCTCCGCTCGACTCCGCGAGCTCCGCCTACGTCTTCACTAACCACTCCCCGTTCCGGGCCGGGAGAGAACGCCTTTACACCACAAGCAACGCGAACAACCCTCGCTTGCTTGAATTCTTCCTCTCACAATCCGAGAGGGACACTTCGGGCTTTCACCGAAGTCCTTGCTTCTTTTGACAACACAAGTAACCGAGTGGGATTCACTCTCTAATTGAGCACACTTTGAGTAGGATGAGTATAAGATCAAGTGTGTGAAGTTTAGGCTTAAAGAGTGTAGAATTGGGAGCTTTGAGGATTGAAGTTTCTCTCTAATGTATTGGGACAATTGGAGTTGGAGAGTTGTATTAACAACAAGTCTTGATCCTCTATTTATAAGCTCCTAAGGTTTTCTAGCCGTTGGGGATAGATTTGATTGGGTTTTGTGCAAGATACACAAAGCAGAAAATCGGGCTGCAAATCTGTCCAGAACCGGTCGACCGAAACTACTAAACCGGTCGACCATTAACTTGATTTCAAAGAGAACGGTCGAACAAAAGAAAATTCGGTCGGACAAACGAGCTAGAACTTAACTCTACTTAAGTGAATCGGTCGAACCAAAGTATGGGGCGGTCGACCGATAAGGGGATTCGGTTGAGACAGAGGTCAATCAGTCGAACGAGAAATGTGTCGACCGATAGCAGGGAATTTGGTTTCTGAAAAAATGTTCAACCGGTCGACCGAAACAAGGTCTTCGTTCGACCGGTTACCGAATGTATTTTGGGGTTAAGTTTTGTTTTATACGAATACGACCGTTATAGGAATACGACAAGAAAAACAGTCATATTAAAATCCGGGATCGGTCGACCGAAAAGGTAGAACCGGTCGACCGGTAGAGTTCGGTAAAATCACTGTGGAGAGTCTGTTATAAACCGGTCGAACTGAGAACTGGTTCGGTCGACCGGTTCACACAGGAAATCTGGGTTTAAGTTTATAAGTGATTTCCGACAAAGGTTTGGGTGATCTAATGAAGTCCAAATAAGGTGAAATTTTGTGTGTGACTTCTCTAAGGAACTTAGTGTGTATGTGATATGTTTTTAACTCTTGTATGCTCAATTTACACATGTTCCTAAGACTCAAAATAAATCAAGATTACATGTCTTCGATTTAGCTTTAATTACATGTCTTGACTTCATTTCCTTCTTTCTTGAGTCTTGATCACCTGTAGAGGTTAGCACAATACAATATATATACAATGCAATATGTGTGATTGATCTCGTTTAATATTTAACCGCAAGTGCACGGCCGCGTTGAAGCGGTGGCAAATACGGGTCGTCCACTGGGAGGTGTGTCGACACTTGGTTTGTTCGAAGGCAAGGGGTAAAGAAAGGAGAAAAGGTTGGTTACACTAAACTACACTAAAACGCAAATGGAAATGGAAGAAGAGCAAGAAAACTAAACCCCAAAGGGGGTAGAGAAATAATGTGAACATAAAGAAGTGTGTGTGTGTTCATTAAGCTCCTCACAACATGTAGTGCATGAAATCATAAAACTACATCCAACTTTGCCTCCACATGAATTAAGATATGACTACATCATTAAAACATACAAGACAATAATTGGAATGAGGCTACATGAACTCAAGTATAAAGACTATACCCTACTATGCCTCTACATGAATTAAGATTTCACTACATCATTAAAACATACAAGACATTAGCTAAGGTAAAGGCAACAAGAGCACATACACTACAAATTGTGTTTCCAACATTAACTTCATCCATATCCTAACCTTATCATTCCCCATAAAATAGGTCCACTAATCAAAGCATAAGCTAAGCTTCATTCAAGAGCATTAGCCTATCAAAGATAAGAGTGGAGACCCATTAGATGGTTATGGAAATCATATAAAGCTCAAGGGATAAAAATAACACACACTTAATACACTACATGATTATATCACATATTTCTCCATCCCCCAAATGGGGATGAAACTACTCACTACTCATTACACTAACTACATTAACAAAATGAAACATTCTACTGAAATGAAATTAGACTAAGCAAGAAAGGAAAATTAAAGAAGCTAATTGAAAGAAACATAAACTAAAGAAACAAGCAAGAATCAAAAGACAAGATTGAAAGAAACAAATAAACTTTTATTAACAATGACTCACATTGAAGGTAGCATTCTTCTCCACCTTGAGTTATTGCTTCAAGGCTCACTCCTTAGTAGAGAGAATGCCACCAAACAATGGGTCATTACAATGGAAGGTGAAGAGTTCTATTTATAAGCATGGAAAAAGCTAATCGGGGACAATCCCCCGATGTGGGACTAAACCAATACCAAAAATAGACTAAACGAACATTAATACAAGTCCAGGAGAAATTTCGACGGATCCTGAGCAATATGGACCGCCAATTAGCGGTCCAAGACCGCCAATTGGCAGTCCAAAATTGTCGGATCGTGTTGGAATTTGTTGTGGGCTTTGCTGTCTGGTATTGTTGGTCTTTGATGCGATTACTCGACTTGTTGGAGCTCCGACCCGAATAGAATTGGTAAAATACTCCCCATGATGGTGTGGAGTATTCTGTTTTGCTCTTAGGTCCTTCTGTCTTACATTCAGGTCCTTCTCCCTTGCATCTTGGTCCCTAGATCTCACCATTCAGTCCTTTTTCCCAGCTTTTGGGTCCTTTCATGGCTCTTCTCTTCAAACCTCTTTATTCCTGAAAACTAAACATAAAACTCATCACGTAGCATTGCTTAGGTGTAAGATAATGGATATAAGATACAAATATGAGCATGAAATGATGTCAATCAAATACCCCCACACCTAAGTTTTTGCTAGTCTCGAGCAAAACAAAGAAAGAGAAAAACAAACGAGAAACAAGAAATCCTAACTCACTTTCGTAGGAATCACGGTTGCACTTAGCACGTGCAACAAGCCGTTAAACCTCTTTGTTGCCAAGGAGGAGGAGTGTTGTCTCCTGAGGGTTTTCAGCGGATATACCCACAAAATCCGAACAAGATGCATTATTCAATCTAGACCTCGACTCGTTGGAAATATTTTGTCAATCAATGGACGCGGTAATGCTACGGGCCGACTCTATATAGGTGATCAGTCCACACCTCTACCCTAATGAACCATTCGTGCAAGTTAAATAAGGAATTATGTGAAAGACATGGACAACCTCAACATCCTCAAGTGCTACAAAGTGTAAAGTCCATTAAGGTTCTTATTTGCATTATCATATTTTTTTTTTCTTTTTGTTTCTTTTCACATTTTTTTTTCTTTTACTTTTTATTAGTTGGAGCTTCATTCTCCCAGGGTCAGGTTCCGTGCATCATTGCCCATGAGGACTTACACTATCACGTACACCTTTCCCCACATCTCCACATAGGGCAATCCCTACCACCCGTGTAACGGGAGTTCGGTCGGCGCATCCCAAGTCAGATGACTAGAAAGCACCAGGCACAAAGTCCCCTCAGACCTGCTTTCCCGAGTGATAGGAGCCGTGCGAGAAGAGAGAACATCTACTCACTTATTTCTTATCTACACATGAACCAAAACCCCTACACTAATGTCTCACAACAAGATTAAGAGGCTCTTTGACTACAACAAACTTCCTAAATTAACAAACACGAATTATTGACTCACTAGGTTCAGGGTGGACTTCTTTGAATGTTTGAGCACTGAAACCCTATGATTACTCACCCCAAAGGAAAACTGGGGTGCATCCTAACGACTCGATAAATCCTAAAGCCACGTACTAGATATCCTAATGCATCAAGTTCAAGACAATTTTGGGAGCTTTCTTTTTACTTTGCCTCTCAACGGTTTTGCACATGCTAAACACACGCAAAACCCACAAAACATTTTCTTTCGAAAACACATGAAGATTTTGAAAGAAATGTGAAAATTTTGAAGCACTAGGCAAGCAAAAGAAGACAAGTCACCCAAGGATCATGGCAAGCAGATATATCGATATTAAATGCATCACACTAACATGACCCTAAACATGCAAACAAAAGAAAGCAAAATCAAAAGAAAAGACTCGACTATGTACACACGTAAAACACCCCCCCACACCTACTTCATGCATTGTCCTCAATGAATGCAAGCAAGATACTACATGGATGCATGCATGAAACAGAAGAGATCTCACCAACGTGAAGTACACAAGGAAGTTCATGGCTATGTTGATGGACACAACCCAACTTACCTCAAAACCTGTGAGATGCTAAAGAAGGGATACAAATACGTGAAAGAAATGGAGCCCAAATACACAAGGGTTGGGGCTCACAACAATCGATGCTCACTGAAGGAGTCTTTTATTGTACTCTTTTTTTCTTTTTTTTTCTTTTTTTTCTTTTTTTTTCTTTTTTTTTATATAACTATGTACAAACATAAGTTCCCATCTTCATTTGTCAAAAGACATCAAATGGGAACCTCAAGAGTGGGTCAATGCACTTGGAAAGGGAACATGACACCACGCGGGGCCAGAATACGCATGCGTGGGCCCCCTTCACAAAGAGCACCAGACGAAATGAGAGGTTCATGAATTGGACGCAAAGGCGTCTCATTCAAAGGATCAAACTGAAAGAGCTCGAACCTCTCGAGAGTTTGGGAAATAAGGGGCAACGGAAGAAAAATATCTCCCGTTGCGGAACTGAAGTTATGATCATCAATCCAAACTCTCCAACCAACAGGCTGGTGGGTCGGAACGAGGTCAAGCACCTCGTTATGCATGTCCAACTCACCAGGAGAACAGGAAGTGGGTCTCATACCCAAGGTATCCTCCAAGGAACTCCTAATACCCTCATGAGCAATGTGGTTGTTTGATGTTCCATCATTTCCAAGATGATTAGGAACAATAGTGAGAGGCAAACTCTCATCAGGTTGTTTGAAGTTGAGGGTACTAGGGAGCTCTTGCTCCACCAGAGGTGAGTCCTTAGGAGGTACAACAATAAGATCATGTGGCTCAAGGGCCACGGGACAAAAAGGTAAGGCACAATCCTGTGCCGACTCATAATAGAACTGGTCCAAGTTATTCTCAATTTGAATCGAATCCTCCACTAAGTGATCGTGAATTGAAACCCCAAGTCCCTCAGGTTGACTAGGAGTTTGACTTTGAAAGGTTGTGCTTTGAATTTGTGGATGTGGTGGTGGTTCGATATCAAAAGATGAATCCTCATGTTGACAAGAAAGGTGACCCTCCTCGCGTTCATGGAATTGTTGTGTCATTTGACTCACTTGCAATTCCATATTTTGCAAGGAATTCAAGTTGGACTTCAATAAAGTTTGAGTGGTTTCCATGAATGTTTGGAGGGTTTGTTTTAAGGAATCACATTTGGGGTCAACAGTGAGGTCCAAGTCAGAGCTTGGGAAATTTTGGGGTTGGGTGTTGATGGGCTGAGAATGAGTCCAATGATTTGGAGTGGGGTGTTGGTAGAATTCTGGGTATTCGGGAGGAGGATACGGGGGTGAAAATGAGGTATAAGAATTTGGATAAGATTTGTCTCCCCATGAATCCATCACTCTCGGGTTGTACGCGGATGCGTAATGGTCATAATGAGCATTTTGGGAAAATGTGTGCTCATACTCAGGCTCAGGGGGAACATAAGGACATTCCCCGATAACATGACCACTCAACCCACAACAGTCGCACGGTACGGCTACTGGAGCCACCGGGGCACTCATGTCGTCTGCCATACGCATGAAAGAGGCCAAAGTTTGTTGTAATGTCTCAGTTTGTTGACCAGCATATGATCCGGCATAACTAGATTGTGGTCTAGCAGTCGGTGCCTCTCTCATGTTACCCCAATATAAAGACTGCTCAGTCACAAAATTGCGATCATCCCAACCATACGGGGTGTTAGTCTGAGCCACCCCAGGTTGCATGGGTCCGGAGTACCAGGGAGAATCGTCCTGGTCCCAACAATGATATGGATGGTCGCCCATGTAACCATCCATCTCAAGAAAAACTCTCGAGTCGATCACTCTCACCACCACGAGGCTAAGCTCGCAAAAAGTGCTCGACTCGACCCTAAAACGCTAACAGAGAGTGTAAAGGGGAGGAGACTATAACGTAGAAGAAGGTGAGAAGAAGATGACTCAGAGGAGAAGGGAAGAATCCCTAGAGCTAGCGAGGGTACAGGGTGAAGGTAGAAGCCTAACTAGCAAGCATGGCTCAAACAATGTAAGGCAATGGGTCCTTAGGCTAGACGACGCCTAACTTCGAGGTCACTAGCCTCGACACGCCTCACCTCCCTACAACGAGGACCACAATGCCCAGCAAGTGATACCAGATCCGGAGATCCAGTACCTCCTACTATCGACAAGGTAGGCAACGCCGATCAGGTCATGGCGGTCTCAACTAGATTACTCTCCTAGTGCGTCCGAATTCCTAGGGCCAATGTCTACTTGCTTTTAGTTAAGGCTTTGCTTGAGTGTGCTTTTTGGGGCTAAGGGAAGGGTGATGAAATCCCCCACCTTATCTTTGAAGTCTATAGGTGATGCCCCTTAAAGATGTTTTGAAATCTTAGGCTAGCAAGCAACTCACCAAACAAGCACTCACCTCACTCTTGTTACGATGCAAACCTTACTCACTAATGAATGTCCTAATGCGTGAATGAGTGATAAGGAATGCGTACCTCGCTCCAGCAATCAACGACAAAATGTAAAGAAAAGAAAAGAAAGATGCATGCAAGGTCTACATATGATGCATGACCTAGATGGCAAGAAGTCTAATCTTTTGCTTTGAGTTTTATGGTCCAAGTTGATTAAAGGGGATTGAAATTAAATCTGGGAGCAAACTAAAGATCACAACATGCAAAATTGGGCTCCCAGATAACTAAAGTGAACAACATAACAACTGGAACAAATTTGAGAGCAATTGAGGCTCACCAGGCCGCCAATTGGCGGTCCCAGACCGCTGATTGGCGGTCACTTTGGGGTCGTTTGCTCTCCAATTACTCCAGTCGCTTCCCCTTGATCCTCAGGTTCCCTGCCACTAAGAAAAACTGAAAACTAAAAATTAAAAACCCCTCGAATCGTCCAAACCAACGTCTAGACAGAGCACCTCCCCGGCAACGGCGCCAAAAACTTGATTGATCTCGTTTAATATTTAACCGCAAGTGCACGGCCGTGTTGAAGCGGTGGCAAATACGGGTCGTCCACTGGGAGGTGTGTCGACACTTGGTTTGTTCGAAGGCAAGGGGTAAAGAAAGGAGAAAAGGTTGGTTACACTAAACTACACTAAAACGCAAATGGAAATGGAAGAAGAGCAAGAAAACTAAACCCCAAAGGGGGTAGAGAAATAATGTGAACATAAAGAAGTGTGTGTGTGTTCATTAAGCTCCTCACAACATGTAGTGCATGAAATCATAAAACTACATCCAACTTTGCCTCCACATGAATTAAGATATGACTACATCATTAAAACATACAAGACAATAATTGGAATGAGGCTACATGAACTCAAGTATAAAGACTATACCCTACTATGCCTCTACATGAATTAAGATTTCACTACATCATTAAAACATACAAGACATTAGCTAAGGTAAAGGCAACAAGAGCACATACACTACAAATTGTGTTTCCAACATTAACTTCATCCATATCCTAACCTTATCATTCCCCATAAAATAGGTCCACTAATCAAAGCATAAGCTAAGCTTCATTCAAGAGCATTAGCCTATCAAAGATAAGAGTGGAGACCCATTAGATGGTTATGGAAATCATATAAAGCTCAAGGGATAAAAATAACACACACTTAATACACTACATGATTATATCACATATTTCTCCATCCCCCAAATGGGGATGAAACTACTCACTACTCATTACACTAACTACATTAACAAAATGAAACATTCTACTGAAATGAAATTAGACTAAGCAAGAAAGGAAAATTAAAGAAGCTAATTGAAAGAAACATAAACTAAAGAAACAAGCAAGAATCAAAAGACAAGATTGAAAGAAACAAATAAACTTTTATTAACAATGACTCACATTGAAGGTAGCATTCTTCTCCACCTTGAGTTATTGCTTCAAGGCTCACTCCTTAGTAGAGAGAATGCCACCAAACAATGGGTCATTACAATGGAAGGTGAAGAGTTCTATTTATAAGCATGGAAAAAGCTAATCGGGGACAATCCCCCGATGTGGGACTAAACCAATATCAAAAATAGCCTAAACGAACATTAATACAAGTCCAGGAGAAATTTCGACGGATCCTGAGCAATATGGACCGCCAATTAGCGGTCCAAGACCGCCAATTGGCGGTCCAAAATTGTCGGATCGTGTTGGAATTTGTTGTGGGCTTTGCTTTCTGGTATTGTTGGTCTTTGATGCGGTTACTCGACTTGTTGGAGCTCCGACCCGAATAGAATTGGTAAAATACTCCCCATGATGGTGTGGAGTATTCTGTTTTGCTCTTAGGTCCTTCTGTCTTACATTCAGGTCCTTCTCCCTTGCATCTTGGTCCCTAGATCTCACCATTCAGTCCTTTTTCCCAGCTTTTGGGTCCTTTCATGGCTCTTCTCTTCAAACCTCTTTATTCCTGAAAACTAAACATAAAACTCATCACGTAGCATTGCTTAGGTGTAAGATAATGGATATAAGATACAAATATGAGCATGAAATGATGTCAATCAAATACCCCCACACCTAAGTTTTTGCTAGTCTCGAGCAAAACAAAGAAAGAGAAAAACAAACGAGAAACAAGAAATCCTAACTCACTTTCGTAGGAATCACGGTTGCACTTAGCACGTGCAACAAGCCGTTAAACCTCTTTGTTGCCAAGGAGGAGGAGTGTTGTCTCCTGAGGGTTTTCAGCGGATATACCCACAAAATCCGAACAAGATGCATTATTCAATCTAGACCTCGACTCGTTGGAAATATTTTGTCGATCAATGGACGCGGTAATGCTACGGGCCGACTCTATATAGGTGATCAGTCCACACCTCTACCCTAATGAACCATTCGTGCAAGTTAAATAAGGAATTATGTGAAAGACATGGACAACCTCAACATCCTCAAGTGCTACAAAGTGTAAAGTCCATTAAGGTTCTTATTTGCATTATCATATTTTTTTTTTCTTTTTGTTTCTTTTCACATTTTTTTTTCTTTTACTTTTTATTAGTTGGAGCTTCATTCTCCCAGGGTCAGGTTCCGTGCATCATTGCCCATGAGGACTTACACTATCACGTACACCTTTCCCCACATCTCCACATAGGGCAATCCCTACCACCCGTGTAACGGGAGTTCGGTCGGCGCATCCCAAGTCAGATGACTAGAAAGCACCAGGCACAAAGTCCCCTCAGACCTGCTTTCCCGAGTGATAGGAGCCGTGCGAGAAGAGAGAACATCTACTCACTTATTTCTTATCTACACATGAACCAAAACCCCTACACTAATGTCTCACAACAAGATTAAGAGGGTCCTTGACTACAACAAACTTCCTAAATTAACAAACACGAATTATTGACTCACTAGGTTCAGGGTGGACTTCTTTGAATGTTTGAGCACTGAAACCCTATGATTACTCACCCCAAAGGAAAACTGGGGTGCATCCTAACGACTCGATAAATCCTAAAGCCACGTACTAGATATCCTAATGCATCAAGTTCAAGACAATTTTGGGAGCTTTCTTTTTACTTTGCCTCTCAACGGTTTTGCACATGCTAAACACACGCAAAACCCACAAAACATTTTCTTTCGAAAACACATGAAGATTTTGAAAGAAATGTGAAAATTTTGAAGCACTAGGCAAGCAAAAGAAGACAAGTCACCCAAGGATCATGGCAAGCAGATATATCGATATTAAATGCATCACACTAACATGACCCTAAACATGCAAACAAAAGAAAGCAAAATCAAAAGAAAAGACTCGACTATGTACACACGTAAAACACCCCCCACACCTACTTCATGCATTGTCCTCAATGAATGCAAGCAAGATACTACATGGATGCATGCATGAAACAGAAGAGATCTCACCAACGTGAAGTACACAAGGAAGTTCATGGCTATGTTGATGGACACAACCCAACTTACCTCAAAACCTGTGAGATGCTAAAGAAGGGATACAAATACGTGAAAGAAATGGAGCCCAAATACACAAGGGTTGGGGCTCACAACAATCGATGCTCACTGAAGGAGTCTTTTATTGTACTCTTTTTTTTCTTTTTTTTTCTTTTTTTTCTTTTTTTTCTTTTTTTTTATATAACTATGTACAAACATAAGTTCCCATCTTCATTTGTCAAAAGACATCAAATGGGAACCTCAAGAGTGGGTCAATGCACTTGGAAAGGGAACATGACACCACGCGGGGCCAGAATACGCATGCGTGGGCCCCCTTCACAAAGAGCACCAGACGAAATGAGAGGTTCATGAATTGGACGCAAAGGCGTCTCATTCAAAGGATCAAACTGAAAGAGCTCGAACCTCTCGAGAGTTTGGGAAATAAGGGGCAACGGAAGAAAAATATCTCCCGTTGCGGAACTGAAGTTATGATCATCAATCCAAACTCTCCAACCAACAGGCTGGTGGGTCGGAACGAGGTCAAGCACCTCGTTATGCATGTCCAACTCACCAGGAGAACAGGAAGTGGGTCTCATACCCAAGGTATCCTCCAAGGAACTCCTAATACCCTCATGAGCAATGTGGTTGTTTGATGTTCCATCATTTCCAAGATGATTAGGAACAATAGTGAGAGGCAAACTCTCATCAGGTTGTTTGAAGTTGAGGGTACTAGGGAGCTCTTGCTCCACCAGAGGTGAGTCCTTAGGAGGTACAACAATAAGATCATGTGGCTCAAGGGCCACGGGACAAAAAGGTAAGGCACAATCCTGTGCCGACTCATAATAGAACTGGTCCAAGTTATTCTCAATTTGAATCGAATCCTCCACTAAGTGATCGTGAATTGAAACCCCAAGTCCCTCAGGTTGACTAGGAGTTTGACTTTGAAAGGTTGTGCTTTGAATTTGGATGTGGTGGTGGTTCGATATCAAAAGATGAATCCTCATGTTGACAAGAAAGGTGACCCTCCTCGCGTTCATGGAATTGTTGTGTCATTTGACTCACTTGCAATTCCATATTTTGCAAGGAATTCAAGTTGGACTTCAATAAAGTTTGAGTGGTTTCCATGAATGTTTGGAGGGTTTGTTTTAAGGAATCACATTTGGGGTCAACAGTGAGGTCCAAGTCAGAGCTTGGGAAATTTTGGGGTTGGGTGTTGATGGGCTGAGAATGAGTCCAATGATTTGGAGTGGGGTGTTGGTAGAATTCTGGGTATTCGGGAGGAGGATACGGGGGTGAAAATGAGGTATAAGAATTTGGATAAGATTTGTCTCCCCATGAATCCATCACTCTCGGGTTGTACGCGGATGCGTAATGGTCATAATGAGCATTTTGGGAAAATGTGTGCTCATACTCAGGCTCAGGGGGAACATAAGGACATTCCCCGATAACATGACCACTCAACCCACAACAGTCGCACGGTACGGCTACTGGAGCCACCGGGGCACTCATGTCGTCTGCCATACGCATGAAAGAGGCCAAAGTTTGTTGTAATGTCTCAGTTTGTTGACCAGCATATGATCCGGCATAACTAGATTGTGGTCTAGCAGTCGGTGCCTCTCTCATGTTACCCCAATATAAAGACTGCTCAGTCACAAAATTGCGATCATCCCAACCATACGGGGTGTTAGTCTGAGCCACCCCAGGTTGCATGGGTCCGGAGTACCAGGGAGAATCGTCCTGGTCCCAACAATGATATGGATGGTCGCCCATGTAACCATCCATCTCAAGAAAAACTCTCGAGTCGATCACTCTCACCACCACGAGGCTAAGCTCGCAAAAAGTGCTCGACTCGACCCTAAAACGCTAACAGAGAGTGTAAAGGGGAGGAGACTATAACGTAGAAGAAGGTGAGAAGAAGATGACTTAGAGGAGAAGGGAAGAATCCCTAGAGCTAGCGAGGGTACAGGGTGAAGGTAGAAGCCTAACTAGCAAGCATGGCTCAAACAATGTAAGGCAATGGGTCCTTAGGCTAGACGACGCCTAACTTCGAGGTCACTAGCCTCGACACGCCTCACCTCCCTACAACGAGGACCACAATGCCCAGCAAGTGATACCAGATCCGGAGATCCAGTACCTCCTACTATCGACAAGGTAGGCAACGCCGATCAGGTCATGGCGGTCTCAACTAGATTACTCTCCTAGTGCGTCCGAATTCCTAGGGCCAATGTCTACTTGCTTTTAGTTAAGGCTTTGCTTGAGTGTGCTTTTTGGGGCTAAGGGAAGGGTGATGAAATCCCCCACCTTATCTTTGAAGTCTATAGGTGATGCCCCTTAAAGATGTTTTGAAATCTTAGGCTAGCAAGCAACTCACCAAACAAGCACTCACCTCACTCTTGTTACGATGCAAACCTTACTCACTAATGAATGTCCTAATGCGTGAATGAGTGATAAGGAATGCGTACCTCGCTCCAGCAATCAACGACAAAATGTAAAGAAAAGAAAAGAAAGATGCATGCAAGGTCTACATATGATGCATGACCTAGATGGCAAGAAGTCTAATCTTTTGCTTTGAGTTTTATGGTCCAAGTTGATTAAAGGGGATTGAAATTAAATCTGGGAGCAAACTAAAGATCACAACATGCAAAATTGGGCTCCCAGATAACTAAAGTGAACAACATAACAACTGGAACAAATTTGAGAGCAATTGAGGCTCACCAGGCCGCCAATTGGCGGTCCCAGACCGCTGATTGGCGGTCACTTTGGGGTCGTTTGCTCTCCAATTACTCCAGTCGCTTCCCCTTGATCCTCAGGTTCCCTGCCACTAAGAAAAACTGAAAACTAAAAATTAAAAACCCCTCGAATCGTCCAAACCAACGTCTAGACAGAGCACCTCCCCGGCAACGGCGCCAAAAACTTGATTGATCTCGTTTAATATTTAACCGCAAGTGCACGGCCGTGTTGAAGCGGTGGCAAATACGGGTCGTCCACTGGGAGGTGTGTCGACACTTGGTTTGTTCGAAGGCAAGGGGTAAAGAAAGGAGAAAAGGTTGGTTACACTAAACTACACTAAAACGCAAATGGAAATGGAAGAAGAGCAAGAAAACTAAACCCCAAAGGGGGTAGAGAAATAATGTGAACATAAAGAAGTGTGTGTGTGTTCATTAAGCTCCTCACAACATGTAGTGCATGAAATCATAAAACTACATCCAACTTTGCCTCCACATGAATTAAGATATGACTACATCATTAAAACATACAAGACAATAATTGGAATGAGGCTACATGAACTCAAGTATAAAGACTATACCCTACTATGCCTCTACATGAATTAAGATTTCACTACATCATTAAAACATACAAGACATTAGCTAAGGTAAAGGCAACAAGAGCACATACACTACAAATTGTGTTTCCAACATTAACTTCATCCATATCCTAACCTTATCATTCCCCATAAAATAGGTCCACTAATCAAAGCATAAGCTAAGCTTCATTCAAGAGCATTAGCCTATCAAAGATAAGAGTGGAGACCCATTAGATGGTTATGGAAATCATATAAAGCTCAAGGGATAAAAATAACACACACTTAATACACTACATGATTATATCACATATTTCTCCATCCCCCAAATGGGGATGAAACTACTCACTACTCATTACACTAACTACATTAACAAAATGAAACATTCTACTGAAATGAAATTAGACTAAGCAAGAAAGGAAAATTAAAGAAGCTAATTGAAAGAAACATAAACTAAAGAAACAAGCAAGAATCAAAAGACAAGATTGAAAGAAACAAATAAACTTTTATTAACAATGACTCACATTGAAGGTAGCATTCTTCTCCACCTTGAGTTATTGCTTCAAGGCTCACTCCTTAGTAGAGAGAATGCCACCAAACAATGGGTCATTACAATGGAAGGTGAAGAGTTCTATTTATAAGCATGGAAAAAGCTAATCGGGGACAATCCCCCGATGTGGGACTAAACCAATATCAAAAATAGCCTAAACGAACATTAATACAAGTCCAGGAGAAATTTCGACGGATCCTGAGCAATATGGACCGCCAATTAGCGGTCCAAGACCGCCAATTGGCGGTCCAAAATTGTCGGATCGTGTTGGAATTTGTTGTGGGCTTTGCTTTCTGGTATTGTTGGTCTTTGATGCGGTTACTCGACTTGTTGGAGCTCCGACCCGAATAGAATTGGTAAAATACTCCCCATGATGGTGTGGAGTATTCTGTTTTGCTCTTAGGTCCTTCTGTCTTACATTCAGGTCCTTCTCCCTTGCATCTTGGTCCCTAGATCTCACCATTCAGTCCTTTTTCCCAGCTTTTGGGTCCTTTCATGGCTCTTCTCTTCAAACCTCTTTATTCCTGAAAACTAAACATAAAACTCATCACGTAGCATTGCTTAGGTGTAAGATAATGGATATAAGATACAAATATGAGCATGAAATGATGTCAATCAAATACCCCCACACCTAAGTTTTTGCTAGTCTCGAGCAAAACAAAGAAAGAGAAAAACAAACGAGAAACAAGAAATCCTAACTCACTTTCGTAGGAATCACGGTTGCACTTAGCACGTGCAACAAGCCGTTAAACCTCTTTGTTGCCAAGGAGGAGGAGTGTTGTCTCCTGAGGGTTTTCAGCGGATATACCCACAAAATCCGAACAAGATGCATTATTCAATCTAGACCTCGACTCGTTGGAAATATTTTGTCGATCAATGGACGCGGTAATGCTACGGGCCGACTCTATATAGGTGATCAGTCCACACCTCTACCCTAATGAACCATTCGTGCAAGTTAAATAAGGAATTATGTGAAAGACATGGACAACCTCAACATCCTCAAGTGCTACAAAGTGTAAAGTCCATTAAGGTTCTTATTTGCATTATCATATTTTTTTTTTCTTTTTGTTTCTTTTCACATTTTTTTTTCTTTTACTTTTTATTAGTTGGAGCTTCATTCTCCCAGGGTCAGGTTCCGTGCATCATTGCCCATGAGGACTTACACTATCACGTACACCTTTCCCCACATCTCCACATAGGGCAATCCCTACCACCCGTGTAACGGGAGTTCGGTCGGCGCATCCCAAGTCAGATGACTAGAAAGCACCAGGCACAAAGTCCCCTCAGACCTGCTTTCCCGAGTAATAGGAGCCGTGCGAGAAGAGAGAACATCTACTCACTTATTTCTTATCTACACATGAACCAAAACCCCTACACTAATGTCTCACAACAAGATTAAGAGGGTCCTTGACTACAACAAACTTCCTAAATTAACAAACACGAATTATTGACTCACTAGGTTCAGGGTGGACTTCTTTGAATGTTTGAGCACTGAAACCCTATGATTACTCACCCCAAAGGAAAACTGGGGTGCATCCTAACGACTCGATAAATCCTAAAGCCACGTACTAGATATCCTAATGCATCAAGTTCAAGACAATTTTGGGAGCTTTCTTTTTACTTTGCCTCTCAACGGTTTTGCACATGCTAAACACACGCAAAACCCACAAAACATTTTCTTTCGAAAACACATGAAGATTTTGAAAGAAATGTGAAAATTTTGAAGCACTAGGCAAGCAAAAGAAGACAAGTCACCCAAGGATCATGGCAAGCAGATATATCGATATTAAATGCATCACACTAACATGACCCTAAACATGCAAACAAAAGAAAGCAAAATCAAAAGAAAAGACTCGACTATGTACACACGTAAAACACCCCCCCACACCTACTTCATGCATTGTCCTCAATGAATGCAAGCAAGATACTACATGGATGCATGCATGAAACAGAAGAGATCTCACCAACGTGAAGTACACAAGGAAGTTCATGGCTATGTTGATGGACACAACCCAACTTACCTCAAAACCTGTGAGATGCTAAAGAAGGGATACAAATACGTGAAAGAAATGGAGCCCAAATACACAAGGGTTGGGGCTCACAACAATCGATGCTCACTGAAGGAGTCTTTTATTGTACTCTTTTTTTTCTTTTTTTTTCTTTTTTTTTTCTTTTTTTTTCTTTTTTTTTATATAACTATGTACAAACATAAGTTCCCATCTTCATTTGTCAAAAGACATCAAATGGGAACCTCAAGAGTGGGTCAATGCACTTGGAAAGGGAACATGACACCACGCGGGGCCAGAATACGCATGCGTGGGCCCCCTTCACAAAGAGCACCAGACGAAATGAGAGGTTCATGAATTGGACGCAAAGGCGTCTCATTCAAAGGATCAAACTGAAAGAGCTTGAACCTCTCGAGAGTTTGGGAAATAAGGGGCAACGGAAGAAAAATATCTCCCGTTGCGGAACTGAAGTTATGATCATCAATCCAAACTCTCCAACCAACAGGCTGGTGGGTCGGAACGAGGTCAAGCACCTCGTTATGCATGTCCAACTCACCAGGAGAACAGGAAGTGGGTCTCATACCCAAGGTATCCTCCAAGGAACTCCTAATACCCTCATGAGCAATGTGGTTGTTTGATGTTCCATCATTTCCAAGATGATTAGGAACAATAGTGAGAGGCAAACTCTCATCAGGTTGTTTGAAGTTGAGGGTACTAGGGAGCTCTTGCTCCACCAGAGGTGAGTCCTTAGGAGGTACAACAATAAGATCATGTGGCTCAAGGGCCACGGGACAAAAAGGTAAGGCACAATCCTGTGCCGACTCATAATAGAACTGGTCCAAGTTATTCTCAATTTGAATCGAATCCTCCACTAAGTGATCGTGAATTGAAACCCCAAGTCCCTCAGGTTGACTAGGAGTTTGACTTTGAAAGGTTGTGCTTTGAATTTGTGGATGTGGTGGTGGTTCGATATCAAAAGATGAATCCTCATGTTGACAAGAAAGGTGACCCTCCTCGCGTTCATGGAATTGTTGTGTCATTTGACTCACTTGCAATTCCATATTTTGCAAGGAATTCAAGTTGGACTTCAATAAAGTTTGAGTGGTTTCCATGAATGTTTGGAGGGTTTGTTTTAAGGAATCACATTTGGGGTCAACAGTGAGGTCCAAGTCAGAGCTTGGGAAATTTTGGGGTTGGGTGTTGATGGGCTGAGAATGAGTCCAATGATTTGGAGTGGGGTGTTGGTAGAATTCTGGGTATTCGGGAGGAGGATACGGGGGTGAAAATGAGGTATAAGAATTTGGATAAGATTTGTCTCCCCATGAATCCATCACTCTCGGGTTGTACGCGGATGCGTAATGGTCATAATGAGCATTTTGGGAAAATGTGTGCTCATACTCAGGCTCAGGGGGAACATAAGGACATTCCCCGATAACATGACCACTCAACCCACAACAGTCGCACGGTACGGCTACTGGAGCCACCGGGGCACTCATGTCGTCTGCCATACGCATGAAAGAGGCCAAAGTTTGTTGTAATGTCTCAGTTTGTTGACCAGCATATGATCCGGCATAACTAGATTGTGGTCTAGCAGTCGGTGCCTCTCTCATGTTACCCCAATATAAAGACTGCTCAGTCACAAAATTGCGATCATCCCAACCATACGGGGTGTTAGTCTGAGCCACCCCAGGTTGCATGGGTCCGGAGTACCAGGGAGAATCGTCCTGGTCCCAACAATGATATGGATGGTCGCCCATGTAACCATCCATCTCAAGAAAAACTCTCGAGTCGATCACTCTCACCACCACGAGGCTAAGCTCGCAAAAAGTGCTCGACTCGACCCTAAAACGCTAACAGAGAGTGTAAAGGGGAGGAGACTATAACGTAGAAGAAGGTGAGAAGAAGATGACTCAGAGGAGAAGGGAAGAATCCCTAGAGCTAGCGAGGGTACAGGGTGAAGGTAGAAGCCTAACTAGCAAGCATGACTCAAACAATGTAAGGCAATGGGTCCTTAGGCTAGACGACGCCTAACTTCGAGGTCACTAGCCTCGACACGCCTCACCTCCCTACAACGAGGACCACAATGCCCAGCAAGTGATACCAGATCCGGAGATCCAGTACCTCCTACTATCGACAAGGTAGGCAACGCCGATCAGGTCATGGCGGTCTCAACTAGATTACTCTCCTAGTGCGTCCGAATTCCTAGGGCCAATGTCTACTTGCTTTTAGTTAAGGCTTTACTTGAGTGTGCTTTTTGGGGCTAAGGGAAGGGTGATGAAATCCCCCACCTTATCTTTGAAGTCTATAGGTGATGCCCCTTAAAGATGTTTTGAAATCTTAGGCTAGCAAGCAACTCACCAAACAAGCACTCACCTCACTCTTGTTACGATGCAAACCTTACTCACTAATGAATGTCCTAATGCGTGAATGAGTGATAAGGAATGCGTACCTCGCTCCAGCAATCAACGACAAAATGTAAAGCAAAGAAAAGAAAGATGCATGCAAGGTCTACATATGATGCATGACCTAGATGGCAAGAAGTCTAATCTTTTGCTTTGAGTTTTATGGTCCAAGTTGATTAAAGGGGATTGAAATTAAATCTGGGAGCAAACTAAAGATCACAACATGCAAAATTGGGCTCCCAGATAACTAAAGTGAACAACATAACAACTGGAACAAATTTGAGAGCAATTGAGGCTCACCAGGCCGCCAATTGGCGGTCCCAGACCGCTGATTGGCGGTCACTTTGGGGTCGTTTGCTCTCCAATTACTCCAGTCGCTTCCCCTTGATCCTCAGGTTCCCTGCCACTAAGAAAAACTGAAAACTAAAAATTAAAAACCCCTCGAATCGTCCAAACCAACGTCTAGACAGAGCACCTCCCCGGCAACGGCGCCAAAAACTTGATTGATCTCGTTTAATATTTAACCGCAAGTGCACGGCCGCGTTGAAGCGGTGGCAAATACGGGTCGTCCACTGGGAGGTGTGTCGACACTTGGTTTGTTCGAAGGCAAGGGGTAAAGAAAGGAGAAAAGGTTGGTTACACTAAACTACACTAAAACGCAAATGGAAATGGAAGAAGAGCAAGAAAACTAAACCCCAAAGGGGGTAGAGAAATAATGTGAACATAAAGAAGTGTGTGTGTGTTCATTAAGCTCCTCACAACATGTAGTGCATGAAATCATAAAACTACATCCAACTTTGCCTCCACATGAATTAAGATATGACTACATCATTAAAACATACAAGACAATAATTGGAATGAGGCTACATGAACTCAAGTATAAAGACTATACCCTACTATGCCTCTACATGAATTAAGATTTCACTACATCATTAAAACATACAAGACATTAGCTAAGGTAAAGGCAACAAGAGCACATACACTACAAATTGTGTTTCCAACATTAACTTCATCCATATCCTAACCTTATCATTCCCCATAAAATAGGTCCACTAATCAAAGCATAAGCTAAGCTTCATTCAAGAGCATTAGCCTATCAAAGATAAGAGTGGAGACCCATTAGATGGTTATGGAAATCATATAAAGCTCAAGGGATAAAAATAACACACACTTAATACACTACATGATTATATCACATATTTCTCCATCCCCCAAATGGGGATGAAACTACTCACTACTCATTACACTAACTACATTAACAAAATGAAACATTCTACTGAAATGAAATTAGACTAAGCAAGAAAGGAAAATTAAAGAAGCTAATTGAAAGAAACATAAACTAAAGAAACAAGCAAGAATCAAAAGACAAGATTGAAAGAAACAAATAAACTTTTATTAACAATGACTCACATTGAAGGTAGCATTCTTCTCCACCTTGAGTTATTGCTTCAAGGCTCACTCCTTAGTAGAGAGAATGCCACCAAACAATGGGTCATTACAATGGAAGGTGAAGAGTTCTATTTATAAGCATGGAAAAAGCTAATTGGGGACAATCCCCCGATGTGGGACTAAACCAATACCAAAAATAGCCTAAACGAACATTAATACAAGTCCAGGAGAAATTTCGACGGATCCTGAGCAATATGGACCGCCAATTAGCGGTCCAAGACCGCCAATTGGCGGTCCAAAATTGTCGGATCGTGTTGGAATTTGTTGTGGGCTTTGCTTTCTGGTATTGTTGGTCTTTGATGCGGTTACTCGACTTGTTGGAGCTCCGACCCGAATAGAATTGGTAAAATACTCCCCATGATGGTGTGGAGTATTCTGTTTTGCTCTTAGGTCCTTCTGTCTTACATTCAGGTCCTTCTCCCTTGCATCTTGGTCCCTAGATCTCACCATTCAGTCCTTTTTCCCAGCTTTTGGGTCCTTTCATGGCTCTTCTCTTCAAACCTATTTATTCCTGAAAACTAAACATAAAACTCATCACGTAGCATTGCTTAGGTGTAAGATAATGGATATAAGATACAAATATGAGCATGAAATGATGTCAATCAGCTACTCTACATCATCATAATTAAGATTAGGTTAATTAAATCATCAAAACATAGATTAAGGCCAAAAAGCCAACAATGACCTCGTTTGGTCATGTGTCGTTGCCTCTATTGTCGAAAGGCAACTACGACAATTGGAGTATCCAAATGCGTACGCTGCTGGGTGCGCATGATGCTTGGGATCTTGTGGAGAACGACTTCGAGGAGGAGGCCGAGACGGGAGAAGAAACCGTCGCTCAAATCAAAGCACAAAAGGAGAGAAGAGCCAAAGATAAGAGTGCTCTCTTCCTTCTCTTCCAAGCGGTGGATGAGAGTGACTTTGAAAAGATAGCTGAAGCGAAGACGTCGAAGGAGGCGTGGGACACCCTTGAGAGGAGCTACAAGGGTGCTGATCGAGTGAGGCAAGTGCGCCTCCAAATGCTTCGAGGCGAGTTCGAGGCATTAAAGATGAAAGAATCGGAAGGAGTTGCCGATTTCGTGATGAGAGTTCGCATGGTGGCGAACAAGTTAAAAGGAAATGGGGAGGCGCTGACCGAAGGAAGAGTGGTGGAGAAGGTGTTGCATTCTCTAACCGAGGACTTTGAGAATGTGGTGTGCGCAATCGAGGAATCAAAGGACCCCGAGAAGATGACTATTGATGATCTAGCTAGCTCGTTGGAGGCACACGCGCAAAGAAAGAAGAACAAAAGACAAGATGTCTTAGAGGAGGCGTTGCAAGCGAAGATGTCGCTTAAGGAGGAGAAATCTCGCAACGTAGATCGTGGAAGCGGTCGTGATTATAGAGGCCATCCACGAAAGAAGGAAGTCGAATGCTTCAAGTGTGGGAAGCGTGGTCATTTTGCGAAAGAATGCTGGTCGCAAAAGAAGGTGGAGGAGAGCTCCAACCGTGTCCGTGGTGATCGCGGATCGAAGAAGGCGATTGAGTGCTTCAATTGTGGGAAGCATGGACACTACGCAAGCGAGTGTTGGTCAAAGAAAAGGGTGGAAGAAAACTCCAACCTTGTTGCCGTAGAGGAGAATGCTTGCGAAGGAGGAATGACCTTGTTCGTGAATAACGAGGGAATCACAAATCATGTCATGCATGCTCTAGTCGAACATGATGATGGGAGGTGCGAAAGAAGAGAAGAAGTTAAAGAAGAAGAAGAAGAAGAAAGAGAAGAAGTGGCGACTTCTAACCAAGAGGAGGTGACAAATCATGCTCAAGTTGATGATGAGCATGAGGAGGAATATGAAGAAAACAATGAGAATGAGGAGCAAGAGGTGGAGGTGGTAGATTCCACCAAGCATGAAGTTGTATTATCCGATGATGAAGAGACCGTTGAAGAAAAGGAGTCTTGATGATCTATACGAGGAAACAAGTGAGCTAGACTTGGTTTGCCTTTTGGATCAAGGTGAGAGCATTCCGTTCGAAGAAGCGGTGGTGGCAAAAGAAAGAAGACAAGTCACGATGGATGAGGAGATGGAGTCGACAGAAAAGAATGAGTCTTGGGAGCTAGCTTCGCTTCCAATACATCACAAAATGACTAGTTTCAGGAGGGTGTATAAGAAGAAGACAACACCCCAAGGAGTGGGCGAGCGATGCAAGGCACGCTTGGTAGCAAAAGACTACAAGCAAAGGGCCGGCATAGATTATGAAGAAGTTGTCGCGTCGGAGGCGTGCATGGAGACAATCCCTTTTTGTGTGCCGTATGAACATGTGAGGTTCATATGGTGTGTTTTTAGCTTATGCAGAAGTGTTGCCAATAGGTTGCATGAGAGGATGCGCAACCTACTTGGGATGGAGGATGAAAGAGGATTAAGTTCAAGGAGGAGTATTGAGAATTGAACTTAATCCTAGGTGACGACTTAACCCTATGTGGTGTCCTAGTCACCCGCCACATCATCATTGTTTGATGACTCATCAAGGGGTGAAGAGTCAACACATGAGAAGACAAAAGGTTGAGGGAGTGGAAGAGACAAGAGTCTTTTCATTTTTTGAGTAATTTTCGTCCTAATTATGTATGCAATTTAAGTAGAGGGTGTAATGATCTTGAATGATCATGTTTATGTAGTCTTTATGTTTGAAAGTTGTAGGGTCATGTAAGTGCCTATATAAAGCACTAGAATTCACCATTTGTAGCACAACAATACAACAACAATAGATTACAAGCATTACAAGTTGAGCCACGAAATTGTGTGGGAAAAGTGAGGATGTGAATAGAAAGAGAGAGTCACCTTCTTTCTTTCGTGCCCCCCAGTAGCATAGATCAAGAATGGATCTAGTGGAGTCAAAAGAAGGCAAAAGGAATGGTGATCAGGGCGGTCTAAGGCATCGCACGAGGCGCGCCTTTTAGACCGCCAATCAGCGGTCCCTGTAGCCTAGGAGACAGACAATCTCCTGTGGTGGGTTGAACAGTAACGTCCCGTCCTCCTCCAACAATTATGTCTCTCGCATCAAATTCCACGTGAGTGCTAAGTTAGTGTGATAGATTTGGCATCAAATTCCACGTGAGTGCTCAAGTTAGTGTGATAGATTTGGGATTTGGTAATCGAATCATTGTACGGTAACCATCTTTGAGTTGTTAGTGTTGAAGGCATTGTAAGAGAGTTGTTTTATTAATGCGTGAAGGACAAGCTTGTTGCTTATGACAATATCTTAGCCCCCAAATGAAGATCACGTTGGATATTAACTTTGTAAGATATATTATCTCTACATATATATATATATATATATGCAAATATTATCACTGCTGCAAAATAAAACAAAACTGAAGGACAAATCTGTCAGCAATAGTACCCATGACCGAAGAATAATCTGCTGGCATTATGGGTGTCGACAATAGTCTTGCCGACTAAATTTCAGTCGACATTAGCAAATTTTGGTGCTAACTTTTTTTGACATTTTTTGTTGGCGCAAAAAAATCCTAGACTTTTGCCAAATAGTGATTTTTTAAAAAAACCTAAAAATAATTTTTTGCAATTAAAATACATCCAACATTAAATAGTATTCAATATCTAACTTAACATGGAATACAAACTAACATCACAAAAAAAATCAACATTCATCAAAAAGAAGAGGCAACTTCTAGTTAACTACAATAAGATCATGGGCACAATGCCAACTAGCAAAGTATCATGTAATTAGATCTCAAGTAGCCAAAACATGAATAAATACATCCACGACGATTAAAAGAATCAAACTAACCCAAATGACATGAAAAAATCAAACATGCATAACTGAAAAATCAACAACCATAGCTAGTTAACTACAATAACAAAATCATACTACCATAACCAGAAAATCAACAACCACAAATACAAAATGATATCACCACTATTTTAGCAACTTCTAGTAATTTTTTTATGTTTGATCAATATTTCACTAAACAATCTCAAGTAGCAACATGTAGCAACATAAGTTGAAACAAGGAATCAAGTTGAAACATGTATCAATATGATTGTGGCTCAAGTAGCAACATGTAGCAACATCTGAATATTGGTGTCCAAGTTGAGTTGCCTAGACAGTCCTTAATGTAGCAGATTGCATCAATAGCAATTTAGAACCGCTCCCATATCCTGCAGAATAGATAAGCTTACCAGTAATATAGTTCAAAATGATTCAAGTATGGTTCTAATTGGTTAGCTACTGTCTTGATTTCTAATGACCATATGATAAAACATTAATCGATCACTATTAGAAATTGGTAATAGTATAAGATTAAGAGAATTAATAAAGTGCTTCCCCGTAGTAAAGAAGGAGATACTGTAGTGAAGTATTGTTCAATCTAATGATCTTTTGTCATCCTCAATTAATCAATAATGCAATCTAACTCGGCAATGATCAGCCCATCCATAGTTCAGAAAGTCGCCATGGTTCAAAAAAACGAGATGATCAAGTATCAATGATTGCAGATCATAATACCCAAGTATAACTCAAACAAAACATCAAATATATATACATCCTAATTAATATCAAAATAACTATCCATACACAAATTACATTTACAAATAACATTAAATGAGCATGAAAGAACTTAATAATACCTAAGTACCAACACAAAATACATTACAACTTAATAAGATATCCAGTCGATTGAAAGACTTGGCAAACTAAAGTAGGTACTAACAATATTTTTTCTTAGGAAACTTCCATTGTTTACAAAAGGTGCCTGCAACAAAAGTTTAAAGACCGCATTAACAACAATACATGAACTCATTTACGTATGAACACTTGAACCAAAACAAAACCACACAAGCTTAATACAAGTTACAAAACAATTGACAAGAAACTAATGGAGATTATAATCATCATGTAATTTAAAAATGCCATTGGATTTAAAAGAATGTGGAAAGGGATGGTTCTTCGACAAACTAAACACACAATATAGAAATCATTTAAAGTTTTCCCATCAACCGGTGAGAGTTCAAGTGATCAAATATCACTAAACTTACAAAAATATATGTATCTAAGGCTTATAAAAATATTTACTTTAGGAGTTAAAAACCAAAAACTTGAAGATGTTGGATTTACAAGAAAAATTAAAACCACCAAACAAAAATCCAAAGTGTAACATTTACAACTTAGATGTCTACACAAAATATAGATCTTGGTGATGTTAAGTGCTTGATAAAACAAAGCTTACCTAACCCCTTAAACAAAGCTGGACAAACCCTTACCAAACCCACCCCTTTCCTCAACTTCCCTAAACATTGAATAGGAAACTTCGTACATACATGAAATTTTAATTGAGTTGCTCATTTAGTCGACAACATCATTACCTAACCAAGTTATAATAAAAAAACGTACAATTGCAACAAAAAAAAGTATTAAAGTATATCGCTGCAAAATCTAGCGCTAGAAAAAATCGAATATGCACTCCAGTTCTTCCCATCTTATACCAACACATACTAGATAAAATCTACCAAATTATCTAAGCTAACACCAACCTTTACCGCAAGATATTTAAACATAGAACTTCGAGCATCACCAACATGGAAAAAACAATTACAAAACCCATACCTTGTTTACAGTTTTCTTTGAGAAGAGAGTGAAATGAAGTATAGCTTCATGATGGCTTCTTGGGTTGAGAAAACATGTGGAGCTTGCTAAGTTAATGTTATCTCCCTGGATGCAAGCAAAACAAAAATCAATGCTTCATCAAGAATTATGTTTACACCAGCCTTCTTCTCATAAAAAAAACTTAAATAGTAAACGTGCTAGCATTATAAGATGTGGATCTTCTCAAAACATTGTTCACACACCTTCTCATGCGTTAAGGTTTTAACCAAAGTTCCATTTAATGCCTTCAAACCAATTAAGATAAACATTAGATACGATTTACGAATTCAATTTTTGATTTAATTTCTAAGTAATCCAAAACCAACAAAATTCTAAGCAAGAAAAAAATCCTCTCAAGAGTAAATTCCAAGCCAACAACATGTTAGCTAGCTGAATTAAACCCAAGAAATCCAAAACCAAGATACTTCCAAGTAAGAAAAAACAAGTTCTCTTCCAAGTAACCACTAACTTCACATCTTCATTGACTTCACAATTGAACCACTTCAGGAAGAAAAGTGCTCAATCTGCTGGTTTTATTTAATTTCACTTTGGAAGTTCCAACTCCATCAACTTAAATAGTGTTGAAGTGCACTTGATGGCCGTGTTCAGCCGGGCGGTTGCCTACGGGACCACCCGCACACCGCACACAGTGGTGTGCGGTTTAGGCGGCCATGTGTTGTGCACTGCTGTGCACAGCAATGACTGGTTGCTGGAGTGGTGATGTTGTTCGTTGCCGGTTGCTACTGTAGCGGGAGAGAGAGGGTGACTTGGGTTAGGGTTTGGGAGAGGGGGAGAGAGGCTTATAGGGATTACATGTTAACATCTTTAAATCCTCGTTTAGCCATGACATATAGTGAGTTTAAGACAACGAAAGAGATATGAGACCACTTGAACTCTCAGTTCCAAAAGTAAGAGAGACTCTCGAGAACTCTCCTCATAGAGAAGTTATTTGAATTCAAGTTGAAAAGGGATTCGAGTGTCACTTCACAGCTAATTGAGCTTTCAAACATAAGAAACAAGTTGAAAGATGATAACTCTGATTTGTCTAATAATCTCTTTGTTGATTTTGTGTTGAGTAAGCTACCTGCTGAATGAAGTTATTTTAAGACTAAACACTAGTGCAGAATGCTCAATAGACGTCACCGAATAGACGTCAGATATAACAACATCCGACGTCTATAGGTATAAACGTCACATGTTTTGATATCCGACGTCTATAGGTTTGTATAAACGTCGGTTTTTAGTATAACCGACGTCTCTACCTCCTGAAAGAAGAAAATATTTTTTGTTTATCTTTTTGGATTTATTTCGTATAAGAATTTATGTGGATTTATTTGGTATCAGAAATAACGCAATTTTTTGGGATTTATTTCGTGTAAGAATTAGCTCATTTTTTTGGGATTTATTTTGTATAAGAAATAACACAATTTTTTGGATTTTATTTCATGTAAGAATTTATGTGGATTTATTTTTTATAAGAATATTGTGAATTTAAAAATAGTTACATCAATGTAACTATCACATGTGTGTTGTACACATGTATGTGTATGGTGACAGGTGTTGAAGTTTAGTCCCACATTGAAGAAATTTTTTTATTGGTAGGGTTGAAGTACTTCACCACTCCTTTACTTCTAAATGGGAATTTGATACCACACTACAAAATGCAAGTGATATATATATATATATATATATATATATATATATATATTTAATGGACAAAAGATTGGCACTTGGGGCACTTGGGCAACTTGGCTTAAAATTGTTGGAACGTTTTTTTACTATTTACCCATGTATAGACGTGGTTGTATATGGTAGCCGACGTCTATAGGGCGTATTTTTTAATAATTATTGTTATTTCAATGTATAGATGATTGGCATCATTTCATGCTCATATTTGTATCTTATATAAATTATCTTACATCTAAGCAATGCTATGTGACGAGTTTTATGTTTGAATTTCAGAAATAAAGAGGTTTGAAGAGAAGAGCCATGAAAGGAACCAAAAGCAGGAAAAATGACTTAATTGTGAGACCTGAGGACCAAGATGCAAGGGAGAAGGACCTGAACGTAAGACAGAAGGACCTAAGAGCAAAACAGGAAACTCCACACCTTCATGGGGAGTATTTTGTCAATTCGATTCGGGCCGGAGCTCCAACAAACCAAGTAGATGCATCCAAGACCAACAAATCCATCAAGCAAAGCTCACAACCAAAAGCAACGCGATCTGAAGTTTATAGACCGCCAATTGGAGGTCTTGGACCGCTAATTGGCGGTCCATATGGCCCCAGATCCGCTAAGCTTTCTCCTAGACTTGTATTATCATGTGTTTAGGTTATTTTTGGTATTGGTTTAGTCCCACATCGGGGGATTGTCCCCGATTAGCTTTTTCCATGCTTATAAATAGAACTTTTCACCTTCCATTGTAATTACCCATTGTTTGGTGGCATTCTCTCTACTAAGGAGTGAGCCTTGAAGCAATAACTCAAGGTGGAGAAGAGTGCTACCTTCAATGTGAGTCATTGTTAATAAAAGTTTATTTGTTTCTTTTAATCTTGTCTTCTTATGTTACTTGTTTTGTGTGGGTTGCTTTACTTTGTTTAATTTCTTGTTTAGTAATTTCAGTATCTTAGTTAAATGTTTTCTTTGCTTAGTCTAATCAGTAGTGTAATGAGTAGTGAGTAGTTCCATCCCCATTTGGGGGGTGGAGAAATATGTGATATAATCATGTAGTGTATTAAGTGTGTGTTATTTTTATCCCTTGAGCTTTATATGATTTCCATAACCATCTAATGAGTTTTCACTCTTATCTTTGATATGCTAATGCTCTTGAATGAAGCTTAGCTTATGCTTTGATTAGTGGACCTATTTTATGGGGAATGATAAGGTTAGGATATGGATGAAGTTAATATTGGAAACATAATTTGTAGTGTATGTGCTCTTGTTGCCTTTACTTTAGCTAATGTCTTGTATGTTTTAATGATGTAGTCTTATGTTAATTCATGTGGATGCATAGTAGGGTCTAGTCTTTATACTTGAGTTCATGTAGCTTCATTCCAATTATTGTCTTGTATGCTTTAATGATGTAGTCTTATCTTAATTCATGTGGAGCCAAAGTTGGATGTAGTTTTATGATTTCATGCACTACATGTTGTGAGGAGCTTAATGAACACACACACACACACACACTTCTTTATGTTCACATTATTTCTCTACCCCCTATGGGGCTTAGTTTATTGCTTATCTTCATTTCCTTTTTGCATCTTAGTGTAGTTTAGTGTAACCAACCCTTCTCTCCTTCTTTTTACCTCTCGCCTTCGAACAAACCAAGTGTCGACACACCTCCCAGTGGACGACCCATATTTGCCACCGCTTCAACGTGGCCGTGCACTTGCGGTTAATATAAAATGAGATCAATCAAGTTTTTGGCGCCGTTGCCGGGGAAGTGCTCTGTCCAGACGTTGGTTTGGACGATTCGAGGGGTTTTTAATTTTTTGTTTCCAGTTTTTCTTAGTCTCAGGGATCCTAGAGCTCACGGGGAGGCTACTGGAAGAGTTGGAGCACCAACACTTCAAAAGGGACCGCCATTCAGCGGTCTGGGACTTCCAATTGGCGGCCTGGTGAGGTCTTCCTGCTTTCATTTTTCTTCTGGTGGTTATTGCTTCACTTTCGTTATCTGGTAGCCCTATTTTGCATGTTGTGACTTCTAGTTTGCTCCCAGATCATTAATCACTCCCCCATTAATCAACTTGACCCTAAAATTCAAAGCAAAAGACTAGACGTTCTTGTTTAGGTCACGCATCATGTATTGACTTAGGCATATAGTTGTCTTTTCTTTTAGCTTTATTTTCAGTTGTTGAGCGCTGACGTGAGGTACGCAATTTCCTACACTCATTCATGCATCTCGTATGCCCATGCATTAGTTAGTAGGAATTGCATCAGGACAAGAGTGAGTGAGCGTTTGATTGGAGCGATTGATTGCTAGATTTAGGATCAAAACGCTACTAAGGAGGGGATGTCCCATAAAGATAAGGTGGGGGATTTCATCACCCTTTCCTTGGCCCCAAAAATCACTCTCAATAAAGCCTTAACTAAAAGCAAGTAGACATTGGCCCTAAGGAATTCGGACGCACTAGGAGAGTAATCTAGTCGAGACCGTCATGACCTGATCGGCGTTGCCTACCTTGTCGATAGTAGGAGGTACTGGATCTCCGGATCTGGTATCACTTGCTGGGCATTGTGGTCCTCGTTGTAGGGAGGTGAGGCGTGTCAAGGCTAGTGACCTCGAAGATAGGCGTCGTCTAGCCTAAGGACCCATTGCCTTACATTGTTTGAGCCGTGCTTGCTAGTTAGGCTTCTACCTGATCCCATTACCCACGCTAGCTTTAGGATTCTTCCCTTCTCCTCTGAGTCATCTTCTTCTCACTTTCTTCTACGTTTTAGTCTCCTCCCCTTTACACTCTCTGTTAGCGTTTTAGGGTCGAGTCGAGAACTTTTTGCGAGCTTGGCCTCGTGGTGGTGAGAGTGGTCGACTCGAGAGTTCTTTGTTGAGATGGATGGTTACATGGACGACCATCCATATCATTGTTGGGACCAGGATGATTCTCCCTGGTACTCCGGACCCATGCAACCTGGGGTGGCTCAGACTAACACCCTGTATGGTTGGGATGATCGCAATTGTGTGACTGAGCAGTCTTCATATTGGGGTAACATGAGAGAGGCACCGACTGCTAGACCACAATCTAGTTTCGTCGGATCATACACTGGTCATCAAACTGAGACATTGCAAGAAACTTTGGCCTCTTTCATGCGTGCGGCAGACGACATGTTTGTACCGGTGGCTCCAGTAGCCGTACCATGCAACTGTTGTGGGTTGAGTGGTCATGTCACTGGGGAATGTCCTTATGTTCCCCCAGAGCCTGAGTATGAGCATACATTTTCCCAAAATGCTCATTATGACCATTACGCATCCGCGTACAATCCGAGAGTGATGGATTCATGGGGAGACAATTCATATCCAAATTCTTATACTTCATGTTCACCCCAGTATCCTCCTCCCGAATACCCAGAATTCTACCAACAGCCCACTCCAAATCATTGGACTCATTCTCAGCCAATCAACACCCAACCCCAAAATTTCCTAAGATCTGACTTGGACCTCCTCGTTGACCGCATACAAAATCTGACACTTCAAGTGAGTCAACTGACGCAACAATTAAGTGAGGAGAGTAACTTTTTGTGTCAACATGAGGATTCATCTTTTGATATCGAACCACCACCACATACACAAATTCAAAGCACAATCTTTCAAAGTCAAACTCCTAGTCAGTCTGAGGGACTTGGGGTTTCAATTCACGATCACTTGGTGGAGGATTCGATTCCAATTGAGAATACTATGGACCAACTTCTTTATGAGTCGGCACAGGATTGTGCCTTATCTTCTTGTCCCGTGGCCCTTGAGCCACATGATCTTATTGTTGTACCTTCTAAGGACTCACCTCTGGTGGAGCAAGAGATCCCTAGTCCCCTCAATTTCAAACAACCTGATGAGAGTTTGCCTCTCTCTATTGTTCCTGATCAACTTGGAAATGATGGAACATCAAACAACTACATTGCTCATGACGGTATTAGGAGTTCCATGGAGGATACCTTGGGTATGAGACCCACTTTTTGTTCGCCTGGTGTGTTGGACATGCCTAACGAGGTTCTTGACCTCGTTCCGACGCACCAGCCTGTTGGTTGGAGAGTTTGGATTGACGATCATAACTTCAGCAGCGCAACGGGAGAAACTCTTCTTCCGTTGCCCCTCATTTCCCAAACTCTTGAGAGGTTCAAGCTCATTCAGTTTGACCCTTTGATTGAGACGCCTTTGCGTCTAATTCATGAACCTCTCATTTCATCTGGTGCTCTTTGTGAAGGGGGCCCACGCATGCGTATTCTGGCCCCGCGTGGTGTCATGTTCCCTTTCCAAGTGCATTGACCCACTCTTGAGGTTCCCATTTGATGTCTTTTGACAAATGAAGATGGGAACTTATGTTTGTACATAGTTATAAAAAAACAAAACAAAAAAAACAATAAAAGACTCCTTCAGTGAGCATCGATTGTTGTGAGCCCCAACCCTTGTGTATTTGGGCTCCATTTCTTTAACGTATTTGTATCCATTCTTTAACATCTCACAGGTTTTGAGGGAATTTGGGTTGTGTCCATCAACATGACCATGAACTTCCCTTTGTACTTCATGTTGGTGAGATCTTTCCTTTTTCATGCATAAATCCATGTAGTCTTTTGCTCACATTCATTGAGGACAATGCATGAAGTAGGTGTGGGGGGTGTTTTACGTGTGTACATAGTTGAGTCTTTTTCCTTTGATTTTGTTTTCTTTTGTTTGCATTGTTAGGGTCATGATAGTGTGCTGCATTTAATATCGATATATCTGCTTGCCATGATCCTTGGGTGACTTGTCTTCTTTTGCTTGCCTAGTGCTTCAAAATTTTCACATTTCTTTCAAAATATTCATGTGTTTGCGAAAGAAAATGTTTTGTGGGTTTTGCGTGTGTTTAGCATGTGCAAAACCGTTGAGAGGCAAAGTAAAAAGAAAAGCTCCCAAAATTGTCTTGAACTTGATGCATTAGGATATCTAGTACAATGACTTTAGGATTTATCGAGTCGTTAGGATGCACCCCAGTTTTCCTTTAGGGGTGAGTAATCATAGGGTTTCAGTGCTCAAACATTCAAAGAAGTCCACCCTGAACCTAGTGAGTCAATAATTCGTGTTTGTTAATTTAGGAAGTTTGTTGTAGTCAAGGACCCTCTAAATCTTGTTGTGAGACAGTAGTGTAGGGGTTTTGGTTCATGTGTAGATAAGAAATAAGTGAGTAGCTGTTCTCTCTTCTCGCACGGCTCCTTTCACTCGGGAAAGTAGGTCTGAGGGGACTTTGTGCCTGGTGCTTTCGAGTCATCTGACTTTGGATGCGCCGACCGAACTCCCGTTACACGGGTGGTAGGGATTGCCCTATGTGGAGATCTGGGGAAAGGTGTACGTGATAGTGTAAGTCCTCATGGGCAATGATGCACGAAACCTGACCCTGGGAGAATGAAGCTCCAACTAATAAAAAGAAAAAAAAGAAAAAAAAGTGAAAAGAAACAAAAAGAAAAAAAAATGGTAATGCAAATAAGAACCTTAATGGACCTTACACTTTGTATCACTTGAGGATGTTGAGGTTGTCCATGTCTTTTACTTAATTCCTTATTTAACTTGCACGAATGGTTTATTAGGCTAGGTGTGGACTGATTACCTATATAGAGTCGGCCCGTAGGATTACCGCGTCCATTGATCAACAAAATTTGTCCAACGAGTCGAGTGTATAGATTGAATAATGCATCTTGTTCGGATTTTGTGGGTTTATCCGCTGAAAACCCTCAGGAGACAACACTCCTCCTCCTTGGCGACAAGGAGGTTTAACGGCTTGTTGCACGTGCTAAGTGCAACCGTGATTCCTACGAAAGTGAGTTAGGATTTCTTGTTTCTCGTTTGCTTTTCTCTTTCTTTGTTTTGCTCGGGACTAGCAAAAACTTAGGTGTGGGGGTATTTGATTGGCATCATTTCATGCTCATATTTGTATCTTATATCCATTATCTTACATCTAAGCAATGCTATGTGACGAGTTTTATGTTTGAATTTCAGAAATAAAGAGGTTTGAAGAGAAGAGGCATGAAAGGAACCAAAAGCAGGAAAAAAGACTTAATTGTGAGACATGAGGACCAAGATGCAAGGGAGAAGGACCTGAACGTAAGACAGAAGGACCTAAGAGCAAAACAGGAAACTCCACACCTTCATGGGGAGTATTTTGTCAATTCGATTTGGGTCGGAGCTCCAACAAACCAAGTAGATGCATCCAAAACCAACAAATCCATCAAGCAAAGCTCACAACCAAAAGCAACGCGATCTGAAGTTTATAGACCACCAATTGGTGGTCTTGGACCGCTAATTGGCGGTCGATATGGCCCCAGATCCGCTAAGCTTTCTCCTAGACTTGTATTATCATGTGTTTAGGCTATTTTTGGTATTGGTTTAGTCCCACATCGGGGGATTGTCCCCGATTAGCTTTTTCCATGCTTATAAATAGAACTTTTCACCTTCCATTGTAATTACCCATTGTTTGGTGGCATTCTCTCTACTAAGGAGTGAGCCTTGAAGCAATAACTCAAGGTGGAGAAGAGTGCTACCTTCAATGTGAGTCATTGTTAATAAAAGTTTATTTGTTTCTTTTAATCTTGTCTTCTTATGTTACTTGTTTTGTGTGGGTTGCTTTACTTTGTTTAATTTCTTGTTTAGTAATTTCAGTATCTTAGTTAAATGTTTTCTTTGCTTAGTCTAATCAGTAGTGTAATGAGTAGTGAGTAGTTCCATCCCCATTTGGGGGGTGGAGAAATATGTGATATAATCATGTAGTGTATTAAGTGTGTGTTATTTTTATCCCTTGAGCTTTATATGATTTCCATAACCATCTAATGAGTTTTCACTCTTATCTTTGATATGCTAATGCTCTTGAATGAAGCTTAGCTTATGCTTTGATTAGTGGACCTATTTTATGGGGAATGATAAGGTTAGGATATGGATGAAGTTAATATTGGAAACATAATTTGTAGTGTATGTGCTCTTGTTGCCTTTACCTTAGCTAATGTCTTGTATGTTTTAATGATGTAGTCTTATGTTAATTCATGTGGAGGCATAGTAGGGTCTAGTCTTTATACTTGAGTTCATGTAGCTTCATTCCAATTATTGTCTTGTATGCTTTAATGATGTAGTCTTATCTTAATTCATGTGGAGGCAAAGTTGGATGTAGTTTTATGATTTCATGCACTACATGTTGTGAGGAGCTTAATGAACACACACACACACACACACACACACACACTTCTTTATGTTCACATTATTTCTCTACCCCCTATGGGGCTTAGTTTATTGCTTATCTTCATTTCCTTTTTGCATCTTAGTGTAGTTTAGTGTAACCAACCCTTCTCTCCTTCTTTTTACCTCTCGCTTTCGAACAAACCAAGTGTCGACACACCTCCCAGTGGACGACCCGTACTTGCCACCGCTTCAACGCGGCCGTGCACTTGCGGTTAATATAAAACGAGATCAATCAATAGACGTCAGATGTATAGCACGACTGACGTCTATAGGTCGTGCTGTATGTATAGACGTCAGTCAATCTATATATCTGATGTCTATAGGGCGTAATAGTTTAGTTCCACATCAGAGAATTTATTTTTGTTGGTATGGTTGATGTACTTCATTACTCCTTTACTGCTGAACGCGAATGACTTGGGGCACCTGGGCATGTTGGGCTTGATATTCGTAGTTATTTGTCAAAAGATTGACACTTGGGGCACTTGGGCAGCTTGAGCTTGATTAATGTGAGTGCAGAATGCCCGATATAGGTTGCAATGTATTTTTTGGTTAATTAACATATAATAGACGTTGGTCGTATATAGCCGACGTCTATACAACAAGGAATAGGCGACGAGAAAATATACGTCGGGTACTTGGACCGTCAAAATCCGTCTATACACCTGTATATCCGACGTATATGGGTTTTTCTGCACTAGTGAAAATGCATATACTAAACGAACATATGGGGTTGGTTGAATTAAAGAGGTACATACATATTGAGGATCAAAGTAGTGCTAGGAAGTGTTTGTAACAAGCTGAATCACAAAAATATGCGGCCAACTTAGTTTCACATCATAGATCGTCCAAGCCACCTAAAGTGAACCATGTTTGCGGTTAAAGACCAAAATGCCTTACTTAAAAGGAAAGAAGAAGGGCAAGTGTCATAACTGTGCAAAGTGGGGTCACTAGGCAGTAGAGTGTAAGGCACGAAAGTAACCAAAGTCCAACACACCATAAAAGGAGGTTAACATGTTGGTTAGTGATTATGAGCCTCGAGCCTTCATTGGAATGATGAAGAAGGGAAGTCAGTTCCTCCTCTATTGGTGGTTGTATAGTGGTGCTACGTGTCATGCTGCCTGATTGATACGTTTTAATTATAACTGCAAGTGCACGATTGCGTTGAAGCGGTGACAAATACGGGTCGATCCACAGGGAGGTGTGTCGACTTTAGTTTGTTCAAAGGCGAGTGGGAAAGAAAGGAGACAAATGAGTTATGGTCAAACTACACTACAATGCAAAAAGGAAATGGAAGATAAGCAATAAAACTAAACCCCATAGGGGGTAGAGAAAAGAGTGTGAATATAAAGATATGTGTATGTGTGTGTGTGTTCAATTAAGCTCATCAAAACATGTAGTGCATGAAAATCATAAAACTACATCAAACTTTGCCTCCACATGAATTAAGATAACACAATATCATTAAAACATACAAGACAATAATTGGAAGGAAGCTAAATGAACTCATGTATAAAGACCAAACCCTCACTATGCCTCCACATGAAATAAGATTTACACAATCATTAAAACATACAAGACATTAATCAAGGTAAAGGCAACAAGAGTACATGCAACTACAAATCATGTTTCCTTCATCAATTCCATCAATATCCTTACCTTATCGTTCCCTGATGAGAATTTTATTTATACCGCAAGTGCACGGCGTCTATGAAGACGTGGCAAGTACGAGTCGAACACAAGGAGGGAGAGATTTCGTTGTTAGTGTGATGTCAATTGGGGGAAAGAAGGAGAGAAGAAATAAGTTGGGTTTTTGGTATTTTTGATTTAATTATCTAAAGTACGAAACAAAAGCAATTAGAACTAAAACAAGAAATAAGAAGAGAATTCCGTTTGGTGGAGGTTTAGATTTAAGGTTTAGATTAGAGAACTTAGAAACTTATAATAAATCATGTTTAGTTATGAAGCATTACAAGATAAATGATTTAACATAAACTCAAGTAATCAAAATACTAATCACGAACTTAGAATAATAACATTCATTCATCTTCTCTAACCCTAAATCCGTCACCTCCACCCTTCGGAAAGAGTTAGAAACTCATGGAGGGAGGAAGAAGAAGGGGTCCTTGAGACATTACAAAGAAAACTAAAAAGTAAGAAATAAGAAACAGAATTTTATTAATAAAACTAAGGTACACAAATAAGAACAACAACCAAGGACCCTATTTACATCGTTCTCGGGTCTATTTATAGTTGCTACAAGGGACTTAGGTATAGAAGTGGATAGTACACGTGTCCATACACGACTGGACGAAATTGGGACACACAGATCGACCAATGGGCGGCGGAATCGCCGCACATCATGTGTATTGTGCGGCGGATTCGCCTCACACGTTGGTCGGATTTAATCAGGATTTTTGTCACGCGTTTATGGTATGATTTGATCCTCCTTTGCGCGTCTGGATTGATTCTTTCCATTGTCTTGAGCTCCGGATTAATTCCTTCCATTGTTGGAGATTTATATTTGAATTTTCTTTTGACTTTCTCCACACAATAACTTGGTCCTTTTATTTTGCAATCAGGTCCTTGGCATTTTGCAATTAAGCCCTTGACCTTTTTGTAATTAGCTCCTTGAATGCTTTTATGTTTGGATGCATTTCTATTTGAAACCCGATAAACTTGAACTCGGTCTTTATGATAGAAATGAATCTTTTGCACGCGTTTATGCTCGGAATGTGGGTAATTTGCATCCAGGTCCTTGTATTCTGTAAATACGACTAAACACATACCTTAGTAGCATTTATTGATATAAAAGTAATCTAAATGAAAGACATATGATGCAATGTATGCAATGCATCAAATACCCCCACACCTAGATTTTTACTAGTCCCTAGCAAAGCAAAATATAAGAAAATGAAAACAGGGAAACCCTAACTCACTTTCGTAGGAATCACGGTTGCACTTAGCATGTGCAACAAGCCTTTAAACCTCCAGGTTGCCTTAGAGGACGAGTTTTGTCTCGTGAGGGTTTTCAGTTGACACACCCACAAAGTCTTAATTCAACATTCCATTAATAGCTCTTAATATTTCTGCCTTAACCTTATACATCTCACTTAAAGTTCTCGCATGCTCATTATACAGTTCTAACTTATAAAAAGTTTGACTTGGTCTTTATTCCTCCAACATTCACACCACTAACCCCTCTACACATGTTATCACATAAATTATTTTGCACGCATCCTCTGGTGGTGAAGTATCATTTGGATCAACCATGGCATGGATCATTCCTTTAGCTTTGGGCCTTGAGTATCTTAAAGTATTTATTTATTTTTTTCCTTTTTCCGTGATTCAACACATTTGCTTTTCTTTTTAACACTTATACCCTTTTTGCATTCGTGTAGCGAGTTTGGTCGATAATCCCGAGCTGGCAGACTCAAGTTACCGGGTTTCAAGATACCCCTACGGACCAGTGACTCGAAGGCTTGGGCTTTTGTAATCATTTTGCAAAATGTGTTTTCCTCACTTTATTTTTATTTTATTTTACTTTTATTTTCCTCAAGGCTTAATTGCTATTAGAAGTCCACACTTCCCGGTATATTTTCCTCAACCTCTGCTTTTTATCAACCACTTCAAAGATTTGATTCATCCAATTTAAGTGCATACATGTCTTACAAGGGTCATGGGTTATTTCTTTGGAACTTAGATTTATGTCATAATTTCTACAAGCAGAACTATATAATAAGGAACAAAAACTTAATGCAATTTGTACACGGGTTTTGGCAGTTCAATCTTAAGCTATGTCATAGAATATTGAATTTTTTTTTTAAATAAAGCAGAACAGAAAATCAAATAGATAGATATGTACATATATTAACACCCCCCACACCTAAATCATGCATTGTCCTCAATGTATGCATAGATAAAATAAATGCACTTATTACCTGCGTCGGCTTGCGGTAGAGGGGTTGAGTTTGCTCAAAGTCAACCATAATCAGAACTGGATTGAATGACACCATGTTGGTGCATGTATCCAGTTGAATTGTTCCCCATGTTGACTTGAGGAAAAGATTCCACTCTTCTCACTTGAATTGATTCGCTTATTTGCTCGAGTGATGGTGGTTGAGTAAATGAATCACTCCCTTTTTTCTTACTTCCTTTTTGCTTATGTGATGATTTATTTGATTCAGAATTCTGATAAATACGTGCTCTCATCACAACATCACTTGGGTTGCATATTATTTCTGGCTCATTATCAATATGGAAGATATTAAATTCTGCTTTTAAGTTCCCGAAAGATAATTGCATGAGCCCATTTCGACAGTTTATTAATGCTTCCGAAGTGGCTAAAAAGGGTCTACCTAGAATTACAGGGATTTGTCGATTAGGATTTACAACAGGTTCAGTATCAAGTACGACAAAATCCACTGGATAAATGAAGTCACCAACCTTAATCAAAACGTCCTCTACTATACCTCTCGGTTTCTTAACAAAACAATCAGCGAATTGGAGGGTTGTCTTAGAGGGTTTCAGTGGACCAAGGTTGAGTTGCTCGTAGACAGAAAATGGGAGTAAGTTAACGCTTGCACCTAGGTCTAGAAGGGCTTTATTGATAAACGTATCTCCTATTGAACATGAAATTGTGGGACACCCCGGGTCCTTATATTTTATAGGAGATGTGTTGGAAAGAATTGAGCATATGTTTGCAGTTAAGAATGCCTTCTTTGGTACATTCGTTTTTATCTTCTTAGTGCACAAATCTTTTAAGAATTTAGCATAAGCAGGTATTTGTTGAATCATGTCTAAGAGTGGAATGTTTACCTTAACTTGCTTAAATACTTCCAAGATTTTCTCTATTTGTGCACTAGAGTTCTTTTTGAGTCTATTGGGAAATGGGGCTTTAGGCACATAGACTCGCTCAGGTTCAGGTTGAGCTACAGGTTCAGGTTGGGTAGGTGGATTGGGCTTTTCAATTTGGACGTCGGGTTCAATGGTCAAGTCATATGTGGGTGCTTGATGGCTAGATTGATTAGTCATTCTAGGGTTTACCACATTATTGTCAATTTGTCTTCCGGACCGTAATGATACTACAGCATTGATTTGTTGGAACGGTCCTTCCTCATTAACCATTTGAACCGGTCTAGGGTTGTTATTTCCTGAAGGTGGTTGATAAGATTGATATTGATTATTAGTTCTTGGGTTCACCTCAGGTTGACTTGGAAATTGACCCTTTTCTCTTTCACCTATTATCTGTGCTAATTGGCTGACCTGTGTCTCTAGCCTTTGGAATGATTGGTTGGTTGTTTGTATAAAAGTTGTCATTAAATTTTCTAATTTTGTCAACCTAACCTCATGATTTCCATTGTTATTACCCCCAGATGATGTATTATTTTGGTTATATGGGGTTGGTTGTTGTCTAGGAGGTTGTCCTTGTTGGGACCACGAAAAATTGGGATGATTACGCCAACCTGGGTTATAGGTTGATGCGTAAGGATCATTTCTAGAATTGTTAAATGTGGCATTAACATGTTCCAGGTCCACACAGTCCTCCATTAAATGACCAGTCTGACCACATCTAGAGTAGGGGATAGACAAGCGTTGATTCATTCGGGGTTGATTTTGTAGCTCTAGACTTTCCATTCTACGCATTAGGGTAGCTAGTTTTGCCTCAACCGCTATGTTGGAGTCTACAGCTAAGACACCTGGTCGGGGTTGACTCGCTATTCTAGATCCAATACTCGGGTTGATGGGTGTTCTAGCATTGTCCCATTGCATACTATTTTCAGCTAAATCCTCAAGAAAAGTCCAGGCATCATTTTCATTTTTGGACATGAAGTTCCCTTGGCTCACAGATTCTAGCATAACTCTAGATGTGGGTGTCAATCCCTCATAAATAATTTGGCATAATTGCCACTTCGGAATTCCATGATGAGGGCATTGGGTCAAGACACTCTTAAATCTCTCAAGATAGGAATAGAACGGCTCGCTCTCAGACTGAACGAATGCAACAATTTCATTCCTAATCTTCATAGTCTTATGGTTGGGGAAATATTTTTTTAGGAAAACTTGAACAAATTCAGCCCAACTTCTAATAGATCTTTCGGCTAGACTATATAGCCATTTCTTAGCGTCGTCTTTCAGTGCTAGAGGCACGAATTTCAGACGCACTGCCTCTTCAGGGATATGCTGGTATTGCATAAGAGAGCAGATTTCCTCAAATTCTCTAAGGAAGAGATATGGATCTTCCCTAGAGGTGAACTTAGGCAGCATACTCATGTATTGTGCCTTAAGTTCGAAGTTGCGACCCGGTATGGTGGGCATAACGATGCACGATGGCTGAGCAGCCATCGTTGGGTAGCATCGATCCCTCAGAGTTATAGGTTGCACAACAGGTGGGTCCACGACGTTCTCACCCATTGGATCCGGGTGAGGTGGTGCAGCAGATGGATTGGGGTTAAGCTCTAGACTGGAATCCAGATGAACTCGTGAGAGTCGATTGCTTAAATCCCGCACCCAAATCTGAGTGCACCGGTTTGAATTAATTTTTGAATTTGAATTCGAAATTTAAATTTCAAATTCAATTCCAAGAATCAATTACTCTTTCTTTTTTTTTTGAATTTTTGAATTTTATTTTTTTTATTTTTTTTTTTTATTTTTTTAAAGGAAACAAACAATAGAAAGGTAAGAATGAGAAGGGAAAGAAGACTCAGACGAGAAGGGAAACTTAACTCTAAAGGATAAAAATTAGGGTTGGTCAGAAAATTCCTGAACAAGCACGGTCAAAACAATCCTAGACCTAGTGTCACTTAGATCTAGACGACTCCTAACTGGTTGAGTCGAATTGATTTGCTCGATTCACCTCCCTCACCAATCAAACCAAGTTGGCCAGTTAGTGTATAGCTAGTGGGGGCGCTTCCGACAGAGTTGGTGCCAATTAGACAACCACGTCGCTTGGAAGACTTTCGTCAACACAAAAACACTTTCTAGACACCAATTTGAATTCAATTAGCTTCAGGTCATAGCAAGTCAAACCAATCTCCTCCTTAATTGAGTCCGAGTCCTTAGGGGCCAATGTCTAATTGATTTTAAATTTTAGGCTTAGGCGACACTTCAGGATTGTGGTTTGTGGGCTACGGGAGGGTGATGAAATCCCCACCGTATCTTTTCCTACGGAGTTGCCCTTAAGATAGTTTAACTTAAATCTAGCCAAGATAGTCAAACAATGGTCCTTTTAATGGGGGCAATTGCAAGGTTGTATGCAACTAAATTATATGCTCTAATGCAATCGATAAAAACCTCGATACGTACCTTGCCTCCAGCAATCTTCAACAAGTATTAATTTGCAAGAATTTAGCAAGAATAATGCAAGCAAAACATTATATGATGCATGCACTAAGGTCTTTCTAATTTTGCCAATTTTAGGTCAGAGTTGAATTATTGCCAATTATGGAATTGTAACCCTAACACGTGCAATTCTACGAAAGGAAACTTTTCAACTATTCAGATTTTACGAGAAAGGCAAGAAAAATTACCTCGGCAATGCTCAGTCGGGTTCACCGCCCGCTCTCGAAATTTCAGATGCTCTGCGCGTTCACCCAGAGATGCCGACGACGCCCTCAAAATTTGAAGACCGAAGACCAACCTGTGCGGCGATTTCGCCGCAAATGCTTCTTATGGGGCGGCGGATTCGCCGCTCTTTAAGCTCAGAATGCGCTCGTATTTCGCCGCGCGCTCTGTTGTCTCCTGAAACACAAATCTAAATACTTAGATCGCGCACAAGATAAACAGGAAAAATCGAAAACACAAAAACAAACGAAATCTTCGTCGCCTCCCCGGCAACGGCGCCAAAAACTTGATGAGAATTTTATTTATACCGCAAGTGCACGGCGTCTATGAAGACGTGGCAAGTACGGGTCGAACACAAGGAGGGAGAGATTTCGTTGTTAGTGTGATGTCGATTGGGGGAAAGAAGGAGAGAAGAAATAAGTTGGGTTTTTGGTATTTTTGATTTAATTATCTAAAGTACGAAACAAAAGCAATTAGAACTAAAACAAGAAATAAGAAGAGAATTCCGTTTGGTGGAGGTTTAGATTTAAGGTTTAGATTAGAGAACTTAGAAACTTATAATAAATCATGTTTAGTTATGAAGCATTACAAGATAAATGATTTAACATAAACTCAAGTAATCAAAATACTAATCACGAACTTAGAATAATAACATTCATTCATCTTCTCTAACCCTAAATCCGTCACCTCCACCCTTCGGAAAGAGTTAGAAACTCATGGAGGGAGGAAGAAGAAGGGGTCCTTGAGACATTACAAAGAAAACTAAAAAGTAAGAAATAAGAAACAGAATTTTATTAATAAAACTAAGGTACACAAATAAGAACAACAACCAAGGACCCTATTTACATCGTTCTCGGGTCTATTTATAGTTGCTACAAGGGACTTAGGTATAGAAGTGGATAGTACACGTGTCCATACACGACTGGACGAAATTGGGACACACAGATCGACCAATGGGCGACGGAATCGCCGCACATCATGTGTATTGTGCGGCGGATTCGCCTCACACGTTGGTCGGATTTAATCAGGATTTTTGTCACGCGTTTATGGTATGATTTGATCCTCCTTTGCGCGTCTGGATTGATTCTTTCCATTGTCTTGAGCTCCGGATTAATTCCTTCCATTGTTGGAGATTTATATTTGATTTTTCTTTTGACTTTCTCCACACAATAACTTGGTCCTTTTATTTTGCAATCAGGTCCTTGGCATTTTGCAATTAAGCCCTTGACCTTTTTGTAATTAGCTCCTTGAATGCTTTTATGCTTGGATGCATTTCTATTTGAAACCCGATAAACTTGAACTCGGTCTTTATGATAGAAATGAATCTTTTGCACGCGTTTATGCTCGGAATGTGGGTAATTTGCATCCAGGTCCTTGTATTCTGTAAATACGACTAAACACATACCTTAGTAGCATTTATTGATATAAAAGTAATCTAAATGAAAGACATATGATGCAATGTATGCAATGCATCATTCCCCATAAAATATGATCACTAATCTAAGCATAAGCTAAACTTCATTCAAGAGCATTAACATATCAAAGAGAAGAGTGAAATCTCATTAGATGGTTATGGAAATCATATAAGGCTCAAAGGATTAAGATAACACTCACCTAATACACCACATGATCATATCACATATTTCTCCACCCCCCAAATGGGGATGGAACTACTCACTAATCATTATACTACAACCTACATTAAAATGAATCATTCTACTGAAATGAAATTAAACTAAGCAAGCAAGAAATATTAAAGAAGCTAAAAGGACATAAAACTAAAGAATCATGTAAGCATATGAAAGGAAATTAAACTAAGAAAGAAACAACATAACTAAAGGAAAACATCTATTATTACTCACTTAATTACAAGTAGCCTCTCTCCACCAGGGGTTTTTGCTTCAAGGCTTTTGCTCCTAGTAGAGAGGATGACCACCAAGAGAGAGACGGGGAACAAGAGAGGAGGAAGAGTTCTATTTATAGCCATATAAAAAGGTAATCCGGGACAATCCCCTGATATGGGACTAAACAAATACCAGAAATAGACTAAATACACACTAATACGCGACCCTACGAAATCTTAGCCGATTCGGATCAAAACAGACTGCCAATCAGCGGTCTTGGACCGCCAATTGGCGGTCTATATTGTTTGGATCCGACCGTTGTTTCGTGTGGGCTTTTCTGGATGTCTTTGTTGGTCTTTGATGCATCTACTTCGCTTGCTGGAGCTCTGACCCGAATAGAATTGCCAAAATACTCCCCATGATGGTGTGGAGTATTCTTGTTTGCTCATTGGTCCTTTGATCTTACATTCAGGTCATTCGATCTTGCATCTTAGTCCTCGAGTCTCTCAACTCAATCATTTTCCCTGATATTAGGTCCATTTACAGTCTCTCCTTCTCAAACATATTTATTCCTGAAAACTAAACATTAAACTCGTTACATAACATTGTTTGGGTGAAAGATAATGGATATAAGACACAAATATATGCATGAAATGATGTCAATCACTGTCAACAACAAGAACTTGCTCACTGAGGTCACAACATTCAGAGATTGTGAAAATTGCAATGGGAGGCTGAAGTGACTCACATTAGAACTGCTAATTTGTTGTTTTCTTTGGGTAAAATACTAACTCTAAAACATGTTAGAGTAGTACCTTCAATTACAAAAAATTTGATATCTAAAAGTTTACTTGATAAAGTTGACATGTCTATTTCAACTATGAATGGTGGAAAAACCTTTAATTCATGTTATTTTGGTTGTGCATTCATGTTTAATGGTATGTATAGATTGAGCCTAGAACTTGATAACATGAATCATGTAAGTTCTAAGGTGATTGATCCAAAGTTATTGCATAATAGACTTGGACATGTAAACTACATGAAAATGCAACATTTAGCTAAGACTCATAACATTCCTTTAGACACATCTATTCGATTTGACATATGTGAGGTGTGTGCTCAGACCATGATTACTAGAAAACCTTTTAAGTTGATTTCAAGAAGCACACAACTTCTTGAGTTGATACATTCAGACCTTTGTGAGTTTAAGAATTTTGTTACTGAAGGTTGAAAGTACCTAATAACATTCATAGACAATTTTTCTAGATATTGTCATGTTTATTTGTTGAAATCGAAAGACAAAGCTTTTGAAAAAAATTAAGATTTTTAAGTCGAGAGTTGAAAATCAACTTAACTTGAAAATTAAAAGGTATAAGAGTGATAGGGGAGGAGAATATAAAATGACAGAGTTCAATGAATTTTGTGCCTCGAAAGGCTAAACTATTGCTCTTTACTCACCCCAATTGAATGGTGTCGTAGAGCGTAAGAACATAACCTTAAATGAGATGTTAAATTCTATGTTACTTACAGTTGGCATGCCTTCCGTATTTTTTTGCAAAGCAAAAGGGAGGCATAACCTCGAATTTCATTAAGTGTGTAAACTAACTTTACAACCTACCGAAATGAGCATAAAGATCATGAGCCATGCCATATGCATGCCTAGCCATACATCACCACATGGGATCTTGTCCCATTTACAATTAGTTCCCTACTATACTTTCTTCTACTCTAACACTTAGGCTCCTATCTCCACGCTTCTTCAAACACTCTCATTTCCACAGGGTCTTCGACAAGCACTTTCATCTTTGACCCCATTATTCATACTGTATCTTTGACCATGTCTATGATGTCTAAGGGGCGTTTCTATTCTTGGTCAAAGATTCGTCGATTTTGCTCCTGCCATCATTCATACACAACTGCAACTAAAGGCCAACTTGATCGTTGTCTTATTGACCCGACTTCCCTCTGCTCGTGCCATCCTCTTCACTTCCTCCTCAAGTGTGGTTTGTATATCGATTCCCACGCTCAGAATCTGTAGCACTAGTGTCCAGATCTCCTTTGTGAAGGTACATGCCCATAAGAGATGTCCCATATCCTCCTCTCCATTTTTACATAGCTCACAATCCAACCCATGATGGTCGCCCCTAGTTTGCATGAATTTCTTAGTTATCAAATGACCCCCAATGCTCGCCAAGCGACCATAGCATGTCTTGGTACGTAGTTTTTGTGCCAAATGAGCCCACTCCATCCCACTTTTGCCTTTTATTGTACTACCTATGTCCATGCCTCTTTAATAGAGAATTTTTCCTTCCTTGCTACCATCTGAGTAGGCTTGTCCCGTCCCCCATGTATATATGTCCTCATCATCTTCGGCCAGAGCTCCATCATTTTCAGAGACCGCGGGGTGGGAAGATTCCATGAGCCGTTGTTGATGTAGTGAGCTACCAATGTGTCCTTGGGCATCCCTAAATCATAATGCAACCGTGCCCCCATGACTCACAAAGAATCGGTGGTCCGCACCAAGGGTCAAGGAAGAAGTGTATGTTATTGTCATCACCAACCTGAATCCAGATATGTTCCCGTGCAATATCACACACCTTCAGAATGCCCCTCCACTCCCAGGAGCAGCTCGACGGCGGGCGTGCAAGCCATATTTTGCCCCTTCTAAGATACTTGAAACATATGCAATTGACCCACAATGAATCGTCATCAGCCATAACCAACCATAGGAGCCGCAACAACCTAGAGTCGTTCCAGTCCACCAACCTACGTAAACCGAAACCACCCTCACTCTTGGGTACACAAATGTCCTTCCATGCCACGACCACCCATTTCTGTGGGCCTCCCCACATGAATTGGGTCATGATGCTCTCCATCTCCATCAAGACCGATCTGGGAATGAGGAAGGTGGATATCCAGTAGATGCTCAACGAGACCAACACCGATTGTACCATCTCCACCTGGCCAGCCATGGATAGATGACTTTGTTTCCACGAGCTGAGCCTTGCCTTTAGCTTTGCCACCAGCCCAGCACAATGTTGCTTCCCAAGCCGTGACGTGAAGAGTGGAAGCCACAAATACGTTACCGGGAAGTCCACAATTTCCATCCCAATGTAGTCGCATATCCATCTTCCATGAACCACACTTCTCCCCACAAACACCTGACTCTTGGTAGTATTGAGATGTAAGCCGGAGCATGTTGAGAACTCAGCAAGAATTTCTTTAATGACCCGTGCATTTTCTTTGGTATCCTTCGCGAACAACATAACGTCATCAGCAAACAAGAGATGTGAGACCGAAATGTCACCACACCGAACCTATTCTAGCCTCCCACTCGCTACTGCCTCCTTGATCCTTATGCTCAACACTTCCATGCACAGTATAAAAAGATATGGGGCTATCATGTCACCTTGTCGTAGACCATTTGTTTCTTTGAACGGTCTTGAGTTTGCATCATTTACTGTCACAACGAAATATGCCCTCACGCAAGCCATAATTAGTCGCTGCCAATACTCCAGGAAACTAAAGCGTTTGAGCACCTTTAGAAGAAAACTCCATGAGATTGAGTTGTAGGTGATTGACATATTTCATGCTTATATTTGTATCTTATATCCATTATCTTACACCTAAGCAATGCTACGTGACGAGTTTTATGTTTAGTTTTCAGAAATAAAGAGGTTTGAAGAGAAGAGGCATGAAAGGACCCAAAAGTAGGAAAAAAGACTTAATTGTGAGACCTGGGGACCAAGATGCAAGACAGAAGGACCTGATCGTAAGACAGAAGGACCTAAGAGCAAAACAGGAAACTCCACACCATCATGGGGAGTATTTTGTCAATTCGATTCGGGTCGGAGCTCCACTAAACAAGTTAAATGCATCCAAGACCAAGAAACAATTCAAGGAAAGCCCACCAGAAGATCCAGACCGATCTGAAGCTTATAGGCCGCCAATTGGCGGTCTGGTTAAGCCCAGATCCACTAAGCTTCCTCCTAGACTTGTATTATCATGTGTTTAGGCTATTTTTGGTATTGGTTTAGTCCCACATCGGGGGATTGTCCCGGATTAGCTTTTTCCATGCTTATAAAAAGAACTCTTCACCTCCCATTGTATCCATCTCTATCTTTGGTGGCCACCTTCCCTACTAAGAGTGAAGCCTTGAAGTAAAACTCTGGTGGAGGAAGAGCTACTTGTAATTGAGTGAGTTAATAATAGATATTTTCCTTTAATTGTGTTGTTCCTCTCTTAGTTTAATTTCCTTTCATATGCATGCTTGTTTGTTTGTTTTGTTTTATGCTTCTTTACTATTTCTTGCTTGATTAGTGTAGTTTCATTTCAGTATAATGCTTTATTTTGTTAGAGTAGTTAGTTTAAATATGCGTGAGTAGTTCCATCCCCATTTGGGGGGTGGAGAAATATGTGATATAATCATGTAGTGTATTAAGTGTGTGTTATCTTAATCCCTTGAGCTTTAAATGATTTCCATAACCATCTAATGGGTCTCCACTCCTATCTTTGATATGCTAATGCTCTTGAATGAAGCTTAGCTTATGCTTTGATTAGTGGATCTATTTTATGGGGAATGATAAGGTTAGGATATGAATAGGAATTAATATTGGAAACACAAGTTGTAGTGTATGAACTCTTGTTGCCTTTACCTTAGCTAATGTCTTGTATGTTTTAATGATGTAGTCTTATCTTAATTCATGTGGAGGCATAGTAGGGTCTAGTCTTTATACTTGAGTTCATTTAGCTTCATTCCAATTATTGTCTTGTATGTTTTAATGATGTAGTAAAATCTTAATTCATGTGGAGGCAAAGTTGGATGTAGTTTTATGATTTCATGCACTACATGTTGTGAGGAGCTTAATTACACACACACACCACACACACATCTTTATGTTCACATCATTTCTCTACCCCATTTGGGGTTTAGTTTTTCTTGCTTCTTTTCCATTTCCATTTGTATCTTAGTGTAGTTTAGTGTAACCAACCTTTCTTCCCTTTCTTTACCTCTCGCCTTCGCAAAAACCAAGTGTCGACACACCTCCCAGTGGACGACCCGTATTTGCCACCGCTTCAACGCGGCCGTGCACTTGCGGTTAAATATAAAACGATCAATCAAGTTTTTGGCGCCGTTGCCGGGGAGGTGCTCTGTCCAGACCTTGGTTTGGACGATTCGAGGGGTTTTTGATTTTTGTTTCCAGTTTTGTTTAGTTTCAGGGAATCAGAACATCAAGGGGAGGCTACTGGGAAAGTTTGAGCAACAGAAGCCACAAAGAGACCGCCAATTAGAGGTTGGAGACCGCCAATTGACGGCCTGGTAAGGGCTTCCTGCTCTCAAATTTCTTATGGTGGTTTATTGCTTTACTTTAGTTATCTGGGAGCCCAATTTTGCATGCTGTGATCTTTAGTTTGCTCCCAGATTTAATTTCAATCCCCTTTAATCAACTTGGACCATAAAACTCAAAGTAAAAGACTAGACTTCTTGCCATCTAGGTCATGCACCATTGGTAGACCTTGCATGCATTTGTCTTTTCTTTGCTTTACATTTTGTCGTTGATTGCTGGCGTGAGGTATGTGCACCCACATCCCTCATTCATGCATGTTTCGTTCATGCATTAGTTAGTAAGGTGCATCGGGACAAGAGTGAGAGAGCGTTTGATTGGAGCGATTGATTGCTAGATCTAGGATTAAATCGCTACTAAGGAGGGGCTGTCCCATAAAAGATAAGGTGGGGGATTTCATCACCCTTTGCTTGGCCCCAAAAATCACTCTCAAAGGAAAACACAACAGATACGGCACCAGATACATCAGATGTATCAGACCGAGACCGAATCTTTTCATGGTTTCTTTGAGAGGTTCAAGGACATTCTCCAGCAATGCCCTCATCATGGACTTGAGCTATGGCAGCTGTGCCAGATTGTTTATGAGGGCATCAACTACAACACCCGCACATTGTTGGAGTCGATGTGTCAGGGTGACTTCCAATTGAAACCCATCGAGGAGGCATGGGACACTTTTGAATCCATGGCTGAACGCACCTTTGAGTGGGACACCATGAGAGAGCCACCAGCCGCCAGGTCTTCTGGTCGAGCTGGATCATATCATGTTGAGTCGACTATCGCGTCTGAGGCGAAAATGGCTGCTCTCATGCGTAGGATAGAGAGTTTGGAGATGGACCGAGCTTCTGTACCTCAGGTCGCTACTCCCGGGTGTACTAGGTGTGGACTTACGGGCCATGATGACTTGGAATGCGCTTACGCTCCAAGGGATACTGAGCATGCAAATGCGATGTATCAACAACGGCCCCGTAACGACCCGTACAGTCACTCCTACAACCCGGGATGGCGTAATCATCCTAACTTCTCTTGGGGGCCTAGTGGGGGTCACGGTCAGAGCTCGCACGCTCAACCTCAACCCTATCAACCTCCACGCCCATCGGCGACCTACCAACCCCCACATCAAAGGTCTCAGCACCAAAATTACCAACCTGCTCATGCCTCATCGTCGGGTTATTCCAACCAGACTCCACCACCTCAGCGGGTTGACCCCAAGGACCCTTCTAGTGATCCGACCCTTCAAGCGTTCATGCAGAGCATGCAAAGTACAGTCAAGGCTTTGGAAATGCAAGTTAGCCAATTGGCTCATCAATTCCATGAACGCGAGAAGGGTCAGTTCCCGAGTCAACCTGTGGTTAATCCCAGGGGTCAGCCTGCTCATACCAGGAAAAATGTACACAATGTTGAAAGTGACCCTTCCCAACATGCCAATGTTGTTCATACCTTGAGATCGGGAAGGGTCATTGACAACAATGTGAAAATGTCGGAAGCCAACCCTGTTGGCGAGACCTTCGAGGAGAGTCTTGAGCCTGTCAAGGAACCTAATTCTGAGACTCCTCCTTGTGATTCTTATGTACCCAAGGCACCATTCCCTCATCGGTTGACTAAAAAACGTGACGAGCATTGGGATAAGATCGTTGAGGTACTTAGGCAAGTAAAGGTGAACATCCCGTTGTTGGACGTTGTTCAACAAATGCCACCGTATGCCAAGTTCCTCAAGGACCTTTGCACCACCAAGAGAAAAACAAATGTGCCCAAAAAGGCCTTTTTGGCCGCCAATGTGAGCTCCATATTGACACAACCCATGAATGTCAAGTACAAGGACCCAGGTTGTCCAACTGTCTCTTGCATGATTGGGAATGTGACCATCTCTCAAGCTCAATTGGATTTGGGGGCATCTGTGAATCTCCTGCCTTACTCAGTCTATGTCAACCTTGGGATAGGCGATCTTAAACCAACGAGGACAACCCTCCAGTTGGCTGATAGATCCATCAAAATTCCACGAGGGAGTGTGGAGGATGTCCTTATCAAAGTGGGTGAGTTCGTATTTCCAGTTGATTTCATCATCTTGGATACCGAACCCATGTCCAACCCACAAGGACAGATTCCTGTGATCCTTGGGAGGCCATTTCTTGCGACATCTAATGCTTTGATCAATTGTCGCAATGGCTTGATGAGGTTGTCTTTTGGAAACCTCACGGCGGATTTCAACATCTTCACTCTTGGTAAGCAACCTGGGCTCTTCGACGACACTGTCGGTGCCAATTTCATCCAGGACACGGATGAGCCTGACTCATTAGGCATGTTCGACTCACATCGACATATTATTGAGGTGCCTAATGATCAGGTTGCGAGTGAAGAGGATCTTGAGGAATCTGCCAGCATATCTCTGGACGAGGAGGCACATCGGGGTGCTTGCTCCTCTTACCCCGTGGCCCTTGAGCCACTTGAGAGTAACTCTGAATCCGACAAGGACCCACCTCTGGTCGAGCTTAAACCGCTCCCCGATAACCTAAAGTACATCTTTTTAGGGGATAATGAGACCTTGCCACTCATTATTGCTTCTGATCTTGAAAAAGATCAAGATGTTGCCCTCAAAAGAGTACTCTTTGAAAACAGAGAGGCAATCGGGTGGTCCTTGAAGGATATCAAGGGAATTAGCCCTGGTATTGTTCAGCATCGGATCCACATGGAAGAGGATTCTAGGCCCCGCAGGGACCCACAACGAAGATTGAATCCTGTACTGAAAGAAGCCGTCTGAAAGGAGGTTCTTAAGTGCTTGGATCATGGCATAATCTATCCTATCTCTGATAGTTCGTGGGTGAGTCTTGTCCATGTGGTTCCCAAGAAGTCAGGTGTGACGGTTGTGGAGAATAAGCATAATGAGCTTATCCCGACACGCCTGCAAACTGGCTGGCGAGTTTGCGTGGATTATCGCAAGCTCAATGCGGCAACGCGGAGAGATCATTTCCCGTTGCCATTCATTGATCAGATGTTGGAAAGGTTGGCCGGACATGAGTACTATTGTTTTCTTGATGGATACTCCGGTTACAACCAAATTCCCATCGCCCCCGAGGACCAAGAGAAAACCACATTCACTTGTCCCTTTGGCACGTTTGCCTACCGTCGCATACCCTTTGGGTTATGTAATGCGCCGACAACGTTTCAAAGGTGTATGATCAGCATCTTCTCCGATATGGTTGAGCGTTTCCTTGAGATCTTCATGGACGGCTTTTCCATATTTGGCACTTCCTTTGATGAGTGCCTTCATCACTTGAGCCTTGTCCTCAAGCGATGTCGTGAGAAGAACCTCGCTCTCAATTGGGAGAAATGTCACTTCATGGTGAAGCGAGGGATTGTACTTGGACATGTGGTCTCAAGTAGGGGAATTGAGGTCGATCCCGCCAAAGTGGGTATCATTGCTAATCTCCCACTGCCACGTAATGTGAAGGATATCCGCGCCTTTTTGGGGCATGCTGGATTCTATCGACGGTTCATTCGAGATTTTAGCAAAATTTCTCGACCTCTCACCGCCTTGTTGGCTAAGGATGCCATTTTTGAGTTCACACCGGATTGCCACCATGCCTTTTTGACCTTGAAGAAAGAGTTGACTTCAGCTCCCATTATTAAAGCCCATGTGTGGACTGAACCCTTTGAGTTAATGTGTGATGTATCTGACTTCTTTGTGGGAGCAGTGCTTGGGCAACGATTGGACAAATTGCCTCATGTGATCTACTATGCCAGTAGAACACTCAATGATGCCCAATTGAACTACACTGTGACCGAGAAGGAATTCTTAGCGATCATATTTGCTTTGGAGAAATTCCGGTCGTACTTGATTGGCTCCCACGTGATTATCTATTCTGATCACACAGCCATCAAGCACCTCATGGCGAAGAAAGATGCAAAATCCCGACTCTTGAGATGGATCTTGTTGTCAAAAGAATTCGATCTCGAGATTCGGGACAAAAAAAGGTGTGAAAACGTTGTAGCTGACCACTTGTCTCGTCTAGAGATGACCAACCCACAGGACCAAATCATTGATGACAAATTTCCTGACGAGCAGTTGTTCACGATCGAAGATAACCCTTGGTTTGCCGACATCGTGAACTACCTCGTGACCGAGCAACTTCCTGTGGGTTGGTCAAAATCTGACCAATCCAAATTTAGATCGTATGTCAGATTCTTTCATTGGGACGACCCCTACCAATTCAAATACTGCTCTGACCAAATTTTCAGGCGGTGCGTCCCAGATACCGAGTTCCAAAGTTTACTCCATTTCTGCCATTCCAAGGCATGTGGATGACACTTTGGAGCAAAGAAAACTGCTGCCAAGGTGCTCCAATCTGGATTCTACTGGCCCTCTCTTTTCAAGGATGCTTACGACTTTTGTAAGCAATGTGATAGGTGCCAGCGCCTTGGCAGGATTGGTCGACGTGACATGATGCCTTTGCAAAATGTCATTGTTGTCGACATCTTCGATGTGTGGGGCATCGATTTCATGGGTCCCTTCCCGAACTCGTTCGGGAATGTTTACATTCTGGTGGCCGTTGACTATGTGTCTAAGTGGGTTGAGGCTATACCCACAAAGACCAATGACAACAAGGTGGTCACCAAATTCTTGAGGGACATTTTTGCGCGATTTGGTACTCCTCGTACCATAATCAGCGATAGGGGTACCCACTTCTGTAATCGCTTCTTTGAAGCGCTTATGAGGAAGTATTCGATCACCCACAAGCTTGCGATCCCATACCATCCGCAAACTAGTGGGCAGGTCGAAATCTCTAACCGTCAATTAAAGCAAATTCTTGAGAAGACGGTTAGTTCCTCGAGGAAGGATTGGTCAACTAAGTTGAATGACGCGTTGTGGGTTTTCCGCACCGCGTACAAGACCAATTTGGGTATGTCCCCATATCAGGTAGTGTACGGCAAGGCTTGCCACCTACCCGTCGAGCTTGAGCATCGTGCTTTCTGGGCGATCAAGAACCTGAATATGGATCTTGATCAAGCGGGAGTACAACGTAAGCTCGACATTGTGGAATTAGAAGAGCTACGCAATGATGCGTACGAGAACGCCAAAATTCATAAGTCCCGAGGCAAGTTGTTTCACGATCGCATGATTATGCGAAAGGTGTTTACGGCCGGGCAGAAGGTGTTGCTCTACAATTCCCGGCTTCATCTGTTTACGGGTAAGCTCCGTAGTCGCTGGTCTGGCCGGTTTATTATCCAAACCGTCTATCCTCATGGAGCGGTTGAGATCGTGAACCCAGGGAATGGGGACGTGTTCAAAGTTAATGGACAACGCCTCAAACCCTATTTGGAGGGGGCACCGACCGAAGTCGAGGAGGTCATGTTCCTTCATGAACCTCCCTCGCACTCAACCATTCATGCTCCTACATGAGTGGTTGAGCTTTCATGTGTATATATGTTAAAAAAAACAAAACAAAGAGAAGACTCCTTCAGTGAGCATCGATTGTTGTGGCCCCCAACCCTTGAGTATTTGGGCCCCATTTTTTTCACGTATTTATATCCCTTCCTTAGTATCTCATAGGTTTTGAGGGAATTTGGGTTGTGTCCATCAACATAGCCATGAACTCCCCTGTGTACTTCATGTTGGTGAGATCTCTCCTTTTTCATGCATAAATCCATGTAGTATCTTGCTCACATTCATTGAGGACAATGCATGAAGTAGGTGTGGGGGGTGTTTTACGTGTGTACATAGTCGAGTCTTTTCTTTTGATTTTGTTTTCTTTTGTTTGCATTTTTAGGGTCATGTTAGTGTGCTGCATTTAATATCGATATATCTGCTTGCCATGATCCTTGGGTGACTTGTCTTCTTTTGCTTGCCCAGTGCTTCAAAATTTTCACATTTCTTTCAAAATCTTCATGTGTTTTCAAAAGAAAATGTTTTGTGGGTTTTACGTGTGTTTAGCATGTACAAAACCGTTGAGAGGCAAAGTAAAAAGAAAGCTCCCAAAATTGTCTTGAACTTGATGCATTAGGATATCTAGTACGTGGCTTTAGGATTTATCGAGTCGTTAGGATGCACCCCAGTTTTCCTTTGGGGGTGAGTAATCATAGGGTTTCAGTGCTCAAACATTCAAAGAAGTCCACCCTGAACCTAGTGAGTCAATAATTCGTGTTTGTTAATTTAGGAAGTTTGTTGTAGTCAAGGACCCTCTTAATCTTGTTGTGAGACATTAGTGTAGGGGTTTTGGTTCATGTGAAGATAAGAAATAAGTGAGTAGATGTTCTCTCTTCTCGCACGGCTCCTATCACTCGGGAAAGTAGGTCTGAGGGGACTTTGTGCCTGGTGCTTTCAAGTCATCTGACTTGGGATGCGCCGACCGAACTCCCGTTACACGGGTAGTAGGGATTGCCCTATGTGGAGATTTGGGGAAAGGTGTACGTGATAGTGTAAGTCCTCATGGGCAATGATGCACGAAACCTGACTCTAGGAGAATGAAGCTCCAACTAATAAAAAGAAAAAAAAGAAGAAAAAAAATGTGAAAAGAAACAAAAAGAAAAAAATATGGTAATGCAAATAAGAACCTTAATGGACCTTACACTTTGTATCACTTGAGGATCTTGAGGTTGTCCATGTCTTTCACTTAATTCCTTATTTAACTAACACGAATGATTCATTAAGTTAGGTGTGTGGACTGATTACCTATATAGAGTCGGCCCGTAGGATTACCGCGTCCAATGATCGACAACATATGTCCAACGAGTCGAGTGTTTAGATTGAATAATGCATCTTGTTCGGATTTTGTGGGTGTATCCGTTGAAAACCCTCAGGAGACAACACTCCTCCTCCTTGGCAACAAGGAGGTTTAACGGCTTGTTGCACGTGCTAAGTGCAACCGTGATTCCTACGAAAGTGAGTTAGGATTTCTTGTTTTTCGTTTGCTTTTCTCTTTCTTTGTTTTGCTCGGGACTAGCAAAAACTTAGGTGTGGGGGTATTTTATTGACATCATTTCATGCTTATATTTGTATCTTATATCCATTATCTTACACCTAAGCAATGCTACGTGACGAGTTTTATGTTTAGTTTTCAGAAATAAAGAGGTTTGAAGAGAAGAGGCATGAAAGGACCCAAAAGCAGGAAAAAAGACTTAATTGTGAGACCTGGGGACCAAGATGCAAGACAGAAGGACCTGATCGTAAGACAGAAGGACCTAAGAGCAAAACAGGAAACTCCACACCATCATGGGGAGTATTTTGTCAATTCGATTCGGGTCGGAGCTCCACTAAACAAGATAGATGCATCCAAGACCAAGAAACAATCCAAGGAAATCCCACCAGAAGATCCAGACCGATCTGAAGCTTATAGGCCGCCAATTGGCGGTCTGGAACCGCCAATTGGCGGTCTGGTTAAGCCCAGATCCACTAAGCTTCCTCCTGGACTTGTATTATCATGTGTTTAGGCTATTTTTGGTATTGGTTTAGTCCCGCATCGGGGGATTGTCCCGGATTAGCTTTTTCCATGCTTATAAATAGAACTCTTCACATCCCATTGTATCCATCTCTCTCTTTGGTGGCCACCTTCCCTACTAAGAGTGAAGCCTTGAAGCAAAACTCTGGTGGAGGAAGAGCTACTTGTAATTGAGTGAGTTAATAAAAGATGTTTTCCTTTAATTGTGTTGTTCCTCTCTTAGTTTAATTTCCTTTCATATGCATGCTTGCTTGTTTGTTTTGTTTTATGCTTCTTTAATATTTCTTGCTTGATTAGTGTAGTTTCATTTCAGTATAATGCTTTCTTTTGTTAGAGTAGTTAGTTTAAATATGCGTGAGTAGTTCCATCCCCATTTGGGGGTGGAGAAATATGTGATATAATCATGTAGTGTATTAAGTGTGTGTTATCTTAATCCCTTGAGCTTTAAATGATTTCCATAACCATCTAATGAGTCTCCACTCTTATCTTTGATATGCTAATGCTCCTGAATGAAGCTTAGCTTATGCTTTGATTAGTGGATCTATTTTATGGGGAATGATAAGGTTAGGATATGGATAGGAATTAATATTGGAAACACAAGTTGTAGTGTATGAACTCTTGTTGCATTTACCTTAGCTATTGTCTTGTATGTTTTAATGATGTAGTCTTATCTTAATTCATGTGGAGGCATAGTAGGGTCTAGTCTTTATACTTGAGTTCATTTAGCTTCATTCCAATTATTGTCTTGTATGTTTTAATGATGTAGTAAAATCTTAATTCATGTGGAGGCAAAGTTGGATGTAGTTTTATGATTTCATGCACTACATGTTGTGAGGAGCTTAATTACACACACACACCACACACACATCTTTATGTTCACATCATTTCTCTACCCCATTTGGGGTTTAGTTTTTCTTGCTTCTTTTCCATTTCCATTTGCATCTTAGTGTAGTTTAGTGTAACCAACCTTTCTTCCCTTTCTTTACCTCTCGCCTTCGCACAAACCAAGTGTCGACACACCTCCCAGTGGACGACCCGTATTTGCCACCGCTTCAACGCGGCCGTGCATTTGCGGTTAAATATAAAACGATCAATCAGTAGGCTTTTATCAAATCAAGCTTCAAACACATCTGGGCTTGTCCTCGCTTAACGTGCAAGTTGTGACAAAGCTCATGAGCTAACAAGATGTTGTCACCAATCCTCCTTCCTCAAATAAGCCCTCACACACTTAAAGTTGGCATACCTTCCTCCTATTGGGGAGAAGCAGTTTTGACTGCTAATCACATTCTGAACAGGTTGCCGCACTTAAAGTTGTCTTAGACATCTTATGAGTACATAAGCATCCTTGTAGATATGATACTATCAAACTGGGGAATGCATTGCTTATGTAAGGTTACATGACCTTAAGAGACCTAAAGTGAGACTTAGAACTAGTAGATGTGTATATCTAGGTTGTGTGGAAGATAGTGCTACATGCAAGTTCTTGGATCTATCTAATAAGATGGTGATAGAATCTAGAGACAGAGAATTCTATGAGAAAAGTTTCTCAAAGATCATGACTTGAGTGCTTCTGGATCTACTATATGCTTTCAGAATCTCCAGTAGAATCTGAGGCAAGTCCTTTAGGCGCTAATGCCACATGACTAACTGTTGAACCAACTTCAGTTAGATTATCCACAAGAGAGAATTCCCAAGAGTTTGGGTGAGGATTTTGTCACTTACCATCTAAAGGGTAATCCATTCTCCTATCAAGAAACAATGAGATCTAGAGAATCTCTGTTGTGGGTAGAATCCATTGATGAAGAAATGAACTCTCTACTACATACTGCAAAACCATAGTTGTCAGTTAGTCAATTTACCTAAAGGGGCTAAGGCTATAGGCTGTAAGTGGATATTGAAGAAGAAATTGAATAGTGATGTATCAATAGCCAGGTAGAAAACATGTAAGCTGACGAGTAGAATAAACTACTTTGGTGTTTATCCACATGTGTGCCATCTATCAACTATAAGAAATCTTCTTGCTAAAGGCTATAAGCAGCTAAAGGCTATAAGCTGACGAGTAGAATAGACTACTTCGGTGTTTATCCACATGTGTGCCATCTATCAACTATAAGAAATCTTCTTGCTTTGTCATCTATTGAGCATTTTGTAGTGCATCAAATGCATTGAAAGACAACTTTCCTAAATGGGGAGTTGAACCATGAAATCTACATGGAACAACCCGAAGGGTATGTTATAAAAGGTCTTAAGAACAAAGTGTCTAGATTAAATAAATCATTATATGACCTTAAACAAGCACCTAATACGTGGCATCTTAAATTTGACAAAGTGGTAAAGAGCTATGGATTCCAATCCAGTTATTCAGCTAAATACATTTATCATCGTCACATGTCGAATAAGATAGTTATCATTTGCTTATATGTAGTTATATTATATACAAAATATTTAGCTTATATATCCAAATATTATGTTCACATACGAGCCAATAGGTGACAACACGGGTATTGAGCCCAAGTAGGTTGGAGTCCAGTAACGTGTACAAATAAACTCTAGAGTTTGCGCTATGCTGGAGGTAACACTGGCATAAGGATCTTCCACGTTGTAATACTTTAAGCAACATTCTCACACTAATCCAAAAAATTCTTTGGTTGTGGAACCGATTCCTATAATTATAAAACTGATATGAGATAAAGAGGAATAAACTATTTTCTTTTTTAAATTACGTTTACAAAAGAGGCTTAAGGAAGTATGTCATGGTTGAGGACCAGACTTGTGTATATCCGTTGATGATGTGGTATACGTATTTTTTCTTTGCGTTATTTTTTCTATTTGCATTTTATGTCGCGTGAGTATGTATATTCATCTCATAGATTAGACGACTCATAAGGAAGGTCGTAGTTGTATGAATATTTAAGAACGGAAAGTATAAACTTGGAAAGCCACCTTTTGATGAAGGTCATCTTCGACAATGACTAATCATCGGCCGTCAAATAATACGCTCATAATCTGTGGGTTTTTTCTTAAGATTTCTGTAAATGTTAATGATTGCATATTCTTTCAAAAAATCAAAACTACTGAAAAATCATTTGTCATAGAATTCTATGTACACAGTCTAATTGAAAATTTGTTCTTATCAACGTTGCAGGTAAGTATAAGTGTAACTTCAAATCATACACTTTTAATTAGTCATGACGACTTGTATTTAGTCTATATACACTAGCTATTAATTATTTACCTTGTAGTGGCATCTCTCTGTCATGAATATAAGGATCACCGGACACTAATGACGTATAACATCCATGTTACATCACGATTTTGGAAAAATCATTTCGGAATTATTTAGTTGATGTTGACACGATGGGTTGACAAATGTGCATGATAGGAAGATGCGAACAAATTCGTACCTGAAGGATTTTTTTTACTTATAATATTTTTTTTAAAATAAATCAACCAAACATATTTTTGAGACTAGACTCACTGCCAACCATCACGACAAGTGATGGTAGCGGGTTAATGTGACAAAGAACCCGGTAAGAACTTGACTTTTGAGATACCTAGTTCTAACATTTTGAAAATTTTCCACCAACTAATGGTCTGCACAACTGCACATCCAGTTTGGAGTTCAAACCGAACTCACCAGCGGTAAAGTCGTGTTAATCACGTGGAAATCGTCAACCAGGATGCCAAGTTCAGTCCAAGATACCGAGTTCAGTCCAAGATACCGAGTTCGTGTTCTGGGACAGAAATCTATGCTAACAGGTTTTTTTGCACCATGTTGTCTAATTTTCACAATATTCAACCTGCCATACACAACACACATTTGAATACTCATCCACTGGTAAATATTTAAAACATTCAACTAAAGAGAACATTGAAACAAAAGAGTATTAAGTTTATCTCAACACTTAGATGGCGTCCAAAAGTTAAATTTGCAAACAAGTAACGAGATAAGTAGCGATACAAACTTCAACTACCCTAAATGATCTCTCAATCTTTTCTTCTTCTTAGGGCGTACCTAAGCACATCCTCTACCAGGCCCGCAACCACCACCTCAACCTGCATTTCCAGCTTCTCTTGTTTCCTGAGTCAGAACGCCACCATCTCCACATTCTTGTATAGGTAGAATAGTAGTATCATCTTCTTCCCCTATTCGTCATCCACTCAATCTTGACTCAACCTTAGTGTGGGGTCTTGGGCACCAAAACACACAAGACAACCTTCATTTTATCATTTAGCTTCGCTGTCATCGAAGAGCCAACCCTTATGATCTTTGATGATTTCTTGGATCTTGTGGAGTTCCTCGTGGAACTCATAAATTTGATAAACCTAAAGCAAAAGATACATTAACAATACATCAAACACGTGTATTAAACATTGAATCAATAAAATTACACTTGAATTCTTACCATCTCTCCTTCTCAACCTGCTCGTGGTCTGAATGTCATAGGTTGGGAAACCACAGTGTTGTGAACAATCCAACATACCGTGATGTTCAAATTGTAGGATTTCATGTTTAATTACACATATATATTTTCGGAATTTTTATTCGTAATAAGGATCTATTACAATTTTCTATGATTTATTTCATGCATGCATTGGTTTGTTTCAATAACTAGTTTTAAAACTTTTATTAAAACAAACATGGGACTCCGAAATTCATACCTAGAAGTTCTCTAAAACTTCTTGAAGATTCGGAGACGTTGAAGATGCTTGTTGCTGCGCCGGATGCCTCCGAGATTTCACCAAACTCTAAACAAGATTGGAGAGAGAAGAGCTAGCCTCTCAATCTCCAATAGGGTTTAGAATCTAATTACTAACCCCTCTTTAGTTCCCTTGAGAAGATGATCTCTTAAAAACTAAAACTAAACTTAAGAATTAAGGGGAATTTCGTGGAGAATTATGGAGAGAGTTTTTGCATGAGAAAAACAATGAATTAATTAATGAGATAATGAGATAAACTTGTATTTATAAGTTCTCTCCAAATTACCTATTCATGTGCAACCTCTTGCCCATGATTTCATGCAAACTTTCATCTAACCATCCATTATTTACTAATAAATAATATTAGCCACGAATTAAATCAATTATGGACCAATTCCATGCATGATCTAATTAATTCTTAAATTAATTCTGCACAAAACCGTCTGGACCGGTCGACCGTTTGGAGGTTCGGTCGACCGTTCAACATTCGGTCGACCGCTCGTAACAATAAAATATTTCATCGCAATGTTCGGTCGACCGACCGATAGATTCGGTCGACCGTTCCGAACAGACGAAAATTCCATGTTATCGGTCGAGACGTGTCCGGTCGACCGTTTACTGTTAACCGGTCGACCGTTTGTGCACAGTATTGTAGACTTGTCAAATTTCGGTTTAACCCCTACAAAATTTGACATTTCGGGATTAGCAGTAAATTCACAACTTATGTAACATATTATCCTATGCAATGATCAATCATTACACCCCATAATATTTACATCACATATGAATTTAATTTAGATTCTAATTATGTTATTAATCACAACATAATTTGGATTTTGCTTGTTCACCCCATGTGTCATATTTTCTACATGAAACCCGACACATTTTATGAACTCAAAATCCCCATTTCTTGTTTCCCAGTTTTGTGGTGTGACCTATGGGAGGATCTAAACTAAGTTGGCAGTGATATTAAGAACTTAATATCACAAGCTATAAGCGGTATCTAGCTACACATTATAGCTCCCAATTAGTTAGATGTCTTAATTCCACTCGAACCAAAACCCGATCCATTTAGTGATGGAGTGCACCACTTGTGTCCGTCACTTGCCACATGATATTAAGAATACACACAAAGTAGTATTGTGTCATCTTTGTATTAGTATTCATTTCTTGATCTGTTCAAGCTAGTTATAAATATGTGACTTAACTCAAATCACATTGTGCACATTATAACTTTGCTTTATCAAGGGACCCACTAATATCATCGCTCAATTAAGAGGGGCAATGATAATCTTTCGACTAGCTATCTTCTCCAACAAAAGTCATACTTAACCAACTAACGCCTTTACACTACACGTATTGATAGCTTAAGACACTAGTCTAATTAAGCATTCTTTAAGCGATCAGATATAAGTCTCATATGAAAGGACCAAGGACACAGTAAAATATTAATGACACAGAAACACATTTCTATAATATTTTACTTGTTAGGTCTATTCAGTATACAAAAGTAATATTTTCCTCTTTTGCGTACCCGTGTTGTCACTCACTTGTAGAGCTACAATGATCTATGACCAACACGACAATCTTAACTCGGTCATTAATGTCCCATGTTAATTACCATGATTGTGAATATCTTTTGTTTTATGTAAACCATTATCTTTTAGAGCTCTACGGTTAAGGACCAAGAGTCTCTTCCTTAATACTTCTAAAAGACGAATAACACAAACAAGGAACAAAATGATTTCTCATTCAATTCATAATAATTGACATTTAAAAGTAAAACTTTTAGAACACATTCCCTTCACAAATATCATTCCATATATAATTGTCGGCTATCTTCAGGACTAGTACCTAGCGGTGGACACTCTAACTATACATGATCTGATGTGAGACCAGTATTCAATAAATATGGAATTTTCCAACAATAATTCACGTATGCCCTGCCCTGAGCTGATTTAACCACATGTCCCTCCATCGGGTCTGGAATGTTTTATTGTACACCAAACTACAACATTACCCGATCCGGACAATGCATGACCACCTCTCCGGAATTGATTAGCCATGTTTGGCTCATCAATATCACTGAACCTTCCATACACAGGGGTGGAAAATGTCGCACATCAAAATGTGCGTAAGGGTCCCAAGTGACTTGATCGGTGTCCTGTGTAGCGAGCTCATTTTGATAAAAATCAAGTGTGGAAGTCTCCATACTTCCCCCTGAAAGATCTTGATCGTCTCCAACGAGCACCGAATGGTGCCCTCACATCGTCTGGGTACACTAACGATGCGGTTTTTGTTGGTCTTCCTATATGTAAATGCTCCCAACACCACAACTGTAGAAATGTCAGAAAACCACAAAAATGTCAGGTCAGTATCAGATTAGCATCATCGAAACCGTAATACAAGTGGACTAGAACTGCGCTTCCCTAACTATACTCTGATGTAACCCCCAATTCTCTTAGTAACGGTAACTACTTCAATTGTATCATGTTGTCACTCTTATCTTGCAATATGCTGCAACCAAGTTGGAACATAATATATGCTCTTGCGTGGCATATAACAGTGGTATCATCAACATCTTTTGGCAATATCTGAATCTGATTTCGCAGCCAAGCCAATGTCACACTATCTTTACGACCTATGTCCTTCGGACAATCACCTTATAGATCGGCGCAAACATCAGACCAAATGTAATCCAGAGAGTCGCAAATTGGCAGATCGTCGACTCGCAACCCCGTAATAATGAAGATGTCACGTAATGTACATGTCATCTCGCCATGTCATAGGTGGAATGAATGATCCAACTGTACTCGGTTCCACTTACAGACTGTGTCGAAAGTTGTCTTATCTAGCAGAAACCACACTCTCGGATATGTAATCGGTCAGTCATTGCGCTTCGAACCATGCTCAACGCATTCCACACTGCTTAGTTCTTTAAGTAAAAAATAAAATACATGTTAGAGAAATATACAATTGAATTTGAGACAAATAGATTAGTATGAAGTTAGATGTTTACGAAATCCTTAAAAAGATTGTATTTATGGTACGCCTGAAGAACCAACACGGTCTTACCGACCGGATCCTGTGAGGCATAATTGGCTCTAGCAAATTCTGCACTGGAAGAATTGTGCTCCATCTGTCCATAAGATACAAAAATATAAAGTGGCAAATTAAATGCAATAATGATACAATCATATGATTTAATTAAGATGATATAAGTTTGATAGAAACCAACTTTCAATTATAATTTTTTTTAAAGATTCTTACATTATGAATAAACTATTAAAATTAAATGTTGTTACGACATCATCTAAAGGTTCTTACAACATGAAAGACAAGTTTTGTAAAAACAAACAAAATGTAAACTAAATATGTTTTTTGCATCTCTTTCGGTTGCACCCTACACCGCTACATCTCCCACACCTAACTCTTCTACCCGAGTGCTCATTCACCTCGTTTTGGATTCAGGTAAAATTTGGATGACCTGGAAGTTTTTTGGTTTTGGGAGGTGATTGATCGTTTTATTTAACCGCAAGTGCACGGCCGCGTTGGAGCGGTGGAAAATAAGGGTCGTCCACTGGGAGGTGTGTCGACAATTGGTTTGTTCGAAGGCGAGTGGTAAAAGAGGGAGAGAAAGATTGATTACACTAAACTACACTAATCTAAACTAGTAAACTAACAAAGCTGAAATGAAATCACTAACAAACTAAGCTAAACAACTAATGAAGAAGATAAAACCTCATGAATGAAAACCCCTAAGGGGTGGAGTGTGTGTGTGTGTGCACATGAAATAAGTGTGGTGTGGAATTCATGCAAGAAGCTCAAGTTAGTTAGTGTTTGTTAATGCATAAGAGGTACCTAATGACAAAACCTATCATTTACAACACTAACTTAAGTGAATAATATGAGCAATGCAAGGTTGTTATTAAGACACTTAGACAAGCATGGAATGTACCTAAGCTATGGCAGAAACCATCAAGTAATGTTCTTAATAATTCAAGCAAGCATACTAATATCTCTCACAAAACATTCATATTAAGCATTCATACCATCTACATAACATGTTCACACATCTACTCCACCCCTAAAGGGGATGGAACTACTCACACATATTTAAACTAACTACTCTAATAAAATGAACCATTATACTGAAATGAAACTATACTAATCAAGCAAGAAATATTAAAGAAGCATAAAACAAAACAAGCACCAAAGCAAACACATTAAAGGAAATTAACTAAGCAAGAATTAACAAGCTAATGAAAACATCTATTATTAACTCACTCAAATTACAAGCATCCCTTCCTCCACCAGAGTTTTGATTCAAGGCTTCACTCTTAGTAGGGAAGATGACCACCAAAGAGAGAGATAGATACAATGGAAGGTGAAGAGTTCTATTTATAAGCATGGAAAAAGCTAATCCAGGACAATCCTCCGATGTGGGACTAAACCAATACCAAAAACAGCCTAAACAAACATTAATACAAGTCCAGGAGAAATCTTAGCGGATCTGGGATGATCCAAACCGCCAATTAGCGGTCTATAAGGCCCAGATCCGTCTGTTTTTTGTGTTGGGCTTTGCTTGAAGTATTTCTTGGTCTTGGATGCATCTACTTAGTTTGTTGGAGCTCTGACCCGAATCGAATTGCCAAAATACTCCCCATGATGGTGTGGAGTTTCCTGTTTTGCTCTTAGGTCCTTCGGTCTTACGATCAGGTCCTTCTCCCTTGCATCTTAGTCCCCAGGTCTCACAATTAAGTCTTTTTCCTGCTTTTGGGTCCTTTCATGGCTCCTCTTCAAACCTCTTTATTCCTGAAAACTAAACATAAAACTCGTCACGTAGCATTGCTTAGGTGTAAGATAATGGATATAAGATACAAATATAAGTATGAAATGATGTCAATCAGGAGACTTCATTGTAATGTTGCCATGATCATGCCACGATATGTTGTCAGGAATAGGTATAAATCGAGGGTTGTATGCTTGTTTGTACATATCCACCTGATAACACAACAAGACTAAATTTCTAGTGTTCACATTTACATGTTTGTCGCTACAAACTGTCAACATATGTGAATAGGGGACATGCATAGAAATTATGTATCGACAAGTGCAGCTAATAACCGCTTCTTCATATTTGACAAGGTACTTTCTCCAGTCACTCGTTACCACTTGATACATTAACTAATGATATCGAGTAACTGTATGTGATCTCGTAATGACTCCATTATGCTCCAATACTCTTCGTACTGCCGGTACATATCAACCATCCCACAATAAGGTGATGCCTCTTCTTTTCACGCAGAATTTGTTAAAACAAGGAAACGTCATCAAAATTATCGCAGTGGTAGGCATCCCGCGTGCACCTCGTAAGACATTGTTGAAGCTTTCAGAAATGTTGACAGTCATAACCCCAAATCAACAATCATCATCGTGACAACAAGTCCACTTCACTAAGGCACCTCGATCTTCAGTCCACTCATACACATTTTGTGTTCCTCTACTAGTGCCTCCATCAACTTCAAATTTCTTCACGGAATGTGTGTTGCCCGCTTCATAAAACATGTTTTATATGGATCTTTCCTTGCAATTACGGTGTTTTGCTCGGTTGACTTTCATGTGTCATAGACATAATTGATGCACACGTCATTCCGAAGGAGGAAATATGTCTCTAACATAACCATTTATTCCCGAAAACTGATCGGTGATGAATACACAAATATAGTTGTTTCGTCACTCTGCTAGCCAACAATCGGAGGAACCAAGTCCATGATTCCTTCTTGTCACCCTTTACGACAGCAAAAGCTGATGGAAATATCTCATTGTGTGTCACCACAACTTCAACAACATTTCCTCTATATTTGCTACCTAGATGCGTCCCATCAACACTAACAACACGTCTGTAGAATTGAAATTCAGTAATAGAATGATTGAAGGCCCAAAACACACGATTTTACCTTTCCTCTTGAGGATTCGATCTTTCAGGTTGTATTTCAACCATGGTTCCAGGATTGGTCTGACAAACTACGGTCAAGAATCTACGCAAATCCTTAAAACTCTCCTCTTCGACAATATACATCTTTTGAAATACTTTCTGCCTAGCATGTCACACTTTAGCGTAACCAATTTTAAACGAGTATTTTGTTTTCACCCTCTCCGTTATCTCAACAAGTGTGATTGTGAATTTGGTTCTAACATAAGGCATGATGAGGTTGCACATAAATGATGCGCTGCATTGTTTATTATGATTCAGCAACATCGGATTGGAACAAGTGTGTTCAGCCTTGTAACTTCGAACTTTAAAATATTTAAAGATTTTTGGAACATATGCATGCAACCTTCATTGACAATTATCGTCATCACGACAAAGACATCACATTGTGTAGCGTGTTTTTGAAGAAACCACAACTGCGTACTTAACATGTTTCTTTATGTGTCACGTTTGAAGTGCATGCACCAAATTATCTTTGGTCAAAAAATTACATTTCTCCCAGAAATAACATCCATCTTGGATCCTCTAGTCATTGTATGAGACATGGTTCACATGATCAAAGAGTGAGAGTTTGATGACTAAATTCTGAATCTAGCTGTCACCAGCAAAGATATTCGGGAGTTCGTTCAAAGTGGGAATTGTTGGCCTTTTGACCTTAATCGATGTTTTGATGATTTAATCAACCTAATCTTGATAACAATAAAATATAGTGTAGCACATATAATGCATAAAACATATATTGTATTGTGCTAACATCTACAGGTGATCAAGACTCAAGGAAGAATGGAATGAAGTCAAAACATGTAATCAAACTTATTGAAGACATGTAATTTTGCCTTTATTTTGAGTCTTAGGAACTTGTGTAAACTTAATCATACAAGAGCTAAAACTTACTCACATACACAAGGTTCCTTGTAGAAGTCACACACAAAAATTTTACATCAATTGGGTTTCAATAGATCACTCAAACCTTAGCCGGAAAATCACTTAAACCAAAATCTAAACTTCCTGTGTCAATCGGTCAACCGGAACCAGTTCTCTATTCGACCGATAATAATACTCTCTAAGTGAAGTTTCCTAGTTCAACTGATCGACCACCTTTGACCTTTCGGTCGACCGTATTTTTTGGATAAGCGTTAACCATGTCGTATTATACAACGGTCATATTCGTATAATTTCAACAAACTCCTAGAATACAATTGGCCACCGGTCGAACGTTGACCTTCAAACGGTCGACTAGATGAACACAATTCTTGAGCCCAAAGTGACTGTTATTTTTTATCGAACATAACCAATCTTTATGTTTGACAGTTATACCTTTACCCTGGCTAAAACCATGTAATCGGTTGACTACCCCATTTCCTAGTTCGACCGATGACTTAAGTCACAACCTACTTGGTTCTACCGTTCACTAGTTCATTCGAACGTTTCTTTATCCTTAAAGAAACAATCGACCGTTGAGGGACAAAATTGCAGAACTATTTTTCTGATTTGTGTATCTCACATACAACTTACACAACTCTTCCCCAACAGTTATATCTCTCTAGGAGCTTATAAATAGAATTCCATACACATTGTTTACACAACTCTCATATTTTTAATTGCTCCATATACTAGAGAGACTATTTCAAATATTCAAAGCCCCAAATCCTACACTCAAGCTTAAACTTCCACCACTTTGATCCAATTCAAATCATACTCAAAGTGTGTTTAAGTTAGAGAGTGTTTGATCCACTCAATCTTGTTGTCAAAAGAAGTAGAGGTTTCGGTGAAAGCCCGAAGTATTCTTTCTTGGATTGTGAGAAAAGGGAACCAAGCTTGCGAGGGTGTTTGTAAGGCTTGCTTTGTAAATGCGTTCTCTCTCAGCCTGAATCGGGGAGTGGATAGTGAAGTCGTGAGCGGAACTCAAGGAGTCGTGCAGAGCTTGCAAGAGAGGAAGTAGGTGGGAGGCCGAACCTCTATAAAATTGCCTTGTGTTCTTGTGGTTTGCGTGTCTTTTTGCCTACTTGTTTTAAATTCATTTTCGCTGCATATCTTTTTAATTAAGTGGGGATTAAGAGTAATTTGATTAGATAATTAGGGTTCATCGATCCTAACGTGAACCATTTATTGTTAACAACTGCATCATCAACAACTTTGTTCTCTTCCTGATTTATTGATTGCCCTCACATATGTGACTTCTTGTTTCTCAGGAACGACTTTGGTTTTAGAAACATCTTCTGGCTCATCCTCGTTTGGAAAAAGGTGTTTTGTAACCCCCCACTCTTCAGGCTCATCCTCTTCATCACTATGTACTTCATACTGAAATACCACATTTAGGGAATTGAAAAAAAACACATAGGTAGTGGACACAACCAAAATCCAAGCAAACACCAACTCAATGCACGATTAATACAATTTGTTTCAGAAAGGTATCTCAAGAACACTTTGACGTTCCTCAAAAAATGTTTTTCCTCAAAAAAGAAAAAGAAAAGAACGACTTCAATATGCAAAGAAGAAGATAAGAAGCAAATCGCCTTGGAAGAAGAAGGCAATGTTGAAGACTTCCGGTAGACAATGACTAGTGGTGTTAGGGTTTCGTCGGACTACAACAGAACATGTGGAGGGTCGGTGATCATCGCGGAGGCTGCAATGGTGGTCGCGGAGGAGGAGGAGGTCGTGGAGGAGGAGGAGGAGGTGCATTGACGGTGGTCAAAGGAGGCTACGGTGTTTAGGGAAGTGAAGCAAGACGACCGATGTTGCGGAGGCTAGGCTTTTGGTCGGGTTTTGGTCGAGTTTTGGCTGGAGTGGTCGCGGAGGAGAAAGACGGCTAGGGTTTTCGTCGGCTAACAGAAGAGATAAAAGATAAAAACTAAATGGATACTTGGCTTTATTAAACCTATAGACGCCAGACTTAACTCTCACCCGATGTCTATACCACGATGTCTATACGGGATGGGGAATAAACGTCGGATGTACAAATATCTGACGTCTATAGGTCAACGTCTGAGGGTTATAGACGTCGGATGCCAATGCATGTTCAAACGTCGTCTATTGTAAATAATAGATGTCGGCAGTGATGACATCCGACGTCTATACCTATAGACGTCGGCTGTTAATAGATCTAACGTCTATTAGGAGACGAGCGAAAGCAAGTGGTACTGATTTGGGTCAATATGTGACAAACAAGGGCAAAGGAAGGAATATTAACTTGATGAGCCAGCTCTGTACAAAGAAACGTGAGTGTTGTGTTGCATGTGTTCTAGTTGCAACAAACCAAGACCAAGATATATACTTGCATAAGGATTTTCATCAACATGTTTGTGACGTTCTGTGCCGTTATGAAAGCAATGTGACGTATTTTGATTATATCTTGACTGGAAAAACTTGTAGGATCGTGTGGGTCTATGAGTCCACAATTAAGGCTAATTACCTACTTGTTTAAACAATCAAGATATGCACAACGGAATTAAATAAAACAAGCAAGTAAAGGAAAGTAATGCAAACCACAAAGAGACGGGTCGTTTTTATAGAGGTTCGGCACCCCCATCCGGGTCCTAGTCCTCTATTGTAAGCTCCGCTCGACTCCGCGAGCTCCGCCTACGTCTTCACTAACCACTCCCCGTTCCGGGCCGGGAGAGAACGCCTTTTACAAAACAAACTCCGCGAACAACCTCGCGAGCTTGACTTTCTTCTCTCACAATCCGAGAGGAATGCTTCGGGCTTTCACCGAAACCTTTACTTCACTTTGACAACAACAAACTTGAGTGGAACACACTCTCTAAACTTGAGCACACTTGAATGGTATTGGATTTGTGATTAAAGTGTGGAAGGTTTGAGGATTTGAGTGTGTTGGGTTTCTCTCTAATGTATTGGACAAGTTTGTAGTAGGAGAGTTGTGTTAAAATGTGTTTTACAACTCCTTATATAGGCATTAGAGAGAATAGAGCCGTTGGGATTGATTGTGTATGAGTTGAAGTGTGATTACACAAAACAGAAACTGCAGGACCCAATTCTGGATAAAATCGGTCGACCGAAACGGGAAGAACGGTCGACCGTTTGGCAGTTTTGCACAAGGTTCGGTCGACCGGTAAGGAAACGGTCGACCGCCCAACGCTACGACTTAGGTACACTTAAGTCATCGGTCGAACACCTAAAGGGGAACGGTCGACCGATTTGTACCAGACACGTTGGGGTTGACAAACAATTGGATATTCGGTCGACCGAAATAGGTCTAGCGGTCGACCGTTTTTCAACAGGTGATTCAGCTTTGTCAAGAGATGGACAAACGGTGGACCGATCATGGTCCTCGGTCGACCGATACATGAAATGTATTTGGGGTATAATTGGTTTAATATGAATACGACCGTTGGGTATATACGACAAAAATAACGGTCGGAAAATTAAGGTTAAACGGTCGACCGAAAGAGAAGGTGTGGTCGACCGAAATTGGACAGGGAAACACAAAACATAATACTTGATCATCCGGTCGACCGAACGGCCTGTTGCGGTCGACCGAATGTGGGCAGACAGTTAGGGTTCAGGTTTAGTGTTTTCCGGTCTAAGTTTGGGTGATCTATTGAAGTCCAAATTATGTGAAATTTTGTGTGTGACTTCTATAAGGAACCTAGTGTGTGTTTAAGTTGATTTTAGCTCAAGTATGCTCAATATACACAAGTTCCTAAATACTCAAAGAAATGCAAAATACATGTCTTCAAATGAGCTTGATTACATGTCTTGACTTGATTTCCTTTCTTCCTTGAGTCTTGATCACCTGTAGAGGTTAGCACAAGGCAATATATATGCAATGCAATATATGTGCTACTCTACATGATTATAATTAAGATTAGGTTGATTAAATCATCAAAACATAGATTAAGGCCAAAAAGCCAACAAAACTGACATCTTGGTATACCAAAACTTCGGTAGACAGGTAAGTCATTATGTTCAAATCTATACAACTGTCCCACCTGGTGGACCAAGCTATACCATAATCTCAAACATATACTTTATTTACCGACATCCGTTTGAACAGTCGTATCATTCCATAAACTGACTTATTGTCAATTAATAGAGCATATGTCCATTTGTTGTTTAAAGGCAACTTAGCAGTCAACTTGACATCAAACATATTCTCGACATAACAATATTCAGATATAATCACATCTACTAAGTCATTATACTTGATATTCAATGGCACGACAACTATTTTACGCCTTGTCCCTGTATATTCTGCAACGTCGCCATTACACTCTTATTTCTCATCATACATAACCAATAAACACTTATCATCGTCTTTATCCATTACTAACCTATAACATTTAAATAAACAAAATTTGTTCACATTGAATAATATGATAATGATATTTAAAAAGTAAGTTCATGTATTATAATGATATTTACCTCCGTCAGATGTCGTAAAAAGCGTATCTGAATGTTCAATAATCTTCAAAACAAAAGCAACTACAATAAAAAAACTAGGAATAAATCAATAATTCCCAAGAAATAAACATTCTAAATGAAACATAAACAACTAAAAATAAAAAAATCAACAAAAAATCAACATTTGGAACAAAAAAATCACAAACAACAACTCAAAACTCAAAACCCAAAACCAAAATCCTTAAAACTCAAATCCAAACCCGTCTACTAAATGAATACATCAGTAATTCTCAAGAAATAAAAATTCTAAAATCAAACTTAAACAACTAAAAAGGAAAAATCAACAAAAAATGAACATTTGAAACAACAAAATCACAAACAACTCAAAACCAAAAATCCTCAAAACTCAAACATTCAAATCAACGTTAAACTAAAAAATCTAAACCCAAAACCCAAATTCAAAACACCAAAATCCAGAAAACCAAATTCTAACAAATGAACTCTAAAATAAATAATAATCTCCAAAAAGTGTAAGCCGAAAACACAAACCCACACAATCCAAAACCACAAAACCAAAATCCTCCAAAAATAACCCTGAAATTAACATTAAACTTTAAAAAGCTATTCCCAAAACCCAAACACAAAAAAAGAAAATCCACAAAATCAACAAAAATATACAAATCTAACCGAAAAAATGAATAATGACCAATATCTAGTTACCAAACGAATGAAGTAATATACTACAAAGTACCAAAAATGAAAGTCAAGGTATTTTTTCACACCTCAAGTGAGATTTTGCCGAGTTTGGGACAAAAGGGTTCGGTCGCGTGGTTTTTATACGCTGACGGAACTCGATGTGATGCCGAGTTCACTTTTTTAAGTGAACTTGGTATTTTGGATGTCGGGTTCCATTTCATGAACTTGACGTACAAGATACCAAGTTTTGTTCAAGTGGTGGGACTTACAACAAACATAGCCATGTAAGTAGAAATTCTAAGAACAAAAACCTGGTCTCCTAAAAGCCAAGTTAAGTAAAACTTGGCGTTTGAGATGTCAACTTACCCGTAATGGACTTGGCATTACAAAATTTGATTGATCGTTTTAATTTACCGAAATTACGGGTCGTACCGCAAGGAAGCGTGTTGTTGTTATCACCATACTCGAGTGGGAAGAGAAATAGATGGAGATATTTAGGCTAAGCTAAGTAAACTAAACTAGGATAGAAGAAAACAATCTAACTAAATCCCTTGGAGTGGAGGTGCAATCGTGAGGTGTGTGTGCATGAGGGTGTCCAACCATTAAGCATATGTGTAAGAGTGTGTGTTTACAAGTAGGAGCTAGTATGGAACTTAAGTGTGAAACGGTTTCAGTGGTTCCGGTTGGAATATCTGCTCTCATTCTTCAGACGACAGCGAGATCCAGCTGATGGTAAGGAAGTGTCGCGGCTGCTCCACTCCGCTGCGCGGTCTAATACAAGACTAGTATAGGTTAGAATGAAGTTAAGATCAATTTTATGAATTCTAAAGTATGAAATAAGCACGTACCTAGTGTGACCATTAAAGCATCAATCAATCCTAAGCATAACCTTAGTTCATTCAAGCAACATAAACCAAATCAAGCAACCTTTCATTTCAAGTCAATTTCATCATCAAATATAACTCATCACAAGCAACATGTCAAAAATAGATCTAGCATGAAACAAGTACCTAGTGTGTCCATTATCTCATCGAAAACAAGATTAGCATGCTACCAGTTTTAAATCTAACATTAAGCACTTGGAAATGACACAAACTTAGGATCCCATCATACACTTCACCATCAACTACATTACCTCCACCCCAAATGAGGTGGATCTACTCACTAATCATCACTACACACATGGAAATGAAGAGATTAAGAGTAAACATGACATATAACTCTAACTAGAAAACTAACTAACAAAATAAAAAACTAATTGAATAGAAAGAAAGTTAATGACAAGAGGAACATGAATTCAATATTAGATTAAAGAAAATATGAGATTACAACCTTCATCCACCTTCCTCTACTTGCAACCAAATTGGGTAAAACCTAACCTACCCTAATGGTGGAAATGGAGTAGGGGAAGAAAGGTAGGAGAAACATTTCTATTTATAGAAGAAAGAGTGATGTAGATGAATCTGGAAACAATCCGACGATTGTAATCGTTTTCTCTCTAGTCTGGTGCACCTAAATAACCAAGATCAAGTCACGGGAGAAATTGGGGAGCATTCAGAGCAAATTGATCCGCCACTGGCTGATTGTTTGTGTCCAATCCGCCCTGATTTTCTTCAGCAGCGTAAATTAGTCATTTCACACGTGGGGTGCAGTCCAAGTCCGTTTGGTCTTAATCTCCCAAATACTTCGCAAGATCATGATAATGAGAGATTTTGCACTAGAAATATTTTCCTTATGCTCAGGTCCCTCCATATTTCATCTGGATCCTTCCTGAATTGCAGATGCGTCATTAAGCATGACAAACATGTTCAAAAAGCTTAAATAATGTCATTTCTTCTTCCATTTAGGTCCTTTTTGGTTCATTTCTCATCTTTATTACCTAAAACCTGAAAGGCTGAAACACATCAAACAAATAATAGAGTAACACAAAATTGGGGTAAAATAAAGGATATATAGCATGAATGCAATGTATGATATGCTACTAATCAATTATCACTACTAAGTTTATTTTGGCCCCTAAACTGGAAGTGCACACTTTTGACTGTTGGAAAAATTTCTAAGTGTTAGAACTCGACATCTCAAATGTCTTGTTCTTTAAAATTCTTCATTTCTAAAGAACTCGACATCTTAAATGTCAAGTTATCTAAATGCTAAAATCTGTTGCCACCACGTGTCGTGATTTGGTGGAATGTTTAGTATGAGATATTTTAAAAAATATCATTTAAAAAAAATTCCTACTGTGAGATGTCAAACAAAAGATAACTCACGAGCCGAGCTCATATTTATTTGTTTATTCAGCAACTAAATCAAATAACAGCGGGATCCATTACCAACTTTTGTTGTTATCAATTTACCTTTACTAATAACCTAAATTTAAAAATTAAATGGAAAATTCCAACCGTATATCTTTATCTAAGAACTCATATTATTTATATATGTGAAAATTAAAATTGGAAGTCATTTAGTATATGGTCAAGAAATTGAAAAATAAACATATTACATTCTCAAAAAACCTGATTTCTTAATGTCATATTAAACGACTCTTATTTTTTTTAATTTTCGGTGCACATATATAATATGAGTCATAAATCAAGATCTACGGTTTGAATTTTTCATTGAAAATTAAAATTAAAGATAACGGTAAATTGATGTTAACAAAATTTAAAGGTAATTAGTTTCTTCTGGTCCAATAATTACTTCTTTGAAAACATCCCATGGCCGCTCGGATGGATTATATAACGATAAATTTGGGAGGAGACATGGTCTATTGCCCATTCTCCCCCTGGTTGGAGGATATTAAATTTGAGGGTGACAAAGCATTGCAATTATGTTTATTTTTAATATATTTTCGAGCTTACATAATATTTTGATGGCTTTTCTGTTAGTAGTTATCATGATGTAGACTTCCAACAGGTTATGTTATTCATAATCAGCTTGTTTATTTAATTTTGTTTTTTTCATTGAGAAATGTAAATGATATTCCCTTCTTTATTATACTCCCGAGATGTTGACTAAGGACTTTTTCTATTAATAAGAGAGGTTTCAATGGCTAGTCCTTATTAGAATCGTAGTTGTGCGGTGTTGCAAATTGCGATCATAAGATATTTGGTTCATAATACATCACAATTGAGGATTTTGTGATTGGAATTAGAGTTGTTGGGATGGCAAATAGTCATCGTAATGTTGTGTTGCTGCTTCTCTTCTTAGCACAAACTGTTGTTTTTGTTGGCATCGTTAATGCACAGACGGGTACAGGTATGTTTGTGATATTTCTACCTTTCATACGTGATTGAAATTTTAATTTTAAACATATGATTTCTAAGCACTCTCTCGTAAGATATCTCTCCCACAACATATTACAACCCACTAAATGTTTAAATAAACTCCAACTCGTTATTGGGCATGAGCTCAACTTGATAAAAGTGAGTCAACTTGTTAGAAACTAAAAATGCTGATGCCAACTTTAGGCTTGTTAAAATGATCGAGGCACCTGGGTTTGCCTATTAAAAATACATCTTCTTAAATATTTCTATTTTATTTATTTCTGAAAGTTAACATCTTCATTTTATTCGTCCTCTTATAAGTTATAATAATATAATTTTCAAATAATTTGTAAAAGATTAAAAAATATATTTTTATTCAATGTTAATGAATTTTATTGAAATTTTAAATGTACTTTATCTAAATTATTTAATTTCATGATAACTGACTGAAGTAAATTGGTTAGCTCGATTCAAATTTGAGCTTACGTCTAATTTTGACGAGTCGAGCTCAACTACGAATTTGCACTTGTAAAACTTATTGAGCTGAACTTGCGGTTAAGGAACCTTAAATAGGTTAGCTTCGTTTATAACTATTGGGCTAATTGTAGGGAAGAGCAAAGTTCGGTTCGGATTTTGGACCAGACCAAACATGGAGTCGGTCCGGGTTCTGGTCTGAAGCCGATCCGACCAGTCAAGTCTTCGGTCCGCACCCTGGCGATGGACTGGGTTCCAGTTTGGTCCGAGTTTGGTCTTGTCTGAGTTCGGACCGATGGACACTATTTCTTGGTTTTCAATACAAATTGGTCCAGTCTTGGACCGACCCGACCAGTATGGTCTTCGATCGATACCCTGACGATGGACCGGGTTCGGATCGATGCACACCCCTAGCTAATTGGGCTACATGAAAGTATGTCCAAAGGAAACATATGGAAGGATATGTGTCGTCCCATTATTCGTCCACGTTTATGTAAAACAAGCATATGGAAGCCATGTCACTCTCTATAGTAAGAGTTGTTTGAGCAAATTAGGGTTTACTTCTCTCTTGCGAGTCTCCACAACCGCTCCCCACTCCTCTCCAGCCATCAACCTCCATTAGGATTACGGTTTCACATCCTCTGCATGAAGGACTCTTGGATCTTCTTTGTGCATGTACAAATCATCTCAGTGTATGTTGTATAAGCTTCTACTCTATTGGGACAACTTCAACTCCCTCGTGAATTTTATCATGTGAGGCCTATAATGCTTAAAAAAATAAAGGGCCGAGTAGCTCGTATAACGATATTGAGCTCTTTGAAAGATGACATGTTACTCCGTTTCAAGAAGTATCAAACAAGCAACTCCTTGTGGGATGCTGCAATGCATTACTATGGTATGACCTCTGTCACAAGGGTTTGTCAGTTTGGACTCATGTTTAATGGTTATAAGATGCGCCAAGGTCATACTATGAGTCAACACATAATTGCAAATTGCAATGTCAAACATGATAAGCAAATTTAATGTGCAGGTCATGCTAAAACTTATGAAGATTAAGTGTCGACATTTATTGCCTTTATTTACGGTTGATGGTCTTCGAATTTGAGTTAGTGTTCAAGAGAGAAGAAGGTTTGCTCTTCAAGTTTTACGGAATGGAGAAAGTATTTTTTTGGTTTTGGTTAAGTTAACCGCCCTAGAAAGATAATGATGAATTTTAGTTATGTTTACGGCAAGTCAGTAGTTGTCAAATGATGGTTCAAATATCAGTGCACTGTTACCACTGGTTGCCCCAGGTTACCATGTCACGCGACCTTCACCTGATTTCCGATGTGGATGCCACATCGATCGAGCATCATTTTGGCATCGAATGCGAGCGTCAGTGTCTCACGATCCAAACTTTTAATAGTACAAACATTAACACAACTTTTGAAAAATAAAAAAAACGTAAATAGCATGATTATTTTTGAAAAGGGATTTTGAGGTAAGGTCAACACCATTTGAGGCAATTTGAGGTTGCTCCATAAGATGCGTTGGATGTTCATGTTGCAATATGGAACATAAAAGGTTCAAATCTGAGACTTAATTAGCAATTTATGTAATCTTAAAAGCATAGTATGAATTGTTAATGTTTGAGTTCATGTCGCAATAAATACTTGAAACGACTTTCTTCAATTTGAACATGTATTTATATCTTATTTATATTTATTTAATTTATGATTACCCCGATTTGGAAAAACTTTGATTGATAAATGTTATTTTATTATTTTTCACGTACATTGTTATTTATTTTCTACTGATAAAGGTAATGTTTTTTGTATTTTTATTTTTATTGATAGTGTATTTTAATAAAGATATGGTTTCATAACTAAAAAACATTTTAAGTTTGTGTATAATCGTTAGAAAATTGCAATTTTCATCTTATGAAAATCTTATTTACATGTTTGAATATTACATTTAATGTTACACGTACATAATTTCTGCATTTTTTAAAATCACGTCATATTGTATTATAAAAAAATACACCTTTCCTGTAAGATGCATGATGCATTTTTAATTCAACAAAAATCATATTTTAAAGAGAATGATGCATTTCGTCAAATTAATGGAATAGGAATTGTTATTAGAAATTATTTTATTAAAAAATTACGTGAATTATCTAGTGAGCTCGACGCTTAATTTCCTATTTTAAGACCCCACCATATCCACCACTCATTTGAAATTGTAAGATAGATTAGAGGAAAATAATTATGCTAATAAAAGATGAGATTAACTGTAAATAAGATCTAATAGTGAGATTGTAAGAGATTTAAACTAAATAAGATAAACTTTTGACTCACTAGAACTTGACCTATTATATTGAAATAATTTTACTAGAAAATTGATATGAAGATTTAGGGGGTAAAATTAGAGTTTCTTAGTGAATTTTTAGGAATGGCTAACCACTTTTCTTATCTGTATTATAGAACGATAAAAATATTTGCATTCAAAAGATTAAACAATAGTACTGTAGTATTTACTAATTGGGGGACAAACTAATGACTCGATCAATTTACTAATTCAACACATTGTTTTTGCACACTGTCGTAGTTACCTTTTTTACAGCTTGTGTAAGTTGCAAACTAAAGACAACAATTGTAAGGTTTTGCTAGATCATTAGTGGTCTCCATGTATTAATGATCTTCAAAATTTGTCGATAGCATGATGTCCGTTGGATTAAAATCCAATCATATTCATATAAAGCAACATCATTTAACAACTTATGATGTTAACCTTACTTGAAAATAGACCTATTTGTAATATTCAAAATATTATATGATAAAATTATGAAAAAGATCAAGATTATGGGACATGTTTGTCATTTTTTCCATTACATAATTTTATTCGTAGAGAAGATATTGGTAATCTTCAAGGTTAAAATGAGCTAACGCCTACCAAGTGTCGGAAGGTCAATGAAGTTTTTAGTCAGGAAAGAAGGAAATCAACAAGGTACGTTAGGAATGGAGAGACTCAAGCAAACACCCTTTCAAGGGAAGAGTAAGGGAAAATCCGCCCTACTTTGCCCTACTTTAAAGAGAGGAGAGAAAAAGGAATAAGAACTTCTTGAATTTTTAGAAGAAAAGTCCCCGGAGGTTTCGAAAGACAGGAAAATAATTTGTGAAGTTGAAGCACCAAGTGGTTCAGGAGGTTTCCCCCCCTAATATTAGCGATTTGCTTCAAGATTTTGACGATGGATTGGATGCCGCTGAAAATAAAAAATTTAGGTTCCAAAATATAAGAAAAGTAAAGATGCAACTCAAGTTGGATTTTCTCAACAACAAAGAAATTACAAAATGCATGATACTTTTGCATATGTTTTGTTGCTTGGTTGATTTTCTATATATGTTGTCGTTATTCTTGTTAAACTAGATTATACAAGATACACTAATTTACACTTTTGTCTTAAAACAAGGAAAAAATTAGGTCGTATGTTCACTAGAAAACACACATGTTTTTTTATTTTTGTAAAATTTCAATAATACACCCAAGACCCATAATTTATTTTCTAGCAAATTCTAGTAACATGTACAAACAACAATAATTTGATCAAACGGAAACTAGATTTCTCTGGTTTCTATATTAGTTCCCTTTTTATCTAAAAATCCCTTTTTACAATTTTCTATGCACAAACATCCCTAACTTTTAACAACGACTTCCGCACATTGTCATATACCAATTACAACAAGAAAACTCGAACCAAACCCAAGGATGAATATGAAACTATTCAATTTTTCAGTTGCAATTTGAAGTATCAGTTTAACTTGAATTCTGTTTTAGATAATTCTGCCAATTTCTTCAACATGTTTACTTACCTCAAATGATAACATGATTCATAAGCCTAGACTGCGGGAAACCAGCGGATTACTCCGGCACCGACGGTGTGACCGGTCTAACCTACACCTCTGACAACAACTTCATCGAATCTGGTGTGGTCCACACCGTCACTACTGTTGGCTTTTTGGCCTTAATCCGTATTTTGATGATGTAATTAAACCTAATCTTAATTAGGACATGTAGATTAGCACATGTAGTATAATAGTATACATGTTGTATTGTGCTAACATCTACAGGTGATCAAGACTCAAGAAAGAAGAAAAATCAAGTCAAGACATGTAATCAAGCTAGGATTGAAGACATGTAATTTTACCTTTCTTTGAGTATTAGGAACTTATGTGAATTGAGCATAACATAAGCTAATATGCATGCACTCACACACTAGGTTCCTTGTAGGAGTCACACACAAAATATCATATAATTTGGACTCCATTAGATCACCTAAACACCTAAAACATTGGTCGCCAGTCTACCTGAGTTCGGTCGACCGTTCACCTTTCGGTCGACCGGTTATACACAATATTTGTTATACCAGACCAATCCGTTCAACCGATCACATTTCTATCAACCGATTACCCAGACCTGTTCGGTCGACCGGTAGACCTTCGGTCGACCGTTTCGTTTGCCATTTCTGGTAAAAATATTACCGTTTTATTTGTCGTATTATACAACGGTCGTATACACATTTTTCTCAATATTCACCCCCATATACATTAGAACCGGTCGAACAAAATACATCTTTCGGTCGACCGTTTAATTCGTGAAAAACCCCCTGCTATCGGTCGACACAAGTTTGTCCAACCGATCAAGATTTCTCTCTACCGAACCCAGTAGTTCGGTCGACCGGTACCTGCTCGGTCGACCGTTGACCTATAGAACTTAAGTGATTCGGTCGACCAGTACCTATGTTCGGTCAACCGATCCATCAACAGACTCAAGGGTTCGGTCGACCGATACACCTTTCGGTCGACCGTTTCTGGACAGATTTCTGAACCCGATTTTCTGTTTTGTGTATCTTGCACAAAACCCAATCAAATCTTGTCCAAACGGCTAGAAATCTTTAGGAGCTTATAAATAGAGGTTCACACTTAGTTTTCCATAAGATTTCACAACTCCAAAGTGTCAAACTTATAGTGAGATTTTCCACAACCTCAAAGCTCCCAATTAGTGATTCCAAAGCCTAATTTCCACATCCTTCATCACACAATCATCTAGCATTTGTTGTGCTCAATACTAGAAGAGTGAGTTCCACTCCAATTGTTGTCAAGAGAGCAAGGGTCTTGGTGAAAGCCCAAGACAAAGTGAGCAAGGGTCTTGGTGAAAGCCCAAGACAAGAAGTAGAGATTTCGGTGAAAGCCCGAAGTGTTCCTCTCGGATTGTGAGAGGTGGTGCCAAGCTCGGCGAGGGTTGTTCGCGAGCTTGAAGACTTGTAAAAGGCGTTGCTCCCGGCCCGGAACGGGGAGGCATAGTGAAGACGCAAGAGGAGCTCGAACGGGGATTCGAGAGGGGCTTGCAAGAGAGGACGTAGGCGCGGCCGAACCTCTGTAAAACCGACGCGTCTTCTTTTTGTGGTTTGCATTACTTTCTACTTGTGTTTGATTTGTTTTTAATTTCCGCTGCATTTCTTTGATCGATCAACCAAGTAGTTAATTAGGGCTTAATAGTGATTAGTGGACCCATAACCCAAACGATCCACACGATCCTACAACTACAGCCTCTGCCTACACCCATTCAAAGAACCTTCGTAGTTTTCCTACCGGAAACCGCAACTGCTACTCCCTTACTAACATACTAATGGGGAGACTCCTCCTAGTTAGGGTTTTCTTCTTCTATGGCAACTACGATGGCAAAAATTCCCCTCCCACCTTCGACATCTACCTCGACGTCAACCGTTGGGACACCATTACGATTCCAAAGGAGTCTACATACCACCACTCTGAGATTTTAGCCACGGCAATCTCGGATACTATGTCGTTGTGTTTGATTAATACAGGGAAAGGAACGCCATTCATATCTGCAATCGACGTGAGACCTATGATGGATTCTATGTACACACAAGTTAATACATCTTGGTCACTCGTCACGCGCTACCGCTTGAATTTTGGAGGAACTAATGAGATCAGGTGAACAACTTTGCTTTATTATGCCTATTATTCTAATTCACTTACAAGGTTATCATACTGTGTTGAAAAACTTTGGCTGCCTTGGTGCATTTTGGCTAGTAGGGAAGTGAGGGGTCAAGCCGTAAGACAACGAAGTTGTAAATAAGAATTTTTTTGGGCCACTCATGTTGTAAATTTTCAGAATATCCCTACTAAAATAATCGATTTAGGTTTTCGTTATTTATCATGGAAGTTTTCTTCAAAAAGGAACAAGTGCTTCGTGTGTAAGTACATGAAAGGGGTGGGCGAAGGGCGTACAAACCCAAAGTGGATCAGGAACTGGAGAAAGAATTTGGGTTTGAAATGGACTCGATCCGGGACTAAATTTCCTAAATATCCTTGACCTGATCCAATCCGATCTGGAAAACCAGGTGCGGTCCCATTTTCCAATTTTGACCAATATGCGTGAACGGAAAACGATACTTGAAACAGAATAAAAGGTTAAAAAAAGGGGTTCCGATTGGATTAGTCTAGGGATCAAATTAAAAAAATATTCTTGGACTTTATAATCCAGTCCTGACCGGTCGATTCATTGTGGTCCGATTTTCCGGTCCAAACTAGAATGTGTTTGACCAAAGAACAAGACTGGACCAAAAGCCTAGTCTGATATGAACCAAATTCATCCGATCCGGGAGATTTAGAAAATCTCATCCTTCCTCTGGTTTGACTCGATCTCGATTTTTTTCTCATTTAGTTTTTATGTAGTGTATTCAAGAATTTAATGTGTTATTATTATTATTCTTGATACTAAAATATCCTTAAACCAATGCAAACAATCTTAAACGTGAAACAAAGAATTATTAACATGAAATTAACCTTAAATAATACTATTTTCAAATACAATATTAAAATTAATTGAAAACAAGTCTAAACCTCGAAACGGACTAGAATTAATTGAGAAAATCTCAATCCGATTCTAGCTTAGGGGAATTCGTAAATCCTATACGCGATCTTTTTGGTGCTATTTGGGTTTGTACCGACGTAAAACTGAACTTGTATGTACTTATTTGATCCTTTTGCTTTAACAAAGCTTGCGTGACATGTTCTCGTCACATGATGAGTTACGGTCTTATAATCGCCGTAACTCAAGTAAAACTGGAGGCCGCCTTTTGGAAATTCAAAGTGGGATTGAAGGGTATTGGGAATAGTATGCAAAATTGAGGAGTATTGTTTATATTTTAGGATAGTACGAGGGTATTAGTAACATTATCCTAAAATTTAAGAAAAATGAACGATTTATAATGTTTATTGAGATAGAACTAAAATACAACTTAAACATAAAAAGAATTATAGATTTTTAAGACGGACCTGACTTGTCCTACCGTACGACGAACATTGATTAATTTATACACTTTTTAGTATGGATCATGGATCGAGTGGCCTGACTTGTCCTATCGTAGGGTAGACGTATAGCAGCAATAATGTAAAAACACAAAGGAACCTTTCAAAGTGTGTTGCCGCGAAAAAAAGCTAAAATAAAAGGAGCATGATAAATAAACGCCATTCATTTAAGAAAAAGTATCTTCACATTTTTTATTATAATATATTCTTTACATTTGTGTTTCTCTATGTTAATTTCAATATACGACTGATTGTATTCATGTTTTAAAAGATTTTGTTATCTCTCATGCCTAAGGTACAATGATGATCTGTATGATCGAATTTGGCAACCTTACAACAAACCAGAATGGTCTATAAAATCTACAACTTCTTCGGTGGATGTCAGCACGAGTTTTATGCAGCCCGCAGTAATTGCCATGCAAACTGCAGCTACACCAAAAGATGGTTTGAGGTTGGACTTCAAGTTGGCCCTTAGCATGGAACCTCAGCACTATGTCTTCATGCACTTTGCAGAACTTGAATTGCTTCCAGAAAATGAGACCAGGGTTGTAGACCTTTACAGAAATAACGATATCTCGTATTTCGGCCTTACTCTTAGATATTTGAAACTAAACATCATATACACTCCTATGCCCAAGAGTTACGACAATCTGAATATTTCTATCTGCAAGGCTGATAATTCGACCCAGCCTCCTTCCTTTAATGCCATGGAGGTTTATGAAGTCAGGAAGCTTACTGATGTTACTACCTATGGTGATGATGGTATGGAATAACTAATCGTTATCGTATCAAAAATGAATATTAACCTTTTATATGCAAGGCGTTGTGATTTCGTATCATGTGATTGTTGTCCATTGTTTTGAAACATTCCAGTTTCTACTTTCAAGTGCTAACTTATATACTCACTTAATTGCACGATGAGAATTCAGTTGGTGCTATTATGAAGATCAAGGATCAATACAAGCTTAAAAAGAACTGGAATGGTGATCCATGTCTACCTAAGGGTTTCGTCTGGAATGGCCTAAATTGTAGCTATTACTTCTCACAACCATCAAGGATCATTCTTCTGTAAGATCATGTCCAAATATGATTTCCCTCGAAGATATATTTGACGCATGCATTTTACTCTCTGTATAATGGTAACCTTGCCAAAAGTAGTGTAAAGAACATTTGAATTTAATAAGCGTGTTTTCTTCCAGGACACTTGCTTCTAGTGGATTAAGCGGACCAATACCATTGGCTCTTGAAAAGCTCACGGAACTTGAACATTTGTACGTTTTTTCATTATTTATTAACGATTATTTGGTCAGCTATTGGTGCTATCCTTTTAGCAGTCACGCATAATATAAATTGGTCACATCATGTGTCATAGCGCCAATACTGGTACCTGGGAATAAAACCATAGCTTGGAGTTATGGTTGATCGAAATATCAAATTAAAAACCATTCTAAGCACAGACCAAATTAACTTTTTGTATATCAAGATACATTCCTACAATATACTGTGAGTTGGGGTACTTGTATACCGAAATTCTATTGATTAATGTGTTTTTTTATAACAATGATTGTTGCCATTGTGATGTTTCCTTTAACTATCTATTTCAGGGACTTATCTGATAACAAATTTACAGGGCAGATCCCAGAGTTCTTGGGAAACTTACCAAACCTGCGTTTCTTGTAAGAGTTTAAGAAACAATGATCTTCAAATAATTAGTTGAGTTGAAGTAGTTGCCAAAAGAATCTTCTAATGAACTCATGATACAGGGATCTGTCAAACAATATGTTGAATGTATCATCAATTCCCAAGTCTCTTGAAGAGAAAAAGGCATCTGGAGCGCTAACATTAATGTATATTTTCAATTACATTTTACGTATTCCAACAATCAAATTATGCACTACTGAACTATTTCATTTAATTTAGTCTTGAAAAGCCTTCAGATAATTCACCTCAAGATGTGGAAGCACCCAGGAAGTCTAACAAGCTTGTGATCGCTCTTCCCACCTCAATTGGTTTTGCAGTCGTTATAGTTCTATTAGTATTGTTCCTTTTACGCCGTGGACATAATAAACAACCAAACGGTATGCCTGTCTTCTCATAATTTTATTAGGTACTAGAAGTATTAGATATAACCAAGCATATAGGTAACTAACTAAACACATTGATATTAAACATATAATGGTCTTAGTGTTGTGTAAGTTATTCTAATTATATTCTAATATAATTTTTGCTTCTTTATTTCTTGCAACAACAGAAGGAGAGAGACAACCAACTGGACATGAACCTGAAATAGGTTGTGGGGAAGGCTCGTCTTTCCCCACCATTAGCTCAGACAATAAGAAATTTACATACCAAGATTTAGTAAAAATCACTGATAATTTCAAGTCAATAATTGGCAAGGGAGGATTTGGAACTGTCTTTTATGGTGAAATAAAAGGTGGTCCTCCTGTGGCTGTGAAAATGCTTAAAGAATCAACGCCTGAAGGGCCCAAGCAATTCCGTCAAGAGGTTAGTTTTCATTACGACCTTCAATTTAGCTTAGTATTGTTTTTATGTGAATTGAACTAATATTTCTAGCATGTTAGCATCAGGTATCATGTAATGTTGTATAAAGGGTGAGAAACGATTGTTGTATTTAGAGCATAGAAAAATTGGACGTAGTTAGAGCCGAGGATGATTAGAAATTAAGTGTGCTTCCTCTTATGAATGCCGGGGGGTTGACTTAATTAGAACAAAACTAAAAAATATTTTGAATGACTCTGAATAACTAATAAGAAGTGGACATGGGTTGACGTCATATCTCCTAAAAAGCCCTGATCTTTAAAATAATTAAGGGATTGTGCGTGAAACACTGAAACTTGTACAATCATAATTAGTGAAAAATCAAAACGCTTGAAAAATAATTTTTTACTGATCCATTTACATGAGACTGAGTTTTGTTGGTGTGGGATTAATGGCCCATTAGTAATGTTCACAGAGCTAGGGGAATGTTAGCATCCTCCATTAGGGGTGGGACCCGGGCCGTGCCGGCCCGGCCCGCCTCGGCCCGGCCCGCCGGCCCGGCTCCTGGCGGGCTGGGCCGGGCCTTCAGTCGGGTCGGGTCGTGTCGGATCGGGTTTTTTCGTGTCGGGTTATTAAGAAAATATTTTCAACTCAAAATAGAAATGATTTTTCCCAAAAAATGCCAATTTTATTAATGGTTTTTGAGAAATACAAGTTTGTTGCTGAAACATAGGAATTATTATAAAAAAACCTAGGGGGTTCTAGGAAAAATTCATCCCATTTGGCGCGTTTTCGGCTACAATCTTCGACGTACGTCTACTGCTCCGGCCACGTCTCTTCGTCGTCGTCTTTGACTTCGTATTGGTTCTGCACTCTATCCTAAATGTACCAGAACTACAATCTATTGTGGTTTGTCTAGAATCTTGCACAGATGAATTATGCCTAAGTTTACATTTAATTGCATGTCTAGTTAAATGGCCTTTTGCCTGCACTAGTTTTAGCAGTATATTGTTTTGGGCATAACTTACAAAATGCAATGTCATTACCATCTTTATCTTGTCCTAAATCAAAATCTTCCCAAACTTTACTAGATCTACGTCTACGTGATTTAGATGAAGATGCAACATTTGGCAATGCAACATTTTGAATTTCATCGTCAGAACTAGTCATGCAAATTACTAAGTAAAGCATAAATATTGTTTTCAAACTAGCCATGTAATCTAATGAAGTAAATGCAGAGTAAGTTTAGAAAATGCTCAGTGATCGGCGAGAAGTCGGTCGGACAAGAAGAAAACTCGGATGGAAAGCTTCAACTCGACCCACTTTACTTCAAACTCGACCCGCTTTTCGCAAAACTCGACCCGCTTAGAAATTACTTGAAGATTGGAAATTTGGAATGATTAGAAGATTGAGAGAATTGGTGAGGAATGAGTGAAGGGGTGGGGGGTATTTATAGGATTGGTAAAAGGTAAAAAAATAAAAAAAAATAATTTTTTTTGCCTTCTAGCCGTTGCGGGCCGTGCCGACCCGCGCCAACGGCAGGCACGCCGGCCCGCCGCGGGCCGGGCCGGCACGGCCCGCCAGCACGGCGGGCCGCGTGCCAGGCCGGGCCGGGCCGTTCACGGGCCGGCACGGCCCAGGTCCCAGGTTTATCCTCCATAAAGCAACGGTAAATTCAAACAGGGGTCGGTCATAAACAATCCAACTATTGTAGGTTGGATTAAAATTGGCTCGCTAAGGGTGTCAATCTAAACTGAGTTCCTTGTACCAATAGAGTTCGGATTTATCAAGATCTAATTCAAGGTCGTTTGGCATGTTAAAAATCGTTACACTAAGTAATTATATATGTATATCTTATTATTAATTATAAGATATGATAACATCAATTTATATGTTTATTTTATAAAGAATTGGAGGATATTGGTGATATATTTTTGTTATTTCGAGGGGATCAAAAAGTTATCCTTGAAATCTCAAACCCTTAATTGCAATCAAATCCTTCCCTCCTATTTTCATAACCCTTTCTTTTCTGAATTTCACTGATTTAGTGAGCCCCAAAAACCATTCACCATTAAGGATTACCTCACCTACTTCATGTGGCGTCAAGGAACAGTGATTTTCTATCTATTGGTGTACTTGTTAGTCACACTGACTTTGCATATGCTTGTCATTTGCAGTTTCTAAATATCTTCCAAGCAAGCCTTTTTTTGTAGTCATCTGGAATATGCTAAAATGAGATAGGCACATGAAAGTATATAACAAGTGAATATACGAATATGTTTTGTGATCGCTCTGTACTTCAGTTTGGTATTGCAGATGAATTTTGACTAAAAAATTGTTTAATACTTTAAATGAGTTTAAATTAATCAAACAATATCATATCAAGGTTATATTGGTGACATAGTTCTCTTATATTATGGACTAAGATCCTCTTAAATTCTTCAAAATTGTGAGCGTTCCAATTCTTAATCTTCAATGAGCTGTTGGACTGGAACAACTATTGTCCAAAGCCGAGCATCCAAAGAAAATAATCGGTGGAGATTACGATATTGGATAGGTTTATTTTTTCTATCGTAGATGTGTAGGGATCAAATATACCTTTTCATAATTAGTTTATGATAGAAAATAAATTACTTTCAATGTATTTATGCTTCTAAACATAACATGCTTGCTTCTGGGTTGTTCTTATGTAGGCCCAAATTCTTGCAAGAATAAACCACAAAAATCTGGTATCTCTCATTGGCTATTGTAACGACGAAGGTAAAATTGGGCTCATTTACGAATTTATGGCTCAAGGAAGCCTTGCGGATCATCTTACAGGTCAAAATATACGCTTTGAAAGTGTTCAAATCTTAATTTCTTTTTTTCTTCTTCTATTCAAGTGAATATAAGTTGATGCTAATGTCCCTTTCAACTTCTTCCCAGACTTATTAGTGAGTGTTATCATTGATTGCCATTTCCATATTTATAGGTGATTTTGTTAATTTTGGATAGACATAGTTGAATAATCAATATCTACTTCAGCAAGTGCACCTACGTTATTTTGTAAATAAAAATTTCAATTGACCAAGGATCAAAAGGTGTGCATCTTATCCTGGATCTCTGAATTAAGTGAACTCCTTTTGCGAGCATTAGAAACTATCAATTTTAGTTTTTTTCATTCAAAGGAAGAAAACCTACAGGTTGGTGATACATGATTATCTCTTCTTGTAGGTGTAAGGAAAATGATTGCTTTGTCGTGGAGGAACCGACTACGAATATCCTTTGAAGCTGCACAAGGTTCATAACGTTGATAAGTGGCTTCGTTTTATTTTATTTGCTTCATTTTTTTTATATTTTGAAGGTTGATTTGACTAAAACAAAATTTATGTAGGATTGCAATATCTACATGGTGGTTGTAACCCACCAATCGCTCATAGAGATGTGAAAACCAACAACATACTCTTGGGCAAGAATTTTGAGGTCAGGATAGGAGACTTTGGATTGTCTCGAATTTTTCCAACTGACACATTTTCTCAAGCTTTAAGTATTGTGGGCACTCCTGGATATATGGACCCAGAGTATGTGGATTGTTTCTATCTCTCTTACTTTTCGTTTTAGTTTATGATATGCACATCATAAAATGGAACCGTTCGTGCGAAGGATTGTAAATTTATATGGAAGAATCAAGTAGGATTATAATTAGAGAGAATTATTTTCACTTTTTTAGTAATGTCTACCTTTTAACATTACCCATAAATTGGATTTTGATGTTATAGTTCATACATGTATATCCAAAAACCATTCTTAAAAATGACGAAAGGGCGAGTTGCATGGGACGGTTTAAACGAACTATAAATTGAAGGGCAAACTAAATCTAACCATATAACTTGCTCATCATTCCTTCAAGTGGATACCTTGCAGTCGTAATTGTTATGGGTTCCCATATTTCTCATGCAGGTATTATAGCTCTGGGAAGCTGAATGAAAAAAGTGATGTTTATAGCTTTGGTGTAGTTCTCCTAGAGCTAATTACCGGTCTACCGGCCATAATAAAAAAAGAGAAAATGAGCTTGGTAGAGTGGGTTAAGCCACGGGCTGATTCAGGAGATTTAAGAGAGTTGGTTGATCCGATGATCAAAGACTACAATCCCAACTCTGCTTGGAAGGTTATAGAAGTAGCGAAAGCATGTGTTGCACCAACTGCTATGAGGAGGCCATCAATGATGGAAGTATTGATCATGTTGAAGGAGTGCATGGAGCTTGAGAACACTAATGGAAGTTGGGGTCCCGGTCATGCTTCTTTTGAAATAAATGAAGATGTTTCTGAAGATATGTTTCATGTGGAAATGAGTTCAATACAAAACCCACAAGGGAGGTAGTAGTAATTGATTCCAACATTGCTATCTATAGCATGGATCAATATTCCAATATACAATGGTGTTTTTCTGTGTATTTTTTGTACGATTGTGAAGTGTACCTTTTTATTTGATTTTTTGAATGGCTATGTAGTAAACCATTTCTTAATTATTAAATGGCTTGTGTAGTATGTTCTGCTTGCGATGGCTATGCTAGTATGAAGTTTTTGTACCTTAAAATGTCATCATATATGAAACTAGAGTTGTATTTCACCCAAAAATTTATATACATTTTCGTAATATCTTCATGAACACGTAGCAAGCTAACCGAAGATGAGGCATTTGGACTCCGACCCTGATGGTTTGTGTTGAAATAGTATTAGTGAAGTAGTTAAGTGTGTTAGTGCAAAGTCCCGAAGCCAACGGAAAATTTCAACAAAATATCACAAGAATAAGACCGGAAAGAGCAGGATCATTACTCATAAAATTCAAACGGTGCACCATTACACATGAGTTTTCAAAAGGTATGATTTCATCAGGCTACGAGAAAGTATAAATACAAGTAATCATACAACCTAGGAAAGTAAGACTCTAGAGGATCCGATCCCAGAGTGCGCTCGTCCTCTGTCTTCACCCACCCAGCACCTACTGCTGTCCTGAAATGCAAATGAGATAACAATGCATTTCCATAAGGAAATCCCATATACCAAGTCCACCTACATGCATATGGAAGTACAATGCAATGAACCTATCATACTAGTAATCATGACATACAATAGTGCAACATAAAACCTTCCCCATCCAGGGTACTAAGGGACATCTGCCCAACCAACAACAGTATCGGTTTCCCCCAAGGGAACCTATCGTTGGCACACGTGGTCTTACGGAGAGTACGTGGCACACCCCCACTTGCAATTATACTAAACATGAGGGTTCGGTGAGGATCGCGCACTTTCGCGTCGTAGATACAAATATGATCTCCTGGTGCTCACACAAGCTGTAGTACGGGTGGCTCACATAAGCTGTAACACCCTCTGATATCATGTTGCTCACACAAGGTGTAGTACAAGTAACACAAGCTGTAAACCCCTTAGATATCATGTTGCTCACACAAGCTATAATACGGGTGTCTCACACAAGTTGTAACACCTTCCCGGTGGAACGGAACCCGACGGTCATCTCGCTCCGTGGAGCCGGGTACCATGCAATGCACTACATTGAAATTCGTGATCCCACAGGTCTACTACAAGGATGTGTCAATGCAATGCAATAAGACATACATGGCCTAAAAATTGACATGGGGTACGTGTACCAAATATCCACACTTTTTCACCTGGCGGTCCCTAGGTAGGCGCGATCATCACACCCACCGTCACCTCCCGACACACGCAATAGGCGAGGACACAAGTTTCTGTGGACAAGGTGGTGCTAACAAGAAACCATGGAAATCAATACTTGGCACCAATGGCTGACCGAAAAGGACAAAGTGGTCGACCATTCCTCTTGCATCAGAAAGGGTCTCGATTTAAAATCCAACAAGTTGAATGAATATAAGCTTAAACGTTCGAACAAAAGATCACGAGAGGTCGACCGTTTTGTTGGTCTAGGCCAGACTAACACTAAATCATTTAGTGCAACGGTCGAACGACAAAGGGAGCCCATTCGGTCGAAAATAACATGGGCATTCTACGTCCCACCAAAACCACATCCAGTTGAACCAAACATATGTTGGTCGAACACTATCAAGGATTACTTAAATTACCGGCCGGACAAGACCTATGGGCGGTTGACCGTCAAGATAGTCTATGCCGGGGTCATAGTCAAACTATAAGGCAACGGTCGAACGCACGAAAGACTCGTTCGACCGAAAATAACAGAGTCATCCCGTGACTAATGATTGACATCATTTCATGCTTATATTTGTATCTTATATCCATTATCTTTCACCTAAACAATGCTATGTGACGAGTTTTATGTTTGAATTTCAGAAATAAATAGGTTTGAAGTGATGAAGCATAAAAGGACCCAAACGCTGGGAAAAAAAACTGAATTGTGAGACCTGGGGACTAAGATGCAATGGAGAAGGACCTGAACGTAAGACCAAAGGACCAAAGAGAAAAACAGAAAACTCCACACCATCATGGGGAGTATGTTGGCAATTCTATTTGGGTCGGAGCTCCAACAAGTGAAGTAGATGCATCCAAGACCAACAACGACGTCCAGAAAAGCCCAGAATAAAATCCAGCGTGATCCGGACCATATAGACCGCCAATTGGCGGTCCAAGACCGCGAATTGGAAGTCTGGTTTGGCCCAAATCCGCTAAGATTTGGGTGGGTCGCGTATTAGTGTGTATGTAGTCCATTTTTGGTATTTGTTTAGTCCCACATCGGGGGATTGTCCCGGATTGCCTTTTCTATGGCTATAAATAGAACTCTTCACCTTCTATTGTAAGGACTTCACATTTTGAGTGACTATTCTGTTGGCTTTTTGGCCTTAATCTAGGTTTTGATGATTTAATTAACCTAATCTTAATTATGATGATGTAGAGTAGCACACATATTGCATTGCACATATATAGTATTGTGCTAACCTCTACAGGTGATCAAGACTCGTGGAAGGAAGGAAATCAAGTCAAGATTTGTAATAAAGCTAAATGAAGACTTGTAATCTTGATTTTATTTTGAGTCTTAGGAACATGTGTAAATTGAGCATACAAGAGTTAAAAACATATCACATACACACTAGGTTCCTTAGAGAAGTCACACACAAAATTTCACCTTATTTGGACTTCATTAGATCACCCAAACCTTAGTCGGAAATCACTTATAAACTTAAACCCAGATTTCCTGTGTGAACCGGTCGACCGAACCAGTTCTCAGTTCGACCGGTTTATAACAGACTCTCCACAGTGATTTTACCGAACTCTACCGGTCGACCGGTTCTACCTTTTCGGTCGACCGATCCCGGATTTTAATATGGCCGTTTTTCTTGTCGTATTCCTATAACGGTCGTATTCGTATAAAACAAAACTTAACCCCAAAATACTTTCGGTAACCGGTCGAACGACGACCTTGATTCGGTCGACCGGTTGAACACATTTTCAGAAACCAAATTCCCTGCTATCGGTCGACACAAGTTTGTCCAACCGATCAAGATTTCTCTCTACCGAACCCAGTAGTTCGGTCGACCGGTACCTGCTCGGTCGACCGTTGACCTATAGAACTTAAGTGATTCGGTCGACCAGTACCTATGTTCGGTCAACCGATCCATCAACAGACTCAAGGGTTCGGTCGACCGATACACCTTTCGGTCGACCGTTTCTGGACAGATTTCTGAACCCGATTTTCTGTTTTGTGTATCTTGCACAAAACCCAATCAAATATTGTCCAAACGGCTAGAAATCTTTAGGAGCTTATAAATAGAGGTTCACACTTAGTTTTCCACAAGATTTCACAACTCCAAAGTGTCAAACTTATAGTGAGATTTTCCACAACCTCAAAGCTCCCAATTAGTAATTCCAAAGCCTAATTTCCACATCCTCCATCATACAATCATCTAGCAATTGTTGTGCTCAATTAGAGAGTGAGTTCCACTCAAGTTACCATTGTTGTAAAGTGAGCAAGGGTCATGGTGAAAGCCCAAGACAAAGAAGCAAGGATTTCGGTGAAAGCCCGAAGTGATTCTCTCGGTTTGTGAGAGGTGGTGCCAAGCTCGGCGAGGGTTGTTCGCGAGCTTGAAGACTTGTAAAAGGCGTTGCTCCCGGCCCGGAACGGGGAGGCATAGTGAAGACGCAAGAGGAGCTCGAACGGGGATTCGAGAGGGGCTTGCAAGAGAGGACGTAGGCGCGGCCGAACCTCTGTAAAACCGACGTGTCTTCTTTGTGGTTTGCATTACTTTCTACTTGTGTTTGATTTAGTTTAATTTCCGCTGCATTTCTTTGATCGATCAACCAAGTAGTTAATTAGGGCTTAATAGTGATTAGTGGACCCATAACCCACACGATCCTACCTACATATTCTTCCTACTAGAAGTGAGACCTTGAAGCACACACTAAAGTAGGAGGATGCTACTTGAATTGTGAGTCATTTTAATAAAAGTTTCTTTATTATGTTGTTTGTTTCATGTTGCTTGTTTTACTTTGTTTAATTTCATTTCATTAGTTTTAGTAGCTTAGTTAATATGCTTTCCTTGCTTAGTTTAATAGTTAGTTTAATGTTTAGTGAGTAGTTCCATCCCCTTTGGGGGGTGGAGTAGATGTTCATACATGCAAATGAGAATGAAATGAATGCTTTATTTACAATGTATTTATAAAGCATGAATGCATGCTTGTTGTTTAGGATATAATTGATAACTTGATGAGTTTTGCCAAAATGATTAGACACCTCTCATGCTTGTTTAGGTTCTGAAATAAACAACTTGTATATGTAAATGTTAATCAACTAGGTTGGTGAATGGATTGATAGGTTTTGCCATAACATTTAGACACTTCCTATGCATGATAACACCACCTTTATTTATGCTTAAAGAATGTGTTCCACACCCACCTCTTTGCATGTGTGCACTCACTCCACCCCTTAGGGGTTTTCTATTTCTGAATTACAGCACTTATTTAGTTCTTAGTTTAGTTTGGTAGTTCATCGTTTATTGCTTTCGTTCGCATTTCGTACTTCGTAGTGTAGTGTAGCGTAGAGTAGGATAATCAAACTCTATTCCCTATTTTTGCCACTTGATTTCGTGCAAACGAGAGGCTGCTAACCTCCCTGTGGACGACCCATATTTGCCACGTCTTCACCGACGCCGTGCACTTGCGGTTTAATTAAAATGTTTAACAAGTTTTTGGCACTGTTGCCGGGGAGGTGCCAGTCCAGACTCTTGTTTGGACAATTCGAGTGGATTTAATTTGTTTTGTGTAGTTTGTCTTTGTTTCAGGAGACTTGGAGTCGTCAGGAGGAATAGCTGGAGAAATTTTGAGGTAACCTGGGCACTGTAGACCGCCAATCAGCGCTCTGGTGAGACTTGTTTACCTTCTTATTTCTTGGTGTTGTTACCATAATTGATGTAGTGATCTGGGACTTGATTTGGCATGGTTTGAGTTATAATTTGTTCCCAGATCAATAATCAACCCTCCTTTAAGCAACTTGGACCCTAAAACCCAAAGTAAAATATTAGGCAATCCTTCTTGTTGAGGTCATGCATCATGTATGTGACTTAGGCATATAAATTGTCTTTCATTTTAGCTTTATTTTCAGTTGCTGAGTGCTGGCATGAGGTACGCACCTTCTACTCTCATTCATGCATTTCCCTTGAACATGCATTAGTTAGTAGGAAGTGCATTGAAACAAGTGTGAGTTGAGCGTTTGTTTGGAGAGTTGATTGTTAGATTTAGACTCCAAAACGCTACTAAGGAGGGGCTATCCCATAAAAGATAAGGTGGGGGATTTCATCACCCTTTCCTTCGCCCCAAAAACCACACTAATAAAGAGCCTAATTTTTAAAATCAAGTATACATTGGATCTAAGGATTTCAGGCGCATTAGGAGAGTGATCCGGTCCTGACCGTCATGACCTGATCGACTTTACCCACTTTGTCGATAGTAGGAGAGACGAGATCTCTGGATCTTGGCTCACTTGCTGGGCTTTGTGGTCCTCGTCGTAGGGAGGTGAGGCGTGTTGAGGCCGTGTGACCTCGCAGTTAGGCGTCGTCTAGCTGTAAGGACCTATAACGACTTTAGGATTGCTTGAGCCTTGTTTGTTTTTGTGCTTCTACCTGTACCCATTCGCCGTAGCATAAGGACTCCTTCCCTTCTCTCCGGAATGATTCTTTCTCTCCTGTGTTCCCCCGTCTTCTCCTCTACGCACATTCTTTATTAAAAAAAAAGAGTTTTATTTTGTGTGTGTGCACCTTTGTGCATGCTTTCGTGGGCACGAGACGAGAGTGGTCGTTTGACGAGGCACGTTGTCAACCCGGCTTCGGTAGTTAACTTCTCGACGCCTTCCTCCTCTCGTGTTGCACTCAGTCCGGGTTCAATGGCTGCTCATTTCCGTGAGGAGGAGCAGTTGCTGGACCCACCTGTTCCACCTGTGCTTCTTGTTGTGGCTCCCATACCTCTACGTGATCAATGCTACCCGAGCCGTACTGCTCTACCCTCATGCATCGTATTGCCAGAGGCTAATGGGAACCATTTTGAGGTTAAGCCTCAGTTTATTTCCATGCTCCCTCACCTCACTAGGAAAGGTGACCCCTATATCTTTCCCAGGGAATTTGAGGAGGTATGTGCTATGTTCAAGCTGCAACAACTTAGCACAGACTCCATCCATCTTAGACTTGTTCCTTTTGCACTAAAGGATGACACCAAGAAGTGGTTGTACAGCAACCAGGCGAATGCCTTTAGGACTTGAGATGAGTTTCAATCTGCATTCCTCAAGAAATACTTTCCAAATCATCGGACTCAAAATTGAGGAACGAAATCAATTCGTTCTATCAATTTGAGACCGAATCATTTCATGCATATCTAGAGAGGTTTAAGGAGCTACTATCCTCATGCCCTCACCATGACATTGAGTTGTGGTGTCTGTGTTAGATTATTTACGAGGGTCTTCACATCCCGTCCCGAACGCTCCTTGAGTCCATGTGTCAAGGAGAGTTCTTAGGAAAGGATGAACGGGAGGCATGGGCCTTCCTAGAAGACCTTGCTGAGAAAAAAAATGCAATGGGAGAGTGTAACGGAACCACCTGCATCATCTAGCATAGGAGTGAGGATCACGAATGCAAACTCGACTAGATCGGGTGCCGCATTTGCTATCGATACCACTACGGCCACCGAGGCACGCATGGCGGCCTTAATGCGCCGTATGGATTCGATTGAGCTCCGAAACCAACAAGGTGCACCTCACATGTCCACATCTGGTCCAGTTCCCTGTCATTCATGTGGTAGGATAGGTCATGTAGAAAGAGAGTGTGCGTCCATTCCTCCTGAGATGGAACATGTCAACGCCATCTATGACAGAGCTAGGAATGACCCATACTCATCATCTTATAATCCTGGATGGAGGAACCACCCCAATTTTTCATGGAACCAAAATAATGCTCCGGGTGGTCCTTCAAACTCCCCTCGACCACCTAACCAGTCATACTAACCTCCCATGCATGCACAATCTTATCAGCCGCCCCAAGCTCCAATCAGCAATCAATCGGGTTTCCCAAATTCCAATAATATGGAAACCCGATTCAATTCGCTTGAGACCTTAACTCGTGGACTTGAAAACTCAATGAATTTTTTTATGTCAACCACAAGTCAAGTTCTCACTTCAAATCAGCAGACCATCAAATCTCTAGAGCTTCATATGGGCCAATTGGCTCAGTCTGTACATGAAAGAGAGAGATGGTCTTTGCCTAGCCAGCCTAAGGCTAACCCCCGCATGTACCAGCAACAACACATGCAAAATGAGAATGTGGTACCTCGGGGGAGGCAAGTGAACCATGTGGAGGAAGTTGTTCACCATGTCAATTCAATTGTAACCTTAAGGAATGGAAAGCAGGTTGACAATCACATTTCCTTGCCACCACCACCACCACCATCTATGCAGCCCCTCAGTGGGAATGGTACACCAACGCCTCCTTCTCAGGCACCGCAGAAAACCTACCTGCCAAAAACTCCCTATCCAAGTAGGTTAACTAAAAAGCAGAGTGACACAATGGATAAGATATTAGAGGTGTTTAAGCAAGTGAAGGTTAACATCCCCTTGTTGGATGTCATCCAACAAATACCTCAATATGCCAAAATGTTGAAGGATCTCTGCACAACCAAGAGGAAGACCAATGTTCCTAAGAAAGCATTCTTGGCTGCAAATGTAAGCTCACTTTTGTCCAATCCCGCCTACACAAAATACAAGGACCCTGGGTGTCCTACTTAGGGGTGAGCTTCGGTCCAAGACCAGACCGAACCGGACCGGACCGAAACCCGAACTCCCAAAATTCTCGGACCGAAGACCGAACCGAATTCGGTCCGGTCCGACCCGGACCGAACCAGTTCGGTCCGGTCCAAAACCGGACCGAACCTGTTTGGACCGAATCTATTTTGACATGTTTTTTGGGCTTGATTTAACCTGATTTTTATACAACAGTAAAATTAACAGTAAAAGTAGACCAATTCAGAACACAATTAACAGAAAAAATCAGACCACAAATAACAGTAAAAATTACACAAATTAGAAACCAAAAAGTGTCATATTCATTTAATACTACAATATTAACAGGATTGTGTTGAGATTACAAAGGAGAATATCTGAAGTGCATATCAAGTTGTGAAGTATTTAAAATGAAAATTGCATAAATTAAAGTTGTAACTCAAGAAAGACATATTGAAACCAGTAGCAACTTATGTAGTTTTAATATCTAGAAACATGAAATGCAAAACCAGGAAGCAAATAACGTGAATCACAGTCCGAAGCACATGTCATGAATTACAGTGACTTGATGTTGAAGTTCTAGCATATACATTGACAAAATCAAAGTGCATAGTATCCAAGTTCTGCAGCAAAAATCAAAGCTAACAAAAATCACGAAGTGGAAACAAAATGGCAAACTGTTTAATGTTCCAAATGTTATTTTTCTTTCTTTTGCTTATGTTGTAAAATTCTTCCTCCTTTGATGCAAAGATAGCTGAGGACCCGAGTAAAAGTAACTTAATTGGATCAACATTTTTAGCATTAGCCAATACTAAATGAACACAAGATTATCCAATTTTACATCAAAATATCACTTCATTATGACAAAAATCTATCAAAATCAACAAATATTACTCCAAGCATAATAGGAATAACACTCTGATCATAATGGAAATATATTGCTCTTCTCTTGGTTCGATCATCGTCCGACTTTGTACAATAATTCCGATCATCTTTCCTTTTTCTCACCGGAAGCAATGTGGGAGTAGTTGTAGAATTTTGACTGCGATCAGCATTTGTTTCTGTTGAGTGTTGGGAGCTCATCTGCATATGTGTAAATCCAATTAAATTCTATCTACAAAACATGTTAGAAAAGATAGAAAAAGCTCACAGGTATCTCTAGCCAGTAACAAATAGTACTAGTCTACTAGAAAAGCAACACAAAAGAAAATAGTGTAATAAAAAAATAGTTTCAGCCAGAACCCAAGTTGCATCTTCTTGAGGAATAAAACACAAGTTACACAGACTGTGGTCATAAGATCCAAAAGCAAGTAGTCACAAGACATGAAAAGCACTTCTATGAGCAAATGGAGTAGAATGAAGATCATGGAGCGCTCGGGACACTAGAATTCAAGGATTTGTGAAAAATCAAAAGAACGATACGAGGAGAAGTAAAGAACTCATCCAGAAATCTGCTGTATATAAAGAAACTGTGCTACTTAAGATTTAAGTAAACAAATGGTTCTTATGTGTGAGAAACAGAACAATATTTTCAAAGTCTATGTTTGACTAGAATTTTCGCAGCCCTTCAAAAGATATTGTTGCTGACTGCAAAGTTTGCAAAACAGATAATAGCTAAGTTTATCAGATCTCAACCGGATAGCAGATGAATTTACATGTATCTCAAAGTGTGATACCTCACGATTGAAATTGAACTCTAAAAATTCCTAACATAATTGACTAATCATGGGATGTTTTGACTGTTTTCTCCCTTAAGATCACATCCCGATTTTGTTTGACACAACATAAAATCTCAGGATCACCATGCTTCAAAGCAGATTTCGAACAAAGAAGGAAAAGCATAAAGATTTACAAAAAAAAAAAACAATTACAAAAAAAAACATGCAAGCCATCAGCAAGAAACCGAACACGAAGGGGAAGATCGGGGAGAGACAACCTTGGATTGGGATCTGAAACCCTAGATCTTGAGTTCGTTCTTCGCCGGCGTTCTCTTTTCCTCACCTCCGTCGTCGTCGTTCGTCCCTTTCTCGTGAGGAGAAGGGCTGCCTGAGGAGGTGACGACGTGAGGAGAAGGGCGGCGTAAGGAGTGAGGAGGGAGACGATGTGGGGAGAAGGGTGAGGCGTGAGGGTTAGGGATTTGGGTGAGGTGAGGGTTTGGGTTGGGTATTCGGGTAGGTAGGGTAATAGGGTATTCGGGTTGGGTTAGTCGGGTTAGTCGGGTCGGGCGAGTTGGTTACCAATTAAATTCGGGTTTCGGTCCGGGTTCGGGTTTTTCGGGTTATGGACCGGACCGGATCGAACCCGAATTTTCAAAATTTTAAGGACCGAAGACCGGACCGAAAAAATTCGGTATGGTTCGGTCTGGACCGAAAAATTCGGTCCGGTCTGGGAACCCGGACCGGACCGAATTTTGCTCACCCCTAGTCCTACTATTCATTGTACGATAGGGGACACTAGCATGAGTAATGTTTTGCTTGATTTAGGATCAGCGGTCAACGTCCTCCCATTTTCTGTTTATCAACAGTTGAATTTGGGAGAATTGAAACCAACTAAGATCACCCTCCAATTGGCGGATAGATCCATTCATATTCCAAAGGGGATTATCAAGGACGTGCTTATCAAAGTTGGAGATTTATATTTCCAGTCGAATTTGTTGTCCTCGATACCAATCCTGTTGCGAACTCCCATTCTCAAATACCTTTGATTTTGGGTACACCATTTCTGGCAACCTCCAATGCCTTAATTAATTGTAGAGATGGTCTCATGAAGCTCTCATTCGGTAACATGAGTGTTGAGTTTCATGTGTTCAACTCTTGTAGGAACCAAGAGCCAATGGATCAACCTTTAAATCTCAATCTCATCCGCCAATTAGAGAAAGCATCGCAAAATCAACAAACACCCCTAACACCAATGCAACCCATTGAGAATGTTTGTGGGGCCAGCGAAAACTCATTGTTTGTCTTTGCAATGCAACAGAGTGAGCTGGCATCAAACATGAATGTCCAACAGGAGTGTTCGTTGCATGATTCAGTTGAGATTACTAGTGAGAGTGAGACACCTCATCATATGCCTATACCAGAAGGTGTCTCTATCTCATGTCCCTTGGCCATTGAGCCATTTGAGCTTCATCTTGACTCCAACAAGGACCCACCTACGACCGAGCTTATGCTTGATGATATAAATGATGGTGGGAGGTCCTTGTTAGGTGACTTGGGGAGAAGCCCCAATCTTAGTGATGGAGGTCTGCTGCATCCATCGAATGAATTTGAGGAACTCATTCCGATGCACCCACCTATTGGTTGGAGGGTTTTGTTTGATGAGCAGCTAAACCCTAGTGAGGCAACACAAGTTCATTCATTCATGTTTCCTACACCCAACCAATATCATGAGAGGTTCGAGCCTTTCAGCTTTGAGCTTTCACCCCTCATGACACCTCAGAGTACCACTGAAGTTTTCCCATCTCGGCAAGTCTCTGGTCCTCATAACTCGATGTTCTCATTTGATGTTCCTTGACCAAACAATTATGAGAATATCTTGGTTGATGTATATATCTTGTAAAAAAACAAAAAAACAAAAAAAGTACAATAAAAGACTCCATGAGCGAGCATTGATTGTTGTGGGCCCCAACCCTTGTGTACTTGGGCCCCATTTCTTTCACGTATTTGTCTCCCTTCTTCAGTATCTCACAGGTTTTGAGGGAATTTGGGTTTGTGTCCATCAATATAACCACAAACTTCCTTTTGCGCTTTATGTTGGTGAGATCTTTCATTTTTCATGCATAAATCCATGTAGTATCTTGCTCACATTCATTGAGGACAATGCATGAAGTAGGTGTGTGTGTGTGGGGGGGGGGGGTGTTTTATGTGTGTACATAGTTGAGTCTTTTTCCTTTGATTTTTTTTGTGTGTATTGATAGGGTCATGTTAGTGTGCTATTGAAAAATTGGGGTACGTCATCAAGAGTTTAGGTGGGTACTAAAGAAGGTATAATAGACATTTTAGTATGTTATGTTTAAAATTCTAAGGGTGCGTTTGGATGAAATGAGACATTACAAGAAAGTTTAACCTCTTTCATGTGTTCGGTAGAGGGTTTAACTGGATTGGTGGTTCCAAAAGCCACGTCAGATGACCAGAGTGGTTTAAGTGGTCAGGTGTTCGATGAGTGTTCTTATGTTCCTCCCGGACCTGAATGATGATGTTTCCCCCCAAAGTACTCATTATGACTCGTCTTACCTAGGGAGGACATATTCAAGAGGAAACTTTAGAAATCCTGAGTATCATACTTCATGCCCACCCCAATATGCTCCTCCCGAATACCTAGAATTCTACCAACACCCTGCTACCAATCATTGAACTCATTCTCAGTCCATTAACACCAAACCCCAAAATCTCCAAAATTTTGACTTGAGCCTCACAGTTGACCCCAAATTTGATTACATGAAACAAACTCTCCTTACGTTCATGGAAACTACTAAAAATTCCTTGCAATATTCAAGTGAGTCAGATGACACAACAATTAAGTGAACGTGAAGATGGTGACCTTTCTTGTCAACATGAGGATTTATCTTCTGATATTGAACCACCACCAGATCCACAAATTCAAAGTACAATCTTTCACAGTCGAACTCCTAGTCAGTCTAAGGGACTTGGGGTTTCAATTCATGATCACTTGGTGGGGGATTCGATTCAAATTGAGAATAGCATGGGCCAATTTTATTATGAATGGGCACATGATTGTGCCTTATCTTTTTGTCTCATGATGCTTGAGCCACATGATCATAATGTTGTGCCTCTTAAGAACTCACCTTTGGTGGAGCAAGAGCTCCCTAAAACCCCAAATTTCATACGACTTGGTGAGATTTTACCTCTCACTATAGTTCCCGATCATCTTGAAAATGATAGGACACCAAGAAACTACATTGCCAATGAGGGTATCAGGAGTTCCTTAGAGGATACCTTGGGAAAGAGACTCACTTTCGATTTGCCTAGTGCATCGGGCAAGGATAATGATGTTGTTGGCCTCGTTACAACACACCAGCCTATTGGACAATGCATGAAATAAGTGTGGGGGTGTTTTACGTGTGTACATAGTTGAGTCTTTTTCCTTTTCTTTTGTTTGCATTGTTAGGGCCATGATAGTGTGCTGTAATTTACAATGATATATCTGGTATACCATGATCCTTGGGTGATTTGTCTTCTTTTGCTTGCTTAGTTCTTAAAAATTTTCATTTCTTTCAAAATCTTCATGTGTTTGTGAAAGAAAATGTTTTGTGGGTTTTGCGTGTGTTTGGCATGTGCAAAACCGTTGAGATGCAAAGTAAAAATGAAGCTCTCAAAATTGACTTGAACATGATGCATTAGGATATATAGTACACCGACTTTAGGTCTTATCTAGTCATAAGGATGCACCTCAGTTTTCCCTCGGGGGGAGAGTAATCATAGGGTTTTAGTACTGAAATAAAGAAAGAAGTCTACCATGAACTTAATGAGTCAAATAATTCGTATCTGTTAGTATAAGGAAGTTTGTCATAGTCATGGACCCTTAAACTCCTGTTGTAAACCTTAAGTGTAGGGGTTGTGGTTCATGTGTAGATAATAAATAATTTAGTACAATGTTCTCTCTTCTTTCACAACTTTTATCACTGGGAAATTAGGTTCGAGGGTACTGGTGCTTTCGAGTCATCTGACTTGGGATGCACCGATCGAACTCCCATTACACCGGTGGTAGAGATCGCCCTATGTGGATATTTTGGGGAAGGTGTACGTGATAGTGTAGCTTCTCACAGCCAATGATGCACGAAACTGGACCGTAGGAGAATTAAACACCAACCAGTTTTAATTCGTTGTTCTCTAAAAAGAAAAGGAAAAAAATGAAAAGAAAGAAAAAATACAAATAAGAACCTTAATGGACTTTACACGATGTATCACTTAAGGATGTTAAGGTTGCCAATGACTTTCACTTAAGTCCTTAATTAACTTGCACGAATGGTTCCCTAGGCTAGGTGTGTGGACAAGATACAAATATAAAGTTGACTCGTAGTATTACCGTGTCCAAGGGTCGACAAAAGTAGGTCCGAAGTGTCGTGTTGCTAGGTTGAATAATGCATCAGTGTTCGGATTTTGTAGGTATATCCGCTGAAAACTCTTAGGAGACACCACTCCTCCTCCTTGGCAACAAGGGGGTTTAACGGATTGTTGCACGTGGTAAGTGCACCCGTGATTCCTAAGAAAGTGAGTTAGGATTTCCCTTTTCGTATTTTCTATTTTTTTGTTTTGCTTGGGACTAGCAAAAGATAAGTGTGAGGGTATTTGATTAGTAGCATATTATACATTGCATTCATGATATATATCATTATTTTACCCCAATTTTGTGCTACTCGAGTGTTTGTTTGATGTATTAATAGGTTGACATAAGCATTGAGCATGCATTACGTGAATAGGAAGACCAAACCTAACTAAGGACAAAAGGAAGCAAATACTGAAAAATAAAAGGCAGACCACGCACCTGATTCGTCAACGACGGTTGAGAATAAAATGCATGAATTCTTTGACTCACTAGGTTCACGGTGCATTTCTTTATTTGTTTGAGTACTGAAATCCTACGATTACTCTCCCCCGAGGGAATATCGGGGTGCATCCTTACGACTAGATAACACCTAAAGTCGGTGTACTTGATATCCTAATGCATCATGTTCAAGTCGATTCTGGGAGCTTCCATTTTACTTTGACTCTCAATGGTTTTGCACATGCTAAGCACACGCAAAATCCTCAAAATATTTTCTTTCGCAAACAAATGATGATTTTCAAAGAAATAGAAAAATTTAAAGCACTCGACAAGCAAAAGAGAGCAAGTCACCCAATGATCCTAGTATAACATGATATATCAATGTAAATTGCAGCACACTATCATTACCCTAACAATACAAACAAAAGAAAACGACTTGGCTATGTACATATGTAAAGAACCCCCACACTTACTTCATGCATTGTCCTTAATGAATGTCAGTGTGACACTACACAGATTTATGCATGAACAAGAAAATATCTCACCAACGTGAAGCGCAAATGGAAGTTCATGGTTATCTTGATGGACATAAACCTGAAATCCTCAAAACCTGTGAGATACTTAGGAAGGGAACACAAATACGTTTAAAAAAGCCTAAATCCTTAAGGAGTTAGACCCACGACAACCGATGTTTTTTTAATATATTACCAAACTTGAAATCTCAACAATTCAAATGGTTAAGTACGAGGGAGGTTTATGAAGGATCATAACCTCCTCGACTTCATTAACTTTAACACGTCCTCATTATTTGGGTTCAGGATTTCAACCGCTGTATGAGGGAATACAATTTGCACAATAAATGGGCCTGACCAACGACTTTGGAGCTTACCCGCAAATAGATGAAGTCGGGACTTCTAGAGCAATAATACCTTCTGTCCGACCAAAAACAATTTTCACATAATCATGCGATCATGAAACATTTTAGCTTGGGGCTTATAAATTTTGGCATTTCATACGCATCATTGCGTAGCTTTTCTACTCCTGGATGTCGAGTTACATTGCACCTCTACTTGATCAAGATCCATATTCAGGTTCATGATAGCCCAGAAAGCACCGTACTCGAGCTCGACGGGTAAGTGACAAGCCTTGTTGTACACTACCCGATATAGGTACATACCCAAGGGAAAATTTAGGTTTCTATGCTTATAATGGCCCAAAATTGAAAAAAGCCTCCACAATGACATCCTCTGAGAAATATGCTTATGTTTCAACTTCTCCCCGAAATACTCTTACATAAACCTTGGGACCATTCCCCTATTTCTCTCTCTTTCTCTATTTCAGGCATATCGAGTTCAAAGTTTTCAGTTGGGAGTGAAGACCATATTGAGCCCACAATAGCCAATATCGAGCTGAGATCGTACCCTTCAGACTCCCATCAAACCCTACCAGAATGTTCTTGGAGGAGAAACCGATGAACAAAGAGAATAGGTAAGTGTAAAATGTAAAAAATTGATGTGGGTGTTACTTTGTTGCATTTTCTTTTCATTTTCGAATAGATCTGTCAATGTCTTGCTATGTTTTGTTGGTTTGTTAAAGTTTTGTTTGAATCTTCCTTTTATGGGGTAGTTGTGATCGATCGAGCTCGATGGAGCTGAACGAATGACCATTTCTGATGGTTGAAGACGATGGTAGACGATCCTCGATGGTACTCGAGGATACGCGATAGATAGGCTCGATGGGTATACTCGATAGTTAAAATTGTTTAAGAGTTAGAATGGACTCGACAGTACACGATAGTGCGACTCGATGTGTATGGTCGATAGTTATACTTTATTAGAGTTGATTAAACTTGAGTGTGCTCGATTGTGTTACTCGATACGCGTTTGATAGAAACTCAATAAAACTCGATGGGCTATGGTTAATAATCTGAATTCCACCATCTTGACGGGTTTTTTTGTTGTATCGGGTTCGACTGTTAATGTATTGATTGCGTACAATGATGTTTGGGAAATTGATGGTAGAGATTGGTTTTTCAAGGACGACAAGAGTAAATGGGTAACGATAGAAAAGGATGTAACATACTTGCAAGTGCTTGAAAATTTACATAAGGCGTTTGATGTTGATAAGTTGAAGTATGAACTCACACTGGAGGCCCTTTACAAAACACAGGGGTAGATATTGAGACCTGTTGAAATTACGGACAATTCTAACGTCTGTTTCTTTGTCTCTAAAATATTACAGGACAAGATCCCTTTATGTGTGACTCTAGTTAAAAAGAATGCACCTGTAGAAGCATCCCTAAATTCCAACTTTAATAAAGAAGTTAGGAGTCAGGTTCAGGCTTTTGTTCCCCAAAAGATATCTTGGCTACCAGAGGTGAGATAGGTATTCTTGAAGTTGATGTGCCCCACCAATTGAATGAGTACGAGTCCAACATGAATGACGATCATGCTGTGAACTTAAGTGACAAAGACGGAAATTAGGGAGAATATTTCAAAGGAGATGGTAGTGAAGACTTGCAACTCACACTCACCGCCCCCAATGGAAAGACACCCACAACCCGGAACTCCACAAAAAACCAAACACCTAGGACAATCAGCAGTCGTCCAAGTAGAATGGAATATAATACATGATGGAGTTCTCAATTCATTTCCCCAGAAGATCATAGAAGTTGGAGTGCTCCAATGTTTACAACAAAAGATATATTGGATTCAAACCACACTTATACGTCCTCTGCCAGCGATTCAGCTGGAGAATTCCACCTTGGTAAGACTTTCGAAAGCAATGGTGAATTGAAAATCAAAGCTACTCTTTTTGCAATGAAGAATAATTTTGAGTTTGTAGTGAAGAAGTCTGGTAAAAGGGTGTGGTGTATCAAGTGCAAGGATCTTAATTGTGGTTGGAGAAAAACAATTGCGTTCACCTATGTTTTAGCTTAGTTTCTTCCATAATGTACATAATTGCACATTGGAAGTCATATAGAATTTCCAGATGCCCATCATGATGCGTGCTGTCACCACATATGTATGAATGTGGTTGCAAAGTTTAACATGGACCACTGTCATGAAAAGATGTGGTGTGTGGCATATGCATTCCGAAAGTTAGATTTCCACAAGCACTTTGACACGATAAAAAAATTTGATCCTCCCCAAGCAGAATATCTTGAAGACATCGGTTTTGATGAGTGGACTCATTCTTACTTTCCTGGGAATCAGTATAATTTAATGACCAACAATTACGTTGAAAGCATGGACAACAAAACTAGATATGCAAGAACATGGTCAGTCTTGACTTTTGTGGAGTACATTCGGTTCACACTTCAAACATGATTTTTCGAATGACGAGCTGCTACCGAGGAGAGCACAATCAAATTGTCACTTCTCATGGAGCGTGATCTGTCTGGAATAGCTGACGAAGCAAGGTTCTTGACAGTCGACAACCTTAATCAGTGTGAATTTCATGTGTAACATGGGGATGGTGACGGTGAGGTTAATTTGATGACAAAAGAGTGTTCTTGTGGCATGTTTCAAATTATTAGAATACCTTGTGTTCATACGGTTGCTGCAACTCTTGATCAAGGGGTTAATTTCTACTCTTCGTGTTCCCCATTTTACACCACTGAGTCGTGGAGGGAGTCATATAAAGAAACAATTTACCCTTGTGGTAACAACGATGAATGGACTTGTCCTGATGACATAAAGAATATGTAAGTGAAAGTGCAGGTTGAAATATAAAAATCTAGTTGGTCGTCCAAAGAAGAAAAAAGTAGGAAGGATAAAGAGAGAACGTCTACCATCTCTAGGGGAAGTTGTGGTAAAATCGTGCAAGTGTAGTAGATGCGGTGGAAGTGGACACAATAAGACATGATATAAAGTTAGACTATAAAGCTAGTGTTCTGCTTCAAAATTTATTAAATTATGTTGTTCTTAACAAGTACTCGATGGAACTTGATTCAAACTTGATGCAAGTTAAACAGTGATCGATGTTGTATGACTTAAGGAACAATCTTAAGTTGATTTTTTTAATGTTGTGCTCGATTGACTCGATATGAGCTCGATATACATCAATGGTTGTTTTCCTCTGAAGTTGAGTTCGTTTAGATATGTTCTGTTCTTGTACTCAATCGAGAGCGATGGAAGCTCAACGGTGCTCAATGCTTTATGACTTAGCATGAAACCACCTTAAGTTTAATGCTGCATTTGATAGTGCTCAATATGAGCTCCATATAGATCAATGGTTGTTTTGTTATGAGTTGAGTTCATTTAGATCTGTTTAATTCTTGTACTCGATCAAGAGCGATGAAAGCTCGACGATGCTCGATGCTTTATGACTTAATGAACAATATAAAGTTCAATTTTTAATGCCACACTCAATAGAGCTCGGCAGTGCTCGATACAGATTGATGGTTGTTTTGCTATGAAGTTGAGTTCATTTAGATATGTTCTGTTCTTGCTCTTGATGGAGATCGATGGAAGCTCAATGCTTTATGACTTATAGATCAATCTTAAGTTAAATTTATTTAATGGGTCGCTCGATAGTGCTCATCATTCTTGATATCAACATTCACAACATTCACACATTAAGAACAAACATTAACCAACAAAAATTTACAACATTCAAACAGATTGAAAAAAAACATTAACCAACAAACAATTTTGTAACCTCAACATTTAGTTCATTAACATCCATAACATTAAAAACATTAAAAAAATAAAAGTTTGTAACTTCGACATTTACTTCATTAATATCCCCAACATTAACAAAATAAAAGCTTGATACTTATAAAACAACACTAACCAATTTTTTTTGGAAAAGACTTCAAAACTTTGTCCGTTTCCTGGTCCACCAAGTGTGGTCTTCATATCCAGGAGGCACATCAGGCACTAGGGAGGCCGGGAGGTCAGGAATGGGTGTCTCGGCGAGGCAGGTAGCCCCGCAGTTAGGGTAGTTGTGCTCCAGGAAGAGGGTGTTGCTGTTGGTGTCGTCGGGGAGGAGACTACTGATGAGAATTTTATTTATACCGCAAGTGCACGGCGTCTATGAAGACGTGGCAAGTACGGGTCGAACACAAGGAGGGAGAGATTTCGTTGTTTATGTTGTTTCGATCGGGGGAAAGAAGTAGAGAAGAATCAATTAGGGTTTTTGGGGTTTTTGGTTTAATTAACTAAACTACGAAACAAAAGCAATTAAAATTAAAACAAGAACAAAGAAGAGAATTCCGTTGGGTGGAGGTCTAGACTTAGGTTTAGATTGGAGAATGGAGAAACTTGAAATAAATCATGTTAGTTATGAAGCATTACAAGATAAATGATTTAACATAAACTCAAGTAATCAAAATATACTAATCACGAACTTAAAACAATAACATGCATTCATCTTCTCTACCCCTAATTCCATCACCTCCACCCTTTGGAAAGAGTTAGAAACTCATGGAGGGAGGAAGAAGAAAGGATCCTAGAGACATTAAAAGAAAATAAAAACAAAACAAAATAAAACAGAAATTTATTACTAATTATCCAAGACCAAAGGTTCAAAGATGTGTTACATTCGTCCTACAGGGCTATTTATAGCCGATACAGGGGATACCAATACATAAAAGGATAGTACACGCGTCAACCCAACACTGGACAAAATTGGAGCACACAGATCCTCACTGGTGCGGCGAAATCGCCGCACAATGCATGGGAGATGCGGCGGAATCGCCGCCCAAGTCAAGGATTTCGCCCCCGGATTTCTGTGGTACGTTTATGGCATGGTTTGATCTTTATTTGCGCGTCTGGATGGATTCTTTCCATTCTTTTAAACTCTGGATTAATTCCTTCCATTGTTGGAGATTTATATTTGACTTTTCTTTTGACTTTTCCAACAAAATAACTTGATCCTTTTCTTTTGCAATCAGGTCCTTGGTATTTTGCAATTAAGCCCTTGACCTTTTTGTAATTAGCTCCTTGAATGCTTTTATGCTTGGATGCATTTCCATTTGAAACCCGATAAGCTTGAATTCGGTCTTTATGATAGAAATGAATCTTTTGCAAACGTTTATGCCCGGAATGTGGGTAATCTGCATTCAGGTCCCTGTATTCTGTAAATACGACTAAACACATACCTTAGTAGCATTTATTGATATAAAAATAATCTAAATGAAAGACATATGATGCAATGTATGCAATGCATCAAATACCCCCACACCTAGATTTTGCTAGTCCCTAGCAAAACAAAATATAAGAAAATGAAAACAGGGAAATCCTAACTCACTTTCGTAGGAATCACGGTTGCACTTAGCATGTGCAACAAGCCTTTAAACCTCCAAGTTACCTTAGAGGACGAGTTTTGTCTCGTGAGGGTTTTCAGCGGATATACCCACAAAATCCTATCAACATTTCATTAATAGTTCTCAATATCCCTACCTCAACCTTATACATCTTACTGAAACTTCTTGCATGCTCATTATATAAATCTAACTCATTAAAAATATGACTTGGTCTTTACTCCTCCAACATTCACACCACTAACCCTTCTAAACATGTTATTACTTAAATTATTTTGCACGCCTCCTCTGGTGGTGAAGTATCATTTGGATCAACCATGGCATGGATCATTCCTTTAGCTTTGGGCATTGAGTATCTTAAAGTATTTATTTATTTTTTTCCTTTTTCCGTGATTCAACACATTTGCTTTTCTTTTTAACACTTATACCCTTTTTGCATTCGTGTAGCGAGTTTGGTCGATAATCCCGAGCTGGCAGACTCAAGTTACCGGGTTTCAAGATACCCCTACGGACCAGTGACTCGAAGGCTTGGGCTTTTGTAATCATTTTGCAAAATGTGTTTTCCTCACTTTATTTTTATTTTATTTTACTTTTATTTTCCTCAAGGCTTAATTGCTATTAGAAGTCCACACTTCCCGGTATATTTTCCTCAACCTCTGCTTTTTATCAACCACTTCAAAGATTTGATTCATCCAATTTAAGTGCATACATGTCTTACAAGGGCCATGGGTTATTTCTTTGGAACTTAGATTTATGTCATAATTTCTACAAGCAGAACTATATAATAAGGAACAAAAACTTGATGCAATTTGTACACGGGTTTTGGCAGTTCAATCTTAAGCTATGTCATAGAATATTGAATTTTTTTTTTTTTTTTATATAAAGCAGAACAGAAAATCAAATAGATAGATATGTACATATATAAACACCCCCCCACACCTAGATCATGCATTGTCCTCAATGTATGCATAGATAAAATAAATGCACTGATTACCTGCGTCGGCTTGCGGTAGAGTGGTTGAGTTTGCTCAAAGTCAACCATAATCAGAACTGGATTGAATGACACCATGTTGGTGCATGTATCCAGTTGAATTGTTTCCCATGTTGACTTGAGGAAAAGATTCCACTCTTCTCACTTGAATTGGTTCGCTTATTTGCTCGAGTGATGGTGGTTGAGTAAATGAATTACTCCCTTTTTTCTTACTTCCTTTTTGCTTATGTGATGATTTATTTGATTCAGAATTCTGATAAATACGTGCTCTCATCACAACATCACTTGGGTTGCATATTATTTCTGGCTCATTATCAATATGGAAGATATTAAATTCTGCTTTTAAGTTCCCGAAAGATAATTGCATGAGCCCATTTCGACAGTTTATTAATGCTTCCGAAGTGGCTAAAAAGGGTCTACCTAGAATTACAGGGATTTGTCGATTAGGATTTACAATAGGTTCAGTATCAAGTACGACAAAATCCACCGGATAAATGAAGTCACCAACCTTAATCAAAACGTCCTCTACTATACCTCTCGGTTTCTTAACAGAACAATCAGCGAATTGGAGGGTTGTCCTAGAGGGTTTCAGTGGACCAAGGTTGAGTTGCTCGTAGACAGAAAATGGGAGCAAGTTAACGCTTGCACCAAGGTCTAGAAGGGCTTTATTGATAAACGTATCTCCTATTGAACATGAAATTGTGGGACACCCCGGGTCCTTATATTTTATAGGAGATGTGTTGGAGAGAATTGAGCATATGTTTGCAGTTAAGAACGCCTTCTTTGGTACATTCGTTTTTCTCTTCTTAGTGCACAAATCTTTTAAGAATTTAGCATAAGCAGGTATTTGTTGAATCATGTCTAAGAGTGGAATGTTTACCTTAACTTGCTTAAATACTTCCAAGATTTTCTCTATTTGTGCACTAGAGTTCTTTTTGAGTCTATTGGGAAATGGGGCTTTAGGCACATAGACTCGCTCAGGTTCAGGTCGAGCTACAGGTTCAGGTTGGGTAGGTGGATTGGGCTTTTCAATTTGGACGTCGGGTTCAATGGTCAAGTCATATGTGGGTGCTTGATGGCTAGATTGATTAGTCATTCTAGGGTTTACCACATTATTGTCAATTTGTCTTCCGGACCGTAATGATACTACAACATTGATTTGTTGGAACGGTCCTTCCTCATTAACCATTTGAACCGGTCTAGGGTTGTTATTTCCTGAAGGTGGTTGATAAGATTGATATTGATTATTAGTTCTTGGGTTCACCTCAGGTTGATTTGGAAATTGGCCCTTTTCTCTTTCACCTATTATCTGTGCTAATTGGCTGACCTGTGTCTCTAGCCTTTGGAATGATTGGTTGGTTGTTTGTATAAAAGTTGTCATTAAAGTTTCTAATTTTGTCAACCTAACCTCATGATTTCCATTGTTATTACCCCCAGATGATGTATTATTTTGGTTATATGGGGTTTGTTGTTGTCTAGGAGGTTGTCCTTGTTGGGTCCACGAAAAATTGGGATGATTACGCCAACCTGGGTTATAGGTTGATGCGTAAGGATCATTTCTAGAATTGTTAAATGTGGCATTAACATGTTCCAGGTCCACACAGTCCTCCATTAAATGACCAGTCTGACCACATCTAGAGCAGGGGATAGACAAGGGTTGATTCATTCGGGATTGATTTTGTAGCTCTAGACTTTCCATTCTACGCATTAGGGTAGCTAGTTTTGCCTCAGCCGCTATGTTGGAGTCTACAGCTAAGACACCTGGTCGGGGTTGACTCGCTATCCTAGATCCAATACTTGGGTTGATGGGTGTTCTAGCATTGTCCCATTGCATACTATTTTCAGCTAAATCCTCAAGAAAAGTCCAGGCATCATTTTCATTTTTGGACATGAAATTCCCTTGGCTCACAGATTCTAGCATAACTCTAGATGTGGGTGTCAATCCCTCATAAATAATTTGGCATAATTGCCACTTCGGAATTCCGTGATGAGGGCATTGGGTCAAGACACTCTTAAATCTCTCAAGATAGGAATAGAACGGCTCGCTCTCAGACTGAACGAATGCAACAATTTCATTCCTAATCTTCATAGTCTTATGGTTGGGGAAATATTTTTTTAGGAAAACTTGAACAAATTCGGCCCAACTTCTAATAGATCTTTCGGCTAGACTATATAGCCATTTCTTAGCGTCGTCTTTCAGTGCTAGATGCACGAATTTCAGACGCACTGCCTCTTCAGGGATATGCTGGTATTGCATAAGAGAGCAGATTTCCTCAAATTCTCTAAGGAAGAGATATGGATCTTCCCTAGAGGTGAACTTAGGCAGCATACTCATGTATTGTGCCTTAAGTTCGAAGTCGCGACCCGGTATGGTGGGCATAACGATGCACGATGGTTGAGCAGCCATCGTTGGGTAGCATCGATCCCACAGAGTTATAGGTTGCACAACAGGTGGGTCCACTACGTTCTCACCCATTAGATCCGAGTGAGGTGATGCAACAGATGGGTTGGGGTTAAGCTCTAGACTGGAATCCAGATGAACTCGTGAGAGTCGATTACTCAAGTCCCGAATCCAAATCTGAGTGCACCGGGTTGAATCAATTTTTGAACTTGAGTTGGAAATTTAAATTTCAAATTCAATTTCAAGAATCAATTACTTTTTTTCTCTTTTTTTTGAATTTTTGAATTTAAATTTTTTTTTATTTTTTTTATATATTTTTTTTTTGAAAGGAAACAAACAATAGAAAGGTAAGGATGAGAAGGGAAAGAAGACTCAGACGAGAAGGGAAACTTAACTCTAAAGGATAAAAATTAGGGTTGGTCAGAAATTTCCTGAACAAGCACGGTCAAAACAATCCTAGCCCTAGTGTCACTTAGATCTAGACGACTCCTAACTGGTTGAGTCGAATTGATTTGCTCGATTCACCTCCCTCACCAATCAAACCAAGTTGGCCAGTTAGTGTATAGCTAGTGGGGGCGCTTCCGACAGAGTCGGTGCCAATTAGACAACCACGTCGTTTGGAAGACTTTCGTCAACACAAAAACACTTTCTAGACACCAATTTGAATTCAATTAGCTTCAGGTCATAGCAAGTCAAACCAATCTCCTCCTTAATTGAGTCCGAGTCCTTAGGGGCCAATGTCTAATTGATTTTAAATTTTAGGCTTAGACGACACTTCAGGATTGTGGTTTGTGGGCTACGGGAGGGTGATGAAATCCCCACCGTATCTTTTCCTACGGAGTTGCCCTTAAGATAGTTTAACTTAAATCTAGCAAAGATAGTCAAACAATGGTCCTTTTAATGGGGGCAATTGCAAGGTTGTATGCAACTAGATAATATGCTCTAATGCAATCGATAAAAACCTCGATACGTACCTTGCCTCCAGCAATCTTCAACAAGTATTAATTTGCGAGAATTTAGCAAGAATAATGCAAGCAAAACATTATATGATGCATGCACTAAGGTCTTTCTAATTTTGCCAATTTTAGGTCAGAGTTGAATTATTGCCAATTATGGAATTGTAACCCTAACACGTGCAATTCTACGAAAGGAAACTTTTCAACTATTCAGATTTTACGAGAAAGGCAAGAAAAGTTACCTCCGCAATGCTCAGTCGGGTTCGCCGCCCGCTCTCGGAGATTCCAGTAGCTCAGTGCGACCACCCAGAGATGCCGACGACGCCCCAGAAATTTGAAGACCGGATCCCTAGGTTGTGCGGCGATTCCGACGCAAATACTCTTGGTGGTGCGGCGATTTCGCCGCCTAGATGGCTCAAATTGCGGTCAGATTTCACCGCGCGCTCTGTTGTCTCCTGAAACGCAAATCCAAATAGTTAGATCGCGCACACGATAAACAGAAAAAAAAAATCGAAAATACAAAAACAAACAAAATCTTCGTCGCCTCCCCGGCAACGGCGCCAAAAACTTGATGAGAATTTTATTTATACCGCAAGTGCACGGCGTCTATGAAGACGTGGCAAGTACGGGTCGAACACAAGGAGGGAGAGATTTCGTTGTTTATGTTGTTTCGATTGGGGGAAAGAAGTAGAGAAGAATCAATTAGGGTTTTTGGGGTTTTTGGTTTAATTAACTAAACTACGAAACAAAAGCAATTAAAATTAAAACAAGAACAAAGAAGAGAATTCCGTTGGGTGGAGGTCTAGACTTAGGTTTAGATTGGAGAATGAAGAAACTTGAAATAAATCACGTTAGTTATGAAGCATTACAAGATAAATGATTTAACATAAACTCAAGTAATCAAAATATACTAATCACGAACTTAAAACAATAACATGCATTCATCTTCTCTACCCCTAATTCCATCACCTCCACCCTTTGGAAAGAGTTAGAAACTCATGGAGGGAGGAAGAAGAAAGGATCCTAGAGACATTAAAAGAAAATAAAAACAAAACAAAATAAAACAGAAATTTATTACTAATGATCCAAGACCAAAGGTTCAAAGATGTGTTACATTCGTCCTACAGGGCTATTTATAGCCGATACAGGGGATACCAATACATAAAAGGATAGTACACGCGTCAACCCAACACTGGACAAAATTGGAGCACACAGATCCTCACTGGTGCGGCGAAATCGCCGCACAATGCATGGGAGATGCGGCGGAATCGCCGCCCAAGTCAAGGATTTCGCCCCCGGATTTCTGTGGTACGTTTATGGCATGATTTGATCTTTATTTGCGCGTCTGGATGGATTCTTTCCATTCTTTTAAACTCCGGATTAATTCTTTCCATTGTTGGAGATTTATATTTGACTTTTCTTTTGACTTTTCCAACAAAATAACTTGATCCTTTTCTTTTGCAATCAGGTCCTTGGTATTTTGCAATTAAGCCCTTGACCTTTTTGTAATTAGCTCCTTGAATGCTTTTATGCTTGGATGCATTTCCATTTGAAACCCGATAAGCTTGAATTCGGTCTTTATGATAGAAATGAATCTTTTGCAAACGTTTATGCCCGGAATGTGGGTAATCTGCATTCAGGTCCCTGTATTCTGTAAATACGACTAAACACATACCTTAGTAGCATTTATTGATATAAAAATAATCTAAATGAAAGACATATGATGCAATGTATGCAATGCATCAAATACCCCCACACCTAGATTTTGCTAGTCCCTAGCAAAACAAAATATAAGAAAATGAAAACAGGGAAATCCTAACTCACTTTCGTAGGAATCACGGTTGCACTTAGCATGTGCAACAAGCCTTTAAACCTCCAAGTTACCTTAGAGGACGAGTTTTGTCTCGTGAGGGTTTTCAGCGGATATACCCACAAAATCCTATCAACATTTCATTAATAGTTCTCAATATCCCTACCTCAACCTTATACATCTTACTGAAACTTCTTGCATGCTCATTATATAAATCTAACTCATTAAAAATATGACTTGGTCTTTACTCCTCCAACATTCACACCACTAACCCTTCTAAACATGTTATTACTTAAATTATTTTGCACGCCTCCTCTGGTGGTGAAGTATCATTTGGATCAACCATGGCATGGATCATTCCTTTAGCTTTGGGCCTTGAGTATCTTAAAGTATTTATTTATTTTTTTCCTTTTTCCGTGATTCAACACATTTGCTTTTCTTTTTAACACTTATACCCTTTTTGCATTCGTGTAGCGAGTTTGGTCGATAATCCCGAGCTGGCAGACTCAAGTTACCGGGTTTCAAGATACCCCTACGGACCAGTGACTCGAAGGCTTGGGCTTTTGTAATCATTTTGCAAAATGTGTTTTCCTCACTTTATTTTTATTTTATTTTACTTTTATTTTCCTCAAGGCTTAATTGCTATTAGAAGTCCACACTTCCCGGTATATTTTCCTCAACCTCTGCTTTTTATCAACCACTTCAAAGATTTGATTCATCCAATTTAAGTGCATACATGTCTTACAAGGGCCATGAGTTATTTCTTTGGAACTTAGATTTATGTCATTTGCATCAACTACCCAATAAAAGTAAGGAAATATCAGCTGTTATTATAACAACATTAATGTATAACAACATTAATGTAGGACAACATTAATGTATAACAACTTGTAATTTAGAAATAAAGAAATAACAAAAACTTACCACTATCGATGAGGAGGTCTACCACTATGTCTTGAATGGCGGCTTAGATCGCCTACTAGTCGGGCAAGTTCCGTCAGGGTCCGGTTGACGAGTTGGAGTGGTTCTAAAGGCGGCAGCACTGGAGACATAGCATCATGAACATAAAGGTGCATCTAGGGTGTCTCGGTGCCCCACACGGCCAGGTAACCTACGCCGGCCTGGTCAAGGTCCTGACACACAGTCGTTCTGCAAGGTAACCGCACAAGCATAAGAGGACATCAAGTGGCGTGACCTCGGCGATGGCGTCGTTACACAGCATTCTCGGGCTTGAATCTGGAGGTCACAAAGGTTGAGGGAAGATGGCATAGAAAACAAAGTGGAATGATGTAATGGTGAAAGTAGGGAAGGGTGTTGATGTGACGTTTGGAGGGAAGGAAACTGAACCGTCAAAAACACCCTCAATAATCGTGTGATGGACAATCACGTAAATTATCGAGCTCATATCGAGTGCATATAGATCTCGTCGATCCCAGCAAAGTGGACTCTCTTGCTTCATCATATTGAGGTCACATTGAGCCGCACATTGTTATAGTTTTTTTACACTTCACTCATAACTCAGACGACGTTTGGAGGGAAGGAAACCGAAGCGTCAAAAATGCCCTAAAAACTATTGTGTTTTCCAAAAATCTAAATTATTGAGATTATATCACACGCATATCGAGTTCATATTGAGCTAATCTAGATAACAATTCTCCACCCTCAAAATAGTTAGAATTTCGAATCGTCAAAAAATGCCCTCAAAAACCGTGTCAAGAACAATAACATTTTTTCAAAAAATGGAGGCAGTTATAAAGGGACAATAGCATATGTTTTATCACCATATCAGACACTTAGCAAGCACATATCAAACCCAATGAAGTTATAGTTCCCTGCACTTAAATCGAGCACAATAAATGACCGAAAATCGTACTACTATCGAACCGATATCGCTACTATATCTGCCTCAAAATGATCATAATATCAAGGAGCCTATTGACCACAATAGTCAAGTAATTATCGTACTCTTATCGAACCCATCGAGGTTACAGTTCTCCACACTCAAATCGAGGCTATCGAGCACAATAACCGAGTGCCTATCGTATTACTATCGAACCTTTCAAACCGATATCACTACTATATCTGCCTCTGAATGATCGTAATATTAGGGAGCCTATTGAGCATAATAATGTAGTACCTATCATACTCGTATAGAACCTATCGAACTAATATCGCTACTTTCGAGCTTCGTCGGAAACACAAGAGAACGGTCTGAAATTGACATGGAAGATATATTGGCACATTTGAATTCATGAATTTTATAAAATAAAAGACAGAAATTGGTCAACATTCTAATAAAATACAAAATAAAAGGAAAAAAAGGTTCCACGTCAAGGTTTGACAATCTGATAGAACAGGTCGACGATCCATTTTTGCCTGAATGTCAGTATGTTTTCGTGTGTGATGGTGTTGCGGGGAATATTTGCCAGATGATGCTCTATATACTTGATGGCGTACATGCTACAATCTATGCTGCAAAATTAAACGCATTAACCGTATCAGATAAAAGGATTAACCAACTGACGTAATTAGGAAATTTACCTATTTCTGGTTTGAGGACCTCCTCCGCTTCCACACGGCTCCATTCGAACTCCACTGGTTTGCGTCCTTTTAAGGACTTCAGTTTTGAGTGATCCTTGAGCAATGAGGAAGCCTTCATCAGAGAGGGAAGGAGGTGACACTAGGGCCTCATCATATTCTGTTGCTCTGCCTCAGAAATGATCAAAATATCATCATCATAGATCGTCAACTTCTAGTCAGGAATTAATAGCTAGATCGCAAACTAAAGTTGATTCTTGTAGCTCTGGCACTATTACACATACTCCTTTCCCTTTGAAGAAGGCATGACCTGATCCTCTAACCCGGTGAGGAACGGCAGACACGTTGGATCCCAAGTAAGCTTCCCTGTATTGTTAGTATACAAGTCGTCCATGCCTGGAATCTATTGATAGGAAAAGTAGCTCATAGGCACAACATCTTTGCGGTATGGACTTTGGAATATAATGAGATGCCTCCTTATCATATGCTGAGCCGCGTCTATATGCTACGAAAAAATCAACACGTTGAAAGTCCGAAATACTATCTTCAAATGTTTTCATGCAAACATTGTAAAGTATTCAATGAGTTTATATCGAGCTAATCAAAGTCTTATCAACGTCCTATGGAGCACATATCGAGCAAACGAAATTCCCCAGAAAAATAGTAAACAATTCTAAATTGTCAGCTCATATTGAACTTGATGTTCAGACCCATCGAGCCCAAGGTTCTAAACTATCTAGCTCACATGTAAATTATCAAGCTCATATCGAGTTACACCTACAAAATAATGAAATTTGAATATTTTTTAATACTTCGTCGTTACTGAGACATGATCTGATTGTCTTGATTGTTAAGAACCACGATGGACCATAATGTCCCATTTTCACATCAACCTTCTTCTTATTGGGGATCCTCCCAAATACCCACCGTTCCAATGTCCTCAATTATCTTTCGTCTGATGTTTTCTAAGGGTTGAGCAGTAAAGGCTCGTCACCAGGGCTCAAAGGCAGTGGTTTATTGGTTGGGTCAGTGTAGATATCCTGAAGATGTTTTCAGGGACACCTCTTCATCGATGGGGTGGACAAATCTACTTCAACTTGGTAAGCGTCGGGTATATTGTTTTCCTCACCAAATGGTGGTCCGATGTGGAATCAGTTGGTGGTCTCGAACGTGCTTCTAACAAAGACACGATCTTAGCCATTTGGTCAGACATGGCCAACTGATTTTCATCACATAGTGGTCTCGATGGTGCTTCTAACAAAGCCACGATCTTAGCCATTTGGTCCATCATGGAACACTGATTCTCAATGATGCTCTTTAGTTGACCTTCCATCGACTGCTGCATCACTTCCATCGATAGTTGCTTTACTTCCATCGACAATTGCCTTGCTTCCATCGACAGTTGTTTTGCTTCCATAGACTGTTGCATTGCTTCCACCCTCTCCAACCTTTCTACCAAAAGTTTGTAATCATGAGATGAGGCTGAAGCAGGGGTTGGGACCACGGTTGGGGTTGTTGCATGGAATGAGGTTGTGACTCAGGTAGAGGTAGGGATGTTGTTTCCTCCTCTGTGACATCATTTGCAAAAATGTTCGCCTCCGTGGAAGCCTTAGCCAATCTCTCAACCACCTCATCATCACCTTCATCAACATACTCCTCGAGCCCGGGTGATAGGGGGTCATCACCCTCTGTAAAGTTATTGTAGTATTCAACCTCTGATGTACGGTGCGCCAAAAAAGTGTACACGGTCAATGATGAGAATTAAATTTATACCGCAAGTGCACGGCGTCAATGAAGACGTGGCAAGTACGGGTCGAACACAAGGAGGGAGAGAACTTGTTATTTTGTGATTTTCGATTAAGGAAGAGAAAGGGAGAAATATGGTTGGTTTTGAGATTTTTGGTTTTTTAATTATCTAAAGCAAGAAACAAGAACAATTAAAACTAAAATAAGAACAAAGATGGTGAATTCCGTTGGGTGGAGGTTTAGATATCGAGTTTAGAATAGAGAATTCAGAAACTTATGATAAATCATATTAGTTATAAAGCATTACATGATAAATGATTTAACACAAACTCAAGTAATCAAAAAATATACTAATCACGAAATTAAAATAATTAACTTTATTCTCTTCTCATCACCCTAAATCCGTCACCTCCACCCTTTGGAAAGAGTTAGAAACTCATAGATGGAGGGAAAGAGAAGGGGTCCTAGAGGAATTACAAAAGAAAACTAAAAACAAGAAATAAAAGACAGAATTTTATTACTAAAACTATGGAACAAAACAAGAACTAAGAATTAAAAACTAAGGTTAAAATTCAGAAAATCCTCTACAACATCGTTTCAGGACTATTTATAGCCGATACAAGGGACTTAGGTATAAAATAGGAAAGTACACGCGTCAACACGCAATCGGTAAAAATTTTAGAGCATGGATCTCATTTTATGTGGCGATTCGCCGCATTTTGTACATAAGGTGCGGCGGATTCACCACCTTTTTAGCTCCGATTTAATCTGGATTTTTCCTGTGTGTTTATGGTATGATTTCATTATCCTTTGCGCGTCTGGATTGATTCTTTTCTTTCTTTTGAGCTCCGACTTTATTTCTTTATATATTTGGAGATCCACATTGATTTTTCTTTAGATTTTCTCCTTAATAATAAAAGCTACTCGTAATTTGCAATTAGGTCCTTGGTTTTTTTCCAATTAAGTCCTTGTCTACTTTTGTGCTTAAGTCCTTGTCCTTTTTGTAATTAGGTCTTGAATGCTTTTATGCTTGGATGCATTTCCATTTGAAACCCGATAATCTTGAACTTGGTCTTTATGACTGGAATGACACGCATTTATGCTCAGGATGAGTAATTTGTATTCAGATCCCTGTATTCTGTAGATAAGACTAAACACATACCTTAGTAGCATTTATTGATATAAAATTAATCTAAATGAAAGACATATGATGCAATGTATGCAATGCATCAAATACCCCCACACCTAGATTTTGCTAGTCCCTAGCAAAACAGAATATAAGAAAAATGAAAACAAGGAAATCCTAACTCACTTTCGTAGGAATCACAGTTGCACTTAGCATGTGCAACAAGTCTTTAAACCCCCAAGTTTCCTTAGAGGACGAGTTTTGTCTCGTGAGGGTTTTCAATTGACACACCCACAAAGTCTTAATTCAACATTTCATTAATAGCTCTCAATATCTCCACCTCAACCTTATACATCTTACTTAGAATTCTTACATGCTTATTATATAAGTCTAACCCATAAAAAAACTGACTTGGTTTTCATTCCTCCAATATTCACACCACTAACCCTTCTACACATGTTATCACTTAAATTATTTTGCACGCCTCCTCTAGTGGTGAAGTATCATTCGGACCAACCATGGCATGAATCATTCTTTTTGCTTTGGGCCTTGAGTATCTTAATTTTTTTTTTCCGTGATTCAACACATTTGTTTTTTCTGACACTTTTACCCTTTTTGCATTCGTGTGGCGAGTTTGGTCGATAATCCCGAGTTGGCTGACTCAAGTTACCGGGTTTTAAGATACCCCTACGGACCAGTGACTCAAAGGCTTGGGTTTTGTAATCATTTTGCAAAATGTGCTTTCCTCACTTTATTCCTTTATTTTTTTTATTTTTTTTTTACTTTTATTTTCCTCAAGACTTAATTGCTATTAGAAGTCCACACTTCCCGGTATATTTTCCTCAACCTCTGCTTTTTATCAACCACTTCAAAGATTTGATTCATCCAATTTAAGTGCATACATGTCTTAAATGGTAATGAGTTATTTCTTTGGAACTTAGATTTATGTCATAATTTTTACAAGTAGAACTATATAATAAGGAACAAAAACTCAATGTAATTTGTACTCGGGTTTTGGTGGTTCAATCTTAAGTTATGTCATGGAACATTGATTTTTTTTAAACAAAAATATATATAGATAGATACATACATAAACACCCCCCACACCTAAATCATGCATTGTCCTCAATGAATGTGAGCAGGATACTACATGGATTTATGCATGAAAAAGGAAAAGATCTCACCAACGTGAAGTGCAAAGGAAGGTTCATGGCTTTGTTGATGGACAAAATCCGAATTCCCTCAAAAACCTGTGAGATGCTAAAGAAGGGAGTCAAATACCGGAAACAAATGAGGCTCAAATACTTAAGGGTTGGAGCCCACACAAACAATGCTCACTGAAGGAGTCTTTTATTTATTTATTTATTTATTTATTTTTATTTTTTTAAATATATAACTATGTACAAACATAAATTCCCATCTTCATTTGTCAAAAGACATCAAAAGGGAACATGACACCACGTGGGGCTAGAATATTCATGCGTGGCCCCCCTTCACAAAGAGCACAAGATGAAATGAGAGGTTCATAAATTGGACGCAAAGGCGTCTCATTCAAAGGATCAAATTGAAAGAGCTTGAACCTCTCGAGAGTTTGGGAAATAAGGGGCAACGGAAGAAGAGTTTCTCCCGTTGCGGTGCTGAAGTTATGATCGTCAATCCAAACTCTCCAACCAACTGGCTGGTGCATCGGAGCGAGGTGAAGAGCCTTGTCAGGCAAGTCCGACTCACCAGGCGAACATAAAATGGGTCTCATACCCAATGTATCCTCCAAGGAACTCCTAATACCCTCATGAGCAATGTAGTCATTTGATGTTCCATCATTTCCAAGATGATCAGGAACAATAGTGAGAGGCAAACTCTCATGAGGTTGTTTGAAATTGAGGGTGCTAGGGAGCTCTTGCTCCACCGGAGGTGAGTCCTTAAGAGGCACAACATGAAGATCATGTGGCTCAAGGGCCACAGGGCAAGAAGATAAGGCACATTCCTGGGCCGACTCATGATGAAATTGGTCAATTTATTCTCAAAGTGTATCGAATCCTCCACTAAGTGATCGTGAATTGAAACCCCGAGTCCTTCAGACTGACTAGGAGTTTGGCTTTGAAAGATTGTGCTTTGAATTTGTGGATGTGGTGGTGGTTCGATATCAAAAGATGAATCCTCATGTTGACAAGACAACTTACTCTCCTCACGTTTACTTAATTGTTGCGACATTTGACTCAATTGAAGTACCATATTTTGTACGGACTGTTGAGTGGTTTCCACGAATGTAAGGAGAGTTTGTTCCAGGGAATCAGGTATGCGGTCAACTATGAGGTTCAAGTCAGAGCTTGGGAACTTTTTTAGGTTGGGTGTTGATGGGGTGAGAGTAAGTCCAATGGTTTGGAGTGGGGTGTTGGTAGGACTCTGGGTATTCGGGAGGAGGATACTGAGGTGAAAATGAAGTATAAGAATTTGGATATGAATTGTCTCTCCACAAATCCATCACTCTCGGGTTGTACGTGGATGCGTAATAGTCATATTGAGCGTTTTGGGAAAAGGTATGCTCATACTCAGGCTCTGGGGGAATATAAGGACATTCTCTGATAACATGACCACTCAACCCACAACAGTCGCACGGTACGGCTACTGGAGCCACCAGTGCACTCATGTTGTCTGTCCTACGCATGAAGGAGGCAAAAGTTTGTTGTAATGTCTCAGTTTGTTGACCAGCATATGATCCGACATAACTAGATTGTGGTCTAGCAGTCGGTGCCTCTCTCATGTTACCCCAATATGAAGATTGCTCAGCCACACAATTAGGATTGTCCCAACCATATGGGGTGTTAGTCTGAGCCACCCCAGGTTGCATGGGTCCGGAATACCAGGACGAATTGTCCTGGTCCCAACAATGATATGGATGGTCGTCCATGTAACCTTCCATCTTCACAAAGAGCTCTAGAGTCGACCACTCTCACCACTACGAGGCTAAACTCGTAAAAAAGTGCTCGACTCGACCCTAAAAACGCTACCAGAGAGTGTAAAGGGGAGGAGATTATAACGTAGAATAAGGTGAGAAGAAGATGACTCAGATGAGAAGGGAAACTTAACTCTAAAAGATATATAAGAGGGTTGGTCAGATGTTTCCTAAACAAGCACGGTTCAAACAATCCTAGACCTAGTGTCGCTTAAATCTAGACGACTCCTAACTGGTTGAGTCAAATTGATTTGCTTGATTCACCTCCCTCACTAATCAAACCAACTTGGCCAGGCCGTGTATAGCTAGTGGGGGCGCTTCCGACAGAGTCGGTGCCAATTAGACAACCACATCGCTTGGAAGACTTTCGTCAACACAAAAACACTTTCTAGACACCAAATTAAATTCGATCAGCTTCAGGTCATAGCAAGTCAAACCAATCTTCTCCTTCATTGAGTCCGAGTCCTTAGGGGCCAATGTCTAATTGATTTTAATTTTAAAGCTTGGGTGACACTTTAGGATTGTGATTTGTGGGCCACGAAAGGGTGATAAATCCCCACCGTATCTTTTCTTACGGAGTTGCCCTTAAGATAGTTTAACTTAAATCTAGCAAAGATAGTCAAACATTGGTCTTTAATTGGGACAATTGCAAGGTTGTATGCAAACTAAATTATATGCTTAAATGCAATCGTTAAAACGCGATACGTACTTTGCCTCCAGCATTCTTCAACAATAAAAATAATTTGCAAAAAATTAGCAAGAATAATGCAAACGAAACATTATATGATGCATGCACTAAGTCCTTCTAATTTTGCCAATTTTTAGGTCAGAGTTGAATTATTGTCAATTATGGAATTTTTCCCTAACACGTGCAGTTCTACGAAAGGAACTTTTCGAAAATTAAGATTTTACGAGAAAGGCAAGAAAAGTTACCTCCGCAATGTTCAGACGGGTTCGCCGCCCGCTCTCGAAAATTCCCAGATGCTCTACGCGTCCACCCAGAGATGGAGACGACCTCAGAAAAAAATGAAACCCAGATTCTTAAAATATGCGGCGATTCCGCCACAAATTCTTCTTGGTATGCGGCGATTCCGCCGCCCTTCTTGCTCCAACTGTGCCCGGATTTCGCTGTGCACTTTGTTATCTCTTGAAACGCAAACCCAAATAGTTAGATCGCGCACAAGATAAATAGGATAGAATCGAAATCAATAAAAACAAAATCTGCGTCGCCTCCCCGGCAACGGCGCCAAAAACTTGATGAGAATTAAATTTATACCGCAAGTGCACGACGTCAATGAAGACGTGGCAAGTACGAGTCGAACACAAGGAGGGAGAGATCTTGTTATTTTGTGATTTTCGATTAAGGAAGAGAAAGGGAGAAATATGGTTGGTTTTGAGATTTTTGGTTTTTTAATTATCTAAAGCAAGAAACAAGAACAATTAAAACTAAAATAAGAACAAAGATGGTGAATTCCGTTGGGTGGCGGTTTAGGTATCGGGTTTAGATTAGAGAATTCAGAAACTTATGATAAATCATATTAGTTATAAAGCATTACATGATAAATGATTTAACACAAACTCAAGTAATCAAAAAATATACTAATCACGAAATTAAAATAATAACACCCTAAATCCGTCACCTCCACCCTTTGGAAAGAGTTAGAAACTCATAGATGGAGGGAAAGAGAAGGGGTCCTAGAGGAATTACAAAAGAAAACTAAAAACAAGAAATAAAAGACAGAATTTTATTACTAAAACTATGGAACAAAACAAGAACTAAGAATTAAAAACTAAGGTTAAAATTCAGAAAATCCTCTACAACATCGTTTCGGGGCTATTTATAGCCGATACAAGGGACTTAGGTATAAAATAGGAAAGTACACGCGTCAACACGCAATCGGTAAAAATTTTAGAGCATGGATCTCATTTTATGCGGCGATTCGCCGCATTTTGTACATAAGGTGCGGCGGATTCGCCACCTTTTTAGCTCCGATTTAATCTGGATTTTTCCTGTGTGTTTATGGTATGATTTCATTATCCTTTGCGCGTCTGGATTGATTCTTTTTTTTCTTTTGAGCTCCAACTTTATTTATTTATATATTTGGAGATCCACATTGATTTTTCTTTAGATTTTCTCCTTAATAATAAAAGCTACTCGTAATTTGCAATTAGGTCCTTGGCTTTTTGCAGTTAAGTCCTTGTCTACTTTTGTGCTTAAGTTCTTGTCCTTTTTGTAATTAGGTCTTGAATGCTTTTATGCTTGGATGCATTTCCATTTGAAACCCGATAATCTTGAACTTGGTCTTTATGACAGGAATGAGTCTCTTGCACGCATTTATGCTCGGGATATGAGTAATTTGTATTCAGATCCCTGTATTCTGTAAATAAGACTAAACACATACCTTAGTAGCATTTATTGATATAAAATTAATCTAAATAAAAGACATATGATGCAATGTATGCAATGCATCAGTCAACTACGACAGATATAATAAAAGTATGTTAGGTTCAGTAACTAACAATTTTAAACTATTGAGATATGTCAAACTCCTATTGAGCCTATCGAGCAAACTAAGCACTTAAGTTATTAAAAACAAATCTAAACTCAAGGTCATATCGAGCACGTATCGAACTCATCGAGCAAACTGAATGTTCTGGTAACTAAAAGCAAATCTAAACAATCGAGGTCATATCGAGCGCTTATCGAACCCATCGAGCTAACTAAATATTCCAGTAACTAACGACTCTAGTCTATCGAGGTCTATCGAATGCCTATCGAGTCTATCGAGGAAACCATAAATAAAAACACGAATTGACATCAATGAAGATAAACTTACGCTTCTTTTTGAAGAAAATATTCGTGCAACATTAGCCTTCTGCGAGATGTTTTTCTCATTGCTCATCCAGTTGAGCATCCTGGGGAACTGGTGTCCATGGTTCACAACATACAAGTCAAAAAACTGTTGAAGGGTCTCATTCGCCCAATACTATAATGCAGGGGCATAACCGTATATACTGTATTTGGCCTCTTGCTGTTAAACCTTCACTTCCTTCTTCGTCATACAATTCTTTCTACTTAATCTTGTATTTTTGACATGATGTTTGTAGCTTCTGGTAAGACGACTTCCCCCATGGATACTTGAAGAAGTAGCCCAGGTCCTCAACCATCGTGACCATATCCGCCCATATGAATAGCTTGCCCTCTTGGGCATATAAAATAGCTTCAATCTGGAAGCATAATCCCAAGTTGTAGACGTCATCAACATCTATACAGCTTTAGAATGCGCCTCCAACTGGCTATCTGAATTTTTGGCTCTCGATTGAAATAGTCCCTTATTAGGTGGTCATAGGTAAGGTGTGTCAGTAACTCAGCCTCTAATGGTACGATGCTGAAGTTGAAACCAGTGATCGGTTCAAATTCATATTGACTGAATCTACAGGCCTTAGAGCCTAGAAATGAATCTCGTCATCTTTAGTGATGTGGATCTTGTGCAATAGTAACTGATGTACAAGAAACCCAGAGAACTGTAATTTGCTCACCTCAAATAATTGTCTAAATGAGGATTCCTTTGCCCTTTCCATTAACCTGTACTCCCAAAACTTCTCTTTAATGTCATTCATAGGTTTACTACCCCTGTATGTCACATAGGGGGGGAATGATCCTTAGTTGGAACTATTAACTTTGGCATCTATAAAAAAACAGGAAAAAACCACAACAAGTTAAAAACATAGGGAAATTTCAAAGGAAAAGAAAATTGAGATCATATAGAGCTCGCAGTTCTTCACAATCAAACTAATCTTATCGAGTTCACATGCAAAAGGAATCAAACTAATATCAAACCTATCAAGCTCCCAGGAAAAATGATCTGATTTCCATCGAGCAGAAATATCGAACCTATCGAGCTCACAGAAAAAATGGCCAGATTTCCATCGAGCACAACTATTGAGTTCATATTGAACTACGATCGAACCTATTGAGTCTCGTCAGAAACACAGGAAATTAGTTACACTTCCAACCCATACCACAAAACTAAAATCAATAGCAATAAATAGAGGTATTCAACTAGATTTTTTTTATAGAAACAATAACCTAACCTTGAAAAAATATATCAAAAAACTATAAAAAACGTAAACAAAATGTGCCATAAAAGTGGCATTCGTCGTCGACTTCATTGGTGGAGTTGTTCGACAGGGTACGACGTTGGGTTCAATTGATGGGTCGAGTGCGAGAGAGAGAGAAAATGGATGCGTGACAGAGAGAGGTTTGCAACTGCTGAAATAAAGAGACAGAGAGAATGATTTTCTCTTTGAAAGGGAAAGAGAGAGAAAGAGGGGAATGAACCCATGATTTAGGTAGGGGTATTTTGGGGAGAACCGGAAACATAAGCATATTTCTCAGAGGATGTCAAAGTGTGGTTTTTTTTTCAATTTTTGGCCACTTTGAGAATTGAAATTCAAATTTCCTACCCAAATTGGTCTTGTACATGGTGTGGAATGTCCACAATGCATCATTTAGTTTAGTAGGCCAATCCTTCCGTGAGGAATTAACCGTCCTCTCAAGGATTTGCTTTAATTAATGGTTACATATTTAACCTTCCCACTGGTTTGTTGATGATATGAGGTCGCAGGCTTGTGGGTTATCAAATACTTCCTCATAAGCGCTTCAAAGGAGCTATTACAGAAGTGGGCACCCCTATCGCTGATTATGGTACGAGGCATACCAAATCGTGCAAAAAATGTCCTTTAAAAATTTGGTGACCACCTTGTTGTCATTGGTCTTTGTGGGGATAACCTCAACCCACTTAGACACATAGTCAACGACTATAAACATTCCCCATCGAATTCAGGAAATGACCCATAAAGTTGATGCTCCGCACATCGAAGATGTCGATGAGGATATTTTGCAAAGGAATCGAGGTGGTCACCAAATTCTTAAAGGATATTTTTTGCCAAGGTGGTCACAAGCTTGTGGGTTATCTCGTCGTCCTATTTTCCAAGGTGTTGGCACCTCCCACACTACTTACAAAAGTCATAAGCATTTTTGAAGAGTGAGGGACAGTACAATCCGGATTGTAACATCTTTGCAGTAATTTTCTTATCTCCAAAATGTCCCCTGCATGACTCAGAATGGCAAAAGTGGAGCACACTTTGGAGCTCGCTATCGACGACGCATCGTGTTAGCATTTGGTTGGAGTAGTATTTGAATAGATAATGGTCGTCCCAGTGAAAGAATCTGACATAGGATCTAAATTTGGCTTTGTCATATTTTGATTAACCCACTGGAAGTTGCTCCGTCATGAGGTAGTTCACGATGTCAGCAAATCTGGGGTTATCCTCGCTCGTGAACAATTGATCATCAGGGAATTTGTCATTGATAATTTGGTCTCGTGGGTTGGTCGTCTCATGATGAGACAAGTGGTCCGCTACTACATTTTCACTCCATTTTTTGTCCCGAATCTCGAGATCAAATTCTTGTAACAACAAGATCCATCTCAAGAGTCGATATTTAGCATCTTTCTTCACCATGAGGTTCTTGATGGTTGTGTGATCAAAGTAGATAATCACGTGGGAGCCAATCAAGTACTCCCAAAATTTCACCAATGCAAATATGATCGTTAAGAATTCTTTCTCGATCACAGTGTAGTTCAATCATGCCTCATTACGTGTTCTATTGGCATAGTAGATCACATGTGGCAATTTGTCCAATCGTTGCCCAAGCACTGCTCCCATAGCAAAGTCAGATGCATCACACATCAACTCAAAGGGTTCATTCCACATTGGTACCTTAATTGTGAGAGCCGAAGTCAGCTCTTTCTTTAGGGTCAAAAGGCATGGTGGCAATCCAGTGTGAACTCAAAATTAGCATCCTTAGCCAACAAAGCGGTGAAAGGTCGAGTAATTTTACTAAAATCCCGAATGAACCGCCGATAAAATCAAGACTACCCAAAAAAGGCACGAATGTCCTTCACATTACATGGCGGTGGGAGATTTGCAATAAGACCTATTTTGGCAGGATAAACCTCAATTCTCCAACTCGAAGACCACACGTCCAAGTATGATCCCTCGCTCAATCATGAAGTCACATTTTTCCTAATTAAGAGCGAGGTTCTTCTCACGACTTTGCTTGAGGAGATGGCCCATGTGTTGAAGGCACTCATCGAAGGAAACACCAAATATGGAGAAGTCGACTATGAAAATCTTAAGAAAACGATCCACCATATCAGAGAAGATACAAATCATACCCCTTTGAAATGTTGTCGGCACATTACATAACCCAAAGGGACATGTAATTGTGCTTTTCTCTTGATCCTCAGGGGCAATCAAAATTTGATTGTAGCCGGAGTATCCATTGAAAAAACTATAGTACTCATGTCTGACCAACCTTTCCAACATATGATCACTGAATGGCAACAAGAAATGATATTTGAGTATTGCCTCATTGAGCTTGCGATAATCAACGCAAACTCACCAGCCAGTTTGCAGGTGTGTCGGTATATGCTCCTTATGTTCATTCTCAGCAACCGTCACACCTGACTTCTTGGGAACCACATGGATATGACTTACTCACGAACTATCAGAAATAAGATATATTATACCAAGATCCAAGCACTTAAGAACCTCCTTTCGGACGACTTCTTTCAGTACAGGATTCAACCTTTGTTGTGGGTCCCAACATGGCCTAGAATTCTCGTCCATGTGGATCCGATGTTGGACAATACCAAGGATGATTCCCTTGATATCCTTCAAGGACCACCCGATAGACTCTTTATGTTCCAAGAGCAAAATCTTAAGGGAAACTTCTTGTTCTTTTGCAAGATCAGAAGCGATAATAAGTGGTAAGGTCTCATTATCTCCTAAAAGATGTATTTGAGGTTCTCGGGGAGCGATTTAAGCTCGACCATAGGTGGGTCCTTGTTGGATTGTAAACTAAGCTCAAATGTTGTGCAAATGCCAAGGAGTAAGAAGAGAAAACACCCAGATGTGCCTCGTCACCAATATGATCAAAGGTGGATTCCTCAAGATCATCTACACTCGCAACCTGGTCATCAGACACCTCAAAAATATGTCGATGTGTCTCGAACATGCCCCTTGATTTACCTCATCCGTGTCCTGAATGAGATTGGCATCAACTGGATCGTCGAAGGAACCAGGTTGCTTACCAAGAGTAAACATGTTGAAATCCATTGTGAGGTTTCTAAAGGACAACCTCAATAAGCTATTGCGAAAATTGATTAAAGTATTAGATGTCACAAGGAATGACCTCCCTAGGATCACTGGAATTTGTCCTTGTTGGTTTGACACAAGTTCAATATCCAAGACGATGAAATGAACTGGGAATACAAACTCACCCACTTTAATAAGAACATCCTTCACACTCTCACGTGGAATTTTGACAGATCTGTCAGCCAACTAAAGAATAGTCCTAGTAGGCTTAAAATCGCCTATTTCGAGCTTGACATAATCGATGCTCCCAAATCCAACAAAGCTTGATGGATTGTCACGTCACCAATCACATATGAGATAGGTGTAGGATATAATTAGCCCTAGAATTAGTCTAAAGGGGGGGGAGTGAATTGACTAATTACACTATTAAAAGCTTAAGCAAGTAATGTGCTAAAACATGAACAATATAAAGGAAGACAGTAAGAAATGCAAACCACAACACCAATATATAAAGGTTTGGATCCAACCACCGGATCCTAGTCCTCTCTTACGAATTGCTCCTCCTCGAGCAACATCATGTTTTCCACTATTCTTCTCTCCGTTTCGGGCTGGGAGATCTTGCCTTTACACTTCAAGCTTGTGAATACCATCGCCATGCTTGGACCACCTTCTAACAATCCGAGAAGAGTTTCACTCTGGAAGCCAATACGACTCTTTGCTGGAGATTTCTTGAATCAACTTCTAATCTCAGGCACTTGAAAGATTGATGAATGCAATGAATGATTCAAGTTGGAGATTGAACACAATGAGAAGTTTGAGAGCAATTGGAAATAGTATGAGAGTAAGAGCTTTAGAGAAATGATTGGTAACTTTGTGAAGTTGTTCTAAGCTCTATTTATAGGCTCTAAACTTAATCTAGCCGTTCGGAATCTTGGGATTGATTTGGAAGGATTTGTGTGAGATAACAAAATAGAAAAGCTCAGGTCACAAATTTGTGCACCAACGGTCGACCGGTACGAGCAAAACGGTTGACCATTTTCTCATAAATAAGAAAATGTTCGAGCTGAAGTTCAAACCGGTCGAACCACTAAGGTTAGAACATAAGTGAATGATCGAACCAAGTCAAGGAACGGTCGACCGTTCATAGGGTTTTGGCCAGGATAACATTAAACAAATGAGTTAACGGTCGAACAAGATAAGGATCCACTCCGACCGACAATAACAAGGAGTTTTGGAGATTGAATTGTTCTTGATCCGATCGACCACCGTTATGACACTATTCGAGCGGTGGCCAAAAATACGAATTGGGTTAGTTGAAGTATGTGTATATGACCATTGTATAATACGACAAGTATAATAGTCATATTTAAAAAAATACGAAGGGTTATACGGTGAACCAAAATCAATTTTCGGTCGATCGGATCGCACACTAATCGAGAAATGTGTAAAGAAATAACCGATGAAATAGAGATGAATATGTCTAAGGCAAGTATCGATTATTTTAAGGGTAACGGTCGAACAAAGATAAGGAATCAAACAACCTTTTTTGACAGAGAATGTGTTTGTTAAAATTAGTCGAACCAGGTGACCAGTCATTCGATCATTCAATGGAAATGATTAGAGTCTGTTGAATTTGGTCGAACCAGATGGCTATTGGTCGACCGTTTTATGCAGGAACTCTGATCCAAGAGGAATTCTTAAATGTAATGGGTCACCTAAAGGAGTCGGTTTGATATGAAATTTTGTATGTGACTTCTATAGGTTTTCTATGGATCGTGCAATGCAAATCAACACCATTTCAAGTGCCCAAGTTACAATTGAATCCTAAGTACAATGAATGTAAATCCTATCTATTCTTTAACTTGATTTCTTAGCTTGTGTAGCACTTGTCTCCTGAAATGGTTAGTAAAACCAAATATATATGTGCATCTGCATGTGAGGTAGTGATAGATGTACATGGATTTATTGATATGTTAATTAATCATCAAACCGGATTAACAATCATTAGCCACAAGATGCACTAGGATATCTAGTACACTAATTTTAGGTCTATCTCTAGTAATTTGGATGGACCAAAATTTTCTCTCGGGGGAGAGTAATCATAGGGTTTCAGTACTCAAATAAATAAAGAAGTACACCTTGAACCTAGTGAATTACAGAATTTGTGCTTGTTAGTATACGGAAGTTTGTTGAAGTTAGAGACCCTTAAACTCCTGTTGTGAAACCTTGAGTGTAGGGGTTTTGATTTATATGTAGATAAGAAATAATTTAGTTTGGTATTCTCTCTTCTCGTATGGCTCCCATCACTCGGGATATTAGGTCCGAGGGAACTTAGTGCCCGGTGCTTTCGAGGCATCGGATTTGGGATGCACCGACAAAACTCCTGTTACACGGGTGGTAGGGATCATCCTAGGTGGAGATTTAGGGTGAAGGTGTACGTTACAGTGTAAGTCCTCACAGGAAATTATGCTCAAATCTGGACCCTGGGAGAATTAAACACCAACCAGTTAGTTACTTGTGCTGTAAAAAAATGAATGAATGAGAAAAAAAGAAAAAAATACAAATAAGAACCTTAATGGACTTTACCCATCGTATCATTCCAGGATATTAAGGTTGCATTTTTTTCTTTCACTTAAGTACTTTGTTAACTTGCACGAATGGTTCCCTAGGCTAGTGTGTGGACTGGATACATATATAGAGTTGGCCTGTAGGATTATTGTGTCCAATAATCGACAAAAATAGGTCCAACGAGTCATGTTGCTAGGTAAAATAATGCATCAATGTTCAGATTTTGGGGGTATATCAATTGAAAATCCTTAGGAGACACCACTCCTCCTCCTTGGCAACAAGGGGGTTATCGGCTTGTTGCACGTGTTAAGTGCAACCGTGATTCCTACAAAAGTGAGTTAGGATTTCTTATTTTTCGTATGCTTTTTCTTTCTTTGTTTTCCTTGAGACTAGCAAAAGGTAAGTATGGGGGTATTTGATTAGTATTATATCATACATTGCATTAATGCTATATATCCTTTATTTTACCCAAAATTTGTGCTACTAAAGTGTTTGTTTGAAGTGTTTCAGATTATACGCAATAAAGAAGAGACTGATTTAGAAGCCTTTTGCACATGATTGTAACCCAAGTGCAAACCCGAAGGCACCTAAGTGTAAAGAAAAATATGTTGGGTAAAAAAGACCATAATGTCATGAACATGAGGAGTAATTCAACAATTAAAACCAAGTGGGTTCGAACCAATAGCTCCGGGTGCACCCTACGTGCTAAAATGGTACATTTAAGCTACTGGTGAAATTAGAGGTCGATCCGATCAGTTCGACCTCAAATTTCTCTGGTGGGTCACGTTGTCGGGTTACATCCAAATATGATTTACAGTCGTCCGATCGCACCCAGATTTATCCATACCCTCTAACCTTCTATAAATACACTTGTAATCCTTCCTTTCTTCTTCTGTCTTCTTCTCCTCATTAGGTTAGGTTTTATTTTCTTGCTTAGTATTGTAGTGGAGGAGAGGAGGAGAACAATGTAAGCTTTTCTTCTTCATTAATTAAAGTTGTTGTTGTTTATTTTCTTGCCTTAATCTAGTTTTATTTACTTGTTATGTGTTGCTTTTATGTTGTTGTTTCTTTGGTTAATATGATGATTAGTGAGTAATCCATCACCATTGCGGGTGGAGAATGATGTGAAGTGTGAATGTTGTGAGATTAGTGTGTGTTTTAATCTTAATCTTGGAGTTTCACATGATTTCCATTACCATTTTGTTGGATTTCTCACTCTTGCCTTTGATGTGTTAATGGTTTTAATTGATGCTTAGTCCATGCTTTGGCTAGTGGCCCACTTTATGGGGAATGATGAGGTGAGGATAAGGTTGGAGTGGGCAAAGAGATAAGGATGGCAAGTGGGAGCATGTGCTCTTGTTGGCCTAATATTAATTAATGTCTTGTATGTTTTAATGATAATGTCATATCTTAATTCATGTGGAGACATAGTTGAGTTTTAGTCATTATGGATTCCATGTTATGCATGTCATGAGTACTAAATTGTATAAACACAACTTACATATCTACACTTTCACATTCATTCTCCACCTCCTACGGGACGTGTTTTTATTAGTTGTTTTTGCATTTACGTTGTATTCATCATGTAGTTAGATACCCTCAATCACCCTTTTTCCCCCCACTCGAGTATGGTGGGAACATTAACACACACAACTCCTCGTGGTACGACTCGTACTTGTCACATCTTCATTGACGCCGTGCACTTGCGCTATTGAGCAGATAAAAACTCAGTTACGAAGGGAGACAACCTTTCGGTTCATGGTATGCAAAGAGCCTCAACCTTTCATTACTTCTATAAAATCATTAGTTGTAGTGTTTTCCATTCCACCCTTAGAAAGCCCACTTCTTGAAATGGTATCCATCAAAGTGCAAGAAGACCCCACTCTCTCCCACCGCATGCCCACTTCCTTTTGTGGCATGTTGGCGAAGCGCGACCGAGTATGGATGCCCGGAGGCCACTCGTCCTTTGTTCTTTGTCTGCGCTACTCCTCCAAACACGGTGGCATTCTTTTAACCTTCATCATAAGTTTTTTTTTATATTGATTAGTCCTAATGTTTATTTTGGTTTAATTTTTTGTAGGGGGTCCCCTGATGTGTCTTTTTTGTTTACAAAGACCCACTGGCTGTGCCCTGCTTCATTCTCCAATGTTTGTACAATGTGCAACTCCACATGTATGACCTGGACCGACTTTAGAAGAGGTTGGTATCACTAGAGGAGGAAGTCGCTTGACTTTCAAGGTCTCGACATTCCCTCCAATCGATGATTTCCTATAGCTCCACTGAGGAAACTTGGGGGTTGTTTGCATGCAGGAGAGAAGGAATGGAGGCGTCTCCACACCTGGCCACACTCCTGCCACCAAAGTCTAGCGCACAAATGCAGCCTCCCACGTTTGTGGTGATCTTGAAGAGGTAGTTCGCGAAAGCTGCGGCTGCCCAACAAGAGGTCATCTTGGAGAAGGAGTCAACGAGAGCTCCAGTCTCCTGATTAGTAGCATATCATGCATCATATTCATGCTATATATCCTTAATTTTACCCCAATATTGTGCTACTCGAGTGTTAATTGTTATTTGTCAGGTATTAGGTAATAAAGAAGATAAAGGAAGAGAAAAAAGACTGAAACGTAAGAAGAAATGACTTAAATGAAGAAAAATGGACCTCTCGATCATACAAAAGGACCCATCTGCAAGTGGGAAGGACGTGGACGTAAGCTCTAAGGGACCAAATAGCAAACCGAGAAACTTCGCACCATCATGAGGAGTTTTTGGCAATTAAATTCCGACCAGACTCCAATTACTTATCTGAGTGCACCCCACGTGACTAATTGAAGAACTAAAGAACATATCCAAAAATGGTTCCAACCAAGAAAAAGTGACCGCCAATTAGCAGTCTCTTTTTGTCAGAATCCGACCCAGTTACGCGTGGATATGGGTTATGTGTTTATGTCTATTCCGGGACTGTTTCATTAGTCCCACATAGGGGGATTGTCCCTAGTTCCCTTTTTTCATGCCTATAAATAGAACTCTTCCTCCTCCTTTGTAATCTACCCATTGCTTGGTGGCATTCTCTCTACTTAGAGTAACCCTTTGAGCAAAACTCAAGTGGAGAAGAATGCTACTTGTAATGTGAGACATGTAAATAAAATAATTTTTCTTAGTTTGTTTTAATGTTGTCTTCTCATTTAATTCATGCATGCTTAGCTTAATTTTGTTTTGTCTTAGTAGAAGTAATTAGAATGTTTCCTTTTCTTAAAGTAGTTTGTAGTTTAATGAGTAGTGAGTAGTTCCATCCCCCTTTGAGGGAGTTGATGTTTATACATGTCACGAAGAATGGGATAAATGCTATGTTTTGCTTTATGTGATGAATGTGGGTATGCTTGTTTGAATAAAAGAGAACACATAACTTGATGGTTTCTGCCATAATCATTAGGTACATGACATGCTTGTTTTGGTTATTAATAACAAACTTGTTTATGGCCATGTAATCAACTAGGTTAGTGATTTGGATGATAGGTCTTGCCACAACCATTAGGTACTTCTTATGCACAAAAACACTACCTACACTTGTGCTCTATTGATTGCATTCCTCACAACTTTATTTCATGTGTACACACTCCACCCCTTGGGGGTTTTCCTTCCTGATTCTCATCTTTCTTATTAGTTAGTTTCTTAGTTTAGTTTTAGTTAGTCTTGTACTTTCATCTTTCCCATTTTTTAGTTGTTAGTTTAGTGTAATCAAACTCTTTCTTCCCCTTTATTTTCCACTTGATTTCTGAAGAACTAGAGTCGACACACCTCCCTGTGGATCGACCCGTATTTCCACTGACTTCACCGACGGTCGTGCACTTGCAGTTAAACTTAATTTCACATCACTTCCCTGGTGGTCAATGGATCCTGAAGAACCTACCAATAGCTCCAACCTACCAAGTTGTTAGTCAACCTATCCTGATGCAACTTCCAACATCTTCAGCCTCCCAAGTTGGTGGTCAACGAATCCTAGTGCAAATAATGATCAATAGCTACAAGTGTTGACCAGGTCAAGAGGATAAAATTAGCGCATTGAGTTTGAATATTACGCAGAGTTGTCTCACATCTCGCTAGTCCGAATTGGGTTAGGTTAAATAATGTAAAGGTGCCCAGAGAGTTACGTTGAGTTCAAGCATGCCCAGTGCACAACGTAATGTTGCCTACCATTTCTCTATATATAATAGTGATCCATGTTTATTAAACTTGCGACCTTATTGGATATTTTTGGAAACTACAATGCATAGTTACAAGTTTATTTTTGGAAGTAGTTCTTGTTGTCGATATGCAAAAATCAAAAGATCAACCATTAATTCCTAAGTATTAACCACAATTGTCTGGCAGAAAAATAACATCAACCCACATTAATTTAAAAAACTCATGTATTTATGTAAGATCGAGCTTCAAAACAAACCTCAGATGCGTAAAAATTAAGATTAATTAAACCGAGTTTGTAAACAAATTTGATATGCGTGAGAACTATCATTAAGAAACAGAATTTATGATTGGAAAATAAAATCACCGACACTTGAGGACAATTACAAAGGAGACGGCTAAAAGGACACATTCGATTTTAAAGTACAACTTTGATCTTAAAAGGACATATTTGTGGTTTATAGACCATACATGTTTCTTTTAAACGACAGACCATACATTAAAGGTCATATGTGTCCATTAAAGGACATAAGTGTCCTTTAAAAGAATGAGATTGTTATTTAAGGACACTTTCTTGTTTTAAAGGATACATTCGACTATTTGAGTTCCAACGACGGATTCGTGCTTTATAGAACTGACATGTGTCCTTTAAATGACATACGTATCCTTGAAATGACGAAAGTGACCTTGAAAGGACAAACTTGAGTTCAAAGGATAGATCCATGCTTATAGAGTTGCCTTGTGGTTTAAGGACCCTTTCAAGTTTTAAAGAACAAACAAGTGCTTTAATGGACATGTGTGTCCTTTAAATATTATAAGTGGCCTTCAAAGGGGAGACTTGTGGTTAAGGACACATTTGAGTTTTAAAGGAAACTTTCAAGTTTCCAAGAAGACAACTAAAAGAACACATTCGATTTTAAAGGACATATTTGAGTTTCAAAGGACAATTTCATAGTTTATGGAAAAGACTAGTGTCTTTTAAAGGACAAATGTGAAACCCACTCTCTCCCCAAATCCCTAACCCCCAAACTCATCCCTCTCCCTTACCTTCCTCTCCTCCATAGCTCCGGCGACAGTGATGAGGAGGAGCTCTAGCGAGGTCGATGTCCATGCGTAGGTGTGGAGGGGAGACGTCCTCTTCTTCGGTCTTCTTCCTTCTGTTGTTTCGGGTTGCAAGGTACACCAGCAACACAGACACACACAAAAAATTACTATCTCTCCCAAATCAAAGCAGAAGAAAACTAACATTGCAAAAGTTCAATTTATAATAATTTGAATCTTCAAGTTCCATACACCCGACAACAAAAAATAGGAATATGGAGCAACAACATGTGCAAAAATAATATTGAACTCTAATTCCATGACTTCCCTTCCATTTGGAGTGGTATTGAAGGAAGTCGTAATGTGATTGGTTTGGAGGAAAACTTCATTTAGTTTTTTACAAACCAATCATACCCCATGTCAATCGGAAAAGACTTCTCTAATGATATGTCGCCTGCAAGCCCACCGGATAATATCGGCGAGCTCCAGAGTCTACTACCTTCTTTCCAGCACCATGTGGATTATCCATAGCCCTGGGTCGGTGATGCTCTTGTATGGTTCCTCCACTGGTAGTATCGGTGTTCCATCATCCCAAATAAAGTATCACTACTAGAAATATGGGGATCACCGGCGGATATTTATCCATCGATGATGTATCCGTCGGTGAAACGTATCACGGACGGATACAACTATCCGTCGGACATTCGTACTTCCGGTGGAAATAATTAATAACACTAACGGATAACGTCGATCAGACAAAGTTTTACCATTTTATGGTCATACATTGACGGATAGATACCGTCGGTTTAGGTTTTTGCTTAAGAAAAATACGAGTGTTGAAAACGTTTCACGCAAGAACTTACTCCGATGATTATAGGTCGTCGGAGTATGAGATTATTTTGAAAATCAACCGTTTCGTGGTCTACGACACCGACGGATCATAACACAACATCGACGGATAATGTTTGTCGGTGTATGCTAAATCAGGAGCCCGAGTCGGACATACCTTCCATTTCGTTTCTTCTCCCACACAAAAATCCTAACCCCCAATCCGGACCCACCACCCTCCTTTGTGCGCCCGTCGTGAGGACTCCACCGCCCTCTTCCATGCGTGCCGCCCTCCTCACCGCTCCTCCTCACGTAGCCCCTCCGAACACCACCACCTCCCAGCCCCACCGCCACCACCTCCTGCCCCTCCTAACACCACCACCTCCCTAGCCCGCTCGTCCCTTCTACCTCCTCCCCGACTCACCCTCTCCCAACTCGCCCATATCAACCATGACCAGACCCCTCCTGCCTACACCTTAACCCGACCCCGGTGAAATCTTGATTTTTATGATATTTTAGATTATTTTTCAGATTTAGGATTCAATTATGATTTGGTAAGATTAATTCGATTGAAGTTGTGATTAATTAGACTAATTTTGTATGATTAAAGTACATTTAATTAGAATATATATGTTATTTTGTATGATTAAAGTACGTTGAATTAGTGAAATTTTATGATTAATGTTTGATTAGTCTTGATTAATTTTGTGATTTTGTACGATTAAAGTACGTTGAATTGGTGTAATTGTATGAAATTGTATGATTAATGTTTAATTAGTCTTATGATTAATTTTGTATGATTAATGTGACACTTAGTGAAACTAATATAAGTTAAGTATGATTGAAATTATATTAGGAGAACTTTTTTAAACAATGAGTGAATTGTTTTCTATCTCATCTTGTTTATACATACAATTTTAGTGGTCAAAGTTGAAACTTAGATCATTAATAGAAGAACTTGAAGAAGAAACATGTCCTTATGTTGTATGATTAAATAAATGTGTGTACCGGTGAAGTTAATGAAGTTAAACGTGTCCTTATGTTGTTTGATTGGAATTTAATTTGGGCTTTGTTAATGAAGCATTTTTCCTTGTCAATTAGTAGACACCAGTGAAGATCATTTTAATCGTGAGGAAGTTGGTTGGAAATTTGTGATTCGAAGTAGACCTCAAGATTGGATTGTATTGTATTTAGGATATTATGCATGGCGTAGTACACCCTTAGATAATAACTGTATTTAGGATTAGATTATATTTGAATATGTTTGGATTGGATTGTATGATTTAATTTGATGAATTGATGATGCTATGATGCTTGTCGTTGAAAAGTAAACATTTTTCCTTGTCAATACAGGTTTTCTGAAAAAATTTGGCATCGAAAATATTGGGGGAGGTTCTGTCAAAATTAGTTAGAATTTCAATAAATTTTGATGTGTTTGCGGTTGAGTAAATTGACTGGAATTTATGATTTGAAATTGAAGTACATATATGATTTTTTGTTAAGTATTTAATTTCAATTTGAGGATTCCCTTTCAAATTTGATTTTCGATTTCAGATTCTATCCTGAATTACGAATTTCATTTTGCAATTAAATTTAGATTTATGAATCGATATTAGATTTGGAATTATGAATCGATATTGCATTTTGGATTAACGTTTGGATTCGATTTGGATTTTGTAATTTATTTTGGATAATAATTTTCTTGTCTTATATTATTAGAATTATGGCTTCAGACAGAAGTTGGATGTATGACCAAAGAGTTAGTCGAACATTCACCGATAATTTTGAGGCATTCCTGAAACTAGCATTTAGTTCCAAGAACTAGTACATTGAAGATGGAAGGATCTTGTGCCGTGCAAAAAATGTTGCAATAACAAGTGGGCAACCTGAGGGTATGTTATTGATGATGTTGTTGTTAACAGTTTTGCTCAAAATTATGAGCAGTGGGTTTTTCACAGAGAATCCGTTGCTAGTACGAGTGCCCAAATAGTAGTCCCAACAAATGTAGCTCCTACAATAGAAAATGAGTCTAGCGAAGATGAGATAAATGACATAGAAGGGATGCTAAACGACGTCGTCGTAGGTGGTGATGCCAACGATGATGCATCGGGACACAAAATAATGGAATACGAATGGAAGTTTCTGGATTACTTGAAAGACAGAGAGCAGCAGTTGTATCCAGGATGTAAACCAGAATTGACCAAGTTGTCATTTTTCATCAAAGTGTTTCATATGAAGAGCTCCTGTAGAAGGTTCAAACACTTCGTTCAACAAATGGTTGGCGTATCAGCTGAATTACTGCCAGAGGGAGCTCGTATGCTGAAAGATACGTATGAGACAAAGAAATTGGTTCGAAATTGGTTTGATTGTTTGGTTTTGACTTGAGTTCTTGAATGAATATGAACGGATGTATCACTAGTGCAGAATGCACAATAGACGTCAACGAATAGACGTCAGATATAAAAACATCCGACGTCTATAGCTATAGACGTCAGATATTTGGTCATCCGACGTTTATAGGTTTGTATAAATGTCAGTTTTTTAGTATAACCGACGTCTATACCTCATGAAAGAAGAAAAATATTTTTTGTTTACTTTTTGGGATTTATTTCGTATAAGAATTTATGTGGATTTATTTTGGATTTATTTCGTGTAAGAATTTATGTGGATTTATTTCGTGTAAGAATTTATGTGGATTTATTTTGTTTAAGAATAATGTGAATTATTTGGATTGTTTTAAAAATAGTTACATCAATGTAACTATCACATGCAAGTGTGTTGTATACATGTGTGTGTATGGTCATATCTTGAAGTTTAGTCCCACATTGGAGAATGTTTTTTGTTGGTGGAGTTGAAGTACTCCACCACTCTTTTACTTCTAAATGAGAGTTTGGTACTACACTACAAAATACAAGTGAGACATATATATATATATATATATTTAATGGTCAAAAGATTGGCACTTGGGGCACTTGGGCCTAAGATGATTGTAATTATATTTTTTACTATTTACTCGTGTATAGATGTCGGATGTATCGAATGACTGACGTCTATAGGATGTATTTTTATTATTATTGTTATATAAATGTATAAACGTCGGATGTATGACGTGGCCGACGTCTATCAGTCGTACTGTATGTATAGACGTCGGTCACCCCATATATCCGACGTTTATAGGCCGTAAAAGTTTAGTCCCACATCGACCAATTTTTTTCGCTGCAGTGGTTGAATTACTCCACCACTCCTACACAGGTGAATACGAACGAGATTGGTCACTTGGGCGACTTGGGTTTGCTCTACGTTGTTATTGGTCAAAAGATGGGCACTTGGGGCACTTGGGCGTGATTAAAGTAGAGGTTGCGTACCTGTTATAGGCCGTATAACAAGCGTAATATTTTTGTTGGTAAATTAAAGGTATAATAGACGTCGACGATATATGACCGACGTCTATACACTGTACATTGTATAGACGTCGTTCCTATATAGCCAACGTCTATACACAAGGGTATAGACGTTTGTGGAATATACATCAAACACTTGGATGACAAAAATCCGTCGTATATACCACTGTATATCCGACGTATATGACACTTTTTCCACTAGTGTATGACTGGTTGTGTTGTTGTGAATGAATGGAACACATTTGATTTTCTTTGAACTGGGAAAACTAGAATTCAAGAAGAGTCAATAAGCTCTTTTCGAATACTAGTAGGCGTTTACACCGACGGATATCCATCGGTGTAAACGTTCACTTTTTAATACACCGAAGGATATTCGTCGGAACACATCGATGTGACTTACATCAGCGATAGGTCTCCGTCGGTGTATATCCACACTCGTCGGATAAGAACCTACGAATTTATTGGTCGGTGTCCCTACACCGACGAATGATTTTGTGGGACTAGTACACCGATGGACGATCCGTCGGTGTCTATCCATCGGTGTTATCCTCTCCGACAAAATCCAAGCACAAAAAATTGGTGGGAAAATTGGCACCAAAAACTATTCCGACGACACTTGTTGGTGCATCCGTCGGTGTACTTGTACACCGACACGTGTAATTCCGGCAGATGTATATCCGTCGGTGTAGGTTATCACCGACAGATGGATATGTACACCGACGGTTATTATCCGTCGGTGATGGTTAGTTCTCCGGTAGTGTATCAATAGTGATGGGTCTCCTCCATGGAGCCACATATGTAGAACTTGCGACTAACCTTGTTCGAGGTGTTAGACCACAACTCGATGGTGTTGAAACTGCACCTACATGTGCGGTAGGATATATGTGGGACATATGGGTGTTCGAAGGCCAGAAAGCCTACCTAGGGTCCTACATTCATGTAATCCTCATCATCACTGAAAAAGTGATCGGTGTTGGGTTGCAAGGTCATTTGTTGGTGTTATAAATGAACTAAAATGGTATTGGAACTAGAAGTAAGAAGGGAATATGGAACTATGACCAGCCACAGAAGGAATTTATAGACTACATACGGTTATACAGAAAGATTGTGTCCAATCACATTACGACGTTGTCACGTGATATTTCCTTTTTATTTGACTTTGGTAAAACCTTCTATTCTTAAGAAGACATAGCACGTTGGCTTTTATATTAAAGTCCGATGTGCGATATCCTCTTTGTTAGATTAGGGACTTAAACTATGAATTGAATACACTAAAACCAATGATTTTATAGACATTGTAATGAAAAGTTTAGTCTCTTCGCATAATAATGAAAGGTTATGTCTTGTCGGCTGTCATAACAACTCCCAATAAACCACAAAAATATGTTTCTTAACAATCGGACAAACTACGTCGGATAATAATGAATAGCCGACGTGAGAATAGGATATACCACGTCGAATAAAAATGAAAGGTCAATGTGTGCAGTCCTGGGATCCATGCCCACTTTTCCATTTCCTTTCTCAATGTTTGAGGTCGGAATGCAACAAATACCCATCGTGTGCGGTCGACCAAAAACATTTCAGCCCACCAAAATGTGTGACAATGACTACCGAACACATTATGGTCTAACAAAATCACTACCTAGAATCGCCTGTTCGGATAACCAAAATGCATTCGATCAATATAAGACAAATTCTTGGGAAATATTATGCTAGAATAGTCAATATAAGACAAGACAAGATTATACAAATTTGGTTTATAATTGTTTTTAATATTTTTGCCAGTCAATTTTCAAGATTCGAAATTACTTGTGGTAATAATGGCCGAACATAGCACATTCAGAGAATTTGTTAAAGACCGAGATTTGATGTCCTTTTGTTATTGGTATTTTACACGTTTCATTTCCTAATAATTAGACATACCATGTCGAATTGTAAGTTAATATGCAACGTGGATGCCCTTTTTTAGCATGTTCCATTTTTAATAATGAAACATAACAGGCGGATATTATTTTAACAGTCGACGTGAGGTGCCGTTTTTATTACAAATTATGGTGAGGTTGTGTTTTAAAGGACACACTCAATTTTAAAGGATGGACTGTGGGTTTAAAGGACACATTTGATCTTTAAAGACTCTTGTGTCCTCTAAAAGATATAAGTGGCCATTTTAGAACAATTTTTTTAAAAGGACAATTCAATTTTAAAGGACACAAGTGTCCATTAAAATAAGGGATCGTTATTTTAGGAAAATTTTGGGTTTTAAAGGACATAGTCAATCATTAAAGGACGAACATGGGGTTTAAAGGAAGGATTCCTAGGTTTAAAAGGACAACGTTTTTTAATAGTAAGTGATTTTCACTTTTAACTTTTCACCCCAAAATTCAAACACACTGCATCACGAAACGCATGTAATTTTCAGTTGCACACTAGGAATTTACGCCCAAATTGGAACCGTCCGAGTTGTTCCTCCGAGCATCCTCGACCTGCCACGACCATCATGTTGGGAAATTTTAAAATTCAAAACCGCAAGTGCATGGCTACGTTGAAGCGATGGCAAGTACGGGTCGTGTCCATGGGGTGCAAGTACGGGTCAGAAAATGAAGAGTGAGTGAGTCCATCTACACCAAATTATGCGAACTACACTTTGTAAAATAAATGTGACTAATCCCATAGGAGGTGGAGAATGTGTACAATAATGTAGATGTCTGATGTGTGTGTGTACAATTGCGCTCTTATGATATGAATTAATATGGACATCTATAACAACCATTATCCTAAGTGTATATCGACATGGATTAAGATTTATTATCATCATTAAAACATACAAAACACTACTTAAGAGAGGGCTAAAGATAACTACAAGCTCACATGTCAATCTTATCTCTTTATCCACTCCAATCTTATCCTCAGCTCGTCATTCCCCAGTAGGCCCACTAACCAAAGCATGTGCTAAGCATCGATTAAGACCATTAATACATCAAATGTAAGAGATAAACTCATCAAAATGGTTATGGAAATCATTTGAAACTCTAACATTAAGATTTAACACACATTAATCTAACTACATCCACACTTCACATCATCCTCCACCCCCTAATGGGGATGGACTACTGATGAGAATTAAATTTATACCGCAAGTGCACAACGTCAATGAAGACGTGGCAAGTACGGGTCGAACACAATGAGGGAGAGATATTGTTATTTTTGTGATTTTCGAATTAAGGAAGAAAGAGAGAAATATGGTTGGTTTGAGATTTTTGGTTTTTAATTATCTAAAGCAAGAACAACGAAAACAAATTAAAAATAAAGCAAAGATGGATGAGAGTCCAGCGGGTGGAGGATTAGATATCGGGTTTTGTTTAGAGAATTCTGAAACTTATAATAAATCACATTAGTTATAAAGCATTACATGATAAATGATTCAACACAAACTCAAGTGATCAAAATATACTAACACGAAATTAAAATAATAACATCATTATTCTTCTCATCACGCTAAATCCGTCACCCCCACCCTTTGGAGAGAGTTAGAAACTCATGGATGGAGGGAAGGAGAAGGGGTCCTAGAGAAACTACAAAAAGAAAACTAAAAACAAGAAATAAAAGAACAGAATTTTATTTCTAAAAAGAAGAACTAAAAAAACAAAATAGGACTAGGACCCTCACAACATCGTTTCAGGGCTATTTATAGCCGATACAAGGGACCCAAATATAAAATAGGAAAGCGCACGTGTCAATACACGACTGGACAAAATCCGGGGCCACTGATCGCAAGGGGTGCGGCTTTTACGCCGCATAATACATGTAAGCTGCGGTGATTTTTCCGCAAATTATGCTCTGATTTGATCCGGATTTTTCCTATGTGTTTATGGTATGATTTAAATGTCCTTTACGCGTCTGGATTGATTTATTTCCTTTCTTTTGAGCTCCGACTTAATTTCTTCATATATTTGGAGATCCAAATTGATTTTTCTTTAGAACTTCTCCAAAATAATATTCTAGTACTTTAATTTGCAGTCGGGTCCTCGGCTTTTTGCAATTAAGTCCCTGGCTACTTTTGTGCTTAAGTCCTTGGCCTTTTTGTAATTAGGTTTTTGAATGCTTTTATTCTTGGATGGACTACCATTTGAATCCCAATAATCTTGACTTGGTCTTTATGATAGAAATGAGTCTTTTGCACGTGTTTATGCTCGAGATATGGGTAATTTGCATTCAGGTCCCTGTATTCTGTAAATAAGACTAAACACATACCTTACTAGCATTTATTGATATAAAGTTAATCTAAATGAACGACATATGATGCATTGTATGCAATGCATCAAATACCCCCACACCTAGATTTTGCTAGTCCTTAGCAAAATAGAATATAAAAAATGAAAACAGGGAAATCCTAACTCACTTTCGTAGGAATCACGGTTGCACTTAGCTTGTGCAACAAGCCTTTAAACCCCCAAGTTTCCTTAGAGGACGAGTTTTGTCTCGTGAGGATTTTCAGTTGACACACCCACAAAGTCTTAATTCAACATTTCATTAATAACTCTCAATATCTCCACCTCAACCTTATACATCTTACTTAGAATTCTTGCATGCTCATTATATAAATCTAACTTATAAGAAATCTGACTTGGTCATTGTTCCTCCAACATTCACACCACTAACCCTTCTACACATGTTATCACTTAAATTATTTTGCACGCCTCCTCTGGTGGTGAAGTATCATTCGGATCAACCATGGCATGGATCATTCTTTTAGCTTTGGGCCTTGAGTATCTTAAAGTAAATTTTTTCCGATGATTCAACACAATTGCTTTTTTTGACACTTTTACCCTTTTTGCATTCGTGTAGCGAGTTTGGTCGATAATCCCGAGCTGGTAGACTCAAGTTACCGGGTTTCAAGATACCCCTACGGACCAGTGACTCGAAGGCTTGGGTTTTGTAATCATTTTGCAAAATGTGCTTTCCTCACTTTATTCCTTTATTTTTTTTATACTTTTATTTTCCTCAAGGCTTAATTGCTATTAGAAGTCCACACTTCCCGTTATATTTTCCTCAACCTCTGCTTTTTATCAACCACTCAAAGATTTGATTCATCCAATTTAAGTGCATACATGTCATACAAGGTAATGGGTTATTTCTTTGGAACTTAGATTTATGCCATAATTTCTACAAGCAGAACTATAGAATAAGGAACAAAAACTCAATACAATTTGTACTCGGGTTTTGGTGGTTCAATCTTAAGCTATGTCATGGAATATTGAATTTTTATTATTATTAAACAAACAGAATATATAGATAGATAAACACCCCCCAATCCTAAATCATGCATTGTCCCCAACTAATGTGAGCAAGATACTACATGGATTTATGCATGAAAAAGGAAAGATCTCACCAACGTGAAGTACAAAGGAAAGTTCATGGCTATGTTGATGGACAAAAACCCGAATTCCCTCAAAACCTGTGAGATGCTAAAGAAGGGATTCAAATACATGAAAGAAATAGGGCCCAAATACTCAAGGGTTGGAGCCCACACAAACGAAGCTCACTGAAGGAGTCTTTTATTGTACTTTTTTTTAAAATATAATTATGTACAAACATAAGTTCCCATCTTCATTTGTCAAAGGACATCAAATGGGAACCTCAAAAGTGGGTCAATGCACTTGGAAAGGGAACATGACACCACGCGGGGCCAGAATACGCATGTGTGGCCCCCCTTCACAAAGAGCATCTGATGAAATGACAGGTTCATGATTTGGGCGCAAAGGCGTCTTATTCGAAGGATCAAACTGAAAGAGTTTGAACCTCTCGAGAGTTTGGGAAATAAGGGGCAACGGAAGAAGAGTTTCTCCTGTTGCGGTGCTGAAGTTATGATCGTCAATCCAAACTCTCCAACCAACTGGCTGGTGCGTCAGAGCGAGGTCAAGAGCCTTGTTAGGCAAGTCCGACTCACCAGGCGAACAAAAAATGGGTCTCATACCCAAGGTATCCTCCAAGGAACTCCTAATACCCTCATGAGCAATGTAGTTGTTTGATGTTCCATCATTTCCAAGATGATCAGGAACAATAGTGAGAGGCAAACTCTCATCAGGTTGTTTGAAATTGAGGGTGCTAGGGAGCTCTTGCTCCACCAGAGGTGAGTCCTTAAGAGGCACAACATGAAGATCATGTGGCTCAAGGGCCACAGGACAAGAAGATAAGGCACAATCCTGTGCCGACTCATGATGAAATTGGTCCATGTTATTCTCAATGTGTATCGAATCCTCCACTAAGTGATCGTGAATTGAAACCCCAAGTCCTTCAGACTGACTAGGAGTTTGACTTTGAAAGATTGTGCTTTGAATTTGTGGAATAAAAGTGAGGAAAGGAATCCTAATCTAGAGAATTGAGATGAGAAGAGAAAGAAGACTCAGATGAGAAGGGAAACTTAACTCTAAAAGATAGATAAGAGGGTTGGTCAGAAGTTTCCTAAACAAGCACGGTTTAAACAATCCTTGACCTAATGTCGCTTAAATCTAGACGACTCCTAACTGGTTGAGTCGAATTGGTTTGGTTGATTCACCTCCCTCACTAATCAAACCAAATTGGCCAGGCAGTTGATGCATTGCATACATTGCATCATATGTCTTTCATTTAGATTAATTTTATATCAATAAATGCTACTAAGGTATGTGTTTAGTCTTATTTACAGAATACAAGGACCTGAATACAAATTACCCATATCCCGAGCATTATTCGTGCAAGAGACTCATTCCTGTCATAAAGACCAAGTTCAAGATTATCGGGTTTCAAATGGAAATGCATCCAAGCATAAAAGCATTCAAGACCTAATTACAAAAAGGACAAGGACTTAAGCACAAAAGTAGACAAGGACTTAATTGCAAAAAGCCAAGGACCTAATTGCAAATTACGAGTAACTTTTATTATTATGGAGAAAATCTAAAGAAAAATCAATGTGGATCTCCAAATATATAAAGAAATAAATTCGGAGCTCAAAAGAAAGGAAAGAATCAATCGAGACGCGCAAAGGATATTGAAATCATACCATAAACACACAGGAAAAATCCGGATGAAATCGAAGCTAAAAAGGTGGCGAATCCGCCGCACCTTATGTACAAAATGTGGTGACTCCGCCGCACAAAATTAGATACATGCTCTAAAATTTTTACTGGTTGCGTGTTGACGCGTATACTTTCCTATTTTATACCTAAGTCCCTTGTATCAGCTATAAATAGCCCTGAAACGATGTTGTAGAGGATCTTCTGAATTTTAACCTTAGTTTTTAATTCTTAGTCTTAGTTTGGTATTCTTCTTTTTAGCAATAAAATTCTGTTGGTTTATTTTGTGTTTTTACTTTTCTTTCTTAGTTCCTCTAGGACCCCTTCTCCCTCCCTCCATCTATGAGTTTCTAACTCTTTCCAAAGGGTGGAGGTGACGGATTTAGGGTGAAGAAAAGAGAATAAAGTTATTATTTTAATTTTGTGTTAGTATATTTTGATTACTTGAGTTTATGTTGAATCATTTATCATGTAATGCTTCATAACTAATATGATTTATTATAAGTTTCTGAATTCTCTAATCTAAACCCGATATCTAAACCTCCACCCAACGAAATTCACCATCTTTGTTCTTATTTTAGTTTTATTTGGTCATGTTTCATGCTTTAGAAAATTAAAAACAAAAAATCTCAAAACCAAACTTATTCTTCTCTCCTTCTTTCCCCTACTCGAAAATCACACAAATAACAAATCTCTCCCTCCTTGTGTTCGACCCGTACTTGCCACGTCTTCATTGACGTCATGCACTTGCGGTATCAATTTAATTCTCATCAAGTTTTTGGTGCCGTTGTCGGGAGGCGACGAAGATTTTTGTTTATTTTAGTGATTTCGATTTTGTCTGTTTATCGTGTGCGCTATCTAACTATTTGGATTTGCGTTTTAGGAGACAACAGAGTGCGCGGCGAAAACCGAGCACATTTGGAGCAAAACGGGCGGCGAAAACGCCGCATCTCAAGAGCAACTTGCGGCGAATCCGCCGCACACCTGAAGCATCTGAGCTTCAAATTTTTCTGGGACGCGACTCATCTCTGGGTGGACGCGTAGAGCGACTGGAAATTTTCGAGAGCGGGCGGCGAACCCGACTGAGCGTGCTTAGGTAAGCTTTGTTGCCATTTTCCTCGTAATTTCTAGTTTCGGAAAATTTCCTTTTGTAGAACTGCACGTGTTAAGCTTAAATTCCATACTTGGCAATAATTCAACTCTGACCTAAAAATTGGCAAAATTAGAAGAACTTAGTGCATGCATCATATAATGCTTTGTATGCATTATTCTTGCTAAATTCTTGCAAATTAATTCTTGTTGAAGAGTGCTGGAGTCAAGGTACGTGCACGAGTTTTATCGATTGCATTTAAGCATATAATGTAGTTTGCATACAACCTTGCAATTGCCCCCAATTAAAGACCAATGTTTGACTATCTTTGCTACATTTAAGTTAAACTATCTTAAGGGCAACTCCGTAGGAAAAGATACGGTGGGGATTTCATCACCCTTCCGTGGCCCACAAATCACAACCCTAAAGTGTCACCCAAGCCTTAAATTAAAATCAATTAGACATTGGCCCCTAAGGATTCAGACTCAATTAAGGAGAAAATTGGTTTGACTTGCTATGACCTGAAGCTGATCGAATTTAATTTGGTGTCTAGAAAGTGTTTTTGTGTTGACGAAAGTCTTCCAAGTAAAGTGGTTGTCTAATTGGCACCGACTCTGTCGGAAGCGCCCCCACTAGCTATACACGGCCTGACCAAGTTGGTTTGATTAGTGAGGGAGGTGAATCAAGCAAATCAATTCGACTCAACCAGTTAGGAGTCGTCTAGATTTAAGCGACACTAGGTCTAGGATTGTTTGAACCGTGCTTGTTCAGGAAACTTCTGACCAACCCTCTTATATATGTTTTAGAGTTAAGTTTCCCTTCTCCTCTGAGTCATCTTCTTCTCACCTTATTCTACGTTATAGTCTCCTCCCCTTTACACTCTCTGGTAGCGTTTTTAGGGTCGAGTCGAGCACTTTTTACGAGTTTAGCCTCGTGGTGGTGAGAGTGGTCGACTCTAGAGCTCTTTGTGAAGATGGAAGGTTACATGGGCGACCATCCATATAATTGTTGGGACCAGGACAATTCGTCCTGGTATTCCGGACCCATGCAACCTGGGGTGGCTCAGACTAACACCCCATATGGTTGGGACAATCCTAATTGTGTGGCTGAGCAATCTTCATATTGGGGTAACATGAGAGAGGCACCGACTGCTAGACCACAATCTAGTTATGTCGGATCATATGCTGGTCAACAAACTGAGACATTACAACAAACTTTTGCCTCCTTCATGCGTAGGACAAACAACATGAGTGCACCGGTGGCTCCAGTAGCCGTACCGTGCGACTGTTGTGGGTTGAGTGGTCATGTTATAAGGGAATGTCCTTATGTTCCCCCAGAGCCTGAGTATGAGCATACCTTTTCCCAAAACGCTCAATATGACTATTACGCATCCGCATACAACCTGAGAGTGATGGATTCGTGGAGAGACAATTCATATCCAAATTCTTATACTTCATTTTCACCTCAGTATCCTCCTCCCGAATACCCAGAGTCCTACCAACACCCCACTCCAAACCATTGGACTTACTCTCACCCCATCAACACCCAACCTAAAAAGTTCCCAAGCTCTGACTTGAACCTCATAGTTGACCGCAAACCTGATTCCCTAGAACAAACTCTCCTTCCATTCGTGGAAACCACTCAACAGTCCGTATAAAATATGGTACTTCAATTGAGTCAAATGTCACAACAATTAAGTAAACGTGAGGAGAGTAACTTGTCTTGTCAACATGAGGATTCATCTTTTGATATCGAACCACCACCACATACACAAATTCAAAGCACAATCTTTCAAAGCCAAACTCCTAGTCAGTCTGAAGGACTTGGGGTTTCAATTCACGATCACTTAGTGGAGGATTCGATACACTTTGAGAATAAAATTGACCAATTTCATTATGAGTCGGCCCAGGATTGTGCCTTATCTTCTTGCCCCGTGGCCCTTGAGCCACATGATCTTCATGTTGTGCCTCTTAAGGACTCACTTCCGGTGGAGCAAGAGCTCCCTAGCACCCTAAATTTCAAACAACCTGATGAGAGTTTGCCTCTCACTATTGTTCCTGATCATCTTGGAAATGATGGAACATCAAATGACTACATTGCTCGTGAGGGTATTAGGAGTTCCTTGGAGGATACATTTGGTATGAGACCCATTTTATGTTCGCCTGGTGAGTCGGACTTGCCTGACAAGGCTCTTGACCTCGCTCCGACGCACCAGCCAGTTGGTTGGAGAGTTTGGATTGACGATCATAACTTCAGCACCGCAACGGGAGAAACTCTTCTTCCGTTGCCCCTTATTTCCCAAACTCTCGAGAGGTTCAAGCTCTTTCAATTTGATCCTTTGAATGAGACGCCTTTGCGTCCAATTTATGAACCTCTCATTTCATCTTGTGCTCTTTGTGAAGGGGGCCCACGCATGAATATTCTGGCCCCACGTTGTGTCATGTTCCCTTTTGATGTCTTTTGACAAATGAAGATGGGAATTTATGTTTGTACATAGTTATATATAAATAAAAGACTCCTTCAGTGAGCATTGTTTGTGTGGGCTCCAACCCTTAAGTATTTGAGCCTCATTTGTTTCCCGTATTTGACTCCCTTCTTTAGCATCTCACAGGTTTTTGAGGGAATTCGGGTTTTGTCCATCAACATAGCCATGAACCTTCCTTTGTACTTCACGTTGGTGAGATCCTTTCCTTTTTCATGGATAAATCCATGTAGTATCTTGCTCACATTCATTGAGGACAATGCATGATTTAGGTGTGGGGGTGTTTATGTATCTATCTATCTATCTATATATATTTTTGTTTAAAAAAAAATTCAATGTTCCATGACATAGCTTAAGATTGAACCACCAAAACCCGAGTACAAATTGCATTGAGTTTTTGTTCCTTATTATATAGTTCTACTTGTAAAAATTATGACATAAATATAAGTTCCAAAGAAATAACTCATTACCAGTTTAAGACATGTATGCACTTAAATTGGATGAATCAAATCTTTGAAGTAGTTGATAAAAAGCAGAGGTTGAGGAAAATATACCGGGAAGTGTGGACTTCTAATAACAATTAAGCCTTGAGGAAAATAAAAGTAAAAAAATAAAATAAAATAAAGGAATAAATTGAGGAAAGCATATTTTGCAAAATGATTACAAAACCCAAGCCTTTGAGTCATTGGTCCGTAGGGGTATCTTAAAATCCGGTAACTTGAGTCTGCCAGCTCGGGATTATCGACCAAACTCGCTACACGAATGCAAAAAGGGTAAAAGTGTCAGAAAAAGCAAATGTGTTGAATGACGGAAAAAAATGCTTTAAGATACTCAAGGCCCAAAGCTAAAAGAATGATTCATGTCATGGTTGATCCGAATGATACTTCACCACCAGAGGAGGCGTGCAAAATAATTTAAGTGATAACATGTGTAGAAGGGTTAGTGGTGTGAATATTGGAGGAATGAAGACCAAGTCAGTTTTCTTATGAGTTAGACTTATATAATAAGCATGCAAGAATTCTAAGTAAGATGTATAAGGTTGAGGTGGAGATATTGAGAGCTATTAATGAAATGTTGAATTAAGACTATTTGGGTGTGTCAACTGAAAACCCTCACGAGACAAAACTCGTCCTCTAAGGAAACTTGGGGGTTTAAAGGCTTGTTGCACATGCTAAGTGCAACTGTGATTCCTACGAAAGTGAGTTAGGATTTCCCTGTTTTCATTTTTCTTATATTCTGTTTTCCTAGGGACTAGCAAAATCTAGGTGTGGGGGTATTTGATGCATTGCATACATTGCATCATATGTCCTTCATTTAGATTAATTTTATATCAATAAATGCTACTAAGGTATGTGTTTAGTCTTCTTTACAGAATACAAGGACCTGAATACAAATTACCCATATCCCGAGCATAAATGCATGCAAGAGACTCATTCCTGTCATAAAGACCAAGTTCAAGATTATCGGGTTTCAAATGGAAATGCATCCAAGCATAAAAGCATTCAAGACCTAATTACAAAAAAGCCAAGGACCTAACTGCAAATTACGAGTAGCTTTTATTATTATGGAGAAAATCTAAAGAAAAATCAATGTGGATCTCCAAATATATAAAGAAATAAAGTCGGAGCTCAAAAGAAAGGAAAGAATCAATCCAGACGCGCAAAGGATATTGAAATCATGCCATAAACACACAGGAAAAATCCGGATGAAATCGGAGCTAAAACGGTGGCGAATCCGCCGCACCTTATGTACAAAATGCGGCGACTCCGCCGCACAAAATTAGATACATGCTCTAAAAATTTTACTGGTTACGTGTTGACGCGTATACTTTCCTATTTTATACCTAAGTCCCTTGTATCAGCTATAAATAGCCCTGAAACGATGTTGTAGAGGATCTTCTGAATTTTAACCTTAGTTTTTAATTCTTAGTCTTGGTTTTGTATTCTTCTTTTTAGCAATAAAATTCTGTTGGTTTATTTTGTGTTTTTACTTTTCTTTCTTAGTTCCTCTAGGACCCCTTCTCCCTCCCTCCATCTATGAGTTTCTAACTCTTTCCAAAGGGTGGAGGTGACGGATTTAGGGTGAAGAGAAGAGAATAAAGTTATTATTTTAATTTTGTGTTAGTATATTTTGATTACTTGAGTTTATGTTGAATCATTTATCATATAATGCTTCATAACTAATATGATTTATTCTAAGTTTCTGAATTCTCTAATCTAAACCCGATATCTAAACCTCCACCCAACGGAATTCACCATCTTTGTTCTTATTTTAGTTTTATTTGTTCATGTTTCATGCTTTAGAAAATTAAAAACCAAAATCTCAAAACCAAACTTATTCTTCTCTCCTTCTTTCCCCTACTCGAAAATCACACAAATAACAAATCTCTCCCTCCTTGTGTTCGACCCGTACTTGCCACGTCTTCATTGACGCCATGCACTTGCGGTATAAATTTAATTCTCATCAGCAGTGTATAGCTAGTGGGGGCACTTCCGACAGAGTCGGTGCCAATTCGACAACCACTTCGCTTGGAAGACTTACGTCAACATAAAAACACTTTCTAGACACCAAATTAAATTCGATCAGCTTCAAGTCATAGCAAGTCAAACCAATCTTCTCCTTAATTGAGTCCGAGTCCTTAGGGGCCAATGTCTAATTGATTTTAATTTTAAGGGTTGGGTGACACTTTAGGATTGTAATTTGTGGGCCACGGAAGGGTGATGAAATCCCCACCGTATCTTTTCCTACGGAGTTGCCCTTAAGATAGTTTAACTTAAATCTAGCAAAGATAGTCAAACATTGGTCTTTAGTTGGGGGACAATTGCAAGGTTGTATGCAAACTAAATTATATGCTTAAATGCAATCGATAAAAACCGCGCACGTACCTTGCCTCCAGCACTCTTCAACAAAAAATAATTTGCAAGAATTTAGCAAGAATAATGCAAACAAAACACTATATTATGCATGCACTAAGTCTTTCTAATTTTGCCAATTTTTAGGTCAGAGTTGAATTATTGCCAATTATGGAATTTGAGCTTAACACGTGCAGTTCTAAAAAAAAAAAGAAATTTTCCGAAAATAGAAATTACGAGGAAAAATGCAACAAAGGTTACCTACGCACGCTCAGTCGGGTTCACCGCCCGCTCTCGCAAATTTCCAGTTGCTCTACGCGTCCACCAAGAGATGAAGACGGCTCCAGAAAAAATTGAAGCCCAGATGCTTCAGACGTGCAGCGGATCTGCCGCAAATTGTTGTTTAGGTGCGGCGATTTCGTCGCCCTTCTTGCTCCAACTGTGCCCGGATTTCGCCGTGCACTCCGTTGTCTCCTGAAACGTAAACCGAAATAGTTAGATCGCGCACACGATAAACAGAATAGAATCGAAATCACCAAAAATAAACAAAATCTTCATCGCCTCCCCGGCAACGGTGCCAAAAACTTGATGAGAATTAAATTTATACCGCAAGTGCACGACGTCAATGAAAACGTGGCAAGTACGGGTCAAACACAATGAGGGAGTGATATTGTTATTTTTGTGAGTTTCGAATTAAGGAAGAAAGAGAGAGAAATATGGTTGGTTTGAGATTTTTGGTTTTTAATTATCTAAAGCAAGAACAACAAAAACAATTAAAAATAAAGCAAATATGGATGAGAGTCCAGCTGGTGGAGGATTAGAATCGGGTTTTGTTTAGAGAATTCTGAAACTTATAATAAATAACATTAGTTATAAAGTATTACATGATAAATGATTCAACATAAACTCAAGTAATCAAAATATACTAACACGAAATTAAAATAATAACATCATTCTTCTTCTCATCACCCTAAATCCGTCACCCCCACCCTTTGGAGAGAGTTAGAAACTCATGGATGGAGGGAAGGAGAAGGGGTCCTAGAGAAACTACAAAAAGAAAACTAAAAACAAGAAATAAAAGAACAGAATTTTATTTCTAAAAAGAAGAACTAAAAAAACAAAACTAGGACTAGGACCCTCACAACATCGTTTCAGGACTATTTATAGCCGATACAAGGGACCCAAATATAAAATAGGAAAGTGCACGTGTCAATACACGATTGGACAAAATCCGGGGCCACGGATCGCAAGGGGTGCGGCTTTTACGCCGCATAATACATGTAAGCTGCGGTGATTTTTCCGCAAATTATGCTCTGATTGGATCCGGATTTTTCCTGTGTGTTTATGGTATGATTTAAATGTCCTTTACACGTCTGGATTGATTTATTTCCTTTCTTTTGAGCTCCGACTTAATTTCTTCATATATTTGGAGATCCAAATTGATTTTTCTTTAGAACTTCTCCAAAATAATATTTTGGTACTTTAATTTGCAGTCGGGTCCTCAGCTTTTTGCAATTAAGTCCCTGGCTACTTTTGTGCTTAAGTTCTTGACCTTTTTGTAATTAGGTCTTTGAATGCTTTTATGCTTGGATGGACTTCCATTTGAATCCCGATAATCTTGACTTGGTCTTTATGATAGAAATGAGTCTTTTGCACGTGTTTATGCTCGGGATATGTGTAATTTGCATTCAGGTCCCTGTATTCTATATATAATACTAAACACATACCTTAGTAGCATTTATTGATATAAAGTTAATCTAAATGAATGACATAGGATGCAATGTATGCAATGCATCATTCACATACACAAGTTGGTTATTTCAGAACCTAATAAAGCATGAGAGGTGTCTAATAGTTGTGGCAAAACCCATCAAGTGAAGTACTCTACTCTAAACAAACAAGCATACATTCACATTTATCAACACATTGCGTGTGGTACGTGTGCGAGATCTCATCCGGGTCAGGAGTGCCCCCGATGTACAGGTGCTTGCTTAGGTTGCGGTCAGATGGGCCATTTTATCCGAGATTGCCCGAGCAAGCTGGGCGAGACGAGCAGGAGGCCAGGACCACCGGTCTCGGGGAGGAGCGGAGGCAGCAGGTCCGTCGTTCCATAGAGCCAGACCAGGAGAGCAGGTCGAGTCTTCACCGTCCGGGCTGAGAAGGCAAAGGACTCCAACACTGTCGTGGAAGGTACCCTTGTCATTTCAGGTTTGGTTGCTCGTGTTTTATTTGATTGTGGCGCCACACATTCCTTCATTTCGGAGAGGTTTGCTGGCGAGTTGTGTCGGACCCCTGAGCTACTGACTGATTTGTTGGAAGTCAGTACGCCCATGGGTGAGGTGGGCACTGTGGGGAGTTTTCTTCCCGGCACCACAGTTGTTTCGGGGGACCATGATTTTCCGGCAGATCTGGTCTTCCTACCGATGGAGTATTTCGACGTCATACTGGGGATGGACTGGCTATCACAGTACGATGTGCGAGTCTTTTGCCGTGAGAAGAAGATCCTTATTCCGAGGAAGGACGTGCCTGATGTGTTGATCAGAGGGACGAGGAGTAGAGGAGGTCGTCTGATTGTGTCTGTGGTTAATGCACAGAGGCTGTTGTATCAGGGTTGCAGAGCGTTCGTGACAACTTTAGTTGTTCCTGATCCTGAGACGAGGAGGCTGGAGGATATAGAGGTCGTACAAGAGTTTCCAGATGTGTTTCCTGCAGAGATTCCTCGTTTACCGCCGCACCGAGAGATCGAGTTCAGCATTGAGTTGACAGCTGACACGACACCCCAGTCGAAAGCACCATATCGGATGGCACCTGCGGAGTTGACAGAGCTGAAGAAGCAGTTGCAGGAGTTGATGGACTCTGGATTTATCCGACCGAGTTTCTCGCCGTGGGGAGCGCCTGTGTTGTTCGTGAAGAAGAAGGATGGGTCGTTGCGGATGTGCATCTACTACAGGATGCTGAATAAGGTTACCGTCAGGAACCGGTACCCTTTGCGCAGGATTGATGACCTGTTTGATCAGTTGCAGACAACGAGAGTGTTCTCGAAGATTGATCTGCGCTCAAGTTATCACCAATTGTGTATCAGAGAGGCAGATGTTCAAAAGACAACCTTCAGGACACGATACGGGCACTACGAGTTCTTGGTGATGCCATTTGGACTGACGAACGCACTTGCAGCATTCATGGACCTGATGAACAGGACCTTCCAACCGTACCTCGACAATTTTGTTGTGGTGTTTGTGGATGATATCTTGGTGTACTCGCCTGACAGGGAGCAGCACTGGGAGCACCTGAGGATTGTGCTTGGCATCTTGAGAGATCAGGAGTTGTATGCCAAGTACACGAAGTGCGAGTTTTGGTTGGATCGGGTGGCGTTTCTGGGGCACATCGTGTCAGCAGATGGGATTTCAGTGGATCCGGCGAAGGTTGAGGTTGTGACTCAGTGGAGAGCCCTAACGAGTGTGACTGAGATCAGGAGCTTCGTGGGACTTGCTGGGTATTACAGACGTTTCATTCAGGACTTCTCCTGACTCGCTTTGCCGTTGACAGCGTTGACGCAGAAGGGCGTCAAGTTCGTTTGGTCCCAGAAGTACGAGGACAGTTTCCAGGAGCTGAAGAGGCGACTGACGACAGCGCCAATTCTGAAGCTACCGAGTGGCAGCGGAGGCTACGTGATTTACAGTGATGCGTCAGGGGTTGGCTTGGGTTGTGTTCTGATGCAGCACGGGAAGGTGGTAGTGTACGCTTCGAGGCAGCTGAAGGTACATGAGAAGAACTACCCTACTCATGATCTGGAGTTTGCAGTGGTAGTTCACGCGTTGAAGACCTGGCGGCACTATCTGTATGGCGAGCAGTTCGAGGTCTTCACAGATCATCAGAGTCTGAAGTATTTGTTCTCGCAGAAGGAGCTGAATATGAGGCAGTGTAGATGGCTCGAGTTCATTAAGGACTACGACTTCACCATTTCCTATCTTCCGGGGAAGGCAAATTCGGTCGCAAATGCACTGAGCAGGAAGGTTGAGGTGTCAGTTGCGAGCTTGTGCATTCAGGAGTGGAGGCTACTCGAGACATTGTTAGAGTGGATGCCGTTCACCGAGGGCTCTGAGGGAGCAGTGATTGCTGGGCTGAGGGTAGAGCCGCAGACTGTCTCACGTGTTGTGCAGGCTCAGCATGGTTATGAGGAGTTAGCTAGTCTGTTACAGTTGACTGCCAGAGATGGATCAGACTTCAGTGTGGGGGTTGATGGTGGTCTGAGGTTCAGGAGTCGGATTTGGGTGCCGAAGGTTGATGGGCTGAGAGATGACATCACGGAGGAGGCACACCGAGCGAGATATACCATCCACCCGGGGAGTACGAAGATATATAAGGACCTGCAACGGAACTTCTGGTGGAAGGGTATGAAGAGAGATATTGCGGAGTTCGTGGGTCGGTGCTTAGTCTGTCAGCAGGTGAAGATTGAGCATCAGCGACCAGCGGGACCGATGCAGTGTTTTGAGCTTCCTGAGTGGAAGTGGGAGCACGTGACGATGGATTTTGTCATGGGGCTGCCAAAGACGAGGAGGTTCCACGATGCGATTTGGGTGATAGTCGATCGACTGACCAAATCGGCGCATTTTTTAGCGATCAGGACCGCATTGCCTCTGGAGGGTCTAGCTAAGTTGTACGTGGAGGAGATAGTCAGGCTGCATGGAGTACCAGTGAGCATCATCTCTGATCGAGATCCCAGATTTACGTCCAGGTTTTGGGGGAGTCTGCAGCAGGCTTTGTGGACACGACTGAGATTCAATACAACGTTTCACCCGCAGACAGATGGCCAGTCAGAGAGGACGATCCAGACCCTGGAGGATATGCTGAGAGCATGCACACTGGATTGGTCAGGACACTGGGATGAGCACCTGCCGCTGATAGAGTTTGCTTACAACAACAGCTACCATTCGAGTATTGGGATGGCACCGTACGAGGCATTGTACGGGAGGCATTGCACATCACCGGTATGCCAGAGTGATATGGGCGAGAGGCAGTTAGTGGGGCCAGAGCTCGTGCAGACGTATGCAGAGAAGGTGGATGTGATCCGGAGGAGATTTGCCATAGCACAGAGCAGGCAGAAGAGTTATGCCGACAGACGTAGACGGGCGTTGAGCTTTGAGGTCGGTGACCATGTGTTCCTGAAGATCACCCCAGCTCGGGGAGTGATGAGGTTTGGGAAGAAAGGGAAGCTCAGTCCGAGGTATGTTGGGCCATTTGAGATCCTCGACCGAGTTGGTGAGGTTACCTACTGCATTGCGTTGCCACCGCAGTTTTCGGGTCTCCACAACGTCTTCCACGTATCGATGCTGAGGAAGTACGTTGCGGATGCTGCTCACGTGATCGAGATTGCAGTACCAGAGATCCAGCAGGACTTGTCACTCGAGGAGAGACCAGTCGAGATCGTTGATCGTATGGATCACCAGCTCAGGAGGAGGAGCATTCCGATGGTGAAGGTCCGGTGGCAGCATCACAGTGAGCGCGAGGCCACTTGGGAGATCGAGGAGGAAGTTCGGAAGCAGTATCTAGAGCTTTTCGGTGAGTTGCTGTTTTGATTTCGGGATGAAATCCTTTTAAGGTGGGTGGATTGTTATGTCCCTAACCCATCTTAGGGCCTTAATAGAGATTAGGTGGGGTTGATGTGGGAGGTGAGGGAGGTATGGGCTAGGAGTGTAGGGGATGGTGGGGAGTGTTGCCTTGGGTTTGGGTTTCGTTTTAAAGCAAAAAAAACCTTTCTCCTCCATTCTTCTTCTCCAAACTCCTCTTCCTCACTCACCTTGTTTCTCACTCCTTCCTCTTTCCGACGCTGCAGAGGCGGAGGAGGCGGGTCCGGCGTGAAACGTGCGGAGGATAGCGTGCGAGTAAGCGGTCGCGCGGGTGGTTGCGTTAGGGAAGGGACGTTGCGCGAGCGAGGCTCCGGCGGGTCTTCGTCTTCTTGAGAGGTATGCCGGTTCTTAGTTTGGTTTGTTGTTGCTCACCCTCGTGGGAGGGTGGTGTTGGTTGGTCGGGGAGGTCAGAGACCTCTCTGGCGTCGTTTTCCATGAAAAAATTCGGCTGGCGCGAGGTTGAAGGCGACCAACGGTCGACCGAGGCCTTCGGGCGGTCGACCGAATGTATGTAATTTTGTCTGTCTGTTGTGTTTCGGCGGTTCCTTGTGTTGGGTCGACCGGAACTTAAGTATACTGGTTGTTAGCGGTCGACCGTTATATGACGTAGAAATATTAGGATGACCCTGTTAGTTCGGTCGACCGAGACCCCTGAGTCGGTCGACCGATAGTTTGAATTAATGTTGACCAGACTCCGTATTTTGACCTCGTTGGGTCGACCGGTTTTAGACCTTCGGTCGACTGTTGGGACTTATGTTTTGTGCAAATAGTTTGACCGTTGCAGATGTTTCGGTCGACCGATTCCCTTGTGGAAGCGGTCGACCGTTTTCCTTGAGGAAACGGTCGATCAGATGTCAATTTCGGTCGACCGATTCCCTTGAGGAAACGGTCGAGCGGGTTGCCTCCTTCGGTCGACCGCTTTTCGCAGGACAGAATTCCTGATTCGATTTAGGATGCCAACTCTATCTACGGAAGCTCGTGTCCTCGCCTTGTGCGTGAGCCGGGAGATGACGGTGGGCGCGTTACGCATGCCTGCCCAGGGACCGCCGTGTGGAAGAGTGTGGGTATCCGAGACGCGTCACCTCCATGTATGGATCGTGACTATTTTGATGGATTGATTGGACTCATTGTAGAGTAGCAGACCTGAGAGATCGTGGATCCCAATGCGTGTTGACGCATTGCTCGTGGAGCATTATGACCCTGCAGACTACGGTCTGGACCCATCCGATGTTGTGCCGGACGTATGTTGTACCGCCAAGGTTGTTGCCGGCGATGATGGTGCCGACGATGTTTCGGCTTGTGGTTGTGTCGTCCGATGTTGTGCCGGACGTATGTTGTATCGCTGATGTTGTGCCGGCGATGCCGCTGAGGTTGTGCCAGCGATGATCCCCGATTGGGTACCTATCCTGGGATGTTGACCGACCGAGCTACGACTCCGTCGAATGTGGTGTAGACCATGTGGTTCTTTGCACGGAAGTCGGACGCTCCTCACTGATCCCTTTGGCTCGAGTAGTCGCGTGTGGGGGGGACGCGTCGCGTACTGTCCGTAAGACCGTATGTGCCTACGGTAGGTTTCCGAGGGAGACCCATTGTTGTTGTTGCTGGACTGATGTCCTTGTGGACCCTGTTGAGGGTCGTTGTTGTTGGACTGAGGTCCCATTTACCTTGTTGAGGGATTTGATGCATTGCAGATGTGACATGACAAACTACTAGTATGATAGGTTCATTTATCGTACTATTGCATGCATATAGGTGAGCTTGGCATACGGGGTTTCCTAATGGGAAACTCAGGCATCGTTGTTTAATTCATGTTTCAGGACCGTAGTAGGTTCTGTCAGGTGGTAACCGCGGGCGTACTCATTTTGGGTCCAGGATCCTCATCGGACTCTTCGAGGTTGTCGTGATTACTTTATCTGTCTTTTCATTGTATTGTTGTAATCACGTCTTTTGACAAACTCTGTTGTATTATTGGTGCACCGACGGTTGATTTATTGAATGACATTCCCGTTGATGAGTTTATTCTGATAATCTCTTGATTGTTTAAATTTTTAAATTTCCACAGTTTCAGGATGTTACAGGAATGACGTTGGAGTATCTCAAGATATTGATTTGGGAGTGGATAAACGAGGAAAACTTTTGCTATATTTGATCAAAATTGATCATTATTATGTGTAGATTGCAGTTTGATTAAAGATAATTGTACACATACCAAGAGTACAATCAATGACAGTTATTGTAGTAAGTCTTTTGAACTTTGCCAGTTGAGACTTTATTTTCACTTTAAAGTCACGTTGTTGGTCTTTTTATTTTTTTCACTAATTTTGAACTTTTATACCTAAACTATCATTACACCTCAGATATTTTGTTTTGTTTTGCCGAAGCAAACGTCACGTAACATTTGCAGTAGTTCACGTAAAAAACAACACATTCACATAAATCCAGATATAAATGTGCAAACAACTCTACAAACGCAACACTTCCAAGAAACTCAACTCCTATAACCATAGAAAAATTGATATAATAAATATGAATTGTCTAACTAGTACTCGTTTATAAAAAGCTAGCCAATAGATTTTCTTTAAAAAACAAAACTTTCATGTGAAATACTATTGATTTTGCACACAAAAAAAAACTAAAATGGAACTCACATATCCTATTCTAGTTTCTACATTTGATGTCATCGATCACCTCACTATCAGAGGTTATTGTCACATTTTTAGGTTAGAAGTTGTTTTTTTTGGAAGCTTCGTAAAGTTTTTTTACACGTTTTCTAACTTAATTTTACATGACATGAACATTTTTTACACGAAAAATTTCAAATTTCACAACGTTCTATTTCTGCAAATCAAGATAGACTATGGAAGTGTAAGGGTAGTTTGGGTATAAAATTTAAAAATTGGTCTAAAAGTGAGAAAATCAACAATGTGGTCTAAAAGTGTGCTATAGCAACGTGAGTGAATTAAAGTCAGTTGGCCTTGAACTTCTGATCACGTAAGTATATTCTTTAAAGCCGAAAAAATACTGATCACAAAGGGGATATCATCTACGTTTGAAGATATTTGATGTTGAAAGTACCTTTGAATTGTCACCAAAACAGAATTCGATGTGAAATAAAACACTTTAAAAAATAATACATTTGTGAGAAATAATAATCAACTTAATTTCTCTTGAGCAGATTCTAAACAATCATCACAGTCTTGCAGTTAGTTAATTATTAAACATAGATCAATATCCTTGAATTAGATTGAAAAGAAAGGCATTAGTGTATGATTAATAGTGTTAAACAAAAATCACTAAAAACACAAACTAGAAAGATAAAAAAGACCAGAAAATTAACTAAGCATTAGATATGTTTACACGTGCCCTGCTGGTCTGGTAAAAAAGAAGACAATTGTTTTGTACTTATGGTCGAAGGAAGGTATTCTCCAGAGAATTAATAGTGATAAGTTCGTAGTGGTAGTATTGGATTAAGTGAGTTAACCATGACAACAATGTTGGCTTTTGGGCCTTAATAATGTTTGTTTTGATGGTTAGTGAGAACCTAATTTTAATCCGTGTACAATCAATCAAATTGGTGGAACACATATATTGTGCGTACTTTTATGTTAATATGTGACAAAGACCCCGTTTGGATGTAGGTGATCCCGCTCCCCCACAACGTAGGCGTGGCTACAATGTGCTTCACACATCCAAACACGATGGAGATCTTGGGAAGCCCGGTTCCTGGCGCGACATCCCACACAACGTTTATGCTTTGAGGGAGAAGCTGAGTGGAGGCAGCTCCTTCTAATTTCTGATTTTGTTTGGACCAATTTACCCCCACATCATTTGAAGATCAATCATGAGTTTAAAAAAAATTAAAAATATAGACAAATAAAAAAACATAATTTCAGAAAAAGTTTTTTAATAAAACATTTAAAATGAATTTTTATTTAATCAACGTCTTTGGGTAAATTTAGGAATTTACTTTGACAAGACATCATCTATTACGAGAAACCTTCTACCTATCCAAACAACACACTCTTGAAGAAAAAAATTGCTCCTACATTTACATTCCCAGAAGTTGGCTTCCCATCAGAAGCTGATATTTAGGAGCTGCACCCAAACTAAGCCAAAGACTCAAAAAGAAATTGATTGAAGTCAAGGAATGTAATCAATTTTCATGAAGATATGTATTTACGATTTATTTAGTCTTAGGGTTGAGCTTAAACATGGCACAATTGATAAGATAGAAATCTACGTAAATTCGGACAACCAAAACACTATCCAGTCGTCTGAATTCTTCAATAATAAGAAACAAGCCTTTGACCTGCCAAGACTCGGACAACCCAATTAAGTTTTTGTCGTCCAAAACACCACCACCAGTAAACATCCAGAAAATGTTGATGGGCCAATTCATTTTGGACAACTGATTAGTAGCATTTCATGCATCTTATTCATGTTATAGATCCTTAATTTTATCCCACTGTGGTGCTACTCGAGTGTTTGTTGTTATATTGCAGGTATTAGGTAATAAAAAGAGAAGGGAAGAGAAAAATGACTTAAACGTAAGAAGAAATGACTTAAATGAAGCAAAATGGATCTCACGGTCATACACAAGGACCAATCTGCAAAAGGGAAGGACATGGACATAAGCTCGAAGGGACCAAATAGCAAATCGAGAAACCTCACATCATCATGAGGAGTATTTTGGCAATTAGATTTGGACCAACACTCCAATAACTTATCCGAGTGCACCCCACTTAAAGAATTAAAGCATGAAAGAAGATATCTGAAAATGGATCTGATTCAACAAAAGATGACCGCCAATTAGCAGCCCTAGACCGCCAATTAGCAACCCTCGCGCTGATATGGTTTATGTGTTTATGTCTATTCCGGGAATGTTTCATTAGTCCCACACCAGGGGATTGTCCACAGTTACCTTTTTCATGTCTATAAATAGAACTTTTCTTCCTTATTTGTAAACTACTCATTGCTTGTGGTCATTCTCTCTACTTGGAGTAAGTCTTTGAAGCAAAACTCAAGGTGGAGACGATGCCACATTTTAATGTGAGTCATGTAAATAAAATATTTCTCTTCAGTTAGATATTGTTTCCTTTAGTCCTACATGTTCTGTTTCCTTAAATCATTGCATAATTAGTTAGTTTAATGAGTAGTGAGTAGTTTCATCCCCCTTTGGGGTGGAGTTGATGTTTATACATGCAATGAAGAATGGGATGAATGCTATCTTTTGCAATATGTGATGAATTTGAATGTATACTTGTTTGTTTAAAAGAGAATACTGAACTTGATAAGTTTTGCTATAACAATTAGGTATTTCCCATACTTGTTTAGGTTCTTAATAACCAATTTGCTTATGCTCATGTTAATCAACTAGGTTAGTGATTGGAATGATAGGTTTTGCAACAACCATTATGTACTTCCTATGCATGAAAACACAACCTACACTTGTGTCTTATTGAATGCATTTTTCACCACCTTATCACATGTGTACACACACTCCACCCCTTAGGGGTTTTCCTTATTGAATTTCATCTTACTTAAGTTGTTTTTAACTCTTGTATGCTCAAATACACAAAGTTCCCAAGACTCAAAAGAAATACAAATTATGTCTTCAATAGCTGGATTACATGCCTTGACTTGTTTTCTTTTCTTCCTTGAGTCTTGATCACCTGTAGAAGTTAGCACAATACAATATATATGTCATGCATAATGTGAGCTACTCTACATTGATTATAATTTAGATTAGGTTCATTAAATCATCAAAACATATTTTAAGACCAAAAATCCAACAACATATTTATATATGCATGAAACAGATACTGTATTGTGCTAACATTTACAGGTGATGAAGACTCAAGGAAAAATGGAATGAAGTCAAGACATGTAATTTTGCCTTTATTTGAGTCTTAGGATCTATGTAAACTTGAGCACACAAGAGCTAAAATCTATTCACTCATGCACTAGGTTCCATGTAGAAGTCATACACCAAATTTCATATCATTTGGACATAAATACATCACCCAAACTTAGGTCGAAAATCACTCAAACTAAGAATTTGCATGTCTAACCAGAACGATCGACCGAAACAAGTTTTCTATTCGACGTTCTACCAGTTAATGATTATCCAAATAGTGATTTTACCCAGCTCCACAAGTCGACCTCTTTTAACCTTTTGGTCGATCGATTGACCCGTATTTTCCGGATTACCGTTGTACTTGTATTCTCCAACGGTCGTATTCGTATACATACACCTAACCCCTAAACTATTTTGGTCGTTGGTCGAATGATGGCTTGACGGTGGTGACCAAATGAAGACTGATTGAATCAATTATAATACCACAAGTGCACGACCGCGATGAAGCGGTGGAAAGTATGGGTCGGGTCAACAAGGAGCACGTATGAGTCGAAATCCACCATACTCGAGTGGGAAAAGAAGAGAGAAAAGAGGTTGGAATTATACTACAATGCATATGAATCAGTAAACAAACAATAACACTAAACCCCGTAAGGGGTAGAGAAAGAATGCGAAAATGAAGATATGTGTACGCATGTGTGTTCAATTGTGCTTATCACATCATGTGATACCTGAAATCTATAAAACCAAATACAACTTTTCCTACACATGAAATAAGATAAATCATGATCACCAAAACATACAAGACAGTAATTGAAATAAAGATAAATGAGCTCCTGCATACAGACCAAACCCCACTATTTCTCCACATGAAATAAGATCTACACAATCATTAAAACATACAAGACATTAATTAAGATGAGGCCAACAAGAGCACATGCTCCCACATGTCATGTTTCCTTCTTCCACTCCATCCTTATCCTTACCTCATCATTCCCCATAAAATAGGTCCACTAATCTAAGCATGTGCTAAGCATCACTCAAGAGCATTAGCACATCAAAGATAAGAGTGAAAATCTCATTAGATGGTTATGGAACTCATGTAAGGATTAAATGTTAGGTAATACACACACTTAATACATCACATAATCACATCACCTTCTTCTCCACCCCCGTAATGTGGATGGACTACTCCCTACTTATCTTTAAACTTAAGAAAACATAAAAACAACACGACCCATAAAGACGTGAAGAAAACTAGATTAAAATGAAATATTACAAGGTTGCTCCTCTTGTCCTCCTCTACACTACTAATTAAGAAACTAAAACCTACTCTACTAAACAAGAAATGCAACCTACTCTACTAAACAAGAAAGGAAACTAACCTAAGGAGGAGAGAGATAAAGAAGAAGAAAGGATGCATTACAAGTCTATTTATAGAAGATTAGAGGGTTTGGATGGATCTGGACATAATCAGACGACTGTAACTTAGATCTGGATGTTGCATATTTCTCTAACCCAACAACCAGACCCGCTGGAGGAATCCAGCTGCCAAACTCTTAACTGGATCCGCCAATGGTGGATTTTAATGCACCACTAACGGATCAATTTTGTTTGAACCCCTCCAAATTTTGACCACGGGTTTAGATCACATGATAAACACGTGGGGTGAGCCCGGAGCTGTTGGTTCGAGCTCGTTTGGTTTTAGTTGTTGATTTACTACTTAGGTTCGCAAGATTATAGACTTTTGCAACCAATATGTTTTTCTTTACACATAGGTCCCTCCGCGTTTTTACTTGGTTCCTTCCTGATTTAGAATCAGGACCTTGGGCATTACAAATAGGTCCAGAACTTTCCAAATCGGTCCATTCTTCTTGTGTTTAATTCCTTTTCTCTTCTTTATTGCCAAAAACCAGAAACATATCAAATAAACACTCGAGTAGCACAAATATGGGGTAAAATAAAGGATATATAGCATGAATATAATGTATGATGTGCTACTAATCAAAGACAATTGTGCGTGCCAAAAGTGCCTGTTATTTTTGGCCGGATGAGAAAGAATACGAAAATATGCGTATGTGTGTGTTCATTTGTGCTTGTCACAATATGTAGTACATGAAAACCATATAAACAAATCCAACTTTGCCTCCATATGAAATAACATAAAACATTTTCAGTAAAACATACAAGACAATAATTAAAATGAAGCTAAATGAACTCATGCAAAAAGACCAAACCCCACTATGTCTCCACATGAAATAAGATTTACACAATCATTAAAACATACAAGACTTTAATTAAGTTGAGGCCAACAAGAGCATATGCTACCACATGTCATGTTTCCTTCTTCCACTCCGTTTGTGCAAGAAGTGAGAACACCATACTCACTTATTTGTTATCTACACATGAACCTAAACCCCCACATTTACTTCATACATTGTCCTCAATGTATGCTAGTATGATACTACATGGATTCATGCATGAAAAAGATATGATCTCACCAAACTTTGAAGTACAAGGAAATTTTTGTGGTCATGTTGATGGGTACAAATCCGAATTCCCCTCAAACCTGTGGGATACTTAAGAAGGGAGACAAATACGTGAAACAAATGGGGCCCAGGTACACAAGGGTTGGAGCCCACAACAACCTGTGCTCACTTTTGGAGTCTTTTTTTCCAGTTTTTTATATAACTATGTACGAAAATAAGTTCACACCTTAATTTGTCAAAGGACATCAGATGAGAACCTCAAAAGTGGGTCAATAGACTTGGAATGAGAACATGACACCATGTAGGGCCAAAATACTCATGTGTGGACCCCCTCACAGAATGTACAAAATAGCGGGAGAGGTTCATGAATTAGACGCAAAGGCGTCAGATTCAAAGGATCAAACTGAAAGAGCTCTAAAATCTTAAGAGTTTGGGAAATATTGCGCAACGGAAGAAGAGTTTCCTCTGTTGCGATATTGATGTTATGAACGTCAATCCATACTCGCCAACCAATAGGATAGTGCGCCGGAACGAGGCAAAAACCTCATTATGATTGCCTGATTCACCAAACGAACAGAAAGTGGGTGTCTTACCCAAGGTATCCTCTAAGGCACTCCCAATACCCTCATTGGCAATGTAGTTGTTTGATGTCCCATCATTTTCAAGATGATCAGGTCATATGAAATTAAGGGTACTAGGACGCTATTGCTCCACCACATGTGAGTCCTTAAGAAGCACAACATTAAGATCATGTGGCTCAGGGCCACATGTCAAAAAGATAAGGTACAATCCTGTGCCGACTCATAATGAAGTTGGTACATGTTATTCTCAATTTGAATCGAATCCCTCATCAAGTGATCGTGAATTGAAACCCCAAGTCCCTCAGACTGACTAGAAGTTTGACTCTAAAAGATTGTGCTTTGAATTTGTGGATGTGGTGGTGATTCGATATTAGAAGATAAATCCTCATGTTGACAAGAAAGCTCACCCTTCTAACTTCACATAATTGTTGTGTGATCTGACTCATTTGCATTGCCAGTTTTTGCAAGAAATTTTGAGTACTTTACATGAACGTAAGGAGAGTTTGTTTCTAGAAATCATGTATGTGGTGAACTGTGAGGCTGAGTCAAAATTTTGGAGATTTTAGGGTTTGGTGTTTATGGATTGAGAATGAGTCCAATGATTGGTTGTGGGTGGTGACTGGTAGGGATATGGGTACTTCGGAGAAGAATAATGGGGTGGGTATGATGTATAAAAATTTGAATCAATATTGTCTCCCCAAGAATCCATCCCTCTTGGGTTGTACGCGGATGCATAAAGGTCACGTTGAACATTTTGGGAAAATGTATGCTCATACTCAGGTTCTGGGGGAACATATGGATATTCCCAAATAACGTGACCACTCAACCAACAACAGTCACACGGTACGACTACTGGTGCCACCAGTGCAGTCATATCTTCTACCGTATGCATGAAAGAGGCCAAAGTTTTTGTATTGACTTCGTTTGCTTACTAACATATGATCCGACATAACTAAATGGTGGTCTAGTAGTCGGTGCCTCTCTCATGTTACCCCAATGTGAAGATTGCTCAGCCACACAATTAAGATTATCCCAACCATACAGTGGGTGTTTGTTTGAGGCACCCCAGGATGCATGGGTTTGAAATATGTTTGTTCGTTTTAAATTTAGACCGCAAGTGCACAGCCGTCGGTGAAGACGGAGCAAGTACGGGTCGTCCACAGGGAGGTGATCAACCTCTGGCTTGACTGAAATCAAGTGGCAAAAGTGCTTTAGGGACCGACTTGCTCTGATACAAAGTTGTAACGCCCCCCGATCTCGCGGGTACGCACACTGGGAAAGGAACACAAGTGTCGCGGGTACGCACACTGGGAAAGGAACACAAGTGTCGCGGGTACGCACACTGGGAAAGGAACACAAGTAACGCCCCCCGATCTCGCGGGTACGCACACTGTTTAATAAAGAAAGACAATACCAACTAACTCGACAATACATAACAGACACACATGGATAGACAATTAGGATAGAAAACTGAACTAGATAATTATCCATGTATACATAAAAGATCCAATTACAATACACCGAGTTTTGAAGGAAATTCCATGACATAAGCGGAAACAAACGATAACCGAAGACTCTGGTCGACATGTCCTTCGTGAACAGAATCTTCGACACTCGTCCAGTCTGTCCTGTGGGGAACCTAAGTTCCTGCAAGCACCGCATTAACAAATGTGCGAGTTCTCAATTAAGAAAATCCAGTATGCCCCAGCCAAACAATAACAGAACTATGCATGAGGTCTAACTAAGACAAGCATCAAAACATAATAGAACAGAGGAGCACATAATGCATCAGAAGGATATGACTCCACAAGCCATCCCAGTCGGGTGCACCCAACACGTTCCTCGCAAGGAACCAGAATACCAGCCTCGCTGGTTAGAAGTGGTCACTCGACAGTGACCCACCGCCTGGCACAAAGCGGTGCGTCGGATAAATGTCCCAATTCGCGGAAATAAACCTACATGGTGTCATCCGAACTTGGGAACATCTACCCCGAGACAGAATGGCAACGTGCCTGCCCAGGACTTATCTTATGCCTGGCCTCCCAATGTGAAGGTCTTATGCAAATGGCCTCTGAAGCTAGAGGACCCACTCGTGGCCCGTCGGCCCAGAAAACAGAACGTGCCCAGAATTATTAATCAGATTAAATGCAATGCAAGCTACTTAAGCATCTAAGATCTAATGTAGCTACAATATACGGAACGAGCTCAAGGAAGAATATCTGGATACCCTCCAAACAGCCCCAAACAAATCAGAATCAAAACATCCCAATCAGGAATCAAACGAAACTCACAACAGCAAGCAATTATAACCGGATCGGCAAATCAAGATAACAACTGATCGAGTCATCTACGGGTCATGATAAGGATGTTATAATGTCTTCTATCCTAAGGGTTATACCCCAACACAACATCACACATCACATCAGTAATGCATCAACATGACAGAAACAATGGAATGATGCAAGACAGCAAAACATGACATAGTCGAATGCTATAATAATCGAAGACATACATTCATCAATTTCAGAGCGTGCATGCGACTGTACCAAACCTCATAATACGATCAGAGCTTATAAACGTATGAAATTCAATAAATACCAGTAGAACCACATGACAAAATGTGCATATAGCATTAGCAATTCTATGGGTATCTGCTGTCATATATGTATGCAATCGGTATTCTACAACATGAATTTTGGAGCACATGTATCATAGGAACAAAGAAATCCCATACCATAATAGAATTTATATGAATATAAAACAGAGCTAATGCATGAACATGTGTTCTATGATCCCTAAGTAAGCCGTGAAAGACTACCAGAATAAACTCATGAAATGATGCACGATTACATGACCTAGGGTCAGCAACCGATCCTGGCAGAATTATACAAGTATGATCATGAAGGATGCCTGTATATGTAGTCCTTAACCAGTCACCAAAACATATATTAATATCAGAATAAGATCATTAAATAATTGTGAGTACATATGATTTCTTCTCAGTACACCATGAGGGGTAGTTAACATAATTATAGACATACATTAACGCATGCTACATAGGATTTGAAATCAATAGTGATCCATTGAACTACGATCACAACATAGACATGTATAATGCATCAGTAAGGGTATGGAATTAGTAACAACTCATGTAACTGATGTCTGAATGAAACATGGAATAAAACGAAAATGTAAGATCTAATATCAGCAACCACCTCTTGCAAATATCAGGACAGAATTGATCGATCATGAATAACCCAAGATCTGAAACCCATGATGATTGATGACATATATATATACACATAACGAGTCATGAGATCATGTCAATTAGTGAAACCACAAATCAACAACACCACCAGGAGAATGATTATACTACAGCATGAGAAACATATTAACAATCCATCAACGAATCTCAAAATTAGACCATACGTGTAGGGTTGCAACTCACATGAAAAGCATGCAACGGCCCTACCTGAAGCACTCCACACGGCCCAGCCAACTCCCTACTGATTTTTCATCAAATCACCATAGGGAACTTGGAGTAGGGAACGTGCTAAGGGGAGAATAATTCGGCTAGCCATTGAAGGCCCGAGTTGCACCCCAGTCTACCTGATCGGCATGCCTCTAGTGGTGCGACCCTAGCCCTCCAGCCTGACCAGCCCCTGGTGTTGTGCAGCCATCCACCCAACACCCACCACTACACCTTATTCTAATGGCTAGAGGCATACCTGATCTGTAAAAGGACGTTTGAGCTACCCGGAGATCAGTCAAAACTCTTCTAGCCGTACACAAGGAGGTCCACTAGAGCTTCTTCAACAAAAGCGACCGGAGACCATCCAGCAGCAAGCCGGAGATGATGGTGGTCGTGGTTGTCAGAGGTGGTGGTGTGAAGAAGGGAAGGGAGGTAGGGACGGCTGGGGCTGGGTAGGGTTTGTGTTTTTGTTTCAAGGAGACTAACACAAAAGGCAAAGGTTAATTGCTAATGAAGGCCAATCAAAACATTCCATAATGCACATAATTCAAAAGTTCGCAAATAAGAAGAGGATCTCCTCTTGCTGACGTGGCAGCAACATCACCCAGCCTCACACATCATCCCTACACGTCCAAACCACGTCCAAGCCAACTCCTACACTCGATTTACACCCGATCGACCCGATTAAGTCAACCGATTACAAAACCACCCGACGGGTCGCACCCTCCTACGAGTCAATTTAACTCGGCCAAAAAGGAAACTTCCCCGAAACACAACCAAAATCACACGAAACATACAACCATATAATGATGATCCATAATCAAGCATAAGGATAAATAAGACATAATAGTGTCGCAGGAGAGCGAGTCTTACAACCTAAGTGGAAGTGCAAATCAGGAAGAGGGACCCCTGAGGGGTGGAGTGAGTGTAAAAAGCAAAGATATGGTGAAGAGTGCAATCATTAAGCACAAATGTATGTTGTATTTTCATGTATTGGAAGTGTCTAATGTTTATGGCAAAACCTATCAATCCCATTACTAACCTAGTTGATTAACATTCACATACACAAGTTGGTCATTTCAGAACCTAAACAAGCATGAGAGGTGTCTAATATTTATGGCAAAACTCATCAAGTTACAAGTTATGTCCTAAACAAACATGCATACATTTATTTTTACAAACACATTTCACACAAAGCATTCATTTCCATTCTCTCTTTTGCATGTATAAAACATCAACTCCACCCCCCAAAGGGGATGGAACTACTCACTACCCATTACACTAATTATTATTCTAAGAAAGGAAAACATATTAACTAAGTCTACTAAGATTATTGAAATGGAATTAAACTAAGCATGCAATCAACATAAAAGAAATAACATAACAAAGAAAACTTTTATTTATTTTAGACTCACAATACAAGCAGCATCTTCCTACTTCAGTATTTGCTCCAAGGCTCCACTTCACGTAGGAAGAATAGCCACCAAGTATTTAGTGATTACAATGGAAGGTGCAGAGTTCTATTTATAGTCATAGAAAAAGGTAATCGGGGACAATTCCCCGATATGGGACTAATACAACACTAGAAATAGATCTAATTCTCCCTAATACATGATCTGCCTGAAACGTGTCAGATCCGGAGCCAATTGGCGGTCTATAGAGTACGGATCCGCCCCAGATTTTGGTTGGGCCTTGCTGGGTTGGTTTCTTCTTGTTTGATGCACCAAAGCAAGTTGTTTGAGTTAGGCCCAACCTGAATTGACAAAATACTCCTCATGAGGGTGTGGAGTATTTTCATTTGCTCATTGGTCCTTCGATCTTACATTCATATCCTTCTCCCTTGCATCTTAGTCCTTAAGTCTCTCAACTTAGTCCTTTTTCCTGCTTTTATGCTTCTTCTCCTCAAACCTATTTATTCCTGAAATGCAAACATAAAACTCGTTACGTAGCATTGTTTTGGTTCAAGATAATGGATATAAGACACAACTGAATGAATGAAATGATGTCAATCAAAATACCAGGGAGAATAGTCTTGGTCCCAACAATTAAATGAATGGTCGCCCATGTAACCATCCATGTCGACACAGTACTCTCGAGTCGACCCCTTTTACCACCACGAGGACAGCTCGCAAAAGGTGCTTGTCTCGATCCTAAAACGCTTAAAGAGATTGTAAAGTGGAGGAGACTAGAACGTAGAAGTAGGTGAGAAGAATGTGACTCAGAGGAGAAGGTAAGAATCCCTAAAACTAGCATGGGTAAAGGGTGAGGGTAGAAGTCTAGTCTAGTAAACATGGCTCACACAAGCTTAGACTGACTATGGGTCCTTAAACTAGACGACGCCTAACTGCAAGGTCACGCGGCGTCAACACGCCTCACCTAGCTACAAAGATGCATTATTCAACCTAGCTACAAGACTCGATGGCTCATTTTTGTCGATCATTGGACGCTGTAATGCTACGTGCCGATTATATATATGTAATCAGTCCACACACCTAGCCTAATGAATCATTCATGAAAGTTAATTAAGGACTTAAGTGAAATACATGGGCAACCTTAACTTCTTAAAGTGATACATTGTGTAAAGTCCATTAAGGTTCTTATTTGAATCTTTTTTTTTCTTTTCTTTGGAGCATTACATTGGTTGGTGTTTGATTCTCCCAGGGTCGGGTTTCTTGCATGATTGCCTGTGAGGACTTACACTATCACGTACACCTTCTTTCAAATCTACAAATAGGGCGATCCCTACCACCCGTGTAACAGGAGTTCGGTTGGTGCATCGCAATTCAGATGACTCGAGAGCACCAGGCACTAAGTCCCCTCGGACCTAATTTGCCGAGTGATAGGAGCCGTGCGAGAAGAGAGAACACCACTTATTCATTTATCTACATGGGAACCAAAACCCCTACATTACACTTTCACAAAAAGAGTTTAAGGGCCCTTGACTATGACAAACTTCATTATACTAACAGACACAAATTATTTGACTCACTATGTTCAGGGTGGACTTCTTTATTTGTTTAAGTATTGAAACCCTATGATTACACGCCCCCCGAGGGAAAACCGGGGTGCATCCTTACTAGTCGATAAGACCTAAAGCCAGTAAAGTAGATATCGTAATGCATAATGTTCAAGACAATTTCGGGAGCTTTCTTTTCACTTTTCCTCTCAATGGTTTTGCACATGTTAAACACATGCAAAACCCACAAAACCATTTTCTTTCGCAAACACATGAAGATTTTGAAAGAAATGTGAAAATTTTAAAGCACTGGGCAATTAAAAGAATCAAGGCAGATATATCAATATTAAATGAAGCACACTAACATGACCCTAGAAGTACAAACAAAAGAAAAGGAAATAAAAACAAAAGCCCTACAAACTATGTATAAATGTGAAAACACCCCCCCCCCCGCACACACCTAATCCATGTATTGTCCTCAATGTATGGCAAAATGGCGCCGATGCATGGATAGGGTGTACCAGACTAATGACGGCGGCCAGTGGTGCCGGAAGAGGCACCTCGATAAAGAACCGACAATTTCCTATAAATTTTCCGGTTTTGTTTGGCTAAAATGACGTTTTGCTACACAACCGTCATCTCAGAAATGTCGGTGTTAAAGAGCGTTCCCGAGCTCACAGATGAGCTTGAGGAACTGGCTCTAACATCCTCCTCCATGTAATCAGGCACCCATGTCTCCAGAACGCAATGGCGAAATGACGGGGTCATCTTCGCTACCTAGAGGTCGGTGCCTTGGCACCGCAGCAAGCGCTCAAATCGTGGGATGTCCAACATGCCACACAATTTGGTAACCAGAGTAGGCAAACAGTGTATTTCTTTAAGCTTAGCGTTCACCAAAACGTCGAACAATGTTCGGCAAATGCAGTGAGGTGAACCATCCATAAGACTATACATTATTCGCAAACTAGGTGTGAAGAATGTGGAGGTCCGCTCTTGGCCCAACACATTCCTACACATCCACCTGGCTACAATGTGCACATTGGAGTAAATGTGTGCATTAGGTACTCCCCCGTGCGATGATATAGGTTGCCCACGCCCAAGCATATATCAGTAAAAATTAATGTCGTGGGTGGGCGCGAGATCGTCGACTAAGGGGATACCAGTCGCGTCGGAGATAAATTGGGGTGTCACGGTGTGCTTCACCCCTCTGATAGTGACACTAAACTCGAGTGGTCTGGTCTGGTCACACTCGAGTTTAGTAAAGAACTCATGTACGAGAGGCTCTACGTACATGATTTCGTCCCAGACTGCTAATTGGTGGTCTACGGGGTTTGGATCACGTTGGGTTTTCTTCTGGGCTTTTCTGGATGCCTTTGTTTGTCTTTGATGCATCTACTTCGCTTGTTGGAGCTCCGACCTGAATAGAATTGCTAAAATACTCCCCATGATGGTGTGGAGTATTCTTGTTTGCTCATTGGTCCTTCGATCTTACATTCAGGTCCTTCGATCTTTCATCTTAGTCCTCGAGTCTTTCAACTCAGTCCTTTTTCCTGCTTTTAGGTCCTTTTATGCTTCTTCTCTTCAAACCTATTTATTTCTGAAATTCAAACATAAAACTCGTCACATAGCATTGTTTAGGTGAAAGATAGTGGATATAAGATACAAATGTAAGCATGAAATGATGACAATAAAATACCCCCACACCTAACTTTTGCTAGTCCCGAGCAAAACAAAGAAAGAGAAAAGCATACGAAAAACAAGAAATCCTAACTCACTTTCTTAGGACTCACGGTTGCACTTAGCACGTGCAACAAGCCGTTAAACCTCCTTGTCGCCAAGGAGGAGGAGTGTTGTCTCCTGAGGATTTTCAGCGGATATACCCACAAAATCCGAACAAAGATGCATTATTCAACCTAGCTACATGACTCGATGGCTCATTTTTGTCGATCATTAGACGCGGTAATGCTACGGGCCGACTCTATATATGTAATCAGTCCACACACCTAGCTTAATGAATCATTCGTGAAAGTTAATTAAGGACTTATGTGAAAGACATGGGCAACCTTAACTTCTGAAAGTGATACATTGTGTAAAGTCCATTAAGGTTCTTATTTGACTCTTTTTTTCTTTTTTTATAACTCAGTATTTTTTCCATCTTTTAGGTCCTTTTATGCTTCTTCTCTTCAAACCTATTTATTTCTGAAATTCAAACATAAAACTCATCACATAGCATTGTTTAGGTGAAAGATAGTGGATATAAGATACAAATGTAAGCATGAAATGATGACAATAAAATACCCCCACACCTAACTTTTGCTAGTCCCGAGCAAAACAAAGAAAGAGAAAAGCATACGAAAAACAAGAAATCCTAACTCACTTTCGTAGGACTCACGGTTGCACTTAGCACGTGCAACAAGCCGTTAAACCTCCTTGTCGCCAAGGAGGAGGAGTGTTGTCTCCTGAGGATTTTCAGCGGATATACCCACAAAATCCGAACAAAGATGCATTATTCAACCTAGCTACATGACTCGATGGCTCATTTTTGTCGATCATTAGACGCGGTAATGCTACGGGCCGACTCTATATATGTAATCAGTCCACACACCTAGCTTAATGAATCATTCGTGAAAGTTAATTAAGGACTTATGTGAAAGACATGGGCAACCTTAACTTCTGAAAGTGATACATTGTGTAAAGTCCAGTAAGGTTCTTATTTGACTCTTTTTTTCTTTTTTTATAACTCAGTGTTTTTTCCATCTTTTAGGTCCTTTTATGCTTCTTCTCTTCAAACCTATTTATTTCTGAAATTCAAACATAAAACTCATCACATAACATTGTTTAGGTGAAAGATAATGGATATAAGATACAAATGTAAGCATGAAATGATGACAATCAAAGTGCTTGACTAACAACTTGAACTTTGCTTTCTCACTGTGTGTCCAACGAGCCGGCACTTCCCCGGTTGCTAAATAGTTCACAATGTCAGCGAACCAGGGGGTGAGTCTATTGCCATAAGGTTCTCATCAGGGAAGAACTCGTTCACTGGTGGGTCCGGTGAAAGATCAACTGGGACGCGAGAGAGGTGATTTGCCATGACATTCTCGCATCCCTTCTTGTCCCGTATTTCTAAGTCAAACTCTTGCAACAATAAGATATAACGCATGAGACGGGGTTTCACATCCTTTTTAGACAAAAGGTAGCGAAGAGCTGAGTGATCAGTGTAGATGATGACGTGAGACCCAATGAGGTACTGGCGATTTTTTTCCAACGCAAATATGATCGCGAGGAACTCTCTCTCAGTAACGGAGTAGTTGAGTTGGGCGTCATTTAGAGTACGACTTGCATAATAGATCACATGAGGCAATTTGTCGACTTTCTGACCCAAAACTGCTCCTATCGCATAGTCAGATGCATCACACATCAGCTCGAAAGGTAGAGCACACCGATGCCTTCATAATAGGAGCGGAGGTCAACTCACGCTTCAGAATCTCAAAAGCAGTCATGCACTCGGGTGTGAACTCAAAACATGTACCTTTAGAAAGCAAGCTCGTCAATGGGCGAGTTATCTTGCTAAAATCTTTAATAAACCGCTGGTAAAAACCGGCGTGTCCAAGGAATGACTGGATTTCTTTTACCGATGTGGGTGGCGGAAGCTTAGAAATAAGCTTAATGTTTGCCCTATCCACCTCTACCATCACAAGATACCACGTGACCCAAAACGATGCCTTTTGTAACCAAGAAATGACACTTTTCCCAATTAATGGCTAATTCGTTTCCGAACATGCAACGTTGGAATGTTGCCTGTGCATTGCATAGTCCAAAAGACATCCGTCTATAAGCAAACGTCCCAAAAGGACAAGTGAACGTGGTTTTCTCCTGGTCTTTGAGGGCAACTGGGATTTTATTGTACCCCGAATAACCATCAAGGAAACAATAATAGGCGTGCCCAGTGAGTCTCTCCAACATATGGTTGATGAAAGGTAGAGGGAACTGGTCCTTACGCGTGACCGCGTTCAACTTCCTATAGTCAATGCAAACTCGCCACCCAGTTTGAAGTCGTGTGGGTACAAGCTCATTGTTGTCATTCTGGACAACAGTGATACCCGACTTCTTGGGCACAACCTGGACCGGACTTTCCCAAGTACTGTCCGAAAAATGATGTCATGATCTAAACATTTGATGATCTCTTTCTTAACTACTTCTGTCATGGCTGGATTTAAACGCCTCTGTGGGTCACGACGTAGTCGTGCCTCATCCTCCACAAAGATGTGGTGCTGCACGACGTCGAGACTTATCCCTTTAATGCATTTAAGGACCACCCAATGGCTGATTTGTGCTCCTTTAGGACTTGAATCAGACGTTCTTCCTGATCACCAGTCGATGAAATAATCACCAGAAATGACTTGTCCGGACCAAGAAGAACGTGTTCTAGTTTCTTAGGGAGTTCATTAAGCTCAATTGTGGGTGGTTCCTCAAAGCGAGGCGTGATATCTAGCTAGAGATGTAAGATAAGAGGAAGTCGCATTTACTGAAGAGCATGCACATCATTGCTCAACTCACCCCCTTCCTCTTCATGATTGGAATCATCCATGATGTAAGCACTTAGATTTTCATGAATCAGTGAGTACTCTTCTTCTATTTCTTCTTCTAAGTCCCGGATAATATTAATTTCCATGGGGTCCTCAAAATATGTCGGTTTCCTAGACATATTGAAGACATGGAATGTCGCGGTCAAGTTCCCGAACGACAATTTCAAGTGTCCAGTACGACAATTGATTAAGGTATTTGACGTCGCCAAAAAAGGTCTACCCAAAATCAATGGAATCTGAGAGTGGGTAGTCTTGATTGGTTGGGTCTCAAGGACGACGAAGTCAACAAGAAATATGAAATCGCCCCCATCGGAACTTCGATCGAACGATCAGCCAACTGCAAAGTTGTTTTCGTAGGCTTGAGCTCACCTAGGCTTAATCGTTGATACACAGAAGATGGTAAGAGGTTATCCGCCGACCCTAAATCTAGCAAGACATATTAGTGCGAGAGTCCCCAATGATATATCAAATTGTTGGACAACCTGGGTCCCTCAATTTTACGTATGTTGGGTTTGAAATGATCGAGCTCACATTAGCCGCCAAAAAGACTTTGCTAGGGACGTTGGTTTTCCTTTTAGTCGTACAACGATCCTTCAGGAATTTTGCATAGGGAGGTATTTGTTGAATCATGTCTAACAAAGTGTTGTTGACATTCACTTTCTTAAATATCTCCAGCATTTTATCCACACTGTCATTCTGTTTCTTAGGCAATGTACTAAGGATGAGGAGCTTTTGGTAGGTATGTCTTATACGGTGTCGGAGAACGAGGCGTTGGTGTATTACTCTCACCCTCGGCCTCTTTCTCACCATCATTCTCCCAAAGGGGCTGCACAGATGGATTTACTGGCAAGGAAACGTGGTTGTTGACCTGCTTCCCATTTCTCAGGGTCACAATGCCATTGACATGGTCCACAGGTTCTTCCATGTAGTTCACTTGCCCCCCCTGCGGTCTTGAACTTGCATTTTGCATGTTCGAGTGAAGTTGAGAACGGGGCTTAGCCACGGGTTGGCTAGAAGACTCCCCCTCTCTATCATGTACAGACTTAGCCAATTGGCCCATCTGAAGCTCGAGAGATTTGATGGTCTGCTTATTCAAAAAGAGAATTTGACTCATGCATGACATAAAGTTCTTTACAGAGTTCTCAAGAGAATTAAACTGGGTTTCCAAGTTGTTAGAATTTGGGAAACCTTGTGGGTTGGTGCTTTGAGCTTGGGGTTGGTGATGAGACTGTGAATGCATGAGAGGTTTGTGTGGTCGGTTAGGTGGTCGAGAGAAGTTTGAAGGACCACCTGGGGACATTGTTATGATTCCATGAAAAATTAGGGTGGTTCCTCCATCCAAGGTTATATGATGATGAATATGGGTAATTCCTGGATCTATCATAGATGGCATTGACATGTTCCATCTCAGGAGGAATGGATGCACACTCACCTCCTATATGACCTATCCTACCACATAGATGATAGGGAATTCGACCAGATGCAGAAACATGTGACACCTCGTGCTGGTTTTGGAGCTCAATCGAATCCATACAGCGCATTAAGACCGCCATACGTGCCTCGGTGGCCGTAGTGGTATCGACAGCAAATACGGCACCCGATCTAGTCGAGTTTGCGATCCTCGCTCCTATGCTAGATGATGCTGGTGGTTCCCTTACACTCTCCCACTGCAGGGTTTTCTCAGTGAGGTCTTCTAGGAAAGCCCATGCCTCCCTTTCATCCTTTCCTAAGAACTCTCCTTGACACACGGACTCTAGGAGCGTTCGGGACGGGATGTGAAGACCCTCGTAAACAATATGACACAGGCACCAAACTCGATGCCATGGTGAGGGCATGAGGATAGTAGCTCCTTGAACCTCTCTAAGTATGCATGGAATGATTCAGTCTCATGCTGATAAAACAAATTGATTTCGTTCCTCAGTTTTTGAGTCCGATGATTTGGAAAGTACTTCTTGAGGATTGCAGATTGAAACTCATCCCAAGTCTTAAAGAAATTTGCCTGGTTGCTGTACAACCACTTCTTGGCATCATCCTTCAGTGAAAGGGGACAATCCTAAGATGGATGGAGTCTGTGCTAAGTTGTTGCAGCTTGAACATGGCACAAACCTCCTCAAATTCCCTAAAAAAAGATATAAGGGTCACCCTTCCTAGTGAACTGAGGGAGCATGGATATAAACTGAGGATTAACCTCAAAGTGGTTCACATTTTCCTCTGGCAATATGATGCACGAGGGTAGAGCAGTACAACTCGGGTAGCATCGATCACGCAGAGGTATGGGAGCAATAACAGGTGGAACAGGTGGGACAGGCAACTGCTCCTCCTCGCGGTAATCAGCAGCCATTGAACCTAGACTGTGTGCGACAGGAGAGGAGGAAGGCGTCGAGAAATTGACTACCGCAGTAGGATTGACGACACGCCTCGTCAAACGGCCACTCTCATCTCGTGCCCACACAAGCATGCACAAAGGTGCAAACACACAAACCAAAACTTTTTTTAACAAAGAATGTGCGTAGAGGAGAAGACAGGAGGACACAGAAGAGAGAGAATGACTCAGGAGAGAAGGGAAGAAGTCATTATGCTACGGTGGGTGGGTACAGGTAGAAGCACACAAGCAAACAAGGCTCAAACAATCCTAAGGTCTCTAGAGGTCCTTACAGCTAGAGGACGCCTAACTTTGAGGTCACACGGCCTCAACACGCCTCACCTCCCTACGACGAGGACAACAAAGCCCAGTAAGTAAGTAAGTAAAGATCCGGAGATCTCATCTCTCCTACTATCAACAGAGTGGGCGACACCGATCAGGCCATGACGGTCGTGATCGGATCACTCTCCTAATGCACCCGAAATCCTTAGGGCCAATGTCTACTTGATTTTCAAATTAGGCTCTTAATTAGTGTGGTTTTTGGGGAGAAGGAAAGGGTGATGAAATCCCCCATCTTATCTTATATGGGACAACCCCTCCTTAGTAGCGTTTTGGAGTCTTAATCTAGCAATCAACTCTCCAAACAAACGCTCAACTCACACTTGTTGCAATGCAATTCCTACTAACTAATGCATGTTTATACAAAATGCATGAATGAGAGAAGGAATGTGTACCTCACGCCAGCACTTAGCAATTGAAAGTAAAGCTTAAATAAAAGACAATCTACGTGCCTAAGTCGAGTGCATGATGCATGATCTAAACAAGAAAGAATGCCTAATCTTTTGGGGTTTAGGGTCCAAGTTGCTTAGAGGGAGATTGATTATTAATCTGGGAGCAATCTAAAAGTCAGAACATGCAAAATTGAGTCCCAGATTTCTAAATCCGTTATGTCAACAAGGTAAAGAAATTACAAGGCTATCAGAAATTACCAGACCGCCATTTGGCGGTTTCAGGCCGCTGATTGGTGGTCTTGAAGTCTCTGTTGGCCTCCAAACTGCACCAGCTTCCTTCCCTTGCAAGTGTTAGTCACCTGCAAGAAATAAAACTACAACACAAAAATTAAATCCACCTGAATCATCCAAACTAGAGTCTGGACTGACACCTCCCCGGCAACGGCGCCAAAATCTTGTTTGTTCGTTTTAAAACTAGACCGCAAGTGCACAGCCGTCGGTGAAGACAGGGCAAGTACAGGTCGTCCGCAGGGCGGTGAGCAGCCTCTGGCTTGACCGAAATCAAGTGGAAAAAAAGGGGAGAAGATTTGTGGATATGCTAATCTAAGTTATGCTAAACTAGTAACAAGAAATGTAAAGGAAAAACAACAACTACCAAAGCAAACTAAATCGAAAGAACCTAAGTGGAAGTGCAAATCAGGAAGAGGGACCCCTGAGGGGTGTAGTGAGTGTACACAAGCAAAGAGATGGTGAAGAATGCAATGATTAAGCACAAATGTAGGTTGTATTTTCATGTATAGGAAGTGTCTAATGTTTATGGCAAAACCTATCAATCCCATTACTAACCTAGTTGATTAACATTCACATACACAAGTTGGTCATTTCAGAACCTAAACAAGCATGAGAGGTGTCTAATATTTGTGGCAAAACTCATCAAGTTACAAGTTCTATCCTAAACAAGCAAGCATACATTTATGTTTATCAACACATTTCACACAAAGCATTCATTTCCATTCTCTCTTTTGCATGTATAAAACATCAACTCCATCCCCCAAAGGCGATGGAACTACTCACTACCCATTACACTAATTATTATTCTAAGAAAGAAAAACATATTAACTAAGTCTACTAAGATTATTGAAATGGAATTAAACTAAGCATGCAATCAACAAAAAAGAAACAACATAACAAAGAAAACTTTTATTTATTTCAGACTCACAATACAAGTAGCATCTTCCTACTTCAGTATTTGCTCCAAGACTCCACTTCAAGTAGGAAGAATAACCACCAAGTATGTAGTGATTACAATGGAAGGTGAAGACTTCTATTATAGTAATAGAAAAAGGTAATCGGTGACAATACCCCGATATGGGACTAATACAACACCAGAAATAGATCTAATTCTCCCTAAAACATGATCTACCCGAAGCATGTCGGATCCGGAGCCAACCCGAGCGCCAATCAGCGGTCCCAGACCGCCTATTGGAAGTCTACAGAGTCGGGATCCGCTCTGGATTTTGGTTGGGCCTTGGTTAGTTGGTTTCTACATGTTTGATGCACCAAAGGAAGTTGTTGGAGTTTAGGCCCGGCCCCAATTGCCAAAATACTCCTCATGATGATGTGGAGTATTTTCATTTGCTCGGTGGTCCTTCGATCTTACATTCAGGTCCTTCTCCCTTGCATCTTCGTCCTCAAGTCTCTCAACTCACTCCTTTTTCCTACTTTTAGGTCCTTGATTCTTCTCCTCAAACCTATTTATTCTTGAAACTCAAACATAAAACTCGTTACGTAGCATTGTTTAGGTTCAAGATAATGGATATAAGACATAACTGAATGCATGAAATGATGTCAATCAAAATACCAGGGAGAATAGTCTTGGTCCCAACAATTAAATGGATGGTCGCCCATGTAACCATCCATCTCGACACAGTGCTCTCGAGTTGACCACTCTAACCACCACGAGACCAAGCTCGCAAAAGGTGCTTGTCTCGACCCTAAAACGCTTAAAGAGAGTGTAAAGGGGAGGATACTAGAACGTAGCAGAAGGTGAGAAGAAAGTGACTCAGAGGAGCAGGTAAGAATCCCTAAAACTAACGTGGGTAAAGGGTGAGGGTAGAATCCTAGTCTAGTAAACACGGCTCACACAAGCTTAGACTGACTATGGGTCCTTAAGCTAGACGACGCCTAACTGCGAGGTCACGCGGCCTCAACACGCCTCACCTCCCTCCAAAGAAGACTACAGAGCCTAGTAAATGAGCCAAGATCCGTAGATCTCGTCTCTCGTACTACCGACAACATGGGCGACGCCAATCAGACTATGACGGTCGCGACCGGATCACTCTCCTAATGCGTCCGAGTCCTAGTGGTCAATGTCTACTTGATTTTAGATTTAGGTCTTTTGATTAGGAGTGGTTTTTGTGGCTAAGGAAAGGGTGATGAAATTCCCCACCTTATCTTATATGGGACAACCCCTTCTTAGTAGTGTTTTGAGTCTTGATCTAGCAATCAACTCTCCAAACAAACGCCCACCTCACACTTGTCCCGATGCACCTTACTAACTAATGCATGCTTTAAACATGCATGAATGAGAGAATGGGTGCATGTACCTCACACCAGCAATCGACAACAATAATGTAAAGAAAAGAAAAGACGAGTGCGTGCAAGGTCTACAAATGATGCATGACCTAGATGGCAATTAGTCTCATCTTTTGCTTTGAGTTTTATGATCCAAGTTGTCTTAAAAATGGGTCATGCAAGCCAAATTAATTGCTGACACTAAAGAAAAACATTCATGGCATAAACAGTGGAAGGAAACAACAAGAAAATGGCAAAGGAAGCTATTATGGAAACATAAGTTAAAAACACCGCACCAAATTCTCCAGTTATGGATTCAAATCCACCATTGGCAGATTGTCTGAGGATTCTGGTCCCCAGACTTCACCAGCAAGCTCCTGAGCTCCAGTAGGTCTCCCCATCCAATTATAAGCCCTTCTAGTAATAAAAAGAGAAAAGAAAACGGGGAAAAAACAAAAAAAAACCCACCGAAATGGTGAATTCGACTACGAAAATAACACTCCCCGGGAACGGCACCCAAACCTTGATTGAAACAGTTATAATACCGCAAGTGCACGACCACGTTGAAGTGGTGGCAGGTATGGGTCGAGTCCACAGAGAGCGTGTGCGAGTCGAAATCCAACATACTCGAGTGGGAAAAGAAGATAGGAATGGGGTCGGAATTACACTACGATGCGTATGAAATCAGAAAACAAACAATAAAACTAAACACCTAAGGGGGTAGAGAAAGAATAGGAATATGAAAATATGTGAATGTGTGTGTTTATTTGTGCGCATCACAACATGTAGTACATGAAAACCATAAAACCAAATCCAACTTTGCCTCCTCTAGAAATAAGATAAAACATTATCATTAAAACATACAAGACAATAATTGAAATGAAGCTAAATGAACTCATGCATAAAGACCAAACCCCACTATGTCTCCACATGAAATAAGATTTACACAATCATTAAAACATACAAGACATTAATTAAGTTGAGGCCAACAAGAGCATATGCTACCACATGTCATGTTTCCTTCTTCAACTCCATTTGTGCAAGAAGCGAGAACACCATACTCACTTATTTGTTATCTACACATGAACCAAAACCCCCACACTTACTCCATCCATTGTCCTCAATGTATGCAAGTATGATACTACATGGATTCATGCATGAAAAAGATATGATCTCACCAAAATTTAAAGCACAAGGAAATTTTTGTGGTCATGTGGATGGACACAAACCCGAATTCCCCTCAAACCTATGAGATACTTAAGAAGGGAGACAAATACGTGAAACAAATGGGGCCCAGGTACACAAAGGTTGGGTCCCACAACAACCTGCACTCACTTTTGGAGTCTTTTTTATATCAGTTTTTCATATAACTATTTACAAAACTAAGTTCACATCTTAATTTGTCAAAGGACATCAGATGAGAACCTCAAAAGTGGGTCAATGGACTTGGAATTGGAACATGACACCACGTGGGGCCAAAATACTCATGTGTGGGGCCCCCTCACAGAATGCACAAAATAACGGGAGAGGTTCATGAATTAGATGTAAAGGCGTCAGATTCAAAGGATCAAACTGAAAGAGCTCGAACATCTCAAGAGTTTGGGAAATATTGTGCAACGGAAGAAGAGTTTCCTCCATTGCGATACTGATGTTATGACCGTTAATCCAAACTCACCAACCAACAGGCTAGTGCGCCGGAACGAGGCCAACAACCTCATTATGATTGCCCGACTCACAAGATGAACAGAAAGTAGGTGTCTTACCCAAGGTATCCTCTAAGGAACTCCCAATACCCTCATTGGCAATGTAGTTGTTTGATGTCCCATCATTTTCTAGATCATAAGGTCTTATGAAATTAAGTGTATTAGGGAGCTATTGCTCCACCACATGTGAGTCCTTAAGAGGCACAACTTTAAGATCATGTGGCTCAATGGCCAAAAGACAAAAAGATAAGACACAATCCTCTACCGACTCATAATGAAGTTGGTACATGGTATTCTCAATTTGAATCGAATCCCCATCAAGTGATCGTGAATTGAAACCCCAAGTCCCTCTGACTGACTTGGACTTTGACTTTGAAATATTGTGCTTTGAATTTGTTGATGTGGTGGTGGTTCGATATCAGAAGATAAATCCTCATGTTGACAAGAAAGGTCACCCTCCTAACTTCACATAATTGTTGTGTTATCTGACTCACTTGCATTGTCAGCTTTTGCAAGAAATTTTGAGTAGTTTACATGAACGTAAGGAGTCTTTGTTTCAAGAAATCATGTATGTGGTCAACTGTGAGGTTGAAGTCAGAATTTTGGAGATTTCGGAGTTGAGTGTTTATGGGTTGAGCATGAGTCCAATGATTGGTCATGGGTGGTGACTGGTAGGGATATGGGTATTCCAGAGAAGAATAATGGGGTGGGTATGATTTATAAAAATTTGAATCAATATTGTATCACCAAGAATTCATCCCTCTTGGGTTGTACAGGGATGTGTAAAGGTCACGTTGAGCATTTTGGGAAAATGTATGCTCATAGTCAGGTTTTGGGGGAACATATGGACATTCCCAGATAACGTGACCAATCAACCCGCAATAGTCACACGGTACGGCTACTGAAGCCGCCGGTGCACTCATATCATCTACCGTACGTGTGTTTATTTGTGCTCGTCACAACATGTAGTACATGAAAACCATTAAACCAAATCCAATTTTTCCTCCACATGAAATAAGATAAAACATTATCATTAAAACATACAAGACAATAATTGAAATGAAGCTAAATGAACTCATGCATAAAGACCAAACCCCACTATGTCTCCACATGAAATAAGATTTACACAATCATTAAAACAAACAAGACATTAATTAAGTTGAGGCCAACAATAGCATATGCTACCACATGTCATGTTTCCTTCTTCTACTCCATCCCGCTCATCATTCCCCATTAAAATAGGTCCACTAATCTAAGCATGTGTTAAGCTTCACTCTAGGGGATTAGCATATCGAAGATAAGAGTGAAAATCTCATTAGATGGTTATGAAACTGATTTGAGCTTCCAAGGTAGGATTAACACACACACACACTAATACATCACATAATGACAACCCTTTTTCTCCACGCCCCAGTGGGGATGGACTACTCTCTACTCATCTCTAAACTAAAGAAAGCATAAAAACAACATAAACCCATAATGTAAATGAACAAAACAAGATTAAGCAAACAACATCATAAAAGAAATTACATCAAAGGAAAACATCAACATAAAAAAACAAGAACTAAACTAGATTAAGAAATAAAAATACAAAGTGTGCTCCTCTCCAACCCACTTATTTACATTATTAAAATAGGAAACTAAAACCTACTCTAATGGGGGAAGGAGGAAGAAGAGGGAGAGGAGACATTACAAGTCTCTTTAAAGAAGATTAGAGGGTTTGGATGGATTTGGTTATAATCGAACGGTTGTAAATCAGATCTGGAGGTCCTACATTGCTCTGAGCCAACAACCCGACCCTCGACCAAAATTTGAGAGCCAAACTCCTATCCGGATCCACTAATGGCGGATTATAATCCACCATTGGCGTATCATTTTGCTCTGATCGTGTCCAAATTTTAACCACAACTTTGGTTAATATAATAAACATGTGGGGTGCACCTGGAGCTATTGGTTCGAGCTCATTTGGTTTTAATTGTCGAATTATTCCTCAGGTTTAGGAGATTCTGGACTTTTGCAACCAACATATTTTTCTTTACACTTAAATCCCTCTGGGTTTTTACTTGGGTCTTTCCTGAGTTACAATCCAATCCTTGACATTACAAACAAGTCCAGAACCTTCCAAATCAATCAATTCTTCTTGAGTTTAGGTCCTTTTCTCTTCCTTTCTCTTCTTTGTTGCCTAAACCCTGAAACACAACAAATAAACACTCGAGTAGTGATTGACATCATTTCATGCTTATATTTGTATCTTATATCCATTATCTTTCACCTAAACAATGCTATGTCACGAGTTTTATGTTTAGTTTTCAGGAATAAATAGGTTTGAAGAGATGAAGGATAAAAGGACCCAAAAGCTGGGGAAAATGACTGAATTGTGAGATCTGGGGACCAAGATGCAAGGAAGAAGGACCTGATTGCAAGACAGAAGGACCTAAGAGCAAAACAGAATACTCCTCACCATCATGGGGAGTATTTTGACAATTCTATTCGGGTCGGAGCTCCAACATGCAAACTAGATGCATCAAATACCAACAAAGCCTTCCAGAAAAGCCCACAAGAAATTCCAGAGCGATACGGACACTGTAGACCGCTAATTAGCGGTCCAAGACCGCTAATTGGCGGTCACTTTTGGTCCAAATGCGCTCAAATTTCTCCAGCACATGTATTAGAGGATGTTTAGGCTATGTGTGGTATTTGTTTAGTCCCACATCGGGGGATTGTCCCGGATTAGCTTTTTCCATGCCTATAAATAGAACTCTTCACCTCCTTTTGTAATCACTCCATATTTTAAGTGCCTATTCTTCCTACTAGAAGTGAGGCCTTGAAGCACACACTAAAGTAGGAGGATGCTACTTTTAATGTGAGTCATTTTATCAATAAAGTTTTGTGTTTCTTTGATTGTTTGTTTTATGCTCCTTTTATTGTTTGTGCATGTTTTAGTTTAATCGTCTTTTAATTCTAGCTTAGTTTTAATATGCTTTCTTTCCATAGTTTAATAATTAGTGTAATGTTTAGTGAGTAGTTCCATCCCCTTTGGGGGGTGGAGTAGATGTACATACATGCATTAGAGAATGTGATGAATGCTTTAATTTCAATGTGTTGATTAAACATGAATGTATGCTTGCTTGTTTAGGATAGAATTTATAACTTGATGAGTTTTGCCAAAATGATTAGACACCTCTCATGCTTGTTTAGGTTCTGAAATAAACAACTTGCATATGTAAATGTTAATCAACCAAGTTGGTGAATAGATTGATAGGTTTTGCCATAACATTTAGACACTTCCTATGCTTGATAAACACCACCTTCATGTGCTTAAAGAATGTATTCTACACCCACCTCTTTGCTTGTGTGCACTCACTCCACCCCTTAGGGGTTTTCCATTCCTGAAATTCCAGCACTTCTATTTTGTTCTTAGCTTAGTTTTTATTTGATCGTTTATTTCTTTGTTTCGCATTTTGTACTTCTTAGCGTAGTTTAGTGTAGAGTAGCGTAACCAACTCTCTTCTCCATTATTTTCGCCACTTGATTTCGTGCAAACAAGAGGCTGCTCACCTCCCTGAGGACGACCCGTACTTGCCACCGCTTCATCGCGGCCGTGCACTTGCGGTTTAAATTAAAACGTTCAACAAGTTTTTGGCGCCGTTGCCGGGGAGGTGCCAGTCCAGACTCTTGTTTGGACGATTCGAGTGGATTTAATTTGTGTTTTGTAGTTGTTCTTTGTTTCAGGAGACTGGGAATATCAAGGGAAGGCTTCTGGAAAAATTGCAAGGCTACCTGGGCACTTCAGACCGCCAATCAGCGGTCTGAGACCGCTAATCAGCGGTTGGGTGAGCTCAGTTCACCTTCTAGTTTTTTGTTGTTGTTAGCCTAATTGATATAGTAATCTGGGACTCCATTTGTGCATGTTCTGACTCTTAGATTGCTCCGAGATTAATAATCAACTTCCCTTGAGTAACTTGGACCCTAAAACTCAAAGCAAAAGATTAGTCATTCTTTTTGTTTAGGTCATGCATCATGTATGTGACTTAGGCACTTAGATTGTCTTTTATCTTAGCTTTATTTTCTGTTGCTGAGAGCTGGCGTGAGGTACGCACCTTCTACTCACATTCATGCATTTCGTATGAACATGCATTAGTTAGTAGGAAGTGCATTGAAACAAATGTGAGTTGAGCGTTTTGTTTGGAGAGTTGATTGCTAGATTAGGACTCCAAAACGCTACTAAGGAGGGGCTGTCCCATAAAAGATAAGGTGGGGGATTTCATCACCCTTTCCTTTGCCCCAAAAACCACACTAATCAAGAGCCTAATTTTAAAATCAAGTAGACATTGGCCCTAAGGATCTTGGACGCATTAGGAGAGTGATCCGGTCCCGACCGTCATGACCTGATCGGCGTTGCCCACTTTGTCGATAGTAGGAGAGACGAGATCCCCGGATCTTGGCTCACTTGCTGGGCTTTATGGTCCTCGTTGTAGGGAGGTGAGGCGTGTTGAGGCCGTGTGACCTCGCAGTTAGGCGTCGTCTAGCTGTAAGGACCTATAACGACCTTAGGATTGCTTGAGCCTTGTTTGCTTGTGTGCTTCTACATGTACCCATCCGCCGTAGCATAAGGACTTCTTCCTTTCTCTCCTGAGTCATTCTTTCTCTCCTGTGTTCCCCCTGTCTTCTCCCCTACGTACATTCTTTGAAAAAAAAAGAGTTGTGGTTTGTGTGTGCACCTTTGTGCATGCTTTCGTGGACACGAGACGAGAGTGGTCGTTTGACGAGGAGCGTTGTCAATCCGGCTTCGGTCATCGATTTCTCGACACCTTCCTCCTCTCGTGTCGCACGTAGTTCGGGTCCAATGGCTGCTAATTTCCGTGAGGAGGAGCAGTTGCTGGATCCGCCTGTTCCACCTGTGCTTCCAGTTGTTGTTCCCATACCTCTTCGTGATCGATGCTACCCGAGCCGTACCGCTCTACCCTCATGCATCGTATTACAAGAGGCTAATGGGAACCATTTTGAGGTTAAGCCTCAATTCATTTCCATGCTCCCTCATTTCACTGGGAAAGGTGACCCCTATATCTTTCTCAGGGAATTTGAGGAGGTCTGTGCTATGTTCAAGCTGCAACAACTTACCACAGACTCCATCCATCTTAGGCTCGTTCCTTTTGCACTAAAGGATGACGCCAAGAAGTGATTGTACAGAAACCAGGCGAATTCCTTTAGGACTTGGGATGAGTTTCAATCTGCAATCCTCAAGAAGTACTTTCCTAATCATCGGACTCAAAAATTGAGGAACGAAATCAATTCGTTCTATCAACATGAGACCGAACCATTTCATGCATATCTTGAGAGGTTCAAAGAGCTACTATCCTCGTGCCCTCACCATGGCATTGAGTTGTGGCGTCTTTGTCAGATTGTGTATGAGGGTCTTCACATCCCGTCCAGAACGCTCCTTGAGTCCATGTGTCAAGGAGAGTTTTTGGGAAAGGATGAAAGGGAGGCATGGGCCTTCCTAGAAGACCTCGCTGAGAAAACCATGCAGTGGGAGAGTGTGAGGGAACCACCTGCATCATCTAGTATAGGAGCGAGGATCGTGAGTGCAAACTCGACTAGATCGGGTGCCGCATTTGCTATCGATACCACTACGGCCACCGAGGTACGCATGGCGGCCTTAATGTGCCGTATGGATTTGATTGAGCTCCAAAACCGACAAAGTGCACCTCACATGTCTACATCTGGTCCAGTTCCTTGTCATTCATGTGGTAGGATAGGTCATGTAGAGAGCGAGTGTGAGTCCATTCCTCCTGAGATGGAGCGTGTCAACGCCATCTATGACAGAGCTAGGAATGACCCATACTCATCATCTTATAACCCTGGATGGAGGAACCACCCCAATTTTTCATGAAACCAAAATAATGCCCCGGGTGGTCCTTCAAACTCCTCTAGACCACCTTCCCAATCACACCAACCTCCCATGCATGCACATTCCTATCAGCCACCCCAAGCACAAACGACCAATCAATCGGGTTTCCCAAATTCCAATAATATGGAAACCTGATTCAATTCGCTTGAGACCTTGACTCGTGGACTTGAAAACTCAATGAAAAATTTTATGTCTACCACAAGTCAAGTTCTTACTTCAAATCAGCAGACCATGAACTCTCTAGAGCTTCAGATGGGCCAATTGGCTCAGTCTGTACATGAGAGAGAGAGAGTCTTTTCCTAGCCAGCCTGAGGCTAACCCCCGCATCTACCAACAACAACAAATGCAAAATGAGAATGTGGTACCTCGGGGGAGGCAAGTGAACCATGTGGAGGAACCTGTTCACCATGTCAATTCCATTGTGACCTTAAGGAATGGAAAACTGGTTGACAATCACATTTCCTTGTCACACCCACCACCATCTATGCAGCCCCTCAGTGGGAATGGTGGTGAAGAAGAAGCTGAGGGTGAGGGTAATACACCAAAGCTTTCTTCTCAGGCACCGCAGAAAACCTACCTGCCAAAAGCTCCTTATCCAAGTAGGTTAACCAAAAAGCAGAGTGACAACATGGACAGGATATTAGAGGTATTTAAGCAAGTGAAGGTTAACATCCCCTTGTTGGATGTCATCCAACAAATACCTCAATATGCCAAAGTGTTGAAGGATCTCTGCACAACCAAGAGGAAGACCAATGTGCCTAAGAAAGCATTCTTGGCTGCAAATATCAGCTCACTTTTGTCCAATCCCACCTACATAAAATAGAAGGACCCTGGGTGTCCTACTATTCAGTGTACGATAGGGGACACTAGACTGAGCAATGTTTTGCTTGATTTAGGATCGGCGGTCAACCTCCTCCCATTCTCTGTTTATGAACAATTGAACTTGGGAGAATTGAAACCAACTAAGATCACCCTCCAATTGGCGGATAGATCCATTCGTATTCCCATGGGGATTATAGAGGATGTGCTTATCAAAGTTGGAGATTTTATATTTCCAGTCGATTTTGTTGTCCTCGATACCAATCCTGTTGCGAACACCCACTCTCAAATACCTATGATTTTGGGTAGACCATTTCTGGCAACCTCCAATGCTTTGATTAATTGTAGAAATGGTCTCATGAAGCTCTCATTCGGTAACATGAGTGCCGAGTTTCATGTGTTCAACTCTGGTAGGCAACAGGAACCCATGGATGAACCTTTAAATCTCAATCTCATCCGCCAATTGGAGAAAGCACCACAAAATCAACGAACACCCCTAACCCCAATGCAACCCGTTGAGAATGTTCGAGGGCCCAGCGAAAACTCATTGCCTGTCTTCGCAATGCAACAGAGTGAGATGGCCTCGAACATGAATGTCCAAAGGGAGTGTTTGTTGCATGATTCAGTTGAGAGTACTAGTGAGAGTGAGACACCTCATCATATGTCTATACCAGAAGGTGTCTCTACCTCATGTCTCATGGCCATTGAGCCATTTGAGCTTCATATTGACTCCAACAAGGACCCACCTATGACCGAGCTTATGCTTGATGATCTAAACGATGGTGGGAGGTCCTTGTTGGATGACTTGGGGAGAAGCCCCATTCTTAGTGATGCAAGTCTGCTGCATCCATCGAATGAGCCTGAGGAACTCATTCCGATGCACCCGCCTATTGGTTGGAGGGTTTTCTTCGATGAGCAATTAAACCCTAGTGAGGCAACACAACTTCATTCTTTGTTGCCCACACCCAACAAATATCATGAGGGGTTCGAGCCTTTCAGCTTTGACCTTTCACCTCGCATGACACCTCAGAGTACCAGTGGAGTTTGCCCATCTCGGCAAGTCTCTGGTCCTCAAAACATGATGTTCTCATTTGATGTTCCTTGACCAAATGATTATGAGAATATCTTGGTTGATGTGTATATCTTGTAAAAAAAAGAAAAAAAAAGAAAAAAAAAGAAAAAAAGAAAAAAAAAGAAAAAAGTGTGTAATAAAAGACTCCTTCAGTGAGCATCGATTGTTGTGGGCCCCAACCCTTGTGTACTTGGGCTCAATCTCTTTATGTATTTATCTCCCTTCTTCAGCTTCTCACAGGTTTTGAAGGAATTTGGGTTTGTGTTCATCAACATGACCCTGAACGTCCCTTTGTACTTCATGTTGGTGAGATCTTTCCTTTTTCATGCATATCTACATGTAGTATCTTGTTCACATTCATTGAGGACAATGCATGAAGTAGGTGTGGGGGGGTGTTTTACGTGTGTACATAGTCGAGTCTTTTCTTTTGATTTTTTGTTTTCTTTTGTGTGCATTGTTAGGGTCATGTTAGTGTGCCGCATTTAACATTGATATATCTGCTTGCCATGATCCTTGGGTGACTTGTCTTCTTTTGCTTGCCTAGTGCTTTAAAACTTTCACATTTCTTTCAAAATCTTCATGTGTTTTCGAAAGAAAATGTTTTGTGGGTTTTGCGTGTGTTTAGCATGTGCAAAACCGTTGAGAGGCAAAGTAAAAAGAAAGCTCCCAAAATTGTCTTGAACTTGATGCATTAGGATTTCTAGTTTACTGGCTTTAGGTCTTATCGAGTCGTTAGGATGCACCCCGGTTTTCCCTCGGGGGGCGTGTAATCATAGGGTTTCAGTACTCAAACATTTAAAGAAGTCCACCCTGAACCTAGTGAGTCAAATAATTCGTGTATGTTAGTATAAGGAAGTTTGTCGTAGGCAAGGGCCCTTAATCTCTTTTTATGAAACTTAAGTGTAGGGGTTTTGGTTCCCATGTAGATATATAAGTGGTGTTCTCTCTTCTCGCACGGCTCCTATCACTCGGGAAAGTAGGTCTGAGGGGCCTTTGTGCCTGGTGCTTTCAAGTCATCTGACTTGGGATGCACCGACCGAACTCCCATTACACGGGTGGTAGGGATCGCCCTATGTGGAGATTTGGGGGAAGGTGTACGTGATAGTGTAAGTCCTCATAGGCAATGATGCACGAAACCTGACCCTGGGAGAATCAAACACCAACCAATAAAATGCTCCAATGAAAAAAAAATGAAAAAAAGAAGAAGAAAAAAAGTCAAATAAGAACCAAAATGGACTTTACACATTGTATCACATTCAGAAGTTAAGGTTGCCCATGTCTTTCACTCAAGTCCTTAACTAACTTTCACAAATAACTCATTAGGCTAGGTGTGTGGACCGATTACATTTATAGAGTCGACCCGTAGTATTACCGCGTCTCATGATCGACAAAATGAGTCCAACGAGTCGTGTAGCTAGATTGATTAATGCATCTTGTTCGGATTTTGTGGGTATATCCGCTGAAAACCCTCAGGAGACAACACTCCTCCTCCTTGGCGACAAGGAGGTTTAACGGCTTGTTGCACGTGCTAAGTGCAACCGTGATTCCTACGAAAGTGAGTTAGGATTTCTTGTTTTTTCGTATGCTTTTCTCTTTCTTTGTTTTGCTCGGGACTAGCAAAAGTTAGGTGTGGGGGTATTTGATTGACATCATTTCATGCTTATATTTGTATCTTATATCCATTATCTTTCACCTAAACAATGCTATGTCACGAGTTTTATGTTTAGTTTTCAGGAATAAATAGGTTTGAAGAGATGAAGGATAAAAGGACCCAAAAGCTGGGAAAAATGACTGAATTGTGAGATCTAGGGACCAAGATGCAAGGAAGAAGGACCTGATTGCAAGACAGAATGACCTAAGAGCAAAACAGAATACTCCTCACCATCATGGGGAGTATTTTGGCAATTCTATTCGGGTCGGAGCTCCAACATGCAAACTAGATGCATCAAATACCAACAAAGCCTTCCAGAAAAGCCCACAAGAAATTCCAGAGCGATCCGGACACTGTAGACCGCTAAGTAGCGGTCCAAGACCGCTAATTGGCGGTCACTTTTGGCCCAAATGCGCTCAAATTTCTCCAACACATGTATTAGAGGATGTTTAGGCTATGTGTGGTATCTGTTTAGTCCCACATCGGGGGATTGTCCCGGATTAGCTTTTTCCATGCCTATAAATAGAACTCTTCACCTCCTTTTGTAATCACTCCATATTTTAAGTGCCTATTCTTCCTACTAGAAGTGAGGCCTTGAAGCACACACTAAAGTAGGAGGATGCTACTTTTAATGTGAGTCATTTTATCAATAAAGTTTTGTGTTTCTTTCATTGTTTGTTTTATGCTCCTTTTATTGTTTGTGCATGTTTTAGTTTAATCGTCTTTTAATTCTAGCTTAGTTTTAATATGCATTCTTTCCATAGTTTAATAATTAGTGTAATGTTTAGTGAGTAGTTCCATCCCCTTTGGGGGTGGAGTAGATGTACATACATGCATTAGAGAATGTGATGAATGTTTTAATTTCAATGTGTTGATTAAACATGAATGTATGCTTGCTTGTTTAGGATAGAATTTATAATTTGATGAGTTTTGCCAAAATGATTAGACACCTCTCATGCTTGTTTAGGTTCTGAAATAAACAACTTGCATATGTAAATGTTAATCAACCAAGTTGGTGAATAGATTGATAGGTTTTGCCATAACATTTAGACACTTCCTATGCTTGATAAACACCACCTTCATGTGCTTAAAGAATGTATTCTACACCCACCTCTTTGCTTGTGTGCACTCACTCCACCCCTTAGGGGTTTTCCATTCCTGAAATTCCAGCACTTCTATTTTGTTCTTAGCTTAGTTTTTATTTGATCGTTTATTTCTTTGTTTCGCATTTTGTACTTCTTAGCGTAGTTTAGTGTAGAGTAGCGTAACCAACTCTCTTCTCCATTATTTTCGCCACTTGATTTCGTGCAAACAAGAGGCTGCTCACCTCCCTGAGGACGACCCGTACTTGCCACCGCTTCATCGCGGCCGTGCACTTGCGGTTTAAATTAAAACGTTCAACAAGTAGCACAAAATTGGGTTAAAATAAAGGATATATATATATATATCGTGAATGCAATATATGATATGCTACTAATCATTATGAGAGGAGGATCCGAGTTCGATGAGGATTGTTTGCGAGCTCGTGGTGTAAATGCTTGATCTTGACCCGGAACGAGATTGGATAGTGAAGACATAGGCGAAGCTCGAATAGAACGGAACTTGCAAGAGAGGAAGTAGAGCCCCTGTGGAGTATCGAACATCTATAAAAACCACTACGTCTCTTCTGTGGTTTGCCACTCTACTTGTGTCTTTAATTACCGTTTCTGCTGCATTATAAGTAGAGATTAAACGAAATTGATTAGAATAATTTGGCCATACACGATCCCACATTTCAGACAACCGAGGTATTTTCGAACGACCAATGCCGGAGTCCAGTGATTCCAACCCTTCCCAGTTCAAGATTCGAACGACCAATTTGTAAGACCCGCTCTCCTGCCACTCTGTTTTAGGTTTTATTAATCCTTTATGTGTTTTATTGTCTTTGTTTTGAGGTTATGTTGTTTTAGTAAAAGTTTCCTTTTTGGGCGAATTTAACCGTCGGGCGCGGTTGTATTCGTTAGACTTAACCGGGTTTATCGGGTGCCTAAAACCTGGTGTGCGGATTTAATTGTTTGCTTGATGAGGCGTGTTGGTTAGGATGGGAGGATGGGCTGGCTTACCAAATCCGAAATTAAAGAGAGAAGATCTTGCTAGCATGTGACTTGATTGCATTAAGGAAAGTGCTGATTTTGCCATCAAAGCCAATTAACTCCCAATTATCTCTTGCCTTTTTTCCTTGTTTCTCCTTTCCAACTTGCACCCTTATTTATACTGCACCCCAGCCGACTCCCCTAGAACTTTTTCTCCACCATCACCACCGAAATTTCCCTTGGAGATCCGGCAGCTTGGAGGAGGAAACCGGCGGTGCTCTTTGCGTGCTGCTAGGAGGAGAAGTTCTTGTCGGTCTTCGGTTTTGCTCAGCCTCTCCTCTCTTCAGGTATGCCTCCCTCCGTAGTCATTAGGTTGCATGGTGGGTCGGGGAGGCTGCTGGGTCGGGTTTGATGTTTAGGGTTGGCACGTTTTGAACCATGCAAGAATAGAAGGTTGCGGTGCAACCCTAGATTCCATCGGGTGGCTGGGATACTCTTCCGGCTGGTGACACCATCCTCACGTTTCTCCTTGGGAGGTTGCTGGACCAATCAGGGAAGAAGGAGGAGGGGCCGTAGGGAGCATGTCATGTAGGATTGCTGCAATAAAGTTGTGTGATTTTCCAACCTAACCCATCTAGTGTTTCATGTAATCTATTGATGTTGTTAACGTGTTTCCTAGATGTGTTACTAATCTGATTTCATAATCTTGAGTGATTTCATGTCCTCATTTAAAGGAGACCCAAACATATTGTTGTGAATCATGGCTGCCATGTTAGGTTCTATTCAGTAGCTATATTAAAGCATGTCATCTTGATTTTGTCATAAGGTCTAGGTCTCATGTTCTTAGAATGAATCGGAATTTATCTATATAAAATTATAAGTGGTGTATGGATTATGTCTTATGCAATCAGAAGATATGTAACGACTAAATTCTTCTACCACTCATGAGGACTCACCGAATATAGGTCTTATGTGCATGAAATCATTTAGGGATTTTAACTAGGTAGGCTTCACGATTGGTCACTGTTTTGTTGATAGTATGTGGTGTATTTATTTCGTAAATATACTCAGGAACGCTGCCCATAAACATATACAACTATATATTAATGATCACAGACCTTGAAATCATGCATCAATTCATTGCAGCCATGCAGCCCTCCATGGTTAGTTGCTAAAAATAAAACATGCGTCCTGCACGGTTCATGTTAGTGTGCTGGATAGAGACTTAACCTAATTTCTGTTTTCGTGACATGTGCTCATACAATTAACTGTGAATCATATCATCATAACCTCTGAATTTAGTGCCCGTATCCACATTAGGAATGCACGCAAATTCTGGAATATTGTTGTTTATGCTACGTAAGGTTATTAGGGGTTCACGGTAGTGTAGGTTGCTGCAGTCTTCATTTTATTATCATGTTTGTATGTACTAGTATTGACATAATTCCAGTTCTCGTAAGCTATGATCATGTTCTGAAATTCCAGTTTACATAGCATTCTTGTTCTGAAATTGATTATGCATATCGTGACATTAGATTTTGATGTCTCCAGCTGTGGTGCATGTTATGTTGCTCTGTTTATGTTGATGTATGTCTGATATGAAGTATTATGTGGTGGTCATGCATGACAATTCTGAAATCAGACTTTACACTCTCATGATCCGTAGACGACTTGACTAGTGGTGGAGTTGATTTTCCGATCCGGATACCTTTCCTTAAGCTTGTCCTGAACCTTGTAGCTACTTTAGATTTATAGATCCCCAAGTAGCTTGCATTGCATATAATTTAACAAAGTAATTCTGGGCACGTTCTGTTTTCTAGGCCGACGGGCCACGGGTGGGTCCCCTAGCTTCAGAGGCCACTCGATTAAGACCCCTATGGGGGGCCAGGCCTAAGATAAGTCCTGGGCATGCGCGCTGCCATTCTGTCTCAGGGTAGGTGTTCCCAAGTTCGCGATGACACCATGTAGGTTTATTTCCGTGGATTGGGACGTTTATCCGGCGCACCGCTTTGTGCCGAGCGGTGGGTCACTGACGAGTGACCGCCTCTGACCAGCGAGGCTGGTGTTTTGGTTCCTATGGAGGAACGATTCGGGTGTGCCCGACCGGCACGGCTTGTGTAGTCGTAGCCTTCTGTTGCATTTGATGCTTTCTGATCTGTTCTGTTTCTGATGCCTGCCTTATTTAGTTTCATGCTACCTTTCATTTATTGCATAGGCGGGGGCATACTGGGTTTTCTTAATTGAAAACTCACGCATTGTTAAATGCGGTGCTTGCAGGTACCTAGGTTCCACAGGGCAGACTGGACGAGTTCCGAGGATTCTGTACACGAGGGACGCGTCGACCAGAGTTCCAGTTATCTTTGCTTCCGCATATTTCCCTATGTATTTGTTTTTTGATACTCGATGTGTTGTAATAAGACTCTTATTGTTATGATTATTCTATTATTCCTATTATGTTTTATGTCCGTCCATTTGTGTATGACCTCTTTCACTTTGTCGAGTCGATTCGGTCTGTCTTTTGTAACACCCTTCGGTCGTCGCGGAGGTCTCTGATCGCGACACTAGTCTCCTTTCCCAGTGTGCGTACCCGCGAGATCGGGGGCGTTACAGCTTGGTATCAGAGCCGGTCGGTCTCTAAAGTGTACAGAATCTAAAGACTCTCCAGTGGGGCATCTTGCCCAAACCCTGTCGGTGAATTTCTTACCTCTTTGAATTGTTTTTGATAGTAATAGAATGCATTGGCATGGGCAGATTATGGCACCTAGGTGGACACCTGAGTCCTCTGGGACGATCGACGATTGGGAGGCAGATCGGCGCCTGCTGTTTGAGGCGGTCGGGCGTTTGGGTGCACTGGTGGAGGGTCAGGCTCAAGGACCCCGAGCTGCGGGAGGCGTGGTAGTGCATGAGCGGTTCATGAGGTAGAATCCGCCAGTCTTCAAGGGTGGAGTGAACCCAGATGCTACTGAGGAGTGGGTCTACAAGATCCAGCGAATCTTTGGGGTCATTGACTGCCCACAGGAGAGGAAGGTGGACCTGGCAAGTTATGTCTTCCAGGAGCATGCAGTGACCTGGTGGAGGGCAACTGCTGGGGTCGTGTTCCGTGGCAGGACCGATGTTGGCTGGGACGAATTTCTCGTCGAGTTCAACAAGAAGTTCTTCCCCCAGCATGTGCAGGACCGGAAGCGCGAGGAATTCCTGGCGCTAGAGCAACGCGACCTAGGGTTGGAGGCGTACATCAACAAGTTTCACGCGCTGGAGAAGTATAGCCGAGGAATTTATGTCACTGAGGAGCAGCGCGCCATGAAGTTTGTTCGCGGGTTACAACGTGCCCTGAGATCGAAGGTGCTGATTAGGATGCCACAGACTCTGGAGGAGGCTGTGAAGTGTGCCACCTTGCTGGAGGATGATTATCGGGAGGCACAGGTGGAAGGAAAGCGACCGTTTGAGGCTTCTCGTGGTCGTCATGACAAAGGGAAGCAGGGCAGTGGCTCGTCGAAGCGGCCTCGCAGAGATGAGAAGAAGGGCCAGAAGGTTGGAGGTGGTAAATGCGAGCACTGTGGTGGAGCTCACGCCACAAGAGACTGTTTTAGGAAGTCTGGAGCATGTCTGAGGTGCGGCCAGATGGGGCATTTCGTTCGGGAGTGTCCGCAGAAGCTTCCAGGAGGTCAGGTTGGGAGCACTAGCAGAGCGGGTGCCAGTACGAGTCAGGACAGGACCTCTGGTAGGCAGGGCCGTAGCGCAGACCAGGGCAGTCCAGCTGGGCGTGTCTTCGCCATCCGTGCAGAAGATGCAGAGAAATCCACTGACATCATCGAAGGTAAAATTGTTATTTGTGGTTGTGTCGCGAAGACACTGTTTGATTGTGGGGCGATGCACTCCTTCATTTCGGAGGGGTTCGCAGCCGTAGTGAATAGGACGCCTGAGGAGCTAACTTTCTGCCTGGAGATTAGTACCCCAGTCGGCGATGTCCTTGCGGTAAGGACATATCTCCCGAGGGTGTCGGTGGTACTGGGTGATCAGGACCTTCCGGCTGACCTAGTCATTCTTCCAATGTCTGATTTCGATGTGATCCTCGGAATGGATTGGCTTTCTGACCACGATGCGTGCGTTCTTTGCCGGGAAAGGAGAGTTGTGATTCCCAGACCGGAGGGACCCCCGCTGGTGGTCAAGGGCGTTCAGGGCAAGGATGGACGGGTGGTGATCTCTGCCCTGAAGGCGCGGCGACTGTTGGAGAAAGGGTGTTGCGCGTTTCTGGCAAGTTTGGTGTCGGCAGAAGAGGTGGTCAAGCCTCTTGAGGAGATCGCTGTGGTCCAGGAGTTTCCAGATGTGTTTCCGGACGATATCCAAGGATTGCCCCCACCTCGAGAGATTGAGTTCTCCATCGACCTGCTGCCAGGAACAGCCCCCATCTCTAAGGCACCGTACCGCATGGCTCCGGCGGAGTTAGCGGAATTGAAGGATCAGCTGCAGGAGCTTCTGGATAAAGGTTTCATTAGGCCGAGTGTTTCCCCTTGGGGTGCTCCAGTGTTGTTGGTCAAGAAGAAGGACGGATCGATGCGAATGTGTATCGACTATCGAATGCTGAACAAGGTGACGATCAAGAATCGGTATCCCCTACCGAGGATTGATGACTTGTTCGACCAGCTGCAGACGGCTAGTGTTTTCTCAAAAATCGATCTGAGGTCCGGATATCATCAGCTGAGGATCAAGGGCGAAGATGTATGAAAGACTGCATTCAGGACACATTATGGCCACTATGAGTTTCTGGTGATGCCATTTGGACTGACTAATGCGTCGGCGGCTTTTATGGATCTGATGAACCGAGCATTCAAGCCTTTTCTAGATCAGTTCGTGATAGTGTTCGAGGATGACATTTTGATCTACTCCCCAGACGTGAAGCAGCATGAGGAGCATTTGAGGACAGTGCTGGAGATCTTGAGGAGGGAACGGTTATTTGCAAAGTTCTCGAAATGCGAATTTTGGTTGGAGCAGGTAGCATTTCTTGGGCACGTGGTGTCGAAGGATGGTATTAAGGTGGACCCATGGAAAGTTGAGGTGGTTCTGAACTGGAAGGCACCAACCAATGTGTCGGAGATTCGAAGTTTTGTTGGGCTCGCAGGTTATTACCGGCGGTTCATCCAGGACTTCTCCAAAATTGCAGCACCATTGACGACCTTGACCCGGAAGGGAGTGAAGTTTGTTTGGTCTCAAAAGTGCGAGCATGCATTCCAGGAGCTGAAGAGGAGGTTGACTTCAGCACCGGTGCTGACGCTTCCGAATGGATCATGCGGATTCGTAATCTATAGCGATGCATCGGGGACTGGTTTGGGATGTGTACTCATGCAGCATGAGAAGGTTGTAGCATATGCATCGAGACAGCTTAAGGTGCATGAGAAGAATTATCCCACGCATGACTTGGAGCTTGCAGCCGTGGTTTTTGCTCTAAAGATCTGGAAGCACTATCTGTACGGGGAACAGTTTGAGGTATTCACTGATCATCAGAGTCTGAAATACCTGTTCTCGCAGAAGGAGCTGAATATGAGGCAGCGTCAGTGGTTGGAGTTCATCAAGGACTATGATTTCTCGATCTCGTATCACCCGGGAAAGGCTAATTCCGTTGCCGACGCACTGAGCCGGAAGTGGGAAGGATCTGTGGCTCACTTGAGGGTCCAAGAGTGGAGGCTCTTGGAGGATCTGATTAATTGGCATCCGTTCGTGGGAAAGGCTGGTCGGTTGGGGTTGGCGAGTTTGCACGTTGAACCGTCTATCGTCCAGGAAGTAGTGCAGAAGCAATGCGAAGATCCGGAGTTGAATTCCCTACTCCAGGCAGCTGAGGTTGAGGGAGCTGAGCTTCGGGTCGCAGCTGATGGGGGACTACGTTTTCGGGATTGTTTGTGGGTTCCAAATGTAGATGGTTTGAGACAAGAGATTTTGGATGAAGCTCACGGCTCGAAGTACACGGTGCATCCGGGTAGTACTAAGATGTATAAGGACCTGCAAAGGAATTTCTGGTGGAAGGGAATGAAACGAGACGTGGCTGAGTTCGTATCAAGGTGTTTGGTCTGTCAGCAGGTTAAGATCGAACACCAATGTCCAGTAGGTGTGATGCAGAGGATAGAGCTTCCGGAGTGGAAGTGGGAGCATGTAACTATGGACTTCGTCACTGGGTTACCAAGGACTAGTCGTTCGCACGATGCTATTTGGGTGATCGTGGACCGTCTGACGAAGACTGCTCATTTCCTGGCGACTCGGGTGACAGTGTCCCTGGAGGCTCTGACGAAACTTTAAATCTCGGAGATAGTTAGGCTGCATGGAGTACCGGTGTCCATCATCTCAGATCGGGACCCTCGTTTCACTTCGAGATTCTGGGATAGCTTGCATAAGGCGTTGGGAACGAAGCTGAAGTTTAGCACAGCATTTCATCCTCAAACCGATGGACAGTCAGAGCGGACGATTCAGACTCTAGAGGACATGCTTAGGGCTTGTGCATTGGATCTCGCGGGGAGTTGGGACGATCATTTGCCGTTGGTAGAATTCGCCTACAACAACAGTTTTCATGCAAGCATTGGCATGGCACCGTACGAGGCTCTGTACGGTCGACCTTGTCGTTCACCTCTTTGTTGGAGCGAGGTGGGAGAAAGACAGCTGCTGGGACCAGAGATAGTGCAGTTATATTCTGACCGGGTGGACTTGATTCGGCGCAGATTAGTTGCAGCCCAGGATCGGCAGAAGAGTTATGTGGATAAGAAGCGCCGGGAGCTGCAATTCGAGGTTGGAGATCATGTCTTTCTAAAGGTCTCTCCTGCGAAGGGCGTGGTGAGATTCGGGAAGAATGGGAAGCTAAGTCCAAGGTATGTGGGGCCGTTCGAAATCCTGGAGCGCATTGGTGCGGTGGCGTATCGTGTGGCCTTACCACCACAATTCACCAGCTTGCACAATGTGTTCCATATCTCGATGTTGAGGAGGTATGTGGGCGACCCGTCGCACGTGATTTCGCATGAACTACCAGAGATCCAGAGTGATATGACCTTGGAGGAGCGACCAGTGGAGATTCTGAAGCACGCAGAGCGACAGCTGAGGCATCGAACCATTCCGATGGTTAAGGTCCGTTGGCAGCACCACAGTGTGGAGGAGGCCACCTGGGAGTGCGAGGACGATGTGAGGAGTCTATAACCGGAGCTTTTCGCTGAGAGTTAGGGCTGGCAAATTTCGAGGACGAAATTTCTTTAAGGGGGGTAGGTTGTAAGACCCGCTCTCCTGCCACTCTGTTTTAGGTTTTATTAATCCTTTATGTGTTTTATTGTCTTTGTTTTGAGGTTATGTTGTTTTAGTAAAAGTTTCCTTTTTGGGCGAATTTAACCATCGGGCGCGGTTGTATTCGTTAGACTTAACCGGGTTTATCGGGTGCCTAAAACCTGGTGTGCGGATTTAATTGTTTGCTTGATGAGGCGTGTTGGTTAGGATGGGAGGATGGGCTGGCTTACCAAATCCGAAATTAAAGAGAGAAGATCTTGCTAGCATGTGACTTGATTGCATTAAGGAAAGTGTTGATTTTGCCATCAAAGCCAATTAACTCCCAATTATCTCTTGCCTTTTTTCCTTGTTTCTCCTTTCCAACTTGCACCCTTATTTATACTGCACCCCAGCCGACTCCCCTAGAACTTTTTCTCCACCATCACCACCGAAATTTCCCTTGGAGATCCGGCAGCTTGGAGGAGGAAATCGGAGGTGCTCTTTGCGTGCGGCTAGGAGGAGAAGTTCTTGTCAGTCTTCGGTTTTGCTCAGCCTCTCCTCTCTTCAGGTATGTCTCCCTCCGTAGTCATTAGGTTGCATGGTGGGTCGGGGAGGCTGCTGGGTCGGGTTTGATGTTTAGGGTTGGCACGTTTTGAACCTTGCAAGAATAGAAGGTTGCGGTGCAACCCTAGATTCCAGCGGGTGGCTGGGATACTCTTCCGGCTGGTGACACCATCCTCACGTTTCTCCTTGGGAGGTTGCTGGACCAATCAGGGAAGAAGGAGGAGGGGCCGTAGGGAGCATGTCATGTAGGATTGCTGCAATAAAGTTGTGTGATTTTCCAACCTAACCCATCTAGTGTTTCATGTAATCTATTGATGTTGTTAACGTGTTTCCTAGATGTGTTACTAATCTGATTTTATAATCTTGAGTGATTTCATGTCCTCATTTAAAGGAGACCCAAACATATTGTTGCGAATCATGGCTGCCATGTTAGGTTCTATTCAGTAGCTATATTAAAGCATGTCATCTTGAATTTGTCATAAGGTCTAGGTCTCATGTTCTTAGAATGAATCGGAATTTATCTATATAAAATTATAAGTGGTGTATGGATTATGTCTTATGCAATCAGAAGATATGTAACGACTAAATTCTTCTACCACTCATGAGGACTCACCGAATATAGGTCTTATGTGCATGAAATCATTTAGGGATTTTAACTAGGTAGGCTTCACGATTGGTCACTGTTTTGTTGATAGTATGTGGTGTATTTATTTCGTAAATATACTCAGGAACGCTGCCCATAAACATATACAACTATATATTAATGATCACAGACCTTGAAATCATGCATCAATTCATTGCAGCCATGCAGCCCTCCATGGTTAGTTGCTAAAAATAAAACATGCGTCCTGCACGGTTCATGTTAGTGTGCTGGATAGAGACTTAACCTAATTTCTGTTTTCGTGACATGTGGTCATACAATTAACTGTGAATCATATCATCATAACCTCTGAATTTAGTGCCCGTATCCACATTAGGAATGCACGCACATTCTGGAATATTGTTGTTTATGCTACGTAAGGTTATTAGGGGTTCACGGTAGTGTAGGTTGCTGCAGTCTTCATTTTATTATCATGTTTGTATGTACTAGTATTGACATAATTCCAGTTCTCGTAAGCTATGATCATGTTCTGAAATTCCAGTTTACATAGCATTCTTGTTCTGAAATTGATTATGCATATCGTGACATTAGATTTTGATGTCTCCAGCTGTGGTGCATGTTATGTTGCTCTGTTTATGTTGATGTATGTCTGATATGTAGTATTATGTGGTGGTCATGCGTGACAATTCTGAAATCAGACTTTACACTCTCATGTTCCGTAGACGACTTGACTAGTGGTGGAGTTGATTTTCCGATCCGGATACCTTTCCTTAAGCTTGTCCTGAACCTTGTAGCTACTTTAGATTTATAGATCCCCAAGTAGCTTGCATTGCATATAATTTAACAAAGTAATTCTGGGCACGTTCTGTTTTCTAGGCCGACGGGCCACGGGTGGGTCCTCTAGCTTCAGAGGCCACTCGATTAAGACCCCTATGGGGGGCCAGGCCTAAGATAAGTCCTGGGCATGCGCGCTGCCATTCTGTCTCTGGGTAGGTGTTCCCAAGTTCGCGATGACACCATGTAGGTTTATTTCCGTGGATTGGGACGCTTATCCGGCGCACCGCTTTGTGCCGAGCGGTGGGTCACTGACGAGTGACCGCCTCTGACAAGCGAGGCTGGTGTTTTGGTTCCTATGGAGGAACGATTCGGGTGTGCCCGACCGGCACGGCTTGTGTAGTCGTAGCCTTCTGTTGCATTTGATGCTTTCTGATCTGTTCTGTTTCTGATGCTTGCCTTATTTAGTTTCATGCTACCTTTCATTTATTGCATAGGCGGGGGCATAGTGGGTTTTCTTAATTGAAAACTCACGCATTGTTAAATGCGGTGCTTGCAGGTACCTAGGTTCCACAGGGCAGATTGGACGAGTTCCGAGGATTCTGTACACGAGGGACGCGTCGACCAGAGTTCCAGTTATCTTTGCTTCCGCATATTTCCCTATGTATTTGTTTTTTGATACTCGATGTGTTGTAATAAGACTCTTATTGTTATGATTATTCTATTATTCCTATTATGTTTTATGTCCGTCCATTTGTGTATGACCTCTTTCACTTTGTCGAGTCGATTCGGTCTGTCTTTTGTAACACCCTTCGGTCGTCGCGGAGGTCTCTGATCGCGACACTAGTCTCCTTTCCCAGTGTGCGTACCCGCGAGATCGGGGGCGTTACACAATTAGTGGGTTTTTTGGCTTGGGTTTGGTTGGAGGTTTTCATTGTAGATTCCTATTATGAATTTTAAAGCGGCAAAATTTTGGAATTATTTTAGTGCTTCTAATTTACACCAAACAATATAATTTAGTAAGACAATTTCAAATGAAGTTTAATGATTGATCAATCTATCCAAGGAATAAGAGATCATTTCCAATACATGCAAATCACAACCAAACATAAAAGGAGATACCAACATAAGCCAAGCATTAAACTAAGGACTGTGATACACAGACACTGGCATCCGGGACGCACTGGACGTGGTAAGTCTAGTCAGCAGTCCCGTCAGCAGAGAAAATAATATAATAACATGTTTGTGTCACATGCAACCTTTAGTTTCCCAATGCAACATTACTTTCTCACTGCAACGTTTAGTTTCCCCATGCAACTTTTACTTTTTTGAACGCAACCTTTGGTTTCCTCATGCAACATTCGGATACAAAGGTAAAATGAAGAGTTCATGTTTTGTCCTTTTAAACATATAAGTTTGTCATTTTTAACATCTACATTTATCCTTTTTAACATAAGGTTTTGTCCTTCTTAAGTAGTGGTTTGTCCATTTTAAGTATGAGTTTATCCTTTTTAAGTACCGGTTTGTACTTTTTAAGTACGGTTTTGTCCTTTTTAGTATAGGTTTGTCCTTTTTAAGTATGGTTTTGTCAATTTTAACAGTTGGGTCGGTCCTTCTTATATTGGTGGGTTGTCCTTTCTATGTCGAGGTTTTGTCCTTTTTAAGTAATGGTTTGTCATTTTTAAGCAATGGTTTGTCCTTTTTAAGTATGAGTTTGTCTTTTTTACCACTTGTGTTTGTTCTTTCAAAATTTCCCCAACAACACCACACAAAACCCAAAACAACTACAAAGAACAAAATCTACAAAGAAAAAACTTTCCAAAATACCATCAAAAAACCAAGATCGATCCATCACAGAAAAAACAAAAAACTTCAAATCAACCACAAAGAACCAAAATTTTCCCCAAAATCTTCACACAAAAAACCCAAATCAGATACAAGGAACCACACTGCCCAAAAACCAAGATCGATCCATCATAGAACAAAAATAGAAACTTCAAATCAGCCACAATAAACCAAACTTTTCCCAAAAACACCATTCAAAAACTCAAATCAGCTACAAAGAACCACATTCCTCCTCCTTGCCTCGGGACGGGATCCAACGCCGACTACTTCCTCCCCCTCCTCGCCGACCAACTTCACCACGACGTCCTAACCAACGTCGTCGGCGTCCCCACCTCCCTCAAGACTCACTCCCGCGTTCGTCTCCCTCGGCATCCCACTTACTGATCTCGCCTTCCACCGACAGAAAATGATGGAGGATGAAACATTTTAGGGGATAATGAAAGGTTTTGAGGAGATATGTATGGTGGAAACCAAATGTCGCATATTTACATGTGCGTGTGATGTGCCCTAAATAAATAAATAATATGTGATTTTATTAATCTTTGCTGACTGGACTGCAAAATTGACTAGTCACGTCAGACAACGTCCGGGACGCAACGTGAACAAATCATTTTCCTTAAACTAATAAACTCCATCAACAACACATCAAACCAACGTAGTGTTTACATACCAACACATCATACTAATTACATACCCTCTTGATCAACATAAAATAAATGTGAAGCACCAAACAGTTAAACATACCATAAACCCATTGATTGAATGTTTTAATTATAAACGCAAGTGCACGGCCGCGTTGAAGCGGTGGCAAATACAGGTCGATCCACAGGGAGGTGTGTCGACTTTAGTTTGTTCGAAGGTGAGTGGGAAAGAAAGGAGAGAAAGGAGTTATGATCTAAACTACACTACAATGCGAAAGGAATTGGAAATACGCAATAAAACTAAACCCCATAGGGGGTAGAGAAAGAATGTGAATACAAAGATATGTGTATTTGTGTGTGTTCGATTATGCTCATCACAACATGTAGTGCATTAAAATCATAAAACTAAATCCAACGTTGCCTCCATATGAAATAAGATAACACAATATCATTAAAACATACAAGACAATAATTGGAATGAAGCTAAATGAACTCATGTATACAGACCAAACCTCACTATGCCTCCACATCAAATAAGATTTAGACAATCATTAAAACATACAAGACATCAACCAAGGTAAGGACAACAAGAGTACATGCAACTACAAGTCATGTTTCCTTTATCAATTCCATCCATATCCTCACATCATCATTCCCCATAAAATAGGTCCACTAATCTAAGCATATGGTAAGCTTCATTCAAGAGCATTAGCATATCAAAGACAAGACTGAAATCTCATTAGATGGTTATAGAAATCATGTAAGGTTCAAAGGATTAAGATAACACACACCTAATACATCACATAATCACATCACATATTTCTTCACCCCCCAAATGGGGATGGAACTACTCACTAATCATTACATTACAACCTACATTAACAAAATGAAACATTCTACTAAAAGAAAATTAAACTAAGCAAGCAAGAAATATTAAAGAAGCTAATTGAAAGGAAATTAAACTAAAGAAGCATGCAAGAATTAAAAGACAAGACAATATTAAAAGAAACTAAGAAAATTTATTTTATTAACATGACTTACATTCTAAGTGGCATTCTTCTCCACCTTGAGTTTTTGCTTCAAGGCTTTTACTCCAAGTAGAGTGAATGCCACCAAGCAATGAGTGAATACAATGGAGAATGAAGAGTTCTATTTATAGTGCTACAAAAATGTAATCCGGGACAATACCCCGGTATGGGACTAATTGCATACTATAAATGGACATAAAACACTGTAATACACATCCGATAGAAGACGGGTTGGATCCGAGCGAAATGGACCGCCAATTGGCGGTCTGGATCTCCTGGATCTTGGTCATTTTTGTCTGACTTGTTTATGGCTTTTTTTCTTCTCCTGGAGTGCACCCTAATCAGTTGTGTGAGTTGTGACCCAAATCTAATTGCCAAAATACTCCTCATGATGGTGTGGAGTTCTTGATTTTGCTACTTAGTCCTTTTGAATTTATATCCGGGTCTCTCTTGCATCTTAGTCCATAAGTCTTGCAACTTAGTCTTTTTCCTTGCTTTTAAGTCCTTTTTGGAGTCTCTTTTCCCAAAACCTATTTATTCCTGAAACATAAACATAAAACTCGTTATGTAGCATTGCTTAGGCTAAGAATAAAGGATATAAGACACAAATATATGCATGATATGATGTCAATCAAATACCCCAACACCTAACTTTTGCTAGTCCCGAGCAAAACAAAGAAAGAGAAAAATGGAAGAAATTAAAGCATACGAAAACAAGAAATCCTAACTCACTTTCGTAGGAATCACGGTTGCACTTAGCACGTGCAACAAGCCGTTAAACCACCTTGTTGCCAAGGAGGAGGAGTGTTGTCTCCTGAGGATTTTCAGCGGATATGCCCACAAAATCCGAACATAGATGCATTATTCAATATAGAAACTCGACTCGATGGACTCATTTTTGTCGATCATTGGACATGGTAATCCTACGGGCCGACTCTATATAGGTATTAGTCCATACACCTAGCCTAATGAACCATTCGTGCAAGTTTATTAAGGACTTAAGTGAAAGACATGGACAATCTTAACCTCCTCAAGTGATAGAAAGTGTAAAGTCCATTAAGGTTCTTATTTGCATTACCATTTTTTTCCTTTTTTCTTTATTTATTTATTTCTGTATAGTTGGTGTTTGATTTTCCCAGGGTCAGGTTTCATGCATCATTGTCTATGAGGACTTACATTATCACGTACACTTTTCCCCACATCTCCACATAGGGCAATCCCTACCACTTGTGTAACGGGAGTTCGGTCGGTGCATCCCAAGTCAGATGACTCGAAAGCACCAGGCACAAATCCCCTCGGACCTAATTTCCCGAGTGATAGGGGCCGTACGAGAAGAGAGAATACCTACTCACTTATTTCTTATCTACTTATGAACCAAAACCGCTACACTTAATGTCTCACACCAGGAGTTAAAGGGTCATTGTCTACAACAAACTTCCTTATATTAACAGACACAAATTATTGACTCACTAGGTTTAGAGTGGACAACTTTAATTGTTTGAGTTCTGAAACCCTATAATTACTCGCCCCCAAGGGAAGATCGGGGTGCATCCTAACGACTAGATAAGTCCTTCAGCCGTTGTACTAGATATCCTAATGCATCAAGTTCAAGACAATTTTGAGAGCTTTCTTTTTACTTTGCCTCACAACGTTTTTGGACATGCTAAACACACGTAAAACCCACAAAACATTTTCTTTCGCAAACACATGAAGATTTTGAAAGAAATGTGAAAATTTTAAAGCACTAGGAAAGCAAAAGAAGACAAGCTACCCAAGGATCATGTCAAACAGATATATCGATATTAAATGCAACACACTAACATGACCCTAACAATGCACACACAAGAAAACAAAATCAAAAGAAAAAGACTCGAATATGTACATACATAACCCCCCCCCCCCACACACACACACCTACTTCATGCATTGTCCTCAATGAATGTGAGTATGATACAACATGGATTTATGCATGAAAATGGGAAGCTCTCACCAACATGAAGCCCAAAAGGAAGTTCATGGTTATAGTGATGGACACAAACCCGAATTCCCTCAAAACCTGTGAGATGCTAAAGAAGAGATACAAATACATGAAAGAAGCGGGGCCCAAATACTCAAGGGTTGGAGCCCACAACAATCAATGCTCACTGAAGGAGTCTTTTTTGTTTATTTTCTCTCTTTTCTCTCTTTTTTTTTCTTTTTTGAAGAATTTAACTTTATACAAACATGAAAGCTCAACCATTCCTGGAGGAACAAGAATGGTTGAGTGCGAGAGAGGTTCATGAAGGAACATGACCTCCTCGACTTCAGCTGGTGCCCCCTCCAAGTAGGGTTTGAGGCGTTGTCCATTAACTTTGAACACGTCCCCATTCCCAAGGTTTAGGATGTCAACCGCTCCATGAGGAAATACAGTTTTGACAATAAAAGGGCCAGACCAGCGACTGCGAAGCTTACCCGCAAACATATGAAGCCGGTAATCGTAGAGCAACACTTATGCCCGGTCATAAACACATTTCGCATGATCATAAGATCGTGAAACAAGTTGGCGCGGGACTTATGAATTTTGGCATTTTAATACGTATCATTGCGTAGCTCTTCCAACTCCACAATGTCGAGTCTACACTGCACCCCAGCTTGATCAAGACCCATATTCAGATACTTGATCTCCCAGAAAGCACGATGCTCAAGCTTGACCGGTAGGTGGCAAGCCTTACCGTACACTACCCGATATGGGGACATACCCAAATTGGTCTTATATGCGGTGTGGAAGGCCCACAACGCGTCATTCAACTTAGTTGACCAATCCTTCCTCGAGGAATTAACCGTCTTCTCAAGGATTTGCTTTAATTGACGTTTAGAGACTTCGACCTGCCCACTAGTTTGCGGATGATATGGGATCGCAAGCTTGTGGATGATCGAATATTTCCTCATAAGTGCTTCAAAGGAGCGATTACAGAAGTGGGTACCCCTATCGCTGATTATGGTGCGAGGCGTACCAAATCATGCAAAAATGTCCTTTATGAATTTGGTGACCACCTTGTTGTCATTGGTCTTTGTGGGGATAGCCTCAACCCACATAGACACATAGTCAATGACCACCATAATGTAAACATTCCCGAACGAATTTGGGAAGGGACCCATAAAGTCGATGCCCCACACATTGAAGATGTCGACAACAAGGACATTTTGCAAGGGCATCATGTCACGTCGACTAATCCTGCCAAGGCGCTGACACCAATAATATTGCTTACAAAAGTCATAAGCATCTTTAAAAAGAAAAGGCCAGTAGAATCCACAAGAAGTTGCTCGGTCACGAGGTAGTTCACGATGTCGGCAAACTAAGGGTTATCTTCGATCATGAACAACTGCTCGTCAGGAAATTTGTCATTATTAATTTGGTTTTGTGGGTTGGTCGTTGATTGACATCATTTCATGCTCATATTTGTATCTTATATCCATTATCTTACACCTAAGCAATGCTACGTGACGAGTTTTATGTTTAGTTTTTAGGAATAAAAAGGTTTGAAGAGAAGAGCCATGAAAGGACCCAAAAGTAGGAAAAATGACTTAATTGTGAGACCTAGGGACTGAGATGCAAGGGAGAAAGACCTGATCGTAAGACCAAAGGACCTAAGAGCAAAACAGGAAACTCCACACCATCGTGGGGAGTATTTTAGCAATTCGATTCGGGTCGGAGCTCCAATAAACAAAGTAGATGCATCCAAGACCAACAAAGACCACCAGAAAAACCCACAACAAATCCCAGATGAATCCAGATCCAATAGACCGCCAATTGGCGGTCTTCGAACGCTAATTGGTGTTCCAAACCATGATGGATCCTCTTAGATTTGTGGGGGCACGGGTATTTGTGTATTCTTAGTCCATTTTTGGTATTGGTTTAGTCCCACATCGGGGGATTGTCCCGGATTAGCTTTTTCCATGCCTATAAATAGAACTCTTCACCTTCCATTGTAATCACCCATTGCTTGGTGGCATTCTCTCTACTAAGGAGTGAGCCTTGAAGCAAAACCTCAAGGTGGAGAAGAATGCTACCTTCAATGTGAGTCATTTGTTAATAAAATAATTCTTCTAGTTTCTTTTAATCTTGTCTTTTAATTTGTGCATGTTTGTTTAGTCTTTCCTTTCCTATTATGCTTCTTTAATATTTCTTGCTTGATTAATGTAGTTTTATTTCAGTATAATGCTTCATTTTGTTAGAGTAGTTAGTTTAAATATGTGTGAGTAGTTTCATCCTGATTGACATCATTTCATTCTCATATTTGTATCTTATATCCATTATCTTACACCTAAGCAATGCTACGTAACGAGTTTTATGTTTAGTTTTCAGGAATAAAGAGGTTTGAAGAGAAGAGCCATGAAAGGACCCAAAAGCAGGAAAAAGGACTTAATTGTGAGACCTGGGGACTAAGATGCAAGGGAGAAGGACCTGATCGTAAGACCGAAGGACCTAAGAGCAAAACAGGAAACTCCACACCATCATGGGGAGTGTTTTGGCAATTCGATTCGGGTCGGAGCTACAACAAACCAAGTAGATGCATCAAAGACCAAGAAATGCTTCCAGAGAAGCCCAGCACAAAACCCAGACAGATCTGGGCCTCATAGGCCGCCAATTGGCGGTCTGGATGAGCCCAACTCTGCTAAGCTCGCTCCTGGACTTGTATTATCATGTGTTTAGGCTATTTTTGGTATTGGTTTAGTCCCATATCGGGGGATTGTCCCAGATTAGCTTTTTCCATGCTTATAAATAGAACTCTTCACCTCCCATTGTATCCATCTCTCTCTCTTTGGTGGCCACCTTCCCTACTAAGAGTGAAGCCTTGAAGCAAAACTCTAGTGGAGGAAGGGCTACTTGTAATTGAGTGAGTTAATAATAGATGTTTTCCTTTAATTGTGTTGTTCCTCTCTTAGTTTAATTTCCTTTCATATGCATGCTTGCTTGTTTCTTTTGTTTTATGCTTCTTTAATATTTCTTGCTTGATTAGTGTAGTTTCATTTCAGTATAATGCTTTCTTTTGTTAGAGAAGTTAGTTTAAATATGTGTGAGTAGTTTCATCCCCATTTGGGGGATGGAGAAATATGTGATATAATCATGTAGTGTATTAAGTGTGTGTATCTTTATCCCTTGAGCTTTATATGATTTCCATAACCATATAATGGGTTTTCACTCTTATCTTTGATATGCTAATGCTCTTGAATGAAGCTTAGCTTATGCTTTGATTAGTTGACCTATTTTATGGGGAATGATAAGGTTAGGATATGGATGAAGTTAATATTGGAGACACAAGTTGTAGTGTATGTGCTCTTGTTGCCTTTACCTTAGCTAATGTCTTGTATGTTTTAAAGATGTAGTCTTATCTTAATTCATGTGGAGGCATAGTAGGGTCTAGTCTTTATACTTTAGTTCATTTAGCTTCTTTCCAATTATTGTCTGTATGTTTTAATGATGTAGTCTTATCTTAATTCATGTGGAGACAATGTTGGATGTAGTTTTATGATTTCATGCACTACATGTTGTGAGGAGCTTAATGAACACACACACACACACTCTTTTATGTTCACATTATTTCTCTACCCTCTTTGGGGTTTAGTTTTATCGTTTCTTCTCCATTTCATTTCAGCTTTGTAGTTTAGATTAGTGTAAGACATCTTTCTCTCCTTCTTTTACCTCTCGCATTCGAACAAACCAAGTGTCGACACACCTCCCAGTGGACGACCCGTATTTGTCACCGCTTCAACGCGGTCGTGCACTTGCAGTTAATATAAAACGATCAATCAAGTTTTTGGCGCCGTTGCCGGGGAGGTGCTCTGTCCAGACCTTGGTTTGGGCGATTCGAGGGGTTTTTAATTTTTTGTTTCCAGTTTTTCTTAGTTTCAGGGAACCATCGGATCAAGGGGAGGCTACTGGACAAGTTTGAGGGACAAAAGCTTCAAAAGGACCGCCAATCAGCGGTTGGAGACCGCCAATTGGCGGCCTGGTGAGGGATTCGTGCTCTCAAATTTTTGCTGGTAGTTAGTTCTGTAATTTGTGTTATCTGGGAGCCCTATTTTGCATGCTTTGACTTCTGGTTTGCTCCCAGATCATTAATCACTCCCCCATTAATCAACTTGGCCCTAAAATCCAAAGCAAAAGACTAGACGTTCTTATTTGTTTAGGTCATGCATCATTTATTGACTTAGGCATATAGTTGTCTTTTCTTTTAGCTTTATTTTCAATTCTTGAATGTTGGCGTGAGGTACGCATTTCCTACACTCATTCATGCATCTCGTATGCCCATGCATTAGTTAGTAGGAATTGCATCCAGACAAGAGTCAGAGAGCGTTTGATTGGAGCGATTGATTGCTAGATCTAGGATCAAATCGCTACTAAGAAGGGTTGTCCCATAAAAGATAAGGTGGGGGATTTCATCACCCTTTCCTTGGCCCCAAAAATCACTCTTAATAAAGCCTTAACTAAAAGCAAGTAGACATTGGCCCTAGGATTGCGGGCGCACTAGGAGAGTAATCTAGTTGAGACCGTCATGACCTGATCGGCGTTGCCTACCTTGTCGATAGTAGGAGGTACTGGATCTCCGGATCTGGTATCACTTGCTGGGCATTGTGGTCCTCGTTGTAGGGAAGTGAGACGTGTCGAGGCTAGTGACCTCGAAGTTAGGCGTCGTCTAGCCTAAGGACCCATTGCCTTACATTGTTTGAGTCGTGCTTGCTAGTTAGGCTTCTTCCTGATCCCTCTACCCACGCTAGCTCTAGGGATTCTTCCCTCCTCACCTGAGTCCTCTCCTCATCTATTCTCTACGTATAGTCTCCTCCTCTAGTACACCTTCTGTTGAGTGTTTGTTAGAGTCGAGTCGAGCATTTTATGCGAGGTTGGGCTCATTTTGGTGTGAGCGCTCGACTTGAGAGAGTGCATTCTTCTGAGATGGACGGTCTTGGTGATCGACCATCTTCGCCTCGTGCTCCTTTGGAGAAAGTGGCCGAGTCGTCTCGTGGTGGCGAGGGAGACCGGGTTCCATACATGGAATACCTCGGTCCGCTTCCGCCACCACGTAGACCTCCTTCTCCTCCTCCTCTGAGTCGAGAGGAAGGGAGATTCGGTCAGGATCGAGTTCTTGGTGCACCACCACCTTTAGCTCGACATGATAGACCGATGACTTTGTGGGAGCGGACCCATCCTGTTCGGGCCGCGCAGCCTTCTTGCATAGTTGTTCCCCCTGCTCGCGGGAACAACTATGAGCTGAAACCTCAATATGTGAGCATGCTTCCAACCCTTACTGCCAATAAGTAGGATCTGTATATCTTTATACGCGAATTCGAGGAAGTATGCTCCATGTTCAAGCTTCAACAGCTTGACAAGGATTCAGTCCGGTTGAGGATGATTTCTTTCGCGTTGAAGGATAATGCGAAGAAATGGATGTATAGCCTCCCGACGAGCTCGATTCGGTCATGGGATGACTTTGTGACCGTCTTTCTGAAGAGATTTTTCCCTCAAAGGAAAACTCAACAGATACGGCACCAGATACATCAGATGTATCAGACCAAGACTGAATCGTTTCATGTTTTTTTTGAGAGGTTCAAGGACCTTCTCCAGTAGTGCCCTCATCATGGATTTGCGTTATGGCAGTTGTGCCAAATTTTTTATGAGGGCATCAACTACAACACCCGCACATTGTTGGAGTCAATGTGTCAGGGTGATTTCCAAATGAAACCCATCGAGGAGCCCTGGGACACTTTTGAGGATATGGCTGAAGGCCTGGGACACTTTTGAGGATAAGGCTGAACGTACCTTCGAGTGGGACACCATGAGAGAGCCACCAGCCGCCAGATCTTCTGGTCGAGCTGGATCTTACCAAGTGGATTCATCTATCACGTCTGAGGCGAAAATGGTTGCTCTCATGCGTAGGATTGAGAGTTTAGAGTTGGACCGAGCTCCTGTAGCTCAGCTCGCTACTCCCGGGTGTGGTAGGTGTGGACTTACGGGACATGATGACTTGGAATGCGCTTACGCTCCAAGGGATACTGAGCATGCAAATGCGATGTATCAACAGAGGCCCCGTAACGACCCGTACAGTCACTCCTACAACCCGAGATGGCGTAACCATCCTAACTTCTCTTGGGGGCCTAGTGGGGGTAACGGCAAAGCTCGCACGCTCAACCTCAACCACCACCTTATCAACCTCCACGCCCATCGGCGACCTACCAACCTCCACATCAAAGGTCTCAGAACCATAATTACCAACCTCCTCATACCTCATCGTCGGGTTATTCTAACCAGACTCCACTACCCCAACGGGTTGACTCGAAGGACCCCACTCTTGAACAAACCCTTCATGCGTTCATTCAGAGCACTCAATCCTTGTTTGCGGCCAGCAACAATTCGGTCAAAGCATTGGAAATGCAAGTTAGCCAGTTGGCTAATCAGCTCCATGAACGCGAGAAGGGCCAATTACTGAGTCAACCTGAGGTGAATCTTCGGGGTACCCATTCTCAAGGAAAGACACCTTTACCTCATGCTACCTCTGAACCAACCGATCATATTAATGTGATTCATACTTTGAGGTCGGGTAAGGAGGTGGATAACCACATTGGGGTGCCTTCTTTGTCATCACCATCCTTGAGGGAGCCGGATCCTGAGGCTCCCTCCACAAATACTTCCAGGAAGGAGCCAGAACATGAGGTTCTTTCTACATTTCCTTCAACAAAGGGGCCGAACCCTGAGGTCCCCTTGTCTCCTCTTGTGTCGAAGGAACCAGATTCTGAGGTCCCCACACATGTTTCTTTGGACCTGAATTCTGGGGTGCCTTCGCATCCTTATGCCCCAAATGCGCCATTCCCTAACCGCCTTAAAAAGAAAACCTCTGATCAGCATGACAAGATACTTGAGATGTTTAGGCAAGTTAAGGTGAACATCCCTCTGTTGGAGCTGATTCAGCAAATGCCACCTTATGCCAAGGTTCTCAAGGACTTATGCACCAAGAAGAGAAAAACTCATGTTCCCAAGAAAGCTTTTCTGGCGGCTAACGTGAGTTCTTTGTTGGCACAACCCATGCAAGTCAAGTACAAGGACCCTGGCTGTCCTACTATCTCTTGTGTGATTGGTGATGTGTCTATACATCGAGCCTTATTGGACCTTGGTGCATGTGTTAATCTTCCGCCATATTCGGTCTACATCCACCTCGGTCTTGGAGACCTCAAACAAACAAAGACCCCTCTTCAATTGGATGATAGGTCTATGAAGAAACCGAGGGGTGTGGTGGAAGATGTGCTGATCAAAGTGGGAGAGTTCATTTATCCAGTCGACTTCTTTGTCTTGGATACTGAACCTGTGCCAAACCCACTTGGACAAATTCCTGTCATTCTGGGGCGACCATTCCTTGCGACTTCCAATGCATTGACCAATTGTCGCAATGGTCTGATGCGCTTGACTTATGGTAGTCAATGCGCTGATTTTAACATCTTCACCATCGGCAAGAAGCCAGGTGCCTTCAATGACCCTGTTGGGGTCAACCTTATCCAGGGTTTGGATGAGATTGAAGTTGAGGGCACCTTCAAGTACTTTAGAGAATTGTTCGATGAAGCTCCTGAAGGTGGTGAAGATGTTTCACCTGGGCTGGCACAAGAAGGTGCCTTATGTTCTGATCATGTGGCCTCAGAGCCACATCCTTTTGATCTTGTGGCCCTTGAGCCACATCCTTTTGATCTTGTGGCCCTTGAGCCACAACTGTGCGACCATGTGGCTTTTGAGCCACAAGATACCATTTTTATGGCCTCTGGGCCATATGATCTTCATTTTGTATCTGCTGAGGACCCCATGTGGGTTAAGAATCAACCACCTGATACCCTTCAACCTGATAGAGGTTCACATCTCATTCATGCCTCCTATCTTGCCCACTCTCAAGAGGGATCAAAAGACCACAGCGCTTATAAGGGTATCAGGTGGTCAAACAATTCTGATTTGTATGTCGCGAGCCCATGCATGTGCATTTTTGGCTCGAGTGATGGTGGGTTCCCATTTGATGTCCCTTGACATATGAAGAGGGGAGCCCATTTGTTGTACATTAAAAAAAAGAAAAAAAAGAAAGTACAATAAAAGACTCCTTCAGTGAGCATCGATTGTTGTGAGCCCCTACCCTTGAGTATTTGGGCCCCATTTCTTTCACGTATTTTTCTCCCTTCTTTAGTATCTCACAAGTTTTGAGGGAAATTGGGTTGTGTCCATCAACATAGCCATAATCTTCCCTGTGTCTTTCACATTGGTGAGAACTATTCTTTTTCATGAATAAATCCATGTAGTATCTTGCTCGCATTCATTGAGGACAATGCATGATCTAGGTGTGGGGGGTGTTTTACGTGTGTATAGAGTCGAGTCTTTTCCTTTGTTTTTATTTTCTTTTGTGTGCATTGTTAGGGTCATGTTAGTGTGCTGCATTTAATATCGATATATCTGCTTGCCATGATCCTTAGGTGACTTGTCTTCTTTTGCTTGCCTAGTGCTTCAAATTTTCACATTTCTTTCAAAATATTCATGTGTTTGCGAAAGAAAATGTTTTGTGGGTTTTGCGTGTGTTTAGCATGTGCAAAACCATTGAGAGGCAAAGTAAAAAGAAAGCTCCCAAAATTGTCTTGAACTTGATGCATTAGGATATCTAGTACAATGACTTTAGGATTTATCGAGTCGTTAGGATGCACCCCGGTTTTCCTTTGGGGTGAGTAATCATAGGGTTTCAGTGCTCAAACATTTAAAGAAGTCCACCCTGAACCTAGTGAGTCAATAATTCGTGTCTGTTAACTTAAGGAAGTTTGTTGTAGTCAAGGACCCTCTAAATCTTGTTGTGAGACATAAGTGTAGGGGTTTTGGTTCATGTGTAGATAAGAAATAAGTGAGTAGGTGTTCTCTCTTCTCGCACGGCTCCTATCACTCGGGAAAGTAGGTCTGAAGGGACTTTGTGCCTGGTGCTTTCGAGTCATCTGACTTGGGATGCGCCGACCGAACTCTCGTTACACGGGTGGTAGGGATTGCCCTATGTGGAGATTTGTGGAAAGGTGTACGTGATAGTGTAAGTCCTCATGGGCAATGATGCACGAAACCTGACCCAGGGAGAATGAAGCTCCAACTAATAAATAGAAAAAGAAAAAAAAATGAGAAAAGAAACAAAAAATATATATATATTGGTAATGCAAATAAGAACCTTAATGGACCTTACACTTTGTAGCACTTGAGGATGTTGAGGTTGTCCATGTCTTTCACTTAATTCCTTATTTAACTTGCACGAATGGTTTATTAGGCTAGGTGTGGACTGATTACCTATATAGAGTAGGCCCGTAGGATTACCGCGTTCATTGATCGACAAAATATTTCCAACGAGTCGAGGTCTAGATTGAATAATGCATCTTGTTCGGATTTTGTGGGTATATCCGCTGAAAACCCTCAGGAGACAACACTCCTCCTCCTTGGCAACAAGGAGGTTTAACGGCTTGTTGCACGTGCTAAGTGCAACCGTGATTCCTACGAAAGTGAGTTAGGATTTCTTCTTTCTCGTTTGCTTTTCTCTTTCTTTGTTTTGCTTGGGACTAGCAAAAACTTAGGTGTGGGGGTATTTGATTGACATCATTTTATGCTCATATTTGTATCTTATATCCATTATCTTACACCTAAGCAATACTACGTAACGAGTTTTATGTTTAGTTTTTAGGAATAAAAAGGTTTGAAGAGAAGGGACATGAAAGGACCCAAAAATAGGAAAAAGGACTTAATTGTGAGACCTGGGGACTAAGATGCAAGGGATTAGGACCTGATCGTAAGACCGAATGACCTAAGAGCAAAACAGGAAACTCCACACCATCATGGGGAGTGTTTTGGCAATTCGATTCGGGTCGGAGCTCCAACAAACCAAGTAGATGCATCAAAGACCAAGAAATGCTTCCAGAGAAGCCCAGCACAAAACCCAGACAGATCTGGGCCTTATAGGCCGCCAATTGGCGGTCTGGAACCGCCAATTGGCGGTCTGGATGAGCCCAACTCTGCTAAGCTCGCTCCTGGACTTGTATTATCATGTGTTTAGGCTATTTTTGGTATTGGTTTAGTCCCACATCGGGGGATTGTCCCGGATTAACCTTTTCCATGCTTATAAATAGAACTCTTCACCTCCCATTGTATCCATCTCTCTCTCTTTGGTGGCCACCTTCCCTACTAAGAGTGAAGCCTTGAAGCAAAACTCTGGTGGAGGAAGAGCTACTTGTAATTGAGCGACTTAATAATAGATGTTTTCCTTTAATTGTGTTGTTCCTCTCTTAGTTTAATTTCCTTTCATATGCATGCTTGCTTGTTTGTTTTGTTTTATGCTTCTTTAATATTTTTTCTTGATTAGTGTAGTTTCATTTCAGTATAATGCTTTCTTTTGTTAGAGTAGTTAGTTTAAATATGTGTGAGTAGTTCCATCCCCATTTGGGGATGGAGAAATATGTGATATAATCATGTAGTGTATTAAGTGTGTGTTATCTTTATCCCTTGAGCTCTACATGATTTCCATAACCATCTAATGGGTTTTCACTCTTATCTTTGATATGCTAATGCTCTTAAATGAAGCTTAGCTTATGCTTTGATTAGTGGACCTATTTTATGGGGAATGATAAGGTTAGGATGTGGATGAAGTTAATATTGGAGACACAAGTTGTAGTGTATGTGCTCTTGTTGCCTTTACCTTAGCTAATGTCTTGTATGTTTTAATGATGTAGTCTTATCTTAATTCATGTGGAGGCATAGTAGGGTCTAGTCTTTATACTTGAGTTCATTTAGCTACTTTCCCATTATTGTCTTATATGTTTTAATGATCTAGTCTTATCTTAATTCATGTGGAGGCAAAGTTGGATGTAGTTTTATGATTTCATGCACTACATGTTATGAGGAGCTTAATGAACACATACACACACTCTTTTATGTTCATATTATTTCTCTACCCCCTTTGGGGTTTAGTTTTATCGTTTCTTCTCCATTTCATTTCAGCTTTGTAGTTTAGATTAGTGTAAGACATCTTTCTCTCCTTCTTTTACCTCTCGCTTCGAACAAACCAGGTGTCGACACACCTCCCAGTGGACGACCCGTATTTGCCACCGCTTCAACGCGGCCGTGCACTTACGGTTAATATAAAACGATCAATCACATCCCCATTTGGGGGGTGGAGAAATATGTGATATAATCATGTAGTGTATTAAGTGTGTGTTATCTTAATCCCTTGAGCTTTATATGATTTCCATAACCATCTAATGGGTCTCCACTCTTATCTTTGATATGTTAATGCTCTTGAATGAAGCTTAGCCTATGCTTTGATTAGTGGACCTATTTTATGGGGAATGATAAGGTTAGGATATGGATGGAAGTAATATTGGAAACACAAGTTGTAGTGTATGTACTCTTGTTGCCTTTACCTTAGTTAATGTCTTGTATGTTTTAATGATGTAGTCTTATCTTAATTCATGTGGAGGCATAGTAGGGTCTAGTCTTTATACATGAGTTCATTTAGCTTCATTCCAATTATTGTCTTGTATGTTTTAATGATGTAGTCTTATCTTAATTCATGTGGAGGCAAAGTTGGATGTAGTTTTATGATTTCATGCACTACATGTTGTGAGGAGCTTAATGAACACACACACACACACTTCTTTATGTTCACATTATTTCTCTACCCCCTTTGGGGTTTAGTTTTCTTGCTTCTCTTCCATTTCCACTTGCACCTTTGTGTAGTTTAGTGTAACCAACCTTTCTCTTTTTTTTTGCAAAGCAAAAGGGAGGCTTGGCCTCTAAATTTATTAAATGAAAGAAACAATGTTACAAAATTTGAAGACCGCGGGCATGCCAACATGCATAACCAGCCACACACACTACAAGTATTGCATCACTCAAACTATGTAGTTAAAATCATGTCCGAGTATACCCCAACCTAGCACCACGTGATCTGAAAATTCTGCTCTTCACTATCTTTATCCGCAAGCTTCTTGATTTTATCCCAAAGACACCCAATCATGTCTTTGATTACCACCACGATATCTCCTGGCTCTTTCTTCTCTCCCTCGAAAATCCGTCGGTTTCGTTCCAGCCAGCACTCATGAATCATGGCACTAAGAGCCCACCTTCGCACCACCTTGGCAATCCGGGTTCCTCTCGCGTGTGAGAGGCGTGTGGCTTCAGCTTCGAGGGATCTTGCAATCCTAGTTCCCAGCTTCATGAGGAGGAGTAGTGCTGTCCACACCCCTCTAATATACGAACACCTCCAGAAGAGATGGTCCATGTCCTCTTCCTCCCTCTCACAAAGGCTACACACCGGGTCATACTTTGCTCCTCTTAAATTCATAAGTTTTTTTGTTAAGAGGCGCCCCCTCATTGCACGCCAAGCTGTGATAGCGTGTTTGGGAATGGCATGTTTGTGCCAAACCACATCCACCCAAGTGACCTTCTTCCCCGGTTTCAGCACCCACTTCCACACTTCCTTTATTCCTAATGTTTCCCCCTTCCCTTCTATGCGCATAGGCTGGTCCACACCTCCAAGAATGCGTGTATTTGTGATTTTCAAGTGGACTTCCTCCGTTATCGTTGATCTTGGGGGTGGGAGGTTCCATTTTCCCTCTCTAATGAAGTAGGACACTTTGGTATCCCAAGACACTCCTAATTCATGATGAAGACGAGCTCCCCAACTCTCACATTGAAAAGGTTCGCCCCACCACGGATATTGGAAGAACCGAATTTCTTGCCCATTTCCCACGTTATATTTGATGTGCCGTTGGGCAATGTCACGAACTCGGAGAATTCCTCGCCATGCCCATGAGGAGGACGATGGTGGCCTCGCTAGCCAAATAGAGCGGTTTTTAAGGTATTTTCTTCTGACACACTTTACCCAAAGAGAGCTTCCTTCCGCCATAACTAGCCACAATAATCGGAGGAGGCCCACATCATTCCAGCTTGTTAGTCTTTTCAGACCGAGCCCTCCTTCATCCTTTGGAGTACACACATCCTTCCACGCCACAACAACCCACTTCTTTGGGGCCCCCCAAACGAATTGAGCCATGAGGCTCTCAATCTCTTTCAGCACCTTTCGAGGAATAAGGAAAGCGGAGGTCCAATAGATACTAAGCGAGACAAGCACGCTTCTCACAAGCTCTACCCGGCCAGCAATGGATAGAAAACTCTGCTTCCAAGTGCTAAGTCTTTGCTTGACCTTGTTTACTAGTGACATACAATGAGTTCTCCCCATCCTCCCGGAGAATAAAGGCAGCCCGAGGTAAATCACCGGAAATTCCTTTCGTTCCATACCAAGGTGGGTTGCGATCCAAGCTCCATGTAGCACGTTTCCTCCCATGAATACTTGGCATTTTGCCGTGCTAAATCTCAGCCCCGAACATGTCGTGAACTCCTCTAGGACAGCCCTTATAGCCCGAGCATTTGCTTTTGTTGCACTCGCAAAGACTAGGACGTCATCGGCGAAAAGCAAATGCGAAACGGGCACCTCCCCACAAGATAATGGTTCAATCCTTCCATCCCTCACCGCTTGTTTTATCATCTCACTTAGGACTTCCATACACAAAACAAACAAGTACGGTGCCAAGGGGTCACCTTGCCTCAAGCCATTTGTCGCAGCGAACGCGGTTGAGTTAGCTCCATTTACCGTGACTACAAATGATGCTTTGACACAACTCATAATCAGCCTTCTCCACTTCGGAGGGAAACCGAAGCGAGTCATTACCTCATCAAGGAAGGACCATGAGATGGAGTCATACACTTTCCTAATATCAAGCTTTAGGCACATTCGTCCCCTCCCTTTGTCTAGGTGTAGATTGTGACAAAGTTCATGTGCAAGTAGAATATTATCACCAATTCGCCTTCCTTTGACAAAAACACTTTGGTTCTCCCCAATAAGTCTTGGTAGCAGCCCCTTTATTCGGTTTGCGAGCACTTTGGATGTGAACCTATAGGTCATGTTGCATAGAGCGATAGGACGATAGTCCTCTACCGAATTTGGTGCCTTCTTCTTCGGGATGAGGGTGATTGAGGTAGAGTTCCATTGGGTGAGCACTCTTCCGCTGTCCAAACAGGAGTTCATGGCCTGAAATATGTCTCCTTTGATGGTGTCCCACATGGTCTTGAAGAACTTTGCATTGAAGCCATCGGGGCCCGGTGCCTTGTCCACATTTGCATATAACACCACGTCCTCGATCTCTTTTAATTCCAGCTTTTGGGTGAGGATTCTCCCTTCCTCCGGCTGGAGCTGTGGGAGAATGAGAGAAGGATCAATGGGTTGTACCTGAAAATCATTAGCAAATAGGTTAGCATAAAAACGCCGAAAGGCGTCCCGAATTTCGTCGTCCTCCTCCACGATATGCTCTCCCTCACATACTCTCCTCACTTGATTGGTGGCTCCTCACACGGAGTTGCGCATGGAAAAACCTAGTGTTTCGATCCCCCTCTTTCAACCACTTCACCCTTGATTTTTGCCGGATAATGGATTCCTCCCGAGCAAGGGCACGCTCAAGATTGCCCTTTGTTGTCCCTTCATCAACAGCTAGCTCTTTGTCATGTGGTAGGCTTTGTCTTTTCTTTCTCACTTCCTCGAGGGCAATCCGGGCTTCACCCACCTTGTTTGTAATGTTCCCAAATGTTCTTCAACTCCAAACAATAAGTGCCTTCTTTACTTCTTTTAGCTTTTCAGCAACACGAAACATAGGCGTGCCAACTACAAACGTAGACCAAGCTTGATCCACTATGGCTTTGAACTCCTCATGCTCCATCCAATGGTTTTCAAAACGAAACATTTTCTTTTTCCTTTTTTCATTTCCCTCCGTTCTCATCACTAGCATGGCATGGACACTAAGATCTTTATCACCAACGATGTAATAAGATTTCGGAAACATCTCGAGCCACGCATTGTTCATGAGTATACGGTCAATCCTTGTCTCAATGCATGCACTTCCTTCGGATGAATTTGACCACGTGAAATCCCCTCCCGTAGAAGGCACCTCAAGTAGCTGAAGTGTATCAATACACTCATTAAACTCCTTCATCGCTGTCTCATTTCCAGCAACACCCCCCCCCCCCCCCCCCCCGCTTCTCACTAGCATAGCGAATACAATTAAAGTCACCTCCTACGATCCACGGCCTCAAAACCTCCGGGGCCACAAGATGGAGGTCACTCCACAAAGCTCGCCTATCCAAATGCCCATTTTCTCCATACACCGCCGTGATATCAAATGTTGCCCCATCCATCTTCTTGCAGCCCTTGAAGTGGAGTAGTTGTGGTGTTTCGAAAGTCACTTGAAGGTCAATAACTTTGTCATTCCACAACACCAACAGCCGTCCCGAGTCCACGATCAAGCTATTTGCAATCCAAGCATGTGGCCAAATCGCTCGTTTGAATCTTTCCATCTTCTTGTGTTTTACCTTGTGTTCCATAAGACATACTACATCCGGATTTGTCTCCTTTATTCGACCCCTAATCATGAGTGCAAGGCCGGGTCCATTTGCTCCGCGCACATTCCACATTAGTACATTCATGGGTTTAAAGGTGCGGGGTGACCCCCATGACCTCCAATCGAGAGCTTGTTGTTTAACTTCCTTCCGGATCGCCTAAGCGTTGGTGGTGGCGATATCGCTTTCTTTAACCCCGGTTTTACAATTCCCACGTCCTCTTTCTCTTCTTCCCCCTCCTCCACAAAATCCTTGTGTCCGAGAATGTCATACCTTCTTCCACTCGTGTGTGACATGAGGCTCGAAGCATCTTTACTCTTTGCTACTCGTGTTGGTGAATTCCACCCCAACTCCTCACATACCAAAGAAACTAGTCCGCCCATATGAGATTCACCTTGTGGGGAAGTCTTCTTGCTTTCTTTCTTGCCTGAATTTTCGTGACCCCCATTGCCATGTACACTTGTGCCTACATTTGCCTTCCCTTCCTCTTGCGAAACAAGGTTTGTCCCCAAGATGCTCCTAGTATTGTCTTCTAGGGTTGCCTCTCCCAAGGAGATTAACTCATCTTCATCCACATATCGTGGGGTCCTCCCTTGCAAGGTGCCATCTTGTTCTCCCCCCCTCTCCTTGCTTACTGAAATCTGTTCCCCAAGAGAAGGATTGGTGTCACTCTCCCTCTCAATTCGTGGGGGGCTTGCTAGCAAAATGTCCTCTTTTTCCTCCCTTCCCTTCTTTCCTTTAAGTGAGGTGCTAAATGATAATTTCCCCCCAAGAGGAGTCAAGTGGTCCAGCTCCCTCTCTTTTGCAACCAAAATACCAGCCTCCTCATTTGCCCATTCAAACCTAGAGCACTCAACTCTCTCCCCATTGGCTTTTCCCGAAATAGGAACAACACTTTCCACTCCCACTTCCCCTTGCTGTTTTTGTCCACCACTAGACTCCCCCTCTTGTGCCCCCAAAGAGGAATTCGTTGGCATATCATCCAACATGTCTCCCAACTTAACCCCAAAGCAAATCTGGTCCCCCCCACATGCTACTTGCATCAAGATTCTCCCTTTCTCAAGAGAGAGACACTCACCTTTCATTTTGTTGCATTTTCCCTCCTCTTGTGCACTCTCATCTACCATTCCACATGGCATTTCAAGACTTGCTCCCTCTTCCACATCAGCACTCCTTCCTTCCACATCATCATCTCCTCCAGCCTTCCCTTTCTCCTCTTGACCTCTAGCTGCAAACTCCACCAAAGAAATGTAAGTGCCACGGCTGGACACCTCCGAATTTCCTTGCTTTGCATTGCTCTTTCCAGCCTTCCTCCTATCAACCACGACCCGCCTCTCCTCCTTCCCTTGCTGAGTGTCACTAACCTTGTTTATGGCCCCTCTTCTCAGCTTGCATCTCTCCAAGTCATGACCAAACTCGTTACAATTCGTGCAATACCCGGGCTTCCATTCATACTCCACATTTACTCGATGTGTGCCGGCCTCTTCAATTTGCACCTCCACCCAACTTGGATAACTGAAATCAGAGGACACTTCCACACACACCCTAGCATAGGCAAGCCTCCTCCACGATGCGGTTTGCTCATCCATGTATAATGGCCTCCCAAGAACACTCACAATGTTGCTCAACGTTTTTTGAGACCAAAATCGAAGGTCTAGCTCCGGGAGACGAATCCAAATGGGAACCGTGGTGATGTTTGCCCTTTGCAAAGCCACTTCCGGAGCCCATTCAAGGACCACAAGGGGGCAGCCTCGAATGAAACAAGGACCTCCTTCAAGCACCCTCTTCTTATCTTCAGCAAGGGAGAACCGAAATAGGAGAAACCCTTGACTCCTCTTAATGACCTCCAACGTTCCAGCCAAACCCCACACCTTGTGGAGGTGTTTCTCAAGTGTAGGCAAGTGTGGTCTAAATGCAATGAAGTAACCAACAAGAACTTTATCCCATCTCTTCAATGACTCAACTACCTCTTGCTTGGAACAAAATGCCAACTTCTCCCCTCCCTTCTCAGCCGGAGGGACAAACTCTAGGGCTGTGGAGACCCTATTTCCAGCCTCGAATAATTCGCTCCACTTCCTTGGGGGAGCAAGAACACTCCCTAGAGGTGGTGCGGAACCATCCTCTCCATCATCTCCAAGAGATGAGGATGAGACAAGCAATGGTGGTGGATGGAGACCCAAAAATGTGCCACAATCTCCATCTCCTAAATGCAAATGAGTAGAACTAGTCTTGGGATCCATTTTGGTGCAAAAAACTAAGAGATTTGGTGGAAAAAAAATCGGAAACCCTAGAAACCCCTAGGTTCTCCATCTTGCGCCACTCCTTCTCTCTCCTCTCATGTCACTCCATGCCAACCTTTCTCTCCTTTATTTACCACTCGCCTTCGCACAAACCAAACGTCGACACACCTCCCAGTGGATGACCCGTATTTGCCACCGCTTCAACGCGGCCGTGCACTTGCGGTTAATATAAAACGATCAATCAGTCGTCTCTAGACGAGATAGGTGGTCTGCTACAACATTTTCACACCATTTTTTGTCCCGGATCTCGAGATCGAATTCTTGTAACAACAAGATCCATCTCAAGAGTCGGGATTTTGCAACTTTCTTCGCCATGTGGTGCTTGATGGGTGTGTGATCAGAATAGATAATCACGTGGGAGTCAATCAAGTACGACCGGAATTTCTCCAAAGCAAATATGATCTCTAAGAATTCCTTTTCGGTCACAGTGTAGTTCAATTGGGCATCATTGAGTGTTCTACTGGCATAGTAGATCACATGAGCCAATTTGTCCAATCGTTGCCCAAGTACCGCTCCCACAACGAAGTCAGATGCATCATACATTAACTCGAAGGGTTCAGTCCACTCTAGTGCCTTAATTATGGGAGCTGAAGTCAACTCTTTCTTCAAGGTCAAAAAGGCATGGTGGCAATTCGGTGTGAACTCAAAAATGGCATCCTTAGCCAACAAGGCGGTGAGAGGTCGAGCAATTTTGCTAAAATCCCGAATGAACCGCCGATTGAATCCAGCATGCCCCAAATAGGCGCGGATATCCTTCACATTACGTGGTGGTGGGAGATTAGCAATAAGTCCCACTTGGCGAGATCGACCTCAATTCCTCTACTTGAGACCACATGTCCAAGTACAATCACTCGCTTCACCATGAAGTGACATTTCTCCCAATTGTGAGCGAGGTTCTTCTCACGGCATCGCTTGAGGACAAGGCTCAAGTGACGAAGGCACTTATCAAAGGAAGCGCCAAATAAGGAAAAGTCGTCCATGAAAATCTCAAGAAAACGCTCTACCATATCGAAGAAGATGCTGATCATACACCTTTGAAACGTTGCCGGCGCATTACATAACCCAAAGGGCATGCGACGGTGGCAAATACGGGTCATCCATAGGGAGGTGTGTCGACGTTTGGTTGGTACGAAGGCGAGTGGGAAAGAAAAGAGAGAAAGATGGATTACACTAAACTACACTAATCTCAACTACTAAACTAGCAAAGCTGAAATGAAATCACACCACAAACTAAACTAAACAACTAATGGAGGAAGATAAAAACTCAGGAATGAAAACCCCTAAGGGGTGGAGTGTGTGTGTGTGTGTGTGTGCGTGAAATAAGTGTGGTGGTGAATACATACAAGAAGCTCAAGTTAGTTAGTGTTTGGTAATGCATAAGATGTACCTAATGGCAAAACCTATCATTTACAACACTAACTTAGGTGAGTAATATGAGCAATGCAAGGTTGTTATTAAGAACATATGATGCATTGCATACATTGCATCATATGTCTTTCATTTAGATTAATTTTATATCAATAAATGCTACTAAGGTATGTGTTTAGTCTTATTTACAGAATACAGGGACCTGAATGCAAATTACCCACATCCCGAGCATAAACGCGTGCAAGAGACTCATTGCTATCATAAAGACCAAGTTCAAGATTATTGGGTTTCAAATGGAAATGCATCCAAGCATAAAAGCATTCAAGACCTAATTACAAAAAGAACAAGGACTTAAGCACAAAAGTAGCCGGGGATTTAATTGCAAAAAGCCAAGGACCTAATTGCAAATCACGAGTAGCTTTTATTATCTTGGAGAAAATCTAAAGAAAAATCAATGTGAATCTCCAAATATATGAAGGAATTAATCCGGACCTCAAAAGAATGGAAAGAACCAATCCAGACGCGCAAAGGAGGATCAAATCATACCATAAACACACAGCAAAAATCCGGATGAAATCAGAGACGATTATGCGGAGAAATCGCCGCATATTGCATACATTGTGCGGCAGAAACGCCGCCCCCTTAGCGATCCGTGTGCTCCAATTTTGTCCAGTCGTGTCTGGACACGTGTACTCTCCAATTCTATACTTAGGTCTCTTGTAACAACTATAAATAGCCCCGAGAACGATGTTAGAAGGGTCCTTGGCCTTAGACCTAGTTTTTAGTTGTTGTTTTTATTTGTAGTCTTTACTTTAGTAATAAAATTATGTCTTTTATTTCTTGCTTTTACTTTTCTTTTGTAATGCCTCTAGGACCCCTTCTTCCTCCCTCTATGAGTTTCTAACTCTTTCCAAAGGGTGGAGGTGACGGATTTAGGGTGAAGAGAAGATGAATGAATGTTATTATTTTAAGTTCGTGATTAGTATATTTTGATTACTTGAGTTTATGTTAAATCATTTATCACGTAATGCTTCATAATTAACATGATTTATTATAAGTTTCTGAATTCTCTAATCTAAACCCTAAATCTAAACCTCCACCCGACGGAACACTTTGTTCTTGTTTTATTTTTATTTGTTCTTGTTTCTTGCTTTAGATAACAAAAACCAAAAATCTCAAAAACCAAACATTTTTTCCTCTCTTTCTTCCTTAATCGAAAATCACAAAAATAACAAGATCTCTCCCTCCTTGTGTTCGACCCGTATTTGCCACGTCTTCATTGACGCCGTGCACTTGCGGTATAAATTTAATTCTCATCAAGTTTTGGGCGCCGTTGCCGGGGAGGCGACGCAGATTTTGTTTTTTGTTGATTTCGATTTTATCATGTTTATCTTGTGCGCGATCTAAATATTTGGATTTGTGTTTCAGGAGACAACAGAGTGCACGGCGAAATCCGGCCACCTTCTGAGCTTAACGAGCGGCGGAATCGCCGCATACCAAGAACAACGTGCGGCGGAATCGCCGCATATTTGGAGCATCTGGGCTTCAAATTTTTCTGGGACGCGACTCATCTCTGGGTGGACGCGTGAAGCTACTGAAATTTCGAGAGCGGGCGGTGAACCCGACTGAGCATTGCATAGGTAACCTTTGTTGCCTCTTTTCCTCGTAATTTCTATTTTCAGAAAATTTCCTTTTATTAGAATTGCACGTGTTAGGGCAAAAATTCCATAATTGGCAATAACACAACTCTGACCTAAAATTGGCAAAATTAGAAAGGCCTTAGTGCATGCATCATCTAGTGTTTTGTATGCATTATTCTTGCTAAATTCTTGCAATTCAATTTCTGTTGAAGAGTGATGGAGTCAAGGTACGTATCGTGGTTTTCATCGATTGCATTTAAGCATATAATCTAGTTGCATATAACCTTGCAATTGCCCCCTCTAAAGACCATTGTTTGACTATCTTTGCTAGATCTAAGTTAAACTATCTTAAGGGCAACTCCGTAGGCAAAGATACAGTGGCGATTTCATCACCCTTCCGTGGCCCACAAATCACAATCCTAAAGTGTCACCTAAGCCTTAAAATTAAAATCAATTAGACATTGACCCCTAAGGACCCGGACTCAATTAAGGAGAAGATTGGTTTGACTTGCTATGACTTGAAGCTGATCGAATTTAATTTGGTGTCTAGGAAGTGTTTTTGTGTTGACGTGAGTCTTCCAAGCGAAGTGGTTGTCTAATTGGCACCGACTCTGTCGGAAGCGCCCCCACTAGCTATACACTACCTGGCCAAGTTGGTTTGATTAGTGAGGGAGGTGAATCAAGCAAATCAATTCGACTCAACCAGTTAGGAGTCGTCTAGATCTAAGAGACACTAGGTCTAGGATTGTTTGAACCGTGCTTGTTTGGGAAACCTCTGACCGACCCTCTTTTCTATCTTTAGAGTTAAGTTTCCCTTCTCTTCTGAGTCATCTTCTTCTCACCTACTTATACGTTCTAGTCTCCCCCCCCCTTTACATTCTCTATTAGCATTTTAGGGTCGAGTCGAGAACTTGTGCTTGCTTAGCCTCATAAGGGTAAGAGTGCTTGACTCAAGAGTGTTTTGATGGATGGTTACATGGGAAACCATCCATATCATTGTTGGGACCAGGACAATGTTTCCTGGTATTCTAAAACCATGCAACCTGGGGTGGCTCAGACTAACACCCCATATGGTTGGGACAATCCTAATTGTATGACTGAGCAATCTTCATACTGGGGTAACACGAGAGAGGCACCGACTGCTTGACCACAATCTAGTTATGTTGGATCATATGCTGGTCAACGAACTGACACATTACAACAAACTTTTGCCTCCTTCATGCGTTGGGCTGACAACATGAGTGCACTGGTGGCTCCAGTAGCCGTACCGTGCGACTGTTGCGGGTTGAGTGATCATGTTATCAGGGAATGTCCTTATGTTCCACCAGAGCCTGAGTATGAGCATACCTTTTCCCAGAATGCTCGATATGACCGTTACACATCCGCATATAACCCAAGAGTGATGGATTCGTGGGGAAACAATTCATATCCAAATTCTTATACTTCATTTTCGCCCAAATATCCTCCTCCTGAATACCCAGAACTCTACCAACACCCCACTTCAAATCATTGGACTTATCCTCAGCCCACCAACACCCAACCTCAAAATTTCCCAAGTTCTGACTCGAACCTCATAATTGACCACATACATGATACCTTGGAACAAGCTTTCCATACGTTCATGACAACTACTCAACAGTCCGTAGACAATATGGTATTACAATTGAGTCAAATGTCGCAGCAATTAAGTGAGGAAAGTAACTCTACGTGTCAACATGAGGACTCATCTTTTAGTATCGAACCACCACCACATACACAAATTCAAAGCACAATCTTTCAAAGTCAAATTCCTAGTCGGTCTGAGGGACTTGGGATTTCAATTCACGATCACTTAGTGGAGGATTCGATTTATATTGAGAAAAACATGGACCAATTTCATTATGAGTCGGCACAGGATTGTGTCCTATCTTCTTGTCCCGTGGCCCTTGAGCCACATGATCTTCATGTTGCATCTCTTAAAGACTCAGCTATGGTGGAGCAAGATCTCCCTAGTACCCTCAATTTCAAACAACCTGATGAGAGTCTGCCTCTCACCTTTGTTCCTGATCATCTTGGAAATGATGGAACATCAAACAACTACATAGCTTATGAGGGTATTAGAAGTTCCTTAGAAGATACCTTGGGTATGAGACCCACTTTTTGTTCGCCTGGTGTGTCGGACATGCCTAACGAGGTTTTGGACCTCGTTCCGACGCACCAGCCAGTTGGTTGGAGAGTTTGGATTGACAATCATAACTTCAACACCGCAACGGGAGAAACTCCTCTTCCGTTGCCCCTTAATTCCCAAACTCTCGAGAGGTTCAAGCTCTTTCAGTTTGATCCTTTGAATGAGACGCCTTTGCGTCCAATTCATGAACCTCTCATTTCATCTAGCGCTTTTTGTGAAGGCGGCCCACACATGCATTTTCTGGCCCCACGTGGTGTCATGTTCCCTTTTCAGGTGCACTGACCCACTCTTGAGGTTTCCATTTGATGTCTCTTGACAAATGAAGATGGGAACTTATGTTTGTACATAGTTATATATTAAAAAAATCGTATGTTGTATTTATCCCTTCTTTAGCATCTCACAGGTTTTTGAGGGAATTCGGGTTTTTGTCCATCAACAGAGCCTTGAACTTTCCTTTGTACTTCACGTTGGTGAGATCTTTCCTTTTTCATGCATAAATCCATGTAGTATCTTGCTCGCATACATTGAGGACAATGCATGATTTAGGTGTGGGGGTGTTTATGTATCTATCTATCTATATATATTTTTTGTTATAAAAAAAAATTTCAATGTTTCATGACATAGCTTAAGATTGAACTGCCAAAACCCGTGTACAAATTGCATTGAGTTTTTGTTCCTTATTATATAGTTTTGCTTGTAGAAATTATGACATAAATCTAAGTTCCAAAGAAATAACCCTTTGCCCTTTAATACATGTATGCACTTAAATTGGATGAATCAAATCTTTGAAGTGGTTGATAAAAAGCAGAGGTTGAGGAAAATATACCGGGAAGTGTGGACTTCTAATAGCAATTAAGCCTTGAGGAAAATAAAAGTAAAAATAAAGGAATAAAGTGAGAAAATCACATTTTGCAAAATGATTACAAAAGCCCAAGCCTTTGAGTCACTGGTCCGTAGGGGTATCTTGAAACCCGGTAACTTGAGTCTGCCAGCTCGGGATTATCGACCAAACTTGCTACACGAATGCAAAAAGGGTAAAAGTGTCAAAAAGCAAATGTGTTGAATCACGAAAGAAAAGAAAAAAAATATACTCAAGTGCCAAAGCTAAAAGAATGATACATGCCATGGTTGATCCAAATGATACTTCACCACCAGAGGAGGCGTGCAAAATAATTTAAGTGATATCATGTGTAGAAGGGTTAGTGGTGTGAATGTTGGAGGAATAAAGACCAAGTCATATTTTTAATGAGTTAGATTTATATAATGAGCATGCAAGAATTCTTAGTGAGATGTATAAGGTTGAGGTAGGGATATTGAGAACTATTAATGAAATGTTGATTTAGGATTTTGTGGGTATATCCACTGAAAACCCTCAGGAGACAACACTCCTCCTCCTTGGCAACAAAGAGGTTTAACGGCTTGTTGCACATGCTAAGTGCAACCGTGATTCCTACGAAAGTGAGTTAGGATTTCCCTTTTTTTATTTTTCTTATATTCTGTTTTGCTAGGGACTAGCAAAATCTAGGTGTGTGGGTATTTGATGCATTGCATACATTGCATCATATGTCTTTCATTTAGATTAATTTTATATCAATAAATGCTACTAAGGTATGTGTTTAGTCTTATTTACAGAATACATGGACCTGAATGCAAATTACCCACATCCTGAGCATAAACGCGTGCAAGAGACTCATTTCTATCATAAAGACCAAGTTCAAGATTATCGGATTTCAAATGGAAATGCATCCAAGCATAAAAGCATTCAAGACCTAATTACAAAAAGAACAAGGACTTAAGCACAAAATTAGTCAGGGACTTAATTGCAAAAAGCCAAGGACCTAATTGCAAATCATGAGTAGTTTTTATTATCTTGGAGAAAATCTAAAGAAAAATCAATGTGGATCTCCAAATATATGAAGGAATTAATCCGGAGCTCAAAAGAATGGAAAGAATCAATCCAGACGCGCAAAGGAGGATCAAATCATACCATAAACACACAGCAAAAATCTGGATGAAATCAGAGACAATTATGCGGCGAAATCGCCGCATATTGCATACATTGTGCGGCGGAAACGCCGCCCCCTTAGTGATCCGTGTGCTCCAATTTTGTCCAGTCGTGTCTGGACACATGTACTCTCCAATTCTATACTTAGGTCTCTTGTAACAACTATAAATAGCCCCGAGAACGATGTTAGAAGGGTCCTTGGCCTTAGACCTAGTTTTTAGTTGTTGTTTTTATTTGTAGTCTTTACTTTAGTAATAAAATTATGTCTTTTATTTCTTGCTTTTACTTTTCTTTTGTAATGCCTCTAGGACCCCTTCTTCCTCCCTCTATGAGTTTCTAACTCTTTCCAAAGGATGGAGGTGACGGATTTAGGGTGAAGAGAAGATGAATGAATGTTATTATTTTAAGTTCGTGATTAGTATATTTTGATTACTTGAGTTTATGTTAAATCATTTATCACGTAATGCTTCATAACTAACATGATTTATTATAAGTTTCTGAATTCTCTAATCTAAACCCTAAATCTAAACCTCCACCCGACGGAACACTTTGTTCTTGTTTTATTTTTATTTGTTCTTGTTTCTTGCTTTAGATAACAAAAACCAAAAATCTCAAAAACCAAACATATTTTCCTCTCTTTCTTCCTTAATCGAAAATCACAAAAATAACAAGATCTCTCCCTCCTTGTGTTCGACCCGTATTTGCCACGTCTTCATTGACGCCGTGCACTTGCGGTATAAATTTAATTCTCATCAACATACAAGCATGGAAAGTACCTAACTATGGCAGAAACCATCAAGTAAAGTTCTTATTAATTCAAGCAAGCATACTAATATCTCTCACACACATTTATATCAAGCATTCATACCACCTACATAACATGTACAGACATCTACTCCACCCCCCAAAGGTGATGGAACTACTCACATATTTAAACTAACAATTACATTAAGGAAAGAAGACATGCTTACTCTAATTATAGAAAGACTAAACAACAAGTTATCTAAGAGACATAAAACAAAACAAACATGCAAGCAAGCACATTAAAGGAAATTAACTAAGCAAGAAACAACATGCTAATAAAAACATCTATTATTAACTCACTCAATTACAAGCAACCCTTCCGACACCAGAGTTTTGCTTCAAGGCTTCACTCTTAGTAAGGAAGATGGTCACCAAAGAGAGAGATGTATTATAATGGAAGGTGAAGAGTTCTATTTATAGCCATAGAAAAAGGTAATCTGGGACAATCCCCCGATGTGGGACTAAACAAATACCAAAAATAGCCTAAAGAAACACTAATACGCGTGCTCCTGAAATCTTAGCGGATCCGAGAAGATCCGGACCAACAATTGGCGGTTCCAGACCGCCAATAGGCGGTCTACAGGATCCGGATCTCGCTCATTTTTGTTTTGGGTTTTCCTTGATATATTTGTTGGTCTTGAATGCATCTACTTCGCTTGTTGGAGCTCCGACCCGAATAGAATTGCCAAAATACTCGCCATGATGGTGTGGAGTTTTCTATTTTGCTCTTTCGTCATTCGGTCTTACGTTCAGGTCCTTCTCCCTTGTATCTTAGTCCCCAGGTCTCACAATTAAGTCATTTTTCCCTGCTTCTGGGTCCTTTCATGTCTCTTCTCTTCAAACCTCTTTATTTCTGAAATTCAAACATAAAACTCGTTACGTAGCATTGCTTAGGTGTAAGATAATGGATATAAGATACAAATATAAGCATGAAATGATGTCAATCAGCAAACGTGCAAAAGGGACAAATAAATGTGGTTTTCTCTTGATCCTCGGGGGCGATAAGAATTTGGTTGTAACCGTAGTATTCATCAAGAAAATAATAATACTCATGTCCGGCCAACCTATCCAACATCTGATCAATGAATGGCAACGGGAAATGATGTTTCCGTGTTGCCGCATTGGCGTGTCGGGATAAGCTCATTATGCTCATTCTCAACAACCGTCATGCCTGACTTCTTGGGAACCACATGGACAGGACTCACCCATGAACTATCAGAGATGGGATAGATTATACCATGATCCAAGCACTTAAGAACCTCCTTTCGGACGACTTCTTTCAGTACAGGATTCAATCTTCAGTGTAGGTCCCGGCAGGGCCTAGAATCCTCTTCCATGTGGATCCAATGTTGAACAATACTAAGGCTAATTCCCTTGATGTCCTTCAAGGACCGTCCGATAGCCTCTTTGTTTTCAAAGAGCATTTTTTGAGGGCAACATCTTGATCTTTTGCGAGATCATAAGCTATAATGAGTGGCAAGATCTCATTATCCCCTAAAAAGATGTATTTGAGGTTATCGGGGAGCAGTTTGAGCTCGACCAGAGGTGGGTTCTTGTTGGATTTGGAGACGATTTAAAGTGGCTCAAGGGTCATAGGGTAAGAGGAGCAAGCACCCAGATGTGTCTCCTCATCGAAAGGTTCACAGGCAGATTCCTCAAGATCATCTTCACTCGCAACCTGGTCATTAGGCACCTCAATAATATGTCAATGTGAGTCAAACATGCCTAATGACTCAGGCTCATCCGTGTCCTGAATGAAATTGTCTCTGGCAGCATCGTCGAAGAGCCTGGATTGCTTACCAAGAGTAAAGATGTTGAAATCCGCCGTGAGGTTTCCAAAAGACAACCTCATCAAGCCATTGCGACAATTGATCAAAGCATTAGATGTCGCAAGAAATGACCTCCCAAGGATCACTGGAATTTGTCCTTGTGGGTTGGACACAGGTTCAATATCCAAGATGATGAAATAAACTGGAAATACAAACTCACCCACTTTAATAAGGGCATCCTCTACACTCCCTCGTGGAATCTTGATAGACCTGTCAGCCAACTGGAGGGTTGTCCTCGTTTGTTTAAGATCGCCTATTCCAAGGTTGATATAGACAGAGTATGGCAGAAGGTTCACAGATGCTCCCAAATCCAATAGAGCATGAGGAATTGTCACATTACTAATCATGCAAGAGATAGTAGGACAACCGGGGTCCTTGTATTTGACTTGCACGGGTTGTGTCAGTATCAAGCTCATATTGGTGGCCAAAAATGCCTTTTTGGGAACATTTGTTCTTCTCTTAACAGTACAAAGGTCCTTAAGGAACTTGGCATACGGTGGCATTTGTTGAACAACGTCCAACAACATGATGTTCACCTTGACCTGCCTAAGTACCTCAATGATTTTGTCCCAATGCTCATCACGTTTTTTAGTCAACCTATAAGGGAATGGTGCCTTGGGGACATAACTATCATGAGGAGGAGTCTCAGAATTAGGTTCCTTGAAAGACTCACTACCCTCCTCGGAAGAGTCACCAATAGGGTTTGTTTTAGGCATTTCCACATTGTTTTCAACAACCCTTCCCGATCTTATGGTATGGACAACATTTGCATGTTGGGAAGGGCCACTTTCAACATTGTGCACATTCTGCCCAGCTTGAGCAGGTTGACCCCTGGGATTTACCACAGGTTGACTTGGTAACTGACCCTTATCGAGTTCATGGAACTGATTAGCCAACTGGCTAACTTGCATTTCCAAAGCTTTGATTGTACTTTGCATGCTCTGCGTGAACGCTTGAAGGGTCAGATCACGAGAAGGGTCATTGGGGTCAATCCGCTGGGTAGTGGAGTTTGGTTAGAATAACCCGACGATGAGGCCTGAGCAGGTTGGTAATTATGGTGTTGAGACCTTTGATGTGGGGGTTGGTAGGTCGCTGATGGGCGTGGAGGTTAATAAGGTTGAGGTTGAACGTGCGAGCTCTGACCATGACCTCCACTAGGCCCCCAAGAGAAGTTAGGATGGTTACGTCATCCAGGGTTGTAGGAGTGAGCGTACAGCTCGTTATGGGACTCTGTTGATACATCGCATTTACATGTTCAGTATCCCTTGGAGCAAAAGTGCATTCCAAGTCATCATGACTCGTAAGTCCACACCTACTACACCCGGGAGTAGCGACCTGAGCTACAGGAGCTCGGTCCAACTCTAAACTCTCAATCCTACGCATGAGAGCAGCCAAAAACTTGATTGAACATTTTAATTGTAACCACAAGTGCATGACCACGTTTAAGTGGTGGAAAATACGGGTCGATCCACAGGGAGGTGTGCCCACTTTAGTTTGTTCGAAGGTGAGTGGGAAAGAAAGCAGTTATGATCTAAACTACACTACAATGCGAAAGGAATTGGAAATACGCAATAAAACTAAACCCCATAGGGGTAGAGAAAGAATGTGAATACAAAGATATATGTGTGTGTGTTCGATTATGCTCATCACAACATGTAGCGCATGAAAATCATAAAACTAAATCAAACTTTGCCTCTACATGAAATAAGATAACATAATATCATTAAAACATACAAGACAATAATTGGAATGAAGCTAAATGAACTCATGTATACAGACCAAACCTCACTATGCCTCCATATCAAATAAGATTTAGACAATCATTAAAATATACAAGACATCAACCAAGGTAAGGGCAACAAAAGTACATGCAACTACAAGTCATGTTTCCTTTATCAATTCCATCGATATCCTCACCTCATCATTCCCCATAAAATAGGTCCACTAATCTAAGCATATGGTAAGCTTCATTCAAGAGCATTAGAATATCAAAGACAAGACTGAAATCTCATTAGATGGTTATGAAAATTATGTAAGGTTCAAAGGATTAAGATAACACACACCTAATACATCACATAATCACATCACATATTTCTCCACTCCCAAATGGGAATGGAACTACTCACTAATCATTACATTACAACCTACATTAACAAAATGAAACATTCTACTGAAAGAAAATTAAACTAAGCAAGCAAGAAATATTAAAGAAGCTAATTGAAAGGAAATTAAACTAAAGAAGCATGCAAGATTAAAAGACAAAACAAAATATTAAAAGAAACTAAGAAAAATTATTTTATTAACATGACTCACATTGTAAGTGACATTCTTCTCCACCTTGAGTTTTTGCTTCAAGGCTTTTACTCCAAGTAGAGTGAATGCCACCAAGCAATGGGTGAATACAATGGACAATGAAGAGTTCTATCTATAGTGCTAGAAAAAGGTAATCCGGGACAATCCCCCGGTATGGGACTAATTGCATACTATAAATGGACATAAAATACTGTAATACACATCCGATAGAAGACGGGTCAGATCTGGAGCGAAATAGTCCGCCAATTGGCCGTCTGGATCTCCTGGATTCGGGACATTTTTGTCTGACTTGTTTATGGGGTTTTTTCTTCTCCTGGTGTGCACCCTAATCGGTTGTGTGTGTTGCGACCCGAATCCAATTGCCAAAATACTCATGATGGTGTGGAGTGCTTGATTTTGCTACTTAGTCCTTTTGGATTTAATCCGGGTCATTTTCTCTTGCATTTTAGTCCATAAGTCTTGCAACTTAGTCATTTTCCTTGCTTTTAAGTCCTTTTTGGAGTCTCTCTTTCCAAACCTATTTATTCCTAAAACATAAGCATAAAACTCGTTACGTAACATTGCTTAGGCTAAGAATAAAGGATATAAGACACAAATATATGCATGATATGATGTCAATCACCCACAATACTCTTGATTAGGATGTTCCACTTCACACCAAGGTTGAGCTTCGTCTCTTCCTCTAAGGTAGATTTGAGCATAAAATTGCTTGCAACTAAAGTCAAAATCACCTCTCGAGAACGTTCGAGAAATGGGGGATCCGCCCATTCAAAAAGCGTGCAACCTTGCCCCTTTCCTTGTGCACATCCATAAAATCTACGACCCGGGTGCTCTTACGTCAAAGAAACACCTAGTGGCGAAATAATGCCGCAACGATACTCTGGTGTCGGAAACCCATTGTTCAATGGCGATGGGGCCAACAACAGAGATGGAGGTCTCCAACCAGTTGGAGAGTGCCAGGAGTTTGAAGAGCTGGAATGTACGAGATTGGGGGGCAAAGTGGTTGAGAGTTATCTAATTAAACAAAAGCCGACTTAAGTTGCTCGTAAGTTAACTCAAGCCAAGTTCCAGTTTGTTATTGAAGCTCGTTCTGAGTTTCGAGTCAAGCATGAGCTGCTCCATAGTGATGGCAAGTGACACTAGGGGTGCAAATGGTTACCGAGTATCTGATCTGAAAATTTCTATTTAATTGGAATTTCTATTTAATTTCCACGATCTATTGGTCATCGTTGTCCTCCTCAACGTTTCTTCGACATCTTAGTCCTCTCCGACTTGGTCCACTCGACTGCCGGTCATCGCCGTCCACTCTTCATACTTATCACCGACTTCGACTCTTTACTCTTCTCCGCCAGCCACCATCGGCTGACCTCATATCCTCTTATCAGATTATATTTTCTTCTCTTTTTTCATGCGAAATTCCACAACAAGTGAATTTCTCGTTCTTCTTTTTATATTTTTGCTACTAAGTTTCTTTTAAGGTTGAGAAATTAGATGTTTGCGTAATTGTTTGCTTGATTTTGAACTCCATATGTTTGAAAAATCATGTACGAAACCAAGTTTAAAGTTTTATATTTTACATTTTTCATGTGCTAGTATTTTGTTTATTTTAAGATAAATATTCTTATTAATTTGTAATTTCTAACGTGGTAAGTTGATTTAGAGTACTTTGGAACGTGAGTTGGTTAAAAGACCATTTTATTTTGTAAATGCAGTTGAAAATTACATGAACTAAGTAGAGTTATAGATTTAGGTTTTAAAAAATTCCAATTCGGATAATATCCGAATTCGAATAGGTATCCGAAAATTTAACATAACCAATTTTGAATTTGTCTAGAGCATTCAATTTCGAATTTGAAATCTGAATCGGTAAGCGGTTTTAAAAATCGGATTCGAATTCGAATATAGGCATTATCCGATTCGAAAATATATGTTTACATCCCTAAGACACTCCTACTAACAGAGAGGTTACATACATCGGATAATGGAACACGTGTACACGATAAACTTACGTTGGTCCTAAACACTAAACTAATATATTATTATTTTATTATTATTTTAAAATCTTACTAAGTTGCAAACGATAATTTTTTAATGGATATTTCCAAATCATTTCCAATTATATTTTATTTGTTTTACTAAATTTATATTTCAGTTGTATTTTATTTACCTTTAGGTAATGATTGATTTGCAAGGAAATCCAAGTGAAGGGAATTGGACTTCCAAATCAATTTGGGGTGATTAGTTTGCATAAAAACTTAAGGTCCGTTTGAGAATCCCTACCGTAGGGATTCCCTAAACGTGAGTTTTGGGTGAGAGGTTAATTTTAGAGATAAAAGTGTCACGGGACATAATCCTTTTCAAACCACAACCTCATGTTTGGATCAAGTGGTATACAATTTTGCGTTATTGGTATCCTTGGATTAAATTGATAAGATCTTGAAAATTACCTAGATTGTGGGTAAAATACAAGCAATTACTAAGTTGAAGGTAAAGTGTGAGAAATTATGTAGTTTGTGAAGAAAAAAATATAGCAAAATTTCATAGTTGATTAGGATACAAGAAATTACCTAGGATGTGTCTAAAATACAAGAAATTAATGAGTTTGTGAACTAAGGACAAGCAACGTTTAATATAAAATAAGTAGCTTCAGTTGTCGTTGAGGTTGAAATGTTTTAACAATATTATTTAAAAAAGAAAAATTACTAATGAATTACATGTTCTAAATAGTGAAATATACATGAAATTACCTAGGTTGTAGGTTAAATATGATAAACTACTTAGATTGGAAAGAGAATAGTAAAATACCTAAATTTATTAGGGTACTAAACTACTATTCGTCGCCGGAAAACTATTTAAATTGCCCCAACAATTACCTTTTCGCCCTTAACAAATCACTTAATACACATTTCGTCCCGTATCTTTAAATAAGGTTTTTGACTTAGGTTTACTCACATTCCTAGTACCAACACCACGAAAATGTCTGGCGAAGCACCTGGATCCGGAGAGGTAACGAGGGTGAATTGTTTTTCCAATTCGGTGGAGGTGTCTTAGCCAGACGCCTCCACCATGTTAGAGGTGTATTAGCAAGGCGCCTCCACCATGGTGGAGGCGTCTCGCACATACGTCCCATTTTTTAATTATTTTTAATTATTTTTTAAATTAATTTTTTTCAGGTTCCGTTGCATGATTTTGGTGGTGATGGAGTAGATTACAGTGAGTTTTTTATAGTAAACAAATATTTACAACAATCGAGGAAACTTGTAAATGGACGAAACAAGTTGCAATAGGAGCCATATTTTTTTGGTTATATCATCATACAAACCAAAAGCAGATAACCGGATTGATTGTTACCGGAGATGTGATCGCAGACATGAAATGAGCTCTTGTGATACGAGTATTGCACTACAAAAGAACACAAAACGAAAAGGTTAAGGTTGTCATTTTTTGGTAAAAGTAGTCGAGCGACGGGATCGTGATGGATGAGTCGTTGTTTCTAATAGCACCTATGGGCAGCACAACCACATAGATGCAGTTTATTCAGAGGGTCACCGACAGGTCAGCGGACTTAGTGGTGGGGCCAAGCAAATTGTTCGTGATATGACTGAGGTACAAGCAAGACAACGTAACATTTTGTTGGCAGTAAAGGAGAAATTCCCAGAGGATAATCTCAATCAAATACACATTTATAACTTCAGAGAGTACATGAGGAGGACAAAATTTGAAGACAAGAATCCTGCTCAGCAGTTTCTCAGTCAGGCAGTGCAGTATAACTATTTGCATTGGATTGTGGCAGATGAAGAAACTAATGTTCTCACTCACGTATTTTTGGCACATCTGACTTCAGTTCAATTGTTGCGTACATACCCATTCGTAATCTGCATGGATTCGACATATAAGACGAACAAGTACAAGATGTCTTTATTTGAGATGGTTGGGGTTACTCCAACAAACATGAATTTCCTCGTCGGATATGCGATTTTGAAGGATGAGACCGAGTATAGTTACCGGTGGGTGTTGGAGAGGTTGCGAGATCTGTTATTGAATATTGTTAGCCCGACTGCAATAACAACGGATCGGGAGATGGGTCTGATGCGACTAGTAGCAGTGGTTTTTCCTGAGTTTGCTCATTTACTTTGCACCTCGCATATCAACAAAGATGTGTACAACTACGCATACCACGTATTCGGCAAGAGCAAGCAGCTTGCAGAGAGTTTTAGGCGTGGAAAGTGGAGGAGAGTTATGGTTTCTTCTTCACAGACGGATTATGATAGATCAGTCTGTAATCTGAAAGATTCTTTCAAGTCTTGGCCAGTGCTCACGGAGTATGAGGAAGACACGTGGTTCGTGCATAAAGAAAAGTTTGTGTTGAATTGAACGAATAAAGTTCTTCATTTCAGCAATACTACAATCTGTAGGGTGGAAAGTGCACATTCGGCTCTGAAAGAGTGGATCACTACATCGACTGCCGCTCTCGACACTCTTTTCGACCGCGTGAACTCGGCTATTGAAATGCAGCTGACGAATATTCGGAACTTTCTTGAAGATTCGAGACGTTGAAATTTGACAAATTACAAAGGTCCTTTGTTTCAGCATATAAATGGCCGAGTTTCGCATTACTGCTTGTCATTATTGACTCAGGAGTTGAAGAGAATGCAGGACTTAAGTAATGAAGTTGAATATCGTTGTGGGTGTGCTTTTCTGACATCGCATGAGATTCCTTGTGCCTGTACCATGTACGAGTGTTTTGCGTCAGGTGATGGAATTTATTTAGAGCAGATTCATCCATTCTGGAAAACACTTGTCATTGGAGAAGGAGTCCAGATGTCAGAGTTTGTGGATCAGTCAGCACAAGACGTCGAGCATTTTCGGAAGCTCGTTGATGAGATTTTGGAGAGCGACCCTGCAGTAATTCGTAGTGCATCTCGTATTTTATACGAACAGTTACACCCCCATAAGTCAAACTATGGAGAACCCGTAGAAAATACTAAGGTACGAGGTTGACCTAGGGGAAAGTCAACACGTCGGGACCCGAGTGCCATCGAGTATGTTGAGCGAGGTCGTGGTCAGTCTGCCAGTAGTGGGAGCAGGGGTCGTGGTCGGTCTTCCAATTGGTCTTGATCGCCCGTGAACACGGGCATAGGATCTGGTATGACGATATATTTGTTGTTATTTAATACATATCACTAATCTAGAGAGGGTTGAATATATTATCTCCTAATTTTGTTGTTTTAATGAATTGCTATTTCTTTATCTTACAGTGTCCGGACGGACTAACGTGGATAACTTCACATATGTTGATAGACTACCAGGAATCATTTTACCATTTCTTGAGAGGTGGAATGACGTACGTACTGATGGCAACTGTGGATTTCGATGTGTTGTCGATGTCTTCCATGGTGGTCAAGACAACTGGTCATACGCCCGTCGTGCGATTTCTAATGAGATAGGGGCACATCCTATTTATGAGAGTGTCTACTTCGGCAATGTGGTACAAGCTCGTCAACGAATTGATTGGGGCGGGGGAGCTTGTGACGAGGATCATTATATGGAGGTTTGGGCCGACTTGTTCCCGATTGCTAATTTTTACAAGTGTGCAGTCATGTATTTCTCAACGGGAATGGATGGTTCGTTGTTCCTGTGTCTTACTGTGCTACCTTGGGAGAGTTTGTCTGCCATGATGAGGTCTGTCAGAGAGTTGGTCATTTCTCATTTAGGGAGTTACAGACATTTTATTCGTTTGGAATTAGCTGATGATTTCCCAGTACCTCCTGTAGCGACATTGTGGTATCAAATGCGAGATGAGAGTGTTGTTGGATGAGAGGATCAGTACGAAAGTAAGATAACGTATTCGAACCAGTTACGTAGTACATTTTGATTGTAATTTGTAATGCATTTGTTATGTATAATATATCATGTGTTTGTACTTATATCGTGTTGTTCTTTTACCGGATTTTAAATTTAAGTATTACAAATACGATAGCTAAAGAAATAAGTAGAAGATATGTTCATAAGAAATAAATAATAAGAGTATACAGATAAACATAAGCAAATACCAACAAATATAGTAACGATGTAAATAGGGTCCTTGGTTGTTGTTCTTATTTGTGTACCTTAGTTTTATTAATAAAATTCTGTTTCTTATTTCTTACTTTTCTCTTTTCTTTTAATATCTCTAGGATCCCTTCTTCTTCCTCCCTCCATGAGTTTTTAACTCTTTCCAAAGGGTGGAGGTGATGGAATTAGGGTTAGAGAAGATGAATTGCATGTTATTATTTTAAGTTCATGATTAGTATATTTTGATTACTTGAGTTTATGTTAAGTCATTTATCTTGTAATGCTTCATAACTAACATGATTTACAATAAGTTTCAGTAATTCTCTGATCTAAACCTAAATCTAAACCTCCATCCAACGGATTTCTCTCTTTGTTCTTGTTTTAATTTTAATTGTTCTTATTTCGTACTTTAGATAATTAAACCAAAAATCCCAAAAACCCAATTTATTTCTTCTTCCCTTCTTCCCCTAATCGAAAATAATAAAAATAACGAAATCTCTCCCTCCTTGTGTTCGACCCGTACTTGCCACGTCTTCATAGACGCCGTGCACTTGCGGTATAAATTTAAATCTTCATCAAGTTTTTGGCGCCGTTGCCGGGGAGGCGACGTAGATTTTTGTTGTTTTTGTGTTTTCGATTTTTCCAGTTTATCTTGTGCGCGATCTAAGTATTTGGATTTGTGTTTCAGGAGACAACAGAGCGCGCGGCGAAATACGAGCGCATTCTGAGCTTAAAGAGCGGCGAATCCGCCGCCCCATAAGAAGCATTTGCGGCGAAATCGCCGCACAGGTTGGTCTTCCGGTCTTCAAAGTTTGAGGGCATCGTCGGCATCTCTGGGTGGTCGCATTGAGCTACTGGAATCTCCGAGAGCGGGCGGCGAACCCGACTTAGCATTGCGGAGGTAACTTTTCTTGCCTTTCTCGTAAAATCTGAATAGTTGAAAAGTTTCCTTTCGTAGAATTGCACGTGTTAGGGTTACAATTCCATAATTGGCAATAATTCAACTCTGACCTAAAATTGGCAAAATTAGAAAGACCTTAGTGCATGCATCATATAATGTTTTGCTTGCATTATTCTTGCTAAATTCTTGCAAATTAATACTTGTTGAAGATTGCTGGAGGCAAGGTACGTATCGAGGTTTTTATCGATTGCATTAGATCATATAATTTAGTTGCATACAACCTTGCAATTGCCCCCATTAAAAGGACCATTGTTTGACTATCTTTGCTAGATTTAAGTTAAACTATCTTAAGGGCAACTCCGTAGGAAAAGATACGGTGGGGATTTCATCACCCTCCCGTAGCCCACAAACCACAATCCCGAAGTGTCGCCTAAGCCTAAAATTTAAAATCAATTAGACATTGGCCCCTAAGGACTCGGACTCAATTAAGGAGGAGATTGGTTTGACTTGCTATGACCTGAAGCTAATTGAATTCAATTTGGTGTCTAGAAAGTGTTTTTGTGTCGACGAAAGTCTTCCAAGCGACGTGGTGGTCTAATTGGCACCGACTCCGTCGGAAGCGCCCCCACTAGCTATACACTAACTGGCCAACTTGGTTTGATTGGTGAGGGAGGTGAATCAAGCAAATCAATTCGACTCAACCAGTTAGGAGTCGTCTAGATCTAAGTGACACTAGGTCTAGGATTGTTTTGACCGTGCTTGTTCAGGAAATTTCTGACCAACCCTAATTTTTATCCTTTAGAGTTAAGTTTCCCTTCTCGTCTGAGTCTTCTTTCCCTTCTCATCTTTACCTTTCTATTGTTTGTTTCCATTTTCATAAAAAAAATATAAAAAAAAAATAAAAAAAAAATTGTAATTAATTCTTGAAATTAAATTTGGAATTTAAATTTCGAATTTGAATTCAAAAATTGATTCAGCCCGGTGCACTCAGATTTGGATTCGGGACTTGAGTAATCGACTCTCACGAGTTCATCTAGATTCCAGTCTGGAACTTAACCCCAATCCACCTGTTGCACCACCTCACCCGGATCTAATGGGTGAGAATGTTGTGAACCCGCCTATGACTCTGAGGGATCGGTGCTACCCAACGATGGCTGCTCAGCCATCGTGCATCGTCATGCCCACCATACCGGGTCGCGATTTCGAACTTAAGGCACAATACATGAGTATGCTGCCTAAGTTCACCTCTAGGGAAGATCCATATCTCTTCCTTAGAGAATTTGAGGAAATTTGATCTCTTATGCAATACCAGCATATCCCTGAGGAGGCAGTGCGTCTGAAATTCGTGCCTCTAGCACTGAAGGACGACGCTAAGAAATGGCTATATAGTCTAGCCGAAAGATCTATTAGGAGTTGGGCTGAGTTTGTTCAAGTGTTTCTAAAAAAATATTTCCCCAACCATAAGACTATGAAGATTAGGAATGAAATTGTTGCATTCGTTCAGTCTGAGAGCGAGCCGTTCTATTCCTATCTTGAAAGATTTAAAAGTGTCTTGACCCAATGCCCTCATCACGGAATTCCAAAATGGCAATTATGCCAAATTATTTATGAGGGATTGACACCCACATCTAGAGTTATGCTAGAATCTGTGAGCCAAGGGAATTTCATGTCGAAAAACGAAAATGATGCCTGGACTTTTCTTGAGGATTTAGCTGAAAACAGTATGCAATGGGACAATGCTAGAACACCCATCAACCCGAGTATTGGATCTAGAATAGCAAGTCAACCCCGACCAGGTGTCTTAGCTATAGATGCCAATATAGCGGTTGAGGCAAAACTAGTCACCCTTATGCGCAGAATGGAAAGTTTAGAGCTGCAAAACCAAACCCGACAAGCATCCCCTACCCCTTGTTCTAGATGTGGTCAGACTGGTCATTTAATGGAGGACTGTGTAGACTTGGAACATGTTAATGCCACGTTTAACCATTCTAGAAATGATCCTTATGCATCAACCTACAACCCGGGTTGGCGTAATCATCCCAATTTTTCGTGGAACCAACAAGGTCAACCTCCTAGACAACAACCGAACCCATATAACCAAAATAATACATCTTCTGGGGGTAATAGCAATGGAAATCATGAAGATAGGTTGACAAACTTGGAAAATTTAATGAAAACTTTTATACAAACAACCAACCAATCATTCCAAAGGCTAGAGACACAAGTCAGTCAATTAGCGCAAATAGTAGGTGAAAGAGAAAAGGGTCAATTTCCAAGTCAACCTGAGGTGAACCCAAGAACTAATAATCAATATCAATCTTATCAACCACCCTCAGGAAATAACAACCCCAGACCAGTTCAAATGGTTAACGAGGAAGGACCGTTCCAACAAATCAATGCAGTAGTGTCATTACGGTCTGGACGACAAGTTGATAACAATGTGGTAAACCCTAGAATGTCTAATCAATCTAGCCATCAAGCAACCACATATGACCTGACCATTGAACCTGACGTCCAAATTGAAAAGCCCAACCCACCTACACAACCTGAACCCATAGCTCAACCTGAACCTGAGCGAGTCTATGTTCCTAAAGCCCCATTTCCCAATAGACTCAAGAAGAGCTCAAGTGCACAAATGGAGAAAATCTTAGAAGTATTTAAGCAAGTTAAGGTGAATATTCCACTCTTAGATATGATTCAACAAATACCTGCTTATGCTAAATTCTTGAAAGATTTGTGCACTAAAAAGAGAAAAACGAATGTACCAAAGAAGGCATTCTTAACTGCAAACATATGCTCTATTCTTTCCAACACATCTCCTATAAAATATAAGGACCCTGGGTGTCCCACAATTTCATGTTCAATAGGAGATACCTTTATCAATAAAGCCCTTCTAGACCTAGGTGCAAGCGTTAACTTACTCCCATTTTCTGTCTACGAGCAACTCAACGTTGGTCCACTGAAACCCTCTAAGACAACCCTCCAATTCGCTGATTGTTCTGTCAAGAAACCGAGAGGTATAGTAGAGGACGTTTTGATTAAGGTTGGTGACTTCATTTATCCAGTGGATTTTGTCGTACTTGATACTGAACCTGTTGTAAATCCTAATCGACAAATCCCTGTAATTCTAGGTAGACCCTTTTTAGCCACTTCGGAAGCATTAATAAACTGTCGAAATGGGCTCATGCAATTATCTTTCGGGAACTTAAAAGCAGAATTTAATATCTTCCATATTGATAATGAGCCAGAAATAATATGCAACCCAAGTGATGCTGTGATGAGAGCACGTATTTATCAGAATTCTGAATCAAATAAATCATCACATAAGCAAAAAGGAAGTAAGAAAAAAGGGAGCGATTCATTTACTCAACCACCATCACTCGAGCAAATAAGCGAACCAATTCAAGTGAGAAGAGTGGAATCTTTTCCTCAAGTCAACATGGGGAGCACACGTGTCCATACACGACTGGACGAAATTGGGACACACAGATCGACCAATGGGCGGCGGAATCGCCGCACATCATGTGTATTGTGCGGCGGATTCGCCTCACACGTTGGTCGGATTTAATCAGGATTTTTGTCACGCGTTTATGGTATGATTTGATCCTCCTTTGCGCGTCTGGATTGATTCTTTCCATTGTCTTGAGCTCCGGATTAATTCCTTCCATTGTTGGAGATTTATATTTGATTTTTCTTTTGACTTTCTCCACACAATAACTTGGTCCTTTTATTTTGCAATCAGGTCCTTGGCATTTTGCAATTAAGCCCTTGACCTTTTTGTGATTAGCTCCTTGAATGCTTTTGTGCTTGGATGCATTTCCATTTGAAACCCGATACACTTGAACTTGGTTTTTATGATAGAAATGAATCTTTTGCACGCGTTTATGCTCGAGATGTGGGTAATTTGCATTCAGGTCCTTGTATTCTGTAAACAAGGCTAAACACATACCTTAGTAGCATTTATTGAATTAAAAGCAATCTAAATGAAAGACATATGATGCAATGTATGCAATGCATCAACTAACGTGGATAACTTCACATATGTTGATAGACTACCAGGAATCATTTTACCATTTCTTGAGAGGTGGAATGACGTACGTACTGATGGCAACTGTGGATTTCGATGTGTTGTCGATGTCTTCCATGGTGGTCAAGACAACTGGTCATACGCCCGTCGTGCGATTTCTAATGAGATAGGGGCACATCCTATTTATGAGAGTGTCTACTTCGGCAATGTGGTACAAGCTCGTCAACGAATTGATTGGGGCGGGGGAGCTTGTGACGAGGATCATTATATGGAGGTTTGGGCCGACTTGTTCCCGATTGCTAATTTTTACAAGTGTGCAGTCATGTATTTCTCAACGGGAATGGATGGTTCGTTGTTCCTGTGTCTTACTGTGCCACCTTGGGAGAGTTTGTCTGCCATGATGAGGTCTGTCAGAGAGTTGGTCATTTCTCATTTAGGGAGTTACAGACATTTTATTCGTTTGGAATTAGCTGATGATTTCCCAGTACCTCCTGTAGCGACATTGTGGTATCAAATGCGAGATGAGAGTGTTGTTGGATGAGAGGATCAGTACGAAAGTAAGATAACGTATTCGAACCAGTTACGTAGTACATTTTGATTGTAATTTGTAATGCATTTGTTATGTATAATATATCATGTGTTTGTACTTATATCGTGTTGTTCTTTTACCGGATTTTAAATTTAAGTATTAAAAATACGATAGCTAAAGAAATAAGTAGAAGATATGTTCGTGAGAAATAAGTATTAAAAATACGATAGCTAAAGAAATAAGTAGAAGATATGTTCATAAGAAATAAATAATAAGAGTATACAGATAAACATAAGCAAATACCAACAAATATAGTAACAATTCAACATATAAAAAACGAAAGTAAAAGCAAGTCAACTAGAATTCAGCATCTGAATCATGATCTGAAATCCCCGACTGGCTATTCCAATCCTCAATGAGCTGATCCCAATCTGCACATGCAAGTCTCGTATCCTCAGTCGACATCCTGTCTCTATATCGCAAGAACGGCTGCGTATACCGTATCGCCCTACTCATCTACTGTATGTAACATAAAAATTAGCGTACATTAACAATAAAAACAAAATATACATTACAATTACAAATTAAATTAGATAAACTTACCACATCGGCACATGTCCTATCCAGTGGTCTCTCCGATCTCGGAATGGTACCGCGTACGATAAGTGGATGTGAGCACCTACCGAACCACTGCAAAAATCTACATCACAAGTAGAGGGGTCGCGACTACGACTCAGATCGTCCAGGTGAAGTCGTCCTACTCTCGGAAATGTCCTCCAAATCGATTCCGCGAACGAAACGTTATGCCTAACGTCGTACGTTGTAGCAATCGCAGACCGTACTGCATGCTCGGGCGTTGGGATGTCAACTGGGATCACCTGAACGTAACCTAACTGACGTAACACGCGATTAGGTAAATAAGGCTTTGTGATATCCCTATAACGAATAACGCCCATAAATGTAGTCCTCGGCACAGCTACAGCAGGCTCAGGACCATACGGCAACCACTCCACCTAAACGTTTATACGTTAATAATAATAAACTTGAAATTTAAATAAACGTGAATGATATATACATTATATACCTGCGATGCAGTCATCTGATATAGTCGTCTACGAATAGAAAGAAGTTGACCCTCGCTCTTATCCTCGGCCTGGGCAGCCCACATACACGAACGAGGATGACCACACTCAATAATCTTCCGCTCCCGATGCGGGCGAAAAGCAGGAAAATACTCATATATCCAAGCCTGCAGCAGTGTAAGACAACCTGTAATGCCAGAACAATCAGCACGACTCGATATACCTAGCTGGCGATACAGATATGCCAACGTCGCCGACCCCCATGAGTACTAACCAATGGTATATAGCTCCCTCGCCTCCAATAGGTCGCGTGGTCTGACTCTGCAACCTCTACAAACAAGACACAGCCTAGTAGTAAGAAGAGGTAGGCAGTCATCTGCGTATCATCAGTCCGTGGTGGTCTCCCCCGTCTGCAACAGTTGTCCACCGCATCGATACTAACACCACTGTCACTCCAAAATGAGCTATCCCGCCCAAGACCCTCCAGGCTGACACCCAGCAACTCTGATACAAAAAACTTCAGCTCAGACGTCGACGCCTGCGCACTGACCATACGACTCTCAACAGGAATGTGCAGAATCTGAAAGACGTCATGCAACATGATCGTCATCTCTCTGAACAGCAAGTTGAAAGTGTTGGTGTCAGGCTGCCACCGCTCCACGAAAGCCGAAATCAACGACATGTCAATGCAGGAAAACATGTTGAACGGCAAGTGACCCAATTGATAAGAATTAAATTTATACCGCAAGTGCACGACGTCAATGAAGACGTGGCAAGTACGGGTCGAACACAAGGAGGGAGAGATCTTGTTATTTTTGTGATTTTCGATTAAGGGAAAGGAAGAGGGAGAAATAAGTTGGTTTTGAGATTTTTGGGTTTTAATTATCTAAAGCAAGAAACATGAACAATTAAAACTAAAATAAGAACAAAGATGGTGAATTCCGTTGGATGGAGGTTTAGATATAGGGTTTAGATTAGATAATTCAGAAACTTATAATAAATCATATTAGTTATAAAGCATTACATGATAAATGATTTAACACAAACTCAAGTAATCAAAATATAATAATCACGAAATTAAAATAATAATTTTATTCTCTTCTCATCACCCTAAATCCGTCACCTCCACCCTTTTGAAAGTGTTAGAAACTCATAGATGGAGGGAAGGAGAAGGGGTCCTAGAGGAATTACAAAAGAAAACTAAAAACAAGAAATAAAAGACAGAATTTTATTACTAAAACTAAGGACTAAAACAAGAACTAAAGACAAGGACCATCACAACATCGTTTTGAGGCTATTTATAGCCGATACAAAGGACTTAGGTATAAAATAGGAAAGTACACGCGTCAACACGCAACCGGTAAAATTTTTAGAGCATGTATCTAATCTTGTTAGGCGGATTCGCCGCCTTTTTAGCTCCGATTTAATCCGGATTTTTCCTGTGTGTTTATGGTATGATTTCAATATCCTTTGCGCGTCTGGATTGATTCTTTCCTTTCTTTTGAGCTCTGAATTTATTTCTTTATATATTTTGAGATCCACATTGATTTTTCTTTAGATTTTCTCCATAATAATAAAAGCTACTCGTAATTTGCAATTAGGTCTTTGGCTTTTTGCAATTAAGTCCTTGTCTACTTTTGTGCTTAAGTCCTTGTCCTTTTTGTAATTAGGTCTTGAATGCTTTTATGCTTGGATGCATTTCCATTTGAAACCCGATAATCTTGAACTTGGTCTTTATGACAGGAATGAGTCTCTTGCACGCATTTATGCTCGGGATATGGGTAATTTGCATTCAGGTCCCTGTATTCTGTAAATAAGACTAAACACATACCTTAGTAGCATTTATTGATATAAAATTAATCTAAATGAAAGACATATGATGCAATGTATGCAATGCATCAAATACCCCCACACCTAGATTTTGCTAGTCCCTAGCAAAACAGAATATAAGAAAAATGAAAACAGGGAAATCCTAACTCACTTTCGTAGGAATCACGGTTGCACTTAGCATGTGCAACAAGCCTTTAAACCCCCAAGTTTCCTTAGAGGACGAGTTTTGTCTCGTGAGGGTTTTCAGTTGATACACCCACAAAGTCTTAATTCAACATTTCATTCATAACTCGCAATATCTCCACCTCAACCTTATACATCTTTCTTAGAATTCTTGCACGCTCATTATATAAATCTAACTCATAAAAAATATGACTTGGTCTTTGTTCCTCCAACATTCACACCACTAACCCTTATACACATGTTATTACTTAATTTATTTTGCATGCCTCTTCTGGTGGTGAAGTATCATTCGGATCAACCATGACATGGATCATTCTTTTAGCTTTGGGCCTTGAGTATCTTAAAGTATTATTTTTTTCTGTGATTCGACACATTTACTTGTTTCGACACTTTTACCCTTTTTGGATTCGTGTAGCAAGTTTGGTCGATAATCCCGAGCCGGCAGACTCAAGTTATCGGGTTTTAAGATACCCCTACGGACCAGTGAATCGAAGGCTTGGGCTTTTGTAAACATTTTGCAAAATATGCTTTCCTCCTTTCTTTCTTTTTTACTTTTATTTTCCTCAAGGCTTAATTTCTATTAGAAGTCCACACTTCCCGGTATATTTTCCTCAACCTCTGCTTTTTATCAACCACTTCAAAGATTTGATTCATCTAATTTAAGTGCATACATGTCTTAAAGGGTAATGGGTTATTTCTTTGGAACTTAGATTTATGTCATAGTTTCTACAAGCAGAACTATATAATAAGGAACAAAAAACTCAATGCAATTTGTACTCGGGTTTTGGTGGTTCACTCTTACGCTATGTCATGGAACATTGAATTATTATTTTTTTAAATTTTTTTATTTTTTATTTTAATAAAAGAACAGATATATAGATAGATATATACATAAACACCCCTACACCTAAATCATGCATTGTCCTCAATGAATGTGAGCAAGATACTACATAGATTTATGCATGAAAAAGGAAAAGATCTCACCAACGTGAAGTACAAAGGAAGGTTCATGGCTATGTTGATGGACAAAACCCGAATTCCCTCAAAAACCTGTGAGATGCTAAAGAAGGGAGTCAAATATGGGAAACAAATGAGGTTCAAATACTTAAGGGTTGGAGCCCACACAAACAATGCTCATTGAAGGAGTCTTTTATTTTTTTTATTTTTTTTGAGATATATAATTATGTACAAACATAAATTCCCATCTTCATTTGTCAAAAGACATCAAAATGGAACATGACACCACGTGGGGCCAGAATATTCATGCGTGGGCCCCCTTCACAAAGAGCACAAGATGAAATGAGAGGTTCATAAATTGGACGCAAAGGCGTCTCATTCAAAGGATCAAACTGAAAGAGCTTGAACCTCTCGAGAGTTTGGGAAATAAGGGGCAACGGAAGAAGAGTTTCTCCCGTTGCGGTGCTGAAGTTATGATCGTCAATCCAAACTCTCCAACCAACTGGTTGGTGCGTCGGAGCGAGGTCAAGAGCCTTGTCAGGCAAGTCCGACTCACTAGGCGAACATAAAATGGGTCTCATACCCAATGTATCCTCCAAGGAACTCCTAATACCCTCATGAGCAATGTAGTCGTTTGATGTTCCATCATTTCCAAGATGATCAGGAACAATAGTGAGAGGCAAACTCTCATCAGGTTGTTTGAAATTGAGGGTGCTAGGGAGCTCTTGCTCCACCGGAGGTGAGTCCTTAAGAGGCACAACATGAAGATCATGTGGCTCAAGGGCCACGGGGCAAGAAGATAAGGCCCAATCCTGGGCCGACTCACGATGAAATTGGTCAATTTTATTCTCAAAGTGTATCGAATCCTCCACTAAGTGATCGTGAATTGAAACCCCAAGTCCTTCAGACTAACTAGGAGTTTGGCTTTGAAAGATTGTGCTTTGAATTTGTGGATGTGGTGGTGGTTCGATATTAAAAGATGAATCCTCATATTGACAAGACAAGTTACTCTCCTCACGTTTACTTAATTGTTGCGACATTTGACTCAATTGCAGTACCATATTTTGTACGGACTGTTGAGTGGTTTCCACGAATGTAAGGAGAGTTTGTTCCAGGGAATCAGGTATGCGGTCAACTATGAGGTTCAAGTCAAAGCTTGGGAACTTTTTAGGTTGGGTGTTGATGGAGTGAGAGTAAGTCCAATGGTTTGGAGTGGGGTGTTGGTAGGACACTGGGTATTCGGGAGGAGGATACCGAGGTGAAAATGAAGTATAAGAATTTGGATATGAATTGTCTCTCCACGAATCCATCACTCTCGGGTTGTACGCGGATGCGTAATAGTCATATTGAGCGTTTTGGGAAAAGGTATGCTCATACTCAGGCTCTGGGGGAACATAAGGACATTCCCTGATAACATGACCACTCAACCCACAACAATCGCACGGTACGGCTACTGGAGCCACCGGTGCACTCATGTTGTCTGTCCTACGCATGAAGGAGGCAAAAGTTTGTTGTAATGTCTCAGTTTGTTGACCAGCATATGATCTGACATAACTAGATTGTGGTCTAGCAGTCGGTGCCTCTCTCATGTTACCCCAATATGAAGATTGCTCAGCCACACAATTAGGATTGTCCGAACCATATGGGGTGTTAGTCTGAGCCACCCCAGGTTGCATGGGTCCGGAATACCAGGACGAATTGTCCTGGTCCCAACAATGATATGGATGGTCGCCCATGTAACCTTCCATCTTCACAAAGAGCTCTAGAGTCGACCACTCTCACCACCACGAGGCTAAACTCGTAAAAAGTGCTCGACTCGACCCTAAAAACGCTACCAGAGAGTGTAAAGGGGAGGAGACTATAACGTAGAATAAGGTGAGAAGAAGATGACTCAGAGGAGAAGGGAAACTTAACTCTAAAAGATATATAAGAGGGTTGGTCAGAAGTTTCCTGAACAAGCACGGTTCAAACAATCCTAGACCTAGTGTCGCTTAAATCTAGACGACTCCTAACTGGTTGAGTCGAATTGATTTGCTTGATTCACCTCCCTCACTAATCAAACCAACTTGGCCAGGCCGTGTAAAGCTAGTGGGGGCGCTTCCGATAGAGTCGGTGCCAATTAGACAACCACTTCGCTTGGAAGACTTTCGTCAACACAAAAACATTTTCTAGACACCAAATTAAATTCGATCAGCTTCAGGTCATAGCAAGTCAAACCAATCTTCTCCTTAATTGAGTCTGAGTCCTTAGGGGCCAATGTCTAATTGATTTTAATTTTAAAGCTTGGGTGACACTTTAGGATTGTGATTTGTGGGCCACGGATGGGTGATGAAATCCCCACCGTATCTTTTCCTACGGAGTTGACCTTAAGATAGTTTAACTTAAATCTAGCAAAGATAGTCAAACATTGGTCTTTAATTGGGGGCAATTGCAAGGTTGTATGCAAACTAAATTATATGCTTAAATGCAATCGTTAAAATGGGATACGTACCTTGCCTCCAGCACTCTTCAACAATAAAAATAATTTGCAAGAATTTAGCAAGAATAATGCAAACAAAACATTATATGATGCATGCACTAAGTCCTAATTTTGCCAATTTTTAGGTCAGAGTTGAATTATTGCCAATTATAGAATTTTTCCCTAACACGTGCAGTTCTACGAAAAGGAACTTTTCAAAAATTAAGATTTTACGAGAAAGGCAAGAAAAGTTACCTCCGCAATGCTCAGACGGGGTCGCCGCCCGCTCTCAAAAATTCCCAGATGCTCTATGCGTCCACCCAGAGATGGAGACGACCTCAGAAAAAAAATGAAACCCAGATTCTTCAAATGTGCGGCGATTCCGCCGCCGATTCTTCTTGGTATGCGGCGATTCCGCCGCCCTTCTTGCTCCAACTGTGCCCGGATTTTGCCGTGCACTTTGTAGTCTCCTGAAACGCAAACCCAAATAGTTAGAACGCGCACAAGATAATTAGGATAGAATCGAAATCAACAAAAACAAAATCTGCGTTGCCTCCCTGGCAACGACGCCAAAAACTTGATGAGAATTAAATTTATACCGCAAGTGCACGGCGTCAATGAAGACGTGGCAAGTACGGGTCGAACACAAGGAGGGAGAGATCTTGTTATTATTGTGATTTTCGATTAAGGGAAAGGAAGAGGGAGAAATAATTTGGTTTTGAGATTTTTGGGTTTTAATTATCTAAACCAAGAAACATGAACAATTAAAACTAAAACAAGAACAAAGATGGTGAATTCCGTTGGGTGGAGGTTTAGATATATGGTTTAGATTAGAGAATTCAGAAACTTATAATAAATCATATTAGTTATAAAGCATTATGATTGATCTCGTTTTATATTTAACCGCAAGTGCACGGCCGCGTTGAAGCGGTGGCAAATACGGGTCGTCCACTGGGAGGTGTGTCGACACTTGGTTTATTCGAAGGCGAGAGGTAAAAAGAAGGGAGAAAGATGTATTACACTACTCTAAACTACAAAGCTGAAATGAAATGCAAAGGAAATGAAGAAAAGCAAGAAAACTAAACCCCAAAGGGGGTAGAGAAATAATGTGAACATAAAGAAGTGTGTGTGTGTTCATTAAGCTCCTCACAACATGTAGTGCATGAAATCATAAAACTACATCCAACTTTGCCTCCACATGAATTAAGATATGACTACATCATTAAAACATACAAGACAATAATTGGAATGAAGCTACATGAACTCAAGTATAAAGACTATACCCTACTATGCCTCTACATGAATTAAGATTTCACTACATCATTAAAACATACAAGACATTAGCTAAGGTAAAGACAACAAGAGCACATACACTACAAATTGTGTTTCCAACATTAACTTCATCCATATCCTAACCTTATCATTCCCCATAAAATAGGTCCACTAATCAAAGCATAAGCTAAGCTTCATTCAAGAGCATTAGCATATCAAAGATAAGAGTGGAGACCCATTAGATGGTTATGGAAATCATATAAAGCTCAAGGGATAAAAATAACACACACTTAATACACTACATTATTATATCACATATTTCTCCACCCCCCAAATGGGGATGGAACTACTCACTACTCATTACACTAACTAATTTAGCAAAGGAAAGCATAATACTGAAATGAAATTTATACTACTTAAGCAAGAAATATTAAAGAAGCATAAAACTAAACAAACAAACAAGCATGCAAAGGAAAGGAAATTAAACTAAGAGAGAAACAACATCATTAAAAGAAAACTTATATTATTAACTCACTCAATTACAAGTAGCTCTTCCTCCACTAGAGTTTTGCTTCAAGGCTTCACTCTTAGTAGGGAAGATGGCCACCAAGAGGGAGATGGATACAATGGGAGGTGAAGAGTTCTATTTATAAGCATGGAAAAAGCTAATCCGGGACAATCCCCCGATGTGGGACTAAACCAATACCAAAAATACACTAAGAATACACTAATACACGTGCTACAGAAAACTAGATGGATTCTGGGCTAAATGGACCGCCAATTAGCGGTTCCAGACCGCCAATTGGCGGTCTATAAAGTTTAGATCCGTCTGGTTTTCTTTGTGGGCTTTTCTTGAAGTGTTTCTTGGTCTTAGATGCATCTGGTTGGTTTATTGGAGCTCCGACCCGAATCGAATTGACAAAATACTCCTCATGATGGTGTGGAGTTTCCTGTTTTGCTCTTAGGTCCTTCTGTCTTACGATCAGGTCCTTCCCCCTTGCATCTTGGTCCCCAGGTCTCACAATTAGGTCTTTTTTTCCTGCTTTTGGGTCCTTTCATGGCTCTTCTCTTCAAACCTACTTCTTTCTGAAAACTAAACATAAAACTCGTCACATAGCATTGCTTAGGTGTAAGATAATGGATATAAGGTACAAATATAAGCATGAAATGATGTCAATCAAATACCCCCACACCTAAGTTTTTGCTAGTCTCGAGCAAAACAAAGAAAGGAAAAAGCATACGAAAAACAAGAAATCCTAACTCACTTTCGTAGGAATCACGGTTGCACTTAGCATGTGCAACAAGCCGTTAAACCTCCTTGTTGCCAAGGAGGAGGAGTGGTGTCTCCTGAGGGTTTTCAGCGGATATACCCACAAAATCCGAACAAGATGCATTAATCAATCTAGCTACACGACTCGTTGGACTTATTTTGACGATCATGGAATGCGGTAATCCTACGGGCCGACTCTATATAGGTAATCAGTCCACACCTAGCCTAATAAACCATTCGTGCAAGTTAAATAAGGAATTAAGTGAAAGACATGGACAACCTCAAGATCCTCAAGTGATACAAAGTGTAAGGTCCATTAAGGTTCTTATTTGCATTAACTTTTTTTTTTTTTTTTTTTTTTTTTTGTTTCTTTTCACACATTTTTTTTTTCTTTTTATTAGTTGGAGCTACATTCTCCCAGGGTCAGGTTTCGTGCATCATTGCCCATGAGGACTTACACTATCACGTACACCTTTCCCCAAATCTCCACATAGGGCAATCCCTACCACCCGTGTAACGGGAGTTCGGTCGGCGCATCCCAAGTCAGATGACTCGAAAGCACCAGGCACAAAGTCCCTTCAGACCTACTTTCCCGAGTGATAGGAGCCGTGCGAGAAGAGAGAACATCTACTCACTTATTTCTTATCTACACATGAACCAAAACCCCTACACTAATGTCTCACAACAAGATTAAGAGGGTCCTTGACTACAACAAACTTCCTAAATTAACAAACACGAATTATTGACTCACTAGGTTCAGGGTGGACTTCTTTGAATGTTTGAGCACTGAAACCCTATGATTACTCACCCCCAAAGGAAAACTGGGGTGCATCCTAACGACTCGATAAATCCTAAAGCCACGTACTAGATATCCTAATGCATCAAGTTCAAGACAATTTTGGGAGCTTTCTTTTTACTTTGCCTCTCAACGGTTTTGCACATGCTAAACACACGCAAAACCCACAAAACATTTTCTTTCGAAAACACATGAAGATTTTGAAAGAAATGTGAAAGTTTTAAAGCACTAGGCAAGCAAAAGAAGACAAGTCACCCAAGGATCATGGCAAGCAGATATATCGATATTAAATGCAGCACACTATCATGACCCTAAAAATGCAAACAAAAGAAAACAAAATCAAAAGAAAAGACTCGACTATGTACACACGTAAAACACCCCCCCACACCTACTTCATGCATTGTCCTCAATGAATGTGAGCAAAATACTATATGGATACATGCATGAAAAAGGAACGATCTCACCAACATGAAGTACAAAGGGACGTTCGGGGTCATGTTGATGGACACAAACCCAAATTCCCTCAAAACCTGTGAGAAGCTGAAGAAGGGAGACAAATACGTGAAAGAAATGGGGCCCAAATACTCAAGGGTTGGGGCCCACAACAATCGATGCTCACTGAAGGAGTTTTTTTTTTTTTTTAACTATGTACAAACATGAAAGCTCAACCACTCATGTAGGAGCATGAATGGTTGAGTGCGAGGGAGGTTCATGAAGGAACATGACCTCCTCGACTTCGGCTGGTGCCCCCTCCAAGTAGGGTTTGAGGCGTTGTCCATTAACTTTGAACACGTCCCCATTCCCTGGGTTCAAGATTTCAACCGCTCCATGAGGATAAACGGTTTGGACAATAAACGGGCCAGACCAGCGACTGCGGAGCTTACCCGTAAACAGATGAAGCCGGGAATTGTAGAGCAACACCTTCTGCCCGGCCGTAAACACCTTTCGCATAATCATGCGATCGTGAAACATCTTGGCTCGGGACTTATGAATTTTGGCATTCTCGTACGCATCATTGCGTAACTCTTCTAATTCCACAATGTCGAACTTACGTTGTACTCCTGCTTGATCAAGATCCATATTCAGGTTCTTGATCGCCCAGAAAGCACGATGCTCAAGCTCGACGGGTAGGTGGCAAGCCTTGCCGTACACTACCCGATAAGGGGACATACCCAAATTGGTCTTGTACGCGGTGCGGAAAGCCCACAATGCGTCATTCAATTTGGTAGACCAATCCTTCCTCGAGGAACTAACCGTCTTCTCAAGAATTTGCTTTAATTGACGGTTAGAGATTTCGACCTGCCCACTAGTTTGCGGATGGTATGGGGTCGCAAGCTTGTGGGTGATCGAATATTTCCTCATAAGCGCTTCAAAGGAGCGATTACAGAAGTGGGTACCCCTATCGCTGATTATGGTACGAGGAGTACCAAATCGCGCAAAAATGTCCCTCAAGAATTTGGTGACCACCTTGTTGTCATTGGTCTTTGTGGGTATAGCCTCAACCCACTTAGACACATAGTCAACGGCCACCAGAATGTAAACATTCCCGAAAGAGTTCGGGAAGGGACCCATGAAATCGATGCCCCACACATCGAAGATGTCGACAACAAGGACATTTTGCAAAGGCATCATGTCACGTCGACCAATCCTGCCAAGGCGCTGGCACCTATCACATTGCTTACAAAAGTCGTAAGCATCCTTGAAAAGAGAGGGCCAGTAGAATCCAGATTGGAGCACCTTGGCAGCAGTTTTCTTTGCTCCAAAGTGTCCTCCACATGCCTTGGAATGGCAGAAATGGAGCACACTTTGGAACTCGGTATCTGGGACGCACCGCCTGAAAATTTGGTCAGAGCAGTATTTGAATAGGTAGGGGTCGTCCCAGTGAAAGAATCTGACATACGATCTAAATTTGGATTGGTCAGATTTTGACCAACCCACAGGAAATTGCTCGGTCACGAGGTAGTTCACGATGTCGGCAAACCAAGGGTTATCTTCGATCATGAACAACTGCTCGTCAGGAAATTTATCGTCAATGATTTGGTCCTGTGGGTTGGTCGTCTCTAGACGAGACAAGTCATCGGGTCCCCGTAGAGACCTACCGTAGGCACATACGGTCTAACGGACAGTACGCAACACATCCCCACACGCGACTACACAAGCCAAGGGATCAGTGAGGAGGCGTTCGCACTTCCGCACAGGTAGAATCAGATCTGAAAACATCGTGGTCCACCACCACACCAACGGAGCCGTCGCTCAGGTCGGTCCATCAACCTCCGCCACACAGACCGCACGGGATATCACTCGATAGGTGCCAGTCGAGCTACCTGCCGGAACACATCATGGGCAGTCCATCGCCGCAACCACACAGGTGACGCGTGATCCTCCCTGCCGCACAGGGGCCCTACCGCCGCCACACAGGCCGCACGGCACGTGCAATCACTGCCATCAAGGCCAGTCGAACATATCTGCCACATAAAGGCCAGACAATCGACAGATCTGAACCGAAGTCCGCAGGGTCAACGAGCTCCACGTGCAACACCAACTCCGGCTCCAAACGAGCAGGGTCGCGACCTCCGTCGCCGTCAATAGGCCGGTACCTCTCTGGATCTCCGTCGCCAATCCTGGCCGGTAGTCACTGTGCCTCCGTAGCCATCAGCAGGTAGTTGCTGCACCCGCCAGCAGTTGCGTGTTGCTGAAGAAATGGGATCCACAATCCCTCAAGCTGCTACACTAACGCGAGTCAAACGATCCACCAGATATAGTCACGATCCATACATGGAGGTGACGCGTTCCGGATACCCACACTCTTCCACACGGCGGTCCCTGGGCAGGCACGCATAACGCGCCCACTGTCACCTCTCGGCTCACGCACAAGGCGAGGACACGGGTTTCCGTGGACAGAGTTGACATCCTAAGCGGAACCAGGAATTCTGTCCAGTGCAAAACGGTCGACCGAAAGAGACACTCGGCCGACCGTTCCTCAAGGGAATCGGTCGACCGCTGTGACAACCGGTCGACCGCTTCCACAAGGGAAATCGGTCGACCGAAAGTGACAGCTTGGTCGACCGCTTCCACAAGGGAATCGGTCGACCGAAGCATCTGCAACGGTCGAACTATTTGCGCAACACAATATTCCTAACGGTCTACCGAAGGTCTAAAACCGGTCGACCGAAACGAGGTCAAAATCTAGAGTCTGGTCAACATCAAAAACGAATCTATCGGTCGACCGACTCAGGGGTCTCGGTCGACCGAAACCTTACAGGGTCAACCTAATATCTTCTACGTCATCAACGGTCGGCCGCAACCACACCAAGGGTCCGGTACACGTAAGTTCCGGTCGACCAAACACAAGGACCCGGTCGACCGAAACACGCCATCCAGTCTAAAAACACTACGTTCGGTCGACCGTCCAAGGGACCCGGTCGACTGAAAGACGTCTTCAACCTCGCGCCAGCCGAGGTTTTGACGCCGAAACTCGTCGCCGACGAGGTCTCTGACCTCCCGCGACCTACCAAAACATCACCCAACGTGGGTGATCACTAAGGCCTCTAATGCAAGAACTTGGCATACCTTCTCTCAAGAATGACGACGATCACCGGAGCTATCACGACGGCACCTCGAGACCACGACCTCACACGCGTTTTCCGTCAGCCTCCTTGTGCCACTCCAAGCTGAACATGCTTGCTTGCACGTCTCGCCCACTTTGATCCCACCACCGCATCATCCTTCCGCCTCACTCCACCACCAAAAGCCGCCTCCACACCACCTCCGGCAGCCCACAACCTTCAAGATCAGCAAAGGAGAGGGAGAGATGAGGGAAGGGAAGAGAGAAACGTGAGAGTGAGAGAGAGAGCTTCCTTCCTCTTCAAAAACCAACATAACACCCTCTCCATACCATCACCTACAATAGTCCAACCATCACTCCCATCCATTGTTCACGTCACCCCCACACCTCACCAACATCACACAACAACATCAACAGCAATAGTGACAGCAACCCCACTTCCCATGCAAACCTTTCCAATTAGCACCCCTAATCACCCATCAACCATAAGCAAGGTTAGGGTCTTAACATATAACGACATAATAAATATGGAAAAAATAATGCCACAAAGATAAGAAAGATTTTCTTCGTGATATGCATGCAAAAAACCTTAAGTCAATCATTAGAATGCCCAAGCTAGATGAAATTCCACAAAAAAAAAATCTGGAACCCAACAAGTGCTCTCCGAACCAAGCTACATTTCAAATTTAATTGAACATGAGAAAAAAGTACATATTAATCAAACACAATAATCAACAAGATAAGTTGACTAAAATAGGATTAGATTTGGATCAATATTAGATAAAATGTGACTTAAACTCGGGCTGAAATCTGCATAATGGTTTGGAGAACGGTGATCCGCAAATTAGTGTTGACTTGGTCAAATTAGAAGTTCGGTTGACCCAAAATGAGTCGGATAATCGAGCACAAACTTCTAGTAACTTTTCTCAAATTTCGACCAAATAAAATTCTTTTGAACGAATGGGTTCAGTCAACCGTTCAAGATGGGCAGTAAAGATTTGGTCGGTCTTTGTCCAAACCATTTCTAGCATCGAGTGGCTGATAACATCATCTAGCATCGGAGTGAGGATCACAAATGCAAACTCGACTAGATCGGGTGCCACATTTGCTGTCGATACCACTACGGCCACCGAGGCACGCATGACGGACTTAATGCGCCGTATGGATTCGATTGAGCTCCAAAACCAACAAGGTGCACCTCATGTGTCTACATATGGTCCACTTCCTTGTCATTCATGTGGTAGGATAAGTCATGTAGGAAGCGAGTGTGTGTCCATTCCTCCTGAGATGGAACATGTCAATGCAATCTATGATAGAGCCAGGAATGACCCATACTCATCATCTTATAATCCCGGATGGAGGACCCACCCTAATTTTTCATGGAACCAAAATAATGCCCCGGGTGGTCCTTCAAACTCCTCTCGACCACCTAACAAACCACACCAACCTCCCACGCATGCACAATCTTATCAGTCACCCCAAGCTCAAATCACCAATCAATCGAGTTTCCCAAATTCCAACAATATGGAAAGCTGATTAAATTTGCTTGGGACCTTGACTCATGGACTTGAAAACTCAATGAAATTTTTTATGTCAACCACAAGTCAAGTTATCACTTCAAATCAGCAGACCATCAAATCTCTAGAGCTTCAGATGGGTCAATTGGCTCAGTCTGTACATGAAAGAGAGAGAGGGACTCTGCCTAGCCAGCCTGAGGCTAACCCTTCGCATGTACCAGCAACACACATGCAAAATGAGAATGTTGTACCTCGGGGGCGGCAAGTGAACCATGTGGAGGAAGATGTTCACCATGTCAATGTCATTGTAACATTAAGGAATGGAAAGCAGGTTGACAACCACATTTTTTTGCCACCACCACCTTCTATGCAGCCCTTTAGTGGGAATAGTGGTGAAGAAGAGGCTGAGGGTGAGGATAATACACCAACGCCTCCTTCTGAGGCACCGCAGAAAACATACTTGCCAAAAGCTCCATATCCTAGTAGGTTAGCCAAAAAGCAGAGGTCTTTAGGCAAGTGAAGGTTAACATCCCCTTGTTGGATGTCATCCTACAAATACTACAATATGCCAAAGTGTTGAAAGATCTCTGCACAACCCAGAGGAAGACCAATATTCCTAAGAAAGCATTCTTAGCTGCAAGTGTAAGCTCACTTTTGTCCAATCCCACATACACAAAGTACAAAGACCCTGTGTGTCTTACTATTCAGTGTACGATAGAGGACACTAGCATGAGTAATGTATTGCTTGATTTAGGATGATCGGTCAACCTCCTCCCATTTTCTGTTTATCAACAGTTGAACTTGGGAGAATTAAAACCAACTAAGACACCCTCCAATTGGCGGATAGATCCATTCGTACCCCAAAGGGGATTATTGAGGGCGTGCTTATCAAAGTTGGAGATTTTTTATTTCTAGTAGATTTTGTCGTCCTCGATACCAACCATGTTGTGAACACCCACTCCCAAATACCTTTGATTTTGGGTAGACCATTTCTGGCAACCTCCAATTACTTAATTAATTGTAGAAATGATCTTATGAAGCTCTCATTCGGTAACATGAGTGCCGAGTTTCATGTGTTCAACTCTGGTAGGCAACAGGAGCCCATGGACCAACCTTTAAATCTCATTCTCATACGCCAATTAGAGAAAGCACCGCAAAATCAACGAACACCCCTAACACCAATGCAACCCATTGAGAATGTTTGTGGGCCCAGCGAAAACTCATTGCCTGTCTTTGCAATGCAACAGAGTGAGCTGACATCAAACATGAATGTACAAAGGAAGTGTTTGTTGCATGATTCAGTTGAGACCATCAGTGAGGGGGACACACCTCAGCATAAGCCCATTCTAGAATGTGTCGTCACCCCGTGTTCCAGGGCTATTGAGCCCTTTGAGCTTCATATTGACTCCAACAAGGACCCACGTACGATCGAGTTTATGCATGATAATATACAGGAGGTTGGGTGGTCCTTGTTGGATGACTTGGAGAGAAGCCCCATTCAGAGTGAAAGTAGTGCTTCGCATCCTTCGAATGAGCCTGAGGAACTCATTCCGATGCACTCACCTATTGGTTGGAGGGTTTTGTTCGATGAGCAACTAAACCCTAGTGAGGCAACACAACTCCACTAATTCATTTTGCCTACACCCAACCAATATCATGAGGGGTTCGAGCCTTTCAGCTTTGACCTTTCACCCCTCATGACACCTCAAAGTACCCATGAAGTGGGCACATTTTTGCAAATCTCTGGCCCATAGGACTCGATGTTCTCATTTGATGTTCCTTGACCAAATGATTATGAGAATATTATTGTTGATGTATATATCTTGTTTAGAAAAAAAAGAAAAAAAAGAGTAATAAAAGACTCCACCAGTGAGCAATGATTGTTGTGGGTCCTAACCATTGTGTATTTGGGCCACATTTGTTTGACGTATTTGTCTCCCTTCTTAAGTATCTCACAGGTTTTTTGAGAATTTGGGGTTATGTCCATCAACATGACCATGAAACTCTCATTGTGCTTCACATTGGTGAGATCTTTTCTTTCTCATACATAAATCCATGTAGTTTCATACTCACATTCATTGAGGACAATGCATGAAGTAAGTGTGGGGGGTGCTTTATGTTTGTATATATGTGGAGTCGAGTATTTTTCATTTTCTTTTGTTTGTATTGTTAGAGTCATGATAGTGTGCTGCTTGTAGCATTGATATATTTGTCTGCCATGATCCTTGGGTGACTTGTCTTCTTTTGCTTGCCTAGTGCTTTAAAACTTTCACATTTCTGTCACAATCTTCATGTGTTTGCGAAAAAAAATGCTTTGTGGGTTTTGCGTGTGTTTAGCATGTGCAAAACCGTTGAGAGGCAAAGTAAAAAGGAAACATCCCAAAATTGTCTTGAACAAGATGCATTAGGAAATCTAGTATACCGACTTTAGGTCTTATCGAGTCGTTAGGATGCACCCCAGTTTTCCCTCGGGGGCGAGTAATCATAGGGTTTTAGTACTCAAACAATTAAAGAAGTCCACCCTGAACCTAGTGAGTTGAATAATTTGTGTATTTTAATTCTTGCCTTCTTCTTTAGTTTAGTTTCCTTTCATTTAACTTTTTTAATATTTCTCATTTGCTTAGTTTAATTGCCTTTCATTAGAATGTTTCGTTTTGTTAATGTAGTTTGTAGTGTAATGATTAGTGAGTAGTTTCATCCCCCTTTGGGGGTGGAGATGATGTTCATACATGCATTAAAGAATGGAAATGAATGCTTTATTTTGGAATGTGTTGATAATTGTGAATGTATGCTTGCTTGTTTAGAGTAGAACACTTCACTTGATGAGTTTTGCCACAAATATTAGACACCTCTCATGCTAGTTTAGGTTCTGAAATAACCAACTTGTATATGTGAATGTTAATCAACTAGGTTAGTGAAGGGATTGATAAGTTTTGCCATAACTTTTAGACACTTCCTATACATGAAAACACTACCTACATTTGTGCCTATTGAATGCATTCTTCACCATCTTACTACATGTGCGCACACACTCCACCCCTTAGGGGTTTTCCATCTCTGATTCCATCTTCCTTTTGTTAGTTGTTTATCTTACTTTTAGTAGTCTTGTGCTTTCATCTTTCTCATTTGTTAGTTTCTAGTTTAGTGTAGCTTAAGTTAGCATAATCACATCTCTTCTCCCCTTTGTTTCCCACTCGTCTTTGAACTAACCAAAGTCGATACACCTCCTTGTGGATCGACCCGTATTTGTCACCGCTTCAACGTGGTCGTGCACTTGCGGTTATAATTAAAACGTTCAATCATCCGACCATTTTGCCTGAACGGTAGTCCGATAATCCAATATCCAGTATACACACTCCTAGCTCCCATTGTAATGGTCCAATCGATTTACCTATTTGTCAGACCGTTAACTTACAACTTAAGTAAATGTTCGCACAAAAGTCACCAAATCGTTGATCGATTGGTACCCTACTGGCAGATCACTTTGGTTCCTTTTGTCAGTTGCCTTTGTATCCTTTTTCTCCTTAGCCCCAACAACCATATTGATCTTAAAGCCTATAAATAGGTGTTCAAACCTTAGTTTAACACTTCTCTCACACTCCATATTACCCATTGAGTAAAGAGAAATTTCTCTCAATCAAAGATCAAATCCTACACACTCAAAGCCTAAAGTTTGCACTTATATTCTTATAGCATATCATACTCAAGTGTGCTGAAGTGTTAAGACTACTTTGTAAAACCACATTCAGTTGTTTGAGAGTTGTATTACTTCGGTGGAAGACACCCTCTCAGGTTATGAGAGAAAGAATCAAGTTCGACGAGGTTGATCGAGACCTTAGATTGTAAAAGGCTTGATATCGGGTCGGAACATAGATCAGATTGTATGAAGTCATGAGCGGGGCTAGTGGTGATCGAGTGGGGTCTTCAAGAGAGGACTGAGACTTGGTTGGGGTCCCGAACCTCTATAAAAATATTTGTTCTACTTGTGGTGTGCATGTTGTCTCTACTTTTGTTCTTCCACTGCTTAATCCATCAGTAGTAGAGCACTTTAGATTATATTAAAAGGGCCACTATCAATCCAGTAATTGGTAACAGAGCACATGTGCTAAATTCATCTACTTAACAGTAGTTTAACATGACATTTTCATCATCTAATCATTGTGAGGGTTTGTCCACATTTAGGCAACATTTGCTTAATTGGTCAACCTATGATTATTGGAAGAATAGAATGATAATTTTCTTACAATCTAGTAACCTTAGTTATTGGATCTTACTTCTAAACCCATTCACACCACTTAAGGAAGATGAATTAGTCACCCTTACTAGAGGCAAAATGAAAGAAGTTGAGATGAACTCACATATCATGAACATTCTTTATTGTGGCTTAAATGAGGGAGAATATAACCGGATTAGAGATGGTGAGTGTGCATATGATATATGGCATAGAATACAAGTGCATTATGAGGGAGATAGTAAAGAAAGAGACACAAGAATTAGTCTGCTCATGCATAAATATGAACTCTTCACCATGCAACCTGGTGAGAACATAAGCGAGATGAACACTCGCTTCACCGAGACTACTAACTCTCTAAAAGTTCTTGGTTGAAATTTCAGCGAGGGAGACATGGCAATAAAGATTTTCCGGTCACTCACCAATGAATGGGAAGAAAAGGTGAACACCATTGAAGAAGCATAAGATCTCAACTAAAGGTGGAGGACCTAATCGGGAACCTCATGGCATATGACCTACAAATGATAGACCGAAAGAAGAAAGAAGACTCCAAGAAGAAATCACCCTGGTGTTGCACTCAATATCCAATTCCAATGAACGAAGGGGACAAGAATAAGATGAGGACATTGAAGTCTTTGTACAAAATTTCTTCAAGTTTCTCAAGAAAGACATAGAGAAAAAGAAAGAAAAGGGAAAGAAAGAATAAGAAAAGAAAGTGGAAAAAAATGAAGAGAAGGAGAAGAGAAAAGAAAGGAGTAAAATTGAGGAGGAGAGGAATGAAAATGAGAAAAAGGAGAAAGGAAGAGAGAAGGGAAAGGATGAGAAAAGCAAAAGAAAAGAGAACGAGGGAGAAGTTCACAAGGCTACATGGGATGGCACATCATGATCCTCTTTATTTGCATGACCCAGGGAAGTTGCCCACATGTTCTTCATAGAGTTAGAAGATGAAGAAAGTGAGGTAGCATCCAAATCTTGCTCTAGCTATAGCTCTAGTTCTAACAATAAGTCATATTCTAATGATGAGCTACACAATGCATTTCATGAGCTAGTTGATGAATGATTGATCATTTTAATTTTACCGCAAGTGCACGACATCAGTGAAGATGCAGCAAGTACGGGTCGTACCACAAGGATTGGTGTGTGTTGTTGTTATCACCATACTCAAGTGGGAAGAGAAATAGATGGAGAAAAAATAATCTAACTAAACCCCTTGGAGTGGAGGTGCAATAGTGAGGTGTGTGTGCATGAGGGTGTCCAACCATTAAGTATATGTGCAACAATGTGTGTTTACAAGTAGAAGTTGTTAGGATCGTTGGACCTAATTATCTAATCAATTTGTATTTAATCTCTACTTGATTCAATCAAAGATGCAGTAGAAATAAACAATAAAAACAAGTAAAGATAACAATGCAAACCATACGAACACTCGACAATTTTTATAGACATTCAGCCTCCCACCTACTTGCACTCTTGCAAGTTCCGCTCGATTCCACGAGCTCCGCTTACGACTTCACTATTCACTCCCCGTTCTGGGCTGGGAGATAACGCATTTACATTTCAATCTTGAAAAACACCCTCGTCAAGCTTGGAATCTCTTCTCACAATCCAAATGGGATGCTTCGGTCTTTCACCGAAGCCTTTACTTCTTTGACAACAACGTTGAGTGGATCAACATTCTCTAACTTGAGCACACTTTGAGTATAAGTAGAATTAAGATACTAAAGTGTGGATGGTTTTTCTTTTGAGTGTAGGATTGTTCTCTCTAATGAAGGAGGCAATTAGGAGTGAGAGAGTTGTCTAAATAAGGTTGGGAAACCTCTATTTATAAGCTCCTAAAGTTTTATAGCCGTTGGGGTAGAATTGATTGAATTTTGTGTAAGATACACAAAACAGAAATTGAAGTTCTGCAATTCTAACCCACAACGGTCGACCGAATGGAGAACGGTCGACCGTTTCTTTAAGAATATAGAAATGTTCGAACGAACTAGAGAATGGTCGATCCAATTTGGCTATGACTTAAGTCATCGGTCGAACCAGGTTATGCGTCGGTCGACCGAACTAGGGGGTTGACAAGGGCAAAGGTATAACGATCGAACACAAAGATTGGTTACGTTCGACCGAAAATAACAGGCACTTTGGGGCTCAAGATTTGTGTTCATCCGGTCGACCATTTTTAGGTCAACGTTAGATCGATGGCCAAATTTAATTTAGGGGTTGGTTGAAAATATACGAATACGACCGTTGTATAATATGACAAAGTTAACGAATCCAAAAAATACGGGAACGGTCGACCGAAAGGACAAAGGTGGTCGACCAGTTGAACTAAGAGAATTCACTTCGAGAATCTGTTATATACGGTCGAATAGAAAACTGGTTTCGGTCGACCGTTTGACACAAGCAGTTTAAGTTTGGTTTAAGTGGTTTTTCCGGCTATGGTTTAAGTGATCTATTGAAGTCTAATTGAAGTGAAATTCTATGTGTGACTTCTATAAGGAACCTAGTGTGTATGTGAGTACGTTTTAACTCTTACATGCTCAAGTTTACACAAGTTCCTAAGACTCAATAATTAAATCAAAATTACATGTCTTCAAAAGCTTGATTACATGTCTTGACTTCAATTCTATTCTTCTTTGAGTCTTGATCACCTGTAAATGTTAGCACAATACAATATATGTTCTATGCATTATGTTTGCTACACTGCATTTGATTGTGATTAAGATTAGGTTGATTAAATCATCAAAACATAGATTAAAGCCAAAAAGCCAACAATCTCCCACTTTTTGATGATGGCAACATATATCTTAATGCTTGAAATTTTAAAATGTAAACTATACATGTAAGATGCTCCCCCAAGGATGTACATAGTTTATGTTCAATTAATTTTAATTTCAAGTTTCTTCTCCTCCTTTTACATCAATCAAAATTTGAATGAAATGATCATGAGATGTCTAAATTCTTCACCCGTTATCTAATGTGATGAATTGTCTCCCCTTTAATTTTGTAATTCATTAATTCATGTAAATGATATTCATTAGGCTTCCCCTATTAATATGAATAGGATATAACAATTAAGCTCAGTTTTTCTCCCCTTTTGACATCAATCAAGTATGGACATACAAACATATGATGTTTTTCTCCCCCTTAAAGATATGCAATTGTATGATATATTACTTAAGCATAATTTTCATTTTCTCCCCCTTAATGATGTACATTAAGCTCATCCTAATTGATAAATGAATGAAATAAATGATATGTCAATTTAGCATTCAATTTCATATTGGAACCAAATCTAAATGCTTAGGTGGATAAGAGGTTATACCCAATTTGCATTCCTCATGGTTTTGGTTCCATAATCCCTTTGATAGTGCAACCGGCTTTGTATTCTTCTTTGCAAGCTTTGACCAGTTACTACCAATATCCCATCTTCTAAGTACCTACAAGTGTAGACTTTGGTACCCAAACAACTTTGGGTCCTTGAATATTAGTTTTAGGAACCCAAACCATTTTGGTTTTGGTAGCTCACACACTTGAGAAAATATGTTTTACAAACAAATGTTTGTCATTTAAAGTAGTATGAGATACATGATTTTTCAATTTGGCATTATATCTTAAACCATGTTTGTCTAGTGATTATCTTTGATGACCTAGAAGCATGTCAAGCATTTTTGTTTCCTTAGTAAACTTTTCTAGATCTTTTCTTAATTGCATATTACAAGCTCTAAGATCTAGTTTTTCAACATCAATGGGTGTTGCTTTTAGACTAGTAAGTTCTAATGCATTTGTCTCATGTCTAGCGAGCACCTCATTCTTCTCATTCATGATTATTTCAATTTGGCATTGGAGATCATTTATCAATTTTCTAGCATTCTTGTTATTCTCACAAATGATCTCATATTGTTTAACTAAATCATGAAATGCATTTTGAAGCTCATCAAAAGTATATGTTTCTTGTTTAGAAAATGAGCTTTCACTACAATATGATTTAGTTGAACAAAAATTAGATCTAGTAGAACAAGAGTTAGAAGCTACCTCACTTTGTTCATCTTCAATTGCCATGAAGCATGTGTGGGCAACCTCTCTTCTACTTTGTAGAGATGATGATGATGAAGATGCACCTATTGAAGTGCATTCTGGTCAACTTGTTTTTACGCCCTTTGCACCTGAATAACACCTTAAAATTCAAAGCAAAAGATTAGATGGATTGCAATCTAGGTCATGCATCATTTGTATACCTTGCACACACTTGTCTTTTCTTTTCTTTACATTCTTGTTATCAATTGCTGGCGTGAGGTATGTGCACCCATTCTCTCATTCATGCATGGTTAAATCATACATTAGTTAGTAAGGTGCATCGGGACAAGTGTGAGGTGAGTGTTTGGTTGGAGAGTTAATTTTTAGATTAAGACTCAAAACACTACTGATGAGGGCTTGTCCCGTACAAGATAGGGTGGGGATTTCATCACCCCTCCCTTAGCCCAACCAAAATTTTTCACGATCGCATGATTATGCGAAAAGTGTTTAGGACCGGGCAGAAGGTGTTGCTCTACAATTCCCGGCTTCATCTGTTTGAGGGTAAGCTCAGCAGTCACTGGTGTGGCCCTTTTATTGTGCAAATCGTGTTTCCTCATGGAGTGGTTGAAATCATGAACCCAAGGAATGGGGACGTGCTCAAAGTTAATGGACAACGCCTCAAACTTTACTTGGGGGCTCTCTCCAACTAAAGTAAAGGAGGTCATATTCCTTCATGAACCTCTCTCACACTCAACCATTCATGTTCCTGCATGAATGATTGAGATTTATGTTTGTACATACATATATATAAAAATAAAAAAATAAAGAAAGAAAGAAAGAAAGACTCCAAGAGGGAGCATAACTTATTGTGGGCTTCAACCCTTGTGTATTTGGACCCCATTCGTTTCACGTATTTGTCCCCCTTCTTAAGTATTTCACAGGTTTTGAGGGAAATTCAGGTTTTTCCATCAACATGACCATGAAACTTTCCTTGTGCTTCAAAGTTTGGTGGGACTTTTACTTTTTCATGCCAAATTATGTAGTATCATGCTTTCATACATTGAGGACAATGCATGAAGTAAGCGTGGGGGCTATTTTACGTGTGTACATAGTCGATTCCTTCCCTTTTCTTTTGTTTTCTTTTGTGTGCATTGTTAGGGTCATGTTAGTGTGCTACATTTAATATTGATATATCTTATTTCCATGATCCTTGGGTGACTTGTCTTCTTTTGCTTGCCTGGTGCTTTAAAATGTTCATTTCTTTCAAAATCGTCACTTGTTTGCGAAAGAAAATGTTTTGTGGGTTTTGTGTGTGTTTGCCATGTGCAAAACCGTTGATAGGCAAAGTAAAAGGAAGCTCCCAAAATTAACTTGAACTTGATGCATTAGGATATCTAGTACACCGGATAAGTCTTATCTAGTCGTAAGGATGCAGCCCAGTTTTCCCTCGGGGGAGAGTAATCATAGGGTTTCAGTACTCAAATAAACAAAGAAGTCCACCCTGAACATAGTGAGTCAAATAATTTGTGTATGTTTGTATAAGAAAGTTTGTCGTAGTCAGGGACCCTTAAACTCATATTGTGAAACCTTAAGTGTAGGGGTTTTGGCTCATGTGTAGAGAAGAAATAAGTGAGTAGGTGTTCTCTCTTCTCTCATGGCTCCTATCACTCGGGAAATGAGGTCCGAGGGGACTTAGTGTTTGGTACTTTCGAGTCATCTGACTTGGGATGCACAGACCGAACTCCCGTTACACGGGTGGTAGGGATCGCCCTATGTGGAGATGTGGGGGATGGTGTACGTGATAGTATAAGTTCTCATAGGCAATGATGCACGAAACCTGATCTTGAGAGAATTACGAACTAGTAACAAATAAAAAAGAAAAAATGGTAATGCAAATAAGAATCTTAATGGAATTTACACAACGTATCACTTGAAGATGTTAAGGTTGTCTATGTCTTTCACTTAAGTCCTTAATTAACTTGCACGAATGATTCATTAGGCTAGGTGTGTGGACTGGATACTGTTGAACGTTTTAATTTAAACCGCAAGTGCACAGCCGCGATGAAGCGGTGGCAAGTACGGGTCGTCCTCAGGGAGGTGAGTAGTCTCTTGCTTGTACGAAATCAAGTGGTAAAAATAGGGGGAGAAAGATGTTTATGCTACTCTACTCTATACTACGCTAAGAAGTAGGAAATGCGAAAGGAAGAACCAAACAATGAAATAATAACTAAGCTAAGAACAAAGGAAGAATGCTGGAATACAGAAATGGGAAAACCCCTAAGGGGTGGAGTGAGTGCACACATGCAAAGAGGTGGGTGTAGAATACATTCTTTAAGCACATGAAGGTGGTGTTTATCAAGCATAGGAAGTGTCTAAATGTTATGGCAAAACCTATCAATCTATTCACCAACTTAGTTGATTAACATTTACATATGCAAGTTGTTTATTTCAGAACCTAAACAAGCATGAGAGGTGTCTAATCATTTTGGCAAAACTCATCAAGTTATAAATTCTATCCTAAACAAGCAAGCATACATTCATGTTTTATCAACACATCAAAAATAAAGCATTCATCCCATTCTCTAATGCATGTATTTACATCTACTCCACCCCCCAAAGGGGATGGAACTACTCACTAAACATTACACTAATTATTAAACTAAGCAAAGAAAGCATATTAAAACTAAGCTAGAAATAAAAGACGATTAAACTAAAACATGTACAAACAATAAAAGAAGCATAAACAAACAATGAAAGAAACACAAAACTTTATTGATAAAATGACTCACATTTCAAGTAGCATCCTCCTACTTTAGTGTGTGCTTCAAGGCCTCACTTCTAGTAGGAAGAATAGCCACTTAAAATATGGAGTCATTACAATGGAAGGTGAAGATTTCTATTTATAGCCATGGAAAAAGGCAAACCGGGACAATCCCCCGATGTGGGACTAAACAGATACCAAAAATAACCTAAACATCCTCTAATACATGTGCTGGAGAAATTTTAGCGGATTTGGGCCAAAATGGACCGCCAATTAGCGGTCTAAAAAGTCCGGATCCATCTGGAATTTGTGCTGGGCTTTGCTTAGTGTATTTGGTGATCTTGGATGCATCTACTTCGTTTATTTGAGCTCCGACCCGAATAGAATTGCCAAAATACTCCCCATGATGGTGTGGAGTTTTCTGTTTTGCTCTTAGGTCCTTCTGTCTTGCGTTCAGGTCCTTCTCCCTTGCATCTTGGTCCCCAGATCTCACAGTCCAATCCTTTTTCCCAGCTTTTGAGTCCTTTTATGTTTCATCTCTTCAAACCTATTTATTCCTGAAAACTAAACATAAAACTCGTAACATAGCATTGTTTAGGTGAAAGATAATGGATATAAGATACAAATATAAGCATGAAATGATGTCAATCAGATACATATAGAGAGTCGGCCCATAGGATTACTGTGTCCAATGATCGACTAAAGTAGGGCCATTGAGTTTAGTTGCTAGGTGGATTAATGCATCAATGTTCGGATTTTGTGGGTATATCCGCTGAAAACCCTCAGGAGATGCCACTCCTCCTCCTTGGCGACAAGGAGGTTTAACGGCTTTTTGCACATGCTAAGAGTAACTGTGATTCCTACAAAAGTGAGTTAGGACATTTATTGTTTTCTGTTTGTTTTCCCTTCTTTGTTTTTCTTTTCGTTGTTTTGCTCAGGACTAGCAAAAGGTAAGTGTGGGGGTATTTGATTAATATCATTTCACGCATATATTCATGTCTTATACTCTCTATTTTGAACTTATCCAATGCTATGTAATGAGTTTTAAGTTTAAGTTTCAGGAATAAACATGTTTAAGAAGAAGATGACACAAAAGGACCAAAACGTGAGAAAAAACTGATTGGTGAGACTTATGGACCTATCTGCAGAAGGGAAGGACCTGGATGCAAGCCAAAAGGACCAATTAGCAAATCGAGAACTCCACACCATTATGAGGAGTATTTTGGCAATTGGATTCGGGTATGAACTTACACAACCGATTAGGGTGCACTCTATGTGAGGAAATAAAGCAACTAAGAAGTTACCCGAAAATGGGTAGGATTCGAGCCATCTAGACCGCCAATTGGCGGCTCCAGACCGCTAATGAAAGGTGGATTCAGCTTTGGATCCAACCCGTCTTCTCTTGGTTGTGTATTAGGTTGTTTTAATCTATATTTAGTATGTTCCATTAGTCCCGCACGGGGAGATTATTCCCAGTTACCTTTTTACATCACTATAAATACAACTCTTCTTCCTCCTTTGTAAGACACTCCTTCCTTGGTGGCTACTCCCTCTACTTAGAGTAAAGCATTGGAGAAACATTCTAGTGGAGAGATGCTACTTGTAATGTGAGTGATGAATAAAAGAAAGTTTTGTTAGTGTCATGTTGTCTCTTTTAATTCTTGTATGCTTAGCTTAATTTTGTTTTGTCATAGTAGAATTAATTAGAATGTTTTCTTTTCTTAATATAATTGTTAGCTTAATGAGTAGTGAGTAGTTACATCCTCTTTTGGGGGTGGAGTTGATGTTTATACATGTAATGAAGAATAGGATGAGTGCTATCTTTTGCTATATGTGATGAATGTGAGTGTATGCTTGTTTGTTTAAAAGAGAATACTTAATTTTATTGGTTCTGCCATAATCATTAGGTACTTCCCATGCTCGTTTAGTTTTCTTAATAACCAACTTGTTTATGCTCATGTTAATCAACTAGGTTAGTGATTTGGATAATAGGTCTAGCCACAACCATTAGGTACTTCCTATGCATAAAAACACAACCTACACTTGTGCCTTATTGAATTCATTCTTTGTAAGTAGATCGATCACTAATCTAGAGGGGGTGAATAGATTATGTCCTAATTTTCGTATAATTGCACAATTAAAATAGTAAGAGAAAGATTGCAAACCACAAGATGACTCCGGAGATTTATAGAGGTTCGATCACACCACTGTGATCTAGTCCTCTCCTCAAGTTCCGATCGCTCCTCCGATCCCTACTTGAGAATTCACTATTATCTTCGTTCCGGGTTGAAGATAAACCCTCTTACAATCGGAGCCTCGCGAACACCCTCGCCTTACTCGGATCTCCTCTCACAACCCGAAAGGGTGCTTCCTCGAAGCTTTACAACACAATGGAGATTGAAAGAAGTTGTTGAACTCTAATTTGAATGCACTCAAGGATTGGAATTGAGCTTGGAGTGAATTTAATGGAAGTTTGAGAGTTGGTGGAGTTTCGAAGGCTTGGAGATTGAGAGAACAAGAGTAGGAATGATTTTTGGCAAGTAGAGGAGTGAATGTGTCTCTTAAATGAAGCTTATATAGCCTTCAAAACAAATAGAGCCGTTATGGTGAGTTAGTGAAGTTTGGACCAATAAGAAACAAGAAGTGACTTAAGCTCGGGCAGAATTCTAAGCATATTCGGTCGACCGGGAAACCAACGGTCCTCCGACAAGATGTTGGTGCATTTGTCAGATTGCACAACTCGGTTGACCGACTATGTCTCGGATAATCGTTCACCAACTTCTAGAAACGTTTTCCTAATATCGACCAATTAAATTCGGTTGACCGAGACAACTTCGGTTCACCGTTCCAATTGGACAGTAAAGAATTGTTGTGCTTTGGTGATCTTGTTCTGTAAACCGTGACATGCTTTATTGACTGATACAAGTGCGGGTTTTCTGCCGACATTGGCTAAGAAGTTGGTATATCAATAGTGGTCGAAATCTTACGTGGAAAAGAGCCATTACATTTTGATTAACAACAATGCTTTAATAAACCGAAGGGGACTCGGTAGACCAATTATGGACATTTCAAAGGTTGTTGCTAAACGACAAAAGATAAGTCTGTTGGTGGTCGTTTGTGCCACGTGGGCCAATAGGATGTAGTCATTAGGCTAAAAGATGCATGTCATGTTTGGATGACCGATTTGTTTTTCATCTCATATGGCTGCTCATGTCGGTATCCAGAGAAGGTCGAAGCTACTGAAAAGAATGGAACAGTTAACAGGGTAGACTTCAGTATTCCAAACCAAGGATTCCAGGAATGATCAATTGGCTACTAACTCTAACAAGACAGTTCACCGAGGGTAACTTGGTCATCCGTTTGGGACAAGTTTGCTAGACCGAGAGGAAAATGGTCGATCGACAGAAATAGATTTATCCTTTTGTGCATCAAGTGTACATTTGATCCTATAACTCAAATAAATAGAAAATTACATGTGAAGTACTTGAGCTTTGATTACAAGTCTTGAGCCTTGATCTTGAAGTTGATTAGTCCCTTAGTTTGAGCGCCTACAATATTAGGAATACGCAACATCTATGCCATTTGACAATATGATGTGTGTGATGTGCTAATTGGAGTTGTGCATAATATTAGTTTGTTAATCATCAAAATTAAGATTAAAGAAGCCAAAAAAGCCAACATTCTTCACCACTTTATTTCATGTGTACACACACTCCACCCTTGGGGGTTTTTTCTTCCTGATTCTCATCTTGCTTTGAAAGTACTTAGTTTAGTTTCAATTCCTCTCACTTTCGTCTTCTTTGTTTGTTCCTTGCTAGTTTAGTGTAGCTTAGTTTAGTTTAATCAACTTCTTCTCCCCTTTTTCCACTTGTTTTCTGAAGAACTAGAGTCGACACACCTCCCTGTAGATCGACCCATACTTGCCCCATCTTCACCGACGGTCGTGCACTTGCGGTTAATACTTAATTGAAACAATGAAGAATCATCCCAAGTTGCTCTGTGAGCTTCCTTCTCCTTTCTCTTCCTCTCCTTTTCTCCTTTCTCTCATTTTCACTCTTCTCCTTCTCTTTTTCTTTCTTCTCACTTCTTCTTCCTCTTCTTTCTTTCTTCTGTCCATTTTCTTTCTTGAGGAATTTGAAGAAGTCTTGGGCAAGAACCTCAATGTCCTCATTCTCCTCTCTTCTCCTTGGCTCATCGGATTTTGCATGCAAAGCCAAGGTTGGGTTCTTCTTGGAGGCTTCTTTCTCCTTTAGGTGGCTTGTATGAACTTTATAAGCCATGAGATTTACAGTTAAGTCCTCCATCTTTAGTTGGGAAAGATCATGTGCCTACTCAATTGTAACGACCTTGTCTTCCCATTCGTTGTTGAGTGACTGGACAAACTTCCTTGCCATGTCTCCCTCACTGAAATTTCTTTTAAGAACTTTGAGAGAGTTAGTTATATCGGTGAAACGAGTGTTCATCTTGCTTATGTTCTCACCGGGTTGTATAGTAAAATTTTCATATTTATGCATGAGGAGACTAATTCTAGTTTCTTTGGTTTTACTATCTCCCTAATAGTGCATTTGAAGTCTATGCCAAATCTCATATGCACTATCACAACCTCTAATCCTATTGTATTCTCCCTTATTTAAGCCACAATAAAGAATATTCATAATACTAGAATTCATTTCATATGCTTTCATTTTAGCTCTAGTTAAAGTGGCTAATTCTTCTTCATTTCGGGGGGGGGGGGGGGGTGTAAGGGTTTTGTAGGAAGATCCAATACTTAAGGTCATTTAAAATCAAGAAAATTCTCATTCTATTCTTCCAATAGTCATATTATGAGTTTGTGTAGATCCTCCCAGCATGCGGTAGCAGACAAGTGAAAGTAGGGAGAGTAGAGACGAATGAGTTAGCTCGAGCATAGCGAAAAGGAAGCACTTGACTATTTTAGAGTTGCATCACCAAACAATTTCTGATGCGCCAATTGTCTTAAGATTTTATGGCCTCCCCATTCTCCCAACCCTAAATTTTGAATCTCATTATCATATGCCTAGCAACTTATGAATTCTCTCTACGACAAATTCGGGATAAATCCCAAATGTGTAGTTACTAAAATCCTATCCAAAGAAGATAGGGATACCTATATGAAATACAGTAATCTCTTCAAAGATGTAATTACTGTATTTCATATACATATCCCTATCTTCTTTCGATAGTTTTTTAGTAACTACACATTCGGGATTTATCTCGAATCTCCCGTAGAGAGAATTCTACAGTTACTAATTCCTCATGTTACATTACAGACATGTTCCTTTCTTCCTGACTTCATCCTCTCTCATCTTCGACAACATGCTACTACCACTGTCTACAACTCTTAACTCAACTACTGAAAATTTTGACCCATTAAGAAAGGAGGTCTAATTGTGCATAAACTCTCTACATGATTAAATGTACTAGTCATGATAAACTACTATTAAGTAGATGAAATTTAGCACCTATGCTCTGATACCAATTGTTAGGATCGATGACCCTAATTATCTAATCAATTTGTACTTAATCTCTACTTGATTCAATCAAAGATGCAGCAAAAATAAATAATAAAAACAAGTAAAGATAATAATACAAACCACACGAAGACTCAACGATTTTTATAGAGGTTCGGCCTCCCATCTACTTCTCTCTTGCAAGCTCCGCTCGATTCCACGTGCTCCACTTACGACTTCACTATCCACTCCCCGTTCTGGGTCGGGAGATAATGCCTTTACACTTCAAGCTTGCGAACACCCTCTCCAAGCTTGGAACCTCCTCTCACAATTCGAGAGGGATGCTTCGGGCTTTCATCAAAGCCTTTACTTCTTTGACAACAAGGTTGAGTGGATCAACACTCTCTAACTTGAGCACACTTTGAGTATGAGTAGGATTTGGGTACTAAAGTGTGGATGTTTTAGCTTTTGAGTGTAGGATTGTTCCCTTTAATGAAGAAGGCAATGAGAGAGTTGTCTAAATAAGGTTGGGAACCTCTATTTTATAGATGTTGGGGGATGAATTGATTGAATTGTGTGTAAGATACACAAAACAAAAATTGAAGTTCTACAATTTTGTCCCACAACGGTCGACCGAATCGGGAAGAACGGTCGACCGTTTATTTAAGAATAAAGAAACGTCCAAACCAACTAGAGAATGGTCGAACCAATTTGGCTATGACTTAAGTCATCGGTCGAACGAGGTCAGGGGTCGGTTGACCGATCTAGGGATTTTGGCCAGGGTGAAGATTTAACGGTCGAACACAAAGATTGGTTACGTTCGACCGAAAATAATAGGCACTTTGGGGCTCAAGTTTTGTGTTCATCCAGTCGACCATTTTTAGGTCAACGTTCAACCAATGGTCAAAACATAGATTAAGGCCAAAAAGATAACAAAAGCTAGAGTGGAATCTAAATGTGTGAAACACATACAATTTCATGGTATACAAGACTAGGATAGGTTAACATGAAGTTAAGATCAATTTTATGTATTCTGAACTATGCAATAAGCATCTAGTGTGGCCATTAAAGAATTAATCAATCCTAAGCATAACCTTAGTTCATTCAAGCAATATAAACCAAATCAAACAATCATTCATTTCAAGTCAATTCCATCATCAAATAAAACCCATCACAAGCAACATGTAAAAACTAGATCTAGCATGAAACAAGTACCTAGCGTGGCTATTATCTCATCTAAAATAAGATTAACATGCTACAAGTTTTAGATCTAACATTAAGCACATGGAAATAACACAAACTTAGGAACCCATCATATACTTCACCATCAACTACATTGCCTCCACCTCAAATGGGGTAGATCTACTCACTAATCATCACTACAAACATGGAAAGCAAGAGATTATGACTAAACATGGCATAAAACTCTAACTAAAGAACTAACCAACAAAATCAACAACTAATTGGATAGAAAGAAAGTTAATGACAAGAGGAACATGAATCCAACCTTATATTAAAGAAAATGTGAGATTACAACCTTCATCCACCTCCCTCTACTTGCAGCCAAATTGGGTAAAAACTAACCTACTCTAATCGTGGAAATGGAGAAGTAGAGGAAAGGAAGAAGAAACAATACTATTTATAGAAGAAAGTGTGGTGTAGATGATTCTGGGAACAATCCAACGACTGAAATTGATTTCATTATGTTCTGGTACATGTCTTTAAACTGATCTGAGCCACGGGACAAATGTGAGCGTCATCTGCCCAACTTGATCAGCCAGTGGTGGATTGTAAGGCAGATCATTTGGGTCGGATCCGCCTAATTTTTTTTATGACTTAACTTATGCAGTTTGCATGTAGGGTGTACTCTTGGTCCGCTAGTTCGAGCTCATTTATTTTAATTGCCCAAATACTCCTTAAGATCATGATTTTGAAGGATTCTTGCACCCCAAATGTTTTCCGTGCGTTCATGTCCCTCCGGATTTCATCTCGGTCCTTCCTGATTTGCAGATGGGTCCTTATGCACGGTAAACAAGTCCACTTTGCTTCATTTGAGTCCTTTCTTCTTGCATTTCAGTCATTTTCTCTTCCTTTCTCTTCTTTATTACCTAACACCTGAAACACCACAAACAAACACTCGAGTAGCTCAAAATTGGGGTAAAATAAAGGATATATAGCGTGAATGTGATGTATGATATGCTACTAATCAATGAACTTCATTACCAAATCCAATTCATCATGAATGAAGAAAATGAGGTGCTTGCTAGACATGATAAACTTGCATTAAAACTCGATAGTCTAAAAAAACATCCATTGATGTTGAACAAATAATTCTTAATGAATGCAATGTTCCATTAAAAAAAGATCTAGAGAAGTTCACCAAAGGAAAGAAAATGCTTAACATGCTCTTATGTAGTAAAAAAACAATCCATAGATAAGCATGATATGGGATACAATGTAAATTTGACGAACCTTGTAGTTCATACAACGTTTAATGGACAGTATTTATTTGTGAAGCAAAGTTCGTAAATTTGACGAACCTTGTACTTCATACTACTTTTAGTGTAAAGCATTTCTTTGTGAAGCAAAGTTTATCAAGTGTTTGGGCTCCTGAAACCAAAATGGTTGGCGTACCAAAAGACAATGTTCAAAGACCTAGAGATACTAAGAAGAAGAACAACAATCAGTAGCGATTGGCTTAAGCAAGAAAATATTGATCCCAAGCTTAAAGTTACATTTGGATCAAAATCCTAAAGCTGGTTTCACTATCGAAAAGTGATTTGAACCAATTCTAAATCTAGGGTCAAGAGTTGGATAATATGTTTCAATCCTCTTATTCATATTGAATTATGTAGAATCTACAAAATTGAATGCTAAATGGTATATATCATGATCATGTTGGGACGTGAGGGTCGCTAATTCTAATCACTTTTAAGCTAATTACCCACTTGTTTAAGCAATCAAAGATGTGCAGTGGAATTTAAAAACAAACAAGAAAGTAAGGAAGGAATATGCAAACCACAATGGACTCGGGGTTTTTTACAGAGGTTCGGCCACCGCCTACGTCCTCTCTTGCAAGCTCCGCTCGACACTTCGAGCTCCGCTCACGACTTCACTTTCCACTCCCCGTTTCGGGCTGGGAGAGAATGCCTTTACAATCTTCAAGCTCGCGAACGACCCTCGCCGAGCTTGGCTCCACCTCTCACAAACCGAGAGGGATACTTCGGGCTCTCACCGAAGTCTATACTCTTTGTCTTGGGCTTTCACCAAGACCCTTGCTTCTTTCACAATGGTTGAGTGGAACAACACTCTCTAAACTTGAGCACACTTGAGTAGAATATGGAATTGATTACTAAGTGTGGAAGGTTTTGAGCTTTTGAGTGTTTTGAGTTTCTCTCTAATGTATAGGACAAGTATGTGTGGGAGAGTTCTGTTAAAATGTGTTTTACAACTCTTTATATAGGCATTAGAGAGAATATAGCCGTTGGGGTTTATTGGGTGAGTGTTGGTGTAGGATACACAAAACAAAAAACTCGTAGGACCCAATTCTGAGGTAATTCGGTCGACCGGATCGTGTCGTTCGGTCAACCGTTGGGCAGTTTTGAATTCAGTTCGGTCGACTGGTTAAGGAACGGTCGATCGCCCAACGCTACGACTTAGGTACACTTAAGTGATCGGTCGAACACCGCAAAGGGTTCGGTCGACCGATTCACAACAGGCTCTAAGGGGTTGACAAACAAAGTTCTATTCAGTCGAACCAAGATCTAACGGTCAACCGAATTCCAGCAAGAGATTTGGGTTTGTCAAGAGATATATATTTGGTCAACCGAACAAGGTCCTTGGTCGACCGATGCATAAAATGTATTTGGGGTATTTTTGATTAATACGAGTACGACCGTTGGGTATATATGACAAAACAAATGGTCGGAAAATAATTGGGACTCGGTCGACCGAAATGGTCTGGTCGGTCGACCGAACTTAGGCAGTTAAACACATAACAGAATAATTGATCACTCGGTCGACCGAACGGTCTGTTTCGGTCGACTGAATGTAGGCAGACTGTTTGGGTCAAGGTTTAGTGTTTTCCGGTCTAAGTTTGGGTGATCTATTTAAGTCCAAATTATGTGAAATTTCGTGTGTGACTTCTATAGGGAACCTAGTGTATGTTTGAGTAGTTTTTATCTCAAGTATGCTGAATTACACAAAGTTCCTAAAGACTCAAATAAATACAAAATACATGTCTTCAAACGAGCTTGATTACATGTCTCGACTTCAATTCCTTTCTTCCTTGAGTCTTGATCACCTGTAGAGGTTAGCACAAAGCAATATATATGCACTGCAATATGTGTGCTACTCTGAATGATCATAATTAAGATTAGGTTGATTAAATCATCAAAACATAAATTAATTCCAAAACGCCAACAAATCATGCATGGTTTTAGGCCTAATTGACGTTGAAAGAAAATGAATAATAACTTTAATGATAGGAAGAGCATATTGCATATCTTTATTTGATAAAGAGGGTGAAAATTTATTTAATTAAGGGGGAGAAAGATGTTATCATTTACATCTCATGCTTCATTTGTTTGAATTTGATTAATGTAAAAAGGGGGAGAGAAATTGAAATTGAGCTTAACTTGATTCATATATTATGCAAATTTATAGGTGGATGGAGTATCATATGCATGCATAGTTTACATATAAAAAGGGGACATTACAAAAAAGGGAGATTGTTGGAGTTTAAATCTTAATCATGTTTCTTTTGATGATTTAATTAGCCTAATCTTAATCACAATCAAATTACGTCAACACATTCCATACATTGCATATATACTTGTATTGTGCATATTTCTATATTAACAGGTGATCGAGAATCAAGGAGAAGGGATTCAAGTCAAGACATGTAATCAAACTTTTGAAGACATGTAATTTTATCTTTATTTAAGTCTTTAGGAACCTTTGTAAACTTGAGCATATTTGTTGGGATATTCATACATACCTACTCTAGGTTTTATCTAGAAGTCACACACTAAATATCACATTATTTGGACTTCAATAAATCATCCAACCCATTGTCGGAAAACCACCGAAACTCAACCACAACCAGGCTATGTAAAATGATCGATCAAAACTTAGCTTCCATCTAACCATTTGTAAACTACAATATCTTGGTTGAACTGTCGATTATTTTGACGATTTCGTAAGATTGTTCTTTGGTTTTCAAATTTCCATTTCGAGTCATTATTCCAATGACTATTTTGAAGATTGTGTATTTACCCAATTTGGAATCCAAACCACACCTAGCGGTCACCCAAATCATACCCAAAACTTGAAAATATTGTTTCTTGAAATTGTTCGACCATTTTCGTTGTAACGGTTGACTGATTGTCCAGTATCTAGTATACACACTCCTAGTTCACATTGTGTTGGTCCTATCATTTTTCCTATTCGTCGAACCATTAACTTACAACTTAAGTGAACGGTCAAACAAAAGTGACAAAATGGTTGATCGATTGACACCCAACTCGCATATCACTTTTGCACCTTTTGTCGATTCTTTCTTTATCCTTAGCTCGAACACATATATGAATCTTAGAGCTTATAAATAGGTGTTCAAACCTAAGTGTAACACTTCTCTCACACTCCCTATTACCCCCATTGATCAAAGAGAAATCTCTCTTACTCAAAGATGAAATCCTACACACTCAAAACCTACTTCCCATTTATGTTCTTAAAGCATATCCTACTCAAGTGTGCTCAAGTGTTAGAGTATTTTGTAACACAACATTTAGTTGTTAGAGAGTTGTATTGCTTCAGAGAAAGTCACCCTCTCAAGTTTTCAGAGGACGAATCGAGCTCAGCAAAGTTGTTCGCGAGCTTGGATTGTAAAAGGCTTGATGTCGGCCCAGAACAGAGTTCGGATCAAGTCTTGAACGAAGCTCATGGTGATCGAGTCGGGCTTGCAAGAGAGGACTAGGACCCACTATTACTTGTGGTTTGTTTGTTGTTTCTACTTTTGTTTGTCCGCTACTTAATCCATCACTTTAAATTAGATTAAAGGGGTTTTCGTCGATCCAACAAAAACATTAGGTGCATCATTCATTAAAAAATCAGTTTTTCTCCACCAAAAGTTTTTGCATGCATGTTAGTTTAGTTTCATAAATCATTCAATTTGGATTTCACTATCACCTCATTGTATTCGACTCATATGCAACAATTTCGTACGCAGTCAGTTTAAATTTTTAAAACTCATCAAATACTAACCAACCTAAAATTTTAACTTTTAGGGGAATATATCAGTGATCTCAGGCCACCATTAGAAATAAACTTGTAGAAAGATTTAGTGGAGATCTTCCTAGTTCGTGAGATGTTCCTAGATCTACTATCCTGAGAAATAGTGGGCGAGAAAGCTAGGAAGCAGGAAGTGATATTTAAGATTTTTGTTTAAACGTTTTAAATACCGCAAGTGCACGGGGAGTTGAGTAGTCTCTGGTTTGTCAGAATTCAAGTGATGTAAAAAGGGAAAGAGATTTGATTATGCTAAGCTTAACTACACTAAACTAGTAAGTAAGAAATGTGAAAGAAAGCAACGAAAGATTGGAAATCAGGAAGAGAAACCCCTAAAGGGTGGAGTGTGTGCACATATGAAGTGAAATAAGTGATGAATGACGCATATACGCATGTATGTGTGTGTGTCGTGTGTGTTTTCATGCATATGAAGTGTCTAAAGATATGACAAAACTATCAATCCATTCACACAACGTATCAGCAATTACTACTTGATTATCATAAGATTAGGCTCAACATGAGAAGTGTCTAAAGATATGGCAAAACTCATCAAAAACCATAAACTCAAGTGAAGAACAAAGCTATGCATGGGAGGTGTCTAAATCTTATGACAAAACCCATCAAAACAAAGTTTATTCAATCAAGCAAGCAACCAACCACAAATACAAACACTTAACTAACATGTAGCATATTCAACAGGAAATTTCAGTCAATAAACATGAGGAAACTAAGCAGGGAAGTATCTAAATCTTATGGCAAACCCCATCACAAATCTCCCAACATGTAGATGATTAAAACAACCCCAAAGAACATATAAACGTGTAAGTTTACACAATCAAAAATTCATCAAACATGTAAACATCACAATATATATGTACATCATCTCCACCCCCCAAAAGGGGATGGAACTACTCACTAATCATTAGACTAACATTTATCTTAAGAAGAGAAAACATTCTACTAATTCAACTAAAATTAATTAAACAAAATTAAGCTAAGCATGCAAGAAGGTAAAAGAGACAACATTAAACTAACAAAATTTTCTATTATTAAATGACTCACATTACAAGTAGCGTCTCCCTACTTGAGTTTTTGCTTCAAGGCTTGACTCTAAGTAGAGGGATTGTCCACTAAGCAATGGGTAAATACAAAGGAGAAGGAAGAGTTCTATTTATAGGCATGAAAAAGGTAACCGGGGACAATCCACTCTAAGTAAAGGGACAATCCCCACTCTAAGTAGAGGGATTGTCCAATAATCAATAAGATTTGATTATTGAATCATTTGTCATACCAGAACAAGGTGTTGTCTCCATTTCCTGTAGTAATGGTGTTGCAACGGCAGAGTGGGGGATCCAAATGATAAGGTCCCTCCAGAGGTGTAACTGGAGGTGCAAAGAGGAAAAGTGGTGGCTGCTGGTGTTGAGTGAAGTTCGGCGAACTCCAACGAACACAAAAGGTTTGCCAAGTTCAATTACGCTGCTTACACAAGGCGTGTGAGGGGTTTTGCTCGTCGTTGGAGGCCTCGCCGATGACTAGGGGCAGTCAGGTTTGCCTGGCCTAGCCAGTCATTTGCCAAGAAACGGTCGACCGATGCCTGTTGGTAGTCAACCAGTTGTAGTTTAAATTCCTGACATTTCCCACCACCGGTCGAAAGATGTCTGTTGGCGGTTGACCGATTGTGAATAATTGTAACCATGTGAATAATTTCGGTCGAACGGGTTTTCCCGCTTCATTCGACCATTGACTTTTAGTTCAGATTTTACTCGGGCCTAGACCATCTAAACCGTTGATCGCTCTAGATCTAGTTCGAATGGATGTAGTTATTTTTGGACTTATGAAGTCCCTATTATTTTCGTTCGGATGAGACCCATTTATCGTTCGACCATTGCATTGTTATTTAATGATTTCCTTGCCTAGACCTTCCAAACGTTCGACCACCTGTAGACCTTAGTTCGACCATAGACTTAAGTTGTTGCCCAGTGTTCGATCGGTTTGTGCCTCTATTTGAACGTTCCCTTTCCATAAGGAAATGGTCGACCAGTGTGATGATTTCGGTCGACCGTTGGTGCCCAGAATTGGGTCTTTGCCTTTTGTTATGTGTCATTTTGTTTCCTTGGAAAACCTGTGTCCTGACCTAGAGCGTCAGTCGAGAGGTGACAATAGGTGCAATGATCATGCCTACCCAGGGACCGCTAAGCGATGGAGAGGGTATTGCATTGTTACCCAGTACCACGGAGCGAGATGATTGTGCGACCTTGATGGAGATGGAGATGACTGTCCAACGATTATTCCAGCAGGTAGCCTGGCTGTGTACAACCAGGCAAGTTGATTGTCCAGCGAGCGACGGCTCTGGCGGTGTAACGTTGGCCATGAGATTAGATCTGATTCTATGACGCGGATGTGCGTGCGACCCTAACGAAACCATCATGATAGTATAGTTGCGTACCTCTATAAGACTGTATGTGCCAGTAGTTGGGACCTGATGTTGTTGGTGGGACTGTTGTCCCTTATTACCCCAAGTTGGGGAGGATTGTACATATCACGATATTTGTGTCATGCTATACTAGTATGATATGGTTATTTTATGCTAGGTGGATGATTGACATCATTTCATGCTCATATTTGTATCTTATATCCATTATCTTACACGTAAGCAATGCTACGTGACGAGTTTTATGTTTGAATTTCAGAAATAAAGAGGTTTGAAGAGAAGATCCATGAAAGGACCCAAAAGCAGGAAAAATGACTTAATTGTGAGACCTGGGGACTGAGATGCAAGGGAGAAGGACCTGAACGTAAGACTGAAGGATCTAAGAGAAAAACAGAAAACTCCACACCATCATGGGGAGTATTTTGGCAATTCGATTCGGTTCGGAGCTCCAACAAGCAAAGTAGATGCATCCAAGACCAACATATCCATCAAGAAAAGCCCACAACAAAAACCAACTCGATCTGGATCATATAGACCGCCAATTGATGGTCTTGGACCGCTAATTGGCGGTCCATATTGCTCTGGATCCGCTAAGATTTGTGGAGCACGTGTATTAGTGTATTCTTAGTCTATTTTTGGTATTGGTTTAGTCCCACATCGGGGGATTGTCCCGGATTAGTTTTTTCCATGCCTATAAATAGAACTCTTTACCTTCCATTGTAATTACCCATTGCTTGGTGGCATTCTCTCTACTAAGGAGTCAGCCTTGAAGCAAAAACTCAAGGTGGAGAAGAATGCTACCTTCAATGTGAGTCATTGTTAATAAAATAATTGTTCTAGTTTTCTTTTAATCTTGTCTTTTAATTTGTGCATGCTTGTTTAGTCTTTCTTTTCCTTTTAAGCTTCTTTAATATTTCTTGCTTGATTAGTGTAGTTTCATTTCAGTATAATGCTTCATTTTGTTAGAGTAGTTAGTTTAAATATGTGTGAGTAGTTTCATCCCCTTTGGGGGTGGAGTAGATGTATGTACATGTTATGTAGGTGGTATGAATGCTTAATATGAATGTTTTGTGAGAAATATTAGTATGCTTGCTTGAATTATTAAGAACCTTACTTGATGGTTTTTGCCATAGTTTAGGTACACTCCATGCTTGTCTAAGTGTCTTAATAACAACCTTGCATTGCTCATATTAATCACCTAGGTTAGTGTTGTAAATGATAGGTCTTGCCATGAGGTACTTCTTATGCATGAACAAACACTAACCACACGAGCTTATAGTATGCATTCAACACCACACTTATTTCATGTGCACACACACACACTCCACCCCTTAGGGGTTTCCATTCCTGTCTTTTTATCTTCTTCATTAGTTGTTTAGCTTAGTTGTTTAGTTATTTCATTTCAGTTTGCTCGTTTACTAGTTTAGATTAGTGTAGTGTAATACATCTTTCTCTCCTTCTTTTACCTCTCGCCTTCGAACAAAGCAATTGTCGACACACCTCCCAGTGGACGACCCGTATTTGTCACCGCTTCAACGCGTCCGTGCACTTGCGGTTAATATAAAACGATCAATCAAGTTTTTGGCGCCGTTGCCGGGGAGGTGCTCTGTCCAGACTTTGTTTTGGACGATTCGAGTGGTTTTAATTTTTTGTGTTTAGTTGTTGGTGTGTTTCAGGCATTCTGAAGATCAATGGGAAGCAACTGGAGGAATTTGAGAGCAAAAGACCCAAAATAGACCGCCAATCAGTGGTCTGGGACCTCCAATTGGCGGCCTAGTGAGCTTCAATTTGTCTCAATTTTGTTCTGGTTGTTTTGTTATTCACTATAGTTATGTGGGAGCACCATTTTGTATGTTGTGACTTCTAGTTTGCTCCCAGATTTAATTTCAATCCCCTTTAATCAACTTGGACCATAAAACTCAAAGCAAAATATTAGACTTCTTGCCATCTAGGTCATGCATCATGTGTAGACCTTGCATGCATTTGTCTTTTCTTTGCTTTACATTTTGTTGTTGATTGCTGGCGTGAGGTACGTGCACCCAAATCTCTCATTCATGCATGTTTCGATCATGCATTAGTTAGTAAGGTGCATCGGGACAAGAGTGAGTTGAGCGTTTGATTGGAGTGATTGATTGCAAGATTTAAGCTAAAAACGCTACTAAGGAGGGGATGTCCCATAAAAGATAAGGTGGGGGATTTCATCACCCTTTCCTTGGCCCCAAAAATCACTCTTAATCAAGCCTTAACTAAAAGCAAGTAGACATTGGCCCTAAGGATTGCGGACGCACTAGGAGAGTAATTTAGTTGAGACTGTCATGACCTGATCGGCGTTGCCTACCTTGTCGATAGTAGGAGGTACTGGATCTCCGGATCTCGTATCACTTGCTAGGCATTGTGGTCCTCGTTGTAGGGAGGTGAGGCGTGTCGAGGCTAGTGACCTCGAAGTTAGGCGTCGTCTAGCCTAAGGACCCATTGCCTTACATTGTTTGAGTCGTGCTTGCTAGATTAGGCTTCTACCCTCTTCCGTTACCCACGCTAGCTTTAGAGATTCTTCCCTTCTCCTCTGAGTCATCTTCTTCTCAACTTCTTCTACGTTATAGTCTGCTCCCATTTACACTCTCTGGTAGCGTTTTTAGGGTCGAGTTGAGCACTTTCTACGAGTTTAGCCTCGTGGTGGTGAGAGTGGTCGACTCTAGAGTTCTTTGTGGAGATGGATGGTTACATGGGCGACCATCCATATGATTGTTGGGACCAGGACAATTCGTCCTGGTATTCCGGACCCATGCAACCTGGGGTGGCTCAGTGATGGGAATTTTATTTATACCGCAAGTGCACGGCGTCAATGAAGACGTGGTAAATACAGGTCAAACACAAGGAGGGAGAGATTTGTTATTAGTGTGATTTCGATTGGGGGAAAGAAGGAGAGAAGAAATAATTGGGTTTTGAGATTTTTGGGTTTTAATTATCTAAAGCAAGAACAAGAACAATTAAAACTAAAACAAGAACAAAGAGGTGAATTCCGTCGGGTGGAGGTTTAGATTTAGGGTTTAGATTAGAGAATTCAGAAACTTATAATAAATCATGTTAGTTATGAAGCATTACATGATAAATGATTTGACACAAACTCAAGTAATCAAAATATACTAACACAAAATTAAAATAATAACTTTTATTCGTCTTCTCTTCACCCTAAATCCGTCACCTCCACCCTTTGGAAAGAGTTAGAAACTCATGGAGGGAGGAAGAAGGGATCCTAGAGGCATTACAAAAGAAAATTAAAAACAAGAAACAAAAGACAGAATTTTATTACTAAGAAGAACAATACAAAACTAAGACTAAAAATAAAAACTAAGGTTAAGGACCAAGGACCCTTCTAACATCGTTCTCGGGGCTATTTATAGTTGTTACAAGAGACCTAAGTATAGAATTGGAGAGTACACGTGTCCAGACACGACTGGACAAAATTGGAGCACACAGATCGCTGAGGGGGCGGCGTTTCCGCCGCAAAATGTATGTGATATGCGGCGATTTCGCCACACAATCTTCTCTGATTTAATCCGGATTTTTGCTGGTAGTTTATGGTATGATTTGATCCCCCTTTGCGCGTCTGGATTGATTCTTTCCATTCTTTTGAGCTCCGGATTAATTCCTTTATATGTTCGGAGAACTACATTGATTTTTCTTTAGCTTTTCTCCATAATAACTCGCGAATTGCAATTAGGTCCTTGTCTTTTTTGCAATCAAGTCCCCGGCTACTTTTGTGCTCAAGTCCTTGTTCTTTTTGTAATTAGGTCTTGAATGCTTTTATGCTTGGAAACATTTCCACTTGAAACCCGATAATCTTGAGCTTGGTCTTTATGATAGAAATGAGTCTCCCGCACGCGTTTATGCTCGGGATATGGGTAAATTGCATCCAGGTCCTTGTATTCTGTAAATAAGACTAAACACATACCTTAGTAGCATTTATTGATGTAAAAGTGATCTAAATGAAAGACATATGATGCAATGTATGCAATGCATCAAATACCCCTACACCTAGATTTTGCTAGTCCCTAGAAAACAGAATATACGAAAAATAAAAAATGGAAATCCTAACTCACTTTCGTAGGAATCACGGTTGCACTTAGCATGTGCAACAAGGCTTTAAACCTCCAAGTTTCCTTAGAGGACGAGTTTTGTCTCGTGAGGGTTTTCAGTTGACATACCCACAAAGTCTTAAATCAACATTCCATTAATAGCTCTTAATATCTTCACCTCAACCTTATACATCTCACTTCGAATTCTTGTATGCTCATTATATGAATCTAACTCATTAAAAATATGACTTGGTCTTTGTTCCTCCAACATTCACACCACTAACCCCTCTACACATGATATCACTTAAATTATTTTGCACGCCTCCTCTGGTGGTGAAGTATCATTCGGATCAACCATGGCATGGATCATTCTTTTAGCTTTGGGCCTTGAGTATATATATATTTTTTTCTTTCTTCCGTGATTCAATACATTTACTTTTTGACACTTTTACCCTTTTTGCATTCGTGTAGCGAGTTTGGTTGATAATCTCGAGCTGGTAGACTCAAGTTACCGGGTTTCAAGATACCCCTACGGACTAGTGACTCAAAGGCTTGGGTTTTTGTAGTCATTTTGCAAAATATGTTTTCCTCACTTTATTCCTTTATTTTTACTTTTATTTTCCTCAAGGCTTAATGGCTATTAGAAGTCCACACTTCCCGGTATATTTTCCTCAACCTCTGCTTTTTATCAACCACTTCAAAGATTTGATTCATCCAATTTAAGTGCATACATATCTTAAAGGGCAATGAGTTATTTCTTTGGAACTTAGATTTATGTCATAATTTCTACAAGCAGAACTATATAATAAGGAACAAAAACTCAATGCAATTTGTACACGGGTTTTGGCAGTTCAATCTTAAGCTATGTCATGAAACATTGATTTTTTTTATTTTTTTTATTTTTTTTTTGAAATAAACAACAGATATATAGATAGATATATACATAAAACACCCCCCCCCCCCCACACCTAAATCATGCATTGTCCTCAATGTATGCAAATATAAAGCAAATGCACTTATTACCTTGGTGAACTACGGTGGAAGGATGGAATTTGCTCAAAGTCAACCATAGTCAGAACTGGATTGAATGATACCATATTGGTGCATGTATCCAGTTCAATTGTTCCATGTTGCAATGAGAGTCCTGAGTCCCAGGTTCCACACCCCTCACATAAATAGGTTCTCTTATTTGCTCGAGTGATGACGGGTGTGTCGAAGAATTACTCCCTTTTTCTTACTTCCTTTTTGATTTTGTGATGATTTATTTAATTCAGAAATCTGATAGATATGTGCTCTCATCACAACATCACTTTGATTGCATATTATTTCAGGCTCACTATCAACATGAAAGATATTAAATTCAGCTTTTAAGTTCCCGAAAGATAATTGCATGAGCCCATTTCGACAGTTTATCAATGCTTCAGAAGTGGCTAAAAATGGTCTGCCTAGAATTACAGGGATTTGTCGATTAGGATATACAACAGGTGCGGTATCTAGTACGACAAAATCCACTGGGTAAATGAAGTCACCAACCTTGATCAAAACATCCTCGACTATACCTCTTGGTTTCTTAATAGAACAATCAGCAAATTGAAGGGTTGTCTTAGAGGGTTTTAGTGGACCAAGGTTCATTTGCTCATAGACAGAGTACGGGAGTAGGTTAACACTAGCACCAAGGTCTAGAAGGGCTTTGTTGATATAAGTATCTCCTATTGCACAAGAAATTGTGGGACACCCAGGATCCTTATATTTTATAGGAGATGTGTTGGACAAAATAGAACTTATGTTTGCAGTTAAGAATGCCTTCTTTGGTACGTTCGTTTTTCTCTTTTTAGTGCACAAATCTTTTAAGAATTTAGCATAAGCAGGTATTTGTTGAATCATGTCTAAGAGTGGAATGTTCACCTTAACTTGCTTAAATACTTCCAAGATTTTCTCTATTTGTGCACTTGAGTTCTTTTTGAGTCTATTGGGGAATGGGGCTTTAGGAACATAGACTCGCTCAGGTTCAGGTTGAGCTATGGGTTCAGGTTGAGTAGGTGAGTTGGGCATTTCAGATTGGACGTCGGGTTCAATGGTTAGGTCATATGTGGTAGCTTGATGGCTCGATTGATTAGATGTTCTAGGATTTACCACATTATTATCAATCTGTCTTCCGGACCGTAATGACACTACTGCATTTATTTGTTGGAACGATCATTCCTCATTAACCATTTGAACCGGTCTAGGGTTGTTATTTCCTGAAGGTGGTTGATAGGATTGATATGAATTATTAGATCTAGGGTTGACCTCAGGTTGACTTGGAAACCGACCCTTTTCTCTTTCACCTACTATTTGTGCTAGTTGGCTGACTTGTGTCTCTAGCCTTTGGAAGGTCTGGTTAGTTGTTTGTATAAAAGTTTTCATCAAATTTTCCAAGCTTGTCAACCTAACCTCATGATCATTATTGTTACTAAACCCAAATGATGTATTATTTTGGTTATACGGGTTTGGTTGTTGTCTAGGAGGTTGACCCGGTTGGTTTGATGAGAAATTGGAATTATTACGCCAACCCGAGTTATAGGTTGATGCGTATGGGTCATTTCTAGCATGGTTATACATGGCATTAACTTGGTCCCATTCCGCACAATCCTCCATTACATGACCAGTCTGACCACATCTAGAGCACGGGATAGTCAAGGCTTGATTCACTCGGTTTTGGGTTTGTCGTTCTAAACTTTCCATTCTGCGCATAAGGGTAGCTAGTTTTGCTTCAGCCGCTATGTTGGCATCTACAGCTAAGACACCTGGTTTGGGTTGACTTGCTATTCTAGATCCAATACTCGGGTTGAGCGGTGTTCTAGCATTGTCCCATTGCATACTGTTTTCAGCTAATTCCTCAAGGAAAGTCCAGGCATCATTTTCATTTTTCGACATAAAGTTCCCTTGGCTTACGGATTCTACCATAACCCTAGATGTGGGTGTCAATCCCTCATAAATAATTTGACATAATTGCCATCTCGGAATTCCATGATGAGGGCATTGGGTTAGAACACTTTTGAATCTTTCTAGATAGAAATAGAACGGCTCGCTCTCAGACTAAACGAATGCAACAATTTCATTCCTAATCCTCATAGTCTTATGGTTGGGAAAATATTTTTCCAGGAATACTTGAACAAACTCAGCCCAACTCCTAATAGATCTTTCGGCTAGACTATATAGCCATTTCTTAGCGTCATCCTTCAGTGCTAGAGGTACGAATTTCAGACGCACTGTCTCCTCAGGAATATGCTGGTATTGCATAAGAGAGCAGATTTCCTCAAATTCTCTAAGGAAGAGGTATGGGTCTTCCCTAGAGGTGAACTTAGGCAACATACTCATGTATTGTGCCTTAAGTTCGAAGTCGCCACCCGATATGGTGGGCATAACGATGCACGATGGCTGAGCAGCCATCGCTGGATAGCATCGATTCCTCAGAGTTATGGGTTGCACAACAGGTGGGTCCACTACGTTCTCACCCATTGGATCTGGGTCAGGTGGTGCAACAGGTGGATTGGGGCTAAGTTCCAGACTGGAATCTAGATGAACTCGTGAGAGTCGATTACTCAAGTCCCGAATCCAAATATGAGTGCACCGGGTTGAATCAATTTTTGAATTCAAATTCAAAATTTAAATTCCAAATTTAATTTCAAGAATTAATTACAATTTTTTTTTTAATTTTCGTTTTTTTTCAAAAGGGAAACAAACAATAGAATGGGGCAAGATGAGAAAGGAATCCTAATCTAGAGAATTTAGGTGAGAAGAGAAAGAAGACTCAGATGAGAAGGGAAACCTAACTCTAAAGATAGAAAGAAGGTTGGTCAGAAAATTCCTAAGAAAGCACGGTTCAAACAATCCTAGACCTAGTGTCGCTTAGATCTAGACGACTCCTAACTGGTTGAGTCGAATTGATTCGCTTGATTCACCTCCCTCACTAATCAAACCAACTTGGTCAGGCCGTGTATAGCTAGTGGGGGCGCTTTCGACAGAGTCGGTGCCAATTAGACAACCACTTCGCTTGGAAGACTTACGTCAACACAAAAATACTTTCTATACACCAAATTAAATTCAATCGGCTTCAGGTCATAGCAAGTCAAACCAATTCTTCCCCTTAAATGAGTCTGAGTCCTTAGGGTCAATGTCTAATTGATTTTAATTTAAGGCTTGGGTGACACTTTAGGATTGTGATTTGTGGGCCACGGAAGGGTGATGAAATCCCCACCGTATCTTTGCCTACGGAGTTGCCCTTAAGATAGTTTAACTTAGATCTAGCAAAGATAGTCAAACAATGGTCTTTAGAGGGGGGGCAATTGCAAGGTTGTATGCAACTAGATTATATGCTTAAATGCGATCGATGAAAACCACGATACGTACCTTGACTCCAGCACTCTTCAACAGAAATTGATTTGCAAGAATTTAGCAAGAATAATGCATACAAAACACTAGATGATGCATGCACTAAAGCCTTTCAAATTTTGCCAATTTTAGGTGAGAGTTGAATTATTGCAAATTATGGAATTTTGCCCTAACACATGCAGTTCTACGAAAAGGAAATTTTCTGAAAATAGAAATTACGAGGAAAAAGGCAACAAAAGTTACCTACGCAATGCTCAGTCGGGTTCGCCGCCCGCTCTCGAAATTTCAGTAGCTCTACGCGTCCACCCAGAGATGAGTCACGTCCCAGAAAAAGTTGAAGCCCAGAAGCTTCAGGTGTGCGGCGATTCCGCCGCAGGTTGCTCTTAGTATGCGGCGATTCCGCCGCCCTTGTTGCTCAGACTGCGTTCTGATTTCGCCGCGCGCTCTGTTGTCTCCTGAAACACAAATCCAAAAGTTAGATCGCGCACAAGATAAACAGAATAGAATCGAAATCAACAAAAAACAAAATCCGCGTCACCTCCCCGGCAACGGCGCCAAAAACTTGATGGGAATTTTATTTATACCGCAAGTGCATGGCGTTAATGAAGACGTGGCAAATACGGGTCGAACACAAGGAGGGAGAGATTTGTTATTAGTGTGATTTCGATTGGGGGAAAGAAGGAGAGAAGAAATAATTGGGTTTTGAGATTTTTGGATTTTAATTATCTAAAGCAAGAACAAGAACAATTAAAACTAAAACAAGAACAAAGAGGTGAATTCCGTCGGGTGGAGGTTTAGATTTAGGGTTTAGATTAGAGAATTCAGAAACTTATAATAAATCATGTTAGTTATGAAGCATTACATGATAAATGATTTAACACAAACTCAAGTAATCAAAATATACTAACACAAAATTAAAATAATAACTTTTATTCGTCTTCTCTTCACCCTAAATCCGTCACCTCCACCCTTTGGAAAGAGTTAGAAACTCATGGAGGGAGGAAGAAGGGATCCTAGAGGCATTACAAAAGAAAATTAAAAACAAGAAACGAAAGACAGAATTTTATTACTAAGAAGAACAATACAAAACTAAGACTAAAAATAAAAACTAAGGTTAAGGACCAAGGACCCTTCTAACATCGTTCTCGGGGCTATTTATAGTTGTTACAAGAGACCTAAGTATAGAATTGGAGAGTACACGTGTCCAGACACGACTGGACAAAATTGGAGCACACAGATCGCTGAGGGGGCGGCGTTTCCGCCGCAAAATGTATGTGATATGCGGCGATTTCGCCACACAATCTTCTCTGATTTAATCCGGATTTTTGCTGGTAGTTTATGGTATGATTTGATCCTCCTTTGCCCGTCTGGATTGATTCTTTCCATTCTTTTGAGCTCCGGATTAATTCCTTTATATGTTTGGAGAACTACATTGATTTTTCTTTAGATTTTCTCCATAATAACTCGTGAATTGCAATTAGGTCCTTGTCTTTTTTGCAATCAAGTCCCCGGCTACTTTTGTGCTCAAGTCCTTGTTCTTTTTGTAATTAGGTCTTGAATGCTTTTATGCTTGGAAACATTTCCACTTGAAACCCGATAATCTTGAGTTTTCTTTATGATAGAAATGAGTCTTCCGCACGCGTTTATGCTCGGGATATGGGTAAATTGCATTCAGGTCCCTGTATTCTGTAAATAAGACTAAACACATACCTTAGTAACATTTATTGATGTAAAAGTGATCTAAATGAAAGACATATGATGCAATGTATGCAATGCATCACTCAGACTAACACCCTGTATGGTTGGGACAATCTTAATTGTGTGCCTGTGCAATCTTCATATTGGGGTAGTATGAGAGAGGCATCGACTGCTAGACCACCATCTAGTTATGTCAGATCATATGCTGGTCAACAAACTGAGACATTACAACAAACTTTGGCCTCTTTCATGCGTATGGCAGACGACATGAGTGCACCGGTGGCTCCAGTAGCCGTACCGTGCGACTGTTGTGGGTTGAGTGGTCATGTTATCGGGGAATGTCCTTATGTTCCCCCTGAGCCTGAGTATGAGCATACATTTTCCCAAAATGCTCAATGTGACCATTACGCATCCGCGTACAACCCGAGAGTGATGGATTCGTGGGGAGACAATTCTTATCCAAATTCTTATACCTCATTTTCACCCCCGTATCCTCCTCCCGAATACCCAGAATTCTACCAACACCCCACTTCAAATCATTGGACTCATTTTCAGCCCATCAACACCCAACCCCAAAATTTCCCAAGCTCTGACTTGGACCTCACTGTTGACCCCAAATTTGATTCCTTGAAACAAACCCTCCAAATGTTCATGGAAACCACTCAAACTTTATTGAAGTCCAACTTGAATTCCTTGCAAAATATGGAAATGCTAGTGAGTCAAATGACACAACAATTCCATGAACGTGAGGAGGGTAACCTTTCTTGTCAACATGAGGATTTATCTTCTGAAATCGAACCACCACCACATCCACAAATTCAAAGCACAATCTTTCAAAGTCAAACTCCTAGTCAGCCTGAGGGACTTGGGGTTTCAATTCACGATCACTTGGTGGAGGATTCGATTCCAATTGAGAATACTATGGACCAGCTTCTTTATGAGTCGGCACAAGATTGTGCCTTATCTTCTTGTCCCGTGGCCCTGGAGCCACATGATCTAATTGTTGTACCTCCTAAGGACTCACCTCTGGTGGAGCAAGAGCTCCCTAGTCCCCTCAATTTCAAACAACCTGATGAGAGTTTGCCTCTCACTATTGTTCCTGATCATCTTGGAAATGATGGAACATCAAACAACTACATAACTCATGAGGGTATTAGAAGTTCCTTGGAGGATACCTTGGGTATGAGACCCACCTTTTTTTCGCCTGGTGTGTTGGACATGCCTAACGAGGTTCTTGACCTCGTTCCGACACACCAGCCTGTTGGTTGGAGAGTTTGGATTGACGATCATAACTTCAGCAGCGCAATGGGAGAAACTCTTCTTCCGTTGCCCCTCATTTCCCAAACATTTGAGAGGTTCAAGCTCTTTCAGTTCGATCCTTTGAATGAGACGCCTTGCGTCCAATTCATGAACCTCTCATTTCATCTGGTGCTCTTTGTGAAGGGGGCCCACACATGAGTATTCTGGCCCCGCGTGGTTTCATGTTCCCTTTCCAAGTGCATTGACCCACTCTTGAGGTTCCCATTTGATGTCTTTTGACAAATGAAGATGGGAACTTATGTTTGTATATAGTAATATAAAATAAAAAATAAAAAAAAGAAAGTACAATAAAAGACTCCTTCAGTGAGCATCGATTGTTGTGAGCCCCAACCCTTGTGTATTTGGGCTCCATTTCTTTCACGTATTTGTATCCTTTCTTTAGCATCTCACAGGTTTTGAGGGAATTCGGGTTTGTGTCCATCAACATGACCTTGAACTTCCCTTTGTACTTCATGTTGGTGAGATCTCTCCTTTTTCATGCATAACTCCATGTAGTATCTTGCTCGCATTCATTGAGGACAATGCATGAAGTAGGTGTGGGGGTGTTTTACGTGTGTACATAGTCGAGTCTTTTCTTTTGATTTTGTTTTCTTTTGTTTGCATTTTTAGGTTCATGTTAGTGTGCTGCATTTAATATCGATATATCTGTTTGCCATGATCCTTGGGTGACTTGTCTTCTTTTGCTTGCCTAGTGCTTTAAAATTTCCACATTTCTTTCAAAATTTCATGTGTTTGCGAAAGAAAATGTTTTGTGGGTTTTGCGTGTGTTTAGCATGTGCAAAACCGTTGAGAGGCAAAGTAAAAAGAAAGCTCCAAAAATTGTCTTGAACTTGATGCATTAGGATATCTAGTACAGTGACTTTAGGATTTATCGAGTCGTTAGGATGCACCCCAGTTTGCCTTTGGGGGTGAGTAATCATAGGGTTTCAGTGCTCAAACATTCAAAGAAGTCCACCCTGAACCTAGTGAGTCAATAATTTGTGTGTGCTAATTTAAGGAAGTTTGTTGTAGTCAAGGACCCTTTAAATCTTGTTGTGAGACATTAAGTGTAGGGGTTTTGGTTCATGTGTAGATAAGAAATAAGTGAGTAGGTGTTCTCTCTTCTCGCACGGTTCCTATCACTCGGGAAAGTAGGTCTGAGGGAACTTTCTGCCTGGTGCTTTCGAGTCATCTGACTTGGGATGCACCGACCGAACTCCCGTTACACGGGTGGTAGGGATTGCCCTATGTGGAGATTTGGGGAAAGGTGTACGTGATAGTGTAAGTCCTCATGGGCAATGATGCACGAAACCTGACCCTGGGAGAATGATGCTCCAACTAATAAAAAGAAAAAGAAAAAAATGAGAAAAAAAAAATGGTAATGCAAATAAGAACCTTAATGGACCTTACACTTTGTATCACTTGAGGATGTTGAGGTTGTCCATGTCTTTCACTTAATTCCTTATTTAACTTGCACGAATGGTTCATTAGGCTAGGTGTGGACTGATTACCTTTATAGAGACAGCCTGTAGGATTACCGCGTCCAATGATCGACAAAAATTTGTCCAACGAGTCGAGTCTAGATTGAATAATGCATCTTGTTCGGATTTTGTGGGTATATCCGCTGAAAACCCTCAGGAGACAACAGTCCTCCTTGGCAACAAGGAGGTTTAACGGCTTGTTGCACGTGCTAAGTGCCAACCGTGATTCCTACGAAAGTGAGTTAGGACTTCTTGTTTCTCGTTTGTTTTTCTCTTTCTTTGTTTTGCTCGAGACTAGCAAAAACTTAGGTGTGGGGGTATTTGATTGACATCATTTCATGCTCATATTTGTATCTTATATCCATTATCTTACACCTAAGCAATGCTACGTGACGAGTTTTATGTTTGAATTTCAGAAATAAAGAGGTTTGAAGAGAAGAGCCATGAAAGGACCCAAAAGCAGGAAAAATGACTTAATTGTGAGACCGGGGGATTGAGATGCAAGGGAGAAGTACCTGAACGTAAGACTGAAGGACCTAAGAGCAAAACAGAAAACTCCACACCATCATGGGGAGTATTTTGGTAATTCGATTCGGGTCGGAGCTCCAACAAGTAAAGTAGATGCATCCAAGACCAACATATCCATCAAGAAAAGCCCACAACAAAAACCAACTCGATCTAGATCATATAGACCGCCAATTGGCGGTCTTGGACCGCTAATTGGCGGTCCATATTGCTTTGGATCCTCTAAGATTTGTGGAGCACGTGTATTAGTCTATTCTTAGTCTATTTTTGGTATTGGTTTAGTCCCACATCGGGGGATTGTCCCGGATTAGCTTTTTCCATGCCTATAAATAGAACTCTTTACCTTCCATTGTAATTACCCATTGCTTGGTGGCATTCTCTCTACTAAGGAGTGAGCCTTGAAGAAAAAAACTCAAGGTGGAGAAGAGTGCTACCTTCAATGTGAGTCATTGTTAATAAAATAATTGTTCTAGTTTTCTTTTAATCTTGTCTTTTAATTTGTGCATGCTTGTTTAGTCTTTCTTTTCCTTTTAAGCTTCTCTAATATTTCTTGCTTGATTAGTGTAGTTTCATTTCAGTATAATGCTTCAGTTTGTTAGAGTAGTTAGTTTAAATATGTGTGAGTAGTTTCATCCCCTTTGGGGCTGGAGTAGATGTATGTACATGTTATGTAGGTGGTATGAATGCTTAATATGAATGTTTTGTGAGAAATATTAGTATGCTTGCTTGAATTATTAAGAACCTTACTTGATGGTTTCTGCCATATTTTAGGTACACTCCATGCTTGTCTAAGTGTCTTAATAACAACCTTGCATTGCTCATATTAATCACCTAGGTTAGTGTTGTAAATGATAGGTCTTGCCATGAGGTACTTCTTATACATGAACAAACACTAACCACACGAGCTTATAGTATGCATCAACACCACACTTATTTCATGTGCACACACACACTCTACCCCTTAGGGGTTCCCATTCCTGTCTTTTTATCTTCCTCATTAGTTGTTTAGCTTAGTTGTTTAGTTATTTCATTTCAGCTTAATTGTTTACTAGTTTAGATTAGTGTAGTGTAGTGTAATACATCTTTCTCTCCTTCTTTTACCTCTCGCCTTCGAACAAACCAATTGTCGACACACCTCCCAGTGGACGACCCGTATTTGCCACCGCTTCAACGCGGCCGTGCACTTGCGGTTAATATAAAACGATCAATCAGTGGACTTGATATACAGGTTTTTCGTTATGAAAACTAAGGCATTTTATCATGTTTGGATTTCAGGACCTCCTCAGATGTTGAGCAGGTAGCGACCAAGGACGAGTGCACACTGAGACCGAATCCTCCATTTTTATCTTTTAGGTTGTTATGATTACCTGTATTTGTACTTCCTTGTATTTGATGTAATCATACTTTTGAAATCCCATGTAGTGGTGCACCCTCTTTGGAATATTAATCAAGTAATTTCTCCGTCTTTCTGGTCTTATTCCATGTGATAATTCGTTTTAAAATTTCTTTTTTCGGGGACGTTACAGAATGTCCTTTAAATTATGCCTCGATCACACATTCCCGAGTTGAACTTTAAAATGCATAATTACACTTATATTTTGTTTTTTATAATATTACCCCCTAAACATTAAGAAACTATTATTTTTCAAATCAATCCCTGTTATTTTTTGAGTTTTTTTGCATTTGTATGCCTAATACACTCGTAATCGTTACTTTATATTAAAATTGGAATAAAATTAGATGACATGTCGGATTCGAATTTACGTAAGATTGAGTACCAATATGACCCAAATTCACCTCAACTTGATCCCAACTTCAACACAAAGTTAGGGTTAGGAGAAAATCTAACATTGAATGTGCGGAAAAATACTAAAATTTTTAAGATCAGTACTGAAGTGTTACAAAAAAAGTACAATGGGACAAAGTAAAATCGATGTATAGTTCAGGAAGCAAACTTTATTTGACTGTTTCTTCTCTATGAGTGTCAAATTGGTCATGCATGTTTAATAAAAGATTGGAGTTTTTTTGAAATAATATTGTAAAAAAAGGAAGAATATGAATCTGGAAAACCTCCCATGTCCCTCATCGATTATTTCAAGCCATTATTTACAACATTATTTCAAGTCATGCGCTTACCTCTCTTTAGTCCCATATTAGGGAACATGGGTAGTTGGAAGATGTTCTTAAACATCTACTTCCCATAACCCTTTGATGAAAAAAGAGAGGAGGAGAGTGCTCCACAAGCACGCACGCGCGTTGGTCCGGAGGGGTGGTGTCCTCGACATATATTCTTCCATTTATGGGTCATTTCCCGAATTTGTTTGGGAATGTTTACATTCTGGTGGCCATTGACTATGTGTCTAAGTGGGTTGAGGATGTCCCCACGAAGACCAATGACAACAAGTTGACCAAATTCTTAAAGGATATTTGTGTGCAATTTGGTACACCTCGTACCATAATCAGCGACTGGGTACTCACTTCTGCAATCGCTCATTTGAAGCGCTTATGAGAAAGTATTCGATCACCCACAAGCGTGCGATCCCATATCATCTGCAAACTAGTGGTAGGTTGAAGTTTCTAACCGTCAATGAAAGCAAATCCTTGAGAAGACGGTTAATTCCTTTTGGAGGGGTTGGTCTAAATGGCACGTTGTGGGCTTTCCACACCGCGTATAAGACCAATTTTGGTATGTCCCCATATTGGGTAGTGTACGGCAATGCTTGTCACCTACCCGTCGAGCTTGAGCACCGTGTTTTATGGGCGATCAAGAACCTGAGTATGGATCTTGATCAAGTAGGGGTGCAACGTAAGCTCGAAATCGTGCAATTGGAAGAGCTACACAATGATGCGTATAAAAATTCCAAAATTCATAAGTTCTGACCAAAATGTTTCACGATTGCATGATTATGTGAAAAGTATTTACGACTGGCCAAAAGGTGATGCTCTATAACTCCTAACTTCATCTGTTTGCGGGTATGTTCTGCAGTCGCTGGTCTAACCCATTTATTGTGCAAACTGTATTTCCTCATGGAGCGGTTGAAATCCTAAACTCAAGGAATGGGGACGTGTTCAAAGTTAATGAACAATGCCTCAAACTTTACTTGGAAGGGGCACCAGTTTAAGTCAAGGAGGTCATGATCCTTCATGAACCTTGCTCACACTCAACCATTGGAATGGTTGAGATTTCATGTTTGTACATACAACTTAAAAAACATCTTAAAGGGAGGCCCCTTTTGAGATTTTTCACATCCCTTTCTTAAATATCCATTTTACAACCCTACACATCCCATTACTTTCAAAACACGTCCCCTCTCTCTTGGCAGTTGCACTCTAGAAATCCAGAGTAAATCATAGCCGAACAGACCCTCGTTCAGCGGCCAGAAACTGATGTTTAGCGGTCGTCTTCAAATCACCAGCTTCTAAACTTCGTAGGTGAGTCGGTCCGGTGGCATTGTGCCCTTCTCTCTTTGTTTTTGTGCTAAAGCCGCAATTCCGGTTGGCGAGTGATTGAGATTTTATTAGTTCAATACCGCAAGTGCACGACGTCGGTGAAGACGCGACAAGTATGGGTTGTACCATGAAGAGTTGTGCGCATTGTTGTTAACACCATACTCGAGTGGGAAAAGAAATAGATAGAGAGATTTTGGCTAAACTAAGTAAACTAAACTAAGAGATAAGAAAATAATTAAACTAATTCCCTTGGAGTGGTGGTGCAATAGTGAGGTGTGTGTACTTGAGTGAGTCTTCATTTCATTAAGCACAAGTGTGTAAAGTAGGTGAAATCAACTAGAAACTAATGTGGAGTCTAATTAACATCAACTACATTTAGATGAATGCATGACTAATATAGTTAGACATTAAGTTAAGATGCACTTTGGGTTCTCAAGAATGAACTAAGTACCTATTGTGGTCATTAGGATATCAATTAACCATCCATACAACTCAATACATTCATACATTCTCTACTAATCAAGCATCCATACATAACAAGCCATTTCCATTCAAAGATAAATCATTACAAGCAACAAGATAAACTTTAGATCTAGCATGAGACAAGTACCTAGTGTGACCATTATCACATCTAACACAAGTTTTAGCAAGTTACAAGTATATATCTACATTAAGCACATGAAATGGTACAAGATAAGAACCCATCATACACTTCACCATCAACTACATTGCCTCCACCTCAAATGGGGTGGATCTACTCACTAATCATAATAACAAGCAAGGAAAGCAAGAGATTAAGACTAAACATGGCATAAAACTCTAACTAGAAATCTAACCAACAAAATCAAAAACTAATTGTATAGAAAGAAAGTTAATGACAAGAGGAACATGAATTCAACCTTATATTAAAGAAAATGTGAGACTACAATCTTCATCCACCTTCCTATAGTTGCAGCCAAATTGGGTAAAAACTAACCTACTATAATTGTGGAAGTGGAGAAGAAGAGGAAAGGAAGAAGAAACCGTGCTATTTATAGAAGAAAGTGTGGTAGATGATTTTAGGATCAATCCAACGACTAAAATTGATTTCTGTAAGTCAGGGGTGTCAACGGAGCGAATATGGACCGGATCTACCAATATCTGTATTCGTATCCGCAGAACAAATGATACATCCGTATCCGGACGAATATTAAATTGAATATCCATTTTAGAATCTGGAGGATACGGATTGAATACGGATATTATCCGTATCCGGATATAAATCGAATACGGATATTATCCGTATTTGTATCCATATTTATATCCGCTGGAGTTGTGTTTGGGGGACTTTAGGTAGGTTTAGGGCTAGGAATTTAGGATAGGTTATATACTTGGGTAATTTATAGAAAAAATACTTAACATATAAATATTTCATTAATTTAAAGAATAACTATATATAATACGGATATGAATACGGATGTTGTACTACGGATATCCGATCCCGGATCGGATATTATACGGACCGGATGTACCAATAACCATATCCGCTCCACGACTTTATGGATTGGATACGAATACGGTCTTACGGATATTTTTTCGCGGATCGAATGTCCAAATTCGAATACGGATACAAACGGATGTTCGGATATTCGAATATCCATTGACACCCCTAGTGTAAGTTATGGTGCACCCAATTTATCAAGTCTGAGCCACGTTTGAAGTTTGATGTGATTTAGACCAAATTAATCTGCCACTGACGGATGTTTTGTCTCTGATCCGTCATGATTTCTCCCAAAAGCTTAAGTTATGTATTTTGCATTTGGAGCCCATTATTTTAATAGCCCAAATACTCCTCAAGATCATGGTTTTGAAGGATTTTCACACCCGTAATGTTTTTTGTGCGTTCAGGTCCCTCTGTATTCCATTTGGAACCTTCCTAATTTGCAGATGGGTCCTTGTGTATGACAAATAGGACACTTTGCTTCATTTGAGTCAATTCTTCTTGCATTTCAGACTTTTCTATTCTTTTCTCTTCTTTATTATCTAACACCTAAAACACCACAAACAAACACTCGAGTAGCACAAAATTGAGGTAAAATAAAGGATATATAGGATGAATGCAATGTATGATATACTACTAATCAGCGAGCATTAGCCTTCACTGTTCATGCGTCCTGCTCATCTCCACCGCCACTCGTCCCTGCGTTAAAGCTCACCAAGGTAGGTGCAGGTATGGACAGCCCGCATTTCATTCAAGAACTAAGTTTTGCCTCCCTGATTCGCGACTTCAGAGAACCCTTCTATGATCGTATCGTAACAAGAGGGTGGAATTACTTATTGTTTGAGGGTGACAAAACAACATACGTACAATCTCCCGTACATGAGTTCTATTCTAAACTCGAGTGTCACCAGACCAGTCAACTCGAGTTTAGTGTCACCCTTAGAGGGGAGAAACATATCGTGACTCCCCAACTTATCTCTGACGTTACTGGGATCCCCTTAGTCAATGATCTCGTGCCCACCGTAACAATATTTTTTATCGATCTATGCATGGGCGTGGGCAACCCATTTCATCGCATGGGGGAATACCCAATGTGCACATCTACTCCAATGTGCACATTATCGCCAGGTGGGTGTGTAGGAACGTGTTGGCCCAAGAGCAGACCTCCACGTTCTTCACACATAATTTGTGGCTCATGTATAGTCTTTTGGACAGTTCACCTCATTGCATGTGTCGAACGTTGTTCGACGTTCTAGTAAACTCCAAGCTTAAAAGTATACGTTGTTTGCCTACTCTAGTGACCAAACTTATGGGATGCTGGGCATCCCACGGTTTAAGTGCTTGTTGTGGCACCAAGGCATCGACCTCAAGGTCGCAAAAATGACATCGTCATATCAACATTGCCTTCAATAGGCATGGGTGCCTAATTACATGGAGGAGGATGTAAGAGCCAGTTCACCAAACTCATATGTGAGCTTGGGAACGCTCTTCAACACCGATATTTCTGAGTTGGCGGTAGAGCAGCAAAACGTCATATTGTCTAAGGAAAATCAGAAAATTTATAGGAAGTTGTCAACTTTTGAGTGAGGTGCCTCTTCAAGAACCTCCGACCGCCAGCATTAGTCCAGTTCACCATATCCATGTATTTGAGTCATTCTTTCATACATCGAGGACAATGTATGGATTAGGTGTGGGGGGGGGGGGGTATTTTCACATCTATACATAGTTTTGTTTGTCTTTTGTTTTTGCTTTCTTTTACTTAATTTTCTAGGGTCATGTTAGTGTGTTGCATTTAATATTGATATATTTGTTATGCCTTGATCCTCGGGTCTTCTTTTGTGTGTCTTAGTGCATTCATTTTCTATCTCTTTAAAAACAAAACTTGATGCGTTTGCGAAAGAAAAATATGTTGTGGGGTTTGTGTATGTGTTTAGCATATGCAAAACCGTTTTGAGGCAATTAAAAGAGAAGCTCCCAAAATTGACATGACATGATGCATTAGGATATCTAGTACACTGGCTTTAGGTCTTATCTAGTCGTTAGGATGCACCCTGATTTTCCATCGGGGGAGAGTAATCATAGGATATCAGTACTCAAATAAATACAGAAGTCCACCATGAACCTAGTGAGTCAAATAATTTGTGCATGTTAGTCAAATAAGGAAGTTTGTTGTAGTCAGGGACCCTTAAATTCCTGTTGTCAAACCTGAAGTGTAGGGGTTTTGGTTCATATGTAGATGAGAAATAATTTAGTAAGGTGTTCTCTCTTCTCGCACGGCTCATATCACTCGGGATATTATGTCAAAGGGGACTTAGTACCTGGTGCTTTCGAGTCATCTAACTTGGGATGCACCGACCGAACTCCCGTTACACGGGTGGTAGGAATCGCCGTATGTGGAGATTTGGGGGAAGGTGTACATGATAGTGTAAGTCCTCATAGGCAATGATGCACAGAACCTGACCATGGGAGAATTAAACACCAACAAGTTTTAACTCCTTATTCTCGAAAATCAAAAAAAATTAAAAAAGGAAGAAGGAAAAATCAAATAAGAACCTTAATGGACTTTACACGATGTATGACTTGAGGATGTTAAGGTTGCCCATGTCTTTCACTTAAGTCCTTAATTAACTTGCACAAATGGTTCCCTAGGCTAGGTGTGTGGACATGATACATATATAGAGTCGGCTCGTAGGATTATTGTGTCCAATGATCGACAAAAGTAGATCTTTCGAGTCGTGTTGCTACATTGAATAATGCATCAATGTTCAGATTTTGTAGGTATATCTGCTGAAAAATCTCAAGAGACACCACTCCTCCTTGGCGACAATGAGGTTTAATGGCTTGTTGTGCGTGTTAAGTGCAACCATGATTCCTGCGAAAGTGTGTTAGGACTTATCTTGTTTTCTGATTGTTTTTCTTTCTTAGTTTTTATTTTCATTGTTTTGCTCAAGACTAGAAAAAACTAGGTGTAGGGGTATTTGATTAATATCATATCACATATTTATCCTGGTCATATATCCTCTATTTTGAGCCTAAGCAATTCTATGTAATGAGTTTTATGTTTAAGTTTTAGGAATAAACAAGTTTAAGAAAAAGAAGACATAAAAATGATTAAAACGCAAGAAAAAAGACTAATGTGTGAGACTTATTTACCTATCTGCAAGAGGGAAGAATCTGGACGTAAGCTAGAATGACCAAATAGCAAACTGAGAAACTCCACACCATCATGAAGAATATTATGGCAATTTGGCTCTCGTCTAGATCCACATAACCGACCAGGGTGCACCCAATGTTACCATTAGAAGAATTTAAGACTCTAGACAAAAATGGGTCAGATCAACCACTTTGTGACCGCCAATTGGTGGCCCCAGACCGCCGGTTGATTGTACACTATGCCCCGAATCTGACCCCCTTTGGCCTGAATGTTGGGTATATCACTTTGGTCTATTTGCAGAAGTTTCATTAGTTCCACACTGGTGGATTGTCCTCAATTGCCTTTTTCATGTCTATAAATAGAACTCATCTTTTTACTTTGTAAACCACTAATTGCTTGCTAGTCATTCTCTCTACTTGGAGTAAGCCTAGGGAGCAAAACTCAAGTGGAGGGAATTCTACTTGTAATGTGTGTCATCAATAAAATAATTTCTTCTAGTTTTGTTTGAATGTTCTCTTTTTGAATGCTTGCATGCTTAGCTTAGTTTTGTTTTCTTAATCTTAGTGTAATTAGTTACAATGTCTTTCTTTCTTATTTGCCACTTGATTTCTGAAAAACCAGAGTGAACACACTTCCTAGTGGATTCGACCCGTACTTGTCACCGCTTCATCGCAGTCGTGCACTTGCGGTTTACGATTAATCGAAACACAACTCTCCTGTAATCAAACCACCAATCAGTAAGGATCTTTCTGTTTCATTGTCATACCCAAGGTTCAGAAATGCGGGATGCGGATGCGATGCGGTAAGGCACTGCATCCGACATATGCAGGATGCATATGCGATTTGCGATTTAATAATTAAATAATATAATATAGATATATTAATTAAAAATTATATACATGTAATTATAATTTTAGGTAAATTTTTGAATAATTTCTAAGAATAAGATCATTAATTAAATATTAAACAAATCATAGTAAAAACCCCAAAAAACTGGTTGTTTTGAAATGCGACCGCATTGGGCCGCATATGTGGGCTCGGATGTGGGCCGCATCTGGGAGATACGATGTGATTCTCCACCACATCGCGCTCACATCCGGTCGTAATTCAGAACACATGTCATACCACGATGTCTTGACCAGACATTCCTTCACTCTTCTTGTAACAATCTTATTACCTTGAAATGTGATCTTGGTCTTCAGTGTTTGGAATCAATCTCTCCATAAACATCCAACCATGCTGGCAAGTGAGTGTCGATTGCCTCTGATCGGTTCTCAGAACCAAACAATGTAGTCGGGTTCAAGAGGTAGCCGACGGAGCACAACAAACTCGATATTTGGCGCCCCCATCTTCTATCAACGACATTAATAACGGGTTGGTATAATTTGAAGGGAATGTGTTCTAAAAGTTTACTTCTATATGTTAGTTATTATGAACTGAATGTGCAAATATTTTGTTCATTGATTAATGTATTCGTCTTTTAGAAGTGTTAAGGAAAAGACTATTTGTTCTTAACTGTAGAGCTCTCTAAAACATAATGGTTACATAAATCTAAAGTTATTCACAATCATAGTAATTGACATGGAACATTAATGACCGAGATAAGAGTGTTGTGTTGGTTAAAGAGTATTGTAGCTCTACACGACACGAGTATATAAAAGAGGACAATAGTTACTTTTATATAATGAATAGACCTAGCAAGTGAAACATTGTGGAATTGTGTTAAGTGTCATTAATGTTTCATTGTGTCTTGAATCCTAAGATATGAGACTTATATATTTTCACATATTAAGGGTTTAATTTGATTAGTGTCAAAAGATATCATTGAGTATAGTGATAACGACAATAGTTGGTTGAACATGACTTATGCTGGAAAAGATAGTTAGTCAAAAAATTATCATTGCCCCTTGCTTGAGTGATGATATTAGTGGGTCCCTTGATAAAGTGAAATTATAGTGTGCACAATGTGACTTGGGTTAAGTTACATATTTATAATTAGCTTAAGAGATCAAGAAATAAATATATAATACAAAGGTGACACATTTCTACTTTGTATAATATTCTTAATATCATGAGGCAAGGGATAGAAACAAGTTATGTTCTTACATCACTAAATGGATCGTGTTTAGTTTGAGTGAGCAATATATTTTTGCTAATTGTGTAACTATAATGTGTAGCTAGATACGGCTTATAGTTTGTGATATTAAGTGTTTAATATCATTGCCAATATAGCTTAGATTCTCCTATAGGTGACACCACAAAACTTGGAAACAAGAAGCTTGATTTTGTGTTCATATGATGTATCGGGTTTGATGTGAAATGGGATACATGTGGTGAATCCATAAAATCAATGTCATGAAAATTGACATAATTAGAATCATAAATAAATTCATATAAGACGTATGTATTATGGGTGTAATGGTTAGATATTACATAAGATAATGTATTACATGATTGAATTTGCTAACCCCAAGGATCAAATTTTGTTGGATGTAAATCCAAAAATTTGACAAAGGCAAAATTGGGACAAACGGTAGACAATTTTGGGATCGATCGACCAGTTCTTCGAAAAGGTCGACTGGACAGAGATCAGATGTGCATGGGTCGACCAAAAATTATCAGGACGTGTCTTGATAATAACATCAGTCGACCGGGCGTAATACACGATCGACCGAAAACCTCCAGGAAGTATTTTGGTCATATAACGGTCGATCGGTATATGGACACGGCTGACAAAAAATTACTAGGAGGAATGTTGGTAAGGGAACGGTTGACAAAAGTGAGATGTGGTTCGCCAAAATTTTCCAGGGACTTTTCCTTATGAATATTTGGTCGACCGTCTAGCTCACGGTCCGACCAAACTTGTCAAAGTCATAACCGTTTGATCGACCGAGTGGTGATTTCGGTCGACCATTTGGCAAAATTATGCCTTGAATTGTTAAGAGATTAGTGATGATCAAGGGCTGGATTTATTCCAATTATGGTCAAACATTTTTTAGGATGATTATGTGTCATTTTGTGATTGATTTAAGGGAGAGAAAAGCAAGAGATCATGGGTTAGTGGGTAGCCCATGATGTGGGTGTTGGGAGAGTCTATAAATAGATCTCCTCCTTTTACTTGTTTATGTTAATGCAAAAAAATTCTCTCCTCCTAACCTGTCCACCAATCCATCCGAATTTCTCTTAATTATTTGAGCTTTTGGAGATTAAATTCTCATGGAGCTTTAGAGGGGTTATTAGCTAGATTCTAAGCTTGATTATGGAGATTGAATTGGCTAGCTCGTTTCCCTCTAATCTTGTTTAGAGTTTGGTGAACACTTGGAGGCGAATCGACAGACGACTCGACGACCAACGCAACTCCGGATCTTCATAAAGGTTTTAGAGAACCTTTGGGTATGATCTTCTCTATTTATTTTAATATATGTGTTGAATTACAGAATATTAGAATAAATATAAAACAGTGTACATGAAATCGTTGAAAATATGAAAATCGATCTTGTATGCATGTATAATTTTAAAAAAATATATAAATACATAGGGACACGAAATCCTACAGTGGTATCACAAAATTTAGTTCATATTTTCAATGATTAGACTATATAATTAATTGTATTTTACCATATCCAATTGAAACAATTCATGTTTGATGTCTTTTTCGAGTTTTCCGACAGTTTTGTTGATTTAATTCTAATTGATTCTTTTGATAGTTTTAAATGTTTAAAACAAGTCATATGAATGTTCAAATTAAGATTTAGACTTATGTCTAATATGTAAAATTTTCGTTTTATATTAAATGATTATTTTATAAGGAATCGACAAAGAGAAAGAGACACATAGTTTAGTTAAAGTTTTTCTTTTGGGAATTTAAATAAACTGTGGTTCAAATGTTTTATATTTTGAATTACGGATGCATAAATCATTTTAATGGACTTCAAATGATTTGATATTCTTTGATTAAAAGATGAAGGATAAACTAGATCGTGTAATATTTAGTATATGTACATGTGTTGCACTAGTTCTCTTTTGCAGGAACAATTGAGTTTGTATGTACCGTCTAAGCCATGTGTGAATAAATGATGTGAATGTTATCATTATTCAATCACTGGGGCTTAAGTATGTAAAAGCCAATTATCTATGTATATGCATGCATATGAGAGAATTTTTACATATGATTTGCACTAGACGATTTTCGAAATTGGGAGATTCATGTTTATATTTTGCAATATGTACATCCATGGTGCAAGAAGAAGTCGCGGAGAAGGCGCAAATCTCAAGGATGCGGGAACATATAAACTCACACCAATATGTGTGTGAATGGATATAATTTATGTTTGTGTACTTGACATGTATATGATTGTATGAATGAATGTTAGGATGTGTATAAATATAAATATGCATGATCACCTAAATTCTAAAATCACATATAAATGTTTAATTGTCCAACCAAAAATTAAGAATATTTTTATTTCTTATTTCATCCACTATCAACCATCGATCGAGGGATATTCTACTCGCCCTTAGTAGGAGATAGCTTCCTCCATCTTTGGGAATAATGGAAGATATAAGGTTGTCTATTGTTGTGCCATGAATAGATGTACGAAGTGAGACTCACCCTTAGTGGACAGTGAGTGTATTTATTTGTGAATACAATGGATAAACGTATCTCGTATCAAATGAAATAAGTTTTCTTAACAAGACTCGGAGTTTGGTGAACATTAAGGGTTTATAAAATCAATACCACAGAGACGGTTTTAAGTACTTCATTACGTTCAAGGATGACTATAGTCATCCTTGCATAGTGAGAAAATGTATGGACACCGATGTTCTCTCCGTCATGTGGCACCTTGTGAGTGCTATGGTGGTCTTATAGTGCTCTTTTCTAGCACTATCCATGAACATCTTTGTTAAAGCTTCCATGGACTTCTTGGGTTTTGAGTCCAAATATTTCGCTTGAAATAAGTCACCCATGCCAACATTAGACCGTCAACTTAGTTTTCTTGGTCTTCCCACTTGCCTTTAGCATCCTTCTCAACATTGGTTGTCTTGTCATTTAATTTTGGGATTTCACATCCAAAATATGAGATAGTTTCTCAAACTTTAGCACGATATTGAGCTTGAGTTACCAACTTGTGAAGTTGGAGCCATCATTTGCCAAATGATGTTTTTCAATCATAGATCGCACAATATGTTGCGACATTTCTACAAAATAAATTTAGATGGGATTTAATGTCAAATTTATGTTTCAAAATCAATACTGCAAATAAATATGTCCATAAATGCAATAATTCAAGATCCTATCAATTATAATATAAACTAGCTAAGGGTTATCAGATATATTATAAAATCAAAGTAAGAAAATATTTTCTAATCATAACCATTTCAAATTTTTGTAATTTTTTGCATTTTCAAACTCTTACGACTCTTGTCGTTTCAATTAAGAGGGAATTTGACCAATCCTCTTCATCAAAACTTTTTCCCTAAACCAAGCGAGGGCTCCGAGTCTTGTTAAGAAAACTTATTTTATTTGATACGAGATACATTTATCCATTGTATTCACAAATAAATATACTCGGTGTCCACTAAGAGTGAATCGCACCTTGCACATCTATTCATGGCACAACAATGGACAACCTTTTATCTCTCACTATTGCCAAAGATGGAGGAAGATATCTTCCGCTATGGGCGAGCAGAATATCCCTCGATCGATAGCTGCTAGTGGATGAAATAAGAAAGAAAAATACTTGATTTTTCATTGGACAATTAAACATTTATATGTGATTTTAGAATTTAGGTGATCATGCTTATTTATATCTATACACATCCTAACATTCATTCATACAATCACATAATGTCAAGCACACAAGCATAAATTTATCCATTCACACATACATTGGTGTGAGTTTATATGTTCTCACGTCCTTGACCTTTGCGCCTTCTCCGCGACTTCTTCTTGACCATGGATGTCGATATTGCAAAATATAAACAGGCATCTCCCAATTTCGAACATCGTCTAGTGCAATTCTTATGTAAAAAATCTCTCATATGCATGCATATATATAGATAATTGGCTTTTACATACATAAGTCTCTGTGATTGAATAATAATAGTGACATTCACATCATTCATTCACACATGGCTTCGATGGACCATACAAACTCACATATCCCTGCAAAGAGAACTAGAGCAACGCACGTACATATACTATATCTTACTCGATTTAGTTTATCCTTCATCTCTAAATCAAACAATTCCAAAACCATTTGAAATTCATTAAAAATGATTTTGTACATATATAGTTCAAAATATAAACATTTGAACCTCTGTTTATTCAAATTTCCAAAAGGAAAAAATTCTTTAAGGAAAGATAAACATGTGTCTCTTTCGTTTTGTCGATTCCTTATCAAATAATCATTTAATATAAAACGAAAATTTTATATATTCAACATAAGTCTAAATCTTAATTCTAACATTCATATGATGTGTTTTAAAATATTTACAACTATCAAAAGAATCAATTAGAATTAAATCAACAAAATTGTCGGAAAACTCGAAAAAGACAAAAAACATGAATTGTTTCGATTGGAGATGGTAAACTAAAATTAATTATATAGTCTAATCATTTAAAATATGAACTAAATTCTCTGATACCACTGTAGGATTTTGTACCCCTATGTGTGTATATATTTAAAAAAAATTATACATACATTGAAGATCGATTTCCATTTTTTCGACGATTTCATGTCATTATTTTATTTTTATTCTAATATCATGTAATCTACATATATATGAAAATAAATAGAATAGGATCATACCCAAAGGTTCTCTAAAACTTTTATGAAGATCCGGAGTTGCGTTACCCATTGAATCGTCCGCCGATTCAACTTTAAGTGTTCACCAAACTCTAAACAAGATTAGAGATAAATGAGCTAGTCAATCAATCTCTAAATCAAGGTTAGAATCTAGCTAATAACCCACTAAAGCTCCTGAGAATTTAATCTCCAAAAACATGAATAATTAAGAGAATTTTCTGATAGATTAATGGGGTGGTTAGGGAGAGAGAGAATTTTTGCATTAGTATTAACGAGGAAGTGAGGATGGGACTATTTATAGGATTTCTTCTAACTCACATCATGTGTAAACCACTTACACATGATCCCTTATTAATCTCTCCACTAAACCACATCATGTGCAAACCACTTACACATGATCTCTTATTTACATCTCCACTAAACCACATCATGTGTAAACCACTTTGCACATGATCTCATGTTTATTTTGTCACATCATCATCCCATAACTACCTCTGACCAAGGTGGATTAAATCCAGCATTTAATCAGTAAATTCTCTTATTAATATATGCAAAAATCTTGTCAAACGGTTGGACTATTTTTCACTATTTTTTACTCCACCAAATTTTAGATTAAGATCCAACAAAATTTGGAATGTGGGGTTTTAGCAAATTCATATGTTATAATGTTGTAGATTACATTATATCATGTAATATATTATCATATATAATGTCAAAACATTACACCCCATTATATATACATCTCATACGAATTTATTTATTATTCTAACAATGTCGTTTTCACGACATATTGATTTCATTATTTTACCACATGTATATTATTTCATAACATGTGAAACTTAATACATCAAATAAAATATAAAATTATATTTCTTGTATTCCCAATTTTGTGGTGTGACCTATAGAAGGATCTAAGTTATGTTGGCAATGATATAAAACAAATTATATCATAAACTATAAGCGGTATCTAGCTACACATTATAGTTATCCAAATAATAAAGATGTTTTGCTCACTCGAACTAAACACGATCCACATAGCGATATGTAAAATATCACTTGTGTGTATCCCTTGCCTCATGATATTAAGAATATTATACAAAGTAAAAATGTGTCATCTTTGTATTATATATACATTTCTTGATCTCTTAAGCTAATTATAAATATGTAACTTAACACACGTCATATTGTGCACATTATTATTTCACTTTATCAAGGGGCTCACTGATATCATTACTCAAGTAAAGAGGGACAATGATCATCCTTTGATGAACTATCTTTTCTAGCATAAGTCATACTTAACCAACTATTATTTTTATCACTATACTCAATGACAACTTTTGACAATAATCAAATTAAACACTTCCTATGTGAAAAGACATAAGTCTCGTATCTTAGGATTCAAGACACCGTGAAAATATTAATGACACATAACACAAATCTATAATGTTTCACTTGCTAGGTCTATTCAATATATAAAAGTAACTATTTTCCTCTTTTATATACTCGTGTCGTCAAATATTTGTAGAGCTACAATAATCGATGACCAACACGACAATCTTATCTCGGTAATTAATGTTCCATGTCAATTACCCTGATTGTGAATAACTTTTGATTTATGTAAATCATTGTGTTTTAGAACTCTACAGTTAAGGACCAAGAGTCTCTTCTTAGCACTTCTAAAAGACGAATACATTAATCAAGGAACAAAATAATTTTGCATCCAATTCATAATAATTGACATATAAAAGTAAACTTTTAGAACACAATACCTTCAAACCTCTCCACTAATCCATCAGAATTTCTCTTAATTATTTTGAGCTTTTGGTGATTAAATTCTGAGGGAGCTTTAGAGGGGTTATTAGCTAGATTCTAAGCTTGATTTAGAGATTGAATTGGCTAGCTCATTTCCCTCTAATTTTGTTTAGAGTTTGGTGAACACTTGGAGGCGAATGAACCGACGATTCGACAACCAACGCAACTCCGGATCTGCATAAAACAAGGTACCTTGGGTATGATCCTCTCCTTTCTTTAATATACTTGTAGAATTACATGATATTAGAATAAATATAAAACAATGTACATGAAATCGTTGAAAATATGAAAATTGATCTTGTGTGCATGTATAATTTTTAAAAAATATATACATACATAGGGGCACGAAATCGTACATAATTTGGAATTTCAATTTGTATTTGTCCTTGATTTGGTACTTCACCTTCTTCATTGCATCATTAACTCATTGCTGGCTTCTTGACACCATCCATCAGCCTATGGACAGTCACTAACGGTTGGCTTGCCTTTAGAGCGTTGGTGACGTTGTTCCAAAAGGTCATTGATATGATGCTTCATTGACATGATTTGTCTCTCTTTAAACTTTGGCATTCTTTTGCAAAAAAACATATAGATGGGAGAACTTTGCCGATGTAATGAAGGTCTTTAAAGCTTGCCCTTTCACCCAAAGCCTTTGGAGTGTCAAGAATGTCGTGGTGAAATGGGTGATGGCGGGACGAATCAGATTTCCATGGATGACTTTTTTTCATCCTATCATTTAGTTGAGTGTGCGCCTTGAAGTAGTTGACGATCTTCTGACTTGTGGTAATTCTCCTAATGTACAACTTCCCAATGTCCTCCAAGATGAGATCAATGCAGTGAGTTGCGCACGGGGTCCAGAATGACAACCTCCTATTTGACATCAACATCCTCCCAACGGATACATATGCGGCGGCATTGTCAGTGACTACCTGCACCACATATTGTTCTCCAAATTCTCCCATAACCTTGTCGATCAACTTAAACAAGTAGTCTGTGGTGTGGGAGTGAGAAGAGGCATTTGTAGAATTCAAAAACATGGTATCGTGGGGCAGTTAGCTAAAATATTTATGATGCTTCTAGCACAAGCATCAGTCCAACCATCAATCATTATTGTACACCATATGTCTTCCAATCTTCCCTATATGAGAATAGAAGGGTTTTGGTTTCAACTATATCACTTTTCATACACGGTTCTGCAACCTCATGTGGAGTCATTGGTTTTAAACCAGGTTAAAATTTGGAACTTCAAATGGAAATCTCGAAAGTGGGTCAATGCACTTGGAAAGGGAACATGACACCATGCGGGGCCAGAATACTCATGTTTGGGCCCCCCTCACAAAGAGCACAAGATGAAATGAGAGGTTCATGAATTAGACGCAACAACGTCTTATTCAAAGGATCAAATTGAAAGAGTTTGAACCTCTCAAGAGTTTAGGAAATATGGGGCAATGGAAGAAGAGTTTCTCCCATTGCGGTACTGAAGTTATGATCATCAATCCAAACTCTCCAACCAATAGGCAGGTGGGTCGGAACGAGGTCAATAACCTTGTCATGCATGTCCGACTCACCAGGCGAACAGAATGTGGGTCTCATGCCCAAGGTATCCTGCAAGGAACTCCTAATACCCTCATTGGCGATGTAATTATTTGATGTTCCATCATTTCCAAGATGATCTGGAACAATAGTGAGAGGCAAACTCTCATCAGGTCGTTTGAAATTAAGGGTACTAGGGAGCTCTTGCGCACCAGAGGTGAGTCCTTAAAAGGCACAATATGAAGATTATGTGGCTCAAGGGCCATGGGACAAAAAGATAAGGCACAATCTTGTACCGACTCATAATGAAGTTGGTCCATATTATTCTCAATTTGAATCAAATCCTCCACTAAGTGATCGTGAATTGAAACCCCAAGTCCCACAGACTGACTAGGAGTTTGACTCTGAAAGATTGTGCTTTGAATTTGTGAATGTGGTGGTGGTTCGATATCAAAAGATGAATCCTCATGTTGACAAGAAATGTCACCCTCCTCACGTTTACTTAATTGTTGTGTAATTTGACTCACATACATTTTCATAGTTTGCAGGGAATCGTGATTGGACTTCAACACATTTTGAGTGGTTTCCATGAACGTTTGGAGGGCTTGTTCTAAAGAATCAAGTTTGGGGTCAACTGTGAGGTTCATGTCAGAATTTTGGAAATGGATGGGTTGGGTAGTGATGCGCTGATAATGAGTCCAATGATTGGTTGTGGGGTGTTGGTAGAATTCAGGATATTCAGAAGGAGGATATTGGGGTGGAATGATGTATAAGAATTTGAATAAGAATTGTCTCCCCACGAATCCATCCCTCTCGGGTTGTACGCGGATGCGTAATGGTCATATTGAGAATTTTGGGAAAAGGTATGTTCATACTCAGGCTCTAGGGGAACATAAGAACATTCCCCGATAACATGACCACTCAACCCACACCAGTCACACGGTATGGCTACTGGAGCCACCGGTGCACTCATGTCATCTACCACATGCATGAAATAGGTCAAAGGTTCTTGCAACATCTCAGTTGGAGAACCAACATACGATCCGACGTAACTAGATGGTGGTCTAGAAGTCGGTGCCTCTCTCATATTACCCCAATATGAAGATTGCTCAGTCACACAATGAAGATTGTCCCAACCATACGGGGTGTTTGTCTGAGGCACCCCAGGATGCATGGGTCTGGAGTACCAAGGAGAATTGTCCTGGTCCCAACAATGATATGGATGGTCGCCCATGTAACCATCCATCTCGACAAAAAATTCTCGAGTCAATCACTCTCACCACCACGAGGCCAAGCTCGCAAAAAGTGCTCGACTCGACCCTAAAACGCTAACAGAGAGTGTAAAGGGGAGGAGACTAGAACGTAGAAGTAGGTGAGAAGAAGATGACTCATAGGAGAAGGAAAGAATCCCTAAAGCTAGCGTGGGTAATGGGAGAAGGTAGAAGCCTAATCTAGAAAGCACGGCTCAAACAACTTAAGGCTATGTGTCCTTAGGCTAGACGACGCCTAACTTCTAGATCTCTAGTCTCGACACACCTCACCTCCCTACGACGAAGACCACAATGCCCAGCAAGTGATACTAAATCCAGAGATCCAGTACCTCCTACTATCGACAATGTAGGTGACGCCGATCAGGCCATGACGGTCTCAACTAGATCACTCTCCTAGTGCGTCCGAACTCCTTAGGGCCAATGTCTACTTGCTTTTAGAATTAAGGCTTTCTTAAGAGTGATTTTTGGGGCCAAGGAAAGGGTGATGAAATCCCCCACCTTATCTTTTATGGGACAACCCTTCCTTAGTAGCGTTTTGATCTTAAATCTAGCAATCAACACTCCAATCAAACGCTCAACTCACTCTTGTCCCGATGCACCTTACAAACTATTGCATGCTTGAACCATGCATGAATGAGAGAATGGGTGTGCGTACATCATGCCAGCAATCAACAACAAAAATGTAAAGCAAAGAAAAGACATATGCGTGCAAGGTCTACAAATGATGAATGACCTAGATGGCAATCAATCTATTCTTTTGCTTTGACTTTTAAGGTCCAACTTGATTGTTAATCTGGGAGCAAACTACAAGTCAAAGCATTTCAATTTGAGCCCCCAGATGACCTAGTAAATGTAGAAACAACCACAAAAAATAAGAGGAATTTTGGTGCTCACCAGGCCGCCAAGTGGCGGTCCAGAACCGCTGATTGGCGGTCTGTTTGGTCCAACTCCCCTCCCGACTTCTCCCGGCGATGTCTCTTGATCTTTGGAAGCTCCTAAAATAAACTAAAACTACAAAACAAAAACGGCGCCAAAAACTTGTTTAATCGTTTTAAATACCGCAAGTGCACGGCCGCGTTGAAGTGGTGGCAAGTATGAGTCGATCCTCAGGGAGGTGAGTAACCTCTGGTTTTTCAGAAATCAAGTGGCAACAAAAAGGGAGAAGAGTTTGTCTATGCTAATCTACACTACACTAAACTACTAAGAAGAAAAATGCAAAGTAAAGCAACTAACGATTACTTTGAATCAAAACTAAAAGAATGTAAAACTAAGCTGGAATCAAGAAGAGAAAGACCCCTAGGGGTGTAGTGTGTGCACACATGTAAAAAGATGGTGAAGAATGCATTCTATAGGCACTAATGTAGGTAGTGTTTTCATGCATAGGAAGTGTCTAAAGGTTATGACAAAACCTATCAATCTCATTCACTAACCTAGTTGATTAACATTCATATACACAAGCTGGTTATTTAGAACCTAAACAAGCATGGGAGGTGTCTAAGATGTGTGGCAAAACCCATCAAGTCTAGTATTCTACTCTAACAAGGAAACATACATTCACATTTATCAATACAATCAAAATATAAAACATTCATATTCATTCTTTAATGCATGTATGAACATCATCTCGACCCCCAAAGGGGGATGGATCTACTCACTACACATTATTCTAACAATTAAACTAAAGAAGAAAGGAAACATTCTAACTACTTTAGCCTACAATCAAAGAAATAAAACTAAGCTAAGCATGCATAAAGAAACAACATAAGAACAAAACAATGGAAAATTTATTTTATTAAATAGCTTACATCACTAGCAGCATTCTTCTCCACCTTGAGATTTTGCTCCAAGGCTTACTCCAAGTAGAGAGAATGCCACCAAGCAATGGGTAATTACAATAGAAGGTGAGGAGTTCTATTTATAGCCATAGAAAAAGGTAATTCGGGACAATCCCCCGGTATGGGACTAAACAAATACTAGAAATGGACTAAATACACACTAATACGCGACCCACCAAAATCTTAGCGGATTCGGGCCAAACCAGACCGCCAATTAGCGGTCTTGGACCGCCAATTGGCGGTCTATATGGTTCGGATCACGTTGAATTTTCTTCTGGGCTTTTCTGGATGGCTTTGTTGGTCTTTGATGCATCTACTTCACTTATTGGAGCTCCGACCCGAATAGAATTGCCAAAATAGTCCCCATGATGGTGTGAAGTATTCTTGTTTGTTCATTGGTCCTTTGATCTTACATTCACGTCCTTCAATCTTGCATCTTGGTCCTTGAGTCTCCCAACTCAGTCTTTTTCAGGCTTTTAGGTCCTTTTATGCCTCTTCTCTTCAAACCTATTTATTTCTGAAATTCAAACATAAAACTCGTCACGTAGCATTGTTTAGGTGAAAGATAACAGATATAAGACACAAATGTATGCATGAAATGATGTCAATCACCACCCCAAATGGGTGGAAACATGAAATCTAAGTAAAGAAAGCGATAAACTGAAGAACCTAAAACTACACTGGAGAAAAAGTGGAAGAGTACACAAATAATAACAAAGCATAAATCTACACTTACCAAATGAGATTATCAACCACAAAAATGAGAAATCCAACCTTCTTTTTTTCTTGAAATGTTTCCTACTTTAATCTATTCTATCCTAACCTAACCTAAACCAATAGAGGTGGAAGTAGGTGGAAAAGAGAAGAGAAGGGAGAAGAGCAATGGGAGATGTGCGGCCACACACCCCTTATACAGGGATACGTGGTTAGGGTATAGGATCTTGTTGACGAGCTCAATCAATCCAACGGTTAAGATAAGTTCCCCATGTTTTTCATCACTTTTCTGTGAGTATCATTTGATATGATACAAATATGGGAAATATGAGTGCATATTTGTGTTGGTCTCATCAAGTTGGTCGATTTGAGTACAAATTTGACACATTTTTTTACTTCCGTAGCCTGCAGAGGAATGCTTTCAAATATGGACAAACTGATGACGGGTTTGAGTCCAATAACTTGTTATGTTGATCCATAACTAGTTATATCTAATCATGTCTCTATCTTTTACTTCCTTGAATCTATTATTCCTGTAACACGTAAAACACAACTCGAGTAGCATATATGGTGGTAAAATAACAATTTATAGCATGAATATAATGTAACAACTTGGTCATACATAAGGACCCATCTACAAGAGGGAAGGACCTGGACGTAAGCCCGGAGGGACCAAATAGCAAACCGAGACTCCACACCATCATGAGGAGTATTTTGGCAATTAGACTCGGGCCCAGACTCCAATAACGGATCTGAGTGCACTCTACGTGAAGAATTGAAGCATTAAAGAAGATATCCGAAAATGGGTTCGATCCGACAAAAAGTGACCGCCAATTGGTGGTCCCTTTTGGCCAGAATGCTACCCAATTTTGCACGGATATGAATTATGTGTTTATGTCTATTCTGGGAATGTTTCATCAGTCCGACATCGAGGAATTTGTCCCCAGTTTCCTTTTTCATGCCTACAAATAGAACTCTTCTTTCTCTTTTGTAATCAAAGTATTGTTTGGTAGTCATTCTCTCTACTTGGAGTAAAGCCTTAGAGCAAAACTCAAGTGGAGAATAATGATGTTGGTAATGTGAGAGACCAATAAAATAATTTTCTTAGTTTGTTCTAATGTTGTCTCTTTTAATGTTTGCATGTTTAGCTTAGTTTGTTCTCTTCATCTTAGTATAATTACTAGAATGTCTTTTTTCCTTAATACAATTGTTAACTTAATGAGTAGAGAGTAGATCCACCCCATTTGCGGTGGAGGTGATGTAGATTATGTGATAGTTATGGGTTCTTTTATTTGTGTCATTTCATGTGGTTAATGTAGATCTATACTCGTGGCATGCTTAAACTTGTATTAGATGAGATAATGTCCACACTAGGTACTTATCTAATGCTAGCTTTAGAGTTTATCTTGTTGCTTGTAATGGATTGATGGAAATGACTTGTTATGTATGGATCCATGTAAGGTGTACATTCACATGAATGATTTAGGTTGTATGTATGATTAATTGATGCTCTAATGATCACACTAGGTATTTATTGCATGCTTGCCGATCTAAAATCAACATACACCGACGGATATGTACTATCGGTGTATGATTCGGAAAAATTAGACAGCGGAAAAATAATTTTTTTGGCACAAAAGCCAACACCGACGGATAAATCCATCAATCTTTACACACGAACATACACCAACGGAAGATAATTGATTATTATCATATCATGCATATATCCTCTATTTTGAGCCTAAGAAATGCTATGTAATAAGTTTTATATTTAAGTTTCAAGAATAAATAGGTTTAAGAAGAAGAAGACACAAAAAGGATTGAAACGCGAGAAAAATGGTTGATCAGTGAGACTTGTGGACCTATCTGCACGATAGAATGACCTGGATGTAAGTAAGAAGGACCAAATAGCAAATTGAGAAACTTCACACCATCATGAGGAGTATTTTGGCAATTAGATTTGGGCGTAGACTTAAACAACTGATTAGTGTGCACTCCACGTGAAGAAATGAAGCATTTAAGAAGTCCTCTGAAAATGGGTCAAATCAAAGCAATCCAAACCGCCAATTGAAGGCTTCAGATAGCCAGTTAGCGGTGCCTTTTTCTCAAGATCCGACCCATCTTCTCTTGGTTGTGTATTAGGTTGTTTATGTCTATTTTGAGTATGTATCATTAGTCTCACACCGGGAGATTGTCCCTAGTTGCTTTTTCATGTCTATGAACTCTTCTTCCTTCTTTGTAATCTACCATTTTCTTGGTGGTCGTTCTCTTTACTTAGAGTAAGCCTTTGGAGCAAAACGCAAGTGGAGAGATGCTACTTGTAATGTGAGTCATGAATAAAATAATATTTGTGAACTTCATGTTGTTTTCTTTTGCATGTTTAGCTTAATTTTGTTTCCTTAATAGTAGTATAATTAGTTAGAATGTTTCTCTTCCTTAGTATAATTGTTAGCGTAATGTGTAGTGAGTAGTTTCATCCCTCTTTGGGGTTGGATATGATGTTTATATATGTAATAGAGGATGTGAATGAATGTTATCTTATGCAATATATGATGAATGCGTTGTATGTTTGTTTGTTCAAAAGTGAATACTTAGCTTGATGAGTTCTGCCATAACCATTAGGTACTTCTCATGCTTGTTTAGGTTCTTAATAACCAACTTGTTTCTGTCATGTTAATCAACTAGGTTAGTGATTGGAATGATAGGTTTTGCCACAACCATTAGGTACTTCCTATGCATGAAAACACAACCTATACTTGTACCTTATTGAATGCATTATTGACCATCATATCACATGTGTAAACACACTCCACCCCTTGGGGGGTTTTCCTTACTGAATTTCATCTTTCTAGTTTGTTAATTGCCTAGTTAGTTTTCTTTAGTCTTATTCTTTCATCCTTCTTGTGGGTTAATTGTTTGTTTAGTGTGGCCTAGTTTAGGGTAATCAAACATATTCTCTCATTATTTTCCACTTGATTTTTGAAGAACCATAGTTGCCACACCTCCCTATGGACTCGACCCGTACTTGCCACTGTTTCATGGAGGTCGTGCACTTGCAGTTTAAACTTTAATCAAAACACGTTTTGGCACCATTGTCGTGGAGGTGCTCTTACCAGACTCTGGTATGAATGATTCAAGTGGATTTAATCTTTTGGTTTTAGTTTTGTTTTATTTCAAGACGTTGAATGTTCACTAGGGAAGCAACAAGAAAAATTTGCGAGCATTTGAAGCTATCAAGACCGCCAAGTGGCGGTCAAGGACCCCTGATTAGTGGCCTGGTAAAGTATGTTTGACCATTGTTTTCTTCTAGTTGATGGTAATGCCAATATAGTTATTTGCCAATTTTGCATGTCTAACCCTGTAGATTGCTTCAGGATTAATCAATAAACCAATTAAATACCCCCACACTAAGATAATCGTCGGTCAATCATTTGAAAATTAACTGTTACAATCTGAATTCCCTTATCGTCACCGACAGATAATACGGATCATCATCGACGGATAAATGTTGTTGGTGCAACTTTATGTCAGTAGCCCGAAATGGGCTATGCTTCCACTCTTCTCCTCTCCCAATCCCTAACCCACGTGTCGTCATGTCACCGCCACCACTGCCTCCTCGATTCACCACCTCCTCCTAGTTGCACTATCGTCTCCTTCTCGACGCATTAGTGATTGACATCATTTCATGCTTATATTTGTATCTTATATCCATTATCTTTCACCTAAACAATGCTACGTGATGAGTTTTATGTTTGAATTTCAGAAATAAATAGGTTTGAAGAGAAGAGGCATAAAAGGACCTAAAAGCATGAAAAAGGACTGAGTTGAGAGATTCAAGGACTAAGATGAAAGATCGAAGTACATGAATGCAAGATCGAAGGACCAATGAGCAAACAAGAATACTCCACACCATCATGGGGCGTATTTTGGCAATTCTATTCGGGTCAGAGCTCCAACAAGCTAAGTAGATGCATCAAAGACAAACAAAACCATCCAGAAAAGCCCACAAGAAAATCCAGAGCGATCCAAACCCTGTAGACTGCCAATTGGCGGTCCGGGTTGCTCTGAATCCGTTAATCTTTATGGGGGGTGTGTATTAGTTTGTATTTAGTTTATTTCTGGTATTTGTTTAGTCTCATACCGGGGGATTGTCCCGGATTATCTTTTTCTATGGCTATAAATAGAACTCTTCACCTTCTATTGTAATCACCCATTGCATGGTGGCATTCTCTCTACTTGGAGTAAGCTTTGGAGAAAAATCTCAAGGTGGAGAAGAATGCTGCTAGTGATGTGAGTCATTTAATAAAATAATTTCATTTAATAAAATAATTTTTCCATTGTTTTGTTCTTATGTTGTTTCTTTATGCATGCTTAGCTTAGTTTTATTTCTTTGATTGTAAGCTAAAGTAGTTAGAATGTTTCCTTTCTTCTTTAGTTTAATTGTTAGAATAATGTGTAAGTGAGTAGATCCATCCCCCTTTGGGGGTGGAGATGATGTTCATACATGCATTAAAGAATGAATATGAATGTTTTATATTTTGATTGTATTGATAAATGTGAATGTATGTTTCCTTGTTAGAGTAGAATACTAGACTTGATGGGTTTTGCCACACATCTTAGACACCTCCCATTCTTGTTTAGGTTCTGAAATAACCAGCTTGTGTATATGAATGTTAATCAACTAGGTTAGTGAATGGATTGATAGGTTTTGTCATAACCTTTAGACACTTCCTATGCATGCAAATACTACCTACATTAGTGCCTATAGAATGCATTCTTCACCATATTTTTACATGTGTGCACACACTCCACCCCTAGGGTTCTTTCTCTTCTTGACTCTAGCTTAGTTTTACATTCTTTTAGTTTTGATTCAAAGTAATCGTTAGTTGTTTTACTTTGCATTTTTCTTCTTAGTAGTTTAGTGTAGCATAGATTAGCATAGACAAACTCTTCTCCCTTTTTGTTGCCACTTGATTTCTGAAAAACCTGAGGCTACTCACCTCCCTGAGGATCGACCCATACTTGCCACCGCTTCAACGCGGTCGTGCACTTGCAGTATTTAAAATGATTAAACAACTACTGTCTTCTCAGCGTCTCGCCGCAGTCGCCACCACTACTGGTAAGCTTCTCCTCCTCCACCTTCCCTGGCTGCCACCTACTCGTCCCCGACTCCAACATCCTCCTCCTCCAACCCCAACCTCATCCTCTGTGACTCCAACCACCATAGCTTGGCACCACCACCTCTGGCCACCATCCTCCCTGAACCCCCCTCGGCCATCCCAACCCCCATGTCCTACCCGCTCCCTGACCCCCCCCCCCCCCCCCCCCACCTGCCCGACCACCCTCCTGACTTCCCCGCTGCCTACCCAAACCCTCTGCCCGACCCAATTTATATTATTTTTAGTTTCTATCTGCTTTTACAATGTATGCTTCGCATATTTCCTTAGTTTCATATTTTTTTTAGTTTCGAAATTTATGTTTCATATATTTCTTTAGTTTTGCAATTTATGCTTCATATATTTCTTTAATTTCATATATTTATTTAGATTTGCAATTTATGCTTCATATATTGTGTCTCTCATAACATGTATAATTAAGAATTATCATGATGTTCCAAGCTTTAAAATAGAAGCTAAATAACAAGACATGTTTATGTTGTTGTGCTTTTTTCTACATGTAATATAGAGTAAAATAGTTGCGTGGTATCCAAGCTTGCAGTTGTAGTTGGAATCAATGCTTTTTTAAACATGAGTGGTTTGACTCATGTAGGATGTAGTGATTTTGTATGATTAAGGTTTGATTAATTAGAAAAATCATGACGGATGTTGTTAAAAAGTTGGTGTTTTTTCTTGTAAATACAAGTTTTTCTAGAAATTTTATTATTGAAAATATATGGGAGGTTCTTCCAAAATTTATAAAAAAATATGAAATGTAAACATGTTTACAGTTTAGTTATATTGAGTTGGATCTCGAGTGACACATGCTACTTTAATTGAGTTAGTTAGATTATGTTGGATTGGTTAGTTGATTATGTTAGATTGAGTTGAATTGGATTAGTTAGTTGAATTTGTTTTTGATTTGATTGGATACGGTCTTGTTAGATTGGGTTTATTTTGATTGTGTTGGATGATAGATGTGTTTGTTTGATTGTGTTTGATATGTTGGATGTGTTAGTTAACAATGAGTTGGATGTGCTAGTTGGATGAAATTCAATTTGATTGCTTTCGTTAGTTTGGTATAGTAGGTGAGAAAATAGAGAAGTAGCAACCGTCAAGATAATCCAGAACCCAACATAGCGATGTAGATTATCAATTAGGAATATTTATATGATTTTGGCATTGAATTGAAGTGGTTTATATATGAATGTTTAATGTTTGTAATGAGAATGTGATATAATGGAGATTACATGACATGAATAAGAAATGCAATAGTGAAAATGTGGATTTTTTCTTGTCAATACATGTCTTCGAAGAAATTTCATTATTGAAAATATAGAGGAGGTGTTGGATCGTGTGGGTTATGGGTCCACTAATCACTTTTAAACTAATTACCTACTCATTTTATAGATCGAGTTATATGCAGCGGAATTTAAACAACAAAACGAGCAAGTAAGAAATAAGCAAACCACAATGGACACCGGGGGTTTTTACAGAGGTTCGGCCACCGCCTACGTCCTCTCTTACAAGCGCCACTCGACACTTCGAGCTCCGCTCGCGTCTTCACTATCCACTCCCCGTTCCGGGCCGGGAGAGAACGCCTTTTACAAAACAACCTCCGCGAACAACCTCGCGAGCTTGACTTTCTTCTCTCACAATCCGAGAGGAACACTTCGGGCTTTCACCGAAGTCCTTGCTTCCTTTGACAAAAAATTTGAGTGGAGCAACACTCTCTAATTCTTGAGCACACTTGAGTAGGATTGGAATTAAGACTAAAGTGTGGAAGGTTTGAAGTTTTGAGTGTTTGGGATTCTCTCTAATGTTTTGGACAAGTTTGTAGTGGGAGAGTTGTGTTAAAATGTGTTTTACAACTCCTTATATAGGCATTAGAGAGAATAGAGCCGTTGGGATTGATTGGGTAAGAGCTGATGTGTGATTACACAAAACATAACCTGCAGGACCCAATTCTGGCAAAAATCAGTCAACCGGATCGGGACGAACGGTTGACCGTTAGGCAGTTTTGCACTAAGTTCGGTCGACCGCTTAAGCAACGGTCGACCGCCCAACGCTACGACTTAGGTATACTTAAGTTATCGGTCGAACACCTAAGGAGAAACGGTCGACCGATTTGTACCAGGTACTTTGGGGTTGACAAACAAATAGATATTCGGTCGACCGAAACAGGTCTAGCGGTCGACCGTTTTTCAACAGGAGATTCTGGTTTGTCAAGAGATGGACAAACGGTCGACCGATCATGGTCCTCGGTCAACCGATACAAGAAATGTATTTGGGGTATTTTTGGTTTAATACGAATACGACCGTTGGGTATATACGACAAAAGTAACGGTCGGAAAATTAAGTTCAAACGGTCGACCGAAAGAGATGGTGCGGTCGACCGAAACTGGACAGGGAAACACAAACTGGATTACTTGATCATCCGGTCGACCGAACGACATGTTACGGTCGACCGTTTTGGTTCAGACAACTAAAGTTCAGGTTTGGTGTTTTCCGGTCTAAGTTTGGGTGATCTATGGAAGTCCAAATAATGTGAATTTTTGTGTGTGACTTCTATAGGGAACCTAGTGTGTGTTTAAGTTGATTTTATCTCAAGTATGCTCAAAATACACAAGTTCCTAAAGACTCAAAAAAATACAAAATACATGTCTTCAAATGAGCTTGATTACATGTCTTGACTTGTTTTCCTTTCTTCATTGAGTCTTGATCACCTGTAGAGGTTAGCACAAAGCAATATATATGCAATGCAATATGTGTGCTACTCTACATGATCATAATTAAGATTAGGTTAATTAAATCATCAAAACATAGATTAAGACCAAAAAGCCAACAGGAGGTTCTGCCGAAATGTATAAAAATTATATTAAATGTAAACATGTTTACGATTTAGTTATATTGAGTTGGATTGAGTGACATGTGCTAGTTTTATTGAGTTAGTTGGATTGTGTTGGTTCGGTTAGTTGATTTGTGTTAGATTGAGTTGGTTGGATTGATTTTTGATTTAGTTGGATTGGTTCATTGATTTAGTTAGATTGAGTTTATTTGGATTGTGTTGGATGTGTGAGTGTTAGATCCTAATCCTTATTAAGAGGCTAAGCATGGTTATGGTTGGGTTTGTTGTGTTAATGGTGCTTTGACTTGTGTTAGTTGGGTGCATGTGGGGGTATGGGTAGGTATGGGTTGGAGGTAAGGAGGGGGTGTAGGAGGCATGGGTTTGCATGCTTTTGGGTGGGGTGAGTTGTGTTTTGTAGAGAAACACACACAACTGGCATCTCTCTCCCTCACATCCTCGCAACTCCACCACCTCCTCTTCCATCCACCATTTTCCATTTCCCTCTTCTTTGTTGGCCGGAGAAGGTTGCCGGAGTACGGGTGGTCAGCATGTAAGGAGGTGTGGCCGGAAGTGGAGTGTGTGGTTCGAAGGCATGAGATACACGAAGGCGACGATGACTTTGTCACTACCAGAGGAGCACCGAAGTTGCAAGCCAAGGAGGTGAAGGAGTGACGAGGTGGTGTGCGACCAAAGCATGACCGCCCTTTGGGCGATCGGAGATCCAACAATCTCGAGAAGAAGGTATGCCAAGTTCTAAGGTTGCTTACACAAGGTGTTGAGGGGTTTTAAGGCTTGTCGCCGGAGACCTTGCCAGCGATGAGGGGCGGCCAGAGACTGTGCATTGGCCGGCACATCTAGGCAACACTTAGGCATTGTCTAGTTTCGCCCAAGCATTGGTCGACCGATGCCTTTGGGTGGTCGACCGGATATAGTTAGATGCGAGACTTGTGAAGTCCCTGTTATTTTTGGTCGAACGGGACCCCTTTGTTATCTCACCATTGCATCACTTGTTTAGTTTATTTCTAGCCAAGACCTTCTAACGATCAACCGCCATAGAGCATAGTTCGACCGATAACTTAAGTTCTTAGCTCCAGCGAACGTTTTCCTATTCATAGGGAAACGGTCGACCAATGTGCCGATTTCAGTCGACCGTTGGTGCCCAGAATTGGGTCTTTGACTTTTTTTCTATGTGACATTTTGTTTCCTCGGAAACCCGTGTCCTCGCCTCGAGCATGAGCCAAGAGGTGACAGCAGGGGCGACGATCGCGCCTGCCCAGGGGTCGTCGTGCGATGGAGAGGGTATGACTGGCACGTGTGCCACCCTTGTGTCTTATGCTTGCACCATGCTGCATTCCACACGCTACGTAGTAGACCTGAGGGATCACAGATCTCAATGCATCGCATTGTTGCCCGACTACATGTAGCGAGATAGTTGTCCGGCCTGTGTGGCGGCAGAGATGATCGTCCAGCCTGTGTGGCGGTGGAGATGACCATGCGAGGTTGATGGAGACGAGGATGACTGACCGAAGATTTATTCCGGCAGGTAGCCTGACTGTGGCACAACCAGGCGAGTTGACCATCCAACGAGTGACGACTCTGGCAGTGTGGCATTGACTATGAGATCAAATATGTATCTATGACGCGGAAGTGTGTGTGACCCTCACTGAACCCTTATGATTAGTATAGTCGCAAGTGGGGTGTGTGGCGTACTCTCTGTAAGGCTGCATGTGCTTGCAGTAGGTCCCTTTGGGGGACCTGATGTTGTTGGTGGGGCCATTTTTCTCTTATTGACCCTTGATGGGGACGATTTTAGTTTGCATTCTTAGTGTCATGATATACTAGTATGATGGGGTCATTGTAAGTTTATTCATACAGTTTAGGTGGACTTGGTATACAAGGTTTTCGTTATGAAAATTAAGGCATTTCATCATGTTTACATTTCAGGGCCTTGAGGGATGTTGAGTGGATGGCGACCGAGGACGCGTGCACCCAGGACCGGATCCTCCAGTCTTATCTCCTAGGTTGTTATAGTTATCTTTAATATGTACTCTCTTTGCTTCGATGTAATCATACTTTGAACCTCCGTGTAATGGTGCACATTGTTTGAGTATTTATAAGTAATATCCTGTTATTCTAGTCTTATGTTGGCATGATATTTCGTTTTAAATTTTTTGTTGTTTCAGGGACGTTACAGGGAGCATCAATTTGGAGTTATTTATATGATTTTGGCATTGAATTGATTTTTTTATGAATGTTTAACATGTTTTTCCGTCTTAAATCACTAAAATTATGACCACAGACAGAAGTTGGATGTAGGATAAAAGAATTAGTAAGACATTCACTGAGAATTTGAAGTCATTCTTGGACATTGCATTTGGTCCTCACAGCCAATACATTTGTGATGGAGAGATCTTATGCCCATTCAAGAAATGTTGTTACACCAAGTGGATGACGAGAGGCAATGTCATCGTAAATAGTTTTGCTCGTAATTACAATCTGTGGGTATTTCATGGGAAAAGTATTGCCAGTTCGTTGTATCCTGGATGCCAATAAGAATTGACAAATTGTCCTTTGACCTGAAAGGCACTAGTAAATGGTCAGACACTTCGTTTGATAAGTGGTTAGCGTATCAAGCGGAATTACTGTCAGATGGAGCTTGTTTGCCAAATGATACAAATGTGACGAAGAAATTGTTTGCCAACTTGGGGTTTGATTATGAAAATATCCATATGTGTAAGAATCATTGCACGTTGTATTGAAAAGAAAATGAGAATATTGATTCATGTTTTCTGTGCAGTGAGTCTCATTGAGTAACTGTCTAGGGGGAAGATGAAGAAGAAACTTTGATTGTTGGTGCCCACAAAGGCAAAAGAATTCCAGTGGCACTCTTACGCCACTTCCCGCTCAAACTGAGGCTTCATAGGTTATATCTCGCTGCTGATATTGCCAAATCGATGAGATGACATGCGGAGGAATGATAAACAGACAGGAAATTGCGTCATCCAGCTGATTTCGAGTGTTGGACTGAATTGGACAACAAACATCCATCTTTCGCTTCACAAATAAGAAATGTGAGGCTAGGTTTGGCCGCCAATGGGTTTCAGCCACTTAGTTAAACACAACACAGGATCCGACCTGTAATGCACGTGTCTTATAATCTCCCACATTGGATGAGTATGAAGCATCTGTTCTTTACGATGTCGCTCATCATACCCGGTTATCCTGGCAACAAGCTAGATGTTTGTTTGCAATCACTTATCAAAGAGTTGGAATAACTTTGGGAGGAGGGTACGAATACTTATGATGCTTACACTCAGTCATATTTCACGTTTCCAACTGCCTTTGTTATGGACAATAAATGACTTTCTTGCGTATTCTAATTTAATTGGTTGGATGAGTAGAGGGTATATGACATGTCCCTACTGTATGAAAGATACTCATTCCATTTACCTGAAGCATAGTGGTAAAAATTACTATTTGGGTCACCATCGGTGGCTAGATAAAGATCACCGTTGAAAGAGAAATAAGAGAGCACTTGATGTCAAAGAGGAACACAAGGGTCCACCAGAATACAAATCTGGGGAAGGTTTTCTTAAATATTTGCAAATTTGTGGGTGACCACAATAACTAGACTAAGAGAAGTATATTTTTTGAGTTATCGTACTGAAAAGATCTTCTAGTTCAACACAATATTGATGTGATGCACACTGAGTGGAATGTGTGTGACAATTTGTTGAAGACTATATTGACACCAAAAGAAAGCAAAAATAATAACCAATCAAGAAGTGACTTAAAAGAAATAGGTATCAGAACGGACTTGCATTTGGGTTGTACCGACGACGGCAAGACGTATCCACCACCTACATCTTTCTGGATGAGCACTGATGATAAAAAATCTTCCTGTAGCATTCTTCATTCAGTGAAGGTGTCAGATGGATATTCATCGAACATATCGCGCTACGTTAACACGAAGAAGGGAAATATTAGCTCATTAAAGATTCATGATCATCACATATTGATGCAAGAGTTGTTACCCTCGCCATAAGAAAGAATCACGAGCAAATGGAACATATCAAACATATTTACAGGCACACTCGACGGTTCTTGAATGGTCCAAGGCCAAGATGATGAGATCTTTGAACACGAAAATGTAGGAATACATGTATCAATTGTACCTTACCATTGCCGACTTGGAGACAAGAGAGGAGAGATTGGTGGCTAGGCCGTCAAATATCTCGATTGATGATTGGTCTACTCTTTTGGACTACTGGCCTAGCGAGGTGTTTAAGGTAAAATTATAATGTGTTTTAGGTATTATTTATTTAATGGATTAAAAAATTGACAATTTACAATTTTCTTGCACACCATGAATCTTTTCAAGAAGAAAATGAACAAGAAGGTGTTTGCGAACATACCCGACACCGCATGTAAACTTGCTTGGATGGAAATGGAGTACAAAGAGTGGTATCCTAATGACACCGTGTAGGAACCGTTTGGATATTAGATTCCCTTTCTTATATATGTCGGAACTAATGTTGTATCCTAATGTTTATTATGCTTGTAAAAACTATCTTACATTTGTGTGATTGCTATTTGTTGAGATTATGTATTATGTCTGAAATACTGTTGTATCTTACAATTATTTGTATGCTATTTGTTGAGATTATGTAACTGACGTTTTATTTTGAATTTTCAATTCTCAGAGGAAGAAGAAGCAAACCAATTGTGCTACAAACCTTTTCCAAACATCTACTCCACCAATCTCACAGCAACTGCTCTGCTGTAAATAATTGTATGCGTCCACATTTTTCAAATTTAGTTTCTCCGTTGTGCAAATTACACCATTCAGAACTACCATTACATTTATTAGTAGTAAATTAGATCGGTTACGGATTGGGTTTGACTTGTGAAGGCCATTATCAATTAGGAAAATCAAAATGTTTTGTGAATGATGCTTGACTGGTGAGTAAAACTGAAAGAAGCAATGTAGGGTAATGTAGCTCAATATTGCGTTAAGGATAAATGTAAAGCTTCGTTGATCTCTGTAACTTGTTATAGTGGCTCCACATTGAAAGTTTGCCTCTTCTAGTCCATAATATTAACACTCAATTTGACATTTTGTATAGTTAACTCAAAAGTTGATTTTTAGATGATTATATGATAGAGAGCATAAGCACAATGACTGAGGACAATAAAAAAAGTTGCTCACTTGCATGTTTAGCAACACAAACAACTCCAACTCAAGGAAATATAGTTGATATTTACCTACCAATATTTATTAAATATATAAGTTAGCTCTCAAGTTCAAACTTCGAATTGAAGAACAAAGTGTGCAATGCAATAATAAAACCTCCATGTACCAAAAGATCCAAGTACAGATACCAGAAGGCACACACATAAACATAAACAAAAGCTGCAATTTACATTTCTTCATTACATGGAAGAAGGTAAAGTCTTAATAAGGTTCTCTTTTGCCATGAGTACATTTATGCACTAACATTTTCAAGCCATAAGAAACTTAAGAAACTCAAGAAAATTTGATCAACGGCTTATCAACATCAATTACGTAATCCCATAGGTAAGTTGAACTAATAATAACACAACAAGCTGAATCCTAAATTAGCAGGTACAATAGATATGCCAAGTTTGATTATCAGAAATTGACAGTAAGCAAGCAAACTCAATCCCAAAAGTAAATTGTGCCAAATGGAAAATTATGTAATCGTCGAGGGAGTCATTGGTTATATTATAGAAGTAGTAGTTTTAACGAAGGTGGTCAAACACAACCTAACACAAGTTACCGTAATACCTAAACACCAACACTTCATCAAGAGCGACAGCCGGAACGTACGACCACCCCCACAATCCAGCAAACAACAAAAAGTGTGGGATGAAACTACCCCTGACATAATCCCCTGCACACCTTAGATGAGGCGTACAACGAGGAGTACGACAATGACCACCAACATGAAGAGTACGACGGGAGCATTCCCACACGTGCAGGAGCATGAAGGTGGCAGAGCATAGCTATCTCGTCCTCTACCGCCTCCAGTCGTCGGGCCACTTCCAAGATTGGGTTCAGAAGCTGAACGAGACGGCCATTGATCAACGCATGACGAGGTGGCTGGTTGACCTCCACTCCATCAACGCGGAATGACATCTGGTCAACCCAGCGGAAGTAGCCGCATCTCAATGTTGCCTGACGGGGAAACGACAAGTTGGGAATCCATCCAAAAACCACAAACCCAAAAATCTTACAAAACCGTAAGACTACCCACGTTTTCGGAGCCACAACTGTAGAAGATCCTACCAAGATTCTTAATTGTGCAGGAAATGCCACGATGAGCGGGAACTCCACGTATGCAAGTCGGTCGTCGGAACATGATCGATTCGGCGGTGCTCGAAGCAGAAGACATGCAATGTAGAGGGCACAAGAATAGGAGAAGTTGTCGGTGGTGTGGTGAGGTGTGGAAGTGAGATTTATGGAGGTGGGGGTGGTTGCTTCGCGTGCTAACTAGGGACTCCATCAGGATTTTGTGGTGAAGAATCAGATGAATAACGTAGGTGTTACCAAACACCCCAGTTTCTACCAGCTCAACGAAGAACGACGAGATAGAAAACGAGTGAGAATTTTGTTCATGTTATCTTTTTTTTAAACTCAATATAACAAAATATTTGTTGTCTTCGTCTAAAAATAGTGGGAAAAAATCTTGTATGTTGCTTAAATAATAGTATTGTTTATATTTCTACTAAATTTCATCAATGTGCGCAAACCACATAATTTGGTTTCCAACAAGTTGCACAGATACCGTGAATTTGGACAAAGAAGAACTGAATTACTCTGAACCACGTAATCTATTTCTGGACTGTTTCCTGAAATTATTTGTATTGGTAAAAATATTTCAATTTGGTTTTCTAATGCATTAACAGTCACCATTTTTCGAAATTGACTCGTCCAAAACAGTCACCATTTTTCCGCTGGTTCCCAACCTTCCCCAATCCCTCCTGCTCGAAACCCTAGCAAGACCTCCGAGAATGCGACGCCGATGGGTGAAGAAGGCCTTCAAGAACAAGAAGACGCCTCTGACCCCGACCCCGACGGCCGAAGGAACCGGCGCTGTTACCAGATCCGACGCCGACGCACCAAAAGTCGGATCTTTGAGTCAGGCGGGTAAGAAAGATGGGGAAAGTGTTCTGGTTGGAATTAAGTGCGTGGCGGATTCGGATGGAAATTGTTCGAACAACGTTGATTTGAGGGTTATTGAGGGGTGGGAAGGTCCGGTAGTTTGGCCTGGAGTCGACCAAACCAGTGCCGAAGGTGATTTGCAGGTGTTTGATCGGTCGAAAGCCGAAGAAAATGTTGCGTCGGCATTGTGTTTGGATGGAAAAGACACGGAGATTGGAGCGGAAACGACTGTTAAGGAAGGTGTGATGGAGATTGAGGAGTTAGCTCTGTCTCCATTGGCACAGATAGGAGTCGATGAAACCATGAGTGACGCCAAATTACATACTGAGGTCGAGAAAGATGGCGATTTTAAGACTGGAAATTTGTCTCCTGAAGCTGCGCTTGAGGAGTTTTCTCCAAGGGAATCGCCTGAGGTTGGAGGAAGTGAGGATGTTGAGAGGAAGTTGGATGCTGCAGAAGGTATGCTTCGGATGTTTGCGCTTTTAGTATTGTTGCGGGCTTCTTGGTTGTATGTGGTTTGTTGGGTGAATTTTAAAATGGCATTTTAATATAAAATTTCAATTTTTTCATGGTACATTGCTTTGCGCTTCGGAATTTCATGACACCCAACATAATGGAGTGGATTCGTTGGAGGAATCTTAAAACTCCAGAGGTGAAATTCAGGGAACTGTTGTCCTAACTAAGCCTTATTGAATGGCATAATCACATCCTATTCTTTGAGAAAATATTGTATATACATTACTGTACTAGTTGCTCCTTGGCGTTAACTGACTAGACTAGGTGTACTTCCTGCTAAGTGAAATTAGTTGTACTTGTAAAAAGGATTCAATTTGTTATTATTTTACGTGTCTATCCAATCAAAATCTTGAAGAAATGTGCCATTTGTTTCTGAAGATCAAATCCAGCACCCTGTTGACCAGCCGATGCCTGCAATGTAGTCAGATCAACTGTTCTTTTTGCTTCTTTTTTCTAAAGGAATTTTTTTTTGGGCATGAGTACTCCCAGGGTCATTACATTCTTTTACAAGATTTTCGTTTACATTATGTTTGCTGAAAGAATTAAAGGAATTGCTGAAATATGATTTCTGTTCAAATCTAAAATAATATGATTCTGTATATAGTGACAAATTTTAGTGTTTTTTGTGTGTGCATATTTCAATGCTTCTTGTCCTAAAAATAGTGAAATTTGATATCCATATGTAATTAGCATGTACGATAAGCCAATAAACCAACTTCTGTGCAGTTTGCTGAGCTAAGATCCTTGCATTTTTTTGTTAGGTTTTCAGTTTATTGAGCAGTACCTGGAAACTTTGAAGCTTATTTGAACGCTAACATGATCAGTTATGTCAATGGAAGAAATGGAGGCTATTCAATTTTCTAACATCCTTCTTGATTTCCAAGTTTTACATCAATTCTCTTGTTTTTCCAGTCATACCAGATTCAATTGGACGTTAGTGTTGTGCGACTTTATTGATTAGCATGTGGAATGATTTTCTTTTAATTGCTTGGACTCAGCATTTTATCATTTCATACTATCCACAACTCGTTCCTGCTCGTCGTTGCATATCTTTTTACCGTAACATGTTGGTCCATTGCATTTGTGTCGTGATTGCTAATAATCACTTGCTTAACTTTGATTAAAGAGACAAATATTTGATTAATCAATGAGCTATTTGGTTTATTTTTTTTCTTGTTTGATAACTAGAAAACTAGCAAATTGGCATGACATGTATTAAGTTGCCCATTTAGGCATACATTAATTTTACTTTAGAAAAATAGCCCTTATGTTTTGTGTTTCCTAATATTTACAATTTTATTCATGTTGATCTTGATAATGTACTTGATTGTCTGCAGAAAGTACTGGGGGTGATAAGGAATTTGAGACTAGAATAACCCGCAATGACAAGGCTGAGATCAATGATGTCAATCAGGATAATCAGAATGAGGAATACCACCATGCAACTTTGTCAGAAAGGAGAATACAGAAAGAAAATGAAATCCATGTTAGTGGGTTGCATAAAAAAATATCCGAGGGTGATTTGATTGACGTTTTTGGTGCTTTTGGTGAAATTAAATCAGCTAGAATAGCTAGAAATCGGTCAACCCAAAGGAGCAAGGGTTTTGGATTAATTAGTTTTGCTAGCCGAGAGCATGCCACGAAAGTTCTGGAAGAGTTGAAGGATGGAGTTGAGGTTGTTATTTTAATTTTTTTGCAATTCACTTCCTTTGCTGTAATTGTTATTGTGTGCCAACTAGTTTTAAATCTTGCTTATATATCAGGTGTGGGGAAAGAGGGCTTTTGTAGCGCCTAGCTTGGATCGCAATACACTTTATCTTAGTAACATTTGCAACACATGGACGAAAAATCAAGTGTGTTCTTTTTCCTTTTCATTTGTTTGCCACTTTTTTCATTATCTTGATTTTTCTTTCTTATTGCCAAGGGCATTGCTAGGTTCATTTTTTTGTCTTCTTGCATGTCATTAACTCATTATCAAGCTGACAGTTGTCTTTCGAAAAAAATACAAATATTCAAATCTGATCGGATAATTTTTGATGCAAGGTACTTGAGACATTGAAAGGACTTGGAATAAAGTATTTGAAGGAATTCCTTTTGGTTAATGATCCTGAGAATGAAGGAAAAAATATGGGTTATGCTCTGCTTGAATTCGATTGTCATACTAATGCGGTGGCAGCATTGCAGCTTCTAAAGAAACCGGACGTTTTCTTTGGTACCATAAAGAATGCCAGAGTTTCTATTACGCAATCCATCATGTCTCCCAATGAAGAAGACACTCTCTCACAGGTTTTTGATTTTTACCCCTTAATGGACTTCATCATTGAATCTTGGCACATAACTTGGTTAACTTCCAATTTCCATGTTATGATACCTTACGATATGGCCCTTGTTGTTTTCTTTACCGTGCCAATGATTATGTTGCCTCTACTTGGTTATTGCTTTTGATTATTTTTCCTATCTCGTCTTTACGCATTACAAACTTTTCTCCCTTCTATGATCCTTTTAGGTCTCCTAGTTTGTTATCAGATAAATTTTTGCAGGTGAGATCTCCTTTATGAAGCAACATTTTTTTATATGGGCACAAGAATACTAGAGAAATGGGTGAAATTCTTGACAAGTTAAGGATTTGATGAAGTAGTCCTTTAAAAGGAAAAACAACTATAAACATCAACATATTGTGTAGTTGAAACTAAAACTAACTGAAAACACAATTAAGGGCTGACATCCATTTTCAGTGCTTATTATCCTTATCCAATGGGTACTTCAAGTAGATGTGATTTGTGTGCCCAAAAAGGCAACAGTCGATAGCTTCTTTGAAAGGGAGAATTTCAATAGAATCTGGGGCGCATTCTCCTGGCCTCGCCTGGTAGCAATGAGCTGAGTCGCCTTAATAGATGGCTCAACGTTGGTAGCATTAACAGTTAGGGAATTCTTAGGTTTGGGAACCAAAGATATACAACAACAATAACAAAGCCTTTTAATCACAAACTAGTTGGGGTAGGCTAGAAATGAACTAGTGGTGGGCGACCCAATTTAATTTAATTTTTTTATTTTTTTGGTTTAAATTAAAAAAAGGAAAAATCAGGAAACAAAACAGGAAAAATGCCCAAAAAATATAGAAACACACCTTACATGTTTCAGCTTAAAAAAGACAGCTAGTTCATCGACCATAGCCTCACCAGGTACTCCATTTACCAAACACTTAGGGTTTTTATTTTTTTAATGGTAGAGTTTGTAATACAATTTAAAAGGCAAAAAATTACAATACAAGTGCCCTACTCATTCAATTGGACACATTGATCTAAAGTTTAGTTAGGAACTTTAGTATCGTCGTCTTCCTCTGAGTCGTTCGGGTCGTCAACGTAGATGTCCTCCTCGTCGGTTTCTTCATTGGTCGGAATGAAATCTTCCTCGACATCCCAACGAACTTCAGAACTTGATGCACCTAGATCTCCATAACCATAACAAGTTATGTTGATCTCTTCATCTAAGAAAGGTGTAGTCGAGGACGTCGTGGATCGAATCGAAAAAAGAACTTCGAACGCCGGAATTATTGAGCACCAGAGTGGCGGAGTTGGAAGTTGAGAGCTTGGAAGAGTTTGAGAATTGAGATTGAGATTTGAGAGATTGAAAGAGTTGTAGGAGTATGAGTAAAATGAAATGGGTGACGAGGGGTATTTATAGAAATAAGTAGGGGGGAGGGGAAGGATTTAAAAGATTTAAAAAATAAATAAAAAAAGTAGCCATTTCTACAGTAGCAACAAGCAAAGGCTAGTTTTCTAGCCGTTGCTGTGTGCTGTGTTGTGCACAACACATGTCACCTAGGCGACCACCCACCCGAACCTTGACGTGAATAGTGACGCCCAAAACACGAGTCTAGGGAACCAAAGATATAATTGCATGAATTAATTTTATGTTCACCGTAATTATGAATTATAAGTTTCATTTTCTCCAATGAAAAAATAAATTTCAAATGTAGTTATGTCTGATTCCCTTAAAGAGTTGTGTTTATGCATACGAGTGTATCTATCACTTGTTCATGCATGTATTTGCTTGAATTCCCACAGGAGCTAGACTAGATAGAGCTTCTAAGTTGCGACGGTTCTTTTTTTTTGTGAGCACCCCATCATTTAAGATAGAAAAACACTCAAATTCTACAAAGGCTGTTGAAGAGCATACGTTGACGGGAGGAGAATAGTGAAATTGTTTGACAGGCATTTTGACGGATGACGGTACCTAACAAAGTCATGCCTGAACTTAGTTTGATATGTATTTAATTCTACAGATCTAGGTTTAGGCAATTGTGCTTTGTGGATTACCATGTATAATATTTGTGTCAGGAACACTTTTGCGGATATGACTTATAATTATGTTCCAGGCCACCAATGATATTAGTTCTATCAGATCATGTCATTCAAACATCGTACACATGCTACTTCCTTTTTTAAAAGAATTGATCCTTTTTGTTTCAGTTACAGGCCAAAACTGTGTATATTGGGGGCCTTCCACCATTCTGGGATGAAAATAAAGTCAAGTATCTCTGCAAACAATATGGTGAAGTGGAATCTGTTTTACTTGCTCGAAATATTCCTAACAAAAAGAGGAAAGATTTTGGCTTTATTGATTTCGCATCTAATGAAAGTGCTTTAGCTTTTATCCGAGGAATCAATACAGCCCATCTCCAGGAGGGAGAAATTAAGGTAAGAATCCTTATCAAAGTTCAATAATGTCACGCTTCACACAGCCTTAGTCAATATATGTTCCTGCAAGAACTTACATTCCATTCGCTACATATAGTTGAAGGCAAATCTTGCAAACAAGCCTCAAAATAAGATCAAATTGGCAAACCAAAGTGCTCAAGCAGGACACATTGTTGATGAGAATTTTGAAGCTTCAAGGAAAGCTGCTATGTCCGAAACAGATAACCCGAAGGGTTGTTGTGAAGTAAATGGGAATGACAAGGCTATCAAACTTTCTGGAGCTGCTACAAGAACCAAGCATTCTAAGGTACAGTCTAAATTTAAAAGTGGTGGCCAAGGTCACAAAAAACAGCGACAGTCTTCTTCCAGAACTAAAAACCGTGACTGGAAGAATGTTGATGGTCTTCAAACTCGTCAAAAGACAGAACAAGCCCCCAGAAGTAAAAAGCGTAAAATGAGAACTACTGACGCTAACAGTGGTCAAAGACGAAAGAAAGCACACAATGATCGAAGTTTTGGTATTGCGATTTTTCCATTCATATTTATTCGTACTAAATATACAAAGTACCTTCAGGAAAGAAATTATGCAACATTTTCAGGATACCCACCTTCTAGTGAGTACAAGAGTCGTGCTTATGCTGGACCTTCAGCTACACATTGCTCATCTGATATGGTCCACGTCTTCTTAGATTTTTTTATCATCTATTCTTGTTATTTGATTCTTTATAAATTTTGATAACTAGACTGGCCCTTCATTCTTTTCCAGGAGCCTCATGCTGGTTATCTTCCTGCTAGAGCACAAAGAGAGAGGCATGGATATGTACAGACAAGGTTTAATGTTTTGAAGCTACATTTAACATTTGATTCTTTTCCTATTCACAACTAACGTGTTTCTGTAAATTATCCAATCAGAGTATATGATAACCAACCAACGGGTGATGTTCGTTTTCCTAGATATGGTATTTTCTATCACTTCACGTCATATTATGTTTTTGTCACTTTTTTCCTCTTGGTGTGTCATTTCTTTGAACATCTTTTTTTTTTGAAAAAACGTGTTCCTATAGAAGCATGCAATATTGCAGTCTCATTTTGCATTATTTGTTATGATGGTTTTCCTTAATAGATTTTGCATATGACATCTTCAACTCTTAGGAAGTGTTTGAAGGTCTCATATTGCTAAGTTGGGTCGGAAAAAATTACTCATACATTACTTAGTGAACTTCAATATGTACTTCAATTACTCATACATTACTCATATTATTATTGATAAAGAACTAGATTGTTGAGTAATAATGTTTTGAAATATGTGTGCACTTCTTCTCTAATTAATATTTTCCTAAAAGCCTAATTCACTACTTTTATTTACTGTGGTGTTGGAGACATTTATAAATGTTCATTTTGAGGACAGTTCATATTTCACACGTGTGGTGACCAAATGATGAGTGGAAACAACTGGCCATAATTGAAGGTCATAAACAAAGGAAGCGAATCCATTTATTAAAGTCTTCAGCAAGTGTAGGGCCTTGTGGTTGGTTGAAGGTCTCCAGCATGTCATATTAATGATGTAACATTTAAAGATACTATTATGAACTAAAACCCACTGTAATGCCCTATTTAAGAGTTTCTGTTTTGCAAAATCTCAAACTCCCATGACATTGCATGCTATCATGATAAAGTAGGAGAAACGGTTGCTCAATACCTACACTCTCTAACTGGAATGTAACATTTCTTTGATTTACAGCTCCTTATTCCACCCAAATTGCTAGTTATATAATATTGCTAAAACTGTTACCAAATTTGGTGCTGATTGTGGAATAAGATCTTGCTGCTAAAAGCTGGGTTGTGGGGATAATTCTAGTAGTCGTAGTCTTCAAGGATGGTTGCCCTTTTGCTATAGGTAAAATATCAAATTATTGAATTGTTGGACATTTATTGTGCTGTGCATCAAATCAATAGCTCAGTTGGAAACAACCTCTATGATTACGAGGGGAATGGTTGTGTTTGTGATGGCTTTAGATTACCTTCCAACTTCAGACTCTGATTGAGAAGAAACATCCTAACTTCAGACTTTACGATTTGGTTGTGGTGACTTTCTTTGTTAGATGTGTCCCTGACTTACCTACCTGAACATGTAGTACATTGAGATCTAGGCTCAGATTATTTACAATGTATTTTTTTACTGTGAAAATGCTATGCTACTTAAAAGCAGTGCAATGTCTTTTTTATTCCATGCACCAGCTTGAAGCTACTTTGTCTAGCCTTATGATCATGATTTGATTTATGTATAAGATGCAGTATCCTGAGTTATTCTCCTACCATGCTGGCTTTCAAACTTTTATCATCTGAGAAGCGCTTATGGAACTCAAATTCAGTTATTTTTACTAAATCATGATTGTAGTTGAAATACGACTAAATGTTCGAAGATGAATAAAAGAAAACAAAGATGTTCACCAATGAGAAGGAGAAGTGAGAGAAGAATGTACCAAGTTGGGCTTGTACATCGGTATTTAAAACTAAAATATTGGAGGCCTACGTCAAATGATTGATGTCGACCAAACTTCAATCAAAAGTGGATAAACACTTCTTTATAGGTTATCCTCGTAAAACAAGATGATACTACTTTTTGCATAAAACCTCCAATCAAGGGATTGTCGAGAGAGATGTCATATTCTTAGAGAAAGAATTTCTGGAAAGAATAAAAAGTAGTGAGAGTAGAATTGTGCTTAAAGAAACTCAAGATATTCTACAAGATCATGATATCAATGATAACATTCAAGATCATGATGCCCCAACCGAGGTTCCTTGGATAGTGAGAACGTGAGCGAGAGCCCCTCGCAAGCAATTGTGAGAGAAACTCAATCATCCCCGTCGAGTGTACGTTCGAGAATCGAACATGAACCAATTATGCAAGAAATTGTGGTAGAAGTTCAAGAAGTACACGTGGAAGCAAAAGAACTTAGAATGTCTACAAAGGAAGAAACCCGATATGTATTTGCGACTTCATGAGAACATGATACTTGATACCGATGATCCCTTGACCTTTAAAGAAGTAATGGAAAGAGAAGACTCCGAATTATTGAAGCCATGGAATCCGAGATAGAATCTATGTATGATAATCAAGTGTGGAACTTGGTTGACCTTCCTAAAGGAAAGAAGACCGTTCAAAATAAATGAGTCTTCAAGAGGAAGATGAACATGGATGGGAACTTGACAACCTACAAAGTAAGGTTTGTAGCAAAATGTTTCACTCAAGTTCAAGGAATTGACTATGATAAAACTTTTTCACCGATTGTCATGTTTAAGTCTATTCGGATTATCCTCGTTGTTGTCGCATTTCATGATTATGAAATATGGCAAATGGATCAAAATAACATACCTTAATGGGAACCTGGAGGAGGATGTGTACATGGTACAACCTCAAGGTTTTGAAGATCCAAAGAATAACAAGAAAGTATGTAAGCTTCAAAGATTCATTTATGGATTGAAGCAAACATTAAGGAGTTAGAACAAACGCTTTGACGAGGAAGTTAAAAAGATTCACTTCGTCTAAAGTAAGGAAGAGCCTTGTAAAGTTCAATTGTTTGTTATTTTATATTCTGATTAAATCTCTACATGAATAATGAACATTGTGTATTGAGATTTAGACCTTTGTCCTTCCGGTTTCCATATTTAGGTTTGGATTGAAGTTCCCCTGTTCTGTCGATTGTTACTACTTACTGTTAAGCAAGTGTTTCTAGACTCTGAATATTCAACTTCATTTGTCTTCGTGTTAATGTTTCTTTCAGTGCTGTAAAACCTGATTATATTTCTAATTTTGTTTTGGTAATATATTTTGCTACCTCAATTGACTGGGTTCATTATTCTGGTACAGCAGTTGGACCGGCACCAAGGCCATCCTATTCTACAGCACAGCTATCCTATCCGACCTACTCAACAAACCATGTAGAATATCAGGTTGCACTTCTCCCCTTATCTTCTATTTGCTTCTACTTAGAACAAACATGGCTAAATGGATACCTTTTTTCTGATTGAAAAAAAGCATGGACACCCTTTTTTGAAGGGATATATAACATAATATATTTACCAGAATAAACGATGGTTCCGGTAGTACGGTTCACTAATTTATATGAACGTCTTGTGAAGAGTATATGCATGCTTGAAGCATGAGTTACATAATTATGTGAACTTAGCTAAAGTCGGTTATTTCTAAAATTTATTTGTTTGAGTTCCTTGATGTTGTGAAGGTTCAAATTTAGTCTTGCAGATGAATGGATGCTTAGACAAACATGAATTCTTCTTGATGTTGTGATCATGAAGATTGTTAAATTTCAATATTCGACATTATAACAGTCAAATAATCAATTCTAGGTGTTCTGACGACATTCCAGATTCTACGTAGCCAAGCTTTTGTCTATTGCCAATGGAACTAAGATTAATGACTAGATTTAAATGACGTACTACATCATCTGCTCTTCTTATTATGTAGTCATTTTGTTTTTTGGATCAAGGGTCATGATCACAACATTATAGTAGGGATAATACGGATGATCCGTATTATAGTAGGCCTAGTAGAGTCAAAGATTAAGTTATTTTTTTGACTTTAGGCTACAATGGACTAAATCAACGTGGTTCATATAAACTGTATATGATTCTTATTTATTGTGCATTAGCAGAAAATTGTCTAGACATCAGATCACATGTCAATCAAAAACAACCTCTCTGTCACAGGGTGAGATGGGGGTATGATTGTGTACATATGACCCCTTCCCCCTGATTATAGTAGGGATAAAGTTGTTTATATTCAACCTCTTTACACAGGACGAGTGTCTCATTAGAGGCTTTGGTGGTAATTATGAATTTATGATGTTTTCAGTGACACTAAAATTGTATAACCGAACTTAAATGTGGATATCCTAAATCAATACCATGCTTTATATACTTAAAGTGCGGCAAACTAGTAGATGTACTTTTAAAGATTTTCAAGACAGCACTTTTGTGCTCAATAGGTTGGAGTTTGAGATAAGGTGTTTATTTATTGTCTGTTGATCTCACTGGAGCAATATGCAACCATGTTTATGTTATTCACAATTATGAATTATCTCATGGATACCGTTTACTAATGTGTGTGTTTTCTTTTGCAGGGTGGTTATTCATACCCCCCTAGTGGATCATATACACATTGGCCGTATTATTACTAAACGCATATCAAACTCTTCTACATGGAAAGCAAAAAATATTGAAATCAGTGCCCTGTTTCCATGAAAGACATGGGGAATCTGATTTCAGGGTATCTTAGTGCCAAATCTAATTTGGTTCGAGATCTTAAGATTTATTCTAGTTGTATTTATTTTTAACGTGGATATGCTGATTGTGATACCTAAACCCAAGAACTAATAATGTATGTAACTGTTTGCACGTGGGGGAGATTCCCATGCCGCCAAGACCATCCTTAGAGCAAAATAACCACGCCCGGGCTAGCCGGGCGTCCTTCACTTTCTCTCTGTCATGTCATTTTTTTTCCCTGTTACGTCAATTCATTCAACCCATTCAAAAATTCTCCTTAACCATGTCTAGACTACCTCCACTCATCCTACACTCTTTTTCTTCCACATCATTTCTTAATTAATAATTTTAATTCTCACACAACATTTAACAAATTACATTTTATATAATTCTAATTCTAATTACATTATAATTCTAATTCACGAAATAATTAATATTAATATTAATTAATTAACATTAATAATTATTCATTAATAATATTAATTATTATTAAACCATAAAAATTGGAATATTTAAAATTGAATATTTGTAATTTGAAACGTGTGAATACACAGTACCTACCTCCGTGAATTCACAGTATACGCGTAAATGTACAGTATACGTGTGTGTGTGAAAAGTAATTCGCGTGACTGCACAGTATATGCGTGAAGGAAAAGTAGTTTGCATGAATGTACAATATACGTGTGAATGTACAGTGTCTAATTTTTTCTTTATATATACTTTACAGAAAACACAACTTACATCCTTTATCTCTTCCACAATCCGTCATAATTGTTGCTAACTCTCACAAAACACAACGTTGCAATGTCTTCTCCAGATTACAATTGTTCTCCTCGTCGTCCACAATCAAATCTGCGTCCATGTTATCCACAAGGATACCCCTTACGTCTATTTTACCAACAACTATTCCAACAGTCAGATTTCTCTCACTACGCACTACCATTCCCATCACCAGACCAAAAACCATCATTCCTACAATTCTCCCACTGCGCACAACCAGACCAAAACCAACCATCCCCACAATTCTCTCACTACGCACCATTATTCCCACAAAATCAACTGCAATTCCAGATGTTTGGCTGACCCATATTTCAACAAAGTAGTCTGAGTATGGTGGACACTGAAGAAGAGGGTCACGACGATGATGAGTCCCCACCACGACACACCGTCACACCACCAACCCCACCTCCACAGCGACGCCACCGTAAGCAAATCCAAGCCGCCAAAATCAATCTGAAGATGTGGACCACAACTGAGGACGAGAGACTTGTCTTTGCATATATGTAAATCAGTTGTGATGCGGTGATATGAACAAACCAGAAGTCTACTTCATTGTGGGCCAAAGTGAAACGTGTGTACAACATCTCCGTGGAAGACACAGACCTCCCCGAGAGGAATGCGGAGTCCTTAAAAGAACAGTGGAGGAGAATTGTACTTGCTGTCAACAAGTGGGTCGGGTGCTTCGATCAGGCGTTCCAACGAAAAAGGTGCGGCCAGAATGACGACGATGTTGTCCGGCAAACGCACGTGATCTACGAGCAAATTCATGGGCCTAAATTTTTTTATTTTGATACTTGGGTCATGTTGCGTAGGTACCCAAAATGGGAGTCTGTGATATCCGGAGCTAATATCGTGCGTGTTGGCTGAGAGTCCCCGGAGTTGCACGATGAAAGTATTCACCAGTCATGAAGCATTGGGGAAAAAAGAGCACTGAGAGCTCCAGGACGCAGTCACCATCGGACGCAGACGAAATGACGTCGGGGTCGTCTACACGCCCAGAAGGTGTGAAGAAGGCCAAGAAAAAGACTAAGAGTTCATTACGCCCCGAAGGCGACACCGATGTTAGACAACTTGCACAACAGCTTCGATACACCACCCAAGTGAGAGATGATGGTTTCTCCAAGCAGGAGGAATTTGCGGAACGGAATTTTCAGATGCATTTAAAAAAAACTAAGTTGGACATGCTTCACTCTCTGATGATGAAGGACAACCCGACGAAGCAGGATAAAAAGTAATTGATAAACTCCTCGCCTGGGCGGAAGAGAATCAGTACGTGTAGTTTTTTGTACTTGGTATTTCGTATGGTTCGTATTTCCTGTAATTTGTACTTCTCGTAGTTTGTTGGTATGTTGTAGTCGGTATTTCGTATGGTCTGTATTTCCTTTAGTTTGTATTTCGTGTGGTTGGTTATAGTTCATATTTCAGTATTATTAATGTATTGTTCTTATGGTTGTAGTATTAATATATATTCTATTTTAAGCATTAAATATGGATTTACATTTTATTTATATATCTCTAATTTTATTCAATTAATTACCTCAAAAATTATTACCCCACATTAATCAAAATACTCAATACATTAACAATTACCTCTAATAACAAATCATGCGCTAAATATAAAAAAAACCAACAGGGGGGACACGTGTCCCCCACTCGAGGGCGCCCCAGGTGTCTGCCCGGAACGCCCAACACCCAAGGGTCGCCCGCCATGTTAACGGGGGTGCCCCGACGAGCACCCCCGTTAAGGGTGATCTTAATGGGGCCGTCCCCCACCCACGACCCGGGACGACCCCCACCCGGTCGGTCACCAGGGCACAACCTCGTTGTGGCATAACTCGGTTGGTTTGGATTTTTTTGTTTTGATTTTTTAAATTTTTTTGTTTTGTTTTGTTATTTGTTTTAATAATTAAGGGTATATATTTGTTTTGGTATGATTTTGTAAATAGTTGAGTATTTATTAAAATTTATTTAAAATAGCTGGAATAATTTAAATAAACACAGACCTAAATAAACAGGTAAACAAATCAATATCCGGAGTATAAAAATAGAGTGTTGATAAAAAAACATCTGCAAAACGTGTTTCCTCTGGCTATTTTGCTTTGTTAGGGGAACTAACGTCCCCTACACAGGCTGTCACCCCTGTATTCCTAATCATGCCTAAATTTTTTGTTGTATTGTGTTACGTACAATAGTTAAATAAATATGTATTTTGTTTTATTAATAATAATTATTATTATATACTAATTTATATATATTTTGTTTGAATTATTAATGTGTTTTTGATAAATATAAATGATTTTGGAATATAATAAAAATTGAGATTTTTTTAATGATGTTGAGAAAAAAGAGTGTGATGACTTAGATTATGGTTAAGTGGTGAATAGTGAAAGAGAAATATGATGTTGAGTTATAATGAAATGATGAGTCATTTGTAGGGGAGAGAGAAAGTTGATGACCTAGGTCATCCCATGACTACGGATGCTCTAAATTCCTATTAGGCTTTTATTTATTATTATATCGGAGATTGTCAAATTTCATCTTTAGGGGAAAAAACTCAATATAGTCCTTGTCACTAGGGGTGTGCATTGACCGGGTCAAACCGGTCAACCGGACCGGACCGGACCGGTCGGTCCGGGTTCGGTCCGGAAAATTTTAAAAAAATCCGGTCCGGTCCGGGTTTCGGTCCGGCAAATTTTGAAATTTCCGGTCCGGTCCGGTCCGGACCGGTCCAATTTTTTTTTTTTTACTTCAAAAAAATCGGGTTTTGACCGGACCGGACCGGACCGGACCGATTCGGTCCGGTCCGGTCCGGTCTTTGGTCCGAGTGCATCCGGTCCGGTCCGGTCTTCGGTCCGGACCCCGGATAAAAATCCGGTCCGGTCCGGTCCGGTCCGGTCCGGTCCGGTCCGGACCGGATGCACAGCCCTACTTGTCACCATGGAATCATTTAAGCATCCTCGTAATTGAAGTTTGGATCGGGGATGTTTATGCCCATAGCATACGACAATTTGTCTTTCTTAACTATGAGTTGTAACATTCTAAAAGTGTCAATCAAATCCCTTAATACTTTAGAACTTAAGTGTGTTACTTTGTTCTATTCTTCATCGTAAAATTGTTGGTTTGCATCGTTTCTTTTGTTTTGTATGTTAAACAACATTTTAATTATATCTTTTTTGACTGATCCAGAAATTACGGTCGTCATATTAAAGGTAATTGAGGAAAGTGGGAATGACAAAATCCAACACTTGATCAAAATAACAAGTTTGCAGTCACAGCCCCATTTATTGAAGTTTTTTTTTGAAACTAGACATCAAGGTGCAAAAAAAGTTGTATCTCAATAAGAGAAACGTGACCAATAACAATTGAAAGATAAACATGATATTATTTTAGAAGACAGAACTATATTGGAAACAAAGATCAAGTCTACAGTGGTTGTAAGCTCATGTTTAACAACGTCCTGGGTAGCCCCTCTCTCTCTCTGACATGTCAACTCTCTTTCCGTCACGTCAGCTCACCAAATTCACTTAAAAATCTTTTTAACCACGCCTGGACTACTCCACACACCCTACATTCTCTCCCATCGACGTCATTTGGAGATTAATCTTGGATAAAATATAAAAAAATTCACAAAATAATTCTACAAAATCAAAACAAATAAAAAATATATTTTCAGAAAAAAATATATTTGAAAAAACAATTTAAAACGAATTTATAAACATTTTAAACCCTAAACAAAAATAATAAAAAATTCGGACAAGGGCGCCCGGGCGTCTACCCGGGAGGCCCGACGCACAATCGTCTGCCCAGATGGGCACCCAGTCCGTTAAGAATGCTCTAAGAAGATGACTGTAAGTCTAAATTCTTTCACCAATTAGCAAATTGTAGGAGAAAAAGAAAAATTGCCTCTCTCTACATTAGTGCCACAATGGGTGAGCACAAACCTGTCCAATTCAGTTTTTTGGACCGGATCCAACCAGTCCGGATCCCGGGGTGGATCTGTGTTTCAGTCCGGTCTAAATTCGGTCCAAAATTGAAATTTTAATATAAAAATCTGATTTGGGTTCGATCTGGACCGGATTTGACCGGTCCGGACCCCGGAGAAGATCCGGTCCGATTCTGGACTTGTGCTCAGCCCTAAGTGCCACGCTTTTATATTCCCAAGATGCCATAGCTAATGAAATTGTAAGCTACTACAAACGACTGTTCAATGTCGGGGAAAGGCTTCAAAACCCCAATCGATTGGGATCTCTTTATTAACTGCAAAATCAATGAACCGAACCTCCTAACAAAGTCATTCTTGAGCGAAGAAATAAAAAAATCATTTATACCAGCTCTATCTTTCTTACAACCCACAAACCGAGGGTGATGTAACACGGTGGAAGTTGACCAGAAATGGTAGATACACGCCAAAAGGTTTTTACAAAATTTTGATGGATGGTGGAACTAGATATCCACTTATGAGCCGAGTTTGGAATGTCTACTGCCCATCTCAAAGGTGAAAGTGTTTTCATGGTTGTTAGCGGAACATAAATTACTAACTAGGGACATTTTAATTAGTAGAGGGCTTAACATTGACCCCTTATATCCAATGTGTGGAGTGGATGCTGGATCAATAAATCATTTGTTTTTTGAATGCGATTTAGCAACCTTTTTTCTGGGACAAAACTTCATTACTAGATCTAAACAACATTACAAATAACAACTATTTTTCAGACATAAGGTTCCGAATCAACTCGATTTAGGAAACAAAGACTAGTTTACTTTGATTAATGCTTTAATTAGATTGTATGGAACGAAAGAAATAGCAAGGTCTTCAGGGGTATATCTAACACGCAGGACTACTTGAATATTGGTCAGGTACACTTAAAATGAGATACTCTTAAAAAGCAAAGGAGTTATTAAAGCAAACTCTCAACATCAAAAGGGCATCTAGGGACCCCTGACAAGGGGGCCATACCGATACAACAGGACTCCCTCGACAGGACTTCCATTGTTGATGCCAACCAATCCTGTTGTCAGAGTTATACAGAAGGAGGTGCTGCTGACATCGGTGGTTGATAGAGAGTAAGCATCCAACGACGGCTTAACTTCAAAGTGTTGCTCTTTGGTTGTTTTCTTTGGATATCCTGAGAAGTTGTGGAAAGTTGTTTGTGCTTTGTTACCCCATTACTTGGGAAACTCTATCGGGTACTGATGGAGCAATAAGTCCTTTTTTGTTGTAACCCATAAGGGGAAAACCAGACTTGTAACTTTCTACACCATGCTGTGGGTCATAGCATAATTATTTTAAATTTTAATACTTACTATCTGCTAACCTTCGGAAAAAAAACTTTACAATGCATGACATGACCGATGATTCGAAGGCCCATCTTCCTATAATTAAATGAGACTTGGTCACGATCCCTTCGATTCGTAGCGCAAATGCAAAGTCATTTTCCCTCCATTTGACGGGGAACTGGCACCAACTATTTTTCAAATATTCGACTAACTCATGTCAAGAGCAACTATCTTCAAAAAATAACACGGTTATTCAGATGAGTTCAAAAAAGAACCCCAACTAATTGTCCAAAATCCATCATCTATTTTTCACCATGACCACAATACTAAGACATTATATAAGAGAACCGAAGGAAATGAGCAAGTAACATTACTATGAATCAGCTTCAGGTAATTAAATTGAAGATGCAACTTAAATATGAAGGTACATTGCCGTAAAAAGGGGAGAAAAAGCCTTATACACCAACTTTGGTAACATGGAAAACTGCAGCTCTACAGCTTAAAAACAACTATATACAGTATATAATCACGACTTACATCCCACGAAGTTGATGGTTCCAAACAGTTGATGGTTCTGAACAAATGTACAACTTCTACATTTCTCTCTAGAAAGAATAACACCATTCCAACAGAATGCTGTAAGTGATGATATGGGCGAGCTCAAAGATCAGACAAAATCGCTGGGTCTGTGTTGAATGGATTGCATTAAATGTGGAGGTCGTCAAGAGAAAGATCTTGAGCACTCAGCAGCTTCAGTTTCTGTGCACAAAAAACACAATTGACGGTCTTCCAGCACACATAATAAATCCAAACTACAATAACAATTACATAATTACAACCAATATACCAATTAATTAAGAGTAACAGAAAGGCAACACAAAGTCTGGACTTCGGAAATAATGGTACTTCAGCTATCTTTGTTTACGATCTCATCAGTTTAACCTTTGCAACACACCCTACCTAGGTGATTCCATCATACGCAATCATATTCTGTGTAGGTAAAACGTCATTGCTGTGGAATATATTTCCTTAACACAATTTCTTTGAATCATACATTTGTCAAACAAAAATAGTCAAGTAATGAATTTTCTTATGCCATACCCTACCGATAACTTTACAAGCCAACCCAAAGGTAAATGTACGTACTATTTCATTACTAAGAATTTTCAAAACGCCACTTTGTGAATATCACCTAGAATCGATCCATTTAGTGTTCTCCAAATGCTCAAAGCACATTCCCTTTTAATCAAGCCGAAATGCTCAAATGCTTAACCAAATATTGCCAGAAAAATAAAAGAAAAAAGGACAACTGAAATGCATATGAAAATAATTAGAGCACCATAGCACTTAACATAACAGGAAAATAGATCCATGTGTTCACCGGCTGAACGTTTTGACCATATGAGAAACAAATATTGAATTCTAACAATGAAACAAGACACTTTCAGAACGAGGATAGACCACTTACCGTAATAAATTGTGGTGGATCATCTATACTTGAAGATCCAAGGATGATTTCCCTTTTTAATTTCGATGTTAGTTTGTGGATGACACGTAGCTAAAAACACAACAACAAAATTTCATGAATGTGACTAAAGCTTAAAATTAGTTATGAGCATATTAATAAGCAGTTATGTACCTCAGACCTAGTAGCTCCACCTATGATAAACACAAAAATTCGCTGTCCCATCTTCTTAAAATCACTAGATGTGTGCCTTAGCACAGAATCACTGAGGAAAGGGACCCATCCATCCAGAATATGAGTAACATACCATGTAACAGGAGTATAAAACAACAAAATGGAAAAGCATTAGCACTATGAAATTATAGGACAAAAAAGATATACAAGCAACTGCATTACAAATGGGGACCACACAGAATAACTACAACCAAACATTTGCAGATACGAAAAGCTTCATTACATTTCCTATTTAGTTGTTCTGGGAAACAAATCTATTTAAAAGAACAAAAAAACAAACCTCGAATATCCATCATCAGAACCACGTGGCCGGGCCCAAGTCGCAGTTCGTCTGGATCTCATTGAGTGTGCAGCAGGCTGGCTTGCGGCTGTTCTAACTGATGAATTTGCAGTAGCACCATGGTATGAAGGGCTAGGATCATTCATGCAAGAATACTCATTCTCAGGAAGTTCACCTTTACTGAGTTTCTCAAGAAGCTCCTGCAAGATCATTGTCAAATGCCTCATATAAATACAGCATGTAAATTGCAAGGGGTAATACCTCTATCATGGGATAAAATTTTGAAAGAGCCCATGTTTCTTCTCCTTCGACAGTTCGCTCTTTTCTAGCTGCATTCTTCTTCTGTTCACAGAGTGGAATGGAAAAGTGTGACCGCTGAAGAATTAATATTAAACCAGTTTAGCAATTGATTGAAGTTGCACACCTTATGCGCATCGAACTTGAGAGAAAATGTGCTTCCTGAAGCCTTTTTCATATCCGAACCAGCCAAGTACCTCATATTATTCACAGCATTCATATCATCAGATGATAGCCGTGCCAGCTGGAAGGAAGGGAGTTTCTTCAGTCATACCTTGACATTATGGTGGATTGCTTTGCATATATAAAATGAAACACAAAATTGTAGGTAACTACGTCTAAATATACTGTAAACACAGAGTGTAGCCTACAGGTCTATAACGACATTTCAATATCAACAATTGCTAAACCCTGGAGGCACAAGTATAACCAGAATACAAAATAAAACAACAATTTATAAAATACAACACGGTAAAGATAAAAAGGGTGCTAAATTAAAAGACTTGGGGACAGCAAATTAGAGATTAACATTGTTAAGAACATGTTACATGATGACCCGATCTTTAGATATACTGCTAGAAACATGCATACCTTCGCAATGGGCAAGAAGGAATTTTCTATTTGACAGAAGACATCGAAGGTAAATTAATGTAACTAAAAAAAGGAATACCTGCATTAACTTGACACCCTTGTCCCCTTCAAATTTGTCTGGATATGCCGCTGCATAGATCATCAGCAAACGCAATTTATTTTCAGGACTTGCATCCTGCACACAATATAAATTTTCATCAATGATCTGGTTAGGTTCATTTGATAGCAAAGGATTTAAGAGCATTGCTGGTAAGCAGTTCTTGCAAGGGGACCTGCTTTGTCCTGAGAAAATTGATGACTTCTTTGGCTCCTGCATCCCCAAATACAAGATCCTGTTCTAGCTGCCCAATATCACGAAGCCCCAAATCTCTTATGATTTTGTTAAGTTTCCCTGCAATCTGTAAAGAACATATTAAAAAAAGCAAGCATTCATGACCATAAAAGGTCGAGTGAGTTGGAGACTATCATATGGTGATAGAACTCTTCCTTTCGTGAAAGGAAAAAAAAAGCTTAAACAACTTAACCGTCAAACTAATGCTTATAAAACTAATGGTTTCTTGGTGCAAAACTTTCTAACTCTGCATTTGAAATAACAACCTACCACAACATCATAGAAGGCATAAAACATATATTCTTTGGTGTATTAGGGCTGTCAGTCGATGTCTGAAATCTGGGAATCCGTATGTCTATATTTATTTCATCCTCGAATTCAAGAACCACAACACCGTATTCATATCCAGAACAAGACATCCAAGAACTCACGGAGTGAATATGTATATTGGCACATTTGATCCATTTGTTATCCGATCCAGAAATGAATATCATTAAATGATATATATAGTTATTATGTATGCAATACTGATATCATATTTACTTTATGGTAATACATTAGTTCTTTACTATATTTAATGGTAAATGTAATTTATATTTATTTCTCATCATATATATAGAATGGTTTCTATATAATAATCAAATTGTTTAATTTGATTAATATTCATTTCTCTTATAATATGCATCAACCATTAAAATATGTTGTAATTTTATATTTTCCTTAATGGTATGCTTGGATAGCAACTTAAGGAGAGAAATGGAGAGAGAAAAAAGAAATTGAGATTTCTCTTGCTTGGATAGCAATTGGATAGCAATTTTAAGGAGAGAAAGTAGGAGAAATGGGGAGAACGATGACTATACAAATTGGTCCCCAAACTTTCTCTCCAAAATTGTCCAACAAATTTGTTGCCAAAATTACCTTTTTTATGCCTAACTATTCAATTATTACGCATTTAGAGGATAATTAGGTCAATTTAGCATATTTAGTTTCATTTTTCCTTTTTGGGTTGTTATCAATCTTTATCTATACAAGTAGGAGAAAAGGAGAGAAAAGAGATTAGGTTTCTTTTCCTTTTCCTCCATTTCATTTCTTTTCTATCCCTCTTGCGATCCAAGCACACCATAAACCTTTACATCATTTTAGAATATTAAGAAGAAAAAAACATATATTAAAAAATAACATTTCAAATCAAATTAAATTATGAATACTGATTGATTTTTGATGTGACAAGTATTATTACGATATCAATCATTGCCGCTGCGGATGTAGAATTATACGCATATGCTCCGAGCCCGATAATCGGACGTGCAATTTCCACATCTGCAGGCAGCATATTGATATTTGTAGCCACATATTTTATACGAATGTGAATATGAATATACCTCTATCTGCTTTGTTAACACTCTTATAGTGTATGATGCAGTGTAATATGAATATACCATCTGCTTTGTTAACACTCTTAGTGTATGATGCAGTGTTTCACAATAAAAATCCGTTTATGATTAAGCTATAGAGCATGTGAAACTATAAACTACACAAAATTAATACAAAAGTGATTAACCTCGACGTGCAGAGAGAGTTTGTCCATTTGCTCACTATATTGTGGTAATGCTTGGACCATTTTCTGTAGATCCTTAGTTGACAACTCACTACCATCCCTATAGAGCAAATTTAAATGTCAAAGCTCAAAATTTTGATTACCCAATTCAATCATGTTGCTCTCCCTTGAAAAGAACTAACCTCAATCTAACAATGTTAAAACACTGGAAAAAATGGGGGTGAGTTTACAAATTTAACGTCATACAGTTGTATACTACATTCGTAGAGTGTTACTTCGGGAAAAGTAGCAAATTGAATTGAGAAAAGTGTGTTCTAGTAACTTTTTGTGGCAAATCTTATATTTGTTTGACCACATTCTCCATTTGTTCCTACACAGCTACACTTACTGGAAAAGGATTCAAGGCCAGTTTACAATTTACAAACAATCTATATGATTATTATAACAGGATGAGATATATGATGATTGAAAAGAATCAGAAAAGCAGAGTATGGTAGTTTTCATTTTACAAAAAGAAAAAGAAGTTTTTTTGTCCATTGCCTTATTCCATATTTGCATAATCGATGGCCAGCTTGGCGCAACAAAAATCAAGTTATATGAAGCTATAGTAGTTGCATTTGTTTCTATAGATAGTCTACCTTCAGTTTCAGTACACCACAGTTGTGGTCTCAACACAGTAATCATACATTTGAAATTGAACCAACGAGATGGCTAAACAATGAAACATCACATATAGCACAACCTCGACATTGCATGTAAATCGTCCATGAAATATGGTGCTCACCTTCCATGCTGAATCTGTGCAGCTTTATTCTTTGATATGAAGTTTGTCATCCTATCATGCAACCTTTCACTTGCCTGCACATTGTCGTATTCCATGTTCAGGAAAGGAAGATAGAAGCAGACAATGATAAAACTATCTTAAAGGGCCACTTACATCAGCAATATGGGCATGTCGCAGCTCCAGCCAAATAGGGTCATGATCTTCTAGAAGGACCTCCTTCTTGTCAGGTGCTCCACCTGATTTGCTTGGAATCTGTGGATAAATCATATCTAAGAATAAGAAAGTTTAATTTCACTATTGCATGCAGCAAAGCTTTCACGTATGTTCAACAAAAATTTACCTCGTGTACGTATTTATTTCCTTCCATGTTCAACAAATCGTGGCACATAGCATCATAGGTCCACTCATGAATGACAGGGGCTATCTGCAATGAGTTAGAAACTGACTTCATAAAATGTTTTCCAAGAAGCTTCATTATTTCAAAAGTCAGCACGTGTTATGATTTACCAACCTGATCTATGGACCGATCCACAATGAGTAACTCACATGTTTCCTTTTGAGGAAAATTTGGAATTGTAGATTTATATTTACTTAGGCAATTCCAAACCCCAGCTGCAAGTTTAGTTGGGACCAAATCACGAAGAGTTGTCACTGTGGACGCATCTACAGAGGATCTAGCAGCACGATATCGCACATAGGGAAATTCCTGGTGAAAAAGGTATATAACAGCGAGAAAGGAATATCTAAAGACAAGGATGGACAATATATAATAGCATCTAGGTAGAAGTTACCAATCCTTGGTTTATGATACCATCTAGAGTGATCCTATTGTCTGAAACATCTAAAATAAACATTTCCCATTCGTCATGGAGGCAATTGACGAATGACATCCAAACTAGATATAGAAAAAGAAACTTGAATCAATCCATAGGTACAAAACTCCAAACACATCAAATTAAGAGTCATAGTGAACCAAAAACTTGTACCAAGTTGAACACAAAATAAACTCAAGCCAACTCACATAAGTCAAGACCCTTGGCCTCAACCAGGCAAGGAGAATGTTTACATGATTTAGGCTTTAAATTTAACAAAATAGATCTCTATTATAAGTAAAATTGCGTTGAATCACGTATGAACTTATTAGTCAAATATTTGCGAATGAAAGGAAAGTGTTTCAATTTAATTTGGTACAGAAACCACTCCAAGAAAATGAAAAAATACTAATACAATGACCATGCATTCATTTAAACAATTTAGCTGCAAACGATAAATTATTTTTCAAAAATCGAGAAGAAGAGAAAACACCTATCTGTGACTCCTAAGAAAAGAGAACTTTCTGATAAGTAATCACATTGTAAAGTCCGTAATTCAATTCCTTAGATTATATTCCTTTGGCAAAAAATGAGTGTGTCTGAAATGAGGATGTTGAGGTGGATGTGTGATAATACGCGAATGGATAAGATTAGAAATGAAGACATTCGTGAGAAAGTTGGAGTTGCTCCAATAGAAGAGAAAATTATACAGCACAGACTGAGATGGTTTGGACATGGACAAAGAAGATCTTTGGAGACACCTATAAGAAGAGGAGTATTGAATCGGATCGAAGATACAAAAAGAGGAAGAGGTAGACCATGATTGACTTGGGAGGAAGTAATCAAAAGAGATTTAAAAGATTGGAATGTGCCTCAGGAATTTACATTGGATAGAAACGCGTGGAAGAAGACGATTCATGTGCCTGAACCGTGACTCCTTAGAGTTTCATTTCTAGTCTACCCCGACTAGTTTGGGATTAAAGGTTTTATTGTTGTTGTTGTTGATATCCTTTGGCTGCAGAGTCTGTAAGCAACCAATACAGGAACTATGTTCTGATTTGATAAATGGAACTCCAAACCAAGAAGTCGAATGGCAAAGGTCCAAGCAAATTCAAGCTAGTTCAATAAAATTAGCACTCAATTCATGTGACCAATTTTCTTATGTGAAGTCATTGCTGGAACATGATCTATCGTATTAGCAATCAATATTATGTTTAAACAGTTGTGCTTCTACATTTTTTTATCAAACCATATAAGCAAGAAAGTACAAATTTCTTAATGTACTTATGCATTTGTGAAACTTCTAAAGTTGAAAACCATTAACCAAGAATGGAATCATTCTAGAAGGTATTACAACAATTTGAATTTTGGACAGTAGGTTTGTACTGGGAAAATTTAAGAGCATGAGAACCTGCAGTTATACCTTCAATGATGCAAAAACGGTAGCTATTCTTGTGGCCATTACATTCAGACAAGCATTGTACTTGTGAGTCTGCTCGGCATTTTCTCCAAAAAGCTCCTCCAGTGCCATCTCATGATCAGTTATAAAACCCTGATGAGAACAAGAAAATTGATGTGCATTACAACTGCTATTTTTTCAGCAAAAAAAGTTAAAAAGAAGTTGTAAACGAAGGAAGCATAGTACTTTTGGCAACATAAGTTCTCAAAAGTTAAATGTTAGTACCTGGCTGTCTACAGCAAAATACTCCAAATTCATCTGCAATTTTCAGGCAAAAAATTAAGATATTGTTTATACAACAGGTATAACATCATAATATAATGCCTAAATGAAAACCGACATCAAATAATACGAACAATATAAATCTAATTGCTAATTAATCGCAGATATAGAGAGAGATTTTTAACCTCGCTCAAAGCACCAATTCGAGGTAAGACACTAGTGTCATTTTTTATGTGTGCTACAAGTTCTTTTGGAATAGGTGAGCTGAAGAATACAAAAGCTCTGCCAAAAGAGAACGAGATTACCATAAGGAAACCAGAGGAAGCAAGTTTAGAGTTCTTTCTACACAAACAAACAACTATGAAACAGAAAACAGTAGAATGATTTCTCACTCGTCCATACAACATACTTTTTGTATAAAGGACATCTTCCAGACATATCGGATAGGAACATAACGACACTGCATACAGACAAAGGAAATAATCAGCAAACCATGGCAAGTTGACATAAGTGCTACAAATCAACATCAAGGTACAACAATAAAACTAGAAATCCCTTAAATAGGGAAGTGTTCCGCAAAATACTGAATTGTTTTTTACAAATAGAAACACTATATATGTGAGGATGCTTCATATAGCACCAAGGTCTCTTAATGCAAGCATGTGGATGAAGAACTTGCTGTTAGAATGGACTTTTTTTATCAGATGAGTGGATTCTAAGGACATACATTAAATGAACACCACTCACCTAAAATGGTGTTTTTGAGTTGAGCAAGTCGAATATCATGTTTAAAGAATGGTTTTTTTTGTGCTTAAATACCCTCCTAGAGAGTCATATTTAGTAAAAGTTTTAGTAAAAATGATAATATCAAGAATATTTTAGTCTAAAATACTCATATTATCATCTTTACTTAAATATCCACTGTGTGTTCAGTGTGCTAAAATACCCTATAATTTATTCAATTTTGCACTTTTACCCCTCCCTTGGTGGTACAACTCAATCTTGACATAATTTTGCTATCATTCAGGGTGCGCTTAGTATGAGGGTAATAAGGGGTGAAAAATAGGGGGTAATTTTTCACCCACCCTAGCATGATTGGATCGGGGGAAATGATTAGGGTGGTTGGGTGGGGGAATTCCCCCCTTCCGCCAACAGGTAAAAATTATGAGATCTTATATTTACTTTTTTCACTTAGACACATTTATTTGCTAAAAATGTATTGTAAGTCGAATAAGATAAAAAAAACTAACCCGATTTGTACTAATTGGGTTGGGTCGGGTTGATTTTTCCAAATTTGAAATTATTACTCCATGAAAAATTCTCTTAGCATATGAAACCTAGAGACAAGCAACTACTACCTCCGTAAAGGACTACTCCCATGATAATTACCTGAAATCTTTCCCCTTTAATAAATACCCCACTCCAAGCACACCCTTAAAGTTAACTACTTACCTAACCTTAGACTAGTTTACTACATGCTCAATTAGTTGGCCATGACCTCTTGAATATGATTTTCATAACGTTTAGAATGTGTACAAAGAGTAATAAAAGTGTTTAATGTTAGATAATTAATCAGGCCAATTAACTCTGTAGTTATCTAATATGAGAATGTTGGTAATTTCCTTAAATGGTAGCAAAAAGATGAGATATTGGGTTCTACAGAGGGTAGCTTGACAAAGCCAATAAAGATGAAGGGTATTTTAGCACAACAAACACACAAAGGGTATTCATGCAAATATCATGATAAGGAGGGTAGTTTACAATATACGAGACACACGGAGATTCTTTAAGAAAAATATCTTAAAGAATTATACTATTTGACCTATACAACATTTTACACATGTTATAAAAATTATGAACATAGACAGTTCTACGCATTTGTCATCAAGTGCAAGTGGTAACTCAAGCAAACCAAGTATATGAGAAACCATGAAACTTGTTAGAGGTAGATAATTTAAAAAAAACTAATATGCTTTTCATGTTACCATCAAAGGTTCCATATTTTTAGGCACGAGGCTAGAATACAAGCATGTTACTTAAGGACAGGCTAGAAAGTTAACTTATATAGAATATCTATTGCTTTGTAATGATGTACTGATGTTCGTTTTATGGACAGGCTAGAAAGATAACTTATGCACAATATCTATTGCTCTGTAATGATGTAAATTTAGTGATTCCGCACAACCAAAAAGAGGGATTCAAACAGCACACATTCAGAGCGCCATCAAATGAAACCACTCTCATTGGACAAAGAACGTGGTGCCTGCTACACCTTGAAGAAGCAAGCAGCATGCAATTATATTCCAGGATGTAAAAAAAAGGCATCAAAAGGAAAACATATAAAGAAAATTACTTTTCTTTCGATGGCTGGATAAAGTATATAGCGTCCATCGAGGGTAATGGTTGCCTTCTCTTGTATAAATCTTCAACCACTGCATAATGTAGTAGAAACATGACAGGGTGTATAATTCAAAACCATACTCGATTTAGATCGCAACAAATAAAAGGCATTAGCTATGAAACACAAACATATACAAATTTACAGAAGGAAAATTAAAGATTCAGTGAAATGAAATAAGCAAACAACTTATATCTAGCTCCAACCAACGTTTTGTTATCAGTCCAACAAATGTCTACACCTTCTGTGATTCTATCGAACTCAATATCAAGCAGATAAGTTGTATTGCTTACATGAAACACCTTCATCTGTAATATCAGCCATCTTGCACGAAAATGACATAATCTTCACAGTGAATTTATCCATGATGAGTACCTGTAGTCAGGAAACTATAGTCACTTAAAAAGACAAATAATGGCAGCCTTGCAACTATTGGTCGAACAAGAGGTGGGTGGAGATAAATATTTCCTTCATGGGTTTAAAAAACTCAAAATATAACCAGAACGGTCACATTTGGATGTCAGCTTCACAATGACAAGTTAATGATATGCTTAAGCAAGGCAGATTTACCAGTTTAAAGGAAACCTATACTTTCATTGAACACAGGAATAAAAAAACAGGAAAATGATATTGACAGGGATTAAAAGAAACTAGTGTTTATTGCTCTTTTTAAATTGTTTACGTTTACTCTTTTAACCAGATCATGTGAATTTCAAGAGGAGGTGAAATAGTGAGGTCGGATCAAAGAAGCGACAAAACTCAATTTAGAAAAAACCTAATTCAGACCAAAGGTTATTCATCTAAAACTTACCCTACAATCCCTATGTAATGATACTCTACTGGAAAATTACATTATGGTAAATCTTTAGAAGATTCCAATTGGATTGGTCCAATGACCAGAATATTTTCAATACTTTTGTGTTAGGTCGAGCCATACATATCTTTACCAAATGAATTGAACATACACCTCTTGATGCATCACTAAAGATATACAATGACAATGAAAATTTATAGGTTTCATGCAGAAGATCGCATTTGGCATTAGCATTTTACTTTAAGAAAGAATATGCACCACATTATGCTCCAATCTTATTAGAAACAAGCCAATTTGTAAGAAAAATTGCAAGAAAATATGATATCCAACAAAGTTGACTAAGTACGGAACTCTTGCATTAACAATGACAGTAGTGGTACAAATGATATTCAAAGGGATAAATATTGACAGAAAAAACAAGTAGAGCTTCATAACTATCAAACTACCTTCCAGGTTGATTTTGAGTCCTTCACTTTTGTTGACCGGAGCATTTCATGCAGGAGACCTGACATCATTATAACAAGAATAACAGTGTGGCGGAAAATCAGATTCTTTTTTTTTCAATCGATGCCCAAGAATGGAATTCAGCCATACGGCACTGAAATATCATATAAGAAAGGTTCTCAAAAATGGAAATCCCAAGTAAATACCAGCAAAAAAGATCATCAATGCTACACCAATTACAGATACTATTGCAATGGAGTGATGATGGTCTTCCTCTTCAGCAACTTTCTCGGCAAAAATGAGCCCCAAAATACAAATAGTAAAGCATCATGGGGAGATTTGCGGACCTTTTAACAGCAAAAACATTTAGTTTTACCCAATTTGAGAATATTCGAACATGTATCTTAGTAAATGGATTACCCGGTCCTTCCTATTTGTATCTAAATTGAGAGGATAAGAATGCCAAACATGATTTTTTGGTGTCTATATATGATACGATCCGTCTCAGAAACAGATATGGATATAAATACACCTGAATTTAATACATATCCAATCTATAACCGAAATTTGAGCATGTAGATTTATTTTTCTCAAGCTAGTCATTATGCTCAGATTTAGCGTTCAGCTCCAAAACCCTTTTTGTAAGCTTGGCATAGGGTTACATTTATGTACCTCTAATTTAAAAACTGTATGACCTAAGGATGTAAAGACAAACCTGAAGCCCAAAAAAAACTCAAGTAATATTATTTTTTCTGTTATTTACTTATTAGTTTCGTTTAAGATATTACTAAATGTTAATACTTGTATTTCTATTTCGTTACAAAAATTATTTACAATTTATTAAATATACAATAATTTACTAATATGTATATCTAATTTATGTCTGATCTATATCCCGAATTGTTAATATCCAGAATAGTTTACAATTTTATATCCACTGTGTTTTTATCCTTTCTATACAAATATGGATATTTTCTGTTTGTATTCCTATATGGTTTGCATTTGTGTCCATATTTCATAAATCGATATGAATATTACCCATATCCAATTTGCATCCGGCTTGTTTGCACCCCTAACGCTTTTGCGTGTGGGTCCATCATGTAATATGGACTCAACCTAGTGTGGATCCAAAAAGTCAACATGTCATGGAGAGACTTATAAGCTTTATAGTCTTATACCACAACACATAGTTAGTGTTATCTGGTATAGGTCGATTCTAACATTTAAAATGAAATATTCATGCCACTCATTTTTCAATTGGTCAAACCATTTTTTATTGTTAATTTGTTCCTTATTTGAATTCATTTTAGTCTTGCTATTTATAAACCTATACATTTATAAACACTACAAAATTCTGGAGTACCATTGTATGAAGGGTGTTTTCTTTCCATAGCAACATTTTATGCTAGATTTTGAACATCAATTGTGTGTTCCTTATCCAATACTATGATGTCAATGCATAACATGATGTATTCCACTATCAACCACCACATTGCCATATATAACAAGATGCATTCTTAAGGAATCTTTAAATGCTTCACCTATAATTCCAACAAACAATTCAAATAACAGGAATGAAAATTCAAAAAGTAACCAAATGACAAAATCTGTGTTTGTCCTGTCTAGATAAACAAGTCCTTTCCAAAAGACAACAAATAGAAATTGCACATAATAGCCTATTGTTACTCGTTAATATTTATTGTAACACACATGGATTGAGTTAAAAATCATATCCCAACCATAAAAAGTTAAAAACATATAATAATGCAATTAAGATCATATTTAGATTATTACATTAGCATTTGCACTAACTTAAATGTCTAAAGTTCAATTACATCATTTAAAATTTCTGAATTCCAGCTATCAGCATTTTTTAAAACTTACGTTTGCACATAAGCAGCATCTCGAAGTTCCACAAAAGATTACATATTCTCAAAGAAACCATCCAAACTCACCCAGACATATTACGGGTGGAAAACATGGCATATGTTTCTAAACATCAAAGTAGACCCTGAGGACATTGACAACACATTTTGTTTGATTCTTAGGAGAATGTCCGTAAGATTTCCTTTTTTGCAAATAATAAGGGAAGTCTGAAACTGTAATGCAGCTTCCAAAGAAAATCACGACAAATTGCCACTTCCAGGAGTCAAACCTGTTGGTACAGAACACACCTTATGTGACAGTTAACTATCCAAAGGTGTTTTCCATAAGATTCAAATTTCTAAACACCAAGGCAGACTCTAAGGATATTGGCACCACATTTTTTGATTTATAGGAGAATATCCGTAGGATTTCCCTTTTTTTTATTATAAACGAAAGTCCAAAACCATATTCGCACCTTCCAAAGAAAATTAAGGACAAACTGCCACTTCCAGTAGTCAAACTTGTAACGTTTCCCGATTAACTGATATTTTCCATAAGATTCACATTGGAAGCCGAAATTCCGACCCAAAAACAAAAAACAAAAGAAGACAAACGCATCGAATCCCAGAGATCCGGACGAAAAGGACCAGAACAGAAACTCACGATCGCGGCTGATCTGGCGGAAGGTCTTGTACTCCATCCCGAAGGCGGAGGAGGAGTCGGAGTCGGACATGGACATGGTCGGGGTTACGATCTCGATCTGGGAGGAGTTGACCGCGAGGGATGGGATGGGATGGGATGGATGCTATTTGTGGGAAGAGGATTGGAATTGAGGCCCCCGCCCGGTTGGTTTATTTCGGGGTGCGGTCACTCGCGGTGACTCGGTGAGGGATTGGAGGAGGGTGTTCGTGGAACGGTTGGTCAAAAGGACAACGCCGCCTTTAATTCGGAAGACTCGAAATTACTAAAATGGTTGGGCCTGACGGGGCGGACAGCGAACTTCGTCGGGTTCGGGTCAATTCAATCTTCTCTTGTCAATTGTCACTTGCAAATTGGGCTGCAACCAAAGTTTTTGTCGGGTTAGGGGGACGGTGCAAGTTTAAAAAAATCTGTTACCCGTCCCACTTAACGGCGGGTTAGTTGTGGTGGGATTTTGGGTTAAACGGGATCGAGTTATAATATATCATGTAATTGAGTTTAGACTTGTAACGTGTAAGATGGTAAAGTTTAGGATTTCTTTTTTGATGCTATTAGTCTAATAATAAGTTTAATACTTAATTACTCTCAATTTTGATTGTTAAACCAAAATACATATTTATTTTTTATCTTAAACTTATAAATATAAATAAATATAATAATATATATTATAAATATTGTTGGTTTTTAGGCCTTAATCATGATTATTTAATCAACTTAATCTTAATCACAATCAAATTGGGTCAAACACATTTCATGCATTGCACATATATTTGTATTGTGCATATTTCTATCTTAATAGGTGATTAAAAATTTCTATCTTAAAAGGTGATGAACACTCAAGGAGAAAGAGGGATTGAAATCAAGACATGTAATCAAAATTGTGAAGACATGCATTGCATATAAACTTGAGTATATTTGTTCGGATATCATCTTGATGGTACTAATCTAATCTCTAAAACTAAGTGCGTATGCAAGGGAAATAAACAAACAAGAGAGAGAATCAAACCACAAGAAGACCTGAGATTTATATAGAGGTTTGACACTCAAATCGGGTCTTAATCCTCTCTTGCAAACCCCACTTGATCACTACGAGCCATGCTCACGACTTCACTAATCTGATCTCCTTTCCGGGTAGACCTATCAATCGTATCGTGTTTGTGTGCTACCGTGTCAGACAATTCTGTAGTCGTGTTTGGATTTCGTGTTATCATGTGTTAGCACAATTTGAAGAAGATTCATCATGTTTAGATTGAAAATAGTTAAGCGATATGTTATATTGATATTTTTCTTTCTAAATTATATATTAATTGATATTATGAAGTAAAAACAATTGATTACCTAACAAAAAATGTGATTCATGTCAGTTTCGTGTAAAAAACAACATATCGTGTAATCGTGTCGTGTCTGTGTCAATTCGTGCATCAATTATTTTATGTTTATATCTTCACAAATCATCATAATAAAGCATTTAAAACCATACAAAAAACCCGTGTAATGTCGTGTCTAAATCGTGTCACCATATTATGTCGTGTTCTTGTTGTATAATCGTGGCATGTCAGAATTTGACAAGCCTAATTCCAGGTCGAGATCAAGAACCTCACGAACTACCTCGCTAAACTTGATTCTTTCTCTCATAATCCGATAGGGAGCTTCCTCGTGAAGCATGTACAACTCTTTTTATCCAACAAAGTAGGAGTAGGAATCACTCATCTACACTCTAGAATTAAGCACACTGTACTAGGAAATGATTTGGGAATACAAGTGGTGAATTTAGGCTTGAGTGTGTGTAGTTGATGTTTAAACTAAGCTTTGAACACATATTTATAGGCTCTAGGATCCATACAGTTGTTGGGGCTAAAGACAAAATAATGCGGAAGAAAATCGATAAAAATGGTAAAATTAAAGTTTTGTCGGAGCCATAAAACGGTTGACCATTTTAGCATTTCGTCTGACCATTCAATTAAGTTGTTAAGAAACGATCGAACAGATTGCAACAATCGGTCGAATGAACACAATGAAAACTGGGGTTGATTTTGTCAAGATAAACTAGTATATCGGTCGACCGTTGGGTTATAACGGTTGAACGGATTTATGAAAACTTATTGTCCAATTTTGGGTCTAATTCGGTCGACCTCTAAGAGTGTTTCAGTCGACCGGTAGTCTTGAGTATAAATTAGGTAAGGGCGTGATATTCAAAATAGTTGTTGGGAAATAATGACAAGAAAACAGCTCGAAAAGGAATTTTGAAAACCACAGAACAACTAGACTAAAAGGCAAAACCGGTCGACCGTTAGACAAAAATGTTGTCTACAAACGGCCAGATGAAAGAGAAAAACCGATCAAACGGTTAGACAAAAGTAAGAAAAACGGTCAGACCTTTTTTCACATGCTGGTTGAAGTTGAGTTTTGGCGATTTTCCGAGTTAGGTTTGGGTGACATATTGAAGTCCAAATAATGTGAGATTTTGTGTGTGAATTCTACATGGAATTAGAGTGAGTGTGGATGGATATCGCAACAAATTTGCTCAAGTTTACAAAGGTTACTAAATACTCAAATAAAGATAAAATTACATGTCTTCAAAAACTTGATTGCATGTCTTGACTTCAATCCCTTTCTCCTTGAGTCATGATCACTTATTAACATAGAACTATGCACAATACAAATATATGTGCAATGCATGGAGTGTGTTTGACCCAATTTAATTGTGATTAAGATTAAGTTGATTAAATCAACAAAATTAACATGATTAAGGCCTAAAAACCAACAATATTTATAATATATATTATTATATTTATTAATGTTTGGCAGGTTGGCGAGTTAAGGGGGCAGGTTAGAAGACCACCGCAACCCGCTCAATTTATATAAGTGTGTAGGCAGGTTACGAGTTGGCAGGTTGGGGGTTGGCAAAAATATAACTGCAATCTGCCCCACACACAAACCTACTTTCAAAATGTGATGTTCTACAATGTTTTTTTAAAATTATAAAGCTCCAGCTTTTTGAGTCTGGCGTGATATTTTTGTCAAACTTCTCTAAAGCTATAGTTCAAGGTACAATTACAACAACAATAACAAAGCCTTTTATCCCAAACTAGTTGGGGTAGGCTAGAAATGAAACTCTAAGGAGTCACGGTTCAGGCACGTGAATTGCCTTCTTCCACGTGTTTCTATCCAATGCAAATTCTCGAGGAACATTCCAATCTTTTAAATCTCTTTTGACCGCTTCCTCCCAAGTCAATCGTGGTCTGCCTTTTCCTTTTTTTTGTCTTTGATCTGATTCAATACCCCTCTTCTTATAGGTGCCTCCATAGGTCTTCTTTGTACATGTCCATACCATATCAGTCTGTGTTGGATAACTTTCTCTTCCATTGGAGCAACTCCAACTTGTTGGCTTTTTTACCTTAATCTATGTTTTGATGATTTAATCAACCTAATCTTAATTATGATCATGTAGAGTAGCAGACATATTGCATTGCATATATATTGCTTTGTGCTAACCTCTACAGGTGATCAAAACTCAAGGAAGAAAGGAAAATCAAGTCAAGACATGTAATCAAGCTCTTTTGAAGACATGAATTTTGTATTTTCTTTGAGTCTTAGGAACTTGTGTAAATTGAGCATACTTGAACTAAAATCAACTCAAACACACACTAGGTTCCTTATAGAAGTCACACACGAAATTTTACATTATTTGGACTTCAATAGATCACCCAAACTTAGACCGAAAAATACTAAACCTGAACCCTAACAGTCTGCCCACATTCGGTCGACCGTAACAGGTCGTTCGGTCGACCGAGTGATCATTCATCATGTTTGTGTTTTCACTGCCCGGTTTTGGTCAACCGTGTATACACTTTCGGTCGACCGTGTGAGCTTATTTTTCCGACCGTTTGTTTTAGCAAAAAAAAATTCCAGAAAAATGAGACCAAATATTTGGTTTGTTTTGTAGTTCCTTTAATATATCATATGCTTCCAGTGAAGCATTTAACACATATATATATATTCATTTAATACACAACAATATATGTTTACTACACCAATATATCATTTAAATACACGACAATATCATTTTATTACAGAAGTTCAGCGACTCTTTAATTCATAAAAATCATTATTAAAATACACAATTACATTATAAGTTGAATATAATGTTGTTTAGTATGGTTTACCCTTTCTATTAGATATATTGGTTAGAGAACATTTTGGAAAAATCATTATTAAAATACACAACTGTATTATAAGTTTAATATACACAACTCTAAAAGTTCAATATACAATTACATCATTAAAATACAACCGCAACACTTTCATAAATAAAGCTTCCAGTGAAAACGTACACATCTATATGAGTTCAATACACAACAGAATACATCTAATACACAAATATAGTTGGTTGTCACTAGAGATGAACAAATGAGCAACATGTGATTCTAAAAGAGATACGTACATAAACATGAATTGTTGATCCTTGTGGAGGAAAGGAAGTAGATGGAGGTTTCATGTTGTTGTACATTAATTGGTGTTGGGGAGAGAGAAAATATTTGATTTTGTATATTTTTGTTATCAGATATATAAATGATTAATTGAAGTCAACTTAGGGAGCCTGTTGACATCCCCACTTAAGCCTACCATAGATGCTAACAGACTCACATAAGACTAAATTACTATAGTAGGACATATTTTTCTATAGGAGAGAGAGGAATGAGAGATGTTGGAGATAGAAATGACATGAATACTCTACAGAATTGCATCACTTTCTTAAATAAAACTTCCAGTGAATACACATCTATATGCGTTTAATACACAACAATATATATTTAATACACCAATATATCATTGCAATACACAACGGTATCATTTTATTACACAAGTTCAACAACTCCTTCATAAAACTCATTCAAGATGAAATGAAGATCTTTTTCTTTTTCTTTGGACAAACAAGATGAAATGAAATGAAGAAGACATGTCCACCAAAATGGAATCATTTGCTTCCAGTGAAGTATATAATATATATGTGTGTGTGTTTAATACACAACATTATAAGTTTAATACATAACTATATCATTTCAATACACTACTGTATCCTTTTATTATACAAGTTCAAGAACTTTTTAATTCATAAAAATCATTATTAAAATACACAATTGCATTATAAGTTGAATATAATGTTGTTTAGTATGATTTAACTTGTCTATTGGATATTTTGGTTAAAGAACATTTTAGAAAAATCATTATTAAATACACAATTGTATCCTTTTATTATACAAGTTCAAGAACTTTTTAATTCATAAAAATCATTATTAAAATACACAATTGCATTATAAGTTGAATATAATGTTGTTTAGTATGGTTAACTTGTCTATTGGATATTTTGGTTAGAGAATATTTTGAAAAATCATTATTAAATACACAACTGCATTATAAGTTTAATATACACAACTCTAAAGTTGTGTATATTAAGGCATGATATGGGAGTTAAGGCATTGATTGGTGTTGGGGAGAGGGAAAATGTTTGATTTTGTATATTTTTGTTATCAGACATAAATGATTAATTGAAGTCAACTTAGGGAGTTTGTGGATATCCCCACTTAAGCCTACCATAGATGCTAACGGGCTCACATAAGACTAAATTACTATAGTATGACATATTTTTCTATAGGAATATAAATGGTATGAAGCACTCTACAAAACTGCATCACTTTCTTAAATAAAACTTCCAGCGAATACACATCTATATGCATTCAATACACAACAGTATATGTTTAATACACCAATATATCATTTCAATATACAAATGGTATCATTTTATTACACAAGTTCAACAACTCCATAAAAACTCATTCACAAAATCTATCAAGCAACAAAAATATTTCTAAAAATCTGTCAAACAATCTGTCATTATTAAACAATACAAGTCTACACATATTTAGCAATTTCTAAGCAAAGAAGATATCATATGGAATATTTAGTTGATACATCAATGTATAAGTTTCAAATGTCCTGAATTGGAACTTAATTACTTGTACTAGGAAGGTGTATACACATTTTTGATGACGAACTTCTCACATTCCCAGTAAAAAAACCTGAAAAGTCTTTCCTTATGGCTCCCCCATCTACTCTCATTAATAATCTGCAGAAGGAAAGACCAGTCTCATAAAAGAATCTAGATTCCATTCCAAAGCACTGGCCAAATAGAAACAAACTCACAAAAACATGAAATGCTCATAAAGAACAGACCATCTTTCTTCTTGTACAGTGATCTTCCAAAGAACAAACAGATGACCAAGAATCCTAATCCAGCTGATCTCAACAAACTACTACCATCTAATCCAAAAAATAAACAATTAAATACAAAACAACAAAATATACCATAGATGCTAACAAGCTCACATAAGACTAAATTACTATAGTAGGAAATATTTTTCTAGAGGAAAGAGAGATGTTGGAGATAGAAATAACATGGAGCACTCTACAAAACAACATCATTTTCTTAAATAAAACTTTCAGTGAATACACATCTATATGCGTTCAATACACAATAGTATATGTTTAATACACTAATTTATCATTTCAATACACAATGATATCATTTTATTACACAAGTTCAACAACTCCTTCATAAACTCAATCAAAATATCTGTCAAGCAACAAAAACATTTCTAAAAATCTGTCAAACAATCTGTCATTATCAAACCATACAAGTCTACACATGTAAGCAAATTCTAAGTAAAGAATATATTATATGGAATATTTAGTTGATACATCAATGTATAAATTTCAAGTTTCCTGAATTTGAACTTAATTACTTGTAGACTTCAATCTTGTATGACTTCTTTAATATCAACTTTTTATTTTATCTTAGGACAATTGTGAATGTCACGTGTTTCGTACTTCATACAGAACTTACATTGCCTGAATTTCTTTTCCACGATAGATTTTAGTCGCGTAGTTCCCGCATTTGGCCTTCCACTTTGTCCACTTCTTTTTTTCTTAGACTTTCGGGGTTGGAGGACTTGAACCTCTGTTTCATCCTTTCTCAGATTAGGAATTTCATTCTGACTTGCTGACATAGAATTTATCTTGTGCACTTCTGTCATAGCATCTGATAATGTTTTTTCCACGATTGCATAAATTTCTTCATTTTTGGAAGCTTCATGTATCAATTCATTGGATATCTTTCTCAATTTCTTCATATGTGTATTATGAGAAGAACTACTACTATCTCCATCATAAATGGGAAGTCTACTTCCATCCTTTATTCATTTCCTTCATTTGTCCAATATATACAGAGATCGTAATTCTATGCATTCAAGATGCTTCAACACTGCCAATATATGCATATAAGGTATTCTTTCAAACTCCATCAAACAACATTCACATGAAGTCCTTTTTTCTTTATTATGATATATTATCTCTCTAATAGAACCAAAATCATCATCTATATTTGTTACAAAGTAAATAATTGAATTATTTTCTGACCTTCCAGTCTTGACGTTACACGACAAAGATTTATCCAATTGATTTTGAAAGTGCTTGAAGATATTCAGTGTATAAACATTGTTATTTGTTTCTCCATTGCCCATTTTGTGATGAATTGGGGTATTCTTTCTCTACTATCAAAGTCCCATTTATTTTCTCTCTCTTTGAAATTTCGAATTCATTTCAAATATGTAATAAACACACAATTTTATCAGATTGTTATACTACTATATCAGTAAAATACACAATTATATTAGTTGCAGACACAACTCTATTAGTTTAATAAAGAACTGTGTTATTTTAATACGCAACTATCAGTATTTTACACAACCATATCAATAACTTACACTACTATATTTTACTGGTTTAATACCCAAGTCCATTCTATATTAGTATCTTACATTACTATATTTTACTTGTTTAATGCATAACTCTATTGGTTTAATATACAACTATATCAAATTGTTACACAACAATAGCAGTAGTAAACATATAAGTTCATTGGGGAAAAATAATACTATTAATGTAATTTATACCAATTGTCTTTATTTACTTAATTGCAGACACAACAATAGACAATATAGACACCCGACAAGTTTTCACCCAAAAAGTCACAATTGGGTGGACATGTGGACATTGGACACTGACCTTTTGATTACAGTAACCTACTTTCATGTTGATGTTAATGCCTAAAGATTTCGAGTTATTAACGTCGTTATTTTTTTCTATTTTATGGTTGTCATTTATTTTATTTTCAATTTGATGCCATGTCTCCTCTTCAAAACAAATCCCAAATAAGATTTGGAGCACTCATAAATATAGTAGAAAGTATAATTTTTTATTTTATTGCATTATATATCTTTAGTAAATCACAACATGTAAAATTGAAATGAAAATTAACCAACAGAGCTAACCGCAACTAATAATGAGTTTATAAATCCCAAAAGCCTTCTCAAACCAAAACCTCTGCAAAACACATGAGAAAATATCAAAATTCGTTACATTATTAAAGTAAAGAAGAGTGATGAACCAAAGTTTGACGGTAACCAAAACCATCACATTTACCTAATTGCCTTTATTTCTCTCTCTCTCATTTCTTTCTTAATTCCTGGTTTCTTCTGATCTGATTGCAGTGATTAGATTGTTGAAGGAAGAATTGGTGCAATGCCGTCGTATAGGTGCAATTCCTTCCCATCATCAGGAACACCAAATCAGAAGAACACCACCATAAGTTTGAGAAGACGACAGATGGCAAAGACAAGAAGAAGATGATGAAGTGGATGAGCTTTGCTCAGCTTTGGAGTGATTGCAACAACAACAACAACATCGAAGACGCCGATCGCCAATCAGAAAGTGGAAACCCCTTCTTCTTATCTGCTGATGGTAGTGATCGTAGCCTTTTCGGAACTCCTCCAACGATGACGAAGAAGAAGTCTTTGCCTTTGCCGGATCTTTTCCTTCTAATAGGAAAGAAGGAGGGGAGGAAGAAGGATGGGATGAGTGTGATTGGGAAGAAGAATGGAAGAAAAAGGACGGGATGAGTGTGTATGGGAAGGAAGGATGAGAGGTAAAAAGAGGACATGGTGATTATGAAATCACCCTTTTTCATCTTTCACCATTAGATTTGATCATGAAGGTGCATGTTTGTGGTCTCATTATATTAAATTGAGACATGGTCACATTCTAATACCACCCTATTTTTATATACTATATATTACATTTTATATACTATATACTATATATTTTTATATTATATATTATACCCGCCATAACCGTTTACCCGCCCCGTACCCGCTAACTTAACGGGTACGGGTATAAATATTTTTGACCTGCTATATACCCATACCCGTACCCGCTAATTTAGTCGGGTACAAGTATATACCCGACCCGTTTACACCCTTAACGACCGAGTGTATGAACTTGGTGCTCAAATTGAATACAATGCCAATGTTAGAGACGAAGACTCAAAAATGGAGGAAAAACGAGCAGAAAGAGCCAAGCGAAAGTATCAAATGCAACAAAATCAATCTAAGCTCGAAATTACTACACACTTTGTTGAAGAACCATAACCGAACGGATAATGAGGAAAAAATAATGACCAAACGCATGGCTTGGGCTGATTGGAATGGATTAATGTAGTGCATTAGTGTATGTCGTATTTTCTATGTATTGTATTTTGTATTTGCACTAAATATTTGTGTATTTTGTATTTTATATGTATTGCATTTGTACTAAATATTAATATGTATTTTGTAAGACTATTTATTATTAATTTTTAATATTTCTTTAACTAACTTACTTAGAAACAAAAAATAAATGAATTATAGTCAATATTAAAAAAATATTGATTAATATTAATTACATGTAAGATTAATTGCTTTTAATTACATTTAATTTAAATATACAATTCAAAAACAAACAAAAAAACCCACGAGGGTGTGTGGTGGGAATTCCTGCCCAGATAGTGTTCCAGGCGGGAGCGCACAAGCTCCCGCTTGCAAGAGTCAATTTTTTGGTTATCGCGAATCACGCTTGCAACACTCCGAAAGCGCGTTCAACATCTTTACGCATTGCCTACTGCACTTGAGCAAATAACCCATCCTTCGGGGTTTGAGGAAAAATGATGGATTGGATGAAGGCAACCAATTTTGGATAAATATCACCTGTAAGATAGAATCTCTTATCATATCGAGAACCATTAACCTCATAAGTTACAGGTGGAGCACGTCCTTCCAGTCCATCATTGAAACTGGAGATCGTTGCAGGATGTTAAGATCGTTGCATTAACCTGGGATACCGAAAAAGGAATGTCAGATCCATAGGCCATACAATGCAACAACCTCAAGGACGAGTGTTGTCTTCCCACTTCGCCATTGACATTGTCCCTTCCAAACAACTGGGCAATTTTTCTACTTCCAGTGCATACAATTGATACTCCCCATCATGCTTGGGAACCCACGTTGCTCACCTACGTGAAGTGACCTGGCTAACTCAGTTGCAGTAGACTTGCGTAGATACTCGTCATCGAAGTTGATAATCACACATTCACAGAATTTTTGGAGGGATTTTCTTGTTGTTGCTTCGCTAAGATGCAAGTACTCATCAACTTCATTGGCCGCTACGTCATATGCTAGCATTTGTAGTGCCGTAGTACTTTTTTGTAAGCTCGATATGCCAAGCCTTCCAGCGGCGTCCAACAATCGTTGAAAGAAGGGAAAAGCCAATTCAGATGTGTAAAGATGAGCGAGTGTATGAACTTGGTGCTCAAATTGAATACAATGCCAAAGTTAGAGAAGAAGACTTGAAAATGGAAGAAAAATGAGCATAAAGAGACGAGCGAAAGTATCAAATGCAACATAATCAATCTAAGCTCGAAATACTGCACACTTTGTTGAAGAACCATGACCGAAGGGATAATGAGGAAAAAATATTGACCAAACTCATGGCTTGGGCTGACTCAAATGGATTGATGTAGTGCATTAGTGTATGTCGTATTTTATATCTATTGTATTTTGTATTTGCACTAAAATGTGTGTATTTTATATGTATTGTATTTGTACTAAATATTAATATGTATTTTGTAAGACTATGTACTATTAATTTTTAATATTTCTTTAACTAAATTAATTATAGTTAATATTAAAAAATTGATTAATTTTAATTACATGTAAGATTTATTACTTTTAATTACATAAAAGGAGATGAACCACCAACCATAGATGTAGACTACATAAATCCTGAGTTCTTCATTGGGCAGATTTTTCCCGACAAGGAAGCATTCAAATTTGCACTTAGGCAACAATCAATACTCAATGAGAGCTGTGTGTGCTTTTGGAAGAGTAACACTAGAAGAGTAATGTTAGGATCTATGACCCTCTAATCGATAGAAAAATGGGGAATTAAAAATACTAATCGAAGGATTAAGGAAGAGACAATTGCAAACCACAAAATCGTCGACACCGGAGTTTAGAGAGCTTCGGCACCCACACCCGGGTTCTAGTCCTCCTCGCAAGCCTCGCTCGATCCTCCGAGCCTCGCTTACGGTTCCACTAACCGATCTCCGTTCTGGCCCGAGATCAACGCCGTTTACAACATCGAGCCTCGCGAACAATCCTCGCCTCGCTCGTGTCTCCTCTCACAACCCGAGAGGGAGCTTCCTCGAAGCTTTTACAACTCTTTGATTCTTTGATGTGGAAGTTGAATCACACTCTAACTAACACTCTATACTTTAGCACACTTGGATATGATATTGAATTGGATATGCAAGTGATGAAGTTTAGGCTTGAGTGTTGTGGATTGAGAGCTTGAAGATGGAGAGGATTTGGCTTTGAGTATTGGATAGATAGGAGGTGTTCAAGATATCCAAAGCAACCAAATGAGGTCCTATTTATAAGCCTTAAAGCTCATATAGCCGTTTGGGAGTTGGTGGTGAATGGACCAATGAGAAAGCAAGATGTGACTTAAACTCGGCCAGAAATCGAGACAGATTCGGTCGACCGTTATTCACACTGTAGTCCGAAACATTGGTATGAACTATGAACTCGGTTGACCGATTATGTATCGGATCATCGTTCACCAACCTCCAGTAGCTTTTATCTATTTAGCCCTAATTAAATTCGGTTCACCGAAGTCCATTCGGTTCACCATTCCAAGGTGGACAGTAGAATTGATTGGGCTCTGATCTACTCAAGTTCGGTTGACCGTGTATACTTCGGTAGACCGAAGTAGCGCGGGTATTCCGCTGACAATGCGTGGGAAATTGTTTTATCGATAACGGTCAAGTTAAATAGCCGTTGGGCTCCTAAAGCCAATAAGAATTCGGTACACCGAAGTGTGTACGGTCGTCCGAAATGGGTCAAGTTAATTTGGGCTCTAGGGTCTTGATTTGAATGCGACCATTGGAGCAAAGTCCAAAACCGGTCCATGGCTATTCGGTCGACTGAAGGTGATTCGGTCTTCCGTTGGGGCAATTCCAGAGTACACCTAAGTTTCACTGTTGGGAAGTATTCGGCTATCCGATAGGAGTTCCGTGGACCGAACTAGGTAGGATTCGATTGACCGAAATAGGTTCGGTACCGAGGAATGACGGGACAGAATCCTAGTGCTCAAGTTTACATAAAACCTTATGGATTCAATAAATATAAAAGTTACATTTCTTGGTCCAAAGCTTTGATTACAAGTCTTGACTCTTGATGTCCTTGTCCCAATGCTCATTTCCTTGATTGTCTTGATCAACCTATTAAGATGATTGCAAGTATACAAACATATATGCAATGCATGTAATCGTGTTTGCTCACTTTGATTGATTAGGTTGATTGATTAAGATTAGTTTAATTAATCATCAAAATTAATATAGATTAAGGCCAAAAAGTCAACAAGTAATTGCTAAGTGCAAAGACAACAACTGCAAGTGGAGGTGTCATGCTTCCAAGTTGCAGCAAGGGATTACTTTTCAGATTAAAACACTATTTGAAGAACATAGTTGTCGTAGTGTTAACAAAGTAGGGTCAAGAATGACAACCAAAAATTGAATTTCTGAACTGTGCTACAAGTGGTTGTTGAAAGATGAGGGACTTAGAGTTATGCAAATAACAAACAAGTTGTCAGAAGACCCATACCAGTTAGAACTCCCTTACCATAGAGACTAGAGAGGCAAAGACTTGGCACTAAGTAGGATTTATGGTAGTCATGAGGCTCAAGTTGAGTTAATGCCTACTCTGTTGTCTGAGTTGGATAGAAGGAACCCAGGTTCTGTTATCAGAATGGATGTTGACAAGGACAACAAGTTCCTTAGGTGCTTCATCTGCTTGCAAAGAGGGCTTCTTACAAGGTTGTAGACCTATTATAGGCATGGATGGATGTCACTTTAAGTCCAGGTTCAGAGGAGCTTGTTTATCAGCTGTTAATATTGATGGCAACAATAGAATTCTACCACTTGCATATTTTTGTGGTCAATATTGAGGAGGGGGACAACTGGAAGTGGTTTTTGCAGTGCTTGAAGATTGCAATTGGGGATGTGGCTGGTTTGGTGTTGATTAGTGACAAATGCAAAGGATTGGAGAAAGTTGTGGAGGACTTTCCAAGTGTAGAGCACAGAACATGTATGAGTCATCTTTATAAGAACTTTAGGAGACAATTTGGAGGTGATCATATGATGGATATGGTGTGGGGAGCCACTAGGGCATACAATGAGAAGGACTGTACAAGACTCATGGGTGAAGTCCAACTAGCTCACAAAGAAGCTTATGAATGACTTAAAAATGTGGACTGCAAGGAGAAGAAATAGTCTAGGTCACAGTTTGGGGTTTCAACTAAGTGTTACAGTGTGACCAACAATATCTCTGAGTGTTTTACCTATCGGATTTCTGACCTCAAGCACAAATCCACTCTCATGTTTGTTGATTTAGTAAGACAAAAGCTTATGAAATTGTTTTATGAGAGGGAGAAGAAGTCTAGGGATTGGGAATATATATTAGTACCATTTGCAAGAAAAATGGCTGACAAAGAGGAGTAGGGGGCTTGGAGGTTATGTGGTGTATAGAAGCACATACTACAAGGCTAAGGTGCATAGTCCAACTAGAACTTGCATAGTGGAGTTGGACAGTGGCATTTGTAGCTGCAAGAAGTGGCAATTGGTAGGTTGCCCTGTAATCATGCTTGTGCATTCATTGCTACACTTAGAGGAGTCAGTTGGGAGTCATATGCCAACCCTTACTATTATATGGAGACATATAGGAAAGTGTATGCAGGCAACATTGCTCCACTACCAGACAAGTTTGAATGGACATGTGATGTGGAGGGGCTTATATGTGTAGCACTTGATGTTGTTAGACCAACATGAAGACCAAGGAAGAAGAGATTGAAACCATTTGATGAGCCAAATGTGGTAACTAGAACTCATAGATGCAAGACTTGCAAACAATTTGGTCACCAGGCCAAAACTTGTAAGGAAGTGTTGATAAACAACACTCAATCTTCAGCAAAGTATGATAAAACTCATTTTAACAGTTACCTTGAATTGTTGTTTTAACTTCTATTAGACTGTAACTTAAACTCATTTTCCTTGCAGTGCTGCACCCACACAAGTTGCACCAACTTCAAAATCAATGCCTAAGAAGAAGGCTAAAAGGTAAGTCAAGATGCAATTTCTATCGGTTTACTATACTCCTTTTAAGACTAAAGTATCCTATTTTAATTGACAAGGGGCAATGGTAAAGCACCTATGTCGGGTTCAAGAAGTGTTGCACCATCACCAACACAACAAGCACCACCTACCCAACAAGCAGCAACAACTCATCACACCAAGCACCAGCAGATGAAACACATTCACAACAACCTCAAGAAGAACCGATTTGGGCAGATATTCAAGTTGATCATGTTTCTTCTCAAGACTAAGAGAGACATCTTACTTATAAAGATTTAATTACAGTTGGTTATGGTAGGGAGGAAGCATTGAATGCAGTCATGTATTGTCAACCTTAGGATTCTTAAAAACTTCCTAAAACTTGTGTTTTGTAGTACAAGTACTGATGTTTAGTAATTGGCAGCTTTTCGGTAACTTCTCATGTAATTTTTGGGTAGCTATGAATGTGGTGTAAGTTCAATTTGGCATTTTTGAATGTATAAAGTCTTTATATCATGCTTGGCAGGTTCTTTGGTTTGGGTTAAATAGGTGTAAGTTCTAGGTATCATGCAAATGCTTCGAAGGTGCAAATACAATGTCAAAGTACAATATCAATATCAACATAAACATAAACACAAACTCATTAAATAGCAACAACATCAAGTGTTAGTACAACTCAACAAACACACCAAAGCAGCATTAATACAACTCCACCAAGATATCAACAACACCAAGTCTAAGTACTACTACACATGCATCTATAACAAACAAGACTAACAACTACTCAACCAAATCACCAACCACTACTCAACCAAATCACTAACCCTCAAGTGTTGGTAAAACTCAACAAAGACACCAAAGCAACACAAACACAATTAAAATTAAACCACACACCATCTTCCCAATCAACTCTTCTATATGTCCAACAGACTTGACCTGCAAGCTCCCTGATCTCGTCAAGTTCCAAAGCCACCCTTCTCTGACATAATATCATGTCCTCCAACAGACACTCCAAAGACCCTATCTTTTCCATCAAATTTCTTCAAACGGATTAGGGTCATGATCATTGTTTGGCGCGGTCTTCACCAACTTAGAACGTTGGCCATCAATCCAATCGAAGAACCCACAACCTGTGGACCTATACGACCCAAAAAAGAATAAAATACCTATGAAGCATTTTAGCAAACATTTGAGAGACAACACAACAATGAGTGCTTACCGAGTACTTCACACACCCGAAGAATCTCCTACCCTTGCTCCAAGGCTTCCCAGAAATGCATACAACACCTGGAAGGCCACATTTGCAAAGTGGTGGCCGGAGATAAGTGGTGGTCGAGCTTGAGCTCTCGCTGGGGTTGGGGAGGTGGGGGGTCCAAGGGAAAGAAAGGGAAACGTGGTCGGTGGGAAGGATGAAAATGGAGGGGGGGAAAGTGATTTGGGTGGAGTTAGATTTGGGGATTTAGGGTTTCGTGGGGTTAGATTTGGGGAAGAAGAAGAAGGTGGGGTCACGAGTTAGAATTGAGGATATAAGGGATTCATGGGTTAGATTAGGGTTAGGGTAATTGATAATAATAACCTATTTAAACAAATTAATCAAACGGAAAAACATTACTTTACGGTAGAAATTAGACGGAGTGGCATTTAGCAAATCATAATGGCAAATTGGATGATTCAAGTGAATTTCAGTGGCCTACAAAACAAATAGTCGTATTTGGGTGGCATATTAGGAAATACGATGTTTTAGAGTGACAGCCAAGCAAAAAACCCAACAAATTAATTAAATGGTGTGACTTGTAATTTGACACTTACGAAGGGGCTAAGACGCAAAAACTCCAAAACCATAAAGAAGTCTATTTCGTCTTGTACTCTTGTTGTGTCCAATTTCATTGTAAGTTTCCAATTGGCTTATTTCATATTTCAATATTTATTAGGTGCTCAAAGATTTAAGAATTAAAACTAAATATTTGTAGCAAAACTAAGGAAGAAGATATGTATTTTTCAATTTATTTGACTCTTAGAATCAAGTCGTACACTTGAAGCATAAAAGGATAATCAAGTAAATCCAAAGACCACTCCTTTCCTACATGTAAGTCCTCTCCGTATCTACCCTAGCGGCCGTCCAACACTTGTCCAGACAATCAAATTCGTTTTGAGTCAGATTTCATTAAACCTAACATTTCAACAACCACCTTTTGTATGGGCAACCGATTTGTTTCTATTCATAAATTCGATACGGTTGGTCCACGTGGCATATAGACGTTGGAATTTTCAATGGACATACAATATAGTCGTAGGCGTGATTTTGTTTCTTTTAGCCCTGGGTGACTGATTTGTCACTAGACATCCGTTTCATTTTCGATAAACTCGACCCAAACCTTACTGGAAGTTTCTAGTCGGATGACCAAGCCTTGATTAGTGGACCGATTCTCCATCTTGGCCGAGAGTGCATTCTTATTGGAAGTCGGACATGAGGTATCCGACTCTTAATGGGATAACCAGATACATAATTTTGACTTGCTCAATTCATGTGAATGAGAAAAGGCATTAGCAATAAGATATAATATGTAGTTATCTAATTGTTGTGATTTAATTCATGCTTGGTTTACCGTACAACTAAATAGATCATTGATTGCATTCCATTGTTTTGGGTAGAACTTTAAAGTTGTAACCACTCCATATCTCGGAGGTAAACCAATTAAGCCCTCTTAAGATAATTGGATTGCATATTGGATATTACAACTAAATTCCGCTATGGTCATACTTGATTCGTTGCAATCAAGAGTACAATAAAATTTGATTACAACCTTCACATATTACGTTGCTTTGTTGCAAATGTTGAAAGCCAAAATCACTCCGTAATTGAATTCAATAACCATAATCCCATTCTTGAGTCCTTTATACTTTTACATACAAACCTTGTAAACCAACTACACAACACCGTACTTTTACATTATGACGTTGTTATTTATATTTATCAAAATTTTGATGTGGTTGATCACCATGTGTTTATGTTTATCAACTTTGCAATATGGTTTATCATGTTGTTGTTTCTGATTCTCATGCAAGTTGATCAAAGACATGGAAATAACTCAAAAATTAATGATGAGGTCAAAAATGTGAGAAAAGGGTGCATTGTCGTCAAAGTATTTGTAATGTCCAAATATAAGGGTATAAAGGTCGTGTGTTCGATCTAAAAGCTCCCTAATTAAATTTCACTACGAGGAAAATAGGTTTCATCGATGGATAATTCTCTGTCGGTGAAATATCCGTCGGTGTAGGTACATTTCCACCGACAGATTAGATTAATCGTCGGTGCTAATATACACCGATGGATATTCTTATACACACCGACAAAAATATCCGTTGGACAATAAATTCATAACTTTTATCATATTAGTAACATACACCGATGGATATATACCATCGGTGTACGTTTCTGAAAAACTAAAAGGCGGGAAAATAATTTTTTGGGCACAAAAAGAACCACCAACGGGTCATTTACCGTTCACCGACGAATATATATGTTTGTACTTACACACGAACATCTACCGACAGATACGATACGTCGGTGCGTCGTTTGAAAATTAACCATTGCAAATTTTATTCCTTTATAGTCATTGACGATAACACGGTTAATCACCGATAGATAAGTTCCGTCGGTAAAAGTTTAGATCAGAAGCTGAAATAGGATTCCCTTCACTCTTCCCTTCTTTCCCAAACACTACCTGCCGCTCCCACCCACCGTCACCCCTGTTGCCACGTCTGATCCCTCCCGCCTCCGGTGCTCCGTCGCCCTCCTCAACGCGCCTCCCTCGACCGGCCACCGTACCCCCTGCTCGGTGAGTATCTCCTCACCTCCTCCTCTCTCGACCGGCACCACACCCCCTCTGGACCCCGACCACCCATCCTCCTCACCTCCTCCTCTCTCGACCGGCCATTGCACACCCACCCCGACCCTGACCGCCCACCCCCTCACCTCCTCCTACACCAATCGGCCACCCCACCACCTCCTCGACCCCGACCGCCGACCCCAGCCTCCACCCTCTGACCCTAGCCCCCCAACTTCAACCGCCCCAACCTCCGACCACAACCCCCCAACTCTGACCGCCCCCAACCCCACCTCAATGACCACCCCCTCTCCCTCCTCTCCGGCCGCCCACCACCCCATCCCCAACCGCCCTCACCACCCCACCACTGTCTGCCATCACCACAACACGACTGGCCAACCTGTCCCCTCACCACCACCACCACCCACCTCCACCTCTTAGTTTTTTTTTAATTTAAATTTTGTTAATTATGATAATGAGATTAGATTGTATTTTGTTGTTTTTTAATTTAAATTATGTTAATTATTAAACTGACATGTACGGATCGTGTCAGATGCCATCACAAGCAGAGAGTGATGCCAGATTGCACGTTGAGCAAGGTCAGGAGGTGAAGATGATGAGAAGAGAGCTAGCGGAGACGAAAAACAAACTTGCAAACATGCAGTCGATGGTCGAGTTTTTGATGTCGAAAGGGGTTATAATCCTCAGGTATTCTATTTGTAATATACTAAGTTGTATTATATTTACTAAGTTAGTTTATATGCATTATAATCTTAATGTATAATGTTTTAATCATCCAGAATATTAATATAACATTCATTTTCACACCGCCTCAGCCGCCAAGTCGAGATAACAATGACGGTCCATCGGGCGGAGCAAGCACTGAAGGTTTGACAACTTAGTGTTTGTGTTTTTTGTATGTTGTCAATGTTAGCCTTTGTTTAACTACTTAATGAATTCAAATGTAAATTTTAATAAAATTACAACTTTTTTTTTGAATTGTTTTAAGATGAATCAATATATATATATATATATATATATATATATATGCCTTCTTGGTTTTACATGTTTGAGTTGTGTAGTATGAATGTTTAGTTAATGATAAATGAGTTGTGATGATTGTTTAGTTTGAATAGGGAAAATCGAAACTCAGAAAGAGGAAATAGGCTCTTTTGGGTTATGGACAAGACTTTTACTGATGGAATACATCCGTCGGTGTAGGTTCTAACGTTTGTTGGTAGACATACACCGACAGTACCTATCCGTCGGAAAAGGGTCTGACATTTGTTGGTGGACATAACCGACAATACATATCTGTCGATATCTCTCACCGATATTTATCGTCGATGACATGTATCGTCGGTGTATGTGTATAGTCGTTAGAGTATGTATTACTCCGTGTAATATACACCAGCAAATCTATGACGGAACATCTGTCGGTGTTACACTGTCGGTATTGTTTGATGCGATGAAACAAGGTGAAATATTTTGGTGGGAAATTTCGCACCAAAATTAACACTGACACCGTCTATCCATCGGAACATCTCTTGGAGTAGAGAAACACCAACGCATGTAACACCGACGATGGGATATCTGTCGATGTTAACCTACATCGACGGATGGTGACATGCACTGATGGATAAAAATACCATCAGTGAAACCCTATACTGTTATAATGTTTACAGGGTCCTGATGTCACTTGATCAGGTCCCTGGAACTAGGTTCATTAATAACTAACTAAAGAAAATGTCAGTTTTAAAAAACCCTTGAAACCTAGTGAATATGGTACTCAAACATATTGACTTGCAGAGAAGAACTCATATCTATGTTTACATCTCTCAAACGTCTTATAGTTCTCGAAATATGAGATTAAAACAAAGGGCTAATTGTAGCCTATCATCTCCTTTCCCTCGTTAACACTTTGAATCTGTCACTTTTAAAATATTGCAGTTTGCCTCATTGTCCTTTCATTTGTTGGAACTTTGCCCCTCCTCTTAAATTTGACATCAAAAAATTGTCAAACTATCATCCTCCCGAAAATTCAAAATTACGACAATTTTTTTAGAAAAACATTAAAAATAACCCGACAAACTATCTTATTCAATTTTAACATTTATTTAAAAATGGTGGTAATTATGGATTTTCGAGTTGAGGGAAGTTTGATTATTTTTTAGTCAATATTAACAAAGGGAGCAAATTGCCAACAAAGGACACGGGACAAACAATGTTTAAGGTTAGGGATGCAAAGTGCTAACAAGTGAAATACGAGAGGGAAACTACAATCAACACTAAAACAAATTTGGTAGAATGATGTGACTTGAGGTGGAGGGGCTGCACAACAAAAAAACCCTCAAACGATAAAGTATCTACAAGTTGCATCACCACCAAATCACATATTGACACGTAGGTAGAGATGTCCTCTTGCATCGAAGAGAGTTCTCTTCCAGGCACCCTGATTGACATCATTTCATGCTTATATTTGTATATTATATCCATTATCTTTCACCTTAACAACGCTACGTGACAAGTTTTATGTTTAAATTTCAGAAATAAATAGGTTTGAAGAGAAGAGTCATAAAAAGACCTAAAAGGATGAAAAAAGATTGAGTTGAAAGACTCAAGGACTAAGATGCAAGATCGAAGGACCTAAACGTAAGATCGAAGAACCAATGAGCAAACAAGAATACTTCACACCATCATGGGGAGTATTTTGGCAATTCTATTCGGGTCGGAGCTCCAACAAGCAAAGTAGATGCATCAAAGACAAACAAAGCCTTCCCAAAAAGCCCACAAGAAAATCCAAAGCGATCTGAGCACTGTAGACCGCTAATTAGCGGTCCAAGACCGCTAATTGGCAGTCACTTTTGGTCCGGATCCGCTAAGATTTATGTGGAGCATGTATTATTGTATATGTAGTCTATTTCTGGTATTTGTTTAGTCCCATACCGGGGGATTGCCCCGGATTACCTTTTTCTATGGCTATAAATAGAACTCTTCACCTTCTATTGTAATCACTTCACATTTTGAGTGGCTACTCTTCCTACTAGAAGTGAGCCCTTGAAGCACACACTAAAGTAGGAGGATGCTACTTGAATTGTGAGTCATTTTAATAAAAGTTTCTTTATTATGTTGTTTGTTTCATGTTGCTTGTTTTACTTTGTTTAATTTCATTTCATTAGTTTTAGTAACTTAGTTAATATGCTTTCCTTGCTTAGTTTAATAATTAGTCTAATGTGTAGTGAGTAGTTTCATCCCCTTTGGGGGGTGGAGTTGATGTTCATACATGCATTAGAGAATGAAATGAATGCTTTATTTACAATGTGTTGATAAAACATGAATGTATGCTTGCTTGTTTAGGATAGAATTTATAACTTGATGAATTTTGCCAAAATGATTAGACACCTCTCATGCTTGTTTAGATTCCGAAATAAACAACTTGTATATGTAAATGTTAATCAACTAGGTTGGTGAATGGATTGATAGGTTTTTCCATAACATTTAGACACTTCCTATGCATGATAACACCACCTTCATTTGTGCTTAAAGAATGTGTTCAACACCCACCTCTTTGCATGTGTGCACTCACTCCACCCCTTAGGGGTTTTCCATTTCTGAATTCCAGCACTTATGTAGTTTTTAGTTTAGTTTGGTAGTTCATCGTTTGTTGCTTTCTTTCGCATTTCGTACTTCGTAGTGTAGTGTAGCGTAGAGTAGGATAATCAAACTCTCTTCCCTATTTTTGCCACTTGATTTCGTGCAAACGAGATGCTGCTCACCTCCCTGTGGACGACCCGTATTTGCCACGTCTTCACCGACGCCGTGTACTTGCGGTTTAATTAAAACGTTCAATCACACCCTATATAATATATGTCCGATTTGACTACATGTCTTGAGTGATATGTGTAGGATTTCGTGCTTATGCTTGAGTATAATTTTTTTATACACAAGCAAGATCTTTTTTCATATTTACTCAACAATTTATGTACAAGTTTGACTAAAGCATTTCAATAAAAATGTATACTACATTTTATTAAAATGTATAAATTAAATCATACATAAAAGGATTGTCAAACCCTTTTTGATGGTCGGAAGTCGAGTTGCAATCCGAATCGCCTTGAAGAGTTTCTCCAAGTGTTCACCAAACTCTAAACAAGATTAGAGTAATTGAAGCTCGCCAATTGATTGACATCATTTCATGCTTATATTTGTATCTTATATCCATTATCTTACACCTAAGCAATGCTACGTGACGAGTTTTATGTTTAGTTTTCAGAAATAAAGAGGTTTGAAGAGAAGAGCCATGAAAGGACCCAAAAGCAGGAAAAAAGACTTAATTGTGAGACCTAGGGACCAAGATGCAAGACAGAAGGAGCTGATCGTAAGACAGAAGGACCTAAGAGCAAACCAGGAAACTCCACACCATCATGGGGAGTATTTTGGCAATTCGAGTCGGGTCGGAGCTCCAACAAGTCAAGTAACCGCATCAAAGACCAACAATACCAGAAAGAAAAGCCGACAACAAATTCCAACACGATACGAAGATTTTGGACCGCCAATTGGCGGTCTTGGACCGCCAATTGGCGGTCCATATTGCTCAGGATCCGTCGAAATTTCTCCTGGACTTGTATTAATGTTCGTTTAGGCTATTTTTGGTATTGGTTTAGTCCCACATCGGGGGATTGTCCCCGATTAGCTTTTTCCATGCTTATAAATAGAACTCTTCACCATCCATTGTAATTACCCATTGTTTGGTGGCATTCTCTCTACTAAGGAGTGAGTCTTGAAGCAATAACTCAAGGTGGAGAAGGATGCTACCTTCAATGTGAGTCATTGTTAATAAAAGTTTATTTGTTTCTTTTAATCTTGTTTTGTTATGTTGTTTGTTTTGTGTGGGTTGCTTTACTTTGTTTAATTTCTTGTTTAGTAATTTTAGTATCTTAGTTAAATGTTTTCTTTACTTAGTCTAATCAGTAGTGTAATGAGTAGTGAGTAGTTCCATCCCCATTTGGGGGTGGAGAAATATGTGGTATAATTATGTAGTGTATTAAGTGTGTGTTATCTTTATCCCTTGAGCTTTATATGATTTCCATAACCATCTAATGGGTTTTCACTCTTATCTTTGATATGATAATGCTCTTGAATGAAGCTTAGCTTATGCTTTGATTAGTGGACCTATTTTATGGGGAATGATAAGGTTAGGATATGGATGAAGTTAATGTTGGAAACACAATTTGTAGTGTATGTACTCTTGTTGCCTTTTCCTTAGCTAATGTCTTGTATGTTTTAATGATGTAGTCATCTTAATTCATGTGGAGGCATAGTAGGGTCTAGTCTTTATACATGAGTTCATTTAGTTTCATTCCAATTATTGTCTTGTATGTTTTAATGATGTAGTCTTATCTTAATTCATGTTGAGGCAAAGTTGGATGTAGTTTTATGATTTCATGCACTACATGTTGTGAGGAGCTTAATGAACACACACACACTTCTTTATGTTCACATTATTTCTCTACCCCCTTTGGGGTTTTGTTTTTATTGCTTATCTTTCATTTCCATTTGCATTGTAGTGTAGTTTAGTGTAACCAACCTTTCTTCCCTTTCTTTACCTCTCGCCTTCGCACAAACCAAGTGTTGACACACCTCCCAGTGGACGACCCGTATTTGCCACCGCTTCAACGCGGCCGTGCACTTGCGGTTAAATATAAAACGATCAATCACCAATCAATTCTAATGCAAGGTTAGAATCTAGCTAATAATCTCTTCTATGCCACCAAGAACTAGATCTCTAGCACTCAATTAATTAAGAGAGTTTTAATGGAGGGATTAAGAAAATATGGAGGATAGAAAAATATGTATCTTCTTACATTTGAAGAAAAAGAGGATGGTCATATTTATAGTGGATTCTCCAAACTACATCATGTGCAAAACTATTCCCGTGGCTTGAACTTGTTTATTTGGGTGCACCAAACTACAAAGAAAGCGATTACAACCGTCAGATTGCTCCCAAATTCATCTATACCACTCTTTCTTCTATAAATAGCAATGTTTCTTCTTCCTTTCCTCTTCTTCTCCACTTCCACCATTAAAGTAGGTTAGTTTTTACCGAATTTGGCTGCAAGTAGAGGAAGGTGGATGAAGATTGTAATGTCACATTTTCTTTAATATAAGGTTGGATTCATGTTCCTCTTGTCATTAACTTTCTTTCTATGCAATTACTTTTTGATTTTGTTGGTTAGTTTTGTAGGTAGAGTTTAATGTCATGTTTAGTGTTAATCTCTTGCTTTCCATGCTTGTTATTTTGATTAGTGAGTAGATCCACCCCATTTGAGGGGGAGGAAATGTAGTTGATGGTGAAGTGTATGATGGCTTCTTCTTATCTTGTGCCATTTCATGTGCTTAATGTATGTTTATACTTGTAACTTGCTAAAACTTGTATTAGATGAGATAATGGCCACACTAGGTACTTGTCTCATGCTAGATCTGGAGTTTATCTTGTTGCTCGTATGGTTTATCTTTGTATGGAAGTGGTTTGTTATGTATGAATGCTCGATTAGAAGAGAATGCATGAATGCATTAAGTTGTATGGATGGTTAATTAATGTCCTAATTGTTGGGGTGGGTCCCCAGGTATATCCATCGGTGTACCGTTGGTCTCCTGGACGCACTCACCCGGTCCTGGCAGTGTTGGTTGTTAGTTGGTTGGGCTCCCTCATTGACACCAATTGGTTTTAGTTTAGTGGTTAAGCCCATGCTGTATTCCTTCATTTGGTATTAGAGTTGATGTAGGATCGAGTCGCGCCTCTGCCAGGTATGATTTTTCCTTGGGGGGGGGCATGTTGGGGTGGTGTTTAAATGTTTTAAATACCGCAAGTGCACGACGTCGGTGAAGACGTGGCAAGTACGGGTCGATGCACGAGGAGGTGAGTAGCCTCTGGTGTTTCAGAAATCAAGTGGAAAAAAGGGAAAGATATTTGATTATTCTAAGGTAAACTACACTAAACTAGTAAGTAAGAAATGCGAAAGAAAGCAACTAAAGATTGGAAATCAGGAAGAGAAACCCCTAAGGGGTGGAGTGTGTGCACATATGCAGTGAAATAAGTGATGAATGATGCATGTAAGCATGTATGTGTGTGTGTTTTCATGCATAGGAAGTATCTAAAGATGTGGCAAATCCTATAAATCTATTTACACAACGTATCGATATCTACTACTTGATTATCATAGGACTAGGCTCAGCATGAGAAGTATCTAAATATATGACAAGACTCATCAAAAACCATAAACTCATGTGAAGAACAAAGCTAAGCATGGGAGGTGTCTAAATCTTATGATAAAACCCATCAAAACAAAGTTTCTTCAATCAATCAAGTTAGCAACCACAAATACAAACACTTAACCAACATGTAGCATATTCAACAGGAAATTTCAGTCAATAAACATGAGGAAACTAAGCATGAGAAGTGTCTAAATCTTATGGCAAAACCCATCGAAATCCCCCAACACGTAGATGATTAAAATACCCCCAATGCGCATACAAACATGTAAGTTTACACAATCCAAAATTTATCAAACATCCAAACATCACAACATATATGTACAACATCTCCACCCCCAAAGGGGGATGAAACTACTCACTATCATTATCCTAACTATTATGTTAAGAGAGGAAAACATATTAACTTAGTCTACTAAGATTAATGAAATAAAATTAAGCTAAGCATAAAAGAGACAACATTAAACTAAGAAACTTTTGTTTTATTAAATGACTCACATTACAAGTAGCATCTCCCTACTTGAGTTTTTGCTTCAAGGTTTGAATCTAAGTACAAGGATTGACCACTAAGCAATGGGTAATATTACAAGGGAGGAGGAAGAGTTCTATTTATAGTCAAAGAAAAAGGTAATCGGGGACAATCCGCCGATGTGGGACTAATGAAACATTCCCAGAATAGACATAAATACATAACCCATATCTGGGCGAAACTGGGTCGGATTCGGAGAAAAACGGACTGGTTATTGGAGTGTCAGCCCGAATCTAATTGCCAAAATACTCCTCATGATGGTGTGGAGTTACTTGATTTTCTCATTAGTCCTTTTGGTTTACATCCGGGTCCTTCCCTCTTGCATTTTAAATCCATAAATCTCACAATTCAGTCATTTCTCTTGCACTTAGGTCCTTTTTGTGTCTCTTCTTCTCACTTGTTTTACTCTTGAAATTTAAACATAAAACTCGTTACGTAGCATTGCTTATGTTAAAAATAGAGGATATAAGAAACAAATATATGCATGATATGATGTCAATGAACTACCCCCACACTTAACTTTTGCTAGTCCCGAGCAAAACAAAGAAAGAGAAAAATAAAAGAAAGGAAAAATCATTCGTAAAACAAGGAAATCCTAACACACGTTCGTAGGAATCACGGTTGCACTTAGCATGTGCAACAAGCCGTTAAAACCCCTTGTTGCAAAGGAGGAGGAGTGTTGTCTCCTGAGGGTTTTCAGCGGATACACCCACAAAATCAGAACATAGATGCATTATTCAACCTAGCAACATGACTCGATGGACTCATTTTCATCGATCATTGGACATGGTAATTCTACGGTCCGACTCTATATATGTATTCAGTCCACACACCTAGTCTAGGGAACCATTCGTGCAAGTTAGTTAAGGACTTAAGTAACAGACATTGGCAAGCTTCACATCCGCAAGTGATACAAAGTGTAAAGTCCATTAAGGTTCTTATTTGTCTTTTTTTCTTTGTTTTCTTTGTTTTTTTCTTGAAGCATTATGAATTACACTAGTTGGTGTTTTATTCTCCCACGGTCGGGTTTCGTGCATCATTGCCTATGAGGACTTACACTATCATGACACATTCCCCCAAATCTCCACATAGGGCGATTCCTACTACCTGTGTAACGGGAGTTCAATCGTTGCATCCCAAGTCAGATGACTCAAAAACACGAGGCACTAATTCCCTTCACACCTAATTTCCTGAGTGATGGAAGAGAGAGCACCACTTATTTATTTCTTAGCTATAAGGGAACAAAAACCCCTACACTGAGAGTTTCACAAGAAGATTTTAAGGGTCATTGACTACGACAAACTTCCTTATACTAACAGATACAAATTATTTGACTCACTAGATTTAGAGTGGACTTCTTTATTTGTTTGAGTACTGAAACCCTATGATTACTCTCCCCCCGAGGGAAGATCGGGGTGCATCCTTACGACTCGTAAGTGTTGGATTTCGTGCCCTATTACATGTATCTATTTTTCGAAATTTTATAAACATATAGGATCGAAACATTCATATTCTCTTTAAAATTATTTAAAGAGAACAAACAATTATTTAACATGCATTAGAACAAACAATTGTAAAGAGGATCATACCTAGAGGTTCTCTAAAACCACTTGAAGATCCGGAGTCGCGTTGATGGTCGAATCGCCCGGTGGATTGCCTCCGAGTATTCACCAAACTCTAAACGAGATTGGAGAGAGAAGAGCTAGCCTCTCAATCTCAATAGTGTTTAGAATCCAATTACTAACCCCTCTGTAGTTCCCTTGAGAAGATGATCTCTGAAAACTAAAAGTAATCTTAAGAATTAAGGAAATTTCGTGGAGAATTATGGAGACAGAATTTTGCATGAGAAAATAATGAATTAATTAATGAGGTAATGACATAAGCTTGTATTTATAAGTTCTCTCCAAATTACCTATTCATGTGCAACCTCTTGCCCATGATTTCATGCAAACTTCCATCTAACCATCAATTATTTACTAACAAATAATCTTAGCCACGAATTAAATCAATTGTGGACCAATTCCATGCATGATCTAATTAATTCTTAAATTAATTCTGCATAAAACCGTCTGGACCGGTCGACCGTTTGTAGGTTCGGTCGACCGCTCTAACCAAGTTTTGGTCTCCTGTTTGACATTCGGTCGACCGTTCGCAACAATAAAATATTTCATCGCAATGTTCGGTCGACCGACCGATAGATTCGGTCGACCGTTCCGAACAGACGAAAATTCCCTGTTATCGGTCGAGACATGTCCGGTCGACCGTGCACCGATCGGTCGACCGTTTACTGTTAACCGGTCGACCGTTTGTGCACAGTACTGCAGACTTGTCAAATTTCGGTTTAACCCCTACAAAAATTGACATTTCTGGATTAGTAGTAAATTCACAACCTATGTAACATATTATCCTATGTAATGATAAATCATTACACCCCATAATATTTACATCACATATGAATTTAATTTAGATTCTAATTATGTTATTAATCACAACATAATTTTGATTTTGCTTATTCACCCCATGTGTCATATTTTCTACATGAAACCCGACACATCTTATGAACTCAAAATCCCCATTTCCCGTTTCCCAATTGTGGTGTGACCTATGGGAGGATCTAAACTAAGTTGGCAGTGATATTAAGAACTTAATATCACAAGCTATAAGCGGTATCTAGCTACACATTATAGCTTCCAATTAGTTAGATGTCTTAATTCCACTTGAATCAAAAACCCGATCCATTTAGTGATGGAGTGCACCACTTGTGTCCGTCCCTTGCCTCATGATATTAAGAATACATACAAAGTAGTATTGTGTCATCTTTGTGTTAGTATTTATTTCTTGATCTCTTTAAGCTAGTTATAAATATGTGACTTAACTCAAATCACATTGTGCACATTATAACTTTGCTTTATCAAGGGGCCCACTAATATCATCACTCAATTAAGAGGGGCAATGATAATATTTTGACTAACTATCTTCTCCAACGAAAGTCATACTCAACCAACTAATGCTTTTACACTACACTCATCGATAACTCATGACACTAGTCTAATTAAGCATTTCTTAAGTGATCGGATATAAGTCTCATATCAAAGGACCAGGGACACAGTAAAATATTAATGACACAGAAACACATTTCTATAATATTTTACTTATTAGGTCTATTCAATATACAAAAGTAATATCTTCCTCTTTTGTGTACCCGTGTTGTCACTCACTTGTAGAGCTACAATGATCTATGACCAACACGACAATCTTAACTCGGTAATTAATGTCCCATGTTAATTACCATGATTGCGAATTTCTTTTGTTTTATGTAAACCGATATCTTTTAGAGCTCTACGGTTAAGGACCAAGAGCCTCTTCCTTAACACTTCTAAAAGACGAATAACATAAACAATGAACAAAATGATTTCTCATTCAATTCATAACAATTGACATTTAAAAGTAAAACTTTTAGAACACATTCCCTTCAATCTCCCACTTGTTATTAAAGTTTTCTTTCACATACATACTCTATGTATAAAACAATAATAACTAGGGTAAACCCCGTTACATATCAATCATCAAGCCAATCTACACGGTTCCTTAATCCCATGGACTCGAAATGCATTTCGCCCTTGGCTTAGGATAAGGGTTTTGTGAATGGATCAGCTGTGTTGTTGTTGGTGTCCACCCATAAAAGATTTATTTTGCCTTCGTCGATGAGGTCACGCGTCACGAAGTACTTACGATCCATGTACTTCACTTTATGGTGTGATTTGGGATCCTTGATTTGCGGGATAGATGCACTATTGTCGCAAAATAACTCTATTGGTCCCTCGCTCGAGGGAACTACTCCAAGCTCTTCAAGGAACTTCTTAATCCACACTCCTTCCTTGCTCGCTTCAGCGACAACCATTACTTCGGAAGCAATGGTTGAGTCGGCCGTAGTGCTTTGCTTCCAACTACGCCAACTCACAGCTCCACCATTCAGAAGGAAGACGTATCCTGATTGCGACCTTCTATCGTCTGGATCACTCATGAAACTCGCATCCGAGTAACCCTCTTCTATCAATTCCCTTTGTCCTCCATAAACAAGAATCTTATCCTTAGTCCGGTTAAGGTATTTCAGGATATTCTTGACCGCAGTCCAATGCTCAGGACCTGCATTGGATTGGTGACGACTTGTCACGCTTAGAGCATACGAGACATCGGGTCTTGTGCAAGTCATCGCGTAGATGATCGACCCAATTGCTGAAGCATAAGGGACATCCTTCATGTACTCTAAGTCCTTACGTGATTGCGCACGTTGAGACTTGTTGAGTTGCACACCCATACTCATTGGCACACTGCCCTTTTTGGAGTTGTTCATCTTGAACCTTTCCAAGACCTTGTCAATGTATGTACGTTGACTTAGGCCAATGAGTCTATGGGATCTATCTCGGTATATCTTGATTCCCAAGATGTATTGAGCCTCACCCATATCTTTCATTGAAAATGCAGATTTCAATGAACTTCTCGTTTGCTCAAGCAAAGGAATATGATTGCCCATGAGCAATATGTCATCGACATATAAGATTAGGAATACTACATGGCTCCCACTAACCTTCTTGTATATACAAGGCTCTTCCTTACTTTGAATGAAGTGAAGCTTCTTCACTTCCTCGTCAAAGCGTTTGTTCCCACTCCTTGATGCTTCAATCCATAAATGGATCTTTGAAGCTTGCATACCTTCTCGCTATTCTTTGGATCTTCAAAACCTTGAGGTTGTACCATGTACACATCCTCCTCCAAGTTCCCATTAAGGAACGCCGTTTTGACATTCATTTGCCATATTTCATAATCATGAAATGCGGTAATAGCGAGCATAATCCGAATAGACTTGAACATGGCAACCGGTGAAAAAGTTTCATCATAGTCAATTCCTTGAACTTGAGTGAAACCCTTCGCTACAAGCCTTGCTTTGTAGGTTGTCAAGTTCCCATCCATGTCCATTTTCCTCTTAAAAACCCATTTATTTTGAATGGCCTTTTTCCCTTGAGGAAGGTCAACCAAGTCCCACACTTGATTATCATACATGGATTCAATTTCGGATTCCATGGCCTTAAGCCATAGTTTAGAGTCTTCCCTTTCCATTGCTTCTTGGAAGGTCAAGGGATCATTGGTATCTAGTACCATGATTTCATGAAGTCCCAGATACAAGTCAGGTTTCTTCCTTTCCCTTGTTGACCTTCTTAGTTCTTTTGGTTCTTCTCGTGTCTCTCGAACTTCTTCCACAATTTCTTGAGGAGTGGGTTCACGTTCAACTCTTGAACGTACACTTGGTGGGGAAGATTGAGTTTCTCTCACAATTTCTGGCGAGGGTCTCTCACTCATTCTCCCACTAACCAAAGGAATCTCGGTTGGGCCTTCATGATCTTGAATGTCATCATCCATGTCATGATCTTGTAGAGTATCTTGATTTTCCTAAAGCACAACCCTACTCCCACTACTTTTTACTCTTTTCAGAAATTCCTTTTCCAGAAATGTGGCATCCCTCTCTACAATCACTCGATTGGAGGTGATATGCCAAAAGTAGTATCCTCTTGTCTCACGAGGATAACCAATAAAGAAGCACTTATCCGCTTTTGGTTGAAGTTTGGTCGACATCATTTTCTTGACGTAAGCCTCACAACCCCAAATCTTGAGAAAATTGAGCTTATGTGTTTTACCACTCCATAGCTCATAAGGAGTTTTCTCCACGGATTTGGATGGAACATTATTTAGTGTGTAAGCCGCAGTTTGTAGTGCATAACTCCAAAAGTAAAGAGGTAATTCCGCATGACTCATCATTGACCGAACCATGTCGAGCAATGTCCTATTCCTCCTTTCGGATACCCCATTCCACTGAGGTGTACCGGGAGGGGTGAGTTGAGGTACAATACCAAACTCCTTTAGGTATGAGTCAAATTCGGCACTTAAGTACTCACATCCACGATCCGTTCGTAGAGACTTGATTTTCTTGTCGAGTTGGTTCTCTACTTCATTCTTGAATTCCTTGAACTTGTCAAAGGATTCACTTTTGTTTCTCATTAGATAAACATAGCCATAACGACTATAATCATCCGTGAACGTAATGAAGTACCTGAAATAATCTCGTGCACTAGTACTCATTGGACCACATACATCGGAATGTATCAAATCCAACAAGCCACTTGCCCTTGGGCCTTTCTTCTTGAAAGGCTTTTTGGTCATTTTTCCCATTAAACATGGTTGGCACGTCTCCAATGATTTAAAATCAAGTACACCAAGAAGGTTAGCTTCTTGCAATTTCTTGATGCGCTTTTCATTTATGTGACCAAGACGATAGTGCCACAAGAGAGTATCATTCTCGTGAGTGGTCTTAAGTCTTTTGTTATTGATATTAAAGATTTGTTTATTATTCAATTCAAGCAAATAGAGACTATTCCTTATGAATGCATTTGCATAGAAAACACCATTCTTCGATATAGACAAACAAGAATTTGAAATATCTATATTAAAATTATCCATATCCAAACATGATACAGAAATAATATTCTTGCTAATCGAAGGCACATAATAAACATTCTTTAGACATAAATTTAAACCACTACATAATTGAAGCACCACAGAACCTTGTGCAACCGCAGAAACGTTCGCACCATTTCCGACCTTCAATTCTACCTCGTTCCTTACGAGTTCCTTCCTATCCTTGAGTAGCTGCACATTAGAAACTATGTGAGCACAAGATCTGGTATCAATTACCCAATCCTGGACAGAGGTGGCTAAATTTATTTCAATAACTAATATACCTTTGGCCTTTTTGGGGCGCCGACGTTCAATCACTCCGTTGTCAAGGTCTTCCTTGTACTTGGGGCAATTTGGCCGGATGTGTCCTTTTTCACCGCAGTTAAAGCACTCCGTATTGGGAGTTGGAGATTTCTGAGATTTCCCCCTCGAGACACTCTTATGAGCACCTCCTACTCCCTTGCTCTTGATTGAACCACTTTTGGTAGATTTGCCCTTTCCTTTACCAATCTTTTGGCTCCTCTCATGGACGGCAAGGACTTGCTTGTCCCTACCCTTGCCCATGTCAACTTCAGCAGTTTTGAGAGCGTTGTGCAGCTCCTCAAGACTCACCCCTTTTTCACGTACGTGATAGTGCATCACAAAGTCCTTAAAGGACGGGGCTAGAGAGCCAATAATCATATCTTCAGCAATGTCCTCGGGCATCGTGAGAAAATGCATAGATACCGATGTTCCCTCCGCTATATGGCACCTTGTGAGTGCGATGGTGGTCTTATAGCGCTCCTTTCGGGCACTATCCATGAACATCTTAGACAAAGCCTCCATGGTCTTCTTGGGTTTTGAATCCAAGTATTTCGCTTGAAGCGAGTCACCCATAGATGCTAGCATAAGACCGTGAACTTGGTTCTCTTGGTCTTCCCACTTGGTTTTAGCCTCTTTCTCTTCATCGGTTCATCTCTCATTCCATTTTGGGATTGGACCTTCCAAAATGTGAGACAATTTCTTAAACTTTAACACGATGTTGAGTTTGAGTTGCCAACTAATGAAGTTTGAGCCATCATTTGCTAAAGGCTGTTTTTCTATCATGGATCGTACGATAGGTTGGATGTTCGACATTTTTCTACAAAATAAATCATACAAGATTTTAATGCCAATTTTATGTTTATTATACATACATACAAATGTAAATGCTGCAAATAAAAATTTTCCCATAAATGCAACAATCCAAGATCCCATTAATTGTAATATAGACTAGCTAAGGGCTATTGAATACATTACAATATCAAGGTAAGAAAAACATTTTCTAATCACAACCTTTTTGAATTTTAGCAACATTAGCATCTTCAAACTCTTGTGATTCTTGTCGTTTTAATTATGAGGGAATATGACCTATCCTCGTAAGAAAAACTTTTTCCCAAAACCGAGCGAGGGCTCTAGGTGATGTTAAGAAAACTTATTTTCATTTGATACGAGATACGTTTATCCATTGTATTCACAACAAAACATACTTGGGGTTCACTAGGGTGAAACACACCTCATACATTTAATCGTGGCACAACAATAGACAACCATTATATCTCCCACTATTCCCAAAGATGGAGGGAGCTATCTCCCGCTAAGAGCGAGCAGAGTATCCCTCAATCAATGACTGCTAGTGGATGAAATAAGAAGGAAAATTACTCTTAATTTTTGTTGGACAATTTCATATATTAACATGTGATTCAAAATTTTAGGTTATCATGCATATTATCATTCATACACATCCTAACATTCAACACATTCATCACATGCATAACAAGATTATTGAAACAGAAATTAAACCATTCACACAATCCACATCGTGTGGGTTTATATGTTCCCTTCGATCCTCGATCATCGATCCTCGATCGATGCGCTACAGCGGCGACTTCCTCTTGCACCGGAGATGTAGATTTTACAGAAAATAAACATGCTCCTCACATTCGATAAAAACCGACTAGTGCAAATCCTATGTAAAACCTCTCAAATGCAATGCAATTATCTAAAACATAGAAAGAGAGAATTTGGCTTTTACATACAAATAAGCCGCTGTATAATAATAATTACATACATTCATAGTTGCTGATTTGGAACATATAAACTCACAATTCCTGCAAAAACAACTCGAGCAACGCATACACACATGTCCAATCTAAACTATTTAATCTAGATTGTCAAGCATTTAAAAACAAACAATTCTAGAAAAATCATTTGAAATCCATTAAAATGATTTTCCTGCATCCATAGTTCAAAATTAATTATTTTGAACCGCTGTTCATCCAATTTCCAAAAGGAAAGATGAACATTAGTCCTTTTCGGTTTTGTTGATTCCTTTATAAAATAATCACTTAAAATAAAACAAAAATTCTATAAATTAGACAAATGTCTAAATTTCAATTCTAACAATCATGTGTGATGTTTTAAAACATATAAAACCATCAAAACGAATTTATTAGAATTTTATCAACAAAATATCGAAAAACTCGAAAAAGATATAAAACCGAATTGTTTTGATTCTAGATGGAAGCCTAAATTGATTTTATAGTCTAAATCAAAGATAATATGAATCAAAAGCTCTGATACCACTGTTGGATTTCGTGCCCTATTACATGTATATATTTTTCGAAATTTTATAAACATATTGGATCGAAACATTCATATTCTCTTCGATTTTCATATAGACATGTATTTGTTTGTCCTTATTATTTAACATGCATTAGAACAAACAATTGTAAAGAGGATCATACCTAGAGGTTCTCTAAAACCACTTGAAGATCCGGAGTCGCGTTGATGGTCGAATCGCCCGGTGGATTGCCTCCGAGTATTCACCAAACTCTAAACGAGATTGGAGAGAGAAGAGCTAGCCTCTCAATCTCCAATAGTGTTTAGAATCCAATTACTAACCCCTCTTTAGTTCCCTTGAGAAGATGATCTCTGAAAACTAAAAGTAATCTTAAGAATTAAGGAAATTTCGTGGAGAATTATGGAGACAGAATTTTGCATGAGAAAATAATGAATTAATTAATGAGGTAATGACATAAACTTGTGTTTATAAGTTCTCTCCAAATTACCTATTCATGTGCAACCTCTTGCCCATGATTTCATGCGAACTTCTATCTAACCATCCATTATTTACTAACAAATAATCTTAGCCACGAATTAAATCAATTGTGGACCAATTCCATGCATGATCTAATTAATTCTTAAATTAATTCTGTATAAAACCGTCTGGACCGGTCGACCGTTTGTAGGTTCGGTCGACCGCTCTAACCAAGTTTTGGTCTCCTGTTTGACATTCGATCGACCGTTCGCAACAATAAAATATTTCATCGCAATGTTCGGTCGACCGAACGATAGATTCTGTCGACCGTTCCGAACAGACGAAAATTCCCTGTTATCAGTCGAGACATGTCCGGTCGACCGTGCACCGATCGGTCGACCGTTTACTGTTAACCGGTCGACTGTTTGTGCACAGTACTGCAGACTTGTCAAATTTCGGTTTAACCCCTACAAAAATTGACATTTCTGGATTAGTAGTAAATTCACAACCTATGTAACATATTATCCTATGTAATGATAAATCATTACACCCCATAATATTTACATCACATATGAATTTAATTTAGATTCTAATTATGTTATTAATCACAACATAATTTTGATTTTGCTTGTTCACCCCATGTGTCATATTTTCTACATGAAACCCGACACATCTTATGAACTCAAAATCCCCATTTCCCGTTTCCCAATTTTGTGGTGTGACCTATGGGAGGATCTAAACTAAGTTGGCAGTGATATTAAGAGCTTAATATCACAAGCTATAAGCGGTATCTAGCTACACATTATAGCTCCCAATTAGTTAGATGTCTTAATTCCACTTGAATCAAAAACCCGATCCATTTAGTGATGGAGTGCACCACTTGTGTCCATCCCTTGCCTCATGATATTAAGAATACATACAAAGTAGTATTGTGTCATCTTTGTGTTAGTATTTATTTCTTGATCTCTTTAAGCTAGTTATAAATATGTGACTTAACTCAAATCACATTGTGCACATTATAACTTTGCTTTATCAAGGGGCCCACTAATATCATCACTCAATTAAGAGGGGCAATGATAATCTTTTGACTAACTATCTTCTCCAACGAAAGTCATACTCAACCAACTAATGCTTTTACACTACACTCATCGATAGCTCATGACACTAGTCTAATTAAGCATTTCTTAAGTGATCGGATATAAGTCTCATATCAAAGGACCAGGGACACAGTAAAATATTAATGACACAGAAACACATTTCTATAATATTTTACTTATTAGGTCTATTCAATATACAAAAGTAATATCTTCCTCTTTTGTGTACCCGTGTTGTCACTCACTTGTAGAGCTACAATGATCTATGACCAACACGACAATCTTAACTTGGTAATTAATGTCCTATGTTAATTACCATGATTGCGAATATCTTTTGTTTTATGTAAACCAATATCTTTTAGAGCTCTACGGTTAAGGACCAAGAGCCTCTTCCTTAACACTTCTAAAAGACAAATAACATAAACAAGGAACAAAATGATTTCTCATTCAATTCATAACAATTGACATTTAAAAGTAAAACTCTTAGAACACATTCCCTTCAGTAAGACCTAAAGCCGGTATATTAGATATCTTAATGCATCATGTTCAAGTCAATTTTGGGAGCTTCTTTTTTATTGCCTCCTAATGGTTTGGCACATGCTAAACATACACAAAACCCACAAAACATTTTCTTTCGCAAACACATTAAGATTTTGAAAGAAATGTAAAAATTTAAAGCACCAGGCAAGCAAAAGAAGACAAGTCACCCAAGGATCATGACTGACAGATATATCAACATTAAATGCAGCACACTATCATTGCCCTAATAATAAAAACAAAAGAAAATAAAAAAGACTCGACTCCACATATATACAAAATGTAAAACACCCCCACACTTACTTCATGCATTGTCCTCAATGAATGTGAGCATGATACTACATGGATTTTTGCATGAAAAAGAAAAGATATCACCAACGTGAAGCGCAAATGGGAGTTCAAGGTTATATTGATGGATACAAACCTGAATTCCCCTCAAAACCTATGAAATACTTAAGACGGGGAACAAATACGTGAAAGAAATAAGGTGCAAAATTTCAACTTTTAAAACATGAGAGGAGAGAGGAGTGGCGACAAGCATGGATGACCTTGGGTTCTCTAGGGTTTTCGACCTCTTTCACCATCAAAGCTTTGTTTTTTTCGCAGCAAAATGGATCCCAACCCCTGCCCTACTCGTGGGCAGCAAGGAGATGGAGAGTGTGGCAGCAAAAAGGCTCTCCATCCACCCCCATTGCATGCTTCATTCCCAGCCTTAGGGGATGAAGTGCACGCACCACCTCTAGGGAGTGCTGAAACTTCCCCAAGGAAGTGGAGCGAGTTGTTTGTGGCTGGCCCAAGGGCATCCACAACCCTTGAGTTCATCCAGCTGGCCATAAAAGGAGGAGAGAATGTGGCAAAATGTTCCAAGCATGAAGTGGTTGAAACCTTGAAGAGGTGGGATAATGTCTTAGTTGGTTATTTCATCGCTTTTAGACCACACTTGCCGACCGTAGAGAAGCACCTCCACAAGATGTGGAGTTTGGTTGGAGGTGTGGAAGTCATTAAAAGAAGTCATGGGTTTCTCCTATTCTGTTTCACTCTTGGAGACGATAGGAAACGTGTGTTAGAGGGGGGGGACCATGGTTCATTCGTGGTTCTCCACTTGTTGTCCAAGAGTGGGCACCAGATGTGGTCTTGACAAGGGCAACCATCACCACCATTCCCATTGGATTCGTCTACCGGAGCTTGACTTCCGATTCTGGTCACAAAGAGTTTTGAGCAACATTTCTAGTGTCCTTGGGAGACCTCTATACATGGATGAGCACACGGCCTCGGGGAGAAGGTTGACCTATGCAAGGGTGTGCGTGGAAGTGGCTCATGATTTCACCTATCCGAGTTGGTGGAGGTTGAAGTGGAAGGTATCGACACACATCGAGTTCTAGTGGAGTATGAATGGAGGCCCGGGTATTGTAAGGAATGCATGGAGTTCGGTCATGATGTGGAGAAATGTCTGAAGAGGAGGATAATCAACAAGCAAGGAGAGGAGCACAAAGGAAAAGCTGAGAAGTGGGTTGTTGTGTCTAGAAAGAGTGCTGGAAATGGGCGTGTAAGGAGTATGTCCAAGGGCGTTGAGGGAGTGAACCTTGGACGTGGGGAGGAAGCAAGCAATATGGGCATCCCGGAGATGGGAGGGGCTGGTAGGATGGGAGGGGAGAGAGGGGAGAGAGTGGCTGCTGGAGGAGATGATGATGTGGACACTAGAAGTGCTGAGGTGGATGGGGGGACAAGTGAGGAGGTGACATGTGGAGAGCAAGCTAACACAAATCTCAAGGAGAAATATTGCATGGCTAAAACACTCTCTTGTTCTCCTAATTCTTTGGAGGCAACCAATGAGGGGAGGCCTTGTCACATGAGAAGGAGTAGGTTAGGAGACAAAGGGGAAGGCTCTAAAGTGGTCCAACCGAATTCTGTTGTGGGTGCAAGTGGGAGTGACTCTATTGGTGTCCAAGAAGGGAAATGTGGAGTGGAGCAGGAAAGTGAAGTTTCCACTTTGGGACAAGCCAATGGGATGGGCTTTGAGTGCTCTAGGTGTGAAATGGCTGCTGTGGAAGGACCAAGTCAGCATGAAGGAGACAATATAGAAGCAAACATGTTTCAAATCATGGGACACAATTTAGAGGGTTCTTCTCATGTAGTGGGGGAGGGAGGTGCATTAAGAAAAAGACCCATGCATGGGGATACACGTGATGTGCATGAGGAGGAGGACTTTCATGAAGGAGAATTTCCATGTAACACATTCCAGCAAGACCAGGAGGCATTATGTGTAAGAATTGAGAAGGAGAAAGGCACAATGAAAGGAGAGCATGAGAAGCTATGTGGACTAGCCTCTTTGGTGCAGAAGGAGGCGGGTTGGGCTTCACCTTCTAAAGTGGCACGCACAAACGAGAGTAAAGAGAAGTTCGGCCATCCAAGTGAGGGAATGTTTGAAGTCCTCCAAAATTCAGAAGACCAAGACATGGAGAGGGCTGAAGGAAGGCGACAAGAAGAGTGCGAGGGCTCGTGCTCCAAGAAGGTATACTCGCCACCACCACTTAGGCGATCCGGGAGGAAAAGTAGTTGGAGTAAAAATATGCGTACGGAAGGGAAGGGGGGTCACCCCGTACCTTAAACCCATGAATGTCTTAAATTGGAATGTGTGTGGCGCAAACAGGCCTGACCACGCACTCATGATTAGGGGTCGAATAAGGGAGGTAAATCTGGATGTGGTTTGCCTTGTGGAGCACAAGGTTAAGTATAAAAAACTTGAGAGATTCAAGTGAGCAATTTGGCCTCATGCTTGGACGTCCAACTGCATGATTGTAGACTCGGGGCGCATCCTAGTATTATGGAATGACCAGCTGGTAGACTTAAGAGTTACATTTGAATCAACTCAATTGCTACACTTCCTTTGGAGCCGAAAGAAGGACGACACTGAATTTTCTTTTACGGCTATATATGGTGAAAATGGACATGTGGAGACGAGAGCATTGTGGAGGGACTTAAATGAAGTAGCACTACATGGGGAGCGACCGTGGCTGGTTGGTTGGGATTTTAATTGCATTCGGAAGGCTACCAAAAAGCGAGGGGGAGCTGTTGGAAATGAGGTGGCAATTCAGGAGTTTAATGAGTGTCTTGACACCATTCAACTACTTGAGATGCCCTCAACCGGAGGCGACTTCACTTGGTCCAACACGTCGGAGGGAGCTGCATGCATCGAGACAAGGCTTGATCAAATTTTAATGAACAATGCATCGCTCGAGGTGTTCCCCAATTCTTTCTACATTATTGGTGAGAAGGACTTGAGTGATCACACCATGCTTGTCATGAAAACGGAAGGGAACGAATGGAGGAAAAAGAATATTTTCAGATTCGAAAACCATTGGGCGGAGTACGAGGACTTTGGTGGAGTCGTGCAACAAGCTTGGGATACATATGTGAAAGGTACACCCATGTTTCGTATAGTTGGGAAGCTGACCGAAGTCAGGAAAGCACTAATTAAGTGGAGTTGGAGCACCTTTTGAAATGTTACAAACAAGGTGGGAGAGGCTAGGGACTCTCTTGCGCAAGTGAGGAGGCAAAGGCTTATTGACCCGAGTAGTGGCAAGCTAGCTGAAGTTGAAAATGCAGCAAAGGACACTCTTGCCCGGGTCCTTGCTTGGGAGGAGTCCATTATACGACAAAAATCCTGAGTAAAGTGGTTGAAAGAGGGGGACCGAAACACTAGGTTTTTCCATGCCCATCTTAGAGTGAGGAGAGCCACCAATCAAGTGTGGCGAGTGGGAGATGGGGATAATCTAGTGGAGGATGAGAACAACATCCGGGACGCGTTCCGGTCTTTTTATGCTAACTTGTTTGCTCATGGTTTTCAGGTGCAACCCCTTAAACATTCCATTATTCTACCACAAATTACAGCGGAGGAGGGGGCTGATTTAACACGGAAGTTGGACCCAAAAGAATTGCAAGATGTTGTGTTGAACGCCAATATTGATAAAGCACTGAGGCCGGATGGGTTCAACGCAAAGTTTTTCAAGGCAGCATGTAGCATAATTCAGAGGGACATGGTAAAGGTTGTCGCGTCTTGTTTGGATAGTGGAAGGGTCCTCACGCAATGGAACAACACATCCATCACGATCATCCCGAAGAAAAAGGCACCGACGGTGGTGGAGGACTTCCGGGCCATTGCTCTATGCAATTCACATCCAAAGCCCTTGCCAACCGCTTGAAGATGATATTACCACGGCTGATAGGGGAAAATCAGAGCGCATTCGTGCAAGGACGAAGAATTAGTGATAACATCCTTCTTGCACACGAGCTTTGCCACAACCTACATCTTGATAAGGGGAAAGGATGCATGTGCATAAAGCTTGATATCTGGAAAGCCTATGACTCAATCTCTTGGGAGTTCCTCGACCATGTGATGAAGAGATTTGCCTTCTCAGATAAGTGGAGGCGGCTGATTTTGGCTTGTGTGGAGGCATCGTTTGTAGTGAGACAGTAAATGGAGCAAACTCCACACCGTTTCGAGCCAGAAATGGTCTACAATAAGGTGATCCCCTAGCCCCCTACATGTTTGTGATGTGCATGGAGGTGTTGTGTGAAACGGTGAAGATGGCGGTCATGGACAAGAAAATTGAGCCTCTATATTGTGGAGATGCCATCGTGTCACACCTCTTGTTTGCTAACGATGTCCTACTCTTTGCAAGGGCTACTAAAGCAAATGCTCGAGCCATTAGAATTATTCTCGAGGAATTTACAGCAAGCTTGGGTCTGAAATTTAACGCCTCGAAAAGTCAGGTATTCATGGGGGGAGATGGGACGCATGGAGCTTGGATCGAGGCACACCTTGGGATGGAGCACAACGCTTTCCCGGTGGTGTATCTTGGGCTGCCATTATTTTCCAGAAGAATGGGGAGATCCCATTGTGTACCACTCATAAACAAGCTTAAGGCTCGCCTCTCAACATGGCAACAAAAGCTCCTTTCTATGGCTGGACGAGTGGAGCTAGTACGGAGTGTTCTCACCTCGTTCAGTATTTATTGGACTTCAGCGTCTCTTCTACCAAGAAACGTCTTGCATGAATTGGACAACATTATGTGCCATTTTATTTGGGGAGGGGAGAAGAAGTGGGTTGCGGTGGCATGGAAGGACATATGTACTCCAAAAGACGAAGGGGGCCTTGGATTAAGGAGGCTAACGGAATGGAATGATGCGGGCCTTGTCCGGCAGTTTTGGCTAGTGGTGGCGGACAACACTTCTCTTTAGGCCAAGTGTGTCCGGCGAAAATACCTAAGGAACCGGTCCATTTGGCTTGCAAGACCACCACCTACCTCCTCATGGGCATGGCGTGGGCTGCTGCGAGTCCGAGATATTGCTAGAAGACACATACAATATGAGGTGGGAAATGGGGAAGCGATTCAGTTTTTCCAATTTCCTTGGCGTGGTGAACCGTTTCAATGCATAAGCTGGGGTGACCAACTTCACTATGAGATGGGGGTCCCTTGGGATGTTAAGGTTTCGTACTTCATCAGAGAGGGGTTGTGGTACCTCCCTCCCCCACGATCCAGCAGGATGGAAGAAGTTTGTTCAAAGATAAACCAAGTGCGCATACATGGAGGAGAGGATAGACCGTGTCGACCAAATGGGACGGGTGCAACACTTGGGATGAAAGAAGTACGGAGTTGGGTGAGGCAACCAGGAAGGAAAGTCCCTTGGGCGGGGATGGTGTGGCACAAATTTGCTGTCCCGAAGCACACACTAACAGCTTGGAGAGTATTGAAGGGGCGTCTGCTCACAAAGCGACGAATGATAAAGCGAGGCGTAAACCTAGACCCAACTTGCGTGCTATGTGAAGACCAAGAAGAAGACATGGAGCATCTTTTCTGGAATTGTCAATACACAAAGGAGGTGTGGAGGTGCCTCCTCAACCTTATGCAGCTCCACCAAAATGTCGCAAGCAATCTAGAGAGTGAGATTTTGCGACTATCACATGCGAGTGGAAGCCGACTTGACAGAGTGGTCCGAAAGTGGGTGTTAAGTGCTACGATATATGAATGCTGGCACGAGCGGAACCGTAGGATTTTTGAGGGTGAGAGGCAGCACCCGAAAGCTACCATTGCTGTAGTCAAAGATATAATCCGGAGCATGAGTGATCAAGCTTCCAAACTCGCCAAAGATGAAGGAGAGACGAGACATTTTCAGGATACTTGGAACTAATTCCAACCTCTGAAATTTGATGAGATGTAATCATTTCCTTAAGCTACTTGCCCTTAACTTGAGTAAAATAGGTGGTAGGGAGAAGCCGTTTATGCACGTGGCATATACCTGCAAACTAAACGAACAAATTTTGGTAGATGTAAACAGTTCCTTAATAATAAAATCTTAGAGGCTAAGCCTCCCTTTTGCTTTGCAAAAAACTACGTGAAAGAAATAGGGCCCCAATACACAATGGTTGGGGCCCACTACAATCAATACTCACTCATGGAGTTTTTTTGTTCCTTTTTTTTCTTTTTCTTTTGGTTATAAACAAGATATATACATCAACGAAGATATTCTCATAATCCTTTGGTCATGGAACATCAAATGAGAACATCGAGTCAGGCAAACCAGAGATTTGCCAAGATGGGTCCACTTCATATGTCATCTGAGGTGTGATGAGGGGTGAAAGGTCAAAACTGAAAGGCTCAAACCCCTCATGATATTGGTTGGGAGTAGGCAACTTGAATGTGTGGAGTTGCGTTGCCTCACTAGGGTTTAGTTGCTCGTGGAAAAAAACCTCCAACCAATAGGCGGGTGCATCAGAATGAGTTCCTCAGGCTCATTCGAGGGATGTGGCACTCCAGTTTCACTAAGAATAAGGCTTCTCCCCAAGTCATCCAACAAAGACCACCCATCCTCCTGTATATTATCAAGCATAAGCTCGGTCGCAGGTGAGTCCCTATTGGAATCAAGATGAAGCTCAAATGGCTCAACGACCAAGGGACATGGGGTAAAGTCACCTTATGGTACGGGTATATGATGAGGTGTGTCCCCCCAACTAATAGTCTCAACTGAATGATTTAACAAACACTCCCTTTGTATGTTCATGTTTGATGTCAGCTCACTATGTTGCATTGCAAAGACAGACAATGAGTTTTCGCTGGGCACACAGACATTTGATTGACATCATTTCATGCTTATATTTGTATCTTATATCCATTATCTTACACCTAAGCAATGCTACGTGACGAGTTTTATGTTTAGTTTTCAGAAATAAAGAGGTTTGAAGAGAAGAGCCATGAAAGGACCTAAAAGCAGGAAAAAGGACTTAATTGAGAGACCTGGGGACCAAGATGCAAGACAGAAGGACCTGATCGAAAGACAGAAGGACCTAAGAGCAAACCAGGAAACTCCACACCATCATGGGGAGTATTTTGGCAATTCGAGTCGGGTCGGAGCTCCAACAAGTCAAGTAACCGCATCAAAGACCAACAATACCAGAGAGAAAAGCCCACAACAAATTCCAACACGATCCGAAGATTTTGGACCGCCAATTGGCGGTTTTGGACCGCTAATTGGCGGTCCATATTGCTCAGGATCCGTCGAAATTTCTCCTGGACTTGTATTAATGTTCGTTTAGGCTATTTTTGGTATTGGTTTAGTCCCACATCGGGGGATTGTCCCCGATTAGCTTTTTCCATGCTTATAAATAGAACTCTTCACCTTCCATTGTAATTACCCATTGCTTGGTGGCATTCTCTTTACTAAGGAGTGAGCCTTGAAGCAAAAACTCAAGGTGGAGAAGAATGCTACCTTCAATGTGAGTCATTTGTTAATAAAATAATTCTTCTAGTTTCTTTAAATCTTGTCTTTTAATTTGTGCATGTTTCTTTAGTCTTTCCTTTCCTTTTATGTTTCTTTAATGCTTCTTGCCTTCTTAGTTAACTTTCATTTCAGTATTATGCTTTCTTTTGCTAATATAGTTAGTGTAATGAGTAGTGAGTAGTTCCATCCCCATTTGGGGGTGGAGAAATATGTGATATAATCATGTAGTGTATTAAGTGTGTGTTATCTTTATCCCTTGAGCTTTATATGATTTCCATAACCATCTAATGGGTTTTCACTCTTATCTTTGATATGCTAATGCTCTTGAATGAAGCTTAGCTTATGCTTTGATTAGTGGACCTATTTTATGGGGAATGATAAGGTTAGGATATGGATGAAGTTAATATTGGAAACACAATTTGTAGTGTATGAGCTCTTGTTGCCTTTACCTTAGCTAATGTCTTGTATGTTTTAATGATGTAGTGAAATCTTAATTCATGTGGAGGCATAGTAGGGTATAGTCTTTATACTTGAGTTCATGTAGCTTCATTCCAATTATTGTCTTGTATGTTTTAATGATGTAGTCTTATCTTAATTCATGTAGAGGCAAAGTTGGATGTAGTTTTACGATTTCATGCACTACATGTTGTGAGGAGCTTAATGAACACACACACACACTTCTTTATGTTCACATTATTTCTCTACCCCGTTTGGGGTTTAGTTTTCTTGATTTTCTTCCATTTCCATTTGCACCTTAGTGTAGTTTAGTGTAACCAACCTCTCTTCCCTTTCTTTACCTCTCGCCTTCGCACAAACCAAGTGTCGACACACCTCCCAGTGGACGACCCGTATTTGCCACCGCTTCAATGCGGCCGAGCACTTGCGGTTAAATATAAAACGAGATCAATCAAGTTTTTGGCGCCGTTGCCGGGGAGGTGCTCTGTCCAGATGTTGGTTTGGGCGATTCGAGGGGTTTTTAATTTTTTGTTTCCAGTGTTGTTTAGTTTCAGGGAACCTAAGGATCAAGGGGAGGCTACTGGAGAAGTTTGAGGACCAGAAGCTACAAAAAGACCGCCAATAAGCGGTCTGGGACCGCCAATTGGCGGCCTGGTGAGCTTCAATTGTTCTCAAATTTGTTCCAGTTGTTATATTGTTCATGTTAGTTATCTGGGAGCACAATTTTGCATGTTGTGACTTCTACTTTTCTCCCAGATTTAATTTCAATCCCCTTTAATCAACTTGGATCATAAAACTCAAAGCAAAAGATTAGACTTCTTGCCATCTAGGTCATGCATCATTTGTAGACCTTGCATGCATTTGTCTTTTCTTTTCTTTACATTTTGTTGTTGATTGCTGGCGTGAGGTATGTGCACCCCAATCTCTCATTCATGCATGTTTCGATCATGCATTAGTTAGTAAGGTGCATCGGGACAAGAGTGAGAGAGTGTTTGATTGGAGCGATTGATTGCTAGATCTAGGATCAAATCGCTACTAAGGAGGGGTTGTCCCATAAAAGATAAGGTGGGGGATTTCATCACCCTTTCCTTGGCCCCAAAAATCACTCGTAATAAATCCTTAACTAAAAGCAAGTAGACATTGGCCCTAAGGAATTCGGACGCACTAGGAGAGTAATCTAGTCGAGACCGTCATGACCTGATCGGCGTTGCCTACCTTGTCGATAGTAGGAGGTACTGGATCTCCGGATCTGGTATCACTTGCTGGGCATTGTGGTCCTCGTTGTAGGGAGGTGAGGCGTGTCGAGGCTAGTGACCTCGAAGTTAGACGTCGTCTAGCTTAAGGACCCATTGCCTTACATTGTTTGAGTCGTGCTTGCTAGTTAGGCTTCTTCCTGATCCCTCTACCCACGCTAGCTTTAGGGATTCTTCCCTTCTCCTCTGAGTTATCTTCTTCTCACCTTCTTCTACGTTATAGTCTCCTCCCCTTTACACTCTCTGGTAGCGTTTTAGGGTCGAGTCGAGCACTTTTTGCGAGCTTAGTCTCGTGGTGGTGAGAGTGGTCGACTCGAGAGTTGTTTGTTGAGATGGATGGTTACATGGGCGACCATCCATATCATTGTTGGGACCAGGATGATTCTCCCTGGTACTCCGGACCCATGCAACCTGGGGTGGCTCAGACTAACACCCCGTATGGTTGGGATGATCGCAATTTTGTGACTGAGCAGTCTTCATATTGGGGTAACATGAGAGAGGCACCGACTGCTAGACCACAATCTAGTTATGCCGGATCATGTGCTGGTCAACAAACTGAGACATTACAACAAACTTTGGCCTCTTTCATGCGTATGGCAGACGACATGAGGGCACCGGTGGCTCCAGTAGCCATACCGTGCGATTGTTGTGGGTTGAGTGGTCATAATATCGGGGAATGTCCTTATGTTCCCCCAGAGCCTGAGTATGAGCATACATTTTCCCAAAATGCTCAATATGACCATTACGCATCCGCGTACATCCCGAGAGTGATGGATTCATGGGGAAACAATTCTTATTCAAATTCTTATACTTCATATTCACCCCAGTATCCTCCTCCCGAATACCCAGAATTCTACCAGCACCCCACTCCAAATCATTGGACTCATTCTCAGCCCATCAACACCCAACCCCAAAATTTCCCAAGCTCTGACTTGGACCCCATCGTTGACCGCATACCTGATTCCTTGAAACAAACTCTCCAAACATTCATGGAAACCACACAAAACTTATTGAAGTCCAACTTGAATTCCTTGCAAACCATGGAAATGCAAGTGAGCCAGATGACACAGCAATTCCATGAACGTGAGGAGGGTAACTTTTCTTGTCAACATGAGGATTCATCTTTTGATATCGAACCACCACCACATCCACAAATTCAAAGCACAATCTTTCAAAGTCAAACTCCTAGTCAGTCTGAGGGACTTGGGGTTTCAATTCACGATCACTTAGTGGAGGATTCGATTCAAATTGAGAATAACTTGGACCAGCTTCATTATGAGTCGGCACAGGATTGTGCCTTATCTTTTTGTCCCGTGGCCCTTGAGCCACATGATCTTCATGTTGTACCTCCTAAGGACTCACCTCTGGTGGAGCAAGAGCTCCCTAGTCCCCTCAATTTCAAACAACCTGATGAGAGTTTGTCTCTCACTATTGTTCCTGATCATCCTGGAAATGATGGAACATCAAACAACTACATTTCTCATGAGGGTATTAGGAGTTCCTTGGAGAATACATTGGGTATGAGACCCACTGTTTGTTCGCCTGGTGTGTCAGACATGCCTAACGAGGTTCTTGACCTCGTTCCGACACACCAGCCTGTTGGTTGGAGAGTTTGGATTGACGATCATAACTTCAGTAGCGCAACGGGAGAAACTCTTCTTCCGTTGCCCCTCATTTCCCAAACTCTCGAGAGGTTCAAGCTCTTTCAGTTTGATCCTTTGAGTGAGACGCCTTTGCGTCCAATTCATGAACCTCTCATTTCATCTGGTGCTCTTTGTGAAGGGGGCCCACGCATGTGTATTCTGGCCCCGCGTGGTGTCATGTTCCCTTTCCAAGTGCATTGACCCACTCTTGAGGTTCCCATTTGATGTCTTTTGACAAATGAAGATGAGAACTTTTGTTTGTACATAGTTATATAAAAATAAAAAAAAATAAAAAAAATAAAAAATAAAGGAAAAAAAAGAGAAAAAAAAGTACAAAAAAAAGACTCCTGCAGTGAGCATCGATTGGTGTGAGCCCCAACCCTTGTGTATTTGGGCTCCATTTCTTTCACGTATTTGTATCCCTTCTTTAGCGTCTCACAGGTTTTGAGGGAATTCGGGTTATGTCCATCAACATGACCTTGCACTTCCCTTTGTACTTCATGTTGGTGAGATCTCTCCTTTTTATGCATCAATCCATGTAGTATCTTGCTTGCATTCATTGAGGACAATGCATGAAGTAGGTGTGGGGGGGTGTTTTACGTGTGTACATAGTCGAGTCTTTTCTTTTGATTTAGTTTTCTTTTGTTTGCATTGTTAGGGTCATGTTAGTGTGCTGCATTTAATATCGATATATCTACTTGCCATGATCCTTGGGTGACTTGTCTTCTTTTGCTTGCCTAGTGCTTCAAAATTTTCACATTTCTTTCAAAATCTTCATGTGTTTGCGAAAGAAAATGTTTTGTGGGTTTTGCGTGTGTTTAGCATGTGCAAAACCGTTGAGAGGCAAAGTAAAAAGAAAGCTCCCAAAAAAATTGTCTTGAACTTGATGCATTAGGATATCTAGTACGTGGCTTTAGGATTTATCGAGTCGTTATGATGCACCCCAGTTTTCCTTTGGGGGTGAGTAATCATAGGGTTTCAGTGCTCAAACATTCAAAGAAGTCCACCCTGAACCTAGTGAGTCAATAATTCGTGTTTGTTAATTTAGGAAGTTTGTTGTAGTCAAGGACCCTCTTAATCTTGTTGTGAGACATTAGTGTAGGGGTTTTGGTTCATGTGTAGATAAGAAATAAGTGAGTAGATGTTCTCTCTTCTCGCACGGCTCCTATCACTCGGGAAAGTAGGTCTGAAGGGACTTTGTGCCTGGTGCTTTCGAGTCATCTGACTTGGGATGCGCCGACCGAACTCCCGTTACACGGGTGGTAGGGATTGCCCTATGTGGAGATTTGGGGAAAGGTGTACGTGATAGTGTAAGTCCTCATGGGCAATGATGCACGAAACCTGACCCTGGGAGAATGAAGCTCCAACTAATAAAAAGAAAAAAAAGAAAAAAATGTGTGAAAAGAAACAAAAAGAAAAAAATGTTAATGCAAATAAGAACCTTAATGGACCTTACACTTTGTATCACTTGAGGATCTTGAGGTTGTCCATGTCTTTCACTTAATTCGTTATTTAACTTGCACGAATGGTTTATTGGGCTAGGTGTGGACTGGTTACCTATATAGAGTCGGCCCGTAGGATTACCGCGTCCATTGATCGACAAAATATTTCCAACGAGTCGAGGTCTAGATTGAATAATGCATCTTGTTCGGATTTTGTGGGTATATCCGCTGAAAACCCTCAGGAGACAACACTCCTCCTCCTTGGCAACAAAGAGGTTTAATGGCTTGTTGCACGTGCTAAGTGCAACCGTGATTCCTACGAAAGTGAGTTAGGATTTCTTGTTTCTCGTTTGCTTTTCTCTTTCTTTCTTTTGCTCGGGACTAGAAAAAACTTAGGTGTGGGGGTATTTGATTGACATCATTTCATGCTTATATTTGTATCTTATATCCATTATCTTACACCTAAGCAATGCTACGTGACGAGTTTTATGTTTAGTTTTCAGAAATAAAGAGGTTTGAAGAGAAGAGCCATGAAAGGACCTAAAAGCAGAAAAAAAGACTTAATTGAGAGACCTGGGGACCAAGATGCAAGACAGAAGGACCTGATCGAAAGACAGAAGGACCTAAGAGCAAACCAGGAAACTCCACACCATCATGGGGAGTATTTTGGCAATTCGAGTCGGGTCGGAGCTCCAACAAGTCAAGTAACCGCATCAAAGACCAACAATACCAGAGAGAAAAGCCCACAACAAATTCCAACACGATCCGAAGATTTTGGACCGCCAATTGGCGGTTTTGGACCGCTCATTGGCGGTCCATATTGCTCAGGATCCGTCGAAATTTCTCCTGGACTTGTATTAATGTTCGTTTAGGCTATTTTTGGTATTGGTTTAGTCCCACATCGGGGGATTGTCCCCGATTAGCTTTTTCCATGCTTATAAATTTATCCATGTTTGATGTCAGCTCACTATGTTGCATTGCAAAGACAGACAATGAGTTTTCGCTGGGCACACAGACATTCTCAACGGGTTGCATTGGTATTGGGGGTGTTTGTTGATTTTGTGGTGCTTTCTCTCATTGGCAGATGAGGTTGAGATTTAAAGGTTTGTCCAAGGGCTCTTAATGCCTACCAAAGTTGAACACATGAAACTCGACACTCATGTTACCGAATGAGAGCTTCATGAGACCACTTCTACAATTAATTAAGTCATTGGAGGTTGCCAGAAATGGTCTACCCAAAATCAAAGGTATTTGAGAGTGGGTGTTTACAACAGAGTTGGTATCGAGGACGACAAAATCTACTGGAAATATAAAATCTCCAACTTTGATGAGCACATCCTCAATAATCCCCTTTCGGACACGAATGGATCTATCCGCCAATTGGAGGGTGATCCTAGTTGGTTTCAATTCTCCCAAATTCAACTGTTGATCAACAGAAAATGGGAGGAGGTTGATCGCTGATCCTAAATCAAGCAATACATTACTCATGCCAGTGTCCCCTATCGTACACTGAATAGTAGGACAATCGGGGTCCTTGTACTTTGTGTATGTGGGATTGGACAAAAGTGAGCTCACACTCGCAGCTAAAAATGCTTTCTTAGGAATATTGGTCTTCCTCTTGGTTGTGCAGAGATCGTTCAACACTTTGGCATAATGAGGTATTTGTTGGATGACATCCAACAAGGGGATGTTAACCTTCACTTGCTTAAAGACCTCTAATATCTTATCCATTGTGTCACTTTGCTTTTTGGTTAACCTATTAGGATAGGGAGATTTTGGCAGGTAGGTTTTTTACGGTGCCTGAGAAGGAGGCGTTGGTGTATTACCCACACCCTCAGCCTCTTCCTCACCATCATTCCCACCGAGGGGCTGCACAGATGGTGGTGGTGGCAAGGAAATGTGATTGTCAACTTGCTTTTCATTCCTTAAGGTTACAATGACATTGACATGGTGAACAAGTTCCTTCACATGGTTCACTTGCCGCCCCCGAGGTACCGAACTCTCATTTTGCATGTGTGGTTGTCAGTACATGTGGGGATTAGCCTCAGGCTGGATAGACAGAGTCCCTTGCTCTCTCTCATTTACAAAGTGAGCCAATTGACAGATCTGAAGCTCAAGAGATTTGATGGTCTACTAATTCGAAGTGAGAACTTGACTTTTGGATGACATAAAGTTTTTCATTGAGTTCTCAAGTCCACATGTCAAGGTCTCAAGCGAATTGAATCGGGTTTCCATATTGTTGGAATTTGGGACACCCGATTGATTGGTGATTTGAGCTTGGGGTGACTGATAAGATTGTGCATGCATGGGAGGTTGGTGTGGTTGGTTAGGTGGTTGATTGACATCATTTCATGCTTATATTTGTACCTTATATCCATTATGTTACACCTAAGCAATGCTACGTGACGAGTTTTATGTTTAGTTTTCAGGAATAAAGAGGTTTGAAGAGAAGAGTCATGAAAGGACCCAAAAGCAGGAAAAAGGACTTAATTGTGAGACCTGAGGACCAAGATGCAATGGAGAAGGACCTGATCGTAAGACCGAAGGACCTAAGAGCAAAACAGGAAACTCCACACCATCATGAGGAGTATTTTGACAATTCGATTCGGGTCGGAGTTCCAATAAACAAAGTAGATGCATCAAAGACCAACAAAGACCACCAGGAAAGCCCACAACCAAAACCAACTTGATCTGGATCATATAGACCGCCAATTGGCGGTCTTGGACCGCTAATTGGCGGTCCATATGTCTCCAGATCTGCTAATATTTGTGCTGGGCTTGTATTAGTGTATTCTTAGTCTATTTTTGGTATTGGTTTAGTCCCACATCGGGGGATTGTCCCAGATTAGCTTTTCCCATGCTTATAAATAGAACTCTTCACCTCCCATTGTATCCATCTCTCTCTTTGGTGGCCATCTTCCCTACTAAGAGTGAAGCCTTGAAGCAAAACTCTAGTGGAGGAAGAGCTACTTGTAATTGAGTGAGTTAATAATAAAAGTTTTCATTTAATTGTGTTGTTTCTCTCTTAGTTTAATTTCCTTCCATATGCATGTTTGCTTGTTTGTTTTGTTTTATGCTTCTTTAATATTTCTTGCTTGATTAGTATAACTTTCATTTCAGTATTATGCTTTCTTTTGATAATATAGTTAGTGTAATGAGTAGTGAGTAGTTCCATCCCCATTTGGGGGGGTGGAGAAATATGTGATATAATCATGTAGTGTATTAAGTGTGTGTTATTTTTATCCCTTGAGCTTTATATGATTTCCATAACCATCTAATGGGTCTCCACTCTTATCTTTGATATGCTAATGCTCTTGAATGAAGCTTAGCTTATGCTTTGATTAGTGGACCTATTTTATGGGGAATGATAAGGTTAGGATATGGATGAAGTTAATATTGGAAACACAAGTTGTAGTGTATGAGCTCTTGTTGCCTTTACCTTAGCTAATGTCTTGTATGTTTTAATGATGTAATCTTATCTTAATTCATGTGGAGGCATAGTAGGGTCTAGTCTTTATACTTGAGTTCATGTAGCTTCATTCCAACTATTGTCTAGTATGTTTTAATGATGTAGTGAAATCTTAATTCATGTGGAGGGAAAGTTGGATGTAGTTTTATGATTTCATGCACTACATGTTGTGAAGAGCTTAATGAACACACACACATACACTTCTTTATGTTCACATTATTTCTCTACCCCCTTTGGGGTTTAGTTTTATCGTTTCTTCTCCATCTCATTTCAGCTTTGTAGTGTAGTTTAGTGTAACCAACCTTTCTTCCCTTTCTTTACCTCTCGCCTTCACACAAACCAAGTGTCGACACACCTCCCAGTGGACGACCCGTATTTGCCACCGCTTCAACGCGGCCGTGCACTTGCGGTTAAATATAAAATGAACAATCAAGTTTTTGGCGCCGTTGCCGGGGAGGTGCTCTGTGCAGACCTTGGTTTGGACGATTCGAGGGGTTTTTAATTTTTTGTTTCCAGTTTTTCTTAGTTTCAGGGAACCAGCAGATCAAGGGGAGGCTACTGGACAAGTTTGAAGGAGAGAAGCTTCAACTTGACCGTCAATTGGCGGTTTGGAACCACCAACTGGCGGCCTGGTGAGGTCATCTTGCCTTGAAATTTTTTCTGGTAGTTGTGTTCTTCAATTTTGTTATCTGGGAGCTCTATTTTGCATGCTTTGACTTCTGGTTTGCTCCCAGATCATTAATCACTCCCCCATTAATAACCTTGGCCCTAAAATCCAAAGCAAAAGACTAGACGTTCTTATTTGTTTAGGTCACGCATCATGTATTGACTTGAGCATATAGTTGTCTTTTCTTTTAGCTTTAATTTCAGTTGTGAGTGCTGGCGTAAGGTACACATTTCCTACACTCATTCACGCATCTCGTATGCCCATGCATTAGTTAGTAGGATTTGCATCAGGACAAGAGTGAGAGAGCGTTTGATTGGAGCGATTGATTGCTAGATCTAGGATCAAATCGCTACTAAGGAGGGGCTGTCCCATAAAAGATAAGGTGGGGGATTTCATCACCCTTTCCTTGGCCCCAAAAATCACTCTTAATAAAGCCTTAAGTAAAAGCAAGTAGACATTGGCCCTAGGATTGCGGGCGCACTAGGAGAGTAATCTAGTTGAGACCGTCATGACCTGATCGGCGTTGCCTACCTTGTCGATAGTAGGAGGTACTGGATCTCCGGATATGGTATCACTTGCTGGGCATTGTGGTCCTCGTTGTAGGGAGGTGAGATGTGTCGAGGCTAGTGACCTCGAAGTTAGGTGTCGTCTAGCCTAAGGACCCATTGCCTTACATTGTTTGAGCCGTGCTTGCTAGTTAGGCTTCTTCCTGATCCTACTACCCACGCTAGCTCTAGGGATTCTTCCCTCCTCACCTGAGTCCTCTCCTCATCTATTCTCTACGTTTAGTCTCCTCCTCTAGTACACCTTCTGTTGTGTGTTTGTTAGAGTCGAGTCGAGCATTTTTATGCGAGGTTGGGCTCGTTCTGGTGAGAGTGCTCGACTTGAGAGAGTGCTTATTTCTGAGATGGAAGATCTTGGTGATCGACCATCTCCGCCTCATGCTCCTTTGGAGCAAGAGGCCGAGTCGTCTCGTGGTGGCGAGGGAGACCGGGTTCCATACATGGACTACCTCGGTCCGTTCCCACCACCACGTAGACCTCCTTCTCCTCCTCTGTCTCGAGAGGAAGGGAGATTCGGTCAGGATCGAGTTCTTGGTGCACCACCACCTTTAGCTCGACATGATAGACCGATGACTTTGTGGGAGCGGACCCATCCTGTTCGGGCCGCGCAGCCTTCTTGCATAGTTGTTCCCCCTGCTCGTGGGAACAACTATGAGCTGAAACCTCAATATGTGAGCATGCTTCCAACCTTTACTGCCAATAAGGAGGATCCGTATATCTTTATACGCGAATTCGAGGAAGTATGCTCCATGTTCAAGCTTCAACAGCTTGACGAGGATTCAGTCCGGTTGAGGATGATTTCTTTTGCATTGAAGGATAATGCGAAGAAATGGATGTATAGCCTCCCGGCGAGCTCGATTCGGTCATGGGATGACTTTGTGACCGTCTTTCTGAAGAGATTTTTCCCTCAAAGGAAAACTCAACAGATACGGCACCAGATACATCAAATGTATCAGACCGAGACCGAATCGTTTCATGGTTTCTTTGAGAGGTTCAAGGATCTTCTCCAGCAGTGCCCTCATCATGGATTTGAGTTATGGCAGCTGTGCCAAATTGTTTATGAGGGAATCAACTACAACACCCGTACATTGTTGGAGTCGATGTGTCAGGGTGACTTCCAAATGAAACCCATCGAGGAGGCATGGGACACTTTTGAATCCATGGCTGAACGCACCTTTGAGTGGGACACCATGAGAGAGCCACCAGCCGCCAGGTATTCTGGTCGAGCTGGATCTTATCAAGTTGACTCATCGATCGCGTCTGATGCGAAAATGGCTGCTCTCATGCGTAGGATAGAGAGTTTGGAGATGGACCGAGCTTTTGTAGCTCAGGTCGCTACTCCTAGGTGTACTAGGTGTGGACTGTCGGGACATGATGACTTGGAGTGCGCTTATGCTCCAAGGGATACTGAGCATGCAAATGCGATGTATCAACAAAGGCCCCGAAACGACCCGTACAGTCATTCCTACAACCCGGAATGGCGTAACCATCCTAACTTCTCTTGGGGGTCTAGTGGAGGCCACGGTCAGAGCTCGCACGCTCAACCTCAACCTCCACCTTATCAACCTCCATGCCCATCGGCGACCTACCAACCCCTACATCAAAGGTCTCAGCACCAAAATTACCAACCTGCTCATGCCTCATCGTCGGGTTATTCCAACTAGACTCCACCACCCCAGCGGGTTGACCCTAAGGACCCTTCTTGTGATCCGACCTTTCAAGCGTTGCAAAGTACAGTCAAGGCTTTGGAAATGCATGTTAGCTAGTTGGCTCATCAACTCCATAAACGCGAGAAAGGTCAGTTCCCGAGTCAACCTGAGGTGAATCCTCGGGGTACCCATTCTCAAGGAAGGACACCTTTACCTCATGCCACCTCTGAACCGACCCATCATATTAATGTGATTCATACTTTGAGGTCTGGTAAGGAGGTGGATAACCACATTGGGGTACCTTCTTTGTCATCACCATCTTTGAGGGAGCTGGATCCTGAGGCTCCCTCCACAAATACTTCCAGGAAGGAGCCAGATCCTGAGGTTCTTTCTACATTTCCTTCGACAAAGGGGTCGAACCCTGAGGTCCCCTTATCTCCTCTTGTGTCGAAGGAACCAGATTCTGAGGTCCCCACTCATGTTTCTTTGGACCTGAATTGTGGGGTGCCTTCGCATCCTTATGCCCCAAAGGCGCCATTCCCTGAGCGCCTTAAAAAGAAAACCTCTGATCAGCATGACAAGATGCTTGAGATGTTTCGGCAGGTTAAGGTGAATATCCCTCTTTTGGAGGTGATTCAGCAAATGCCACCTTATGCCAAGGTTCTCAAGGACTTATGCACCAAGAAGAGAAAAACTCATGTTCCCAAGAAAGCTTTTCTTGCGGCTAACATGAGTTCCTTGTTGGCACAACCCATGCAAGTCAAGTACAAGGACCCTGGCTGTCCTACTATCTCTTGTGTGATTGGTGATGTGTCCATACATCAGGCCTTATTGGACCTTGGTGCATCTGTTAATCTTCTGCCATATTCTGTCTACGTCCACCTCAGTCTTGGAGACCTCAAACAAACAAAGACTACTCTTCAATTGGCTGATAGGTCTATGAAGAAACCGAGGGGTGTGGTGGAAGATGTGCTGATCAAAGTGGGAGAGTTCATTTATCCAGTCGACTTCTTTGTCTTGGATACTGAACCTGTGCCAAACCCACTTGGACAAATTCCTGTCATTCTGGGGCGACCATTTCTTGCGACTTCCAATGCCTTGATCAATTGTCGCAATGGTCTGATGCGCTTGACTTATGGTAGTCAATGCGTTGATTTCAACATCTTCACCATTGGCAAGAAGCCAGGTGCCTTCAATGACCCTGTTGAGGTTAACCTTATCCAGGGCTTGGATGAGATTGAAGCTGAGGGCACCTTCAAGTACTTCAGAGAATTGTTTGATGAAGATCCTGAAGGTTGTGAAGATGTTTCACCTGGGCTGAAGGAAAGTGCCTTATGTTTTGATCACGTGGCCCTTGAGCCACATTCTTCTGATCTTGTGGCCCTTGAGCCACATTCTTCTGATCATGTGGCCCTTGAGCCACTTCTTTTTGACCACGTGGCCCTTGAGCCACATCCTTTTGAGCCACAAGATACTATTTTTATGGCCTCTAGGCCACATGCTCTTCATTTTGTATCTGCTGAGGACCCCATGTGGGTTAAGAATCAACCACCTGATACCCTTCAACCTGGTAGAGGTTCACCTCTCATTCATGCCTCCTCTTTTGATAACTCTCGAGAAGCATCGAACGACCACAATGCTAATAAGGGTGTCAGGTGGTCAAGCAATTCTGTTTTGTATGTTGCGAGCCCATACAGGTGCATTTCTGGCTCGAGAGATGGTGGGTTCCCATTTGATGTCCCTTGATATATGAAGATGGGAGCCCATTGTTGTACATAGTTCAAAAAAAAAAGAAAAAAAAAGAAAAAGAAAAAAAAGTACAATAAAAGACTCACTCAGTGAGCATCGATTGTTGTGAGCCCCAACCCTTGTGTATTTGGGCTCCATTTCTTTCACGTATTTGTATCCCTTCTTTAGCATCTCATAGGTTTTGAGGGAACTTGGGTTGTGTCCATCAACATAGCCTTGAACTTCCATTTGTACTTCATGTTGGTGAGATCTCTCCTTTTTCATGCATAAATCCATGTAGTCTTTTGCTCACATTCATTGAGGACAATGAATGAACTAGGTGTGGGGGGTGTTTTACGTGTGTACATAGTCGAGTTTTTTCTTTCGATTTTCTTTTCTTTTGTTTGCATTGTTAGGGTCATGTTAGTGTGCTGCATTTAATATCGATATATATGCTTGCCATGATCCTTGAGTGACTTGTCTTCTTTTGCTTGCCTAGTGCTTAAAAATTTTCACATTTCTTTCAAAATCTTCATGTGTTTGCGAAAGAAAATGTTTTGTGGGTTTTGCGTGTGTTTAGCATGTGCAAAACCGTTGAGAGGCAAAGTAAAAAAGAAAGCTCCCAAAATTGTCTTGAACTTGATGAATTAGGATATCTAGTACGTGGCTTTAGGATTTATCGAGTCGTTAGGATGCACCCCAGTTTTCCTTTGGGGGTGAGTAATCATAGGGTTTCAGTGCTCAAACATTCAAAGAAGTCCACCCTGAACCTAGTGAGTCAATAATTCGTGTTTGTTAATTTAGGAAGTTTGTTGTAGTCAAGGACCCTCTTAATCTTGTTGTGAGACATTAGTGTAGGGGTTTTGGTTCATGTGTAGATAAGAAATAAGTGAGTAGATGTTCTCCTTTCTCGCACGGCTCCTATCACTCGGGAAAGTAGGTCTGAGGGGACTTTGTGCCTGGTGCTTTCGAGTCATCTGACTTGGGATGCACCGACCGAACTCCCGTTACACGGGTGGTAGGGATTGCCCTATGTGGAGATTTGGGGAAATGTGTACGTGACAGTGTAAGTCCTCATGGGCAATGATGCATGAAACCTGACCCTGGGAGAATGAAGCTCCAACTAATAAAAAGAAAAAGAAAAAAAATGTGAAAAGAAACAAAAAGAAAAAAAAATGGTAATGCAACTAAGAACCTTAATGGACCTTACACTTTGTATCACTTGAGGATGTTGAGGTTGTCCATGTCTTTCACTTAATTCCTTATTTAACTTGCACGAATGGTTCATTAGGCTAGGTGTGGACTGATCACTTATATAGAGTCGGCCCGTAGCATTACAACGTCCATTGATCGACAAAAATTGTCCAACGAGTCGAGGTCTAGATTGAATAATGCATCTTGTTCGGATTTTATGGGTATATCCGCTGAAAACCCTCAGGAGACAACACTCCTCCTCCTTGGCAACAAGGAGGTTTAACGGCTTGTTGCACGTGCTAAGTGCAACCGTGATTCCTACGAAAGTGAGTTAGGATTTCTTGTTTCTTCGTTTGCTTTTCTCTTTCTTTGTTTTGCTCGGAACTAGCAAAAACTTAAGTGTGGGGGTATTTGATTGACATCATTTCATGCTTATATTTGTACCTTATATCCATTATGTTACACCTAAGCAATGCTACGTGACGAGTTTTATGTTTAGTTTTCAGGAATAAAGAGGTTTGAAGAGAAGAGTCATGAAAGGACCCAAAAGCAGGAAAAAGGACTTAATTGTGAGACCTGAGGACCAAGATGCAATGGAGAAGGACCTGATCGTAAGACCGAAGGACCTAAGAGCAAAACAGGAAACTCCACACCAACATGAGGAGTATTTTGACAATTTGATTCGGGTCGGAGCTCCAATAAACAAAGTAGATGCATCAAAGACCAACAAAGACCACCAGGAAAGCCCACAACCAAAACCAACTTGATCTGGATCATATAGACCGCCAATTGGCGGTCCTGGACCGCTAATTGGCGGTCCACATGTCTCCAGATCTGCTAAGATTTGTGCTGGGCTTGTATTAGTGTATTCTTAGTCTATTTTTGGTATTGGTTTAGTCCCACATCGGGGGATTGTCCCAGATTAGCTTTTCCCATGCTTATAAATAGAACTCTTCACCTCCCATTGTATCCATCTCTCTCTTTGGTGGCCATCTTCCCTACTAAGAGTGAAGCCTTGAAGCAAAACTCTAGTGGAGGAACATCTACTTGTAATTGAGTGAGTTAATAATAAAAGTTTTCATTTAATTGTGTTGTTTCTCTCTTAGTTTAATTTCCTTCCATATGCATGTTTGCTTGTTTGTTTTGTTTTATGCTTCTTTAATATTTCTTGCTTGATTAGTATAACTTTCATTTCAGTATTATGCTTTCTTTTGATAATATAGTTAGTGTAATGAGTAGTGAGTAGTTCCATCCCCATTTGGGGGGGTGGAGAAATATGTGATATAATCATGTAGTGTATTAAGTGTGTGTTATTTTTATCCCTTGAGCTTTATATGATTTCCATAACCATCTAATGGGTCTCCACTCTTATCTTTGATATGCTAATGCTCTTGGATGAAGCTTAGCTTATGCTTTGATTAGTGGACCTATTTTATGGGGAATGATAATGTTAGGATATGGATGAAGTTAATATTGGAAACACAAGTTGTAGTGTATGAGCTCTTGTTGCCTTTACCTTAGCTAATGTCTTGTATGTTTTAATGATGTAATCTTATCTTAATTCATGTGGAGGCATAGTAGGGTCTAGTCTTTATACTTGAGTTCATGTAGCTTCATTCCAACTATTGTCTTGTATGTTTTAATGATGTAGTGAAATCTTAATTCATGTGGAGGGAAAGTTGGATGTAGTTTTATGATTTCATGCACTACATGTTGTGAAGAGCTTAATGAATACACACACATACACTTCTTTATGTTCACATTATTTCTCTACCCCCTTTGGGGTTTAGTTTTATCGTTTCTTCTCCATCTCATTTCAGCTTTGAAGTGTAGTTTAGTGTAACCAACCTTTCTTCCCTTTCTTTACCTGTCGCCTTCGCACAAACCAAGTGTCGACACACCTCCCAGTGGACGACCCGTATTTGCCACCGCTTCAACGCGGCCGTGCACTTGCGGTTAAATATAAAACGAACAATCAGTGGTCGAGAGAAGTTTGAAAGACCACCCTGGATATTGTTTTGGTTTCATGAAAACTTAGGGTGGTTCCTCCATCCAGGGTTATATGATGATGAGTATGGGTCATTCCTGGATATATCATAGATGGTGTTGACCTGTTTCATCTCAGGAGGAATGGATGCACACTCGTCTCCTACATGACCTATCCTACTACATAAATAACATGGAACTGGACCAGATGCAGACACATGTGACACCTCTTGCTAGTTTTGGAGCTCAATCGAATTCATATGGCGTATTAAGGCCGCCATACGTGCCTCGGTGGCCGTAATGGTATCGACAGCAAATGTGGCCACAGATCTAGTCGAGTTTGCATTTATGGTCCTCGGGCCTATGCTAGATGATGGTGGTGGTTCCCTCAGACTTTCCCACTACATGTTTTTCTCAGCGAGATCTTCTAGGAAAGCCAATGCCTCCCTTTCATCCTTTCCTAAGAACTCTCCTTGACACATGGATTCAAGGAGCGTTCGCGACAGGATGTGAAGACCCCCGAAGACAATCTGACAAAGGCACCACAACTCGATGCCATGGTGAGGGCATGAGGATAATAGCTCCTTGAACCTCTCTAAGTATGCATGGAATGATTCAATCTCATGTTGATAAAACGAATTGATTTCACTCCTCAATTTTTGAGTCTGATGATTTGGGAAGAACTTCTTGAGGAATGCCGATTGGAATTCTTCCCAAGTTCTAAAGGCATTCGCCTGGTTGCTGTACAACCACTTCTTGGCATCATCCTGTAGTGCAAAGGGGACAAGCCTAAGGTGAATGAAGTCTATGCTAAGTTGTTGCAGCTTGCGCATAACCCAGACCTCCCCAAATTCCCTGAGAAAGATATAGGGTTCACCCTTCCCAGTGAAGTGAGGGAGCATGGAGATAAATTACGGCGTAACCTCAAAGTGGTTCCAATTTGCCTCTTGTAATACTGTAAGACCCGCTCACCTGCAACACTAATGTGTCTTATTTATCCTTATGCTTGTTTATGGATCATCCTTATGTTGTTGTATGCTTTGTCTGATTTTGGTTGTGTTTCAGGAAAGTTCCATTCCAGGGAAAAGTTTCCGTTTTAGGCGAGTTAAATTGACTCGTAGGCGGGTAGACCCGTCGGGCGACTTTGTAATCGATTGACTTGATCAGGTCAATCGGGTGTGGTTTACTTGGTTATTTCGGCCTTGCTTGATGTGTGGGGCGTGTAGGGTTGTTAGGTCTGGATATGATGAGGTGGCATACTAGTCACTAAGGGGGAATCCAATTTGGTGTGCAAACATTTGAATTATCATGTTTAAGGCATGTTTTAATGGGAGGATATTTGCAATCACTAGTTTCCTTTTTCTCTTCTTGCTTGTAACAAAACCCCCCTCTTCCTTAGCCTTCCCTTCATGTTCCCCACCTCCTCCCACACAAAAAATTCGACCTTCTCCTCCCTCCCCAACTTTTGGACCAGCAGGTACTCCGGGCAGCAAATGGAGCAACGTGTAAGGTGTCTTGGCGGGTGAAGGCTGCAGCAACTCCCTTCCGGCGATCTTCTGGCAGCAACAACCTCCCTCTCAGGTATGCTCCTAGCCATTTAGTGTAATAAGAAGTAGGGTGTGTTGGACGGAGTTTTGTCCAGCACCAGTGGGCTGGTCGGTCTGAAGTTTAGATGTGCGCTGCTGGAGATCTACCCAATAGGGTGGACCGTGGTGCGAGCTCTGGACTTGAGTGGCTGGCTGGGCGTCCCTCCCATCATTACGACCCTGCCTCATGTCTCCCTTAGTGGTTTGGTGAAGAAACTGGAAGGGAGGAGGCTCGGCTGTGGGGGGCACGTCGGGAAAGGGTGGTTGCATGCATGCTTGCGTGATGTGCAGCCCATTCCTTGTCGCGTGAGCTTGTGATGGTTTAATTACTTCTTGATGGTGTTTAACTTCTTGTAACATGCAATTTAGCCATGATATGTTTACTTATTTGAGATCATATGATCTTGCATGATTTCGTGACTTGTTCTGATGATAGTTTCGTGTATCATCACAAATTCCAGATCTTATGCCCAGGCGTGATTTAGTTATTATGTCCAAATATTATTGCAAGACTCGTTCTAATTTTAGATCATATGTTCCTGCATAATTTCATGGCTATGTTCAAATGGTTCTTTCGTGATATGATGCTGGTTATAAGACATGTATTCCTGCGTTATTTGGTGACTATAGTCAGATAATATTTCATGACATAGTTGCTGATATAGATCGTATATCCATGCATTGATTCATATCTATAGCCAGACCATATCCCATGCTTTGTTTACTGATTCTTAGGTCACGTGTTCTTGCATTACTTCATGATTATATTTAGATAATCTTCCATGATTGTTGGCTGGTTATAGATCATATGTTCATGCGTTATTTCATGATTATATTCAGATAATACCCCGTGATTTGTTGCTGATTAAAGATCATATTTTCATGCATTATCTAGTGATCATAGTCATATATTATCGGATGAAGTCCTAAGTTTCCAACGCATATATATTCTGAAATTTAGTATTCATACTATTGAATGCTTGTAGTGGTTATCCGTGATATCTCTTACTGTTGCACTTCTATCTTTCATGTCATGTATATATGTTACTGATATGAGGTATTATGGTGTGGTTATGCGTGGCTCTTAGGAAATCAGACCTTATAACTCCATGTCATGACCCGTAGATGAATTAATTAGTTGTCATATTGATTAATCGATCCCAGTCGTGATTGCTTGCTGTTGTGAGTGCATTTTGGTTTCTGATGGCAATGTTATGATTCCTGATTGGGATGTTTTGATTCTAATTGTTTGGGGTTGTTAGGAGGGTATCCGGATACTCTTCCTTGAGCTCGTTCCACATACTGTAGCTACATTAGATCTTTGATATTTAAGTAGCTTGCATTGCATTTAATCTGATTAATAATTCTGGGCACGTTCTGTTATCTGGGCCGACGGGCCACGAGTGGGTCATCTAGCTTCAGAGGCCATTCGCATAAGACCTTCACATTGGGAGGCCAGGCGTAAGATAAGTCCTGGCCAGCTGCGCTGCCATTCTGCCTCAGGGTAGATGTTCCCAAGTTCGTGAGGACACCATGTAGGTTTATTTCCGCGAATTGGGAAATTTATCCGGCGCATAGCTTTGTGCCGAGCGGTGGGTCACTGTTGAGTGACCAGTTTTGACCAGCGAGGCTTGTGTTATGGTTCCTTGTGAGGAATGTGTCGGGTGCTCCTGGCTAGCATGGCTGGTGGAGTCATAGCCTTCTGATGCATTATGTGCTCTTCTGATCTGTTATGTTTTTTATGCTTGTCTTAGTTAGACTTCATGCATAGTTCTGTTATTGTTTGGGTGGGGGCATACTGGGTTTTCTTAATTGAAAACTCACGCATTTGTTAATGCAGTGCTTGTTGGTACTTAGGTTCCCACAGGGCAGACTGAACGAGTGTTGAAGATTCTGTACACGAGGGATACGTCGACCAGAGTCTTGATGTTTATCTCACTTCCGCTTATTGTTATTGTATTTCCTTTGAGACTCGAATATTGTTGAACTTTTTATATATGGATAATTTATTACTTTAGTTATTCCTGTATGATGTCTATCTTTATATGTCCTTTATGTCTTGTCGAGTCGTCTTTTTTGTCCGTCTTTTGTAACTCCTTCGGTCGTCATGGAGGTCTCTGATCGTGACACTTGTAGTATTTCCCAGTATGCGTACCCGCGGGATCGGGGGCATTACAAATACGATGCACGAAGGTAGAGATGTACGACTTGAGTAGCATCGATCATGCAGAGAAATAAGAACATGTGGGTTCAGCAACTGGTCCTCGCTGTACAAAGCAACCATGGAACCCATATTGTGCGCGACACGAGAAGGGGAATGTGCCGAGAAATTGACTACAATGGCAATAATGATGACACGCCTCGTCAAACGGTCACTCTTGTCTCGTGCCCACACAAGCATGCCCAAAGGCACACACACACGAACCAAAAGTATTTTTTTAGAACAACAAAAAAATTGAGAAGGGTGCGTAGATGAGAAGATGGGAAGACTTAGATGAGAAGGAATGATTCAGGAGAGGAGGGAAGAAGTCATTATGCTACGGTGGGTAGGTACTTGTAGAAGCACACAAGCAAACAATGCTCAAACAACCTAAGGTCGTTATAAGTCCTTACAGCTAGACGACACCTAACTGCGAGGTCACGCGGCCTCAACACGCCTCACCTCCCTACGACATGGTCCACAAATCCCAGCAAGTGAGCCAAGATCTGGAGATCTCGTCTCTCCTACTAACGACAGAGTGGGCGACGCCGATCAGGGCATGACGGTCGCGACCGAATCACTCTCCTCATGCGCCCGAGATCCTTAGGGGCTAATGTCTACTTGATTTTATAATTAGGCTCTTGATTAGTGTGATTTTTGGGGCAAAGGAAAAGGTGATGAAATCCTCCACCTTATCTTATATGGGACAACCCCTCCTTAGTAGCATTTTGAAATAAGTGATGAATGATGCATGTAAGCATGTATGTGTGTGTCGTGTGTGTGTTTTCATGCATAGTAAGTGTCTAAAGATGTGGCAAAACCTATCAATCCATTCACACAACGTATCAGCAATTACTACTTGATTATCATAAGACAAGACTAAGCATGGGAGGTGTCTAAATCTTATGGCAAAACCCATCAAAACAAAATTTCTTCAATCAATCAAGCAAGCATCCACAAACACAAACACTTAACGAACATGTAGCACATTCAACAGGAAATTTCAGTCAACAAACACTTAGGTCAAATTCCCTGAGAAAGATGTAGGGGTCACCTTTCCCAGTGAAGTGAGGGAGCATGGAAATAAACTGAGGCTTAACCTCAAAATGGTTCCCATTTGCCTCTGGAAATACGATGCATGAGAGGTAGAGCTGTACCACTCGGGTAGCATCGATCACGAAGAGGTATGGGAACTACAACTGGAAGAACATGTCGAACAGGTGGGTCCAGCAACTGCTCCTCCTCACGGAAATTAGCAGCCATTAAACCCGGACTGTGTGCGACATGAGAGCAGGAAGGCGTCGAGAAATCGACGACCGCAACCGGATTGACAACGCTCCTCGTCAAATGACCACTCTCGTCTCGTGTCCACGAAAGCATGCACAAAGGTGCACACACACCAAAACTTTTTTTAACAAAGAATGTGCGTAGAGGAGAAGACGGGGGGACACAGGAGAGAAAGAATGGCTCCAGAGAGAAGGGAAGAAGTCCTTATGCTACGACGGATGGGTACAGGTAGAAGCACACAAGCAAACAAGGCTCAAGCAATCCTAAGGTCGCTACAGGTCCTTACAGCTAGACGACGCCTAACTGCAAGGTCACACGGCCTCACCTCCCTACGACGAGGACTACAAAGCCCAGCAAATGAGCCAATATCCGGGGATCTCGTCTCTCCTACTATCGACAAAGTGGGCAACGCCGATCAGGTCATGACGGTCGGGACAGGATCACTCTCCTAATGCGCCCGACATCCTTAGGGCCAATGTCTACTTGATTTAAAAAATTAGGCTCTTTATTTGTGTGGTTTGTGGGGGCGAAGGAAAGGGTGATAAATCCCCAACCTTATCTTTTATGGGACATCCCCTCCTTAGTAGCGTTTTGGAGTCCTAATCTAGCAATCAACTCTCCAAACAAATGCTCAACTCACACTTGTTTCAATGCACTTCCAACTAACTAATGCATGTTCATACGAAATGCATGAATGAGAGTAGAAGGTGCGTACCTCACGCTAGCACTCAGCAACTGGAAATAAAGCTAAAATGAAAGACAATCTATATGCCTAAGTCACATACATGATGCATTACCTAAACAAAAAGAATGCCTAATCTTTTGCTTTGAGTTTTAGGGTCCAAGTTGCTTAAGGGAAGTTGATTATTAATCTGGGAGCAATCTAAGAGTCAGAACATGCAAAATTGTGTCCCAGATTACTAGATCAATTAGGGCAACAACACAAAGAAAAGAGAAGGTGAATAGAGCTCACCAGACCGCTGATTGGCGGTCTGAAGTGCCCCAGTTCGTCTTGAAATTTCTCCAGAAGCCTCCCCTTGCCATTCCCAGTCTCCTGAAACAAAGAAAAACTACAAAACACAAATTAAATCCACTCGAATCGTCCAAACAAGAGTCTGGACTGGCACCTCCCCAGCAACGACGCCAAAAACTTGTTGAACGTTTTATTTAAACCGCAAGTGCGCGGCGTCAGTGAAGACGTGACAAATACGGGTCGTCCTCAGGGAGGTGAGCACCCTCTTATTTATCAGAAATCAAGTGGCACAAAAAGATGGAAGAAAGTTGTTTATGCTAATCTAAACTACGCTAACTACGAAGAAGCAAATGCGAAGGAAAGAGATTAACGAATACTTCAACTAAGCTAGAGAAACTTATGCAGGAATCAGTAAGAGAGAGACCATTTATGGGGTGGAGTGACTACACATACACAATAAGGAGGCAAGAATGTCGTCCTATAGGCACAAGTGGAGGTAGTGTTTGCATGTATGGGAGGTGTCTACTTATCATGGCAAAACCCATCAATTAAATCACGAACCTATTTTGATTAACATTCATAAACACAAGCTGGTTATTTAAGAAACTAAACAAGCATGGGAGGTGTCTTAAAACTTGTGGCAAAATCCATCTAGTGAAGTGTTCTATTCTAACAAGCAAGCATGCATTCATATTAAGCAACACATTTCAAAATAAACATCCTTCCTTCCTTAATTGCATATATGATTATCATCTCCACCCCCCAAAAGGGGAGTGATTTTACTCACTACACATTACACTAACTATTACACTAAGATAAGAAGACATATTAAGTAAGCTAGATTTAATAAACGACAATTAAACTAAAACACACACCAACAATAAAAGAAGCACAAAACAAAGAAAATTTTATTGATTGAAGACTCACAATACCAGTAGCATCTCCCCCATTGAGTTTCTTGCTTCAAGGCTTTCACTTCAATTAGGGAGAATGGCCACAAGCATGAAGTGATTACAATAGAAGGTGAAGAGTTCTATTTATAGCCATATAAAAAGGTAATCCGGGACAATCCCCCGATGTGGGACTAAAAAATACCATAAGTAGCATAAACACGTTCTAATACACAAGCCACAAAAAGCTAAGCGGATTCGGAGCCACCTGGACCGCCAATTAGCGGTCGTAAACCACCAATTGGCGGTCTACAGGATCCGGATCGGTCTGGGCTTTCTTGGAGGCTTTCCTGGATGGTATTGGTTGTCTTTGATGCATCTACTTGACTTGTTGGAGCTCCGACCCGAATAGAATTGCCAAAATACTCCCCATGATGGTGTGGAGTTCTCTGTTTTGCACTTTGGTCATTTGGTCTTACATTCAGGTCCTTCTGCCTTGCATCTCAGCCCCCAGATCTCACAATTCAGTCTTTTTTCCCAGCTTTTGGGTCCTTTTATGCTTCATCTCTTCAAACCTATTTATTCCTGAAAACTAAACATAAAACTCGTTACATAGCATTGTTTAGGTGAAAGATAATGGATATAAGATACAGATATAAGCATGAAATGATGTCAATCAAATACCCCCACACCTAACTTTTGCTAGTCCCGAGCAAAACAAAGAAAGGAAAAAGCAAACGAAAAACAAGAAATCCGAACTCACTTTCGTAGGAATCACGGTTGCACTTAGCACGTGCAACAAGCCGTTAAACCTCCTTGTCACCAAGGAGGAGGAGTGTTGTCTCCTGAGGGTTTTCAGCGGATATACCCACAAAATCCGAACAAGATGCATTAATCAATCTAGCTACACGACTCGGACTCATTTTTGTCGATCATGGGACGCGGTAATACTACGGGTCGACTCTATATATGTAATCGGTCCACACACTTAGCCTAATGAATTATTCGTGAAAGTTAGTCAAGGACTTAAGTGAAAGACATGGGCAACCTTAACTTCTAAATGTGATACAATGTGTAAAGTCCATTTTAGTTCTTATTTGACTTTTTTTTTCTTTTTCTTTCGAGCATTTTATTGGTTGGTGTTTGATTCTCCAAGGGTTAGGTTTCGTGCATCATTGCTGATGAGGACTTACACTATCACGTACACCTTCCCCCAAATCTCAACATAGGGCGATCTCTACCACCCGTGTAATGGGAGTTCGGTCGGTGCATCCTAAGTCAGATGACTCGAAAGCACCAGGCACAAAGTCCCCTCAGACCTAGTTTCCCGAGTGATAGGAGCCGTGCGAGAAGAGAGAACACCACTTATTTATTTATCTACATGGAAACCAAAACCGCTACACTTAAGTTTCACAAAAAGAGATTAAGGGCCCTTGACTACAACAAACTTCCTTATACTAAAAGACACGAATTATTTGACTCACTAGGTTCAGGGTGAACTTCTTTAAATGTTTGAGTGCTGAAACCCTATGATTACACGCCCCCCGAGGGAAAACCGGGGTGCATCCTAACAACTCGATAAGACCTAAAGCCAGTAAACTAGATATCCTAATGCATCAAGTTCAAGACAATTTTGGGAGCTTTTTTTTACTTTGCCTCTCAACGGTTTTGCACATGCTAAACACACGCAAAACCAACAAAACATTTTCTTTCGCAAACACATTAAGATTTTGAAAGAAATGTGAAAATTTTAAAGCACTAGGCAAGCAAAAGAAGACAAGTCACCCAAGGATCATGACAAGCAGATATATCAATATTAAATGCGGCACACTAACATGATCCTAGCAGTACAACCAAAAAAAAACAAAAAAACACAAACTATGTACAAACGTGAAAACACCCCCCACACCTAATCCATGCATTGTCCTCAATGAATGGAAAAATGGTGACAATGCATGGATAGGGTGTACCAGACTAATGACGGCGGTCAGAAGTGCCCAAACAGGCACCTCCCTCAAGAGCCGACAACTTCCTATAGATCTTCCGGTTTTGCTTGGCTAAGATGACGTTCTGCTGCTCTACCGCCATCTCAGAAATGTCGGTGTTAAAGAGCATTCCTGAGCTCACAGACGAGCTTGAGGAATGGGCTCTAACATCCTCCTCCATATAGTCAGGCACACATGCCTCAGGAAGGCAATGGCGAAATGACGGAGTCATCTTCGCTACCTCGAGGTCGGTGCCTTGGCGCTTCAGCATGCGCTCAAATCGTGGGATGTCCAACATGCCACACAATTTGGTAACCAGAGTCGGCAAACAGTGTATATCTTTCAGCCTGACGTTCACCAAAACGTCGAACAATTTTCGACAAATGCAGTGTGGTGAACCGTCCATCAGACTATACACGATTTGCAAACTAGGTGTGAAAAATGTGGAGGTCCACTCTTGGCCCAACACATTTCTACACACCCACCTGGCTACAATGTGCACATTGGAGTAAATGTGCGCATTAGGTACTCCCCCATGTGATGATACAGGTTGCCCACGCCCAAGCATAGATCGATAAAAATTGATATCGTGGGTAGGTGATGTGAATTAAATTTATACTGCAAGTGCACGACGTCAATGAAGACGTGGCAAATATGGGTCGAACACAAGGAGGGAGAGATCTTGTTATTTGTATGATTTTCGATTAAGGGGAAGAATGAGAGAAGAAATAAATTGGGTTTTGAGATTTTTGATTTTTAATTTCCTAAAGCATGAAACATGAACAAATAAAACTAAAGCAAGAACAAAGATGGTGAATTCCGTTGGGTGGAGGTTTAGGTATTGGGTTTAGATTAGAGAATTCAGAAACTTATAATAAATCGTATTAGTTATAAAGCATTACATGATAAATGATTTAACATAAACTCAAGTAATCAAAATATACTAACACGAAATTAAAATAATAACTTTTATTCTTCTTCTCTTCACCCAAATTCCGTCACCTCCACCCTTTGGAAAGAGTTAGAAACTCATGGATGGAAATGAGGAGAAGGGGTCCTAGAGGAATTACAAAAGAAAACTAAAAACAAGAAATAAAAGAACAGAAATTTATTAAACTAAGGAATAAAAACTAGAACATAAGCTAAAGACCCTCACAACATCGTTTCAGGGCTATTTATAGCCGATACAAGGGACTTATGTATAAAATAGGAAAGTACACGCGTCAACACGCAACCGGTAAAATTTTTAGAGCATGGATCTAATTTGGTGTGGCAGATTCGCCGCATTTTGTACATAAGGTGCGGCGGATTCGCCACCTTTTTAGCTCCGATTTAATCCGGATTTTTCCTGTGTGTTTATGGTATGATTTCAATATCTTTTGCGCATCTGGATTGATTCTTTCCTTTCTTTTGAGCGCCGACTTTATTTCTTTATATATTTGGAGATCCACATTGATTTTCTTTAGATTTTCTCCATAATAATAAAAGCTACTCGTAATTTGCAATTAGGTCCTTGGCCTTTTGCAATTAAGTCCTTGTCTACTTTTGTGCTTAAGTCCTTGTCCTTTTTGTAATTAGGTCTTGAATGCTTTTATGCTTGGATGCATTTCCATTTGAAACCCGATAATCTTGAACTTGGTCTTCATGCCAGGAATGAGTCTCTTGCACGCATTTATGCTCGGGATATGGGTAATTTGCATTCAGGTCCCTGTATTCTGTAAATAAGACTAAACACATACCTTAGTAGCATTTATTGATATAAAATTAATCTAAATGAAAGACATATGATGCAATGTATGCAATGCATCAAATACCCCCACACCTAGATTTTGCTAGTCCCTAGGAAAACAGAATATAAGAAAAATGAAAACAGGCAAATCCTAACTCACTTTCGTAGGAATCACGGTTGCACTTAGCATGTGCAACAAGCCTTTAAACCCCCAAGTTTCCTTAGAGGACGAGTTTTGTCTCGTGAGGGTTTTCGGTTGACACACCCACAAAGTCTTAATTCAACATTCCATTAACAACTTTCAACATCCCTACCCCAACCTTATACATCTCACTAAGAATTCTTGCATGCTCTTTATATAAAACTAACTCATTAAAAATATGACTTGGTCTTTGTTCCTCCGACATTCACACCACTAACCCTTCTACACATGTTTATCACTTGAATTATTTTGCACGCCTCCTCTGGTGGTGAAGTATCATTCGGATCAACCATGGCATGTATCATTCTTTTAGCTTTGGGCCTTGAGTATTATTTTTTTTCTTTTCTTCCGTGATTCAACACATTTGTTTTTTGACACTTTTACCCTTTTTGCATTCGTGTAGCGAGTTTGGTCGATAATCCTGAGCTGGTAGACTCAAGTTACCGGGTTTCAAGATACCCCTACGGACCAGTGACTCAAAGGCTTGGGCTTTTGTAATCAATTTGCAGAATGTGTTTTCCTCACTTTATTCCTTTATTTTTAATTTTATTTTCCTCAAGGCTTAATTCTATTTAGAAGTCCACACTTCCCGGTATATTTTCCTCAACCTCTGCTTTTTATCAACCACTCCAAAGATTTGATTCATCCAATTTAAGTGCATACATGTCTTAAAGGGGAATGGGTTATTTCTTTGGAACTTAGATTTATGTCATAGTTTCTACAAGCAGAACTATATAATAAGGAACAAAAAATTCAATGCAATTTGTACTCGGGTTTTGGTAGTTCAATCTTAAGCTATGTTATGAAACATTGAATTTTTTTTGTAAGAGATAAAAGAACAGATATATAGATAAATATATACATAAACATCCCCCCACACCTAAATCATGCATTGTCCTCAATGTATGCAAATATTAAGCAAATACACTTATTACCTTGGTGAACTGCGGTGGAAGGATGACATTTGCTTAAAGTCAACCATAGTCAGAACTGGATTGGATGACACCATATTGGTGCATGTATCCAGTTGAATTGTTCCCCATGTTGCAATGAGAGTCTTGAGTCACAGGTTCCACACCCCTCACATAAATTGGTTCTCTTATTTGCTCGAGTGATGGTGGGTGTGTAGATGAATTCCTCCCCTTTTTCTTACTTCCTTTTTGATTTTGTGATGATTCAGAAATCTTATAGATACGCGATTTCATCACAACATCACTTTGATTGCATTTTATTTTTGGCTCACTATCAATATGAAAGATATTAAATTCAGCTTTTAAGTTCCCAAAAGATAGTTGCATGAGCCCATTTCGACAGTTTATCAATGCTTCAGAAGTGGCTAAAAAGGGTCTGCTTAGAATTACAGGGATTTGTTGTTTAGGATTTACAACAGGTGCGGTATCTAGTACGACAAAATCCACTGGGTAAATGAAGTCACCAACCTTGATCAAAACATCCTCTACTATACCTCTTGGTTTCTTAATAGAGCAATCAGCAAATTGAAGGGTTGTCTTAGAGGGTTTTAGTGGACCAAGGTTCATTTGCTCATAGACAGTGTACGGGAGTAGGTTAACACTAGCACCAAGGTCTAGAAGGGCTTTGTTGATAAAAGTGTCTCCTATTGCACATGAAATTGTGGGACATCCAGGATCCTTATATTTTATAGGAGACGAGTTTGACAGGATAGAACTTATGTTTGCAGTTAAGAATGCCTTCTTTGGTACGTTCATTTTTCTCTTTTTAGTGCACAGATCTTTTAAGAATTTAGCATAAGCAGGTATTTGTTGAATCATGTCTAAGAGTGGAATGTTCACCTTAACTTGCTTAAATACTTCCAAAATTTTCTCCATTTGTGCACTTGAGTTCTTTTTTAGTCTATTAGGGAATGAGGCTTTAGGAACATAGACTCGCTCAGGTTCAGGTTGAGCTATGGGTTCAGGTTGAGTAGGTGGGTTGGGCGTTTCAGATTGGACGTCGGGTTCAATGGTTAGGTCATATGTGGTAGCTTAATGGCTAGATTGATTAGACGTTCTAGGATTTACCACATTATTATCAATCTGTCTTCCGGACCGTAATGATACTACAACAGTTAATTGTTGGAACGGTCCTTCCTCATTAACCATTTGAACCAGTCTAGGGTTGTTATTTCCTGAAGGTGCTTGATAGGATTGATAAGAATTATTAGATCTAGGGTTCACCTCAGGTTGACTTGGAAACCGACCCTTTTCTCTTTCACCTACTATTTGTGCTAGTTGGCTGACTTGTGTCTCTAGCCTTTGGAAGGTCTGGTTGGTTGTTTGTATAAAGGTTTTCATCAAATTTTCCAAGCTTGTCAACCTAACCTCATGATCCCTATTGTTACTAAACCCAGATGATGTATTATTTTGGTTATACGGGTTTGGTTGTTGTCTAGGAGGTTGACCTTGTTGGCTTGATGAGAAATTGGAATTATTACGCCAACTCGAGTTATAGCTTGATGCGTATGGGTCATTTCTAGCATGGTTATACATGGCATTAACTTGTTCCCAGTCCGCACAATCCTCCATTACATGACCAGTCTGACCACATCTAGAGCAAGGGATAGACGAGGCTTGATTCACTCGGGTTTGGGTTTGTAGCTCTAAACTTTCCATTCTGCGCATAAGGGTAGCTAGTTTTGCTTCAGCCGCTATGTTGGCGTCTACAGCTAAGACACCTGGTTTGGGTTGACTTGCTATTCTAGATCCAATACTCGGGTTAAGCGGTGTTCTAGCATTGTCCCATTGCATACTGTTTTCAGCTAATTCCTCAAGAAAAGTCCAGGCATCATTTTCATTTTTCGACATAAAGTTCCCTTGGCTTACGGATTCTACCATGACCCTAGATGTGGGTGTCAATCCCTCATAAATAATTTGGCATAATTGTCATCTTGGAATTCCATGATGAGGGCATTGGGTCAGAACACTTTTGAATCTTTCTAGATAGGAATAGAACGGCTCGCTCTCAGACTGAACGAATGCAACAATTTCATTCCTAATCCTCATAGTCTTATGGTTGGGGAAATATTTTTTCAGGAATACTTGAACAAACTCAGCCCAACTCCTAATAGATCTTTCGGCTAGACTATATAGCCATTTCTTAGCGTCGTCCTTTAGTGCTAGAGGCACGAATTTCAGACGCACTGCCTCCTTAGGGATATGCTGGTATTGCATAAGAGAGCAGATTTCCTCAAATTCTCTAAGGAAGAGATATGGGTGTTCCCTAGAGGTGAACTTAGGCAACATACTCATGTATTGTGCCTTAAGTTCGAAGTCGCGACCCGGTATGGTGGGCATAACGATACACGATGGCTGAGCAGCCATCGCTGGATAGCATCGATCCCTCAGAGTTATAGGTTGTGCAACAGGCGGGTCCACTACGTTCTCACCCATTGGATCCGGGTGAGGTGGTGCAACAGATGGATTGGGGCTAAGTTCCAGACTGGAATCTAGATGAACTCGTGAGAGTCGATTACTCAAGTCCCGAATCCAAATCTGAGTGCACCGGGTTGAATCAATTTTTGAATTCAAATTCGAAATTTAAATTCCAAATTTAATTTCAAGAATTAATTTTTTTTATATTTTCGTTTTTTTATATATATATTTTTTTTGTTTTTTTTCTTCAAAAGGGAAACAAACAATAGAATGTGGAAAGATGAGAAAGGAATCCTAATCTAGAGAATTTAGGTGAGAAGAGAAAGAAGACTCAGATGAGAAGGGAAACCTAACTCTAAAGATAGAAAGAGGGTTGGTCAGAAAATTCCTAAGAAAGCACGGTTCAAACAATCCTAGACCTAGTGTCGCTTAGATCTAGACGACTCCTAACTGGTTGAGTCGAATTGATTCGCTTGATTCACCTCCCTCACTAATCAAACCAACTTGGCCAGGTAATGTATAGCTAGTGGGGGCGCTTCCGACAGAGTCGGTGCAAATTAGACAACCACTTCGCTTGGAAGACTTGCGTCAACACAAAAACACTTCCTAGGCACCAAATTAAATTCGATCAGCTTCAAGTCATAGCAAGTCAAACCAATCTTCTCCTTAATTGAGTCTGAATCCTTAGGGGCCAATGTCTAATTGATTTTAATTTAAGACTTGGGTGACACTTTAGGATTGTGATTTGTGGGCCACGGAAGGGTGATGAAATCCCCACCGTATCTTTTCCTACGGAGTTGCCCTTAAGATAGTTTAACTTAAATCTAGCAAAGATAGTCAAACAATGGTCTTTAGATGGGGGCAATTGCAAGGTTGTATGCAAACTAAATTATATGCTTAAATGCAATCGTTAAAACGCGATACGTACCTTGCCTCCAGCACTCTTCAACAATAAAAATAATTTGCAAGAATTTAGCAAGAATAATGCAAACAAAACATTATATGATGCATGCACTAAGTTCTTCTAGTTTTGCCAATTTTTAGGTCAGAGTTGAATTATTGCCAATTATGGAATTTAAGCTTAACACGTGCAGTTCTACAAAAGGAAATTTTCCGAAACTAGAAATTACGAGGAAAAAGGCAACAAAGGTTACCTACGCATGCTTAGTCGGGTTCACCGCCCGCTCTCGAAATTTCCAGATGCTCTACGCGTCCACCCAGAGATGGAGACAACCCACAAAAAGTTGAAGCCCAGATGCTTCAAATGTGCGGCGATTCCGCCGCAGGTTCCTCTTGATGTGCGGCGATTCCGCCGCCCTTGTTGCTCAAACTGCGTTCAGATTTCGCTACGCGCTCTGTTGTCTCCTGAAACACAAATCCAAATACTTAGATCGCGCACAAGATAAACAGAATATAATCGAAATCAACAAAAAGAACAAAATCTGCGTCGCCTCCCCGGCAACGGCGCCAAAAACTTGATGAGAATTAAATTTATACCGCAAGTGCACGGCGTCAATGAAGACGTGGCAAATACGGGTCGAACACAAGGAGGGAGAGATCTTGTTATTTGTGTGATTTTCGATTAAGGGGAAGAATGAGAGAAGAAATAAATTGGGTTTTGAGATTTTTGATTTTTAATTTCCTAAAGCATGAAACATGAACAAATAAAACTAAAGCAAGAACAAAGATGGTGAATTCCGTTGGGTGGAGGTTTAGGTATTGGGTTTAGATTAGAGAATTCAGAAACTTATAATAAATCATATTAGTTATAAAGGATTACATGATAAATGATTTAACATAAACTCAAGTAATCAAAATATACTAACACGAAATTAAAATAATAACTTTTATTCTTCTTCTCTTCACCCTAAATCCGTCACCTCCATCCTTTGGAAAGAGTTAGAAACTCATGGATGGAAAGGAGGAGAAGGGGTCCTAGAGGAATTACAAAAGAAAACTAAAAACAAGAAATAAAACAACAGAAATTTATTAAACTAAGGAATAAAAACTAGAACATAAGCTAAGGACCCTCACAACATCGTTTCAGGGCTATTTATAGACGATACAAGGGACTTAGGTATAAAATAGGAAAGTACACGCGTCAACACGCAACCGGTAAAAATTTTAGAGCATGGATCTAATTTGGTGCGGCGGATTCGCCTCATTTTGTACATAACGTGCGGCGGCTTCGCCTCATTTTGTACATAACGTGCGGCGGATTCGCCGCATTTTTAGCTCCGATTTAATCCGGATTTTTCCTGTGTGTTTATGGTGTGATTTCAATATCCTTTGCGCATCTGGATTGATTCTTTCCTTTCTTTTGAGCGCCGACTTTATTTCTTTATATATTTGTAGATCCACATTGATTTTCTTTAGATTTTCTCCATAATAATAAAAGCTACTCGTAATTTGCAATTAGGTCCTTGGCTTTTTGCAATTAAGTCCTTGTCTACTTTTGTGCTTAAGTCCTTGTCCTTTTTGTAATTAGGTCTTGAATGCTTTTATGCTTGAATGCATTTCCATTTGAAACCTGATAATCTTGAACTTGGTCTTTATGCCAGGAATGAGTCTTTTGCACGCATTTATGCTCGGGATATGGGTAATTTGCATTCAGGTCCCTGTATTCTGTAAATAAGACTAAACACATACCTTAGTAGCATTTATTGATATAAAATTAATCTAAATGAAAGACATATGATGCAATGTATGCAATGCATCAGTAGGCGCGAGCTCATCAATCAAGGGGATCTCAGTCGAGTCAGAGATCAGTTGGGGTGTCACGGTGTGCTTCACCCCTCTGAGAGTGATACTGAACTCGAGTGGACCGGTCTGCTCACACTCGAGTTTAGTAAAGAATTCATGTACGAGAGGCTCTACGTACATGGATTCATCGCCCTCATACAATAAATGGTACCACCCTTTAGCTACGATTCGATCGTAGAAGGGTTCTCCGAATTCACGAATCAGGGAGGCAAAATTGAGTTCTGGAATTAAATGATGACTGACCATACCTGAACCTACCTTGGCGAGCTTTAGCGGCGAGGCACACAACGACGAAGTCGAACACGGCACGAGCGGAGAGGAGGCCACCGCACGCCGACTCCAGCAGCAACACAGACCCCCAACCATGCAACCAACAGAGCGCCCGAAATCCAACACCCAGACGAAGAAACAAAGGAAACGAAGAACAACTGACCGCTGATTGGCGGTGCCAAACCGCTAATTAGCGGTCTGTTCGTCGGATCTGAGGCAGAACTTTGGGTGGAGGTGAGAGCACGAAGAGAAACGTGTTTTCTTCTGCTGGAAAAATGTGTAGGGCAAGGGCATCACGCATTATTAACAAGGGAAAGGGAAAATATCACATAGGGCTTCCAATTTTTTTTGCTTGTTATCATTTTGTACTTTTTTCTGTTTTTTTCTTTTTTCAACAAAACACTGATATGTACAAACAAATGGAGGGGTGGATCACATCAAGTGACCACATCCGTGGGGAGTTCGTGCAAAGGCACAACTTCCACCTCGACCTCTGCCGTGGTCCCTTCCAAGTATGGTTTGAGGCGTTGACCATTAACTTTTAACACGTCCCCATTCCTAGGATTTTGAATATCAACCGCCCCATGAGGGGAGACGGCTAAAACAATGAAGGGCCCTGACCAACGACTATGAAGTTTCCCTGGAAACAAGTAGAGGCGAGAATTATACAACAAGACCTTTTGTCCCACCTCGAAGGTTTTGATTCGCACCAAGCGATCGTGGAAAATTTTAGTGCGGGACTTGCAGATCTTGGTATTCTCATAACCTTCATTTCTCAACTCCTCCAACTCGTTGAGGTCTAACTTGCGATTGGCACCAGAAACATCAAGACTCATGTTAAGATGTTTGATTGCCCATAATGCCCGGTGCTCAAGTTCTACCGGAAGAAGGCAAGCTTTGCCATAAACTAGCCAGTAGGAGGACATGCCAAGGTCGGTTTTAAATGCAGTGCGGAAAGCCCACAATGCATCATTAAGCTTGACCGACCAATCTTTCCTTGAAGCATTAACCGTTTTCTCAAGAATTTGCTTGAGTTGACGGTTGGAAATTTCCACCTGGCCACAGGTTCGAGGATGATAAGGTGTGGCCAACTTGTGCGTGATGGAGTATTTCCTCAGCACTGCCTCAAGGGATCGGTTCACAAAGTGTGTCGCCGATCACTTATGATACAACGAGGTGTCCCAAACCTCGCGAAGATGTGTTCTTTAAGAAATTTGATCACAACCTTGCGATCGTTAGTGCGAGTGGGGATTGATCAACCCACTTTGACACATAATCGACCGCCACCAGGATGTAAGTGTGACCATGGGACACGGGGAAAGGACCCATGAAGTCAATTCCCCAAACATCAAAGATGTTAACCACTAAGATAGAATTGAGTGGCATCATATCTCGTCTACCAATGCGGCCCACACGTTTGCACCTATCGCATGCTTTGCAAAATGCAAAAGCGTCTTGGAACAATGTGGGCCTGTAAAAACCACATTGGAGTACTTTGGCAGCGGTTTTCTTGGCACCGAAGTGCCCACCACATGCCTCCTTATGGCAAAAGGACAAGACACTATGAATCTCGTCGTCAGGAATGCACCTCCTTATGATTTGATCAGCACAATACTTAAATAAGTATGGATCATCCCAATACAAGTGCTTGACTAACGACTTGAATTTCACTGTCTCACTGTGTCTCCAATGAGCCAGCACCTCCCCGGTTGCTAAATAGTTCATAATGTCAGCGAACCAGGGGGTGAGGCTATTGCCATAAGGTTCTCATCAGAAAAAAACTCGTTCACCGGTGGATCCGGTGAAAGATCAATGGGGATGCGAGATAGGTGATCAGCCACGACATTCTCACATCCCTTCTTGTCTCGTATTTCAAGGTCGAATTCTTGTAACAAAAAGATCCAACGCAGGAGATGGGGTTTCACATCCTTTTTAGACAAAAGGTAGCGAAGAGCTGAGTGATCAGTGTAGATGATGACATGCGACCCTATGAGGTACTGACGAAATTTTTCCAACGCAAATATGATCGCGAGGAACTCTTTCTCAGTAACGGAGTAGTTGAGTTGGGCGTCATTGAGAGTACGACTTGCATAATAGATCACATGAGGCAATTTGTCGACTTTCTGACCCAAAACCGCTCCTATCGCGTAATCAGAAGCATCACACATCAGCTCGAACGGTCGAGTCCACACCGGTGCCTTAATAATAGGAACGGAGGTCAACTCACACTTCAGAAACTCAAATGTAGTCAGGCACTCGGGTGTGAACTCAAAGGAGGTTCCTTTAGCAAGCAAGCTCGTCAAAGGACGAGCTATCTTGCTGAATTCCTTAATAAATCGCCGGTAAAAACCGGCGTGTCCAAGGAATGAACGGATTTCTTTTACCGAGGTGGGTGGCGGAAGCTTAAAAATAAGCTCAATCTTTACCCTATCCACCTCGATACCATCACGAGATACCACGTGACCCAACACGATGCCTTTTGTAACCATGAAATGACACTTTTCCCAATTAAGGGCTAAGTTCGTTTCCGAACACCTTTTGAGAATAAAGCTCAAGTGGTGCAAGCACTCATCAAAGGAGGTGCCATGAACCGAGAAATCATCCATGAAGATATCAAGGAAGTTCTCGACCATATCAGAAAAGATACTTAACATGCAACATTGGAATGTTGCAGGTGCATTGCATAGTCCAAAAGGCATCCGTCTATAAGCAAACGTCCCAAAAGGACAAGTGAACGTGGTTTTCTCCTGGTCTTCGGGAGCGACTGAGATTTGATTGTACCCCGAATAACCATCAAGGAAACAGTAATAGGCGTGCCCGGCGAGTCTCTCCAACATCTGGTCGATGAAAGGTAGAGGGAAGTGGTCCTTACGCGTGACCGCGTTCAACTTCCTATAGTCAATACAAACTCGCCACCCAGTTTGAAGTCGTGTGGGTACAAGCTAATTGTTGTCATTCTGGACAACAGTGATACCCGACTTCTTGGGCACAACCTGGACAGGAATTACCCAAGTACTGTCCGAAATGGGGAAAATGATTCCATGATCTAAACACTTGATGATCTCTTTCTTAACTACTTCTGTCATGGCTGGATTTAAACGCCTTTGTGGGTCGCGACGTGGCCGTGCCTCATCCTCCATAAAGATGTGGTGCTGCACGACTTCGGGACTTACCCATTTGATGTCCCTCAAGGACCACCCAATGACTGATTTGCGCTCCTTTAGGACTTGAATCAAACGTTCTTCCTGATCACCAGTCAACGTCGATGAAATAATCACAGGAAATGACCTATTGGGTCCAAGAAAAATGTGTTTCAATTCCATGGGGAGTTCTTTGAGCTCAGACGTGGGTGGCTCCTCAAGGCGAGGCGTGATATCTAGCTCGAGATGTAAGATAGGAGGAGCTCGCATGTACTGAACAACATGCACATCATTGCTCAACTCACCCCCGTCCTCTTCATGATCGGAGTCATCCATGAAGTAATCATTTAAATTCTCATGAATCAGGGGGTACTCTTCTTCCAATTCTTCTTCCAAGTCCCGGATAAGATTGACTTCCATGGGGTCCTCGAAAGATGCCAGCTGCCTAGCCATATTGAACACATGGAATGTCGCAGTCAAGTTCCCGAACGACAATTTCATGAGTCCAGTACGACAATTGATCAAGGCATTTGACGTTGCCAAAAAAGGTCTACCTAAAATCAATGGAATCTGAGAGTGGGTAGTCTTAATTGGTTCGGTCTCAAGGATGACGAAATCAACAGGAAATATGAAATCACCGACCTTGATTAGGACATCTTCAATGACCCCCAACGGGACTTTGATCGAACGATCAGCCAACTGCAAAGTTGTTTTCGTAGGCTTGAGAGTGCCTAGGCTTAATCGTTGATACACAGAAGCAGGTAAGAGGTTAACCGCAGACCCTAGATCTAGCAAAACATTGTTAATGCGAGAATCCCCAATGATACATGAAATTGTTGGACTGCCCGGGTCCTTCAATTTCACGTACGTAGGGTTTGAGATGATAGAGCTCACATTAGCCGCCAAAAAAGGTTTTGCTAGGGACGTTGATTTTCCTCTTAGTTGTACAACGATCCTTCAGGAATTTTGCATAGGGAGGTATTTGTTGAATCATGTCTAACAAAGGTATGTTGACATTCACTTTCTTAAATATCTCCAACATTTTATCCACACTGTCACTCTGTTTCTTAGACAACCTACTCGGATAAGGAGCTTTTGGTAGGTATGTCTTGGGCGGAGCCGGAGAAGGAGGCTTTGGTGTATTACTCTCACCCTCAGCCTCTTTCTCACCATCATTCCCACAAGGGGCGGCACAGATGGATTTTCTTGCAAGGATACGTGGTTGATGACCTGCTTCCCATTTCTCAGGGTCACAATGGCATTAACATGGTCCACAGGTTCTTCCACTTAGTTCACTTGCCCCCCCTGTGGTCTTGAACTTGCATTTTGCATGTTCGAGTGCTGTTGAGCATGGGGGTTAGCCACAGGTTGGCTAGGCAGGCTCCCTCTCTCTCTTTCTCTCATGTACAGACTGAGCCAACTGACCCATCTGAAGCTCGAGAGATTTGATGGTCTACTGATTCAAAGTGAGAACTTGACTCGCGGACGACATAAAGTTTTTTACAGAGTTCTCAAGTCCACGAGTTAAGTTCTCAAACGAATTAAACCGGGTTTCCAAGTTGTTTGAATTCGGGAAACCTGGTTGGTTGGTGTTCTGATTTTTGGGTGGCTGATGAGACTGTGAATGCATGGGAGGGTAGTGTGGTCGAGAAAAGTTTGAAGGACCACCTAAGGCATTGTTATGGTTCCATGAAAAATTAGGGTGCTTCCTCCATCCAGGGTTATATGATGAATATGGGTCATTCCTGGATCTATCATAGATGGCATTTACATGTTCCATCTCACGGGGAATGGATGCACACTCACCCCCTATATGACCTATCCTACCACATAAATGACATGGAACTCAACCAGATGTAGACACATGAGATACATCGTGCTGGTTTTGGAGCTCAATCGAATCCATACGGCGCATTAAGGCTGCCAGGCGTGCCTCGTTGGCCGTAGTGGTATCGACGGCAAATGCGGCAACCGATCTAGTCGAGTTTGCATTTGCGATCCTCGCTCCTATGCTAGATGATGCAGGTGGTTCCCTTACACTCTTCCATTGCATCGTTTTCTCAGCGAGGTCTTCTAGGAAAGCCCATGCCTCCCTTTCAGCCTTTCCTAAGAACTCTCCTTGACACATGGACTGAAGGAGCGTTCGGGACGGGATGTGAAGACCCTCATAAACAATCTGACACAGGCGCCACAACTCGATGCCATGGTGAGGGCATGAGGATAGTAGCTCCTTGAACCTCTCTAAGTATGCATGGAATGATTCGGTCTCATGTTGATAGAACGAATTGATTTCGTTCCTCAGTTTTTAAGTCCGATGATTTGGAAAATACTTTTTGAGGAATGCAGACTGAAACTCATCCCAAGTCCTAAAGCCATTCTCCTAGTTTCTGTTCAACAACTTCTTGGCATCATCCTTAAGTGCAAAGGGGACAGGCCTAAGATGAATGGAGTCTGTGCTAAGTTGTTGCAGTTTGAACATAGCACAGACCTCCTCAAATTCCCTGAGAAAGATATAGGGGTCACCTTTCCCAGTGAATTGAGGGAGCATGGAAATAAATTGAGGCTTAACCTCAAAATGGTTCCCATTTGCCACTGGAAATACGATGCATGAGGGTAGAGCTGTACGACTCGGGTAGCATCAATCACGAAGAGGTATGGGAACTACAACTGGAAGAACAGGTCGTACAGGTGGGTCCAGCAACTGCTCCTCCTCACGGAAATTAGCAGCCATTGAACCCTGACTGTGTGCGACATGAGAGGAGGAAGGCGTCGAGAAATTGACGACCGCAGCCGGATTGACAACGCTCCTCGTCAAACGACCACTCTCGTCTCGTGTCCACGAAAGCATGCACAAAGGTGCACACACACCAAAACTTTTTTTAACAAAGAATGTGCGTAGAGGAGAAGATGGGGGGACACAGGAGAGAAAGAATGACTCCGGAGAGAAGGGAAGAAGTCCTTATGCTACGGCAGATGGGTACAGGTAGAATCACACAAGCAAACAAGGCTCAAGCAATCCTAAGGTCGCTATAGGTCCTTACAGCTAGACGACGCCTAACTGCGAGGTCACACGGCCTCACCTCCCTACGACGAGGACCACAAAGCCCAGCAAGTGAGCCAAGATCCGGGGATCTCGTCTCTCCTACTATCGACAAAGTGGGCAACGCCGATCAGGTCATGACGGTCGGGACCGGATCACTCTCCTAATGCGCTCGACATCCTTAGGGCCAATGTCTACTTGATTTAAAAAATTAGGCTCTTTATTAGTGTGGTTTGTGGGCGAAGGAAAGGGTGATAAATTCCCCACCTTATCTTTTATGGGATAGCCCCTCCATAGTAGCGTTTTGGAGTCCTAATCTAGCAATCAACTCTCCAAACAAATGCTCAACTCACACTTGTTTCAATGCACTTCCTACTAACTAATGCATGTTCATACGAAATGCATGAATGAGAGTAGAAGGTGCGTACCTCACGCCAACACTCAGCAACTGAAAATAAAGCTAAAATGAAAGACAGTCTATATGCCTAAGTCACATACATGATGTATGACCTAAACAAAAAGAATGTCTAATCTTTTGCTTTGAGTTTTAGGGTCCAAGTTGCTTAAGGGAAGTTGATTATTAATCTGGGAGCAATTTAAGAGTCAGAACATGCAAAAATTGCGTCCCAGATTACTAGACCAATTAGGGTAACAACACAAATAAAAGAGAAGGTGAATAGAGCTCACCAGACCGCTGATTGGCGGTCTGAAGTGCCCCAGTTCGTCTTGAAATTTCTCCAGAAGCCTCCCCTTGCCATTCCCAGTCTCCTGAAACAAAGAAAAACTACAAAACACAAATTAAATCCACTCGAATCGTCCAAACAAGAGTCTGGACTGGCACCTCCCCAGGAACGGCGCCAAAAACTTGTTGAACGTTTTATTTAAACCGCAAGTGCACGACGTCAGTGAAGACGTGACAAATACGGGTCGTCCTAAGGGAGGTGAGCAACCTCTTGTTTATCAGAAATCAAGTGGCACAAAAAGATGGAAGAAAGTTGTTTATGCTAATCTAAACTACGACAACTACGAAGAAGCAAATGCGAAGGAAAGAGATTAATGAATACTTCAACTAAGCTAGAGAAACTTGATACTATGCAGGAATCAGTAAGAGAGAGACCCCTTAGGGGGTGGAGTGACTACACATACACAATAAGGAGGCAAGAATGTCGTCCTATAGGCACAAGTGGAGGTAGTGTTTGCATGTATGGGAGGTGTCTACTTATCATGGCAAAACCCATCAATTAAATCACGAACCTATTTTGATTAACATTCATAAACACAAGCTGGTTATTTAAGAAACTAAACAAGCATGGGAGGTGTCTTAAAACTTGTGGCAAAACCCATCTAGTGAAGTGTTCTATTCTAACAAGCAAGCATGCATTCATATTAATCAACACATTTCAAAATAAACATCCTTCCTTCCTTCCTTAATTGCATATATGATTATCATCTCCACCCCCCAAAAGGGAAGTGGTTTTACTCACTACACATTACACTAACTATTACACTAAGATAAGAAGACATATTAAGTAAGCTAGATTTAATAAACGACAATTAAACTAAAACACGCACCAACAATAAAAGAAGCACAAAACAAAGAAAATTTTATTGATTGAAGACTCACAATACCAGTAGCATCTCCCCCATTGAGTTTCTTGCTTCAAGGCTTTCACTTCAATTAGGGAGAATGGCCACAAGCATGGAGTGATTACAATAGAAGGTGAAGAGTTCTATTTATAGCCATATAAAAAGGTAATCCGGGACAATGCCCCGATGTGGGACTAAAAAATACCATAAATAGCATAAACACGCTCTAATACACAAGCCACAAAAAGCTAAGCGGATTCGGAGCAACCTGGACTGCCAATTCGCGTCCCAGACCGCCAATTGGCGGTCTACAGGATCCGGATCGGTCTGGGCTTTCTTGGAGGCTTTCCTGGATGGTATTGGTTGTCTTTGATGCAGCTACTTGACTTGTTGGAGCTCCGACCCGAATAGAATTACAAAATACTCCCCATGATGGTGTGGAGTTCTCTGGTTTGCACTTTGGTCCTTTGGTCTTACATTCAGGTCCTTCTCCCTTGCATCTCAGTCCCTAGATCTCACAATTCAGTCCTTTTTCCTAGCTTTTGGGTCCTTTTATGCTTCATCTCTTCAAACCTATTTATTCCCGAAAACTAAACATAAAACTCGTTACATAGCATTGTTTAGGTGAAAGATAATGGATATAAGATACAGATATAAGCATGAAATGATGTCAATCAACAACCTCAACATCCTCAAGTGATATAAAGTGTAAGGTCCATTAAGGTTCTTATTTGCATTTTTTTTCTTTTCTTATTTTTTTTCTTTTTCTTTTCTTAGTTGGAGCTTCATTCTCCCAGGGTCAGGTTTCGTGCATCATTGCCCATGAGGACTTACACTATCATGTACACCTTTCCCCAAATCTCCACATAAGGCAATCCCTACCACCCGTGTAACGGGAGTTCGGTTGGCGCATCCCAAGTCAGATGACTCGAAAGCTCCTGGCACAAAGTCCCTTCAGACCTACTTTCCCGAGTGATAGGAGCCGTGCGAGAAGAGAGAACACATACTCACTTATTTCTTTTCTACACATGAACCAAAACCCCTACACTTAATGTCTCACAACAAGATTTAAAGGTTCCTTGACTACAACAAACTTCCTTAAGTTAACAGACACGAATTATTGACTCACTAGGTTCAGGGTGGACTTCTTTAATTGTTTGAGTACTGAAACCCTATGATTACTCACCCCCAAAGGAAAACTGGGGTGCATCCTAACGACTCGATAAATCCTAAAGCCACTGTACTAGATATCCTAATGCATCAAGTTCAAGACAATTTTGGGTGCTTTCTTTTTACTTTGCCTCTCAACGGTTTTGCACATGCTAAACAAACGCAAAACCCACAAAATATTTTCTTTCACAAACACATGAAGATTTTGAAAGAAATGTGAAAATTTCGAAGCACTGGGCAAGCAAAAGAAGACAAGTCACCTAAGGATCATGGCAAGCAGATAGATCGATATTAAATGCAGCACACTAACATGACCCTAACAATACACACAAAAGAAAACAAAAATCAAAGGAAAAGACTCGACTATGTACACACGTAAAACACCCCCCCACACACACCTACTTTATGCATTGTCCTCAATGAATGCGAGCAAGATACTACATGAATTTATGCATGAAAAAGAATAGATCTCACCAACTTGAAGTACAAAGGGAAGTTCATGGCTATGTTGATGGACACAACCGGAATTCCTTCAAAACCTGTGAGATGATAAGGAAGGGATACAAATACGTGAAAGAAATGAGACCCAAATACTCAAGGGTTGGAGCACACAACAATCGATGCTCACTAATGGAGTTTTTTATTGTACATTTTTTTCTTTTTTCTTTTTTATTAACTATGTACAAACATAAGTTCCCATCTTCATTTGTCAAAAGACATCAAATGGGAACCTCAAAAGTGGGTCAATGCACTTGGAAAGGGAACATGACACCACGTGGGGCCAGAATACGCATGCGTCCCTTCACAAAGAGCACCAGATGAAATGACGGGTTCATGAATTGGACGCAAAGGCGTTTCATTCAAAGGATCAAACTAAAATAGCTTGAACCTCTCGAGAGTTTGGGAAATAAAGGGCAACGGAAGAAGTGTTTCTCCCGTTGCAGTGCTGAAGTTATGATCGTCAATCCAAACTCTCCAACCAACTGCCTGGTGCGTTGGAACAAGGTCAAGAACCTCGTTATGCATGTCCAACTCACCAGGAGAACAGGAAGTGGGTCTCATACCCAAGGTATCCTCCAAGGAACTCCTAATACCCTCATTGGCAATGTAATTATTTGATGTCCCATCATTTCCAAGGTGATCAGGAACAATAGTGAGAGGCAAATTCTGATCAGGTGGTATGAGATTAAGGGTACTAGGGAGCTCTTGCTCCACCAAAGGTGAATCCTTAGGAGGTACAACAATAAGTTCATGTGGCTCAAGGGCCACGGGACAAAAAGGTAAGGCACAATCCTATGCCGACTCATAATAGAACTGATACATGTTATTCTCAGTTTGAATCGAATCCTCCACTAAGTGATCGTGAATTGAAACCCCAAGTCCCTCTGACTGACTAGGAGTTTGACTTTGAAAGATTGTACTTTGAACTTGTGATTGTCAACCTGCTTTTCATTCCTTAAGGTTACAATGACATTGACATGGTGAACAAGTTCCTTCACATGGTTCACTTGCCGCCCCTGAGGTACCGAACTCTCATTTTGCATGTGTGGTTGTCGGTACATGTGGGGATTAGCCTCAGGCTGGATAGACAGAGTACCTTGCTCTCTCTCATTTACAGACTGAGCCAATTGACACATCTGAAGCTCAAGAGATTTGATGGTCTACTAATTCGAAGTGAGAACTTGACTTTTGGATGACATAAAGTTTTTCATTGAGTTCTCAAGTCCACATGTCAAGGTCTCAAGCGAATTGAATCGGGTTTCCATATTGTTGGAATTTGGGACACCCGATTGATTGGTGATTTGAGCTTGGGGTGACTGATAAGATTGTGCATGCGTGGGAGGTTGGTGTGGTTGGTTAGGTGGTCGAGAGAAGTTTGAAAGACCACCTTGGATATTGTTTTGGTTTCATGAAAAGTTAGGGTGGTTCCTCCATCTAGGGTTATATGATGATGAGTATGGGTCATTCCTGGATATATCACAGATGGTGTTGACGTGTTTCATCTCAGGAGGAATGGATCCACACTCGCCTCCTACATGACCTATCCTACCACATAAATAACATGGAACTGGACCAGATGCAGACACATGTGACACCTCTTGCTGGTTTTGGAGCTCAATCGAATTCATATGGCGTATTAAGGCCGCCATGCGTGCCTCAGTGGCCGTAATGGTATCGACAACAAATGCGGCCCCCGATCTAGTCGAGTTTGCATTTACGGTCCTCGGGCCTATGCTAGAAGATGGTGGTGGTTCCCTCACACTTTCCCACTACATGTTTTTCTCAGCGAGATCTTCTAGGAAAGCCCATGCCTCCCTTTCATCCTTTCCTAAGAACTCCCCTTGACACATGGATTCAAGGAGCGTTCGCGACGGGATGTGAAGACCCCGAAGACAATCTGACAAAGGAACCACAACTCGATGCCATGGTGAGGGCATGAGGATAGTAGCTCCTTGAACCTCTCTAAGTATGCATGGAATGATTCAATCTCATGTTGATAAAACAAATTGATTTCACTCCTCAATTTTTGAGTCTGATGATTTGGGAAAAACTTCTTGAGGAATGCCGATTGGAATTCTTCCCAAGTTCTAAAGGCATTCGCCTGGTTGCTGTACAACCACTTCTTGGCATCATCCTGTAGTGCAAAGGGGACAAGCCTAAGGTGAATGAAGTCTATGCTAAGTTGTTGCAGCTTGCGCATAACCCAGACCTCCTCAAATTCCCTGAGAAAGATATAGGGTTCACCCTTCCCAGTGAAGTGAGGGAGCATGGAGATAAATTGAGGCTTAACCTCAAAGCGGTTCCAATTCGCCTATGGTAATACTGTAAGACTCGCCTGCAACACTAATGTGTCTTATTTATCCTTATGCTTGTTTATGGATCATCCTTATGTTGTTGTATGCTTCGTGTGATTTTGGTTGTGTTTCGGGAAAGTTACCTTCCAGGGAAAAGTTTCCGTTTTGGGTGAGTTAAATTGACTCGTTGGCGGGTACGACCCGTCGGGCGACTTTGTAATCGATTGACTTGATCAGGTCAATCGGGTGCGGTTTACTTGGTTATTTCGGCCTTCCTTGGTGTGTGGGGCATGTAGGGTTGTTAGGTCTGGACTTGATGAGGTGGCATACTAGTCACTAAGGGGGAATCCAATTTGGTGTGCAAACATTTGAATTATCATGTTTAAGGCATGTTTTAATGGGAGGATATTTGCAATCACTAGTTTCCATTTTCTCTTCTTGCTTGTAACAAAACCCCCCTCTACCTTAGCCTTCCCTTCATGTTCCCCACCTCCTCCCACACAAAAAATTCGACCTTCTCCTCCCTCCCCAACTTTTGGACCAGCAGGTACTCCGGGCAGCAAAGGGAGCAACGTGTAAGGTGTCTTGGCGGGTGAAGGCTGCAGCAACTCCCTTCCGGCGATCTTCTGGCAGCAACAACCTCCCTCTAAGGTATGCTCCTAGCCATTTAGTGTAATAAGAAGTAGGGTGTGTTGGACGGAGTTGGTCCAGCACCAGTGGGCTGGTCGGTCTGAAGTTTAGATGTGCGTTGCTGGAGATCTACCCAATAGGGTGGACCGTGGTGCGAGCTCTGGACTTGAGTGGCTGGCTGGGCGTCCCTCCCATCATTACGACCTTGCCTCATGTCTCCCTTAGTGGTTTGGTGAAGAAACGGGAAGGGAGGAGGCTCGTCTGTGGGGGGCACGTCGGGAAAGGGTGGTTGCATGCATGCTTGCGTGATGTGCAGCCCATTCCTTGTCGCATGAGCTTGTGATGGTTTAATTACTTCTTGATGGTGTTTAACTTCTTGTAACATGCAATTTTGCCATGATATGTTTACTTATTTGAGATCATATGATCTTGCATGATTTCATGACTTGTTCTGATGATAGTTTCGTGTATTATCACAAATTCCAGATCTTATGCCCATGCGTGATTTAGTTATTATGTCCAAATAATATTGCAAGACTCGTTCTAATTTTAGATCATATGTTCCTGCATAATTTCATGGCTATGTTCAAATGGTTCTTCCATGATATGATGCTGGTTATAAGACATGTATTCCCGCGTTATTTGGTGACTATAGTCACATAATCTTTCATGACATAGTTGCTGATATAGATCGTATATCCATGCATTGATTCATAACTATAGCCAGACCATATCCCATGTTTTGTTTACTGATTCTTAGGTCACGTGTTCTTGCATTACTTCATGATTATATTTAGATAATCTTCCGTGATTGTTGGCTGGTTATAGATCATATGTTCATGCGTTATTTCATGATTATATTCAGATAATACCCCGTGATTTGTTGCTGATTAAAGATCATATTTTCATGCATTATCTAGTGATCATAGTCATATAATATCGGATAAAGTCCTAAGTTTCCAACGCATATATGTTCTGAAATTTAGTATTCATACTATTGAATGCTTGTAGTGGTTATCCGTGGTATCTCTTACTGTTGCGCTTGTTCTATCTTTCATGTCTTGTATATATGTTACTGATATGAGGTATTATGGTGTGGTTATGCGTGTCTCTTAGGAAATCAGACCTTATAACTCCATGTCATGACCCGTAGATGAATTAATTAGTTGTCATATTGATTAATCGATCCCAGTCATGATTGCTTGCTATTGTGAGTGCATTTTGGTTTCTGACGGCAATGTTATGATTCCTGATTGGGATGTTTTGATTCTGATTGTTTGGGGCTGTTAGGAGGGTATCCGGATACTCTTCCTTGAGCTCGTTCCGCATACTGTAGCTACATTAGATCTTTGATATTTAAGTAGCTTGCATTGCATTTAATCTGATTAATAATTCTGGGCACGTTCTGTTATCTGGGCCGACGGACCACGAGTGGGTCATCTAGCTTCAGAGGCCATTCGCATAAGACCTTCACGTTGGGAGGCCAAGCGTAAGATAAGTCCTGGCCAGGTGCGCTACCATTCTGTCTCAGGGTAGATGTTCCCAAGTTCGCGAGGACACCATGTAGGTTTATTTCCGTGAATTGGGAAATTTATCCGGCACACAGCTTTGTGCCGAGCGGTGGGTCACTGTTGAGTGACCACTTCTGACCAGCGAGGCTGGTGTTATGGTTCCTTGCGAGGAATGTGTCGGGTGCGCCCGGCTAGCATGGCTGGTGGAGTCATAGCCTTCTGATGCATTATGTACTCTTCTGACTGTTATGTTTTTTATGCTTGTCTTAGTTAGACTTCATGCATAGTTCTATTATTGTTTGGGTGGGGGCATACTGGGTTTTCTTAATTGAAAACTCACGCATTTGTTAATGCAGTGATTGTAGGTACTTAGGTTCCCACATGGCAGACTGAACGAGTGTTGAAGATTCTGTACACGAGGGATACGTCGACCAGAGTCTTGATGTTTATCTCACTTCCGCTTATTGTTATTGTATTTCCTTTGAGACTCGGATGTTGTTGTTGAACTTTTCATATATGGATAATTTATTACTTTAGTTATTCCTGTATGTTGTCTATCTCTATATGTCCTTTATGTCTTGTCGAGTCGTCTTTTTGGTCCGTCTTTTGTAACTTCTTCGGTCGTCATGGAGGTCTCTGATCGTGACACTTGTAGTCTTTCCCAGTGTGCGTACCCACGGGATCAAGGGCATTACAAATACGATGCACAAAGGTAGAGATGTACGACTCGGGTAGCATCGATCATGCAGACAAACGAGAACATGTGGGTTCAGCAATTGCTCCTCCTCGCTGTACAAAATAGCCATGGAACCCATATTGTGTGAGACACGAGAAGGGGAATGTGCCAAGAAATCGACTAAAATGGCAAGAATGATGACACGCCTCGTCAAACGGTCACTCTTGTCTCGTGCCCACACAAGCAGGCCCAAAGGTGCACACACACGAACCAAAAGTATTTTTTTAGAACAACAAAAAAATTGAGAAGGGTGCGTAGATGAGAAGATGGGAAGACTTAGATGAGAAGGAATGACTCAGGAGAGAAGGGAAGAAGTCATTATCCTACGATGGGTAGGTACTTGTAGAAGCACACAAGCAAACAATGTTCAAACAACCTAAGGTCGTTATAAGTCCTTACAGCTAGACGACGCCTAACTGCGAGGTCACGCGGCCTCAACACGCCTCACCTCCCTACGACATGGTCCACAAAGCCCAGCAAGTGAGCCAAGATCTGGAGATCTCGTCTCTCCTACTATCGACAGAGTGGGCGACACCGATCAGGGCAAGACGGTCGCGACCGAATCACTCTCCTAATGCGCCCGAGATCCTTAGGGGCTATTGTCTACTTGATTTTATAATTAGGCTCTTGATTAGTGTGATTTTTGGGGCAAAGGAAAAGGTGATGAAATCCTCCACCTTATCTTATATGGGACAACCCCTCCTTAGTAGCATTTTTCTCTTAATACACCCCCAAATACTTTTGAACTGGTCGAACAAAATACCTTGTTCGGTCGACCGTTCTATTAGGGAAAATCTACCTGCTATCGGTCGACACAAGTTTAGTTCAACCGATCGAGTTTTCCCTCTACCGAACCCTGTAGTTCGGTCGATCGGTACCTGTTCGGTCGACCGTTAACTTATAGAACTTAAGTGTTAGGTCGACCAGTACCTATGTTCGGTCAACCGATCCATTAACTTACTCAAGGGTTCGGTCGACCGTTACACCTTTCGGTCGACCGTTGCTGGACAGTTTTTTGCAATCCGATTTTCTGTTTTGTGTACTTTGCACAAACCCCAATCAAATCTTGTCCAAACGGCTAGAAATCTTTAGGAGCTTATAAATAAAGGTTCACACTTAGTTTTCCATAAGATTTCACAACTCCAAAGTGTCAAACCTATAGTGAGATTTTCCACAACCTCCAAGCTCCAAATTAGCCATCCAAAGCCTAATTTCCACATCATTCATCATACAATCATCTAGCAATTGTTGTGCTCAATTAGAGAGTGAGTTCCACTCAAGTTACCATTGTTGTAAAGTGAGCAAGGGTCTTGGTGAAAGCCCAAGACAAAGAAGCAAGGACTTCGGTGAAAGCCCAAAGTGATTCTCTCGGTTTGTGAGAGGTGGTGCCAAGCTCGGCGAGGGTTGTTCGCGAGCTTGAAGACTTGTAAAAGGCGTTGCTCCCGGCCCGGAACGGGGAGGCATAGTGAAGACGCAAGAGGGGCTCGAACGGAGATTTGAGAGGTGCTTGTAAGAGAGGACGTAGGCGCGGCCGAACCTCTATAAAACCGACATGTCTACTTGTGGTTTGCATTACCTTTCTACTTGTGTTTGATATAGTTTAATTTCCGCTGCATTTCTTTGATCGATCAACCAAGTAGTCAATTAGGGTTTAATTGTGATTAGTCTTAATTGTGGACCCATAACCCACACGATCCTACAACATATTCAACAGGAAATTTCAGTCAATAAACATGAGGAAACTAAGCATGGGAAGTGTCTAAATCTTATGGAAAAACTCATTGAAATCCCCCAACATATAGATGATTAAAATACCCCCAATGAGCATACAAACATGCAAGTTAACACAATCCAAAATTTATCAAACATCTAAATATCACAACATATATGTACACCATCTCCACCCCCAAAGGGAGATGAAACTACTCACTAATCATTAACCTAATATTATGTTAAGAGAGGAAAACATATTAACTTAGTCTACTGATTGCTTCGTTTTATTTTAAACCGCAAGTGCACGGCCGCGTTGAAGCGGTGGCAAATACGGGTCGTCCACTGGGAGGTGTGTCGACGTTTGGTTTATGCGAAGGCGAGTGGTAAATAAATGAGAGAAAGGTTGGTTACACTAAACTACACTAAGGTGAAAGTGGAAATGGAAAAAAGCAAGAAAACTAAACCCGAAAGGGGGTAGAGAAATAATGTGAACATAAAGAAAGTGTGTGTATGTGTTCATTAAGCTCCTCACAATATGTAGTGCATGAAATCATAAACTAAATCCAACTTTGCCTCCACATGAATTAAGATTAGATCACATCATTAAAACATACAAGACAATAATTGGAATGAAGCTAAATGAACTCAAGTATAAAGACTAGACCTTACTATGCCTCCACATTAATTAAGATAAGACTATATCATTAAAACATACAAGACATTAACCAAGGTAAAGGCAATAAGAGTACCTACACTACAACTTGTGTTTCCAATATTAATTCCATCCATATCCTAACCTTATCATTCCTCATAAAATAGGTCCACTAATCAAAGCCTAGGCTAAGCTTCATTCAAGAGCATTAGCATATCAAAGATAAGAGTGGAGACTCATTAGATGGTTATCGAAATCATATAAAGCTCAAGGGATTAAGATAACACACACTTAATACACTACATGATTATATCACATATTTCTCCACCCCCCAAATGTGGATGGAACTACTCACACATATTTAAACTAACTACTATAACAAAATGAAGCATTATACTGAAATGAAACTATACTAATCAAGCAAGAAATATTAAAGAAGCATAAAACAAAACAAACAAGAAAGCATGCATATGAAAGGAAATTAAACTGAGAGAGAAACAACACAATTAAAGGAAAACATCTATTATTAACTCACTCAATACAAGCAGCCCTTCCTCCACCAGAGTTTTGCTTCAAGGCTTCACTCTTAGTAGGGAAGATGGCCACCAAAGAGGGAGATGGATACAATGGAAGGTGAAGAGTTCTATTTATAAGCATGGAAAAAGCTAATCCGGGACAATCCCCCGATGTGGGACTAAACAAATACCAAAAATAGACTAAGCATACATTAATACACGTGCTCCACAAAGTTTAGCGGATCCAGAGCTATCTGGACGGCCAATTAGCGGTCTATAAGCTTCAGATCCATTTGGTTTTTGTGTTGGGCTTTGCTTGAAGTATTTCGTGGTCTTGGATGCATCTACTTTGTTTATTGGAGCTCTGACCCGAATCGAATTGTCAAAATACTCCCTCATGATGGTGTGGAGTTTTCTGTTTTGCTCTTAGGTCCTTCGGTCTTACGTTCAGGTCCTTCTCCCTTGCATCTTAGTCCCCAGGTGTCACAATTAAGTCATTTTTCCTACTTTTGGGTCCTTTCATGGCTCTTCTCTTCAAACCTCTTTATTTCTAAAATTCAAACATAAAACTCGTCACATAGCATTGCTTAGATGTAAGATAATGGATATAAGATACAGATAGGAGCATGAAATGATGTCAATCATCTACTAAGATTAATGAAACTAAATTTGTTGGATTGTGAGGGTCGCTAATTCTAATCACTTTTAAGCCTAATTACCTACTTGTTTTGCAATCAAAGATATGCAGCGGAATTTAAAACAAACAAGCAAGTAAGTAAGATAATGCAAACCACAATGGAGACGAGAGAATTTTACAGAGGTTCGGTCACCCGCCTACGTCCTATCTTGCAAGCTCTGTTCGACACTTCGAGCTCCACTCATGACTTCACTAACCACTCCCCGTTCCGGGCTGGAAGAGAACGCCTTTATAATCTTCAAGCTCGCGAACAACCCTCACCGAGCTTGGCTCCTCCTCTCACAATCCGAGAGGGATACTTCGGGCTCACACCGAAGTCTATACTCTTGTCTTGGGCTTTCACCAAGACCCTTGCTTCTTTCACAAACAATGAGTGGAATAATACTCTCTAAACTTGAGCACACTTGAGTGAGAATAGGATTTAAGACTTAAGTGTGGAAGGTTTGAGGATTTGAGTGTTGTGAGTTTCTCTCTAATGTATTGGACAAATAGTAGTGGGAGAGTTATGTTAAAATGTGTTTTACAACTCTATATATAAGCATTAGAGAGAATATAGCCGTTGGGGATGAATTAGTTAAAGATTGTGTAAGATACATAAAACAGAATTCTGCAGGACCCAATTCAGAACAAATTCGGTAGACCGAATCGGGCACGCCGGTCGACTGGTTGGTCAAATAAGGCTTTGACTTAAGTTCACTTAAGAGAACGATTAAACGGGCTTCAGGGGATTGGTCGACCGTTCAAGGGTTTTAGGTTTGAGCAAATGGGATCGGTCAACTAGGCAAGAGGTTGGTTCGACCGAATACGTCCAGGCACTTCTGGGTTTGGGAAGAATTGAGTTTTGGTCGACCAGGGTCAAAGACACGTTCGACCGAATTAGTCCAGAGAGTTCAGGGTGACCAAAAATATATTTGATCGGTTGACCGCTCGAAAGGTTTCGGTCAACCGGATGTTTGGAAAGTTTGGGGTTTTGGGAAATCCGACCGTTGTAGAAAAACGACAAATCAAACGGTCATGTGACACGTGTGATCGTTCGAAAAAAAGTTTGAAACGGTCGACCGGTGTTAACACTTAATCCTATAACAGAATTAACAACCCCATCGGTCGAACGAAGAACTCGTTTCGGTGGACCGATTTGGTCCAGACAGTTCAGGTTTGGTTAAGTGTTTTCCGATGCAAGTTTGAGTGATCTATTGAAGTCCAAATGTTATGAAATTCCGTGTGTGACTTCTCTAAGGAACCTAGTGTGTGTTTAAGTTTATTTTAGCTCAAGTATGCTCAATTTACACAAGTTCCTAAGATTCAAAGAAAACGCAAAAGACATGTCTTCAATTAAGCTTGATTACATGTCTTAACTTGATTTCCTTTCTTCCTTGAGTCTTGATCACCTGTAGAGATTAACACAAAGCAATATATATGAAATGCAACATGTGTGCTACTCTACATGATCACAATTAAGATTAGGTTGATTAAATCATCAAAACATAGATTAAGGCCAAAAAAGCGAACAAAATTAAGCTACGCATAAAATAGACAAATTTAAACTAAGAAAAAAATTCTTTTATTAAATGACTCACATTAGAAGTAGTGTCTCCCTACTTGAGTTTTGCTTCAAGACTTGACTCTAAGTAGATGGATTTACTACTAAGCAATGGGTAGTATTACAAGGGGGAGGAAGAGTTTTATTTGTAGTCATAGAAAAAGGTAATCGGGGAAAATTCCCCGATGTGGGACTAATGAAGCATTTCCAGAATAGACATAAACACATAACCCATATCCGGGCGAAACCGAGTCGGATTTGGAGGGAAAAAACTACCAATTGGCTGTCACTTTTCCCGGATCCGACCTATTTTCGGATATTTATTTTAGTTCCTCAATTCTTCACATGGGATGCACTCAGATTGGTTATTGGAGTGTCAACCCCAGTCTAATTGCCAAAATACTCCTCATGATGGTGTGGAGTTTCTTGATTTTCTCATTGGTCCTTTTGGTTTACATCCGGGTACTTCCCTCTTACGTTTTAGTTCATAATTCTCACAATTCAGTCCTTTCTCTTGCTCTTAGGTCCTTTTTGTGTCTCTTCTTCTCACTTGTATTATTCCTGAAATTTAAACATAAAACTCGTTATGTAGCATTACTTAGGTTAAAAATATAGGATATAAGAAACAAATATATGCATGATATGATGTCAATCAGGTGGGTTCCCAGGTATATCCATTGGTGGATCGTTGGTCTCCCAGACGCGCTCGCCCGGTCCTGGTGGTGTTGGTTGTCAGTTAGTTGGGCTCCCTCACTGACGCAATTAGTTTTAGTCGAGTGGTTAAGCCAATGTTGTATTCCTTCACTAATGGCCACAATAGGTACTTAGTTCATTATTGAGAACCCATAGTGCATCTTAACTTCATGTCTAACTATATTAGTTATGTATTCATGTAAATGTAGTTGATGTTAATTAGACTACTAGTTTCTAGTTGATGTCACCTACTTTACACACTTGTACTTAATGAAAGGAAGACTCACTCATGCACACACACCTCACCATTGCACCTCCATTCCAAGGGGTTTAGTTTAATTGTTGATTAATTCATCATTTAGTAGTTTATTTAGCATAATCCCTTCATTCTCCTCTTCTTCTTCTTTTTTGCAAAGCAAAAGGGAGGCTTGCCCTCTAAATTTATTAAATGAAAGAAACAAGGTTACAAAATTTGAGACCGCGGGCATGCCAACATGCATAACCAGCCACACACACTACAAGTATTGCACTACTCAAGCTATGTAGTAAAAAATCATTTCCGAGTATCCCCGAAACTAGCACCACATGCTCTGAAATTTTTTGCTCCTCGCTATCTTTATCTGCAATCTTCTTGATTTTATCCCAAAGACACCCAACCATGTCCTTGATTACAACCACAATATCTCCTGGCTCCTTCTTCTCTCCTTCGAAAATCCGTCGGTTTCGTTCCATCCAACACTCATGAATCATGGCACTAAGAGCCCACCTTCGCACCACCTTGGCAATCCAGCTTCCTCTCGTGTGTGAGAGGCGTGTGGCTTCACCTTCGAGGGATCTTGCAATCCGAGTTCCCAGCTTCATGAGGAGGAGTAGTGTTGTCCACACCCCTCTAACGTACGAACACCTCCAGAAGAGATGGTCCATGTCCTCTTCCTCCCTCTCACAAAGGCTACACACCAGATCATGCTTTGCTCCTCGTAAATTCATAAGCTTTTTTGTTAGCAGGCGCCCCTCATTGCACGCCAAGCTGTGATAGCATGTTTGGGAATGACATGATTGTGCCAAACCACATCCGCCCAAGTGACCTTCCTCCCCGGTTTCAGCACCCATTTCCACACTTCCTTTATTCCTAATGTAGCGCCCTTCCCTTCTATGTGCATAGGCTGGTCGACACCTCCATGAATGCGCGTATTAGTGATTTTCAAGTGGACTTCCTCCGTTATTGTTGATCTTAGGCGGGGGGGGGGGGGGGGGGGGAGGTTCCATTTCCCCTCTCTTATGAAGTAGGACACTTTGGTATCCCAAGGCACTCCCAATTCATGATGAAGGTGAGCCCCCCAACTCTCGCATTGGAATGGTTCTCCACACCATGGATATTGGAAGAAACGTATCTCTTGCCCACTTCTCACGTCATATTGGATGTGCCGTTGGGCAATGTCACGAACTCGGAGAATCCCTCGCCATGCCCATGATGATGATGATGGTGGCCTCGCTAGCCAAATAGACCGGTTTTTAAGGTATTTTCTTTTGACACACTTTACCCAAAGAGAGCTTCCCTCCGCCACAACCAGCTACAATAATCGAAGCAGGCCCACATCATTCCAGCTCGTTAGCCTTTTCAGACCGAGCCCTCCTTCATCCTTTGGTGTACACACATCCTTCCATGCCACAACAACCCACTTCTTTGGCCCTCCCCAAATGAATTGAGCCATGAGGCTCTCAATCTCTTCCAGCACCTTCCAAGGAATAAGGAAAGTGGAGGTCCAATAGATACTAAGCGAGACAAGCACGCTTCTCACAAGCTCTACCCGGACGGCAATGGATAGGAAATTCTGCTTCCAAGTGTTAAGTCTTTGCTTGACCTTGTTTACAAGTGACATACAATGAGTTCTCCCCATCCTCCCGGAGAATAATGGCAGCCCGAGGTAAATCACCGGAAATTCCTTTCGTTCCATACCAAGGTGGGCTGCGATCCAAGCTCCATGTGGCACGTTCCCTCCCATGAATACTTGGCATTTTGCCGTGCTAAATCTCAGCCCCGAACATGCCGTGAACTCCTCTAGGACAGACCTTATGGCCTGAGCATTAGCCTTTGTTGCACTAGCAGAGACTAGGACGTCATCGGCGAAGAGCAAGTGCGAAACGGGCACCTCCCCACAAGATAATGGCTCAATCCTTCCATCCCTCACCGCTTTTTTTATCATCTCACTAAGGACTTCCATACACATAACAAACAAGTACGGTGCCAATGGATCACCTTGCCTCAAGCCATTTCTCGCAGCAAAAGCGGTTGAGTTAGCTCCATTTACCGTCACTACAAAAGATGCTTTGACACAACTCATAATCAGCCTTCTCCACTTCAGAGGGAAACCAAAGAGAGTCATTACCTCATCAAGGAAGGACCATGAGATGGAGTCATACGCTTTTCGAATATCAAGCTTTAGGCACATGCATACCCTCCCTTTGTCTAAATGTAGATTGTGACATAGTTCATGTGCAAGGAGAATATTATCACCAATTCGCCTTCCTTTGACAAAAGCACTTTGGTTCCCCCCAATAAGCCTTGGTAGCAGCCCTTTGAGATGGTTTGTAAGCACTTTGGAGGTGAACCTATAGGTCATGTTGCATAGAGCGATAGGACGATAATCCTCTACCAAATTCGGTGCCTTCTTCTTCGGGATGACGGTAATTGAGGTAGAGTTCCATTGGGTTAGCACTCTTCCGCTATCCAAACAGGAGTTCATGGCCTGAAATACGTCTCTTTGATGGTGTCCCACGTGGTCTTGAAGAATTTTGCATTGAAGCCATCGGGGTCGGGTGCCTTCATTCTCCTCTCGTTTCCCACTCAATCAGGTTAGTAACAACAACGCACACAACTGCTCGTGGACACGACCCTTAGTTTCCACATCTTCACCGATACCATGCACTTGCGATTTATTATAAGTGATTCAATCAAGTTTTTGGTGCCATTGCCGAGGAGTTGGTCGTCATCGTTGTTGTTTCCACCATTTTGGTGGGTTTTTCTTACGTTTTCTTTTAGTTTTGTTACTTGACAGGGGACTTAGTAGACAGGGGAGCTTAACTAAGGTAAACAAGGACCCAGGTAGAGTTTGGGGACCAGATTCAAGAAACAATCCGCCAGTGGTGGATTTGGTAACTTTGTTGGCATTTCTGTTTCATTTGTGGCTCTGTCTTGATATTCCTTGTTGAAACTTGCTATTGACTATTTCATGCATTCTCTGTTAAAGTGTCAGTAATTAATTTGGCTTGGATGACCCCTTCTTAAGACAACTTGGACCCTAAAACTCAAAGCAAAAAATCAGTTCAATTTCCATCCAGGTCGTGCATCATCTGTAGACCTTGCACGCATATTGTCTTTCATTTGCTTTGATTTCTAATTGTCGATTGCTGGCATGACTTACGTGCATTTGTTCTCTCTTTCATGCATGGTTAAAGCATGCATTAGTTAGTAAGGTGCATCAGGACAAGAGTGAGGCGAGTGATTGATGGGTGTGTTGATTTCTAGCTTAGGATTCAAAACAACCTAAGTGGGGTCGTTCCGTACAAGATAAGGTGTGAGATTTCATCAACCTTTCCTTAGCCCTAAAAATCACTCCTAATCAGAAGCCTTAATCTAAAATCAAGATTATAGTGATTGAAGCTAGCCAATCAATTCTAATGCAAGGTTAGAATCTAGCTAATAATCCCTTCTATGCAAGAATTAGATCTCTAGCACTCATTTAGTTCAGTGATTTTTTAATGGAGGGATGAAGAAAATATGGAGAGAAAAATCTGTATCTTCTTATATTTGAAGAAAAAGAGGAGGGTCATATTTATAGTGGATTCTCCCAACTACATCATGTGCAAAACTATTCCCGTGGCTTGAACTTGTTTATTTGGGTGCACCAAACTACAAAGAATGCGATTACAACCGTCAGATTGCTCCCATATTCATCTATACCACTCTTTCTTCTATTCCCGTGGCTTGAACTTGTTTCTTCTTCCTTTCCTCTTCTTCTCCACTTCCACCATTAGAGTAGGTTAGTTTTTACCGAATTTGGCTGCAAGTAGAGGAAGGTGGATGAAGATTGTAATGTCACATTTTCTTTAATATAAGGTTGGATTCATGTTCCTCTTGTCCTTAACTTTCTTTCTATGCAATTAGTTTTTGATTTTGTTTGTTAGTTTTGTAGTTAGAGTTTTATGTCATGTTTAGTCTTAATCTCTTGTTTTCCATGCTTGTTAATATGATTAGTGATTAGATCCACCCTATTTGGGGTGGAGGAAATGTAGTTGATGGTGAAGTGGATGATGGGTTCTTCTTATCTTGTGTCATTTCATGTGCTTAATGTAGATTTATACTTGTAACTTGCTAAAACTTGTATTAGATGAGATAATGGCCACAGTAGGTACTTGTCTCATGCTAGATCTAGAGTTTATCTTGTTGCTCATATGGTTTATCTTTGTATGGAAGTGGTATGTTATGTATGAATGCTCGATTAGTAGAGAATGCATGAATGTATTAAGTTGTATGGATGGTTAATTGATATCCTAATGGCGCAATAGGTACTTAGTTCATTATTAAGAACCCAAAGTGCATCTTAACTTCATGTCTAACTATATTAGTCATGTATTCATGTAAATGTAGTTGATGTTAATTAGACTCCACACTAGTTTCTAGTTGATGTCACCTATTTTACACACTTGTACTTAATGAAAGGAAGACCCACTCATGCATACACACCTTACTATTGCACCTCCACTTCAAGGGGTTTAGTTTAATTGTTGATTAATTTATCATTTAGTAGTTTGTTTAGTATAATCCCTTCATTCTCCTCTCATTTCCCACTCAAGTAGGGTAGTAACAACAACGCACACAACTTCACCCGTACTTTTCGTGTCTTCACTCATGTCGTGCACCTGCGGTTTATTATAATTGATTCAATAAAATCACCACGCTACCTGCATAAAAGACAATTTCCCTCTTTTCACACGTTCATTTTGAAATGTCTCCAAGTGCTGGATTTTAGTTATTTTCTAGGTGTAGAAGTCGTCATCAATACCATGAAGCAAGTTATTTTTTATCCCATCAATATTGCTCGAATTTTGGTCATTTTATTTCAGAATTTAACAAAAAGTCGGTGAAGTGTTGTAATAGTAGACTCATGTCATTATACCCACACTAATAATTTCTGATTAGCTAATGTGGAAATATACTTGGAGATGTTATAACCTATCCCACTTGAACATCTGACGTCATCGTCAGGTTCAAGCCCATCAATCAATCAACCAGGTGTTGTAGGATTCTAGAGGTGACTTATTTTTTGGGTGTAGCCCTTAGTTCCAACAATTCTATTGGTCAATGCTTTGATACCATTTGCAACGTCCTGTCCTAAAGCCTAAGTCTAGTCGGCCACCCATGGGTCCATTGATCCCACAACATCCTCCCTTAACTTTCCACAAAAGCTTAAGCCGGTTAGGTATTCTAGTAGTAGACTCATGTCATTATATCTCACACTACTAATTTCTTATTATAAATGATGTAGGACTAAACTTTTGGGTGTTACATTTGTATTCACTTTGGGTGGGCTACTATTACCTGGAAATCCAAAAGACAGACTTGCACAACATTGTCGTCTATGTAATCAAAATTATATGCTTTAACTATAGTTGCCGAAGAAACATAATGGGTAAAGAATCTGATTCTGGATATTCTTTTAGCTAGACTAATGATTAATTCTTTAAATCTATTTTGTGGTAATCAAGCAGCGGTCCAAGTTGTTAATAATGCTCTCTTTATTTCATAGATAAAACATGTGAGACTGAGATATGCTTTGTTGAATCTAAAGGAAAATGGAGTTATCACTTTGATTGATGTGAGATCGAATGATAACATTGTCGATGCTCTTATAAAGGGTATGCCTAAAGATCAATTATTCAAAATAGTGGGGGAAATGGGGTTAAAGACATTGAGAAATAGATGTTAATTGTCGTTATTCTACCTTTAATTTTGTATTTTGAATTATCAAATCTATCTTTACTAGCTAAAATGATAAGCACAACGTATATGTTTCATGGATGCTCATGGTTGCTGACATGTTGGAAAAGGAGAGTTGTTTTATTCTAAATCTGATGCAGATGACTTTCACTTGATCCAATGGTTGAACTTGGAAAAGCTTTTGTCATTCCAAATATAATGATACAATCCAACAAGCTTAGACACAACCGTGGTTAAATGGTCACATTCCAAATTTTATGCTTGACTAATTGACTATAAGGAGTTCGTCACACTTTGGGACTCCAAATTGAAACATGAATGATTGTTTTGTATAAGAAGCATGTTGGTCTTGTTCTTAATTGAGACTTGAAATTATATGTTTTGATTGTTGTAAGTCAAGTGACTATTGGTCATGTTCTTAGCTGAAACTAGACAATGGTCATTACCTTACGAAGAAACATAAATGGATGGCTCCTTGCAATTCACACTATTTAGGCCTTGTTCATAGTTTATGAAATTGCCTTGATGATTATGAACATGATATTTGTTTATGATAGAAATACATGTTCTTCTCGACTTGATGTTGTGCTATGTTCATTTTCTAGAACTAGACACTCTTGGTAGAATTATTAAAATGATTGGATTCATAATAATATGAAATTCATGTGTGTATTATTCAATAGCAGATGGCAGAGATGGAGGAGAGCTTGAGTGGGATGGGGAGGGGGACTTCAAAGTTTTCTTGCACTTGCCCATTTTTATGGAGTCCGTTTATTTTGGACTTACATATATGTTGTCTATGTTTTGTAAACATTATGGATATCTGGTGTTTTTAAGACCATGAACTATTAACAACTCTATTTATATTTATTTATTATGTATATGTTGATTGTGAAATGATTCTCGGATATTTCAGATGTTAGGTGAGGACTTTAGATCGTTTCTAAAACCCTTCGTATTTATTTGATTTTGGAACAAAATCATGACTGTGATTATGCACCTAAGTGGATTATATATGTTGTATGGTGAACAAGGGAGGAGATTGTTAGATATGTCGCTATGTTAGATGTATTATTTTAATATATTTCACTTATATATCCAGATATTATGTTCACATGCATGTTAATAAGTGGACCAAGTGGGTTGAAGTCCAGTAACGTGTATATATAAGACTTAGGGCTTGCCTTATGCAGTTATGTTGGAGGTAACACTAGCGAGGATTCTAAATCTGATGTCTAACGGTATAATACTTCAAAAAACCTTCTCATACTAACTCAAATCTCATCACCTCCAACCAAGATTCTGTACCCAATCTTTGATATTGAGTTTAAGATTCTTCATTACACAAAGTAGATCTCGAGACCAATTGCATACCGTGGCTTTGCTTGCAATCATTCGTCCCTAAACGCTCTCAAATGAATTTTCATGTTACGATTGAATGCTTTGGAATTGCACTCTTAAACCACACCCAGTCTACCCACCATACACGATCCACACGCACAAGCAGGCCCGGCCCAATAGCAGGAGCAGGGTGAGCTCCTGCTCCGGGCCTCATTCCGGGCCTCATTTTGAAGGGGCCTCAAAAAAAAAATTATACATGGGCTTATTGGGTTGCAAATAAAATTAGTGTTAACACATGAATAACACATAAACATTGATAAATTTGTCTCAAATATTGCTAAGAACACAAAAAAATTCAATTAATATTGCATTAAGTTAGTGAAATTTTTATTATTTAAACTAGGAGGACAATGTTTTTCAAATTTAGGAGCCTCGTTGTTTATTTTCACATAGGACCTCAAAAATTTCCGAGACGACCCTGCGCACAAGCATTTGTTCCCATGCAGAGACAAGCGGGGAAGTTACCGTTGAAACTTCCAGTCCACAATAAACGGTCTTGGACATTAGTGAGCAGGAAAGCATGGTTTACATTTCCTCTCGCCAGGTCAACTTTTGGTGACGTCCACACACTCCCATTCTATAAATCTGAAAATTTGGTATCATTATTAATATTTACAGTTCGTAGCACATGATGGTCATAAGTATCCAAGGATCAAAAAAGAAAAAACATGTATACCTTTGCTCACTTCCATCCGAAGTAATAATGTCATGATGTGTCTCACACTCATAACTAGGGATGTAAATGGACGGTTCGTGGACAGTTAGTTATATGACTTACCCATGAACTTACCCGCCTAATTAAATGGTTCGTGGTTCGGTTTGAAATCCGTTTATTTTTACCTCTACCCATGAACCTATCCGTTTAATTTAATTAAACGGTTTTGGACGGTTAAATGACTATATGGTTAAATCTTAATGGATACTAAAATCGATATAAGAATTGGGTAAATGGTTAAATGGATAAAAAACTTGTTAAACTTGTTAAAAACATCATAACATCAATAATTTTATAATCAAAACCTCAAAAAATTCATAATCTAAACATCTACAAATTCATATAAAACAACGTCAAAAACATCCACACAATGACAATAATAATACAAATAATTATATGTATATAATATATATAACAAAATATTATATATATTCATTATGTTTCGTGGTTAAACGGACGAGTTAAATCATGTAAACTTATCCGCCCATTTATTAAACGGTTAAGATTTTCACAACCCTTATCCGTTCATTTATTAAACGGTTATGATTTTTACAACCCGTGACCCTACCCGTCGGTTCGGTTAGAACGGTTAAACGGTTTTTACCCAACCCATTTACAACCCTACTCATAACACCTCTCCAACCCCAAAAAGCACGCGAGACTCGAGAGGATACAAATATTTCAAATAGAACTCCTATAATATCTTAGTTTTAAGCAAATAGAATAAATAATTTAAGTCAAACAAATGAATACAAGAATGTTAATAGTGGACTAAGTGAAATGATGAATGTTTTGGACTAAGTGGAATTAATAAGAACTTAGGGGGCTAGACTATAATTTTTCTTTAACCCCACCCAAACAGTTCCAACTTGGAAAGGGGTTTCGTGAGAAAGAGGGAAGGAGAGATCGGAGGCGTCGTTTCTGTCGTCAACTTCGTCTTGCTCTAGTGTCATTCTTCGATTGGGAATTGGTTTTAGATATGCAAGTGTTCTAGTCGAAAGGAACTGATCCATCTCTTTGTTAGGTTAGAACTTCGTTGATGTAGGCAAGAACAACCATAGCTAATAGACTCATTCCACCTAGGTACTAGGTTGGAGTTGGAGAAAATTTTGTGATATTCGTAAGTTTGTTTTTGTTGATGTTGCTATAGTTGGAGTCTATGGAAATTAAAAGATGTAGTTCTTAGAGACAAAAGGTTGGGTAAGATGAATTTGTGGGTTTTTTGATTGGGGTCTTTTACATTCACCTCTTTGCTAGAATTTGGAGAAGTAATTTGCATCTTACTTTCTACTATTAGATTGAATGCCAACGTTAGATGCATTTAATTGAGTAATGAGTTCAATAGCTACATGTTAATTAGTTAAGTTCTGAATTAATCTAAATTTTTTATGCATGTCTTGTTTTAGGAATTTAAGTGAATGATGCAAGTAACATGTTCCTTAGCTTGAGTTACTTTAATTGTTTATTTCTGCGTCGTGCATTGTGATTTAATGAATCCGAATTAATTGAAGTTGTTAATTGTCTTCGTTGTGAAAATATAAGAATAAAATTATGTATAGTAAAATAAAAAAGTGATAACTCAATGATCTGACACTACTCGCTCTTCGAAGCACACTGACTCTTCGGAGTACACTGACTCTTTTGAGCACGGGTTCACGAGCTAGTATTGTCCAACCTTTCATTAACACACATATATATAATGTTTGGAAATGTTTTATTATTTCAGTTATCTTTTCTATTCGCTTTCGTATTTTACCTTTGAAAACATGATGTTACAACTTCCCTTTGGATTTTTTATCCATTTCACCCACGATCCTTGGTTGATTCGATTATCGAGAACAACACATCATACCACCCATGTTCGTGAGGAGTTCGAATGCCTATACCTCCTTTCAACTTTAGGAGGCAGCCATGGCCCATGGGTGGACCCACGTTGAGCAAATGGGTCCATGGACCCCCTTTGTAGAAACCCCCCTAAATTATTGTTCCTTTTACCAAGTTCAAATATTTTTGAGGGCCGACACGATTTAAACACGACTTGACACAAAAAAAATTGTATGATTGAAATACTTTATTATGATGATTTGTGAAAAAACAAATATAAAATAATTGATATACGATTTGACACGAATACGACACGATTACACGATATGTTGTTTTTTACATGAAATTGACATGAACTGCATCTTTTATTAGATAATTAATTGGTTTTTACTTGATAATGGTCAAATAAGATGTTATTTAGAATGAAAAATATCAACATAACATGTCACTTAACTATTTTAAATCTAAACATGATGAATTTGTTTCAATTTGTATAATACACGATAACATGAAATCCAGACACGACTGCAGAACTGTCTGACATGATAGTACATGAATACGACGATTGCAAAGTCTAGACGAATTCCCCCAACCGAAAGACCTTATATTTCAAACTCTGAATACTAGAACTAACACAATCCTTCCACTTGGTGGTTCAACATCATTACTCTCTTTTATTTCTCTTGTTTAGTTGCTTTGGCACACTAAAATATCAATTTTTTTATGAATAATTACATGTGGATGTCAATAACCTCAAATCATATAAAATTTGTTTGACTTGACTTCTTGGTTCAAATTTTATAACCCTCAAATGTTATGGACAAAGATTCAAGCTAATCAAACCACCTTATTTATGTTATTTATCTAATACCATTTGAAGATGTTACTCCAACTTGGCAACCATTGAAGATTATGTTATTAATGTTATCCTTTGCAACCGTATCTAATAATTTTTTTACATAATTCCTTTTTTGTATTATTCTACTTGATTTTGTTGAATTAATGGATTCAAAATGTGGAAAATATTTTCAACCTGCAAATTTAAAGCTTGTAATCCATGAAACACATAATGCTAAATATGTATTTTATGTTGTCTTGTACTTTGACAAATTTCTTCTAGTTTTTCTTAATTCGTGAAAAAATTGGGATTTTCGTATCACTCTTGAATCCCAATGAAATTGTTTTTTCTTCCTGTTGATCTATTTTCTTTTACACAATTTTTTTTACAATTTTCAAATTAGAGAGAGTATTGTGGACTCCCATTTGAAAATTCCTAGGTCCGCCGCCATTGAGTCGGCATTTAGTCCAAGCCACAAGATGGGCTGCCTTTAGCTTCATCCATTCTACATCACAAAAAGTTGTGAAACAAGTGAACAATTGCTGTCAGAAAATCTTTACGCAGCAAAAATATAGTAGCCCGATACAAAAGAATCCATGATAATATGCATTTTATAATCTCGACCTGCAAGTGAAAATAAGTGTGATCTCCAAGAGCAAGCTTCCAAGTGATTTTCTCCAATGGCAGTTTACATATCACAGCCGACGAACAAGAGGAGAATTTGTCTTTCTATGCTTAAAGTGACCTAAAATCGAAAAAATTTCACACTTTGACAAACTTTGAAAAATATGTTTATTTTTTCATTTCTCTCCAAATTATCTCTATCTAAATCGTGGCACCATTCCCCTCTTTTTCTTTCTTTCCAAATAAGCAAAGGAAATCATTCTCTCTGTCTCTTTCTTTCGACAGTTGCAAACCTCTCTCACGCATCTGTTGTGTCTTCTCTTTCCCACTATCTCGTTCACACATCACTCCTCTCTGGCACTCGACCCATCATTTGAAATCAGCGGCGTACCCTGCTGAAAAACTCCTACATTGAAGTCGACGACGACGGTCGGTTTTAGGGCACTTTTTGTTTATGTTTCTTTTTTACTTCTTGATATAATTTTATAAGGTAATGTTATTATTTCTATCAAAAATGTAGTTGATTTCATCCATTTATTGGTATTCATCTGAGTTTTGTCGCCTGGGTTGGAAGTGGAACCATTTTCCTGTATTTCCGATGAGGCTTGATATGTTCGATTGTAGTTCGATAGGTACTCGATATCTGTGATTTATGGAAATTGGACCATTTTTTCTTTCACCTTGATAGGTTCGATTGTTGTTCAACAGGTACTCAATAGCTGTGATCGATGGAAGTTGGACCATTTTTCCTTTCACCTCGATAGGTTCGATTGTAGTTCGATAGGTACTCGATATCTGTGACCGATGGAAGTCAGATTGTTTTTCCTTTCACCTCGATAGGTTCGATTTAGTTTGATAGGTACTCGATATTTGTGATCGATGGAAGTCAGACTGCTTTTCCTTTCACCTCGATAGGATCAGTCTGACTGTAAAGATCTGCCAACTCGATGAGCTCGATTCCATTTTCCCTTTAAGTTTTCCACATGTTTTTAGCTTGTTCTTGTTTTTGTAGGATCATAACGACCCTAATTAATCTAATCAAATACCTAATTCTCTACTAAAAATGTAGCGGAAAACAATTTAAAAACAGGTAGAGAAAACAATGCAAACCACAAGTGTACACGACAATTTTTATAGAGGTTCAGTCTCCCGTCTACTTCCTCTCTTGCAAGCTTTGCTCGACTCCACGAGCTCCTCCTAGGACTTCACTATCCAATCTCGTTCCGGGCCGAGATTAAGCCTTTACAAAGCAGACTCCGCAAACACCCTCGCGAGCTTGGTTTCTTCTTCTCACAATCCGAGAGGGATGCTTCGACCATTCACCGAAGCCTCTACTTCTTTGGACAGTAAATGTGAGTGGATCAACACTCTCTTACTTAAGAACACTTTGAGTATGATCTGTAATTGATCAAAGATGTGGAGGTTTAAGCTTTGAGTGTAGGATTTGTGATTTCTTGATTGGGAGAAGTCTCTCTAGTATATGAAGCAAATAGAAGTGTGAGAGTTGTGTAAACAATGTGAATTGACCTCTATTTATAAGCTCCAAGAGAGATATAGCCGTTGGAGAAGAATTGGGTGAGTTGTGTGCAAGATACACAAAACAAAAACTCAGGATCAACAATTTTGTCCCTCAATGGTCGACCAAATCGGGAAGAACGATCGACCGCTCCTTTAAGAATAAAGAAACGTTCGAACGAACTAGTGAACGGTCGAACCAAAAAGGTTGTGACTTAAGTCATCGGTCGAACCCATAAATTGGGTTGTCAACCGATCTCAGGGTTTTTGCCAGGGTAATGGTGTAACGCTCGAACAAAAAGGTTGGTTACATTTGACCAAAAATAACATGCGCTTTGGGCTCAAGAATTATGTTCATCTGGTTGACCGTTTATAGGTCAACGTTCGATCGGTGGCCAATTGTATTTTAGGGGTTGGGTAAATTTTTACAAATACGACTGTTGTATAATACGACAAGGTCAACCGAAAGGTTAAGGGCGGTCGACTGATGGAACTACGAAAATACACTTAGAGAGTCTTTTATAACAGGTCGAACAGAGAACTTTTTCGGTCGACCGATTGGCACAGGAAATCTAGGTTTGGTTTTAAGTGATTTTTTGGCTATGATTTGGGTGATCTATTGAAGTCCAATTGATGTGAAATTTTGTGTGTGACCTCTACAAGGAACGCAATGTGTATGTGAGTGAGTTTTATATCTTGTATGCCAAGTTTACACAAGTTCCTAAGACTCAAAATAAAGGCAAATTACATGTCTTCAAAAGCTTGATTACATGTCTTGATCACTTGTAGATGTTAGCACAATACAATATATCTTACATGCATTATGTATGCTATACTACATTTGATTGTGATTAAGATTAGGTTGATTAAATCATTGAAACACGGATTAAGGCCAAAATGGCAACAATCTTCCCCTTTTTGATGATGACAACCTATATCTTAATACTTGAAATTTTAAGATGTAGACTATGCATATATGATGCTCCCCATATGGATGTGCAAAGTTTTTGTTCAATTAATTATAATTTCAAGTTTCTTCTTCCCCTTTGACATCAATCAAAAAATTAAACGATATGAACACGAGATGTCTAAATTCTTGACCCCTTCTCTAATGTAATGAATTTGCTCCCCTTTAATTTTGCAATTCATTACTTCATGTAAATGATATTCATTAAGCTCCTCCTATCAATATGAGTAGGCTAAACAATTAAGTTCAATTTTTCTCCTCTTTTAACATCAATCAAGTATGGATTTTAAAAACATGTGATGTTTTACTCCCCCTTCATGTGATGCAATTTTATGAAACTAAAGATATGACAATTAAACATTCATTATACTATTGGAACCAATTCTGTAAGCTTAGGAGGATTAACGATTGTTACCCAATTTGCATTCCTCAATTGTGGTTCTGATTCTCCTTTCGATAGTACAACCAGCTTGATATTTGACTTTCATGCTTGGCCAGTCACTACTGATCTCCCATCGTCCTTCAAGTACCAACAAGTGTAGCTTTAGGTACCCAAACCGCTTTGGGTCCTTGAATGTTAGCTTTAGGAACCCAAACCATCTTGGTTTGGGAGCCCACACACATGAGGAACTATGCTTTACAAACAAATGCTTGTCATTTAAGGTAGTATGAGATACATGGTTTTCAAGTTAGCATTATATTCTAAACCATGTTTGTCTAGAGATTACCTTTGACTACCTAGAACTCTGTCAAGCATTTTTGTTCCCTTAGTGAACTTCTTTAGATCTTTTCTTAATTGGACATTACAAGCTCTAAGATCTAGTTGTTAATCAATTTTAGGTGTTGCTTTTAGACTAGCAAGATTTAATGCATTTGTTAATCATTCATGATTATTTCAATTTGGCATTGAAGATAATTTATAAGCTTTTAAGCATTGTTATCCTTTTCACAATTGATCTCATATTGAGTAGCTAATTCATTAAATGCATTTTGAAACTCATCAACATTATATGTTTCTTGTTTAGAGCAAGAGCTATCACTAGAATATGATTTAGTTGAGCAAGAATTAGATCTAGTAGAACAAGAGTTAGAATCTACCTCACTTTTTTCAACATCAATTGCCATGAAACATGTGTGAGCAACCTCTCTTCTGCTTTGTAGTGATGATGATGATGAGGATGAAGAATCATCCCATGTTTCTTTGTGAGCTTCTTCCATGCTAGAGTTCGCCTACAACAACTTCCATGCTAGCATTGGGATGACATCATATGAGGCATTGTACGGGCGACCTTGCAGATCATCGGTTTACCAGAGTGATATAGGTGAGAGACAGTTGGTTGGGCCTGAGCTAGTGCAGATGTATGCAGAGAAGGTCGATGTGATCAAGGAGAGGTTAGCTTCAGTGCATAGTAGGTAGAAGAGCTACGCAGATAAGCAGAGGTGGGAGTTGAGTTTCGAGGTCAGTGACCATGTGTTTTTGAAAATCTCTATGTCTGGGGGAGTAATGAGGTTTGGGAAGAAGGGGAAGCTCAGTCCGAGGTATGTCGGACCATTTGAGATCCTAGACTGTATTAACGAGGTCACCTACAGGGTTGCTTTCCCACCATAGTTTTCGGGTCTTCACAACGTATTCCACGTTTCAATGATGAGAAAGTACGTTGTAGACTTCGCTCATGTTATCAAGATTAAGGTTCCAGAGATCCAGCATGACTTATCTCTAGATGAGAGGTCAGTGGAGATCGTGGATCGCATGAAGCACCAACTTAGGATGAGGACCACTCCGATGGTGAAGGTGCGGTGGCAACATCATAGCAAGCGCGAGGGCACCTGGGAGATCGAGGAGGAAGTTCGAAAGCAATACTCGTAGCTTTTCGGTGAGTCTTTTGTTTCAATTTTTGGGACAAAATTCTTATAAGGATGGTGGATTGTTATATCCTAACCCTAATTAAGGGTCTAAGATTGATTAGGGTAAGAGTTTAGTTTAGAGGCTAGGTCGGGTTTGCATGGGGAAGGGGTCGTGATGTGATGGAGTATGAGTGGGGGTGTTGTAGGCTGATGGAGTAGAGGTATGGGTGGTATTGTTGGTCGGTGGAGTCTTGGGGTTATAAAAGCAGCCCAACCCTCTCCTCTTCCTCTTTTTCCCTCTCCCTCTCACACATTCGTCCCTCTTTCTCCCTCAATCCCACGACCCCCAGCGATCGGAGGAAACGATGGGAACTCAGGCCACAGTCGAGTGAAGTTGAGGCATGCGTGAGGCCAGCAGGGTGCAAGAGAAGGAGGTGTTCGTGCGTTGTGGTGACGTCGGAGATATTAAAATGTATGTCAAGTTCTTACATTAGATGTTGCTCGTACATGTGTGTGAGAGGGTTTGGCTCGTCGCCAGAGGTCGGAGACCACGCCGGCGATGAAAGCAACAAGTGATACTTGGCAAAGGCCAAGCAGTTGCTGGCTAACGGTCGACCAGTGCATGTTTGTGGTCAAATGGTCTTAGTGTAAATCTCTGTTTTTATCCAGTATCGGTCGAACGATGCCTTGCGGTAGTCGACTAGTTGAGCATATTACATGGGTTGGAGAGTTACTGATAGTTTCAGTCAAATGGTGCATTGACCGGTTGGAGAGTTACTGATAATATTAGGGTCTTTGTGATTGCTGGTTGGACCGGGCATTGACCACCTAACGGTTGACCGCTCTAGACTTCTTTCGAAATGGAAACTTAAGTTCACTTATCGTTAGGGCGACCGTTTGGATGTTGATTCGACCGATTATGACTTGATGATTGTAGGAAAGACCCTAATATTTTTGGTCGAATGGGGCCCCTGAGCCATTTGGCAATTGCCTTGATTTTGACTTAGACTTAGTCTGAGTTTGACCGTCTAGCGGTCGACCAATTTATACAATTTGTTCAACTGTTGGGGCTTAATTTGTTTGCCCAAAGTTCGGCCGATTGCAGGTCTTTGTTAGACCGGTATACCTTTTTCGGTCAACTGTTTGGGCCCAAACTGAAGCATTATCGTTGTGGAGTGTCAACTCTGTCCACGGAAACCCGTTTCCTCGCCTAGTGTGTGAGCCCGTAGGTGATGGTGGGTGAGTTGATCGTGTCTGCTCAAGGACCGCCGAGTGGAAGGGTGTGGATACTTGGGACGTGCCACCTCTATATTATAGACTGTGGCATAGTGTATGCTTTACTTGACTCATATTAGAGTAATAGACCTGAGCGAACGTGGATCCCAATGCACGATGTTGCGTGGCTCAACGGAGCGAGACGACCTGACAGACTTTGGTATGCATGAATCGATTGGCCGGCCTGCGGGCGACGGATACCTTCGACTGGCCTTCATGGCGATGTTGTGACCCGTACGACCTTAATAACGGCGATGTTGGTAACTTGTGCTGAGAGACAACCAAGTGAGGATTCTTTCACACGACCTAGATGGTGGTGGAGAGTGTAAGTTGATCGATCACTAATCTAGAGGGGGTGAATAGATTATGTCCTAATTTTCTTAAACAATTGCACAATTAAAATAGTAAGAGAAAGATTGCAAACCACAAGATGACTCCGAAGATTTATAGAGGTTCGATCACACCACCGTGATCTAGTCCTCTCTTCAAGTTCTGTTCGTTGCTCCGATTCTTACTTGAGAATTCATTACTATCTTCGTTCTGGGTCGAAGATAAACCCTCTTACAATCAGAGTCATGTGAACACCCTCGCCTTGCTCGGATCTCCTCTCACAACCCGATAGGGTGCTTCCTCGAAGCTTTACAACACAATGGAAATTGAAAGAGGTTGTTGAACTCTAACTTGAATGCACTCAAGGATTGGAATTAAGCTTGGAGTGAATTTAATGGAAGTTTGAGTGTTGGTGGTGTTTTGAACGCTCGGAGATTGAGAGCACAAAAGAAGGATTGATTTTTGGCGAGTAGAGGAGTGAATGTGTCTCTTAAATGAAGCTATATAGTCTTCAAAACAAATAGAGCCCGTTATGGTGAGATGGTGAAGTTTTGGACCAATAGGAAACAAGAACTGACTTAAGCTCGGGCAGAATTTAGAGCATATTCGGTTGATCGGAAAACCAACGATCGTCCCACACGATGTGGGTGTATTGGTCAGATTGAACAACTCGGTTGACCAACTATGTGTCGGATAACCGTTCACCAACATCCAGTAACTTTTCCCTAATATAAAACAATTAACTTCGGTTGACCGAGAGAACTTCGGTTCACCGTTACAATTGGGCAGTACAAAAATGTTGTGCTTTGGTGATCTGATTTGGTAAACCGTGGCATGTCGGTTGACCGATACAAGTGCGGATTTTTCTGCTGACATTGGCTAACAAATTGGTTTATCAATAACGGTCGAAATCTTACGTGGAATAGTGTCGTTACATTTTGTTTAACAACAAGGCTTTGGTAAACCGAAGGAAACTCGTTAGACCGATTATGGACATTTTAAGGGTTGTTGCTAAACAACAAAAGATAAGTTTGTTGGAGAGAGTTTGTGCCATGTGGTCCAATAGGATGAAGTCGTTTAGGCTAAAAGACGCATGTGAAGTTCGGATGACCGATACCTATTCGGTAGACCGAATTGATATATACAGATAAGGTCCAAAGCTACTGAGTAGAAGGGATGGTTGACCGAGTAGCGCTCGGTAATCCAAAACAAGGATTCCTTTCATACTTAGGACACGGTTCACCGCGGGTCGATCCACGGGGAGGAGAGCAATCTCTGGTTTGTCAGAAATCAAGTGATAACAAAAAGGGGAAGGAGTTTTGTTTATCCTAATCTACGCTACACTGAACTATTAAGAAGAAAATGCAAAGGAAAACGACTAATGATTACTTCGACAAAACTAAAAGAACTTAATACTAAGCTAGAATCAGGAAGAGAAAGACCCCTAGGGGGTGGAGTGATTACACATATACAATAAGAAGGTAAGAATGCATTCCAATGGGCACATGTGGAGGTAGTGTTTTCATGTATAGGAAGTGTCTACTTGTCATGGAAAAACCCATCAATTCAATCACTATCCAATTTGATTAACATTCATAAACACAAGCTGGTCATTTCAGAAACTAAACAAGCATGGGAGGTGTCTTAAGATTTGTGACAAAACCCATCAAGTGAAGTATTCTATTCTAACAAGCAAGCATACATTCATATTAATCAACACATTTCAAAATAAAGCATTCTTCCATTCTTAATTGCATATATAAGTATCATCTCCACCCCCCAAAGGGGAGCGGTTTTACTCACTAAATATTAAACTAATTATTATACTAAGATAAGAAAACATATCAACTAAGCCTACTAGATTTAATAAAAGACAATTAACCTAAACATGCAAGAACCATAAAAGAAGCAACATAACAAGGAAGTTTTTATTGATTTCAAACTCACAATACAAGTAGCATCTTCCTACTTCAGTATTTGCTCCAAGGCTCCACTTCAAGTAGGAAGAATAGCCACCAAGTATGTAGTGATTACAATAGAAGGTGAATAGTTCTATTTATAGCCATAGAAAAAGGTAATCCGGGGCAATCCCCCGGTATGGGACTAAACATATACCAGAAATAGACTAAATACACACTAATACACGACCCGACTAAACCGCATCGGATCCAGAGCAACCCGGACGACCAAAACGCGGTTTCAATCCGCCAATTGGCGGTCTACAGGGTTTGGATCACGTTGGGCTTTAGTTTGGGCTTTTTGGATGGTTTTGTTTGTCCATGATGCATCTACTTCGGTTGTTGGTGCTCCGACCCGAATATAATTGCCAAAATACTCCCCATGATGGTGTGGAGTATTTTTATTTGCTCATTGGTCCTTCGATCTTACATTCAGGTCCTTCTCCCTTGCATCTTAGTCCTCGAGTCTCTCAACTCAGTCTTTTTTCCTGCTTTTAGGTCCTTTTATGCCTCTTCTCTTCAAACCTATTTATTTCTAAAATTCAAACATAAAACTCATTACGTATCATTGTTTAGGTGAAAGATTACGGATATAAGACACAAATGTATGCATGAAATGATGTCAATCATTCATCAAGTGCTTGCTTCCCCGAACGTATCCGTTTGAGTGTGTATTTGTTGGAGGATTTGAAAAGATCGCGGTCAATTTTGATGTTGAAGTGATCTAAGACAAGCAAGATGATCATAGGAAAGGGAGAAAGTTTCGCTTCTTCTGAGCAATGTAGCACATATGGTTGATGATGAATAAGGGCAAATTTGTGCCAATACTGGTAGAGAGATTAAATAGGCACTTCATGATTTGGAGGCTAAGTTCTCATTGTGTCCTTTGCGCAGAAAGCGGTTGGTGGAAATGAAGCGACAAAGAATGCGACCAAAAACTGGAAGATGAGGAATAGCAAGTTTGCCATCTTTAGGAACATCCGGTCGAGTCACCTCCACAAATTGACTCATAGAACCACAAACTTCTTCCCAAGAGAGGTTGTAGATATCATCGCCGGCAGTAGGAAGTCTGGTGATCTCCGAGAGAAGAGATGCGGTGAGAGTGAAGGAGACACTATCAATTTGAGTGGTAAGCGCCGCTTGAGTGCCATCAAGAGAGGTAGTCTCGTGGAGATTGGCAAAGAATTGACGACAAGCTTCCGTGGAGAAAGGTACCGGAAGTTTGTCATGAAAGAAATCTCCTAGGCGATCAACGACCAGATAAGTGGAAAGATCAATGGACTCGAAATCCTTGATGATAATTGATTGACATCACATAATGCATACACATGCGTCTTATATCCGTTATATTTCACCTAAACAATGCTACATAACGAGTTTAATGTTTTAGTTCCAGGAATAAGTAGTTTTGAGGAGAAGAGTCACAAAAAGGACTCAAAAGCAAGAAAAAAGACTATGTTGCAAGACTTATGGACTAAGATGCAAGAGAGAGAGACCCGAATGCAAAAATGATGCATTGCATACATTGCATCATATGTCTTTCATTTAGATTAATTTTACATCAATAAATGCTACTAAGGTATGTGTTTAGTCTTATTTATAGAATACAGGGACCTGAATGCAAATTACTCATATCCCGAGCATAAACGCATGCAAGAGACTCATTTCTATCATAAAGACCAAGTCAAGATTATCGGGATTCAAATGGAAGTCCATCCAAGCATAAAAGCATTCAAAGACCTAATTACAAAAAGACCAAGGACTTAAGCACAAAAGTAGCCACGGACTTAATTGCAAAAAGTCGAGGACCCGACTGCAAATTAAAGTACAAAAATATTATTTTGGAGAAGTTCTAAAGAAAAATCAATTTGGATCTCCAAATATATGAAGAAATAAATTCGGAGCTCAAAAGAAAGGAAAGAAATCAATCCAGACGCGCAAATGACAGTTAAATCATACCATAAACACATAGGAAAAATCCGGATCCAATCAGAGCAGATATTGCGGCGAAATCGCCGCACCTTACAAGTTATTTGCGGCGGAAAGGCCGCACCCCTTGCGATCCGTGGCCCCAGATTTTGTCCAGTCGTGTCTTGACGCGTGTACTTTCCTATTTTATACTTGGGTCCCTTGTATCGGCTATAAATAACCCCAAAATTATGTTGTAAAGACGTTCTTCTCTTTAGCAATAAAATTTTGTTCTTTTATTTTGTGTTTTTTTAGATTTCTTTTGTAGTTTCTCTAGGACCCCTTCTCCTTCCCTCCATCCATGAGTTTCTAACTCTCTCCAAAGGGTAGGGGTGACGGATTTAGGGTGATGAGAAGAAGAATGATGTTATTATTTTAATTTCGTGTTAGTATATTTTGATGACTTGAGTTTATGTTGAATCATTTATCTGAACGGAATGTGTTCTAAAAGTTTTACTTTTAAATGTCAATGATTATGAATTGAATGAGAAATCATTTTGTTCCTTGTTTATGTTATTCGTCTTTTAGAAGTGTTAAGGAATATGCTCTTGGTCCTTAACCGTAGAGCTCTAAAAGATATTGGTTTACATAAACCAAAAGATATTCGCAATCATGGTAATTAACATGAGACATTAATTACCGAGTTAAGATTGTCGTGTTGGTCATAGATCACTGTAGCTCTACAAGTGAGTGACAACACGGGTACACAAAAGAGGAAAATATTACTTTTGTATACTGAATAGACCTAATGAGTAAAACATTATAGAATTGTGTTTTCTGTGTCATTAATGTTTTACTGTGTCTTTGGTCCTTTGATATGAGACTTATAACGGATCACTTAAGAATTTCTTAATTAGACTAGTGTCTTGAGCTATCGATGAGTGTAGTGTAAAGGCATTGGTTGGTTAAGTATGACTTTTGTTGGAGAAGATAATTAGTCAAAAGATTATCATTGCCCCTCTTAATTGAGTGATGATATTAGTGGGTCCCTTGATAAAGCAAAGTTATAATGTGCACAATGTGATTGGAGTTAAGTCACATATTTATAACTAGCTTAAAGAGATCAAGAAATGAATACTAACACAAAGATGACACAATACTACTTTGTGTGTATTCTTAATATCATGAGGCAAGGGACAGACACAAGTGGTGCACTCCATCACTAAATGGATCGGGTTTTGGTTCGAGTGGAATTAAGACATCTAACTAATTGGGAGCTATAATGTGTAGCTAGATACCGCTTATAGCTTGTGATATTAAGCTCTTAACATCACTGCCAAATTAGTCTAGATCCTCCAATAGGTTACACCGCAAAAACCGGGAAACAAGAAGCTTGATTTTTTGTTCATATGATGTGTCGGGTTTCTTATAGAAAATATGACACATGTGGTGAACAAGTAAAATCAATTATGTTGTATATTACATAATTATAATCATGATAAATTCATATGAGATGCATATATTATGGGGTGCAATAATTTATTATTGCATAGGATAATATATTACATAAGTTGTGAATTTGCTAAAACCCCAAAAGTTCAAATTTTGTTGGAAATAAATCCAAAATTTGAAAAGGCAAAATCGGGTAAAAGTTCGGTAATCCGTTATGGTTCGGTCGACCGAAGGATCTGTGGATCGGTCAACCGAACGTGGAATGGATAGTCATAGTTGATTGACCGAACTTGACCAAAGTGCCTGGAACTCTCGTACGGTGTACCGACCCAGAAACGGTCGACCGAACAATGTCCAATTCCGATATTTTCGGTTAACCGAATGGCACTCGGTCTTAGACGAGAATTCGTCTGATCGGTTAAGGAGAATTTTTCTCCTTAAGAATCGGTCATCCGTCCAATACTCGGTAAAACAATCGTGACATATTCGGTTAACCGACTGTAACTCGGTAAACCGAACTGCGATCGTTTTTCTGCCTTTGATAATTAAGAGATTAATTTGATCAATGGTTGGATTGGCTCCAAACTTGGTCAAACGTTTTGTGGATGCATGTAATGCATTATGAAATTAGTTTGTGAGAGAAAATGTCAAGAAAACATGGCTTAAGGATAGCCATGATTGAGAGTAAGATTGGAGCCTATAAATAGGTCCTTATTCTCCTTAATTATGTTAGAAGTTTTGCTAAATATTTTCTCTCCTAATTCACCACAAAAATCCACAAAAATTCTCTTAGTTTTCTAAGTCTTTGGAAGGATAAATCTCAGAGATTAAGGAAGGGGTTTGTAGCTAGATTCTAAGCTAGTTTGGAGATTGATTGGCTAGCTCATTTCTCTCCAACCTTGTTTAGGGTTTCGGTGAACACTCGGAGGCATCCGGCGCAATGGGAAGCGACGATTGTCTTCCTCAGCATCTCCGGATCATCAAAAAGTTTTAGAGAACTTCTAGGTATGAATTTCGGAGTCTCTTGTGTTTGTTTTAATAAGTTTTTGAAACTAGTTATTAAAACAAACTGATACATGCATGAAATAAATCGTAGAAAATTGTAATTGATCCTTATTATACATAAAAATTTCGAAAATATATATGTGTAATTAAACATGAAATCCAACAGTGATATCAAAGCTTAGGGTTCAATTTTCTTATGATTTAAGGTTGTAAACGAATTTAGTTTACCATATAGGATTTAAACAATTCGGTTTACCGATTTTTTGGTCTATGAATGTTTTGTTGATATAATTCTCTATAATAATTCATTTTAAATGTTTTAAGTGTTTTAAAACATGCCATGTAATTATTAGAATTAAGATTTAGACATTAGTCTAACTTACAAAATTTCGTTTTATAAAGAAATGATTATTTTGTAAGAGAATCAACAAAACCAAAAAAACTGCGGTTCATCTTTCCATTGGAAATTGGATGGACAGCGGTTCAAAATTATTTTTTGAACTATGGATGGATGAAAAACGTTTTTAATGGATTTCAAAATGTTTTTCAAAGAATTTTTTGGGATTCTAGATAATTGATAAACTAGATTGTATAGTTTATAGCAATATTGCGTGCATGGATGCTCGAGTTGTCTTTGCAGGAGTTGTGAGTTTATATGTTCCAAATCAGCAACTATGAATGTATGTAATTATTATTATACAGGGGCTTATTTACATGTAAAAGCCAAATTCTCTCTTTCTATCTCTAGATAATTGCATTGCATTTGAGAGGTTTTTACATAGGACTTGCACTAGTCGGTTTTTATCGAATGTGAGGAGCATGTTTATTTTCTGTAAAATCTACATCTCCGGTGCAAGAGGAAGTCGCCGCTGTAGCGCATCGATCAAGGATCGAGGATCAGGGATCGAGGATCAAGGATCAAAGGGAACATATAAACTCATACGACGTGGATTGTGTGAATGGTTTAATTTCTGTTTTTAATTTCTGCTATGCATGTGATCAATGTGATTGAATGTTAGGATGTGTATGAATGATAATATGCATGATAACTAAAATTCCGAATCACATGTTAATAAATGAAATTGTCCAACAAAATTAAGAGTAATTTTCCTTCTTATTTCATCCACTAGCAGTCATTGATCGAGGGATACTCTGCTCGCCCTTAGTGGGAGATAGCCCCTCCATCTTTGGGAATAGTGGGAGATGTAATGGTTGTCTATTGTTGTTCCACGATTAAATATATGAGGTGTGTTTCACCCTAGTGAACCCCAAGTATGTTTAGTTGTGAATACAATGGATAAACGTATCTCGTATCAAATGAAAATAAGTTTTCTTAACATTACCTAGAGCCCTCGCTCGGTTTTGGGAAAACGTTTTTCTTACGAGGATATGTCATATTCCCTCATAATTAAACGACAAGAATCACAAGAGTTTGAAGATGCTAATGTTGCTAAAATTCAAAATGGTTGTGATTAGAAAGAGTTTTTCTTACCTTGAGATTGTGATATATTCGATAGCCCTAAGCTAGTCTATATTGCAATTAATAGGATCTTGGATTACTGCATTTACGGGCAAAATTTTATTTGCAGTATTTACATTTATATTCGATATATATGTATGTATTTTAAAACATAAAATTGACATTAAAATCTTGTATAATTTATTTTGTAGAAATGTCTAATATCCAACCAATTGTGCGATCTATGATCGAAAAGAATCCTTTGCAAAATGATGGCTCAAACTTCATGAAATGGCAACTCAATCTTAATATGGTGATGAGGTTTGAAAAACTATCTCATATTTTGGATGGTGAAATCCCAAAATTGAATGAGAAGGCAACCGATAATGAGAAAGAGGCGATAGCCAAGTGGGAAGACGAAGAGAACCAAGTTCACGGTCTAATGTTGGCATCCATGGGTGACTCGCTTCAAGCGAAATACTTGGATTCAAAACCCAAGAAGACCATGGAAGCTTTAACAAAGATGTTCATGGATAGTGCCCGAAAGGAGAGCTATAAGACAACCATCGCACTCACAAGGTGCCACATGGCGGAGGGAACATCGGTATCCATGCATTTTCTCACGATGCAAGGATACCTTGAGAAATTGTCGAAGCTCTCTTCTCCAATGTCCGAGGACATTGCCGAAGATCTGATTCTTGGCTCTCTAGCCCCGTCCTTTAAGGACTTTGTGATGCACTATCATGTGCGTGAAAAAGGGGTGAGTCTTGAGGAGCTTCACAACGCTCTCAAAATGGCAGAAGTTGACATGGGCAAGGGTCATGACAATCACGTCCTAGCCGTCCATGAGAGGAGCAAAAAGATCAACAAAGGTGAAGGCAAATTTACCAAAGATACGTCAATCAAGAGCAAGGGAGTAGGAGGTGCTCATGGGAGTGCGTCAAGGGGGAAATCTTTCAAATCTCCAACTCCCAACACGGAGTGTTTTCACTGCGGTGAAAAGGGACACATCTGACCTAATTGCCCCAAGTACAAGGAAGACCTTGAAAATGGGATGATTGAACGGAGGCGCCCGAGAAACGCCATATGTATGTTTGTTATTGAGATAAATTTAATCACCTCTGTCCTTGATTTGGTAATGGTTACCGGATCTTGTGCTCACATAATTTTGATGTGCAACTATTGAAGGATAGGAAGGAACTCGTGGAGAACGAGAGATATTGAAGATTGGAAATAGTACAAGCATCGCTGCGATTGTACAAGATTCCATGGAACTTCAATAGTTTAGTGATTTAAATTTATGATTTTGAAGAGTGTTTGTTATATGCCTTCGATTAGCAAGAACATTTCTGTATCAAGTTTTAGATATGGATAAATTTTAATAAATATTTTAATTCTTGCTTGTCTATATCGAAGAATGGAATTTTCTATGCAAATACATTCGTATAGAATGGTTTCTATTTGCTTGAAATAAATAATAAACAAACTCAAACAAACAATAACAAAAGGAACTAAGATAACTCACGTGAATGATACAATCTTGTAGCACTATCGGATTGGTCAAATAAATAACCAAGAGACCTTTAAAGAAGAAAGGAACGAAAACAAATGACTAATTGGATATGATACATTCTAATGTATATGGTCTGATAAGTACAAGTGCAAGAGACGGTTTAAGGTACTTCATTTTGTTCACGGACAACTATAGTCATTATGTCTATATTTGTCTAATGGGAAGCAAAAGTGAATTCTTTGACAAGTTCAAGGAATTCGAGGATGGAGTAGCGAACCAACTCAACAAGAATATCGAGTCTCTATGAAAGGTTCGTAGGGGTGAGTGCTTAGGATACCTAATTTGACTCATTCCTAAAATAGGAACATGATATTGCTCGACATGGTTCGATCAATAATAAGTCAATCTAAATTGCCTATTTACTTTTGGAATTATGCACTACAAATAATGACAAACTCACTAAATAATGTTCCATCCAAATCCGTGGAGAAAATATCTTGTGAGCTATGGAGTTGAAAGACACCTAAGCTCGACTTTCTCATGATTTGGGGTTGTGAGGTATACATCAAGAAATTGATGTCGACCAAGCTTCAACCAAAAGCGGATAAGTGCTTCTTCATAGGTTGTCCTCGTGTGACAATAGGATACTACTTTTGGTGTATCACCTCCAATCGAAAGATTGTAGAGAGAGATATGGTTTTTCTGGAATTTCTGGAAAAGAGAGAAAAGTAGTGGGAGTAGAGTTAAGCTTGGGGAAACTCAAGATACTCTACAAGATCATGATATGACTGTTGCATTCAAAATCATGAAGGCCCAGCCGAGATTCATTTGGTTAGTGGGAGCATGCGCGAGAGATCCTTACAAGAAATTGTGAGAGAATCTCAATCATCCCCACCTAGTGTGCGTTCGAGAAGTCGAACATGAACCTATTCCTCAAGAAATTGTGGAAGAAGTTCGAGAGACACGAGAAGAACCAAAAGAACTAAGAAGGTCAATGAGGGAAAGGAAGAAACCCAATAAGTATGTGGGACTTCATGAGATCATGGTACTAGATACCAAAGATCCCTCGACCTTCCAAGAAGCAATGGAAAGAAAAGACTCCAAACTATGGTTAAAAGCCATGGAATCCGAAGTAGAATCCATGTATGATAATCAAGTATGAAACTTGATTTGCCTTCCTCAAGAGAAAATATCATTTGGTATAAATGAGCTTTTAGGAGGAAGATAGACATGGATAATAACTTGACAACCTACAAAGCAAGGCTTGTAGCAAAAGTTATACTCAAATTCAAGAAATTGACTTTGATGAAATTTTTGAGAAGTTGCCATGTTAAAATCTATTCGGATTAAGCTCACTATTACTGCATTTCACAATTGTGGGATATGGAAGATGAATATCAAAATGGCGTTCCTTAAACGGGAACTTGGAGGAGCATATGTACATGGTACAACCTCAAGGTTTTGATGATCCAAATAATAGCGAGAAGAAATGCAAGTTTCGAGAATCCATTTATGGATTGAAGCAAACATCGAGGAGTTGGAACAAACACTTTGACGAAGAGGTGAAGAAGATTCACTTCATTCAAAGTAAAGGAAAACCTTGTTGATACAAGGAGGTTGGTGGGAGCCATGTAGTACTTCTGATCTTATATGTTGATGACATATTGCTCATGAGCAATCATATACCTTAGCATTAGCAAACGAGAAATTTCATTGAAATCGGCATTTTCAATGAAAAGAAATGGATGAGGCTCAACACATCTTGAGAATCAAGATACATTGAGATACATCCCGTAGACTCATTGGCTTCAGTCAACGTGCATACATTGATAAGGTTTTGGAAATGCTCAAGGAGTCTCAACGTGCTCAATCACGCAAAGACTTGAAGTACATAAAGGTATCCCTTATGCTTCAGCAAAAGGAAGGACCATGTACACGATGACTTGCACAAGACTCAATATCTCGTATGCTCTAAACGTGACAAGAGGTCACCAATCCAACGCAAGTCCTAATCGAAGGATTGCGGTCAAGAATATTCTGAAGTACCTTAACCGGACTAAAGATAAGGTTCTTGTTTATGGAGGACAAAGAAGAAAATAGCCGAGGGCTATTTTGATGCAATTCTCATATGGATTCTTGACAATAGGAGGTTGGAATGATGATGCGTCATCATTATCGAAGATGGAGGTATGAGCTAGTGTAGTTAAGAGTAATATCACTACAGCTAACTCAACCACCAACGAAAGACAAAATAAATAAATAGGTGGACACAACAGTGACACAACTGATCCATTCAACAAACCTTCATACCAAGCTAAGAGACGAAATATATTTCGAGACCATGGATCCGAGGGTCCATGTGGATTTGCTTGATAGGTGATTTGAGAAGGTTACCCTAGTTATTAATGTTTTATGCATTAAGAATGTATGTGAAAGAAAATTTTGATAACAAGTGGGAGATTGAAAGGAATGTATTCTAAAATTTTTACTTTTAAATGTCAATTATTATGAATTGAATAAGAAATCATTTTGTTCCTTGTTTATGTTATTCGTCTTTTAGAAGTGTTAAGGAAGATGCTCTTGGTCCTTAACCGTAGAGCTCTAAAAGATATTGGTTTACATAAAGCAAAAGATATTCGCAATCATGGTAATTAACATGAGACATTAATTACCGAGTTAAGATTGTCGGGTTGGTCATAGATCACTATAGCTCTACAAGTGAGTGACAACACGGGTACACAAAAGAGGAAAATATTACTTTTGTATACTGAATAGACCTAATGAGTAAAACATTATAGAATTGTGTTTTCTGTGTCATTAATGTTTTACTGTGTCTTTGGTCCTTTGATATGAGACTTATAACGGATCACTTAAGAATTTCTTAATTAGACTAGTGTCTTGAGCTATCGATGAGTGTAGTGTAAAGGCATTGGTTGGTTAAGTATGACTTTTGTTGGAGAAGATAGTTAGTCAAAAGATTATCATAGCCCCTCTTAATTGAGTGATGATATTAGTGGGTCCCTTGATAAAGCAAAGTTATAATATGCACATGTGATTTGAGTTAAGTCACATATTTATAACTAGCTTAAAGAGATCAAAAAATGAATACTAACACAAAGATGACACAATACTACTTTGTGTGTATTCTTAATATCATGAGGCAAGGGACGGACACAAGTGGTGCACTCCATCACTAAATGGATCGGGTTTTGGTTCGAGTGGAATTAAGACATCAAACAAATTGGGAGCTATAATGTGTAGCTAGATACCGCTTCTAGCTTGTGATATTAAGCTCTTAATATCACTCCCAAATTAGTCTAGATCCTCCCATAGGTCACACTGCAAAAATCGGGAAACAAGAAGCTTGATTTTTGGTTCATATGATGTGTCGGTTTCTTATAGAAAATATGACACATGTGGTGAACAAGTAAAATCAATTATGTTGTATATTACATAATTAGAATCATGATAAATTCATATGAGATGCATATATTATGGGGTGCAATAATTTATTATTGCATAGGACAATATATTGCATAAGTTGTGAATTTGCTAAAACCCCAAAAGTTCAAATTTTGTTGGAAATATATCCAAAATTTGAAAATGCAAAATCGGGTAAAAGTTCGGTTATCCGTTATGGTTCGGTCAACCGAAGGATCTGTGGATCGGTCAACCGAACGTGGAATGGATAGTCATAGTTGATTGACCGAACTTGACCAAAGTGCCTGGAACTCTCGTACGGTGTACCGAACCAGAAACGGTCGACCGAACAATGTCCAATTCCGATATTTTCGGGTACTCGGTCTCAAACGAGAATTCGTCTGATCGGTTAAGGAGAATTTTTCTCCTTAAGAATCGGTCATCCGTCCAATACTCGGTAAAACAATCGTGACATATTCGGTTAACCGAGTGTAACTCGGTAAACCGAACTGCGATCGATTTTCTGCCTTTGATAATTAAGAGATTAATTTGATCAATGGTTGGATTAGCTCCAAACTTGGTCAAACGTTTTGTGGATCCATGTAATGCATTATGGAATTAGTTTGTGAGAGAAAATGTCAAGAAAACATGGCTTAAGGATAGCCATGATTGAGAGTAAGATTGGAGCCTATAAATAGGTCCTTATTCTCCTTAATTATGTTAGAAGTTTTGCTAAATATTTTCTCTCCTAATTCACCACAAAAAGCCACGAAAATTCTCTTATTTTTCTAAGTCTTTGGAAAGAGAAATCTCAGAGATTAAGGAAGGGGTTTGTAGCTAGATTCTAAGCTAGTTTAGAGATTGATTGGCTAGCTCCTTTCTCTCCAACCTTGTTTAGGGTTTCGGTGAACACTCGGAAGCATCCGGCGCAACGGGAAGCGACGATTGTCTTCCTCAGTATCTCCGGATCATCAAAAGGTTTTAGAGAAATTCTAGGTATGAATTTCAGAGTCCCTTGTGTTTGTTTTAATAAGTTTTTGAAACTAGTTATTAAAACAAACTGATACATGCATGAAATAAATCGTAGAAAATTGTAATTGATCCTTATTATACATAAAAATTTCGAAAATATATATGTGTAATTAAACATGAAATCCAACATTATCATGTAATGCTTTATAACTTATGTGATTTATTATAAGTTTCAGAATTCTCTAAACAAAACCAGATATCTAATCCCCCACCCGCTGGACTCTCATCCACCTTTGCTTTATTTTTAATTTTTTTTGTTGTTCTTGCTTTAGAAATTAAAAATCCAAAAATCTCAAACCAACCTTATTTCTCTCTCTTTCTTTCCCTAATCGAAAATCACAAAAATAACAATATCTCTCTCTCCTTGTGTTCGACCCGTACTTGTCACGTCTTCATTGACGCCGTGCACTTGCGGTATGAATAAAATTCTCATCAAGTTTTTGGCGCCGTTGCCGGTAACATTTGTTACCTTTTCCTCATAATTTCCATTTTCGGAAAATTTCCTTTTTGGTAGAATTGCATGTGTAGGGTAAAGTTCCATAATTGGCACTAATTCAACTTGTGACCTAAAATTTTGCAAAATTAGAAAGGCCTTAGTGCATGCATCATTTAGAGATTTTCTCACATTATCCATGCTAAATTTTGCAAATCAATTCATTGTTGATGAGTGCTGGAGGCAAGGTACGTGCGCGGTTTTTATCGATTGCATTTAAGCATATAATTTAGTTTGTATACAACCTTGCAATTGTCCCCTACTAAAGACCAATGTTTGACTATCTCTGCTAGATTTAAGTTAAACTATCTTAAGGGCAACTCTGTAAGAAAAGATACGGTGGGGATTTCATCACCCTTCCGTGGCTCACAAATAACAATCCCAAAGTGTCACCCAAGCCTTAATTTAAAATCAATTAGACATTGGCCCCTAAGGACTCGAACTCAATTAAGGAGAAGATTGGTTTGACTTGTTATGACTTGAAGCTGATTGAATTTAATTTGGTGTCTAGAAAGTGTTTTTGTGTTGATGTAAGTCTTCCAAGCGAAGTGGTTGTCTAATTGATTGTGCGGACTTCGAACAAGTTAATGTCACCTTTAACCATTCTAGAAATGACCCATACGCATCAAACTATAACCCGGGTTGGCGTAATCACCCCAATCTTTCATGGAACCAACAAGGTCAACCTCCTAGACAACAACCAAACCCATATAACCCAAATAATACATCATCTGGGTTTAGTAACAATGGAGATTATGATGTTAGATTGACAAGCTTGGAAAATTTGGTTAAGACTTTTATGCAAACAACCAACCAATCTTTCCAAAGGCTAGAAACACAAGTCAGCCAACTAGCACAAATAGTAGGTGAAAGAGAAAATGGTCAGTTTCCAAGTCAACCTGAGGTGAATCCAAGATCTAATAATCAATATCAGCCATATCAACAATAAATGCAGTTGTTTCATGAGGAGGGACCGCTCCAACAAATAAATGCAGTTGTTTCATTACGGTCCGGAAAACAAGTTGATAACAATGTGGTCAATCCTAGAGCTCCTAATCAATCTAGCCATCAAGCACCCACATGTGACCTGACCATTGAACCTGAAGTCCAATTTGAAAAGCCCAACCCACCTACTCAACCTGAACCTATAGCTCAACCTGAGCGAGTCTATGTTCCTAAAGCCCCATTCCCCAATAGACTCAAGAAGAACTCAAGTGCACAAATGGAGAAAATCTTGGAAGTATTTAAGCAAGTTAAGGTGAATATTCCACTCTTAGATATGATTCAACAAATACCTGCTTATGCTAAATTCTTAAAAGATCAGTGCACTAAAAAGAGAAAAACGAACGTACCAAAGAAGGCATTCTTAACTGCAAACATAAGCTCTATTCTGTCGAACTCGTCTCCTATAAAATATAAGGACCCTGGGTGTCCTACAATTTCATGTGCGATAGGAGATACTTTTATCAACAAAGCCCTTCTAGACCTTGGTGCTAGTGTTAACTTACTCCCGTTCTCTGTCTACGAGCAACTCAACCTTGGTCCATTAAAACCCACTAAGACAACCCTTTAATTTGTTGATTGCTCTATTAAGAAACCAAGAGGTATAGTAGAGGATGTTTTGATTAAGGTTGGTGACTTCATTTACCCAGTGGATTTTGTCGTTCTAGACACTGAACCTGTTGTCGATCCTAAGAGACAAATCCCTGTAATACTAGGCAGACCCTTTTTAGCCATTTCTGAAGCTTTGATAAATTGTCGAAATGGGCTCATGCAACTATCCTTTGGAAACTTAAAGGCTGAATTTAATATCTTTCATGTTGATAATGAACCAGAATTAGTATGTAATCAAAGTGATGTTGTGATGAGATCGCGTATCTATAAGATTTCTGAATCAAATAAATCATCACAAAATCAAAAAGAAAGTGAGAAAAAGGGGAGTCATTCATCTACCCAACCACCATCACTCGAGCAAATAAGAGAACCAACACATGTTAGGGGTGTGGAATCTTTACCTCAGGGCAACATGGGGAACAATTCAACTGGATACATTCACCAACATGGTGACATTCAATCCAGTTCTGACTATGGTTGACTCTGAGCAAATTCAAATCCCTCTACCGCAAGTTGACTCAGGTAATAAGTGCATTTGCTTTATCTTTCCATACATTGAGGACAATGCATGATTTAGGTGTGGGGGGTGTTTATCTATCTATATATTTTGTTCTTTAAAAAAAATCAATGTTCCATGACATAGCTTAAGATTGAACCACCAAAACCCGATTACAAATTGCATTGAGTTTTTATTCCTTATTATATAGTTCTACTTGTAGAAACTGTGACATAAATCTAAGTTCCAAAGAAATAACCCATTACCCTTTAAGACATGTATGCACTTAAATTGGATGAATCAAATCTTTGAAGTGGTTGATAAAAAGCAGAGGTTGAGGAAAATATACCGGGAAGTGTGGACTTCTAATAGCAATTAAGCCTTGAGGAAAATAAAATAAAGGAATAAAGTGAGGAAAGCACATTTTGCAAAATGATTACAAAAGCCAAAGCCTTCGAGTCACTGGTCCGTTGGGGTATCTTAAAACCCGGTAACTTGAGTGTGGCAGCTCGGGATTATCGACCAAACTCGCTACACGAATGCAAAAAGGGTAAAAGTGTCAAAAAAATAAATGTGTTGAATCACGGAAAAAAATTACTTTAAGATACTCAAGGCCTAAAATTAAAAGAATGATCCATGTCATGGTTGATCCGAATGATACTTCACCACCAGAGGAGGCGTGCAAAATAATTTAAGTGATAACATGTGTATAAGGGTTAGTGGTGTGAATGTTGGAGGAGCAAAGACCAAGTCAAATTCTTTATGAGTTAGATTTATATAATGAGCATGCAAGAATTCTAAGTGAGATGTATAAGGTTGAGGTGGAGATATTGAGAGTTATTAATGAAATGTTGAATTAAGACTTTGTGGGTGTGTCAACTGAAAACCCTCACGAGACAAAACTCGTCCTCTAAGGAAACTTGGGGGTTTAAAGGCTTGTTGCACATGCTAAGTGCAACCGTGATTCCTACGAAAGTGAGTTAGGATTTCCCTGTTTTCATTTTTCTTATATTCTGTTTTTCTAGGGACTAGCAAAATCTAGGTGTGGGGGTATTTGATGCATTGCATACATTGCATCATATGTCTTTCATTTAGATTAATTTTACATCAATAAATGCTACTAAGGTATGTGTTTAGTCTTATTTATAGAATACAGGGACCTGAATGCAAATTACCCATATCCCGAGCATAAACGCATGCAAGAGACTCATTTCTATCATAAAGACCAAGTCAAGATTATCGGGATTCAAATGGAAGTTCATCCAAGCATAAAAGCATTCAAATACCTAATTACAAAAAGACCAAGGACTTAAGCACAAAAGTAGTCACGGACTTAATTGCAAAAAGCCGAGGACCCGACTGCAAATTAAAGTACCAAAATATTATTTTGGAGAAGTTTTAAAGAAAAATCAATTTTGATCTCCAAATATATGAAGAAATAAATTCGGAGCTCAAAAGAAAGGAAATAAATCAATCCAGACGCGCAAAGGACAGTTAAATCATACCATAAACACACAGGAAAAATCCGGATCCAATCAGAGCACAAATTGCGGCAAAATCACCGTACCTTACATGTAATATGCGGAGGAAACGCCGCACCCCTTGCGATCCGTGGCCCCAGATTTTGTCCAGTCGTGTCTTGACGCGTGTACTTTCCTATTTTATACTTGGGTCCCTTGTATCGGCTATAAATAGTCCCAAAATTATGTTGTAAAGACGTTCTTCTCTTTAACAATAAAATTTTGTTCTTTTATTTTGTGTTTTTTTAGTTTTCTTTTGTAGTTTCTCTAGGACCCCTTCTCCTTCCTTCCATCCATGAGTTTCTAACTCTCTCCAAAGGGTGGGGGTGACAAATTTAGGGTGATGAGAAAAAGAATGATGTTATTATTTTAATTTCGTATTAGTATATTTTGATTACTTCAGTTTATGTTGAATCATTTATCATGTAATGCTTTATAACTAATGTGATTTATTATAAGTTTCAGAATTCTCTAAACAAAACCCGATATCTAATCCCCACCCGCTGGACTCTCATCCACCTTTGCTTTATTTTTAAATTTTTTGTTGTTGTTCTTGCTTTAGAAATTAAAAATCCAAAAATCTCAAACCAACCTTATTTCGCTCTCTTTCTTTGCCTAATCGAAAATGACAAAAATAACAATATCTCTCCCTCCTTGTGTTCGACCCGTACTTGTCACGTCTTCATTGACGTCGTGCACTTGCGGTATAAATAAAATTCTCATCAAAAACCAAAGGATCAATGAGCAAATTAAGAAACTCCACACCATCATGGGGAGTATTTTGGCAATTCTATTCGGGTCGGAGCTCCAGCAACCGAAGTAGATGCATCAAAGACAAACAAAGCCATCCAGAAAAGACCACACGAAACAACAACCCGATCCAAATCCTGTAAACCACTGATTGGTGGTCCAGGTTGCTCCGGATCCACTAAGATTTTGTTGGCTCATGTATTAGAGTGTATTTAGTCTATTTCTGGCATATGTTTAGTCCCATACCGGGGGATTGTCCCAGATTACCTTTTTCTTTGGCTATAAATAGAACTCCTCCTCCTCTCTTGTATTCATCACTCTCTTGGTGGCCAGCCTCTCCAATAGGAGTAAAAGCCTTGAAGCAAAAACCCTGGTGGAGAGAGGCTACTTGTATTGTGAGTTTGAAATAAATTAGGTTTTTCTTTAGTTATGTTGTTTCTTTCTTAGTTTAATTTCCTTTCATATGTCTTGCATGCTTCTTTAGTTTTGTGTCCTTTTAGCTTCTTTAATATTTCTTGCTTGCTTAGTTTAATTTCCTTTCAGTAGAATGTTTCATTTTGTTAATGTAGGTTGTAGTGTAATGATTAGTGAGTAGTTCCATCCCCATTCAGGGGGTGGAGAAATATCTGATATGATTATGTGATGTATTAGGTGTGTGTTATTTTAATCCTTTGAACCTTACATGATTTCCATAACCATCTAATGGGATTTCACTCTTTTCTTTCATATGCTAATGCTCTTGAATGAAGCTTGGCATATGCTTAGATTAGTGGACCTATTTTATGGGGAATGATGAGGTGAGGATATGGATGGAATTGATAAAGGAAACATGACTTGTAGTTGCATGTACTCTTGTTGCCTTTACCTTGGTTAATGTCTTGTATGGTTTAATGATTATCTAAATCTTATTTCATGTGGAGGCATAGTGAGGTTTGGTTTTTATACATGAGTTCATTTAGCTTCATTCTGATTATTGTCTTGTATGTTTTAATGATATTGTGTTATCTTATTTCATGTGGAGGCAAAGTTGGATTTAGTTTTATGATTTTCATGCACTACATGTTGTGATGAGCATAATTGAACACACACACATATCTTTGTATTCACATCCGTTCTCTACCCCCTATGGGGTTTCATTTTATTACGTATTTCCCATTTCTTTTCGCATTGTTGTGTAGTTTAGATCGTAACTCATTTCTTTCCCACTCGCCTTCGAACAAACTAAAGTCGACACACCTCCCTGTGGATCGACCCATATTTGCCACCACTTCAACGCGGTCGTGCACTTGCGGCTATAATTAAAACGGATTAATCAAGTTTTTGGCGTTGTTGTCGGGGAGGTGTTGTGTCCAGACTTTGGTTTGGACGATTCGAGTGGTTTTAATTTTTCTTTTTTAGTTTTGATTTGTTTCAGGGATCCTGGGGATCAAGGGGAGGCGACCGGAGGAATTGGAGAGCGAAAAACTCAACAGTGACCGCCAATTGGCGACCTGGTGAGCTTCACTTTCTCACATTTTTGTTCTGGTTGTTGTGTATTTCAGTGTAGTCGTCTGGGAGCACAATCTTGCATGTTGTGACTTTTAGTTTGCTCCCAGATTAAAAATCAATCCCCTTTCATCAACTTGGACCTTAAACTCAAAGCAAAAGAGTAGAATGATTGTCATCTAGGTCATGCATCATTTCTAGACCTTGCACGCATTTGTCTTTTCTTTGCTTTACAATTTTGTTGTTGATTGCTGGCGTGAGGTATGTGCACCCAATTCTCTCATTCATGCATGTTTAGATCATGCATTAGTTAGTAAGGTGCATCGGGACAAGAGTGTGTTCAGTGTTTGATTGGAGAGTTGATTACTAGATTTAGGATCAAAACGCTACTAAGGATGGGTTGTCCCATAAAAGATACGGTGGGGGATTTCATCACCCTTTCCTTGGCCCCAAAAATCACTCTTAATAAAGCATGTATTCTAAAAGCAAGTAGATATTGACCTTAAGGATTTCGGACGCACTAGGAGAGTGATCTAGTTGAGACCGTCATGGCCTGATCGGTGTTGCCTACCTTGTCGATAATAGGAGGTACTGGATCTCCGGATATTGTATCACTTGCTGGGCATTGTGGTCTTCGTTGTATGGAGGTGAGGCGTGTCGAGACGAGGGATCTTGAAGTTAGGCATCGTCTAGCCTAAGGACCCATAGTCATACATTGTTTGAGCCGTGCTTGCTAGATTACGCTTCTACCTTCACCCACTACCCACACTAGCTCTAGGGATTCTTCTCTCCTCATCTGAGTCATCTCCTCATCTATATTCTACGAGTAGTCTCCTCCTCCGAGTACACCTTCTGTTGTGTGCTATTTTAGAGTCGAGTCAAGCGTTTTTATGCGAAGTTGGGCTCGTTTTGGTGAGAGCGCTCGACTTGAGAGAGTGCATTTTTCTGAGATGGACAGTCTTGGTGATCGGCCATCTACGCCTCGTGCTCCTTTGGAGCGTGAGGTAGAGTCTTCTCGTGGTTTTAGATCATAACTCCTTTCTCTTCTTTCTTTCCCACTCGTCTTCGAACAAACTAAAGTCGACACACCTCCCTGTGGATCGGCCCGTATTTTCCACCGCTTTAACGCGGTCGTGCACTTACGGTTATCATTAAAATGAATCAATCAGTAATCTTCCTCTCCGGAATAGGATTTGCAAAAAAAAAGTGTAGTAGTGTTCCTCCGCCTTTAGGTTGTAGAAGATGCCATTGTTCAAGGGGCGAAGATATTCGTCGACGGGTTCGTTCACCGGATTTGAAGAAGAAGAAGGTATGTTAGGGTTGAGTCTCGTCTTCTTTGCCGGAGGAACGGGTTTGTTGCCTTTCTTTGTTGTTGGTTGTTTGGTTGGTTCCACCGTATTCTTAGATGCATGAATTTTCTTGGACCCATGAAGAAGATTTGAGGAATAGATTAAAGTTTTGTGATGAGAGAAAGGGGAGGATGGTGGAATTTGCTTTGGAGATGATATAAATGAAAGAGGGGATCCAAATTTATAGAAGATGGGAGAAGAAGAAAGTTATGAAGCATAAAAACTCGTGTCCAACGGTCATCCATTATTGTCTCGGAGGACCGTTGGACCAACTCCAACGTCTAGAAAAAGGAACACTTCGGTCGACCGAACGGAGTTCGGTGTACCACAAAAAGTGAATAGTTAAGCGAAGAAGATTTACTGGATCTTGACAACGGATAACCGAACAGGTCATGGTTGTCTGTTCTAGATAAGCAGGGAAGTTCAAAAAAATGCCACAACGGTCATCCGATTCAAAATCGGATCCCCAATAAAGAGGAAAAGATTCGAAAAAAAGTTTTGAACAAAGAATTCAAAAAATTCACCCAACCGAGATATATTCGGATAACCGTTGTAAGGGAACATGGAAGTTTGCAAACATTAACAAACAAAAAACATATTCGGTCAACCAGATATATAGCGGTGTACCGTGAAGTGCGAGTCCAGACAAAATCTAGATCCCTATCTAGACACCCTTCGGTTGACCGAACCTTCGGTTGACCGAACCATGTACGGACAGACAACAAAAACAAGCAATTCAAGCAATGACTCTTAAGCAAAGGAATAGAATTATGACATTTGTTTAGCACTACACATGCCTAGTTCTTGTCTAATTTTATCAAATTGATCAACATTAATGGTTTTGTAAATATATCTGCTAATTGATCATTGGTTGAAATGAAATGCAATTCAATATCACCTTTGAGAGCATGATCTATTAGAAAATGATGGCGAACATCTATATGCTTGGTTCTTAAATGAAAAATTGGATTTTTAGATAAATTTATAGCACTTGTGTTATCACAAATGATTTGTATAGTATGAAACTCATGTCTCAAATCTTTGAGGGTTTGCCTCATCCAAAGAATTTGTGCACAACAACATCCGGCGACCACATACTGGGATTCGGTTGTTGAGAGTGCAACACTATTTTGCTTCTTACTAAAGCAAGAAACCATAGATTTACCCAAGAATTGACATGTTCCACTAGTACTTATCTGATCGGATTTGTATCTGGCATAATCAACATCACTATAGGCAATGAGATCAAAAGATCGAGTTTTGGGATAAAACAATCCAAAATCACAAGTATTTTTCAAATATCAAAAAATCTTTTTCATCACATGCATATGAGATTCTTTAGGACAAGATTTAAAATGATAACAAAGGCAAACACTAAACATGATATCGGGTCAACTAGCGGTTAAATAAAGAAGTGAGCCAATCATATCTCGATATTTTTTAATGTCAACTTCTTTGCCTTCTGATTGACATCATTTCATTCTTATATTTGTATCTTATATCCATTATCATTCACCTAAACAATGCTACGTGACGAGTTTTATGTTTGAATTTCAGAAATAAATAGCTTTGAAGAGAAGAGGCATAAAATGACCTAAAAGCATGAAAAAGACTGAGTTAAGAGACTCAAGGACTAAGATGCAAGATCGAATGACCAATGAGCAAACACGAATACTTCACACCATCATGGGGAGTATTTTGGCAATTCTATTCGGGTTGGAGCTCCAACAAGCAAAGTAGATGCATCAAAGACAAACAAAGCCTTCCAGAAAAGCCCACAAGAAAAGCCAAAGCGATCCGAACACTGTAGACCGCGAATTGGCGGTCCAAAACCACTAATTGACGGTCACTTTTGGTCTGGATCCGCTAAGATTTACGTGGCACGTGTATTAGTGTGTATTTAGTCTATTTCTGGTATTTGTTTAGTCCCATGATATGGGATTGTCCCGGATTACCTTTTTCTATGACTATAAATAGGACTCTTCACCTTCTATTGTATTCACCCATTGCTTAGTGGCATTCTCTCTACTTGGAGTAAGCCTTGGAGCAAAATCTAAAGGTGGAGAAGAATGTTACCTTCAATGTGAGTCATCTAATAAAATACTTTTTCCATTGTTTTGTTCTTATGTTGTTTCTTTATGCATGCTTAGCTTAGTTTTATTTTTTTGATTCTAGGCTAAAGTAGTTAGAATGTTTCTTTTCTTCTTTAGTTTAATTGTTAGAGTAATGTGTAGTGAGTAGATCTATCCCCTTTTGGGGGTGGAGATGATGTTCATACAAGCATTAAAGAATGGATATGAATGCTTTACATTTTGTTTGTGTTGATAAACGTGAATGCATGCTTGCTTGTTAGAGTAGAATACTACACTTGACGGGTTTTGCCACACTTCTTACACACCTCCCATGCTTATTTAGGTTCTGAAATAACCATCTTGTGTATATGAATGTTAATCAACTAGGTTAGTAAATGGATTGATAGGTTTTTCCATAACCTTTAGACACTTCCTATGCATGAAAACACTACCTACATTTGTGCCTATAGAATGCATTCTTCACCATCTTTTTACATGCGTGCACACACTCCACCCCTTAGGGGTTTTCCATTTCTGATTTCCAGCTATCAATTTCCTTTACTTTCGTTTTCCTTATTTGATGCTTACTCGTTTAGTGTAGTTAGTCTAATTTAGTGTAATCACAACTTCTTCCCCTCTTTTCCCACTCGCCTTCGAACAAACCAGAGTCTACACACCTTCTTGTGGAACGACCCATATTTACCACCGCTTCAACGCAGCCGTGCACTTGCGGTTAATTAAAACGTATCAAACACCTTCTATATCTTTATCCAGTTTCAATCTTGTACTTATGGGAGTATTGCGAGGTTTGCTATCTTCATATCCAAATATTTTGAGTAGTTCTCTTGTGTATTTGGTTTGGTTGATGAAGTTCCCCTCCAAAGTTTGCTTGATTTGGAGTCCAAGGAAGAAGTTGAGTTCACACATCAAGCTCATTTCAACTTCACCTTGTATAGACTTTGAAAATTCTTGGCATAGACAATCATTAGGAGCACCAAATATAATGTCATCAACATATATTTGTACGATTAATAAATCTTTATCTTTGGTCTTAGTAAATAATGTGATGTCAACTTTTCCCATAGTGTCATTTTCAAGCAAGAAGGTCTTCAACCTTTCATATCAAGCTCTAGGAGCTTGTTTAAGCCCATAAAGAACCTTCTTAATCTTGAATACATGATCCAGGTATGTTTCATTCACAAAGTCGGATGGTTGTTTAACATAAACTTCCTCCATGATAAAACCATTCAAAAATGCACTTTTAACATCCATTTGAAAGAGTTTAAAATCCATAGGCTAATAACATTCTTATTGCTTCTAAACGAGCTACCAAAGAATAGGTTTCATCAAAGTTGATGCCTTCCTCTTGGTTGTAACCTTGAGCGACCAATCGAGCTTTGTTTCTAACCACTTGCCCAGATTCATCAAGTTTGTTTCAAAAAACCCACTTGGTGCCAATTACCGTTTGATCTTTGGGTCTCGGAACAAGCTCCCAAACATCAATACGAATGAGTTGGTTCAACTCTTCATGCATAGCTATTAACCAAAATTCATCATCACATGCTTCTATTTTCTTAGGTTCAAGTTGAGATATAAATGCATAAGAGTCACATATAACAAGAGCATTAGACCTAGTAACAATTCCCTTTGATACATCACTAATTACAAGATCCTTAGGATGGTCCTTATATTGCCAATCCTTTGGAATCTTTTTTTTTTGTCTCATTGGGTTGTTCTTGAGATGTTACATTTCAAATATGATCAATAAGTTCATCATCAATGTTAGAATTATCCTTACATGGTTCTTCTTAAAATTGAACATGCAAGGGTTCTTCTACACAACTGGTTCTCTTGCTATAAACTCGATATGCTTTACTCCTACTTGAATATCCCAAAAATATGGATTCATCGGATTTGGTATCAAATTTGTCTAAATTATACTTGGTATTGAGAACAAAACATTTAGAACCAAAATCTTTAAAATAGGAAATTTTTGGGGGTTTGCCAAACCAAAGTTCAAAAGGAGTTTTGTTTAAATTTGGTCGAATCAAAACACGGTTAAGAATGTAACAAACCGTGTTAACCACTTCACACCAAAAATATTTTGGTAAATCATTTTCACAAAGCATTGTTCTTGACATTTCTTGAAGAGTTCTATTCTTCCTTTCAACTACCCAATTTGGTTGAGGAGTTCTTGGGAAAGAAAAAGTATGTTTAATACCATTAGAATCACAAAATACTTCAAACCCCTCATTTTCAAATTTGCCACTATGATTACTACGAATTTTCAAAATCAAAGACTCTTTTTCTCTTTGAATTCGTTATGCAAAATTTTCAAATTCCTTGAAAGCTTCTTGTTTGTAAGAAACAAAACCAAGTAAGTCGAGTAAAATCGTCAATGATGACAAATGCATATCCCTTGCCACCTAGACTAAAGGTTCTAGATGGACCAAAGAGATCCATATGCAAGAGTTCCAAAGGTTTTGAAGTAGAAACCATGTTAATTGACTTGAAAGAACTTTTAAATTGTTTTCCAAATTCACAAGCATTGCAAAATTTATTTTTCTTGAAATCCAATTTGGGCAATCCTCTTACCAAGTCAAATTTAGCAAGTTTATGAAGTTGGCTCATACTAATGTGGCCTAACCTCTTATGCCATAACCAAGATTCGTCATTTGAAGCAACTAAGCATGTTTCCTTAGAAAATGAGTCAATGCTATCGACATGCACAACATAAACATTTCCATATCTATATCCTTTAAATGTGGTTTTCAAAGTAGCTTTAGAAATGATGTATACAATATGTTGATCAAAGACAACTAAGAATTCCTTATCGGTTAATTGACTCACTCTAAGCAAATTATGTTTTAAGCCATCCACAAGAAACACATTTTGTATTTGGGTATTAGAATCATTACCAACATCGCCAATGCCAATAATGTGACCTTTCGAATTATCCCCAAATGTGACGGTTCCACATTTCTTTGATTTCAATGTTTTGAACGTAGAGTGGTCTCTTGTCATGTGCCTCGAACATCCGCTATCTACGATCCACTTCCCCTTCTTTTTCACCTACATTCAAAGAAGAAGAATATAATTTTGGTACCTATATTTGTTTGGGTCCTTTGGGGTTAGTTTTAGGTATCCAAACTTGTTTGGTCCTAGGTACACAAACATTTGAAGAACATTTCTATTTCACTATACAATTTGAAGAATGCACAAAATAACTCTTAGAGTTTTTCTTTTCATTCTTGTATCCTAAACCATGCTTTTCAAATGATTGAATTTGACTACCAAATAACATGTCTAACATCTTTCCTTTTGTGAATTTATCAAGATCAATTATCAATTGCTTATTGCCTTCTCTAAGATCATGTATTTCTTTAGCATGAGATTCAACATTGAGTTCTTTTAAGATTTTATTTTCCAAGACAAGCTTATCAACTTCATTTGACAATGATTCATTTACGCAAGCTAGATCATGATTAGTTTTCCTAGATAATTTACTTTTATGCCTCAATAGTTCATATTTTTCAAGCAATTCATGAAAAACATCAAGTAATTCATCATAAGAGTTTGATTCATGAGTTGAGAGTACCTCTTTTTCTCCATCTTTGGCGACATTACAAGTGTTGGGCTCGTTTTGCTCGCTTGATGAAGATGCACTACCCAATTCTCCATCGACTTCTTCTTGAGTGTAGAGACATAAATGAGCTTCTTCATTTTCTGACTAACTTGAAGAACCAGAGGATGAATCGGATGATCCATCCCAAGTTGCCTTGAGGACCTTTTTCTTCTCCTTATACTTATTTTCTCTTCTTTTGAATTTCCTTTCTTTTTCCTCATTTTCTATTCTTTTTTTCTCTTTTCTTTCCTTGGATTGGATTAAGGGACAATCTTTCTTTATATGTCCAACTTTATCACATCCGTAACAAATAGGACCTTTTGAGCTCTCTCCATCATCCCTTCTTTTTTTTAAAATTTCTCTTTCACCCAGCGCTTCTTGAATCTCTTAACCATCATTGAAAGCTCTTCATCACTCTCCTCGTCGTTCGACTTTTCGGATTCAAAGCAAGCCTTGAGAGCAATAAGTTTTTCTTTCTTTTTCGAGCTCTCCATCTCTTTTCTCTCATTCATTTGAAGAGCTCTCCATCTCTTCCGATGAGATCCTCCATTGATAATGTGTTGAGGTCTTGAGTCTCCTCAATGTCTTTTTCTCCCAATCGCTTGAGAGATCAAAGAATCTTCCACACCTTGTCACCTTCATTCACCTTCTTACCAAGATTTTTCAAATTGTTAGTAATCTCGGTGAAGCGAGTGTTCATCTCGCTTATACTTTCATCGGGTTGCATAGAGAATAATTCATATTTGCGCACAAATATATCAACCCTAGTTTTTTTCACTCTAGATGATCCTTCATGATGAGATTAAAGTAATTTCCATATTTCATAAGTTGTATCACATCCGCAAACCCTACCATATTCTTGAGTATCCACTCCATAAGTAAATATGTTCATGAGTTTAGCATTCATCTCGGCATTAGCAATTATTTGATCGGTTAATGTTGCTAATTGTTCACTAGTGGGTGGAACATATTTACTATCAAGAAATATCCACATTTTTAAAGAAATTGATTGGATGTAAATCCTCATTCTATTCTTCCAATGTGCATAATTATTCCCGGTAAGCAAAGGGGGTCTAGTGGTAGATAATCATTCTCTAAGTTGATTAGTATTATTCTCCATGGCTAAATGGATTAGATGAGTAAACCTAGCTTTGATACCAAATGTAAGTTGATCTATCACTAATCTAGAAGGGGTGAATAGATTATGTTCTAATTTTCTTAAACAATTGCACAAATTAAAATGTAAGAGAAAGATTGCAAACCACAAGATGACTCCGGAGATTTATAGAGGTTCGATCACACCACCATGATCTAGTCCTCTCCTCAAGTTCTGATCGCTCCTCCGATTCCTACTTGAAAATTCATTATTATCTTCGTTCCGGGTCGAAGATAAACCCCCTTACAATCGGAGTCATGTGAACACCATCGCCTTGCTCGGATCTCCTCTCACAACCCGAGAGGGTGCTTCCTCGAAGCTTTACAACACAATGGAAATTGAAAGAGGTTGTTGAACTCTAACTTGAATGCACTCAAGGATTGAAATTAAGCTTGGAGTGAATTTAATGGAAGTTTGAGAGTTGGTGGAGTTTTGAAGGCTCGAAGATTGAGAGCACAAAAGTAGGATTGATTTTTGGCGAGTAGAGGAGTGAATGTGTCTCTTAAATTAAGCTTATATAGCCTTTAAAACAAATAGAGTCGTTATGGTGAGTTGGTGATGTTTTGGACCAATAAGAAACACGAAGTGACTTAAGCTCGAGCAGAATTTAGAGCAAATTTGGTTGATCGGAAAACCAACAATCGTCCCACACGATGTGGGTGTATTGGTCAGATTGAAGAACTCGGTTGACCAACTATGTGTGTCGGATAACCGTTCACCAACTTCCAGTAATTTTTCCCTAATATCGAACAATTAACTTCAGTTGACCGAGACAACTTTGATTCACCGTTACAATTGGACAGTACATAATTGTTGTGCTTTGGTGATCTGATTCGTTGGTTGACCAATAAAAGTGCGGATTTTCTGCTAACATTGGCTAACAAATTGGTTTATCAATAACGGTCGAAATCTTACGTGGAATAGTGTCGTTACGTTTTGTTTAACAACAAGGCTTTGGTAAACTGAAGGAAACTCGGTAGACCGATTATGGACATTTCAAGGGTTGTTGCTAAACGACAAAAGATAAGTCTGTTGGAGATAGTTTGTGCCACGTGTGCCAATATGATGAAGTCGTTTAGGCCAAAAGACGCATGTGAAGTTTGGATGACCGATACCTATTCGGTAGACCGAATTGAGATATACAGAGAAGGTCTGAAGCTATTGAGTAGAAGGGAACGGTTGACCGCGTAGCATTCGGTAATCCGAAACAAGGATTCCAGGAAAGATCAAGTGGTTACTGACTCTAAGGACACGGTTCACCGATGGTAACTTGGTCCTTCGTTTGGAACACGTTCGGTAGACCAAGAGGCAAACGGTCGACCGACAGAGATGGATTTATCCTTTTGTGCATCAAGTGTACATTTGATCCAATAACTCAAATAAATAAAAAATTACACATGAAGTCATTGAGCTTTGAGTACAAGTCTTGAACCTTGATCTTGAAGTTGATTATTCCTTTAGTTTGAGCACCTACAATGTTAGGAATACACAATATCTATGCAATTTGAAAATATGATGTATGTGATGTGCTAAATGGAGTTGTGCATAATATTAGTTTGTTAATCATCAAAATTAAGATTAAAGAGGTCAAAACGCCAACAGAGAGGACCGTACGGCTTGTGTGGGCGGCGGTGACTGACCGACGATGTATTCCGACAGTCGTTTGGTTGTGGCACAACCATGTGAGATGGACCAACTTGAATGATGATTCCGTCGGTGAGGTGTTGACGAGATTCACCTAATTCTACTGACGCGGACGTTCGGGCGTGCCTCACCGAACTCAATGATTAGTGTAGTCGCATGTGGAGTACGTTGTGTATCTTCCGTAAGACCGTATGTACCTGCGGTAGGTTATTAGAGGTGACCCGATGATGGATTGGTGGACAAATGTCATTTATTACCCTTGGAGGGAGATGTTGACGGATTGCATAGTATTTTACCATGTTATACTAGTATAATAGGTTCATTTCTGTATTTATGAGCGTGGATATATGTGAGCTTTGTATATGGAGTTTCATTATGAAAACTCAGGCATTGTCATTTTATTTGCATTTCAGTACCGCAGTAGGTTTTGGCGGGTGGTGACCGAGAACAATTACACTTTGGGATCAGATCCTCTTTCTGTACTTCCTAGGTAGTATGGATGCTTGTATTTACTCTTCTTATACTCTGATGTAGTCATACCTATTGACAAACTCTGATGTAATATGGTGTACCTCTTGGATATTTTATGAGTAACATTCCCGCTCTTTTGGGGTCTTAATCCTAGTAATACTTGTGTTTTAAATTTTAAATTTTCTGTTGTTTCAGGACATTATATAATTAGCACAATATTCATGCTTATATGATTTCGGTATGAATCATGGAAAGTGTTTGGTAAAGTAGAAATATAGATAGATTGTATGAGTTGCCTTGCAATGCAAAAAAAATTAGCAATCATGCATGGGCTATCATACACTATGAATAAATCTCAAATAAAAGTAATAATTCATTAAGACATCTAGTTCTTACTAATAATAACCAAGTTTGGTTTTCCTCTTATGGAAGCTCAAATTGACAAGTTTAAGCGACGTACACATGAAATTAATATGTAATTAGTCAGAAAGCTAATTACAATACTAAGTTTCTAACTGTCGACATAGTTGTAAAAATGAAAAAGATAAACAATATTTATTAATTCCTTTGAAAACATAAAGATAACAAATAACCACAAACGTAGTTACAATTAAATATAGCATGCTTAAAATACTATTGTATCATAAAATAAAACAGCATTTACAGATTCACTCAAAGCGCGGAAGGAATATTGTTGGGAGTCTTAACTTTACCATTGATCTTGATGAAGCTGTCAATCTCCGCTACGAACCTACTCATTGCAACAGCAGGTAAACTTAGGGTGACTGAAATCCCAGTGGAGCCATCTTGTTTCCGAAATGGAACAAGAAAGGAACCATATCCAGGAACCGCACCTATCTCAAGTTTGGTTACACCAGTGTAGACCGGCTTCCCCCATCCGAAGTCGACGTTAGTAGCACCCAAACCAGTGACGTCAGACACCGTGAACGTCCTCACAAGAATGGGGGGAGGGCTGTTTTTTAGAGCCATAAGATCCCCTTGTGAACGTATGAATTCATCTGTGACCGCTGATTTTGCCTTCTTTATAACCTCCACTGCATATCCAACCGGGTTGTGCCCCAACTTCGCTGCAGTTGTATAGGCTACAGAGACGCCAAGTGCGTTTCCATAGTATCCAACAGGGAGAGGTGGGTTTAGTTTACGTCGGCCGTCAACTGCGAAGGCCAATCGAACTTCGTCGTTGGGTGCTATACCAAGCGCAACGGTTCGACATTTCCAAAGGCACGCACATAACACCTGAAAGGTGGAGGTCTGAGAGTTCAGCTTGGGTGGGAGGTGGGTTCGTATACCGTTAATCTCATGATCGCTGAATAGAAAAGATCGACGCTGTAGGTTCTCAGTTGGAACTGGCAAGGAATTTGGATCCGTCGGATTCTCATCGAAATACCGATGGACGCATGTAATGCGAGATGGGTTTCTTCGGTAGAGAAGCTCTCGCGCCCACACTGGTGTAATAGATGGCTGAGATGCTCCACATGCTAACTCACTTATGGCGTTCAGGAACTGCACAACTCCCACACCGTCGTTCATGGCGTGGTTCATCAGGTACGCTAATACAAAACCTCCACATTTCAATCGAGTAACCTGACAATTTAGTTAGACGATTAGATTTAGAGCTCTTGCCTCTAAGGTACAATTTATTCTCCTTAAATTATATATGCACGTAGGGTCTACCGATATATCCTTAAGTTTTTGGATAGTTTTACTAATACCCTCCAAACATATAATGATATCGAAATTCTGTATGTATCCTGATATTCTATATGTAGGGCCACATTGCCCGCGTATGCACTGCATAATTGAACAATGTTTTTTAAAATAAAAATTAGCTATTATAGACCCAAACATGATCAATTTAACTCAAACCCAAATACTCTTGAATCTCCTAAAAACCTTAACCCACACAATCCTACACCAAATATTTTTCAATTTATTCATATATTATATATATTATACAATTTATAATCAATATATATATATTATACAATTTATAATCAATATATATACATATATGTATATATATTATTATTTTACTATTAAAACTCCAATTCATATACTCCCCCGCATATATATGCCCCGCATATCGTATATACCGGATGTGGTACCTTACCGTATTGCATCCGCATCTCGCATCTCCCTTTACTGAACGCTCACTTTTCAATTTGATTTGAAAATCTAATACTGTGAAATGTTTTCTTTAGCAAACGTTTTTTTTTTGGATTTAGTACATTTTTGTGTTTACCAAACTAATCAGTAATTGATATGCGGAAATAGAAGTAACAAAACTGAATTTGTCAATGATGAACTTTGGGAATCTTATACAAAGTGATAAAGTTTATCCACAAATCTGAAGTCTAGTTGTAGAGAAGATTTGTTTTACTGAACTAACTTTACGTTTTACAGAACAGTAGTAATCCTACAATATATGATAGGTATGTCCATACGTACGTATTGAAAATGTTAAAAAATATATACCACTAGTGGTGAAATCAGAATTTCGTTTAAAAGGTGGCGAAAACATAAAGGAAAATAATTATATAGGATAAATGATGATTGCTAGAGGGAAGCTTTGATTCTAGAAAATTTAAAACTAACCTCAAGAGTATTCATATTTTGAAAACGATACATGATTTTTTGATTGTTAACTTTAACAAAAAAAATTTAAAATATAATCCACTAAAATGTCATTCAATCAATTATTTTCTATTAGATTGCGCAAACAATTCTTAACAATATGTATTGCCAAATATGGTCTTTCAAAGGTTGCAGTTGCAATTTTTCTCTCTGCTAAAGCACAAATTCCTTTGAAGTTAATAAAGTCACCCGAGCTATGCATGTGAAGAATATATGTTTGAATTTCATTAGAATCTGACATGATTTATATAGTGGAGAATTCATTAGGATAATATTTTGTTAAACAAAGTAGTTTTGATCTCAGCACGACATGCAAATGAATAATTATGTATTTCTTTCATTGAAATGGTTGTTTAATTTTTGAAATTTGTATTTATGACAATGTAAAATAACTCAGAACGAGGATGATAAATATTTATGATTTCTTAACCCATTTCGTGTGGTCGACCATCAAGTATAAATTATTCATCAATAATCTGAATCACAATTTCATACATGGAACAAAATAAGTGTACTTCCTTTAGTAGGTCACATCCTAGTCATTATCTTACAATTTTTGTCAAGTATTTATTTCAAAATTAAGAAAAAGAAGGCACCCACTCCCCCATGATATTAGTTCCACTCTTAGAAAATACAAATATTGAAGCTAAGAAATAATTCATCAAAATAGAGAAATATTAAGAAGAATAACGAACTTTTCTAATTAAGAAAAAATATTGTATGTTACTAGTTCCTTATTATTTTCAAAATTAAGAAAGAGGAGGGATGTCCACCCCATGATATTTTGTTATATCTTTTTGATAATATTGTATACTACTACCTTAAATAATTCCGAAATTTCCGGGAGTGACTACCCCCGTGCTATTTTGTTATACCACTCCTTAAAAAAATCAAGATTCCATGATGGGTGACTACCTCTGGTTCCGCCCCTTTATATCACCTCTATTTAATTTTCCATGTGTTGGATGTACATTGGTAATATATGGGTGGTTTTGATATTTAAGTCTAGTTTTAAGATAAATAGGTAGTATTAAGATTCTCAACAATTAGATGGTCTATCCAATTCCATGTATTTGCGATGTAAGGGGATAATAGTGTATTTCAATACTAGGACGAACAAGCCAAATGATATGGGGTGAATAGGGGGATCAGTATAGCTTATTAAACTAATTGGGTTCTAGTATCTTTTAAAATTACTCCCAGCTACAACAACATGATTTTTATTGATTTGAGTCAACTCCTTGAGTATAATGTTCCCTTCCGAGACCCACACCGATTAGAGTTGGGTGCGTCACCCTTGAGTCCATTCGCGCACAACACATAAGTTACCCCAAACTTAAGTTGGTTGGGATTATAGAAGCAAACCCGTGTCCTTGTAAGTCACCTTAACAATAAGACTATTTTGAAGTGTTAGACTTACCTACTTATACATCTAATGTTGTCTGAGTGAAGTTAGAGTTCTAGTATATCACTTAGTTCTAAAGGTGACACCAACTTTTTCTTTGTGTATCACTTACTTCCCACAATTATTTTGGATAAAACTCTGATACCATTTGTTAAGCTGAATCACTACACAATGACATATTAATATGGTACAAATGCGTACTCTGATGCATTGTAGTGCGTGTCAAGATTACCTAAGCACTGTGGTACTCTTCTCTTCAAGAATATTTATAATAGTGTAAATTTGAAGATGATTTCAAATTTTGTTTAAGTTCAGCTTGTTAAAATTGGCTTGAACGCAGCTCGAAAATAAGTGAGTTAAGCCACATGTATGAGTTTTAGGCTCAATTAGGTAATTAAGCCAACTCAATCAACTCATTCAAAGGTTGCCATATTAAAAAACTTATATAAAATTAATCTATCTTGTTAGGTATGCTAACAAGAATTTTAAAAAAAAGCTACATGGGAAAATTTAAAATATATATCGAATGCCTTGTATCAACATATTTCATTTATTTACATATGTTTTAAATGCACAATGTCTAAATTATTTTGTTATTCATGATAATCAAGTAAAAGAAATTTGCTCATGGTAGTTTTGGTGAAAACTCGACTAAAATTCGAATGGAGTTTTATTCGAACTCTAATAAATCAAACTCAATTGAAAATAAGTTTGATGAACTTAAACAAGGTGAACTTGAAGGTCAGTCAGCTCGTTGAGGCTAGGTTTGACTCGTTTAACACCCTTAGTGTAACATCAAACTAGTCCGACATCGCCTAAGAAGATTGGTAAGGTAGTTATAAGGACATGAATTTACTACCTACCAAAACACCAACCGATTTATATTTTGTGGCAAGCAAGATGAGTGATGTGGGTCATTTTGAAACATCGCAACGTTATTTTGTAAAAACATACCACTTATCCATATATTTTTGTAAGGTTTTCAATGCAAATTTAAACCCGATTATGATTCGAGGAAAATAAGGGCAAAATTAAGCTTGATTTTGAAGTTCAAACGTCTCTACCAACCTGAAATAAGTAGAGAGGGCTATCAATAATGCGCATGGAACCCTCAACGTAAAGCAACTCCTCATAGCATGGAAAAGGTAGTGTAAGTGGAGTACCAAATTGCTCAAGAGATACATCCGCATGAGCTTCGATGAACAACACACCTTCTCCGGTACAATCCACTACAAGACCCCGATGAACCTTGGACCTCCTCAACCGACCCGCCAACGGGTAATATGGAACCAAAGCCTTAGCTATAGATTTTTTAATCACTAGTACAGGGTCTCGACCTGCAAGGGAAGGGTTGCATTTGTAGAAAAGAATACCTGTGTCGAGAGAGCAGAATGCCTTGTCGCACTCAGAGAGATGATTGAATTCATGAGGCGTTGGTGTTTCCGGGGCCACCAGAATTGGCTCACGCCTACGAACAGAGAAGATAAGCGGAGATGCCATGAATAGCTAGAGCTACTGGTGATGCCTACAAGAACAACGGATGGATGTTTGTGGATTCTTCACAAGTACCAGCTCTAATGGAATATGTTATATATATAGAATTACAGCAAGCTTCCTTAAGGAATTGAATAGCCAACAATTATTTGAAATTTGTGGCGTTTCCTAGGGAAAATATATGTTTAAAGAAGAGTCCTTATGAATGTTGTTGCCATTTCACAATTCCACGTTTGTCAGCATCTTACTTTCTAATTCAAAAAGGGCTTTTTTGCTTGGATACACTTTCTAATGATCATATCCGAATCGTTGCCCCTGTGTTTGCTAATTTACTTGCGTACGCCTCTTTAATTTGTTACTGACTATTTTGATAACATTGATTTTCCGTCAAGTTGTTCAATCCTATTCATTGTCATAATCTTAATCACAATCTTTTTTTATTACCACAGAAAGGACTCATAAGTTTACAATATTTAGAATAGTTTATAAACGAAATATTATTTCTGAAATATCATTCTAAATATTTAGAAGGCAAAAATGGGGTTGTCGTGCATTAACAGCTAAGAAGGTTGTGAGTGCAAATATATATGAATCCAGTGGTGTCCAATGTGTCCATTGTATGATCATTGTTGTGCACTTTTTCAAGATAGGATACCATTAGAGATGAAAACTTTTACGTATTCTAGGTGAAAATACTTTTCTCACTTTGCCCCAAATTATTTCTTTTCTCACTTTAGTTTCATGTATTCTAGGTGAAAATACACATTAAGTTTGGCCTACCTTCTGTGTTTGACCATATATTTACTATGTCTATGAGTGAAAGTTGTTGCCTAGGGAATAAAGTTTACATTTCATACAGCGTTAAGATTGCAACTTTTATACCATGATTCTCAAAGAAAGACATGCACTCACGGCAATGTTGGTTGTGATGCACTCATGATTACTTTTGGAGTGGCGGGTGCAGGAAAGAAACTAGGTGTGGGCATAATAAAAATACATTCTTTTGAAAAAACATAATATTTGAAATACAACATTCTTCAAAACAAAAAGGATACTTTTCACTCCTTACCTGTTACAATTTTCATTGACGAGTTTTCATATCCTGAAATTTTTTGGCTATTACTTTATTGTCAATATTGTAAAAAATCTCTTTTTCGTATGTAACTAGAACATCGTTGATCCAATCATGTAGCATCTGATTGCATAATATGTTTTTTATGATATTTGTAGCCGAAAAAACTATCTCAACACTTGCCGTTGCAACTGGCAAGACCAAAGTTAATTTAATAAGCAAGAAAATCAATGGAAAAATAATATGTTTTTTCCTTTGAACCATCTTTCCAGCAAGTTCTATTAAGTTGTTTAAATTCTCAAAGTCAAGATCAGATTTGACATAACGGATATCACATAAGGATAGAATTTAGACAGTTGAAGTAAAATTTGCTTGTCAAACTCAAAGAATAATTTTTCCAAACTTAAACATGATAAGCAACAAAGTAAGCCTATATTCCTCTTCGTGAAGTGATTGTTCAATTCTTGAAGCTATCCACTAAGGTAGGCATTTAAGTTTTTCCTCCCAATCTGATATCCTGTCTTGTTGAATTCGGAAAATTTTAAGAGAAGAGTAAGGTATTGTATCATGTGTTGTTAAAAATAGAAATGGTCAAACAGAAGTGGGCTTACATTTAGAGACAAATGTAATTTGAACTTAAGTTTTAGTCATTGTCTTATTGCCGATGCTTGTTTTATGTGTTTATTTAATTTTCAATTAAATGATTTCTCTTATATTGAAACAAAAATAAATGAATGTATTGGCCTAGTAAATATTATGGTAACTTTAAAAAAAATAAACTTAATAAATACTGACAATATATTGTGTATATGTTTTCCAATGTGCAACCAAGTATACTATTAAAGGAAAAACCAAATCGATGTGTGGGCACTTGCCTACGCGTGACCGTGTACCCACCATTGGATCCGCCACTGCCACACAACCCCATTAGGCCCTATTTAGAAACATACCAAATATTTCTTAAACATTATCTCTAATCATAAATTATTCTAATGGTTTTAAGATTATGATTTTTTTATTAAACTAATTCATGGTTAATATGAATAGGGTTAAAACTAGGGCTGACAATTCGGGTCATGACACGAAACCCGAACCCGAACCCGACATTAAATATCACGATTCGGGTCGACACGAATGACACGAACTGTAATTCGGGTCGACACAAATGACACGAACTGTAATTCGGGTTGGAGTATTTCGTGTTTCGTGTAATTCGGGTTGACACGAATAACACGAACTGTAATTCGGGTCGAGTTCGTGTTTCATCTAATTAGTGTCAAACATGCTAGTTCGTGTTCAGGTTAATTCGTGTTTGTGTAAATTTGTGTCAAACATGTCATAATTGGTGTCAAACATGTTTATTTCGTGTTCAGATTAATTCGTGTTTGTAAAAATTCGTGTCAAACAAGTCAATTCGAGTTATTCGGGTTAATTCGTGTTCATGTCAACACGAACACGAAAAATGGATTCGTGTCAACGTGGGTCGTGTTCGTGTTACCAAATTCGTGTTCGGGTTTAAGATTAGATTTTCGTGTTCGTGTTCGTGTCGAGTATTTCTTATTAATTCGTGTTCGTGTTCGGGTCGAGGAAAAACAGTTCGTGTCAATTCGTGTTCGTGTCAAACACGACACGAAACACGAATTTACCAGCCCTAGTTAAAACAAACGTAACAACAAAGGACCGTCAACGGAACAACGATCACATGTGTGTAAAAATGCTAATTCGTATGGTCGAGGCGTGAGCCAATAATATCGGTGATTATGCACACAAGTAAATTAGGAATACACAGGGAGTGATGTCTAATTATGATCAGGGAATACTTCAGTTCACAATCATTAATTATTCTCCTCGTTTACCATGATGTTCCATTAAATACTAAAAATTCTTGTTCATATTGAATCATACATATTTAATAATTCCTGTGAATCATGTATACAACTCAACAATTGTTGTTCTTTGAAGTTACCAACGTTTTGGAATCATATCCACACGGTAAGAAAAATATTCGCTACGATTTCGTTTGACTTTATGACTTAGTAGATAAACCCCCGTGCGATGCACGGATTGCTTGCTATGATAGGGTAACAAATACTTTCAAAGTTGCTTAACTTAGAGATCATCATGTATTCATGTGCATAAAATCATAGATTAAGTAAAGGAGCCATCTTATGTGTATAACTGCAAACTAAGAATAGATGATCACGAAGTCCGTGCAACAAAAACTATATCTTCTTCTAGCCAACAATTATATATAGAAGATATTTGTAGGGTCAAGGGAGGCAATAATAATAGAAATCCTGTTATCATCACAAAAAAATTATATTTTATAATTCCCATGAATCATACATACAACTCAGAAATTGTTATTCGTCGAAGTTACAAACGTTCTGGAATCAAATCCTCACAGTTGGAAAAATATTCGTTGGGATTTCGTTTGATTTTATAACTTGCTAAATAAAACCCTATGCATTGCACGGATTGCTTGTTGTGATAGGGTAACAAATACTTTTAAAGTTGCTTAACTTGGAGACCATTATGTGCATATATAAAACCATAGATTAAGTAAAAGAGACATCTTATATAATAAAACTGCAAACTAATAATAGACCCATCATTATGAAGTCCTTGCAACAAAAACTTTATCTTCTTCTAGCAAAATAATGTAGAAGATATAGTCGTAAGTTCAAGGGAGGTAGTTCTAATAGAAATTAAATTACCATCACAAAGACACAAAGTATTTATATTCAATAATTCCCGTGAATCATACATACAAAGTGTTTTGTTGAAGTTACTTACAAACGTTCTGGAATCAAATCCACAAAACTGGAAAAATATTCGCTGGGATATAGTTTGATTTTATGGCTTACTATATAAAACCCCATGCGTTGCACGGGTTGCTTGCTGCGATAGGGTAACAAATACTTCCAAGGTTGATTAACTTAGAGGCCATCATGTGCATAAAATCATAGATTAAGTAAATCATCCATTTTATGTATAGAGCCACAAACTACTAATAGATGATCATGAAGTCCGTGCAGCAAAAAGCTTTATCTTCTTCTAGCGATCGAAAACTTGTAGAAGATGGTCGTAGGTTCAAGGGAGGCAATTATAATAGAAATCGTATTACCATCAGTCCATCACAAAGTATTTTAGACGTCTAGTGGTGTCCCAGGCTTCTTTTTTTACAAAGTTTTCGATCAATATACTTTTGACTTAAGGTGTCATCAGTAGGCAACAAAACTTATTGAAGTTGGTAAATGTCTCTGAAATTATTTTACATGAATGTTAAAATAACCGTTGGCTCAGACACAACGGTCATCACCGCCAATCAAGGGACACATTCCATTGCCACCACAATCATCACCACCATCATAGGAAACAAGATTCATACACACATATCACCAATCTAGCACAATCACAATCACTTCTAATAGGCAACATAAATCCCTCCCAACTGCTAACTCGTATAGCCTATATATATGTATTTGTGTCTGTAATACAATTTAACAATCAAATAAACATACAAACAGAAAATTAATATGGTATGAGAGCGTTGATGGGACCATAACAAGAGAATCATCACCGGCGGGCACTGGCGACCCCACCTCAAAATTCCTCCTAAATCATCACAAGTCCTAGCACCACAAAAAAACCAAACCCAATAACCCTGAATCATCGTTGACCTATCGGCCTCAGATCTGAAATATGACCACCCCAGACCATCACCGCCCACTGCAGCCTCAGTTCACCAAGGGGGTTGATACTCAAAGAGATAACCAAACCCCATGGCAGAAGGAACCCCTCAACACCTAACCACCCACCTTCTCAACGTAGCTAATTACCTCTCATGGGCGTGATCCATCACCCTCTCCCTCTGTGACAAAGGGAAGTTGGGCCACATCACTGGGAAATTGCAAAAATCAGCCACCGACGACACCAAAATGGAAGAGTGGCATACCGCCGACCACCTTGTAACGACGTGGGTGCTAAATTCCATGCAACCACAGATTAGTGAGTTATTCATCTACTCCAACTCCGCCTAAGAGCTATGGGACACCGTTCATGAGCTCTATGGAAAACAATAGAACTTTGCCCACATCTTCAAAATCAAGGAGGAAATCACACAAACAAGGTAAGGACAAAAATGTCACCAAATATCTTGGGGCACTCAAAGGCCGGTGGGACGAACTCAGCGTATACGAACGACCAAGCATCGACCCAAAAATCATATAAGAAAGGATTGAGTAAAATCGGATCTACCAGTTTCTAGTTGGATGCAACTCAAGCTTCGAAACCATAATATCCCAAGTGTTGCTATCATCAGAGCTTTCACCCCTCACACACATTGTTGCAATGGTCCAATGGGAAGAAAATCGAAGACATGCCATGCCTCAACAAAACCAACAAAGCGACAAGGAAAACCAAGCTTTCGTCGCTACGCACAATCAAAACCAAAATGACAGTTCGGGTGGAGGAAAGATGAGCATTGCGACACTGCAAGAAACAAGACCACAGTCGTGACTACTGATGCTTCCTCTACTCCCACCTCTGGTCACCTAAAGATGGAACCGAAGAAAGGAGGGACGATGGAAGAGGAAACCGTAGTGGCGGCATGAAGGGAATGTGTTCTAAAAGTTTTACTTTTAAATGTCAATTATTATGAATTGAATGAGAAATCATTTTGTTCCTTGTTTATGTTATTCGTCTTTTAGAAGTGTTAAGGAAGAGGCTCTTGGTCCTTAACCGTAAGAGCTCTAAAAGATATTGGTTTACATAAAACAAAAGATATTCGCAATCATGGTAACTAACATGGAACATTAATTACCGAGTCAAGATTGTCGTGTTGGTCATAGATCATTGTAGCTCTACAAGTGAGTGACAACACGGGTATGCAAAAGAGGAAAATATTACTTTTGTATACTGAATAGACCTAATAAGTAAAATATTATAGAAATGTGTTTCTGTATCATTAATATTTTACTGTGTCTTTGGTCCTTTGATATGAGACTTATATCTAATCACTTAAGGAATACTTAATTAGATCAGTGTCTTGAACTATCGATCAGTGTAGTGTAAAGGCATTGGTTGGTTAAGTACAACTTTCGTTGGATAAGATAGTTAGTCAAAAGATTATCATTGCCCCTCTTAATTGAGTGATGATATTAGTGGGCCCCTTGATAAAGCAAAGTTATAATGTGCACAATGTGATTTGAGTTAAGTCACATATTTATAATTGACTTAAAGAGATCAAGAAATGAATACTAAGACAAAGATGACACAATACTACTTTGTATGTATTCTTAATATCATGAGGCAAGGGACGGACACAAGTGGTGCACACCATCACTAAATGGATCGGGTTTTGGTTCGAGTGGAATTAAGACATCTAACTAATTGGGAGCTATAATGTGTAGCTAGATACCGCTTATAGCTTGTGATATTAAGCCTTTAATATCACTGTCAACTTAGTTTAGATCCTCCCATAGGTCACACCACAAAACTGGGAAACAAGAAATGGGGATTTTGAGTTCATAAGATGTGTCGGGTTTCATGTAGAAAATATGACACATGGGGTGAACAAGCAAAATCAAAATTATGTTGTGATTAATAACATAATTAGAATCTAAATTAAATTCATATGTGATGTAAATATTATGGGGTGTAATGATTGATCATTACATAGGATAATATGTTACATAAGTTGTGGATTTACTACTAATCCCGAAATGTCAAATTTTGCAGGGGTTAAACCGAAATTTGACAAGTCTGCAAAACAGTGCTCAAACGGTCGACCGGTTAGCAGTAAACGGTCGACCGGTAGGACACGGTCGACCGGACATGTCTCGACCGATAACAGGGAATTTTCATCTGTTCGAACGGTCGACCGAAAGTGATCGGTCGGTCGACCGAACATTGCGATGGAATAGTTCCTATTACGAATGGTCGACCGAGCTATTGAACGGTCGACCGAAACTGGTTCGAGCGGTCGACCGAAACTGGTTCGAGCGGTCGACCGAACCTCCAAAAACGGTCGACCGGTCCAGACGGTTTATGCAGAATTAATTTAAGAATTAATTAGATCATGCATGGAATTGGTCCATAATTGATTTAATTCGTGGCTAATATTATTTATTAATAAATAATGGATGGTTAGATGGAATTTTGCATGAAATCATGGGCAAGAGGTTGCACATGAATAGGTAATTTGGAGAGAATCTATAAATAGAGGTTATCTCATTGCCTTCCTACATCTTAATTAATATTGCTTTTCATGCAAAATCTCTCTCCTTAATTCTCCACGAAAATTCCACAAATTCTTAAGTTTAGTTTAGTTCTTAAGAGATCATCTTCTCAAGAGAATTAAAGAGGGGTTAGTAATTAGATTCTAAACCCAATCGGAGATTGAGAGACTAGCTTCCCTCTCTCCGATCTTGTTTAGAGTTTGGTGAATACTCGGAGGCATCCGGCGCAGCGAGGAGCATCCCCAACGTCTCCGAATCTTCAAGAAGTTTAGAAGAAACTTCTAGGTATCAATTTCGGAGCCCTTGTTTGTTTTAATAGAGTTTTGAAACTAGATGTTAAAACAAACCGATGAATGCATGAAATAAATCAAAGAAAATTGTAATTGATCCTTATTATACATAAAAATTTCGAATATATATATGTATAATTAAACATGAAATCCTACAGTGGTATCAGAGCATAGGGTTCAATTTTCTTATGATTTATGGTTGTAAACAAATTTAGTTTACCATCTAGGATTTAAACAATTCGTTTTACCGGTTTTTCGGTCTTTAAATGTTTTGCTGAAGTAATTCTTGTAATAATTCGTTTTAAATGTTTTGAATATTTAAAACATGGCATGTAATTATTAGAATTATGATTTGGACATAAGTCTAACTTGCAATAATTTTGTTTTAAGTATAAACGATTATTTTGTAAGAGAATCAACAAAACCAAAAAACTGTGATTCATCTTTCCATTGGAAATTGGATGGACAGCGGTTCATAATTAATTTTTGAACTTTGGATGCATGAAAAATGTTTTTAATGGATTTCAAAACGTTTTTCAAAGAATTGTTTGAGATTCTAGATGCTTGATAAACTAGATTGCATAGTTTATAGCGATATTGCGTGCATGGATGCTCGAATTGTATATGCAGGAATTGTGGGTTTATATGTTCCAAATCAGAAGCTATGAATGTATGTTATTATTATAATACAGGGGCTTGTGTATGTAAAAGCCAAAATTCTCTCTATTTCTGTCTTTTAGATAGTTGCATTTGCATATGAGAGGTTTTTACATAGGACTTGCACTAGTCGGTTTTATCGAATGTGAGGAGCATGTTTATTTTCTGTAAAATCTACATCTCCGGTGCAAGAGGAAGTCGCCGCTGTAGCGCATTGATCGAGGATCGAGGATCAGGGATCGAAGATCAAGGATCAAAGGGAACATATAAACTCACGCGATATGGATTGTGTGAATGTTTAATTTCTGTTTTTATAATTTCTGCTATGCATGTGATGTGTGGTGAATGTTAGGATGTGTACGAATATTAATATGCATGATAACCTAAAATTCTAAATCACATGTTAAAATTGTCCAACAAAAATTAAGAATAGTTTTCCTTCTTAATTCATCCACTAGCAGTCATTGATCGAGGGATACTCTGCTCGCCCTTAGCGGGAGATATCTCCCTCTATCTTTTGGAATAGTGGGAGATATAAAGGTTGTCTGTTGTTGTGCCACAATTAAATATATAAGGTTTGTTTCACCCTAGTGAACCCCAAGTATGTTTAGTTGTGAATACAATGGATAAACGTATCTCGTATCAAATGAAAATAAGTTTTCTTAACATTACCTAGAGTCCTCGCTCGGTTCTGGGAAAAAGTTTTTCTTACGAGGATAGGTCGTATTCCCTCATAATTAAAACGACAAGAGTCACAAGAGTTTGAAGATGCTAAATGTTGCTAAAATTCAAAAAGGTTGTGATTAGAAAATGTTTTCTTACCTTGATATTGTAATGTATTCGATAGCCCTTAGCTAGTCTATATTACAATTGATGGGATCTTGGATTGTTGCATTTATGGGCAAAATTTTTATTTGCAACATTTACATTTATATATTCGATATATGTATGCATGTGTATTAAAACATAAAATTGACATTAAAACCTGAATGATTTATTTTGTAGAAAAATGTCGAACATCCAACCTATCGTACGATTCATGATAGAAAAACACCCTTTAGCAAATGATGGCTCAAACTTCATTAGTTGGCAACTCAAACTCAACATCGTGTTAAAGTTTGAGAAACTATCTCACATTTTGGAAGGTCTAATCCCAAAGTGGAATGAGAGATTAACCGATGAAGAGAAAGAGGCTAAAGCCAAGTGGGAAGACCAAGAGAACCAAGTTCACGGTCTTATGCTAGCATCCATGGGTGACTCGCTTCAAGCGAAATACTTGGATTCAAAACCCAAGAAGACCATGGAGGCTTTATCAAAGATGTTCATGGATAGTGCCCGTAAGGAGCGCTATAAGACCACCATCGCACTCACAAGGTGCCATATGGCGGAGGGAACATCGGTATCTATGCATTTTCTCACGATGCAAGGATACCTTGAGAAGTTGGCAAACCTCTCTTCACCAATGCCCGAGGACATTGCTAAAGATATGATTCTTGGCTCTCTAGCCCCGTCCTTTAAGGACTTTGTGATGCACTATCACGTGCGTGAAAAAGGGGTGAGTCTTGAGGAGCTTCACAACGCTCTCAAAACTGCTGAAGTTGACATGGGCAAGGGTAGGGACAAGCAAGTCCTTGCCGTCCATGGGAGGGGCCATAAGATTGGTAAAGGAAAGGGCAAATCTACCAAAAGTGGTTCAATCAAGAGCAAGGGAGTAGGAGGTGCTCATAAAAGTGCCTCGAGGGGGAAATCTCAGAAATCTCCAACTCCCAATACGGAGTGCTTTCACTGCGGTGAAAAAGGACACATCCGGCCAAATTGCCCCAAGTACAAGGAAGACCTTGACAACGGAGTGATTGAACGTCGGCGCCCCAAAAAGGCCAAAGGTATATTTGTTATTGAAATAAATTTAGCCACCTCTGTCCAGGATTGGGTAATTGATACCGGATCTTGTGCTCACATAGTTTCTAATGTGCAGCTACTCATGGATAGGAAGGAACTCGTAAGGAACGAGGTAGAATTGAAGGTCGGAAATGGTGCGAACGTGTCTGCGGTTGCACAAGGTTCTGTGGTGCTTCAATTGTGTAGTGGTTTAAATTTATGTCTAAAGAATGTTTATTATGTACCTTCGATTAGCAAGAATATTATTTCTGTATCATGTCTGGATATGGATAATTTTAATATAAATATTTCAAATTCTTTTTTGTCTATATCGAAGAATGGTGTGTTCTATGCAAATGCGTTCATAAGGAATGGTCTCTATTTGCTTGAATTGGATAATAAACAAATCTTTAATATCAATAACAAAAGACTTAAGACCACTCACGAGAATGATACTCTCTTGTGGCACTATCGTCTTGGTCACGTAAATGAAAAACGCATCAAGAAATTGCAAGAAGCTAACCTTCTTGGTCTACTTGATTTTAAATCATTGGAGACGTGCCAACCATGTCTAATGGGAAAAATGACCAAAAAGCCTTTCAAGAAGAAAGGCCCAAGGGCGAGTGGCTTGTTGGATTTGATACATTCCGATGTATGTGGTCCAATGAGTACTAGTGCACGAGATGGTTTCAGGTATTTCATTACGTTCACAGATGATTATAGTCGTTATGACTATGTTTATCTAATGAGAAACAAAAGTGAATCCTTTGACAAGTTCAAAGAATTCAAGAATGAAGTAGAGAACCAACTCGACAAGAAAATCAAGTCTCTACGAACGGATCGTGGAGGTGAGTACTTAAGTGCCGAATTTGACTCATACCTAAAGGAGTTTGGTATTGTACCTCAACTCACCCCTCCCGGTACACCTCAGTGGAATGGGGTATCCGATAGGAGGAATAGGACATTGCTCGATATGGTTCGATCAATGATGAGTCATGCGGAATTACCTCTTTACTTTTGGAATTATGCACTACAAACTGCGGCTTACACACTAAATAATGTTCCATCCAAATCCGTGGAGAAAACTCCTTATGAGCTATGGAGTGGTAAAACACCTAAGCTCAGTTTTCTCAAGATTTGGGGTTGTGAGGCTTACGTCAAGAGATTGATGTCGACCAAACTTCAACCAAAAGCGGATAAGTGCTTCTTTATTGGTTATCCTCGTGAGACAAGAGGATACTACTTTTGGCATATCACCTCCAATCGAGTGATTGTAGAGAGGGATGCCACATTTCTGGAAAAGGAATTTCTAGAAAGAGTAAAAAGTAGTGGGAGTAGGGTTGTGCTTGAGGAAACTCAACATACTCTACAAGATCATGACATAAATGATGACATTCAAGATCATGAAGGCCCAACCGAGATTCCTTTCGTTAGTGGGAGCGTGAGCGAGAGACCATCACAAGAAATTGTGAGAGAATCTCAATCATCCCCACCAAGTGTACGTTCAAGAGTTGAACGTGAACCCACTCCTCAAGAGATTGTGGAAGAAGTTCGAGAGACACGAGAAGAACCAAAAGAACTTAGAAGGTCAACAAGGGAAAGGAAGAAACCCGATTTGTATCTGGGACTTCATGAAATCATGGTACTAGATACCAATGATCCCTTAACCTTCCAAGAGGCAATGGAAAGGGAAGACTCCAAACTATGGCTTAAGGCCATGGAATCCGAAATAGAATCCATGTATGATAATCAAGTATGGGACTTGGTTGACCTTCCTCAAGGGAAAAAGGCCATTCATAATAAATGGGTTTTTAAGAGGAAGATGGACATGGATGGGAACTTGACAACCTACAAAGCGAGGCTTGTAGCAAAGGGATTCACTCAAGTTCAAGGAATTGACTATGATGAAACTTTTTCACCGGTTGCCATGTTCAAGTCTATTAGGATCATGCTCGCTATTGCCGCATTTCACGATTATGAAATATGGCAAATGGATGTCAAAACGGCGTTCCTGAATGGGAACTTGGAGGAGGATGTGTACATGGTACAACCTCAAGGTTTTGAAGATCCAAAGAATAGCGAGAAGGTATGCAAGCTTCAAAGATCCATCTATGGATTGAAGCAGGCATCAAGGAGTTGGAACAAACGCTTTGACGAGGAAGTGAAGAAGCGTCACTTCATTCAAAGTAAGGAAGAACCTTGTGTATACAAGAAGGTTAGTGGGAGCCATGTTGTATTCCTAATCCTATATGTCGATGACATATTGCTTATGGGCAATCATATTCCTTTGCTTGAGCAAACGAGAAGTTCATTGAAATCTGCATTTTCGATGAAAGACATGGGTGAGGCTCAATACATCTTGGGAATCAAGATATATCGAGATAGACCCCGTAGACTCATTGGCCTCAGTCAACGTGCATACATTGACAAGGTCTTGGAAAGGTTCAAGATGAACAACTCCAAAAAGGGCAGTGTGCCAATGAGTATGGGTGTGCAACTCAAGAAGTCTCAACGTGCGCTGATTGATCGTTTTATATTTCTACCGCAAGTGCACGGCCGCGTTGAAGCGGTGGCAAATACGGGTCGTCCACTGGGAGGTGTGTCGACACTTGGTTTATTCGAAGGCGAGAGGTAAAAAGAAGGGAGAAAGATGTATTACACTAATCTAAACCACAAAGCTGAAATGAAATGCAAAAGGAAATGAAGATAAGCAATAAAACTAAGCCCCAAAGGGGGTAGAGAAATAATGTGAACATAAAGATGTGTGTGTGTGTGTGTTCAATTAAGCTCCTCACAACATGTAGTGCATGAAATCATAAAACTACATCCAATCTTGCCTCTACATGAATTAAGATAAGACTACATCATTAAAACATACAAGACAATGATTGGAATGAAGCTACATGAACTCAAGTATAAAGACTAGACCCTACTATGCCTCTACATGAATTAAGATGACTACATCATTAAAACATACAAGACATTAGCTAAGGAAAAGGCAACAAGAGTACATACACTACAAATTGTGTTTCCAACATTAACTTCATCCATATCCTAACTTTATCATTCCCCATAAAATAGGTCCACTAATCAAAGCATAAGCTAAGCTTCATTCAAGAGCATTAGCATATCAAAGATAAGAGTGGAGACCCATTAGATGGTTATGGAAATCATATAAAGCTCAAGGGATAAAAATAACACACACTTAGTACACTACATTATTATATCACATATTTCTCCACCCCCCAAATGGGGATGGAACTACTCACTACTCATTACACTAACTAATTTAGCAAAGGAAAGCATAATACTGAAATGAAATTTATACTACTTAAGCAAGAAATATTAAAGAAGCATAAAACTAAACAAACAAACAAACAAGCATGCAAATGAAAGGAAATTAAACTAAGAGAGAAACAACATCATTAAGAGAAAACTTATATTATTAACTCACTCAATTACAAGTAGCTCTTCCTCCACTAGAGTTTTGCTTCAAGGCTTCACTCTTAGTAGGGAAGATGGCCACCAAGAGAGAGATGGATACAAGGGGAGGTGAAGAGTTCTATTTATAAGCATGGAAAAAGCTAATCCGGGACAATCCCCCGATGTGGGACTAAACCAATACCAAAAATAGCCTAAACACATGCTAATACAAGTCCAGGAAGAATCTTGGCTGATTTGGGCTTAACCAGACCGCCAATTGGCGGTTCCAGACCGCCAATTGGCGGCCTATAAGGCCCAGATCCGGCTGTGACTTCTGGTGGGCTTGTCTTGGTTTGATTCTTGGTCTTGGATGCATCTAGCTGGTTTAGTGGAGCTCCGACCCGAATCGAATTGACAAAATACTCCTCATGATGGTGTGGAGTTTCCTGTTTTGCTCTTAGGTCCTTCTGTCTTACGATCAGGTCCTTCCCCCTTGCATCTTGGTCCCCAGGTCTCACAATTAGGTCCTTTTTTCCTGCTTTTGGGTCCTTTCATGGCTCTTCTCTTCAAACCTCTTTATTTCTGAAAACTAAACATAAAACTCGTCACATAGCATTGCTTAGGTGTAAGATAATGGATATAAGGTACAAATATAAGCATGAAATGATGTCAATCAAATACCCCCACACCTAAGTTTTTGCTAGTCTCGAGCAAAACAAAGAAAGGAAAAAGCATACGAAAAAAAAACAAGAAATCCTAACTCACTTTCGTAGGAATCACGGTTGCACTTAGCATGTGCAACAAGCCGTTAAACCTCCTTGTTGCCAAGGAGGAGGAGTGGTGTCTCCTGAGGGTTTTCAGCGGATATACCCACAAAATCCGAACAAGATGCATTAATCAATCTAGCTACACGACTCGTTGGACTTATTTTGTCGATCATGGAATGCGGTAATACTACGGGTCGACTCTATATAGGTAATCAGTCCACACCTAGCCTAATAAACGATTCGTGCAAGTTAAATAAGGAATTAAGTGAAAGACATGGACAACCTCAAGATCCTCAAGTGATACAAAGTGTAAGGTCCATTAAGGTTCTTATTTGCATTAACAATTTTTTTTTTCTTTTTGTTTCTTTTTATTAGTTGGAGCTACATTCTCCCAGGGTCAGGTTTCGTGCATCATTGCCCATGAGGACTTACACTATCACGTACACCTTTCCCCAAATCTCCACATAGGGCAATCCCTACCACCCGTGTAACGGGAGTTCGGTCGGCGCATCCCAAGTCAGATGACTCGAAAGCACCAGGCACAAAGTCCCTTCAGACCTACTTTCCCGAGTGATAGGAGCCGTGCGAGAAGAGAGAACATCTACTCACTTATTTCTTATCTACACATGAACCAAAACCCCTACACTAATGTCTCACAACAAGATTAAGAGGGTCCTTGACTACAACAAACTTCCTAAATTAACAAACACGAATTATTGACTCACTAGGTTCAGGGTGGACTTCTTTGAATGTTTGAGCACTGAAACCCTATGATTACTCACCCCCAAAGGAAAACTGGGGTGCATCCTAACGACTCGATAAATCCTAAAGCCACGTACTAGATATCCTAATGCATCAAGTTCAAGACAATTTTGGGAGCTTTCTTTTTACTTTGCCTCTCAACGGTTTTGCACATGCTAAACACACGCAAAACCCACAAAACATTTTCTTTCGAAAACACATGAAGATTTTGAAAGAAATGTGAAAGTTTTAAAGCACTAGGCAAGCAAAAGAAGACAAGTCACCTAAGGATCATGGCAAGCAGATATATCGATATTAAATGCAGCACACTATCATGACCCTAAAAATGCAAACAAAAGAAAACCAAATCAAAGGAAAAAAACTCGACTATGTACACACGTAAAACACCCCCCCACACCTACTTCATGCATTGTCCTCAATGAATGCAAGCAAGATACTACATGGATTGATGCATAAAAAGGAGAGATCTCACCAACATGAAGTACAAAAGGAAGTGCAAGGTCATGTTGATGGACATAACCCGAATTCCCACAAAACCTGTGAGATGCTAAAGAAGGGATACAAATACGTGAAAGAAATGGAGCCCAAATACACAAGGGTTGGGGCTCACAACAATCAATGCTCACTGAAGGAGTCTTTTATTGTACTTTTTTTTTTTTTTGATAACTATGTACAAATATAAGTTCTCATCTTCATTTGTCAAAAGACATCAAATGGGAACCTCAAGAGTGGGTCAATGCACTTGGAAAGGGAACATGACACCACGCGGGGCCAGAATACGCATGCGTGGGCCCCCTTCACAAAGAGCACCAGATGAAATGAGAGGTTCATGAATTGAACGCAAAGGCGTCTCATTCAAAGGATCAAACTGAAAGAGCTTGAACCTCTCAAGAGTTTAAAAAATAAGGGGCAACGGAAGAAAAATATCTCCCGTTGCGGAACTGAAGTTATGATCATCAATCCAAACTCTCCAACCAACAGGCTGGTGGGTCGGAACGAGGTCAAGCACCTCGTTATGCATGTCCAACTCACCAGGAGAACAGGAAGTGGGTCTCATACCCAAAGTATCCTCCAAGGAACTCCTAATACCCTCATGAGCAATGTAGTTGTTTGATGTTCCATCATTTCCAAGATGATCAGGAACAATAGTGAGAGGCAAACTCTCATCAGGTTGTTTGAAATTGAGGGTACTAGGGAGCTCTTGCTCCACCAGAGGTGGGTCCTTAAGAGGATCAAAATGAAGATCATGTGGCTCAAGGGCCACGGGACAAAAAGGTAAGGCACAATCCTGTGCAGACTCATAATAGAACTGGTCCAAGTTATTCTCGATTTGAATCGAATCCTCCACTAAGTGATCGTGAATTGAAACCCCAAGTCCCTCAGACTGACTAGGAGTTTGACTTTGAAAGGTTGTGCTTTGAATTTGTGGATGTGGTGGTGGTTCGATATCAAAAGAAGAATCCTCATGTTGACAAGAAAGGTTACTTTCCTCACATTCACGTAATTTCTGCGACATTTGACTCACTTGCAGTGTCATATTTTGTATGGACTGTTGAGTGGTTTCCATGAACGTAAGGAAAGTTTGTTTCAAGGAATCAGGTATGCGGTCAACGATGAGGTCCAAGTCAGAGCTTGGGAAATTTTGTGGTTGGGTATTGATGGGCTGAGAATGAGTCCAATGATTTGGAGTGGGGTGCTGGTAGAATTCTGGGTATTCGGGAGGAGGATACGGGGGTGAAAATGAGGTATAAGAATTTGGATAAGATTTGTCTCCCCATGAATCCATCACTCTCGGGTTGTACGCGGATGCGTAATGGTCATAATGAGCATTTTGGGAAAATGTGTGCTCATACTCAGGCTCAGGGGGAACATAAGGACATTCCCCGATAACATGACCATTCAACCCACAACAGTCGCACGGTACGGCTACTGGAGCCACCGGGGCACTCATGTCGTCTGCCATACGCATGAAAGAGGCCAAAGTTTGTTGTAATGTCTCAGTTTGTTGACCAGCATATGATCCGGCATAACTAGATTGTGGTCTAGCAGTCGGTGCCTCTCTCATGTTACCCCAATATGAAGACTGCTCAGTCACAAAATTGCGATCATCCCAACCATACGGGGTGTTAGTCTGAGCCACCCCAGGTTGCATGGGTCCGGAGTACCAGGGAGAATTGTCCTGGTCCCAACAATGATATGGATGGTCGCCCATGTAACCATCCATCTCAAGAAAAACTCTCGAGTCGATCACTCTCACCACCACGAGGCTAAGCTCGCAAAAAGTGCTCGACTTGACCCTAAAACGCTAACAGAGAGTGTAAAGGGGAGGAGACTATAACGTAGAAGAAGGTGAGAAGAAGATGACTCAGAGGAGAAGGGAAGAATCCCTAGAGCTAGCGAGGGTACAGGGTGAAGGTAGAAGCCTAACTAGCAAGCATGGCTCAAACAATGTAAGGCAAAGGGTCCTTAGGCTAGACGACGCCTAACTTCGAGGTCACTAGCCTCGACACGCCTCACCTCCCTACAACGAGGACCACAATGCCCAGCAAGTGATACCAGATCCGGAGATCCAGTACCTCCTACTATCGACAAGGTAGGCAACGCCGATCAGGTCATGGCGGTCTCAACTAGATTACTCTCCTAGTGCGTCCGAATTCCTAGGGCCAATGTCTACTTGCTTTTAGTTAAGGCTTTACTTGAGTGTGCTTTTTGGGGCTAAGGGAGGGGTGATGAAATCCCCCACCTTATCTTTGAAGTCTATAGGTGATGCCCCTTAAAGATGTTTTGAAATCTTAGGCTAGCAAGCAACTCACCAAACAAGCACTCACCTCACTCTTGTCCTGATGCACCTTACTAACTAATGCATGAAATAAACATGCATGAATGAGGGATGTGGGTGCACGTACCTCACGCCAGCAATCAACGACAAAATGTAAAGCAAAGAAAAGACAAATGCATGCAAGGTCTACCAATGGTGCATGACCTAGATCGCAAGAAGTCTAATCTTTTGCTTTGAGTTTTATGGTCCAAGTTGATTAATGGGGGAGTGATTAATGATCTGGGAGCAAACCAGAGGTCAAAGCATGCAAAATTGGGCTCCCAGATAACACAACTTTCCAGACTAACTACTAACAAAAATTTCAAGGAAATCAACGCTCACCAGGCCGCCAATTGGCGGTCTTCCACCGCTGATTGGCGGTCTGTTTAGGTCGTCGCTTCCTCAAACTTCTCCAGTAGCCTCCCCTTGACCTTGTGGTTCCCTGAAACTAAGAAAAACTGAAAACAAAAAATTAAAAACCCCTCGAATCGTCCAAACCAAGGTCTGGACAGAGCACCTCCCCGGCAACGGCGCCAAAAACTTGATTGATCGTTTTATATTTCTACCGCAAGTGCACGGCCGCGTTGAAGCGGTGGCAAATACGGGTCGTCCACTGGGAGGTGTGTCGACACTTGGTTTATTCGAAGGCGAGAGGTAAAAAGAAGGGAGAAAGATGTATTACACTAATCTAAACCACAAAGCTGAAATGAAATGCAAAAGGAAATGAAGATAAGCAATAAAACTAAGCCCCAAAGGGGGTAGAGAAATAATGTGAACATAAAGATGTGTGTGTGTGTGTTCAATTAAGCTCCTCACAACATGTAGTGCATGAAATCATAAAACTACATCCAATCTTGCCTCTACATGAATTAAGATAAGACTACATCATTAAAACATACAAGACAATGATTGGAATGAAGCTACATGAACTCAAGTATAAAGACTAGACCCTACTATGCCTCTACATGAATTAAGATGACTACATCATTAAAACATACAAGACATTAGCTAAGGAAAAGGCAACAAGAGTACATACACTACAAATTGTGTTTCCAACATTAACTTCATCCATATCCTAACTTTATCATTCCCCATAAAATAGGTCCACTAATCAAAGCATAAGCTAAGCTTCATTCAAGAGCATTAGCATATCAAAGATAAGAGTGGAGACCCATTAGATGGTTATGGAAATCATATAAAGCTCAAGGGATAAAAATAACACACACTTAGTACACTACATTATTATATCACATATTTCTCCACCCCCCAAATGGGGATGGAACTACTCACTACTCATTACACTAACTAATTTAGCAAAGGAAAGCATAATACTGAAATGAAATTTATACTACTTAAGCAAGAAATATTAAAGAAGCATAAAACTAAACAAACAAACAAACAAGCATGCAAATGAAAGGAAATTAAACTAAGAGAGAAACAACATCATTAAGAGAAAACTTATATTATTAACTCACTCAATTACAAGTAGCTCTTCCTCCACTAGAGTTTTGCTTCAAGGCTTCACTCTTAGTAGGGAAGATGGCCACCAAGAGAGAGATGGATACAAGGGGAGGTGAAGAGTTCTATTTATAAGCATGGAAAAAGCTAATCCGGGACAATCCCCCGATGTGGGACTAAACCAATACCAAAAATAGCCTAAACACATGCTAATACAAGTCCAGGAAGAATCTTGGCTGATTTGGGCTTAACCAGACCGCCAATTGGCGGTTCCAGACCGCCAATTGGCGGCCTATAAGGCCCAGATCCGGCTGTGACTTCTGGTGGGCTTGTCTTGGTTTGATTCTTGGTCTTGGATGCATCTAGCTGGTTTAGTGGAGCTCCGACCCGAATCGAATTGACAAAATACTCCTCATGATGGTGTGGAGTTTCCTGTTTTGCTCTTAGGTCCTTCTGTCTTACGATCAGGTCCTTCCCCCTTGCATCTTGGTCCCCAGGTCTCACAATTAGGTCCTTTTTTCCTGCTTTTGGGTCCTTTCATGGCTCTTCTCTTCAAACCTCTTTATTTCTGAAAACTAAACATAAAACTCGTCACATAGCATTGCTTAGGTGTAAGATAATGGATATAAGGTACAAATATAAGCATGAAATGATGTCAATCATGCGCAATCACGTAACGACTTAGAGTACATGAAGGATGTCCCTTATGCTTCGGCAATTGGGTCGATCATGTACGCGATGACTTGCACAAGACCAGATGTCTCGTATGCTCTAAGCGTGACAAGTCGTCACCAATCCAACGCAGGTCCTGAGCATTGGACTGTGGTCAAGAATATCCTGAAGTACCTTAACCGGACTAAGGATAAGATTCTTGTTTATGGAGGACAAAGGGAATTGATTTCTGAGGGTTACTCGGATGCGAGTTTCATGAGTGATCCAGACGATAGAAGGTCGCAATCAGGATACGTCTTCCTTCTGAATGGTGGAGCTGTGAGTTGGCGTAGTTGGAAGTAAAGCACTACTGCCGACTCAACCACTGCTTCCGAAGTAATGGCTGTCGCTGAAGCGAGCAAGGAAGGAGTGTGGATTAAGAAGTTCCTTGAAGAGCTTGGAGTAGTTCCCTCGAGCGAGGGACCAATAGAGCTATTTTGCGACAATAGTGCATCTATCTCGCAAATCAAGGATCCCAAATCACACCACAAAGTGAAGTACATGGATCGTAAGTACTTCGTGACGCGTGACCTCATCGACGAAGGCAAAATAAATCTGTTATGGGTGGACACCAACAGCAACACAGCTGATCCATTCACAAAACCCTTATCCCAAGCCAAGGGCGAAATGCATTTCGAGTCCATGGGATTGAGGAACCATGTAGATTGGCTTGATGATTGATATGTAATGGGGTTTACCCTAGTTATTATTGTTTTATGCATTGAGTATGTATGAGAAAGAAAACTTTAATAACAAGTGGGAGATTGAAGGGAATGTGTTCTAAAAGTTTTACTTTTAAATGTCAATTATTATGAATTGAATGAGAAATCATTTTGTTCCTTGTTTATGTTATTCGTCTTTTAGAAGTGTTAAGGAAGAGGCTCTTGGTCCTTAACCGTAAGAGCTCTAAAAGATATTGGTTTACATAAAACAAAAGATATTCGCAATCATGGTAACTAACATAGAACATTAATTACCGAGTTAAGATTGTCGTGTTGGTCATAGATCATTGTAGCTCTACAAGTGAGTGACAACACGGGTATGCAAAAGAGGAAAATATTACTTTTGTATACTGAATAGACCTAATAAGTAAAATATTATAGAAATGTGTTTTTGTGTCATTAATATTTTACTGTGTCTTTGGTCCTTTGATATGAGACTTATATCTAATCACTTAAGGAATACTTAATTAGATCAGTGTCTTGAACTTTCGATCAGTGTAGTGTAAATGCATTGGTTGGTTAAGTACAACTTTCGTTGGATAAGATAGTTAGTCAAAAGATTATCATTGCCCCTCTTAATTGAGTGATGATATTAGTGGGCCCCTTGATAAAGCGAAGTTATAATGTGCACAATGTGATTTGAGTTAAGTCACATATTTATAACTGGCTTAAAGAGATCAAGAAATGAATACTAAGACAAAGATGACACAATACTACTTTGTGTGTATTCTTAATATCATGAGGCAAGGGACGGACACAAGTGGTGCACACCATCACTAAATGGATCGGGTTTTGGTTCGAGTGGAATTAAGACATCTAACTAATTGGGAGCTATAATGTGTAGCTAGATACCGCTTATAGCTTGTGATATTAAGCCTTTAATATCACTGCCAACTTAGTTTAGATCCTTCCATAGGTCACACCACAAAACTGGGAAACAAGAAATGGGGATTTTGAGTTCATAAGATGTGTCGGGTTTCATGTAGAAAATATGACACATGGGGTGAACAAGCAAAATCAAAATTATGTTGTGATTAATAACATAATTAGAATCTAAATTAAATTCATATGTGATGTAAATATTATGGGGTGTAATGATTGATCATTACATAGGATAATATGTTACATAAGTTGTGGATTTACTACTAATCCCGAAATGTCAAATTTTGCAGGGGTTAAACCGAAATTTGACAAGTCTGCAAAACAGTGCTCAAACGGTCGACCGGTTAGCAGTAAACGGTCGACCGGTAGGGCACGGTCGACCGGACATGTCTCGACCGATAACAGGGAATTTTCATCTGTTCGAACGGTCGACCGAAAGTGATCGGTCGGTCGACCGAACATTGCGATGGAATAGTTCCTATTACGAATGGTCGACCGAGCTATTGAACGGTCGACCGAAACTGGTTCGAGCGGTCGACCGAAACTGGTTCGAGCGGTCGACCGAACCTCCAAAAACGGTCGACCGGTCCAGACGGTTTATGCAGAATTAATTTAAGAATTAATTAGATCATGCATGGAATTGGTCCATAATTGATTTAATTCGTGGCTAATATTATTTATTAATAAATAATGGATGGTTAGATGGAATTTTGCATGAAATCATGGGCAAGAGGTTGCACATGAATAGGTATTTTGGAGAGAACCTATAAATAGAGGTTATCTCATTGCCTTCCTACATCTTAATTAATATTGCTTTTCATGCAAAATCTCTCTCCTTAATTCTCCACGAAAATTTCACAAATTCTTAAGTTTAGTTTAGTTCTTAAGAGATCATCTTCTCAAGGGAATTAAGGAGGGGTTAGTAATTAGATTCTAAACCCAATCGGAGATTGAGAGACTAGCTTCCCTCTCTCCGATCTTGTTTAGAGTTTGGTGAATACTCGGAGGCATCCGGCGCAGCGAGGAGCATCCCCAACGTCTCTGAATCTTCAAGAAGTTTTAGAGAACTTCTAGGTATCAATTTCGGAGCCCTTGTTTGTTTTAATAGAGTTTTGAAACTAGATGTTAAAACAAACCGATGCATGCATGAAATAAATCAAAGAAAATTGTAATTGATCCTTATTATACATAAAAATTTCGAAAATATATATGTATAATTAAACATGAAATCCTACACGGCAGACACCACACAAACCCAAGCTCCGGAGATGAAACACAAATGTGGTCGCATATCAGGGCGGTCTCGAGGAGTCAGGGTTATATATCTGAGTCTCTAACAAATCTGTCAACATCCGAGCAGGAGGCGGGCAGATGTGGACTTCGAATCCGACTTAGGGTATAAATACTGGTGTTGAAGCATACGAGTCTAACACCTATGGGTCGGGCTCAGTCCAGCATTAAGTGGGTCACGTTTTGGCTCAGCTCAACAACCTTCACAAGTATTCTTGTCAAAAGTAGAGTAACAAGGTAATTTCTCAGGTATTAATTCTCCTGTTAATTACACTTTTACTCCTGATTCATGGATTATAGACATTGGTGCCACTAACCATGGTAGACTGGAAATAAAAAAACTCTTATGCAATATTCATTATGACCTAAACTTGAATAAATTTGTCACTATTTATTGCACGTTTAAACTAATGTAGGTTGAGATACAACAATTAACAACCCAAAAATTATCACAACAAACACTAACCCAAGAGTGAGGTGAGTGCTCAAAGGTTAAATCTCGTGATGTGGTCATGGAGAAAGCAATAGAAGAAATACTAGGGAAAGAGAAGACTGATCGATTGCGCGGAGCTGGCATTGGAGCCTACAAGATTGGCAGGATGTCGACCGATCGACACAACAACGTTCATATTGAGCATCTTCAGACTAAAGTTTCCCAATTTGTATCGCTAATAAGTGTATACTAACTTGATATATTTATTTTAAATGTATAATATAGGTTAAACAATATTAAAATGCATTGCAGGAGGAGCATAAGAAGTTGATGGCTCATGTCGCTAAGTTGATGGCGGCTCACTTTAGAGAAGATCAGGTATACGTATGATTAATTTGTAGTTGTTTTCTTTAATTTACTAAAATAATATATATGTTTGAGGTTGTTCAACTAATCATAATCCATTTTCTTTTATAGAGTGGTGACATCAAAATGTCTTCCCAGATTGACGACGACCTATCGACATATCCAACTACTTCCAAGCGTTAGTTAGTACATTTTATTAGTTTTTTTTCTTCTGTGTAGGCCGAATTTTTAGTTATGAATGTGTTAGTGTTACTTTTGTTTATTCTTAGTTATGAATGTGTTAGTGTTACTTTGGTTTATTTTAGTTATGAATGCGTTAGTGTGAATGTGTTAGTTGATTTTGTGTAGTGTTACTAGTTATGAATGTATATAAATTATATGTATTGGCTTATGAAAAATATATGTTGGCTATTTGAATGACTTCTACATTTTATTCAATATTATTGTCAATGTGTCTAAATGGATTGGTTGAAGTGAATTTGTATTGCAGGTTATATGGTTGAATAAACCCGATACGGGTTGTCGACGTATTTAACTAACATGCTAACTACTGATTTGTTGTAGCAGGGACTATTTATTGCCGACGGAATTTCCATCGGCAATAATTCTATGTCGTTAGCCCACCGACGGAATTGTTGTCGGGCATATTTTATCCTCCCTAACGGATATTTCGTCGGCGTGATCTTTAATGCCAATGGAATAGCCGTCAAGCTGAACGTTTCCTCTCGACTGTTGTTCCGTCAGTGCATTTTTTGGCGCCCCAAATTGATCCGGGCGACGAGAAGTCCATTGGTATAGCCCGTCCAGATGCTATTATTGCCGGCGGAACAATGCCGATGGAATAGCCGTCGACAAGAGCTTGTGCTGACGGAATGTATGCCCATTGCGATCACAAATATCTTCACTAAGTCAGTGGACCAAAAATAATTTCATAGCATTCTTCACAAATTGGTATCCTTCAACATCTTCTGGACACAACTTGAGGGGGATTGTTAAAACAACCGGGGCTTACATACAATGGTCATCACCACCAATCAAGGGACTCGTTCCATTGCTACCACAATCATCATCACCACCAAAGGAAACAAGATTCATACACGCATATCACCAATGTAGCACGATCACAATCACAATCACATGTAATAGGGAACATAAATCTCTCCCAACGGCTAACTCGTATAACCTATATATGTATTAGCGTCTGTAATACAATTAACAATCAAATAAACATACAAACACAAATTTAATAGTTTATGATAAAATGGATTAATAAATTGGAAAACTTGAATTCAAACTTGATATCCATTCCTAAAAATTGGTATCTAGTACAACTCCTCAAACTTGAACCGGCAAACTGGAGATCAAATAATTTATATATTATATTTGGGTCAGGCTCTAGTGAGCCCAGGGCTCATCAAATTTAGTTTAAGTCTCTTATCATCTCACCATTGGATCTAGTTTATGGTTAATCTCATCTTTAATTAACATAACCGTTTTTATCTTAATCTACCTTACAATTTGAAATGAGTGGTGGATATTGTGGAGGCTTAATTTTTCTAAATTAAGCACTGGGCTCACTAGAGAATTCATTCATTATATTTTGCTTATTTATAGCTCAACTCTAACCCATGTTAAAATGGAATTAAAGTGAATCTTGTGATGGAACTTGTAGAAAACCCTACATCAAACACGACAAACATTTTTTAACTTTTTTTTGTATAACAATATTTTGTGGATTCCAAGATCATCTGCCAATTGAATTGTTTGAATGTGTGCTCTTAAATGTACATTCTAAAAATGACCATATTTACTCTTGAAGAGTGATACAAAGTACTATTGGGAGATTGGTATCCAGTATTCACTATTGTAGCCATAGAATGTGAAGCAATGCAAAGAAAAACTAAGCACATATAATCTTGATTGACTACAAAATCTTTTAAATGAAAAAAAGTGACCATCTTAAACAACTGTTCTTATTATCTATATTAATCACATTGCAATTATTACTTCGAGGGAAGATAGATTATGAACCATTTCTGGTAGTCCCTCCTTTTTATAATGTGTTTATAAAAAAAGAGAAGCCAAACAATTACCATTGTTGAATTGCTGAAAAAAAATACCTAAAGCTTCACTAAGCAATAACCATCAGGATTTGGTTGCTTATCCATGACATGTGCCTAATAATGTAAAATTTGTGTCGCAGGATCTCATGTCCAGTAAATCGTCTGATTTGGACTCAACTCTGAAAAATGAGGACAATAAATTGTCATGACCACATAGAAGCACCCTTAAGATACAAAACCTAAGAACTAAGTCATCATCACAAGAACCAACCGGCCATGCAGTCTTTAGTTCTTCTAGTAGTTGCGTGTTCTATTGGTTTTTTTGGCCTTATTAATCTTAATTTTGAATATAAGTAAAATAATATGATGCAGAATCTCAATTCACACATGACATAGATCATATTGTCCAATTGCACATATATTGTATATCTCTATCATTGTAAGTGCTCAAATTGAAACTAATCCTTCTCAAGATCAAAACGCGTGACTTGTAAACAAAGCTTAAGGAAAAGACTTATAACTTTCCTTTTTATTGAGATTTAGGATCAAATGTACACTTAGTGCACCAAAGAAAACTCGATTACATTGGACAATCAAAATATACCTGGTCAACGAATATCCATTCGTCAGTAAACTTTCCTTACTGAAATTCTTTATTCGGACTACCGCTACCAATTCGGTCAACCAACTCCCAAGAATCAGTAAACTCTCAAATCCTTACTGAAACATTTCTATCGAACGTCCGTTCCTTCAACGATTGACTAAGTTTTCAATTGATTCAAATCCAGCATGACTCTATCTCATCGGCCCACGTGACAAAGAGTTGTTCAAAATTCTCAAGAGATCTATGTCGGACAACCAAATAGTGAAACTCGTGAATCCTAACATCGAATTTATGTCGGACAACCAAATAGCCTTTGGATCCATTGATGGACTTTGTTCCTAACGGTCATAACCCCTTTGTCTTATAGACACGTACTACTTATATGTATTTTGTACAACCAATATTTTATCGGTTGACCGATCTTCTTTTGGTCTCCTGGTGCGCAACATCTTTCCATATGGCAACATATTCGTTCGACTCTCAACGAATATTCGATTTCTAATGTTGGCACAAAAGGCAAATCCTTGATTCCGAACAACTGATTTAGTTCCGAACGATCGAATCGCATTTGATAAAGACCAACAAATCCTTATAATTATTTCTGATCGGTTAACCGAGACTATTTTGGTCGACTGAATTTCTTGTTCATCAAATTCCAAAAATTTCCATCAGTTTAGGTGCTCAAATTGAAGCTAATGGTTCTCAAGTTCAAGACTCATGACTTGTAATCAAAGCTTAAAAAGAATACTTGTAACTTTCCCTTTTATTGAGTCTTAGGATCAAATGTACACTTATTGTAACAAAATAAACTTGACTGCATCGGATGACCAAAACGTACTTGGTTGACCGATATCCATGTTATTGACATCTTATCATGCATATTTTTGTGTCTTATATCCATTATCTTTCACCCAAACAATGTTGCGTAACGAGTTTTATGTTTGAGTTTCAGGAATAAACAAGATTGAGGAGGAGAGGCATAAAAAACCTAAGAGCAGGAAAAATGACTGATTTGAGAGACATGGGGACTAAGATGTAAGGGAGAATGACCTGAATGTAAGCCCAAAGGACCAATGAACAAATCAGGAAACTTCACACCATCATGGAGAGTATTTTGGCAATTCGATTCGGGTCGGAGCTCCAACAACCAACTTGGATACATCACACATGAAGAAAGTCATCCAGCAGAGCCTACAAAAATTCCAGACCGGATCCAAACCCTATAGACCGCCAATTGGCGGTCTGGGACCGCTAATTGGCGGTCCATGTTGCTCCAGATCTGATGTGGTTTAGTCAGGTCTTGTATAATTGTGTGTTATGTCTATTTTTGGTATTGTATTAGTCCCATACCGGGGGATTGTCTTGAATTACCTTTTCTATGGCTATGAATAGAACTCTCACTCCTCCTTTCTATCTCATATCTCTCTTGGTGGTCATCCTCTCTACTAGGAGTAAAAGCTTTGAAGCAAAAACCCTGGTGGAGAGAGACTACGTGTAATTGAGTGAGTAATAATAGATGTTTTGTTGAGTTTTATTCATATTGTCTTGTCTTTTCAATTATTGCATACTTAGTTAACTTGTTGTTTTAGTTTTCTTATAATTAGTTTAAGCATGTTTTCTTTCCTTAGTATAAATGTTAGTTTAAATATGTGTGAGTAGTTTCATCCCCTTTGGGGGTGGAGTAGATGTGTATACATGTTATGTAGATGATATGAATGCTAGACATTGTTGTTTGCGAGAAATGTTAGTATGCTTGTTTGAATTAATAAGAACTTTTACTTGATGATTTCTGACATAATGTTTAGATACATTCCATGCTTGTTTATGGTCTTAATAACAAACTTGTCATGCTCATATTAATCCCCTAGGTTAGTGCTTTAAATGATAGGTCTTGTCATTAGGTACTTCTTATACATTAACAAACACTAACTACACTTGAGCTTATTGTATGCATTCACCACACTTATTTCATGTGTATACACACTCCACCCCTTAGGAGTTTTTCCCATTCCTGAGATTTATCTTTCTTCTTAGTAGTCGCTTAGCTTAGTTTAGTTCATTTCGTGCTTTCATTTCCTCCTTTCTAGTTTACTAGTTTAGTTTAGTGTAGTTTAGTTTAATCAATCATTTCTCTCCTTTCTTTCCCACTCGCCTTCAAATAAACTAAAGTCGACACACCTCCTTGTGGATCGACCCGTATTTGTCATCGCTTCAACGCGGTCGTGCACTTGCGGTTAATTAAAACGTTCGATCACCATTCATCAGTAAACTTTCCTTCCTTACTAAATTCTCTATTTGGACGATCACTACCTATTTGTCAACTAACTCCCAATAATCAGTAAACTCTGAAATCCTTATTGAAACATTTCTATCAGAAGACCGTTCCTTGAACGGTTGATTGAGTTTTCATTTGATTCAAATACGGTGTGCCTCTCTCTCATTGGCCTACCTGGTAGAGAGTCGTTGAGAATTCTATATGGATTTATCTTTTGTCTTCTGGCACCAAATAATAAAACTCTTGAATCCAGACATCCGATTTATATCGGACAAGCAAATTACCTTTGGATCAGTTGGGGAATTTATTTTTAATGGTCATATCCCCTTTGTCTTATAAACAAGTACTCGTTATATGTATTTTGAACAATTGATCTTATATCAGTTGACCGATCTTCTTTTTGTTTTTTGGCGCACAATGACTCTTTCCACATGGCAACATTATTAAAACATACAAGACATTAATAAAGGTAAAGGCAACAAGAGCACATACACTACAAGTCATGTTTCCTTCATCAATTCCATCCATATCCTTACCTTATCATTCCCCATAAAATAGGTCCACTAATCTAAGCATAAGCTAAGCTACATTCAAGAGCATTAGCATATCAAAGACAAGAGTAAAATCTCATTAGATGGTTATGGAAATCATATAAGGCTCAAGGGATTAAGATAACACACACCTCATACACCACATGATCATATCACATATTTTTCCACCCCCCCCCCCCAAATGGGGATGAAAACACTCACTAATCATTACACTAACTACATTAACAAAATGAAACATTGTACTAAAATGAAATTAAACTAAGAAAACAAGAAATATTAAAGAAGCTAAATGAAAAGAAATCAAACTAAAAAAGTATGCAAGAATTAAAAGACAAGACAATATTAAATGAAACTAAGAAAAAATATTTTATTAAAATGACTCACATTGAAGGTAGCACTCTTCTCCACCTTGAGTTTCGCTTCAAGGTTTACTCCAAGTAGAGAGAATGCCACCAAGCAATGAGTATAATACAATGAAGGAGGAGTTCTATTTATAGCCATAGAAAAAGGTAATCCGGGACAATCCCCCTGTATGGGACTAAACGCATACCATAAATGGACTAAATACATGCTAATACAACACCCGGCCAAGTCTTATCGGGTTTGGATCCAAATGGACCTCCAATGAGCGGTCTTGGACCGCTAATTGGCAGTCTATAAGTGTTAGATCGAGTTTGGATTTTGGTGGCTCGGTTCTGGATTGATTTATTGGTGTTTGATGAACCCAATTTGGTTGTTTATGGTTGGGCCCCGAATTAATTGTCAAAATACTCCTCATGATGGTGTGGAGTTCCTGATTTGCTCATTGGTCTTTAAGGCTTTCATCTGGGTCCTTCCCTCTTGCATCTCAGTCCTCAAGTCTTGCAACTCAGTCTTTTTTCTTTCTTCTAGGTCCTTTTATGCCTCTTCTCCTCAATCTTGTTTATTCCTAAAACTCAAACATAAAACTCGTTACGTAGCATTATTTAGGCTCAAGATAATGGATATAAGACACAAATACATGCATGATATGATGTCAATCAGGTTCCCATTCGCATCTGGCAATACGATGCATGAGGGTAGAGCGGTACGACTCGGGTAGCATCAATCACGGAGAGGTATGTGAGCGACAACAGGAAGAAATCCTTATGCTATGGCGGGTGGGTACAGGTAGAAGCACACAAGCAAATAAGGCTCAAACAATCCTAAGGTCTCTATAGGTCATTGTAGCTAGACGACGCCTAACTGCGAGGTCACACGGCCTCAACACACCTCACCTCCCTATGACAAGGACCACAAAGCCCAGCAAGTGAGTCAAGATCCGTAGATCTCATCTCTCCTACTATCTACAGAGTGGGCGACGCCGATCAGACCATAACGGTCGGGACCGGATCACTGTCTTAATGCGCCTGAAATCCTTAGGGTCAATGTCTACTTGATTTTAAAATTAGACTCTTGATTAGTGTGATTTTTGGGGCGAAGGAAATAGTGATGAAATCCCCCATGATTAACATCATATAATGCATATATTTGTGTCTTATATCCTTTAATTTAGCCTAAGCAATGTTGCGTAACGAGTGTTACGTTTATGTTTCAGGAATAAATAGGTTTAGGAGGAAGAGACTCAAAAAGGACTCAAATGCAAGGAAAAAGACTAAGATGCAAGACTTATGGACTGAGATGAAAGAGAGAAGGACCCAGATGTAAAACCAAAAGGATTAATGAGTAAATCAAGAAGCTCCACACCTTAATGAAGAGTATTTTGGCAATTAAATCCGGGCCCAACCATCAACAACCAAATCAGGTTCATCAAGCACCAAGAAATCAAGCAAGAACCAAGCCAAAGAAATCCAGACCCGATAAGAAGAATATAGACCGCTGATTAGCGGACCCAGACCGCCAATCAATGGTCAAGATGTCTTCAAAACGCACATGCTTTGGTCAGATGTTAGATTAGGTTGTATTTAGTTCATATTTGGTATGCTTTTAGTCCCATACCGGGGGATTGTCCTGGATTAGCTTTTTACATGCATATAAATAGAACTCTTCACCTTCCTTTGTATTCACCCATTGCTTGGTGACATTTTCTCTACTTGGAGTAAAAGCCTTGAAGCAAACCTCAAGGTGGAGGAGAATGTCACTTGTACTGTGAGTCATGTAAATAAAATAATTGTTCTTAGTTTCTATTATTCTTGTCTTTTAATTCTTACATGCTTCTTTAGTTTTACTTTCCTTTCAATTAGCTTCTTTAATATTCATTTCTTGCTTAGTTTAATTTCCTTTCATTAGAATGTTGAATTTTGTTAATGTAGGTTGTAGTGTAATGATTAGTGAGTAGTTCCATCCCCATTTGGGGGTGGAGAAATATGTGATATGATTATGTGATGTATTATGTGTGTGTTATCTTAATCCTTTGAGCCTTATATGATTTCCATAACCATCCAATGATATTTCACTCTTGTCTTTGATATGCTAATGCTCTTGAATGAAGTTTAGCATATGCTTAGATAAGTGGACCTATTTTATGGGAAATGATGAGGTAAGGATAATGATGAAATTAATATTGGAAACATGACTTGTAGTTGCATGTACTCTTGTTGCCTTTACCTTGGTTAATGCCTTGTATGTTTTAATGATAATGTACTATCTTATTTCATGTGGAGGCATAGTAGAGTCTAGTCTTTATACATTAGTTCATTTATCTTCATTCCAATTATTGTCTTGTATGTTTTAATGATATGGTGTTATCTTATTTTATGTGTAGGCAAAGTTGGATTTAGTTTTATGATTTTCATGCACTACATGTTGTGATGAGCATAATTGAACACACACATATACACATATATTTGTATCCACGCTCTTTTCTCTACCCCCTATGGGGTTTAGTTTTATTGGTTATTTTCTATTTCATTTTGCATTTTAGTATAGTTTGATCACAACTCCTTTCTTTCTCACTCGCATTCTAACAAACTAAAGTTGACACACCTCCCTGTGGATCGACACGTATTTGTCACCGCTTCAACGCAGCCGTGACTTGCGGTTATAATTATAACATATCAATCACCTCACCTTATCTTATATGGGACAACCCCTCCTTAGTAGCATTTTGGAGTCTTAATCTAGCAATCAACTCTCCAAACAAACGCTCAACTCACACTTGTTGCAATGCACTTCCTACTAACTAACGCATGTTCATACAAAATGCATGAATGAGAGTAGGAAATGCATATCTCGTACCAGCACTCAGCAACTGAAAGTAAAGCTAAAATAAAAGACAATTTACGTGCCTAAGTCGAGTATATGATGCATGATCTAAACAAGAAAGAATGCCTAATTTTTTGCTTTGGGTTTTAGGGTCCAAGTTGCTTAAAGGGAGATTGATTATTAATCTGGGAGCAATATAATAGTCAGAACATGCAAAATTGAGTCCCAGATTCTTACATCAGTTATGGAAACACTCCAAAGAAATTACAAGGTGAAACGAGATTACTAGACCGCTGATTGGCGGTCTCAAGCCGCTTATTGGCGGTCTGGAAGTCTCAGATTGCCTCCAAACATTACCAGATGCTTTCCCTTCCCAGTGTGAGTCTCCTGCAAGAAACAAAACTACAATACAAAAATTAAATCCACCGAATCGTCCAAACCAGAGTCTGAACTGGCACCTCCCCGGCAACGACGCCAAAAACTTGTTTAATCGTTTAAACTGTAAGTTAATCGGTCACTAATCTAGAGGGAGGTGAATAGATTATCTCCTAATTTTCTTGAACAATTGCACAATTAAAATAATAAGGGAAAGAATGAAAACCACAAGATGACTCCGGAGATTTATCGAGGTTCGATCACACCACCGTGATCTAGTCCTCTCCTCATGTTCCGATTGATCCTCCAATCCCTACTCGAGAATTCACTATTATCTTCGTTCTGGGTCAAAGATAAACCCTCTTACAATCGGAGCCTTGCGAAAACCCTCGCCTTGCTTGGATCTCCATTCACAATCCGAGAGGGTGCTTCCTCGAAGCTTTACAACACAATGGAAATTGAATGTGGTTGTTGAACTCTAACTTGAATGCACTCAAGGATATGATTTAAGCTTGGACTGAATTTTGTGGAAGTATGAGAGTTGGTGGAGCTTTGAAGGCTTGAAGATTGAGAGCACAAGAGTAGGATTGATTTTTGGCAAGTGTTGTGGTGAATGTGTCTCTTAAGTGAAGCTTATATAGCCTTCAAAACAAATAGAGCCATTATGGAAAGTTGGTGAGAATTGGACCAAAGGAAAACAAGATGTGACTTAAACTCGGGCAGAAATCGAGACAGATTCGGTCGACCGTTATCCACACGGTAGTCCGAAGAAGTGGTTAGAAATAAGAACTCGGTTGACCGAATATAGGCCAGATAACCGTTCACCAACTTCCAGTAACTTTTTTCTAATATCGGCTAATTAACTTCGGTTGACCGAGACCACGTCGGTGCACCGTTCAAAATGGATAGTAAAGAATTGGTGCGACTTGGTGATCATGTTCGGTAGACCGTGGCAAGTTCAGTTGACCGATACATGTGCAGGTTTTCAGCTGACATTGAGTGGGGAATTGATTTATTGATAACGGTCAAAAAAATATGTGGAAAAATAGCCGTTATATTTTGATTGACAACAAGACTTCGGTATGGATGTTTCAAAGGATGGGGCTAAACGACAAAATACAAGTCGGGTGGAGTTAGTTTGTGCCACGTGGGCCAGTAAGATGAAGTCATTGTAGGCCAAAAGACACAAGAGAGTTCGGATGACCGATCCATCTTTGGAATACTGAATATAGTTGTCTAGAGAAATTTCGAAGCTACTGGGAATAGGGAAACAGTCGACCGGGTAAGATTCGGTACATCGAAACAAGGATTCCAGGAGATCAAGTTTTTACTCACTCTAAGGAGACAGTTGACCGGATAAGGTTTGGTACACCGAAACAAGGATTCCAGGAGATCAAGTTTTTACTGACTCTAAGGAGACGGTTGCCCGGATAAGGTTTGGTACACCGAAACAAGGATTCCAGGAGATCAAGTTTTTACTGACTCTAAGGAGACGGATGACTGGATAAGGTTCGGTACACCGAAACAAGGGTTCCAGGAGATCAAGTGGTTATGAGTCTATAGGGAATGGTTCACTGAGAGACACTCGGTTATCCATGGGGAACCAGGTTCGATAGACCGACAAGGACACGGTCGACCGAGACAGACGGGTTTATCTGTTTGTGCATCAAGTGTACATTTGATCATATAACTTAAATAAATGGAAAATTACATATGAAGTCCTTGAGCTTTGATTACAAGTCTTGAGCTTTGATCTTGAAGTTGATTAGTCCCTTGGTTTGATCACCTACATTGTTAGGAACACACAATATCTATGCAATTTGACAATATGATGTGTGTGATGTTGTAATTGAAGTTATGCATAATATTAGTTTGTTAATCATCAAAATTAAGATTAAAGGGCCAAAAAGCCAACATAAACTACCACAGGTACACGACGTAGGTGAAGACGTGGCAAATACGGGTCGATCCACGAGGAGGAGAGAACTCTCTGGTTTTTCAGAAATCAAGTGACAACAAAAAGGGAAAATAATTTTGTTTATGCTAATCTATGCTACACTAAGCTACTAAAGGGGAGTTCGTGCCATGGGAATTCGGGCAAAAGAAAGGAAAGGAAAGTATTTACTGTTGACTGTTTTGTTTTGCATTGTTTGTGCACTCAACGGAAAAGGGATGACTTTCCCTTGGTTTCTGAGGTATAAAATAAAATATCACCTCCCTTTTCTCACCTCTCCACCTCCGAAACCAACAGAATCCACCGCCTCCACCCTCGCAATTCTACTCTCCAGTCCATGTACAAAAGGCATCGTCCCCCTCAAGCCCGGCGACATATCCGACGACGTTTAGGGTCCGTTGCTCCACGACGACACCTCCGATGATCACATCTTCTTTGGCGACGACCCTAATCTCTGGTAGGGGTTTCTTTTCCGATGGGGTTGAAGGTTCACTTCGATTTTCGTTGGTTTCACATCTGATTTTGGTAACTTTTGACGGGATTAGGGTTTGTGTCATCTTTTTTGTTGGATGTATGTCTAATTTTGTTTGATTTATGTCTGATTTCGTTGGTTTTATGTTTGATTTGTCTGATTTTGTTAAATTTATGTCTGATTTGGTGTTTTTTTGTTGAATAATTGAAGAATATTCTTCTCTTTTTCATGATTTATGAACTGATTATCCTCTTTGGTAAAGTCAGGGAAAAATAAATAGTGAGCCTTGAAACGAAAGTATTGACAAAGTAAGTTTGTATTAATGGACAGTTGCATAATTTGTGATTCATGTTTCACTTCTTCTCTGGTTTGATACTATGAAATACAAATGCTTGTGGTTTATGATTTCTGGCGGTTCCTTATGAAATGCAGTACCAACAGTCGTGAAGCAACTTGGTTGTGCAGCAAAGAAATGTTTATTTTCTCAAAATGGTCTAGGATGTTATTGAATATGCGTAGCTTGGTTAGGCTGTTGGTGTTAAAAGATGTTCATCATTGGAATGATTGTTCCACAAACAAAAATGATATAAGGGTGTTCTATGATACAAGTGTGGGGTTTCAACTTTCAACTTAGTGTTTAGTGCGCGTAAACAGATTATTGGATCAGAACTAGACCTCTTATTTAAGAACTAGATCTCACTTGCTTTGTGAGGAAATCAGAATATTGTTAGAATCTACTTAATTATTTATTTGCAAATGTGTGTTGTTTGGCAATGCTTGTTTAATATCGATGTTACAGTGTTGGTAACAATATTACTATATTAGTTCAAGAAATTTTATAGTGATATTAATTAATGCTTCATATAATGATGTGTAGTTCCTGTTTGGTTTTGGTGCTTTTTTATGCCATGAGTTTGGATTATACTATGGTAATCATAAGTCCAAGCTTTACTAGAAAACAATCTTTCATCGTATGTAGTTTTGATTCTGTCATGTTGCTTGTATTTAATGTAAGGGTGAGCTTGAGGTAATTAGGATGTTTTGCCGGTTCTCATTTTGCATACATATTGATCTCAAGATTTGCCTCATTTTCTGTTGCTTCTTTTCTAACTGAGCATCATTTATTTTTATTGTACTGCTCACTAGATGCTTGAGGAGAAGAGAAAGCATAGAGCTCTTATTTCATATGAAAGGAAGAAGCAGGTCGTGAAGCTTCGAGTTAAGGTGACTAAGGTTGCGGAAGAGAAACTTGGAGCATAACTTGATGTACTAGAGCCAATTAAGTACTAGAGAAACCTGAAGCACAACTTGATGTAGACCGGCTATGCTTTGTTTTTTTGATTTGTTTGAAGCTTATCTTTTGAACTTCTCCTTTGTTTATCAACTAAATTTTGGTACTCTTGTATTCTCTCTTTCAATGGTATAAGTGAGCTTTACATTCCCCATTGGCTTATGTTGGAGTGATTGAAAATTAGTTTAGTTTGTTAAAAACTTGACAGACTTGTGAAAAGAGCAATGGAATTGGTGTAGTTTGTCAAAAACTAAACATAGTTGTTAAAAACTTATATGTATTTTGATATTACGTGGTTAGGATTGTAATATTATTGTTTTTCAAGCAATAAATTTTCATTTATAAATAAAATATGATTTGGATAGTAATATGTTTTACATTAGAGTAACAAATTTTCATTTATAAATTGAGCTGCAATTACCAAATTTCTTTTATAGTTTCTAATAATAGGTACAAACAACAGAATCTATTTTCTGTCGGATTCCAGAGACAGACACAAATAATAGAATATGTTTTCTGTCGGATTCTAGAAACAGACACAAACAACAGGATTCGGTCAAAGGGAAATTGGTTTCCATTGGATTGTTTGTTTCTGCTTTCCGTTTGACTCCGAAAATCATTTTCCGACACTTTCCACACCACTAACACCCCCTAAGAAGAAAATGCAAAGGAAAGAGACTAATGATTACTTCGACAAAACTAAAGGAACTTAACACTAAGCTGGAATCAGGAAGAGAAAGACCCCTAGGGAGTGGAGTGATTACACATATACAATAACAAGGTAAGAATGCATTCCAATGGGCACAAATGGAGGTAGTGTTTTCATGTATAGGAGGTGTCTACTTATATCATGGCAAAACTCATCAATTAAATCACTAACCTATTTGATTAACATTTATAAACACAAGCTGGTCATTTCAGAAACTAAACAAGCATGGGAGGTGTCTTAAGATTTATGGCAAAACCCATCAAGTGAAGTATTCTATTCTAACAAGCAAGCATACATTCATATTAATCAACACATTTCAAAATAAAGCATTCTTCCATTCTTAATTGCATATATAAGTATCATCTCCACCCCCCAAAGGGGAGTGGTTTTACTCACTAAACATTAAACTAACTATTACACTAAGATAAGAAAACATATTAACTAAGCTAGATTTAATAAAAGACAATTAAGCTAAGCATGCAAGAACTATAAAAGAAGCACAAAACAAAGAAAACTTTATTGATTTCAGACTTACAATACCAGTAACATCTCTCCACTTGAGTTTCTTGCTTCAAGGCTTTCACTTCAAGTAGAGAGAATGATCACTAAGCATAGAGTGATTACAATAGAAGGTGAAGAGTTCTATTTATAGCCAAAGAAAAAGGTAATCCGAGACAATCTCCCAGTATGGGACTAAACATATACCAGAAATAGACTAAATACACTCTAATACACGTCCCACAGAAATCTTAGCGGATCCGGAGCAACCCAGACCGCTAATTGGCAATCTACAAGGTTTGGATCGTGCTGGGCTTTTCTGGATGTCTTTGTCTGTCTTTGATGCATCTACTTCTCTTGCTGGAGCTCCGACCCGAATAGAATTGCCAAAATACTCCCCATGATGGTGTAGAGTATTCTTGTTTGCTCATTGGTCCTTCGATCTTACATTCAGGTCCTTCGATCTTGCATCTTAGTCCTCGAGTCTCTCAACTCAGTCTTTTTTTAATGCTTTTAGGTCGTTTTATGCATCTTCTCTTCAAACATATTGATTTCTGAAACTCAAACAGAAAACTCGTTATGTAGCATTGTGTAGGTGAAAGATAATGGATATAAGATACAAATGTAAGCATGAAATGATGTCAATCACTTGCATCTTTCGGTCATCCGAATAGACAACGGTCGACCGAACTAGCCTAAGTTTGGAAACAACCAATCTTTACTGTCCAAGTTAGAATGGTGCACCGAACTCCTTTCGGTAAATCGATATTTCTATTGGTTGAAATTGAAGTCATTTTCTGGTGTAACCAAACGGTCATCCGAATGGACTTAGGTTGACTGAACCAACCCAGAATTTTGCCCGAGGTTCATGCAAACTCTGGTTTATCATTGGTTCAGAACTCCACTAACTCCTCAATGGCTCTATTAGCTTTGAAGCCTATATAAGTGTTTTTAAAGAGACACAAACAAGAACTCTACACTCTCAATTCATCTATACTCTTTGTGCTCTCATTTCCCAAACCTTCAAAGCTCTAGATACACTCAAAGGTTCATCTTCACCACTTGCATATCCATTCCATATCAATATCCAAGTTTGCTCAAGTATAAAGTGTTAGATTGTGATTCAACTTTCATATCAAAGAATCACCAACTTGTAAAGCTTTGAGGAAGCTTCTTCTCGGGTTATGAGAGGAGACACGAGCGAGGCGAGGATTGTTCGCAAGGCTCGGTGTTGTGATTGACATCATATCATGCATATATGTGTGTCTTATATCCTTTATTTGTAGCCTAAGCAATGCTACGTAACAAGTTTTATGTTTATGTTTCAGGAATAAACAAGTTTGAGAAGAAGTGACTCAGAAATGACTTAAAATCAAGGAAAATGACTAAGTTGCAAGACTTATGGACTAAGATGCAAAAGAGAATGACCCAAATGTAAACCCAGAATGACTTATTAGCAAAATCAAACACTCCACACCATCATGAGTAGTATTTTGGCAATTGGATTCGGGTCACAACTCACACAACCGATTAGGGTGCACTCTAGGAGAAGAAACAAAGCTACTGAGAAGTCATAAGAAATTGGGCATGATCCAAGAGATCCAGACTGCCAATTGGCGGTCCATTTGCCTCCGGATCCGACCCGTCTTCTATTGGATGTGTATTAAGGTGTTTTATGTTATATTTGGTATGCGTTTTGTCCCATAACGGGGGATTGTCCCTGGTTACCTTTTTATGGCTATAAATAGAACTCTTGCTCCTCCTTTGTAATACATCTTCCCTCTTGGTGGTCATCCTCTCTACTAGTAGTAAAACCTTGGAGCAATACTCTGGTGGAGAGAGGCTACTTGTAATGTGAGTGAGCAAAAAAAATGTTTTATTAGTTAATTGTTGTTTCTTTTAGTTCTTTGCATACTTAGTTAATATTGTTTGTTTTAATCTTCGTAGTATTAATTAACATGTTTCTTTTCCTTAATATTAATGTTAGATTAATAATGTGTGAGTAGTTTCATCCCCCTTTGGGGGGAGTTGATGTTTATACATGTCATGTATAATGGAATGAATGTAAAATGTTATATGTGAGAAATGTTAGTATGCTTGTTTGAATTAAAGAGAATACTTAACTTGTATGGTTTCTGTCATAATCTTTAGGTACATTTCATGTTTTTTTAGATTCTTAATAACAAACTTGTTCATGCTCATATTAATCACTTAGATAGTGATTTGGATGATAGGTCTTGCCATGAGGTACTTCATATGCATAGCAACACTACATACACTTGTGCTTACTGAATGCATTCATCACCACTTATTTCATGTGTACACACACTCTACCCCATAGGGGTTTTGCATTCCTGATTTCTAGCTTGCCTATATTAGTCACTTAGCTTAGTTTTACTTAGTCTCGTGCTTTCATCTTATTTGTTGTTTCGTACTAGTGTAGTGTATCATAGTTTAGTCAAGTTTAGTGTAATCAATTTCTTCTCCCCTCTTTTCCCACTTGCCTTCGAATAAACTAGAGTTAACACACCTCCTCATGGACAAGACCCATACTTGTCGCGTCTTCAGCGACGCCGTGCACTTACGGTAATTAAAACGAACACAAACAAGTTGTAAACAACGTTGATCTCGGCCCGGAACGGAGATCAGTTAGTAGAACCGTAAGCGAGACTCGGAGGATTGAGCGAGGATTGCGAGGAGGACTACGATTAGGTGCGGTGTCGAACCTCTCTAACTCCGGTGTCGTCGATTTTGTGGTTTGCATAGTCTTCTCTCTTAATCCTTCAATCAGTGTTTTAATTCCGTATTTATCTAGTGATTAAAGGGTCATCAATCTTAACAAGATTTTCTTAGCCTGAAGTCCTGCTTGCAGAACTTACTCTAAGCACCTTTCATGCCCGAACAAAAGTCAACATGTCCCCTCTTGGGGTTTCCCTTTGTTGGATATGGAGGCTCTCCTACGCACACCCTCACATCCTCTTTGTTGAAGCATAAATAGAACTAGCTTTCGACCTGTGTGCTACATGATTGTAATAATGAAATAGCAAATAAATACAAATATTATCATAAAGATAAAACATTTCCATTCAATCTTGATTTTTTTTGTATTTCAGAAATCTTCTTGTTTTCTATCTTCGTCTGCATACGTTGTAGGCTTATGCAGTAGGTGTGCATATCTGCCTTTGAACTTCAAATTACTTATGGTTACTCATCAATATTTGGTTTATTTAAACTATTACAAGTAACTTCTATGTCGCACAATGGACATTATTAAATATGATTTGTAAGATAGGCATCTTTACGTTGTGAATATTTTTCTCTTGCAATTCTTTTACTTAAAGATTTTTATTTACTTCAAATTAGACAACTCAATCAATATTACTTTAAAATGCTTATCTATACCAAGCAAAAAATATGGTATTTGTTAGATCCTAACCCTTGCTTACTGTTCTTAATTGTGTTTAGGAGAGGATTAGTGATGGATTGAGATGGACGGCTGAGATCGAGTGGGAGAAAAGTATATAAAGGTTGGTTTTACTCTCTCTCCCTCACTCTCTCTCTCTCGCATATCTCTCTCTCACTCCCCCTCTCTCCCTCTAGGCGCGTCTCTCTCTCTCCATCAGAGTACTCCGGCCGTGTGGAGGTGAGGGTGTTGCTGGAGTCGCCGGAGGAGCAAAGATCGTTGTGTTCGCCGGAGTTTGGGTTTATCGTGGAAAAGCTCGTCGTCGTTCTTCAAAGGCTTCTTCAAGCCTTAAGGTATGTCAAACTTGCTTTCAAGCTCACCTATTGTTAGTGTGGGAGTGGGAGCGGTCGACGGTAGGCCGTTTCGGGCTCGTCGGACCTGCACAGCCGTTTCTGAACTATAAACGGCCGACCGGTGTTTTGGTTCGGTCGACCGGTTATAGTGTATTTGGGGCAGAATCCCTCGCACCGGTCGAACGATGCCCTCTTGGGCGGTCGACCGGTTGTGCAATTTTTAGCGAGAGAAAACGTCCGGGTTATTTTCGGTCGAACGGGACCCCTTTGCCAGTCGACCGAAAGTACTGTTGTAGGTCGGTTGGGGCGTTGACCATCTAAACGGTCGACCGCCTGTTTGACTCGTTGGACCGACGTTTAAGTTAACTTAATGTCCAGTCGACCCGAAGTGAGGTTCGCTCGACCGTGTGTATGGTTTGGTCGAAGGTTTGACACTGGTGGATTTCGGTCGACCGATAGTGTGTGTGGTTCGACCGTGTAATTGTGTTTTGTTGCAAGTTTTCTACTGGAGGTAAACGGTCGACCGATAGGGTTCGGTTGTTCGACCGTTTTACTGTTGTTTGCGAAAAAGGATTTTCTACTGGTGCTTTTCGGTCGACCGGGACCTCTTTGTCGGTCGACCGTTTGGCGGGTTTTTCGGTTGGGCCAGTTCTCTGGGTGAGGATCGGTTGACCGGAAGCCATGTTTTGTTCGACCGTTTTACACTGTTTTTGTGTGGGTGTGTGTTGCTATTGATTGGCTAAAAGGCAACGGGTCTCCGGCCCTTTTGGGGCGACGGCACAGACATCCCGGCCCTATAGCGATTATTGGTGACACGTGGGTTGTGATTTTGTGCCCGTGGCTCCGGGGAATGAGGCAAAGCCGTGGCTCCGGCGAATGAGGCAAAGTCGTGGCTCCGGTAACACTTAGGCAATGAGGGGGTTGTTTGGCCGTGATTTGGACCGGCGGTGCCTTGTGTGCACTTGTGTTGGTGGGTTGGGGTAAGAGGACCCTTGAGACCCGTGTTGTTGGGCTATGGCCGGGAGAGAGGTCCCGGGAACTTAACGGGTGTTTCTGTTGTGGTGTTTTACGTTTCTTGGCACATTTCATTTCTGTCCATATATGTGTTAGGGTTTGGCATACTGGGTTTCCTCCTGGAAACTCAGGCATTCATTGTCTGCTTTCAGGCCGAGAGCGACGTTAGGTGGGTGGCGTCGGCGGAGGGAGCGCTCGAGACCTGATCCTGCTTCCCTACATTTTGAGGTGGTTGTGATTACTTGTGTGTATTCTCTGTATATGATCTTTTGATGTAATCACATTCTTTTGTAAACTCGTTCACATATATATATATAATATATGTTGGTGCACCAGTGTGTGTATTTCTTTCGTAATGTCCTCGTTGATTGTATGATTTTAATTTGAAATTTTCCGCTGTGTTTGAGGATGTTACAGTATTTTAGTAGGAAATTATTATCTAAGTTAATACCATTTAAAGGTGATAAGAGTAGTCTCTTGGGTGGATGATTAAGATTAGTGATAAGTTAGTAATATAATCGTTCTTGTGCACCAAAGAGACCAGGAAAAAGGACAAAGAAAAACATTACTTTTGAAGGACACGTATAACATGATTCCGTAGGGGGGTCAAAATTATAGGCTATCATATATGCTATTTAGATTTGTGATATGTAAACAAATATATACGATTCTTTTCGAGAAATTATGTAGAGGTCCTGGACACTTGTTTATGTGTTATTGATTAAAATAAATAATATATATATACACACACATATAGAACCGTAAACGGAGTGGGTAATACCCGTATACCCCTGTGCTCGACTCGTACGGGTACGAATACGAGTACGAATATGGGTAATACCCGTATACCCCTGTGCTCGACTCGTACGTGTACAAATATTTGTACCTGTTTACCAGGTACCCGTTGGATAAACAGGTCGAGTACGGATATGTTCATGACTCGTACCCGTATACCCGTTACCTGTTATCAATATATATTATACTATATATATATATTAGATACTTAATAAACATAAATATAAAAGACTGAAAGAGAAATCAAAACGGCAAAAATCAAAATCTAACCCTAGCCCATCGACTCCCAAACCAAAGTCCCATCGTCTCCTGAGTCCCGCCGCCTCTTCCACCGGCCTCGCCTCCTTGCCGTCGCATCTTACGGCAACATAGGAGAGAACATCCCCGTCCTACCTCCACCGACTCCCAAACCAAGTCTCCTCCCCTTCTGTAAGAAGAAGAGATTGACGAAGAAGAAAGGCATGCATGGGCCATGAAGGCTACACCATTTCCTTCTCATCTTTGTCTTGTGTTTTTTGGGTGGGTTTTGGTTTTTAACAATTCTGACCCCAAACCCATGAGATTGTTGTGGGTTGGATGTCTAAAGTTTGGAGTGACATGATTTGATACCCTTTGAGATTCTAGTAAAGCAGCAGGAGATGATGGTTAGAGTTTAGACTCATTTATTCCATGTTTTTCCCTTGTTTGTTTCTTGTCTAAGTTTATTAAACCCTCAACAATATTTTTTGCAGGATGAATTGTAACATCCCCGAACAGCGGAAAATTTAAACTTTTAAAATCAACGGAAACACAAGAATAAGAACTATCAAGAATGGGGACGTTACTCAAAGAAATATCCAAATATATCTGGTGCACCATATTACATAAGAGTTTGTCAAAAGAGTGATTACATCAGGAAACGAAATACATAATACATGTAATCAAGACAACCTAAAATAGGCAGACAACAAGATCCAGTACCAAAGTGCAATCTCCCTCCATCACCACCCGCCGGAACCTAACGTGGTCCTGAAAATGATCATAACAACAATGCCTTAGTTTCCATAAGGAAACCCCGTATGAAAAACTCACCTATATGCCCTATCATACTAGTATAGCATGGCATGAATACAAGCAATAAAACAACATTCCCACAAAGGGCAAAACCGGACATCCGTCCTGCAATAGTTCCCGCTGGCACACAGGTCGCGCGGTCTACAATCGTTACCGCTGCCACACAGGCCCCGCGGTCCGCAACATCACCGTCGCCACACAAGATGCACGGTCCACAACCATCGGTACCACATAGGCCACACAGTCCACAACATCGCCGCCGCCACACAGGCCGCACGGTCCAAACATCGGGTCTCCGTAGAGACCTACCATAGGCACATACGGTCTAGCAGACAGTACAGAACACATCCCCACACACGACTACACAAGCCAAGGGATCGGTGAGGAGGCGTTCACAATTCCACGCAGGTAGAATCAGATCTGATAACATCGTGGTCCACCACTAAACCAATGGAGCCGTCGCTCAGGTCGGTCCATCACCGGCGCCACACAAACCACACGGTATCTCACTCGATAGGTGCCCAATCGAGCTACCTGCCGGAAATCATCATCGGCAGTCCATCGCCACTACCACACAGGCCACGTGCGATCCTCCCTGCCGCCACACAGGCCGTACAAGGGCCCTCCCATCGCCACAAAGGTCGCACGGGCTCGTGCAATCACTGCCTATCAAGGCCAGTCGAACATATCCGCAACACAGAGGGCCAGACAATCGACATATCCGAACCGAAGTCCGTGGGGTCATCAAGCTCCACGCGTAGGCACCAACTCCGCCCCTATAAAGCAGGGCAGCGACCTCCGTAGCCATCCAGGTCGGTAGTCACTTCACCCAATGACAATTGCGTGTCCGATGAAGCAATGGGATCTGCAATCCCTCATGCTGCTACTCTAACACGAGTCAAATCATAAACTATGTCACCCTCTATAATGCAGAGGCAACACGTCCCAAGTATCCACACTCTTCCACACGGCGGTCCCTGGGCAGGCACGAGTAACGTACCCGCCGTCACCTCCCGACTCACACTCTGAGCAAGGACACGGGTTTCCGTGGACAGAGTTGATGCTCCACAAGGACCATGATTCAATTCTGGGCTCAAACAGTCGACCGAAAAAGGTATACCGGTCGACCGCTTCCGCAAAGGAATCGGTCTACCGAATGCCTACAACAGTCGGACTCTGTGCTCAAAACTCAATCCCCAACAGTCGAAAAAAAGTCTAAAACCGGTCGACCGAACGCGGTCAAAATCTGGAGTCTGGTCAAAATCATACAAGTCTATTCGGTCGACCGACTCAGGGGTTCGGGTCGACCGAAAACTACCAGGGTCAACCTAACATCCTAGGTCATCTACCGGTCGAGCAAGACACAACTATCGGTCGAACAACATACTATAAATTTAAGTTCACTTAAGTTCCGATCGGACAAAAGGTCTAGGACGGTCGACCGTTTGGATGGTCAATGTCTGTTCCACGCGAAACACGAAGCAACGGTAGAACGATCCCAGGATCTCATTCGACCGAAAACATCCAGACAAACCTCGACTCACCAGTACACGCACGATCGGTCGACCGCCACACAAGGCATCGTTCGACCAGTGTTGGTTAAAGTCGGGCAAAACACTAAACCGATCGACCGCCCGAAGGAAACCGGTCGACCGTTGGTCGACAGCAACCTTGCACCAGCCAAGGATTTTACGCCGTTTCTTCGTCGCCGGCGAGGTCTTCGACCTCCCGCGACCGACCACAACTCTACCCCAACTTGGGTGAGCAAAAAGGCCTTTAATGCAAGAACTTGGCATACCTATTTCGCGAAGAACGACAACTTCACCGGAGAACACCAGAGCTCCAATGACCAACTCCGGTCCGAACAGCACGCACCACCTCCTCGCCCCTTCTTCCCATCACGTCCTTGCTTCGCGCGCCTTGCTCTGCAACCCTCACCACCTGAGCTCAAGGATCTTGAAGGAGAGGAAGAAATATGGATGGAGAGGAGAATGATTTGAAGAAGAAGAAGAAGAAGAAGGAGAAGAAGAGTTGGTTTCCTCTTAAACCAACCAAGCCACCCATCCAATCACCTCAGCCGCACCCTACACTCCAGCCCACTGTTCACCCATGCCTCCCCATCACGTCTCCTCCTCTTTCCTCCATTCCCATGCAACCACCATCATCACTCCACCTAAACACCCATTAAACCTTAATCAAGGTTAAGGTCATCACATGAATAATATTGACTCTTACATTTTGAAGAATGGAAAATACAATGTTGATTGTGTTAATCTTGTTTCGTTTACAAGTCGTGTTAGTTTACTTCTTCACCTGTAAGAGTATTCTACGACCACACTTTGCAAGATGAAACCTTTGAATGAAGATTTGCCACCACTTCTGAGAAAACAATAACCTTTCTTAGTATGTTAAGATGACATTAAATTGCGTTTGTTTTCTTTTTTCTTGTGTTGAGATTATGGTGCACCAATGTGTCTGATTGGTATCCAAATCTCTAGTGTTTGAGCATAAAGGCGTGTATGTGAATATATGATTGACTATTCATTGTGTGGTTACTATTGTCTCGGGGAAAAGAAGTGGTAGTTAGCATTTGGCAATAGAAGTTAAGTTAGAAACTCGTTTACCCGTCCCTTACTCGCTAAGGGTACGGGTACACCAATATTGGGTACGAGTATATATCTGTACTCGTTAATTTGGGCAGGTACGAGTGAGAGCATACCTGACCCGTTTACAAACCTACCAATATATATACATATATATATATACACACACAAAGCTTGTAAAGTGTGAAGGGTGTCAACTAAAATCCACTAAACCCTAGAATGACAAAAGCCTACATAACTTAGAATAATATTAGAAACTGGTCAACCAAGCCCATAAGAAGAGTAAAAAAAAACCCATATACGATGAATACAAAAGCTGCATAGAAAAGCTTTGGGATATATTCCAATTGAGCTAAATGAAGACGTAGTGGACAAAATTCACCTCCAATTGCTTTTTATTCTTTTCACCCAATGCACAACCTAAAGAAAACGAATCTGAATCTGCTTGTAACCAACCTTGGAATGCTTTTGACTCAAATATCAATCACCTTGTGATTTAAATGTGTTGTCTGCTTACAATTGATGCAGTAGAATAGTTTACTCTCCCTCGTGTTCGACGCGCCCAATGCGGGAATGCAATAAACAAAGCTAAAATCTAACCAGAATATGGTTCATTAAACAATAAAATAATAGATGAGCCAAATGAGTCAAATGAGAATCAGCCTGATCTATTGCTGAGTGAAACGTACTCAGCCATGTCCAAAGTTGAAGTTTCTGGAGAACCTTTTCCAATCTCTTTTCACAACAATGCTCAGATGACCAATCTCTTTTCACAACAATTCTCAGATGACCTCGAAGTCTTGGGTACGCCTAATATGGCATAAAAAATGTTAAGCTCCATAATTACTCAAATATAACTGAGAAGTAAGGCTTATGTGAATAATATGAATCAACTTTTTATGAGAATGAAACTTCCCTGTGTTCAACCAAATCGAAAGCAATAGTGAAGGCCGTTGCTTAAGCAAAACCATTCTCAAGGCTAACTCCTAAGTGTATCTTTCCTGCCTTCTACATATGTAGATCAAGAAAAGTAAGGGGGTCCAAACCGGAAGATTCAAAAACTCAAGCTTAGGAATATTAGGAACATAGAATAACAGGATATCATGAATTAATGCTTGAATCTAATGTTAGACCCTAACCCTTGCTTACTGTGCTTAATTGTGTTTAGGAGAGGATTAGCGATGGATTGAGATGGACGGCTGAGATCGAGTCGGAGAAAAGTATATAAAGGTTGGTTTTACTCTCTCTCCTCACTCTCTCTCTCGCGTTCTCTCCTCTCTCACTCTCTCTCTCTCTAAAGACGTGTCTCTCTCTCCATCAGAGTTTCGTCGGCATTTGTGGATGCGAGGGGGCTGTTGGAGACGCCGGAAGTGCGGGGATCGTCGTTGTGTTCTCCGGAGTTCGAGTTTATCGTGGAAAAGCTCGCCGTCGTTTCTTCAAAGGCTTCTTCAAGCCTTAAGGTATGTCAAACTTGCCTTCAAGCTCACCTAGTGTTAGTGTGGGAGTGGGAGCGGTCGACGGTAGGCCGTTTCGGGCTCGTCGGACCTGCACAGCCGTTTCTGAACTATAAACGGTCGACTGGTGTTTTGGTTCGGTCGACCGGTTATATTGTATTTTGGGCGAATCCCTCGCACCGGTCGAACGATGCCCTTTTGGTCGGTCGACCGGTTGTGCAATTTTTAGTGAGAGAAAACGTCCTGTGTATTTTCGGTCGAACGGGACCCCTTTGCCGGTCGACCGAAAGTACTGTTGTAGGTCGGTTGGGGCGTTGACCATCTAAACGGTCGACCGCCTGTTTGACTTGTTCGACCGACGTTTAAGTTAACTTAATGGCCGGTCGACCGGAAGTGTGGTTTCGGTCGACCGTGATGTGAGGACTCTGGGTGAGTTCTACTGGTGGTTTTTGTAGGATCGTGTGGGTTATGGGTCCACTAATCACTTTTTAAGCTAATCCACAATTCTCTACTTTATTAAGCAATCAAATGCGCAGCGGAATAAACAAACAAGTAGAGAAAGAAAGACAATGCAAACCACACAAAGACGCGTCGGTTTTACAGAGGTTCGGCCGCGCCTACGTCCTCTCTTGCAAGCCCCTCTCGAATCTCCGTTCGAGCCCCTCTTGCGTCTTCACTATGCCTCCCCGTTCCGGGCCGGGAGCAACGCCTTTTACAAGTCTTCAAGCTCGCGAACAACCCTCGCCGAGCTTGGCACCACCTCTCACAACCCGAGAGGATCACTTCGGGCTTTCACCGAAATCTCTACTTCTTTGTCTTGGGCTTTCACCAAGACCCTTGCTCACTTTGTCTTGGGCTTTCACCAAGACCCTTGCTCTCTTGACAACAATTGGAGTGGAACTCACTCTTCTAGTATTGAGCACAACAGATGCTAATATGAATGTATGATGAAGGATGTGGAAATTAGGCTTTGGATGGCTAATTTGGAGCTTTGAGGTTGTGGAAAATCTCACTATAAGTTTGACACTTTGGAGTTGTGAAATCTTTTGGAAAACTAAGTGTGAACCTCTATTTATAAGCTCCTAAAGATTTCTAGCCGTTTGGACAAGATTTGATTGGGTTTTGTGCAAGATACACAAAACAGAAAATCGGGTTCAGAAATCTGTCCAGAAACGGTCGACCGAAAGGTGTATCGGTCGACCGAACCCTTGAGTCTATTGATGGATCGGTTGACCGAACATAGGTACTGGTCGACCGAATCACTTAAGTTCTATAGGTCAACGGTCGACCGAGCAGGTACCGGTCGACCGAACTACTGGGTTCGGTAGAGAGAAATCTTGATCGGTTGGACAAACTTGTGTCGACCGATAGCAGGGGGTTTTTCACGAATTAAACGGTCGACCGAAAGATGTATTTTGTTCGACCGGTTCTAATGTATATGGGGGTGAATATTGAGAAAAATGTGTATACGACCGTTGTATAATACGACAAATAAAACGGTCGTATTTTTACCAGAAATAGCAAACGAAACGGTCGACCGAACAGGTCTGGGTAAACGGTTAATAGAAATGTGATCGGTTGAACGGATTGGTCTGGTATAACAAAAATTGTGTATAACCGGTCGACCGAAAGGTGAACGGTCGACCGAACTCAGGCAGACTGGCGACTAATGTTTTAGGTGTTTAGGTGATCTAATGGAGTCCAAATTATATGATATTTTGTGTGTGACTCCTAAAAGGAACCTAGTGTGTGAATGCATGCATATTAGCTTAAGTTATGCTCAATTTACATAAGTTCCTAATTCTCAAAGAAAGGTAAAATTACATGTCTTCAATCCTAGCTTGATTACATGTCTTGACTTGATTTTTCTTCTTTCTTGAGTCTTGATCACCTGTAGATGTTAGCACAATACAACATGTATACTATTATACTACATGTGCTAATCTACATGTCCTTATTAAGATTAGGTTTAATTACATCATCAAAATACGGATTAAGGCCAAAAAGCCAACAGTTTTCGGTCGACCGATAAGGTTCGGTTGTTCGACCGTTTTACTGTTGATTGCGAAAATGGATTTCTACTGGTGCTTTTCGGTCGACCGGGACCCCTTTGTCGGTCGACCGTTTGGCGGGTTTTTCGGTTGGGCCAGTTCTCTGGGTGAGGATCGGTCGACCGGAAGCCATGTTTTGTTCGACCGTTGTACACTGTTTTTGTGTGTGTGTGTGTTGCTATTGATTGGCTAGAAGGCAACGGGTCTCCGACCCTTTTGGGGCGACGACACAGACATTCCGGCCCTATAGCGGTTAGTGGTGACACGTGTTGTGATTTATGGCCGTGGCTCTAGCGAATGAGGCAAAGCCGTGGCTCCGGCGAATGAGGCAAAGCCGTGGCTCCGGCGAATGATGCAAAACCGTGGCTCCGGTAACACTGAGGCAATGAGGGGGTTGCGTGGCCGTGTTTTGGACCGGCGGTGCCTTGTGTGCACGTGTGTCGGTGGGTTGGGGTGAGAGGACCCTTGAGACCCGTGTTGTTGGGCTATGGCCGGGAGAGAGGTCCTGGGAACTTAGCGAGTGATTCTGTGGTGGTGTTTTACGTTTCTTTACTCATTTCATTTCTGTCCATATATGTGTTAGGGTTTGGCATACTGGGTTTCCTCCTGGAAACTCAGGCATTCATTGTCTGCTTTCAGGCCGAGAGCGACGTTAGGGGGGTGGCACCGGCGGAGGGAGCACTCGAGACCTGATCCTGCTTCCCTACATTTTGAGGTGGTTGTGATTACTCGTGTATATTCTTTGTATATGATCTTTTGATGTAATCACATTCTTTTGTAAACTCGTTTACATATATATATTATATGTTGTTGCACCAGTGTGTGTATTTCTTTCGTAATGTCCTCGTTGATTGTATGATTTAAATTTGAAATTTTCCGCTGTGTTTGAGGATGTTACAATTTGGTATCAGAGCGGTCAGTTTCAGTGTCTTCGTCTAATGGAACCACCCTTAGAGTTGTGTCAATCATGCATGCATTGTTCTCATTCATGTTTTGTGTCTCCTGTGTAGATTGCTCCGAGGCGTGTGAGACCTTCTCCCCGAGACCGTAGCACCAGTAATGAGGTGGGTGAGGGGAGTAGAGGTGAGGAGCTGAGGACGCTCCAGGGCACGCTGGGTAGATTGGGCGAGATTCTCGAGCGCCAATCCGCCCAGGCTGATCAGGGAGGAGCAGGCGCAGTGTTGGATCGGTTTATGCGTCAGCATCCCCCATCTTTCGATGGTAGCGGCGATCCTGAGGCAGCAGAGGACTGGGTCTTTAAGATCCAGAAGATATTTCGGGCGATTGGGTGTCCTCCGGAGAGGAAGGTGGATCTGGCCACTTACGTGTTGGACGGTGGCACAGCCAACTGGTGGAGATCCACTTCTGCTGTGGTGTTCGAGGACAATGATGAGTTGAGCTGGGAGGAGTTCCTGGTGGAGTTCAACCAGCAGTACTTTCCGCAGCACGCCCGCGACAGGAAGAGAGAGGAGTTCCTGGCTTTAGAGCAGAGGGACATGACTCTGGCTGCCTACATCAGCAAATTTCACGCTTTGGAGCGATACTGTCCAGAGATTTATCTGACGCAGGATCAGATGGCTCGGAGGTTTGTGCGCGGTCTGAGGCCGCAGTTCAGGGCCCGTGTTACCACGAGCATGCCACAGACGTTAGCAGACGCTGTGAAGTTCGCGACCATCATGGATCAGGATAGCCAGGACATTGAGGAGGCTAGGAGGTCGCAGGTGAAGACCGGAGTGCGTCCGGGGAGTCAGTTGTCAGGGAATCCGGGCAAGAGGCCTCGGATTGACGGAGGTGGACCACCGCAGGCTGGGCAGTGCAGGCGGTGTGGTGGAGTTCATCCGGGACGCGGTTGCGGGCCCCGTTCTGGCGCGTGTCATGGTTGTGGCCAGCTGGGTCACTTTGTTCGTTCTTGCCCGAGTAGGTCGGGTGGGCCTATTGTTCGGCCGGGATTTTCCACAGCTGGTGGGGCTGGACCGAGTCGTTCTGCAGCACCACCCCAGCAGGGGAAGAGAGCAGGTCGCGTATTCACTATCCAGGCGGAGGAGGCTAGGGATGCGAGCACGGTGGTGGAAGGTACGCTACTTGTTGCAGATTTGGTAGCTAGGGTGTTGTTTGACTCTGGGGCCACACACTCGTTTATCTCTGAGCAGTTTGCGAGCGTGTTGGGTCGTACCCCTGCGATGTTGACTGCCACTTTGGAAGTCAGCACACCCCTGGGTTTGGTGGGCACTGTGGGGAGATTTCTTCCCGGCGCCACGATTGCTTCGGGAGACCAGGAATTTCCGGCTGACCTGGTCTTGCTACCGATGGTGGACTTCGATGTTATACTCGGGATGGATTGGTTGTCCCGGTACGACGTCCGAGTCTTGTGCCGTGATAAGAAGATTTTGATTCCGAGGCGAGGTTTGCCTGATCTTCTGATCAGAGGATTGAAGGACCACGGGAGTCGGTTGATTGTTTCTTCGGTTAGAGCTCGGAAGTTGATTCAGCAGGGTTGCAGGGCTTTTGTGGTCACCTTGGTAGTTCTAGACCCAGAGATGAGGAGGCTGGAGGACATCGAGATTGTTCAGGATTTTCCCGAGGTGTTTGCTGATGATGTCTCCGGTCTACCACCTCACAGAGAGATAGAGTTCGGCATTGATTTGGTAGCTGGGGCTACACCGCAGTCGAAGGCTCCGTACAGGATGGCGCCTGCAGAGTTGTCGGAGCTGAAGAAGCAGTTACAGGTTCTGATGGATACTGGGTTTATCCGACCCAGTGTCTCACCGTGGGGTGCGCCGATTCTTTTTGTGAAGAAGAAGGACGGCTCGTTGCGGATGTGCATAGATTACCGGATGCTGAATAAGGTTACTGTGAGGAATCAGTATCCTTTGCCCAGGATCGAGGACCTGTTCGACCAGTTGCAGTCAGCGAAGGTGTTCTCGAAGATTGATCTGCGATCCGGGTACCATAAGTTGAGGATCAGAGAGGCAGATGTTCAGAAGACAGCTTTTTGGACGAGGTACGGGCACTTTGAGTTTCTGGTGATGCCGTTCAGGTTGACGAACGCGCCTGCAGCATTTATGGATCTGATGAATAGGACTTTCAGTCAGTATCTCGACCGTTTCGTGATTGTCTTCGTGGACGATATTTTAGTCTATTCACCAGATATGGATCAGCACCGGGAGCATTTGAGGATTGTACTTGGCATTCTGAGAGATCAGCAGCTGTATGCCAAGTTTTTGAAGTGCGAGTTCTGGCTTCACAGTGTTGCATTTTTGGGGCACATCGTGTCAGGAGCTGGGATATCAGTGGATCCAGCGAAGGTCGAGGCAGTGACGCAGTGGAGAGCCCCGACGAGTGTGACTGAGATTAGGAGTTTTGTTGGATTGGCGGGTTACTACCGCCGGTTCATCAAAGACTTCTCGAGACTTGCTTCACCACTGACAGCGCTGACGAAGAAAGGAGTGAAGTTTGTTTGGTCCCAGAATTGCGAGGACAGTTTTCAGGAACTGAAGAGTCGGTTGACGACTGCTCCAGTTCTGACTCTTCCCAGCGGCAGCGGAGGTTATGTGATTTACAGCGACGCCTCAGGTGTTGGTTTGGGTTGTGTACTGATGCAGCACGGGCAGGTGGTTGCGTATGCTTCGAGGCAGTTGAAGGTGCACGAGAAGAATTACCCCACTCACGATCTAGAGTTGGCAGCCGTGGTTCATGCTCTGAAGATTTGGCGTCACTATTTGTATGGTGAGCGGTTCGAAGTCTTCACGGATCATCAGAGTCTGAAGTACCTGTTTTCACAGAAGGAGCTGAATATGAGGCAACGCAGGTGGCTTAAGCTGATTAAGGATTTTGATTTCACCATCTCCTATCATCCGGGGAAGGCGAATTCAGTTGCAGACGCGCTGAGCAGGAAAGTGGAGGTGTCAGCTGCGAGTTTGTGTATTCAGGAATGGAGGCTACTCGAGACATTGTTAGAGTGGAGGCCGTTCACCGAGAGCTCGGGGGGAGCAGTGATTGCGGGTCTTCGAGTGGAGCCGCAGACCGTCAGTCAAGTTGTCCAGGCTCAGCACAGGGATGAGGATTTGACTAGTCTGCTACAGTCAGCTGCCAGAGACGGGTCAGACTTTGCTGTGGGAGTGGATGGAGGTCTGAGGTTCAGGAGTCGGATCTGGGTGCCGAAGGTCGATGCGCCGAGAGATGACATCATGGAGGAGGCACACCGAGCCAGATATTCCATTCACCCGGGGAGTACGAAGATGTATAAGGATCTGCAGCGGAATTTCTGGTGGCGAGGGATGAAGCGTGATGTGGCTGATTTTGTGGCTAGGTGTTTGGTTTGCCAGCAGGTGAAGATCGAGCACCAGAGACCAGCGGGACCGATGCAGAGTATAGAGCTACCTGAGTGGAAGTGGGAGCACGTGACGATGGATTTCGTCACCGGGTTGCCGAAGACGAGGAGCTCTCATGACGCGATTTGGGTTATAGTCGATCGACTGACCAAATCGGCACATTTTCTGGCCATCCGGACTACTCTACCTTTGGAGGGTCTTGCGAGATTGTATATTGAGGAGATCGTCAGACTGCATGGGGTGCCAGTGAGTATCATTTCAGATCGAGATCCGAGGTTCACTTCCAGATTCTGGGGGAGTTTGCGGCAGGCTCTGGGTACTCGTCTGAAGTTTAGTACAACATTTCACCCGCAGACAGACGGTCAGTCAGAGAGGACCATTCAGACGTTAGAGGACATGCTGAGAGCGTGCACTCTGGATTGGGCAGGGCACTGGGATGAGCACTTGTCGTTGATTGAGTTCGCCTACAACAACAGCTACCATGCGAGTATTGGGATGGCGCCGTACGAGGCTTTGTACGGGAGGCCGTGCAGATCACCGGTGTGCTGGAGTGAGGTAGGCGAGAGGCAGTTAGTCGGGCCTGAGATTATACAGGCGTATGCTGAAAAGGTTGATGTGATCAGGCAGCGACTAGCGACAACTCAGAGCAGGCAGAAGAGCTACGCGGATCGGCGTAGGCGAGTATTGATTTTTGAGGTCGGCGATCATGTCTTTCTGAGGTTGTATATTGAGGAGACCGTCAGAAGGGTTGTGAGATTGTATATTGAGGAGACCGTCAGAAGGGGAAGCTCATTCCGAGGTACATTGGTTCGTTCGAGATTTTGGACCGAGTTGGAGAGGTCGCCTACCGGATTGCGTTGCCGCCACAGTTTTCTGGTCTTCATAACGTCTTCCACGTTTCGATGCTGAGGAAGTACGTGTCAGATCCTTCTCACGTGATTCAGATTGAGGTTCCAGAGATCCAGCAGGATTTGTCTCTTGAGGAGAGGCCGGTAGAGATTGTGGATCGGATGGATCACCAGCTCAGGAGGAGGACGATTCCTATGGTTAAGGTCAGGTGGCAGCATCACTCTGAGCGAGAGGCTACTTGGGAGGTTGAGGAGGAAGTCCGGAAGTCGTATCCGGAGCTGTTTGGTAAGCACTGGATTTAATTTCGTGGGCGAAATTCTTTTAAGGAGGGTGGATTGTTAGACCATAACCCTTGCTTACTGTGCTTAATTGTGTTTAGGAGAGGATTAGTGATGGATTGAGATGGACGGCTGAGATCGAGTCGGAGAAAAGTATATAAAGGTTGGTTTTACTCTCTCTCCTCACTCTCTCTCTCGCGTTCTCTCCTCTCTCACTCTCTCTCTCTCTCTAAAGACGTGTCTCTCTCTCCATCAGAGTTTCGTCGGCATTTGTGGAGGCGAGGGGGCTGTTGGAGACGCCGGAAGTGCGGGGATCGTCGTTGTGTTCGTCGGAGTTCGAGTTTATCGTGGAAAAGCTCGCCGTCGTTTCTTCAAAGGCTTCTTCAAGCCTTAAGGTATGTCAAACTTGCTTTCAAGCTCACCTAGTGTTAGTGTGGGAGTGGGAGCGGTCGACGGTAGGCCGTTTCGGGCTCGTCGGACCTGCACAGCCGTTTCTGAACTATAAACGGTCGACCGGTGTTTTGGTTCGGTCGACCGGTTATAGTGTATTTTGGGCGAATCCCTCGCACCAGTCGAACGATGCCCTTTTGGGCGATCGACCGGTTGTGCAATTTTTAGTGAGAGAAAACGTCCTGTGTATTTTCGGTCGAACGGGACCCCTTTGCCGGTCGACCGAAAGTACTGTTGTAGGTCGGTTGGGGCGTTGACCATCTAAACGGTCGACCGCCTGTTTGACTTGTTCGACCGACGTTTAAGTTAACTTAATGGCCGGTCGACCGGAAGTGTGGTTTCGGTCGACCGTGATGTGAGGACTCTGGGTGAGTTCTACTGGTGGTTTTCGGTCGACCGATAAGGTTCGGTTGTTCGACCGTTTTACTGTTGATTGCGAAAATGGATTTCTACTGGTGCTTTTCGGTCGACCGGGACCCCTTTGTCGGTCGACCGTTTGGCGGGTTTTTCGGTTGGGCCAGTTCTTTGGGTGAGGATCGGTCGATCGGAAGCCATGTTTTGTTCGACCGTTTTACACTGTTTTTGTGTGTGTGTGTTGCTATTGATTGGCTAGAAGGCAACGAGTCTCCGGCCCTTTTGGGGCGACGGCACAGACATTCCGGCCCTATAGCGGTTAGTGGTGACACGTGTTGTGATTTATGGCCGTGGCTCCGGCGAATGAGGCAAAGTCGTGGCTCCGGCGAATGATGCAAAACCGTGGCTCCGGTAACACTGAGGCAATGAGGGGGTTGCGTGACCGTGTTTTGGACCGGCGGTGCCTTGTGTGCACGTGTGTTGGTGGGTTGGGGTGAGAGGACCCTTGAGACCCGTGTTGTTGGGCTATGGCCGGGAGAGAGGTCCCGGGAACTTAGCGAGTGTTTCTGTGGTGGTGTTTTACGTTTCTTTACTCATTTCATTTCTGTCCATATATGTGTTAGGGTTTGGCATACTGGGTTTCCTCCTGGAAACTCAGGCATTCATTGTCTGCTTTCAGGCCGAGAGCGACGTTAGGGGTGGCACCGGCGGAGGGAGCACTCGAGACCTGATCCTGCTTCCCTACATTTTGAGGTGGTTGTGATTACTCGTGTATATTCTTTGTATATGATCTTTTGATGTAATCACATTCTTTTGTAAACTCGTTTACGTATATATTATATGTTGGTGCACCAGTGTGTATTTCTTTCGTAATGTCCTCGTTGATTGTATGATTTAAATTTGAAATTTTCCGCTGTGTTTGAGGATGTTACATCTAAGGTAAGAGAGACCATGCTTATTAGTAGCAATACAACCTCTTGGTACAAATTGAAGTTTATGATTTTGAATATACGATTTTAGTTTTTGAATAAATTTCCTATATTCAAAACAAATATCTAAGTTGTATTTAATGATTGTGATTTCAATTTTAACTACACTCATTTACGTAAATTAAATACTGAGTGACAGTATATGACAGGAATAAGTAATAAGTGTGTCATAGGCAGTGGTATATATAAAGGTAGAACAAAATATATATTAATTCATTAAGTTGAACTTAAGAAAGAACACAAACTATGGAATAAAAAGGGGCATCGTAAGTTCAATTAAAATGAGAGGTAACCAGGAAATGAAATACAATTATATGTTGAAAATGAATAATATATAACTTTGGGAAAAGTTGAATCCAAACAAATAAAAGATTCATCTTTAATTATAAATTAAATGTACAAATAACAACTAAATGTGTACTATAAGATCAAACTTCCACAGTTCCCGTAAATAACATGTTTCATTTTGGGAAAAGTTGAATCCAAAAAAATAACGGATTTATCTTTAATTATAAATCAAATTTACAAACAACAACTGAACGTGTACTATACGATAAACTTCCACAATTCCTGTAAATAACATGTTTCATAATTCAGGACATAAATTATAAATTGATTATTACAGACATAGACATACCATGTTGAAGAAAATATTTATTCCTATCTCCACACGTATTTGTCCACCTCCAAGAGGATTTGGCCTTGTTGTCCTCGAAGAAGACAAATATAATAACATTTATGATACTTATTAGACACTAAAATGGTAATTTGATTAAACAGAAGAGGGACTTGCATAGGAAAAAAAGCCGACTGTAGGTGTGGTAATTTGGAATTTTGACTGCTACGTGTGTGTAATATGTTGTGACTAGTGAAGTGAAAGACCTACATTCCACAAACACATAACTTGTCTACAAAATAAGAAAGTCAAGGTTTCAAATCTCAAGGAATAATAAATCTACTCTAAAGAAAATTAGAGCACCTAATCGAGCAGAATTAGAAATTGAAAAATTTCTCATCTAAATAGAACATGAAGAATAAGCACAGCCTGTGGAAGTTTCTAGAAAGAATGTTAGGAATACTACAATCTTCATAAAATATGCTAGTTCAAGCACGCCAATGAACTGTCACCAGATCTATGAAGCGACAAAAGGTATCGATGCGTAACGACAGGAATAGCAAGCACCCAAAATTATGATACTCACATAGGAATCTAGCACCAAGACACACCAGTACTGCTTCCACTACCATTATTCTAATAGGCACAAATAACTCCTTCCATTCTAGTGACTGCGACATAACGATGGTCAAGACAACTAAACCACAAAATAATTCTACATGATAGGACCGGGTCAATTATACTTAGAAAAGTCTAGAATGACCTTTTCATTTAAACCAGTAAAAGAGCAATATTAGAAAATAATGAGTGTTTAAGAGCAATAGTTAAAAGTGTTTAGAAAGTTGTATAGGGCTCTTAAAGGTACTACTTCTGTTAGACCCTAATCTTGTTTTGCACTAATCCCGTGATTAGTGAGTTTTGCATCGGGAAGGGCTCGTGCACAATGTTGTGCGCGGGGAAGGGGAGGAGAATAGTGATGGGTGATGGGTTAGGGTGGCTGTGATGATGGGTTTTGAGAGAAAAACGTTTCTCTCCATCTTTGCTTCCTTCCTCACTTTTCTCTCACTCAACTTCACTCTCTCACACTCTTCTTCTCTTCCGGCGACCAGAGGTGGTGGAGGAGACTCCGGCGCGAGGAGGCAAGCGTGGAGTCGAGGAGGCGAGCGTGAGGCGCACGTGATCGGAGGGTGCTGTCGGGCGTAGACGTTGAGTGGATCTCCGGTGCGCTCCGTCGTCTCTTCGAGGTATGCCGACTTCTAGTGTGTTTTTATTGTTCCCCACGTTGGTGGGAAGTTGTGGTCGGTTGGAGACCTCGCCGACGATGAGAAACGACGTAAAATCCTTGGCTGGTGCAAGGTTGCTGTCGACCGGTGCCTTCGGATCGTCGACCGGTTTTACCTTTTTGCCCGACTTTAACCAACATCGGTCGAACGATGCCATTGTGGTGGTCGACCGGTTGCTTATGTGCTGGTGAGTTGGAGGCCTACTGTCGGTTTTCGGTCGATCGTCCCTTGTTGTGGGGTCGACCGAAACTTAAGTGTACTTGATGAATATGCATGTTGTTCGACCGATTTATCTATATTGTTCGACCGTATATAACGTAGACTATTAGGATGACCCTGGTAGTTTTCGGTCGACCGGAACTCCTGAGTCGGTCGACCGAATAGTCTTGTTGATTTTGACCAACTTCAGATTTGGCCTCATATTCTGTCGACCGGTTTTAGACTGTTGTTCGATCGTTTGGACTTAAGTGACGCGTAGAATAGTTCGACCGTTGTAGACTTTCGGTCGACCAAACCTTTTGGGGACGGTCGACCGGTTAGGCTCTTTCGGTCGACCGTTTGTGTGCAGAACTGAATTCCTAGTCCTTGTGTTGTGTCAACTCTGTCCACGGAAACCCATGTCCTTGCTTACAGCGTGAGCCGGGATGTGACGCGGGTACGTGCTTGTGCCGCCCAGGGACCGTTGGTGGAAGAGTGTGGACGCTTGGGTCGTGACACCTCCGTATTGGACGTGGTGTGACGTGTTGTTGTCTTACTCTCTGTTGAGTAGCAGACCTGAGGGATCGCGGATCCCAATGCGTGTGACGCATGGCTTGTGGAGCATGATGACTCTGTAGACTATGGTGTGGACCCGTCCGATGTAGTGCTGGACGTATGCAACATCGCCGAGGTTGTGCCGGCAATGCCGCCGAGGTTTTTGCCGACGATGTTCCAGCTTGTGGTTGTGTCGTCCGATGTTGTGCCGGACGTATGTTGTACCGCCGATGTTGTGCTGGTGATGCCGCTGATGTTGTGCCAGAGATGATCCCCGATTGGGCACCTATTCTGGGATGTTGACCGACTTTGCTACGACTCCGTCGAAGGTGGTGTAGACCACATGGTTCTTTGCGCGGAAGTGCGGACGCTCCTCACCGATACCTTAGGCTCGTGTAGTCGCGTGTGGGGGACGCGTCGCGTACTGTCCGTAAGACCGTATGTGCCTACGGTCGGTTTTCGAGAGAGACCCATTGTTGTTGCTGGACTGATGTCCTTGTGGACCATGTTGAGGGTCGTCGTTGTTGGACTGAGGTCCCGTTTACCCTTGGAGGGATTTGATGCATTGCAGATATGATATGACATGCTACTAGTATGATAGGTTCATTTAGCGTACTATTGCATGCATATAGGTGAGTTTACATATGGGGTTTCCTAATGAGAAACTTAGGTATCGTTGTTTGATTCATGTTTCAGGACCGCAGTAGGTTCTGTCGGGTGGTGACAGCGGGCGCACACATTTTGGGGTCAGGATCCTCATTTGACTCTTCGAGGTCGTCGTGATTGTTTTACCTGTCTTTTCATTGTATTGTTGTAATCACGTCTTTTGACAAACTCTGTTGTGTTATTGGTGCACCGACTGTTGATTTATCTGAGTAACATTCTCTTTGATGAGTTTATTCTGATAATCTCTTGATTGTTTAAATTTTTAAGTTTCCGCTGTTTCGGGGTGTTACAACTTCAGTTAACACCTTAGCGGCGAAAAAACTATAGCATAAACCAATTTTTCTTTCCATTTACAACTCAAATAGAAATAACAACAGGATTTTATGGATTTCATACTTAATCAAGAAAAATAGCAGACAAACTACGGCAATCGTATCTGATCGTCTGAAAAAGAAATGTAGTAAACACAAATTAGTTCACTTTTTCTGTCCTCAATTGATAGTTGACAGCTTGAATTCGGACTATAAGTTTGTCGAAATTATACTATGATAACATGTTGTCAATAATTTGGATTGGTAATTTTGTATGGTGGGGCATTATGACTTGATATGTATGATCTAACGATTAAACGTAATCAAAGAAAACATGTCATATTTGCGAAGAAAACCTCATAAACACGTAAGATACGATGTGACTGAAAAATTATACTAATAATCGTGTCAATTAGATGAGAGGTTCATATCAAAATATGCAAAAGCTACATGCTATTAAGGACTTAAAGGAAATATAACCCTTCAAATTCCTCAACTTATTTTCTTATTACTTAATTGCCAGCCTTGCTACAACATTCTGTGCCCAGTAATCAAACATCTAGTAATCCATGCCATGACATCATACTTTAATTTGTAATTTGTGATGTTCAGTGAACTCCTGCAAATATTAAAATTAAGTGAAGCTTACTAATATCTACCTCTTAGGTGTCATGAATAAAACCATATATTGTAGAAGTTAATGCTCTGTAAAGATAGGAGATTGCCCACATGTCTAGGAAGATTGTGGCCCATGGGTTTGCTAGTCAGCCAAGGATTCAAGTGGCGATGGTGGCATAACCCCAACCTTAGGTGTTGGTGGTTACCATCATCCAGAAATGATAGAAGTGAAATTGGTAGGTTCTAATGGTTGTTCTAAGCCCAGTGAAACATGAAAATCATGAACCTTGAGGGTTGATTTACAATTAAAACTAATAAAATGGGCCATAGCTCTATGTCATATATGTATAAGACTTTGATAAAACTACAGTTTTGAATTTTACCTAGGTATCTAAAGAGGTCTCCAAAATTCATGTACCTCTTGAAGATGCTGCTAATGCTACGCCATGACCTCTCCATGCATGTCACTACGCTGAAGTTTCTTCCTCACCTTCGTTCCTTGGATTCCAGAAATAGATTCATGTGGAGAATGAGGAGATTACAATATGACATTACATATGGGTAAGCAAATGAATTTGTATTTTTGAAAATTAGAAATGTTGCCTTAAACATCACACTTTAAAATCTCAAAATAGTAAGAAAGATTTTTCATCAAACCCTTGCGTGCACAACCCACACACTATTTTATTTTATTTTTGAACCCACACACAACAACCCACGTACTACTTTGTTCACAAAAAGACAAAGAAAGTCGAAAATGACTTTTAAAACAAAAGACAAAAGATGATAAATTGGTTTGGAAGAGAGCTTCTAGTGAGCGTCGTTGTTGCTTGATACTCTGCCTGTCGATTTCCACCATCTCACAAACAAAACTCAATAGAAGAAGTAGAGGATGACAACAACAATGACACCATAAAGCCTCCTTCGGGGAGCATCCTTTGGATGAATGTGAACGATTGGTGACTTTGATCAGTTTATGCGGTTGAATGTGAGCGCAGTAAGCGAACCACGAAGGTTGTTCACCAAAAGGTTGGCATTGTTTGGAGAGGAAGTATGACCAGGCAACTGTTCCTGCATTTCTTCTTCTAGATCTTACGACCGAGAATCCATTTTTTTTGTTTGATCTGAGCACCAAGTTTGGAAGCAACGGGCTTGGATTGCACGTTATGCTACAACAGGAACAACCACTATCTATTAGAAGAGAACCACCAATGACAAATATAGTCATTTTAAGGGAGGAGGAGATGGTGTTTGACAACGGTGGGGACACTTTGTCGGCGTCGCTTGAAGAGGTGGTTGCTAATGGAGTTGGTTTTGGGGTTTCAGATGTGGGAGGGATGTTTAGGGGTGGTTGGGTTGTGCAAGGGACACATGCAAAGAATTAATGATCAGGTGGAGGGACCAAAAATTATTGTAACTACGGGGTGCTATATATTTGTGTTAGATGGGACGACTTAGGTAAACATTAGTCGGGTGACAAAGGTAAACACAAATGAATTTGGATAGGATGATTCAAGGTAGAGCGAGCTGTCCGAATTTAGGTCAAGGCAAAGGATGATGTTTACTGCCTAAGGAGTTTGGAGGGCTCAATAAGGTATGACTCATCTGACGTGAGGTGAGGGTAGAATCCTATATTTTTCTAAATGTTTCCTTTAGGTTCCAACTTGTACTGAAGTTGACATATGATTCAAAGACAATTAAAGTAAAATTAAAAGTCTTCTTGAGCTCAATTACATAGCTTGACTTTAATCTATTGCTTCATCAGTCTTGACCACCTATTTTATGGGAATGATAGCCCTTAAAGCTCAAAACTAAAGGCTCCTAAATACAATATGCAGTGGAAATAAAACAAGAAGAGTTAGGAGCAAGCAAACCACGAGAGTAGTCACCTGATTTATACAAACCAAGCTTGCAAACAATCCTTACTGAATTTGGTTCTCCTTCCATAATCGTAAAGGGTAGCTTCCTCAAAGCTTTACAACCTTGGTGATTCTTTAGATATGGAAGTTGGAATCAGTAATACACTCTAATTCTTGGCACTCATGATTTGGATTTAAAACTAGAACACAAGTGTGAGCTTTGGGTTTTGAGTGGTGGTGTATGAGATAAAAGATGAAATTTGGAGCTTGCAATTGTAGCACATAAACACAAATAAAAGCTCTTGATAATTCCTATTGAAATGAGTGTACGAATGCATATTTATAGGCTCCCACTCCCAAAGTCTCATAGGGATTAGAAAAGGTTTGGGATTATTTGGTCAAGTTTGGAGTAGAGTGCCCAAAAAGTTAATCCTATAAATGGTTGAATTAGGACAACTAAAAACAAGTTAGGTCGTCTGAATCACTTTGGTCAAAGATAGTAGGATAACTGTTAACTGAATTTAGACAACGTAAGGATGAGGTTGTCGATCGAATTCAGGAACTTGGAAGATTAGGATTCTCTGAACATTGAAATCGGACATCCAAAAATATTTCAATCGGCCAAAATACATGAAATTTGGTTGTCCAATTTTGTCACTGGTGGTTTGAATTAAAGATCATATAATGAGACGAATTTGGATGTAGCCATTGTATACATTTTGAATATTTGACCAGAGTAATGTTTATATTTGGTATAATCACCTCCAAGGAAAACAAGGTTCAGAGACTTGAAGAAGAGATTGGTTGTCCAAAATAAATAGAGGAAAATATTTGGAAAATCCGATTAAATCATCGGGTGATGGAGGGACGTACTTTTTGTTTGAAAAATGGGTGGAATAAAATCAGGGTTCACTGTTGAAAGTCCAGACGACTGAAAAGGCTTTGGTCGTTTGAATTTGGACATGTTAAAAGCTTAGGTATACTGTTGAAGATTAAAACGATTGAAAAAATGTTTTGGTCGTATGAATTTGGACTGATCACAAAAGGTGGTTTTCAATGAATTATTCAGACGACTAGACAGAGTTTTGGTCGTCCAAATTTAGATAGACTTCTACCCTATCAATTTTTTTAACTTTACAATCGACCCTAAGATCCAATAAGTAGAAAATACAGATCTTCATGAAGCTTGATTACATTTCTTGACTTCAGTATGTTGCTCTTTGATTCTTAGGCACCTATTAAGATTAGTATATGCACAATATGTATATATGAAATACATGACATATGTTTGACCAATTTGATTGGTTGTGCATGAATTAAGATTAGGTTTTCACTAATCATCAAAAAAACATGATTAAGACCTAAAACCAACACTACTAAGATGCAAACATGCACAAGTATACAATATGGTGTATGTTTGTGTGAATGAGATGAATTATATGAGTGAATGGATTAGGTATTATAATTAATAGTCATCATCAAAACAAAAATAGGATTAGGGCTATTTAGCCAACTTTTTACTCTCAAGAACATTAGTTATCCAACTCCAAGAGTATGTTGTGACATCCTTACAACTCTAGCCCACTATATATATTTAGTTTCATTTAGTTGTTCATGTGTTATTTTTATTTTGTTGTTTTCTTTATCTACAAGGTGATTAGTGAGTAAATCATCTCCATTGGGGTGTAGAGAATGATGTGAAGTGTGAATGTTGTGAGATTTTATGTTTAATCTTAAACTTGGAGCTTCAAATGATTTCTATGGCTATTTTGAAGGGTTTATCACTCTTGCCTTTGACGCATTAATGGTCACAATGGATACTTAGCACATGCTTTGGCTAGTGGGTCCACTTTATGGGGAATGATGAGGTGAGGATAAGATTGGAGTGATAAATAGATAAGGATGGCATGTGGGAGCATGTGGTCTTATTGGCATTATCATGATTAATGTCTTGTATGTTTTAATGATGTTGTTAAATCTTAATTCATGTGGAGACATAATTGGCGTTGTGGTCAATATGGAGTTCTATGTTCTTCACGTCATATTAGAGATACGATTGACATGTAATCATCTGGTTGTCTTTGCCCTTATCTTGAGTATTGTTTTGTATGTTTTAATGATGGTGATAAATCTTAATTCATGTATAGACACATTTTGGATTGTGGCATTATAAGATTTCTATGTTATGCATGTCATTAGTGCTTAATTGTACACACATGTATCACACATTTACACTTTTGCATGCATTCTTCACCTCCTACGAGACTAGTCATATTAGGATTTCTTTAGTTGATTCACATCATATTAGTTAGTTAGTTTATATACACTCAATCTTCATTTTCTTCCCCCACTTGAGTATGATTGACGATGACCCGCACTCGCTCCTTGTGGACATGACCTGTACCTGTCACCGCTCCAACACGGCAGTGTACTTGCGGTTTTGAACTTTTAATTTTCAATCAAGTTTTTGGTGTCGTTACCAAGGAGTGAGTTTCAGTTATTGCATTAACCATTTTGGTGTGTTTTGTTTCATTTTTTTTTGTTTTCATTTTTGTTTGGATTTGTATGCAGGGGATTAGGGTGGCAGGAGAACACATTAGACCAGGAGAGCATGGACTAGAAATCGCATAGCCAAAAACCCAGTACAATCCTCTAGTAGTGGATTTTCTTCCATTAGTGGCGGATCAGGTGTGGATTTCGGCTTTTAGTTTTCAGAACATGCTTCCTATTTGCGTCAGTATGTTCTAGTCTTCTTCTTCTATACTTAGTAGATGCTTCAGGCTTATATCGTAACATATTAAATGTGCAAGATTCCCCTTTTAAGACAACTTGGCCTCTAAAACTCAAAGCAAAAGATTAGATTGATTGCCATCTAGGTAGGTCATGCATTATTTGTAGACCTTGAACGCATTTGTCTATCTTTTCTATACATTTATGTTGTCGATTACTGGCGTGAGGTACGTGCATTCTTCTCTTCTACATGCATGGTTAAAGCATGCATTAGTTGGTATGGTGCCTCAGGCTAAATGTGAGGTGAGCGTTTGTTTGGAGAACTGATTGCTATATTTAAGACTCAAAATGCTACTAATGAAGGGTTGCCCCATATAAGATAAGGTGGGGATTTCATCGCCCATTCCTTTGACCCAAAAATCACACTAATCTAAGCCCCAATTAAAATCAAGTAGACATCGACCCTAAGGACTTCAAGAGGACTTAGGAGACAATCTCATTCTCGACGTCATGGCCTGAACGTCATCGTTTGCTTAGTTTCACTGAGACTTTTGGGATCTCCGAGTCTTGACTTTCTCATTTGTCTTTGTGACCTTCAGTCAAGGGAGGTGAGGTGTTTGGGAGTGTGGGGAGTTACAGTTAGGGGTTGTCTAGCTTAAAGACATTTAGTCAGCCTTTGGTTTGTTTGAGTCATGTTTGCTAGCTTAGGCATCTACCAAATCCCACTACCCACACTAGTTCTTAAGACTTCTTCTCATCCGATTCATCTTCTCCTATACTTATATCGTTTAGTCTCCTCCCCTTTAGCTTTCTCTTAATTTTTTAGGGTCGAGTCAAGAATTTTTATGGAGCATGATCTCGTGGTGGTAAGAGTAGTCGATTTGAGAGTGTTATTGTCGAGATGGATGGTTACATGAGTGATCATTCATTTCATTGTTGGGACCAAAACTGCTCTCCCTGGTATACCCAATCCATGCATCCTGGGGTGCCTCAGACAAACACACAACCTGGTTCGGACAATGTTAATTATGTAGCTACTAGGAAGTCTTTAGATTGTGGTGATTGATTGACATCATTTCATGCTCACATTTGTATCTTATATCCATTATCTTAGGCCTAAGAAATTCTACGTGACGAGTTTTATGTTTGAATTTCAGATATAAAGAGGTTTGAAGAGAAGAGCCATGAAATGACCCAAAAGCAGGGAAAAATGACTTAATTGTGAGACCTGGGGACTAAGATGCAAGGGAGAAGGACATGAACGTAAGACCGAAGGACCAAAGAGCAAAACAGAAAACTCCAAACCATCATGGGGAGTATTTTGGCAATTCTATTCGGGTCGGAGCTCCAACAAGCGAAATAGATGCATCCAAGACCAACAAATATATCAAGGAAAGCCCAAAACAATAATGAGTGAGATCCGGATCCTGTAGACCGCCAATTGGCGGTCTGGAACAGCCAATTGGCGGTCCAGATCTTCCAGGATCTGCTAAGATATCTGGAGCGTATGTATTAGTGTTTGTTTAGGCTATTTTGGGTATTTGTTTAGTCCCACATCGGGGGATTGACCCGGATTACCTTTTTCTATGACTATAAATAGAACTCTTCACCTTCTATTGTAAACTACCCATTGCTTGGTGGCATTCTCTCTACTAAGGAGTAAGCCTTGGTGGCATTCTTTCATGTTTGTATAAAAAAAAAAAAAGAGAAGACTCCTTCAGTGAGCATCGATTGTTGTGGGCCCCAACCCTTAAGTATTTGGGCCCCAATTCTTTCACTTAGTTTTATCCCTTCCTTAGCATCTCACAGGTTTTGAGGGAATTTGGGTTGTGTCCATCAACATAGCCATAAACTTCCCTGTGTACTTCACGTTGGTGAGATATATTCTTTTTCATGCATAAATCCATGTAGTCTTTTGCTCACATTCATTGCGGACAATGCATGAAGTACGTGTGGGGGGGGGGTGTTTTTACGTGTGTACATAGTCGAGCATTTTCCTTTGATATTTGTTTTCTTTTGTGTGCATTGTTAGGGTTATGTTAGTGTGCTGCATTTAATATCGATATATCTGCTTGCCATGATCCTTGGGTGACTTGTCTTCTTTTACTTGCCTAGTGCTTCAAAATTTTCACATTCTTTCAAAATCTTCAAGTGTTTGCGAAAGAAAATGTTTTGTGCGTTTTGTGTGTGTTTAGGATGTGCAAAACCGTTGAGAGGCAAAGTAAAAAGAAAGCTCCCAAAATTGTCTTGAACTTGATGCATTAGGATATCTAGTACAGTGGCTTTAGGATTTATCTAGTCGTTAGGATGCACCCCAGTTTTCCCTTGGGGGTGAGTAATCATAGGGTTTCAGTGCTCAAACATTTAAAGAAGTCCACCCTGAACCTAGTGAGTCAATAATTCGTGTCTGTTAACTTAATGAAGTTTGTTGTAGTCAATGACCCTTTAAATCTTGTTGTGAGACATTAAGTGTAGGGGTTTTGGTTCATGTGTAGATAATAAATAAGTGAGTAGATGTTCTCTCTTCTCGCACGGCTCCTATCACTCGGGAAAGTAGGTCTGAGGGGATTTTGTGCCAGGTGCTTTCGAGTCATCTGACTTGGGATGCACTGACCGAACTCCCGTTACACGGGTGGTAGGGATTGCCCTATGTGGAGATTTGGGGAAATGTGTACGTGATAGTGTAAGTCGTCATGAGAAATGATGCACGAAACCTGACCCTGGGAGAATGAAGATCCAACTAATAAAAAGAAAAGATTTTTTTTTTGAGAAAAGAAACAAAAAGAAAAAAAAATTGTAATGCAAATAAGAACCTTAATGGACCTTACACTTTGTATCACTTGAGGATGTTTAGGTTGTACATGTCTTTCACTTAATTCCTTATTTAACTTGTACGAATGGTTCATTAGGTTAGGTGTGTGAACTGATTACCTATATGGAGTCGGCCCGTAGGATTACCGCGTCCAATGATCGACAAAATATGTCCAACGAGTCGAGTGTCTAGATTGAATAATGCATCTTGTTCGGATTTTGTGGGTATATCCGCTGAAAACCCTCAGGAGACAACACACCTCCTCCTTGGCAACTAGGATGTTTAACAGATTGTTGCACGTGCTAAGTGCAACCGTCATTCCTACGAAAGTGAGTTAGGATTTCTTGTTTCTCATTTGTTTTTCTCTTTCTTTGTTTTACTCGGGACTAACAAAAACTTAGGTGTGGGGGTATTTGATTGACATCATTTCATGCTAACATTTGTATCTTATATCTATTATCTTACACCTAAGCAATGCTACGTGACGAGTTTTATGTTTGAATTTCAGAAATAAAGAGGTTCGAAGAGAAGAGCCATGAAAGGACCCAAAAGCAGGGAAAAAGAACTTAATTGTGTGACCTGGGGACTAAGATGCAAGGGAGAAGGACCTGAACGTAAGACCGAAGGACCAAAGAGGAAAACAGAAAACTCCACACCATTATGGGGAGTATTTTGGCAATTCTATTCGGGTCGGAGCTCCAACAAGCGAAGTAGATGCATCCAAGACCAACAAATACATCAAGACAAGCCCACAACAAAAATGAGCGAGATCCGGATCCTGTAGACCGCCAATTGGCGGTCCGGATCTTCCAGGGTCCACTGAGATTTCTGGAGCGTATGTATTAGTGTTTGTTTAGGCTATTTTTGGTATTTGTTTAGTCCCACATCGGGGGATTGTCCCGGATTACCTTTTTCTGTTGCTATAAATAGAACTCTCCCTCCTCTCATGTATCCCATCTCTCTCTCTCTTTGTGGCCATCTTCCCTACTAAGAGTGAAGCCTTGAAGCAAAACTCTGGTGGAGGAAGGGCTGCTTGTGATTGAGTGAGTTAATAATAGATGTTTTCATTAGCATGTTATTTCTTGCTTAGTTAATTCCTTTAATGTGCTTGCTTTGATGCTTGTTTTGTTTTATGCTTCTTTAATATTTCTTGCTTGATTAGTGTAGTTTCATTTCAATATAATGCTTCATTTTGTTAAAGTAGTTAGTTTAAATATGTGTGAGTAGTTTCATCCCCTTTTGGGGGTGGAGTAGATGTGTGTACATGTTATGTAGATGGTATGAATGTTAGATATAATTGTTTGTGAGAAATATTAGTATACTTGCTTGAATTAATAAGAACTTTACTTGATGGTTTCTGCCATAGTTAGGCACTTCCCATGCTTGTATGTTCTTAATAACAACCTTGCATTGCTCATATTAATAACCTAAGTTAGTGTTGTAAATGATAGGTTTTGCCATTAGGTACCTCTTATGCATTAACAAACACTAACTAACTTGAGTTTCTTGCATGCATTCACCACCACACTTATTTCATGTGCACACACACACTCCACCCCATTAAGGGTTTTCATTGCTGAGTTTTTATCTTCCTCATTAGTTATTTAGCTTAGTTGTTTGGTGATTTCATTTCAACTTTGCTAGTTTACTAGTTTAGATTAGTGTAGTGTAGTGTAATCCATCTTCCTTCCCTTTCTTTCTCACTCGCCTTCGCACAAACCAAACGTCGACACACCTCCCCGAGGACGACTTGTATTTGCCACCGCTTTAACGCGACCGTGCACTTGCGGTTTAATTAAAACGTTCAATCAGTTATACAAGAGAGGCACCAACCGCTAGACCATCATCAATTATGTTGGATCGTACGTTGGTGAACAAACTAAGTCATTCTAGAAACTTAGACCTCTTTTGTGAGTGTAGTAGAGGGTATGACTGGATCGGTTGTTCTAGAAGCCACGTCAGATGAACAGAGTTGTTTAAGTGGTCAGGTGTTCGAAGAGTGTTCATATGTTCCTCTCAAACCTGAATATGATGATGTTTTTTCCCCAAAGTAGTCATTATGACCCATATGCATTCGAGTATATCCCAGTGAGGACATATTTATGGGGAAACTATAGAAATACTTAGTATCATACATCATGCTTGCCCCAATATCCTCCTCTTGAATACCCAGAACTCTACCAACACCCAACTACCACTCAGTGGACACATTCGCAGCCTATGAACACCCAACCCAAAAATTTCTGAAATTCTGACTTGAACCTCATAATTGACCCCAAACTTGATTCGTTTGAACAAACCCTCCAAAAGTTCATGCAAACTACTCAAATTTTGATGAAGACCAACTTGAATTCCTTGCAAACTTTGGAAATACAAGTTAGTCAGATGACACAACAATTAAGTGAACATTAGGAGGGTGTCCTTTCTTGTCAACATGAGGATTCATTTTTGATATTGAACTACCACCACATCTACAAATTCAAAAGCACAATCTTTTAAAGTCAAACTCCTAGTCAGTCTGAGGGACTTGGGGTTTCAATTCCTGATCACTTGGTGGAGGATTCCATCCAAATTGAGAATAACATGGACCAGCTTGATTTTGAGTTGGCATAGGATTGTAACTTATCTTTTTGTATCGTGGCCCTTTAGACACATGATCTTAATATTGTGCCCCTCAAGAACCCATCTTTGGTCGAGAAGCAACTCCCCAATACTCTTATTTTCATGACCTGCTGAGGGTATTGAGAGGTCCTCAAAGAATATATTGGGTGAAAGACTCACTTTCTGTTTGTCTGGTGTGTAGGTAAGCAGAATGAGGTTCTTGACCATAATCCGATACACCAGCCTGTTGGTTGGAGAGTTTGGATTGATGATCATGATTTTAATACTGCATCAGGGGAAACTCTTATTCCGTTGAGCAATTGTTGCCAAACTCTTGAGAGGTTCGAGCTCTTTCAGTTTGATCGTTTGAATCAGACACCTTTGCATCCAATGCATCAATCTCTCCCTCCATATGATACACTTTGTGAGGGGGCCTAAACATGAGTATTTTGGCCCCACGTGGTGTGATGTTCCCATTCCAAGTACATTGATCCACTATGAGGTTCCCTTTTCTTGTCCTTTGACAAAGGACAATGAGGGCTCCATTTTGTATATAGTTATATTAAAAATAACATTAAAAAAATTGATTGTTGTGGTCCCACTCCTTGAGGATTTGGGCTCCATTTGTTAATGTACTTGTATTCCCTTCTTAAGTACCTCACAGGTTTTAGTGGACTCTGGTTTATGTCCATCAACATAATCATGAACTTTCTTTTGCGTTTCACGTTGGTGAGATTTTTTCTTGTTCATGTGAATCCATGTAGTATCATACTTACATTCGTTGAGGACAATGCATGACGTACATGTGGGTGGGCTTTTATCATATGCATATAGTCGAGTCATTTTGTTTTCTTTTGTTTTCTTGTGTTTGTATTGTTATGGTCATGATAGTGTGTTGCATTTTACATTGATATATTTTGTTATACCATGATCCTTGGGTTACTTGTCTTCTTTCGCTTTCCTAGTATTTTAATTCTTTCATTTCTTTCAAAATCTTCATGTGTTTAGGAAATAATGTTTTGTGGGTTTTGAGTGTGTTTAGCATTTGCAAAACTGTTGAGAGACAAAGTAAAAAGGAAGCACCAGAATCAACTTTAACATGATGCATTAGGATATTTAGTACACTGACTTTAGGTCTTATCTAGTCGTAAGGATGCAACTCGGTTTTCTCTTGGGTGGAGGGTAATCATAAGATTTCAGTACTAAAAAAAATAAACAAGTCCACCATGAACCTAGCGAGTCCCCTTCTTTTGAAGGAATTTGTGTTTGTTAGTATAAGGAAGTTTAATGAAGTTAGGGACCCAAAAACTCCTGTTGTGAAACCTTGAGGTGGGGTTAGTGCACTGGGAAAGTAAAAGAAAGGAAGGGAAATCATCTTTTTTCTTGGCTCCCACTTGGAGTGTTTGTGCGGTTTGATAAAACCTCCTCCCGTTTCCTTCCATTTTCGAGGTATAAAACATGATTTCTCCACTCATTACTCATTGTTTCCCCTCCGAATCCGAGGGAAACACTTCTATATGTGAATAAGTTGGTTTGTATTATTGTATATTTTTGGTGGTGTGGAGATTAGTTCTTTTAGCTGAGGTGAGTTGGTGTTTTTGTTGATAAGTGTGATTTCACTTGGAATCACTGAAATTTGTTCTGACCTCAATCTGTGATGTGTTTTAGTTAAACTCAAATGATTTAGTTATGGTTTAGTTTCTATATTTGATTTATGTCCTGATTTGTGTCCCATGTAATATGAGATAGTATAATCATCACTTGATTTCTCGGTTCCCGCTTTCATCATTTGACCTTACGATGTTATAATCACCCCATTGTTACATTATCGATCTTTACTGTCATCAGAGTGTAGCTCACCAATTCATGTTATTTAATTTGCTACGAACCTAAACATGTAGATTTTCTCTCAAATATTTCTTGGGCCATTAAAACAAGTTCAAACCTTTTTTTGCTGCAGTTGAGTGGTCAGATATGATGGCATTCTTCTACTACAAAGCTGTGAGACCACCGTGTCTGGTTAAAACTTCTGGACGAACCCAAGAGAAAATCATTTCCCTGTCATGAACAACCACAAATGGATATATACCATTCTCATCTGGTTCAGTTTGGTAAACTTTAGTACAGAAAAGTGGGATTCTGATGTTCTACTGGAGAAAGAGTTTGCAACTTGCATTCTTGAAAAGAGTGCCATAAGTTCATCCATCACATGTTTGGCTGGAAAAAAATGAGAGAAGTAGTTGTGTTTATGGTAGAGATGTTCAGCCAAGCAGAGTGAAAATGCTGACACTCACAAGAGATAGTGAACATGAAACTAATGGAAGAAATGGTTGTCATATGCGTTACAAAACTTGGTAGTACACAAGGATAAAAACGAATTCATGTCTGCCACATGAAATACGTGGTGAATGGTTGAGGTGGTTGTTGAGTGGAAATTAAGAATTCAGTTGTAATAATGAACTTTGCTTGTTTTATTGGTCTGTTTGTTAATGTACATTGTTAATTGTTTGATAGAATATTAAGTTTTCAATTGTAAGATTTATTTAGCTTGCTTTTCTACAATTGAGAATTGTTTGTGTGCCTTCTATTTTTTAATGTTTCAATTGTATTGAATTTGTGTACCATCTAAGTAGGTGTTAACATGAAATTAAATGATGTCGACAGGTGTTAAGATAAAAAATGGTGGCAGGAAAAAAATTCTTTGAGATTAAAGCAATCAATTTCCATTTATAAATTAAATGTTGTTTGGATTGTAATATTATTGAGATTAGAGTAACAAATTTTCATTTACAAATTAAACTACAACTATAAAGTTTCTCATATTTTTTAAATATATGCACAAACAACATAATATGTTTTCTGTCGGATTCCAGAGACATACACAAATAACAGAATCTGTTTCTGTTGGATTCCAGAAACAGACACAAACAACCGAATTCGGACAAAGGGAAACTATTTTCCATTGGATTCTGTTTTCTTCTGCTTTTTGTTTGACTCTGAAAATTACTTTTCGAAGCTTTCGGTGCCACTAACACCCCCTAAGTGTAGGGGTTTTGGTTCATATGTAGATAAGAAATAATTTAGTCTCAAGTTCTCTCTTCTCGCACTACTACTATCACTCGGGAAATTGAAAGAAATGTGTGTTCTAAAAGTATTCTTATACATGTCTTTTATTATGAATTGAATGTACAAACATTTTGTTCCTTGATTAATGTATTCGTCTTTTGGACGTGTTAAGGAAGAGGTTCTTGGTCCTTAACCGTAGAGTTCTAAAAGATAATGATTTGCATAAATAAAAAAAAATCATAGTCATGGTAATTAACATGGAACATTAATTACCGAGATAAGATTGTCATGTTGGTTAAAGGATATTGTAGCTCTACAAATATTTTAAGAACATGAGTATATGAAATGGAGAATATATTCGTTCTTATATTGAATAGACCAAATAAATGAAACATCATGAAATCGTGTTTGTGTCATTAATGTTTTCATTGTCTTTGGATCTTAAGATATGAGAGCAATATCTTTTGACATGAGAAGTGTGTAATTTGATTATTATCGAAAGCTATCATGATGCATAATGATAAATATATTAGTTGATTATACTCAACTTGTGATGGAAAAGATGATATGTCAAAAGATTATAATTTTCCCTCTTCATTTGAGTGATGATATTATTGGGTCCCTTGATAAAACAAAATTATAATGTGCACAATGTAACTTATGTATAGTTACATATTTATAATTAGCTTATGAGATCAAGAAGAAAAAAATACAAAGATGACACAATTCTACTTTGTATAATATTCGTAATATCATGAAGCAAGGGGTAAATATAAGTGATTGAATTAGTTATAATAACCGCAAGTGCACGACTACGTTGAAGTGGTGGCAAATACAGGTCAATCCACAGGGAGGTTGGAAATACGGGTCGATCCAGTTGCACGGCTACGTACAAGTCAAAACATGCCAAATTGAGCCCCCAGATGACCTAGTAAATGTAGAAACGACCAGAAAAAATGTTAGAGAATTTGGAGCTTACCAGGCCGCAAATTAGCGGTCCAGAACCACTGATTGGCGGTTTGTTTGCTCCTGCTCCCCTCTCGGCTTCTCCTGGTAATGTCTCATTATCCTTAGAGACTCCTGAAACAAAATACAACTACAAACAAAAATTAAAAACCACTCGAATCGTCCAAACCAAAGTCTGGACAAAACACCTCCCCGGCAATGGCGCCAAAAACTTGATTGAATTAGTTATAATAACCGCAAGTGCACGTCAACGTTGAAGTTGTGGAAAATACGAGTCGATCTACAGGGAGGTGTGTCGACTTTGGTTAGTTCGAAGGCGAGTGGGAAACAAAGGGGAGAAGATATTGATTAAACTAAACTACACTAAACGAGTAAGCAACAAAGAAGGAAATGAAAGCAAGAGAAGAAATGAAACTAAGCGACTAATAAAAGAAGATAGAAATAAGGAATGGAAAAATCCTAAGTGGTGGAGTGTGTGTACACGTGAAATAAGTGTGGTGAATGCATACATTAAGCTCAAGTGTAGTTAGTCTTTGTTATGCATAACAAGTACCAAATGGCAAGACCTATCGTTCAAAGCACTAACCTAGGTGATTAATATGAGCATGACAAGTTTGTTATTAAGAACATAAACAAGCATGAAATGTACCTGAACATTATGGCAGAAATCATCATGTTAAGAGTTCGTATTAATTCAAACAAGCATACTAACATTTCTCACATATAACAGTGTTAACATTCATTCAATCTACACAACATGTATAGACATCTACTCCACCCCCAAACGGGGATTAAACTACTCACACATTATTAAACTAACATTCATACTAAGGAAAGAAAACATTCTAATTATACTATGATAAAGAAAACAAACAAACTAAACATGCAAGAATCAAAATAAAGACAATATAAAACTAACAAAACTATGAAGAATTATTTTATTTACATAACTCACATTACTAGTGGCATTCTTCTCCACCTTGAGTTTTTGCTTCAAGGCTTTTACTCCAAGTAGAGATAATGCCACCAAGCAATGTAACTAGATACCACTTATAGTTTATGATATTAAATGTTTAATATCATTACCAACATAACTCAGATCATCATATAGGTCACACCCCAAAACTGGGAAATAAGAGATGTGATTTTATATTTTATATGATGTATTAAGTTTCATGTGTTATCAAATAATATACATCTGGTAAAATATTAAAATCAATGTGGTAATAACAACATGGTTAGAATAACAAATAAATTCGTATGAGATTTATATATTATTGGTATAATGTTTTGACATTATATATGAAAATATATTACATTATATAATGTGATCCGTAATATTATTGTTGGCTTTTTGGCCTTAATCTATGTTTGATGATTTAATCAACCTAATATTAATTACAATCAATGTAGAGTAGCACACATTATGCATCACATATATATTGTTTGTGCTAACTTCTACAGGTGATTAAAACTCAAGAAAGACTGGAAATCAAGTCAAGACATGCAATAAAGCTCATTTGAAGACATGTAATCTTGATTTATTTTGAGTCTTAGTAACATTGTGTAATTAAGCATACTTAAGCTAAAATCAACTTAAACACACATTAGATTCCTTATAGAAGTCACACACAAAATGTCACAATATTTGGAATTCAAGAGATCACCCAAACTAGAACCAGAAAACACTTAAACTAAACCTGGTCTGCCAGTGCCGATTCGGTCAACTAGAACAAGTTCTTTGTTCGACCGATTGGATCTTTTAATACTGTTACCTAAGTGTTGGGTCGACCGTTGCAAGCTGGTTGTTCGACAATCTATACGTGTCAAGTGACCGTTAGACTTGTCGTATTCTATAACAATCAGATTTCCCAAAACCCCAATTTTACGAGACTTTCGGTCGACCGTCGTTTACCTATCGGTCGACCGATCAAACAATCTTTGGTCGCCCTGAACATTCTAAAAGTTTCCGGTCGACCGAAACTCATTTTCTCCTTGAACCCAGAAGTGCCTAGAAGTTTCTGGTCGAACATACATTTTCCTTAGTTTGACCGATCCATCCTTTACCAGACCAAAACCCTTAGAATGGTCGATCGATCCCCAATTTAGTTTGACCATTCACTTAAGTGAACTTAAGTTTTGGTCAACCGATTTTGTTCTGAAATGTGACCTGCACTTCACTGTTTTGTGTTTCTTACACAACAACTTCCTATACTTGTCCCAATGGCTATAACCCACTTGGAGCTTATAAATAGAGTTGCACAAACCTTATTTAGACAACTCTCCCACTACTATTTGTCCCTACACTAGAGAGAAACTCCCAAGCTCTAAAATACACATTCCTACACTCTAAGCCTAAATTCCACACCTTTGATCATAGAGAAATCATACTCAAAGTGTGCTCAAGAGTTATAGAGTGTTGTCCCACTTATTTGTTGTTCAAGAAGAAAGGATTTTGGTGAAAGGCCAAAGTGTTCCCTTTCGGGTTGTGAGAGGAAGAAATCAAGCTAACGAGGGTTGTTCGCGGAGTTTGTGTTGTAAAAGCTTAATCTCGGTCCGGAATGAGATTGATAGTGAAGACATCGGTGGAGCTCGAGGGAGATAAAACGGAGCTTGCAAGAGAGGAAGTAGGAGGGAGACCGAACCTCTATAAAAATCATCTTGTCTTCATCTTGTGGTTTAAATATTTCCTTCCCTACTTGCTTGTTTGTTTTAATTTCTGCTGCATTTTTGATTGAGCAAGTAGAGGTTAATTAACCCTAAAATCAATTAAAACTAAGCCATTCATGATCCTACAATTATAACATATGAATTTTCTAAAACCTCAAAGCCCAAATTTTGTTCGATATTAATCCGAAATTTGGTAAAGTCAAAAATAGTGAAAAAAGGTCCGACCATTTGCCCACGTTTTTGCATATATTAATAAGAGATTTTTGTTGATTAATGACTGGATTTAATTCACCTTGGTTAAAGGTAGTTATGGGATGATAAGAGGAGAAAGATCATGTGCAAAGTGGTTTGCACATGATATAGTTTAGTGGAAAGATTAACAAGGGTTCATGTGTAAGTGGTTTACCCATGAAGTAGGTTTGAGGATGCCCTATAAATAGGTCCATCCTCCATTCCTTTGTTTAATTAATGCAAAACCTTCTCCTCTTCATATTTTCTCCATCATTCTATCCGAAATTCTTCTTATTAATTAAGTACTTGAGAGATTAAATTCTTTAGAGCATAGAAGAGATTATTAGCTAGATTCTAACCTTGAATTAGAGATTGATTGACTAACTTCGATCTCTCTGATATTGAATTAGAGATTCTATCCGAGGCAATCCGACGTGCAATCTAACTTCCGATTGGTAAAAATGATTTGATAATCCCCTAGGTATGATCCAATCTATGTTTTTCAATATTAATTAGTATACAATACATATTGAAATACAATTAGGAAGTTTTGTATATAAAATTGTTGAAAAATATGAAAATCGATCCTAATTGCTTGTAAATTTTAAAAATATATATACAAGTATGGGGCACGAAATCCAACAGAAATTAGGTCTGATGGGGGACTTAATATCTGGTGCTTTCGACTCATCTGACTTTGGATGCACTGACTAAACTCCCGTTATACGGATGATTGGGATCACCCTAGGTGGAGATTTGGAGGAAAGTGTACGTGGTAGTGTAAGTCCTCACAGGTAATGATGCAAAAAACCGGACCCTTGGAGAAATAAACACCAACAAATTTCAATTCCTTGTTCTCTAAAAAGAAAAAAATAAGAAAAAAGAAAAACAACACAAATAAAAACCTTAATAAACTTTACACAATGTATCATTTCAGGATATTAAGGTTGCCCATGTCTTTTACTTAAGTCCTTAATTAACTTGCATGAATGGTTCCCTAGGCTCGGTGTGTGGACAAGATACATACATAGAGCTGGTCCAATGATTGACAAAAGTAGGTCTATCGAGTCATGTGTCTAGGTTGAATAATGCATCAATGTTTAGATTTTGTGGGTTTATCCGCTGAAAACCATCAGGAGACACCACTCCTCGGAGAGAAGGGTGTTTAACGGCATGTTGCATGTGCTAAGTGCAACCGTGATTCCTACAAAAGTGAGTTAGGAATTCTTTTTTTTCATATGTTTTTCATTTCTTTCATATTTTTTGTTTCTTTGTTTTACTCGGGACTAGCAAAAAAGGTAAGTGTAGGGGTATTTGATTAGTATCATATCATACATTGGATTCATGCTATATATCCTTTATTTTATCCCAATTTTGTGCTGCTTGAGTGTTTGTTTGATATGGTTAAGGTTTTAGGTAATAAAGAAGAAAAGCAAGAGAGAACAACAAAAATGCAAAAAGAAATGATATTATTGAAGCATCTTGGACCTGTTTGTCATGTTGAAGGACCCTTCTGCAATTGAGGAAGGACCCAGTGAAAACCCGGAGGGACCTAAGTGTAAAGAAAAATATGTTGGTTGCAAAAGTATATAATCTCCTTAACTGGAGGAGTAAATCAACAATTAAAACCAAACGGACTCGAACCAACAGCTCCGAGTGCACCTGATCAGTAGCATATCATACATTGCATTCATGTTATATTTCCTTTATTTTACCCTAATTTTGTGCTACTCAAGTGTTTGATTGATGTGTTTTAGGTTTTAGATAATAGAGAAGAGAAAAGAAGAGAAAATGACTTAAATGCAAGAAGAAATGATCTTATTGAAGCATCTTGGACATGTTTGTCATGTTCAAGGACCCATATACGATTCAGGAATGACCTAGATGAAACCCGAAGGGACCTGAGCATAAGGAAACATTTCTTCAAAAATACCTCATTATCACTATCTTGAGAAGTATTTGGGGAATTAAGACCGAACGACTTCGAACCAGCGGACCACGAATGCCCCCTACGTGCAAAATACATCACATAAGCTTCTAAGAGAAATCGTGGCGGATCCAAGCCAAAACATTCGCCACTGGCAGATCATTTTTGTCCAAATCCCTCCAAATTTCTCCTATGGCTTGAACATGTTTATTTGGGTGCACCAAACCATATAGAAGTTTATTACAGTCGTCGGATTGCTCTCAAATTCATCTACACTACTCTTTCTTCTAGAAATAACAAGGTTTTTTCTTCCTTTCCTCTTATTCTCCATTTCAACCATTAGAGTATGTTAGTTTTTACCCAATTTGGCTGCAAGTAGAGGAAGGTGGATGAATGTTGTATTCTCACATTTTCTTTAATATAATGTTGGATTCATGTTCCACTTGTCATTGACTTTCTTTCTATCCAATTAGTTTTTGATTTTGTTGGTTAGTTTTCTAGTTAGAATTTTATGACATGTTTAATCTTAATCTCTTGCTTTCCATGCTTGTTATTATAATAAGTGAGTAGATCCACTCAATTTGGGGTGGAGGCAATATAGTTGATGGTGAAGTGTGTCATGAGTTCCTAAGTTTGTCTCATTTTCATGTGCTTAATGTTAGATCAAAAAGTCGTAGCATGTTAATCTAGTTTTATATGAGATAATGGCCACACTAGGTACTTGTTTCATGCTAGATCTAGTTTTGACATGTTGCTTGTGATGGGTTTTATTTGATTATGGAATTGTTGAAATGAATGGTTGTTTGATTTGGTTTATGTTGCTTTAATGAACTAAGGTTATGTTTATGATCGATTGATGCTTGAATGACCACACTAGGTGTTTATTGCATACTTGAGAATCCATAAAATTGATCTTATCTTCATGTTAACCTTTCCTAATCTTGTATACCATGTAATTGTATGTGTTTCACACTTAGATTCCACACTACCTTCTATTTGTAAACACACTTTTACACATATGCTTAATGGTTGGACACCCTCATGCACACACACCTCACTATTGCATCTCCACTCTAAGGGGTTTAGTTAGATTGTTTTCTTCTATCTTAGATTAACTTAGTTAGCTTAGCCTAAATCTCTCCATCTATTTGTCTTCCCACTCGAGTATGGTGACAATAACAACGCGCACAACTCCTCTAGGACATGACCCGTACTTGTCGTGTCTGCACTGATGTCGTGCACTTGCGGTATTGAACTAATAAAATCTCAATCAAGTCCTCCACATATTCAATATGTTAACTAAAGTCACTGTCAAAATTTGGAGGCAATCATACACAAATGATCTGCCACCAGTGGCGGATTAAAATTTACCACTGGTGGATCCGGTTGATCTGTTGGCTCTCGGATTTCTTCAGCGGGTCGGGTTGCCAGGTCAAAGCAATACACAACATCCATATCTGATTTACGGTCGTCGGATTGCTCCCAGATTTATCTACACATCTCTTTCTTCTATAAATAGCAATGTTTATCCTACCTTTAGGCTCTTCTTCCTTCGTCTCCTCATTAGGTTAGCTTTATTTCTTGTTTAGTAGAGTAAGTTTTATTTCTTGCTTAGTATTATGTTTTATTTCTTGTTTAGTAGTGTAGTGGAGGAGAAGAGAAACATCATTTTGTAATTAATCTTTCTTTCTTAATCAAGTTTTAGTTTCTTGTCTTTCATTTGATGCAATCTTTATTCCATTACTTTGGTTATATTTAGTTTCCTTTAGTTGTTCATGTGTTGTTTTTATTTTGTTGTTTTCTTTGTTTATATGGTGATTAGTGAGTACACCATCACCATTGTGGGGTGGAGAATGATGTGAAGTGTGAATGTTGTGAGATTGGTGTGTGTTTACTCTTAATCTTGGAGCTTCAAATGATTTCCATTGTCATTTTGCTGGGTTTCTCACTCTTACCTTTGATGTGTTAATAGTCATAATAGATGCTTAGCACATGCTTTGACTAGTGTACCAACTTTATGGGAAATGACGAGGTGACGATAATATTGGAGTGATAAAGAGATAATGATGACATGTGGGAGCATGTGGTATTGTTGGTCTTATCATGTTGTCTTGTATGTTTTAATGATGATGTTCAATCTTAATTCATATTGAAACATAAATGGAGTTGTGGTCAATTTAGGACTTCTATGTTCTTCATGTCATATTAGACATAAGATTGACATGTAATCATGTGGTTGTCTTTGCTCTTATCTTGAGTAATCCATGTAGAGATCAGGATTGTGGCATTATAAGATTTTTCATGTTATGCATGTCATTAGCGCTTAATGGAACACACATGTATCACAAATCTACACTTTTGCATCTATTCTTTACCTCCTTGGAGACTAGTCATTTAGGATTTTGTTTAGTTGATTCAGGTTATATTAGTTAGTTCGTTTAGATATCTCAATCTTCGTTTTTTCTCACACTCGAGTATGATCGACGACGACCCGCACTCGTTCCTCGTGAACACAACCCATGCTTGTCACCACTCCAACGTGCCCGTGTACTTACGACTTTGAACTTCTAATTTCCCAACATTGCCCTCTTAGATTGTGAAAAGATCCAAGTTCGGTGAAAATTGCTAGCGAGCTTGCTTTGTCAAGACTTGATCTCAAACCCGAATGGATTTCTGAGGACACAAGTAAAACACGTGGTGAACGAACGGGACTTACAAGAGCAGATTATGACCCAGTTGGAGTGTCAAACCCCTCTAAAAATTTCCAAACTACATTACCATTTGTTTGTCTTTACTTTTGTATATTATGTTGGACACTTAAACATTAGAACATTTTATATTAGTTTAGGGGTCGTCGATCCTAACATGATCCCAACAAAATCATGCTCAAATAAAGTAAATATGTACAACTCCAAGCTTGTAACATAAGTTATTTATTACAAATACATGTCAAAAATAGCCTTGACCGACAAATTCAGACTTATTCCAACATACCATATAAAACAAGTGTTCCTTCATGGCATGAGTTGAGGATTCACTACTCCAGAGCTAGACGCTTCCATCATTCCATTGCGAATTTGCTCGCTAATGTCCCTTATGTGTCCGGGACCGTGAGGTATGAATACTGTGGTGTTTTTAGATGAGTTGCCGAGATCTTTGATGGTGTCGAAGTACTGGGTCACCATTATCAGATCCATCACCTCCTTGGCAGTGGTGCCAGATACTGTGTGAGAGAAGTTGAGGATGTTTTCTCTCAAACCATCGGTGATGGCTTGGCGCTGCTTTGCAACACCCACGCCACCAAGATATTTTGCCTCTGCCTCAGCCTCGGCTTTTTTCACAAGAAGAATCTTCTCAGACTCACCCTTGTATACACTAGCGAGTTGCAATCTTTGTGCTGCAATGGCAAAAACAAAGAATCATGGTGGTTCTTAGAGAAATAATAATAAATGTATAGATTATGGTTCCAAAATTGATGGCAAAAACCGTACGCCCCTTAGGCTGAAGGAGGGATCTTTTACCACATCTTTTAGCTTTGATTGTTTCTTTTACAAATGATCATCATTAAAATGTCAATAAAATAGTATGTAAAAATAAAGCAAAACAAATTTTGCTTGCATTTACCTTTTTGCATGAAGTATGCGATTACCGAAATATTTTTCCAATTTTACCGGTCGAAGTTACCCCAAAAATTACGGATGATTGATAAGAACTACATAACCACAACATTTAGTTTAAGTAACACGTATGAAATATACAGACCAAGGAAATGTAAATGCCTTAAAATGACATGTCGTGTTCGTAGTCTAAGATGTCACATGGAGCAATTCGATGAAATGCATAGCAAGCTATATGATGCTTGTGAAAGAAGAAAATACCAGCATTTATTTCATTCATTGCTCTGCGTACAGCTGGATCCGGTATAATATCAACCATCAGAATTTGTTCTATACTGTATCCATATGCTCCCATCACCTAGTATAATGTCAAAATGGAAACCATAAGAACATTGAGCATTGAAGTAAATACAAGTTGAAGTATAATTACGAGGGAGATGGTTGCGTTTGATTCTAAAAGCACAATCATAAGCATAGAGAGAAAGCTGACTACACATACATGTCACATAATGACAGAATTATTGTGTGACCCAACTGCAAGGGAAGAATATAAACAACAACGAAAATATATATTACAAAATCAAACTAAAAAAGAAGCAAGAGGGAGCCAGATATCAGAATTTCAGCATTACATATCAAGTAATAATGTTTTTTATACTACTGGTAGCACTATCACGCCAAGGATAAACCAAACACCCCCTAATAAGGAATAAATACAAGGGATATTTACAGTGTTGCACTCGGAAAACATCAAAATTACCGAAATACATCCCAAAAGTTTGAATTTACAGTGGCGCACTTTTTCAACTTATGAAATTACAATGATGCACCCGTAACTGATGTCGTTAGCCTCCGTCCAATTTAAGTTTGACGGTCGTTTGATTACACTCTTTAATTACACTTAAATTAAAGGGTATTTACAGTGGTTTACTCAGAAAACATCGAAATTACGGAAATACACCCCAAAAGTTTAAATTTAGAGTGGTGCACTCGAAAAACTTGTGAAATTGCAATGGTGCACTCGTAAATGGAGGCACACGATTGTAGGACCCACTCTGACAGATAGATTGAGGTCAATTACACCATTTTCTAGGTACACATTCAATTTTCGTAGAACCATTGGTACGTCGCCAATTTCCAAATTTTTGATCGATACGGAAGCAAAAAACCTAATCCCAAACATGCACCCTTGCAATAATTAATGCGAACGTGAGAGGTGGAAATGGGAGATGGATGGAAGTAAGAGGTTGGGGTTTGGGGCGATGGAAATGGGAGGTTGGGTTTGGGGCGATGGAAGTGGGAGGTGGAGTAATTAAAAGGGCCGAGTGTAATTAAAGGATGTAATCAAAAGTCCATCGAACTTAAATTGGACGGAGGCTAGCGGTGTCATTTATGTGTTCTATTGTAATTTCATAACTTTTTCGAGTGCACTGTAAATTCAAACTTTTGGGTGTATTTTCGTAATTTTGATGTTTTCCGAGTGCACCACTGTAAACAAGGGCAGACCCATGACGATATTGAGGGGTGAACACCCTTTAAAATATAATCCAAAAATAATATAATAATTAAAAAGTTTTTATATTAACTTCAAACATGTTTGTTACAAAGTAATCCTATGATGTTTCATGCTTTGAAATTTTTTCATTATAATTTCATCACTAATCGTATCGGAAATCTCTCGTTCGATGTACATAATGAGAGAATCATTGACCCATTCGTCTCCCATCCGGTTACACAATCTGTTTTTCACGACAATCATGACCGAAAACACTCTTAACTGTTGCAGTTGCAACTGGCAAGACCAATGCCAAGGTAATCAACAAGAAAACTTACGGAAAAGTTAAAATTTTCTTCTTTTGAATCATATTCTCTGCAAGTTCTGTTAAACTTTTCAAATCCACAAATTCTGCATTGGATCTGACATCATTCAAATCCAACCAATCATTGAATTCACTGAACCATTCGGTGTTGAACCTTCGCATTTTAGCACCGGTCTTGGTTTGTGGGAACTCATAATTAGGGTCAGAATGGCGGGAAGGTCCTCTTAAGTAATATTCTCTACGAATTTCAATATGTAGAGTAGGATGAAATTCAAAAAATTACTTTCTTTCTCCTGAATCTGATACTAATTCACTAAATTTATTTCAACTCGACTCCTTTTTTGCCGTTGGTTGTGCTTCTTTGGGTTTTTTTTATCAAAAACTTATCCATTCCTGAGAATGAAAAACAAAAATTGAATGGAGTTGTGATCAAACTCCATACTCTAAAACAACATAATGATCAAATTGCTCTACTCGCAAACACTAAATCGGTGGAGCTATTTTATTCTTCAATCAAAATTCGTAATCAAACACTAAATCAAGCAGAAGATGCAATTCAAGAAATAAGATAGATCTTACACATTCATAGGAACCCCCAGGGATCAAAGGCAAGACTAGAGAGCAAGCTCTCGTCGTCCCACACACCTTCAATCTCTACTGGCAAGATGAGTATCGTCTCACACACCAGTAGAAGGGACCACCAGGGACTTGGTTGGGGGGACAAAGTCCACCACCACTCGTTCCACCAGTGGCAAAGGGAGAGAGTACCTACCGGCTGACCCGCAGTTGAACTCGGGGAGGTAGAAACGTAGAGGCGAGGAGGCGCGGAGGTGTAGCCGTGGAGAGGGGCGGGTGGAGTGGGGTGGAGGCGGTGGAGTGGTGTGGAGAAGTGCGGTGGGGTGGAGAAGGTGGAGTGGCGTGGAGCGGAGGTGGAGATAGTATCATACCATGTAATGAAAATTTAATTTTTAGGGATTAAGGAGATAGTATCATACCATGTAATGTAAATTTAATTTTAACTTTGTATAAGTGTATAACACATTCCAGATTAATCACGCATCGGAAATCACTAATTGTTTGATGGGCTTTATAAGTTTTTAGCTCTCTACTATGTTGTGAGTTGATCACACACTCACAAGGCATACTGTGTTTGATTGGCAGTGTAGGCACACATTGATTTTGTTTAATATCCTACATTAACTTCAAATTTCTGGCATGGGCACTTGCCTACTCGTGCCCACGCTTGTCCACCCCTGACTGTAAATATCACTTTAATGAAATGGTAATTAAAAGGTGTAATCAAACGTACGTAAAAATTAAATTGAACGGAAGCTAACGATGTCAGTTACGGGTGTACCATTGTAATTTAATAAGTTTTTCGAGTGCACCACTGTAAATTCAAACTTTTAGGGTATAGTTCGGTAATTTTTATGTTTTTTGAGTGCACCACTGTAATATCCTTAAATACAAACAGTCGAATTTGCAGAAATATTATATGTTTTCTAACTAAATTAGACATATCTAGGACCCCGGAATCATATAATGCGACCTACAAAGCATCGAAGCATGACAATTAAAGAGCAATCTGCCATTAAAACATATCAAGTTGCAAACGTTAAAACTTTGTGAAAGAATCAAAGAACTAAATTACCTTCTCAAGCTCCTCCAAGACGGCCTTAGCCACATCACCTTTCTGCTCAAATAATTCATCCAAAGTCATCCTTGGAACCTGAGCTCTAACCACTACATTTTGAAATGAAAAAAGAATTTTTATCTTAAGCAACAAAAAATACACAAAAGCATGTAATGCATATTTACCATCAAAGACATAAGCTTGTATCTGCTCGCGAGGGTTTTGAAGCTCATAAAATGCATCGTCTGCATTCTGTCTAACTATTCTATATTGGATAGAACAGAGAAGTTGCACGAAAACATTATCCTGCAAAATTGAATTGTGGACTTCATCACTCAAAATACTATTTAGAATTAACTGATGACACAAGAATAAATAAATAAATAACAATACAAAACAAAAGTTGGCATGATATCTGAAAACATGATCATAAGTATATTAGTTTCATTTCCGTCTCACGTTTAAAACCCAAACAGGGCATCGAGCCAGTCAAAATACTGGTCAATGGGTCACTGGTTCAACTAGAGGGTTGAACTGTGACATCAAAATGACACCATTTATATATAAAGTTAAAGTTTTTAAACTATCTAAATCATTTGGTTGGACTGCACAAGCTGACAGAAATCAAGGTACCAGGATCAAAAAATCAGTCTGGTTCAACCAATAAAAACCAGCCACACCACCGACTGCACTAGTGGTTCGCAGCAGTGCAAGAAACTAAAAATCCAATTTTCACCCCTATTTGGACCTGCCACCAATTCAGTTCCCTGTTCAACTGGCCGATTCAATTTTCATCAGATTTAGTGGTTAACTTAAAACAAGTGAACAAGCTATGTTGGACAAACAAAATCTATTAATGGCCATAATCATCATGCTCTTACAATAGAACCAGTTAAATATATATAAGATTCCTAGATAACAATATATGTTTATTTTAACAAATAAGTTAAACAATTTGGATAAAAATAGTGGAAAGAAATTATTCTTAAACATAACGTGAAATACATTTTGCATAGTTCAGAAAACCAGCAAGAGTAGTGGCAGTTCCTACCAAGATAGATATCAGGGAAAAGACACGTAACGTAGGTTGGCAAGGATCAATTTTTTAACATACTATTTTTTATCTATGTTACAATTGGTTCTAAGATAAATATAAAGTGATGTATATATACATATATAATTGTTAGTGTAACGAGATCTTAACAGGAAAAGTCAAGCTTGTTTGCTTATTGTAAAGAGCCTGGAGTTGGGTGCGTACTTGGCTTCTTTGCCTTTGGGCCGAAGTTGAGTTACTGTTTTAGCAAGCTGGACGGAGCCAACTTTCAAGTCCAAGTTAAAATTGACATCTTAAAACATGTAAAAATCCAACATTTTTGAGGTCACACCAACCCTAGTGCAGATCAGAACACATAAAAAGGGCCAGCAAACTATGATACCATGATCTTAGTCTCATCCCCACAGCACAAAAAAATATCAAACAAATTCCAGCCAAATCCACAAACCATATGCAGAAGGGTTTAAAATAAAAAACCACCAGAACACAGAATCAAGGATGAACTCTTCCCTATTTCCACAATCATTTCAAGAACTTCATAGAAATGAGAAGAAAACTGAAATATTATCACAAAGACAACTCAAATCTAACACTTCAACATGAAACAAACAAAACTATTGTTCAAAACACAAAAAATCCAGCACAGAAAAGGCGAAGGCAAAAACCAACAGAAGCTTCCCAATCATTACCGCTCAAACTCACAACTAACTCAAACGCTCTGCCAAATCAATCTTATTTATTTCTAAGAGTCACGAAGAACCAAATAAACCAAACCATATCACGCAAACACAACCGCAAAAGGAAGAGTCCTTCTGGGAGCTATCTGAGTTTGCGGTGGCACCTCCTTGACGCTGTGCTAGGAATAACTTGTTTTTACCTGGCATTTCCATTGAAAGTTTGCCAAATTCTAGCATTTTGGGAACAACTCCTCGCCTGCTTCTCAACCAGCCAAATTCTAGAAACACAAACACAATTATGTTTTGGTGGACATTTCTATCATTCGAGTTGTTTACGAAAGCCCCCAACACTAATGCTACGGCTTCACACACTTAAAGCCCGAAAACATAATACATCACCTTGATCTTAATCCCAAATCAAAACCTAATCCTTACCCGAAAACAACCAAATCTCAAACACGACACCAAACCTAGAACTCATTGTTGGTCTGCCCCTTTCAGACATCAACACAAAAGTTAAAACGATCATAATAATTTTGGATCAATAAAAGAAAAACGTGGAAGACATACCTTGGTTTTGGTCTCGACCTTGACGTCGAGGGAGGAGACGCGGGTGGAGAGGAGGCCGGCGAGGAATTCGCCGGCGAAGGGGTTGAGGAAGTGGAGACCAGGGGAGGCGAGGTGCTGGAACCGACCCCACCTCTCCACCACACCAACGCTCGCCTGGTCTATGCAAGCACAGAACCACCAGTTCCCCTTCATTCTTCACGATCGATCGATCGATCTCTATTCGACTGCCGATGGAATGGAATGGAATGGAATTTCGATCTCTATATTATTTGTCAAAACCGTTGACGTGGCGATCGAAATTTCGCTGCTTGCTTCTCTTCCAAGATATGTTAGGCCTTCTGTCGTGTCAAAATTGCGAAATGAGCAATTCGAGATTTCAGATTTGTTGTGCGTTGCCGCGGTTTGGGCCGTACATGTAGAAGTCTAAATGGGGTGGATTGAATGCGTCAACTAGTCTTGTGAATTTAAGTTAGGGCTAAATATTTCAACCCCTCCATCCATTTCGTTACCAAAAAGGTCGATCACGTCTAAGTAACTCCAACCCTGCAACAACTCAAAATAAAATAATATTATGTATATTTGTAAATATTATATATAGTTATATACATCTATGCATGTGTGAGTATTTACTTATTAAAAATAAAATACCTTGTTGATACCTACTTATATTTAACAAATAATATAATAATACTAATCAAGTAAGTGAATAATGTTGTTTTGGTTTTTGTAGAGGCTTGTTGATCTTGCATTGTAATCTGCAAATATGAAGAAGGTTAGATTCCAATGAGTCCCAACCCACCCCAGTTCCAACCCATTTACACCTCTATTTTCACGGGTTGAATAAGGGTATGGTAGAGGTTATTATGTTACCTACATAAAATAATAGATATTGAAAAGTGTAAAGGCAAAATATGTTAATGTGAGGAAATATTACGAAAAAGATCAACCATTGGTCAAATAAGGGTATGGTAGAGGTTATTATGTTACCTACATAAAATAATAGATATTGAAAAGTGTAAAGGCAAAATATGTTAATGTGAGGAAATATTACGAAATATTACGAAAAAGATCAACCATTGGTCAAATACTGATTTTTGTTGTTGTATGTGAATAGAAATCCAACATCAAACGCCAACCATCAATCAAAATCAAAACACATAAAAAAGGAGAGTTATAAGAAAAACAACAAAATTGTGATTCATGACTAATGTTTTTCTACTTTCAAAAACTAAAGTTGAGTTCATGTCATAAGAGATTAGTGAAATTCTATAAGTTAATATTTGCATTCATGACTAGTTAAATTTGAGATTAATTTGTGATTTACAACATTTTATTGATATTTTTTGTTAATTTTCACATTATAAAAAAGTACTATTTAGAATATGTTAATGGATAAACAGTAAAAAATGGAAAGATAATAATCTATTTCGTTACCTCCACCGTATAAAACACATGGTATAATATTTACAAAATGCAGTGGCTCAACTTTTGTTTTTCCCATTTTTGTCCATTAAACTATAAATATAATTTCATGTTTATCATCCTTAGTTGTTTGCCCTAGCGTAATCATTATTTGCTAAATTTACCTATAATTTGTGTTTTACCAACCACATCGATCTCTTCTATTTTCTCATACCACAATTATTTCTTGTATTTTTTTCACAATGTAGTTAAGTTCTTGTAGTTTACACTACCACATTAATCTTGATTTTCTGATAAAGCCTCGAGTGGTAACAATTCTTATATTTTACCGAATATCAGTGATTTCTTGAATCATGCTTAATTTAGTTAATTCTTTAAGTTTTATCCTAATAAAATAAATATCTTTATAAAAATCATTGTTAATAGGGTAAGTATTTTTGTAGGAGGACATCATGAACTCTAATCTAATGGAATGGTTCCTAACAAGCACATGAATGAAAAATATGCAAATGATCCAAACCAACTCAAATAGTCAAATTCTATTTAGATTTTACGATTTAAGTTCCCCACAGTACTGAGGGTTCTCAAATGGAGCTTGAAGCTACATTTAGGTGTGTTACAGCATTCACCATTGCAAGTTTTTAAACTCAAACCACAAATGCAAAGAAAAATTGTAAGGGCATTTTAGCGGTTGCCGGTTGGAGTCTTGGAGTTGGAGCATTGGCTTGACAACTTTCTCAAGCCATAGCATGCTTCGCTGGGTTTCCTAAAATGCAACCTAATATAGGTGTTTTTTTCCAATTTTTACCCTTCCACCTATTGCTATTTATGTAGAACCACCAAAGAAATTTATCTTGTTACATCCAATCTAGTTAATCTTCTTTTATTTTACCTAATCAGGATAATTTTTCTTGTATTTTACCCAACTTAGGCAATATAATCAAATATAGATGTTTTCTATTATATTTTTCAAGCCTAGGTAGTTGTCTTGTATTTTACTTATCATAATAGTTTATGTCATAACCAAATTAGGTGATTTTGTTTGCCCGATGTAGGTAATTTTCATGTATTTGACCCCGAAAAAGCAATCCTGACGCACAAGGTTAGCTCTTTTTTGCGACGGTATGAGGTTATATTCATAGGCCCTTTGCGTTTTCGTTGCCAAAGAGATTGTTATATGCCATTTGAATCTGAAATCCATTGGTAATAAAGACATTTTCTTACCAGTGCTCTACATTTTAGACCAAGTGAGGAGCATAAGCAGAAATCCAAGGACCAAGGTCTGAGATTTGAGTATCATATATTACGCAACAAGAAAGGCCTAAGGTTTTTACTAAGGAAAATAGGTAAATTTAAATTTAGGAAAATTATAGTTTACCCATCCAAAAAAATTACTTTAAATATAATGGGACCTTTAAACTTTAAATGGTATTAGTCATCCTCTGTACGTTCAGTTCATAGATATATTCCCCTCTCTCAAGTAATATAGTCCGTTATTGATAGTTTTACATATTTATGTTTTTTTATAATAATATCCTAATGACCTAATCCTAAATTTGCTATAAAAATATCCATAATTATATTATATTTTGTTCAAATTAACTCATTGGTACCCATTGTATTGGTAAGATATACCCTTTTGAATCATAGTTACAACTTATTTCATTTTCATCGTGACGCCAAATCTTTTAGAAATGATTGAACAAAATGAAGTAGAAAGAGCCACGATAAGCTTGGCAAGCATATTTTGCTTTATTGCAATGTATAGCCCGTATTTTATTTATTAAATAGGAATGCTCTTTTTGAGTTCTGCTTAAATGTATTCTTGATATATCATTTTTAGTAATATTTCTTGCTAACACTTCTTGTTTGGTGTCTGGGAGCATATTGCTTGATTGTTTTGTGTTATTTTACCACTCCCAGTTTAACTCTTAACCTAAAAATCTCATTTAATCAACTTGGACACTAAAATCCAAATGAAAATGTTAGACATTTGCTATGTTTAAGGCATGCATCATCTAGTAATGACTTGAGCATGTTATTTGTCTTCTCTTAGTTTTAATTTCTGTCATTGATTGCTGGAGGGAGGTACACATTCCTTAACACTCATTTACACATTAGTATATGCATTAGTGAGTAAGGTTTGCATTGAAACAAGAGTGAGGTGAGTGTTTGTTTAGTGAGTTGCTTGTTAGTTTAAGAATCAAATTAAGGGGCACCACCTATCATCTATAAAGATAAGGTGGGGGATTTCATCACTCATTACATAGCCCAAAAATCACATCTAAAGCCTTAATTCTAAAAAGCAAGTAGATATTGGCTCATAAGGATTTCAGACGCACTATGAGAGTGACACAGTTGAGACTGTCATGACCTAATCGGCGTTGGCCGCCTTGTCGATAGTAGGAGGTACTAGATCTCCGGATTCGGTATCACTTGCTGGGCATTGTGGTCTTCGTTATAGGGAGGTGAGGCGTGTCGAGACTAATGATCTTGAAGTTAAGCATCGTCTAGCCTAAGGACCTATAGTCATAAGTTGTTTGAGCCGTGTTTAATTGCTTGTCTTCTACCCTCACCCATACCCTGTAGCTTAACGACTTCTCCCCTCTCCTCGACTTCCTTTGGTCTTCTTATCTACACACCATTCTCAGTTTTTGTTAAGCCAAAAAAAAGTTTTACGTTTAATTCGCGTGTGTGCACCTTTGTGCATGCTTGTGTGGGCACGAGACGACAGTGGTCGTTTGACGAGGCATGTCATCAATCCTGCCTTGGTATCGATATCTCGACACCTTCCCCTTTCTCGTGTCCCACATAGTCCAGGTTCCATGGCTTCTCAGTACCGCGAGGAGGGGCAGTAGCTGGACCCACCTCTTCCACCACCTGTTCCCATTTCTCTGTGGGACTGATACTTTCCAGCACTGACTGCTCTTCCATCCTGCATCGTGTTGCCCTAGGAAACTGGGAACGACTTTGAGGTTAAACTTCAGTATATCTCCATGCTCCCTCATTTCTCAGGTAAGGATGATCCCTATCTCTTTCTCCGAGATTTTGAGAAGGTCTTTGCTATGTTTAACTTGCAGCAGCAGAGCACAGACTCCATCCATCTTCGACTGGTCCCTTTTGCTCTGAAAGATGATGCCAAGAAGTGGTTGTATAGCCACCAAGAGAGCACCTTCGCAACTTGGGACCAGTTTCAATATGCATTTCTCAAAAAGTATTTTCCTCATGATTGGGCTCAAAAGTTGAGACAAGAAATCAATTCTTGCTATCAACTCACTCGAGTCTGAAACATTCCAGGCATACTTTGAGAAGTTCAAGAAGCTACTTTCCTCATGCCCTCATCATGACATTGAGTTGTGGTGCCTTTGTCAAATTGTTTACGAAGGTCTTAGCACTTCATCCCCTATTACGAACGTTTCTTGAATCCATGTGTCAATGAGATTTCTTGGGAAAGGATGAGAGAGACGCATGAGCTTTTCTTGAAGACCTTGTTGAAAAGTCCATGCAATGGGAATGTATGGTTGGTTTTTTGGCTAATAATTGCTAATCCATTTTGATGATTGACTAACATATCAATAAACACATGTATTCTCTTAATATCATTGCTTGCATATATTGTATTCTCTAACATTTCAAGAACCAAGTTTGAATTAACACAAGAAATGAAGAAGGAAGAGTAAATAGGTTTACATTTCATGTATATAGGCGACAATGTAACTTGACACTTGAAATCGATGATTCATTTCATTGCATGACACTTAGGAAACCTATAGAAGTCTCACATTCAAATCCATTTATTTTAGACTTCAATAGAAAATCGTCAAAACTCATTAAAATCCTTGGAACAAGATTCTGTGCAAACCGGTCGACTGGTAGAACCATCTGGTTTAACCGGATTTCACCAGAGATCCTCAGACAACCTATTGTTCCTCAAATGGTTGACCCAAATCTTATTTTCGTTCGACTGACTCTATATCTGGTTTCCTAGTCTAAATCGGTCGACCAAAATCCCTATACTGTTCGACCGTTTCTCGTTTGTCGAACAATAAAACTGAGTTCATCCGATTCAAATCATTTAGCCTATCATTTGTTGACACGTTTCCGGGTTAGTGTGTTAATCCGGTCGACTGAAACTTTAATTTGTTCGACTGATTGCATTTCCGTATTCGTCTTAAATATGATTGTTAAACTTGTCGTATATACCAATTGTCGTATATACATACTCACCTAACCCCCTTCTTAGATTTGGTTTTCCGATCGACCGAACTTCCTTGAACGGTCGACCGATGCTTGAAACCTTCCAGCTCCAAGTTTTACTGGAAGTTTTCGGTCGAAGTCTCCATTTATTCTGTTCGACCGATTGTCCCTTGCTTAGTCATGTCTAAAGTCAAATACTCCAAACGGTCGACCAAAATTATATTAACGGTCGACCGATTCTTGATTCTTTTCCAGTTCCAGTCTTACTGGATGTTTCCGGTTGAACACTTGATCCATTTCGTTCGACCGATCACTTAAGTTCTAGCCCAGTTGGTCTGACCGTCTACACCTTTGCTTGACCGAAATATTTATTTTCACATACCGGTCGACCAATTGACCTGATCCGATCGACCGTTGGTGTTCAGAAATGTGTTCTGTCATTTCCTGTCTTGTGTTTTCTTACACAACTTAATACCAATTTAATCCCAACGGCTATAATTAGTTTAGAGCATATATATAGAGCTGAAAACACACTTCTAAGGTGACCAATCTTTCTCTATGTTCAAATCTCACTACTACTCTCATACTTTCTCTAAACATCTTGTCTTCACATCTTCTCACTTGAAATCATCATCTTTGATTGCATCATTCATTTCAAGTGCTCAAGATTAGTTGTTGAAGTATGGACTCAATGGAGTTCCAAAACCAAATGAAAAGTTCCCAAGCATCTACATGTAGCTCCATTTCATGTCATAGGTGTGGTATGGTCGGTCATGGGAGCGAGGAGTGTGGCTACATGGCTCCAGATATGGAGCAAGTCAATTCCATCAAATACCACCCCAGAAATGACCCATATTCTTTATCATATAACCCAGGTTGGAGGAACCACCCAAACTTCTCTTGGAGCCAAAATAATGGCCAAGGTGGTCCTTCTAACTATTCACACCCGCCCCAACCACCACCTTACAAACACAATAGAAATCTATCTCATCCGCATCCTACCTAGGTCCAACCCGTTGGCCCACCAGGGTTCCCCAGGGTAAACAATAATGAAGCTGGGTTTGGGTCACTTGAGAACTTGAACAAAAATTTCATATCTAACCACGGTCAAGCCCTCAAGACCACTCAACAAGATCTTGCTTCCACTAAGCAACCCTTAAAATCTCTTAAGCTTCAGGTGGGCCAATTAGCCCAATTTATACATGTGAGAGAACAAGGGACGCTTCCTAGCCAATCTAAGACCAATCCACGTGAGTACCACCAACCGAACAATCATGTTCCGAGCTCGGCACCACGTGTGCGCCAACCAAATAGTGTAGGAGAACCTGTTAACCATGTTAATGTCATTGTGACATTAAGGAGTGGGAAACAAGTTGACAACCAAATTTCTATGTCGCAGCCACCATTTGTGCAGATTGTGCAGCCCTTCAGTGGGAATGATAGTGATAAAGAGGCTGAGTGTAATACACCAACATCTCATTCTCAGGCACCACAGAAAACCTACCTCTTAAAAGCTCCATACCCTAATAGGTTAACTAAGAAATAGAGTGACAGTGTAGACAAAATGATGGAGATATTCAAGAAAGTGAATGTCAACATTCCTTTGTTAGACATGATTCAACAAATACCTCCCTATGCAAAATTTCTGAAGGATCTTTGTACGACTAATAGGAAAATCAGCGTCCCTAGCAAAGCCTTTTTGACGCTAATGTGAATTCGATCATTTTGAACCCCACATGCGTAAAATTGAAGGACCCAGGAAGTCCAACAATTTCATGTGTCATTGGGGATTCTCGCATTAATAATGTCTTGTTAGATCTAGGGTCGGCGGTTAACCTCTTATCCGTTTTTGTGTATCAACGATTAAGCCTAGGCGACCTCAAGCCCATGAAAAAAACTTTATAGTTGGCTGATCATTCAATCAAAATCCTAATGGGGGTCATTGAAGATGCCTTAATCAAGGGCGGCGATTTCATATTTCCTGTTGACTTTGTCGTCCTTGAAATTGAACCAGTCAAGACTATCCAATCTCAGATTCCATTGATTTTGTGTAGACCATTTCTGGCGACGTCAAATGCCTTAATCAATTGTTGAACTGGACTCATGAAACTGTCGTTCGGGAACTTGACCGTGACATTCAATGTATTCAATATGGCCAGGCAACCGACATCTTTCGAGGACCCCATGGAAATCAATCTTATCTGGGATGTTGAAGAAGAAATAGAAGAAGAAGAGTACCCCCTAATTCATGAAAATGTGAATGCATACATCATAGATGATTCCGATCATGAAGAGGATGGGGGTTAGTTGAGCGATGATGTGCATACTATTCATCACATGCAAGCTCCTCCTGTTATACCCCTCGAGTTGGATACAACACCCTGCCATGAAGAACTATCTTGCGCCATATGTACTGAAATTGTTTGGGAGACCCCAATGTTGAGCTTAAGGAACTTCCGAACGAACTGAAACATGTTTTTATTGGTCCAAATCAGTCATATCCGGTGATCATCTCATCGACGTTGACTCAAGATCAAGAAGAGCGATTGATTCAAGTTCTAACCAAGTATAAGTCAGCCATTGGCTGGTCCTTGAAGGACATTAAAGGGATAAGTCGCACCATTGTGCAACACCATATTTATATGGATAATGAGGCACGACTGCGTCGGGACCCCCAATGGTTGAATTCAGCCATGGCCGAGGTGGTCAAGAAAGAAATTATATGTTTGGACAATGTGATAATTTTTCCTATCTTAGATAGTGCTTGGGTAAGCCCCGTCCATGTTGTGCCAAAGAAGTCGGGTATCACTGTCGTTCCAAATGAACAAAATGAATTGGTTTCAACTCGACTTCAAACTGGGTGGCAAGTCTGCATTGACTATAGGAAGTTGAACGCCGCTACTCGATAAGATCACTTCCCTCTTCCATTCATTGATCATATGCTTGAAAGACTCGTGGGACATGCTTACTATTGTTTTCTCGATGGCTATTCGGGGTACAACAAATTCCTGTGGCACCTGAGGATCAAGAGAAGACCAATTTCACATGCCCTTTTGGGACATTTGCATATAGACGTATGCCTTTCGGACTATGCAATGTGCCTGCAACATTCCAGCGTTGCATGTTGAGTATCTTTTCCGACATGGTCGAGAGGTTCCTTGAGATTTTCATGGATAACTTCTCGGTCCATGGGACCTCATTTGAAGAGTGCTTACACCACTTCAGCCTGGTTCTTAAGAGATGTATGGAAACAAACTTAGCCCTTAATTGGGAAAAAAATCATTTTATGGTCATGAAAGGCGTTGTGTTGGGACATGTGGTTTCTCAGGATGGAATTGAGGTAGATGAAGCAAAGATTGAGCTTATTTCTAAGCTACCACCACCCACCTCGGTAAAGGACATTTGTTCCTTGGACATGCCAGTTTTTATCGACATTTCATTAAAGACTTCAGCAAGCTAGCTCGACCGTTGACGAGCCTACTTGCCAAAGACACCCCCTTTGAGTTCACACCCGAGTGTCTCAAGTCCTTTGAGTTCTTGAAGCGTGAACTGACATTCTCTGCAATTATCAAGACGCCGGTGTGGACTCTCCCCTTTGAACTGATGTGTGACGTTTCCGATTATGCGAAAGGAGTAGTTTTGGATTAGAGAGTCAACAAATTGCCTCATGTGATCTATTATGCTAGTCGTACTCTCAATGACGCCCAACTAATCTACTCTATTATTGAAAGGAGTTTCTTGATATTATATTTACGTTGGAAAAAATTCGTCAGTACCTCATTGGGTCGCAGGTCATCATCTACACTGATCACTCAGCTTTTCGCTACCTTTTGTCTAAGAAGGATGTGAAACCCCGTCTCCTTTGTTGGATCTTGCTGTTGCAAGAGTTTGACCTTGAGATACAGGATAAGAAAGGGTGCGAAAACGTTGTCCCTGACCATTTGTCACGTATTCATGTTGAGCCTTCACCGGACCCATCGGTGAACGAGTACTTCTCTGACGAGAATCCCATGGCAATAGCCTCACCTCCCTAGTTCGCGTATAAGAACTATTTAGTAACCAGGGATGTGCCGGTACATTGGACACGCAATGAGATAGCCAAGTTCAACTTGTTATTTAAGCACTTCTACTGGGATGACCATTACTTATTAGAAAATTGTGTCGATCAAATCATAAGAAGGTGCATTCCTAACAACGAGAGTCATATCGTCTTGTCCTTTTGCCATGAGGAGGCTCGTGATGGGCACTTCGGTGCCAAGAAAACCTCTGCCAAAGTTCTCCAATGTGGTTTTCATTGGCCCACTTTATTCCATGATGCTTTTGCATTTTGGAAAGCATGTGATCGGTGTCAATGTGTGGGCTGCATTTGGAGATGTGATATGATGCCATTAAATCCTATCCTAGTGGTCGATATCATGTATGGGGAATTGACTTCATGGGTCCTTTTACCGTGTCCCATGGTCACACCTACATTCTTATGAAGGTTGTTTATGAGTCAAAGTGGGTTGAGACGATCCCCACTCGCATTAATGATCTCAAGGTCATGATCAAATTCTTAAAAGAACACATCTTTGCAAGGTTTGGGATACCTCATTGTATCATTAGTGATCGAGGGACTTACTTTGTGAACCGATCCTTCAAAGCAGTGATGAGGAAATTTCCATCACACACAAGTTGGACATACCTTGTCATCCTCAAGGTGGAAATCTCCAACCATCAAATCAAGCAAATACTCGAAAAGATGGTTAATGTTGTAGGATTTCGTATCCCTATGTACGTGTATATTTAAAAAATAATAATACAAGCATACATGAACGATTTCACATTTTCAGCAATTTCATGTACATTATTTTGTGTTTATTCTAATATCATGTACACCTACATATTAAAATAAACAAACAAGAGAGGATCATACCCAAATGTTCTCTAAAACCTTTTTGAAGATCCGGAGTTCCGTTGCCCATCGAATTGCTCACTGATTCGCCTCCAAGTGTTCACCAAACTCTAAACAAGATTAAAGAGAAATGAGCTAACCAATTCAATCTCTAAATCAAGGTCAGAATCTAACTAATAACCCCTTTATGCTCCCTGAGAATTTAATCTCCAAAAGATTGAAATAATTAAGGAATTTTCGAATGGAGTAATATGATGGTTAGGGAGAGATAATGTTTTTCATTAATTAAAACATGGAGGGAGAGATGACCTATTTATAGGGTCTCCCAACACCCACATCTGGGCTAACCACTAACCCATGATCTCTTGTTTTTATCTCCTCAAAATCAATCATAATTGGACACATAATCATCAACATCCATATTTAACCATAATTGGAATAATTTCAATACATGATTACTACTAATTCCTTATTAATTTGGGCAAAACTGTATTAATCGTTTTTTGCCTTTTACCAAATTTTGGATTTATATCCAACAAAATTTGATCTTTGGGGTTTTTAGCAAATTCATATATCATGTAATATATTATCATATGTATTGTCAACCATTACACCCCATAATACATACATCTCATATGGACTTATAAATGATTCTAACTATGTCATTTTCATGACACATTGATTTTATCGATTCACCACATATATACTATTTCACACGATTCGAGACATCATATGAATATAAAATCAACCATCTTGTTTCCCTATTTTGTGGTGTGACCTATAGGAGGATCCAAGTCAATTGGAAATGATATTAAACACTTAATATCATAAACTATAAGCGGATTCTAGCTACACATTATAGTTACCCAATTAAGATAGATGTCTTTGTTCACTCGAACAAAATACGATCCATTTAATGATGTAAGGACATTACTTGTATCCATCCATTGCCTCATAATATTAAGAATATTATACAAAGCAGAAATGTGTCACCTTTGTATTTTATATTCATTTCTTGATCTCTTAAGCTAATTATAAATATGTAACTTAACATAAGTCACATTGTGCACATTATAATTTCGCTTTATCAAGGTGCCCAGTAATATCAACACTCAAGTAAAGAGGGGTAATGATAATCTTTTGACAAACTATTTTTTCCAGCATAAGTCATGTTTAACCAACTATTGCCTTTATCACTATATTCATTGATAGCTTTTTAGAATAATCAAATTGAACATTCCTTATGTAAAAGATATAAGTATCATATCTTAGGATCCAAGACACAGTAAAACATTAATGACACAAAACACAATTTCATAATATTTTACTTGCTAGGTCTATTCAATATATAAAAGTAATATTTTCCTCTTTTATATACTCGTGTCGTCAAATATTTGTAGAGCTACAATAATCAATGACCAACACGACAATCTTATCTCGGTAATTAATGTTCCATGTCAATTACCATGATTGTGAATAACTTTTGATTTATGTTAACCATTATCTTTTAGATCTCTACGGTTAAGGACCAAGAGCCTCTTCCTTAACACTTCCAAAAGACGAATACATTAATCAAGGAAAAAAATCTTTCCACATCCAATTCATAATAATTGACATATAAAAGTAAATTTTTAGAACACATTCCCTTCGATCTCCCACTTGTTATTAAAGTTTCTTTCACATACATTCTCAATCTATAAAACAATAATAACTAGGGTAACTCTCTCTAATCACTCATCAAGCCAATCCACTTGGTTCCTCAGACCCATGGACTCGAAATGCATTTCGCCCTTTGCTTGGGATAAAGGTTTGGTGAATGGATCAGTTGTGTTGTTGTTTGTGTCCACCCATAACAAATTTATTTTGCCTTCGTCGATGAAGTCACGTGTGACAAAGTACTTGCGATCCATGTACTTCACTTTGTGGTGTGATTTAGGATCCTTGATTTGCGAGATAGATGCACTATTATCGCAAAATAGCTCTATTGATCCCTCACTCGAGGGAACTACACTGAGCTCTCCAAGGAATTTCTTAGTCCACTCTCCTTCTTTGCTCACTTCAGCGACAACCATCACTTCGGAAGCGGTGGTTGAGTCGGTGGTAGTGGTTTGCTTCCAACTACGCCAACTCATGACTCCACCATTCAGAAGGAAGACATATCCTGATTGTGATCTTCTATCGTCAGGATCACTCATGAAACTCGCATCCAAATAGCCCTCGACTATTAGCTCCTTTTGTCCTCCATAAACAAGAGACTTATCTTTGGTCCGGTTAAGGTACCTCAGAATATTCTTGACTGCAGTCCAATGCTCAGGACCTGCGTTGGATTGGTGACGACTTGTCACGCTTAGAGCAAACGAGACATCGGGTCTTACTGAAGCATAAGGAACATCCTTCATGTACTCCAAGTCATGACGTACATGATTGATCATATTACTGAAGCATAAGGAACATCCTTCATGTACTCCAAGTCTTTACGTGTTTCAGCACGCTGAGACTTCTTGAGTTGCGCACCCATACTCATTGGCACATTACCCTTTCTGGAGTTGTTCATGCTGAACCTTTCCAAGTCCTTGTCAATGTATGTACGTTGACTTAGGCCAATGAGTCTACGAGATCTATCTCTATATATCTTGATTCCCAAGATGTAGTGAGCCTCACCCATGTCTTTCATTGAAAATGTAGATTTCAATGTGTTGGCTTTTTGGCCTTAATCTATGTTTTGATGATTTAATCAATCTAATCATAATTGTAATCAATGTAGAGTAGTACACATATTGCATTGCATATATATTGCTTTGTGCTAACTTCTACAGGTGATCAAGACTCAAGTAAGAAAGGAAATCAAGTCAAGACATGTAATCAGGCTCATTTGAAGACATGTAATTTGCATTTCTTTGAGTCTTAGCAACTTTGTGTAATTGAGCATACTTGAGTTAAAAACTACTCAAACACACACTAGGTTCCTTATAGAAGTGACACAAATTTTCATATAATTTGGACTTCAATAGATCACCCAAACTTAGACCGGAAAACACTAAACACTTAACCTGAACTGTCTGCCCACATTCGGTCGACTGAAATTGACCGTTTGGTCGACCGAGTGATCAACTACCCAGTTAGTGTTTTACGGCCCGGTTTTGGTCGACCGTCCAGACCTTTTCAGTTCCCTTGTAGATAAATAAATAAATAAATGGTGTTCTCTCTTCTTGCACGGCTCCTACCACTCGGGAAATTAGGTCTGAGGGGACTTAATGCCTGGTGCTTTCGAGTCATCTGACTTGGGATGCACCGTCCGAACTCATGTTACACGGGTGGTAGGGATCGCCCTATGTGGAGATTTGGGGGAAGGTGTACGTGATAGTGTAAGTCCTCATAGGCAATGATGCACAAACCCTGACCCTGAGACAAGCAAACACCAATTAATTTAATCCACAATGTTCCAAAAAGAAGGAAAAAATGAATGGAAAAGAAGAAAAAAGAAAGTCAAATAAGAACCTTAATGGACTTTACACTTTGTATCACTTGAGGATGTTAAGGTTGCCCATGTCTGTCACTTAAGTCCTTAACTAACTTGCATGAATGGTTAATTAGGCTTGGTGTATGGATTGATTACATATCTAGAGTCGGCCTATAGAATTACCGTGTCCATTGATCGACGAAAATGAGTCCAGCGAGTCATGTTGCTAGGTTGAATAATGCATCTATGTTCGGATTTTGTGAGTGTATCCAATGAAAACCCTCAAGAGACAACACTCCTCCTTCTTGACGACATGGAGGTTTAACGGCTTGTTGCACGTCCTAAGTGCAACCGTGATTCCTACGAAAGTGAGTTTGGATTTCCCTGTTTTACGTATGTTTTTTTCCTTTCTTTCATTTTTCTCTTTCTTTGTTTTGCTCGGGACTAGAAAAGGTTAGGTGTGAGGGTATTTGATTGACATTATATCATGCATACATTTGTGTCTTATATCCTCTATTTTTACCTTAAGCAATGCTATGTAACGAGTTTATGTTTAAGTTTCTGGAATAAATAGGTTTGAGAAGAAGAGATTCAAAAAGGAGTCAAAAGCAAGGAAAATGACTAAGTTGCAAGACTTATGGACTGAGATGAAAGAGAGAAGGAACCGTATGTAAAACGAAAAAGATCAATGAGCAACTCAAGAAGCTCCACAACTTAATGAGGAGTATTTTTGCAATTAAATCCGGACCCAACCATCAACAACCAAATAGAGTTCATCAAACACCAAGAAATCACGCCAGAACCAAGTCACCAAAAGCAAAACTCGATAAGACACATATAAACTGCCAATCAGTGGTCCAAATGTGTCCAAATGTGACATGAGTTGGTCGGGTGGTGTATTATGTTGTTTTATGTCCATTTATAGTATGCAATGAGTCCCATACCGGAGGATTGTCCCAGATTACATTTTTCCATGACTATAAATAAAACTCTTCCTCTCCTTTTGTATTCACCCATTGCTTGGTGGCATTCTCTCTACTTGGAGTAAAGCCTTGAACCAAAACTCTAGTGGAGAAGAATGCTACTTGTAATATGAGTCATGTTAACAAAATAAATTTCTTAGTTAGTTTCATATTGTCTCTTTCAATTCTTTCAATTCTTGCATGTTTAGTTTAATTTCGTTTTGTTTTCTTAATTATTAGTGAGTAGTTCCATCCCCCTTTGGGGGGTGGAGATGATGTACATATATGTTGTGAAGTTTGGATGTTTGATGAATATTTTGGATTGTGTAAACTTGCATGTTTATATGTTCATCGGGGGTATTTTAATCATCTACATGTTGGGGGATTTTTGATGAGTTTTGCCATAAGATTTAGACACTTCCCATGCTTAGTTTCCTCATGTTTATTGACTGAATTTTCCTATTAAATATGCTACATGTTAGTTAAGTGTTTGTATTTGTGGTTTCTTGCTTGATTGAAGAAACTTTGTTTTGATGAGTTTTGCCATAAGATTTAGACACCTCCCATGCTTAGCTTTGTTCTTAACATGAGTTAATGGTTTTTGATGAGTCTCACTATATCTTTAGACATTTCTCATGCTGAGCCTAATCTTATGATAATCAAGTACTAATTGCCGATACATAGTGTGAATGGATTGATAGGTTTTGCCACATCTTTAGACACTTCCTACGCATGACAACACACACACCCGAGACACACACATACGTGCTTACATGCATCATTCATTATTAATTTCACTTCATTGTGCATACACTCCACTCCTTAGGGGTTTCTCTTTTTGATTTCCAATCTTCTGTTTCTTTCTTTCGCATTTCTTACTTACTAGTATAGTGTAGTTTAGCTTAGCATAACCAAATCTCTTCTCCTTTTATTCGCCACTTGATTTCTGAAAAATCAGAGGCTACTCACCTCCCCGTGGATCGACCCGCACTTGCCACCGCTTCATCGTGGTCGTGCACTTGCGGTAATTAATAAAACGTTTAAACACTGATATGCTACTAATCAACTGGTATTAAAGGTTTTCTGAGGGTGTGTTTTGCGGGAGACAATAAACCATAAATGCACATGGTCACCTAAAATCTTCTGTGGATATGATATGAATGTCATAATTCAAAAGGAGGGATACCACAACGGCTGGATCAGAAAATCGATAAACAACGAAAGCTACAGGAAAGGTACTTCCATACCATAACCATAAAATTCAGCACATAAGTAGAATCACAAAAACAATGGACAAATTATATCTTCTGATTGTGAAGTTTATGCTTACCACAGGGAGTTGCTTTTGGGGGGACGGCTGCCTCCTTTTGCTCGGGTTTCACCTTCTTTTCAGCCACACGCTCTGTTGGCTTTTTGACCTTAATCTATGTTTTGATGATTTAATCAACCTAATCTTAATTATAATTAATGTAGAATAACACACATATTACATTGCATATATATTGCTTTGTGCTAACTTCTACAGGTGAAGAAGACTCAAGAAAAAAATGATTCAAGTCAAGACATGTAATCAAGCTCATTTGAAGACATGTAATTTGCATTTCTTTTGAGTCTTAGGAACTTTGTGTAATTGAGCATACTTGAGCTAAAACCTACTCAAACACACAGTAGGTTCCTTATAGAAGTCACACACAAAATTTCATATAATTTGGACTTCAATAGGTCACCCAAACATAGACCAAAAAACACTAAACACTTAACCTGAATTGTTTGCCCACATTCGGTCGACCGAAAGAGACGGTTTGGTCGACCGAGTGATCATAAAACCTGTTAGTGTTTTATTGCCTGGTTTCGGTCGACCTTGTATACCTTTTCGGTCGACCGTGTGAGCTTATTTATCTGAACGTTAGATTTGTCGTATTATACCCAACGGTCGTATTCGTATTATCTCCATATACCCTAAAATACATTTAGTCTATCGGTCGACCGAGGACCTTGTTCGGTCAACCAAACTTAAGATAACTCGACAAACCCAAACTGCTTGTCGGTTTTCGGCCGACCGTATTCCTTTTTTCGGTCGACCGAATATGATCTTGTTTGTCAACCCCGTAGAGCCTGTTATAAATCGGTCGACCGAACCTATCTCGGTGTTCGACTAATCACTTAAGTGTACTTGAGTCATATCCTATGGCAATCGACCGTTCCTTAACCGGTCGACCGAACCGAGTCAAACTTACCGATCTGGTCGACCGAACTTATGCAGAAATGCATCCTGCACGTTCCTATTTTGTGTATCTTACACAATCTTTACCCATTTCATCCCCAACAACTATAACTCTTTAGGAGCTTATAAATAGAGTTGTAAAACATATTTTAACACAACTCTCCCACTACTATTTGTCCCCTACATTAGAGGGAAAGCTCCACACACTCAAAAGCTCAAAACCTTCCACACTTAGTAATCAATCCTATTCTCGCTCAACTGTGCTCAAGATTAGAGTGTTGTTCCACTCCATTATTGTCAAAGAAGCAAGGGTCTTGGTGAAAGCCCAAGACAAGTAGGTAATTAGCTTAAAAGTGATTAAAATTAGAGACCCATACGATCCTACACAATGAACTTCTTGTTTACTCAAGCAAAGGTATATGATTTCCCATGACGAGTATGTCATCAACATATAAGATCAAGAACACTATGTGGCTCCCACTAACCTTCTTGTATATTGGATCTTTGAAGCTTGCATACTTTCTCGCTATTCTTTGGATCTTCAAAACCTTGAGGTTATACCATGTACATATCCTCTTCCAAGTTCCCATTAAGAATGCCATTTTGACATCCGTTTTCTATATCTCATAATCATGGAATGCGGCAATAACGAGCATAATCCGAATAGACTTGAACATGGCATCCAGTGAAAAGTTTTATCATAGTCAATTCCTTGAACTTGAGTGAAACATTTTGCTACAAGCCTTGCTTTGTAGGTTGTCAAGTTCCCATCTATGTCCTTCCTCTTGAAAACCCATTTATTTTGAATGACTTTCTTCCTTTGAGGAAGGTCAACCAAGTTCCACACTTGATTATCATACATGGATTCTATTTCGGATTCCATGGCTTTAAACCAAAGTTTGGAGTCCTCTCTTTCCATTTCTTTTTGAAAGGTCGAGGGATCATCAGTATTTGGTACCATGATTCTCATGAACTCCCAAAGACATATTGGGTTTCTTTCTTTCCCTTGTTGACCTTCTAAGTTTTTTTGGTTCTACGCGTACTTCTTGAACTTCTTCCACAATTTCTTACAGAATTGGTTCGTGTTCGATTCTCGAACGTACACTAGGTGGGGAAGATTGAGTTTCTCTCACAATTTCTTGCGAGGGTCTCACACTCACGCTCCCACTAACCAAAGGAACCTTGGTTGGGCCTTCATGATCTTGAATGTCATCATTCATATCATGATCTTGTAGAATATCTTGAGTCTCCTCAAGCACAACTCTACTCCCACTACTTTTTATTCTTTCCAGAAATTCCTTTTCTAGAAATACGACATCCCTCTCTACAATCACTCGATTGAAGGTTATATGTCAAAAGTGGTATCCTCTTGTCTCACGAGGATAACCTATAAAGAAGCACTCATCCGCTTTTGGTTGAAGTTTCGTCGACATCAATCTCTTGACGTAGGTCTCACAATCCCAAATCTTGAGAAAATTGAGCTTCCGTGTGTTACCACTCCAGAGCTCATAAGGCGTTTTCTTTACGGATTTGGATGAAACATTATTTAGTGTATAAACCGCAACTTCTAGGACATAACTCCAAAAATAAAACGGCAATTCAACTTGACTCATCATTGATCGAACCATGTCGAGCAATGTCGTATTTCTCCTTTCGGATACCCCATTCGATTGAGGTGTTCCAGGTGGAGTGAGTTGTGGTACAATAGCACACTCTTTTAGGAACGAATCAAATTCGGTACTTAAATAGTCACCTCCACGATCGGTTCGTAGAGACTTGATTTTCTTGTTGAGTTGGTTTTCTACTTCATTCTTGAATTCTTTTAACTTGTCGAATGATTCACTTTTGTTTCTCATTAGATAAATATAGTCATAACGACTATAGTCATCCAAGAACGTAATGAAGTACATGAAACTGTCTCTTGCACTTGTACTCATTGGACTTCATACATCAGAATGCATCAAATCCAACAAGTTATTTGCTCTCAGACCTTTCGTCTTGAGAGGCCTCTTCATCATTTTGCCCATTAGGCAAGGTTTGCATATCTCCAATGATTTAAAATCAAGATGACCAAGAATGTCAACTTCTTGCAATCCTTGATGCCTTTTTCATTTATGTGACTGTTGAACGTTTTATTTAAAACCGCAAGTGCATGGCCGCGATGAAGCGGTGGCAAGTACGGGTCGTCCTCAGGGAGGTGAGCAACATCTTGTTTATCAGAAATCAAGTGGCAAAAATTGGGGGAGAAAGATTGATTATGCTACTCTACACTAAACTACGCTAAGAAGTATGAAATGCGAACGAAAGAAACAAACAATGACATGACAACTAAGCTAAGAACAAAACAAGAATGCTGGAATACAGATATGGGAAAAACCCCTAAGGGGTGGAGTGAGTGCACACAAGCAAAGAGGTGGGTGTTGAACACAATCTTTAAGCACAAATAAAGGTGGTGTTATCATGCATAGGAAGTGTCTAAATGTTGTGGCAAAACCTATCAATCTATTCACCAACTTAGTTGATTAACATTTACATATGCAAGATGTTTATTTCAGAACCTAAACAAGCATGAGCGGTGTCTAATCATTTTGGCAAAACTCATCAAGTTATAAATTCTATCATAAACAAGCAAGCATACATTCATGTTTATCAACACATTGGAATTAATTCATTCAATCCATTCTCATTTGCATGTATGTACATCTACTCTACCCCCAAAGGGGATGAAACTACTCACTAAACATTACACTAATTATTAAACTAAACAAAGAAAGCATATTAACTAAGCTAATAAAACTAATGAAATGAGATTAAGCAAAGCAAAACAAGAAACATAAAACAAACAACATAATAAAGAAAACTTGTATTAAAATGACGCACATTAAAAGTAGCATCCTCCTACTTTAGTGTGTGCTTCAAGGCCTCACGTCTAGTAGGAAGAATAACCACTTAAAATATGGAGTGATTACAGTGGAAGGTGAAGAGTTCTATTTATAGTCATGGAAAAAGGCAAACCGGGACAATCCCCCGATGTGGGACTAAACAAATACCAAAAATAGCCTAAACATCCTCTAATACATGTTATGGAGAAATTTTAGCGGATTTGGGCCAAAATGGACCGCCAATTGGCGGTCTATATGGTTCAGATCCTGCTCATTTTTGTTGTGGGCTTTTCTTGGTATATTTGCTGGTCTTGGATGCATTCACTTGGTTTGTTGGAGCTCCGACCCGAATCAAATTGCTAAAATACTCCCCATGATGGTGTGGAGTATTCTGTTTTGCTATTAGGTCCTTCTGTCTTACATTCAGGTCCTTCATCCTTGCATCTTAGTCCCCAGATCTTACAATTTAGTCTTTTTTCCCAGCTTTTGGGTCCTTTTATGCTTCATCTCTTCAAACCTATTTATTCCTGAAAACTAAACATAAAACTCGTAACATAGCATTGTTTAGGTGAAATATAATGGATATAAGATACAAATATAAGCATGAAATGATGTCAATCACATACCCCCACACCTAACTTTTGCTAGTCCCGAGCAAAACAAAGAAAGAGAAAAGCATACGAAAAACAAGAAATCCTAACTCACTTTCGTAGGAATCACGGTTGCAATTAGCACGTGCAACAAGCCGTTAAACCTCCTTGTCGCCAAGGAGGAGGAGTGTTGTCTCCTGAGGGTTTTCAGCGGATATACCCACAAAATCCGAACAAGATGCATTAATCAATCTAGCTACACGACTCGTTGGACTTATTTTGTCGATCATGGGACGCGGTAATGCTACGGGTCGACTCTATATATGTAATCGGTCCACACACCTAGCCTAATGAGTTATTCGTGAAAGTTACTTAAGGACTTAAGTCAAAGACATGGGCAACCTTAACTTCTGAATGTGATACAATGTGTAAAGTCCATTTTGATTCATATTTGACTTTTTTTTTCTTTTTTTTTCTTTTTTTTCTTTGTTTTTCTTTAGAGCATTTTATTGGTTGGTGTTTGATTCTCCCAAGGTCAGGTTTCGTGCATCATTGCCTATGAGGACTTACACTATCACGTACACCTTCCCCAAAATCTCCACATAGGGCGATCCCTACCACCCGTGTAACGGGAGTTCGGTCGGTGCATCCCAAGTCAGATGACTCGAAAGCACCAGGCACAAAGGCCCCTATGACCTACTTTCCCGAGTGATAGGAGCCGTGAGAGAAGAGAGAACACCACTTATTTATTTATCTACATGGGAACCAAAACCCCTACACTTAAGTTTCACAAAAAGAGATTAAGGGCCCTTGACTACGACAAACTTCCTAATACTAACATACACGAATTATTTGACTCACTAGGTTCAGGGTGGACTTCTTTAAATGTTTGAGTGCTGAAACCCTATGATTACACGCCCCCAAAGGAAAACCGGGCTGCATCCTAACGACTCGATAAGACCTAAAGTCAGTAAACTAGAAATCCTAATGCATCAAGTTCAAGACAATTTTGGGAGCTTTCTTTTTACTTTGCCTCTCAACAGTTTTGCACATGCTATACACACGCAAAACCTACAAAATCATTTTCTTTCGCAAACACATGAATATTTTGAAAGAAATGTGAAAACTTTAAAGCACTAGGCAAGCAAAGGAAGACAAGTCCCCCAAGGATCATGGCAAGCAGATATATCGATATTAAGTGCGGCACACTAACATGACCCTAACAATGCACACAAAAGAAAACAAAAATCAAAAGAAAAGACTCGACTATGTACACACGTAAAGCACCCCCCACACCTACTTCATGCATTGTCCGTAATGAATGTGAATAAGATACTACATGGATATATGCATGAAAAAGGAAAGATCTCACCAACATGAAGTACAAAGGGACGTTCAGGGTCATGTTGATGGACACAAACCCAAATTCCCTCAAAACCTGTGAGAAGCTGAAGAAGGGAGATAAATACGTGAAGAGATTGGGCCCAAGTACACAAGTGTTGGGGCCCACAACAATCGATGCTCACTGAAGGAGTCTTTTATTACACATTTTTTTACAAGATATATACCTCAACCAAGATATTCTCATAATCATTTCGTCAAGGAACATCAAATGAGAACATCAAGTTTTGAGGACCAGAGACTTGCCGAGATGGGCAAACTTCAATGGTACTCTGAGGTGTCATGAGGGGTGAAAGGTCAAAGCTGAAAGACTCGAACCCCTCATGATATCAGATCCTGCTCATTTTTGTTGTGGGCTTTTCTTGGTATATTTGCTGGTCTTGGATGCATTCACTTGGTTTGTTGGAGCTCCACCCGAATCGAATTGCTAAAATACTCCCCATGATGGTGTGGAGTATTCTGTTTTGCTATTAGGTCCTTCTGTTTTACATTCAGGTCCTTCTCCCTTGCATCTTAGTCCCCAGATCTCACAATTCAGTCCTTTTTCCCAGCTTTTGGGTCCTTTTATGCTTCATCTCTTCAAACCTATTTATTCCTGAAAACTAAACATAAAACTCGTAACATAGCATTGTTTAGGTGAAAGATAATGGATATAAGATACAAATATAAGCATGAAATGATGTCAATCAATGACCAAGACGATAGTGCCACAAAAGTGTATCATTCACGTGAGTAGTTTTAAGCCTTTTGTTATTGATGTTTAAAATTTGTCTATTATTTAATTCAAGCAAATCAAGACCATTCCTTATGAATGTATTTGCATATAAAATTTCATTCTTCGATATAGACAAGCAAGAGTTTGCAATATTTATATTAAAATTATTCATATCTAAACATGATAGAGAAATAATATTCTTGCTAATCAAATGCATATAATAGATGTTCCTTAAACATAAATTTAAACCACTAGATAATTGAAGCTCCACGGAACCTTGTGCAATCGCTACAATGCTTGCACCATTTCCAACCTTCAAAATTATCTCGTTCTTCACGAGTTCCTTCCTATCCTTTAGTAGCTGCACATTAGAAATTATGTGAGCACAAGATCCGATTTCAATTGCCCAATCATGGACAGAGGTGGTGAAATTTATTTCAATAACAACTATATTTTTCGCCTTTTTGGGGCGTTTACGCTCAATTACTCCATTGTCAAGGTATTCCTTGTACTTGGGGCAATTTGGCCGGATGTGTCCCTTTTCACCATAGTGAAAGCACTCCGTGTTGGGAATCGGGGATTTTGACGAATTCAATCACGAGGCATTCACACGAGTACCTCTTACTCCTTTGCTCTTGATTGACGTCTTTTTGGTGAATTTGCCTTAACCTTTGGTGATCTTTTTGCTCCCTCCATGGACGGCTAGGACGTGCTTGTCCCGACCCTTTCCTATGTCAACTTCAACCGTTTTGAGAGGGTTGTGAAGTTCCTTAAGACCCACCCCTTTCTCACGTACACGATAGTGCATAATTAAGTCCTTGTAGGATGGGGCTAGAGAGACAAAAAATCAAATCTTCCACAATGTCATCGAGCATCGGGGAAGAGAGCTTCGACAACTTCTCAAGGTATCTGATGAGAATTAAATTTATACCGCAAGTGCACGGCATCAATGAAGACGTGGCAAGTACGGGTCGAACACAAGGAGGGAGAGATATTGTTATTTTCGTGATTTTCGAGTAAGGATGAAAGAGAAAAAGTATGGTTGGTTTGAGATTTTTAGTTTTTAATTTTCTAAATCAATAACAACAAAAGCAAATTAAGGAAAAAGCAAATATGGATGGGAGTCCAGTGGGTGGAGGTTTAGATATCGGGTTTCGATTAGAGAATTCTGAAACTTATAATAAATCATATTAGTTATAAAGCATTACATAATAAATGACTCAACATAAACTGAAGTAATCAAAATATACTAACACAAAATTAAAATAATAACATCATTCTTCTTCTCATCACCCTAAATCCGTCACCCCCACCCTTTGGAGAGAGTTAGAAACTCATGGATGGAGGGAAGGAGAAGGGGTCCTAGAGCAACTACAAAAGAAAACTAAAAACAAGAAATAAAAGAACATAATTTTATTACTAAAATATGGAACAAAAACTAAGGCCCCTTTACAACATCGTTTCAGGGCTATTTATAGCCGATACAAGGGATCCCAATATATAAAAGGAAAGTACACGCGTCAATACAACATTGGTAAAAATTTGAGCACACGGATCAACTTTTGTGCGGTGGAATTGCCGCAATTTGTACATGAGGTGCGGCGGAATCGCCACCTTTTTGGCTCAGAATCGACCCGGATTTTCCTGTGTGTTTATGGTATGTTTTAGCTGTCATTTGCGCGTCCTGATTAATTATTCCATATCGTTGGAGATCCGAGTTAATTTCTTCATATATTTGGAGATCCAAATTGATTTTTCTCTAGAACTTCTCCAAAATAATCTTTTGGTACTCGTAATTTGCAGTCGGGTCCTCGGCTTTTGTAATTAACTCCCTGACCTTTTTGTAATTAGGTATTTGAATGCTTTTATGCTTTGATGAACTTCCATTTGAATCCTGATAATCTTGACTTGGTCTTTATGATAGAAATGAGTCTCTTGCACGCATTTATGCTTGGGATATGGGTAATTTGCATTTAGGTCCCTGTATTATGTAAATAAGACTAAACACATACCTTAATAGCATTTATTGATATAAAATTAATCTAAATGAAAGACATATGATGCAATGTATGCAATGCATCAAATACCCCCACACCGAGATTTTGCTAGTCCCTAGCAAAACAAAATATAAGAAGAATGAAAACAGGGAAATCCTAACACACTTTCGTAGGAATCACGGTTGCACTTAGCATGTGCAACAAGCCTTTAATCCCCCAAGTTTCATTAGAGGACGAGTTGTGTCTCGTGAGGGTTTTCAGTTGACACACCCACAAAGTCTTAATTCAACATTTCATTAATAACTCTCAATATCTCCACCTCAACCTTGTACATTTCACTTAGAATTGTTGCATGCTCATTATATAAATCTAACTCATAAAGAATCTGACTTGGTCTTTGTTCCTCCCACATTCACACCACTAACCCTTCTACACATGTTATCACTTAAATTATTTTGCACGCCTCCTCTGGTGGTGAAGTATCATTCGGATCAACCATGGCATGGATCATTCTTTTAGCTTTGGGCCTTGAGTATTTTTTTCTTTTTCCGTGATTCAACACATTTGCTTTTTCTGACACTTTTACCCTTTTGCATTCGTGTAGGGAGTTTGGTCGATAATCCCGAGCCAGCAGACTCAAGTTACCGGGTTTCAAGATACCCCTACGGACCCGTGACTCGAAGGCTTGGGCTTTTGTAATCAGTTTGCAAAATGTGCTTTCCTCACTTTATTCCTTTATTTTTACTTTTATTTTCCTCAAGGCTTAATTGCTATTAGCAGTCCACACTTCCCGATATATTTTCCTCAACCTCTGCTTTTTATCAACCACTTCAAAGATTTGATTCATCCAATTTAAGTGCATACATGTCTTAAAGGGTAATGGGTTATTTCTTTGGAACTTAGATTTATGTCATAATTTCTACAAGCAGAACTATATAATAAGGAACAAAAACTCAATGCAATTTGTACTCGGGTTTTGGTGGTTCAATCTTAAGCTATCTCATGGAACATTAATTTTTTTATTTATTATTATATATATATATAAATATATATTTTTTAAAATAGAATATATAAATAGATAACCCCCCCCCACACCTAAATCATGCATTGTCCTCAATGAATGTGAGCAAGATACTACATGGATTTATGCATGAAAAAGGAAAGATCTCACCAACGTGAAGTACAAAGGAAAGTTCATGGCTCTGTTGATGGACAAAAACCCGAATTCCCTCAAAACCTGTGAGATGCTAAAGAAGGGATTCAAATACGTGAAAGAAATGTGCCCAAATACTGAAGGGATGGAGCCCACACAAATGTTGCTCACTAAAGGAGTCTTTTGTTGTACTTTTTTTTGAATATAATTATGTACAAACATAAGTTCTCATCTTCATTTGTCAAAGGACATCAAATGGGAACCTCAAAAGTGGGTCAATGCACTTGGAAGGGAAACATGACACCACGCGGGGCCAGAATACGCATGCGTGGGCCCCCTTCACAAAGAGCACCTGATGAAATGAGAGGTTCATGAATTGGACGCAAAGGCGTCTCATTTAAAGGATCAAACTGAAAGAGCTTGAACCTCTCGAGAGTTTGGCAAATAAGGGGCAACGGAAGAAGAGTTTCTCACGTTGCGGCGTTGAAGTTATGATCGTCAATCCAAACTCTCCAACCAACTGGCTGGTGCGTCGGAGCGAGGTCAAGAACCTCGTTAGGCAAGTCCGACTCACGAGGCGAACAAAAAGTGGGTCTCATACCCAAGGTATCCTCCAAGGAACTCCTAATACCCTCATGAGCTATGTAGTTGTTTGATGTTCCATCATTTCCAAGATGATCAGGAACAATGGTGAGAGGCAGACTCTCATCAGGTTGTTTGAAATTGAAGGTACTAGGGAGATCTTGCTCCACCAGAGGTGAGTCCTTAAGAGGCACAACATGAAGATCATGTGGCTCAAGGGCCACGGGACAAGAAGATAAGGCACAATCCTGTGCCGACTCATAATGAATTTGGTCCATGTTTTTCTCAAATTGAATCGAATCCTCCACTAAGTGATCGTGAATTGAAACCCCAAGTCCCTCAGACTGACTAGGAGTTTGACTTTGAAAGATTGTGCTTTGAATTTGTGGATGTGGTGGTGGTTCGATATCAAAAGGTGAATCCTCATGTTGACAAGAAAAGTTACTCTCCTCACGTTTACGTAATTGCTGCGACATTTGACTCAATTGCAGTATCATATTTTATGTGGACTGTTGAGCGATTTTCATGAACGTAAGGAAAGTTTGTTCCAAGGAATCAGGTATGCGGTCAACTATGAGGTTCAAGTAAGAGCTTGGGAAGTTTTGAGGTTGGGTGTTGGTGGGCTGAGAATAAGTCCAATGATTTGAAGTGGGGTGTTGGTAGAATTCTGGGTATTCGGGAGGAGGATACTGGGGTGAAAATGAAGTATAAGAATTTGGATATGAATTGTCTCCCCACAAATCCATCACTCTCGGGTTGTACGCGGATGCGTAATAGTCATATTGAGCATTTGATCCGACATAACTAGATTGTGGTCTAGCAGTCAGTGCCTCTCTTATGTTACCCCAATATAAAGATTGCTCAGTCACACAATGAGGAATATACCAACCATACGAAGTGTTTGACTGAGCCACCCAGGTTGCATGGGTCCGGAATACCAGGACGAATTGTCTTGGTCCCAACAATGATATGGATGGTCGCCCATGTAACCATTCATCTTCACAAAGAACTCTAGAGTCGACCACTCTCACCACCACGAGGCTAAACTCGTAAAAAGTGCTCGAATCGACCCTAAAAATGCTACCAGAGAGTGTAAAGGGGAGGAGACTATAACATAGAAGAAGGTGAGAAGAAGATGACTCAGAGGAGAAGGGAAACTTAACTCTAAAAGATATATGAGAGGGTTGGTCAGAAGTTTCCTAAACAAGCACGGTTCAAACAATCCTAGACCTAAGAGAGCCTAATTCTAGACGACTCCTAACTGGTTGAGTCGAATTGGCTCGCTTGATTCACCTCCCTCACTAATCAAACCAACTTGGCCAGGCAGTGTATAGCTAGTGGGGGCGCTTCCGACAGGGTCGGTGCCAATTAGACAACCACTTCGCTTGGAAGACTTACGTCAACACAAAAACACTTTCTAGACACCAAACCAAATTCGATCAACTTCAAGTCATAGCAAGTCAAACCAATCTTCTCCTTAATTAAGTCCGAGTCCTTAGGGGCCAATGTCTAATTGATTTTGATTTTAAGGCTTGGGTGACACTTTAGGATTGTGATTTGTGGGCCACGGAAAGGTGATGAAATCCCCACCGTATCTTTTCCTACGGAGTTGCCCTTAAGATAGTTTAACTTAAATCTAGCAAAGCTAGTCAAACATTGGTCTTTAATTTGGGGGCAATTGCAAGGTTGTATGCGAACTAGTTTATATGCTTAAATGCAATCGATAAAACCGCGCACGTACCTTGACTCCAGCACTCTTCAAAAAAAATAATTTGCAAGAATTTAGCAAGAATAATGCAAACAAAACACTATATGATGCATGCACTAAGTCCTTCTAATTTTGTCAATTTTTAGATCAGAGTTGGATTATTGCCAATTATGGAATTTTACCATAACACGTGCAGTTTTACGAAAAGGAACTTTTCAAAAATTAAGTTTTACGAGAAAGGCAAGAAAAGTTACCTCCGCAATGCTCAGACGGGTTCGCCGCCCGCTCTCGAAAATTCCCAGATGATCTACGCGTCCACCCAGAGATGGAGACGACCTCAGAAAAAATTGAAGCCCAGATGCTTCAAATGTGCGGCGAATCCGCCGCGAGTTGTTCTATGTGTGCGGCGATTCTGCCGCCCTTCTTGCTCAGAATGTGCCCGGATTTCGCCACGCACTCTGTTGTCTCCTGAAATGCAAACCCAAATAGTTAGATTGCGCACACGATAAACAGAATAGAATCGAAATCACAAAAAATAAACAAAATCTTCATCGCCTCCCTGGCAACGGCGCCAAAAACTTGATGAGAATTAAATTTATACCGCAAGTGCACGACGTCAATGAAGACATGACAAGTACGGGTCGAACACAAGGAGGGAGAGATATTTTTATTTTTGTGATTTTCGAGTAAGGAAGAAAGAGAGAAAAATATGGTTGGTTTGAGATTTTTGGTTTTTAATTTTCTAAATCAATAACAACAAAAGCAAATTAAGGAAAAAGCAAATATGGATGGGAGTCCAGTGGGTGGAGGTTTAGATATCGGGTTTAGATTAGAGAATTCTGAAACTTATAACAAATCATATTAGTTATAAAACATTACATGATAAATGACTCAACATAAACTGAAGTAATCAAAATATACTAACACGAAATTAAAATAATAACATCATTCTTCTTCTCATCACCCTAAATCCATCACCCCCACCCTTTGGAGAGAGTTAGAAACTCATGGATGGAGGGAAGGAGAAGGGGTCCTAGAGCAACTACAAAAGAAACTAAAAACAAGAAATAAAAGAACAGAATTTTATTACTAAAATATGGAACAAAAACTAAGGCCCCTTTACAACATCGTTTCAGGGCTATTTATAGGCGATACAAGGGATCCCAATATATAAAAGGAAAGTACACGCGTCAATACAGCATTCGTAAAAATTTGAGCACACGGATCAACTTTTGTGCGGCGGAATTACCGCAATTTGTACATGAGGTGCGGCGGAATCGCCACCTTTTTGGCTCAGAATCGACCCGGATTTTTCCTGTGTGTTTATGGTATGTTTTAGCTGTCATTTGCGCGTCCTGATTAATTATTCCATATCGTTGGAGATCCGAGTTAATTTCTTCATATATTTGGAGATCCAAATTGATTTTTCTCTAGAACTTCTCCAAAATATTCTTTTGGTACTCGTAATTTGCAGCTCCGACCCGACTCGAATTGGTAAAATACTCCCCATGATGGTGTGGAGTATTCTGTTTTGCTCTTAGGTCCTTCGGTCTTACGATCAGGTCCTTCTCCCTTGCATCTTAGTCCCCAAGTCTCACAATTAAGTCCTTTTTCCTGCTTTTGGATCCTTTCATGGCTCTTCTCTTCAAACCTCTTTATTCCTGAAAGCTAAACATAAAACTCGTCACGTAGCATTGCTTAGGAGTAATATAATGGACATAAGATACAAATATGAGCATGAAATGATGTCAATCAACCCCCCAAAGGGGATGGAACTACTCACTAAACATTACACTAATTATTAAACTAAGTAAAGAAAGCATATTAAAACTAAGCTAGAAATAAAAGACGATTAAACTAAAACATGCATAAACAATAAAAGAAGCATAAAACAAACAATGAAAGAGACACAAAACTTTATTGATAAAATGACTCACATTTCAAGTAGCATCCTCCTACTCTAGTGTGTGCTTCAAGGCCTCACTTCTAGTAGGAAGAATAGCCACTTAAAATATGGAGTGATTACAATAGAAGGTGAAGAGTTCTATTTATAGCCAAAGAAAAAGCCACTCCGGGACAATCCCCCGATGTGGGACTAAACCATACCAAAAATGGACTAAATATACACGAATACGTAACCCAGAGAAATCTTAACGGATTTGGGTCAAAAGTGACCGCCAATTAGCAGTCTAAAAAGTCTGGATCCATCTGGAATTTGTGCTGGGCTTTGCTTAGTGTATTTTGTGGTCTTAGATGCATCTACTTCGTTTATTGGAGCTCCGACCCGAATAGAATTGCCAAAATACTCCCCATGATGGTGTGGAGTATTCTGGTTTGCTCTTAGGTCCTTCTATCTTGCGTTCAGGTCCTTCTCCCTTGCATCTTGGTCCCTAGATCTCACAATTCAGTCCTTTTTCCCAGCTTTTGGGTCCTTTTATGCTTCATCTCTTAAAACCTATTTATTCCTGAAAACTAAACATAAAACTCGTGACATAGCATTGTTTAGGTGAAAGATAATGGATATAAGATACAAATAAGAGCATGAAATGATGTCAATCAATAGATTATGGATTAATTTTATCGAATGACGTAGGATTACTTCTGCATTGAATCTGGACTACATTAGGCCTACTTTCTGGAATGAGTATGGATACATTATGGATTCATGACGCTCGATTAACGCTGGAATAACTGTCGATCGAGTCTGGATTGACTCTGGACTAAATTTCGACAGTCGTCTACCCATGGTCTCCGTCTGGAATGACTATGGATTAATTTATCGATTCATTCTGGCATCACGCTGGATTACCTCTAGATTTAGTCTCATTTCAAGACCACTGATTGATCTCGTTTTATATTTAACCGCAAGTGCACGACCGCGTTGAAGCGGTGGCAAATACGGGTCGTCTACTGGGAGGTGTGTCGACACTTGGTTCGTGCGAAGGCAAGGGGTAAAGAAAGGAGAAAAGGATTGGTTACACTAAACTACACTAAGATGCAAAAAGGAAATGAAGATAAGCAATAAACTAAGCCCCAAAGGGGGTAGAGAAATAATGTGAACATAAAGAAGTGTGTGTGTGTTCATTAAGCTCCTCACAACATGTAGTGCATAAAATCATAAAACTACATCCAACTTTGCCTCTACATGAATTAAGATAAGACTACATCATTAAAACATACAAGACAATAATTGGAATGAAGCTACATGAACTCAAGTATAAAGACTATACCCTACTATGCCTCTACATGAATTAAGATTTCACTACATCATTAAAACATACAAGACATTAGCTAAGGTAAAGGCAACAAGAGCACATACACTACAAATTGTGTTTCCAATATTAACTTCATCCTTATCCTAACCTTATCATTCCCCATAAAATAGGTCCACTAATCAAAGCATAAGCTAAGCTTCATTCAAGAGCATTAGCATATCAAAGATAAGAGTGAAAACCCATTAGATGGTTATGGAAATCATATAAAGCTCAAGGGATAAAGATACCACACACTTAATACACTACATGATTATATCACAAATTTCTCCACCCCCCAAATGGGGATGGAACTACTCACTACTCATTACACTAACTATATTAGCAAAAGAAAACATAATACTGAAATGAAAGTTAACTAAGAAGGCAAGAAGCATTAAAGAAACATAAAAGGAAAGGAAAGACTAAACAAACATGCACAAATTAAAAGACAAGATTGAAAGAAACTAGAAGAATTATTTTATTAACAAATGACTCACATTGAAGGTAGCATTCATCTCCACCTTGAGTTTTTGCTTCAAGGATCACTCCTTAGTAGAGAGAATGCCACCAAGCAATGGGTGATTACAATGGAAGGTGAAGAGTTCTATTTATAAGCATGGAAAAAGCTAATCGGGGACAATCCCCCGATGTGGGACTAAACCAATACCAAATATAGCCTAAACGAACATTAATACAAGTCCAGGAGAAATTTCGACGGATCCTGAGCAATATGGACCGCCACTTAGCGGTCCAAGACCGCCAATTGGCGGTCCAAAATTGTCGGATCGTGTTGGAATTTGTTGTGGGCTTTGCTTTCTGGTATTGTTGGTCTTTGATGCGGTTACTCGACTTGTTGGAGCTCCGACCCGAATAGAATTGGTAAAATACTCCCCATGATGGTGTGGAGTATTCTGTTTTTCTCTTAGGTCCTTCTGTCTTACATTCAGGTCCTTCTCCCTTGCATCTTGGTCCCTAGATCTCACCATTCAGTCCTTTTTCCCAGCTTTTGGGTCCTTTCATGGCTCTTCTCTTCAAACCTCTTTATTCCTGAAAACTAAACATAAAACTCGTCACGTAGCATTGCTTAGGTGTAAGATAATGGATATAAGATACAAATATGAGCATGAAATGATGTCAATCAAATACCCCCACGCCTAAGTTTTTGCTAGTCTCGAGCAAAACAAAGAAAGAGAAAAACAAACGAGAAACAAGAAATCCTAACTCACTTTCGTAGGAATCACGGTTGCACTTAGCACGTGCAACAAGCCGTTAAACCTCTTTGTTGCCAAGGAGGAGGAGTGTTGTCTCCTGAGGGTTTTCAGCGGATATACCCACAAAATCCGAACAAGATGCATTATTCAATCTAGACCTCGACTCGTTGGAAATATTTTGTCGATCATTGGATGCGGTAATCCTAAGGGCCGACTCTATAAAGGTAATCAGTCCACACCTAGCCTAATAAACCATTCATGCAAGTTAAATAAGGAATTAGGTGAAAGACATGGACAACCTCAACATCCTCAAGTGATACAAAGTGTAAGGTCCATTAAGGTTCTTATTTGCATTAACATTTTTTTTCTTTTTGTTTCTTTTCACACATTTTTTTTTCTTTTTATTAGTTGGAGCTTCATTCTCCCAAGGTCAGGTTTCGTGCATCATTGCCCATGAGGACTTACACTATCACGTACACCTTTCCCCAAATCTCCACATAGGGCAATCCCTACCACCCGTGTAACGGGAGTTCGGTCGGCGCATCCCAAGTCAGATGACCCGAAAGCACCAGGCACAAAGTCCCTTCAGACCTACTTTCCCGAGTGATAGGAGCCGTGCGAGAAGAGAGAACATCTACTCACTTATTTCTTATCTACACATAAACCAAAACCCCTACACTAATGTCTCACAACAAGATTAAGAGGGTCCTCGACTACAACAAACTTCCTAAATTAACAAACACGAATTATTGACTCACTAGGTTCAGGGTGGACTTCTTTGAATGTTTGAGCACTGAAACCCTATGATTACTCACCCCCAAAGGAAAACTGGGGTGCATCCTAACGACTCGATAAATCCTAAAGCCACGTATTAGATATCCTAATGCATCATGTTCAAGACAATTTTGGGAGCTTTCTTTTTACTTTGCCTCTCAACGGTTTTGCACATGCTAAACACACGCAAAACCCACAAAACATTTTCTTTCGAAAACACATGAACATTTTGAAAGAAATGTGAAAATTTTGAAGCACTAGGCAAGCAAAAGAAGACAAGTCACCCAAGGATCATGGCAATCAGATATATCGATATTAAATTCAGCACACTATCATGACCCTAACAATGCAAACAAAAGAAAACAAAATCAAAGGAAAAAGACTCAACTATGTACACACGTAAAACACCCCCCCACACCTACTTCATGCATTGTCCTCAATGAATGCAAGCAAGATACTACATGGATGCATGCATGAAACAGAAGAGATCTCACCAACGTGAAGTACACAAGGAAGTTCATGGCTATGTTGATGGACACAACCCAACTTCCCTCAAAACCTGTGAGATGCTAAAGAAGGGATACAAATACGTGAAAGAAATGGAGCCCAAATACTCAAGGGTTGGGGCCCACAACAATCGATGCTCACTGAAGGAGTTTTTTATTGTACTTTTTTTTCTTTTCATATAACTATGTACAAACATAAGTTCCCATCTTCATTTGTCAAAAGACATCAAATGGGAACCTCAAGAGTGGGTCAATGCACTTGGAAAGGGAACATGACACCACGCGGGGCCAGAATACGCATGAGTGGGCCCCCTTCACAAAGAGCACCAGATGAAATGAGAGGTTCATGAATTGGACGCAAAGGCGTCTCATTCAAAGGATCAAACTGAAAGAGCTTGAACCTCTCGAGAGTTTGGGAAATAAGGGGCAACGGAAGAAAAATATCTCCCGTTGCGGAACTGAAGTTATGATCATCAATCCAAACTCTCCAACCAACAGGCTGGTGGGTCGGAACGAGGTCAAGCACCTCGTTATGCATGTCCAACTCACCAGGAGAACAGGAAGTGGGTCTCATACCCAAAGTATCCTCCAAGGAACTCCTAATACCCTCATGAGCAATGTAGTTGTTTGATGTTCCATCATTTCCAAGATGATCAGGAACAATAGTGAGAGGCAAACTCTCATCAGGTTGTTTGAAATTGAGGGTACTAGGGAGCTCTTGCTCCACCAGAGGTGAGTCCTTAGGAGGTACAACAATAAGATCATGTGGCTCAAGGGCCACGGGACAAAAAGGTAAGGCACAATCCTGTGCCAACTCATAATAGAACTGGTCCAAGTTATTCTCAATTTGAATCGAATCCTCCACTAAGTGATCGTGAATTGAAACCCCAAGTCCCTCAGGCTGACTAGGAGTTTGACTTTGAAAGGTTGTGCTTTGAATTTGTGGATGTGGTGGTGGCTCGATATCAAAAGATGAATCCTCATGTTGACAAGAAAGGTGACCCTCCTCGCGTTCATGGAATTGTTGTGTCATTTGACTTACTTGCAATTCCATATTTTGCAAGGAATTCAAGTTGGACTTCAATAAAGTTTGAGTGGTTTCCATGAATGTTTGGAGGGTTTGTTTTAAGGAATCAAATTTGGGGTCAACAGTGAGGTCCAAGTCAGAGCTTGAGAAATTTTGGGGTTGGGTGTTGATGGGCTGAGAATGAGTCCAATGATTTGGAGTGGGGTGCTGGTAGAATTCTGGGTATTCGGGAGGAGGATACGGGGGTGAAAATGAGGTATAAGAATTTGGATAAGATTTGTCTCCCCATGAATCCATCACTCTCGGGTTGTACGCGGATGCGTAATGGTCATAATGAGCATTTTGGTAAAATGTGTGCTCATACTCAGGCTCAGGGGGAACATAAGGACATTCCCCGATAACATGACCACTCAACCCACAACAGTCGCACGGTACGGCTACTGGAGCCACCGGGGCACTCATGTCGTCAGCCATACGCATGAAAGAGGCCAAAGTTTGTTGTAATGTCTCAGTTTGTTGACCAGCATATGATCCGGCATAACTAGATTGTGGTCTAGCAGTCGGTGCCTCTCTCATGTTACCCCAATATGAAGACTGCTCAGTCACAAAATTGCGATCATCCCAACCATACGGGGTGTTAGTCTGAGCCACCCCAGGTTGCATGGGTCCGGAGTACCAGGGAGAATCGTCCTGGTCCCAACAATGATATGGATGGTCGCCCATGTAACCATCCATCTCAAGAAAAACTCTCGAGTCGATCACTCTCACCACCACGAGGCTAAGCTCGCAAAAAGTGCTCGACTCGACCCTAAAACGCTAACAGAGAGTGTAAAGGGGAGGAGACTATAACGTAGAAGAAGGTGAGAAGAAGATGACTCAGAGGAGAAGGGAAGAATCCCTAGAGCTAGCGAGGGTACAGGGTGAAGGTAGAAGCCTAACTAGCAAGCATGGCTCAAACAATGTAAGGCAATGGGTCCTTAGGCTAGACGACGCCTAACTTCGAGGTCACTAGCCTCGACACGCCTCACCTCCCTACAACGAGGACCACAATGCCCAGCAAGTGATACCAGATCCGGAGATCCAGTACCTCCTACTATCGACAAGGTAGGCAACGCCGATCAGGTCATGGCGGTCTCAACTAGATTACTCTCCTAGTGCGTCCGAATTCCTAGGGCCAATGTCTACTTGCTTTTAGTTAAGGCTTTACTTGAGTGTGCTTTTTGGGGCTAAGGGAGGGGTGATGAAATCCCCCACCTTATCTTTGAAGTCTATAGGTGATGCCCCTTAAAGATGTTTTGAAATCCTAGGCTAGCAAGCAACTCACCAAACAAGCACTCACCTCACTCTTGTTTCGATGCAAACCTTACTCACTAATGAATGTCCTAATGTGTGAATGAGTGATAAGGAATGCGTACCTCGCTCCAGCAATCAACGACAAAATGTAAAGCAAAGAAAAGAAAGATGCATGCAAGGTCTACATATGATGCATGACCTAGAGGGCAAGAAGTCTAATCTTTTGCTTTGAGTTTTATGGTCCAAGTTGATTAAAGGGGATTGAAATTAAATCTGGGAGCAAACTAAAGATCACAACATGCAAAATTGGGCTCCCAGATAACTACCGTGAACAACATAACAACTGCAACAAATTTGAGAGCAATTGAGGCTCACCAGGCCGCCAATTGGCGGTCCCAGACCGCTGATTGGCGGTCACTTTGGGGTCTTTTGCTCTCCAATTACTCCAGTCGCTTCCCCTTGATCCTCAGGTTCCCTGCCACTAAGAAAAGCTGAAAACAAAAAATTAAAAACCCCTCGAATCGTCCAAACCAACGTCTGGACAGATCACCTCCCCGGCAACGGCGCCAAAAACTTGATTGATCTCGTTTTATATTTAACCGCAAGTGCACGGCCGCGTTGAAGCGGTGGCAAATACGGGTCGTCCACTGGGAGGTGTGTCGACACTTGGTTCGTGCGAAGGCAAGGGGTAAAGAAAGGAGAAAAGGATTGGTTACACTAAACTACACTAAGATGCAAAAAGGAAATGAAGATAAGCAATAAACTAAGCCCCAAAGGGGGTAGAGAAATAATGTGAACATAAAGAAGTGTGTGTGTGTGTTCATTAAGCTCCTCACAACATGTAGTGCATGAAATCATAAAACTACATCCAACTTTGCCTCTACATGAATTAAGATAAGACTACATCATTAAAACATACAAGACAATAATTGGAATGAAGCTACATGAACTCAAGTATAAAGACTATACCCTACTATGCCTCTACATGAATTAAGATTTCACTACATCATTAAAACATACAAGACATTAGCTAAGGTAAAGGCAACAAGAGCACATACACTACAAATTGTGTTTCCAATATTAACTTCATCCATATCCTAACCTTATCATTCCCCATAAAATAGGTCCACTAATCAAAGCATAAGCTAAGCTTCATTCAAGAGCATTAGCATATCAAAGATAAGAGTGAAAACCCATTAGATGGTTATGGAAATCATATAAAGCTCAAGGGATAAAGATACCACACACTTAATACACTACATGATTATATCACAAATTTCTCCACCCCCCAAATGGGGATGGAACTACTCACTACTCATTACACTAACTATATTAGCAAAAGAAAACATAATACTGAAATGAAAGTTAACTAAGAAGGCAAGAAGCATTAAAGAAACATAAAAGGAAAGGAAAGACTAAACAAACATGCACAAATTAAAAGACAAGATTGAAAGAAACTAGAAGAATTATTTTATTAACAAATGACTCACATTGAAGGTAGCATTCATCTCCACCTTGAGTTTTTGCTTCAAGGCTCACTCCTTAGTAGAGAGAATGCCACCAAGCAATGGGTGATTACAATGGAAGGTGAAGAGTTCTATTTATAAGCATGGAAAAAGCTAATCGGGGACAATCCCCCGATGTGGGACTAAACCAATACCAAATATAGCCTAAACGAACATTAATACAAGTCCAGGAGAAATTTCGACGGATCCTGAGCAATATGGACCGCCAATTAGCGGTCCAAGACCGCCAATTGGCGGTCCAAAATTGTCGGATCGTGTTGGAATTTGTTGTGGGCTTTGCTTTCTGGTATTGTTGGTCTTTGATGCGGTTACTCGACTTGTTGGAGCTCCGACCCGAATAGAATTGGTAAAATACTCCCCATGATGGTGTGGAGTATTCTGTTTTGCTCTTAGGTCCTTCTGTCTTACATTCAGGTCCTTCTCCCTTGCATCTTGGTCCCTAGATCTCACCATTCAGTCCTTTTTCCCAGCTTTTGGGTCCTTTCATGGCTCTTCTCTTCAAACCTCTTTATTCCTGAAAACTAAACATAAAACTCGTCACGTAGCATTGCTTAGGTGTAAGATAATGGATATAAGATACAAATATGAGCATGAAATGATGTCAATCAACCACCAGTATGGACTTACATAAATCAGTTTGCAATTTAACAAAAAAACATGAAACCCAAAAAACAATGAGCAAAGGGAAAGACATCCTAAGTTTAAAAAGACGCCCACAATTTTATTACGAAGCGAATCTGAAAGGGAAAGTACACGTCCAGACACAACAAAACTCCTACAGGTCCTAATCAGATGAAGATTCAAAAGGGCGGGGATAATTCGACATTAATTCCTCTACCAACCGCCGTCGCTTCTCCTCAAGGTCCTTCAATTCTAAGAAAGGTTCTTCAAGGGCTAGACCAGTTGTCCTGTGTGTCCGGGTTTCCAGTGTGCATGGCTCTCTTCCAGTCATCCATGTAGTTCGTCATTCTCCACCGGCAGAACATTATGGCCGTCTCCACACCCTGCAACTCCTTACATCGTTTGCGATGTTCGTTTTCTACACACTTAGGATATCCTCCGGAATTACTCTGTACTGACTCTTTACTCATCTGGACTCACTCTTGTCGCTTCATAACAAGTCCGTCTCTAAACAATTGTATAACTTATGTAGAAACTTTATCTCTTTCAAATACGGAGAGGTCTTTTCGCATACAAATTCATTTGTGATATGTTATCTCACGTATTGATGCTAAGTCCTGTTCTCGATGTTCAACAGTCGTTCCCCTCTGATCACGGGAACCTTTGCGCTTCAACTTACGAAGGAATTGCCAGGTCAACCCCTTATTGTGGACACGTATTTGTCTAGTGGTCTTTGACGCGTGACACGTCATTCCAGAGCCATTCCAGGGTCGAACGACCAGGTCTCATACGTGTCCGTGGGACTACAGTCACTGGATCGAGAGTGATTCCAGAGTCAATCGAGATTGTCTAGAGTCAATCCAGATTGATTCCAGAGTCGATCCAGAACGATTCCATAGACAATCGAAAACGATTCCAGAGTCAATACAAAGTGATTCCATAGATGATCCAGAGTGATGCCAGAGTCCCAGAGTGATTCGATGCAGAGTGATTCCAGCACTGTAATGGTTTAGTCATGGTCTTAGATTAGTCTTAGTAAAATTTATTTGGCTACAGTCAATCACAAATCACACGTCCTACTAAACGGATCACGAACCGATTCGGACGGCCGTTAACGGCCCATTCACGTCGTCTCTCTAGAGTGGGGCCCACGAACGGCCCAGGTGCATTTGCGCAAATAGGATGCTTTCTAGATGCATATGTGGCAATACCAAAAAAGCAGGTGCATATGGCCAATTTGGACACTTGCGGGGTACACTGTAGCAAAAACCCCTTATATCTATACACATCCTAACATTCATTCACAGAATCACATACATGTCAAACACACAAAAAAAAATTAAATCCATTCACACACATGTTGGTGTGAGTTTATATGTTTCCGCATCTTTGATCTTTGAGCCTTCTCCGCAACTTCCTCTTGCACCATGGATGTAGATATTGCAAAAATATAAACACCATCTCACAATTTCAAAAATTGTCTAGTGCAAGTCCTATGTAAAAACTCTCTCATATGCATGCATCTACAAAAATAATTGGCTTTTACATATAGATAGGCACTTGTAATTGAATAATAATAACATACACATTCATTCACACATGGCTTTGATGGAACATACAAACTCACATATCCCTGCAAAAGAGAACTAGAGCAACGTATGTACATATACTCCCATCCCGAACGCTCCTTGAGTCCATGTGTCAAGGAGAGTTCTTAGGAAAGGATGAAAGGGAGGCATGGGTTTTCCTAGAAAACCTCGTTGAGAAGACCATGCAGTGGGAGAGTGTGAGGGAACCATCACCATCATCTAGCATAGGAATGAGGATCGGAAACGTAAACTCGACTAGATAGGGTGTTGCATTTGCTGTCGATACAACTACGGCCACCGAGGCACGCATGGCGTCCTTAATGCGCCATAATGATTCGATTGAGCTCCAAAACAAGCAAGGTATGTCTGCATCTGGTCCAGTTCCCTATCATCTATGTGGTAGGATTGGTCATATAGGAGGTGATGCATTGCATACATTCCATCATATGTCTTTCATTTAGATTAATTTTATATCAATAAATGCTACTAAGGTATGTGTTTAGTCTTATTTACAGAATACAAGGACCTGAATGCAAATTACCCATATCCCGAGCATAAACGCGTGCAAGAGACTCATTTCTATCATAAAGACCAAGTTCAAGATTATCGGGGTTCAAATTGAAGTCAATCCAAGCATAAAAGCATTTAAAGACCTAATTACAAAAAGGTCAGGGACTTAAGCACAAAAGTAGCCAGGGACTTAATTGCAAAAGGCCGAGGATCTGACTGCAAATTACGAGTACCAAAATATTATTTTGGAGAAAAAATCAATTTGGATCTCCAAATATATGAAGAAATTAATTCGGAGCTCAAAAGAAAGGAAAGATATCAAACCGGACGTGCAAAGGACAGCTAAATCATACCATAAACACACAGGAAAAATCCGGATCAAATCTGAGACAAAATTGCGGCGATTCCGCCGCACACTACATGCAAATTGCGGTGTTTCCACCGCACCCGTTTGGATCCGCGGGTCGCGCTTTTGTCCAGTTGCGTGTTGATGTGTGTACATTCCTATTTTGTACTAGGGTCCCTTGTATCAGCTATAAATAGCCCCGGAATTATGTTGTAGAGAGAACTTGTTTTGATTCCATTCTTTAGCAATAAAATTCTGTTCGTTTATTTCGTGTTTTTAATTTTCTTTCGTAGTTTCTCTAGGACCCCTTCTCCTTCCCCCCATCCATGAGTTTCTAACTCTCTCCAAAGGGTGGGGGTGATGGATTTTGGGTGATGAGAAGAAGAATGATGTTATTATTTTAATTTCGTGTTAGTATATTTTGATTACTTGAGTTTATGTTGAATCATTTATCATGTAATGCTTTATAACTAATGTGATTTATTATACGTTTTAGATTTCTCTTAACAAAACCCGATATCTAAACCCCCACCGCTGGACTCTCATCCATATTTGCTTTATTCTTAGTTTGTTTTTGTTGTTCTTGCTTTAGAAAATAAAAAATCCAAAATCTCAAACCAACCTTATTTCTCTCTCTTTCTTTCCTTAATCGAAAATTACAAAAATAACAATATCTCTCCCTCCTTGTGTTCGACCCGTACTTGCCACGTCTTCATTGACCCCGTGCACTTGCGGTATAAATAAAATTCTCATCAGGAGGCGAGTGTTCATCCATTCCTCCTGAGATGGAACATGTCAATGTCATCTATGATAGATCCAGGAATGACCCATACTCATCATCATATAATCCTGGATGGAGGAACCACCCTAACTTTTTCATGGAACCAAAACAATGTCTCGGGTTGCCCTTCAAGCTTCTCTCGACCACCTAACCAACCACACCAACCTCCCATGCATGCACAACCTTATCAGCCACCCCAAACTCAAATCACCAATCAATCGGGTTTCCCAAATTCCAACAATATGGAAACCCAATTCAATTCGCTTGAGACCTTGACTCGTGTACTTGAGAACTCAATAAAAAAACTTTATGTCATCCACAAGTCAAGTTCTCACTTCAAATCAGCAGACCATCAAATATCTAGAGTTTCAAATTGGCCAATTGGCTCACTCTGTACATGAGAGAGATAGAGAGACTCTGCCAAGCCAGCCTGAGGCTAACTGATGAGAATTAAATTTATACCGCAAGTGCACAGCGTCAATGAAGACATGGCAAATACGGGTCGAACACAAGGAGGGAGAGATTTGTTATTAGTGTGATTTCGATTGGGGGAAAGAAGGAGAGAAGAATAAATTGGGTTTTGAGATTTTTGGGTTTTAATTATCTAAAGCAAGAAACAAGAACAATTAAAACTAAAGCAAGAACAAAGATGGTGAATTCCGTTGGGTGGAGGTTTAGGTATTGGGTTTAGATTAGAGAATTCAGAAACTTATAATAAATCATATTAGTTATAAAGCATTACATGATAAATGATTTAACATAAACTCAAGTAATCACAATATACTAACATGAAATTAAAATAATAACTTTTATTCTTCTTCTCTTCACCTTAAACCCGTCACCTCCACCCTTTGGAAAGAGTTAGAAACTCATGGATGGAAAGGAGGAGAAGGGGTCCTAGAGGAATTACAAAAGAAAACTAAAAACAAGAAATAAAACAACAGAAATTTATTAAACTAAGGAATAAAAACTAGAACATAAGCTAAGGACTCTCACAACATCGTTTCAGGGCTATTTATAGCCGATACAAGGGACTTAGGTATAAAATAGGAAAGTACACGTGTCAACACGCAACCGGTAAATTTTTTAGAGCATCAGTCTAATTTGGTGTGGCGGATTCGCCTCATTTTGTACATAAGGTGTGGCGGATTCGCCTCATTTTCTACATAAGGTGCGGCGGATTCGCAACCTTTTTAGCTCCGATTTAATCCGGATTTTTCCTTTGTGTTTATGGTATGATTTGATCCTCCTTTGCTCGTCTGGATTGATTCTTTCCATTCTTTTGAGCTACGGATTAATTCCTTCATATATTTGGAGATCCACATTGATTTTTCTTTAGATTTTCTCCAAGATAATATTTTGGTGCTTTAATTGAAATTAGGTCCTTGTCCTTTTGCAATTAAGTCCCCGGCTACTTTTGTGCTTAAGTCCTTGTTCTTTTTGTAATTAGGTCTTGAATGCTTTTATGCTTTGATACATTTCCATTTGAAACCCGATAATCTTGAGCTTGGTCTTTATGATAGAAATGAGTCTTTTGCACGCGTTTATGCTCGGGATATGAGTAATTTGCATTCAGGTCCTTGTATTCAGTAAATAAGACTAAACACATACCTTAGTAGCATTTATTGATATAAAATTAATCTAAATGAAAGACATATGATGCAATGTATGCAATGCATCACTAACCCCGCATGTACCAACAAAAACACATGCAAAATTAGAGTTTGGTACCTCGGGGAAGCGAAGTGAACCATGTGGAGGAACTTGTTCACCATGTCAATGCCATTGTAACCTTAAGGAATGGAAAGCAGGTTGACAATCATATTTCCTTGCCACCACCATCATCTGTGCAGCCCCTTAGTGGGATTGATGGTGAAGAAGAGGCTAATGGTAATACACCAAAGCCTCCTTCTCAGGCACCGTAGAAAACCTACCTGCCAAAAGCTCCCTATCCTAATAGGTTAACCAAAAAGCAGAGTGACACAACAATTGAACTTGGGAGAACTGAAACCAACTAAGATCATCCTCAAATTGGCGGATAGATCCATTCATGTCCCAAAGGGGATTATTGAGGACGTGCTCATCAAAGTTGAAGATTTTATATTTCCAGTAGATTTTTTCGTCCTCGATACCAAACCTGTTGCAAACACCCACTATCAAATACCTTTGATTTTGGTCTCATGAATTAACTGTAGAAATGGTCTCATGAATCTCTTATTCCGTAACATGAGTGCCGAGTTTCATGTGTTAAACTCTGGTAGGCAACATGAGCCCTTGGACCAACCTTTAAATCTCAACCTCATCCGCCAATTAGAGAAAGCACAACAAAATCAATAAACACCCGTAACACCAATGCAACCCGTTGAGAATGTTTGTGTGCCCAGCGAAAACTCATTGCCTGTCTTTGCAATGCAACAGAGTGAGCTGACATCAAACATGAATGTACAAAGGGAGTGTTTGTCAGATGATTCAATTGAGACTGTTAGTGAGGGGGAGACACCTCAGCATATGCCTATACCAAACGTGTCTCTACCCCTTGTCCCACGGCTGTTGAGCCTTTTGAGCTTCATCTTGACTCTGACAAGGACGCATATGCGATCGAGCTTATGCTTAATAATATAAAAGTGGTTGAGTGGTCCTTGTTGGATAACTTGGGGAGAATCCTCATTCTTAGTGAAAGTGGTGTGCCACAACCTTCGAATGAGCCTGAGGAACTCATTCTGATGCACCCGCCTATTGGTTGGAGGGTTTTTTCGATGAGCAACTAAACCCTAGTGAGGCAATGCAACTCCACTCATTCATGTTGCCTACACCCAACCAATATCATGAGGGGTTCGAACTTTTCAGCTTTGACCTTTCACCCCTCATGACACCTCAGAGTACCAATGAAACATGCCCATCTAGGCAAATCTCTGGTCCGCATGACTCGATGTTCTCATTTGATGTATGATTGAACGTTTTGATTAACCGCAAGTGCATGGTCGCGTTGAAGTGGTGCCAAATACGGTCCGATCAATAGGGAGGTGTGTCGACTTTAGTTTATTCGAAGGCTAGTGGGAAAGAAAGGAGAGAAAGGATTGATTAAACTAAACTACACTAAACTAGTAAACTAGAAAGGAGGAAATGAAAGCACGAAATGAACTAAACTAAGCTAAGCAACCACTAAGAAGAAAGGTAAATCTCAGGAATGGGAAAACCCCCTAAGGGGTGGAGTGTGTGTGTACACATGAAATAAGTGTGGTGAATGCATACAATAAGCTCAAGTGTAGTTAGTGTTTGTTAATGCATAAGAAGTACCTAATGGCAATACCTATCATTTAAAGCACTAACCTAGGTGATTAATATGAGCATGACAAGTTCGTTATTAATAACATAAAGAAGCATGGAATGTACCTAAACATTATGGCACAAACCATCAAGTAAAAGTTCTTATTAATTCAAACAAGTATACTAACATTTCTCACAAACAACAATGTTTAGCAGTCACACCATCTATAACATGTATACACATCTACTCCACCCCTAAAGGGGATGTAACTACTCACACATATTTAAACTAATATTTATACTAAGGAAAGAAAACATGCTTAAACTAATTATAAGAAGACTAAAACAACAAGTTAACTATGCAAGAATTGAAAAGACAAGACAATATGAAGAGAACTTAACAAAACATCTATTATTACTCACTCAATTACAAGTAGCCTCTCTCCACCAGAGTTTTTGCTTCAAGGCTTTTACTCCTAGTAGAGAGGATGGCCACCAAGAGAGAGATATGATACAAGGGAGGAGGAAGAGTTCTATTTATATCCATAGAAAAATGTAATCCGGGACAATCCCCCGGTATGGGACTAATACAATACCAAAAATAGACATAACACACAATTATACAAGACCCGACTAATCCACATCGGATCCAGAGCAACCCGGACCGCCAATTAGCGGTCTACAGGGTTTGGATCCGCTTTGGAATTTTTGTGGGCTTTTCTGGACGGCTTTCTTCATGTGTGATGTATCCAAGTTGGTTGTTGGAGCTCCGACCCAAATCGAATTGCCAAAATACTCCCCATGATGGTGTGGAGTTTCCTGATTTGCTCATTAGTCCATTCCATGCTTGCTTAGGTCATAACCGATTAGACACATATAGACTCCCAATCAGCGGTCCAAATGTGTCCAAATGTGACATGATTTGGTCGGGTGGTGTATTATGTTGTTTTATGTCCATTTATAGTATGTAATGAGTCCCGTACCGGAGGATTGTCCCGGATTATATTTTTCCATGACTATAAATAGAACTCTTCCTCTGCTTTTGTATTCACCCATTGCTTGGCGGCATTCTCTCTACTTGGAGTAAAGCCTTGAAGCAAAACTCTAGTGGAGAAGAATGCTACATGCAATGTGAGTCATGTTAATAAAATAATTTTCTAAGTTAGTGACGAGAATTTTATTTATACCGTAAGTGCACGACGTCGATGAAGACGCAACAAGTACGGGTCGAACACAAGGAGGGATAGAATTTTGTTATGTTTGTGATTTTCAATTAAGGAAAGAAAGAGAGATAAATAAGTTTGGTTTGAGATTTTTGGTTTTTAAATTTTCTAAAGAAATAACAACAAAAAAACTAAAAAGAAAACAAATATGAATGAGAGTCCAGCGGGTGGGGGTTTAGATATCGGGTTTTGTTTAGAGAGATCTGAAACTTATAATAAATCACATTAGTTATAAAGCATTACATGATAAATGACTCAACATAAACTCAAGTAATCAAAATATACTAACACGAAATTAAAATAATAACATAATTCTTCTTCTCATCACCCTAAATCCATCACCCCCACCCTTTGGAGAGAGTTAGAAACTCATGGATGGAGGGAAGGAGAAAGGGTCGTAGAGAAACTACGAAAGAAAACTAAAAACACGAAATAAATGAACAGAATTTTATTGCTAAAGGGAAGGGGAGGGGAGAAGCTTCTTTCAATACATGATTCGGCATTATTTATAGCCTCAACTGGGATCCCAATACATAAAAGGAAAGTATACGCGTCAATACATCATTGGTAAAAATTTGAGCGCATGGATCGACATTTGTGAGGCTAATACTCCGCATTTTTTACATGAGGTGCGGCGGAATCGCCACCTTTCTGGCTCAGAATCGATCCGGATTTTTCCTGTGTGTTTATGGTATGATTTAGCTGTCCTTTGCGCGTCCGGATTGATTTCTTTCCTTTTTTTTGAGCTCCGAATTAATTTCATCATATATTTGGAGATCCAAATTGATTTTTTCTCCAAAATAATATTTTGGTACTTGTAATTTGCAGTCGGGTCCTCGGCTTTTTGCAATTAAGTCCCTAGCTACTTTTGTGCTTAAGTCCCTGACCTTTTTGTAATTAGGTCTTTGAATGATTTTATGCTTGGATGGACTTAAATTTGAACCCGGATAATTTTGAACTTGGTTTTTATGATAGAAATGAGTCTCTTGCACGCGTTTATGCTCGGGATATGGGTAATTTGCATTCAGGTCCCTGTATTCTGTAAATAAGACTAAACACATACCTTAGTAGCATTTATTGATATAAAATTAATCTAAATGAAAGAAATATGATGCAATGTATGCAATGTATGCAATGCATCAGTTAGTTTCATATTGTCTCTTTCAATTCTTGCATGCTTAGTTTAATTTTGTTTTGTTTTCTTAATTATTAGTGAGTAGTTCCATCCCCCTTTGGGGGGTGGAGATGATGTACATATATGTTGTGAAGTTTGGATGTTTGATGAATATTTTGGATTGTGTAAACTTGCATGTTTATATGTTCATCGGGGGTATTTTAATCATCTATATGTTGGGGGATTTTTGATGGGTTTTGCCATAAGATTTAGAAACTTCCCATGCTTAGTTTCCTCATGTTTATTGACTGAAGTTTCCTATTAAATATGCTACATGTTAGTTATTATTTGTATTTGTGGTTGCTTGCTTGATTGATTGAAGAAACTTTGTTTTGATGGGTTTTGCCATAAGATTTAGACACCTCCCATGCTTAGCTTTGTTCTTCACATGAGTTAATGTTTTTTTATGAGTCTTACCATATCTTTAGACATTTCTCATGTTGAGCCTAATCTTATGATAATCAAGTAGTAATTGCCTATACATTGTGCGAATGAATTGATAGGTTTTACCACATCTTTAGACACTTCCTATGCATGACAATACACACACACACGACACACATACACATACATGCTTACATGCATCATTCATTATTAATTTCATTTGATATGTGCACACACTCCACCCCTTAGGGGTTTTCTTCTTGATTTCCAATCTTCTGTTTCTTTCTTTCGCCTTTCTTACTTACTAGTATAGTGTAGTTTAGCTTAGCATAACCAAATCTCTTCTCCCTTTATTCGCCACTTGATTTCTGAAAAATTAGAGGCTACTCACCTCCCCGTGGATCGACCCACACTTGCCAACGCTTCATCGTGGTCGTGCACTTGCGTTAATTAATAACACATTTAAACACATGAGATGCTACTAATCAACTGGTATTAAAGGTTTTCTGAGGGTGTGTTTTGTGGGAGACAATAAACCATAAATGCACATGGTCACCTAAAATCTTCTGTGGATATGATATGAATGTCATAATTCCAAAGTAGGGATACCACAACGATTGGATCAGAAAATTGATAAACAGCAAAAGCTACAGGAAAGGTACTTCCATACCATAACCATAAAATTCAGCACATAAGTAGAATCACAAAAACAATAGCCAAATTATATCTTCTGATTGTGAAGTTTATGCTTACCACAGGGAGTTGCTTTTGGGGGGACGACTGCCTCCTTTTGCTCGGGTTTCACCTTCTTTTCAGCCACACACTCTGTTGGCGTTTTGACCTTAATCTATGTTTTGATGATTTAATCAACCTAGTCTTAATTATAATTAATGTAGAATAGAATACATATTACATTGCATATATATTGCTTTGTGCTAACTTCTACAGGTGATGAAGATTCAAGAAAAAAATGATTCAAGTCAAGACATGTAATCAAGCTCATTTGAAGACATGTAATTTGCATTTCTTTTGAGTCTTAGGAACATTGTGTAATTGAGCAACTCAAACACACAGTAGGTTCCTTATAGAACTCACACACAAAATTTCATATAATTTGGACTTCAATAGGTCACCCAAACTTAGACCAGAAAACACTAAACACTTAACCTGAACTGTCTGCCCACATTCAGTCGACCGAAACAGACCGTTTGGTCGACCGAGTGATCATAAAACTTGTTAGTGTTTCACTGCCCGATTTCGGTCGACCCTATGTACCTTTTCGGTCGATCGTGTGAGCTTATTTATCCGAACGTTAGATTTATCGTATTATACCCAACGGTCGTATTCGTATTATCTCCATATACCCTAAAATACATTTAGTGTATCGGTCGACCGAGGACCTTGTTCGGTCAACCAAACTTAAGATAACACGACAAACCCAAACTGCTTGTCGGTTTTCGGCCGACCGTATTCCTTGTTTCGGTCGACCGAATATGATCTTGTTTGTCAACCCCGTAGCGCCTGTTATAAATCGGTCGACCGAACCTATCTCGGTGTTCGACCGATCACTTAAGTGTACCTGAGTCATAGGCATTGGCAGTCGACCGTTCCTTAACCGGTCGACCGAATCGAGTCGAAAATTGCCCAACGGTCGACCAAACTTACCGATCCGGTCGACCGAACTTATGCAGAAATGCATCCTGCAAGTTTCTATTTTGTGTATCTTACACAATCTTTACCCATTTCATCCCCAACGGCTATAACTCTTTAGGAGCTTATAAATAGAGTTGTAAAACATATTTTAACACAACTCTCCCCTACATTGGAGGGAAAGCTCAAAACCTTCCACATTTAGTCATCAATCCTATTCTTACTCAAATGTACTTAAGATTAGAGAGTGTTGTTCCACTCATTCATTGTCAAAGAAGCAAGGGTCTTGGTGAAAGCCCAAGACAAGAGTATAGACTTTGGTGTGAGCCCGAAGTGTCCCTCTCGGATTGTGAGAGGATGAGTCAAGCTCGGCGAGGGTTGTTCGCGAGTTTGAAGATTGTAAAGGCGTTCTCTCCCGGCCCGGAATGTGGAGTGGTTAGTGAAGTCGTGAACAAAGCTCGATGATCCGAGCGGAGCTTGCAATAGAGGACTAGGACCCTAGTGGGGCGTCGAACCTCTATAAAAATCCCCCGACTCCTTGTGGTTTGCTTGTCTTTCCTTACCTACTTGCTTGTTTATTTGTTTAAATTCCGATGTATATACTTGATCGATTAAACAAGTAGGTAATTAGGGATAAAAGTGATTAGAATTAGAGACCCTCACGATCCTACATGTGGTATTAGAGCCTTGTTAGCTAATTTCATTACTTAACCGTAATTTTAGCATGGCCGAAATTGCATCCACATTTTATGATTCATCTAGACCACCCTATTTTGATGGAACAAACTTTTGTTCATGGAAAGATAAAATGAAAAATCTTTTTATCCATGAATTCAAACATGTGGTCCATGATTCAAACTCCATATGAAACACCTACGTATGATTTTAAACAATGGAGTTTAGAAGATGAAAAACAAGGGGAGCTTATTGAATATCATTTTCTTAGTGTAATGAAGATGCTTGTTTTCTTAGTGTAAACAATTAATGTCCAGTGAAGCAGGAACTTTATCAGAATGCAACAAACCCCCCTCCAACTCGAGCATAAATGTGGTGTTTGTTGCATTCTGACAAAGTTCCTGCTTCAGTGGACATTAAATTTTTATGCTTGTTTCTTGTTGGTATATGTCATTTTTTTTATCAAATTGATGAATGTATCATTGCAGAGTAAACTAAGAGAAGAGGAAGCGAATATGTGAGATTCTGGTTCTATGGTTAGTACCCGTAGACTCGACACTCTTGCAAAAGTAATAGGCAGTGGCGAGTATGGTTGTGTTCGAGGAGTAAGTGCTCTCGTTACTCCTACTGACATGTTTGGTTGTAGAGGTGCTCCAACTCTCAAAGAGATTAATTTCCGAGTCGAAGTTGGAATCAACTAGAGAATGGAAGGCATGGGGAGTCAGCCACAAAAGATAATTGAGCAGCAAGAAATGATAGCGGAGCAACAAAGGACAATCGACAAGATGAGAGGATGAGTCATACAGAAGCTCAGAGTGCTCACCATGAACAACTTTTCTCCAACTGTTGAAATGATTTGGAATCAACTTGAATGACATGGTAATTATATTTTTTTAACATGTTATAAAAATTTACACGAATTGAATGTTTTTAATCATTTTTAATGAAACTCAGACTGAAGATGGAGTGCAAGATGAATCTTCTCCAAACACTACAAGAAATGGATGGGGGAGATGTGCGAGATGTTTTAGTTATATGGCTTCATTTCTTTGAACCTTACAAACTTGCAACTTTGTTTTAACTTTGTGTAATTTACGTAGACAAGCAATTTTTTAACTATAATTGTTGTTTGACATAGTCTAATTAATACCAATATTAAGTAGTAGGATATGTATTTGATAAATGAATTTCTTGTATGCTTGTGGAATAATAGAGAATTGGAGTATTGGTTGGGATCTTATATTCATGATCTTTTATTGTCTAAAACAAGGACGACAGGAAAAGGCTTGCATTGTGTAGTTTGCATTAAGCATTTAGCCACGGATAATATTTGTGGCTCCTACTACAGTTACAGTAACAACCACAGATTTTATCTGTCGTTATTACTCACTTAGACTGCCAAATTCTCCCGCCAGAAAACAACAACCACTGTAAATATTCATCACAACATCCGTGGCTGAATATCTATAGTGACCGCCACATTAGCCACGGTAGTTTTCTGTGGCTGTTGGTATAGGATTTCTAGTTTAGTTGCACATATATATTTTCGAAATTTTTATGCACAATAAGGATCAATTACAATTTTCTATTATTTGTTTCATGCATGCATCGGTTTATTTCAATAACTAGTTTCAAAACATTATTAAAACAAACATGGGCTCCGAATTTCATACCTAGAAGTTCTCTAAAACTTCTTGATGATCCGGAGATGTTGAGGATGCTTGTCGCTGCGCCGGATGCCCCCGAGTATTCACCAAACTCTAAACAAGATCGGAGAGAGAAGAGCTAGCCTCTCAATCTCCAATAGGGTTTAGAATCTAACAACTAACCCCTCTTTAGTTCCCTTTGAGAAGAAGATCTCTGAAAACTAAAACTAAACTTTAAGAATTAAGGAAATTCGTGGAGAATTATGGAGAGAGATCTTTGCACAAGAAGATAATGAATTAATTAATAAGGTAATGAGATAAACTTGTATTTATAAGTTCTCTCCAAATTACCTCTTCATGTGCAACCTCTTGCCCATTATTTCATGCAAACTTCCATCTAACCATCCATTATTTGTTAACAAATAATCTCAGCCACGAATTAAATCAGTTATGGACCAATTCCATGCATGCATTAATTCTTAAATTAATTCTGCATAAAACCGTCTGGACCGGTCGACCATTTCGAAGTTCGGTAGACCGTTTAGACCGGGTTTCGGTCGACCGTTCGTAACTCGGTCGACCATTCGTAACAAAAAATTATTTCATCACAATGTTTGGTCGATCGACCGATATACTCGGTCGACCGAAAACGAACAAACGAAATTCTCTGTTATCGGTCGAGACACATCCGGTCGACCGTGCAACATTCGGTCGACCGTTTTTTGCACAGTATTGCAGACATGTAAAATTTCAGTTTAACCCCTACAAAATTTGACATTTCGGGATTAGTAGTAAGTTCACAACTTATGTAACATATTAGTGGGTGTAATGATAAATCATTACACCCACTAATATTTACATCACATATGAATTTAATTTAGATTCTAATTATGTTATTAATCACAACATAATTTTGATTTTGCTTGTTCACCCCATGTGTCATATTTTCTACATGAAACCCGACACACCTTATGAACTCAAAATCCCCATTTCTTGTTTCCCAGTTTTGTGGTGTGACTTATGAGAGGATATATACTAAGTTGACAGTGATATTAAGAGCTTAATATCACAAGCTATAAGCGGTATCTAGCTACACATTATAGCTCCCAATTAGTTAGATGTCTTAATTCCACTCGAACCAAAACCCGATCCATTTAGTGATGGAGTGCACCACTTGTGTCCGTCCCTTGCCTCATGATATTAGGAATACACACAAAGTAGTATTGTGTCATCTTTGTATTAGTATTCATTTCTTGATCTCTTTAAGCTAGTTATAAATATGTGAGTTAACTCAAATCACATTGTGCACATTATAACTTTGCTTTATCAAGGGGCACACTAATATCATCACTCAATTAAAGAGGGGCAATGATAATCTTTTGACTAACTATCTTCTCCAACAAAAGTCATACTTAACCAACCAATGCCTTTACACTACACTTATCGATAGCTCAAGACACTAGTCTAATCAAGCATTTCTTAAGTGATCGGATATAAGTCTCATATCAAAGGACCAAGGACACAATAGAACATTAATGACACAGAAAACACAATTCTATAATGTTTTACTTATTAGGTCTATTCAGTATACACAAAAGTAGTATTTTTCTCTTTTGTGTACTCGTGTCGTCACTCACTTGTAGAGCTACAATGATCTATGACCAACACGACAATCTTAACTCGGAAATTAATGTCACATGTTAATTACCATGATTGTGAATATCTTTCGTTTTATGTAAACAATTTTCTTTTAGAGCTCTACGGTTAAGGACCAAGAGCCTCTTCCTTAACACTTCTAAAAGACGAATAACATAAACAAGGAACAAAATGATTTCTCATTCAATTCATAATAATTGACATTTAAAAGTAAAACTTTTAGAACACATTCCTTTCAATCTCCCACTTGTTATCAAAGTTTTCTCTCACATACATTCTCAATGTATAAAACAATAATAACTAGGGTAAACCCCATTACATATCAATCATCAAGCCAATCTACATGGTTCCTCAATCCCATGGACTCGAAATGCATTTCGCCCTTGGCTTGGGATAAGGGTTTTGTGAATGGATCAGCTGTGTTGCTGTTGGTGTCCACCCATAAAAGATTTATTTTGCCTTCGTCGATGAGGTCACGTGTCACGAAGTACTTACGATCCATGTACCTAACTTTGTGGTGTGATTTGGGATCCTTGATTTGCGAGATAGATGCACTATTATCGTAGAATAGCTATATTGGTCCCTCGCTCGAGGGAACTACTCCAAGCTCTTCAAGGAACTTCTTAATCCACACTCCTTCCTTGCTCGCTTCAGCGACAGCCATTACTTCGGAAGCAGTAGTTGAGTCGGCCGTAGTGCTTTGCTTCCAACTACGCCAACTCACAGCTCCACCATTCAGAAGTAAGACGTATCCTGATTGTGACGTTCTATCGTATGGATCACTCATGAAACTCGCATCCAAGTATCCCTAGACTATCAACTCCCTTTGTCCTCCCTAAAAAAGAATCTTATCCTTAGTCCGGTTTAAGGTACTTCAGGATATTCTTGACCGCAGTCCAATGCTCAAGACCTGCGTTGGATTGGTGACGACCTGTCACGCTTAGAGCATACGAGACATCGGGTCTAGTGCAAGTCATCGCTTACATGATCGACCCAATTGCCGAAGCATAAGGGACATCCTTCATGTACTCTAAGTCCTTACGTGATTGCGCACGCTGAGACTTCTTGAGTTGCACACGCATACTCATTGGCACACTGCCCTTTTTGGAGTTGTTCATCTTGAACCTTTCCAAGACCTTGTCAATATATGCACGTTGACTGAGGCCAATGACTCTACGGGATCTATCTCGATATATCTTGATTCCCAAGATGTATTGAGCCTCACCCATATCTTTCATCGAAAATGCAGATTTCAATGAACTTCTCGTTTGCTCAAGCAAAGGAATATGATTGCCCATGAGCAATATGTCATCGACATATAAGATTAGGAATACTACATGACTCCCACTAACCTTCTTGTATATACAAGGTTCTTCCTTGCTTTGAATGAAGTGAAGCTTCTTCACTTCCTCGTCAAAGCATTTGTTCCAACTCCTTGATGCTTTCTTCAATCCATAAATGGATTTTTGATGCTTGCATACTTTCTTGCTATTCTTTGGATCTTCAAAACCTTGAGGCTGTACCATGTACACATCCTCCTCCAAGTTCCCATTAAGGAACGCCGTTTTGACATCCATTTGCCATATCTCATAATCATGAAATGTGGCAATAGCGAGCATAATCCGAATAAACTTGAACATGGCAACCGGTGAAAAAGTTTCATCATAGTCAATTTCTTGAACTTGAGTGAAAGCTGTTGCTACAAGCCTCACTTTGTAGGTTGTCAAGTTCCCATCCATGTCCATCTTCCTCTTGAAAACCCATTCATTTTGAATGACCTTTTTCCCTTGAGGAAGGTCAACCAAGTTCCACACTTGATTATCATACATGGATTCTATTTCAGATTCCATGGCCTTGAGCCATAGTTTGGAGTCCTTTCTTTCCATTACTTCTTGAAAGGTCGAGGGATCATCGGTATCTAGTACCATGATATCATGAAGTCCGAAATATATTTCGGGTTTCTTCCTTTCCCTCGTTGACCTTCTAAGTTCTTTTGGTTCTACGTGTAATTCTCGAACTTCTTCCACAATTTCTTGTGGAATTGGTTCCTGTTCGATTCTCGAACGTACACTAGGTGGGGAGGATTGAGTTTCTCTCACAATTTCTTGCGAAGGTTTCTCACTCACGCTCCCACTAACCAAAGGAATCTCGGTTGGGCCTTCATGATCTTGAATGTCATCATTCATGTCATGATCTTGTAGAGTATCTTGAGTTTCCTCAAGCACAACCCTACTCCCACTACTTTTTACTGTTTCCAGAAATTCCTTTTCCAGAAATGTGGCATCCCTCTCTACAATCACTCGATTGGAGGTGATATGCCAAAAGTAGTATCCTCTTGTCTCACGAGGATAACAAATAAAGAACCACTTATCCACTTTTGGTTGAAGTTTGGTCGACATCAATTTCTTGACGTAAGCCTCACAACCCCAAATCTTGAGAAAATTGAGCTTAGGTGTTTTACCACTCCATAGCTGATAAGGTGTTTTCTCTACGGATTTTGATGGAACATTATTTAGTGTGTAAGCCGCAGTTTGTAGTGCATAACTCCAAAAGTAAAGAGGTAATTCCGCATGACTCATCATTGACCAAACCATGTCGAGCAATGTCCTATTCCTCCTCTCGGTTACCCCATTCCAGTGAGGTGTATCGGGAGGGGTGAGTTGAGGTACAATACCAAACTCCTTTAGGTATGAGTCAAATTCGGCACTTAAGTACTCACCTGCATGATCCGTTCGTAGAGACTTGATTTTCTTGTCGAGTTGGTTCTCTACTTCATTCTTGAATTCTTTGAACTTGTCAAAGGATTCACTTTTGTTTCTCATTAGATAAACATAGCCATAACGACTATAATCATCCGCGAACGCAATGAAGTACTTGAACTCGCATCCGAGTATCCCTCGGCTATCAACTCCCTTTGTCCTCCATAAAAAAGAATCTTATCCTTAGTCCGGTTTAAGGTACTTCAGGATATTCTTGACCGCAGTCCAATGCTCAGGACCTGCGTTGGATTGGTGACGACTTGTCACGCTTAGAGCATACGAGACATCGGGTCTAGTGCAAGTCATCGCTTACATGATCGACCCAATTGCCGAAGCATAAGGGACATCCTTCATGTACTCTAAGTCCTTACGTGATTGCGCACGTTGAGACTTCTTGAGTTGCACACGCATACTTATTGGCACACTGCCCTTTTTGGAGTTGTTCATCTTGAACCTTTCCAAGACCTTGTTAATATATGCACGTTGACTGAGGCCAATGACTCTACGGGATCTATCTCGATATATCTTGATTCCCAAGATGTATTGAGCCTCACCCATATCTTTCATCGAAAATGCAGATTTCAATGAACTTCTCGTTTGCTCAAGCAAAGGAATATGATTGCCCATGAGCAATATGTCATCGACATATAAGATTAGGAATACTACATGACTCCCACTATCCTTCTTGTATATACAAGGTTCTTCCTTGCTTTGAATGAAGTGAAGCTTCTTCACTTCCTCGTCAAAGCGTTTGTTCCAACTCCTTGATGCTTTCTTCAATCCATAAATGAATTTTTGATGCTTGCATACTTTCTCGCTATTCTTTGGATCTTCAAAACCTTGAGGTTGTACCATGTACACATCCTCCTCCAAGTTCCCATTAAGGAACGCCGTTTTGACATCCATTTGCCATATCTCATAATCATGAAATGCGGCAATAGCGAGCATAATCCGAATAAACTTGAACATGGCAACCGGTGAAAAAGTTTCATCATAGTCAATTCCTTGAACTTGAGTGAAACCATTTGCTACAAGCCTCGCTTTGTTGGTTGTCAAGTTCCCATCCATGTCCATCTTCCTTTTGAAAACCCATTTATTTTGAATGACCTTTTTCCCTTGAGGAAGGTCAACCAAGTTCCACACTTGATTATCATACATGGATTCTATTTCGGATTCCATGGCCTTGAGCCATAGTTTGGAGTCCTTTCTTTCCATTGCTTCTTGAAAGGTCGAGGGATCATCGGTATCTAGTACCATGATATCATGAAGTCCGAAATACATTTCGGGTTTCTTCCTTTCCCTCGTTGACCTTCTAAGATCTTTTGGTTCTACGTGTACTTCTAGAAAATCTTCCACAATTTCTTGTGGAATTGGTTCCTGTTCGATTCTCGAATGTACACTAGGTGGGGAGGATTGAGTTTCTCTCACAATTTCTTGCGAAGGTTTCTCACTCACGCTCCCACTAACCAAAGGAATCTCGGTTGGGTCTTCATGATCTTGAATGTCATCATTCATGTCATGATCTTGTAGAGTATCTTGAGTTTCCTCAAGCACAACCCTACTCCCACTACTTTTTACTGTTTCCAAAAATTCCTTTTCCAGAAATGTGGCATCCCTCTCTACAATCACTCGATTGGAGGTGATATGCCAAAAGTAGTATCCTCTTGTCTCACGGGGATAACAAATAAAGAAGCACTTATCCGCTTTTGGTTGAAGTTTGGTCGACATCAATTTCTTGACGTAAGCCTCACAACCCCAAATCTTGAGAAAATTGAGCTTAGGTGTTTTACCACTCCATATCTCATAAGGCGTTTTCTCTACGGATTTTGATGGAACATTATTTAGTGTGTAAGCCGCAGTTTGTAGTGCATAACTCCAAAAGTAAAGAGGTAATTCCGCATGACTCATCATTGACCAAACCATGTCGAGCAATGTCCTATTCCTCCTCTCGGATACCCCATTCCACTAAGGTGTACCGGGAGGGGTGAGTTGAGGTACAATACCAAACTCCTTTAGGTATGAGTCAAATTCGGCACTTAAGTACTCACCTGCACGATCCGTTCGTAGAGACTTGATTTTCTTGTCGAGTTGGTTCTCTACTTCATTCTTGAATTCTTTGAACTTGTCAAAGGATTCACTTTTGTTTCTCATTAGATAAACATAGCCATAACGACTATAATCATCCGTGAACGTAATGAAGTACTTGAAACCATCTCGTGCACTAGTACTCATTGGACCACATACATCGGAATGTATCAAATCCAACAAGCCACTCGCCCTTGGACCTTTCTTCTTGAAAGACCTTTTTGTCATTTTTCCCATTAAACATGGTTAACACGTCTCCAATGATTTAAAATTAAGTAGACCAAGAAGGTTAGCTTCTTGCAATTTCTTGTTGCGCTTTTCATTTATGTGACCAAGTCGATAGTGCCACAAGGGAGTATCATTCTCGTGAGTGGTCTTAAGTCTTTTGTTATTGATATTAAAGATTTGTTTATTATTCAATTCAAGCAAATAGAGACCATTCCTTATGAATGCATTTGCATAGAAAACACCATTCTTTGATATAGACAAGCAAGAATTTGAAATATTTATATTAAAATTATCCATATCTAAACATGATACAAAAATAATGTTCTTGCTAATCGAAGGCACATAATAAACATTCTTTAGACATAAATTTAAACCACTACATAATTGACGCACCACAGAACATTGTGCAACCGCAGAAACGTTCGCGCCATTTCCGACCTTCAATTCTATCTCGTTCCTTACGAGTTCCTTCCTATGCTTGAGTAGCTGCACATTAGAAACTATGTGAGCACAAGATCCGGTATCAATTACCCAATCCTGGACAGAGGTGACTAAATTTATTTCAATAACAAATATACCTTTGGCCTTTCTGGGGCGCCGACGTTCAATCACTCCGTTGTCAAGGTCTTCCTTGTATTTGGGGCAATTTGGCCAGATGTGTCCTTTTTCACCGCAGTGAAAGCACTCCGTATTGGGAGTTGGAGATTTCTGAGATTTCCCCCTTGAGGCACTCTTATGAGCACCTCATACTCCCTTGCTCTTGATTGAACCAGTTTTGGTAGATTTGCCCTTTCCTTTACAAATCTTTTGGCTCCTCCCATGGACGGCAAGGACATGCTTGTCCCTACCCTTGCCCACGTCAACTTCAGCAGTTTTGAGAGCGTTGTGCAGCTCCTCAAGACTCACCCCTTTTTCACACACGTGGTAGTGCATCACAAAGTCCTTAAAGGACGGGGCTAGAGAGCCAAGAATCATATCTTCAGCAATGTCCTCAGGCATTGGTGAAGAGAGCTTTGCCAACTTCTCAAGGTACCCTTGCATCGTGAGAAAATGCATGGATACCGATGTTCCCTCCGCCAAATGACACCTTGTGATTGCGAGGGTGGTCTTATAGCGCTCCTTTCGGGCACTATCCATGAACATCTTAGACAAAGCTTCCATGGTCTTCTTGGGTTTTGAATCCAAGTATTTCGCTTGAAGCGAGTCACCCATGGATGCTAGCATGAGACCGTGAACTTGGTTCTCTTGGTCTTCCCACTTGGCTTTAGCCTCTTTCTCTTCATCTTTTAATCTCTCATTCCATTTTGGAATTGGACCTTCCAAAATGTGAGACAGTTTCTCAAACATTAACACAATGTTGAGTTTGAGTTGCCAGCTTATGAAGTTTGAGTCATTATTTGCTAATGAGTTTTTTTCTATCATGGATTGTACGACAGGTTGGATGTTCGACATTTTTCTACAAAATAAATCATACAGGATTTTAATGCCAATTTTATGTTTATTATACATACATACAAATATAAATGCTGCAAATAAATTTTTTGCCCATAAATGCAACAATCCAAGATCCCATCAATTGCAATATAGACTAGCTAAGGGCTATCGAATACATTACAATATCAAGGTAAGAAAAACTTTTTCTAATCACAACCTTTTTGAATTTTAGCAACATTAGCATCTTCAAACTCTTGTGATTCTTGTTGTTTTAATTATGAGGGAATGCGACCTATCCTCGTTAAGAAAAACTTGTTTCCCAAAACCGAGCAAGGGCTCTAGGTAATGTTAAGAAAACTTATTTTCATTTGATACGAGATACGTTTATCCATTGTATTCACAACTAAACATACTTGGGGTTCACTAGGGTGAAACACACCTCATATATCTAACCGTTGCACAATAATAGACAACCATTATATCTCCCACTATTCCCAAAGATGGAGGGAGCTATCTCCCGCTAAGGGCGAGCAGAGTATCCCCCCATCGATGGCTGCTAGTGGATGAAATAAGAAGGAAAATTACTCTTAATTTTGTTGGAAAATTTCATATATTAACATGTGATTCAGAATTTTAGGTTATCATGCATATTATCATTCATACACATCGTAACATTCAATCACATTCATCACATGCATAGCAGAAATTAAACCATTCACACAATCCACATCGTGTGAGTTTATATGTTCCCTTTGATCCTTGATCCTCGATCCTCGATCGATGCGCTACAACGGTGACTTCCTCTTGCACCGGAGATGTAGTTTTTACAGAAAATAAACATGCTCCTCACATTCGATAAAAACCGACAAGTACAAATCCTATGTAAAACCTCTCAAATGCAATGCAATTATCTAAAGATAGAAAGAGAGAATTTGGCTTTTACATATAAATAAGCCTCTGTTTAATAATAATTACCAACATTCATAGGCGGTAATTTGGAACATATAAACTCACAATTCCTGCAAAGACAACTCGAGCATCCATGCACGAAATATTGCTATAAACTATACAACCTAGTTTATCAATCATCTAGAATCCCAAACAATTCATTTGAAAAACATTTTGAAATCCATTAAAAACGTTTTTCATCCATCCACGAGTTGAAAAACAATTTTGAACCGCTGTCCATCCAATTTCCTAAAAGGAAAGACGAACCGCGGTTTATCGGTTTTGTTGATTCTCTTACAAAACAATCGTTTATGCTTAAAATGAAATTATTGCAAGTTAGACTTATGTGTAAATCATAATTCTAATAATTACATGGCATGTTTTAAACCACTTAAAACATTCAAAACGAATTATTACAAAGAATTATTCCAACAAAACATTTAAAGACCGAAAAACCGGAAAATCGAATTGTTCGAACCTTAGATGGTAAACTAAATTTGTTTACAGTTTCAAATCATTAGAAAATTGAACCCTAAGCTCTGATACCACTGTAGGATTTCTATTTTAATTGCACATATATATTTTCGAGGTTTTTATGCACAATAAGGATCTATTACAAATTTCTATTATTTGTTTCATGCCTGCATCGATTTGTTAAAACAAACATGGGCTCCGAATTTCATACCTAGAAGTTCTCTAAAACTTATTGATGATCCGGAGATGTTGAGAAAGTTTGTCGCTGCGCCGGATGCCCCTGAGTATTCACCAAACTTTAAACAAGATCGGAGAGAGAAGAGCTAGCCTCTCAATCTCCAATAGGGTTTAGAATGTAACTACTAACCCTCTTTAGTTCCCTTTGAGAAGAAGATCTCTGAAAACTAAAACTAAACTTTAAGAATTAAGGAAATTCGTGGAGAATTATGGAGAGAGATCTTTGCACAAGAAGATAATGAATTAATTAATAAGGTAATGAGATAAACTTGTATTTATAAGTTCTCTCCAAATTACCTATTCATGTGCAACCTCTTGCCCATGATTTCATGCAAACTTCCATCTAACCATCCATTATTTGTTACAAATAATCTCAGCCACGAATTAAATCAGTTATGGACCAATTCCATGCATGATCTAATTAATTCTTAAATTAATTCTGCATAAAACCGTCTGGACCGGTTGACCGTTTCGAGGTTTGGTCGACCGTTTAGACCGGGTTTCGGTAGACCGTTCATAACTCGGTCGACTGTTCGTAACAAAAAATTATTTCATCGCAATGTTCGGTTGACCGACCGATATACTCGGTCGACCGAAAACGAACAGACGAAATTCTCTGTTATCGGTCGAGACACATCCGGTCGACCGTGCAACATTTGGTTGTGACACATCCGGTCGACCGTGCAACATTCGGTCGACCGTTTACCGTTTAGCGGTCAACCGTTTTTTGCACAGTATTGCAGACTTGTCAAATTTCGGTTTAACCCCTACAAAATTTGACATTTCGGGATTAGTAGTAAGTTCACAACTTATGTAACATATTATCCTATGTAATGATAAATTATTACACCCCATAATATTTACATCACATATGAATTTAATTTAGATTCTAATTATGTTATTAATCACAACATAATTTTGATTTTGCTTGTTCACCCATGTGTCATATTTTCTACATGAAACCCGACACACCTTATGAACTCAAAATCCCCATTTCTTGTTTCCCAATTTTGTGGTGTGACCTATGGGAGGATCTATACTAAGTTGGCAGTGATATTAAGAGCTTAATATCACAAGCTATAAGTGGTATCTAGCTACACATTATAGCTCCCAATTAGTTTGATGTCTTAATTCCACTCGAACCAAAACCCGATCCATTTAGTGATGGAGTACACCACTTGTGTCCGTCCCTTGCCTCATGATATTAAGAATACACACAAAGTAGTATTGTGTCATCTTTGTATTAGTATTCATTTCTTGATCTCTTTAAGCTAGTTATAAATATGTGACTTAACTCAAATCACATTGTGCACATTATAACTTTGCTTTATCAAGGGGCCTACTAATATCATCACTCAATTAAGAGGGGCAATGATAATCTTTTGACTAACTATCTTCTCCAACAAAAGTCATACTTAACTATAACTAATGCCTTTACACTACACTTATTGATAGCTCAAGACACTAGTCTAATCAAGCATTTCTTAAGTGATCGGATATAAGTCTCAAATCAAAGGACCAAGGACACGGTAAAACATTAATGACACAGAAAACACAATTCTATAATGTTTTACTTATTAGGTCTATTCAATATACAAAAGTAGTATTTTCCTCTTTTGTGTACCTGTGTTGTCACTCACTTGTAGAGCTACAATGATCTATGACCAACACGACAATCTTAACTCGGTAATTAATGTCCCATGTTAATTACCATGATTGCGAATATCTTTCGTTTTATGTAATCCATTATCTTTTAGAGCTCTATGGTTAAGGACCAAGAGCCTCTTCCTTAACACTTCTAAAAGACGAATAACATAAACAAGGAACAAAATGATTTCTCATTCAATTCATAATAATTGACATTTAAAAGTAAAACTTTTAGAACACATTCCTTTCAGTTGGTACCTAGTGACGGATAGTGATCTATAGCCACGGATAATACCTGTAGCTAAACGATAAAATTGTTGTAGTGTCAAAATGGGAGAATGATAAGAGATTGAGCTTCAATTGATTCATACTATGCATATTGATAAAGGGAGCATTATATACATGCATCGATTACGTATATGAAGGGAGAGATATCATATAGAAAATGAGAGAATTTAAATTGAATCTCAAGCATAACATATATGTTTGCCATCATAAAAAAGGGAGATGTTGTTGACTTTTAGGCCTTAATCAATATTGATTTTGATGATTAATCAAAGTTCTCTTAATCAATCAACATAATCAATCAAAGTGGGCAAACATGATTTCATTCATTGCATATATACTTTTATACATGCAATCGTGTTAATAGGTTGATCAAGACAAGGAGCATTGGGACATAGACATCAAGGATGAAGACTTGTAATCAAAGCTGAAGGAGAAGACATGTAATTTTCTATGTATTGAGACCACATGATCATATGTAAACTTGAGAACTGGATTCTGTCACAACCAAGTTAGGTCAGCCGAATAGCATTAGGTCGACCTAATTGCCTTGGACCTTAGGATTCTGTCCCAGCCAAGTTAGGTCAACCAAATAGTATTTTGTTGGGATTTTAAAGTTCAAAATCACATCTGCATGGCCGTGTTGAAGTGGTAGTAACTACGGGTCTTGTCTACGAGGAGTGAGTGCGGGTCGACGACAACCATACTCGAATGGGGGAAGAAAATGAAGAGTGAGTAAGTGTATCTACACTAAATTGTATAATAAATGTGACTCATCCCATAGGAGGGGGAGGATGTGTGCAAGTGTAGATGTGTGATACATGTATGTGTACAAATTAAGCCCTAATGACATGCATACCATGGAAATTCATAAAGGCCCAAACATTACGTGTGCCTTTGCATGGATTAAGATTTATCACCATCATTAAAACATACAAAACACTACTTAAGATAAGGCTAAAGATAATCACAAGCTTACATGTCAATCTCATCTCCTTATCCACTCCAATATTATTATCACCTCATCATCGCCCATAAAATGGGTCCACTAAACAAAGCATGTGCTAAGCATCCATTAAGATCATTACCACATCAAAGGCAAGAGTAATAAATCCATCAAAATGGCTATTGAAATCATATGAAACTCCAAGATTAATATTAAAATACACAAAAAATTTAATAGCATCCACACTTCATGTCATCCTCCACCCCCCATGGAGATGGATTGCTCACTAATCACCATGTTAACAAAGGAGACAACAACATATCCACATGGAAAGAAAACTATATCTAATTAAAAACAAGATGTAAACAGCAACCACAAACTTTAATTAATGAAAAAGAAAGATTACAAGTGTTCTTCTCCTCTCCTCAACTACTCTACTAAACAAGAAATAAACCTAACCTAATGAGGAGAAGAAGGAAGAAGAAGAGAAGAAGAAGACGGATTACAAGTGTATTTATAGAAGATTAGAGGATCTGGATTAATCTAGGTGTAATCGTATGTCTACAAATAAGATCTAGTTGTTCTGGAGTGCTCTGACCTGACTACCCAACCCACTCGAGAAATTGGGAAATCAAACGCCCAACCGAATCCACCAATGGCTGATCATTTGGGTCGAATCGACCTCCAATTTCTTCAGTAGCTTAAGTGTACCAATTTAGCACATAGGGTGCACCTAGAGACGTCGGTCCGAGCCCGTTTGGTCTTTATTGTTGGATTACTACTCCTCAAGTTAATGATATTATGGACTTTTGCGACCAACATATTTTGTTTACGATTAGGTCCCTCTAGGTTTTGACCTAGGTCCTTCCTGACTTGCTATTTGGTCACTGAGCATTACAAACAAGTCCAGAAGGCTTCCAAATCAGTCCATTCTTCTTGCAATGAGGTCATTTTCGCTTCATTTCTCTTTTAAGTACCTACAACCTGAAATACATGCAACAACAACCCGAGTAGCATAAATATGGGGTAAAATAAAGGATATATAGCATGAATGCACTGTATGATATGCTATTAATCACATTTGGTCGACTGAATTGTCTTGGACCTTGGGATTCTGTCCCAGCCAATTTAGGTCAACCAAATAGCATTAAGTCAACTGAATTGCCTAGGACCTTAGGATTTTGTCCCAGCAAAATTAGGTCAACCGAATAACATTAGGTCGACCGAATTGTCATGGACCTTACGATTATGTCCCAGCCAACTTAGGTCAACCGAATAGCATTAGGTCGACGGAATTTTCTTGGACCTTACGATTCTGTCCCAGCCAAGTGAGGTCCACCAAATAGCATTTGGTCGACCGAATTGCCTTGGATCTTTGGATTCTATATCAGCCAAGTCAGGTCAACCAAATAGCATTAAGTCGACCGAATTGCCTTGGTCCTTAGGATTCTGTCCCAGCCAAGTTAGGTCAACCAAATAACATTAGGTCGACCAAATTGACTTAGACTTTAGGATTCTACCCCAGCCTAGTTACGTCAACCAAATGACATTAGGTCGATCGAATTGCCTTGGACCTTAGGATTCTTTTCCAGCCAAGTTAGGTCCATCGAATAACATTAGGTCGACCAAATTTCCTTGGACCTTAAGATTCTATCCGAGCCAAGTTAGGTCAACTGAATCACATTAGATCAACCGAATGTGCTCCGAAATCTACCCAAGCTTCAAGTAAAATCTTGCTTCTCATTGGTTCAACACTCCACCAACTCCCCAATGACTATATTTGCTTTAAACGCCTATATAAGCCTCACTCAAGAGACACAAACAAGAACTCTACACTCTCAATTCATCTACATTCTTTGTGCTCTCAATTCCCAAACATTCAAAGCTCAAATACACTCAAAGCCAAACCTCACCACTTGCATATCAATTCTCAATCATATATGCAAGTGTGCTCAAGTTAGAGTGTTTAGATTGTGATTATGTTTCCATATCCAAGATTCACCAAAGGGTTGTAAAGCTTCGAGGAAGCTCCTTCTAAGGTTGTGAGAGGAGACACGAGCGAGGCGAGGATTATTCGCGAGGATCAGTGTTTGTAACAAAGTTAATCTCGATCCGAAATGGAGATGTCTTAGTGGAACCATAAGCTGGGCTTGGAGGATCGAGCATGGCTTGCAAGGTGGACTAGGACCAAGTGTGTCGAACCTCTCTAAATCCAGTGTCTTCAGTTGTTGTTTGCATGTTCTTTCTTTAATCCATTATTTACTTTTAATTCTGTATTTAGATCGTAATTAGAGGACCATCGATCGTAAAAATTGGACCAAGCCGCATGGGCTTATCGGCACGAGAGACTCTTTGACCGGAATTGCAAAGAGAACCAAGAGGATCGTGGGCTAGTGGATCGTAATTATCAAGACATTTAGGAGTTCACGTCTAAATTCCATTCTTTGTAGTTGGTGACATTGAATTTGCTCAACAAAATCAACAACCAAATTTGTGTGCATGGTTGGAGATTCTCACCAAACGTATATCGTTTCGCATAATGAAATCATGGATTTTCTTTGCAATATGAACAAGTCGGACAACTAACCTTATTTTTTTGTTCGTTTGTTTGTTTTTCGTATGCATTTGCCTTTGTATCGGCGTTATGCCTTATCTTTCCTTTTAGCAATGAAATTTCATTTCCTTACTGTTTGTCTTTTTGGTTGAACCTATGCTTTATTAATCTTTTTGCTTGATGTCAAATGGGGGAAAAAATGATATAATATGCTTCAATGACTATATGAATTTCATGCACATCGTAAGGGGCTTTGCATCTAACTTATGCAATATTGATAGGGGGAGCACATACACAATTTGACATTAGTTTGCCATCTTTAAAAATGGGAGATTGTTGGCCTTTTTGGCCACATTACTCTTAATTTTGATGATTAACAAACTAATATTATGCACAAATCCAATTAACACATCACACATATCATATTGTCAAATTGCATATATATTGTATTTTCCTAACATTGTAGGCGCTCAAACCAAAGAAATAATCAACTTCAAGCTCAAGGCTCAAGACTTGTAATCAAAGCTCAAGGAGAAGTCATATAATTGACATTTATTTGAGTCATATGATCAAATGTACACTTGATACAAAAAATGATTATCTATCTCTGTCGGTCGACCATTTTCTCGGCGGTCTACCAATCTTGTTTCAAACGGACAACTGAATAACCTTCCGTGAACCATTCCCATTCACTCAAAATCATTCGATCATTTCCTGAAACTCTGGATTTGGACTACTAAACATGGATCAAACATCCAAAGTTATCCTATGTTTTTCAATCCTATAATGACATGATCCTATTGGCCCACGTGCCAATAAATCCGTTTAGAATTTTTAACAGACTTATCTTTTGTCGTTTAGAAACATATTTTGAAAAGTTCCTCAACGGTCTACCGAGCCTTAGTCTGTCGACTGATTCCTTTGTTGATAATCAGCCGCAACGGTTTTTTCCACATGGCATATGACCTTTGCCCTTCAACGAACATTTGAGCCATAACTGTCAGCAGAAAACCCACACTTATTTCGGTCTTCCAAATAGATGACGATCGACTGAACCTATTTTACAGAGCCAGATCATTTCTTTTGTCCACCTTAGAATGGTGAAGCGAACTCCATTTGGTGAACCAAACTTAATTGAATGAAATTTTAAAAGAGATACTGGAGGTTGGTGATCAGTTACCTGAATACGTTTCGGTCAATTGAATGCTTCATTCTGACCAAGCCAACCATCTTGTTTAGGACTACTATTCATTAAATAGTCCAACGAACTAACTCAGAAATTTCCCTGGGCTTAAATCATATCTTGCTCGTTTTTCAAAATTTTACCAACCCACCATAATGACTCTATATGCTTTGAGGTCTATAAAAACATCATTCAAGAGACACAAACAACACTTTACTCGCCAAAAATATTTCATACTCTTGTGCTCTCAAATTCCAAACCTTGAAAGCTCCACCAACTCTCAAACTTCACCACTTGCATATCAATTCCCAATCCTTTATCAAAGTGTGCTCAAGTTAGAGTTTTTAGATTGTGATTCCATTTCCATATCCAAGAATCACCAGAGGATTGTCAAGCTCCAAGGAAGATCCCTCTTGGGCTATGAGAGGAGACATGAGCTAGGCAAAGTTTGTTCGTGAGACTCAGTTTTTGTAGCAACGTTAATCTCGGCCCAGAACAGAGATTGCTTAATGAAACCGTAAGCGTGTCAAAGGATTAAGACCGAATGCGGTGCCAAACCTCCTCAAATCCGTTGTCTTGATTTGTGGTTTGCATGTTCTTTCATTAATCCCTTATATATTGTTTAATTTCGCATTTAGATCTTAACTAGAGGACCATCTATCCTAATAAACTCTTGAGCAAACTACACTAATAGTGATTGGGCCGAATTAGTGGATAATCGGAAAATACTTCTAGATATGTCTTCTCAATTGGCTTAAAGGCTATATCTTGGTCTTGTAAAAAGCATAAGACAATAAGATTATTGATTGAACATTTTAATTATAACTGCAAGTACACGACCGCATTGAAGCGGTGGCAAATACGGGTCGATCTACAGGGAGGTGTGTTGACTTTAGTTTATTCGAAGGCGAGTGGGAAAGAAAGGAGAGAAAGGATTGATTAAACTAAACTACACTAAACTAAACTACTAAACTAGAAAGGAGGGAATGAAAGCACGAAATGAACTAAACTAAGTGACTAATAAAAGAAGATAGAAATCAGGAATGGAAAACCCCTAAGGGGTGGAGTGTGTGTGTACACATGAAATAAGTGTGGTGAATGCATACAATAAGCTCATGTGTAGCTAGTGTTTGTTAATGCATAAGAAGTACCTCATGGCAAGACCTATCATTTAAAACACTAACCTAGGTGATTAATATGAGTATGACAAGTTTGTTATTGAGAACATAAACAAGCATGGAATGTACCTAACATTATGGTAGAAACCATCAAGTAAAAGTTCTTATTAATTCAAGCAAGCATACTAACATTTCTCACAAACAATAATGTCTAGCATTCATACCATCTACATAACATGTATACACATCTACTCCACCCCCAAAGGGCATGGAACTACTCACACATATTTAAACTAACATTTATACTAAGGAAAGAAAACATTCTTAAACTAATTATAAGAAGACTAAAACAACAAGTTAACTAAGTATGCAAGAATTGAAAATACAAGACAATACGAAGAAAACTTAACAAAATATCTATTATTACTCACTCAATTACAAGTAGCTTCTCTCCACCAGGGTTTGCTTCAAGGATTTTACTTCTAGTAGAGAGGTTGGCCACCAAGAGAGATGGGGCACAAGAGGGGAGGGAGAGTTCTATTTATAGCCATAGAAAAAGGTAATCTGGGACAATCCCCCGGTATGGGACTAAACAAATACCAGAAATAGACTAAATACACACTAATACGCGACCCTACGAAATCTTAGCCGATCCGAATCCAAACAGACCGCCAATCAGTGGTTTTCGACCGCCAATTATAAGAACAAGGCTTTAACAATCAATCAAACAAAGGATAAATGAATTACATGGCGGTCTATATTGTTTGGATCCGGCCATTGTTTCGTGTGGGCTTTTCTGGATGTCTTTGTTTGTCTTTGATACATCTACTTCGCTTAATGGAGCTCCGACCCGAATAGAATTGCCAAAATACTCCCCATGATGGTGTGGAGTATTCTTGTTTGCTCATTGGTCCTTCAATCTTACATTCAGGTCCTTCGATCTGGCATCTTAGTCCTCGAGTCTCTCAACTCAGTCATTTTCCCTGCCATTAGGTCCATTTATAGTCTCTCCTTCTCAAACCTACTTATTCCTGAAAACTAAACATTAAAGTTGTTACATAGCATTGTTTGGGTGAAAGATAATGGATATAAGACACAAAGATATGCATGAAATGATGTCAATCAATTATCATTTGCAGAAGTGGAGTATATTTCAGCAACAAGTGCAGCATGCGGGGTAGTGTTGCTCCAAATAGAATATTATCAGATATAAGACATAACAACAAAATTCCACTTACACAATTTTTTGACAATATGTCAGCAATAGCTATGACCAAGAATCCAGTCTTCCACATTCGATCAAAGCATATAGAGCTCAAAATACTATTCTATTTAAAATCTAGGTTAATTAACATCCCTCGTCATGTTTTTGTTACTCTAATCTTGGACAATCTTGGAACCACAAGTAGAAAAACCACAAGTAGAAAAACAAAGAAAAAATCACAAACATAATCTTGGATGCTTCCCGCACAGCAACGTCGCTCAATCCTCGCGCGCACAACTACACAAATTAAAAAAACTCAATCCCAAAATGAACTGAAACCTTAAATTGATCTCAAGACGTAGGAAATGTACTACTTGTTTCTATTTATAACATCTTCAACTGAATATATATTATTAACATCAATTTTTTTCCAAAAACAGAGATAAAATAAAGGTATTTCACATGAATACCTCAATGACATACATGAACATGAAAAACCAAACACAACCATCATAACCACCCAAATTTTGCTCTCAGTTAATATGCAAGTTCAAACAATTATAAAAATGACCAAATTAGTTGAACCTAAAAGACCAAATCATGACCAAATTAGTCGACAAGTAGTGAAATTGGGGACGAAAAGAAGGTTGTGTTGAAGACAGAAATTGGGGACGAAAAGAAGGTTGTGTTGAAGACAAAACTTACAATGATGGTTGCGGTGAAGTTGGTTGGGGGTCATGGGTATTGTGGGAGGTGGTTGGTCGAGGTCGCAGAGGTGCATGGTTGCGGTGGTGTAGGAGGTTGAGGGTTGTCAAGGAGGGTCGCGAATGTGGCTAGGTTGGTCGGAGATTGACGTGGTGGCTAGGGTTTGGTCGGAGATTGATGCGGTGCCTAGGGTTTGGTCAGAGATTTCCATGGTGGTGAGGGTTTGGTTGAGTTTGTCGCGGTTGAGTTATAAAGAAAATCAAAATGTTTACCTGAACGGTTTTATAATAGACCTATAAACGTCAGCAAAAAAACCACACGACGTCTATGTGGCTATAGACGTCAAGCATAAGACCACGCAACGTTTATGCTATGGGGAATATGCATCAGTTAATTGGGACAACCAATGCCTATTTTGTGATTATTTTTTAACATTTTTTAAATGAGGCATAGACGTTGGTTCTTAAAAGACCGACGTCTGGATGTGCACATAGACGTCAACTACTATGAAAGCTGACGTATATAACTTTAGGCATCAAATTAATGGGTGACCGACATGTATTGGGTGACTCTTATTCCCTATTTTGCACTAGTGGGCCGTACAAACCAAGGAAAGGTTGGGAGATGATTGCAAAAAAATCATAATAGTTGAGACTGAATGGTTTAACCGGTTTTGCACGTATTTGAATCCTATGCTTGAGAAATACTCAAGGAACACCATCAAGAAGGTTTGCATGCAGATTTATTAGAATGAGAAAACATAGTTGAATGCATTTTTCAGGAGAATCGATAATATTTCTCTAACATCAGATTGTTGGACCTCCAACCAAATCATTGGTTACATGCGCTTGACTGCCTATTTTATTGATGAAATTGAAGTTCGGAAAACGAGCTGTTAACTTAATTGCAAGATTTTTTCTTGGGTTTACTAATAATTCCATGCTCATTACGTTGTAGGTTGTTTAAACAATTGTCCCTCCAAACTCGTTTATTGTCCGTTTTGTGCTACGGTATTCCCACAACATCATTGTCACCAACAGCTGAATGTTCTATTTTAGTCCATTCTACACATTGTTTTGTGATACCTACATGCTAGAAATATTGATAAAATTGTTCATTATTGAATGTAGCAACGCTTGCATATCATTTTGTGACTAGCCACTGCAATATGTTATCTCATATCTATGACATTACCAATCTGGATGCAACAACGTATATATTGTTGGCTTTTTAGGCTTAATCCGTGTTTTGATGATTTAACTAATCTAATCTTAATCATAATCAAATGTAGAGTAACACACATTATGAATAAAACATATATTGTATTGTGCTAACATCTATAGGTGATCAAAACTCAAGGAAGAATGGAATGAAGTCAAGATATGTAATCAAGATACTTGAAGACATGTAATTTAATCTTTTATTTGAGTCTTAGGAACTTATGTGAACTTGAGCATAGAAGAGTTAAAATCTATTCACATACACACTAGGTTCCTTGTAGAAGTCACATACAAAATCTCAATTCAATTGGATTTCAATAGGTCACCCAAACATAGGTAGTAAAATCACTTAATCCAAACTTCTGCCTGCATGTGCAGAGCGGTCAACCGAAACAAGTTTTCCATTCAACCATCTCTACTAGTTAATGGTTTTACAAATAGTGATTTTACCTAAATCGACCGGTCGACCTATTCTGACTTTCCAGTCGATCGTTTACCCGTATTTTCTAGACGACCGTTAACCTTGTCGTATTATACAATGGTCGTATTCGTATTTCCTCCTAACCCCTAAAACGTATTTGGCCACCAATCGAACGTTGGCCTATAAATGGTCGATCGGTTGAACTCAAACTTTGTGCCTAAAAGTGCATGTTATTTTCAGTCAAATGAACCTTCTTCTTGTGTTCGACCGATTAACCATCCAAAACCCCCAAAATGGTCAATCGACCCATAATTTAGTTCAACCGTTCACTTAAGTTATAGCCGATAGGTTCGACCGTAGTCAACCGGTTTAGACAGATTTGTTGAACTTAAGTTTTCTGTTTTGTGTATCTTACACAAAGTTCAACCAAATATTCTCCAACGGCTATATCTCTCCATGAGCTTATAAATAGAGGTTTACACCCTTTATTTACAAAACTCTCATACTTCCAATTGCTCGATACCTTAGAGAGAAACTATTTGTTCTTTTTATATTTAGACAGCAAGTGCACAACCGTCGGTGAAGATGGGGCAAGTACGGGTCGTCCGCAAGGAGGTGAGCAGCCTCTGCCTTGACTAAAATCAAGTGGCAAAAAAGAGGAGAAGATTTGTGGATATGCTAGTCTAAGTTATGCTAAACTAGTAACAAGAAATGTAAAGGAGACAAACAACTAACAAAGCAAGCTAAATCGAAAGAACCTAAAGCGGAAGTGCAAATCGGGAAGAGGGACCCCTGAGGGGTGGAGTGAGTGTACACAAACAAAGAGATGGTGAAGAATGCAATCATTAAGCACAAATGTAGGTTGTATTTTCATGTATTGGAAGTGTATAATGTTCATGGAAAAACCTATCAATCCCATTACTAACCTAGTTGATTATCATTCACATATGCAAGTTTGTTATTTCAGAACCTAAACAAGCATGAGAGGTGTCTAATATTTGTGACAAAACTCATCAAGTTACAAGTTCTATCCTAAACAAGCAAGCATACGTTTATGTATATCAACACATTTCATAGAAAACATTCAATTCCATTTTCTTTTGCATGTATAAAACATCAACTCCACCACCAAAAGGGATGAAACTACTCACTACCCATTACACTGATTATTATTCTAAAAAAGGAGAACATATTAACTAAGTCTACTAAAATTATTGAAATGAAATTAACTAAGCATGCAATCAACATAAAAGAAACAACATAGCAAAGAAAACTTTTATTTATTTCAGACCAACAATACAAATAACATCTTTCTACTTCAGTATTTGCTTCAAGGCTCCACTTCAAGTAGGAAGAATAGCCACCAAGTATGTAGTGATTACAATGGAAGGTGAAGAGTTCGATATATAGCCATAGAAAAAGGTAATCGGGGACAATCCCTTGATATGGGACTAATACAACATCAGAAATAGATCTAATTCTCCCTAATTCATGACCTGCCCGAAGCAAGTCGGATTCGGAGCCAACCCGACCGCCAATCAGCGGTCCCAGACAGCCAATTGGCGGTCTACAGAGTCCGGATCCGCTCTGGATTTTGGTTGGGCCTTGCTAGGTTGTTTGCTACATATGTTTGATGCACCAAAGGAATTTGTTGGAGTTTAGGCCCGACCCGAATTGTTAAAATACTCCTCATGAGGGTGTGGAGTATTTTCATTTGCTCATTGGTCCTTGATCTTACATTCAGGTCCTTCTCCCTTGCATCTTAGTCCTCAGGTCTCTCAACTCAGTCTTTTTTCCTATTTTTGATCCTTTTATGCTTCTTCTCCTCAAACCTATTTATTCCTGAAATTCAAACATAAAACTCATTACGTAGCATTGTTTAGGTGAAAGATAATGGATATAAGACACAAATGAATGCATGAAATGATGTCAATCAGAAACTCTCCCACTCCAAAATCTCAATCCTACACTTACGAGCCTAAACATCTCGTCTTTCATCAATTCCACATCTTACTCAAAGTGTAATCAAGTTAGAGAGTGTTTGTTCCATGATTGACATTATTTCATGCTTCTATTTGTATCTTATATCCATTATCTTACACCTAAGCAATGCTACGTGACGAGTTTTATGTTTGAATTTCAGAAATAAATAGGTTTGAAGAGATGAAGCATGAAAGGACCCAAAAGCAGGGAAAAATGACTTAATTGTGAGACCTGGGGACCCAGAATAAAATCCAGCGTGATCCCGACCATACAGACCGCCAATTGGCGGTCTGTTTGGGCTCACATCCGCTAAGATTTTGGTGGCTCACGTATTAGTGTGTATTTAGTCTATTTCTGGTATTTGTTTAGTACCACATTGGGGGATTGTTCCGGATTGCCTTTTTCTTTGACTATAAATAGAACTCTTCACCTTCTATTGTAAACTACCCATTGCTAGGTGGTATTCTCTCTACTGAGGAGTGAGCCTTGAAGCAAAAACTCAAGGTGGAGAAGAATGCTACCTTCAATGTGAGTCATTGATAATAAAATAATTGTTCTAGTTTCTTTTAATCTTGTCTTTTAATTTGTGCATGCTTGTTTAGTCTTTCCTTTCCTTTTAAGTTTATTTAGTATTTCTTGCTTCCTTAGTGTAGTTTCATTTCTGTATTATGCTTCATTTTGTTAATATAGGTATTGTAATGAGTAGTGAGTAGTTCCAACCTCATTTGGGGGTGGAGAAATATGTGATATGATCATGTAGTGTATTAAGCGTGTGTTATCGTAATCCCTTGAGCTTTATATTATTTCCATAACCATCTAATGGGTTTTCACTCCTATCTTTGATATGCTAATGCTCTTGAATGAAGCTTAGTTTATGCTTTGATTAGTGGACCTATTTTATGGGGAATGATAAGGTTAGGATATGGATGGAATTAATATTGGAAACACAATTTGTAGTGTATGTACTCTTGTTTCCTTTACCTTAGTTAATGTCTTGTAAGTTTTAATGATATTGGGTTATCTTAATTCATGTAGAGGCATAGTAGGGTCTAGTCTTTATACAGGAGTTCATTTAGGTTCATTCCAATTATTGTGTTGTATGTTTTAATGATGTAGTCTTATATTAATTCATGTGGAGGCAAATGTGGATGTAGTTTTATGATTTCACGCACTACATGTTGTGAGGAGCATAATTGAACTCACACACACACACACACATCTTTATATTCACATTATTTCTCTACCCCTATAGGGTTTAGTTTTTGTTGCTTATCTTTTATTTCCTTTTGCATTCTAGTATAGTTTAGTGTAATCAATCTTTCTCTCCATTCCTTACCACTCGCCTTCGCACAAACCAAACATTGACACACCTCCCAGTGGACGACCGTATTTGCCACCGCTTCAACGCGGCGTGCACTTGCGGTTTAAATAAAAGGTTCAATCAAGTTTTTGGCGCCGTTACCGGGGAGGTGCTCTGTCCAGACCATGGTTTGGACGATTCGAGTGGTTTTGAATTTTTTGTTTGTAGTTTTTTCTTAGTTTCAGGGATCCTAGAGCTCACGGGGAGGCTACTGGAGGAGTTGGAGCACAAAAGCTTCAATAGGGACCGCCAATCAGCGGTCTTGGACCGCTAATTGGCGGTCTGGTGAATGTTTTTGGCTCTTAGTTTTCTTCTGGTAGTTGATTTTGTCATTGTAGTTATCTGGGAGCCCTATTCTACATGTTGTGACTTCTAGTTTGCTCCCAGATCATTAAACCAATCCCCATTAATCAACTTGACCTTAAAATCCAAAGCAAAATACTAGACATTCTTACTTGTTTAGGTCACGCATGATGTACTTGACTTAGGCACGTAGTTGTCTTTTTTTAGCTTTATTTTCAGTTGTTGAGCGCTGGCGTGAGGTACGCATTTACTACACTCATTGATGCATCTTGTATGCCCATGCATTAGTTAGTAGGAATTGCATCAGGACAAGAGTGAGTTGAGCGATTGATTGGAGCGATTGATCGCTAAATTTCGGATCAAAACGCTACTAGGGTGGGGCTGTCCCATAAACGATAAGGTGGGGGATTTCATCACCCTTTCCTTCGCCCCAAAAATCCCTCTTAATCAAGCCTTAACTAAAAGTAAGTAGACATTGGCCCTAGGATTTCGACGCACTAGGAGAGTAATCTAGTTGAGACCGTCATGGCCTGATCGGCGTTGCCTATCTTGTCGATAGTAGGAGGTACTGGATCTCCGAATCTGGTATCACTTGCTGGGCATTGTGGTCTTCATTGTAGGGAGGTGAGGCGTGTCTAGGCTAGTGACCTCGACGTTAGGCGGCGTCTAGCCTAAGGACCCATTGCCTTACATTGTTTGAACCGTGCTTGCTAGTTAGGCTTCTACCTGATCCCATTACCCACGCTAGCTCTAGGATTCTTCCCTTGTCCTCTGAGTCATCTTCTTCTCACCTTCTTCTACATTATAGTCTCCTCCCCTTTACACTCTCTGGTAACATTTTAGGGTCGAGTCGAGCACTTTTTGTGAGTTTAGCCTCGTGGTGGTGAGAGTGGTCGACTCGAGAGTTTTTTGTTGAGATGGATGGTTAGATGGGCGACCATCCATATCATTGTTGGGACCAGGACAATTCTTCATGTATTCTAGATCCAGGCAACCTGGGGTGGCTCAGACTAACACCCCGTATGGTTGGGACAATCTTGATTGTGTGACTGAGCAATCTTCATATTGCGGTAGTATGAGAAAGGCACCGACTACTAGACCATCATCTAGTTACGTCGGATCATACACTGGTCATCAAACTGAGACATTGCAAGAAACTTTGGCTTCTTTCATGCGTGCGGTAGACGACATGAGTGCACCGGTGGCTCCAGTAGTCGTACCGTGCGACTGTTGTGGGTTGAGTGGTCCTTATGTCCCCCAGAGCCTCAGTATGAGAATACTGATTGGCATCTTTTCATGTTTATATTTGTATTTTATATCCATTATCTTTCACCTAAACAATGCTATGTCACGAGTTTTATGTTTAGTTTTCAGGAATAAATAGGTTTGAAGAGAAGAGCCATGAAAGGACCCAAAAGAAGGAAAAAAAGGACTTAATTGTGAGACCTAGGGACTGAGATGCAATGGAGAAGGACCTGATCGTAAGACCGAAAGACCTAAGAGCAAAACATGAAACTCCACACCATCATGGGGAGTATTTTGGCAATTTGATTCGGGTCGGAGCTCCAACAAATCAAGTAGATGCATCCAAGACCAACAAATCCATCAAGCAAAGCCCACAACCAAAAGCAACTCAATCTGAAGTTTATAGACCGCCAATTAGCGGTCCATATAGCCCCAGATCCGCTAAGCTTTCTCTTGGACTTGTATTATTATGTGTTTAGGCTATTTTTGGTATTGGTTTAGTCCCGCATCGGGGGATTGTCCCCGATTAGCTTTTTCCATGCTTATAAGTAGAACTCTTCACCTTCCATTGTAATTACCATTGCTTGGTGGCATTCTCTCTACTAAGGAGTGAGCCTTGAAACAAAAACTCAAGGTGGAGAAGAATGCTACCTTCAATGTGAGTCATTTGTTAATAAAATAATTCTTCTAGTTTCTTTTAATCTTTTCTTTTAATTTGTGCATGTTTGTTTAGTCTTTCCTTTCCTTTTATGTTTCTTTAATACTTCTTGCCTTCTTAGTTAACTTTCATTTTAGTATTATGCTTTCTTTTGCTAATATAATTAGTGTAATGAGTAGTGAGTAGTTCCATCCCCATTTGGGGGGTGGAGAAATATGTGATATAATCATGTAGTGTATTAAGTGTGTGTTATCTTTATCCTTTGAGCTTTATATGATTTCCATAACCATCTAATGGGTTTTCACTCTTATCTTTGATATGCTAATGCTCTTGAATGAAGCTTAGCTTATGCTTTGATTAGTGGACCTATTTTATGGGGAATGATAAAGTTAGGATATGGATGAAGTTAATATTGGAAACACAATTTGTAGTGTATGTGCTCTTGTTGCCTTTACCTTAGCTAATGTCTTGTATGTTTTAATGATGTAGTCTTATCTTAATTCATGTGGAGGCATAGTAGGGTATAGTCTTTATACTCTAGTTCATGTAGCTTCATTCTAATTATTGTCTTGTATGTTTTAATGATGTAGTCTTATCTTAATTCATGTGGAGGCAAAGTTGGATGTAGTTTTATGATTTCATGCACTACATGTTGTGAGGAGCTTAATGAACACCCACACACTTCTTTATGTTCACATTATTTCTCTACCCCCTTTGGGGTTTAGTTTTCTTGCTTTTCTTCCATTTCCTTTTTGCATCTTAGTGTAGTTTAGTGTAACCAACCTTTCTCTCCTTCTGTTTACCTCTCTCCTTCGAATAAACCAATCGTCGACACACCTCCTAGTGGACGACCCGTATTTGCCACCGCTTCAACGCGGCCGTGCACGCGGCCGTTGCCGGGGAGGTGCTCTGTCCAGACGTTGGTTTGGACGATTCAAGGGGTTTTTAATTTTTTGTTTTCAGTTTTTCTTAGTTTCAGGGATCCTAGAGCTCCCGGGGAGGCTACTGGAGGAGTTGGAGCACCCAAGCTCCAAAACGGACCGCCAATCAGCGGTCTCAGACCGCCAATTGGCGGCCTGGTGAGGGTTTCTGACTCTCAGTTTTCTTCTGGTAGTTTATTAGTTCATTATTGTTATCTTGGAGCACTATTTTGCATGCTATGACCTCTAGTTTGCTCTCAGATCATTAATTACTCCCCCATTAATCAACTTGGCCCTAAAATCCAAAGCAAAAGACTAGACGTTCTTACTTGTTTAGGTCACGCATCATGTATTGACTTAGGCATATAGTTGTCTTTTCTTTTAGCTTTATTTTCAGTTGTTGAGTGCTGGCATGAGGTACGCAATTTCCTACACTCATTCATTCATCTCGTATGCTCATGCATTAGTTAGTAGGAATTGCATCAGGACAAGAGTGAGCGAGCGTTTGATTGGAGCGATTGATTGCTAGATTTAGGATCAAAACGCTACTAAGGAGGGGATGTCCCATAAAAGATAAGGTGGGGGATTTCATCACCCTTTGCTTGGCCCCAAAAATTACTCTTAATAAAGCCTTAACTAAAAGCAAGTAGACATTGGCCCTAAGGAATTCGGACGCACTAGGAGAGTAATCTAGTCGAGACAGTCATGACCTGATCGGCGTTGCCTGCTTTGTCGATAGTAGGAGGTACTGGATCTCCGGATCTGGTATCACTTGCTGGGCATTGTGGTCCTCGTTGTAGGGAGGTGAGGCGTGTCGAGGCTAGTGACCTCAAAGTTAGGCATCGTCTAGCCTAAGGACTCATTGCCTTACATTGTTTGAACCGTGCTTGCTAGTTAGGCTTCTACCTGATCCCTTCACCCACACTAGCTTTAGGGATTCTTCCCTTCTCCTCTGAGTCATCTTCTTATCACCTACTTCTACGTTTTAGTCTCCTCCCCTTTACACTCTTTAGTAGCGTTTTATGGTCGAGTCGAGCACTTTTTGCGTGCTTAGTCTCGTGGTGGTGAGAGTGGTCGACTCGAGAGTTGTTTGTTGAGATGGATGGTTACATGGCGACCATCCATATGATTGTTGGGACCAGGACAATTCCTCCTGGTATTTTGGACCCATGCAACCTGGGGTGGCTCAGACTAACACCCCGTATGGTTGGGACAATCTTAATTCTGTGACTGAGCAATCTTCATATTGGGGTAGTATGAGAGAGGCACCGACTACTAGACCACCATCTAGTTACGTCGGATCATATGGTTGTCATCAATATGAGACATTACAAGAACCTTTGGCCTCTTTCATGCATGTGGTAGATGACATAGGTGCCCCGGTGGCTCCAGTAGACGTACCATGTGACTGTTGTGGGTTGAGTGGTCATGTTAGAGGGGAATGTCCTTATATTGCCCCTGAGCCTGAGTATGAGTACACATTTTCCCAAAATGCTCATTATGACCATTACGCATCCGCGTACAACCCGAGAGGGATGGATTCGTGGGGAGACAATTCGTATTCAAATTCTTATACATCATTTCCACCCCAGTATCCTCCTCCCGAATATCAAGAATTCTACCAACACCCCACTTCAAATCAATGGACACATTCTCAACCCATCAACACCTAACCCCAAAATTTCCCAAGCTCTGATTTGGACGTCATAGTTGACCACATACCTGATTCCTTGAAACAAACTTTCCTTACGTTCATGGAAACCACTCAACAATCCATACAAAATATGGCACTGCAAGTGAGTCAAATGTCGCAGCAATTACGTGAACGTGAGGAGAGTGACATTTCATGTCAACATGAGGATTCTTCTTTTGATATCGAACCACCACCACATCCACAAATTCAAAACACAACCTTTCAAAGTCAAACTCCTAGTCAGTCTGAGGGACTTGGGGTTTCAATTCACCATCACTTAGTAGAGGATTCGATTCAAATTGAGAATAACTTGGACCAACTTCTTTATGAGTCGGCACAGGATTGTGCCTTATCTTCTTGTCCCGTGGCCCTTTAGCCACATGATCTTATTGTTGTACCTCCTAAGGACTCACCTCTGGTGGAGCAAGAGCTCCCTAGTACCCTCAATTTCAAACAACCTGATGAGAGTTTGCCTCTCATTATTGTTCTTGATCATCTTGGAAATGATGGAACATCAAACAACTACATTTCTTGTGAGGGTATTAGGAGTTCCTTGGAGGATACCTTGGGTATGAGACCCACTTCCTGTTCTCCTGGTGAGTTGGACATGCACAACGAGGTGCTTGACCTCGTTCCGACCCACCAGCCTGTTGGTTGGAGAGTTTGGATTGATGATCATAACTTCAGTTCCACAACGGGAGAGATTCTTCTTCCGTTGCCCCTTATTTCCCAAACTCTCGAGAGGTTCAAGCTCTTTCAGTTTGACCCTTTCAATAAGACGCCTTTGCGTCCAATTCATGAACTTCTCATTTCTTCTGGTGCTCTTTGTGAAGAGGGCCCACACATGCATATTCTGGCCCCGCGTGGTGTCATGTTCCCTTTCCAAGTGCATTGACCAACTCTTGAGATTCCCATTTGATGTCTTTGACAAATGAAGATGGGAACTTATGTTTGTACATAGTTATATATAAAAAAAACAAAAGAAACAAAAAATACAATAAAAGACTCCTTCAGTGAGCATCGATTGTAGTGGGCTCCAACCCTTGTGTATTTGGGCCCCAGTTCTTTCACGTATTTGTATCCGTTCTTTAGCTTCTCACAGGTTTTGAGGGAATTTGGGTTGTGTCCATCAACATAGCCGAAACTTCCCTTTGTACTTCACGTTGGTGAGATCTATTCTTTTTCATGCATAACTCCATATAGTATCTTGCTCACGTTCATTGAGGACAATGCATGAACTAGGTGTGGCGGGGTGTTTTACGTATGTACATAGTTGAGTCTTTTTCCTTTGATTTTGTTTTCTTTTGTTTGCATTTTTAGGGTCATGTTAGTGTGTTGCATTTAATATCGATATATTTGCTTGCCATTATCCTTGGGTGACTTGTCTTCTTTTGCTTGCGTAGTGCTTTAAAATTTTCACATTTCTTTCAAAATCTTCATGTGTTTGCGAAAGAAAATGTTTTGTGGGTTTTGCGTGTGTTTAACATGTGACAAACCGTTGAGAGGCAAAGTAAAAAGAAAGCTCCCAAAATTGTCTTCAACTTGATGCATTAGGATATCTAGTACTGTGGCTTTAGGATTTATCGAGTCGTTAGGATGCACCCCAGTTTTCCCTTGGGGTCAGTAATCATAGGGTTTCAGTGCTCAAACATTTAAAGAAGTCCACCCGAAACCTAGTGAGTCAATAATTCGTGTCTGTTAAACTTAAGGAAGTTTGTTGTAGTCAAGGACCCTTTAAATCTTGTTGTGAGACATTAAGTGTGGGGGTTTTGGCTCATGTGTAGATAAGAAATAAGTGAGTATGTGTTCTCTCTTCTCGCACGGCTCCTATCACTCGGGAAAGTAGGTCTGAAGGGAGTTTGTGCCTGGTGCTTTCGAGTCATCTAACTTGGGATGTGCCGACCGAACTCCCGTTACACGGGTGGTAGGGATTGCCCTACGTGGAGATTTGAGGAAAGGTGTACGTGATAGTGTAAGTCCTCATGGGCAATGATGCACGAAACCTGACCCTGGGAGAATGAAGCTCCAACTAATAACAAAAATGATGAAAAGAAACAAAAATAAAAAAATGGTAATGCAAATAAGAACCTTAATGGACTTTATACTTTGTAGCACTTGAGGATCTTGAGGTTGTCCATGCCTTTCACTTAATTCCTTATTTAACTTGCACGAATGGTTCATTCGGCTAGGTGTGGACTGATTACCTTTATAGAGTCGGCCCGTAGGATTACCGCGTCCATTGATCGACAAAAATTTGTCCAACGAGTCGAGGTCTAGATTGAATAATGCATCTTGATCGGATTTGGTGGGTATATCCGCTGAAAACCCTCAGGAGACAACACTCCTCCTCCTTGGCAACAAGGAGGTTTAACGGCTTGTTGCACGTGCTAAGTGCAACCACGATTCCTACGAAAGTGAGTTAGGATTTCTTGTTTCTCATGTGCTTTTCTCTTTCTTTGTTTTGCTCGAGACTAGCAAAAACTTAGGTGTGGGGGTATTTGATTGACATCATTTCATGTTTATATTTGTATCTTATATCCATTATCTTTCACCTAAACAATGCTATGTCACGAGTTTTATGTTTAGTTTTCAGGAATAAATAGGTTTGAAGAGAAGAGCCATGAAAGGACCCAAAAGCAGGAAAAAAAGGACTTAATTGTGAGACCTAGGGACTGAGATGCAATGGAGAAGGACCTGATCGTAAGACCGAAGGACCTAAGAGCAAAACAGGAAACTCCACACCATCATGGGGAGTATTTTGGCAATTCAATTCGGGTCGGAGCTCCAACAAATCAAGTAGATGCATCCAAGACCAGCAAATCCATCAAGCAAAGCCCACAACCAAAAGCAACTCGATCTGAAGTTTATAGACTGCCAATTGGTCCATATAGCCTCAGATCCGCTAAGCTTTCTCCTGGACTTGTATTATTATGTGTTTAGGCTATTTTTGGTATAGGTTTAGTCCCACATCGGGGGATTGTCCCCGATTAGCTTTTTCCATGCTTATAAATAGAACTCTTCACCTTCCATTGTAATTACCCATTGCTTGGTGGCATTCTCTCTACTAAGGAGTGAGCCTTGAAGCAAAAACTCAAGGTGGAGAAGAATGCTACCTTCAATGTGAGTCATTTGTTAATAAAATAATTCCTCAAGTTTCTTTTAATCTTGTCTTTTAATTTGTGCATGTTTGTTTAGTCTTTCCTTTGCTTTTATGTTTCTTTAATGCTTCTGGCCTTCTTAGTTAACTTTCATTTCAGTATTATGCTTTCTTTTGCTAATATAGTTAGTGTAATGAGTAGTGAGTAGTTCCATCCCCATTTGGGGGGTGGAGAAATATGTGATATAATCATGTAGTGTATTAAGTGTGTGTTATCTTTATCCCTTGAGCTTTATATGATTTCCATAACCATCTAATGAGTTTTCACTCTTATCTTTGATATGCTAATGCTCTTGAATGAAGCTTAGCTTATGCTTTGATTAGTGGACCTATTTTATGGGGAATGATAAGGTTAGGATATGGATGAAGTTAATATTGGAAACACAATTTGTAGTGTATGTGCTCTTGTTGCCTTTACCTTAGCTAATGTCTTGTATGTTTTAATGATGTAGTCTTATCTTAATTCATGTGGAGGCATAGTAGGGTATAGTCTTTATACTTGAGTTCATGTAGCTTCATTCTAATTATTGTCTTGTATGTTTTAATGATGTAGTCTTATCTTAATTCATGTGGAGGCAAAGTTAGATGTAGTTTTATGATTTCATGCACTACATGTTGTGAGGAGCTTAATGAACACACACACTTCTTTATGTTCACATTATTTCTCTACCCCCTTTGGGGTTTAGTTTTCTTGCTTTTCTTCCATTTCCTTTTTGCATCTTAGTGTAGTTTAGTGTAACCAACCTTTCTCTCCTTCTTTTTACCTCTCGCCTTCGAATAAACCAATCGTCGACACACCTCCCAGTGGCCGACCCGTATTTGCCACCGCTTCAACGCGGCCGTGCACTTGTGGTTAATATAAAACGATCAATCACGTAAATTTTCCCAAAACGCTCAATATGACCATTACGCATCCGCGTACAACCCGAGAGGGATGGATTCCTAGGGAGACAATTTATATCCAAATTCTTATACTTCATTTTCACCCCAATATCCTCCTCCCGAATATCCTGAATTCTACCAACACCCCACTTCAAATCATTGGACTCATTCTCAGGCCATCAACACCCAACCCCAAAATTTCCCAAGCTCTGACTTGGACGTCATAGTTGACTGCATACCTGATTCCTTGAAACAAACTTTCCATACGTTCATGGAAACCACTCAACAGTCCATACAAAATATGGCACTGCAAGTGAGTCAAATGTCGCAGCAATTACGTGAAGGGGAGGAGAGTAATTTTTCTTGTCAACATGAGGATTTATCTTCTGAAATCGAACCACCACCACACCCAAAAATTCAAAGCACAATCTTTCAAAGTCAAACTCCTAGTCAGTCTGAGGGACTTGGGGTTTCAATTCACGATCACTTGGTGGAGGATTCGATTCCAATTGAGAATACTATGGACCAACTTCTTTATAAGTCGGCACAGGATTGTGCCTTATCTTCTTGTCCCGTGGCCCTTGAGCCACATGATCTTATTGTTGTACCTCTTAAGGACTCACCTCTGGTGGAGCAAGAGCTCCCTAGTACCCTCAATTTCAAACAACCTGATGAGAGTTTGCCTCTCACTATTGTTCCTGATCATCTTGGAAATGATGGAACATCAAACAACTACATTGCTCATGAGGGTATTAGGAGTTCCTTGGAGGATACCTTGGGTATGAGACCCACTTTTTGTTCTCCTGGTGTGTCGGACATGCCTAACGAGGTTCTTGACCTCATTCCGACGCACCAGCCTGTTGGTTGGAGAGTTTGGATTGACGATCATAACTTCAGCAGCGCAATGGGAGAAACTCTTCTTCCGTTGCCCCTTATTTCCCAAACTCTTGAGAGGTTCAAGTTCTTTCAGTTTGATCCTTTGAATGAGACGCCTTTGCATCCAATTCATGAACCTCTCATTTCATCTTGTGCTCTTTGTGAAGGGGGCCCACGCATGAGTATTATGGCCCCGCGTGGTGTCATGTTCCCTTTCCAAGTGCATTGACCCACTCTTAAGGTTCCCATTTGATGTCTTTTGACAAATGAAGATGGGAACATATGTTTGTACATAGTTATAAAAAAAGAAAAAAAGTACAATAAAAGACTCTTTCAGTGAGCATCGATTGTTGTGGGCTTCAACCCTTGTGTATTTGGGCTCCATTTCTTTCACGTATTTGTATCCTTTCTTTAGCATCTCGCAGGTTTTGAGGGAATTCGGGTTTGTCTCCATCAACATGACCTTGAACTTTGCTTTGTACTTCATGTTGGTGAGATCTCTCCTTTTTCATGTATACATCCATGTAGTATCTTGCTCGCATTCATTGAGGACAATGCATGAAGTTGGTGTGGGGGGGTGTTTTACGTGTGTACATAGTTGATGAGAATTTTATTTATACCGCAAGTGCACGGTGTCAATGAAGACGTGGCAAATACGGGTCGAACACAAGGAGGGAGAGATATTGTTATTTTTGGATTTTCGATTAGAGAGAGAGAACAATAATAAGGTTGGTTTTGAGATTTTTGGGTTTTAATTATCTAAAGCAAGAAACATGAACAAATAAAACTAAAACAAGAACAAAGATGGTGAATTCCGTTGGGTGGAGGTTTAGATATCGGGTTTAGATTAGAGAATTCTGAAACTTATAATAAATCATATTAGTTATAAAGCATTACATGATAAATAATTTAACATAAACTCAAGTAATCAAAACATACTAATACGAAATTAAAATAATAACACCTTCTCTTCTCATCACCCTAAATCCGTCACCCCCACCCTTTGGAAAGAGTTAGAAACTCATAGATGGAGGGAGGGAGAAGGGGTCCTAGAGAAACTAAGAAAAGAAAATTAAAAACATAAAATAAAAGAAACAGAATTTTATTGCTAAATTATGGAACAAAAGGAAGAACTCCTCACAACATCGTTCTCGGGGCTATTTATAGCCGATACAAGGGACATAAGCATGAAATAAGAAAGTACACACGTCAACACGCAACCGGTAAAATTTTTAGAGCATGAATCTAATTTGGTGCGGCGAATTCGCCGCAATTTGCTCTTGAGGTGCGGCGGATTCGCCGCCTTTTTGGCTCAGAATCGACCCGGATTTTTCCTGTGTGTTTATGGTATGATTTCAATGTCATTTGCGCGTCTGGATTGATTCTTGCATATCTTTGGAGATCCGAATTAATTTCTTCATATATTTGGAGATCCACATTGATTTTTCTTTATATTTTCTCCATGATAATAAAAGCTACTCGTGATTTGCAATTAGGTCCTTGACTTTTTGCAATTAAGTCCCCGGCTACTTTTGTACTTAAGTCCTTGTTCTTTTCGTAATTAGGTCTTGAATGCTTTTATGCTTGGATACATTTCCATTTGAAACCCGATAAACTTGAACTTGGTCTTTATGATAGAAACGAGTCTTTTGTACGCGTTTATGCTCGGGATGTGGGTAATTTGCATTCAGGTCCCTGTATTCTGTAAATAAGACTAAACACATACCTTAGTAGCATTTATTGATATAAAAGTAATCTAAATGAAAGACATATGATGCAATGTATGCAATGCATCAAATACCCCCACACCTAGATTTTGCTAGTCCCTAGCAAAACAGAACATAAGAGAAATGAAAACAGGGAAATCCTAACTCACTTTCGTAGGAATCACGGTTGCACTTAGCATGTGCAACAAGCCGTTAAACCTCTTTGTTGCCAAGGAGGAGGAGTGTTGTCTCCTGAGGGTTTTCAGCGGATATACCCTCAAAATCCTAAATCAACATTTCATTAATAGTTCTCAATATCCCTACCTCAACCTTATACATCTCACTCAGAATTCTTGCATGCTCATTATGTAAATCTAACTCATTAAAAATATGACTTGGTCTTTGTTCCTCCAACATTCGCACCACTAACCCTTCTACACATGATATCACTTAAATTATTTTGCACGCCTCCTCTGGTGGTGAAGTATCATTCGGATCAACCATGACATGGATCATTCTTTTAGCTTTGGGCCTTGAGTATTTTTATTTTTTTCTTTTCTTCCGTGATTCAACACATTTGCTTTTTGACACTTTTACCCTTTTTGGCATTCGTGTAGCGAGTTTGGTCGATAATCCCGAGCTGGTAGACTCAAGTTACCGGGTTTCAAGATACCCCTACGGACCAGTGACTCGAAGGCTTGGGTTTTTGTAATCATTTTGCAGAATATGCTTTCCTCACTTTATTCCTTTATTTTTTTCTCAAGGCTTAATTGCTATTAGAAGTCCACACTTCCCGGTATATTTTCCTCAACTTCTGCTTTTTATCAACCACTTGAAAGATTTGATTCATCCAATTTAAGTGCATGCATGTCTTAAAGGGTAATGAGTTATTTCTTTGGAACTTAGATTTATGTCATAATTTCTACAAGCAGAACTATATAATAAGGAACAAAAACTCAATGCAATTTGTACACGGGTTTTGATAGTTCAATCTTAAGCTATGTCATGAAACATTGATATATTTTTTTTATTTTTTATTTAGAAATAAAAGACAGATATATAAATAAATATATACATAAACACCCCCCCACACCTAAATCATGCATTGTCCTCAATGTATGCAAATATAAAGCAAATGCACTTATTACCTTGGTGACCTGCGGTGGGAGGATGGAATTTGCTCAAAGTCAACCATAGTCAGAACTGGATTGAATGACACCATATTGGTGCATGTATCCAGTTGAATTGTTCCCCATGTTGCAATGAGAGTCCTGAGTCACAGGCTCCACACCCCTCACATAAATTGGTTCTCTTATTTGCTCGAGTGATGGTGGGTGGGTAGATGAATTACTCCCCTTTTTCTCACTTTCTTTTTGATTTTGTGATGATTTATTTGATTCAGAAATCTTATAGATACGTGATCTCATCACAACATCACTTTGATTGCATACTATTTCTGGTTCATTATCCACATGAAAGATATTAAATTCAGCTTTTAAGTTTCCAAAAGATAGTTGCATGAGCCCATTTCGGCAATTTATCAAAGCTTCAGAAGTGGCTAAAAAGGGTCTGCCTAGTATTACAGGGATTTGTCTCTTAGGATCTACAACAGGTGCGGTATCTAGTACGACAAAATCCACTGGGTAAATGAAGTCACCCACCTTGATCAAAACGTCCTCGACTATACCTCTTGGTTTCTTAGTAGAGCAATCAGCAAATTGAAGGGTTGTCTTAGAGGGTTTTAATTGACCAAGGTTGAGTTGCTCGTAGACGGAGAATGTGAGTAGGTTAACACTAGTGATGCATTGCATACATTGCATCATATGTCTTTCATTTAGATTACTTTTATATCAATAAATGCTACTAAGGTATGTGTTTAGTCGTATTTACAGAATACAGGGACTTGGATGCAAATTACCCACATTCCGAGCATAAACGCATGCAAAAGATTCATTTCTATCATAAAGACCGAATTCAAGTTTATCGGGTTTCAATTGGAAATGCATCCAAGCATAAAAGCATTCAAGGAGCTAATTACAAAAAGGTCAAGGGCTTAATTGCAAAATGCCAAGGACCTGATTGCAAAAGAAAAGGATAAAGTTATTTTGTTGGAAAAGTCAAAAGAAAAGTCAAAAATAAATCCCCAACAATGGAAGGAATTAATCCGGAGTTCAAGACAATGGAAAGAATCATCCAGACGTGCAAATAAAGATCAAATCATACCATAAACGCACCACAAAAATCCGGACGCGATCTGACTATATTGTGCGGCGAGTTAGCCGCACAATACATGTACCAGGCGGCGATTTCGCCGCCCCACCTTCTCTTCTCGCGTTCAAACTTCGTCCAGTGTTGTGTTGACGCGTGTACTCTCCTTTTATGTATTGGTATCCCCTGTATCGGCTATAAATAGCCCTGTAGGACGAATGTAACACATCTTTGAACCTTTGGTCTTGGATCATTAGTAATAAAATTCTGTGTTCTTTTAATTCTTGTTTTAGTTTTCTTTTAATGTCTCTAGGATCCCTTCTTCTTCCTCCCTCCATGAGTTTCTAACTCTTTCCAAAGGGTGGAGGTGATGGAATTAGGGTTAGAGAATGATGAATGCATGTTATTATTTTAAGTTCATGATCAGTGTATTTTGATTACTTGAGTTTATGTTAAGTCATTTATCTTGTAATGCTTCATAACTAACATGATTATAATAAGTTTCAGTAATTCTCTACTCTAAACCTAAATCTAAACCTCCACCCCACGGATTTCTCTCTTTGTTCTTGTTTTAATTTTAATTGCTTTTGTTTCGTACTTTAGTTAATTAAACCAAAAACTCCAAAAACCCTAATTGATTTTTCTCTACTTCTTCCCCTCAATCGAAATAACAAAAATAACGAAATCTCTCCCTCCTTGTGTTCGACCCGTACTTGCCACGTCTTCATAGACGCCGTGCACTTGCGGTATAAATAAAATTCACATCAAGTTTTTGGCGCCGTTGCCGGGGAGGCGACGAAGATTTCGTTTGTTTTTGTATTTTCGATTTTTTTCTGTTTATCGTGTGCGCGATCTAACTATTTGGATTTGCGTTTCAGGAGACGACAGAACACGCGGTGAAATCTCACCGCATTCTGAACCAAGTGGGAGGCGGAATCGCCGCACCAACAAGGTAAAGTGCGGCGGAAACGCCGCACAGGGTTGGAATCTGGTCTTCAATTTTCTGGGGCATCGTCGACATCTCTGGGTGGTCGCATTGAGCTACTGGAATCTCCGAGAGCGGGCGGCGAACCCGACTGAGCATTGCGGAGGTAACTTTTCTTGCCTTTCTCGTAAAATTTGAATAGTTGAAAAGTTTCCTTTCGTAGAATTGCACGTGTTAGGGTTACAATTCCATAATTGGCAATAATTCAACTCTGACCTAAAATTGGCAAAAATTAGACAGACCTTAGTGCATGCATCATATAATGTTTTGCTTGCATTATTCTTGCTAAATTCTTGCAAATTAATACTTGTTGAAGATTGCTGGAGGTAAGGTACGTATCGAGGTCTTTATCGATTGCATTAGAGCATATAATTTAGTTGCATACAACCTTGAAATTGCCCCCATTAAAAGGACCATTGTTTGACTATCTCTGCTAGATCTAAGTTAAACTACCTTAAGGGCAACTCCGTAGGAAAAGATACGGTGGGGATTTCATCACCCTTCCGTGGCCCACAAATCACAATCCTAAAGTGTCACCCAAGCCTTTAATTTAAAATCAATTAGACATTGGCCCCAAAGGACTCAGACTCAATTAAGGAGGAGATTGGTTTGACTTGCTATGACTTGAAGCTAATTGAATTCAATTTGGTGTCTAGAAAGTGTTTTTGTGTCGACGAAAGTCTTCCAAGCGACGTGGTTGTCTAATTGGCACCGACTCTGTCGGAAGCGCCCCCACTAGCTATACACTAACTGGCCAACTTGGTTTGATTGGTGAGGGAGGTGAATCGAGCAAATCAATTCGACTCAACCAGTTAGGAGTCGTCTAGATCTAAGTAACACTAGGTCTAGGATTGTTTTGACCGTGCTTGTTCAGGAAATTTCTGACCAACCCTAATTTTTATCCTTTAGAGTTAAGTTTCCCTTCTCGTCTGAGTCTTCTTTCCCTTCTCATCTTTACCTTTCTATTGTTTGTTTTCAAAAAAAAAAATTTGATTCTTGGAATTGAATTTGAAATTTAAATTTCGAATTCAAAGTCAAAAATTAATTCAAACCGGTGCACTCAGATTTGGGTGCGGGATTTAAGCAATCGACTCTCACGAGTTCATCTGGATTCCAGTCTAGAGCTTAACCCCAATCCATCTGCTGCACCACCTCACCCGGATCCAATGGGTGAGAACGTCGTGGACCCACCTGTTGTGCAACCTATAACTCTGAGGGATCGATGCTACCCAACGATGGCTGCTCAGCCATCGTGCATCGTTATGCCCACCATACCGGGTCGCGACTTCGAACTTAAGGCACAATACATGAGTATGCTGCCTAAGTTCACCTCTAGGGAAGATCCATATCTCTTCCTTAGAGAATTTGAGGAAATCTGCTCTCTTATGCAATACCAGCATATCCCTGAAGAGGCAGTGCGTCTGAAATTCGTGCCTCTAGCACTGAAAGACGACGCTAAGAAATGGCTATATAGTCTAGCCGAAAGATCTATTAGAAGTTGGGCTGAATTTGTTCAAGTTTTCCTAAAAAAATATTTCCCCAACCATAAGACTATGAAGATTAGGAATGAAATTGTTGCATTCGTCAGTCTGAGAGCGAGCCGTTCTATTCCTATCTTGAGAGATTTAAAAGTGTCTTGACCCAATGCCCTCATCACGGAATTCCAAAATGGCAATTATGCCAAATTATTTATGAGGGATTGACACCCACATCTAGAGTTATGCTAGAATCTGTGAGCCAAGGGAATTTCATGTCGAAAAACGAAAATGATGCCTGGACTTTTCTTGAGGATTTAGCTGAAAACAGTATGCAATGGGACAATGCTAGAACACCCATTAACCCGAGTATTGGATCTAGAATAGCAAGTCAACCCCGACCAGGTGTCTTAGCTATAGATGCCAACATAGCGGCTGAGGCAAAACTAGCCACCCTTATGCGCAGAATGGAAAGTTTAGAGCTGCAAAACCAAACCCGACAAGCATCCTCTACCCCCTGCTCTAGATGTGGTCAGACTGGTCATTTAATGGAGGACTGTGTGGACCTGGAACATGTTAATGCCACATTTAACAATTCTAGAAATGATCCTTACGCATCAATCTATAACCCAGGTTGGCGTAATCATCCCAATTTTTCATGGACCCAACAAGGACAACCTCCTAGACAACAACCAACCCCATATAACCAAAATAATACATCATCTGGGGGTAATAACAATGGAAATCATGAGGTTAGGTTGACAAAATTAGAAAATTTAATGACAACTTTTATACAAACAACCAACCAATCATTCCAAAGGCTAGAGACACAGGTCAGCCAATTAGCACAGATAATAGGTGAAAGAGAAAAGGGCCAATTTCCAAGTCAACCTGAGGTGAACCCAAGAACTAATAATCAATATCAATCTTATCAACCACCTTCAGGAAATAACAACCCTAGACCGGTTCAAATGGTTAATGAGGAAGGACCGTTCCAACAAATCAATGCTGTAGTATCATTACGGTCCGGAAGACAAATTGACAATAATGTGGTAACCCCTAGAATGACTAATCAATCTAGCCATCAAGCACCCACATATGACTTGACCATTGAACCCGACGTCCAAATTGAAAAGCCCAATCCACCTACCCAACCTGAACCTGTAGCTCAACCTGAACCTGAGCGAGTCTATGTGCCTAAAGCCCCATTTCCCAATAGACTCAAAAAGAACTCTAGTGCACAAATAGAGAAAATCTTGGAAGTATTTAAGCAAGTTAAGGTAAACATTCCACTCTTAGACATGATTCAACAAATACCTGCTTATGCTAAATTCTTAAAAGATTTGTGCACTAAGAAGAGAAAAACGAATGTACCAAAGAAGGCATTCTTAACTGCAAACATATGCTCAATTCTTTCCAACACATCTCCTATAAAATATAAGGACCCGGGGTGTCCCACAATTTCATGTTCAATAGGAGATACGTTTATCAATAAAGCCCTTCTAGACCTTGGTGCAAGCGTTAACTTGCTCCCATTTTCTGTCTACGAGCAACTCAACCTTGGTCCACTGAAACCCTCTAAGACAACCCTCCAATTCCCTGATTGTTCTGTTAAGAAACCGAGAGGTATAGTAGAGGACGTTTTGATTAAGGTTGGTGACTTCATTTATCCAGTGGATTTTGTCGTACTTGATACTGAACCTGTTGTAAATCCTAATCGACAAATCCCTGTAATTCTAGGTAGACCCTTTTTAGCCACTTCGGAAGCATTAATAAACTGTCGAAATGGGCTCATGCAATTATCTTTCGGGAACTTAAAAGCAGAATTTAATATCTTCCATATTGATAATGAGCCAGAAATAATATGCAACCCAAGTGATGTTGTGATGAGAGCACGTATTTATCAGAATTCTGAATCAAATAAATCATCACATAAGCAAAAAGGAAGTAAGAAAAAAGGGAGTGATTCATTTACTCAACCACCATCACTCGAGCAAATAAGCGAACCAATTCAAGTGAGAAGAGTGGAATCTTTTCCTCAAGTCAACATGGGGAACAATTCAACTGGATACATGCACCAACATGGTGTCATTCAATCCAGTTCTGATTATGGTTGACTTTGAGCAAACTCAACCCCTCTACCGCAAGCCGACGCAGGTAATAAGTGCATTTATTTTATCTATGCATACATTGAGGATAATGCATGATTTAGGTGTGGGGGGTATTTATATATGTACATATCTATCTATTTGATTTTCTGTTCTGCTTTATTTTAAAAAAAAAATAAAATTCAATATTCTATGACATAGCTTAAGATTGAACTGCCAAAACCCGTGTACAAATTGCATTAAGTTTTTTGTTCCTTATTATATAGTTCTACTTGTAGAAATTATGACATAAATCTAAGTTCCAAAGAAATAACCCATGACTCTTGTAAGACATGTATACACTTAAATTGGATGAATCAAATCTTTGAAGTGGTTGATAAAAAGCAGAGGTTGAGGAAAATATACCGGGAAGTGTGGACTTCTAATAGCAATTAAGCCTTGAGGAAAATAAAAATAAAAATAAAGGAATAAAGTGAAGAAAACACATTTTGCAAAATGATTACAAAAGCCCAAGCCTTTGAGTCACTGGTCCGTAGGGGTATCTTGAAACCCGGTAACTTGAGTCTACCAGCTTGGGATTATCGACCAAACTCGCTACACGAATGCAAAAAGGGTAAAAGTGTCACAAAGCAAATGTGTTGAATCACGGAAAAAAAGGAAAGAAAAAATAATAATAATACTCAAGGCCCAGAGCTAAAAGAATGATCCATGCCATGGTTGATCCGAATGATACTTCACCACCAGAGGAGGCGTGCAAAATAATTCAAGTGATAAACATGTGTAGAAGGGTTAGTGGTGTGAATGTTGGAGGAATAAAGACAAGTCAAACTTTTTATAAGTTAGAACTGTATAATGAGCATGCGAGAACTTTAAGTGAGATGTATAAGGTTAAGGCAGAGATATTAAGAGCTATTAATGGAGTGTTGAATTAAGACTTTGTGGGTGTGTCAACTGAAAACCCTCACGAGACAAAACTCGTCCTCTAAGGCAACTTGGAGGTTTAAAGGCTTGTTGCACATGCTAAGTGCAACCGTGATTCCTACGAAAGTGAGTTAGGATTTCCCTGTTTTCATTTCTTTTATATTCTGTTTTGCTAGGGACTAGCAAAATCTAGGTGTGGGGGTATTTGATGCATTGCATACATTGCATCATATGTCTTTCATTTAGATTACTTTTATATCAATAAATGCTACTAAGGTATGTGTTTAGTCGTATTTACAGAATACAGGGACTTGGATGCAAATTACCCACATTCCGAGCATAAACGCATGCAAAAGATTCATTTCTATCATAAAGACCGAATTCAAGTTTATCGGGTTTCAATTGGAAATGCATCCAAGCATAAAAGCATTCAAGGAGCTAATTACAAAAAGGTCAAGGGCTTAATTGCAAAATGCCAAGGACCTGATTGCAAAAGAAAAGGATAAAGTTATTTTGTTGGAAAAGTCAAAAGAAAAGTCAAAAATAAATCCCCAACAATGGAAGGAATTAATCCGGAGTTCAAGACAATGGAAAGAATCATCCAGACGTGCAAATAAAGATCAAATCATACCATAAACGCACCACAAAAATCCGGACACGATCTGACTATATTGTGCGGCGAGTTAGCCGCACAATACATGTACCAGGCGGCGATTTCGCCGCCCCACCTTCTCTTCTCGCGTTCAAACTTCGTCCAGTGTTGTGTTGACGCGTGTACTCTCCTTTTATGTATTGGTATCCCCTGTATCGGCTATAAATAGCCCTGTAGGACGAATGTAACACATCTTTGAACCTTTGGTCTTGGATCATTAGTAATAAAATTCTGTGTTCTTTTAATTCTTGTTTTAGTTTTCTTTTAATGTCTCTAGGATCCCTTCTTCTTCCTCCCTCCATGAGTTTCTAACTCTTTCCAAAGGGTGGAGGTGATGGAATTAGGGTTAGAGAATGATGAATGCATGTTATTATTTTAAGTTCATGATCAGTGTATTTTGATTACTTGAGTTTATGTTAAGTCATTTATCTTGTAATGCTTCATAACTAACATGATTTATAATAAGTTTCAGTAATTCTCTACTCTAAACCTAAATCTAAACCTCCACCCCACGGATTTCTCTCTTTGTTCTTGTTTTAATTTTAATTGCTTTTGTTTCGTACTTTAGTTAATTAAACCAAAAACTCCAAAAACCCTAATTGATTTTTCTCTACTTCTTCCCCTCAATTGAAATAACAAAAATAACGAAATCTCTCCCTCCTTGTGTTCGACCCGTACTTGCCACGTCTTCATAGACGCCGTGCACTTGCGGTATAAATAAAATTCACATCAACTAGCACCGAGGTCTAGAAGGGCTTTGTTGATATAAGTATCTCCTATTGCACATGAAATTGTGGGACACCCAGGATCCTTATATTTTATAGGAGATGAGTTTGACAGAATTGAGCTTATATTTGCAGTTAAGAATGCCTTCTTTGGTATGTTTGTTTTTCTCTTTTTAGTGCACAGATCTTTTAAGAATTTAGCATAAGCAGGTATTTGTTGAATCATATCTAGGAGTGGAATGTTCACCTTAACTTGCTTAAATACTTCTAAGATTTTCTCCATTTGTGCACTTGAGTTCTTTTTGAGTCTATTGGGGAATGGGGCTTTAGGAACATAGACTCGCTCAGGTTCAGGTTGAGCTATAGTTTCAGGTTGAGTAGGTGGGTTGGGCGTTTCAGATTGGACGTCGGGTTCAATGGTTAAGTCGTATGTGGTTGCTTGATGGCTAGATTGATTAGACGTTCTAGTATTTACCACATTGTTATCAACTTGTCTTTCGGACCGTAATGATACTACATCATTTATTTGTTGGAACGGTCCTTCCTCATTAACCATTTGAACCGGTCTAGGGTTGTTATTTCCTGAAGGTGCTTGATAGGATTGATATGAATTATTAGATCTAGGGTTCACCTCAGGTTGACTTGGAAACCGACCCTTTTCTCTTTCACCTACTATTTGTGCTAATTGGCTGACTTGTGTCTCAAGCCTTTGGAAGGTCTGGTTGGTTGTTTGTATAAAAGTTTTCATCAAATTTTCCAGGCTTGTCAACCTAACCTCATGATCGCCATTGTTACTAAACCCAGATGATGTATTATTTTGGTTATACGGGTTTGGTTGTTGTCTAGGAGGTTGACCTTGTTGGCTTGATGAGAAATTGGAATTATTACGCCAACCCGAGTTATAGGTTGTTGCGTACGGGTCATTTCTAGCATGGTTATACATGGCATTAACTTGTTCCCAGTCCGCACAATCCTCCATTACATGACCAGTCTGACCACATCTAGGGCAAGGGATAGACGAGGCTTGATTCACTCGCGTTTGGGTTTGTAGCTCTAAACTTTCCATTCTGCGCATAGGGTAGCTAGTTTTGCTTCAGCCGCTATGTTGGCATCTACAGCTAAGACACCTGGTTTGGGTTGACTTGCTATTCTAGATCCAATACTCGGGTTAAGCGGTGTTCTAGCATTGTCCCATTGCATACTGTTTTCAGGTAATTCCTCAAGAAAAGTCCAGACATCATTTTCATTTTTCGACATAAAGTTCCCTTGGCTTACGGATTCTACCATAACCCTAGATGTGGGTGTCAATCCCTCATAAATAATTTGGCATAATTGCCATCTTGGAATTCCATGATGAGGGCATTGGGTCAGTACACTTTTAAATCTTTCTAGATAGGAATAGAACGGCTCGCTCTCAGACTAAACGAATGCAACAATTTCATTCCTAATCCTCATAGTCTTATGGTTGGGGAAATATTTTTTCAGGAATATTTGAACAAACTCAGCCCAACTCCTAATAGATCTTTCGGCTAGACTATATAGCCATTTCTTTGCGTCGTCCTTTAGTGCTAGAGGCACAAATTTCAGACGCACTGCCTCCTCAGGGATATGCTGGTATTGCATAAGAGAGCAGATTTCCTCAAATTCTCTAAGGAAGAGATATGGGTCTTCCCTAGAGGTGAACTTAGGCAACATACTCATGTATTGTGCCTTAAGTTCGAAGTCGCGACCCGGGATGATGGGCATAACGATGCACGATGGCTGAGCAGCCATCGCTGGATAGCATCGATCCCTCAGAGTTATAGGTTGTGCAACAGGCGGGTCCACTACGTTCTCACCCATTGGATCCGGGTGAGGTGGTGCAGCAGATGGATTGGGGCTAAGTTCCAGACTGGAATCTAGATGAACTCGTGAGAGTCGATTACTCAAGTCCCGAATCCAAATCTGGGTGCACCGAGTTGAATCAATTTTTGAATTCAAATTCGAAATTTAAATTCGAAATTTAATTTCAAGAATTAATTATTATTATTTTTATATTTTCGTTTTTTTTATATATTTTTTTTTATGTTTTTTTTTTCAAAAAGGAAACAAACAATAGAATGGGGAAAGATGAGAAATGAATCCTAATCTAGAGAATTTAGGTGAGAAGAGAAAGAAGACTCAGATGAGAAGGGAAACCTAACTCTAAAGATATAAAAAGGGTTGGTCAGAAAATTCCTTAGAAAGCACGGTTCAAACAATCCTAGACCTAGTGTCGCTTAGATCTAGACGACTCCTAACTGGTTGAGTCGAATTGATTCGCTTGATTCACCTCCCTCACTAATCAAACCAACTTGGCCAGGCCGTGTATAGCTAGTGGGGGCGCTTCCGACAGAGTCGGTGCCAATTAGACAACCACTTCGCTTGGAAGACTTACGTCAACACAAAAACACTTTCTAGACACCAAATTAAATTCAATCGGCTTCAGGTCATAGCAAGTCAAACCAATTCTTCTCCTTAAATGAGTCCGAGTCCTTAGGGGCCAATGTCTAATTGATTTTAAATTTAAGGCTTAGGTGACACTTTAGGATTGTGATTTGTGGGCCACGGAAGGGTGATGAAATCCCCACCGTATCTTCGCCTACGGAGTTGCCCTTAAGATAGTTTAACTTAGATCTAGCAAAGATAGTCAAACAATGGCCTTTAATCGGGGGCAATTGCAAGGTTGTATGCAAACTAAATTATATGCTTAAATGCAATCGTTAAAACGCGATACGTACCTTGCCTCCAGCACCCTTCAACAAGAATTAATTTGCAAGAATTTAGCAAGAATAATGCATACAAAACACTAGATGATGCATGCACTAAGGCCTTTCTAATTTTGCCAATTTTAGGTCAGAGTTGAATTATTGCAATTATGGAATTTTGCCCTAACACATGCAGTTCTATGAAAAGGAATTTTTCTGAAACTAGAAATTACGAGGAAAAAGGCAACAAAGGTTACCTACGCAATGCTCAGTCGGGTTCGCCGCCCGCTCTCGAAATTTCAGTAGCTCCACGCGTCCACCCAGAGATGGTGCTAACCCCAGAAAAATTTGAAGCCCAGATGCTTCAATTGTGCGGCGATTCCGCCGCAGGTTCCTCTTGATATGCGGCGATTTCGCCGCTCGTTTAGCTCCAAATGTGCCCGGATTTCTCCGCGCACTCTGTTGTTTCCTGAAACACAAATCCAAATATTTAGATCGCGCACAAGATAAACAGGATAAAATCGAAATCAACAAAAAAAACAAAATCTGCGTCGCCTCCCCGGCAATGGCGCCAAAAACTTGATGAGAATTTTATTTATACCGCAAGTGCACGGTGTCAATGAAGACGTGGCAAATACGGGTCGAACACAAGGAGGGAGAGATATTGTTATTTTTGGATTTTAGATTAGAGAGAGAGAGAACAATAATAAGGTTGGTTTTGAGATTTTTGGGTTTTAATTATCTAAAGCAAGAAACATGAACAAATAAAACTAAAACAAGAACAAAGATGGTGAATTCCGTTGGGTGGAGGTTTAGATATCGGGTTTAGATTAGAGAATTCTGAAACTTATAATAAATCATATTAGTTATAAAGCATTACATGATAAATGATTTAACATAAACTCAAGTAATCAAAACATACTAATACGAAATTAAAATAATAACATCTTCTCTTCTCATCACCCTAAATCCGTCACCCCCACCCTTTGGAAAGAGTTAGAAACTCATAGATGGAGGGAGGGAGAAGGGGTCCTAGAGAAACTAAGAAAAGAAAATTAAAAACATAAAATAAAAGAAACAGAATTTTATTGCTAAATTATGGAACAAAAGGAAGAACTCCTCACAACATCATTCTCGGGGCTATTTATAGCCGATACAAGGGACATAAGCATGAAATAAGAAAGTACACGCGTCAACACGCAACCGGTAAAATTTTTAGAGCATGAATCTAATTTGGTGCGGCGGATTCACCGCAATTTGCTCTTGAGGTGCGGCGGAATCGCCGCCTTTTTGGCTCAGAATCGACCAGGATTTTTCCTGTGTTTATGGTATGATTTCAATGTCATTTGCGCGTCTGGATTGATTCTTGCATATCTTTGGAGATCCGAATTAATTTCTTCATATATTTGGAGATCCACATTGATTTTTCTTTATATTTTCTCCATGATAATAAAAGCTACTCGTGATTTGCAATTAGGTCCTTGACTTTTTGCAATTAAGTCCCCGGCTACTTTTGTGCTTAAGTCCTTGTTCTTTTCGTAATTAGGTCTTGAATGCTTTTATGCTTGGATACATTTCCATTTGAAACCCGATAAACTTGAACTTGGTCTTTATGATAGAAACGAGTCTTTTGTACGCGTTTATGCTCAGGATGTGGGTAATTTGCATTCAGGTCCCTGTATTCTGTAAATAAGACTAAACACATACCTTAGTAGCATTTATTGATATAAAAGTAATCTAAATGAAAGACATATGATGCAATGTATGCAATGCATCAATAGTCGAGTCTTTTCCTTTGATTTTTGTTTTGTTTTGTGTGCATTGTTAGGGTCATGTTTGTGTGCTGCATTTAATATCTATATATCTTCTTGCCATGATCCTTGGGTGACTTGTCTTCTTTTGCTTGCCTAGTGCTTAAAATTTTTCACATTTCTTTCAAAATCTTCATGTGTTTGTGAAAGAAAATGTTTTATGGGTTTTGCGTGTGTTTAACATGTGCAAAACCGTTGAGAGGCAAAGTAAAAAGAAAACTCCCAAAATTGTCTTGAACTTGATGCATTAGGATATCTAGTACAATGGCTTTAGGACTTATCTAGTCGTTAGGATGCACCCCAGTTTTCCCTCGGGGGTGAGTAATCATAGGGTTTTAGTACTCAAACATTTAAAGAAGTCCACCCTGAACCTAATGAGTCAATAATTCGTGTGTGTTAACTTAAGGAAGTTTGTTGTTGCCAAGGACCCTTCAAATCTTGTTGTGAGACATTCAGTGTAGGGGTTTTGGTTCATGTGTAGATAAGAAATAAGTGAGTAGGTGTTCTTTCTTCTCGCACGGCTCCTATCACTCGGGAAAGTAGGTCTGAGGGGACTTTGTGCCCATTGCTTTCGAGTCATCTGACATGGGATGCGCCGACCGAACTCTCACTACACGGGTGGTAGGGATTGCCCTATGTGGAGATTTGAGGAAAGGTGTACATGATATTGTAAGTCCTCATGGGCAATGATGCACGAAACCTGACCCTGGGAGAATGAAGCTCAAACTAATAAAAAGAAGAAAAAAACAAAAAGAAAAAAAATGCAAATAAGAACCTTAATAGACTTTACACTTTGTATCACTTGAGGACGTTGAGGTTGTCCATGTCCTTCACTTAATTCCTTATTTAATTTGCACAAATGGTTCATTAGGCTAGGTGTGTGGACTGATTACCTTTATAGAGTTGGCCTGTAGGATTACCGCGTCCAATGATCGACAAAATATTTCCAACGAGTCGAGAGTCTAGATTGAATAAAGCATCTTGTTCGGATTTTGTGGGTATATCCGCTGAAAACCCACAGGAGACAACACTCCTCCTCCTTGGCAACAAGGAGGTTTAACGGCTTGTTGCACGTGCTAAGTGCAACCGTGATTCCTACGAAAGTGAGTTAGGATTTCTTGTTTCTCGTTTGTTTTTCTCTTTCTTTGTTTTGCTCGGAACTAGCAAAAACTTAGGTGTGGGGGTATTTGATTGACATCATTTCATGCTTATATTTGTATCTTATATCCATTATCTTACACCTAAGCAATGCTACGTGACGAGTTTTATGTTTGAATTTCAGAAATAAATAGGTTTGAAGAGCTGAAGCATGAAAAGACCCAAAAGCAGAGAAAAAAACTTAATTGTGAGACCTGGGGACCCAGAATAGATTCCAGCGTGATCCAGACCATATAGACCGCCAATTTGCGGTCCAAGACCGCTAATTGGCGGTCTGTTTGGGTCCAAATCCGCTAAGATTTTGGTGGGTGACGTATTAGTGTGTATTCAGTCCATTTGTGGTTTTGTTTAGTCATCGGGGGATTGTCCCGGATTGCCTTTTTCTTTGGCTATAAATAAAACTCTTCACCTTCTATTGTAAACTATCCATTGCTTGGTGGTATTCTCTCTACGAAGGAGTGAGCCTTAGAGCAAAAACTCAAGGTGGAGAAGAATGCTACCTTCAATGTGAGTCATTGTTAATAAAATAATTGTTCTAGTTTCTTTTAATCTTGTATTTTAATTTGTGCATGCTTGTTTTGTCTTTCCCTTACTTTTAAGTTTTTTTAGTATTTCTTGCTTGCTTAGTGTAGTTTCATTTCAGTATTATGCTTCATTTTGTTAATATAGTTAGTGTAATGAGTAGTGAGTAGTTCCAACCTCATTTGGGGGTGGAGAAATATGTGATACGATCATGTAGTGTATTAAGCGTGTGTTATCTTAATCCCTTGAGCTTTATATTATTTCCATAACCATCTAGTGGGTTTTCACTCTTATCTTTGATATGCTACTGCTCTTGAATGAAGCTTAGTTTATGCTTTGGTTAGTGGACCTATTTTATGGGGAATGATAAGGTTATGATATGGATGGAATTAATATTTGAAACACAATTTGTAGTGTATGTACTCTTGTTGCCTTTACCTTAGTTAATGTCTTGTATGTTTTAATGATATTGGGTTATTTTAATTCATGTGGAGACTTAATAGTGTCTAGTCTTTATACATGAGTTCATTTAGCTTCATTCCAATTATTGTCTTGTATGTTTTAATGGTGTAGTCTTATCTTAATTCATGTAGTCTTATCTTAATTCATGTAGTGGCAAAGGTGGATGTATTTTAATGATTTCATGCACTACATGTTGTGAGGAGCTTAATTGAACACACACACACACATCTTTATATTCACATTATTTCTCTACCCCCTATGGGGTTTAGTTTTTATTGCTTATCTTTCATTTCCTTTTGCATTCTAGTGTAGTTTAGTGTAATCAATCTTTCTCTCCTTTCTTTACCACTCGCCTTTGCACAAACCAAATGTTGACACACCTCCCAATGGATGACCCATATTTGCTACCGCTTCAACGCGGCCGTGCACTTGCGGTTTAAATAAAACGATCAATCATTCCACTCAATTCAGTTGTCAAGAAGCATAGGTTTCGGTGAAATCCCGAAGCAAGTTGTAAAGGTTTCGATGAAAGCCCAAAGTGTCCCTCTCGGGTTGTGAGAGGAAATCAAGCTCAGCGAAGATTGTTCGTGAGTTCGTGGTGTAAATGTTTGATCTCAGCCCGGAACGAGATTGGATAGTGAAGACGTAGGTGGAGCTTGTGGAGTCGAGTGCAGCTTGCAAGAGAGGAAGTAGACGGGTGGTTGAACCTCTCTAAAATCATCTTGTCTTTATTGTGGTTTGTCTTTCTCTACTTGTCCTTTGATTATAGTTTCTGCTGCTTGTTTAGTAGAGATTACGCAAAATTGATTAGATAATTAGGGGTCATAACGATCTTACATATATGAGTTGAAACTTCAAATCATAAGTAATTTAGCAATTGCAGCTTTAGTGTTCACACCGCTAAGTTTTACCAACTTTAGTGTGCTCACGACCACCGGCCCAAGTAATTATATACATGCAACCAACATTTTTTGTAATTTATTATAATGTAATTATTCATCATTGTTGTTAGCTTTGGGTTTTTTTAGTTATCATATATGTTTTCCTTTGTTTTTGTAGGTTATAAATCATGCAAGTATACGTCTTAAGTGGTGTGATGTGGATTCTTAGTGTTTTTTGTTTTTCAATGTTTATTAATTATGGTTTTAGTTTGAACTCATTGACCAATGCCTTTCTTGTTGCCATTTTTGTTAGTTTATTATGTATCCAGAGTTCAGTAAAAATCTTAGGTGTTTGATATGGTGGTCTATATACGAGAAAAGATAATTATTTCAGTTATTAAGAATTTGTGAATCTAAATAATCGGGGAGAAACAATTGTTTTATATAATATATATAATTGGCGTTTCGTTTTAGGATTTTTTTGACCTTGTCATACAATGTTTCTTCTATGGGTTTAGGGTACAAGACTCGTAACAACTAACAACTAATGAAGTGGTCTATTTAAAATTTCACTTTGATCTATTATCGAGCAGGTTATCGAGCCGAGCCGCTCGCGAGCAGCAGGTGAGCCGAGCCAAGCCAAGCCAAGTGGAAATTTCTGCTCGTCTCTCTAGATATCCTAACCAGCGAGTGGCTAGCACAAAAAAAGGTTGTTGAGTCGAGCTCGATGGAAAACCGCTCGTTTACACTCACATTTTGCAGGCTAGAGTCCTCACTATTTTTCCAAAACCATTGTCGCACCAGTTTGTTCCCCAGGCATTCTTTATCACCCAGTAATTTAATTGGGTTTGGTTTTTTCCATATCCAATCAATACCACAGCATGTGTTTCTAATTCCATTTTTAAGCCCTTGATAGTTTATATCATTAGGTGTGTAAATTTGATACTCTTGTAATTGCATAACAAAATTATTTATAATTAAAAACACAAAATCCAATAAAAGAATATGAGAGATAGTGGGTTGCCAGCCTCTATTTTCTGAGCTTAAGGCTACTAACTATACATCCAAATTATGAAAACCGGGTTCAATATCTGGACCTATAATGACCGGTGTGTATTTTAACATCCAGATGATTTTGCTTTCAAGATTCATGGTCAATTATCAACTCTTTCTGTGTAAACACATAGTCATCTATATAGATTCGAGGTACTTCTACCTCCACAAAAATTGTATATATTCCATTTGAATTTATTATAAAAAATGTTACAAATTTATTTTACCACACAAAATAAACAAACAAACCACTCACACCCTTAGGATGTCACACGATGGTTTTTATTCCATTCTCCCAAACATATTTCATAGCCAAATCGATCGGGTAACCATCTATTTATATCAACTTTTAGCATTTATCGACCAATTCAATTGTTGAGCATGCATGCTCTTTTCCTATGTAGAGAGTCATATCAATCTCAACAACATCGATTGTTGTATGTGCCCAACATGTATCTAGCAATAAAAATAAACATTATAAATTATAAAAATATACACTACTACCATTTATTTTAACGTGTTCCTCAATAGGCTAGCTAACTCATATCGAATAGGTTTGTCAAGTCAGCTTTAATTGGATATTAGGATTTTGGTCTAACAATCTCCCACTTGACTTGTCTAACCTATCTTGTGCTAAATAACTTTATGTGGAGTGACCAATAATCTCCCACTTGACTGGCTAACCTATCCGGTCTAAATAACTTTACGTCGAGTGACCAACAATCTCCCACTTGACTTGTATAACCTATCTCGTGCTAAATAACCTTACGTGGAGTGGCCATCTCCCACTTCACTTGTCTAACCTATCTTGTGCTAAATAACTTTACGTGGAGTGACCATGAGTCTATTTATACAGAAAAGACACTACAGAAAATGCTTTTGCCGATGAAAAATTCCGTTGGCAAAAGATCTCATTTATGTCGGCAATAGTACATGCCGACAGAATTTCCGTTGGCATATTTACGTCGGGAATAGCCTCGTCGGGAAGAACATCGTCGACGAAAATTCCTTCAGCAGGTGACACTTTGCGTGCCATAAAATGAACGTAATACTACGAGGCCAACGGAAATTTCATCGGCAATGTAATTTGATATTACTTAGTGCCGATGGAAATTCTAGACAATCGACAGATCATCAGAAATTTGTGGAACTTTCTCTTTCATTATCCAAATCAAGCGATTCAAGTGGCCTTGGAAATATATTTGAAAGGATCACAATTTCTTCACTCACAAGATAATCCAAATTCAGACATTGCAGGGTCAAACGGTTCATGAAATACAGCTGAACGGGGAGAAATGGAATTATATATAAAACATTGTATTCTCTAATCAAAAGAGCTCTCCCCTTTTAGTTTAATTTTCATTTTTTCCTATGGGGAGAGAGTCTAATGTTGCATGTACTTAGTTTTGTTTTTATTCTTAGCTAAATAAATTTTCTCTTATCTTCTCATGTCTCTTTTCTCTTTTTTATTTGTTTTCTTTCATCATGTGTAACTAAATCCATCTCTTGGAAGGTCGAGATATGGGATAGGATGAATTAAGAATTGGGGTTGTCATCATGTTAATATTTTGATTTGTTATTACTTTTTTTTGCAAAGCAAAAGGGAGGCTTAGCCTCTAAATTTGTATTAGTAAAAAAACTGTTTACATCTACAAATATTTGTTCGTTTAGTTCGCGGGCGTATGCCACATGCATAACCGGCTTCTCCCTACCACCTATTTGTACTCACGTGAAGGTCAAGTAGTATAAGGAAATAATTACATCTCATCAAATTTCAGAAGTTGGAATTAGTTCCAAGTATCCTGAAAATGTCTCGCTTCTCCTTCATCTTTGGCGAGTTTGGATGCTTGATAGCTCATGCTTCGGATTATATCTTTGACTATAGCAATGGAAGCTTGCGGTTGCTGCCTCTCGCCCTCAAAAATCCTACGGTTCCGCTCATGCCAGCATTCATATATTGTAGCACTTACCGCCCACTTTCTGACCACTTTGTCAAGTTGGCTTCCACTCGCATGTGAAAGTCGCAAGACCTCACTCTCTAGGTTTCTTGCAGCAGTTTGGTGGAGCTGCATGAGGTTGAGGAGACACCTCCACACCTCCTTTGTGTATTGACAATTCCAGAAAAGATGCTCCATGTCTTCCTCTTGGTCTTCACATAGCACACAAGTTGGGTCTAGATTTACGCCTCGCTTTATCATTCGCCGCTTTGTGAGCAGACGCCCCTTCAATGCTCGCCAAGCTGTGAGTGTGTGCTTTGGGACAACAAATTTGTGCCATACCATCCCTGCCCAAGGGACTTTCCTACCCGGTTGCCTCACCCAACTCCATACTTCCTTCATCCCAAGTGTTGCACCCGTCCCATCTGGTCTAACCGGTCTATCCTCTCCTCCATGAATGCGTATTTGGCTTATCCTTGAGCAAACTTCTCCCATCCTGCTGGAACATGGGAGAGGGAGGTACCACGACCCTTCTCTGATGAAGTATGACACCTTTACGTCCCAAGGAACCCCCATCTCGTAGTGAAGCTGGTCACCCCAGCTTGTGCATTGAAATGGTTCACCACACCAAGGAAATTGGAAAAACGGAATCGCTTCCCCGTTTCCCACCTCATATTGGATGTGTCTCCTAGCAATATCTCGGACTCGCAGTAGCCCTCGCCATGCCCATGATGAGGTAGGTGGTGGTCTTGCAAGCCAAATGGAGCGGTTTCGTAGGTATTTTCGCCGGACACACTTAGCCCAAAGGGAAGTGTTGTCTGCCACCACAAGCCAAAACTGCCGGAGAAGGCCCGCATCATTCCATTCCGTTAGCCTCCTTAATCCGAGGCCTTCTTCGTCTTTTGGAGTACAAACGTCCTTCCAAGCCAACCCCACCCACTTCTTCTCCCCTCCCCAAATAAAATGGCACATTATGCTATCCAATTCATGCAAGACACTTCTTGGTAGAAGAAATGCTAAAGTCCAATAAATGCTGAACGAGGTCAGGACACTCCGTACTAGTTCCACTCGCCCAACCATAGAAAGAAGCCTTTGTTGCCATGTTGAGAGGCGAGCCTTTAGCTTGTTTATGAGTGGTACACAATGGGATCTCCCCATTCTTCCAGAAAATAATGGCAGCCCAAGATACACCACCGGAAAATCCTTTCGCTCCATCCCAAGGTGTGCCTCAATCCAAGCTCCATTCGTCCCGTCTCCCCCCATGAAGACCTGACTTTTCGAGGCGTTAAATTTCAGACTCAAGCTTGCTGTAAACTCCTCAAGAATTAGTCTAATGGCTTGAGCGTTTGCTTTCGTAGCCCTTGGGAAGAGTAGGACGTCGTCGGCAAACAAAAGGTGTGACACAATGACATCTCCACAATATAACGACTCGATTTTCTTGTCCATGACCGCCATCTTCACCATTTCACTCAGCACCTCCATGCACATCACGAACAAGTAGGGGGCTAGGGGATCACCTTGTCATAGTCCATTTTTGGCTCAAAACAGTGTGGAGTTTGCTCCATTTACTGTCACCACAAACGATGCCTCCACACAAGCCAAAATCAGTCGTCTCCACTTATCCGGGAAGCCAAATCTCTTCATCACATGGTCGAGGAACTCCCAAGAGATTGAGTCATATGCTTTCCTGATATCGAGCTTTATGCACATACGTTCTTTCCCCTTCTCGAGATGTAGCTTGTGGCAGAGCTCGTGTGCGCGAAGGATGTTAGCACTAATTCTTCGTCCTTGGACGAATGCGCTATGATTTTCCCCTATCAGGCGTGGTAATATCCTCTTCAAGCGGTTTGTAAGGACCTTGGATGTGAACCTATACGTCATATTATATAGAGCAATGGGCCGGAAATCCTCCACCACCGTCGGTGCCTTTTTCTTTGGGATGATCGTGATGGATGTGTTGTTCCATTGTGTGAGGACCCTTCCACTATCCAAGCATGACGCGACAGCCTTTACCATGTCCCTCTGAATTATGCTCCATGCTGCCCTGAAAAACTTTGCATTGAAACCATCGGGCCCCGGCGCTTTATCAATATTGGCGTTCAACACTACATCTTGCAATTCGTTTGGGTCCAACTTCCGTGTTAAATCAGCCCCCTCCTCCGCTGTAACTTGTGGTAGAATAATGGAATTTTTAAGGGGTTGTACCTGAAAACCATGATCAAACAAGTTAGCATAAAAAGACTGGAACACTTCCCGGATGTCGTTCTCATCCTCCACTAGATTCTCCCCCTCTCCCACTCGCCTCACTGATTGGTGGCTCTCCTCACTCTAAGATGCGCATGGAAGAACCTAGTGTTTCGGTCCCCCTCTTTGAACCACTTTACTCTAGATTTTTGTCGTATAATGGACTCCTCCCAAGCAAGGATCCGGGCAAGAGTATCCTTTGCTGCGTTTTCAACTTCAGCAAGCTCGCCACTACTCGGGTCACTAAGCCTTTGCCTCCTCACTTGCGCAAGAGAGTCCCTAGCGTCTCCCACCTTGTTTGTAACATTTCCAAAGGTGCTCCAACTCCACTTAATTAGTGCTTTCCTGACTTCAGTCAGCTTCCTCACTATACGAAACATAGGTGTACCTCTGACATATGTAGTCCAAGCTTGTTGTACGACTCCTCCGAAGTCCACGTGATCCGCCAAATGGTTTTCAAATCTGAAAATCTTCTTTTTCCTCCTTTCATTTCCTTCCGTTTTCATGACAAGCATGGTGTGATCACTCAAGTCCTTTTCATCAATAATGTAGAAGGAATTGGGGAACACCTCGAGCCATGCATTGTTCATTAATATTCGGTCCAGCTTTGTCTCGATGCATGCAGTTCCCTCCGACGAGTTGGACCAAGTGAAGTCGCCTCCGGTTGATGGCATCTCAAGTATTTGAATGGTGTCAAGACACTCATTAAACTCCTGAATTGCCACCTCATTTCCAGCAGCTCCACCTCACTTTTCAGTAGCCTTCCGGATGCAATTAAAGTCCCCACCAACCAGCCACGGTCGCTCCCCATGTGGTGCCACTTCATTTAAGTCCCTCCACAATTCTCTCCTCTCCACATGGCCATTTTCGCCATAGATTGCCGTAAGAGCAAATTCAGTGCCATCCTTTCTTAAGCTCCCAAGGAAGTGGAGCAATTGAGTTGATTCAAAAGTAAATCTTAAGTCTAGCAGCTGGTCATTCCATAACACTAGAATGCGCCCCGAGTCCACAACCATGCTATTTGACGTCCAAGCATGAGGCCAAATTGCTCGCTTGAATCGCTCAAGTTTCTTGTACTTAACCTTGTGCTCCACAAGGCAAACCACATCCGGATTTACCTCCCTTATTCGACCCCTAATCATGAGTGCACGACCGGATCCGTTTACGCCACGCACATTCCACACTAAGACATTCATGGGTTTAAGGTACGGGGTGACCCCCCTTCCCTTCTGTATGGGTATTCTTACTCCAACTACTTTTCCTCCCGGATCGTCTAAGCGGTGGTGGCGAGTATACCTTCTTTGAGCACGAGCCCTCAAACTCTTCTTGCCGCCTTTCCCCATCTCTCTCCATGTCTTGGTCTTCTGAATTTCAGAGGACCTCAAACATTACCTCACTTTGATGACCGAATTTCTCTTTACTCTCCTTTGTGCGTGCCAATTTGGAAGGTGAAACCCAACCCGCCTCCTTATTCACCAAGGAGGCTAGTCCACATAACTTCCCATGCTCTCCTTGCAAAGTGCCTTTATCCTTCTCAAGTCTTTCACCTAAAGCCTCATGGTCTTGCTGGAGTGTTTTGCATGGTAATTCTCCTTCATAAAATTTGTCCTCCTCATGCATCTCACGAATATTCCCATGCATGGGTGTTTTACTAAATGCACCCCCCACTTCATGAGAGGAGCCCTTCAAGTTGTGTCCCTTGATTTGAAACATGTTTGCTTCTATTTTGTCTTTTTCATGCTGACTTGGTCCTTCCACAACAGCCTCTTCACACATAGAGCACTCAAAGCCCATCCCATTGGCTTGTCCCAAAGTGGAAGCATCACTTTTCTGCTCCACTCCACCTTTCCCTTCTTGGACACCAATAGAGTCCCTCCCACTTGCACCCACAGCAGAATTCAGTTTGCCCACTCTAGGGCCTTCTCCTTTGTCTCCTAATCTACTCCCACTCATATGACAAAGCCTCCCCTCATTGGTTGCCTCCAAAGAATTAGGAGAACAAGAGAGTGGTTTAGTCAAGCAATTTTCCTCCATGAGAATTATCTTAGCTTGCTCTCCACATGGCACCTCCTTACTTGTCCCCCCATCCACCTTAGCACCTCTAGTGTCCACATCATCATCTCCTCTAGCAGCCTCTCTCACCCCTCTCTCCCCTCCCATCCGACCAGCCTCTGTCATCACCTCCGGGATACCCATGTTGCTTGCTTCCTCCCCACGTCAAAGATTCACTCCCTCAACACCCTTTGACATACTCCTTCCTGTAGGATTTCATGTTTAATTGTACATATATATTTTCGAAATTTTTATGCACAATAAGGATCAATTTACAATTTTCTATGATTTATTTCATGCATGCATCAATTTGTTTCAATAACTAGTTTCAAAACGTTTTTAAAACAAATATGGGCTCCGAAATTAATACCTAGAAGTTATCTAAAACTTCTTGAAGATTCGGAGACGTTGGGGATGCTTCTCGCTGTGTCGGATGCCTCCGAGTATTCACCAAACTCTAAACAAGATCGGAGAGAGGGAAACTAGTCTCTCAATTTCCGATAGGGTTTAGAATCTAATTACTAACCCCTCTTTAATTCCCTTGAGAAGATGATCTCTTAAGAACTAAAACTAAACTTAAGAATTAAGGGATTTTCGTGGATAATTATGGAGAGAGAATTTTTGCACAAGAAGTAATGAATTAGATTAATGGGGTAATGAGATAAGCTTGTATTTATAAGCTCTCTCCAAATTACCTATTCATGTGCAACCCCTTGCCCATGATCTCATGCAAAATTCCATCTAACCATCCATTATTTGCTAACAAATAATATTAGCCACGAATTAAATCAATTATGGATCAATTCCATGCATGATCTAATTAATTCTTAAATTAATTCTGCATTAACCGTCTGGACCGGTCGACCGTTTGGAGGTTCGGTCGACCGCTCGAACCAAGTTTTGGTCGACCATTTAATAACTCGGTCGACCGTTCGTAATAGGAATTATTCCATCGCAATGTTCGGTCGACCGATCGATTACATTCGGTCGACCGACCGATTACATTCGGTCAACCATTCGAACAGATGAAAATTCCCTGTTATCGGTCGAGACATGTATGGTCGACCGTGCCCAATCGGTCGACCGTTTACTGCTAACCGGTCGACCGTTGAAGCACTGTTTTGCAGACTTGTCAAATTTTGGTTTAACCCCTACAAAATTTGACATTTCGGGGTTAGTAGTAAATTCACAATTTATGTAACATATTATCCTATGCAATGATCAATACACCCCATAATATTTACATCACATATGAATTTAATTTAGATTCTAATTATGTTATTAATCACAACATAGTTTTGATTTTGCTTGTTCACCCCGTGTGTCACATTTTCTACATGAAACCCGACACGCCTTATGAACTCAAAATCCCCATTTCTTGTTTCCCAGTTTTGTGGTGTGACCTATGGGAGGATCTAAACTAAGTTGGCAGTGATATTAAGAGCTTAATATCACAAGCTATATGGGAACGGTGGTGATGTTTGCCCTTGTCAAGACCACGTCCGGTGCCCACTCTTGGATAACAAGTGGAGAACCACGAATGAACCATGGTCCCCCCTCTAGGACACGTTTCCTATCCTCTCCAAGAGTGAAACGAAAGTGGAGAAAACCTTGACTTCTTTTAATGACCTCCACACCTCCAACCAAACTCCACATCTTGTGGAGGTGCTTCTCTAAAGTCAGCAAGTGTGGTCTAAAAGCAATGAAATAACCAACTAAGACATTATCCCACCTCTTCAAGGCTTCAACCACTTCATTCTTGGAGCATTTTGCCACCTTCTCTCCTCCTTTTATGGCCGGCTGGATGAACTCAAGGGTTGTGGATGCCTTTGGGCCAGCCACAAACAACTCGCTCCACTTCCTTGGGGGAGTTTCATCACTCCCTAGAGGTGGTGCGTGCACTTCATCCCCTAAGGCTGGGAATGAAGCATGCAATGGGGGTGGATGGAGAGCCTCTTTGCTGCCACACTCTCCATGTCCTTGCTGTCCACAAGTAGGGCAAGGGTTGGGGTCCATTTTGCTCCGAAAAAACCAAAGCTTTGATGGTGAAAGAGGATGAAAACCCTATAGAACCCAAGGTTCTCCATGCTGGTCGCCACTCTCTCTCTCTCCTCTCATTCTCAGACGATTTGTTATTACTTTTGCTAATTCACTTAAAAGAGGTAGATGATTTATAATTATTTGATAGGTTAATGTTATTTGTATGTTTCTTAATCTATACTTAGAATTATATCGTTGCTTCTTTGCTTGCAAAAAATTATGAAGTTGTAATTAAATATGGGTTAATTGTTGTTTGATGATTTGATATTCTAATCACTTCAAGTCATGCTTACAAAACCTAATCTTGTGTGCTTAATGAAATGTGCAACGCTTTTCCAAATTCATGCCAAAAATATTTTCACCTTCTAAGTGTTTCATCTCATCATAATTTTTTATTGCATTCTTATTATAGAAAAAAACCCATAAAAATATTTACATTATCTCTTAATCTCTTCATAAAAAAACACCATTGAAGTTATCATCGTTATTACACGTGTTTCATTGAAAAAAAATTCGATTGAAATTTGCAACCTCTCCCTATGTTCGACCCGTGCCTACACTATATGTACACTTGCTGTTAAATTTAATACTCATCAGGTAGTATACTATTTAAAATGTATGTCTCTTCTATGTATATGTAAGACTGAAGTCAAAACAAATATTGTATGTGGTAACCAAACTGTATGAATAAATTCAACAAATGTCATGACAAAATATTTATTCAAATCAATTATATCCAACGAGCCAAAGTGCTAATCTTGAATCAGCTTGATATCTTTATTGATATCCCGTAGCGAAAGCAATGTGTGGTTGTGTACAAGTTTGTGCGTAGTTGAGACTTCCAACAATGGAAGCATATAGTTTATCCTTCATTGTAAGTCTCTTAGAGTATGTTTGAGAGGCTTGCAATTTTCTTAGTTTGCCACCCATAAGAATAGGTGCGGCCCCTGGAAAACATTTTTCATCAAATACTTCTTTAACATATTTGATATATACGACTTGTAAGACAACCCAAGCACGTATACCTAGAGACCAGTCACTGTGAATCTCTATATCGATGACATAATGAGCTTCACCTCAAAGTTGTTTCATCGAAAATCCTTAGTCTCCCTCAACAAACTAAGATTTGTACATGCAAGTAGAATATCATTCACATATAGTGTTAGGATCTATGGCCCTCTAATCGATAGAAAAATGCGGAATTAAAAATACTAATCGAAGGATTAAGGAAGAGACAATTGCAAACCACAAATTCGTCGACACCGGAGTTTAGAGAGGTTCGGCACCCACACCCGGGTCCTAGTCCTCCTCGCAAGCCTCGCTCGATCCCCCGAGCCTCGCTTACGGTTCCACTAACCGATCTCCGTTCCGGGCCGAGACCAACGCTGTTTACAACACCGAGCCTCGCGAACAACCTCGCCTCGCTCGTGTCTCCTCTCACAACCCGAGTGGGAGCTTCCTCGAAGCTTTACAACTTGGTGATTCTTGAATAAGGAATTGGAATCACAATCTAACTAACACTCTATACTTGAGCACACTTGGATATGATATGGAATTGGATATGCAAGTGGTGAAGTTTAGGCTTGAGTGTTGTAGATTGAGAGCTTGAAGATGGAGAGCATTTGGCTTTGAGTATTGGATAGATAGGAAGTGTTCAAGATCTCCAAAGCAACCAAATGGGGTCCTATTTATAAGCCTTCAAGCTCATCTAGCCGTTTGGGAGTTGGTGGGGAATGGACCAATGAGAAAGCAAGATGTGACTTAAGCTCGGCCAGAAATCGAGACAGATTCGGTCGACCGTTATCCACACGGTAGTCCGAAACATTGGTCTGAACAAAGAACTCGGTTTACCGATTATGTATCGGATCACCGTTCACCAACCTCCAGTAGCTTTTATCTATTTAGCCCTAATAAAATTCGGTTCACCGAAGTCCATTCGGTTCACCGTTCCAAGGTGGACAGTAGAATTGATTGGGCTCTGATCTACTCAAGTTCGGTTGACCGTGTATACTTCGGTATACCGAAGTAGCGCGGGAATTGCGCTGACAAAGCGTGGGAGATTGGTTTACCGAAAACGGTCAAGTTAAATAGCCGTTGGTCTCCTAAAGCAATATGATTCGGTTGACCGAGTGAAGTTCGGTGTACCGAATATGGATAAGTCAATTTGGCTTTAGGTCAAGATTTAAATACGACCGTTGGAGCAAAGTCCAAAACCGGTCCAGGCTAATTCGGTCTACCGAAGGCGATTCGGTATACCGATGTGGTTATTCCAGGGAACACCTAAAGGATTCTACACGGTTGACCGCAAGGTGTTCGGTGGACCGAACTCTACAAGATTCGGTTTACCGAGTGGGGTTCAGTTAACCGTAGGGATACGGGACAGAATCCTAATGTGCTCAAGTTTACATTAATCCTTAGGACTCAAATTATACTACATTACATATTGGTCCAAAGCTTGATTACATGTCTTGAGTCTTTATCTTCTTGTCCCCAAGCTCCTTAGCTTGATTCTTCATCAACCTATTAAGAATATCGCAAGTACACGAATATATATGCAATGCATGTATTCATGTTTGCTTACTTTGATTGTCTAGGTTGATTGATTAAATATAGATTAAGATTAGATTACTTAATCATCAAAACTAAATAAAGATTAAGGCTAAAAAGCCAACAATCTCCCCCTTTTTGATGATGGCAAATCTATATCTTAATATTTTGAGTTCAATTGTATTTCTCCCCTTTCTATATGTTTTGTTTCTTAACATATATGTAATCTATGCATTTACAAGATTTCTCCCCCTAACAACATGCATAGTTTATTTAAAATTGAAGCTCATCTCATCTTAATTCTTCTCCCCCTTTGACATCAATCAAAAAGCAAACATTAAGCATTTGATGCAAAGGTAAAAGATATCTAATTCTCCCCCTTAATTATATGATTTTGCAATTTTAGGCTCCCCCTATCAATTAGGCAAAATAGCAACAATGAGTATTAACAATTAAGTGCATTTCTATTCTCCCTCTTAGCCTATTTAACATCCATTTTACAATTTTACATTTATGATTATGGATGTTGTATAAGATATGCAATGAATAGGGTATAAGATATGCAATGAATTATATCATAAGATATGTCTATTAAGCTCTAAGATTTAGATTAGAATCAATCAAAATTTATACCGTCGTGGTGCTTCGAATTGACTCGACCCGTATTCGGTGATGCAACCGGCTTTAAAATTTTCTTTTAAGCTCATCCGGTCACCACCGATTTCCTCCTTCAAGTACCTACAATTGAAGATTTTGGTACCCATTTTTGCTTGGGTCCAATCATGTTAGTTTTTGGAACCCAAACCATTTTAGTTTTAGGTGCCCAAATACTTGAGGAAGTTTTATTCACTACAAAATGCTTTCCATTCAAAGTAGTGTGAATAACATGGTTCTTAAAGTTATTAGCATAAAAACCTATACCATGTTTATCTAGTGATTGTCTTTGACTACCAATAAGCATATCAAGCATTTTCTTTCCACTTGTGAATTTTTCAAGATCCTTTTGTAATTGAACATTCTTAGCAATTAGATCTTGAATATCAACACTACATGAAGGTTTTGCATTTAGAGTTGCAATTTCATCAATCAATTGAGTGTTCTCTAATGCAATTTTATCATGACTAGCAAGTAATTCATTCTTATCATTCATGATAGATTCAATTTGAGATTGTAGCTCATTGATTTTCTTTCTTGCTAGTTTATTCTTTTGACAAATTTTCTCAAAATTTTCAAGTAATTCATTGAATTCACATTGAAGTTCATTATATGCATTTGAATCATTTGAATCAATTGAATCATGACTAGAGCAAGAAGATACCTCACTAGCATCGTCTTCTATTGCCATGAAGCACATTGAGGCGAATTCGCCTTCAATTGATGAAGATGATGAAGTGTCCCAAGTAGCTTTAAGAGCTTTCTTCTTCTTCTCTTTTCTCTTGCTCTTCTTCTTCTCTTTTCTTCTTTCTTTCTCTTCTTTGAGAAATTCCTTAAATTGTTGTGTCGCCAATTGTTCCTCGATATCACTATCTCCTTTTATCGAATTGGCGACGGCATGTAGCCCTAAGGATTTCTTGACTCTCTTCTCAATGCGGTCTTTCATTTGTATCTCATATGTCATGAGACTACCCATTAGCTCATCGACCGATAATTTTGTGAGATCTTGTGCTTCTTCGATGGCGGTCATCTTCTCCTCCCAATCGTCGGTGAGTGATCGGAGAATCTTTCGAGTAATCTCTCCCTTGCTAAAATCCTTGCCAAGTGCTTTAAGAGAGTTAATTATCTCGGTGAAGCGAGTGTGCATCTCACTTATGTTTTCACCGGATTGCATACGAAATAATTCATATTTATGCATGAGCAAATTAATCCTAGTTTCTTTCAATCTATTTGAACCCTCATGATGCATTTCTAATGTATGCCAAATATCATAAGCACTTTCACAACCTCTTACCCTATTGTATTCCCCTTCATTTAACCCACAATACAAGATATTCATAATGCGGGAATTCATCTCCGCTTCCTTAATTTTGGGTTTTGTTAAGGATACAATTTCATCATCATTAGGAGGTGTATATGAGTTTAATATGAATGTCCAATATTTCAAATCATTTGATTGCAAATATATTCTCATTCTTTTCTTCCAATAGTCATAATTTAACCCATTAAACAATGGTGGCTTAGATGTAGATAATCCTTCACAATGATTAGAAGTAGATGCCATGCTAAATTACGATTAAGTAAATGAAATTAGCAACCTAATGCTCTGATACCAATTGTTAGGATCTATGGCCCTCTAATCGATAGAAAAATGCGGAATTAAAAATACTAATCGAAGGATTAAGGAAGAGACAATTGCAAACCACAAATTCGTCGACACCGGAGTTTAGAGAGGTTCGGCACCCACACCCGGGTCCTAGTCCTCCTCGCAAGCCTCGCTCGATCCCCCGAGCCTCGCTTACGGTTCCACTAACCGATCTCTGTTCCGGGCCGATACCAACGCCGTTTACAACACCGAGCCTCGCGAACAACCTCGCCTCGCTCGTGTCTCCTCTCACAACCCGAGAGGGAGCTTCCTCGAAGCTTTACAACTTGGTGATTCTTGAATAAGGAATTGGAATCACAATCTAACAATCACCGAGTGAAGTTCGGTGTACCGAATATGGATAAGTCAATTTGGCTTTAGGTCAAGATTTAAATACGACCGTTGGAGCAAAGTCCAAAACCGGTCCAGGCTAATTCGGTCTACCGAAGGCGATTCGGTATACCGATGTGGTTATTCCAGGGAACACCTAAAGGATTCTACACGGTTGACCGCAAGGTGTTCGGTGGACCGAACTCTACAAGATTCGGTTTACCGAGTGGGGTTCGGTTAACCGTAGGGATACGGGACAGAATCCTAATGTGCTCAAGTTTACATTAATCCTTAGGACTCAAATTATACTACATTACATATTGGTCCAAAGCTTGATTACATGTCTTGAGTCTTTATCTTCTTGTCCCCAAGCTCCTTAGCTTGATTCTTCATCAACCTATTAAGAATATCGCAAGTACACGAATATATATGCAATGCATGTATTCATGTTTGCTTACTTTGATTGTCTAGGTTGATTGATTAAATATAGATTAAGATTAGATTACTTAATCATCAAAACTAAATAAAGATTAAGGCTAAAAAGCCAACATATAGTACCAGTATAATTCATCTACTATATACATTGATCAACAATGTTTTTCTTGTACCCAAAGAGTATGCTAACTTCATTAAATTTGAAGTACTATTGTCTGGAAAAATAGTACACTTTCACCTCAAAACCTTGATGACTTTTTTAATTTGCAAACCATATTTTCATTCACTTTGACCTCAAAACCCTAAGGTTGTTGCATGTACACTTCATCCTTTAATTCGTCATTTACAAAAGTCATTTTCACATCCATCTAGTATAATTCCAGATCGAAATGACTATTCTCAACGAGTCTTTCGAGGATACTGGAGAGAGAGTCTCATAGTATCCAATGCCCTCATTTTGTGTGAATCCCTTTGCTACAAGTTTGACTTTATATCGGTCAACAAGTCTATTGGGTTTCTTTTGGTCTTAAAGATCCACTTACAACCAATTGGTTTCTTTCTAAATGGTAAGTCAACGAATTTCCAAACTTTGTTGTCATCCATAGAGATTAACTCTTATTTCATGGCTTCCAACAATCTAGTAGAATTCTCACAATTTAAGGCTTGTGAAAATATTATCGGATCATTGAACCCTTCTCTCATGCCTTCGCCAACTAGGTACACCACATATTCAAATGAACTGGCTGACTTCTTTTACATGTCAGACATTCTCAGAGTTATCTGTTTTTTTATCCCCTTAGCACACCTCATAACGTGTATTTACCCAACTACCATTTTATCTTAATGTGTCCTTAGTAGGCTACCTTACTCAAATTGATTAGGTCAGGCTAGTCACATTAGTTGGCCAATAGGACTATGGATTAACACTTCTTTCAACGCCAAGACATGATGGTGTGAAACAAACAAAAAATTAAACTGACCAATAACACGACAACTAATAAACACGACATATAACAAAACGAAACCATAAACCAACAAAAAAATAAAGATATGCTAAAGGAATTAAACCCAAGGAAAAAACCCAACAAAACATGAAACCAAGAAGGATAAAAAATACATAACAAAAAACTAAGCATGAGTTAAAATCACACGGGTTAACCAAAACCCAGATCCTAAAAGAAAGTTAATCTACAACTAAAAGAACAGATCAAAAGTAAAAAAAATCCCTAATACAATCAAAATGGAGAAACAAAAACACCTTAAAAAGTTAAAAATCCTAACAAAAATAATAAAACCCAATAACAAAAATACAAACAAAATATTAAAATCGACCTCGACAATGAAAGGAGGCCAAATCCGTCCTTTTCCACCTCCTGGTCTAGCAAAACAACGAAATTAAAGTTGACGCAAATCAGGTCGTGATGATTGGCAACAACGGGAATATTTTCCCGTGGAAGTGCACGGTGAAGGTCCATGTGCTCGTGCCATCATAACCGTTGGATTCCAAAAAGATTTCATGACAAAAGAAAATTTACCCATTTTTTCTGAAATTAGACACCTATAAATAAAATAATTTTTTTCTGTGTTTTGATGGTAATTTCAAATCAGAAAATTCCATGCAAATTGTTATTCCGAAAACGGGTAAATTCGGGATTAAAACTTGTATGAAGTTGAATTTAACGTTTTACAAGATTAAGGATACAATTTTGGCATAAAAATAGTATATTTGGAATTATTATTAGAAGAATGCAGTAGAAATTCCATTTCCCACTAAAATGACGTCGGGAAGAAAAAAAGAAGTCATCATTTTTGTAGGATTCTAGCCTAATCCTAATCCTAATTGTGCTTTGTGGTTGATTAGGTGGTGATTAGAGATGGATGGCTGAGATTGAGAGGAGATGGATGAAGGGCTAGGATGGTGTGGATTGGATGAGCGGCTGGGATTGAGAGGGATGGATGGAGGGCTTAGATGTGTTGGATTGGTTGAGTGGTTGAGATTGAGAGGAGATGGAATGGATGGCTTGGATTGGATGGGGATGAGATGAGTGGTGAGGATTGGATTGGAGGAGTATTTGGGGGGAAATTCTCTCGCTCTCTCTCTCAGTTGCTCTCTCTCACGATTCCCTCTCTCCCTCCTGCTGTGAGCTCCGGCGAGTTGGTGCTCCGGCGTTGAGTGGTGTTCGGGCAAGCGGTGGTGGTGGTCGTTTGTCGGTGGCTTGAGGTGAGTGTTGGTTCCTTTCCCCTTCCGCACGTTTCGTTCTCTTCCCCTACCTAACTCGTGTGCTGGGATTGTGGTTGTTCGGTGGAGGTTGCCGGAGGTGGATTCGTTGTTGTGGATCGTCGAGGAGGCGATTGATCGTCGTTTGGACGCGAGAGTCGTCGACAGATCGTGATTTGGGGAGGCGCGCTCATGGAGGTGTCGTCGTGGTTCTTCAAGGGTCTCTTCAGACCTTTAGATATGTCAAGCTCGCTCACTTAATTACCGTGAGTATTTGGAAGTCGACGGTAGGCCGTTCGACTCGTCGCGAGTAAACATGCAGCAGATTTCACTACCTGATCGGTCGACCGTTCGTGAAGAGAATTCGGGCTCTGCCTCAAATCGGTCGAACGATGCCTATGGGGCGGTCGACCGATTGTGCATAGAAGGCAAGTCTAGAGAGATTCGGTCGATCGGGTCCCCTTTGCCGGTCGACCGTGTGCACTGTCTTAAGTCGGTTGGGGGCTTAGACCATCTAAACGGTCGACCGCTCGTTGATTTTCGTCCGACCGTGACTTAAGTGAGCATAGTGATCGGTTCGACCGAATGAGGGTTCGTTCGACCGGACTTGTGTGCTAAGCGTGGGGAACGCTCTGGTGGAATTCGGTCGACCGAGGTGTGCTTGGCGTTCGACCGAATTCATGGTGCGTGTGAGGGATTATTCCCTGGACAGATTCGGTCGACCGAGATGTGCTCGGCGTTCGACCGAATTTGTTGTGGTGTTGAGGGATTTGTTCCCTGGTGACTTTCGGTCGACCGGGACCCCTTTGTCGGTCGACCGATTGGTCGTTTTGTTCGTTGAACCGGGAGTTGACCATCTAAACGGTCGACCGTCCCTTGATTTGGGTTCGACCGAACGAGTGTGGTGTTGGGAGTCGGTCGACCGATGGAGTGCCGGTCGAAGTGGATTGCCCTGTATTTGCTTGATTCGGTCGACCGGGACTTTTGGTTCGGTCGACCGTTTGTGTCCTGTTTTGCACTATGGAGGTGCTGTGGTCGTGGTTGCCCGTGTGGGGCGAGTCGTGGTGCCGATGTTCTTCCGGCAAGTGTGCTGGGTGCACGAGGGTTGCGGTGGTTGGTTGAAATTAGACCTGGAGCCCCGTAACTGTGTGAGAGCTGTGGTTGGTTGAAATTAGACCTGGAGCCCAGCTAGTCTGTACGGAGTTGGTTGAAATTAGACCTGGAGCTCTGTAGTGCGTTCGGGTTGGTTGAGATTAGACCTGGAGCCTGAGCAAGGACCGCGTGTAGGGGTTGGTCGAAATTAGACCTGGAGCCCTTATACGTTCGGGTTGGTTGAAATTAGACCTGGAGCCCTTGGTCGTGTCGTGGTAGCTGCGGTTGGTTGAGATTAGACCTGGAGCCCAGCTTGACGACGAGTGTGTCGCGGCGGTTGGTTGAAATTAGACGTGCAGCCCCGTGACTGTGGTGGGTGCGGCGGTTGGTTGAGATTAGACCTGGAGCCCCGTACCAGTAGTGTGCCCTGGTGTTGGGCGTGTTTAGATGCTTTTCTTGTTGAGTAGAACTGCATGCTAGGATGATTTTATTTATGCATTTAGAGTCTTGGCATACGGGGTTTCCTTCTGGAAACTCAGGTATTGTTGCATGTTTACTTTCAGGTCGTGATCGGCGTTAGGGGGGTGGTGACCGAGGAGAGGAGCGCTGCTACAGGATCCAGCTTTCTCTCAGTTGAGATCGTGTGATTACTGCTTCCTTTGTATATGCTTTTGATGTAATCACAACTTTTGTATACTCTGATGTTCGGATATATATTATATATATGTTGGTGCACCTGTGTCCCTTTTATTGCGTAATATCCTCTGTTGATTGATTGTTTATAAATTTAAAAAAATTCCGCTGTTTTGAGGATGTTACAATTTTAGGACTAAAAATATAGACGTCGAAATCTTACGAGATATATCATTTTTTATCTTTTGAAGCAAATTAAAACGGAAAAAAGAGAAAACAAGAAGAGAAAGAGAGAAGAGCGAATAAAAGCGGGCGACTTTGGCAGAGCTCTCCTCTGCAGAATCCCCTAAGCCATCTCTCACATAACATCCAAACCAGAAAACCATATCAGAACCAACACAAAGTAGAAAAAAGGTTCAAATTAACTAAAAATAAAAACCAATCCAAAAGGAATTGATCGAACAGTACTTGATCCGACCAAAACAAATTCTTGCTCAACATTTATTTCCATTCGGATCCGAGACCCATCGATCGTTTCCAGAACGCAAAAGATCAAACCAATCTAAGAAGAGTAGTTTGTACAAACCTTGTTCTTCGTTTCCACCCCCGGAATCGTCCAAGACGAGTAAGTTTTGATGGAAATATAGGAAATCTGCGCTTTTGGAGAGATGCAGGAGAAAATAGAGTGGAGGCGAGGAACTGTGATGACGAGGAAGGTCGGTAAATTCATCTGGATACATTTTGTATCTCTTCTGGATTGACCCTGGATTGATTCTAGATTCCTTCTGGAATAACCCTGGACTCATTTCGTAACTTACGTTAAAGCTAGGGCCTTTCTGGAATTCATTTGGATACATTCTGGATCTCTTCTGGATTGATTCTGGAATGACCCTGGACTCATTTTGTAACTTTCGTTAAAGCTAGGGCCTTTCTGTAATTCATCTGGATACATTCTAGATCTCTGCTGGATTGACCCTGGATTGATTCTGGATTCCTTCTGGAATGACCCTGGACTCATTTCGTAACTTACGTTAAAGCTAGGGCCTTTCTGGAATTAATTTGGATACATTCTGGATCTCTTCAGGAATGACCCTGGATTGATTCTGGATCTCTTCTGGAACGACCATGGACTTTTCGTTTCCCCATTCATTCCATCGTATCTACAAAATGGTTCCAGTCCTTTTCCGGACACTGTCCAGGCTGATTAGTGGTGTTTTCCAGACCCAATCAGCCATTCGAAGCGGAAAAATGGTGTCACTCTAAAACTCCTCCTGTCCCCACTCGTCAATCATCCTTCCAAAGAAAGAACCAATATGTCTTCAGGCATGGAAGTTTGCAGCATCGGTGCTTCTAAGAAGCCATTTCATTATTTCCAACCGACCATGTGCTCTTCGGAAGCTGTAGACAAGGAGCTGAAAGAGTTATCCGACAACCGGAAGGCTATGTTCAGGAGTACTCCGTTTGGTAACTTTCTGAAGATTCCGAAGATAGCTGTGGACAACGACATTCTCGAATATTTGGTTAACTTCGATGTTTAGGCATCTGGTTTCAAGCTCGGAGATGTGATCGTCCCATTCACACCAACTCATGTCTCCTGCATACTTGGGATAAAAAAGGGAGGCATTCCGGTAGATATGACCGCAAACACAACAGGTATTCACGAGGGTAAACTATTACAAAGGGATCACATGAAACGTCTACTTGCCGACGCGAAGAACAGTACGGACGACGCTGAGTGCATCCCGTTATTACTCTGTCTTCTTTTCTCCCATTTTCTTTTTTACGATGGTAGTCGTCGGACGAAGGCTTGGTTCCTACTGGTTGTCGAACACCTGCAAGCCATTGACACTTACGATTGAACGGATGTTGTTTTCTGATTTCTTGTCGCTGGGTTGGCCGAAGCATCCGTCCTTCTGAAGAAAAGAAAATTGACAGGAAACATGCGGCCAAAGACTAGTCAGGTAACTGGGTGCGTTGCCGTTTTGCAGGTGTGGCTTGGGGAACATTTGAAGATTAACATTGGGATTCCTCGTTCGATTCCCCTTACAAATAGATGGGTTTCATGGATTGGTGGCGACCGATTTTCTCACAAACTGCGAAGCGTTGGCGTCATCCTCAGCAAAATAGAATTTGGTCAGGTTGATCTCATAGAATTTGAGGAGATAACCTCGTGCATCAATGAACAACCAGACTGTAGTTATCAATGGTCAGACCCCCAAAGAGGTGATCCAGTACATCCTCCCTTTCCTGAGCAGAGGATCGCTGTCGGTGAACATTTCATAATAAAAGACCATCTTCAAGAGGAAGTAAATTTCATGGAAATGAAATTATGGTGGGTCAAAGCAGAACAGACAATTAAGGACTTGCAGAAAGAATTGTGTGCAAAGAACTCCAATGATTTGTCTCAAGCGGACTAACAACTGTCTGATAACCACTATCATTTGGTTGAATTGAATAATCAGATCGTTCAGCTTGATGGCCAATTGGCGGAGAAGACTACTATTTTGCTTGAGAAGACCAAACAACTAGAAGATAAGGATTCCCAACTAGCAGAAAGGAATGCCCAATTTACCGTGAAGGAGGTTCAGTTTACTGAGTTATCTGCAAAATTGGCTGAACAGAACCACCAAGTAACCATTACGGATTCCCTACTAGCAGAGAAGGATGCCCAGCTTGTATTTCGAGAGGTCCAATTGGTTGAGAAAGAGGTACAACTGTCAGAGTTAAATGAACTTCTCACTGAGAAAACACAGAACTATGTCAGCTCAATAATGATTTAGCTCAGAAAAATAAAGAAATGATTGAAGCTCCTACACCTTTTAATCTACCGGATGCGTCCATTACACCTACAGGCCCGAGGGCAGAAATAAGAAAAATCAGAAGTATACAAAAAAGGTTACAGAGGAGAAGGTATTACAAAAGAGGAAGGATAAAAATGATGAATAATATTTCATTCAGAAAAGGCTCAAGTATGCGGGTCTCCTTTCCTCGGCTCCTTCAACACCAATTGAACTTCGGTCACTACCAGTTGTGAATGCGGGTGGAGACATAGACCGCAAAGCCTTGTCTGGGTTGTTAGCCGAGGAAAGGAATGCGATTTTGAATTTGGCATGCAGAAATGTGGACGTTGGGCTAACAATATGGTCAAATGTTATTGGGCAGGTTAACATTCAAGATTTCAAGGATATGATTAGAAAAGGTTCAGATTTCTCATCCGACGTAAGTATTTTACATCTTCTGTCGTTTCTTTCCAATCACTTTTAGTCACAGTTATCATAATTTTTTTTATTTTACAGCTAATGGATGCACTACTCTGTGCTTGGGACCCCAGACACTCAGTCATCACACAACCACTTGTAGCCTCAGGGCACTAGACCTTGCTTTCTGTGTGCGCGGCAACGCAATCAATCACACATTACAACAACTTAGCTCGCGTTCTTGACAAAGATGAAGATCCATCTGAAATAGTCGGCTCTTCCGAGGAATTGACTGTTAGTACAATGGAAGCTGAAGTTTGAAAGGAAAAAAATCCCAATGGTAGGCTACAGGTTCGAAGGATTGTGGCGTATTTGTAGCCCACTGGGTACGATGCCTAATGGGGGGCAGATCCAACTCTTGAAGAGGACGTCAAATATTTGCACTCAGTTAGGGGACAATTAGCGTTGTACTTGATTACAGATTCAAGATTTAGAAATCCCTAACTAACACTCACTAGATTTGTTGTACTGACTCTTTTGTAAAGTTGTTCGATATGAACCATACATGTAGAGGGGGAACACTCTTCACAGATTACATAATTTCTTTTTTAAAATCTCTACTTGTCCCTTATGAGTCATTGTTAATGCATGTATTTTGTAACCATTGTCTCGATCTTTAATGTCCATGTGTTATCTCTGGTTTAAGCATGCAGTCCTTTCCGAACTAACGCTGGATAGGTTATGGTTCAACTCTGGATACTCAGCGTATCCTTAGTGTATCCTGTAATGACTCTGGATTCACTCTGGATAGAGTGTGATTCGACTCTGGATTCACTTTGTATTGTATTTAAATTAAGAAACCCAAACAAGTAACAACAGAAGGAAATACGTCCAAAGTTTTAAAAAGTTTCACAATTTTTTGGCGATTCGAATCTTGATACATTACGGATTCATTCTGTGATGAGGTTGGATTACCATTTGAGTCACTGTGGTTTGACTCTGGAAATACTCTGGACTAAATGTCGACTCTTGGTCAACCCTGGTCTCCATCTGAAATGAC